>CM066032.1:154351929-156851929 GCA_033557465.1 Ichthyophis bannanicus | reverse complement strand
CACCTTTTTGCAGGATTTCAATGGTTCCACGGTCTTTAGGGACGTCGAAACCACCAGCGACGCGTTAGAGTTGTATACGGATGCCGCAGGAGGTTTGGGTTTAGGCGTGTATTTCGGTGGTTCGTGGTGTGCTGAGCCATGGCCGCCGGAGTGGTGTGTTGCGGGCTTAACCCGTAATATTACCTTTTTGGAATTGTTCCCGATACTGGTGGTTCTCACGTTATGGCCCGACCGGCTTCGCAATCGGTCGGTTCTGTGGTGGTGTGATAATGCTGCTGTTGTTAGCATTATTAATACTTATGCCCCTCGGTCCGTGCCGGTGGCGGACTTGATGCGTCAGGTAGTGTTGGCCTGCTTGAGGCTCAATGTTGTGGTTAGGGCTAGGCATATACCAGGCAGTACTAACAAGATTGCTGATGCTCTTTCCCGTTTTAAGTGGGAGCTGTTCCGGACGTTGGCGCCATCTGCGGACAAGGAGGGAGCATCGGTCCCAGAGCAATTATGGCGGATTGGTCTTCCGAGATGATCCACTTGCTGAGAAGCTCGGTGTCGGCTGCTACTTGGACAGCTTATCGGAGGGGCTGCAGCAGAGTGGAGAGCTTTCTGGCGGTTCTCGGATGGCGGCGGGGACCTGTGTCAGATCACCTCACGAGTCAGTATGTGCTATCGGCGAAGGCGGCGGGGTTTTCCCGGACCGCTGTTCGTCTGCATTTGGCCGGGTTTTCCTTTTTCTCGAAGGCGGTGGGGTGGGGGGCTGTTGGGGGGGTTTTTTGACGCGACGGTTGTTGCAAGGTTGGGAACGCTCATGCCCTTCCCTGGGTGATTGCCGGCGCCCTATCACCCATGACTTGCTGGTCCGACTTTGTGGCGCTTTGCCCGGGGTGGTTACTTCTCCGTTTGAGGCTGCGCTATTTCGAGCGGTCTTCGTAGTTGCCTTTTTTGGGGCTTTTCGGGTTGGTGAGTTAGTGGCGGAGTCTGGTCGCTTGTTGCGACCTCAGGGTTTGCTGCTACGCCACGTGGTCTTCACACAGGGTGCGGTTCGCGTTCTTTTAGAGCGGTCCAAGACGGATCCAGCAGGCAAGGGGATCTGGGTTATTTTGCGGGCGGTGCCTGGGGCTATTACGTGTCCGGTTGCCTCCCTGCAGGCGTATTTGCAACTGCGGCCTAGTGGAGCGGGGAGTCTTTTCCGGCACGAGGATGGGCGGGTGCTGACGCGCTTTCAGTTTACTGCGGTTTTGCGGTTAGCGCTCCGCTGGTTGGGTGAGGACGCGAGTCAGTTTGCGCCTCACTCGTTTCGGATCGGGGCAGCGACTACGGCGGCGGGGGAGGGGTTGCCTGCGGCAGACATTAAGAGGATTGGTAGATGGAAATCCCAGGCTTTCCGCAGCTACGTGCGGCTGTAGGGGTGGGGGGTTGTGTCTAACTGTTCTTTTTGTTTTGCAGATCTTGGAAAGGGACCGTGTAGCTGTTGGGTGATTGGCCACTCTTTTGTTTACTGGGCCGGTCGACGAGCAGAGACACGGCCCGTTGGCATGAACCTCGGCTTGGCAACTTCCTTGGTAACCGTTTCATGGCTGGGCGAGCGTGGGCTTCGATGGATACAGTTCTTGCCTTTGCTGCGGCACCATGTGCGTCAGCGAGGACTGCCTGACATCACCGTGATTCATCTTGGGGGCAATGATTTGGGGACCTGGACTTGTCGTCAGTTGATTCGTGCGGCGCAGCACGATTTTGGAGAATTGTTACTTATGTTTCCGGGCGTGGTTCTCGCCTGGTCGGATATCATTCCAAGGCCTGCTTCCTGGGGTGAGAGGCGGTGGTCCCGGGGGTTAACAAAAATTAATCGGCAGATTGGTCGATGGGTGACGGGTAATGGGGGGTATCAGATTTTCCATTCATGGGCGGAGGTGGCCTGTGCGGGATTGTACCGGCAGGACGGCGTACATCTATCCCCTGTGGGGATGGATTTACTCCTTAATGATTGGCAGGAGGCCTTGGAGGATATTATGCAAGGACGTAGGGCTGGTCGCAGCTTTGCCGGTGGGGCGGCTCAGGTCTAGGTGTCCTGAGCCGTTGGCGGGATCCCGGAGGTTTCCGGGGTCCGGAGCCGGAGGCAATCCTTAGGACGGGGGTGGGGTACCCCCGACCTGGACAATCCCTCGGGCTTTTGCTAATAACATGGCGAAGCCGGATGAGGGAGGGATAAGGAAATAGCTGGGGCTTGGGCCCGGCGGAAGCGGAGATAGCATCACCTTGCTACTAGATGGCTGGTGAGGGCTTGATCTGCGGGGGGAGGGGGAGGGGTAAGTTTGTTGATTGTAAACTTGGTTTAGTTATTGTTAAAGGCAAATAAAGCTGCGACCAGTTTAAGTCCAGATACAGGTGTGGTGTTGTTATTGCATACTAGTCATGTGAAGGAGCGGGTTGGGGGGAGGGGGGTTGGGGGGGGGGGGATGGGGAGCGAGGCAGCTAGTGCGCCGTACCCGGTTACGGGAAGGCCGCGGCGCCTCGTGCCCGCGGCTGTAATTAACCGGGGGGGCGCCGCGGCGCTCGCTCCCGGTGGGTCGGCCGCATTGGCCGGCGGCGGCGCGTGCTGGGCTTTGTACTGATTGGCCCCCGCAGTTGTTTTGGCAACGCGGGAGCCAATCATGGAGCGTGGCTTCGGTGCAAGGGGGGTGGTGGCGCGGAGCGCGGCCGTCTTTCGGGGGGTGGCTGAGAAAGACGGTTGCGCCCGCCCGCCCGCCCACCCTCAGGAGGGTCGAATTGACTTTGGGGTTTGGGTTGTTGCAGCTGGAGGGGGTGGCGGGATCCCGGAGGTTTCCGGGGTCCGGAGCCGGAGGCAATCCTTAGGACGGGGGTGGGGTACCCCCGACCTGGACAATCCCTCGGGCTTTTGCTAATAACATGGCGAAGCCGGATGAGGGAGGGATAAGGAAATAGCTGGGGCTTGGGCCCGGCGGAAGCGGAGATAGCATCACCTTGCTACTAGATGGCTGGTGAGGGCTTGATCTGCGGGGGGAGGGGGAGGGGTAAGTTTGTTGATTGTAAACTTGGTTTAGTTATTGTTAAAGGCAAATAAAGCTGCGACCAGTTTAAGTCCAGATACAGGTGTGGTGTTGTTATTGCATACTAGTCATGTGAAGGAGCGGGTTGGGGGGAGGGGGGTTGGGGGGGGGGGATGGGGAGCGAGGCAGCTAGTGCGCCGTACCCGGTTATATCAATTTCATTACTAAATTTTCCCCTCTCAGTGGGGATGTTAAACGCATCATAAAGCGACATCAAAATGTGCTGAAGACGGTGCCTGGGCTTG
Source organism: Ichthyophis bannanicus (assembly GCA_033557465.1). NCBI lineage: Eukaryota > Metazoa > Chordata > Amphibia > Gymnophiona > Ichthyophiidae > Ichthyophis > Ichthyophis bannanicus. Next base: position 156,848,619 of record CM066032.1, on the reverse strand, counting down.
AAGACAAAATAATACGGTGTGTATGGACTCGACATTCAAATTTAAAAGACAATCTAAGTCCGGCGAGATTACGAACTTCACAAGAAGAAAGCCCACCAGAGATGAGGGGCCATAAATCGTGTGGGGCTTGTAACATCTGTGTAGTGACAGAAGAGCTTACCCAATTCGAATATCGAGGGAAACATTATACATTGGGACACTCCACTACTTGCACATCAGATTATGTGGTCTATGCTTTGAGATGTCCCTGTGAACTCCTCTACATAGGGAAGACTGAGAGACAATTAAAAATTAGGATTAATGAGCATCGGAGCAGGCTAAAATGCAAATCCCTGGATGCTCCAATTGTCACACATTGCATGGAGCATCAACATGAGTTCAGTGACCTCCGATGTTTTGCAATTGAGAGAGTGATGGCAGGTAGAAGAGGAAATACTAGAGCTGAAACTCTAGTGATTCAAGAACAGAAGTGGATTTTCCGTTTAGGAACCGTAGGAGTCACTGGCCTGAATAACTGGATTGAATGGCGCGCATGTGTCTAGTTCGAGTGTGGAGTCAGTGCACTGTAGTCCGCTTCTAGGTGGAACGTTACAGCCATTTGATTGGCTGTCCAGATGACGTCAATGGCCTTTAAATTATGGTCTGAACAGCTACCCGCATGCGCGGCGTTTTTTTGCACCTTGAAGGTTGGGTTTCTCAAGAGCCCTGGTGAATGTGAGTGCATAGTTCAGCCGCAAGCTAAAAGGTGGGTTGGCTGATTTTTTACCAGTGTTATTCTGTGTATGGCCATATTGGTGGTGTGTTTGCTAGATTGAGACTTCCTGGGTTTTGTTTTGTAGATCGTGCTGTTAAAATTTAAACTCCCCTGAAGAAGAAATACGAAACGCAAACAGCGGTACCCACTTGATGGCGTCGGGGACACGTATCAGCAATGTTAAGATAAGCTGAGTACAATTTTGAAAACAAAACGTGTCGATTTAAGCATTAGAGCACAATCTTATACACAAGACAACTTATTGAATTATAATGTTTAAAAACTCCAGAAAAATCTGATGTATGGAAATGAAACAAGTATCTATGGCACAGTAGAGATGAATTTTTAGGAGAAGGAGAAAATCCAGTGATAATCCGTGGTCATTGATGCAATTAGGCGTACTGCTCTAGATAAATCTGAGCGTTGCCGCTGTAAGTCTGAGACCTTTTTTTCACTGGTATCTCCATGTTTAGAAGCCTGTATACACGATTATAAATAGTACAGTGCAAAAACCATCAGTATTTTTCAGAGTATTGGTAGAGGGCTTCATTTTTTTGTTGTTTGTCAGTATTCACCCTCTGGCATTGGACCTATATTGGAGGTAATTTTATAGCAAGCCACATAAAGTTACCTGCCATTAAAGCATGTAAATAATGTATTTTCCATGACGTATGCATGCCAATGGGCCTTGAATGTATACTTTAGTTGGACGCTATTCTATAAGGACATGCATCAGACTGATGACACATACTTTTGGTGTGATCGTGGCCAGAGTCATTGCATGGGCAGAGCACAGATTTGCACATATAAGTTTGAGAATACTATAACTCACAAATATTCTTTGCCAATCTAGATGTGCGCATTTACACCAAATCTAGAGTTGGCGTAAGTGCTTTCTTGTAGGTTTGACTTGTGTGTTTTACAACTTTTCGTTATAGAATAGGCACAACTTGAGTACGCTGGAGCACGCATAGGCCTAGACAACCCTTATAAAATTACGCTGCACATGTGCCTTTGTTTATCTGTCTTTACAAATTCAGTGTTTCCAACAGGGCACTAAATGCAATGAAATGATCTTCTGATATGCCACATGTTAAATAAATGGCAGCTGCAATTAGATAGAGGCAACCTAATATGTGAAAAAAAAAGCATTTGTGTCTACCAATAAAGAATTAAAGCTGAGAAAGGTGGAGTCTGCACAGTCTCTGTATTACATTTGCCATCTCTTCCAAAAGAGGTGAGCACTGCCTGGCTCTATAATACTGAGTTTCATACCCGAACACAAGCTCTGCAGAAATGTGCTTGTGGTGCTATGGAGGTTTTAAACCTTCCATAAACTCCCGGTTGGCATCTGCCATAAATCATTGTTTATTCTCCTTTAACCTTAACTTGAAATTTCTGTAGGCAGGAAGCCAAGGAACAGAGAAGTAACTTACATCTTTCCCATTTCATCAGTACCACAATAATTAAAGTCAGTCCTCGGGCAGAAAATTCAGACAGCAGCAGCAGACCGTTAGCTCGGTTTTATAGTATTTTTTAATGGAGTTATGATATTACACAACACTGGCTGCACCGTTTGCTCCTGATGACAGGTGTAAATCCACAGTCAGTGCTGAAAACCCCACTTTCATGAAGAATGGAGTGAACACACGTGGTTGGTTCAGCTGAAGGAGAGACCAGACTTCTAACTGCATCATGGCTTTCTACTAGCCAGAAAGCATAAAAGCACCAAATACCTACCATATGGCCAACTCCTCAGCACAATAGCTTTTATTTATTTTAAACATTTGAGGGCATGCTTGCTAAAGGATTTAACACATGTTACGTGCCCAGAGCCCTTCATTAACGCACATTAACCTTTAGCAAGCATACCCCTTATTGCATGGCATATTGCTTTTTCTCCCTTGGAGGCAAAATATCTAAAATAAAAATTATCAAATTTAGCAAAGCACAAATTTTTTGTGGGGATCAGTTTGCCCCTAAAGGAGCGCTTTCCCTGATGTGAATATTTTATCACACCCATGATCTTTTCTTAACTCATTAGATTTTCATGTCACGTTGTTTGGGGGCATGTTTACTATAAGTGTGCTTAGTGCAGGGTTTAGCACAAGCCAGGTACACTGCAGTAACCTCTACCATGCACCAAAAATGCTGCCATGCTAAAAATCCCACGCTAACTGCTTAGTGCAGGTTGGGGCAGAGACTGGTCAGTTCAGGGGCAGAGCATCCATATTGTGGTTAGCATGGGCATCTCTAACACACGCTAACCAGCAATGTTGCACTTAGCATGGGTGAAGTTAGTACCACCTCAATGGATGCGTTAACTGTGCCCACATTAATCGTGGCAAACTGCTTAGCACTGAGGTCGCAAAAAAACTATACCAGCTACATGGGAATATGCTGGGCATTCTTCTTCTTTTTGTAGGTCCAGTACCCCCCATGTAAAATTTCAGGGATTGAATGCATGGCAGGCTCCTGCTTTTTAGTAAGCATGCCCCTTGGTGCAGTAGCCATGATGTTCTCCATGATTTCACTGCTCTGGCTAAAGAATTTGCTCTTTCAAAGACAGTGAAATTTATTTCCCATAGCCTGAGAAGAGACTCTCATGTTTGGTTTATTACTTCTATGACCCTCCAAAAAAAAAAAATTAAAGTCACAGCATGCAAAATGCTTGTTGGGTCCATTGATCTATCTGTGGAGTTGTGTTTCTCAAATCAGTTCTGGGAGTCCTCACAGCCACTATCATGAAGACAGAATTGGGGAAAAGCAGCTAGACAAGTAAACACTGCAACACTGGTTTACTCATGAGACAAATATGGGTAGAGGGGTAGCTCCTGTAATTACATTTATCTTACCATAACTATATTCATTACAGATATCCTGGGCTGTGGGCTCCTCTGGGCGTATTCGGGAAGTCCTGTTTAGTGCGATTACATTCCCTTTTAAGAAATAAATAGCTATAGCTTGGCTCAAGGTATTAGCACAGTTGAATTGCTTGTCATCTATTATCACATTCATTCTGAAAATCTTCCTTTAGATGATGTTATATCTGACTTGAAAAAATACACATCACTCATTTCTTTACTGCTCACAGACTGTTGCTCGCTTTTCCTCTTTGTTATATTTGTTGTTGTTGTTAAGTGCCATTGAGTTGATATCGACTCATGGCGACCCTCTGGATAGTTTTCCTAAACTGTGTTCAATCTTCAGTCAGGCGGCTTAATTGTTGATAGAGTGGCATCCATAGCTGTTGTTATTATATTGATCCATCACATTGCTGGCCTTCCTCTTTTGTGCTGACCTTCAACCTTGCCAAGCATGATGTCTTTCTCTAATGATCTTTCTGTTTGTATGATATGTCCAAATTATGAAAGTCGTAAGTCTTGCAATTTGAACTTCTAAAGAAAGCTTAGGGTTGATCGCCTCTAGCAGGGCAGCGGAACACCTTTTTATTTGGCAGTCCAAACAAACCAGTCTCTAGCCCAACCCCAAGCTGTCTATTTCTGATGCTGTGTTAGGCAAAGGTGGCCCATCCCTTTCAACTGCCTATGTCCTTTAGTACTGACTGATTTGTTCTTCGGGCATTCCATAGTACACACAGTATTCTTTGCCAGCACCATAATTCAATGACATTGATTCACTTCCTCTTACAGGAAGAAAATTGGGGATGTTAAAACAAGTTTTGTGAACTTGATTTCCTAGTGAAATCATGTGTAACCTCATTTGTTCTTGGCATTCCCTGAAAACATGCAAATGGACGACTTTGAGTACTGAAGAGTACTAACCAACTCAGTATAGTACTGGATTCAGGAGTCTCCAGTGGGGGGGGGGGAGGGGCAGTATAAGCTGCAGGGCCTGAGAGGATCAATCATACTTACAAGTTCTCAATAAATGTCCACACATATGAGGTTATTTTATAAAACCTTTTGCACATAAAACAATGACTTATGGAGGGGCGGAGCCTGATGTCCAGCGGGTTAGACGCTTCGCGCTGAAGCTCCCGAGAGGCCTACTCAGAATCCTGACTTAATACCTACATAAACTTAATATTTTGCTCCGAACTTACCGGGGTACCTCGGGGGGGATGGCGGCCCACAAACCAGCGCGCTTGGATTTCGGGTCTCCCTCTTCTTCACACGGAAAACGCTCCAAAACAGAGGTGTCTTCCCCACAGAAGATGGTTCCACTTCGGGAAAACCCCGAAATGCACCAGGAGATCTTAGAGGAAATACGCGGCGTGAAGGAACTGGTGCAGTCCAACGGAGAAGAAGCGCTTCGAGCCATGCGAGAAGACTTCGGTGTGCTCCAGGACCGACTTGAAAGTCTTTCATTACGGCAGGACAACATGGCGGGGGTCCTCGACTCGCACGCGGTGCGCTTGGTCAAACTGGACAAGGCTGAGCGTCAGATACAGAATCTTCAAAAAGAGTTAGAGGATAGCAATAATCGAGCCCGTCGCAACAATGTGAGGCTCATTGGAATACCGGAGGGGGCGGAAGCAGGAGATATAAGAGAATTCCTGCTCAAAACTCTTCCCTCCTTGCTGAAGATCACTTTTCACAGAGATCTGGAAATTGACCGAGCACATCGTGTTCCTACCCATATGGCGCTCAATCGGACGACCCCCCGGCCTATTATCTTTCGATTACTAAGATATCAACAAGTGGAACAAATTCTAAATGCTGCCCGGGCGAATCATCATCTGGAGTTTGAAAGTCATAAAGTCTCCTTCTTCCCTGATTTGGCAAAGCCCACAGTTGACCGTCGGAAGAGACTCCTTGCTTTTCGCCCTAGACTTCAACAGCTACAGGCTCGCTTTGGCCTGTTGTATCCAGCGAAGCTCCGAGTGACTCTCCACAACCAAACTAGGACATTCGAAGATCCGGATCTACTATCAACATTTTTAGACTCCAAAGAAGCAGAGCAGATGCGCTAATCCAACAACTTGGACTTATTATCTGCCGGCTCTGTCCGCCATTTTGAAGGGCCCGACGCGGTGGTCATAGCCTAGAACAGAGACTGCCTGGACTTTTTTTTCTTTCTCTATATGACTTTCTTGGTCTCCTATCCCTCCCTGATGTGTGCCTCGGTTGGATTCGGAGCATGCACAGTTATACAGGTTATATGTTTTCAATTTCGGCCTTCTCTGGGGTTTCTCCCCGCAGACACATGGTCGCCAGTAATTTCTGGGGTTCTGCTTCTTCTCTACCGCACTGCGGTTCTTATTTTTTAATGTGGGGCGCTTCATTGTATTACATTAGCTTATTTTCTATCATGTCATGTGTACAGCCAGATACAGTTAATATGAGGGACATTGTGAAATTATGTGCGTTATCATGTTCTTTTTCAGAATTTTTAACCTTTCTGAATGGCCTTATGTAAGATCTTATCACTTAACGTAAAAGGCATCAATAGTCCAATCAAAAGAAAGAAAATCCTTAGCTATCTTAACCATGAGCATGCTGATTTAGTGTTTCTTCAGGAAACGCATCTAAACTCCGCTGAAACACTGAAACTCAATGCTAAGCCTTACATGGTGGCTGCCTATTCTCCCGCCGTTTCCAAACGGTGTGGGGTAGCCATTCTGGTTAAGAAGTCTTTGCAAGCTACTGTAATGGATACTAGCTCTGATAAGGAGGGTAGATGGGCCCGTGCACACCTTAAGGTTGGAGATAGTGAATTCACGTGTATTTGTATTTATGCCCCGAATGTGGATAACCCTGCATACTATGCAAGTATTGCGCAGCTGGCACAGGCCTCTGCCAATACTCCATTAATACTTGGTGGCGATTTCAATCAAGTGCTGGATCCTTTGATAGATAGACAGCCGCCTAGAACGAGTAGTCCACCCAAGAGTCTTGCTACCCTTACAGCTCTGATGCAAGATCTTGCGCTAGTAGATATATGGAGGCTGCTTCACCCCTCCGACTTAGAGTTCACCTTTTTTTCTGCCCCCCATCACTCACAATCTAGAATAGATTTTTTTCTCATTTCCAAAGCACTGATTTCTCAAGTGGACACAGCTAGGACTCATCCTCTCCATATTTCAGATCATGCTGCCATATCTTTTTCATTACATGTCACTACGCGAGCTGAACATCCCCGTGCTTGGTTCTTTGATAGATCCCTACTAGACCAAAAAGATTTTCAGGTTGACATAAAGGCCGCTATCCAAGATTATTTTCATTTTAACTCACCCCATGACACAGCGAGCTGGGCTTGGTGGGAGGGTTTTAAGGCATCTATCCGTGCAACTATAACTAGCTATCAAATTCGACAGGGGAAACAAAGAAAGCAACACTTACTGATTCTAGAGCAACAGATACAAGCTGGAGAGCGTCTCCTCACGTCCCGTACTGACCCATGTATTTTACTCCGCTTACAACGCCTTCGTTTTCAATACAATCAGCTCTTATATACTGCTGCTGCTAAAAATATTGAATCACAACAAGGGATGTATTACCGGGAAAATAACCGTGCGGGCAAATTGTTAGCAAATGCCCTGAAAGGTCAAAAAGAAGCCAAGCGTGTTACCGCTCTCCGCAATCCGTCGGGGGGGAGCTTGGTCACTAAAGATACAGAAATCTTAGAACTCTTTCGTGATTTTTATACTCGGCTTTATCAATCTGAATGTGATTTTGAGCCAGAAGTCTTTGAACGATTACTCTCAGGGGTACAACGACCGACCCTATCTGACGAAGATAGAGAGGCCATGGACAAACCATTCACTTTATCAGAAATTCAATCTGCACTCAAGAGATGTGCCACAGGTCGAGCCGCAGGCCCGGACGGTCTCCCCGCTGAATTCTACAAAACTTTTAACGCTGACTTAGCTCCAGTTTTGAAACTTTATTTTTCTGCTCTGGCCGAGGAGGGATCTCCTTCTGGGTCCTTCTCAATGGCAAATGTAGTAGTTTTTGAGAAAGAGGGGAGAGATCCGCAACTAACAGCTAATTATCGTCCAATTTCCCTACTAAACGCGGACTATAAAATATTTGCCACCATTCTCTCCACCCGGCTCTCTGATAGGATGTCTACTTTAATACACCCAGATCAATGCGGTTTCATTCCCGGTAGATCAACTGCTGACAATGCTCGGACTCTATGTCATGTACTGACTACCGCAGTTAATCTTGATCGACCATTGGTTGGCCTCTCACTTGATGCTGAGAAGGCCTTTGACCGCTTAGAATGGCCCTTCCTGTTTGCAACTCTCCGCTGGTACGGATTCGGAGAAGGCTTTCTCCGTTGTCTCCACACCATGTACGCACAGCCTACAGCCAGTATCTGTGCTAATGCTTTAAAGTCTCAGCCATTTCCACTTCAACGCGGTACTCGCCAGGGATGCCCACTGTCTCCACTTCTTTTCGATCTTGCACTCGAACCCTTAGCTTTACTAATCCGGCAATCAGAGGAGATTCATGGAATCCCCTTCTCTCATAGGGAAATCAAAATTTCAGCATACGCTGATGACCTTATGCTCTTTGTCTCTCTAGACTCAGTGCCGGCTGTCCTAGAGCAAATTGGTAAATATTCACAACTCTCGGGTTATAAGATAAATTGGACCAAGTCGGTAGCCTTTCCACTAAATCCTCTGATCCATCAGGCAGATATGCAATCCTTTCCCTTTTTATGGCAACCTCGCATGGTCAAATACCTTGGGGTTCACTACTGCTCTCCTTTGGAAGACGCTATCTCCTTTAATGCCAAAGACTTAACCTCTAAAGTCCGGGCGCTTACTCACCGTTGGACTCCTTTAACACTTACCTGGTGGGGTCGCCTAGAAACCATAAAAATGATGATTGTTCCTAAAGTGAATTACATTTTAGAAATGTTGCCATGTCTCCTACCTCGACGTACATATAAAGATTTAGAGGGCCTTCTGACTAGATACTTATGGCAAAACAAGACACCTAGGATAGCGAAACATAAGTTACAAGCAGATAAGGAAAATGGGGGTGTCAGATTCCCTGATTTCCTGAAATACCACCACTCTTTTCTTCTCAAACAAGGCGCTCGTTGGCTGGAAGATCTAGCACCGAGTAGACCTGTGTGGCTAGACATAGAGGAGGGCCTTTGCAAACCGATTCCTCTTACTTATCTCCCTGGTATGACTCTCCCATCAGACTCCCACTATCCACCAATGCTTTTAGACACTTTAGGTGCCTTTAATACTCTTATGCAATCTCTAGACTCCCGATTCTGTCCGTTAGACAGACTCCCGCTTTGGTACAATACTCGATTTCAAATACAAAATAAACCGATGGCGTGGAGCCCCTGGTACACTAGGGGCATTTGGACCCCTAACCAGTTGTTCCATGATGGTCGCTGGAAAACTTTTAGCGAATTGCAAATTGAATTTGGTCTCCCAGCGAAACACTACTTTCAGTTGATGCAACTTCAGCATTGTCTTCGGAGTGCTAAGGTGCTCCCGCCATCGGAATCCCAAACTCAAGGATTGTCGGAGACTATCCGATCTATCGGGAGTTCACCGGGTGTGGCATCTAACTTTTACAAAACCTTATGTAATGCTGTAAATAGAGGTACCCCTATAGCACAGAAAGCATGGGAGCGGGAACTGCATGTAACTTTGACCCCGGAGCAATGGAGCCTAGTCTGGAGTAGAGTGACACGGGTCTCCCGATCCGCCTCACTCACTCAGACACTCTTCTTTCTAGCCCACCGGTGTTTCTATACTCCTGACAGGTTAGCCAAATGGAACGCCACCCAGGGCAATAGATGCTGGACATGCCATGCGGCCATTGGTTCACTAACTCATGTTATGTATGAATGTCCCGCACTACAGTATTACTGGCGTCGGGTCTGGGGTCGTATCCAATCTATTTTGCACTTTCAAGAGCCCCTCTCTTGGAGGATAGTGGGACTCCGCTCAGCTGCGGGGATCCCCTCTCTTCCAAAATCGGCTTACTTCCTTTTAGACTTTATGCTGGGCATCGCTATTTCCCTAATTACGAAATACTGGAAAAATAGCTCCCATCTGAGCCCCAATGAATGGTGGAATCATGTCTGTCTCTACAGTAAATATGAACAAATACCTCGTATGTTAGCTTCTTCCGTTCAGACCCCCCATCATCTGTCTAAATGGAAGATGCTCAATGACTATGTTCACACTGCTAAATGCTCTCATCTGACTGTTTAACTTTGTATAAATCTCTGTCACATGATCATTCTGTATCGCAGATACTATTTCTGTTTGTTTTGATGTACAATCACTGTTGTTTGGAAGCGCTCATATGCTGATACTTTCGGCTCAGAGAAGAAGCATGGGGGTGGGGGGTAATAGGGTTTGCTTTTCCTTATTGTATACTTGTTTTGTCTCCTTTGGTGTGTTGTTTCTTTTGTTTGTTGCAAAATGAAAATAAAAGTTTAAAAAACAAAAAAAAAAAAACAATGACTTATTCGTGTAAAAGGTTTCATAAAATAAAATGATGCCTAAAACTATCTGCAAGGCAAATAGGCATATATCTGTAGAGTAGGAAATGCTCAGATGAAGAATGTGGGTGAGCATCAACAGAAGATTGGAGAATGCCCACTGTAACGCCAGTTTTTAAAAAGGATCCCAGAGGTGATCTGCAAAACTATAGACCAGTGAGCCTGATGTCAGTATCAGGCAAAATGATAGAAACCCTTATAAAGAATAAAATTACTATGTAGATAGTCTAATTGGAGAAAGCCAATATGGATTTAGCCAAGGAAAGTCTTGTCTTACTAATCTGTTATATTTTTCTGAAGGTGTGAATCAAAAAGTAGACAAAGGTGAGCCAGTTGATATAGTGTATCTGGATTTTCAGAGAGCCTTTGACAAAGTCCCTCGTGAGAAGTTCTTGGCGAAATTAAAAATTAAAGATTGGAGGCAATGTAGTATTGTGGATCAGGAACTGGTTAAAAGATAGAAAGCAGAGAGTAGGGCTAAATGGCCAATTTTCTCAATGGAGAAAGGTGACTATTGGAGTACCCCAGGGATCTGTGCTGGATCTGCTGCTCTTTAACATATTCATAAATGACCTGGAAATTGGAATAACAAGTGAGGTGGTCAAATTTGCAGATGACAGAAAATTATTCAAAGTTGTTAAAACACAATAAGATTGCTAAAAATTGCAAGAGGACCTTGATAAATTGGAATACTGGATGTCCAAATGGCAGACGGAAATGTGGGCAAGTGTAAAGTTATGCATCTAGGAAAGAACAACCCAAACTGTGGTTACACGATGCAAGGTACCACCTTAGAAACTACCACCCAGTGTGCAGCAGCAGCAGCCAAGAAAGCAAATAGAATGCTAAGAATCATAAGGAGAGGAATGGAGAATAAAAGAAAGGATATTAAAATGCCTCTGTATCATTCCATGGTGAAACCGCACCTTGAATATTGTGTGCAATTTTAGTCACCATATCTTAAAAAGGATATAGCAGAATTAGAAAAGGTACCGAGAAGAGTGACAAAAATGGTAGAGGATGGAAGGATAGCCCTATGAGGAGAGGCTTAGGGCTCTTCAACTTGGAAAAGAGATGGCTGAGGGGGGGGGGGGGGGGGTATGATAGAGGTCTATAAATTAATGAATGGAATGGAACAGGTAAGTGTAGATCTGTTGATTATACCATCAAAAAGTAGAAAGACTAGAGGACATGCAATGAAGCTACATTGTAACCCATTTAAGACTAATAAGAGAAAATATTTCTTTACTCAACATGTGATCAAACTCTGAAATTCATTACCAGAGGATGTAGTAAAAGCTGTTAATGTAGCTGGGTTTAAAAAAGGTTTGGACAAGTTCCTGGAGGAAAGGTCCATAAACCATTATTAAGAAGGACCTGGGAAATCTACTGCTTACCCCGGGACGAGCACTGTGGAATCTATGTGCCTTTTTGGGAACCTGCCAGGTACTTGTGACCTGGATTGGCCATTGTTGGAAACAAGATTCTGGGCTTGATGGACCTTGGTCAGACCTAGTATGGCAATTCTTATGTTCTTATGCATGTGCTTTACATGTTTAGATATGCACATGCTCCCAAATAGTTATAAACGTCTGTGCTTTCAAAACAAGCACAATTTTTGCAGGATTAAAACATCTAGGTTGGGATATGGAAAATCCCCACAGTATTTTATGAAGGCTCAGAGCTTCTTATAAAATATATATAAGGACATGCAGGGGTGCATACTGATATCTCACCATGCCCACTAGGAGCAGCAGTTTTAAAAAGCTCCACGTGGGGTAAAAAGCATCCAACGTTCCTCCAAATGTGCATGCGAGCAGACTTTTAAAATCTCTGCTCCCAACAGCATCCGTCCCTTAACATATTGATTTTCTCCTGTGCCAGCAATACATGTCTCCCCTACCCCCAATTACTTTCCCCTGACAATCACACCCCCTCTCAACATCCCCGACATCAAGATCCTCTACCATTACCCCCTTCCTCGAACATCAACATCCTCCTCCCTCCCTGGCATCAATGTCAATCACCATGTTTAAATAGTGGCTTTATAAAATCACTATTTTTGCATGTAGATGATCCACATGTTTAAAAGTTGCTATTTATATGTGGTAATGCTTCTAAATAAGGGCTATAAATATCCATGTGTCTTAAAATGGATAGGAAGGCACCTATTTTGTGCCCTGTTATAAAATTACCCTCATGAAATGTTGTTTCAAAACAAAAATAATGTTTATGAAGAAAAAAGCTAAAATATTCCAATAACCCAAAAGTAAGGAAGTTTCTAGAATTTCAACAGTCCAGAAAATGCACATAAATGAATATCTAATAGTATCTGAAGAAGTGGTGGAGTAGCCTAGTGGTTGGTGCAGCAGCCTGGTAACAAAAAGAGTTAAATTCCCTCTGGCACTCCTGGTGACCTTGGGAAAGTCACATTACTCTCCATTACCATGGAAGAAAGGTCTGGCAATCTACCTCTGCTCACACCTTGCCAAGAAAACCCAGGGGCTATTGGGTCACCAGAAGTCAGGATTGACTCAAAGGCACACAGTGCATTGCAATATTGTCTGGATAAATTATCAGGAATCTGGAGCCTTCCCTTTAGGGCTCATGCTCCCCATGTAGAATGGTACACAGAGTGAGTTAGAATTTTTAAAAAATCTAAAACTTAAAAAGTTTTCTTCTCTGATTTGAAAGTATAAATATCTACCTGGTTAATGAAACAACCTGTAGGACATGCCTCTATTTTCCCAAAATGTGGGAATATTAACCCTTCTAGGCAAAACTTTCATAGTCCCCCGTGTTGCCTACTCCAACCTGTTTGGAAGAGGAAGACACCCTCTACCAGAAGAAAGGTAAGGGATGCGTTCTTCGCCTGGAGCCTGAAGAATCACAACCTCTTGATGCCTCTCCAAGTCCCCTTCATTGATGATACCTCCTAGTGCCTCATGACAATACCTTTATAAATTTCAGAGAAAGGGATTCAACCCATAAAGATGGGTAAGCAAATCACTTATTACCTACTATACTTGGGGACATTCTAGCAGCTCCACTGACTGACCTTTTCAATGCCTCGTTGGAGTCAGGAGTGGTGCCAAAGGACTGGAGAGAGGCTCATGTGGTGCCTTTACACAAAAGCGGAAGTAAGGATGTGGTTGAAAACTACAGGCCGGTTAGTTTAACTTCAGTGGTGAGTAAATTATTGGAAACGCTGCTGAAAGAGAAAATAGTGAGGTTTCTGGAGTCTAGCGGATTACAGGATCCGAGGCAGCATGGATTCACCAGAGGCAGGTCTTGTCAGACAAATCTGATTGATTTCTTTGACTGGGTGACCAGGGAGTTGGACCGAGGGAGAGCTCTAGATGTGGTGTATTTAGATTTCCGTAAAGCCTTTGACACTGTTCCTCACAGGCGACTTATAAACAAACTGAGCACCCTAGGGATGGACCCTAAAGTTACTGCTTGGGTTAGAAATTGGTTGGGTGGGAGGCGACAAAGAGTACAAGTAAATGGAGCTCACTCTGAGGAGAAGGATGTTACCAGTGGTGTGCCCCAGGGATCTGTCCTTGGTCCGATTCTTTTTAACATCTTTGTTAGTGATGTAGCGGAAGGGCTGTCGGGTAAGGTTTGCCTCTTTGCGGATGATACCAAAATCTGCAATAGAGTAGACACCCAGGAAGGGGTAGATAACATGAGGAGGGATCTAGCTAAGCTTGAAGAATGGTCTAGAATTTGGCAGCTGGGATTTAATGTTAAAAAATGTAAGGTCATGCATTTGGGCTGCAGCAATCCAAGGGAGCAATACAGTGTAGGAGGTGAAGTACTTTTGTCCACTAAAGAAGAGCGGGACCTAGGCGTGGTTGTGTCTGATGATCTTAAAGTAGCTAAACAGGTGGAAAAGGCAACAACAAAAGCTAGAAGGATGCTTGGGTGCATACGGAGAGGAATGGCTAGCAGAAAAAAGGAGGTGATAATGCCTCTGTATAAGTCTTTGGTGCGACCTCATTTGGAGTATGGTGTGCAATTCTGGAGACCGCACCTTCAAAAGGATGTGAACAGGATGGAGTCGGTGCAGAGGGTTGCTACCAAAATGATTAATGGGCTTCATTATAAAGCATATGAGGACAGACTTAAGGATCTTAATATGTACACCTTAGAGGAAAGCCGGGATAGAGGTGATATGATTGAGATGTTTAAATACCTCCGTGGCATAAATGTTCAGGGAGAGAGCCTCTTTCAATTGAAAGCAAGTTCTGCTACGAGGGGACATGGGATGAGGGTGAAGGGAGATAGATTCAGGAGTGATATGCGGAAATATTTCTTTACGGAAAGAGTAGTGGATCCGTGGAATAGTCTCCCAGTGGAGGTGGTAGAGATGAGGACAGTAACTGAATTCAAGAAAGCATGGGACCAACACAGAGGATCTCAAAAGGCAAAAAGTGGACTGTTGTAGTTGTTATGGAAGGACAGACTAGATAGGCCATGTGGTCTTTTTCTGTCGTCATATTTCTATGTTTCTATGTTTCTATGTTTCTATGTTTCTATACTCTCAAGGATATTACCGGAACTGGAAGCTTCCACATTCTGTTTTATGGTGAAATCCTTGGAGGCTGAACACATTCAACCTCTCTCAGCATCTGTTGTGACGGCTCCCCCTCTCCTCATTGCAATCATATCCATTCTTGTATTACAGTTTGGCAAGGGTCCATTATTTCACTAGTAACTTGAAGGTATCTGACTATCAGCCAATGAGAAACAGCAGAATATTTACTACAATGCCTTTCTCACAGGCTTAATTTATTTATTTTGTGGTTCTTATATACCGCACTCTTAAAAATCAGCATGGTTTACATATAATGATATTGTGCAAAGTAGGCACTTACAATGAAACAGGGGATTGAACTTGGAATTCAACAGCATGGTATTATCTCCAAGAATGAGCAGGAAGTTGACATTCCATGCATTTGTGTTTTTTGGACAATAATTATGGTGCCTAAACTCAATACATATCAATAGCATTTCTAACAGACTTTAAAAGATTTTAAAGTGGAATTGCAAATTCTGCATTCAATTCAAGTCCCATATTATCTATATTTCATTTTCATTTAATTTATTAAAACTTGATATACCGTCCTTAGCGGGGACAGCAGAGCGGTGTACATAAAATAATAAATAAATTAAGCAACTTAAAAGTAAGAAAGAAATGCCAAATATTCAGGTAGGAAAGTAACACAAAAGAGACAAGATGGTGGAAGCATGAGGTGGAGAAGCAAAGGAGATACAAGGGGAAAAGCGGCGGGGAATCAAGAGGATATGGGAATGTCTGGTGTTGAATGCAGAAGGGGCGAGAAGAGATCGGTTGGAAGGTCAAAAGCTGTGCAGAACAGATGAGTTTTGAGCATTGCTTTGAATTTTGTAAATGTGGGCTTGAGACGGAGAGATGGGAGGGAGGTTGTTCCATAAGAAAGGGCCTAGAAAGTAAAAGGCGGAGTGATGGGTGGATTCTAGATGTGCCTGAGAAGGAGAAAGAAGAAAAAGATGATTCATATGAGGAGAAAGAAGGAAGAGGAGGGGAGTATGTGGTATGACGGCAGAGGAAAGATATGGTGTAGTGCCGGTATAGAGAGTTTTGTGGACCTGGGTGAGGATTTTGAATTGTATATGGAAGGAAATGGGGAGCCAGTGTAAACAGTACAGAAGGGGAATAACATAACCAAAGCGGGATGCGTAAAATATCAATCTAGCGGCAGTGTGTTGAATGTGGCTTATATACTACTGGCAAAACATTTCCATCATCTTTTGTGTGATGGCCTACTACTGCCCATTTCTAGATCCAAACCTGGTGTTATTCTGAGGTTCCTCATTATTGATGAAGACATCATTGTTTTGAAACATGTCAGCCCGAGATAAGCAGATCCTGAAGTAGTCCAAGGAATTTTATTTCCCTAGAATGGTGGTAAATGCAGACATTATGTTGACATTGGGATAGTGATAAGCAAAAATGATAACCAAATTCAGAGGCATGGAGGATGTGAGGGTAGGTGGCGATCTAATAAAGTTAACAGGGAACCTGGGCGATCGGATGAGCCTGCATGTCTTTATCTATCATCAGTTTCTTTGCTGAAATGCTGATAATTCCCTCTTCGTGATATAGACAGCAGTCCGTCAGAAGCTTGACTTCAGGTCTCCAAAGTCTGTCAGACAGTGAGTCACTGAACATTCAAGCTGCATTTAAACTTGCTGTCTAGAAGCTTGGTGCTTTTATGTCTAGGCTTTAATTGCTAAACTATTGATTTCCTCAGTTAGACCAGCTTTAAGGTGAGAAATGTTCTTTGAAATATGTTTTTCTATCAACTACAAATAACCCAAAACAGGAAACTTTGGGTCTAGGTACAATATGTGAAACTTTAAATGTGTTCTGAGTCTTCCCTCTGTGTTTCAGTGAGACGTGCTCTGACTGTCATATCACCAGTATGCGCACAGCCTTCTTTAATGAATTTTGTGGAAGACAAAGGCAGTCTTCAATATACTCTGCTTTCTTTTTAAAGGAGAACCGACTTCACAGATTGCCACCAGGGGCTTATTTTAAAGCTGCAACAACCAGGGTCAGATTTTCCATTTGGCAGAAATAGACACATGCCTATGGATGCTTGTGCCGTACAGGGTACCTTCCACTAACAAAAGGAGAGCAGCGTTTTATCTCTTTCAGCCTCCTCTTCCACAGGCTTCAGTCTGCAAGGCCCTGTAGTCTTGCGGGACACATCGGCATTGCACAATTACACTTCAAATTGAAGATGGCAGAGAAAGTGTCAGACACAGGTACAAAGCATTGCTGTCTGAGGGGAAAAGGGTGAGAAAGGAAGGCGATGTATATGGGGAAAGAGGTAGCTGACCCAAACTGATTTGCCCCATATAGCACAGGCTGCATCTAGCAATGCATAATATATAAATCAAGCCCTGATAAAATTACTGTGAAATCAAATTATAATTACGTTTAATTATAAGAATGTTATATGATATAATTACTTGGCCTGGAAAGAGTTATTTTGATAATGATGCCACTGGTGAGTTATGGAGTGGCCCGCTGAAATTGTACATGGAATGGGTGTCCATATTGGTGCCATTCAACTCTAAATATAGACATATCTCAGTGTAAAGCAAATTCTGCTTCACTGAGCCAATTATGTGGTATCATTCCATTTCTAGAAGTGTCTCCCTCCATGTCAGTGTGCTGTGCATTGAACTATAAGAAAAATGGCGGCTAGGCGCTATGGAATTTTTCATAAACAGAGAAATATTCTCACCTTATACCACTGATAGATTTTCCTTGGCATTATCTTCAGATTCAAAAACCCTAAAATGGCTAAAATCAACATCACACTCAGATAAATTAACCAAATAAAAAAGAAAATCATACATAATACAATAATGTTCATTTTAATCTACTATCACGTTTTTTCTTTTCATGAAGCAAAGACTAGACAAAGTCCATCCAATCGTATAAACTTAAAGTACCACCTCCTTGTTGGGGAATCTATGATTTTCCTTTAACATGAAGAGGGTATTTTGATAACAGGGTACCTAGTTTGGAGGTGGAGAAGGCGTCTATGCGTCTTAATAAACTACTAGCACAAGTCCTAGCAGGATAAACACCTATTGTGGGTACTGACTTGGGAGCAGGTGTACGTGTTAGTATGTAAGGTATGTGCATGTGCGTGTAGTTTATAAAATAGACATGTAAATTGTGACTCCACCCATACTCCTACCTTGAGCACACCTACTCTACAAGGGCACTGTAGGTACTATAAGTTGGGACCTAATTTTATAAGAGGCCTTTTAGATGCATAAATCCGTTTTTTTATGTGTGGAAAAGGTTTATAAACCAATATGTGTCCTGTGGGAAATATCTTTATGTTTTTATAATATAAAAGGCAAGAATTTTTTTTAAATGATGTTTCTTGTAGATGTATTTCAATACATTCTAAGTTTTTAACACTGGATATTGAGCTGTGTGGTGTGAAACTATGAATCCCTGGATCCATTCTTGGAGCACCTGTTTGAGGGTAGATGGCAATTTCTGGATATTTGTGTGAGGCTAGAGGTGGATTTGCTAACGTACAGTACTTGATTATTACCCTTTCTTTTATTGTTTTTCATCTTTGGATGCTTCAGCCGCTACCCTGCAGCTCCCATGAGCCTTAGTGAGCAGCCCTTTTTGTACAGAGTCACAAATCACCTGGCACGCACTAGATCTGATTGGCTTACATGGGCTGTGATGTCAGAAATGATATTTACAGGTATATTGAATGAAACATTTGCCTGCACGCTTTGGGCTAGTGACTTAGAAAACAAGCAAGTTTAATATTTTAGGCAC
Organism: Ichthyophis bannanicus; assembly: GCA_033557465.1. NCBI lineage: Eukaryota > Metazoa > Chordata > Amphibia > Gymnophiona > Ichthyophiidae > Ichthyophis > Ichthyophis bannanicus. The sequence goes on along the minus strand of CM066032.1, from coordinate 156,830,041 downwards.
ATTTTGTATAAGCGATAGCGCCAATTGGGGAGGCTTCTTCCATCTTTGTCTGTCTATTTGTCTGTTTCCATGTCCATACGTATGCATCTGTTTCTTTGCGCAGGTGCAAACAGATGCATATGACTTCACTCATGGTTGGCCCCAGAGTTGGTTCAAGGTGTTGACACCATAGGTAAACCTTAATATTTATGACCCCAGCACCCCGGCTGTTAGAAACTATTGTTTAGCTTTGAATGCCTTGCTCTTTGCTGCTCTCTTCCCAGAAGCTGCCACCATAGGTGACCACCTAGTTTCCCTAATGGTTAGACCAGCCCTGACATTACTGCCCCCACAGAGCAGCAGTATAAGCCAGCGGGAGCCCCAGTCCCACCAGCATGAAGAGCAGGGCTGCAGCCAGAAAATGTCAGAGTCCCCTGGTCCTACCAGTATGAAAAGCAGGGCTACAGCCTGAAAATGCCAACAGGGGTGCCCAGGTCCTCCAAGCATGAAGAGTTGGTCTGTAGCTGGCTGCCTCAAAGCAGGGAAGTAGCGGAGCATGAATAGAAGAGATAGGTAAGGGTTGGAGCGTGGAGAGAAGGGGAGAGTTAAAGTAGGAAAGAAGGCAAAGCATAAGGAAATGAGTAGGGCTAGAAAGGAGGGAGAGAGAAGGGGAGTGGAGCATAGAGGAGATGGGAGCTAGAGGAGGGACCAAAGCTTGAGAGAGGTGCCAGGGAGGGTGTTGAAAGGTAGGGAATGAAGAGAAACTGCAAAGTTGGTTGGGAGCAGAAGGGGAGAGCGCACAGCTGGGTGATGTGAAAGAGGGAGAGTGAAAAAGGGAAAGTACTGTAGAGTAGGCATGGGAAACCCTCAAGACATACACACAGATATGCATGCACACACACACACACACCCAACACCCCCATGACAGACAAGCACACATGTACCCTCCTGTCACCCCCATGACACACATGCACACACACACACACACATACATACTCACTCCCCAAAACCTCAGGACACACCCTTTAACACCCCTTGAAAAACATACATGTACCACCCAGCACCACCATCACACGTACACACACACACATGCATGCTGACACCCCCATGGCATGATTAAGGTTATGGTTACATTTTATTTGATATACCACAGATCTGTAAACAAACTATGCAGTTCACAATAAAAAGTAATATATATTAAAAGATAAATTAAAAACATAAAAGAAAATCTGTAAATATCGTAATAGAATAAAAACAAAGGAGGAATACAATTATATTGACAGGAAAGGGATGAAAAAATAACCCAAATGAAACTCAATGGCATACACACACAAACACACACATGCACTGCCCAATGTCCCTTATACTACAAACATATACCACCTAACACCTCCCATAAATACACATACACACACACCCCACACTCATGCACCTCTGGACATCCACCATCACACACCCACACACAGGCACCACCCAACACCCCCAAGCACACACACATGCACTCCAACCAACACCCCAACCATACATATACACATTGACAGGCATACATATACTCCTGACATCCCATCATATACACCCACCCCTACATGCACCGAACACCCCCATCACATACACACATGCAAACACACACACCCTGATACCCCCTGACACCATCTATCACACACACACACACATCCCAACACCCTCCATGACATACCCGCATGCATGTACCCTCAAAACTCCCATTACATACTGTCACTCACCTACTACCCCGGAGGCGGAAGGCCTGGGGCTTCAGTGAGGATCCTCTTATGTAGCAAGGGCGGAGTAGTGCCCCCTGGGATTTTGAGTCCCAATAGCTATTCTAATAAGAAGGTAGCTGTGGTCGAGTAGCTATGCTTAAAGAGGTATTTATTTCCCTTCCCGGGAGAATTCTTGCAACAAGGGTCAAAAGAAATTAAACCATAAAACTGGTACAACACAAGTGGGAACTACAAATTACAACACAAATGCTTCTTGTCAGCTTTAAACAAACCAAAAAGGGAAAACAGGCTTTTTCTCTTACAAAAGCTTTCCAGTGAAATCTGTGTTCCTCCACAGATTTCTCTTAGGCAGGGTTTTACTCAGGCTTTAACAAAAAGAGGTCACGCTGTCTGAAAACACCATTGTACAGTCCATTTTACAAATATCTGAGCTCTCTTCACAGAAGTCACATTCCATGTCCTCGGGTGCTTCTGGGGAATTATATTTGGCAGGGCTGTAATGTGTATCAGTGTTTAAAAGTTCCCTCTCTTCTTGGCTAGAGCTTCTCTCCCCTCTCCCCCTGCAGAAAGGCTGGTTACCGTGCACTATGGATTCTCTCTTTACAGGGCCATATCCTTCAGGACCAATGTAGTTAAAATCCAGTGCCCCTCTATTCAAGGTACTATGCCTTTCTTCAGGCCGAGCTCTGACTCTCCGTTTTGCAACCGGGAAGTTGAAAGTTTTCTCCCTTTCACTTCCCCTTAAGGGACGTCTTTCTCTCGGGTAGGAACTCACTTCTGGATAATAGCTTTTGCTCCCCAGGTACCTGCTCTCGTGGGTATTCCCTCTCCCAGCTCCTCGTGGTTTGCAGCTTGGAATCTCTCTCTGTCCCCACCCGGACTTTGGCTTAGTGCAGCCCAACTTTCCAGCACTAACCTCTGAGAATTCCTCCTGAGCAAACCCCTCTGAGGTACAGATGGAATCCATGTCAGAAGCTTTCAGGTATGACTCCTGGCTCTCCTGAGCTCTGCTCTTTCCTCTCCTGTGAATCCTCTCAGGGTCTCTTTCTCCCTCGGCACCAGAGAATGAGTCTGACTCCCCGCTCCTGTCTCTGTTCCTTTCTCGGTTCCCTTCTCGATTCCTCCCTGCTTTGCTCAAGACTGACTTTTTAAGTGCGTCATTCTTTGAGACTCCTGTTAGCTCAAACTGCTGCAGCTGTGTCTGCTTCCCTGATGAGCTATGACATAATGTTCTATCTGGGCGTTTACCTACAGCCTGTGCTCTTGTTTTGCTTGGTTGCTCATAGCAACCTCTAGCCATGTGCTTTGCACTGCCGGTTTTAAAACTGCCCTGTGTGTTTTCATCTACTTTTATAGGCACTATCTGCCTTGCTCCATGACAATACGCACACACACACATACCTCCTGATATCCACCATGACACATACACACACCAACCAACACTCCCATCACACACACATACACAGCACACACACACATACACACACACCCTGAAACCCCAGGACACACGCACACACCACTCTACACCCCATTACACACACATGCATATACACACACACATACACCGCCCATGACATACTCTGTGGTAATGGGCTAAGGCACTTCACTTACTTGCTGTTTATATCAGGTCATCATTACGTCATCATATCAGGGTGCTCCTACAAGTGTACACTATTCAGTTTGTTTATGTAGTTGAAATTCCCAATTGTTCTTTGTGTGTTTTGAAATACTATGTGCAGTCCACAGAGAGTATCAATTTATCTTTATCTTTATTTAAAAACTTAATATACTGCTGAAACCATAGGCATATAGCGGTTTACAATAAAATCATAAAAGCACTGCCGAAAAGAAAGGAAAAGAATGCCATAAAATAAATAGGAAAGAGATAGTCGGAGAGAAAAGGGAGAAAGAAAAAAGGGCGGACAGCCAGGAACAAAACAGACAGAACTAAATATCAATAGGGGGAGGGGAAAGAGGGGAAGAAGGGGGAGGAAGATCAAAAGCCGTGCAAAAAAGATGTGTCTTAAGTCTAGCTTTAAAGGTAGAAAAAGAGAGCTCGAGATGAAGCGTAGGTGGTAGAGAGTTCCATAAGCAGAGACCAAGAAAGAAAAAGGCAGAAGAGCGTGTGGACTCCAGATGGGCCTGGGAAGGGAAGGGAAGAGATAACCGATTGGCATGAATTGATCTGAGAATTCTAGAGGGACAGTGGAAATGAACTAGGTCAGAGAGGTAGAGAGGGATACCGGTGTGACGTGATTTGTGTACGAAAATGAGAATCTTATATTGAATCCGGAAAGGAATGGGAAGCCAGTGCAAACAGATGAGAAGGGGGGTGATGTGATCAAACCGTGAGGCGTGAGTCAGAATGCGGGCGGCGGTGTGATGTACCAGTTGGAACCTACGCAGTTGGGAACAGGGGAGACCAGCTAGGGACGCATTACAATAATCTAAACGTGAGATAACAAGAAAGAAAAGCAATGTGGTTAAAGAAGACGTAGAGAGAAAGGGGCGGACCACACGACATTGCCTTAGGGTGTAAAAAGAACGCTGGACGATCGAAGAAATGTGATCCTTAAAAGTCAAGGCCGAGTCAAAAGTAACACCAAGATATCGTAGTGAAGTGACAAAAGGAATCGTAGCAGATGAAAGAAACGGGACAAGAGAGGGGATAGGTTTACCAGCAGAGAACCAAATAGCCAAAGTTTTTGAGAGATTAACGTGTATAAAATTATCAGAGAACCAGAAAGCTACAGCAGAAAGACAGGCATTAAGTGGGCCAATATCGGGAGTGAGTGAATCAGAGTGATAGAGGAGAAGAATATCATCTGCATAGTAGTACGCAGAAATACCATATTGTTGGATTACTAGGGACAGGGGGGCCAAAAAGATGTTAAACAGTAGAGGTGCTAAGACGGAACTCTGGGGAACACCACAAAGAAGGGGTGTCAAAGGGGAGGAATCAGTGCCAGAGAGAACCAAGAAAGATTGATTGAAAAGAAAAGAGTGAAACCAGTGTAAAACTGTGCCAGACAGACCAGCAGAACGAAGATGGGAAAAAAGGGTATGGTGGTCAACGATGTGAAAACCTTGAAAACACGTCTAGTTTGTTGGCATTGCAGTGCTATTGCTAATCAAAACGCATGACTGCAGCCTGAGTGGGAAGTCGTCCAACTTCTACAATATTAAAACTCAATTTCAGATACTCTTTCCTCAAGCTATTAAAAAATGTCACGCACGTTACTGGGGTAATTTTGTGAATGCTCAAAAAGGCTATGTGGAATGCCCAAAAAGGCTCCTATTTTATACCTGTTTTATTAAAGCAACAAAGCCATGTTTTTTTATAAAATAGTCTAGTACAATGACCACTATAGTGCATAAATTCTCTTGCACAGATGTACACCTGCTCCAAAGAAGGTGCAAATATGTGCATGTGCTGTATGTACTATGGCTTCATTGCCCTAAAACAGCCTATATCTCAGAAGCTCAGCAGGATGGGGTCTGGCTAGTACTTGGACAGATGACCACCTTGAAATGTCTGGTGCTGTAGGCTTACTGCATGGAAGTAATGCCTGGCAATCTACTTCTAAAAAATAAGATGGGAGAGTTAGAATATATAGCACTAAATGAGAAGCTAGATATGATTGGTATCTCAGAGACATGATGGAAGGAGGACAACCAGTGGGACACCGTGATACCTGAGTGCAAACTATATCGTAATTATAGAGCTGATAAAATTGGTGAAGGGGTTGTGCTCTTTGTCAGAGAGGGCATTGAGTCACAAAGGATTAAAGTTTTTGCAGGAAACAAAATTTTCTGTAGAATCTCTATGGATTGAAATTCCATGTAAAAAGGGGAAGGCGATGGCAGTGGGGGTATACTATCGACCGCCTGGCCAGAATGAACAAATGGATGATGAAATGCTTAAAGAAATCAGGGAAGCTAACAAAAGTTACAGAACAGTAATAATAATGGGTGATTTCAATTACCCTGTTATAGACTGGGTCCGTGTCATGGCAGGACATGCTAGGGAGATAGAGTTTCTAGATGAAATAAATGACTGCTTCTTGGAGCAGCTGGTTCATGAACCAACCAGAGGGGAAGCCATTTTGGACTTAGTCCTTAGTGGAACACCAGATCTGGTGCAAGAGATAAGGGTGTTGCGGCCACTTGGCAATAGTGATTATAGTATGATCGCGTTTGATTTAATTAATGGAGTAGGGATGCTAAGGAAATCCACAGTACTACCTTTTAACTTTCAAAAGGGAGGCTCTGATAAAATGAGGAAAATAGTTAAGAAAAAACTAAAAGGAGCAGTTGCAAAGGTCAAAGACATACATCAGGCTTGGGTGTTGTTTAAAAATACTATATTGGAAGCCCAGACCAGCTGTATTCCACATTTTAACAAAAGTGGAAGGAAGTCCAAAAAACTGCCAGCATGGTTTGAAGGTGAGGTCAGAAAGGTATTTGTTGCCAAAAAAGCATCTTTCAGGAAATGGAAAAAAGAGCCAAATGACAAAAACTGGAAACAGCACAAACACTGGCAAGTTAAATGCAAGGCATTGATAAGGCAGGCAAAGAGACAATATGAGAATAAACTTGCTGTGGAAGGAAAAAAGTGTAATTAAAGACTTTTTCAAATACATTTGTAGCAAAAACACTTGTGAGAGAGTTAGTTGGACCATTAGATGACAGAGCGGTAAAAGGGGCAGTAAGAGGGGACAAGTCTATAGCAGAGAGACTGAATGAATTCTTTGCTTCGGTCTTTACTGAGGAAGATGTACGGATGTTACCCATGACTGAAGTGGCGTTTAAAGGTGATACTGCAGAGGAATTGAAAGAAATATCGATAAACCAGGGAAGATGCATTACAACTATTTGATAAACTGAAGAGTAGCAAATCACCTGGACCAGATGGTATACATCCAAGGGCATTGAAAGAACTGAAAAATGAGATTGCAGACCTGCTATTAGTAATCTGTGAGCTATCATTAAAATCATCTGTAATACCTGAAGATCGCCAATGTAACGCCAATTTTTAAAAAGGGTTCCAGGGGTGATCCTGGAAACTACAAACTGGTGAGCCTGACATCAGTACCGGGAAAAATGGTAGAAACCATTATAAAGAACAAAATTACTCAACATGTAGATAGTCATGGCTTAATGGGAGACAGCCAACATGACTTTAGACAAGGAAGGTCTTGTCTTACTAATTTGTTATGTTTTTTGAAGGTGTGAAAAAACAGGTAGAAAAAGGTGAGTCAGTTGATATAGTGTATCTGGACTTTCAGAAAGCCTTTCACAAGGTCCCTCATCAGAGGCTTTTGGCAAAACTAAAAAGTTATGGGATAGGAGGCAGTATACTATTGTAGATCAGGAACTGGTTAAAAGACAGAAAGCAGAGGGTAGGGCTAAATGGCCAATTTTCCCAATGGAAAAAGGAGAATAGTGGAGTACCCCAGGGGTCTGTTGCTTTTTGACATATTCATAAATGACCTGGAAAGTGGAATAACGAGTGAGGTTGTCAAATTTGCAGATGACACAAAACTATTTAAAATTGTTAAAACCCAAGAGGATTGTGGAAAATTGCAAGGGGATCTTGATAAATTCAAAGACTGGGCATCCAAATGGTAGATGAATTTAATGTGGACAAGTGTAAAGTTATGCACCTAGGAAAGAACAACCCAAACTATGATTATACAGTACGATGCAAGGTTCCACATTGGGAACCACTTCCCAGGAAAACGATTTAGGCGTCATCGTGGATAACATGTTAAAACCCTCCGCCCAGCAGCGGCAAAGAGAGCAAATAAAATGCTAGGTATCATAAAGAAAGGAATGGAAAATAAAACAAAGGATATTATAATGCTTCTGTATCATTCCATGGTACGACCGCACCTTGAATATTGTGTGCAATTCTGGCTGCCGTATCTTAAAAAGGATATAGCGTTATTAGAAAAGGTGCAGAGAAGAGCCCCCAAAATGGTAAAGGGGATAGAAGGATACTCCTATGAAGAGAGGCTAAGGAGGTTGGGGCTCTTCAACCTGGAAAATAGATGGCTGAGGGGAGATATGATAGAAGTCTATAAATTAATGAACGGGTAAACGTAGATTGATTGTTTACGTCGTCAGAATATAAAAAAACTAGAGGACATGCAATGAAGCTACAGGGTAAACTATTTAAGACTATTAAAAGAAAATATTTTTTCACTCAACGTGTAATCAAACTCTGGAATTTGTTACCGGAGGATGTAGTAAAGGCTGTTAGTGTATCTGGGTTTAAAAAAGGTTTGGACAAGTTCCTGGAGGAAAGGTCCATAAACCATTATTAAAAGGGACCCAGGATATTACTGCATGACCCAATACAAGCACCGAGGAACCTGTGTCTTTTGGGGAGGCTGCTAGGTACTTATGACCTAGATTGGCCACTGTTGGAAACAGGATACTGGGCTTGATGGATCTTGGTCTAACCCAGTATGGCATATCTTATGTTCTGGTTGCAGCTTGCCAAGAAACCCAAGGGCTGGGTTCCAAATATTAGCATTGACCTGAGAACACATGCATGTGCATAATATAGCTTCACCATCATGAATGAGCCTGGTTTAGGCTGGACTCAGAAGCTAAGCAGAGTTTGGTCTGGCTAGCACATGGATGGAAGACCACCTTGGAATACCAGGTGCTTTAGACTTAATGGTGGAAGAAAGGCCTGGCAATCTACTTTTGGTCACACCTTGCCAAGAAAACCCAGGGGCTGGGTTGCCAGGAATCAGCATTGACTCAATGACACACACTTTCACTTTACATATACAGTACATGTACCTCAGCTCCCCTCCGCTCTGCTCAAAGTAAGCCCCTGAGAATTTCTATGAATAGAGTCATCTTCCGGTGTAACTAATTTTTACATGTGTATAACATAAGAACATAAGATATGCCATACTGGGTCAGACCAAGGTCCATCAAGCCCAGTATTCTGTTTCCAACAGTGGCCAATCTAGGTCATACGTACCTAGCAGTTTCCCCAAGGGACACAGGTTCCACAATGCTTGTATTGGTTCAAGCATTGATATCCTGGGTCCCTTCTTAATAATGGTTTATGGACCTTTCCTCCAGGAACTTGTCCAAACCTTTTTTAAACGCAGCTACACTAACAGCCTTTACTACATCCTCCGGTAACAAATTCCAGAGTTTGATTACACGTTGAGTGAAAAAATATTTTCTTTTATTAGTCTTAAATAGTTTAACCTGTAGCTTCATTGCATGTCCCCTAGTCTTTCTATATTCTGATAAGGTAAACAATCGATCTACGTTTACCCGTTCCACTCCGTTCATTAATTTATAGACTTCTATCATATCTCCCCTCAGCCGTCTCTTTTCCAGGTTAAAGAGCCCTAACCTTTTTAGCCTTTCTTCATAGGAGTATCCTTCCATCCCCTTTACCATTTTGGTGGCTGTTCTCTGAACCTTTTCTAAAATCGCTATATCCTTTTTAAGATGCGGCGACCAGAATTGCACACAATATTCAAGGTGCGGTCTCACCATGGAACGATATAGAGGCATTATAATATCTTTTGTTTTATTTTCCATTCCTTTCCTTATCATACCTAGCATTCTATTTGCTCTCTTGGCCGCCGCTGCACACTGGGCCGAGGGTTTTAACATGGTATCCACAATGACGCCTAAATCTTTTTCCTGGGTGGTGGTTCCTAATGTGGAACCTTGCATCGTGTAACCATAGTTTGGGTTGTTCTTCCCTAGGTGCATAACCTTGCACTTGTCCACATTAAATTTCATCTGCCATTTTGATGCCCAGTCTTCCAATTTATCAAGATCCTCTTGCAATTTTCCACAATCCTCTTTGGTTTTAACAACTTTAAATAGTTTTGTGTCATCCGCAAATTTGATAACCTCACTCGTTATTCCACTTTCCAGGTCATTTATGAATATGTCAAAAAGCAGCGGACCCAGCACAGATCCCTGGGGTACACCACTATTCACCTTTCTTCATTGGGAAAAATGGCCATTTAGCCCTACCCTCTGCTTTCTATCTTTTAACCAGTTCCTGATCCACAATAGTACACTGTCTCCTATCCCATGACTCTTTAGTTTTGCCAAAAGTCTATGAGGGACCTTATCAAAGGCTTTCTGAAAGTCCAGATACACAATATCAACCGACTCACCTTTGTCCACCTGATTATTCACTCCTTCAAGAAAACATAACAGATTAGTAAGACAAGATCTTCCTTGTCGAAAGCCATGTTGGCTGTCTCCCATTAGGTCATGACTATCTACATGCTAAGTAATTTTATTCTTTATGATGGTTTCTACCATTTTTCCCGGTACTGATGTCAGGCTCACCGGTACCTGCACACAAATTTATGTGAGCCAGTTTCCACATCTAAAATATGCTTTATAGATGGAAAAAGCTTTATAAAATTAGCCCCTAAGGATCACTTAATTGAATGCATTAGGGGGTCCCTTAGTCTAACACATGTATTTTGCACCTATTTTATAAAGTACACGCATATTTTTCTTTATGAATTAGGGACATAAGGGTACATATGCCAGATCTAGGCATGACCACTTACCCATCCTTAAAAGTGGTGTAAATAATCATGCTTAGATTTGTAAGTTATAATATTTTTTAATCCATGTGTGTAAATTTAAGGTACACCTAGCTCTGCCCCTGTGCTCACCCATTCTGAAAGTAGATGCCATCACATTAATGTGCATACTTTCAGAGTAGTGCCCAGCTAAACTACACACTTAAGTGCCCACCCTCACATGAAAATCATTGAAAATAGGTAACTTAAATGCACTGATGGCATCATTAGTCATTACAAAAATGTCTTCTAAATGTTGCATTGACTCAAGGGCACATACACACACACATACACAAATGTCCCCTGTAGAACATAAGATTTATACACATTTATTGTTCATTAAAATACATGCTGAAATTATTTTAATCAAATCACTGCTTAATAAAAAACATATTATGGAGTATGCATCTTCCCTTTAGCACAGTTACCTCAAGGGTCTTGCTCATGGTAAGACGAGCTTAAACTTCCAACTTCCCTCAAGAGACTTTTACGTTTACTAACATGATTATCTGGCTGTATCTTGTGCGATCTAGATTCTTGATATCAAGTTACATATCATAGAAAAGTATCCTGTAATGTCTATGTTGTTTTATGCTAAAGCAGTTACTAGTTACTAGTTTCTATACACAAAAGATGGCCCACCCAAAGGGTGAGATTTACCATCCCAATGAGTAAAATTGAAGGCCAAACAGTAAGATTTTTCCATTGATGTGTCTGGGTTAAATTCCTATGCTCTCCCCAGAGGTCTTTAAGTTTCTGCTTGAGGCAATGGAGAGTTAAGTGGCTTGTCTAAGATTAGGAGAGACAATGAGGTTCAAATTTGACTTGTGTTACCTCTTCACTGTGCTCTTCAGCAGTGTTGCTGTCTTAATTATTTATTGTTTGTCTTAGTGGTGTGCTAGTTCAGCCTTCTCAGCTGCAACTTACCTTGACTCTCTCAACTAACTGGGCTTTGTGTGGTAGCCAGGTTAACTGTTCATTTTAAATTAAATCTCTCTCCCCAGAACCTGCTGTGCGTTAAACCTTTTTCCTGTCCTAGCCTGCCTGAGTGAATCCTCCCCCTCCCCCCTCCTGCTGAGGTATTGTGTAGCCTTCTTCCTGTTTCCTCCACGTGTGCATAGTCTGTTTTAGTTTGCTTTTCTCTGATCAGAGAAGAGCAGTGCTTTTACAGTGCTCTGCTAGAAAAGTGGATATTTGCCTCCTGTGACACCTTGCTGTGAGTTCTAGCTGTTTATTTAATTATTTATTGTTTGTCTAACTGTTTATTTAATTATTTATTGTTTGTCTTAGTGGTGTACTAGTTCAGCCTTCTCAGCTGCAACTTACCTTGACTCTCTCAACTAACTGGGCTTTGTGTGGTACCCCCCCCCCCCCTGCTGAGGGTTCAGGACAGGGTACCTTGTAACTGCCCTCTTCAATAGGACTTATCTCCCTCCCTCCCACCCCAGCACCCACCCACCCATGGGGTAATTGTAGTTTTATAGGTACTTGCACATCTTAGAGGAAAGGGGCTGCTCTCAGGTGCAGCTCTTTATCCAAATCAGTCATACACGGAGGACCTGAGATTAATTAATTAAGCTTCAAGTACACAAGGTGTATTAGGGGTATTAGATACACTTTTATTAGTATAGGCATCTACACCAATCCTTATTATATACAGAATTTAAAAGACCTAAACACAAGCTTTAAACTAAGATGCAGACAGAAGTCCAGCAACGAGATGGGGGTTCTCCGGTCTTTTGCATTGAGTGTCACATGTATGATTTTCTCCCAGTTGGTGAGAGGTCTTACGTCTGCACTAAGTGCAAGGAGCTCTTTGCTCTCAGGGAACGAGTCCGTTCTCTAGAGGCTAGAGTAGCAGACCTGGAAGACATAAGAAAGACAGAGAAGTACATGGACGAGACCTACAGGGATATAGTCCTGAAGTCCCACCTCCAGTCTGGCAGCATCCCTGTTGCCATGGAGGAGAGAGGTCACGTGACAGGAGAGCATCACCCTGGTGTGGCAGGAAATGATCCTGTAACTAGGACCTGTCCTCCAGGTGATGTAAAACCCTCTCGCACCGAGGACGTTTCTCCAGGGCCATGTCCCCATGAGGGGAGGGTCAGGACAGCTGTTATAGTTGGTGATTCAATCATTAGGAATGTAGATAGCTAGGTGGCTGGTGGACGTGAGGATCGCCTGGTAACATGCCTGCCTGGTGCGAAGGTAGCAGACCTCACACACCGCCTAGATAGGATCATAGATAGTGCTGGGGAGGAGTCTGCTGTCTTGGTGCATGTTGGTACCAATGACATAGGAAAATGTGGTAGGGAAGTTCTGGAGGCTAAATTTAAGCTTTTAGGTAGGAAGTTGAAATCCAGAACTTCCAGGATAGCGTTCTCCGAAATGCTTCCTGTTCCACGTGCAGGACCCAAAAGACAGGCAGAGCTCCGGAGTCTCAATGCGTGGATGAGACAATGGTGCAAGGATGAGGGTTTTGGATTTGTTAGGAACTGGGGAACATTCTGGGGAAAGGGGGGGCTCTTCCGAAGGGATGGGCTTCACCTTAATCAGGATGGGACCAGACTGCTGGCATTAACCTTTAAAAAAGAGATAGAGACGCTTTTAAACTAGAAAATAGGGGAAAGCCGACAGTCACCCAGGAGCGCATGGTTCGGACGAAGGTATCCTTGAAGGATACTACCAAAAGCAGTGAGGTTCCAAAAGGGAGTATAGTAGCCCAAATGCCCTTGAGTAAGGAGCAGACAGAGCATAAAGATTCCAAATTACCCATGCCTACCAATAGCCAGATTAATATTAATAAAATACAGTCTCTAAAATGCTTGTATGCCAATGCTAGAAGTCTAAACAATAAGATGGGAGAGTTAGAATATATAGCACTAAATGAGAGGTTAGATATGATTGCACTCTCAGAGACATGGTGAAAGGAGGATAACCAGAGGGACACTGTGATACCTGGATACAAACTATATCGTAATGATAGAGCTGATCAAATTGGTGGAGGGGTTGCGCTCTATGTTAGAGAGGGCATTGAGTCAGAAAGGATTAAAGTTTTGCAGGGAACAAAATTTGCTGTAGAATCTCTATGGATTGAAATTCCATTTATGAAGGGGAAGGTGATGGCAGTGGGAGTATACTATCGACCGCCTGGCCAGAATGAACAAATGGATGATGAAATGCTCAAAGAAATCAAGGAAGCTAACAAAAGTCACAACAGAGTAGTAATAATGGGTGATTTCAATTACCCCGGTATCGACTGGGTCAGTGTCACAGCAGGACAAGCTAAAGAGATAAAGTTTCTAGATGAAATAAATGACTGCTTCTTGGAGCAGCTGGTTCATGAACCGACCAGAGGGGAAGCCATACTGGACCTAGTCCTTAGTGGAATGCCAGATCTGGTGCAAGAAATAAGGGTGTTGGGACCACTTGGCAATAGTGATCATAGTATGATCATGTTTGATTTAATTAGTGGAGGACAGATAGTAAAGGAATCCACAGTACTACCTTTTAACTTTCGAAAGGGAGACTATGATAGAATGAGGAATATAGTTAGGAAAAAACTAAAAGGAGCGGTTCCAAAGGTTAAAGACTTACAGCAAGCTTGGCTGTTATTTAAAAATACTATCCTCGAAACCCAGACCAGCTGTATTCCACGCATTAAGAAAAGTGGAAGAAAGTCCAAAAAACTGCCAGCATGGTTTAAAGGTGAGGTCAGAGAGGCTGTTGCTGCCAAAAAAGCAACCTTCAGGAAATGGAAAAAAGAGCCAAATGATGAAAACTGGAAACAGCACAAGCACTGGCAAGTTAAATGCAAAGCATTGATAAGGCAGGCAAAGCGGGAATTTGAGAAGAAACTTGCTATGGAAGCAAAAACACGAAATAAAGACTTTTTCAAGTACATTTGTAGCAAAAGGCCTGTGAGAGAGTCAATTGGACCATTAGATGATAGAGGGGTAAAAGGGGCAGTAAGAGGAGACAAGGCCATAGCAGAGAGACTGAATGAATTCTTTGCTTCGGTCTTTACTGAGGAAGATGTAGGGATGTTACCCAAGACTGAAGTGGTATTTAAAGGTGATACTGCAGAGGAATTGAGAGAAATATCGCTACACCGGGAAGATATATTACAACTATTTGATAAACTGAATAGTAGCAAATCACCTGGACCGGATGGTATACATCCCAGAGTGTTGAAAGAACTGAAATATGAGATTGCAGACCTGCTATTGGTAATCTGTGAACTTTCATTAAAATCATCTGTAATACCTGAAGATTGGAGGGTCGCCAACGTAACACCAATTTTTAAAAAGGGTTACAGGGGTGACCCGGGAAATTACAGACCGGTGAGCCTGACGTCAGTACCAGGGAAAATGGTAGAAACCATCATAAAGAACACAATTACACAGCATGTAGATAGTCATGGTCTAATGGGAGACAGCCAACATGGCTTTAGACAAGGAAGATCTTGTCTTACTAATCTGATATGTTTTTTTGAAGGTGTGCATAAACAGGTAGACAAAGGTGAGTCGGTTGATATAGTGTATCTGGACTTTCAGAAAGCTTTTGACAAGGTCCCCCATCAGAGACTTTTGGCGAAGCTAAAAAGTCATGGGATAGGAGGCAGGGTACTATTGTGGATCAGGAACTGGTTAAAAGATAGAAAGCAGAGGGTAGGGCTAAATGGCCAATATTCCCAATGGAAAAAGGTGAATAGTGGAGTACTCCAGGGATCTGTACTGGGTCCGCTATTTTTTGACATATTCATAAATGACCTGGAAGAGGGAATAACTAGTGAGGTTATCAAATTTGCAGATGACACAAAACTGTTTAAAGTTGTTAAAACCCAAGTGGATTGTGGAATACTGCAGGAGGATCTGGAGAAATTGGAAGACTGGGCATCCAAATGGCAGATGAAATTTAATGTGGACAAGTGCAAAGTTATGCACCTAGGAAAGAACAACCCACACTATAGTTACACGATGCAAGGCTCCACATTAGAAACCACCACCCAGGAAAAAGATTTAGGAGTCATCGTGGATAACATGTTAAAACCCTCCGCCCAGTGTGCAGTGGCAGCCAAGAAAGCAAATAGAATGCTAGGTATCATAAGGAAAGGGATGGAGAATAAAACAAAGGATATTATAATGCCTCTGTATCGCTCCATGGTACGACCGCACCTTGAATATTGTGTGCAATTCTGGTCACCGTATCTTAAAAAGGACATAGCGTTATTAGAAAAAGTACAGAGAAGAGCAACCAAATTGGTGAAGGGGATGGAAGGCTACTCCTATGAAGAGAGGCTAAAAAGGTTAGGGCTCTTTAACCTGGAAAAGAGACGGCTGAGAGGAGATATGATAGAGGTCTATAAATTAATGAATGGAGTGGAACTGATAAATGTGGATCAATTGTTTACGCTATCAGAATATAGGAAGACTAGGGGACATGTAATGAAGCTACAGGGTAAACTATTTAAGACAAATAAGAGAAAATATTTTTTCACTCAACGTGTAATCAAACTCTGGAATCTGTTACCGGAGGATGTAGTAAGGGCTGTTAGTATAGCTGGGTTTAAAAAAGGTTTGGACAAGTTCCTGGAGGAAAGGTCCATAAACCACTATTAAAAAGGGACCCAGGATATCAATGCTTGACCCAGTACAAGCATTGTGGAACCTGTGTCTTTTGGGGATATTGCTAGGTACGTATGACCTAGATTGGCCACTGTTGGAAACAGGATACTGGGCTTGATGGACCTCGGTCTGACCCAGTATGGCATGTCTTATGTTCTTATGTTCTTATAAAAATACCTTTATGCAGATACCCAGATGTAGACAAGTCAACTGATTTTTTCTTAGAGGGTTACACAAGTTAATTATTTAGCAAACTAAATACTATTGCACCCTGATAGGATGAAGTAATAATGACCTGAGGCAAGCGGCAAGTAAAAGAAGTGACTTACCCTTTTATCACAGAGTTTAGAGCTGTAACTGTAGCACTGGTTCTTAGTTTTCACAGACTACCACAATTTTTTTCATGGCAGAGGGGAAACAGGAACAACAATAAAACGCTTACAGGTACCAAAGACAGACTCAAGAAAATTTGTGAGCAGTCGCCGTGAATCCCTTGACATTCTGATAGCTCTGCAATGTAAATGTTTCCTTGTTCTACAGACACACACTCCATAATTGATGAGAGCTCACATCCCACATACTGCAAGCACATATTCAGGGCACGAGACCTACTAGCATTAATGAACCACCAAAAACTCTTCAGTGCAGAATCCCGAATGAGTTTCCATTACATTCAAGGGACTACCCCAGTGAGGCACATCTGTGCACAAAGGATACAGGGCACACTAGTCTGAGAAGCACGCAGAATAAAGAAAATATAGGAAGGAAAAAGCAGACCAATTGGAGTCTATGGCATTGGAGCAAGAAGTAAATTGGACAGATTAGACAGGCCTTGTGGTCCTTTTATGTCACGGTATTTTATTCTTTCCAAGAACCTCCCTCTAGAAAAGCAGAAAACTGGAACTCAGTGGGTGTGTCTTGCAGGCAGACCTTGTACACTTAATTTCCTTCCAAAATTCAAAGCATTTTAGCCAGTTAGCGCGGGGGTGATCGGGGCCTGCAGCACCCCCACAGATATTGCACCGTGGGGGGGGGTCCCACCACGTGATCCCGGCCCTGGCTGTCCCCACCATGGGTTGGGCAGTGGGGAAAGGGGTTTGCACTGAGGTCGGGCATTGAGTGCTCCTGCTGGACGTGCCGGTGCCATGGCAACAGGATGCCATGGCATCGGCACACCAGCCGAAGCAGTGAGCGGGCTGGCTGGACAAATCCCTGGCCGTCCCCCCGATCTGAATCCTGTGCACACTAGACTGTCTAAGTGTCCTGAGTCTGCAACCATGGGAACATATAGCTCCCACGATTGCAGAATCGGGTTCTAATCAGCTACGTTCAGTTTTTGGCCGTCCAGACGTCCCGGACATGCACACTGCTGAATCGGCCTCCATGTGGCTGCATATAGCCACTAACTGGATAGCGACACCACTATCTAGCGAATTTGGATATTCAGCATTGGACGCTAGATAAGTTCTGGTGCTGATTATCCAAGTTATGGCAGCAGTGGCTAAATGCTTTAAAAGCACCGATCTGCTGCTGCTGAATATCAGCCCCTGAAGCTATTACTTCTCTGATAAAATGTCATTGATTTCTAAATCAAGCAAGTTTCTGGGTATGGTTATCAAATAAGGATGCCCTTCTACCAGCTGCTCTGCTTTTTTCCAATTCGGTTCCTGAGTAGAACAGACTTGTTTATGACCCTTATAAGCATCTGTAGGATTTTATACCAGTCACTTACAGTAGAATGTGTGCTGGCTCATTGATATCTATGGAGTCAGGCCATATAAGTGGTTTTGAGTGGTTTTAAATAAGGCAGTGTGATGGCTGAAGTGTGAAGTTTTGGCTTCTTGTCTTAAATTCAAGTTGGCATGGCGGGACTATGACCAGCATGCTTCCTTTGCCCAGTTGTAAATGTTTGTGATGTCAAGAGAATGACTGTGTAGCCCAAAAAAAGGCTAATGAGGGTCATACACAACATTATCAGTTTTATTTATTAGTTACAGTATGTGTACATTACCAATTTTATTACAGTGTTGCACAGTCTGGAACAAGGTCTAAAGTAATAATGGCAGAAAGGAGGTCTCTGTAGTTTTGTCAAGATATGCAAGGCTATTTAACCATCTTTTTTCAGAATAAGATATGATTATTTTATTTGTTAAAATCAGCCAATAATTTTTCCTGGGTTTTCTTCTAAACTCAAAAGTTTGGGTAACTTGAATCCTTAAGAGTTATCAGCTCATCCTGTATCAGAACCTAAGGTTGAGTGCATTGTGTAATTAAACATTTTGGGGGTTTTTTTTGGCTGCAAACATCCACATGTTCCCCATGGGAGCAGAACTGAACCAACCAAAGTGGTTTGGAGGTCTGCCAGTTTGGCCATGTGGTTGTTATCTGTCCTCCCATTCTATGCAGGGTAACCCAACCATTAGGCCAGCTAGGTGGTCGCCTACGGCAGCAAAGAGCAGGGCATTCAAAGCTATGTAAAGCTGAAGGTTTGTCTAAGTCAGCAACATCTTGAACCAACTCTGGGGTTAGCCCTGTTTCTATTCTGCATTGCAGCTAGAGAAGGGAGGAATGCAGATACTCAGTTGCACGTGGAGCGGCCTCAGAGTGCATGTGCACCTGCCCTGCTTGCTGATGAGAGCTTCAGATGCGGCATTCTTGCGTGCACTAGCTCAGTTCAGGGACCTGCATCGCAACCATGCGATGCATATTATGCAGATCAACACTGCATAGACCGAATATTCAGCGGTGTTAAAAGTAAATAACGTACCCCGCTCTTCAAAAACTCATAAATCAGACTGAACATCTTATCTTGAATCAGGACTAGGCCTGAATACAAAAAATTGAATGTATATCTTAAAGTCGTATATTATTTCTTTATACCTAGCATACTGTATGTAAATGCCAAAGAATCTATTATGTATAGGAGGCTTTATGTTTGGAGTCCAGACCCAAAGAGTATTGAATTTGTAAATAGTTTTATGTATGAGACCTTCCCTTAACACTCAAGCATGAAGACAGAGCACTATTATGAGCACATTGCTGGCAGTGATTCACAATTTGCATCTGAAGCAATACAGGATAATAAAGCAGCTTTCCTCTGCAGCAAAAGAGGAGAGAGGATGTGCCTCTAGCAAGCCCCTGTGATATAAAATAGCTTTTGGACTCTATGCATTCATCAGCACAGGAGAGCTACAGAATGGACAGAGATATGCGTGGCCCCTGTTGCAGTCAGAAGCCCAGAAATGACCCCCCCCCCCCCCACCCCTTTTTTCAACACACTCCTCCTGCTGGCCCCTGACACCTCTTCCAGAACAGCTCAGATAATGAAAATGCTATCCACTCTGAAGGGAAGGGAAGAGAGAATGTACGGTATATATAGTAAGTTACTGTGTGAAATGAAAGATAAAATGCTAAGGGCCATGTTTACTAAAGCTTAGTGTGTCTTAACGGACATTAGCATGCACTATGATACACGGGCCATGGGAATACAGTGGGCCACGGTGGCAGTTAGTACACTCTAGCGCATGCTAAACTTTAGTAAACATGGTAAGTTGCTAGGTACTTTGATAAGAAAAATGACTACACATGAGCATAGAACATTGTTTAAAGAGCAAGTCCTGCTTATGAAAGAGAGGGATTAACACAAATGGCTAAAGCTTACATACCACCACCCTCCTACACAAAGTTCTAGGGATGTACACAGGCAAAACATTTTCAGCTTAATTTTTAGAAAGTTAGGGGGGATATTCAAAGGGATTAACATGATTAACAGACCTGTTAATGTCCTTGTCTGGAATATTCAGCGGCACCAACACAATTAATGTTGCTGAATATCGACGGGTGTCAGTGCTACATGCCCAGTTAGCATTGGGGCATGCTGAAGGTGTTTCATGGGTGGCAGCCATCGGTAACTGGGCAGCGGTGATATTGATCTGCTGCTTGGTTCTCAGCATGCGGCGGAAGTCAGCTGCAGTAAAGGCCGGCTGAACTTTCACCGAAGAACTAGCTAGGCAGCAGTTTAATATCGCCTCTGCCCAGTTTGCTTCCTGGCGATTCGGGCAACCCGGATCTTCCATGCCAGTGCCAGATATGACCCCGTCATTTAATGTCCAGATTTATGTTTCAGTGGTGGCAGCTTGTTGCTTTAGCAGCGTTAACCGCCATCGCTGAATATCGAGCCCTTGGGTTTTTTTCTTTATTTCTCTTAGCTTTTCTTGGTTGACGTCAAAATATTTAACCCATATTAGAACTTTATAATGCAGAAAAATCAGTTGTATGCACATTAATTTGTAGGTTAATGAGCATCAAATTGATTTTGTGTGCAATATATATTTTTATAGATGCCCCAGCAAACTGAATATGCTCTAATGAATGCAAATTTATGACCACATAATTTAGTTCTTACCTGCACTCGCCCTGTAATTCTGGTTGTGGACCATTCATGAACAAAAACTAACAAGCATGCTACACAGCCAGCATGTTTGCTAAGGTGAGCCAACTGTTAGCCCAGGGTTTAGTGTGCTTTAAGCACACTATACGAACAGCATGCGGCCCTAAGCTAAAAGTCCTATGCTAACCAGTTAGTGAGTGATTGGGGCGAAACGTGGACATTGACAGTGCATTTAACGTGGGTATCTTGGGCACGTGCTAACTGTGGCCTCTGCCGTTAGCATGGATGCAGTTAAAGCCACCTCAGTGGATGGCGCTGTAGGCTTCCTTATGCCGGTTAGTGCAATGCCACGTAGCTGTAGTGCACCAATGGCAGGGGGGGACAGATGCAGATGCCTCTTAAAGTTAGCACAGGCCTCTGTACTACATTCAAGGCCTAATCGCATGGTAACTTAGCTATTTTAGAGAATATACATCTTAATAATGTAGAGTAGATCAGGGCCAACATTCCATCTCACACTGCCACCTAGATGTAGGATCTTCATTGCCAGCAAGAAGTAGGGAAGGGAAGGATGGCATGGAACCCCTAACTAAATGCCTGCTGTGTCTGATGGGGAGTCTGTCCTTGGAGATCTTAGTTTGCTTGCGCAGTGCAGTAAGCAAGGATTGTTTGAATTGGTGTCCAAATCTGAAAGGCTTTCTGAGACACTCTCATATATTCCTGATTTTATCTGTACTTTTCAGTTTATGTCATTTTGCATTTTTAGCTTTATGCCTAGTCTAGGACCCAGACACGATTTTCAAGTGCTGAGATGTATCTCTGCGCATAAAGATTCAACTTACCCAAACCATGGTAATTTCAATAATATCATAAGGATAAGAAAGTTAGACAGTGAAGAAGCAAAACAGAAGGAAAATCAATGCCTTCAAATTATGTTGCTGGTGCAGAATGCTCCATATATCATGGACTGCCCGAAGAACTAATGGCAAGACTTTGATGTTCATACTTTGGACACATCATGAGAAGAGAAAGACCATTAGAGCAAGACAAGGCTGAAGGTCGACTCAAAAGAGGAAGACGGCAATATGAAGGATCAATGCAATAACAGCAGCTATGAATGCCACTCTTTCAACAATTAGCCACCTGACTGAAGATTGAAAACAGTTTACGGCAACTATTCACAGGGTTTCCATGAATCGACATTGACTCCATAGCACTTAACAACAATATGTGCCATTGAGTCAATGCTGTCCCTGGGTTGTCTTGGTAAGGTGTGACCAGAAGTAGATTGTTAGGCCTTTCTTCTGAGGCATAGAGGGTAAACGACTTGCCCAAGGCCACAAAAACTGCCAGTGGGAATTGAACCCTGGTGTCTTGGGCTCTAAGCTACTCCTCCACTTATCAGTAATAGCACCAATATCCCTGGTTCTGACTGTGCCATTTTATACTGTTACCCTTTCTTGGAGTAATTGCCCTCCAAAAAAGTCATATTCAGCACTGAATGAGAGATTTTGGCAAATTAGAAGAAGGGGATTTGTATTTGACTTACACCATTTCAGTTCTAGCTCAAAGCAAGTTACAGTCAGGTACAATAGGTATTTCCCTGACCCCAATTCCCACTAACACTCCTTGTGGCCTTGGGCAAGTCACTTAACCCTCCATTGCCTTGGAAGAAAGACAGAGCAAAGAATTTTTAATTGACATACATGTCTTTCATTTAACAATAGTGGATGGTTTGGTAGATATTGCTACATTGGTGTCTATTTTTATAGATTCTCCTGAAGAAACTCCTGCTCGGAGTGAAACGCATTGAGGTACCGGAGGAAGCGTTGAGGCGCAGAAGGCACAAGACATAAGTTAAGCTTTTTGGTCTTTCACTTACATTTGGGTATAAATGGACACTTGGTTTGAAAATCAAAAAAAACATTAAAAATAACACAGGATGGTTGTTGATGTAACCAGTGCGCTATAGCTTTATCCAATAAGCATTCATTAAGCGCGGTATATATGGTCTGAAACCTCCTGTAGTAGTTGTATTTTTCATTAGAACCCCGGCTCCTGTTTCTGCGGAGTTTAGTGATCGACTGAAGAAATCATACATATCTACAGATGATCAGTAGAGTCTAGTTGAAAGAATTTGTCTACCACTAAAGTTATAATTTTAAATGGAGTGTTTTTTCTATTATTTGGAAGAAAGGCCTGGCAATCTACTTCTGGTCACACTGCCAAAAAACCCAAGAGCTGCTGGGTCACCAGTAGTCAGCATTTACTCAAAGGCACACATTACATTGCAGAGGACTAACAATATAAGTTTATACCTGGGGCAATGGTGGATTAAGTGAAGAAGTATGATTAGGATTTGAACCCTGTTTCTTAGCCCACTGTTCTAATCATTAGACTGTTCTGCCACTCCATTAGAAAGTTAGCTGGCAAAGTGCCCCCCTAATCCCCCCATTCTCAGGCAAGTACTGAGCACTGAGGCTCAGAAGCAAAGACAGCGAAGGAAAGGGACTTTGAAAGATAAATATATCTATCTAATGGTTGACAGGAAATGCATTATTTACACAGAGTCCATGAGTTATTGATGATCTGTAAACTCATGAGTGGCGGCATGAGGCGGAGTGTGCATACACACATAGAATAATGTATGTGGGCAAAGTAAAATCGTGCTGCTGTTAGGAAACCTCTGAGATGGTTAAAAAAATGAGAAAGCAAACCTCAAGTGGTTTCTCTCTTCCTCTCTCAGCCCCAAGATGGATGTGCAAGCCCTGCCCTGCAAATATCTTCCTATTATTTTAATCTGCAAGGGTCATGGGGTTTAAGTTTGAGCAGACACATGAACTGTGACACCATGACGTGCACTGCAAAAATAACAATGGATAATTCATATCCTGTATCCATGAGAGGAGGGGGAAGAACTGCTGGTTTAAAACGCAGAGGATTTTGCTGTTGAGGTTGCCGCCACTAGTATAAGGATAATTTGCCAGGTCAGATCTACTCCAGTGGGGCTTTGCATGGAGATGGCATGTGTAGGGGAGGGGGTGGGCACATAGCCACTTACTTCATGCAAGAGTTTTCAAGACATATCATAATTTTTCCAACTTAGGAGCATTCAGCTCACTCTGCTCTCCTGGGCTTATAGTAAAACAAAGAATTTGGGCAACTGAATATCTCAATTGCCCATCTCATCAACAGTGAACCTGTCTAAGTCTATTGCTCTGCTTGGCTATAATATATGAGGCCTGAAATGTGCAATCCTTGGCATTTTGTCATTGAGCACTCCCTATGTGCCTTGTACTATGTGCCATAGGTGTCAGATTGGGGTGTGCCATGTGGGCCCTGACCCTACCAATTTTTCTCTGCTGCGATCACAGAAGATCAGATCCCTGCAGGTAGAACAGGAGGGGAGGGCTGCGATCACAGCCTTGATGCAGGTTGACTGGCGAGGGTCAGCTAGAGGTCGAGTCGGGTGGAGTTAAGGCAGAGTTGGGCAGAGTTAGGGCAGATGAAGCTTGGGGCCTTCCCAGACAATTAGGCATTCTGCTGCCCCTTCTGTGTACAAAATATCAAAATTACGCAACTGATTAACTTTCTTGGCTGTTCTGAGGAATAGTGTTCCCCATTATGGGCCTAATTCTGTGCCACAAATAGTGGTGCCTTCTCCGCCGCCAGTTGTGTGGGGAAATTAGATGGGGGTGGGGAAGGGGTGGATCGGAGGTGGAGTCTGGGCAGGCGGTGGGCAGTCGCTGACTCTGGACATACAGGGCCGATTCTAATGTCGGCCCTGTACGTCCAGGGCCGGCAACATGTGCGGGGAAGTTATTCCACTTCTGAGGTGGAATTACTTTCCTGGACGTGCTTTTTTTGGTCTATCAGGGCGTGGATGGGGAGGGGAGGGGGGCAGTAGGACACTTTCCACATCCCGACCCTGGCCTTAGAAGGCCATATTGGGGGGGTCAGGCTACGGGGAATGAACACTTTTGTCTGGCAGCCGGCATTGTGGCTTTTAAATGGAGCCATGGTGCCATGGCAATGGGATGCCATGGTG
Source organism: Ichthyophis bannanicus (assembly GCA_033557465.1). NCBI lineage: Eukaryota > Metazoa > Chordata > Amphibia > Gymnophiona > Ichthyophiidae > Ichthyophis > Ichthyophis bannanicus. Next base: position 156,805,658 of record CM066032.1, on the reverse strand, counting down.
CCGCGGCTCCATTTAAAAGACCTGACTGAGTTAGTCAGGCAGGTCATGTACATGCAGGCCATACGGAATTGCTGTCCTGGCCTTTCCGTACCTGACTGTTCGCAATTCTGATCCCCTCTGTATTTCCAGCTCAGACCCGATGTACAGAGGGGATCTACGTCCGGAACAGAATAAGCCTGTAGGCGGCCAAGTCACTGATAAGTTTAGAGTAGGGGCCCCTCTCTTTCCCTCATTTTCTGGGTTAGGATTCTATTGCATATGTGGAATAGGGAGAATGTGCAGGGAGCACAGCTGAATCTTAAGTGAAATCTTATGAAGTTGCTCTTCCGCCATCTTCATGTTTTTTTAAGAGCTCTGGTTGGCAAGTGTTATTTATTTTTATGTATTTAAACGGATTTCTATATTTATTTATTTATTTAGCTGTATTTATATCCCACTTTTCACCGGGTCAAAGCGGTCAATTGGGGGATACATTTAACACGAGGGGATATGACACACATACGCTAATACTTACAGGGAACATGGGCAATGGAGGGTTAAGTGGCTTGCCCAAGACCATAAGGAGTGCCTATAGGACTAGAAATCCCAGTCCCTCTGGACTGAGATTGCTGTCCCCAGGTGGGACTTGAACCCCCGGCCCTCCGGCCTGAAGTACCTTGTTCTAACCATTAGACCACTCCTCCCAATCAAGGCGGTCTACAAGTGTTAGAAGATCAGAGCACCCAGTTATCCATCTTCATTACTGACTCTCCTGGCTCCTGTTCTGTGTATAGCTATTAATGGGATAATCATGAAACTAAATTTGACCTTCAGACACAACCCTACTTTGTTGCCATCTGGTGATTTAACAAAGTGTCATGCAGTTGCATTGCAAGCCTTGCAGGAACTTTAAAACCCATTAAATAATGGCACAAAACTGAACTGGCAGAAACTGAACCATGCTAAGAAGCAGAGGGGATATTATAGCCCTTCAGAAAGGATCATCCTATATAATAAAATCCTGTTTCTACCAAGCATACTCCCTCCTATGCAAGGAGTGTGATGTTATAAAGCTCTTACTGACCCATCAGATTTAGAAGTGTTAAAGATCTAACCAGCTATGTCAGAGTGTTTGTAAAATTACTGGGTTGATCTGAGCAGCTAGCTTTAGCCCCCTGTTTCATTAGTCACCTAACTTTAGCCAACCAAATGGTAGGCAGACCAAGTGCAAGTTAGGTTTCTAGTGCTGATTTTCAGAACTAGCCTCTAAATTTGCTTAGACAAATCTAGGCACTATAATCGCAGGCTTGAATTTAGTCTATTTAGAGCCAAAACACCCCCTACTGGCAGCCTCAATCAACTTCCCACTAAAGTACGTCACAGACTGATCACTCTTCCATTATGCCACTGAAATCCTGATAATAAAAAAATACTATCTCATAGCTCATCATCTGAACTGTGGATCTTCTTTAAAAGTGCTCTACAGAGCAAAATCATTCCCTTTCCTTTTCACACATCCCAAAATCTCTCCCACCCACCAACTCATCTAACCATCATGTTACGTCCATATCAGGGATCTTTTGAGTTGTGGTCACCCTCAGATTGCGGTTAACAGAGAATGTGTATTCACTTTCTCTCTTCCCCCATGTCTACTCCCTCCCACTAATCCACTCTCTCTCTTTGTTACACCCCTTTTCTCCCTTCAGAGATGACCACAACACTTTCCCCCTTCTTCCCATCCCGGCCACAGCAATCTCCTTCCTTCCTTTCTTTAACCGCTTCCTCCTCCCCCCCCCCCCCCCCAGCGACTCACAGCTCCTTGACTTCTGCTTCGCTGCTCTCCTCTCGGTTCAGTCTCGCGTCCAGGAATCATCGGAAGCCGCAGGCTGAGCTGTGCCTGCTCCAACCCCTCCCTTTCTATTTCTCCCCACATGTTGACTGCTGATGGATGGCAGGTGTAAGCCTGGAAGAAATAATTGCTAAATGCCCTTCCCCGACCCTTCCTCTACTGTTCTTTCCAAGCTGCCTAATGAGGGATTGGAACAAACAGCAAAGATATTGCCCCAATGCTTTCTAGTGTTTCCCTTGAGACCTGGCAATTGATATCTATTCCCAGAGTCTCTAGGTAGAATCAAGCTCTATCAAATGGCCTTGACCACCCTTGCGTGTCTTAAGATTCTATGTTTCTATATTAGGTTCAGCGGAAATAGCACAGGCTCCTATACTTTTAGGAGCCAATGTACTAAGTGCTGGTAAAATGGGCCACCTATATAAGTTATCTACTGACTATCATTGGCCTTGTCTGGTGTAAAACCCCCTATTGAATTCCAATGTATTGAAGAGTGTTAAATTGGGACTTTTGTAGGCATTAACACCCATCTTAGCAGCAGTGATAATGCATTAGTTTTACCTTGCTGGTAATGCAAGGCTGATGTGGGCCATGATGTCCTCTGCAAAATGAATGAGGTCATTAGATGCCATTTTGTCCGACAGTGCTAGCACGGTGGGATGAAGACACACTCTTTCCTGCTTCCAGTGGACTTCCTGCGTATCCGAGGTTGTAAGTCCAGGATGGGTGATTAGGCCGGGGAGACTGCAGCTGTACTTAGGCTGAGCCCTTTCCATGGGGTGACCTCCTGGACTTTGTGGTTAGGGGCAGGGTGTGAATCCTCTTGACGAGGGGCTCCTGGACTTTGGGAAAGTTCTCCTTTAGATGAATCTTGAATTTCATGAGGAGGAAATCCTCTTGATGATGGAAAGGGTCCTTAACTCCAAGACAGAAATTCTCAGCCCAGTCCTTGGGACACACCTAGTCATTCAGGTTTTCAGGACAACCACAATATATATGCATGAGAGAGATTTGCATACAATGGTGGCAGTGTATGTAAATCGCTCTGATGCATCTTCATTGTGCTTATTCCGAAAACCTGACTGGTTAGATGTGTCCCGAAGACCGGGATGAGAACTTTTGCTCCAAGAAGATTTTCTATTGTTGGAGTGTGCATGTGGGCATGAGAAACACAAAAAGAGGAGACACCTGCAGCATGACTTTTAACATGCTTTAGTCCACTGGCCCTGTAGCAGCAGGAGGCTTTTATCTTTCAACTAATGAAGTTTCTGCATGTTTGACTTGCCAGACACCAGAAGACACACTTTTCTTCCACATCATCGAGATACTTTTTGTCTTCCTAATTTTTTTAACCTGTTTATTTTTTGTTCATCCTCTTCTTCATTTAGGAAAAAAAATGAATGCAATCATCATCTCAAGTCCAGAATAAATTAAGACCTAGCCATCAATTAGTACTTTCTTCAGTGGGAGCATTTTAAATTGTTTTTATGTATTGTGAACCGCCCAGATGCTGACTGTATTGGGCGGTATATAAAGTTTTAATAAACATAAACATAAACACAGCATTTTGAATCTTAAGCAGGGCTAGACTTCAAGAGTGGTTGCTCGTAGGCAAGGAAAGGGAGACTTACTCTGCTTCCCCCCCTCCCCCCTGATTTCCCCACCCAGATCTTCCTCATTCCTGGGCAGAATCTCCTCACCTGGGCAGAACCCCCCCCCCCCCCCCGCCTTTGCCACTTGTTCTATTGATCCTGAGCAGCAGCAGTAGTAAGACAACTTCAATAGCAGAATTCAGCATGAGGCCTGCAAGCGCGCCTGCATTCCACCTGCTCTACTTGCATGGGCTTCCTGTTATCCTGGAATCCTGTGCAGAGCGGGTAAGCTGTCACAGGACCAGTCAATGCTGGAGGACTTGTAGGCTCCACACCAAGTTCTGCTATCAGACTTGCTTTGCTACCACGTTCGGTCAGAATCATTCACTGTACAGGACAGTGGTGCTGAGACTGAGGTATGGCAAAGGTGGCAACACTCTGATGCCTATGAAAATTTGGCCTCGGAAGTAGTTGTCTATATTGCCTCTGCCTAAATCCAGACCTGATCTCACGCTACAGCCCATCTGTAGCCAACCAGGAATTTACTCCTCATCCCGCCCCCATCTGCATCCCCTCCACCCCATCTCAGTCCCTTATTCACCCTCTAATATGCTTATAATGCTTCATTTCAAGCTGAGATTGGACAGATGGAGCAAAATTGTGTTTTCTTAATAAAAATTGTAGAATCATCTTTAATAATAAATAGGCTGTCTAAGATATATGAATAATTAGAGAAAGCCATACCATGAAAGAATGAGACTGTAGTAGAATATGCCAAGGGCAGGGGCGGCCCAAGGGGGGTGCAGGGCCATGTGCGGAGATTAATTGTGGGGCCGCATTTGCATAAGGTGTCTCATTTTCATAAATATTTGCATAATATTAACATACACTTTTAGTAAACATGCCTCTTAATGAGTGTCTGGATAAAGAAAGACTAACAGATTTCTACATTACTATATCGCAGTGACAACCGCCAGGCCCATTAGCAAGTACTATAAACACTGACCATTTAGAACCCATAGCAAATCCATTCTATCATAACAGTACTACCAGGACTCACAAAGCACCAAACCCTACCTATCAAAAGGCAACACTGCAGATATTAAACCAATACATCTCAGAGAATACCAATACATCTCCTACTGGTGAAAGAGAACAAGTGGGACTGTCAAACAGAAACTACATGAACAGAATACCTCAGCTCGGTTATACAGAACATAGACCATCACCACACAAAGAACAAGGGATCACAATTTAGAAATAGGAAGATAATAATTAAACTGGGAACCCCAAAAGCCAAACATGAAATGTACAACACTGGAGAAATAAAACCATAGAGTAATTTCCTCTTGCACTAAACAAAAACGCAAGATGTTAGCAATACACACTTCCCAGACCAAACATATTCCAGTTAATAAATTTAAAATGAAAAGTATTTTTCTACCTTCTGTTTGGGTATTTTATTTTTCAGTTGCAATTGCTCCAGTCACTTTCTTCTGGTTTCTTCGTGTCTTCTGCGAGCTATCCATTTGTCCTTTCTTCTCTTTTAGATGTTTTCCATACTCTCTCTATATCTGCTTTAACATACTGAACGTTTCCCTTTTGCTCTTTCCTCCATCTCTTTCCTTATTCCTTTATCATCCACTCAAATTTCACTCTTCCATTCTCAATCCCCTCTTACTTTCCCAATACCCGGCCCAACGTAGACTTTCCTTCCACACAAAATATGTTTTCCCCTCTCCATTCTCATTCCCCATCCCCATCCCCTTCTAGACCTCCCCCAAAATCAGCTCCCTTATAGTTCTGGACCCACCCAGCATCCGCTACCTTCTAGTCCCATTCTCCCATGCCCCCACATCAGTCCATTTCCAGTCCTATTCTAGTCCATTTGCAGTCCAAGCTCCCCCCATCAGCCCATTTCTAGTCCTATTCCAGTTCCTCATCAGCCCATTTCCAGTCCTAGTCCCACATATGCTCTTTTCCAGTTCCATTCCAGCCCCCCATCAGCCAATTTCCACTCCATGCTCCTCATCAGCCAATTTCCAATCCTAGCCCCCTCGTCAACCCACTTCCAGTCCTAGTCCAGCCCCCATCAGCCCATTTCCAGTCCTATTCCAGCTCTTCATCAGCCCATTTCCAGTGCTAGCCCCCCCTCACAGCCTATTTCCAGTCCTAGCCTCCTCCCCCCACCATCACAGCCCATTTTCAGTCCAAGTTCCCCCTCCCACCATAGCCCATTTCCAGTCTATTTTCCCCCAACCATCACAGCCCATTTGCAGTCCTAGCCCCCCTAATCACAGCCTATTTCCAGTCCATGTCCCCCCATCACAACCCATTTTGAGTCCAAGTTCCCCCCCCCACCATCACAGCCCATTTCCAGACCTAGACCCCCCAATCACAGCCCATTTCCAGTCCAACCCCCCCCCCCCATCACAGCCTCTTTCTGGTCCTAGCCCCCCCCCCCATCACAGCCCATTTCCAGTCCACGTGCCCCCTCCCACCCTAGCCCATTTTCTGTCCAAGTTACCCCCAACCATCACAGCCCATTTGCAGTCATAGCCCCCCCTAATTACAGCCTATTTCCAGTCCATGTCCCCCCCTATCACAGCCCATTTCCAGTCCAAGTCCCCCCCCCCATAGCCCATTTCCAGTCCAGGTTCCCCCCCTTCACAGCCCATTTGCAGTCCTAGCCCCCCATCACAGCCCATCCAGTCCTTGCCCCCCCCCCCCACCAGCCCTGCGGCTGTCTGAGGGGCTTCAGAGGGAGCCAGGGAAGCCCACGCGAGGCCCCAGCTCCCTCTGTACAACCACCAGCATGAAGATCCTTTTCCCCCATGCTGGTGGCTGTTTGTGTGAAGCCATTAATGCTCAGAAAGGTTAAAGGGCATTGCCTTTAACCTTTCCCAGCAATCGCGGCTTCACAGAAACAGCCGCCAGCGTGAAGGAAAAGGATCTTCACGCTGGTGGCTGTACAGAGGGAGCTGGGGTCTCACGCAGGCTTCCCTGGCTCCCTCTGAAGCCGTCCAGTGTGCCATAATGGTGTTCGCGCGGGCCCCCTGAAGCGCAGGGCCCTGTGCGAACAACATTATCGCACAATGGATGGGCCAGCCCTGGCCAAGGGGAAAGTCTTGCATGACTTTATATAATGATATCTAAATCTCTGATATCTTGTCTTAACCAGAAGATGTAAATTGTGAAAGGTCTGCTCCTTATGGTTCTGGTAAAAAATATGAGAGCTACAAAAATAGCCATAATCCCAAAAGACATGACTATATAAGAAAGAAGAGTGACATGTCACCCTGAAGGTTTGATTTTCATCACTCCCAACATTTGATTTTCATCATCCCAGCATAGCTCCAAATGAAATAGTTAGAGGGGAGATACAACCCTTTATTACTCTGACAGACAAGTTTGAATTTTTCTTTTGGGTTGCCCTTTGCTCTCATGCAATCATGCTGTAATTTTTTTCATCTTGGGAAACTAGCAATAAATATGGCTGAAAAATCAAGAAACATTAAACTTCATGAAGCCATGTCAATGACAATGGGATTTTAGAGCATAGGGTCCCACCAGCCCCTCTCCTTCCTTTTTCTCCTTAACTTACCCCACAATAAATTACATTATTCTAACACTGGGGCTGGGATTTAGACTTGAGTTTTGTTTTGCTATATTATGGGGTTTTCCTTTAGCTAAAGATTGTAAGATTTTGTCGGATAGCTGAATACAACCGTGGTTCTAGTTCAGGCAGTCTTGATTTTTCAGACTGTTTAGCTATTGCAATTACAACTTCTATAAAATATATTCAGTAATAGGGGTGGATTTAAGATTACTGCGCCCACAGGAGAAAGGCGTCTTCTAGAGAATGAAGAGTGGGGTGTCCCAACCCCATTTGGGGCATCTTCAGAATTTGGCACCTTTGGCACACACCTATGTTGCCCATTCCTAAACCAGCCCTGTTTAGTAAAGGAATGATTTTTCATTGGATCATGGATAGATCATGACCGTGTGTTACATATACTTTTTCCAAAAGAGTACATTGAATATTTTAGGACTTTCCAATGTATGACAGTTTCAGGCATTCCTGGTTTTCACCATGAACTTGGAGGAGGAGGATTTGGGAAGAAAGGCAAGATGATGTGTAAAGATGTGAGACAGGCTTTTTTCATCCTTCCTTCATATCCATCCAATATATCGAGACAGCTATTCGGCACTCAGGAGAAGAAAAACTCAGTGAGGCATGTTTACTAAAGTACAGCTAGCGTGTATTTTGAGTCAAAATCAGCATGCATTAGGTGCAACCAAATTGTGGTACTTGTCAGGGCCAGCATTACCGTGCAGGCAAGTCCCTTAGTGTGTGTTTCAGCAAATTACCACAGTAATTGCTTCCTGAGGTGGCATTGGGTGCACCCAAGCTAAACATAATGTGGTGTGGAGGAGTGGCCTAGTGGTTGGGGCAAGGTACTTCAGGCCAGAAAGTTGGGAGTTCAAATCCCACTAGTAGGACAGCAACCTTGGGCCGGAAGGACTGGGGTTTCTAGTCCCAAAGGTGCTCCTTGTGGTCTTGGGCAAGCCACTTAACCCTCCATAGCCCATGTTCCCTGTAAAATAGTTATCTCCAAGTTATAATGCCCTGTTCAATATAATTTCAGTTTGTTCAATGTAAACTGCACTGATGCAGAATAGCACAGTATATAAGAGAATTAAATAAAGTAAAGGCCCAATTCTCTAACCCAACACTGCCTCATCATTAGTGTACAGTTAACATGCATTTCAATGAATAACTGTTCTGCTTGCACCATAACATTTACCATGGGCCCATGGAAGCAGTTACTGTGCACTGAAATGTTTGTTAACTGCATGACACATTTCAGTAAACAGTAGATCTCTGTTTTTCTTTCAACCTTACAAACTACATAACTATGTAGTATCAATAGGAGGCACTGTAATGTTTGAAGCAATGTGTGTCCTCTGAAGAGACTATTTGGATGAGGCACTAAGCACCATCCTGTGTCCCTACTAAGTATTACTAGAAGCAGAACGAAAGGTCCAGCATTTTCCAGAACAGGGGAATTCTTTCTGCCAGAAATTTCAGACTGGGAGGAGAGTCCTCTGAGAGGGAAAAGACTCCTGTGTATAAAAACCTCTGGCACTCATAATTCTGCAGGAAGAAGTACCTGCACCAATCACCATGACCAGAGAAGAAAAGACAATCAGGCTTGGATCCACTGGCAAAGGACAGAGGGGGGAGCTCAGCCTGGTAGCGAGGTTCCATAGATGTGCCTGCACAAGTTTCTTCAGGTCTCAGCAGCCAGGGAGCAAGCAGAGAAGCTCTGGGACGACTGAATTCTACAGCAACTACCCAAAAAGGAGGAAAAAGAACCAACACAAGCTATATGCTAGCGATACATGAGCAAAGGGGTGTGATTCCACAAAGGGCTAGGAGTGCAACGTCCTAGTATCTAGATACCACGGAGAAGCTCGTTATGGAGAAAGGGAATTTAAATGTAGAACTTATTGAAGTGGTCGAGTAAATAAGCGATGCATAAGTAACCTAGGAATAAGGATTGAGGTGCAGAGACTTGGGAAAGAATGATGTTCAAGAATTTACCCAGATAAAAGTGTGTATGGTTTTCATCATGTGTGTGTGCCATTCTGTTAGTCATTTATAAAATTCAGGTCTATATCTCCACGCATGTAATCAGGGGGATAAAAGGACTGAATTAGCCCTGCTGGGTTAACCTGTATAAGGAGGCAGTCCTACCTATCCCACACCCAAAATGGACAAAACACATCTGTTTCCAAAGAATGTAGGGACGCTTAGCAGAACCTTGGCAAACAAGATACCATTCCAAAGCCTCAACTTCCATCAAAGAATGAAATATCTAAAGCCTGCATTTCTTTTTTATGTAATAAATATTCATAGGAAAGTGGATTAATGTAGTAAAATAGAAACAATTCATAAAAACATTGAAACGCCTGTGAAGAACAACTTTACATACGGCATCTACATTGGAAACATTGGAAAATAGATGGTTAGGTTTGTATGCTCGAAAAACCCTAGTATTTTAGAAAAGGCTTGATGAACAGAGACTCGATTATATGTGCAGTGGCATCAAATAACGCATGTGTGTAGTGGCACACTCATCAGAAGAAGGCTTTCTATAAAGAAAAAGACATGTAAGTGATCAATTCTGAAAAACTACAGGTCCCAGGGAAGCCAATGAAAGAGCGAGCCCTGACACTCTAACTTCTATTATTTCAAAATGGTTTTAAACCCCTGACAGGTAAGCACTATTAGACCCCCTACAAACCTCTAGTCCAAATGAGCATTTAGCAAGAGCTTATGCATGACTCAAAGAAGGTGTAAAAATACCAACAAGGACATTTTCTGAGGAATACATGTATTGTCATTGCAGAATACAGACTAGGTGCCCGATTCCCATCGGGGCCGGTCCGGCCCATCCAGATGTCCAAAATCTGGATGGGCTGGAATTGCACCCGATCTCATCCCGTGGGGGCTGGATGTCCCAGCGGGATCAGAATTGGGTGCAACCAGCCTGGATTAGCAGGACGTGCCCCAATTCTGGGGCTCTATATGTTCAGGCCGCTCCCCATACAACCCACCCGGGTCTCCTGCATGGAGCCCAGTGCCTTGGCGTCCTGTCCCCATGGCACCGGGACACCATGCAGGAGTCCCGATTGCTGACAAGCAGCTCCCCTGTTCATTTACCCGCTGCCTGACCCACGATCGGGCCTGCCATGGCCGGGATCCGGCAGCGGGGAACTCCTGCTACACCTTTAGCTGCTGTCGGCGGCCTTCATGTGGCAATTCCCTACCCCCAGGGGTGGGCTTATTACACACCCCCGGGAGTGGGCTTATTCCACCTCCAGGGTGGAATAAGTCCCCCGTCTAAGTCGGCAGACCCAGACATACAGGGTCACGACCGGAATCGGCCCAGTACATCCGGGTCAGAGTCCCGCCTCCAGCCTGCCCTTGCTTTCCTCTGGCCTGCCCCCTCCCGCCCCCATCAAGAGCTCCTTGCACATCTACTCTATACATGCAGGGAGCTCTGAGATCAGAATCGGCCCCCTGTCATTTAGCAGGGATGGATGTCCAAACCAGACACCTATCCCCACTAAACACGACTCGGAATAAGTCTCTAGGTGTCTAATTTGAAGGGGTGCCCAGAACATGGTCCTGAAAATTTCTTCACTTTGTCACTTCCATCTATAAGAAACACAGTTTCTGAAATCCCTGGTTAAAGGTATATGATCGTTTACACATGTAAAAGGTTCCTAACGCTTTCAAAATCATCTGCTATACCGAAAAATGAATTATTGATGGGTTATTTTCTACCATGTATTCCGAATATTTATACACCATGAAATAGAATCACAATGCAATTTTATCTTCGTCATTTAGAAATCTAATACGAAATGCATTAGAACTTTATAAAGTCATTCCAGTTCACTAATTCTTCAATCTTTTTAGTTTGGAGGTGTCTTGCATAGCAATAAGCAGACCATATTGTCCCAGGCACAGTCTTTCTGCATTAAGATAATCTCAAATTGAAGACCAGAAGTACCACTAGCTTTAACCACTTTAAAACACCTGACTACCAACTGTTCCTCAAGTTATTGCATGTGCCTTTTTGCCTCTAGCTCCAAAGAGGGAAATGCTGTTTTACTTAGGATATTTGTTGCAGGCATGAAATGGAAGAAAACCTTTTGTGAACAGGATCTGTGCACTGTAATTACTACAAATAAGGCCAGCCCGAAAAAGAACATTATAAGAAATGAGCGGAAATGAGCAAAGGCATGTTTTGCCTTCTATCTAATAATAAACATCAAAGCATTTTGATTCAAAGTTGTGAACATCAACAAATCAACATTAATATTGTTTGCATTGAAGTGGAATTGTTTAAGAGGCATTTCTGCATGTCATTGTGCTCTCGTATATTATGTGGAATAATGGATAAGAATGGCATGTTTTCGTCCAGCTTTTTCCTGTTTAAATGTTTTACTAAATGGTGCATGATGGGAGGTCATCTTCAATCCCTCCGGCATTTGCAATCTGAAGGCATACCAGTGCAAACAGAGAACATTTTACCCTCTGGGAAAAGTCGGTGGTGTGAGCTTTATAGGTTGGGCAGATTTGGCACCTTTAGACCAGAACCTGGTAGGGCTGCCAGCTGGGTCTGTCTTCTTCAGAACAGGTTGAACCACTGTCTTGGTTTTTACCCCATTGCATTTTGATTTTCCTAGGAAAATTGGGTTTCCAAATGTGCCTGTTTGTTTCTTAAATTTCATGTAGTGTCTTTCAACAATTCCAGCAAAGCAGTCCACAAATTAAAACATAAAACCATGGACATAACAGAGTAAATTTAGCATTACCAAAATGACAGAATAAAAGGAACACAGTGCCCACAAGTCAATCGCACTGACAGCGTATCTACAGTTCAATATCTGGGGAAGTTGAGATTATTAGAGGTTTTCTCTAAGCTGATGTGATTATTGCACTAAAGTCAAGGCAACTTGGCAGCGCTACTTCTGACCTCCACAGCACTTGTATGTTATTATCAGGCCTGCAAGCATGGAATGCACTTCCTTTAGAGTTACGTGATGAAAAGAATTTTATGCAATTTCGTAGGAAGTTGAAGACACTTTGGTTTTATGAATATTTTACTGAAGGATTCTGTTAAATATGATTTGTCTGATTTTGTAAACGGTAAATGTAATTTTGGGGCATATTTACTAAGCTGCATTAGCTGTTAATGCGCTAATAGACCGTACTAACAGTTGCTGTGTGCGCCAAACAGATATGTGGGGTTAATTCCAAGTTATCTGCTTAGCACATGACAAGGAGGGAATTAGGTGGGGTAGGAGCGGAGCATGGGCATATCTGCACTGCATGGTTAGCACAAGAATTGACAGTGTGTGTTCACCAGCAATTTTGAAGTTAGCATTGATGCACTTAACGCCAACTCAATGAGTAGCGTTAAGTACATCTGTGTTAACCGCTCTTGCCGTTGGTACACATTAGCGTCCAAATCAGTGCTGGAGCCATGCTATATGCACCCCCAACAGGTAGCGCACTACTGACACACATACTGCACATTGATTTCTACTCTCAGTGGATGATATCTGCACAACCTAACTGCAGCTTAGTAAACATGTTCCTTGGTGTTCTGCTCTTGTACTGTTTATTATTTTATGTAATCCTGTAAATCAATAGGCAGGTAACACATTTTAATAAATGAAATGAAATATAGTTTTATGTCCTCTACTTTGATTCTTCATGGAGAAACAGAACTAATCTAGCCCTTGTTCAGTTGTTGTTTCGTTGGACTTGCTGGATTTGTTCACAGTTTGGGGGGTGACAGTGGTACCTTGATCCTTTCTGCCACCTTCTCTAATGGCTATGGAGATTTGATGAGGATGGCAAGTTCAAATGAGCTATCATTGAGAAAGTGCTTTTATCCAGCAACTCGGTTTTTCATCTCCTTCATTGTTTAGGGGCTTCATGTCTGTGTCTGTGGAGGAGGTTCCCAGCAGTGTCAGTGGAGGTTCCTGGAGGTAGGTTCAGGCACTGTGGTGACAGCAGTAGAGATGAATCAGGTTGAATCAACAGCCATCGGAGAAGAGAAGGGTAGTATTGTATTTCAGGCCACTGGTGGACTTTCTACTAATATTTCTCCTAAGGTTTCATCTTCAATTTTTAGTGGCTTTTCTACCAGTTAAAATGTGGGGGCAGTTGGAGGAAGGTGTCTTCTTGTCCTTCTAAAGAAACGACATGCCAAAGTTATGACTTGCCATTACCCTTATAGAGGATGCTACTGTGATAGGCTGCCTTGGAAATTAACATATCAGTCCAACAAACTCTGGACCCATCATCAGATCCCAACAATGGAGTTGGCTTTGTCATTAATCTTACAGATAGGCCTCTCATGTTGGTAGAACAGCAATTACTTGAATGGGGTCTTTCATTTGTCCCCACAGTTCAATATTTATTTTATTTAGACAGTTTTGTATACCACCTTATCCTTCAATCAAAGTGCTCACAACACAATTGGGGGATACATTTAACACAAGGGGATATGAGACACATACACTAATACTTACAGGGAACATGGGTAATGGAGGGTTAAGTGGCTTGCCCAAGACCACAAGGAGCCCCAGTCCTTCTGGCTTGCTATCCTCTAGTGGAATTTGAACCCCTGACCTTCTGGCCTGAGGTAACTTGCCCCAACCACTAGGCCACTCCTCCCAATATGGTACAACTTCATTCATGGCTTGAAAATACTGTATTTTTTCTCAGTTCATCCCAGCCAAATGGACATCTTGAAGATCGCACACAAGTCTGACCATTTACTGCCCATTCCTGAAGAGCCTATAATTGTGCCTTTGAAAAACTGGCCCCAAGGGACTTAGACATCTTGAAGACTAAGCCTGGTAGGTGTTTCTAGATCATATGTAGGCTCATTGTGATGCAGTTCGATCTGATCCCTCTTTTTTCCTAGAGCCAGCAGATAAAAGTGAAGGTATCATGATTTGATTGAAAAGTATTTACAATGCAGAAGCCATGAAGTAACTTTCTGATAGATATTGCTATTTACTTTTGGCTGCAGACCCCTCTTATGCATAGCTATGCCATGATTACACAAAGAGGGAGCACGTTAAATACCTTAGCCATTGAAGAGTCTATATTTAGCCACAGCAGTCAGTGTTTTTGAAAACGCCAGCCACTATGGCTATGTAAAGTCTGGATATTCAGCATCAGTATCCAGATAGTGGCTAGTTCTGAACATCCAGATTTAGTGGTGCCTTATCCAGACTTGTGTCATATCCAGATATCTGCCCACTATGGGGGTCATTCCAAACCTAGTTTAATGGGGTTATATGTCCGGGTTGAACATGCATCCCACGCACAGCTGCTGCTCCCAATTTCGTCCCCTTTGCTCCCTGCACGTACACGGCATTTGTGCGGGGCATGATGGACAGGGGCAGGAGGGGGTAGCACATGGGTGGAACAGGGGTGAAACGATGGTGGGGCAAAGCACCAGGACATACAAAGACCATTCAGGTCTGGCCTCTGTACATCTCCTGGCACAGGGATGGATGCCTGACTTATTCCACCTCAGAGGTAGATTAAGTGTCAGGCGCTGGGGCGATCGGGGCATGCAGCCCACCGAGCCACTGAGGGAGAGCCCCCACCACCCGATCCCAGCCTTGGGAGCCCCTGCTGGGGGTCAGGCAGCAGGATGTTGGGGCCAAATTGCACTGTGCCAGACTGTGTCTCCAGCTAGCCGGGCCGGTGCCATGGCAACAGGGCACCATTGCACCAGCACACCAGTCAGAGCACTGTACAGGATGGACAGGCAGTCCCTGGGATATCTCCAGGGGCTCAATGCTGTGCATGCCGGGCAATCTGAGTGCCCCGATTCTGCAACCAAAGGAACATATAACTCCCGCAGTTGCAGAATCAGGTACAAGTTGGCCCCGTTCAGGTTTTGGCCATCCGGATGGCCTGGACGTGCACACAGGTCAGAATCAGCCTCTATCTTGATAGCTAACCTGTTATCTGGAAATGCAGTCCACTATCTGGATAACTAACCAGATAACGAGCCCTTTTACGAAAGACTGCTAACCAGCATTTAAGAGTGTGATAACTGGCAGCTGAGCATGCTAACACACATACATACCAGCTACTGGCCACTAAAATGCACATCAAGAAGCAATGATGCGCTAGGGTAGAGAGTGGCTGGGTTAGGAGTAGATTGTGGAGAGCACATTGCCACTAGCATGAAGGCAATTGCCACACGCTTAGCAGCAATGTGGCATTTATCGTGAGTGCACATAATGATACCTCTATGAGTGTTGTTAGATGCATCGGTGTTAATTCCAGTACATTCAGTTGTGCAATCATGCACACACTGTTGGGAACTTGCTGGGCACACCGACGGCTAGTGCACGATGGTTACCCTTACTGCATGTTAGTTTTGCCACTAATCACATGGAAAGTGATCATCTTTAGTAACAGGGCTCCGCCTTTTTTCTGGTCCAACTGACCTGGTTAGTGGGCTGAATATGGCCACCACTGGAAAGCTTTGAACTTCATCAACGGACTTCCCCACCACTGTGCAGATAGCATTGAAGCAGTCAGAGGATATATATACAGATAGTGCCACTGAATATCTTGCTGACCAGCACTTATTCTTTTAGCCAGTGCTGCTGACTGATCCTTTTAGGCTTTCATGAAGGCTTTTTCAAAACCAGAATAGCCTCGTTTATGTGCAAAGCTATTTGTTTTATACATTTGATATTGGTATCTCAGATTGGAATTCTGACATCATTTATCGATTTTGATAAGACACATCTATTTTTTATGCATGTCATAGATCTCAAGTACTTTAGTTTCATAAAAGTCCACTTCTAAAGGCAGAGCACTGCTGTTTCTCATTTTGCTTGGAGAACGTCTCATGCTGAACATGGTCTTTCAGAGTTGAGGACTCTGCGATTCATTGAGGAAAGACGGTTTGTCGTTAAGGTGTAATTTAGAGAACATGAAGGATAAACTGAAAAGTAAAAATGTCAGACTGATAAACTTTCCAAAGTTGGAAACTAATGCTTGCCAAGTATTATTCTGCCACTCTGTAATAGACATATGGAACTTGTTTGATCAAGATGAAAATAGGAACAATATATCCGACAAACAAAACCAAAGTATGAGCAATGTCTTTGAGCTGCAACATGAGTAAATGGAGGGAGAGTAGGACAGGACCAGTTCTTATTCAGTATCAAATCTTCCCTTGTAACCTTCTGGACACTATTATGGTTGGTTGTGCTATTTACTTATAGAGTAATTTCATAAGATCTTTTCCACATGTGAAACGTGTTTACATGAGGAAAGCGGCTCTTGAGAAATTGCAAGGCTGAATAGGCACTGATTTGTAGGTACGCTGACAAGATGGTGCATATTCAAACGTGCACTGTGCATAGATATTCCTGGGGTACAGTTTAGGCAGAGCAGGGGTGAAGCTGCAACGTATGAAGGTGTTTTGTGTGCACACAGGGTACTTGTGCCGGTTAGCATGCATTAAAGATGCCTGCGTTAAGTGCAATGTGCGCACTTGCCCTGGAACCATCCAGCCTTTGCCCCCACCTGCGCTAAGCGGTTAGTGCTAGATTTTTAGAACGGTGGCATTTTTGTCCCGTAGGAATGGCTACTGCAGCACGCTTAGGTAGCGCTAAATCCCACATTACCCATTAGCGCGCTTTAGTGAACAGGCCCCCAGGGTTCTAATTATTTTTGTTTTA
Source organism: Ichthyophis bannanicus (assembly GCA_033557465.1). NCBI lineage: Eukaryota > Metazoa > Chordata > Amphibia > Gymnophiona > Ichthyophiidae > Ichthyophis > Ichthyophis bannanicus. The sequence continues at coordinate 156,788,921 of CM066032.1, read as the reverse complement.
TTGTGTTGTTTCCTTGAGAGGCTGAAAGGTTTATTTTGTCTCATAAAAAAGAAGCTGCTCAGTCTGACCAGATGGATCTTACGTGTCATTACTGGAATGACTGACCTCTGCTAGGTTTTGTTTAGGCCCTTAAAATTTACATCTTATCCTGGTGCTTGGAGGCTTTCTGGTCAGTCTAGTTGTCAGGATATCCACAGTTAATATGTATGAGATACAGTTAAATATAATGGAGGCAATACATGCAAATATATTTCATGCATATGCACTGTGGATATTGTGAAAACCCAACTGACCAAGTAGCCCCCTAAGGACCAGTTTCAGGCCCATTCCTCTATAGGGCAATTTCCAAAGCCATTTCTGCAGCTAAAAAGCATTTTATCTGTATGAATTGGCTGTCTGAAAAATGTGCATATTTTCAGTTTATGTTTATGTTTATTAACCTTTTTCTTATGCTGCCTTTCACAAAAGTGTCAAAGCAGTTTACTCTACCGTAAGTTAAAATAACACAGACATGAAAGATTACATATAAGAAATAAAACTGACACAAGAGGAATATTACAATCTGTTACTGCAAGCAGGAAAGAGAGAACAGAAAAGGAAGGGTAACTATTAAAACCCCCCAGCTGAGCATGATTTCAGGGCAGGAGTAACACGTTCTCTCAGGTAGATCACAAAAGATGAGCATTAATGCGGAGCTGTTATGCCTATGCACGTCACTGAGTGATATACCACAAGGATCATTGCTCTCACCTTTGTTATTCAATAATTCTCTGTTTCTGGGGGTAACACTGTCATCCTTCCATTCCCCTCGACGTGCAACCTTGGGGTCATCATCGACTCCTCTCTCTCTTGGGCAAAGCAGCAGCAGAGTTGCGATGTATTTTATAAAATATGGGAACTATTGCAGGAGCCTATTTTAGAAAGCACAAAGAGACTTGTTTTTAAGAATTTTTACAGGCAGCCTGTTCTAAAATGACTCCCCATGTGCATAATTTACCCAGTCGCTGAAACCTTGGTTTTGCTATAATCTTTAATCTAACTGTACAATCCTGGTATCTCCAGTCTACCAGCACTGACACTTTTTGTCTTCTCAGAGCATATCCATCAGTGCTTCTGTGCATGACTAGTTGCTTCAGTGTAATTTTAGCATCTCATTTGAATGTGGTTTAATGGTGGTTGATGGATGCATTTTCCCCAGCTCGTTCTTGAGGCCTACCCAGTGATGGTTTTTGCTTATGAAGGTGACAGGGTTGACGTGATGATTTCAGGTGCGTTTCTGGCTAGATGTGAGATTATCTTTTGATCTTCATACCAAGCAATAAAATCAGCCAGTCAGAAAATTGATCTGCATTACTGCAAACAAAATGACTTCTCCCTCAGCGTTCAGGAGAACTGTGTAGGTCGAATGTTGTATCATGCCTGTCCTAGCCTAAACAATGGAAATGCTTTCTTTCTCGCACAGCTCATTGTTACTAAGTCAATCTTTGTGCACATGTGTTTATTTTAATATTTAAAATGCCTCAAAGCCAAATATATCAATCACCCATTCACCTTCATGATTGAAGTACAGAGCAGTTCAGTTCCTCTGTCTTCCACTTATTGTGTGATGGAAAAATTAGTCAAGTTACTCAACTTGAGGTTGTTAAACACTTTGAAGCTGACATATTTAGTACTGTGTTATGCATGCTGGTGTATATCTACATAAACTATTAATTCACTCTCAGAGAGCATGCACTGAAATAATCCCGCTCTGCTCTTCTTTTCTCCTCAGGGGGTCACCTTTCTGTTGATCTGGACCTCTGCTTTAACACTATCACTTTAAAGTACCATGAAGGAAAAGAGATCACAGCCAAGGGAAGCATCCAATCTTCTAAGATTTGGGAACTGAATTGATGAAAAGGAGGCATTTAAATTTGCTGTGTCAGTGATCTGGAACTATTCAGGCTCACGGCACAAGTTTTGGTGTATTTAAAAGTGATACAGTATATATATGCTTAACATGCCCTAAAACCAGTGCTTTCTGCATAGTGCACTTTAATAAAAGGGCCCCTTTGTGTAAATAAGAAAAACAAGTTCCGACCACTGACATATGACTATCTTTTCAGTGCATCAAAAGCCACTCCTAATATCTTAATAGTATTCTTCAAAGATATAAGCAAACCCTCAAGCGAGGTTGCTAATGAAGGAGCCATATCTGAATGGCTCATAGTATGTTGCATTTCTGTTGGTTAGTTTTCAACTTACTCCTTGCTAACCATTCAGTAATAGCCTCCAAACATGCTAAATATATCTGCGCAATAATAAACATCAACCTCATAATCCTGAATCATGGTATACAATGGGCCCAAGTAAATATGAAATAGTGTTGGAACTAATATAGACCCTTGAGGAACTTCACAATCCAGGAGCTTAGAGGAAGATTTCAAAGAATTCCAAAGAACAGCGAAAGAACTGTCAGTCAAATAGGATTCAAACCACTTATATGCCAGTCAGGTCCCTAATGCTAGCCAGGTCCCCTAATGGAGTAGAGGAGTGGCCCAGTGGTTAGGGCAGTAGCCTAGAGCCAGAAAGACCTTATGGCCTTGGAGAAGCCATTGAACCCTTCATTGCCTCAGGTACAAACTTAGTGTATGAGCTCTTTGGGGACAGGGAAATGTAATTCACCTTGATCTCCCCCTGGAAAGACATGAGCTAAATGATAAAAATAAATAAATCTCATAAGAGTAATTCATGGTCCACAAGATCAAAGGCAGAACTTATGTTTATGTTATGTTTATTAGCTTGATATATCCCCATTCAAATAATAACATAGCGGTTTACAACAATAATATACAGGAAAGCCAATCAGGCAGAAAAGGAGAAGAAATTACAATAAGTGACAGGAGAGCACCCAAGACATTTAACACATACAATCAAGGAGAGAGGGAGTGAGAGAAAGGCAGGAAAGGGTAGTTTCACACAAAAGGGGAGGGGCGGTCAAAAGCTTAGATCCAGTGCCACTGACAAAGCAAACGTGGCATCATCCAAGTGAATGGCTATACTATTGGTTAAGGATGAGAATATAAGCTCTGTACTATGATTCTTCTGAAACACCAGATTGCTTTGAATGCAATGCATTCTTTTTATCCCAAAAATGACTCAGTTATAGCAAAACTGCTTCTTCGAGTACTTTAGACAAAAATGATGAATTTGGCACCAGCTGATAATTATCATTAAATGTCAGAACGATCCAAGCTTTGAGGGCCCAATATTGAATGAGATTAACAGGGTTAGCAGACCTTCTATCCATGTTAATCCCCTTCACCAGGATATTCAGCAGCACTAACCTGGTTAGTGCTGCTGAATATCTGCGAGTGCCTCGTTGCACCCACCACTGCTAACTGGATAGCACTGGGGCATTCCGGGAGCATTTCGTGTGTGGCAGCCAGCGATAACCAGGCAGCAGCGATATTAGGCCGCTGCCCATTATCGTAACATGGCAAAAGTCAGGTGCAGTAAAGACTGGCCTTACTTTTGCCTCTGAAGCTAACTGGGCAGCTGCTGAATGTGGCCCCGGCATTGACTACCCAGGTTTAAAGTTCAGCAGTGGCAACTACTCACTTTAGCAGTGCTGGCCACTGCTTCTAAATATCAGGCCCTGATTTTTTATTGTAGGTCTTATGTTGACCTCCTTCCACAGAGATGGGATCATACTTAAGCAAAGACCCAAACTCAGCATGCCACAAATATATAGACTTAAATTAGGCCAAAATATTTTAATCATCAGGGCTGGTATAGGATCATGCGGGCCATTGACAAACGTATGTAATGATGCCATTAAATATTCTAAATCAACGGCAGAGATTGGGGTAGAGCGTTCTTAACAAGCTTTGTCCAAATGATGACAAGACTACTGACCTACTGTCCTCCTGAGGTCTATGACCAGAACTGAGATCTAAGACAGTGGTCTGCTGCAATGAAGGGGTACAAGGTAGAGAAATGGCGTCCTGAACAGTTTTAATTTTTTCAGGAAAATAATCAACAAAGAGCCCAGCAGTCAGATGTGTATATAGCGTTTCAGCATGTGATAATTTGGCACTAGATAACTGATTAAACAATTTAAAAAGCTGTTTTGGATGCGAATCCGCATGGCTAATCATAGTAATATAGTAATTCTTTTTAGCTAAGTAAAAAACAAATTTATATTCTGCATGACGAGCTTGGCATATTAACAAATCACCCACGGATCAAGATTTCTGCCAATGTCTCTCTGCCTGCTGAGTATCGTTTGACCAGGCGGAGACCTGGATGATAACAGAGACATGAGAAAACTGAGTATTTTAGGGGGACTTGCAGCAGAGCTAATGCATCCAATGCTTTATCCTAGAGGTATGCCAGTAAACAATCTATTCATGCAAAGATAAAGAAAGTGTGAGGAACTGGACTGAAAATAGGACATAAGATGGACGGGATCAATAGGAGAATAGTCTCCTGGACAAGCTTGATTCAGAGTAGCCATGTATGATTCTTTAAGCATGCTTTCAGTAATGTTAAGAAAATGTACTTTCCATTCCTTCACTCTATCAAATACGATGGACTTCCGATCTTAAAGATTGTTATCTATCGAACATGTGGAGGCAAATTTTGAATAGTGTGTGAAGATTGGAATTGAGACATCAAGGTGAGGACACCAACAGTTCCGGTCGTTTTTAGAAAAGGATCTGCCGAACGTGTTCTTAATTTTAGTGTATCGGTACAGCCTAAGGGGATACTGTAAACTGTCATGATGAAATACTATTTTCTAATGGCAGTATATCAAATGTTTTTGAAATAAATGAGGCATAGCCTGCGCTGTAATTGTATCAGTCTCTTGCCTTTCGCTTTAAGGTAACCTCTTCTTGGCCATTTCTTGTTCAGGTTTTTGATCTATATATGGTTGTGGAAGGTCAGTCTTTGTATTTCCTACTGCGTTGGTACATTTGTTGCTTGTTCTAACAATGTAAATCGATGGGCGAACTTTTGAAAAAAGAATTTTATAAGTTGTACCTGCATTTACGCACTTTTTCATGCATGTTTTTCATTGCTATTTTAAAAAGTTGAGCACACACATACTTTATGAAATAGAGCCTAAATGGACAAGAAATGCGTTCGTTTAATGTGGGAACACTACTGCCAGCCGTAGAGCAGGTTTAGATGCCCATGCCTAGATCTGCGGTGAACGCATGTAAATAACAGTTTTTTATAATTACGCAAGTAACTTTGCACTCCACCCAGACTCTGCTCTTGTACATGCCCACACTGAAAGTATGTATGATTAGATGTTTGCGTGGACTCATAAAATAGCACTTAGCATACCACTTAAGCGTTTATATGACTTAAATACTTCCATACATTGTTCACACATAAATCTAGGCAACTTGTCATAAAATTACCCTCTTAGTGGGCTACTCTGAGCCCGAGAAAGTAAGCAAGCAGTGGTTTAGCAACTCCACCTGTAAAACAGTATGTCACTTGCCTGTGTGAAAATATAAGAATATAAGAACTGCGATACTGAGTTAGACCAAAGGGTCATGAAGCTCAGTATCCTGAGGGGGGGGGGGGGCAGCATGGCCAGAACCTCTGCCTGGGGTGGCAGAAATCCTTGGGCCAGTTGTGAGTCTATGACATTATTGCCCCTGACGCAGAAGAATATTTTAAAGCTCCCATTGGGTAGATGTTGGAACTGTTCCATATTTTACTTTGAACTTAATTAGGCACACTTGAGGTTTTTGTTTGTTTTGTTATTTTTAATTTGTAAAAGGCAGAACTGAGTGCTTCTTGCTTGTTCAGGTGTGGCTAATTAAGATTACAGTAAAATCTAAAAGAGCTCAAACTGTTCCACAGTGGGAGTCTTCATGCAGTACGCCGGCACTGCAATGTGCGCACCTCTCCAACATGAAAGTGTCGGCCATCGAGTCAATGATGACTCCTGGCAACCCTTCTTGGCAAGGTGCAACCAGACCTTTGACAGACTTTTCTTTCTTGCAGTAAGTCTACAGCACCTGGTATTTCAAAGTGGTCTCCTAGCTGAGCACTGGCCAGCACAGAATCTGAGATCAGCCAAGATTAGTCTCGTTCAGGGTAGCAAAGCTGTGTATAACCTGGCATCTGGATACTGGATCATAGATACCCACGTAAAACGCAGCATGCTACTGTTTATTTGGGAAATGCACCACACTCACACTGCCATCTGTTCATACCTGTGTAATATTATCATGTTAAAATTTTGCAGTATGGCACACTGACATGGTGCAGAAAGTTTGTCATCTATGTGTGCATTCCTGTTGATGTGAAATGCAGACCTCTGAGGTCTGATAGCTAGTGTTTAGGATACAACTGAATGGACAGTAATGAACTCCTACTGTCTCTCTCTGTTCTGCTGTTTAACCTTCACAGCACAGACTTATCAAGATCAAAACCTTGCGGTGTGAAAGAACTGAGCATTCAGGTGTTCCAGGCTTCCATTTCAGCTGCCGTGCTAGAACATTGGCAAGCATCCCCCCTGTTAGTGTCTGCAGAGGCGAACAAAACACCATCTAAGAAAGGAACGTGATCACGATGGCCTGTCATATTTGTTCAATCCTGCTGCATTTCTGTAGCTTTCTGAAGACTTGGAGGGCAGCTTTCAAAGGGAACTGCAGATCTAACTATGGCATTAGTTAGCTAGATCCCTGGATTTTGCATTCGCCGTGAGCACAGCAGTTAAATATCAGAGAGGTGCAGTTTTCTATTGCTTTGCATCTTTTTTCAATACCATATGCTCTCTCATTTAGTGCATTCTAAACAGTGTGCAGTGTTCCGTAATAGGGTGCATTATTATAAAAGAAATGAACACCCCAACAAAACAAATGCAAACAGATACAAAATGGAACAAACATTTTCTGCCTTCCCACCCCTATTAAATATAACTTTAGTATCACGGTATGGCTTAAGTAGCTGCAGTTAAAGTAGATGCTCCGAGGGGCAGGTTTGGATTGCGGAGCAGCTCTGGAACGTTCATTAGGTATTAACTGAAGCATATGCAGCGCTATCATTACCCAAATTTTCAGAGGGAAGCTTTGCAGGGAGTTGCCCTTTAAAAATGCAGTCCCAAGTGTGCAAAGTTGAAGTTCCTGCAGGCTGTGCATGAATTATACAAATCGCCCCCTATACATTCATTTTAAAAGGCATTTACAAGGATAAAAAAGTGTTTTGAGCACACAAATAATCATTATGTATTTATTTAGCGAGATTTTTATTCCACATATCACAAAGGGGGTCATTTTAGAAGCTCTATTCATGCTTTGGATGACTGAAAACTAGTACACAGGTGTCCAACTCACAGAGAAGATCCCAGAGCCATTTTACAAAACTGTTATAGTAGCGATGTCCATCTAGGATGGGGGCATGGTGGGAGTGTATCTGGGGTGTTCCAAAGACCTTAGACCTGCATGCCGTATTTCAGAAACGGCTGATATGTCTCCACTCTCGCCCAAGATTATACCTGCTCCTGGGCATAAATAGGCATCTGAAACATGCTGGTTTTGCCAGTAAAACCTCCAGAGGGTCTAGAAGCAGGGCCGGATTTGCCTATACGCCATGTACGCCATGGCGTAGGGCCCACAGCCGGCAGGGGCCCACAAAAAAAGAACAAGTTTTAATTTTTTTTTAATACAATTTAAAAAAAAACCTGCTGGCTGCCGCCGCGGGGCCCCCTCTGCTGCCGCGGGGCCCCCTCTGCTGCCGCGGCAGCACCGACTGACCCGCGGGGGCCCCCTCTACAAGCTGAAGCCGTCGGTTCGTTCCTGCCTCCCTCCCTCCCTCCCTCCGTGCACGGTGCAGGCTGCAGGCTGTGAGAGACGCGAAAGGAGAGTGTCTCCTCGCGTCTCTGTTAAGCCCGCAGGGGCTGATGGGAAATTTCCCATCAGCCCCTGCGGGCTTAACAGAGACGCGAGGAGACACTCTCCCTTCGCGCCTCTCACAGCGTGCACGGAGGGAGGGAGGGACCGACGGAGTCAGCTTGCAGAGGGGGCCCCGCGGCGGCAGCCAGCAGGTTTTTGTTTTAAATTAAAATTTACTTTAGGCTGACGGGGGGGGTAGGACTGGTAATGGGCTATGGGGGGGGGGGTAGGACTGGTAATGGGCTATTGGGGGGCTGGGGCTGGAAATGGGCTGGGGGGGGTTAAGGCTGATGGGGCTAGGACTGGTAATGGACTGTGGGCTGTTGGGGGGCTTAGAACTGGCAATGGGCTTTGGGGGGGTTAAGACTGGTAATGGGCTGTGGGCTGATGGGGGCTATCACTGGAAATGGGCTGGGTGATAAAGACTGGAGGAGGGCTGATGGGGTAAGGACACGTAATGGGCTGTAGGGGGGGTTTAGAACTGGTAATGGGCTTTGGGGGGGTTAAGACTGGTAATGGGCTGTGGGCTGATGGGGGTTGTCTGGTAATGGGCTATGGGGGGGCTAGGACTGGAAATGGGCTGAGGGGTTAAAACTGGTGGTGGGCTGATGGTGAAAGGACTGGAAATGGGCTGTGGGCTGTGGGCTGATGGGGGGGTTAGGACTGGCAAGGGGCCATGGGGGGCTGACTGGAAATGGGTTGATGGGGTTAGGACTGGAAGTGGGCTGATGGGGGGTTAGGACTGGTAATGGGTTTATAGGGGGGGCTTAAACTGAAAATGGTGTGATGGGGAGTTAGGACTGTAAGTGGGTTGATGGGGGGCTAGGACTGGTATTGGGTTGGGGGTTGCTAGGACTGGAAATGGGCTGATGGGTGGCTAGGACTGGAAATGGGCTGATGCAGGGACTAGAAGGGAATGGATGCTGGGTGAGGCTGGAACTAGAAGGGAGCTGATGTTGGGGGAGGATTAGAATGGGATGGGGCTGGAAGAGTAAAATGGAGAAGGGAAAAATATTTTGTGTGGGAGGGATAAAAAATCTACAATTGGCCGGGTATTGGGAGAGTAAGTGGGGATTGAGGATGGAGGGGTAAAATTTGAGTGGATGAAATAGGAATGAGGAAAGAGCAAAAGGAGAAAGATTAGTATGTTAAAGCAGATGTAGAGAGAGAATGGAAAAAAATCTAGAAGAGAGAAGAAAGGACAAATGGACAGCAGACGATGGAGAGTTAGCAGAAGACACGAAGAAACCAGAAGAAAGTGTCTGGAGCAATTGCAGCTGAAAAAAATGCACAAAAGGTAGAAAAATATCTCTTTATTTTGAATTTATTAATTGGAATATGTCAGCTCTGGTAAATGTGCATCATTAACGTCTGCGCTTTGTTTAGTACAAGAGCAAATTAATGTATAGTTTTATTTCTACAGTGTTGTACATTCCAAGTTTGGCTTTTGGGATTCCCAGTTTAATTATTGTCTTCCTGTTTCTAAATTGTGATTCCTTGTTTGGTGATGGTCTATGTGTTCTGCATGTGTAACTGAGCTGAGGTGTTCTGTTTATATAATTCCTATTTGACATTGCCACTTGTTCTCTTTCCCCAGTAGGTCATGTATTGTTGTTCTCTGAAATGTATTGGTTTAATATTTGCAGTGTTGCCTTTTGATTGGTAGAGTATGGTGCTTTGTGAGTCCTGGTAGTGCTGTTAGGATACGGCGGGTTTACTATGGGTTCTAAATGGGCAGTGTTTGTAGTAGTTCCTAATGTGCCTGGCGGTTGGCACTGGATTATAGTAATGTAGAAATCTTTTAGTCTTTCTTTGTCCATACACTCATTAAGAGGCACGTTTACTAAAAGTTAGTATATGGTAACATTATGCAAATATGGCCCCTTATGCAAATGAGGCCCCGCACCCCCCTTGGGCCGCCCCTGCTGGGGGCCCACAATTTTTGTTAGCGTAGGGCCTCACTCAAGGTAAATCCGGCTCTGTCTAGAAGAGATGGTACTCTAAGATCTCCAGTATTGTCCACAACTGTAAAGACATTGATAGGTACTGGGGAAACATGTTTTGAGGTTGTTGTGCTGCCAAATGTCTCCACTAGCAGAATGACTGTCTGGGATGCACCTCCCTGTCTGGAATACCATTGTGGGTACATCTATGTGGCCGTCACTGATGACTTCCATATCAGATATGTCCATGTTTCTGAAATCGTGCTTGAATTTGGACGTGCCAGGCCTTTCTTGAAATGTTTTAACCTGTACATCCCAGATTGCACATGAACGTCATTTCCAAAACGTGCCTTAAGATGTTTTAAGTGGATAACAAAATACATGAAATATTTTAAAACACAAAAAATGACAGTATAGTAGACAGAAATCGTACATGACACCATGGTAAAAATCTGTAAAACATTTCAAATCAACTTTAAGATAAGGAGAATGGGACCCTACACACCACCCAGTGCAATTAACATGTCTCAGTGCCATAAGCCTGTCTGAAATAAATAACCTTTCTAAAATTGCTTCGAATATATATGAGTAAACATTTGTGCATACAATTTGTATTCATGTGGAGGCCACTTTTGATCGGGGGACGTCTGGCCCATCTGGACATCCAAAATGTGGATGGGTCGGTTTTGCATCCGATTCTGCACCCGCAGGAGCTAAATGTTCCCTTGGAAGCAGAATTGGGGCACTTGGACGGGCTGGACAGGCCCCAATTCTGAGTGCTGAGATGAGCAGCACTCTCCCCAGCTAACTCTCCCTCTGTTCCTACATGGAGTCCCGCTGTTGTGCAAGAGCGCCAAATGGCCTGAAAACCCCTGCTCTCCTTTCCCCGCCGCCCCATCCAGGATCGGGTGGCAGAGACTTACCTCGTTTCAACCTGTGTCTTTGGTGGCCCTGAATGTCCCGATTTCTGCCATTCATGGGACTTATTCCACCTCTGAGGTGGAAAACGTCCCACGTCTATCTCACCAAACCAGGATGTACAGGGCCGTGACTTGAATCGGCCCTGTACATCCAGGGTTGTGGGTCCATTTCCACTCTGCCCACTCTCTGCCCTGTCTCCGCCCCCTCCAACCCCCATCCAGAGCTCTCTGCACAAAGGTCTTGTATGTGAGGGGAGCTCTGGTGCCAGAATCTGGTCCCTGTGAATAATGGGGGTTAGACATCCATCCCTGCTATTTGGGGCTCGGAATGACCCCATTATGTTTATTCAACTGGAATAAACATAATGGGGGTCATTCTGGGAGAGGTTGTGGAAGGATTAGTGCTTGCATGCATACTTTTTTTTTTACATTTTTTATTTAGTTGCATTTAAACTATTATATCCAAATATTAGCATGAATGAAATACGCACGGTTCAAAACAAATAGAATAAACAAGTAAACCCACAAAAGAAAAAAACATCAAACCATACAGATTCACCCACAAATAAGGAAATGAAGAAAATGCCATTTTAGAGGAAAACAAAACAGATTAAAGTGGGGCGGAGACTCACGTGTCAGCTGTGGGGGCTCAACCACTATTGTAGAATCTTCCTTATCATTCAAGAAATCTCAAAAAACAGAAAAAAATGATCATTATAGGAAACATGACAATGTGAAGGAAATTTGAAGCTAAACATAGCCCTAAGGAAAAGAGCCCTAGGCCACAAGGTCAGGCTACAAGGTCAGAGAAGAGCCACCAAAATGGTAAAGGGGATGGAAGGATACTCCTATGAAGAGAAACTAAAAAGGTTAGGGCTCTTTAACCTGGAAAAGAGACGGCTGAGGGGAGATATGATAGAAGTCTATAAATTAATGAACGGAGTGGAACGGGTAAATGTAGATCGATTGTTTACGTTATCAGAATATAGAAAGACTAGGGGACATGCAATGAAGCTACAGGGTAAACTATTTAAGACTAATAAAAGAAAATATTTTTTCACTCAATGTGTAATCAAACTCTGGAATTTGTTACCGGAGGATGTAGTAAAGGCTGTTAGTGTAGCTAGGTTTAAAAAAGGTTTGGACAAGTTCCGGGAGGAAAGGTCCATAAACCATTATTAAGAAGAGACCCAGGATATCAATGCTTGACCCAGTACAAACATTGCGGAACCTGTGTCTTTTGGGGAAACTACTAGGTACGTATGACCTAGATTGGCCACTGTTGTAAACAGGATACTGGGCTTGATGGACCTTGGTCTGACCCAGTATGGCATATCTTATGTTCTTAGGAACTCCCTCCTCCTTGACTGGGAAACATGAGACAGATCTGGAAACATATTAACCACAGAGCCCATAAACGTCTCATTGAAGTTCTTGAAATAAGCTTTAAGGATTAAACTTTTATCTGGCTCCAGTACCAGCGTAACCAGTAGAGTGATTCTCTCTGCAACCACCTCAAGGGAATCCTCCGCGAACCCCATAAGGTCCCCTAGTCCAACAGACGAGGTCCCAGTGAAAGATATTACAGCCGGGAGATGGGCGGCAGACACTCCAGGCAGATTTTTAACGTCTCCCTGAAGTATCTGCGCACCATCTCCAGGGGAGATAACACAGGAGACTTTGGAAAGTTTAACAGTCTTAAGTTATTTTCTGCTGCACTGTCCCCTCTTTTAACCAGGCTGCCTGCAACTCCCGAATGCGTCCAAGTTCTTCTTCCATCAGAGTAAGCTTCTCCACCTGCTCTGCCTGTGTACTAGACAGCCGTTGAAAATCCAGATTTACTCGCGATACGTCTTTAACAATACTCTCAGCAAAACTGGTAAGGGATGAATGCAGAGTAGCTATTAAGTCCCACAGTGTTTCTAAAGTTATATGAGCAGCTTTCTGAAACTCCAAACCTTGGAGAAGTTGAACTCGATGAGCTGATCCCAACGCCGAATCCGCTTCTCCAGTTAGACACTGCCTCTGGTGTTGAGAAGATGCCGTCTCTGCCCTCTTCGCTCTCTCGATCTGAGGTACGCATCGGTACTCCATCGGGGAGCACACCTCCTGCAAGTACAGCACTTCTGGATTGCAGCAGGGGGGTGCGCTGCTCAGGGGAGAGCTAGACTCACAATGCACCTAGAGCAATGAAGACACATCCACCGGCTCCGCAGAAGATGCTGCTCCGGAACCGCCGGGAAGAGAGACATATGAGTCCCGAGTTCTTTGAGCTGCCGCAATGGTAAGTGCTGAGCCCGAGGGTGGGCTAGCCTGCTTTCTCATGCATCTTCCCATATTGGGTATCCAGAAGCAAGAAAAGCGACAAAGAACACAACCAGCAATAGAGCTCCTCTCCATGGAATCAACTTTCCCTGGGATCATTTTCAAAGGTAAAGTGTACACATCCTTTCCCTTAGAAAACTGCTGCAATTTATGTGTATACGTGTCGCATAAGTTAGACTGCTTCTTATGAAATGACCCTCCCTCCTTGAAGGTGGTCACAGAATAAAGCACGTTAATGGATAGCATGAATTCAAGAGGGAAAGAGATTTAGGGGCCCTTTTGCTAAAGTCTGCTAATGCTAATGCACATTTTGCAAATTTCTCCTGTGGGTAAAAGAAGCAATGATGAGTCTGAGTTTGTGTGGCTGTTAGGACCACTGTTTTGCTTTGTCTGTAGCTACTCTTTGCTGACCCCCAGAAACTGCTGCCCTAGGTGACTACCTAGTTTGCTTAGTAGTCATGCCAGCCCTGATTGCAATCAAACTCAGCAGGTGTAGGCATACAACATCAAGATAATAATTGGGCAGGGTAAACTGGTGGCAGCCCATTCCTGCCACTACCACCCCTCTCCAGGACCTACAGTGGCGGCAATGGTTTCAAACAGCCCCACAGCACTTATCTTAAACCTCCGGTACTGCAAGGCTCTTTGACTCCTGTCTCCGCTGTGGCCCGTTGCCAATTTCCTATTTGCATATCTGCTAACCACGTTCATTACGTTGAATATCCCCCACCTCCTATGACTGAAACATTGAGAGGCTGAAGTTGGCTAGTCATGCCAAAGCACTTTTCAGCAAACTTATTTTTTAGCTTTTCAGATAGATGTCTACAAAACATATCAAGCATTAACAATATTATGGACATAGAGAGCATCAGCAAACAAAAAGACCATATCTAATACTGATATCATCATTAAGAACAACAAGCCCACAACATTAACTCTTATCGACCTCTTATTCTTGAAACTTTTAGGGGTATGTTTACTAAGCCGGGCTAATGGTTATCTTGTACTATTTGTAAGTAGGTCCCATGGTCCATTAACTCAGTTTAGTAAACATACCCCTATATTCACATTCACATTAGCTGCTACAGTATTGCTGATAGTTCTACTCCATTATATATTACCGGTACCATCTTCTTCAGTAACTGGGTCTAAGCCTTCTCCACATGCTGAGTCCGATTCTTCTGAATCACTTTTGGACTTGAGTCATTGAGATCAGAATTTTTCCAAAAATATCACCCTCTGTGCCATCAAGAACATTTATAATGCACTATTTCTTAAACATGTTCTCCACTACTTCTGGTATTTTCTTCCAAGCCCATATGCAAGTCTTGAGGCAGATGCTCTCTTAATTCTTCCAGAAGGTGTCAAAGAAAGGCTTTCAGATGACAGCCGTGACTCATATTCCTTCCTCTCAAAAATCCTTGAACGGTTCATCGACTGAAACATTGAGAGGCTGAAGTTGGCTAGTCATGCCACAGCACTTTTCATCAAACTTATTTTTTAGCTTTTCAGATAGATGTCTACAAAACATATCAAGCATTAACAATCTAGGTGCAATACATAGGGCTACTTGATGACTTTTAGCCAGTCTTCCATCAACTCACCTGTCATCTATCTATTTTTTTATGCTAATACACTGGGGAAAGGTCTCATTTTTAGGTAATGTTTTACAGGTTAAAATTAAATATGAAGGCAACCTTTTGTCAGTGGCAATTATACATAGCATCACAGTAATATGCTGTTTTCGTAATTCGTACTCATGATCTAGATCTCTTTAGCACTTTCATGATTGATAGTATGATTTCGAGGCATATCAAAGCACACCGGGGTGTCAATAGCATTTCCTATTTGAGCAAACTCATAGTGCCATATCTTCCTTAACAGAAGCACGTGTCACTGAAAGTTGAGCATCTTCCATTCAAAATCTGCAGAAGCTTTTAACAAAGATGTCCATGGCCTTAACAACAGTCCTTCATGATGCATGGATTGATCACATCAACTACTCCTTGCTCTGAAATGTTTTTCATCTATTCCAAGAGATTTGGCAATTTCCCCTGCCTCAATTGCATTGCTTGGCATGTGATAAGCAATCTTTTTGCACTTATCTCAATGCAAAACAGCTTCATCTGCTTTGGGGTATCTTCCTTTCTTAGGTCTTGTAAAACTCTTGGTTGTTGCTTTACAAGAAAATATAGAATTGTGGTGATTCTTCCAATGACAGATATTTGCTTCACTTATATCAAATTTTTGCACTGCTGCTTTATTTTCGTGCTTTTCTGAGTAAATAATAATTTTCTATTTCAGTACCACACCATTTTGGTGTTAAGTGCCATCAAGTAAATGTCGACTCATGGTGACCCTGTGCATAGTTGTCCATGTTGCGATTATCCCATTGTTTCTTGGCAAATGTGACCTGAACTAGATTGCCAGACCTTTCTTTCACTCAGTGAACCCACAGCACCTGGTATTCCAAAATGGTCTCCCATCCAAATACTAACCAGACCCAACCCTGCTTAGCTGACAAAATGTGCATCTTAGAATAGAGGAAATCCAGTACTGACTAGAGTGGAACTACAGTATGCATGTTGTTTGAGTGTACATGGGTGGAGTTTGGATGGAGCATGGGCAGTACAAGTAAGTGGTAATATGATAATTTACACACATACTTGCAAAAGAGGTAGGTGCAGTCATTTACAACAGCTCTTGGGCTGGTGTAAGTGATCATACTTTAATTTAAGGTGTTTTCTCTGTCACTTACACTAGTTTTTGATAAAGTCAACTATGCATGTGTATGACTTTATAAAACAGGCATGAAATAAGCATTAGAAAGCACTACTTTATAAAAATTACCCTCTATGGGTCAAATTTTAAGAACTGTTTAAGCTATTATATTGGTGAAGAGAGCAAAGACCTGGCTGTATTACTAAAAATAGAAAAGGGCAAATTTATCATTTTATCTGGTGACAGGGTAGGGAGTCTTCCCAGACTGCAGTATCAGTTTGTCAGCACTCCATATATTTTCTCCACTTTCATCGGGATATTCATAAGTTGGTGAAACTGAAGAATGGAAGAAGTTATTCACATGTCTAGCTCTTCTTAAAGAATGCATTCAGGGCCTTGCTGCTTCCCATTCTAAAAAGATGGAAATATGACACAATAAAACACAATGAAACCTACAAGAGAAAAAGGGCAAAACATAAATAATTTAGTTCTGAATGATTCATGGTGCACACGTAGGCATAGTAACATAGTATATGACGGCAAATAAGGACCAGTATGGTCCATCTAGGCTGCCCAGTAAGATGACTAGAGTTGTTGTAAGTGCTGCTCTGTGCAGGTCAGCCCCCCCCCCCTAGTTATTGAATTATAAAAGATATTGTAGTTTGCTTTGATTTTATCCTGTTGCTATAAAGCGAGCCACTGTATCTGTCCCATGCCATTTTGAATTCTGTCACTGTGTTTGCCCCCATCACGTCCATCGGGAGGGCATTCCAAGCATCTACCACCCTTTCAGTGAAAAAGCATTTCCTGACATTGCCTTTTAGTTTCCCCCCTTGCAGCTTCATGTTATGCCCTCTAGTTTTACAGCTTCCCCGTCTTTGGAAGCAGTTTGTTTGTTCATTTATACTCTTAAGTATTTAAAGGTCTGAATCATATCTCCCCTATCCCTCCTATCTGGTGCAGGCTCTAAATCATTTTGGTTGCCTTTCTTTGAACCATTTCAAGTCTTTTCAGCTTATTTAATTATTTATTTATTTAACATGTTTTTTATACTGCCCTATCATCAGTTCAGGGCAGTTTACAATGAACATCACAGCAAAACCTAAAACAGTTCCTTTCTGAGATGTGGTCTCCAAAACTGAACACAATTTTGGCATACATAGTAAACCTCGATTTAGATCTGCTTGTTTCTACAGGTTGCACATTTATTAGGGATGTGCATAGGTGTAGTTGCCATCTTAATTTGGGGGAGGGGGGTAGGGAGATCATATTAATGGTGGAGAGATAGGGGTAATTTAGCACTAGCACCTGGAACATTTTAAGGGGATGATACCCCAATGCTCTTTCAAACTAAACTTATATGGGTGTGCACCAGGGAAATGCTCGTTTGTTGGGGAGGAGGTTTTGTTTGATGTTTTTAAAAAGATGTTTCATTTTCTTTGGTTTTAGTATGTGCTACATTGGGGAAAGAATCACTTGGGGATTGCTTTGTTCCCCTGTGGACCAATACAAGTGAGGGGGTAGTTCGAGAAGCGAGGTAACTGGGAAGGAGAATGGCGCAAAACCTGGGGAGCTTTATAAAAATGTTGCTGGCTTGGATTTTTCAGCAGGGGGAGGAAGGCCCAGATCTGGCTGTCTCTTCTGGGAAAAGAAATGAAAATGACTGAAATTGTGTCTATTCTTTTGGTTCTCTTTTCAAAATGAATCGAAATAGAAAATCTCCATGAAATTTCCTATTTGGTTTTAAATGAACAGGGCTGGCCCCAGAGATGCTTCAAGGTGTTAGCACCCTAGGCAGACCTTACCCTTTATGCTCCCCTCGGCTGTCAGAATCTATATCTTAGTTTTGAATGACTTGCTATTTGCTACCCCTAGAAGCTGCCATCCTAAGCAACCGCCTACTTGACCAATGGTTGGGCAGGTCCTGTAAATGTAGGCACATTCCTAGAATTTATGGGGTATCTCCTACCTATCGCATCGAATTTGCTAGCCAGTACTACTCATTTTATTTTTTTAATTTATATTCCACTTACTAAAACATTCTTTAGGTGAATTACAATCCTACATTCATAATCAAGATACAGTAAAAACACTAGCAATAATAAAACAGAAAAAAAGCCACTTACCATTCCCTAAATACTGCTAGCACAGACCCCGCTCACCCACACATGGGTCCCATGTCCTAGGAAAGGACTGAAGGCATCAGAGTGAGCTATCTGGCTTTTCTTCTGAACTAGAGCGGAGAATAATGAAGCTGTAACAATGCTGACAGGCAGGGCTGTACGAAGGACTGTGCAAGCGGTGAAGCTGCACAGGGTGTGGGTACCCAGAGGGCAGCGATATCATCCCTGGGCTTCCAGGAAGCTCAAAAGGAGTGAGGTACCACACGTAGCTATAGCAGAGGGGGCACCAGACTCGTTAGTTGCACAGGGAGCATTTCCAGCTCGGTACGGTCCTGTTTATAGGTGACAATTTTCAACTAGAACATGTAGTTGCCACCATACAGACTGAAATTTCAAAGAAAATAACATGCAGATATCTTCACTATGAGTTTTCTTTTGAATTTAGCCTTTGTAATGGTAACTCGGGATAAGCTACAGTAGATGAAGGTATAGCGGATATTTCCTTTTCCTCAGGAGGGCTTACAATTTAAGGACTGAATTTATGAAAAGGCACCTCTGCACATCCCGTTTGGTGCAACAAGACTTATTTCGTAATAACCCACATTAAGAGCATTGGTGCGTGCTAAGGCAGTAATGTGCTTTAGCAAATCGAGCCCTCCAGGGACGATGCAGAAAAGGGCACTGTCATAAGCGAGGGCGTAAGCGCAGCTTTTAAGCACAATTTTTCTGTGCTGGCATGAGCACAGCATACAGGAAGGGAATTGCCACAAGCCTAATCACTGTGCAGGTGCCTGTGCTAAAACGGCTGCGCACAGCGCATTTAAAAACATTCAAAATAGATGGTAATGAAGCAATTAGCTGTGCCGCCGAAATGCAGAGACGTGCACGGAAAAGCAGACGGCTGAGCTCAACATCGAGACTTTAACGCCGGGATGAAAGAGACGTAAAGGGCTTGCACACCTGGTGTAGCGTGGACCTTTGGTGTATAGTGCATTTGCATTCTGTTGCTTACATCATGGCTGCGCAAAACGTCTGCACTAAACCTGCATGGGGAACCCTGATTTAGAGCTTTAGTGCCAGGTGGCAGCGCACAGTTTCTGCATTGACCTGTTAGTTTATTCCTGAAGCTGTAGAAGATTAAGTGACTTGCCTAAGGTCACAAGGAACATCAGTGGCTTCTTTGACTCGCATCCTGCTGCACTAGTCCTTGTGCTGTACATCAACTCCTCTGCATGAGCGTCTGTGAGGAGGTAAAATAGAGACGGTGATTTTAGAAAGAATATCCAACCAAGGTGGCTAAAATGGCTGCGGGGATGTCTCTGAGATTTGATGTCTGCATGCCCATTGCAGACCTCCAAATTGTGAATGGTGCTTATAAAATAACACCCATAATGTGAAAACGGCACATACACCACTAGTTTCTCCTTTTGAGCTATACTCACATCTGCGAATATCTCCTACCACTCCATCCAAATGTGCATACACTGTGGAAGGCCGTGGACACTTTCTGCCATGATGAGGACGGCAATCTAGGTGTCTTAATCCATTGTAATGGAGTTTCCATCCCCTCCTTCAAATCCATAAAAAACTCCATCAAGCTAAAAAGTGAGCAAGAAGCAAAATCTCAATCACAAATGGACTGAAAACTGCTTGACTAAGGGCACGTTATTTGCCGTAGCGTCATGATGTCCTTATTTATTTAGCTAGGCTTTTATACCGCTTAGTCTAAAAGTCAAAGCAGTTTACTGTGAAAGAAAGGAGCCAACACGGTTTTACATAGAACAAGGGCTTGAATAAAGGGAGAATAAATCAAAAAAGGGAAAATAAAAGATTAAACAGTATGAGAGGATGAAAAGTTCTTCTAAATCAAGGTTTAGTAATATTATGCTTGAACAGATTCATCAGCCTCAAAGCAACGGATGGAAAGGAGTGTCTTTAGCTGCTTTCTAAAGTCAGCAAGTCATTAGAGGTATGAAGGATGTGAGGTATTGTATTCCAGAAGGTTGAAGCAAAGAGGGAGAAAGCCGTCTTTGAAGTTGAAACAGTGGTCTTGACGTATAGTGTGGGAATGCATAATGTGTTGGCAGTGTTAGATCTTCTGATTCTGTTGTTGAGCATCTTTTGAATAAGAGTCTCGAGGTGAACAGCTGAGAGGTTGTGAAGCACTTTGAATATTGTTAGTAGAGATGTGAACGTAACCGTTTCCTGAATTGGAAGCCATTACAGATTCTTGACAATGAATGAAATGTGATCAATTTTTGATTTGTCACAGAGGATACTGGCAGCTGTGTTTAAAGCTCGCTGTAATGGGTAGGTTGTGGATATTGGGAGGCCTTGCAAAACAGTGTTGCAGTAATCAATAGAAGGAAGGGTAAGGGCCTGTAATACTGTATGAAAAATCATT
Organism: Ichthyophis bannanicus; assembly: GCA_033557465.1. NCBI lineage: Eukaryota > Metazoa > Chordata > Amphibia > Gymnophiona > Ichthyophiidae > Ichthyophis > Ichthyophis bannanicus. Next base: position 156,768,587 of record CM066032.1, on the reverse strand, counting down.
ATAATCCAGAAGAGCTTTAAGATGAGAAACAGTCCTAAGTTTGTAATTCTTGACATTTTAGGTCACTCCTGGGCCACCCGTATTAACACCTGAAGAGTTAATTGTGTGTCTCTAGTCAGATCCCCTTTTCTCTTTGTATGCAGATGTGCAAGCGTGCGTGTAAACCTGGAAAACACATCGAACATCAGGTCGTGAAGACAAGCTGACATACCCATCAACACATCGGCCATTTCTGCAGGAATCGCAAAGTGGTTTGATTAGAAAGCCAGCCAAAGATGCTACTCTCAGCTTCTGTTATTAACAGCACTTCGGTGGTGTGCAAAGAATTGCTGCATAGAATAAACATACCTTGTTTCTATGAAATCACCAGTCTGCCTACTGGACCATATGAAGAACAAGAGGGAAAGGCACATTTAGATGAATATTAATGAGGGCAAAGACAAATTCTGAGGGTTTTCTAATTTATTGCTATAATTGTTTGTGCAGTGGTGTGGAGGGTGACAGGGGATTATTAGAAAGGAAGCGTCAACTTTATCTCCAAGACGGGAGCAAATTTACTGCACAGAACATGCATGGAATCCTGTTTTCATCTCAGAATCTGTCACCAAGCTGAAATTAATGCTTGCCTTGCCATGTTGAGATCAAACTCATGTACAGTACCTGCTGCATGTGTATCAGAGCCAGGAAATCATTTTTACTAAAAGATTCTGGCTTTCAAACAGTTCTGTCATCTGTTGAGTTGAGCCTTATCTCCACTGGCAACATTTGGAGTCAAGTTTCATTGATTCAGACATCCAGATAAGATCTAGAGTTTAACTAGATGGGTGCAAAAATATTCTCAGCCAAAAGAGGTAAAGGTAAAGCGTTTCATCATGGTGGAAAAATCTATCTATAGCGCCCTTTACTAAAGTGTGCTAAGCAGGTAGCACACGTTTTAGTGTGAGTGCAGTAACTGTTAGCGCAGGCTTGTGGTAACTGTTACCGTTCTGGAATGAAAGTTAGCGTGTGGTAGTTTCCACATTAACTGTTCATTGCAAGAAGGGATGGAGACTGGATGAGTTTTGGGCAGAGAGTGGGCATGGATTGCTCATCACAGTTAATGTACGGTACATACCGTGCACTGTCCATGTTGCAGTTAGCATGGGAATTACCTTAATACGCAGTAAAGGACTTTTATATGCTCTTTTATGCATTTCATATCTTGTTTTTTGTAAACCGTGCTTGATCTTTGTAAAGCACAGTATAAAAATGTTTATTAAATAAATAAATAAAATTGGTGGTAATTTTAGAAAGCCTTTCTCAGGGGGGGTGCTGTAGAGCTCAACCAATATGGCTGCACTATTTGAGCACTTCTCACAAGGGAGACAAATATAAAGCACTCATATTCTCCACAGCCGGCCAAGAATACCCTTGCTCCTGAAATTTTGCCTAGAAGATGTCCCTTAGCAAGTTGTCCAAGCCTGATGCTCAATTTTCTATCTCCTGGGGGCTAAAGAGGCATAAGAAAGATCATCTGATGCTAGACTAAATGGTGGACCAGGACCAGGCTGTGTCTACTGACCCTATGCTGTGAGATTTGCAAACATTAAGAGAAATGATTTAAAACAACTAGGGGAGTGTAGGAAGGATTAGAAGAGCTGACGACCCACATAGCTTCATCACAACAACGACGCAATTCTCTGGAGGATCGTACCTTCAAATTAGAATCTTAGATATTAGGGATCAAAGTGAATAGGGCTGTTATCCAGATGCTACAACTAGATATTAAAGACCCGTCAAAATGAAATAAAAGAAACAACATTTGCCTGTTTGATATTTCAGAAAATGCCAAGGACTCTAGTATGAGTGACTTTTTGGCGTCTTTGTTGCTGCAACTTTTGGGACTTACATTTCAGCCAATACTGGAAACTGAGTGTGCGCATCAGGTCCCTACAAGGCCATTGCTGAATGGAAAGTACCCCAGGCCTCTCATAGCACGTATCCTTCACTACCCCCATAAGCTGCAAATTCCCAGTACTGCTAAGGAAAAGGGCCATAAGGTGATGATCGTCCCAGACTTAGCCCACACTACTGCAGTAAAACAAAAGGAATTTTTGGCAATGTGTTCCTCTTTCAAAGACACAGGAGCAAGATATAGGTTGTTTTCTCTAGCAATATTGAAGATAACTTTTAACAACAAGGCTACCACCTATACAGATTGGTGAAGCTGTGTGAGTTTCTGGATTCTGTCAAGATGCAGTGAAAGGACTTAGTCAAAGTATTATTATTATTATTATGATTATTAAAGACTTATAAAGTGCCGCAACATACGAAGCGCTGTTCAAACATAGGAAGTATTGGATGATTTGCCACTATGTACCTTAATTACTAGGTGGCTGTTTAGTTATTGACTCCTGATAGGGTTGGGACTGTCGGCATACTGGAGCCCTTCTATTTTTTGGCTAACAACTGTAGATATTATAATCAGAGATACTTCTTTAGTCACGTAAGGAATAAAGTGAACTTGGTACGTCACTGCTGTTATGTACTGTCAATGTTTTTCAGGTTGACTGTATTGACTATTTCTTCATTATACTGGAGAGTCTTATATTCTTATATAATTTTCCATGTATATTGATTATTACAGGTTTGGTTCGATGAAACAGTTGTGCGATGTATGATTGGTGTGTGTGATAAGGAGATGCTCAAAGGAGTATGGAGTGTTGATAGCGTTATATGTGGCTGTGGAGGGAAAATCAAGAAGTATGAGTGCTCTCAATGACTGTGCTATATGGTTGTGTGCTCTGGACCCAGGTAGAGTAGTGTGAGTGAATGTGGGACATTTGGATTTTCCCTTTCCCCTTGTTTTTATGTGGATTGTTTTATGAAGAGAAGTAGTTATGTATTTGATATAAAGGATACCATCAGGATGGCCTACTTGGTTAAGGAGGGGTAGATATCATTTGTATTATGCTGCAATATGTTGTTTTTTGGTGAATAAATGCAACTTAGAGTAGCTTTATTTAATGTGCATGGGTTAAATCATCCAGTTAAGAGAAGAAAAGATTTTAATTATCTTAAAAGACTTGGTGCAGCAGGTTCATAGGCTTTAGGTAAGCGCTGTAGCAGTTTGAAAGCCATTGCCGCTGCTTCAGGCCCCAGAGAGAGGCGGCAGAGGCAGTAATGGGTGCCCCTGGGATGCTGGAGCTCTAGGTGGCCACCTAGTTCACCTAATACTAGCATCAGCCCTGCTTTATGCTCGTGAAAAGTATTACAGATATCAGAGTATCTTTTTCTATACTCCTTCTAGGTGTTTTACTAGCCATGAGAGCTTTTGTGAGTGTCCTCAATGGTGAGTTCAGACGCGCTCATCATTTCTGAACTCAGGCACACCTCAGACGCACCTCCACCATCGCACCTTGCGACATGGACTTGCTCGCCCCAGAGACATACATACATGTGGATTTCTAAAATGGCTCCAGGGACATTTTTATGATTTGCACATCTATGTGCCCACTCTTCAGATGATGATTTTACCCCCGACTAACTGTAGTCTGCATGCTTCCTTTACTGTGTCCCAAAGGTTTTTATGTCAAGATTGATTTAATTTTGACCAAATGTTTGTGGAAGTCTAAAGCCCCCATATAGCGTTATCTGGTTTATTATTTATTTGTTGTAGTTATATACCGCCTTTCAGCAGAATCAAAGCAGTTTACATGTAATAGTGTAAGAGCACTACATATTAACAGATTGCCAGCTTGCTTTAACATAGAACATGGTAATTAGAACTTTGGCATTAAACAGCACCGTGTAAGAATGAAACTGATTTACATTACAATGTGAGAAATCTAACTTATTTACATGTGTGTACATTATGTACAGGGGAATTTATTTACAGGAGCAAGGCTATCCATAACACAATGGTTTACCATAATACACTGGTGCGTCTACTAATATCAATTCGTTCCTAGGTTAGGTGAAAAAGGTTAAAAAAGGCTAGATGTTTTTTAATAGGGGGACAGGAAGGAGGGGGAGGATTAGTGGGTAGGGGGAGAAGAGGTCTTTGTTGTGATTTGTGTTGGAAACGTTTATGTGGGGAAGAGCTCTTGAGTTGGTGTATCTGTGCCGAAATGTTCTATGAACAAATGTGTCTTAAGTCATTTCTTGAATGAAATCGGTTCTAAGGTTGTCTGGGAGGGAGTTCCATATCATTGGTGTGGTGAAACTAAAGGCTCTGTTCCTTGTTGCCCTAATATATTTACTGAATGTGGATGGTACAAGGAGGGTGTTTTGCTTTGTCATTTTGTTTATTCAATTTCTTGATATACCACCCAGGCTGAAGGGCATCAGAGCGGTTTACAATTACTACAAGCAGGTACTGGATACATTCCCTCGTCCCCAAAGGGCTCACAATCTATGTGTACCTGAGACAATGGAGGGTTAAGTGGCTTGCCCAAGGCCACAAGGAAGTGTCTAGAGGACTAGAAACCCCAGTCCCTCCAGCCTGAGATTGCTGTCCCCAAGTGGGAATTGAGGTACCTTCTCCTAACCACTAGTCCACTCCTCCCTTCTTTATGAGGTTTGAAAGGTAAGATGGTGGTATGTCCTTTATTAACTTGAATGTGGTCATTATTATTTTATATTTAATCTGGCTATGAATTAGGAGCCAATGCACGTTGTATAAAATGGGAGTAATGTGATACGATGAGTTGGCCTTGACAATTATACTAACAGCTACATGCTGAGCGATCGTGAGATGTTTTAGGGTTTGTCTGGGTAGTCCTTGGAGGATGCTGCTTCAGAAATCAATATGTGGGAAATCATGATCTGGTAGGAGGAGCCTCAAGTGTTTGATGAGCCTTAGTTTGTTGTAGATTAGGCTAATTGTTTTTTTAAGATGGCTGGTTATCTATACTTAAATGACCAAGAAGTGAAGGCGGAATGATCTGTCCTGATTTTAATTTGTATCATATAGCCTCCTTGTTATGGTATGGGGCCCTGTGGATGACAACTGTCCCTGCTTCATCATTGGCACCCTCCTGGTTTAAAGTGGAGAAGGAAACGTGTTCCCATTCCGCTGGAAATCTTACCAGATGACTAGTTGTATGCTATTCTGATACTGAGTTCCATGAAAGGCTAGCTGAGTTGGATAAAGGAAGGGAAAATTCTTGTAGGAACGTTCATAAGATATCCATATGGTATAATCCCAAAATTAAGATTAACCAGGAAAAGGTCTCCTGGAAAGTATGGCAGAACCCTGGGGTCTGGTCAGTTGGGCAATTGATTGAGAATGGAGCATTAATTTATTTTCCATATTTAGAGGATAATTTATAAACTCCCATGTAGGCAACAGGCATAGTGCACACCTATTTGGGGCCTATTTTATAAAGTGTTGCACACACGTACTTTAGTTTTAATAATAGGGCAGGCGTAATTGCACGCAACTAGATTGTCAGAGAAATGCCTGTATGTTATAATATTCTAGACCCCACTTACACTCCATCCCCTTGCATATCCCTAAGTAAAGTACGCACAGTGGAAGTTTTGGGTATGCTTACAGAAAAGCAATTGCCCAACATGCACACATTAGTACCCATTCATGCACATATGAGAATAGGCACGTTTCTAATGCGTAACTGTCCACATGCACCATATTGAACCAGCCCCTTATAGGCTAAATTTAATATGCCGCATACACAAGCTGTTAAATGAGCTCAACTGTATACTGTAAGCAATTTATTATAAAGAGCTGCAGACCAAGTCTGATACATAGCTTTTAAGCCAGTAGGTTTTAATCAAAGGGCTTATCACTTCTGGCTTTTACAGTCTCTTGAGATGGGCACAGCAACACTCATTGGCTGGGTTGTAGTGAGTCCTGGAAAAGGCCAATGGGTTTCAAGATGAAATTGATTGTAATTTGTCCTGGAGGCATATAGTTCGCCTCAATTTATCCAGTGCACTTTTCCAGTCTCTGTACTTCTTAGTGCATGGTGGAAGTTGTGGAAAGTGGGGCTCTTAAAGTCAAACCTGTGCTGGCATCGTTCCAAACACCCGGCTTCTTTTAACCCAAGCTACAAATCAAAATGGAACAATGACGGCCCAAACTCTGGCCGATCATTATGCCAACAAACTTAACCCTCAAAACAGCAAGCTGTACACACAACCACCAGTACTCACCAATCAAGGGATGGATGCAGTCATCACCCAGCAAAAAACCCACACAACCGAAAATGCAAACCAGTACCAAGAATGGGATACCTTCAGAAAGATAGATGACAGGCAAATCCTGGACATAATCACTAACCTAAACACCACAACCTCCCCCCTCGACCCATGCCCAGCATCATGGATCAAGGCTGTGAAGCAAGAAGCTGCCAAGTATATCGCCCATATAGTAAACCAATCTCTACTGCAAGGGATCATGCCAGCACAACTCAAGCAATCCCTCATACGACCCATCCTGAAAAACAAATCTCTTAACGAGAACGACCCAACCTCCTACCGCCCGATATCAAGCATATCCTTTCTAGCCAAGATCATTGAAAAGGCAGTCCAGCAACAATTGCAAGACCACATCGATGTCAACAATGCCCTTGATGAGCACCAATATGGCTTCCGCCAACACCATGGCATGGAAACTCTTCTACTAGCCCTAATGGACAAACTACTCAAAGGTCTTGAAAACAGAAACAAAATGTACATGCTCATTTTCATAGACATATCAGCCGCCTTTGACTCGGTACATCATTCCACACTCCTGGACAGACTTGCTTCTATAGGCATATCAGGGACCCCCCTGAAATGGTTCACATCCTACATAAATAACAGAATGCAACAGGTCCACTTCAACAACACAAAGGCCGCCGCCTTCCCTCAAACTCAAGGCATACCACAAGGCTCTGCACTATCCTCACTCCTGTTCAACCTATATCTGCGACCCATTTGTGAAATCCTACAGGACCACCAGATCAGTTAGCACATCTATGCAGATGACCTGATGCTCTACACTCACCTCGACATAAACAACCCTGACCTCACCCAACTCGAAAAATGCCTAAGCGAACTACAAACCTGGCTGCAACGCAACAATATGTCAATCAACCATAAAAAAAACAGAAGTGATGTGCATCTCCAGGAAACAGAACTTCAACCCTCCACCAACGGTTACCATGAACAACAACGTTTATACTACAAAGCCCGAAATAAAATACCTAGGAGTAATGCTGGACAGCAACCTAAATATGGACAAGCACCTCCGAATTACCAATCGGGCCATTTTCCACAAATTAAGAGTCCTGCAACCACTACGGAACATTATTGATCACACCGACTTCAGAACAGTGGCACAAGCCCTCATCATTCCCCACCTGGATTATTGCAACGCCATTCTACAAGGTCTGCCTAAAAAAAACATTAACATTCTTCAACTGGCACAAAACGTAGCAGCCCAAGTCATCATGAAAAAAGGTCTAACAGAGCACATCACTCCCGTCCTAATTGAGCTACATTGGCTCCCCATCACGGCCCGCATCCAATATAAGATATTAGTAACCACATTCAAGCTTGTTCATAATGTAGCACCCTCTTACCTCAACACCTTAATCTCAGCACAACCAATCAACAGAAGCAGAAGAACAGTGAATAGCAATACCCTTCAAGTCCCGAGTAGCCTGAGAAATTTCAATGCTAACACCACTAACAGAGCGTTCTCCTTTATGGCTCCACGACTCTGGAACCAAATGCCCCACGAACTGAGAGCAAATAAGGACCTGAAGGACTTCAGGAAAAAACTAAAGACTCACCTATTTCAGACTCATTACAACCTAACCTAGTCAATGTAATCCTGTCGAACAACATGGCCACTAAAAATCATATGCAACAAGAAATGCATCCTGTAATTATGTAATTTATGTATATATGTAAAGCCTCTTCTCAAGAAATCAAATGTAAATCTGTAACCGTTTGCTGTGACTTTCACCCTCCCCTGCAATCCTACTGTATGCTTAAATTCTGGTCTGTACAACCGCACCCTTTTGTATAGAAAACAGCCACTGATCGCTGGAAGTGGCGGGATACAAGTGTACACTAAATAAATAAATAAATAAAACCTATATGATATGTGAATGCTCCAGCCTGAAAGGATTTTGGTGTGGAGTCTGTATATATATTTGAGACATTTTGAAACTGGATGTTGATACACCCCTAATTTTGGTTATTTTCAGATCCCTGACTGTTGCTGATAGACTGGATAAACATACTAAAAAAACCTCATATTTTACTGTCCTTGGCTCTACAAATGATTCTAAGTAATTGGAAGGATGTATCATATTTTCGTGTCACATTTTGGTGAAACACAATATGTTGATTTTGTAAATTCAAAGAGACAGCAACTTTCAACGCTAATACTAGCTCCACTGTGACTCATATATGGAAACCAGTTGAAATCTCTCTGCACCTTGACATCTTACAAATTCTTGACATCTTACAAATATATAACAATGATCATAATGCATTCTTTTCTATATTTTGCTATTTTTGCTTTCCTCTTTTTTTGTATGCCTGTCCTTTGCTAGTGATGATTTCTTTCCCTTGTGGTTCATGTTTCTGTGATTTGAATTTTTTTGTACTGGTTCTGTATGTGAAAATATAAGGAATGTAGCTGTACTTTTTTGTAAAATTTATAAAACAAACTTTTTAAAAAAGTATTTCTCATGTGTAAAGTATGTTTTACATGCAGAAAATGGTTTTCATAGCATTGTGTTGTCAAATTTGTGTGCATAAGTACAAGACAAGATGACAAATACTGTGGGGCATGTTTATTAAAGCATGCTATTGCGTAGCGTGGGGTTCAGTGTATGCCAATGTACTGCAGTAAAAAGTACTGCTTGCTGAAAATGTGGCTGAGTGGGTTGGGTGGAGACTGGACGTTTCTTGGGTGAAAACTCCATATCATGGATAGCACAGACATAGTTGACGCATGCTCTCAACCAACGTGGCACTTAGCACAGATGTATTTGCCACCACCTCAATAGGTGGCATTAAGTGCATTCACGCTGATTGTGCCAAAGGAAACAAGCATAGTGATGGCACCACAAGATATAAAATGATCTTATTTCCAGTGGGAGGCATCAGGCATAGTATGGTGTATTGATGGTTTTCCCACTGGATGAGATCACGTTCCTTCATCAGGGGTATTCCAAAGCATTACAGCTTTGATAACAGGCTGTATCTGCCCTTGTAGAGTCTTTCTAAGTACCCAGATCTGTGCAAGTGCATAAATCAAGTGTATGTTTCTTAACCGATGTGGTGTATCTCATCCAATGCATAAAAATATCCCGATGTAGCACTAAAGAAGAGCGCACATTCTGAAAGATCATCAGCGATGCATCCAATACACAATTGGAAACAATGCTCACATAGCCATAGGGTGAGCTCTCTCTTTCACCCTCTCAGATTTGTAAGGGTTAACACTGAATGCATTTTATTACCGTCTAGAAGACAGGAAGACATGGAAGCTGAAATGCTTAAATCGACCAGATTCAGTCACAATAGGTGTAATCAGCTGCTGGGATTAATGGCTGGCTCTGAGAACCTCTGATAGTCTTCACAATGGATATAATCAGACTGATATATCAAAGAACGGTTTAATTCTATGCCCCTGTTATTATCATTGAGATAATACTGTTCTTTCTCAGTCTCCTAATTCCCCCTTTCTTCTTCCTCCTAATCATGTTTCTTTCTATTATGCATACACCTGCTAATGGCCGCCTTAGGAATGCGAACAAATCAAAGCTTATTTACCTAGGTCTTTGTGACAAATACCTTGCTTAACCCTATGTTCATTTCTCACTTGAAACTCCATTTTTATTCAAGCTGATATTCAAAGGCAGTTATGTGTTCGCTGGCCACAGGTGATCACATAATTGCCCTGTTTCTATTTTAACAAAAAAAATAAAGAGGAGTAGCCTGGTGGTTAGAGCAGTGGGCAGAGAAACCAGGGTTCAAATCCCATTGATCCTACTTATGACCTTGGGCAAGTCACTTAGCCCTCCATTGTCTCAGGTATAAAATTAGATTGTAAGCTCTCTGCAGACAGGGAAATACCTCATGTAACTCACCTTGAGCTGCTCCCGAAAAGGCATGAGTGAAACAGAAATAAAATGTAGTGTAGGTGAGAGAACCAAGAGATGTTAATGACAGAAGACAAAAGACTGTTCTCTATTCCCTAGTAGTGACAATGGTAGAAGTAAAAGAATGTTCTACTATCCCAGCAAAAACATATTTGCATTGTCTTTTAAAAATATTCATATTTACTTGAGTATTCTACTACACTGCTTTACCATCCAGATAATACCACTGTCATCTGATGGAATTATCTGGATAGTGCAACTGAGTATCTTACAGACTGCCTCGACACTATCCGGATACCGCTGTAGCACTCTGTGAGCACAGCGAGGGAAGAGCAGTGAATTATCCGGATAGTGGCGATATCCAGATAACGTAGGACACGTATCCTGATAGTCTTCTGCGTAGTGGCACTGAATAGCTGGACAATATCGCCAGTCTCTCCTCTGTCTAAATATTCAGCATTGCCCACGATCTGGATGCCAGTGCTGAATATCCGAATGCTTTATTAACCAATGAGGCCAGTGTTAAAAAAAATGCTGACCACAGCAGCTGAATTTTAACTCAAAAGAATTTTGATACGTATAAACTTAATAAATACATTTGCATCTAAATGCCTGGTTTTTTCCAGTTCTTTTTCCCTCCCAACATTTGTGGGGGTTTTCCCTGAAAAAAGCCAAAATGCTTTCTCTTGTTACATCTCTTACTACATATGATGAGGACAATGCAACTTTTTAACTAGTTTGCAAACAAATTTAGTGCTTTGGAAGATAATTGACACTTTCTCCTCCACAACACTTACTTTCCCTTCATTTATTTCATATTTCCTTTTGTGCCAATGCCACGGAACTTCTTGAAATTTAGTCTTTGTCAAAACTCTTCATAGAGTCAGAAGCTGTCAATTGTAGAATGAGAAGCAAAAAGTGCCAAGCTGGAACAAAACTTCATCCATCACAGTTCTGCCCACATAGGGTGACTTTTCAGCGACAACTTAGCCACATTAAGATGTACAGATTGGTTGTCTATCTATTTTTATGCAGATTTTTAAAGAGATATTCATTTATCTTGGTGCATTTGAAAAATCAAAAATAGATAAAGAGATATGGACAAGTTGTCCACATCCTCTATGGATGCCTGGAGCTTTACACCTGAGCCAAGAAAGTACTTTTAGAGATAGGAGAGAGAGATGTGGTTGTACCATTCTGTGATCTATAGCCTGGCACAGGTTTTCAATATTGAGAAATTTGCTATTATAAACTGGCTGCTACCTAATTCCTTTCTTGCTATTTCAAGTGCCTTTCCTTCTCCTTGTCTTGACCAAATCAGGTATAGGTGTTGCTTAATTAGTCATGCTGGGTGGACATCTTCTATTGGACATCTATGACCAGTTTGTAAGCAGAAGAGAAGAGACTGCTTCCTGAAGATCCCCTTGGAGTGAATGGTCTTCACAGTTTTGCCTTCCCATGCTTCTCCAACCACCCACCCCATAGTCTGCTTACTTACATAGATTGGTTCATGATGAGCAAAGATATTTTAGTCAATTCACCAATCACATAGACAAACAGCTCGCAGCTTTATTCCATCAAAGCTGCCTCCTCCTTTTGAATTAATCCCACCTGGTTTAGTGTCTGCCTACTGCTTTCCTCTTGGAGGAGTAATAAAGAGCTCTTCCATCACTCAAATCTCTAAGAGCCAGCCATTCATTATAACTCTGAGTGTCACCAGAAGTTTAAGAGTCACTACTGACTTCTCTGAAACCAAAAATTAGAGTTACAGTGAACAAGAATCAACATGAAATTATTTATCCTGTACAGCCATTTCTGCTTATTTATCTTTTTGAAGAAGGGATCTGCGGGGATGTCTCAGATGCAGGTAATCTTACATCTTAAATTGCACTACAAATCTAGGCTCCATAGACCTATTTTAGCTTTGATGGTGAATATAGATTTTTTTTCAGGGGCTAAGGTTTTCATGCAGATTCACCAAGTTGGGGGTAGGGCAGGCTCCATCTTCAGTTGCACTCCCAAGCTTCTATACTAGCTCTGGGGCTCTGTAGAGACTTCACTCTGCAGCATTGCCCCATTGTTTAAACTCAGCATCCCACCTCCCCACCCTACAATATGTTTTGCCTGTGTTACCTTTCTATCTGGCTTTATTAGACTGTAAGGTTGCAGAAGCGAGGACCGTCTACTATATATGTCCAGAAAGTGCTGTGTACACCTGGTAGCACCAGGTCAGGCCCGACCATTAGACAAGATTAGGTGGTCAACTTGGACAACAGCTTCTGAGGGATGGGCAAAGAACAGGAGCAGTCAAAGCAACATAATAGATCTTGATAGCCAGGCAAATTGAAATACCCCTCAGCATATTCTTTTACCCGCAAGGGGAGCGGGCACACACATACATACAGAGCAGAGTTGAATATTTAAAGTACGATTTCCAGTTATGCATTTTTACAGGATTGTTGCAAGAGGAGATGTTTTGATGATCATGATTGTTGAGTTTAATGATCAAAATCTCAGGGGGGGGCAGGGTAAAGGAGGGTATAAGGCTGAAGGTTTGTTTAGGGCACTTAATACCCTTGCATCGGCTCTGAGTAGCACTATAAAAATGATTAGCATAATTTAATCTTTATCCCTGCTCTTTCTGAAGGTGATAAGGTGCTCTACGAAAAACTTTATCTATCTTTAATATTGCTCGCTATACAAATAAATAAAAGCCCTGCTCCTGAAACACCATGGCCCCTTCTCTAGATATACAGTTACATTTTGGGTATATATCCGATTTTATATAGCTAAAATGTATCTGCATATTGGCCAGGCATTTGAAAAAAGAAACACTCATCTGGTCAGCGCCCACAGAAGTGGTTTTCAATCTTGACTGCAACATAAGTGGTGCACACTAGACCGGTTGAGATGCAGTGAGCACAGCATGGGTGGTGTGTGCAGATGAAGCTCTTAGTGCCACACTGGCTGGACTCTTTAGAGCCAAGAATAATGATCTTCCCTAGCTCCATACCTGAGCGTTCCATCTTGGACGTCCTTCTACTACAGGAGGTACAAGAAAAGTCCATAAGTATTCACACGACCATACCAGAGCAATCCAGTCCTGCACTAAGGAACACATCCGATCTCAAGGCTGAGACTTGTTTCAAAACGTTATAAATATTGCTTTTATTAAACATGATCAGCTGCTGTCTTCTCTCAAGATGCACATTATCATATACTATTTATGTGCTAATAGCGTGCCTGTTTCAGGGCACCTAGGGTAGCCTCAAGCAATGTTTAATTTCCTAGAAGTTTGAGCATCCCTGTCGTGTGTCACTGCTCATCAGCCTGACTCAATGTGATTTAGCTTCATAAGTGGGTGGGAGATGATACTAATGGAAGACAAAGAGGCTGTGAGGGACATTCCTTGTGTGTAACAAGCCAGCATCACTAACTGAAAGGATTAATAATATCTCAAATGACAAGTAGCTACATTCTCTTTGACAAATTTTACTGCACTGTTTGGTGTCTTGTCAGCAGAAAGGAGCCAGGTAATTCTGAATGGGTGCAAGGATCAGAACTGAGCACAGGCGTACCAAACATTTCCAATGAGCTCAGTTGCATTCTTTGTAACAGTGAATACGTGTGGAGACTGTGGCAGTCCCTCTCCCCCCCCCCCCCCACATATGTTGAGGTCAACAGATAAGTTTATAGATTGAGTCTTTTATTTCTTGAACTAACCAAAAACATTTGGTAACTAGTTTATTATTTACACCCCATGGAACCGTGCTGTTTCTTCATTGATGTGACGAGAGAAACCTAGCTCTCAAAAGCATGACTCAAATGTAGGAAAAAAGGGGTTTAATTTACGCCCTTTTTAGGAGTAGCGCAAAGCAATTTACATTCAGGTACAGTAGGTATTTCCCTGCCCCCCCCCCCCCCAGGAGGACTTACAATCTAAGTTTGTACCGGAGGCAATAGAGGGTTGTGTGACTTGCCCACAGTCACATGCATGTCAGTGGGATTTGAACCAGTCTCCGCTTGTTCTCAGCCCAATGTGCTAACGAATTCGCTACTCCTGTACTCTAAAAATGATGATGTATGTTATCCAGATAGTCTATTTGGATAGTGGACTGAGTACCACCACTATGTTTCGCTCTGGTGCTGACCATACTATACATATATAACTCTCAAACTTCTGATGATAGTCGAACCAGATTTTTAATAAACAACTGGTAACTAGGGCTTCAAATGATTGAAGATTTCTTTATCATTTCTTCAAATGGAAAACCGCAAAAAGGCTGTCCTAAGTTATCCGGACAGTCTATCCAGATAGCAGATAATTCTCAGGACAACCTATGATATGGATTGTGCCTGGGTGGTCAGTATGGTTTCCAGCAGGGCTGGCACAAGACAATGAGGCGCCCTGGGCAAACCACATTACTTGTGCCTGCTGCCCTCCCCTCGCAGCTGTCGCCCCTCTCTGGGATGTACAGCGGTGGCAATGACTGTAAACAGCACCACAGCGCTTACTTTTAAGCTTTGGCACAGCAGGGCTGATTCCTTCCAATGCTGGATGCTAATCAGGAAGCCAGCACCAAGAGTTGGCGAGGGGGCAGAAGCAAACAGCCCCGTGGCACCGAAGCTTAAAGGTAAGCACTGCGGGATGGTTGGCAACCATTGCTGCCATTGAAAGTCACGGAAAGAGGCAACAGTAGCGGCAATGGGTGCCCCTGAAGGGCCGGCATGCAAGGCGACTACCTACTTTGCCTAATGGTTGTACTAGTCTTGGTTTCCAGCAGCACTAACTGAATACTGCACTGAAAATCATTGGATAAACCCAGCCAGTGGTACGTATCCAGATAGCAAGTGCTGCTATCTAGATAAAGGCTTTTAAATATCAGGCCCTGTGCTATGGGCCCTAGATGTACGAAAAGGCTTTTCCCTAGTGGAAGGCAATTTTCGAAGACACTGACTATCTAACCACTGATTCAGGCACCTAGATTCCTGGGCTCAAAGATTACAGTAGGCTGAGTAGCTTCCTATAGGAAGGTAGCTTCACAACGCAGTTTAATATATAGCTGCTTTCAAATGGATGTTCTTCAGGCACTTGGGTCAAGGGGAGAAAGCTACATGCTTATAATTCAGTTTTCAATTATGCATGCATACTTTCTCCCTCCCCAGAAATTAACAGAAGCCACACAAATAGTAGAAGCAAAATACAGGGATACTTTTCTACTCATGTGCCTTTTAAAGGCACTTTTTAGAAAGGTCGTTTAAGTGGTTGCAGTGATGTCCAAGTGAAAATGTCTGCAACTTTATGTCAATTTTAGAAGAGAGGGTGGGTACATGTAAGTCCAGTATAAAATTGACATAGCTCCAGCCCTCGCCATTGAAGTATATTGTAGTTCAAAGAAGAATGCATGGGGATGGACATCCATGTATAGCAGGAGACACTATTTTACAAACGCACCCATGGGAAAGATCGACAGTAGAAACTTGTAAAATGCCAGCTCTTAGATGTGTAAATTGCCACCCGCCACATATAAATGTCGGTACTTACACATGTGTCTTTGCCATGTTGCAAAGCTAGAAGCATAGATGCTGCTAATTAACTATAAAGGCCTTTAGTTTTCCCTCTTCTGGATTTAGAGAGGGAATTAAGCTTTAGAGGAAGGAGGGGGATAGCCCTCTTAATCCTGCCTCTGAAGGAAAGGGCAAAAAGAGTACCATTTTTTTCTGATTCATGTCAGGGAGCAGGTAGATTTTTGCGCTGCCCGACATCCTCAACATGCCCCCATGCAACATGGGCATGACAATGACATCCACATGTAAAATGGACACAGATTCAGGGTGGTTCTCCCCTCACATTTTTACTAAAATAAGTCAGAAATTCTTAAGCTAACAGTATTCATAGAGGCAGCTATGTAGGCAGCAAAACCATCTGCTCAAAGCACTAAAGGACATTTTCCTAAAACTTAAATTCAAGGCTTTCACAAAAGTCTCCACAAGGCTTCTTACACAAGTTTTCCTTAGCTGGCAAAGGGGGATTTTTGTCCTTCTGAAGGAGAAAAATACCTCGGTAAAAGGGGTCCCATTTCAAAAGCATGCAAGCGCATACATTAACCGGAGATCTGCACCCGGCGCTCTCCCTCTGCCTTACCTTTTCCCATTATTTGAATATATCACTTGAAATAATTACACAAACACTGTATTCTTTGGGAAAACACCAGGTCACAGCTTTATTGCCCAATAACAGAACAGTTTAACAATACAACAGAACAACCAATTATACCCCCCCCCCCGAAGCGGAGCGATACGTCACCCACCATACTACTAGCAAGGTGACCTCGCTTCCGCCCCCTGGCCTGGTCACCACCAGTCTAGTTACCCCCACCCCTGCCGACTTCGCCATATCACTAGCGAAAGTCAGCTCGGGGTTCTCCGGGTCGTGGGCACCCTGCCCATGCCCAAGCAGCCTCCGGCTCCGGACCCCGGAAACCTCCGGGATCCCGCCTACTTCCCCCCACCCAGCTGTGACACCCCTCTATCCCCCCCACACTGACCTTCCCAATAATGGGCGGGAGGGCGGGACTCCTTTTCTCTCTCCGCTCCTCGGCCATGTGCTGACGGCGCGCTCCAGCTGCCCCAGCACATGGCCCGCTTCCCCCACATGATTGGCTCGCGCCGCGCGCGTCCTCGCGGCAGAGCCAATCATTTTGAATGATGCCCTCTATCCTGCCTGCTTGATTGCCTCGCTTCTCGCACCCCCCCCCCCCTCGGCAGCCGCTTCCGCCCTAACAGCCGGGACCCGCGCCGGGGCCGCCACCGGTTAATGGCGGCCTCCGAGACCCTGCTCTGCAGCCTTCTAGTAACCGGAGATCTGCACCCGGCGCTCTCCCTCTGCCTTACCTTTTCCAATTATTTGAATATATCACTTGAAATAATTACACAAACACTGTATTCTTTGGGAAAACACCAGGTCACAGCTTTATTGCCCAATAACAGAACAGTTTAACAATACAACAGAACAACCAATTATACCCCCCCCCCCCCGAAGCGGAGCGATACGTCACCCACCATACTACTAGCAAGGTGACCTCGCTTCCGCCCCCTGGCCTGGTCACCACCAGTCTAGTTACCCCCACCCCTGCCGACTTCGCCATATCACTAGCGAAAGTCAGCTCGGGGTTCTCCGGGTCGTGGGCACCCTGCCCATGCCCAAGCAGCCTCCGGCTCCGGACCCCGGAAACCTCCGGGATCCCGCCACCGGCATAGTCACGCCCTGTGACTTTGCCGCCCCCCAATCCTTGGGCTCAAGCTGTGACCTGTCCACTTTGACCCCCCACAACCTGCTCCAACGCTTCCTGCCAATCATTGAGGAGGAGGTCAACTCCCACCGGTGCCAAATGAACACCATCGCTCCTGTATAATCCTGTACACGCAACCTCCACCCAATCGTGGTGGACCTGACATCCCCCATGCTCTACCACCCACCTCCCAATTTGCCTATTGACCTTCGTCAAACCCCGAGACCAGCGACGCTGCCCCCGGCATACCGGTCTCGGGATGACATCCGACCAAATAAGCACCACCCCCGCGAACATTCTCAATATTTGGGCAAAGTCCCGTTTTGCTGCATTGATCAACTGCTTGCAGGTCCAAGACATCAAATCATTTCCTCCCAGATGCAACAGCAGAAAGCCAGGTGCAGTCCGTACACGTGCATGGTGGCGCAGCAAGGGCAGCAGCTGAGGCCAGAGTAGCCCCCTCTCGCCCAGCCATAAAATGTTCACCACCGCAGGGTCCAACCCCAGGTTCCGCCCGACAGGCCTATTCTCTGCACGCCTGCCAGCCCAGAACACAAACGAATGCCCCAGCATCCAACAGCCCCGTACACCTCTGCCCCGATCTGTAACAGAAAAAACAAATAGTTAAATATCCAACCCCCCCCCCACCCACATGCTATAATCGCACATATGTCTGAAATGCTCTGGATCGCCACCTGCCAATTGCCTGAATCTGTGCGGCCGACATTCCAGCGCTGGCCGCACTAGTCGCCGCCCCAATGCGGAAGGAATGGGCGGCAAATTGGCTAGCGTCGATCCCCATGCGCTGCAGCCCCAGGCGCATAACCGCGGTCACCTGATATCTAGTGACCAGTCGAGCGTCCACATGCACGAACAGCCGCTCTGCACCCCGTGGGTGTATTTCGAGGAAAGACAACAATGCTTTCACCGGGCACGTGTCTCCGGAAATCGCCCTCAGAACCACCCAGCACCCTCTGCCACGCTGGTCCGTTTTTGATCTCCGCAAAAAGACCGCCAAACGATCCCCCTGCACCTGCACATGCTGCCTCATCAAGCTACGCCCTACACCCCTTTTTGTGGACTCAGCTACTAATTCCCCGACCCGAAAGGCCCCGAAAAAGGCCACACAAAATATAGCCTTAAAGAGCCGGGCTTCGTAACCTGAGGCTGCCACCTCGGGCAACGCCGCACACAGACCTTTTAACAAGTCATGCGTTACCGGGCGCCGCCGATCCGGCATAAACGGCCTCGCCCGCCCCCATCCTTGCATAAGCTTCCTTACCAGAAAACCCTGTCCCACTGGGGCCCAACCAGCCGCTCTCGCGAAAAAGAGAAACCCGGCTAGATGTCCCCGCACCGCAGTCTGCGAGGCACCTTGCCTCCGCGCATGCACAATATATCCCCCTAATAAGAAATCCGTAACCAGCCCGCCACACCACCCGTGTTGTGGCAAAAAGTCCACCACCCTCACATATCCTCTGCAATAGGCCTCCCAGGTTCTCTCAGCCACCGAGCCGCGCAGCATCTCTCTCATCTCTGCAGGCCAATGCTCCATAAACTCCAAGGGACCTCGAATCCCACCGCTGTGGCCTCTGGCGCCAACTTCCGGAAACGATCCCACTGCAAGCGTGAAAGAGCATCAGCAATACTGTTATTAAGCCCTGGTATATGCCTCGCTCGCAAGGTCACATTTCTACACAAACAGTATAAAACGACTTTTCGCATCAATGCCGCCACTTGTCCGCAACGTGGCGTATAATTATTCACCACATGCACCACCGCTTCATTGTCACACCACCACACGATTTTTTTGTTGCGCAATTTATCGGGCCACAACTCCAACGCCACCAAAATCGGGAAGAGCTCTAAGAACGTAATATTCTTCAATAGCCCAGCCTCTTCCCATGCCGCCGGCCATCTCCCGGCACACCAGTCCCCTCCAAAATAGACACCTAGGCCTGTTCCCCCCGCCGCATCCGTGAACAACTGCAATTGTGCACTGGAGCGCTCCTCATCGATCAAGACCGCCGATCCATTGAACTCCGTCAAGAAGACATCCCACACGGACAAGTCCTCGCGCAAGCTGCGGGTGATTCGTATCCGGTGATGAGGTTTAGCCACTCCCGCCGTGGCTAACGCCAAGCGCCGAAGGAATACACGACCCATAGGTATGACACGACAGGCGAAATTCAATGACCCAATCAACGCCTGCATTTCTTTCAACGTGTACTTCGCGGATGCGAGGGCATTCGCCACCAATACCCTGAGCTTGACAACCTTCTCCGGGGGCAGTCGCGCCACCATTGTCACTGAATCCAACTCGATGCCCAAAAAGGTTATCTTAGTCGCCGGCCCTTCGGTCTTTTCCTCGGCTAACGGCACCCCCAATTCGCCCGCCATTTCCCCAAAACCCTCTAACAAGGCCCTGCAATGATCCGTCGTAGCTGCTCCCACAAACAAAAAATCATCCAAATAGTGAACAACACTGGCACAGCCAACACGCCGCTCGACGACCCACTGCAAAAATGTGCTGAATTTCTCGAAAAAAGCACAGGACACTGCACAGCCCATGGGCATGCATTTGTCGAAGTAATATTCCCCTGCAACTTGGAAGCCTAGCAAATGAAAAGACGACGGGTGCACCGGCATCAAACAAAAAGCGGCCTCGATGTCCACTTTAGCCATCAACGCTCCCTGCCCGGCCTTTCTCACTAGTCCGACCGCCTTGTCAAATGATGCATAACGGACTGAGCAGCATTCTCGAGGAATGTGGTCGTTCACCGATTCGCCTTCCGGATACGAAAGATTATGAATTAACCGGAACTTCCCCGGCTGTTTCTTCGGAATAACTCCCAACGGGGAAACCACAAAATTCCGAAATGGGGGCTCCGGAAAAGGGCCCGCTATCCTACCCAAAGTCAATTCGCTACGTAATTTAGTCTGGACCACATCCGCAAAACGCCGCACCGACGGCCCGTTCCTCCCCACCTTGCTCCCCACCCCCCCCACTACAGGAATGACAAAACCTTCATTAAAACCTTTTAGCAAGACCTCCCCATCCCGTTTCTTTGGATAATTACAGAGTCACTCCCTCAAAACCTGCACACGTATAGGAGAGGGGGCGACGCTGAAAGCTGGTCTCTCACTTGGCCCCTGGGAGCGTGCCACCACTGAGGCCCTTTTTGACACATTTTGTCGCGGAATGCCCACCCCCACAGTTCGCGCAAGCGTGCCGGAACTTGCAATCCGGGAACGGGCAGGAGGACTTGTTAAACCTCCAACATACATCCCCAACTCCGCCCCCTTGCTTGCTCGCCCCCCCCCAACCCCCGCTGCCCGAAAGGACCGGTTTCCGACAGCCTGGGCAGTACCCGTTAGTTTCACCGCCACGCCCCCTCCAACACCCACGCCCGACCTGATTGACATCTGCGTAAGCCACAAGTTGATATCCTGGCTACCCCAGGACAACAACCGGTTCTCTTCCATTTTGTCCCGAAACTTTTCATCGTAATTGAGCCAGGACCACCCTTCGTGCATCTGCGACGCCTCGAGAATAGAATCCGCATAAGACAAAAGCATCCCATACTGCTCCGGGTAACGTTGTCCCCAGACACTCGCCAAACGCAAAAAGGCCCTCACCCAATTCACCACCGTCCGCGCCACCTTCCGCACCCTTCCCGCTTTTTCATCCTCTTTTCTCTTCTTCTTGCTTTCCCCAGTACGCTTACGTCCCTCCAACAATCGGAAAATGTCAATGTACCGCCTTTTTCTAATCCGCCGCCTCAACTTCTTTGGGACCCCTACCCACAATTCAGACAAGGCCGTAACCCCTGTGGCCACCTCTCCGGAATGACCCGGCTCCGCACACGTAGCCCTTTCTGACGAGGATCCCGTGGACGAACTCGAGGACGACGACGAGGAGGAGTCGGATCCTCGCCTGCGATGACACGTATGCCTCCGCTTGCGATTCGCCTTTCCCACCTTCTCTCGACGCACCCCCCCATCCCCCCCATCCGCTTGTGCCCTGTGCAACTCACCACTGACTGCAGCCTCGGGGGACTCCAGGACTCGCTGTGGATGCACATCCCCGGACCCAACATCCACCGTTTGCGGCACACATACGTCGAGCGCTGCTGATCCACCCGAGGGGCCACCGCATGCTGGCGTTGCCTGCACCTCGCCGCTCACTGTCCCGTCCTGGTGCACTCCAGAGAGCCGTGCCCCGATGGAAGCCATAGCCGGAACCTGCGGAGACAGAAAGGGGAGAAACGCAGGGGGAACAACAGAAGGCCACACTGCTGGCCAGGCCCCTGCCCAGTCCGTCCTGGAAGGCCCTTGCCCCCCTCGTGTCCAGTGCTCCCACCCATGCTGCCCCGTTGCCCCTCCCCCTCCAGGCCCCCCCCAATATATCTCACTCCCACCCACACTGGGAGGAACCCCGTAGCTCGTGCCCACCCCCGCATTCCACCCAAGTATGGTACCCGGCCCAGCTACAGGCCCTTCTGCCATCCCAGTGGCCCCCTCTCCCCCTTCTCGTCCCACCCCCGAATCACCCTCTGCACGCTGCCCCCTTACGACAGCCCCACGACCCCTACCCCCCCCCACTCCTGAAGTAGCCCGGGCTTGTCTCCCCCGCCCTAAACCACCACGCTGCCCGGTCCTAGCCAGCCCAGCCCGACCCCCACCTATAGGCCCCGTTGATCCCACTGCTCCCCGTGGCCCTCCTAACCCCCGTTCTGCAGGCCCCGCTCTTACAGACCTCCCCCCTCCTTGTGCCCTCAGCCGCTGCCCCTTGCCCCTGCCTTTGCATGCTGCACCTGGAGTTCTTTGCCCTTTTCCACCCCTTCCTCTCTCCACGCCCCCCCCACTGCTCCGTTTGCTGCCCGGCATGCTCAACCCCCTGTCTCACCTCGGTAAGTGATCAGTCCGGTGTCTTTTAATTACGTACGGTCCGCCCCCCTGAACACCCGTTCCGTGGTCCTCCCGTCTACTCCGGTGACTTTTAATAGAAGGAGTAGGTGCGATTTTGAAGCCCCCCCCCCACACAGCCGCTTGCTCCCAACCCGAGAACTACCTACTCCCGACCGCCGCGGCTGAACAACTGCACCCCGCCGCTCCTGCTAAAGTCCGCCGCACCTCCCCCGAAGCCGCAAAGCAATTACCGACCAGGCTCGCCGTCCCGTATCCTGCCAAGTCTCAGCTGCCCGAAAAAAACACTCCTTTTCTCTCTCCGCTCCTCGGCCATGTGCTGACGGCGCGCTCCAGCTGCCCAGCACATGGCCCGCTTCCCCCACATGATTGGCTCGCGCCGCGCGCGTCCTCGCGGCAGAGCCAATCATTTTGAATGATGCCCTCTATCCTGCCTGCTTGATTGCCTCGCTTCTCGCACCCCCCCCCCCCTCGGCAGCCGCTTCCGCCCTAACAGCCGGGACCCGCGCCGGGGCCGCCACCGGTTAATGGCGGCCTCCGAGACCCTGCTCTGCAGCCTTCTAGTTATAGTTTTTATGTACTTCTTTCCTCCTCTACTTCCTGCCGTACGTAACCACGCACCTTGGCCACCAGCTTGTGTCTTGAATATGGGGGAATTTTATGACGCTGAAAGAACAGGTTCTGAGTGCTGTTGTAAAGTAGTGCACTTCACCCCTGGAGCGTAGATTCTTCTTGTGCTCCTGGGACTCCTGTGCCTGCCATTTAATCTGATGTAAAATATAGACCTCCTCTGCTAAAACTGAAAGAAGTTAACATTCATATCACTTGGAAGTTTACAATCCAAAGTTCTGGCCATCTGCCCAGAAGAGTTTAATGTGTTTTAACAGATAACGCTGGCAACAAAGCACAGCTAGAACACTAGATCAACACACAGAAAGTTTTTAGTTTAAATTGTGACCCTGGCACTGAAGCTGAAATGTATGTAATAGATGAATGTTTTAATAATACTGTGAACATTTTGACAGAGAAACTTATTCAAAGGTGAGAAACGGGAATATACACCGTGAGAGGTTCAGCATTTCGTATAACTATAGGCTTTTCAGATAGATGATTCACTAAAATAGGGCAAGTTTGTCATTTTTTAGGCAAAGGGACATCATTTTCAGTTTTGATGCCCTCAGAAGAATTAGTTTTAAGGGGGAAACTCTATAATCAAAATTTGCGATGACTGGTTGTCCAGCCATGTGAGAGCGTCCACTGGCTGGATACACTTAGGAATAAAGCAAGTTGTATTTTTGGGGAACTCTTGCACAAAAAAATTCAGCAAAATCTTGCATACTTTATTTGTCAAAATATACCATATAATCACCATCTCTGAGTAATAAATTATCTTAAATCCAATAAAGGACATCTTATTACTCACAGATGCAAAATAGAACGTTTTGTGCAGAATGTTCTTAACTGCTCTAAAAGAACATCATAAGGCCTGGATTGTCCCCATCAGGTTTGAAACCTCTAGCTTTTCCCCCCTTCTTAATTATGACCCCTCTACCTCACACTTGATTCCCCAGCTTACTTTTGTGTTCCCTCCTCCTCTCTGGTTTCATTCCTTAGCCATTGTCTTCTCCTCCAGTTGCTCTTACCAATCCATGCTCAACTTCCCACCAGTTCATTCTTATCCCCTCCCAGCTCGCTCTTGACCCCCCAAGTCATTCTTGCTCCTCTTTAGGCTTAGCCCTCTCCACCTCATTCTCTTCTTTCCATCCCTAGGTTCAAACCCCCAGTTCTGTCTCCCTCTAGCTTTGTCTCTTTTTCACCTGGTCGGACTTGATCCTTACCATTGCCACCTCCTCCTCCTCCATCCGGCCTTGCCTCCTCTTTCCTTATCTACAGGGTGGCCCAAAAAAAGCGAGAATAACTCGTAGCATATAAGTTATTTAAATATTCAAAAAGACAGATGTAAACAATTGACAAATTTAAAAAAAAATATGGTGACTGGAAATTGTCGCAATAAAGATGTTATATAGCTAAAAAAGGTAAATAAGTAAACTATTTAAGTTTTTAATTTACGAGATGTTCTCACCTTTTTTGGGTCACCCTGTATGTCTTCCTGCCATGGACCAACTTTGCCATCTTCCTATTCTGCCAGCTGTGGAGTTGATCTTGCGGCGTCCTTCCTCTATCAGCTATACCGGCATCTGACGCCTCCCACCTTTTCTAGCCACACATTGCCAAATTCTGCATAATAAGAGCTTAATTTTATAACTGGTTGCCTAGGTGTGAAGGCCACGTAAGCATCTATTTTTAGCCTAGGTGTCTTTATAAGATACTAGGGATAAAGTGGTTAGATTGAAGCCATGGACATTTACACCTACTCAGGAGAAGGCGTGAGTGTTGGCATGTAAAATACATGCATGCATGTATGTGTGCTTTATAAATTATGCATGTAAATCTTGACTCCATCTGCCCAAACTTGCATATGGATACATACAAGTATGTATCTTCTTGACACTACATATACTCTTCCGTACATAATCCGTGTGGTAATTTTATAAAAGCCTTGTATGCGTGTGAAATCCTTTATAAAATTATCCCCCAAATATAGACTCCTTTACAGATGGAGAATTCTGCACAAATTATATATTATGCAGTTCTACAAAATTCCCAAGGTGTGAAGTTATAAGACTTTTTGCCTTGAAGAGGGCCCTCTGCTGGAGCACTTACATCACAAAGCCCTCCATATTATGGGCAATTGGAGACTGGAGGACATCACAAACCTTTTTTTTTTCTACTGCTGTTTCGTGTGCTGTAGGCTCAGGAACCCTGTCAATGTGACTTTTTCTCCTTCTGACTCATGCAGGTCTCAGTTACTTTGTACCTTGATAGTGAGGTGGGAATTGAAAGATGGGCTTGAGCTGGGGAGATGCACTGAGCACATGGTAGAAATATGGATGACAGATACTGTAAAGCTGATCACTGCGCAATTGATCATATAGGCGAGGGACAAGCTGAACCAGTCCTGGTTTGGTCCCATTGCACGCAGAGGTATGTAGTTCTGATTCCCCAACTGAGTTTCGTCAGAAAAACAGGACTACATCTGCCAGCATACGTACTGGCTCAGCTTGTTTCCCTGGATTAGTTATATTCCCCTTTGAGACTGATAGCACCAGAAGACTTGTGTACTGAATGGAGGGTTTTATAGTAACATAGTAGATGATGGCAGACAAAGACCAGCATGGTCCATCTAGTCTGCCCAGGAAGATGGCAAGAGTAGGTGCAGGCCACACCTCTCCATGTCTTTGTTTGGGGGTGAACCCACCTCTCCATGTAGGACACCCCTATTTGTTGAGACGTTAGATGGTTCAGAAGTTATATGTTTCAGTTTATTTTGTTTTTATCCTGTTGCTGTAAAGGAATCCACTGTGTTTGTCCCATGCCGTTTTGAATTCCGTCACCGTGTTTGCCCCCACTAATTCCATCGGGAGGGCATTCCAAGCATCTACCACCCTTTCAGTGAAAAAATATTTCATGACATTGCCTTTCAATTTACCACCTTGCAGCTTCATATATTTTGTATTTTAAGGTGGTAATTCGTATTGTATGGAGGATGAGGGGGAATTATAGATGCTTTTTTTTGTATTTTAATTTATGTTGGAAATAACTGTGATATCTTGTTTAGGGGTCATTAATTTGCATGTATGTACCCCACAGGACACTCTTCTCACAAATAAAGAGAGCCTGAGCTTCTTCCTGCCTTTCATTTAGTCCTTCATCACATCTTAATGATGTGCTTGTTCTAGTTGGTCCTCTGATATTGAATCCTGGCCTTATCAGTTCTCTGAGATCAATCTACTCTGATCCCCTGAGCTTTCTGAGACCTGGGAACTCCCATTCTACCTGCCCTTGACAGATCTCACATGAGCATTCCTGGGTGTGTTATACTTTATCTCCTCTTACTTATATAAGAACATAAGAGATGCTATACTGGGTCAGACCAAGGGTCCATCAAGCCCAGTATGCTGCTTCCAACAGTGGCCAATCCAGATCACAAGCAGGGCTGGCCCGTCCATTGAGCGAGAATGTTTTTTGCACAGGGCCCCGCGTTTCAGGGGGCCCCACGCAAAAAAACATTCTGATCTAAAAGTTAAATTTAAAAAAAAAAAAAAAAGCTGTCTGCTGCCGGGGCCGCCGCGGCAGAATCGAGTGTGCCGCAGGGCCCCCCTGCCCAGCAGAGCCTGCCCTCCCCTGTATCACCTCTCTCTTTCAGCGGCAGTCACACGTGCCGGCTTTCAGAGCACGAGGGGAGAGTTTCTCCCTCGCTGCTCTGTTAAGCCCGCGGGGGCTGATGGGAAGTTCCCATCAGCCCCCGTGGGCTTAACAGAGCCGCGAAAGGGAAACTAGTTCCTTCGCACTCTGAAAGCCGGCGCGTGTGACTGCCGCTGAAAGAGAGAGGTGATACAGGGGAGGGCAGGCTCTGCTGGGCAGGGGGGGCCCCGCGGCACACTCGATTCTGCTGCGGCAGCCCTGGCAGCGGCAGCAGACAGCTTTTTAAAAAAAAAATTTCCCGGGGCTGGGCTGGGCTGGGGGGGGTTAGGAGTGATGATGGGCTATGGGGGGGTTGGGGGGGGGGGTTAGGAGTGGTGATGGGCTGGGGGGGTTAGGAGTGGTTATGGGCTATGGGGGAGATAAGTATGTAAATGGGCTGATGGGATTAGGACTGGAAGTGGGTTGATGGGGGGTTAGGACTGGTAATGGGCTATGGGGGGCTTAAACTAAAAATTGGGTGATGGGGGATTAGGACTGGAAATGGGCTGGTGGGATTAGGACTGGGAGTGGGCTATGGGGGGCTAGGACTGGTAATGGGCTGGGGGGGTGTTGCTAGGACTGAAATGGGCTGTGGGATTAAGACTGGAGGTGGGCTGATGGGGTTAGGACTGGTAATGGGCTATGGGGGACTAGGACAGGAAATGGGCTGATGGGGAGGGGTTAGGACTTGAGGTGGGCTGTTGGGTGGGGATAGGACTCGTAATCGGCACTGGCGCGCTAGTAATGGAAATGGGCTGAGGGGGGGGGGGTAAAGACTGGAGTTGGGCTGATGGGGTTAGGACTGGTAATGGGCTATGGGGGGGCTAGGACTGGAAATGGGCTGATGGGGGGGTTAACACTGGAGGTGGGCTGATGGGATTAGGACTGGTAATTGGCTGTGGGCTGTTGGGGGGGTTAGGACTGGTAATGGGCTATGGGGGGGCTAGGACTGGAAATGGGCTGATGGGGGGGTTAACACTGGAGGTGGGCTGATGGGGTTAGGACTGGTAATGGGCTATGGGGGGGGGTTAGAACTGATAATGGGCTATGGGGGGGCTAGGACACGAAATGGGCTGATGGGGAGGGGTTAGGACTTGAGGTGGGCTGATGGGGTTAGGACTTGTAATGGGCTGTGGGCTGATGTGGGGGAAAGACATGGTAATGGGCTATGGGGGGGTTAAGACTGGTAATGGGCTGTTGGCTGATGGGGGCTGTCTGGTAATGGGCTATGGGGGGGTTAGGACTGATAATGGACTATGGGGGGGCTAGGACAGGAAATGGGCTGATGGGGAGGGGTTAGGACTTGAGGTGGGCTGATGGGGTTAGGATTGGTAATGGGCTATGGGGGGCTGACTGGAAATGGGTTGATGGGGTTAGGACTGGAAGTGGGCTGATGGGGGGGGTTAGGACTGGTAATGGGTTATAGGGGGGCTTAAACTGAAAATGGGGTGATGGGGGGGTTAGGACTGGAAGTGGGTTGATGGGGGGGCTAGGACTGGTATTGGGTTGGGGGTTGCTAGGACTGGAAATGGGCTGATGGGGGGCTAGGACTGGAAATGGGCTGATGCAGGGACTAGAAGGGAATGGATGCTGGGTGAGGCTGGAACTAGAAGGGAGCTGATGTTGGGGGAGGATTAAAATGGGATGGGGCTGGGAGAGTAAAATGGAGAGGGGAAAAATATTTTGTGTGGGAGGGATAAAAAATCTACAATTGGCCGGGTATTGGGAGAGTAAGTGGGGATTGAGGATGGAGGGGTAAAATTTGAGTGGATGAAATAGGAATGAGGAAAGAGCAAAAGGAGAAAGATTAGTATGTTAAAGCAGATGTAGAGAGAGAATGGAAAAAAACTAGAAGAGAGAAGAAAGGACAAATGGACAGCAGACGATGGAGAGTTAGCAGAAGACATGAAGAAACCAGAAGAAAGTGGCTGGAGCAATTGCAGCTGAAAAAAATGCACAAAAGGTAGAAAAATATCTCTTTATTTTGAATTTATTAATTGGAATATGTCAGCTCTGGTAAATGTGCATCATTAACGTCTGCGCTTTGTTTAGTACAAGAGCAAATTAATGTATAGTTTTATTTCTACAGTGTTGTACATTCCAAGTTTGGCTTTTGGGATTCCCAGTTTAATTATTGTCTTCCTGTTTCTAAATTGTGATTCCTTGTTTGGTGATGGTCTATGTTCTGCATGTGTAACTGTGCTGAGGTATTCTGTTTATGTAATTCCTATTTGACATTGCCACTTGTTCTCTTTCCCCAGTAGGTCATGTATTGTTGTTCTCTGAAATGTATTGGTTTAATATTTGCATGTTTCCTTTTGATAGGTAGGGTATGGTGCTTTGTGAGTCCTGGTAGTGCTGTTAGGATACGGCGGGTTTGCTATGGGTTCTAAATGGGCAGTGTTGTAGTAGTTCCTAATGTGTCTGGTGGTTGGCACTGGATTATAGTAATGTAGAAATCTTTTAGTCTTTCTTTATCCATACACTCATTAAGAGGCATGTTTACTAAAAGTTAGTATATGGTAACATTATGCAAATGAGGCCCCTTATGCAAATGAGGCCCCGCACCGAGTCTCCGCACATGGCCCCACACCCCCCTTGGGCCGCCCCTGATCACAAGTACCTGTCAGGTTCCCAAAAGGAACTATGGGCTAAGCCTAAATTACATGCTGCTTTTCCACTGGGTAAACAATGGATTTCTCCACTCCTCTTTCATAATGATTTATGGACTTTTCCTCCAGGAACTTGATCAAAACTCTTCTAAATCCAGCTACACTAACTGCTTTTACTACATCCTCTGATAATGAATTCCAGAGTTTGATTACACATTGAGTGAAAAAATATTTTCTCCGATTAGTCTTAGATGTGCTATATTGTAGCTTCATTGCGTGTCCCCTAGTCTTTCTACTTTTTGAAGGAGTAAATAACCATTCTACATTACCCGTTCACTCTATTCATTATTTTATTGACTTCTATGAAATCTCCCTTCAGCTGTCTCTTGTCCGAGTTGAAGAGCCCTAACCTTTTAAGCCTTCCCTCTTAGGGATCTCCTTCCATCCCCTTTATGATTTTTGTCTCTCTTCTCTGTACCTTTTTCTAATCTTTTTAAGATATGGCGACTAGAATTGCACACAATATTCAAGGTGTTGTCACACCATAAAGCAATACAGAGGCATTAT
The DNA here is from genome assembly GCA_033557465.1 of Ichthyophis bannanicus. Lineage (NCBI taxonomy): Eukaryota > Metazoa > Chordata > Amphibia > Gymnophiona > Ichthyophiidae > Ichthyophis > Ichthyophis bannanicus. The sequence continues at coordinate 156,738,773 of CM066032.1, read as the reverse complement.
AATATCCTTCATTTTATTCTCCATTCCTTTCCTTATGATTCCTAGCATTCTATTATATTTCTACACTGGGCAGAGGACTTCAATGTATTATCCACAATGACCCCTAAATCCTTTTCCTGGTTCCTAATGTGGAACTTTGCATGGTGTCACTAGTTTAGATTGTTTTTCCCTAAGTGCATAATTTTGCACTTGACCAGATTAAGAGCCAGATTCTGAAAGCGGGCCGTCCGGGCCGTCCCTGCTGAAGATGGGGCTGTTTGGACCCAATTCTGGTCTGCGGGAACAAAACATTCCTGCAGGAGCCATAATCAGGCCTGAGGACAGCCCGGCATGCCCCTCTGGTCTCCAGGGACATCTTCCCCACAGGTACCTGAGTCTGCTGTGGCTTCGGACCCCAAGATCCCCACCGCCCAACCCACAGCTGGCCTCCTATAGCCTGGATCGGGCAGCAGGGAGCCCCACACTTAGCCCGGCCCTGGTGGTGGCTGCCATGCCCAAATTTGCCAAACAAAAACTGCTTATATCACCTCTGAGGTGGTATAAGCAGTACAGTCTCGCAGGCCGGCAGCACGTACAGGGCCATGACCTGAATCGGCCCTGTACATGCTGCCAGGTGGCCCGCCCTGCTCCTCCCCAATCCTGCATCCTCCCGCCCCCCACCAGCTCGCCCCATCCTGAAGCACAGGACGTATAGGGAGAGCCAGTGGGGGAATAGATTTTAGGCGAATTGCGGGGCTGCACATCCCCAGTGGGACATACAGCCCCGCAACTCACATAATAGAATGAGAGCCTAAATGTCATCTACCATTTGGATGCTCAGTCTCCCAATTAATCAAGGTCCTCTTGCAATTTTTTACAATACTCTTGTGTTTTAGCAACTTTAAATAATTTTATGTCATCTGCGTATTCGATCATCTCACTTGTTCCCATTTCCAGGTCATTCTCGTATGTTAAAAAAACATCTGGCCAAGCACAAATCCCTGGAGTATTGCACTATTCACCTTTCTCCATTGAGAAAATTGGCCATTTAGCCCTACTCTCTGTTTTTTATCTTTCAACCAGTTCCTAATCCACAATAGTACATTGCCTCCTATCCTATGGCTTTTTATTTTCCTGAAGAGTCTTTCATGAGGGACTTTGTCAAAGGCTTTCTGAAAATTGAGATACACTATATCAACCAGCTCATCTTTATCTACCTGTTTATTCACACCTTCAAAAAAATATAAGAGATTGATAAGACCAAACGTTTCTTGGCTAAATCCATATTGGCTTTCTGCCATTAAACCATAGAAACATAGAAAAATGGAGACAGAAAAAGACCACATGGCCTATCTAGTCTGTCCTTCCATATCAGCAATGACAATCTACATTTTCAGTAATTTTGTTTTTGATAGTGGTTGCTACTATTTTGCCCAGTACTGATTTTAGGTTCACTGGCCTTTAGTTTCCAGGATCACCCCTGGAATCCTTTTAAAAAATTGGCATTACATTGGCCACTCTCCAATCTTCAAGCACTACAGATGATTTTAATGATAGATCACAGATTACTAATAGTAGTTCTATGATCTCATATTTCAGTTCTTTGAGGACCCTGAGATGTGTGCCATCCGGTCCAGATGTTCTGCTGCTTTTTAGTTTATCAATTAGGTGTATTACATCTTCCTGATTTATTGAGATTGTTTTAATTCCTCTGATACATCACCTTTAAATATCATTTCTAGCATGAGTAAGTTTTCTGCATCTTCTTAAGTAAAGACTGAAACAAAAAATTCATTCAGTCTCTTCTCTATGGCCTTCTCTTCTCTGTGCACCTTTTACCCCTCTTATCATCTAATGGCTTCTATGGCAAACTATCTTCCTTCTCCACAGCTTATTTGCCTTGAAGCAGTCTGATTTTGTTGTTTCTCTGAAGCAAAGCAGAGTCAGGCCTGGCTAGTCCCTGGAATAAGACCGTGTCCTTGTTCCTCTCTTGCTCTTGTGCTTCTCCGGCCTCCTACCATCTGGCAACCAGAGTCTGTGGGTAACACCTTAGGTTCATGTTTTAAATCGTGGCAGAGTCATAGTACTGAAGGGTTCAATCCATAGGGAAAGGGAATTGTTAAAGGTGAACACACATGACCTAGCACCAGGATCCCTGTGGCATTTTACTCAAGCATGACATTAAATACATTTAAATAAATAAATGGTGAAGTTAATAATGCAAGAAAGAAAAGTAGTTTAAAGATGTTGCACAAGGAATTCAACTTTCCATAATGCAATACATATATTCTGGAATTTTCATCTTGAATTTTAATTCATTCTGGTACCAGACGCTCTGTCTGAAAGCAGAGTGAAAGCATGCTGATTCCTGATGGTGCATCAATGATGTCTTTTGGTAACACTAGGAGTGAAAAAACATTAATCATTCTCTCTGTGTCTGAACACTAGAATACAGAATTAAAAGGAATCAAGTTATGACACAATCTGTTGCAACAGAGCTTCAGTACCCAAGGGATAAGGCTGTCCAATGCCCAGTACATTCAAGACTAATTTATTTTAAAAAATCAATAAGTGTCATTGAATATGCCCGTTCTGTGGAGGCTTGAGCACCCCCAATATTGAGCAAACTCCTTCACTGTGTCCTGGGAATAGTAGTTTTGTGTTAGGTTTTAAGAGGAAGACAGGCATCTATATTTGGAAAAACTTAGAGAAGCTAGCAAAGTAGTCAGGAAGGCAAAGATTCAAAAGGAGGAAGAAATAGCCAATGCAATAAAATGCGGGGATAAGACATTTTTCAGATATGTTAGTGAGAAGAGGAAGGGCAGAAGTGGTATTGTCAGATTCAAGGGCGCAGGGGAGAAATATGTAGAAGCTGATAAGGATAAAACGGAATTGCTTAACAAATATTTCTGTTCTGTGTTCACAGATGAAGAACCAGGAGCAGGACCTCAGAAAACACATACAAACAGGAACAGAAGTGAGGGACATCTTGAACAATTTTCAGAAGATTGTGTTCATGAGAAACTAGCTCAACTTAAAGTAGACAAAGCGATGGGACCGGATGGGATACACCCTAGAATACTGAGGGAACTTGGGGACGTTCTAGCAGCTCCACTGACTGACCTTTTCAATGCCTCGTTGGAGTCGGGAGTGGTGCGAAAGGACTAGAGAGAGGCTCATGTGGTGCCTTTACACAAAAGCGGAAGTAAGGATGTGGTTGAAAACTACAGGCCGGTTAGTTTAACTTTATTGGTGAGTAAATTATTGGAAACGCTGCTGAAAGAGAAAATAGTGAGGTTTCAGGAGTCCAGTGGATTACAGGATCCGAGGCAGCATGGATTAACCAGAGGCAGGTCTTGTCAGACAAATCTGATTGATTTCTTTGACTGGGTGACCAGGGAGTTGGACCAAGGGAGAGCCCTAGAGTGGTGTATTTAGATTTCTGTAAAGCCTTTGACACTGTTCCTCACAGGCGACTTATAAACAAACTGAGCACCCTAGGGATGGACCCTAAAGTAACTGCTTGGGTTAGAAATTGGTTGGGTCGTAGGCGACAAAGAGTACACGTAAATGGAGCTCACTCTGAGGAGAAGAATGTTACCAGTGATGTGCCCCAGGGATCTGTCCTTGGTCCGATTCTTTTTAACATCTTTGTTAGTGAAGGGCTGTCGGGTAAGGTTTGCCTCTTTGCGGATGATATCAAAATCTGCAATAGAGTAGACACCCAGGAAGGTGTAGATGAGATGAGGAGGGATGTAGGTAAGTTTGAATAATGGTCTAGAATTTGGCAGCTGGGATTTAATGTTAAAAAATGTAAGGTCATGCATTTGGGCTGCAGCAATCCAAGGGAGCAATATATTATAGGGGATGAAGTACTTTTGTCCACTAAAGAAGAGCGGGACCTAAGCGTGGTTGTGTCTGATGATCTTAAAGTAGCTAAACAGGTAGAAAAGGCGATGGCAAAAGCTAGAAAGATGCTTGGGTGCATACGGAGAGGAATAACTAGCAGAAAAAAGGAAGTGATAATGCCTCTGTTTAAGTCTTTTGTGCGACCTCATTTGGAGTATAGTGTGCAATTCTGGAGACTGCACCTTCAAAAGGATGTGAACAGGATGGAGTTGGTGCAGAGGGTGGCTACTAAAATGATTCATGGTCTTCATTATAAAGCATATGAGGACAGACTTAAGGATCTTAATATGTACACCTTAGAGGAAAGGTGGGATAGAGGTGATATGATTGAGATGTTTTAATACCTCCATGGCATAAATGTTCAGGGAGAGAGGCAAGTTCTGCTATGAGGGGACATGGGATAAGGGTGAAGGGAGATAGATTCAGGAGTGATATGCGGAAATATTTCTTTACGGAAAGAGTAGTGGATCCGTGGAATAGTCTCCCAGTGGAGGTGGTAGAGATGAGGACAGTAACTGAATTCAAAAAAGCATGGGACAAACACGGAGGATCTCTGAGGGTAAAAGGGGGACTGTTGTAGTTGTTGATGTGGAAGGGCAGACTAGATAGGCCTTGTGGTCTTTTTCTGTCGTCATGTTTCTATGTAACATCCCCAGTCATTTTCAAAAGTGGATCCCAAAAGTGTCACCATCTCATGAACTCTTAAGGTTTTTCCCTGTAATCTTTTCATGTAAATGTAGATGTCGATTTAGAAGTAGAGTATGTGCTTTGCTGAGGGGTTTTTAAACCTGAGGGGAAAGGTTCTCAGCATACTGCACTGATAGAAGCCACAGAGCAAGTTGGAATAGAAAATAGGATGCCGTAAATTACCCAAAAAAGAAACTGCATGATGGATATTGAAGTGACCATGCATAACAGCTGGATGAAGCCATGATTTAGAGATTTCTTTTCCAAGAAACCACCTGCTGTGACATGTGAAAAGCTGCCCTGAAATGACTCAGCACTCATGCATACAGAGTAAATTTATAAAGTCATTTTAGTGCAAATGTGGCAATGTACACACACAAAAAAGCTCTTACAAAATAACTCCAGGTGTAAAAGTATGTATGATGGCATGAACGCATGTGTGTTTTTAACTTAACATTTAAATACCTCCATGGCATTTCGATTGAAAGCAAGCTGTGCTATGAGGGGACATGAGATGAGGGTGAAAGGGGTTAGATTCAGGAGTGATATGCAGAATTTCTTTATGGAAAGTGGCGGATCCGTGGAATATTCTCCCAGTGGAAGTGGTAGAGATGAGGACAGTATCTGAATTCAAAGAAACATGGACAAGCACAGAGGATCTCTAACGTTAAAAAGGGGACTGTTGTAGCAGTTGAAATGGAAGGATGGACTAGATAGACCATGTGATCTTTTTCTGTCGTCATGTTTCTTAACTAAAAAAAAATCTTCTGCACTATCAAAAAATCTAATCTGATTACAAAATACACACACCATTAAGTATAATGGAGAAATAGCACAAGAAATCATATAACAGCAGTAATTCACACAGCATAAAATCCAAACTAGAATACCGATAAAATCTATCACAAAAATGTATTAATCATCTGTCAAGTAAATACAAAATTCAATACAATTAAATCAGCGCTGCCACTATCTGCTGCTATGATATATCACTCTGCTACAAAAGCTTGCCAAAGCAAATATGTTTTAATTGTTTAAAGAATTGTCTACCCATTTCCTTAATTTGGCTGGCAAGGAGTTCCATAGTTTTGAAGCGATCATGGAGAAAATACATCGTCTCGATATGCTAAAATACATCTAACAATGAGAATGAATATCCATCAGCATCAAGCTCTCAGATCTTAGTGCATGCAGAAGACAATAAATGTGAAATGTGGAACAATATACTACTATTACTACTACTGTGCATCTGTATAGCGCTACAAGATGTACACAGCGCTGCACAGACATGTAAGAGACAGTCCCTGCTCATCAGAGCTTACAATCTAGTCAAGACAGACAACACAGTAGGCGTAGACAGGGATACATCTAGGGGGAATGATAAGGTTACACAAAGGAGGTGAGTCAAGATCCGAAAGTAGCAGCGAAGAGATGAGTTTTCAGCCTGGATTTGAAAAGAGCCAGAAAAGGCGCCTGGAGTACAGACTTGGGTAGTTTGTTCCAGGCATAAGGAGCAGCAAGGTGAAAGGAGCAAAGTCTGGAGTTGGCAATAGAAGAGAAGGACACAGATCAAAGTGATTTGGCAGAAGAGCAGAGTTCCTGAGGATGGGTGTAGGGCGGTAAAAGAGAGGAAAGATAGTGAGGAGCTGCAGAGTGAATGCACTTATAAGTCAGCAGGAGAAGTTTGAACTGGATGTGGAAATGGATAGGAAGCCAAAGAGGTGACTTGAGAAGAGGGCTAATATGAGCATGACGAGGCTGGCGGAAGATTAGCCGCACAGCAGAGTGTTGAACAGTTTGAAGGGGAGAGAGATGAATTGGAGGAAGAGCAGCAAGGAATAGTTTACAGTAGTCAAGGCGTGAGGTGATTAAGGAGTGGATAAGTGTTTTGGTAGTGTGTTCAGAAAGGAAAGGGCAGATTTTGTTGATGTTATAGAGAACGCTATGACCTGCCTTTTCTATCGGATGGATGTGTGTGGAGAAGGATAGAGAGGAGTCAAAGACAATCTCAAGGTTGTGAGCAGAGGAAACAGGGAGGAGTAGAGAGTTAGAACATATAAGAACATAAGATATGCCATACTGGGTCAGACCAAGGTCCATCAAGCCCAGTATTCTGTTTCCAACAGTGGCCAATCTAGGTCATATGTACCTAGCAGTTTCCCCAAGGGACACAGGTTCCACAATGCTTGTATTGGTTCAAGCACTGATATCCTGGGTCCCTTCTTAATAATGGCTTATGGACCTTTCCTCCAGGAACTTGTCCAAACCTTTTTTAAACCCAGCTACACTAACAGCCTTTACTACATCCTCCGGTAACAATTCCAGAGTTTGATTACACGTTGAGTGAAAAAATATTTTCTTTTATTAGTCTTAAATAGTTTACCCTGTAGCTTCATTGCATGTCCCCTAGTCTTTCTATATTCTGATAAGGTAAACAATCGATCTACATTTACCCGTCCCACTCCGCTCATTAATTTATAGACTTCTATCATATCTCCCCTCAGCCGTCTCTTTTCCAGGTTAAAGAGCCCTAACCTTTTTAGCCTTTCTTCATAGGAGTATCCTTCCATCCCCTTTACCATTTTGGTGGCTCTTCTCTGAACCTTTTCTAATAACTCTATATCCTTTTAAGATACGGCGACCAGAATTGCACACAATATTCAAGGTGCGGTCTCACCATGGAACGATATAGAGGCATTATAATATCCTTTGTTTTATTTTCCATTCCTTTCCTTATCATACCTAGCATTCTATTTGCTCTCTTGGCCGCCGCTGCACACTGGGCCGAGGGTTTTAACATGGTATCCACAATGACGCCTAAATCTTTTTCCTGGGTGGTGGTTCCTAATGTGGAACCTTGCATCGTGTAACCATAGTTTGGGTTGTTCTTCCCTAGGTGCATAACCTTGCACTTGTCCACATTAAATTTCATCTGCCATTTGATGCCCAGTCTTCCAATTTATCAAGATCCTCTTGCAAATTTTCCACAATCCTCTTGGGTTTTAACAACTTTAAATAGTTTTGTGTCATCTGCAAATTTGATAACCTCACTCGTTATTCCACTTTCCAGGTCATTTATGAATATGTCAAAAAGCAGCGGACCCAGCACAGATCCCTGGGTACACCACTATTCACCTTTCTCCATTGGGAAAATTGGCCATTTAGCCCTACCCTCTGCTTTCTATCTTTAAACCAGTTCCTGATCCACAATAGTACACTGCCTCCTATCCTATGACTCTTTAGTTTTGCCAAAAGTCTCTCATGAGGGACCTTGTCAAAGGCTTTCTGAAAGTCCAGATACACAATATCAACCGACTCACCTTTGTCCACCTGATTATTCAATCCTTCAAAAAAACATAACAGATTAGTAAGACAAGATCTTCCTTGTCTAAAGCCATGTTGGCTGTTTCTCATTAGTTCATGACTATCTACATCCTGAGTAATTTTATTCTTTATGATGGTTTCTATCATTTTTCCCGGTATTGACATCAGGCTCACCGGTCTGTAGTTTCCCGGATCACCCCTGGAACCCTTTTTAAAAATTGGTGTTACATTGGCGATCCTCCAATCTTCAGGTATTAGAGATGATTTAATGATAGTTCACAGATTACTAATATCAGGTCTGCAATCTCATATTTCAGTTCTTTCAATACCCTTGGATGTATACCATCCGGCCCAGGTGATTTGCTACTCTTCAGCTTATCTAATAGTTGTAATACATCTTCTCGATGTATCGATATTTCCTTCAATTCTTCTGCACCTTTAAATACCACTTCAGTCATGGGTAACATCCCTACATCTTCCTCAGTAAAGACTGAAGCAAAGAATTCGTTCAGTCTCTCCGCTATTGCCTTGTCTCCTCTTAGTGCTCCTTTAACCCCTTTATCATCTAATGGACCAACTGACTCTCTCACAGGTTTTTTGCTACGAATGTACTTGAAAAGGTCTTTACTTTGCGTTTTTGCTTCTGCAGCAAGCTTCTTCTCAAATTCTCCCTTTGCCTGCCTTATCAATGCCTTGTATTTGACTTGCCAGTGCTTGTGCTGTTTCCAGGTTTCATCGTTTGGCTCTTTTTTCCAGTTCCTGAAAGATGCTTTTTTGGCAACAACAGCCTCTCTGACCTCAACTTTAAACCATGCTGGCAGTTTTTTGGACTTCTTTCCACTTTTCTTAAAGCGTGGAATACAGCTGGTCTGGGCTTACAAGATAGTATTTTTCAACAACAGCCAAGCCTGATGTACGTCTTTAACCTTTGCAACTGCTCCTTTTAGTTTTTCTTGACTGTTTTCCTCATTTTATCATAGTCTCCCTTTCGAAAGTTCAAAGGCGATCATGCTATGATCACTATTGCCAAGTGGCCCCAACAACCTTATCTCTTGCACTAGATCTGGTGTTCCACTAAGGATTAGGTCTAATATGGCTTCCCCTCTGGTCGGTTCATGAACCAGCTGCTCCAAGAAGCAGTCATTTATTTCATCTAGGAACTTTATCTCCCTAGCATGTCCTGACGTGACACTGACCCAGTCGATACCGGGGTAGTTGAAATCACCTATTATTATTACTGTGCTGTAACTTTTGTTAGCTTCCTTGATTTCTTTGAGCATTTCATCATCCATTTGGTCATTCTGGCAAGGCGCTCGATAGTACACCCCCACTGCCATTGCCTTCCCCCTTTTACATGGAATTTCAATCCATATAGATTCTACAGCAGATTTTGTTTCCTGCAAAACTTTAATCCTTTCTGACTCGATGCCCTCTCTAACATAGAGAGCAACCCCTCCACCAATTTGATCAGCTCTATCATTACGATATAGTTTGTACCCAGGTATCACAGTGTCCCACTGGTTGTCGTCCTTCCACCATGTCTCTGATATTCCAATCATATCTAACCTTTCATTAAGTGCTATATATTCTAACTCTCTCCCAACTTATTCTTTATAATTCTATCATTTGCATACAAGCATTTTAGAGAATGCATTTTATCCATATTAATTTGTCTGTTAGACATGAGTAATTTGGGATCTTTAAGCTCTGTCTGCTCCATACTTGAGGGCATTTGGGCTACTTTACTCTTTTGTGGAAACCTCTCTGCTTTTGGTAGTATCCTTCAAAAATACATTCTTCCGAACCATCTGCTCTTGGGCGACTGTCGGCTTTCCCCTAATATCTAGTTTAAAAGCTGCTCTATCTCCTTTTTAAAGGTTAATGCCAGCAGCCTGGTTCCATCCCGGTTAGGTGAAGCCCATCCCTCGGAAGAGCCCCTCCTTTCCCCAGAATGTTCCCCAGTTCCTAACAAATCCAAACCCCTCATCTCTGCACCATTGTCTCATCCACGCATTGAGACTCCGGAGCTCTGTCTGCCTTTTGGGTCCTGCGCGTGGAACAGGAAGCATTTCGGAGAATGCTACCCTGGAAGTTCTGGATTTCAACTTCCTACCTAAAAGCCTAAATTTAGCCTCCAGAACCTCCCTACCACATTTTCCTATGTCATTGGTACCAACATGTACCAAGACAGCAGACTCCACCCCAGCACTATCTAAGACCTTATCTAGGTGGCCCGTGAGGTCCGCTACCTTCGCACCAGGCAGGCATGTTACCAGGCGATCCTCACGTCCACCAGCCACCCAGCTATCTACATGCCTAATGATCAAATCACCAACTATAACGGCTGTCCTAACCCTTCCCTCATGGGCACATGGCCCTGGAGAAACTTCCTCGGTGCAAGAGGGTTTTACATCACCTGGAGGACAGGTCCTAGTTACAGGATCACTTCCTGCCACACCAGGGTGATGTTCTCCTGTCACGTGACGTCTCTCCTCCATGGCAACAGGGATGCTGCCAGACTGGAGGTGGGACTTCAGGACTATATCCCTGTAGGTCTCGTCTATGTACCTCTCTGTCTGTCTTATGCTTTCCAAGTCTGCTACTTTAGCCTCTAGAGAACGGACTCGTTCCCTGAGAGCAAAGAGCTCCTTGCACCTAGTGCACACGTAAGACCTCTCACCAACTGGGAGAAAATCATACATGTGACACTCAATGCAAAAGACTGGAAAGCCCCCATCCCGCTGCTGGACTGCTGTCTGCATCTTAGTTTTAAGTTTGTGTTTAGATCTAAGTTCTTTACTTACTAAGGGTTGCTATGGATATTTATACTAATAAAACTGAACCTAATACGTGTAATATACCTTGTTCACCTGAAGCTTAACTAATCTCAGGTCCTTAGTGTATGACTGATTTGGGTAATGAGCTTCACCTGAGAGCACCTCCTGTCTTGTAAGATTTGTAAGTACCTATAAAGCTACGATTATCCCGGGGTGGGAGGGAATTAACACTTATTAAAAGAGGGCTGCTACACAGTACCCTGTCTTGTGCTGCTGAGGTAAGCTATATTCTGATTTGATTTAAATTATAGCTCTTAGCTGCTGCTAGGCTCTAACTTCTTATGAAATTTAAAGTACAAGCTCTCTGCTGGGTTCTAAATTTAACCAGAAAGCTCTCTTCTGTGTTTTAAATTTAAACTAAAAGTACTTTGCTGTTACTAGGCCCTGAGTGACTATTAAATTTAAAGTACAAGCTCTCTGCTGGGTATGAAATGTAACCAGAGAGTTCTCCTCTGTGTTTAAATGTAAACTTAAACTGCTGCTTCTAGGCCCTGACTGATTTAACAAAAATAGTGGATCACAGATTAATTAGCTTTAATACAAAGAATTCCTTTTAGAAAATTACCAGAAGTAAATACTCACAGTTGCAGATCTCCCTCCAGAAGCAGCAGTCCCCCTTACCAGTCTATTCACAGAGACTGAGAAAGGAGGAAGGGGAGAGGAGGGTTTAGGGGGAAAAATAAGCTCAGATTTGGCCATGTTCAATTTCAAGCGGCAGTGAGACATCCAAGCAGCAATGTTGGAAAGGCAAGCAGAGATCCAGGTCTGGATTGCTAGAGAGATTTCAAGTGTAGTGAGGTAGATCTGGGAGTCGTCAGCATGAAGATAGTACTGAAAGCTATGGAAGAGATGAGTATATAAAGGGACTGGGTATAGAGAAAGAAAAGGAGTGTACCCAAGATAGCTCCTTGGAGTACATCAACCGAGAGCAGGATAGCAGCAGAGGAGGATCCACCAGAACAAACACTGAAAGAACAGTGGTAGAGATAAGAGGAGATCCAGGATAGTACAGAGTCCTTAAAACCAAGTGAGGATAAGGTATCAAGGAGAAGGTTGTGGTCAACAGTATAAAAAGCAGCAGAGAGGTCAAGAAGGATGAGGACTGAGTAAAGGCCCTTGGATTTTTCAGGAAGAAGTCACTGGAGATTTTGGCAAGAGCCATTTCAGTAGAATGTAAAAGATCCAGGAGGGCTTGAAAGGAGAGAAAGTCAAAGCAACGGCAGCGAACAACACATTCAAGTAGTTTAGAAATAAAGGGGAGGAGGGAGATGGGTCGATAGTTGGGACAGGTAGGATCAAGTGAGGGTTTCTTGAGGAGAGGTGTAACTACAGCATACTTGAAGCCTGCAGGGACAGTTGCAGTAAAAAGCAATAGGTTGAAAATCTGAGAGATGAAAGGGACAACAGTGGAGGAGATGGGGCTTAGGAGATGGGTGGGAATAGGATCAGAGGAGCAGGTAATGAGTTGGAGGAGAAAAGAAGGAGTACGGTAGAAAAGGAAGAGAAAGGGTAGCAGAGGTAGAGGGGGGGAAGCTGGGAGTAAAGAGGGGAAAGAAGGGAGGTAGCTGACTTTGTGGGGAATTGGAGGGTGATCTTGTGGATTTTGTCAAGGAAATAGCCAGGGTTTGGGCAGAAAGGGAGAGAGGGGTCAGAGGCAGAGGAATTGGCAAGGGCACTGCTGGGCAGAATGGGCCCAATTCTGTCCCGCATGTTGATCCCCTCTGTGCATTCGGTCTGAACCAGACGCACAGAGGGGATCGCGATTCTGATCCTGCGGGGCACGTCTAGCCCCTCAGGATCAGAACCGTGAACAGTCCTGCACATGCAGGCCGGGACTGCGATTCAGTCCAGCCTGCATATGCAGGACTGTCCCTGGCTAACTCAGTCAAGGCTCTTCAATGTAGCCGCAGTACCGTGGCATCATGTTGCCATGGCACTGCGGATCCATTGAAGAGCCGTGATGCCAGCCGCCTGCCAAAAGTGGTTATTCCCCACAACCCGACCCCCGATCTGGCCTCCTAAGGCCAGGGTCAGGCTGCGTGGAATGTCCCCTGGCTCCCCCCTTCCCCCTCCATGCCCTGACATGGTAAAAAAAAAAAAAAGCATGTCCAGGGAAGTTATTCCACCTTGGAGTTGGAATAACCTCCCCGAATATGTCGCCATCCCTTGACGTCCAGGACCGGCAACTGCCCACTGCCCACTCAGACTCTGCCCCCAGGCTGTCTATTCCCTGCCCCCATCTACCTTCCCCGCACAACCAGTGGGGTAGTTAATTGGGGGCAGGAGAAGCAATGAATAGCGGGGATGGACATCCCATTGGAACATCCATCCCCACTATTCGTGGCTCAGAATAACCCCCATTGTGAACATAGCCACAAACTACAGGCTCTGATGATAAATTGCACTAATCTATGCACTTACCCGCACACTATACGTTCAGACATTTACAGCTGTTCTCATGCAGGTAGAAATATTCACCACCTCACTATTATTTTATAAAGACACAGACAAAAATAGGCGCCCGGTTATAACATTATCCTCCCAAAGTTTGTTTCACCTCTGGGGAAGTGTGTTTCTGGTGGAATTGCAGAACACAAAATGACCAGCTGTGTTGCATTTCAACAAAAGCCACTGCTGCGTCTTTGAAAGCGGTAGGAGCACTGGGGTATGCAGCACCGAAGATCACACACGCACATGCTCACATATACAGAAAAATGACTGACTTAGCACAAGTTTGAAACTAGTGAGCAACAGGATCAATAGCAAACACTATTTAACCCCAGGTGAGCAGAAAGAGGCTAAAGATCACTAAGGTTGATGCCCTTTACAATTGGAGCATGGTAACAGTGGCAGCAATCTTGTGCCAATAAAGCCATTTTTTCCCACACATGTTCACGCAGTTGAACAGAAGAGGGGATATGTGAGGTCACAAAGGCTCACGTACAACAAGTTCCTTTTGCCACCACCCCTCCCCCAGCACGCCTGCGCGTACACACACACACACACACACACACACACACACACACACACACACACACTTCTATTAAATCTACTTCTTGGGAATTGTTCTCATTAATGCATATATATTTTTTCTGACTATGATTGACTATCTTTCTTCCAGAAAATCCAGAGAGGCTAATGGCTGGATTTATCCTTCCTCTTCCTGGTAGTTGAAACTGAGAAGCACTAGATTCACAGTGGGACACTGCATCTTGATCTTTTGTCCAATCAGCTTATGGTTTTTGTTTTATTGAAAGGAAAAGCATGATGAAACCGCGCACGGGGGGTGTCTGATAATTGCCAAAGACAGAGCAATAAGAAAATAGATGAGAATACTAAGTGGTGAATAGAGAAGAGAGTGAATACATCTACAAATTATATAACCGGTATCTCAATTCAGTATGAAAAATGCTTTTTAAAAAAACAATGGCTTAAAAAAAAGAATCACAATAAACTTCATGGATAGAAATTAGAAATATTACACCAGAAGCACCTGGATTGCAGTGCTGTTACAAGATGACAATTACATCACTGCTGTGCATTGGACTAACTGCATAAACTACATTCCAGAAAATGTTTAAATTCATATTTGGGTGGGCCCATGATTGCATGAGAAATTTGACATTAATCCACATTGCTAGTGTTGCTAGTAAAATGTTTTAAATGTGGGATTGTGACCACTGGTTTCAGCTCTGCTGGTTAAGATGCCTTTCATGAAGGGGATATTGGTACAATCTGGTTTTTCTTTTTCTGAGAACCACAGATACTCTTTTTACAAATACCACTCGCCTTACAGTAAGTAGCAGGTGGTGATCTTGAGTGTGTCATGTAGAGATACAGGCATTCGGAAGTCATACGAGCCGTGCTGTTTTTAATTCTTCTGCAAAAATCGTGCAATATGAATCAGATGACCTATTCTGAATGTCCTGTTTTTTATATTTTGTGTGTGGCGAGGTTCTTTTGTCCCAGGACACCCTGGCACTCGGGACTGATGAAGCTGGCTTCTGCAATTATTTCATGTGCACAATGGTCCTGGACTGCTTCTAGGCTGTTGGCGTAATACCGCACTGGCCTAAAATTTAGTGTTAACTCCATCAAAATGACAACCGGGATTTACTGCTGTTTCTACAGCAGCATATTGCTAGCGGAGCAGACTGCATTGCTCTCGGGGAAGGTGGAATATATTAACAAGGTTGTGCACTGGAATCAGTAACCAGTGCTAATCGAGGCTGACACATACCATTTTCTCATCTTCTGGGATCCCTGATTGACTCAGGAGGGAGCAGTAATTGCAAAAAAGAAGGTTCTCTTTCTCTAGGTGAAAGGAGGGCTGCATCTTTATCGGTTCGTCTGACAATTCACCAGAATGGGCAACCATTTCAGAACGCTGATGGAGAAATAGATCCTTGACTTGGCATTAAAGAGAAACAATCACACGCAGGACTATTTTGCCCATTTTATACCGAAGTACCAACAGAATATAACACAGTTTGTGTTGGTTAATGATGAGTATCATGGGTGGGCTAATAACCCATTGGCACCTGTGGAACTGATGCATAACTAAATGCTGTGTGATAGTGGGGTGATAGTGATACTACAAAATGATGCGTGGAGCAGTGATATTAGTCCACAGTGTGTAGGGTGGCAATATTACACTGCAGTGCATGATTTTGCTTCTCTTCTCTCAAGAATTAGCCTCATGGCAGCAGGAAATGATGCGTCTAATCACGTCTCTTGCTGCCAGGCTGGAGGAGGTAACTCGAGAATAAGGTCGGGAACTGATGCAGCAACACTCCTGGAGTATGTTCAGTATTTACTGTGCTTGTCTCCCACCAGCTTGAATAGAGGCTTTATCTAGCATAGGGAGGAAGGAGGAGGGGGATGGGGAGGGGATTGTTCCCCCGAACCTTCCAGTGCACTCCTAACAGCCTATCTGTGCGCCCATCTCAGACACCCCCAAGCCATTGCCCAAATACCTCTTCAGACTAGACGCCACACACACATGCATGCGTGCATCTAACAACCACCACTGGGTCTCTGATGCACACATCCAGGGCCGGCCCCACCACTAGATGAACTAAGCATCTGCCTAGGGCAGCAGGCTTTGGAGGGCGGCAGTGCAGTATTTCCTCCTCTACCACCACTGCTACCCCCACCTTGCTTTTGCAGCTTGGGCTTTGGAGAATGGCAGCACAGCACAGAACAACACTGGAAAAAAAGCCGTTTTAAAGAGCTTTCCTGAGAGGATTAGTGTCACACTGCTGACCCCGAAGCCCATTATTACACCTTCTGCGGAGGTAAGTTGGTGGGGGCAGCGGCAGTGCTGAGAGAGGAGATCTGGGGGGGAGGTAGTGAGGAAGACAAGTTGTTGAGCTATTGGGGGGGTGGCGCATGGCCAATGGTTTGCCTAGGGCAGTAGCTAACCTTGGGCCAGATATCTGGGTGTTATTTGTATACTGTGTTTTGATATATTGTGTGCACTTTATGTTCTGGTTGGGGGAAATCCCTTGTTGATTTGTATGAATCTATTTTTCAAAAATTTAATAAATATTAAGTTACAAAAAAAAAAAAAAAGATGCTCCCATTGTACCAGTCCTCAGACATTCCTGGATCTTTGATTATGTTTTGCTTAGGGGCCCAGAATATGAACTTATGCCACTGCTTTGAGAAAAGTGGTGGCCTTAGCTGCATGGTCCTGCTATTTCCATCTCTAACATTTCACAAGAAGCTATCAGCAACGAAAGAAACACTTGTGGGAGAGCAGGGGTAGTGGGAAAAATGCATCTGTCGGAGAAATCATAAAAATAACTGTCTGAATGTCAAAGTGCTTAAAAATAAATGTAACTTAGTATTTCTGACCCATAATGTTAATTAAATTCAAAGTCACTGTGTGCTTTGCTGGTGGGCATTGAAGAAAACTACTAAAAATGCTCTGGACAATTAATGCAGTCTGGCATAGCAGGCATTGCATACCTCCGCCTCCTCTCCAGCCAGCCCCCTCCCTTCCCATTTTCACCCTGCAGGCCTGGATAGCTCTCAAGTCCAGGACACAGTACACAATGCCAGAACTCAATGCATTTTTTATCCTTTAGAGTTAATGCTACACTGCAGTGGTTGGAAGGGATTTATACTACACTGCACATAATGTGTACGTTTGCAATTGCTACTAGCACCAAAAGAAAGTTGGGGAAAATTGGCCTGCCTCCGATTTTAAAGGAAAAGTTGCAGAGCATTTGATGAGGCACATTATTCTTATACCTCCACCCCCCACCCCCATCCCAGTCTTCAATTGGAGGTCTCCCTGTTCCTTCTCCATCCATTCATCTTCACTGAAGGCTAAAGACGTCTGATCTTGCATTAATAATTTGACCTCAAAACTGAGACATGGGCAAGCAAACTCCAGCCTGGGCATTTTTCCCTTGGGACTCACCTGGAGACACCCCTCTCCCTCTCTACCCACCCATTCATCGCGCCTTCGTGGTTTTGATCAATGGCCAATCACACAGCAGCAATAGGTGAAAGAGAAGAGGTTGGTATCTTCAGGCAATTTTTCCTCCACAGTCATTATTAGCATCACATTGATAGCCAGGCTCGTGTGCTCCTAGCTGCTACAGTGGGAGGCAAGACTAACGATGCAGCACAACACAGAACAAGGATACCTGACCTTACAAGAATCGGGTACCAAGCTGGTGTTCACCTAGTGATGAGTGTTTTTAACTTCGGGAGAGAGAGTGGTGTCTTAATGGCAATTACCTTCAGTTATCAGGTTCTTGTTGTGAGTGGCTTCCACTGCCCAATCCCGCTTTGTGTGTGTTCAGTTTGCCATCCAGCTCTTAATCTCAGAGCTGTGAATGTCTCGGTAGCCCTGATAGCCAGCGAGTTATTAGTTGAATGTGTATTTTAATAAGCAAGCAATGCCTGTCATATTGAGTTATTGATCACATGTTCTTTGGGAGTTATGCTGTAACCATAATACTAAATTCCACCAATATTCTTCTGTCAAATACAAGTATGCTGACTTTTATTTGGAGTGTCATCCAGGTGAAGGAAACACAGGAGGATAAAGGTGTAGGGATTGGGGTGGAGAGGGAAGCTTGGAAAGAGCTGCGGATAGAACCAGAATACCACCTGCAAGGTTTGAGTCAGAAAGAAGGAACAACAGAAAACCGTGGAAAAGCTGGAAAGAGTTGGTAGATCTAAGTCACCCGAATCTTTCCTGTGTTCTGTTTTTAATAGGGGTGCTCGTTTTTGGGTAGGCATTTGTTTCAGAGGGGTGCCTAAACATTTAAAGTGCACACCAATCACTTGTATGTGTTTGTATGTGCATTCATTCATAGGTATAAATAATCAATTTGCGCATACGAAGAACAAATAGACAAAATGAACACAAAATCCTGCCTGAAAATCAGGAAAAAACTTATTTTATCAGTACTACAATACCTGGACAAACATGCTGTGAAATGAATGCAAGCGTACTGTCTCTCCAAGCATCTGGCACAGTAAGTGAGACGCCATCCTCCCATTTCCTAACTGTTCTCTCACAGTGGCTCCAGTTTCACACTTCACTTGTTCGTTTGCACGCTGGTTTTGGATAAGGTTTCAGTTTCTAACCTGTGCGCTGAAAAGTCAGTGCAAGCACGCTGGAGTAAACAACTGGCAAAGCAGAGGAAACTGGACTGGATTCAGCTTGTGACTTTTACAGAAGATCAAGTGAGTTACATTTAGGTATAGTAAGTATCTTCCTATCCCCAGAGGGTTTACAATCTAAGGGGCATGTTTACTAAAGTGCATTTAGGGCTGTGGGATTAATGCACCAAATTCACACATTACTATGTGCACTCACTCTACTGCTCCTCACTACCTTTCCCCTCTTATCTCTCCCTACGCCCCTCCTTGGGAACTCCTTTTCCATCAGATTGCTTCTATCTGTACCCTTCTCTTCTACTGCCAATTCCAGACTTCGATCCTTTCACCTTGCTGCTCCTTATGCCTGGAACAAACTACCCTAGTCTGTGCGGCAGGCTTCATCTCTGGCCCTTTTCAAATCCAGGCTGAAAACTCATAGTAACATAGTATATGATGGCAGATAAAGACCAGTATGGTCCATCTAGTCTACCCAGCAAGGCAGCAAGAGCAGGTACACCTGCATCTCCGTGCAAGTTACCGCTCCCCAAGCCTATGTTTAGGGGTGTACCCACCACTCCATGCAGGTCACCCTTCTCCATGCCTTTGTTTAGGGATATACCCACCACACCCTGTAGTACACCTCTATTTGTTCAAATATAAAAAATAGTTACATTTACTTTGATTTTATCCTGTTGCTATAAAGGGATCGACTGTGTCTGTCCCATGCCATTTTGAATTCTGTCACTGTGTTTGCCCCCACCACTTCAATCGAGAGGGCATTCCAAGCATCCACCACCCCTTCAGTGAAAAATAATTTCCTGACATTGCCTTTCAGTTTACCCCCTTGCAGCTTCATGTTATGCCCTCTAGTTTTACAGCTTCCCCATCTTTGTATGTCCATTAATACTTTTTACCTCTTTGAGGCTATGTTTTGGATCCTAATCCGCTTAGCCTCCTATGTGTTTCCTTACCTTTCCCCTAGATGTATCCTTGTCCTCAGCCGTTGTGTTGTGTTGCCTGTCTTGACTAGACTGTAAGCTATGATGAGCAGGGACCTTCTCTTACATGGGTCTGTGCAGCACGGAGTACGCCTTGCAGCACTATGCAAATGATCAGTACTAGTAGTATTACCATGATGTAGCCCAGCAGCCACAACAGATACAAGAGGCATCGCTGCCCAGTTAGCTCCTGTGCCTTAAAGATAGGCAAGGGTTTTCCTTGCCTGTCTTTAAGGTGCAGATCGCTAACCGGGCAATATGCAATATCGTTGCTATCAGGTGGAGCTTGTTGCTGCCTCTGCACTACCCCCCCCCCCCCCCCCCCCGACATGCCCCGATGCTAACCGGATAACATTGGGGCACATAGGTGAGTTAGGAGGGGATATTCAGCAACCTTGATTTGCATGCCCCGCCCTATTGTATTTAGCCCCTGTGCTCGGAGTTGTACTGGCTGCTCAGCCCACTCCTAGTCATCTCTCTGTTTTAGACTGGCCAATTGCTCCTTTCCTGTATAGATGCTGGGGTCACAGTTCTTACCATCTGCAGTAGATCCATGGCCCACAGATGCTCCAATATGCTTGTAGCTTTCTTTTTTCTAATGTGTATAGAGACTCTGCACATGTGCTTGGCTGTGCGTTGCCTGCTGCCATGCCAATGACATGACTAGTGCAGTGGTGGTAGCATACCACGACCACAGACCCTACATCTACTGAAGTTGCTACGCCCTGGCACCATAAAGACATGCATTATTGGCGCATTAGCCCCGTGCTACTCGCAGCACTTTGGTAAACATGCAGCATAGATTGTAAACTCTCTAGGGGCAGAGAAATGCCTACCTGATTATAACTTGCTTTGAACAACTAATGGAACGGCATGAGTTAAATACATTTTCCACAATGTGCCAGGAGTGAGGAGATGCTGACTGAGCTCATGGTCGGTGCCCAGTACAATAAGATGCTGCTGCTATGTGCAACCTCTTCAGCTGCAGTTTGCAGACAGCCGATGCCCCTGTTTGGCTCAAACAAGAAAGAAGGAGGACGCTGAGTTGAAGGGCCTGTGGTAAGGAGAAGGCGCCCAGACATAGAGAAGCTAGTGGGCCAAGGAAAAGGCAACCTTGTCCTCCTGCTCAAGAGAAGAGAGAAAAATAGGAGTTTAAGAGGGATCTGTCTTCCAGAGATATCCTTGCTGATCACTTCAGAGGATTCAGTAGTGCATGGAAGGGACTTGCATCCCTCTTCTAACAATAGAGGAGTGAGTGTTGATGACTATTTGAGTCAAACAGTTGACTTTGACTATGTAAAGTGGTTTCTCCTGTCACAGAGCAGTCCATACCCCATGGGCACTCAAGCAGTGACTTATTTCCCAGTCCTCCTCTTCTCATTCACTCAGCCAGCATACACTCTTATCCAAGAGAAATAGGTTCTCCATTGGGGGAAAGATTTTCCCTTCAAGGCCTACATGCAAATGTCCACCAACAAAACACGGAGATTGAATTGGGGTACTCTAACTTACTTTATTCTGCAAAAGGATAACACAAAGAATGTCCAGACAACAGTCCTTCTCTCTGGAGGCTATATAGTATCTGGTAATACTTGTTGTTTCAGCTCTGGTATTTGGTGTCTGTGATCCCACTTCTCTACTTGTCAGTCTTGCACTGGGCAGGAATGTCCCCTGTAAAGGGCCGTGTAAGGGACCCTTTCCATATGCACTCCTTTCCCACCAAATACCTTCTCTTGCAGTCAAACTCCAATCTGGGCTTTGCTGTCCAGGCAGCTATACAAACCCAATATGTGCTCATGAATGCACACCCCTAGAAACTACAGCACATTCCTCTATCCTACACTGCATAGCAGGAATTCCAAAGGATCCCCAGCTGCAGTAGATGTTGTGCACTGATGAAATCTGTAAGAAATTAAATAAACCGATTTGTCAACCCTTGCTGCATCAATCACCTTTGCTTTGCTGGATTTTCTCCCTTTCAGACTTGTACTGAGGCATAGGCAGCTGCCTAGGGCATTAAATTATGAAGGTACCAAATACCTAGGTCAAAGAGGAGACTGCTCCCACATGCTTTGGAACCATGTTCTCATGCTGATTCAGGGTCCACTGCTGTGGATGTCAGGTGGGTGCATTTCCATCCCGTTCTCCAGTAGAAACCAAAATCTTAAATCCTGCCTTGCTCACTCTTTTCCTGTTCTAGAAATAAAACCAAGAGAGCTTTCCCTCGCCTGCTTTCCATCTCCCAAAGATTTCATGGTGAAGGTCCTCTCCCTCGTGGGGTGCTGATTTGATGGGCTCTGGCAAATCCTTATTTACCAGAACGTGGCTTTTACAATTCTAGAATCTGTGAGCAGATTAACAACTCCTTCACTGCAGCGGGAATTTGCTAATTAAAATGGTGCAGTGCCAATATGCCATTATTTACCCAGAACCTTGGCTTCCTATCCATTTAAAGGGCCAGGTAGCCTTTTACCAGCCTTTGTTATTCTGCAGAAAAACATGCCACCAACGCCCCCCGCCCTACCATCCCAGCTACGTATATATCCCTGCATTGAGTATCAGCAATTCTGCTCCCTTCAAAAATGAAAATACAAAGATTAGAATGATACACTCCTTTTCAGAGTACATAGACGTTCCAAATGTATTCCTTATGAAAGCAGAGCATGTAACATTCTGCTCTGCAGACAAACTTGCGTGTGTTAATTTTGTTAGCTGAAGAACATATCAAAAGCCTTTAGGGACATTTCACTGCATATTTATTTATTTATTTATTTGTACATTCTTTTATACCGCCTCTTCCAGAGATCAGATGCGGTTTACATATAACAGAACAGAATAATAATGAACTTATTATTTTTACAACAACGTTTTAGGACAATTTAGTTAAATATATAATAAACTTTTAAACTTTTAAAAAACTATTAAACAACTGAACTATTTACAGAAGGTAATGTATATGGTTCCATTTGCTGAATGACTGGATGGTACAAAGATGTGGAGGAATTGTGCATGTGTGCGATTGTGTGTGTAATGTGTCTATGTTATGTCTAAGTAGGGTCAATGTATGGATGCTGATCAGTTTTGACCTGTGAATTCGGAACATCATTGTGTTGTAGATTGTAAAAATGCTGGGTAAATAGATAAGTTTTTAGATCTTTTCTAAATAATTGTAGGTCCTTAATCTCTCTTGAGTTCAACTGGGAGGTTGCTCCACAAAGTAGGTGCAATGAACGAGAAGGCAGCGTTGCTTGTCTTCTGCCCTGATTTTCGAATGGAATCGGGAACTAGCAACATGTGGAGATTTGCTCTTCTTCTTGACCTACTTTCCTGGGGAGTATGGATTAGCGTTGCAAGATATGACAGGGCTATATTATTGATCAGCTTGAAGGTGGTAACCATTAGTTTGTATAGGATTCTACATGAAACTGGGAGCCAGTGCAGGGTGTAACGAATAGGAGAGATGTGGTCAGATAATTTTGCTTTGAAGATCATCCTTGCAGTGACATTTTGAGCCAATTGTAGAGTATGCAGGGTTTTTCTTAGAGGTTCCTTGAAGTATGCCATTGCAATAATCTAAATGTGGTGTTATCAGAGTTTGTACCACAGTCCTGAAGTTGTTACTGTCTAATATCGGTCTGAGCTGTTGGATTGTCCTTATTTTAAAGAATATAGTTTTAGCAGTTTGCTTTATACGAGGGGTTAAGCTGAGCATTCTGTCAAGAGTGACCCCCAAATATTTAACCTCTGTCTTCACTGGTAGGATGATGTTTCCAATGTTGATAACTGGTGGTGGGGAGAAGTTAGGGTTTTTCGTTATAAATAGCACTTCTGTTTATATAACAAGTAGCTACAGAAAAGAAAATTAGTAGTTCAGTGCCAGTGCGCTGTATTGCCCTCCAGAAAGTCCCCGAATCGATCCATAAGGTGGATCTTCCTCATTCTGAGTTGGCTGGGACCAGAAAGGCCGTGGAGGCATCATTTACAGCCCCTTGGGGTGTGGACAAGGGAGTCATGGTTGATGCCAAAATCTGTGCCTGCTGTCTGGATCTAGAACCCATGATACAGGGTTCCAGAAGGCACTCTGGTCCATGGCTTCCAACCTCAGAACCCCAATGCAATGACCAGAAAATAGTGGGCAGTGGAGTCTATCAAAATAGGGGGAAACTTCCCAGTTAGCTGTAAAAGAAAAAAGGAGAGATTACTGGGCCAAAAGTGAAAAATGGTAGAAAATCAATCAAAATGTTCCTAAAGCTGACATGAAGTGATTTCATAGAATTTGAGTTCACAAGACTGATTATCCTACTCATTCTTCTTTTTATAATTCTCTTTTCCCTATTAGCATTAACAATAAAGCCTATCACTTCTATTAGGGGAGAGGAAAAATATATACTTTTTCCAGCTCACAAAATCTTTGTCCCTTGCAAGGCTACCAAATTACCCAATTCCAAGGGGGAGACTTTTTGGCCAGTCCTAGTTTTGACCTTACATCCCAAAGCAGTATGGTATCTGTAGTCCCTGATTATACCCATTTTAAATCAGTCCCACAGATCCCATAATGCATTGGGATAGGCTTCTCAAAACTCCAGGACTAGTCCAAAATCTGCCTCCTGGAACTGCGTAACTTGGAAGATTATGCACCTCCCTGACCCATTGCATTGGCGGTTCGTGTAGTTCTAGAAAATAAGCAGGACTATGAGTCCTCTGGTGTGCTTGCATGTGATTTATTTAAACAAACAATACTGTATATTGAATTGACCAGGAGTGTTTGACACCTCTTAAAGTTCATCTATGCTTCTTGTCCTGTCCTGCAGTTCAAGCCAGCTCATAACTATTAAGATATTTCACAGTATAGCTAATGTTCTGGTAATACAATTAGTGTCCTGGCTAGGCGTCAAAGCTGGCAGATGGCCAGTAATACTCTTCTGGCTGTGTACAAACTGTAGACTTACGCTGCAAAATCCTTTTAATATTGATCTTTCTACTTATTGAGGCCAGGCGATTACATTGTTTGCCACAAACTCTCATTTAGAGGCTCGTATCTTCTCTCTTTCTCAACTCCTTACAGGAGGGAGAAGTGCAGTTTTGGCAGGCTTATGTCTTGTGTGTGTTCTCTCCTATCTCCTTATAAGTTTAACCTCCAGAGCTGAGCTTTGGAAAGCCGTCCACTAGTTGCACAGGAGACTGCAATGGCTTGTTCCACTGGGAATGACAGGGAAAGCAGAATGGCTGTATTACAACCGCAAGATCCTCGTCGAGCATCATCCTACTGAACTCATTTGACTGCGAGAACATGAACTATACTATAGGAGATAAAGACTAACTGATCCATTTGGTCTGCCCAATTATTCTAGTTCATAGTGCTATGGATTTTATTTAGTTATAGCTCAAACCTTTAAAGGAGTAGTTCAAGGCAAGTTACATTCACGTAGAGTAGGAATTTCCTCATCCCTGGAGGCCTTACAATGAGGGGGGATATTTGGTGTTAAAGTAGCTGGCCGCCGCCACTTTAATTTTAAACCGGATATTCAACACCGGGTCATATCCAGTGATCAGCACTGAATATCTGGTTTGCCCAGATAGCATTTTAGCTAGCCATTCGGTGGCAATATTGAGCCACTAACCAGCTTGCTAAAATGATTCTTTAGGATTGTCATTCACCTGTCCTAACTTCAGCATTTTAGCTAGCTGGTTAGTAGCTCAATCTTGCCACTGACCAGCTAGCTAAAGGTGCCATCCCCACTCAGAATGCCCCATCGCTAACCAGTAAGCAACGGGGCATCTAGTTGGCCTAGGAGGGTATATTCAGCAGCACTAACTGGGTAAGTATGTTGCCTATCCCAGTAAGCAGGATTTACGTGGTTTGCAGGTAGATGAGTGTGAGTCAAGTCCCCAAATGGTAGTGCTGGTAACGTCTGCTATCTGCTGAAGAGAAATACCATGAGGCCCTTTTACTAAAGTGTGGTAAAATTTTGCAGTTATTCATATTGCCCTGTGGTAACTGCAGGGCCTCTGCGTTAACTGTCAGAAATATGCCCAGCGTCTGCCTGTACAGTTAGCACAGAGCAAATACACTTAGCAAGCATTACAACACTGCAAATAACACCTTCTGAGGTGATATTAACGTAGTTCACTTATCTGCTGTGGTAAGTTAACCTGCAGGAAGTTACCATTCATTACCTGCAAGAAGCAGTCCTATTCCATGACATGCAATTCATGTGGGAATTGGGGTATGCTAAGTATCGAGTCACCCGGTTAAAGGTTACCACACTTTAGTAAAAAGCTCTTTGTTTTTTGAAATAGTCCAGCACTATGGTGACCTACCAAAGGTGTTTATACACCTATAAATAGGACATTTCACAGTCAAATACAACCTACATTTTGGATTGGGATATGGGGCTTCTCCAAGTTATCCTTAATTCCCATTGGCACTCCTTGAAAGTCCAGTAAAGCTCTGTAGATCTAGTAGCTTCACATTGCCTTTAGCTTAACAAAAGTAACCCAAGTAATCTGCTGATGGATCCGTCAGCAGATCATGGCAGATGGATCTGTTTAACTTTTGGCAAATCATGTCAATGAATCTGATTTTCTTCAATTTGGTGACTAGAGATTTCAGCAGGAGACCCAATAGGACACTTGTAAATAAATTGAGCAGCCTGGGGGTGGGTTTGAAGGTGGTGAACTGAATTAGAAATATGATGACAACAGATTAGCGGCAAAAGGAATTCACTCAAAGGAGAGAAAGGTGAGTAGTGGAATGCCTCAGAGATAGGTTCCAGGATCAATTCAGTTTAATATCTTCATGAGCAATATTGCCAGATGACACAAAGATCTGTGACAGAGTGGACACACTAGATGGAGCAGAAAACATAAGAAGGGATTTACAAAAACTGGTCAGATTCTTATTGATTAAGCTATAATGTGAAGAAATGTAGAATGATAAAGTTGGACTGTAAAAATCCAAAACTGCTCTCTGCAGTGGGAGGAGGAAAACGGATGTGCACAGACCAAAGATAAAGACCTTGGAAGGACTGTACCAAGCTAGCAATGCACCCCGTGTGACTGGTGAACCTGGCACCCCCTATGACTAGCTGGATGCAAGAACTTGTTTTTATTGGGCTTTCTGGAAGCCCAGTAATGATATCAACACTCCTTCCATACTTGAGCCCTGTGCAGCCCTTGGTACTGCCCTGCCTTGGGGTGATAATGTCTGATGATCTCAAGGCAGTAAATAATGTGATACAGTGGAGGCCAAAGCCAAATGATGCTGGGCTGCATAAAGAGGCATAACCAGCAGAAAACAAAGGAGTGATAATGTTACTCTGCAGCTTGTTGGTAAGGCTTCTCCTGAATTGAGTTTGGATGCCATGTCTCAATGATATAAAAAGGCTAGAGGCAGTGCAGAGTAAAGCAACCAAAATGGTGCAAGGACAGTGCTAAAAGGCATTTTAGAAGAGACGTAAAGATCTAAACAATTATTCCTTAGAGGAGAGGAGGGCCTGGGGAGATATGATACAGATATTTAAATACTTGAAAGATATTGCAATGCAATGTGTACCTTCAAGTCAATGCTGACTCCTGGTGACCCAGCAGCTCCTGGGTTTTCTTGGCGGTGTGACTGGAAATAGATTTCCAGGCCTTTCTTCCTGAAAGGTATTAATGCACAAGAAATAAACCTCTTTCAAAGGAAAGGAAGATATAGAACTAGAGGACATGAGATGAATCTTCAAGGAGGTAAGCTTAGGAGAAACGTTAAACATTTTTCATAGAAAGGATGGAGGATGCCTGGAATGCCGTCTGAGAAAGTGTTGAAGAGAAATTGTGAATTAAAAAAAAAGAGTGAGATATATGTACACAAGATGATAAAAACCAAGCATTGAGCACTTTCAGCTCAAAACAGCTATGAAATGACATTCATCATTTCTAAGAAGGCTTTTGACGGGGGGGGGAGGGGAGGGCAAACAGCATGGAGTGGCAGTCATAACCCTAAATGAAGTTATGGAGTTGTAACATACACAAAACAGCATTTAAAGCTGTAACCACCTCACTGGGCAAATAGGATGGGCTATTTCAGTTTTTATCTGCCATCACTACTATGCTATGGTGTGGAGAAGAAGCCTGGAGCCAAGAGACCAGGGATCAATCCCTTGTGGCCTTAGGCAAGTCACTTAACCCTCCATTGCCTCAGAAGAATCCAAGTTATTAATATCCCTGTTTAATATGCATTACAAAGTTTAAGCTACAATGTAAACTGCTTTGACTAAATGATAAAGTGGTATAAAAAGCCTGCTAAATAAATAAATGCTACTATTAGGAACCTATTGGAAGATTTCTTTTATTATTTATTGTTGCTATTATCTTTGTGGCCTGTCTATTCCAATTGGTCCTTTGGGCTTCCAGCTCAATGAAAACAAACTTCTCCTGGAACCAGGACTGACTTCCGCCGGAGACTGGTCTGAGCTCGATGGATTTTCTTATGGTTTTTATGGGCTACAGCATTATTAGTCTTCATTCACAACTACCTCAGATTTTCTTTCTTATTTTATTTATTTATTTATTTATTTATTTATTCTATACCGCCCCTTCCAGAGATCAGGGGCGGTTTACATGGAACAATTCAACAACTTGTGTATACTTTTGTATACGTTACATTATAAGTCCCCATCTAGTTCAGGCAAAGCTTATGGTACTTGTTCAGAGGCTACAGACTACAGTTTGCTCTGAAAAGCATTATGCATGGCACCCTAAATCTGGCTAGCATGTGTCACCGTTGAGGGATGGCTGGAACGCCCTCCCTTCAGGGGCGTTCCAGCCCCCTATACCTAGCTGGAGTCATGTGCTAAAAGGGAAGACAGTCCAATCTTGGCCTTTTGGTTGAGACTGAGCAACTGTATAATAGAGGGTGGGGCCGAATTAATGCCCTTTCATCCCACGATACTGGGACATTAATATGTTTGGACCCTGACCAAATTGAGGAGGATTAAACATCCCATTAAAAACAAATAACTAGGGCGAACTTGGTAGCTCAGAGTCAGTGCTGTGTGGTTTCGTGCTGAGTTAAATCTTCCGCTGCTCACATTGGCAGGGATCGAGGATGTTTCAGAGGGAGTCGTGCACATTATGGCTGGTTCAGGACCATAACTGCAGGATTCTGAAAGGGATCTTGCTGTATGTCCTCTGACTCATCACCATTACTGAAAGGAACACTCTAGTCATGTTTAATGTAATTTAATTATACAATCTTATAGACTGCCTGTCCAGTAAAGAAAAATGATTTAAGCAGTTATAGTTTATGTTTAGAGAAATTCTTCTCTAATCTGTCAGTGGTTATGTCTTGTGCTTTACTATATTTTTCAAAAAATGCTATAGGATGCAAAAATATGAAACGATGTGGGAAAGGATGTTTTTAATTCATGTCATCCTTGGACAAATTAATTCTTATTGTAAGAACACCAAGCTGTAATATGAAGTCTAATATACTTTCTGAGCACAGGTGAGAGCAGAGGAGAATATGCTGCTCATTAACAATACCCACAGAGGGCGCAGCTAATCAACCACTACTATCAGGAGCTGCAGGGGGCTCCCTGGCGTTTCTAGTTAGCCTTGAGGCTCCTTGGTAATATTAACCAAATAGAAGGCTTTTAATAAACGCTAATGATGTCACCAAGAAGACCATTAGAGCCAGGAATTCATCAGTGTTTTTGCTTGGAGTCACTGAGTGGTTCCATATTGGCAATATCAGTGGGAAATGAAGGCTACCAACAGTGCCATCATGGAGGTCAGGTCATGAGAATTGCCACTGAGAGTCTGAGATCTGTTAGCAGTCCCACTGGGAGGTCCTGGAGCCTATGGGCAGTGTTCTTGAGATTGTCATTTGAGCCCTTGTGAATCACGTTGCCTTTTTTTTTTTCTTCCTTAAGCCCCCATATGTCCCGATTTATATGTCTCACTTTCAGCAAAAGATGTGGAGCAGAGAGAAGGTGACGGTGATTCTCACAAGACACCTAAAATGAGGCAGGGAGGGATAGGGAAAAGCATTAGTTCTTATCGGGAACATTAATAAAATGTCCAGCATCAGCAGTGGTGAAGGCAGTTGCAAATGATCTGCTGTGTATGCAAATCTCTCCATGCATATTCATTGTGGTTATCCTGAAAACCTGACTGGCTGGGTGTGTCCTGAGGACTGGGTTGAGAAGCCTTGCTCTAGGTCTAGAATAATATGGGGGGAGAACATTCACAGTTCGTAAAATGGGATTCTACGTGGCAAGAATACCTGGCTGCCTTCTTTGCCTCATGGTTCCTTATCCGTGGTTATAGCAAAGAGCTGACCCCCTTACCTAGCACTAACACTAATTTCTTTTTGCCCAGTCACCTGTAAAATTTGTTCAGCTCCTATTGATCACGCCGTTACGTTTACAAAAGCATAAATGCCAGGACAAAGAGAGAAAGCAATTCATATTTATCAGAAGCACATATGACAAGGTGCTGTCATATATCATGGTGATAACTCCGTGGAGCAATATAAAGTTATTACTCATATCACAAAGCTTTGTCATGTATCACAATTATGGCTCCATAGAGTTATCACCTTGATATGCATCACATCAGCTTGTCATTTAGTATAATTGTGATAATGTGATGCGGTGATATAACAGGGGTAAAGTACTGGTTCACTGCTCTGCAATGTAACATTTTTAAATTAAATGGTCGTTTTGTATATACATCCATAGCTAGAAATGTATTCTATTTATTTTTGTAGATATGGGGGGGAGAGATATTCAACGCGATTAATGCGACTAGCAGACCTGCACTAACCGAGACGGTCTGCAGCACTAACGCAGAGATCATTCCAACACTGATGCACTTAGTGCTGCTGAATATCCCTGGATGCCGCCGCTGAATGCAGTGATGCCAGCCGGCTAGCATCAGGGCTTTCCGGGGGCAGACCAAAAGTTGGGCACCTGAAAGGGTGGCTTAATGTTCGCTGCTGAATTTAACTGGGAAGTGGCTAAATATCGCTGCTGCCCAGTTAGCTTTGCTGCTATCCGTTCAACCTGGATATTCAATGCCAATGGCTGGATATTTATTATTTATTTTATTTATTTATTTACATTCTCTTATATACCGCGCTGTTCTGCATATGGCCCCAGCATTGAATATCCGGGTCTTGGGGGCAAGATGGCAGCAGGAAGGCTTTTCGGAGCAGCAGCACTGCAGTAACTACCTTCCACACACTGCTGCTGTGACCGCTCACTGCTTTGATGGGACGCAGTAAAAGAAAGCAAGTGGGCTTTCCTTCTGGCTCAGTAGTGTCCTCTTCTGTGCAGCAAACCTTGGAGCCCTGCAGCATTTATTTATTTATTTATTTATTTATTACAGTCTCTTATATACCTCGCTATTCGGCATCAGTGCGGTTTACAAACAACAACATACACATCTCAATAACTGATTTGTGTTTACATTGAACAAGGTGCAAAAACTTGGATAACAAGGGGTAAACTATGTACATCTATGTGTCAGACCGGTGTCATCTCGCTGGATGTAGTCGAGATTGGCTGTGTGGTAGGTTTTATTGAACTAAGTCAGCTAAGTGGTGGGTAAGGCTATTGAGGTGCTATCTAGGGGGAAATGCTGGAGGAAGAGATGGTGCTTCAATGCCTTTCTAAACTGTGAGAGATCAGGGATCGCTCGTATGCTGGGTGGTAGGGCATTCCAGTATCTTGGTGCGCAGAATTTGAAGGCCCTGTTCACGGTTGAACTTGTACATTGGGTTATTGCTTTAGAGAACATCGGCGTATTAACTGCTGTAGATCTTCTGGATCTATTGGGGGGTGTGGGCTGGATCAGCTCTGCCAGTGATGACGCTGAGAGCCCGTTGATAGCCTTGAATGTTAACAGTAAGATTTTGTATGTGAGTCTGCCGCGTATTGGGAGCCAGTGTAGGTGCTTCAGGATGGGGGTCACATGGTATTTCCTAGAAGCTCCATAGAGGACTCTTGCCGCAGCGTTCATCGCCAGTTGTAGAGGGTGCAGCGTGGTTTGAGGGAGTCCTTGCAGGATTGAGTTTGCATAGTCCAGATGTGGTATGATTAGCGCCTGATAGACTGTTCTGAAGTCGTCTGGTGTTAGCAAGGATCTTAGGTGCCTGAAAGAACGGATCTTTTGATATACCGCTCTCACTGTGTTGCCTATGTGCGTCTTCATGTCTAGGCGCTGATCAAGTGTGACTCCGAGGTACCTGATCGTGGATTTAGACTGGAGTTCTGCTTCGTCTAATTTTAGAGAGGGCGGCGAGGAGAAGTTTTGATTCCTGGTGATGAAAAGGACTTCTGTTTTCTTATGCTGAATTCGGAGGTTTTGGGTAAGTAGCCAGTTGGATACCGCGTTAAAGCAGTTTGTCAGTAGGGAGAGGTCTGGGTTTTCGGTCGAGAACAGCATGTATAGCAGTACGTCGTCCGCATATATAAAGCAGTTGACACCGAATGAATGGATCAGGTTGCAGATGGGCTGCATGTATATGTTAAACATCAAGGCGGAGAGGGAGGATCCCTGCGGGACACCTTGTTTGAGGTGGAAAGGCTCCGATGATGTGGACCCTGTTCGTACGTGCTGCCATCTGTCAGAGAGGTAGGATTTGCACCAGTCTAGTGCTTTGTCTGTGATCCCCTTTTCTTTAAGGCGCTCAAGGAGAAGCTCATGGCTTACAGAATCGAACGCTGCCGCAATGTCCAGGAAGATGAGGGCAAAACCTTGACGGATGTTGTCTATTCCTGCAATTATGCTACTGAGGAGTGTGGTGAGTAGTGTTTCGACCCCATGGGCCTCTCTGAAACCGTGTTGGCATGGGTCCAGTGGTGCAGAAGCATCTATGTGATCTTGAATTTGGCATTGAACTTCCTTTTCGATTACTTTCGCTAATAGGGGTATGCTCGATATCGGTCTGTATGAGTCGACCTTCTTGGGGTCCAGCTTGCTGTTTTTCAGCAGCGGTCTTATGGATGTCTGCTTGAGGGATTGTGGGAATGTGCCTCTTGCAAAGGATCGGTCCATGAGCCTAGCTATAAAAGGGCTCCAGTAGGTACTCTGGAGGTTGGAGCAACGTCTTCAGAGGGAACGCAGGCAGAGGTCTCTGTGGACCTGAGCCTATCAGGAGTGTTTCTCAGTCCTGAAGAGCGTGTAGCACCGCCACAACCCAGAAGTACTGCAACCGCTGAGTGTGTGCTCCCCTCTAGCTTGCCGACAAGCATGCCGCTGAAGGACGGTGAAGAGGGCACGCTGACGGCTGGTCTGACTGGAAAGAAGCAGGAGCAGGAAGAGCAGCTGAATCGGCCCCTCCTGTGGGGAAGCTGCTGCCAGGCGTTTCCAGCTCTGGACAGTCTCTGGAGGTCCATGGTGTGGTAAGACCGGCTGTTAATACTTGAATCGCTGTGGGACACCATTACAGCATTGAACTCCTCACTTCTGAATGTTGTCGCGGGTTTAAACTCTGAAGCTGCTCAAGTTAAAACATCTACTACTGAAGTCTCCCAAGTGCAGGGGGAGCAATTGGACAAACTGCTCTTTTAGAAGAACAACTGGGAAAGCTCCAGGAGGCAAATGTGACCCAGATAAAGGACAAACTGTTGCTGCTTAGGAAAACAGAATATTTGAAGAATAACTTCCGTAGAAATAATTTGAGGTTGCTGAATTTTCCTAAACTCCCTATTCAGTCACCTTTGGAGATGATGAGGAAATACCTACGGGAGACTTTGAAGATCTTCCTCCCTTGATCCGAGCACAGTATTTATCCCTGGGCCTCCCTTCTCAGGGTTCAGGGCCTGAAACTGCCCATTCAGGGATTAGGGACCTTATGGGGTTCCTGGAGAGCTCCCTGGGAAGTGATAACTGAGCACACAACCTTTCTTGTTACCTTCGCCCTAGAGTCTGATAGGAATTTAGTAATTTCGCTTGTTCTTCAAAAACTCGAGGGAACCATTTTTGGACTCTATTGTTTGAGTTTTCCCTGATCTTTCTAGGGTCACACAACTAAGAAGGAAGGAGTTCCTGGACCTACAACCGAGGGTCTTTGCTCTGGGGGCTTCTTTTGTGTTAAAATATCCTTGTCGCTGCTGCATTTCATATAAAGAGAAATGTTTTGTTTTTTCTTTTTCTTTTTTTAAACCCTAGGCAGGTAGCTAGGAAGGTGGTTCAGCTATAATATGGGTCTCTTGTTTTTTGTTTTATTTCCATATCTATTGTTAAGGTGGAGGGTATTTAGTTTCTTATTGCCCCCCTTTATTGTGGGCCAACTATATATTATTTGTTTTCCTTTGTACTGTAAGTTTGGCTGGTTGGCGACTTTTGATTTGTTTTCTTCATTTATGTCTAATGCTTGTAAAATCTGAAACATCAATAAATATAAAATGAAAAAAAAAGGAATATCCGGGTCTTAAGTTCAGCGGTGATGGCTAGCTGCTTTACAACGGCTAGCCACTGCTGTCGTATATCGGGCCCTTGGTTTTAGGAAGTAACACAAGTTCTACCGCAGGGTTTCCTAATGCAGTTTTAAGACAGATATTTTGCTCCATGGTGCTGTAAGCACACAGCCTAGAGATAAGCCGCATGTAGAAAGTCTGCATTAAACAAGGATAGCAAGCCAGACACTGCACAGGGGTCTGCGTTAGCAACGCCTATATCTTGCACAGAAAAAGGAAAAAACAGTTTGGCACTAGTGCATATGTGCAGCAATGCTACATGGTGCATACAGCAATATGATTCTGCGCAGAATAATGACGTCTATGCGCCAGATAGCATTTCAGCAGATGCATATAAACATTGTTCCGGCACCTCTCCTACCATTTTATTTCAGCATTCTCAAGAAAAGGGCATAAATTCCTCGCTGACCTCAGAACGATGAGTTAACTCTTAATGTCTCCTTTGATGTCTCAATATTCACTCGAGTTTAAATATGGTACATAATTAAAGCATATATATAGTATAATGTTGATTGTACATAGTTATCCCTGTTATTCCATGTTTTATATTCCCTTGTTCTCTGTAAACTCAATGTTACCTGTATGCATTGCAGTATATTTTGTTCGATGTACACCGCGCTGATTTTAATAGCGCGGTATATAAGAGATGTTAGATAAATAAATAAATAAATAAATAAAATAAATCTTGCGTTTACATCTCAGCACTGAGCTCTGTTTGTTGGTCTTCTGCGCCCTTGTCTGCCTCTGCGCTGCATAGCTAATGGATTTGTTACTATCTACATAAATTAATTTAAATTCAATGTGTGCTGCCATTTAGTACAGCCGTTTCTGCGTTGATCATGCTTGCGGTAGATCCCTTCCTGCATTCTTCACTCACATTGGTGCAAAGCATTGTGCGCAAATCCTGCGCTATCACCCGCTCGATTGGCAGTGCACTTTGCTGCATTGAGACTTCTGTGGGAGGCCATCCAAGTATCCTAGACTTGCTTATGTGGAGAGTAATTTTATAGCCAGGCATCTAGTTTAAGGCAGGCAAAAGACACTCATTTAAGCCTATTTATAAAGAAAAGTACTTTTCTTTATAAATACTATTGGAAGTGGACAAAAACACACCTTATTTTCCAGTACAGACATTTATACCAACCCTAGAACTGCTGTGAATAATGGCACTTACATTTTGCATATACACACATAGATTATAGTATTCAATAATCAACATGGGTACTTTTATAAGAGGCCATTTATATGTATAAATGACTAAAATACCTCTTTTAGGGATCTACTTTCAAGCAGAAATGTAGGCATCTCCTTATAAAATTACTCCATTGTGTGGAACAGGTCAGGTGGCGTTTCAAACACCATCTGAAACGGTGCTGTAGTATCTAAACATCTCTCTGTGTCTCAACAATACAGTATTTCTCAGACATCTGATAAACTGTATGTTGCTTATAGATTTTAACTACTCCAGACCTATAAGGTTTGAGGGGCTGCAGCTTTCAGGGACTTACTCTGTTCTTGTATTCTTACTCACTGTAGGTTGACGGAGTTTCTTGTTCACATATTTGCAAGCTTGATGCTAGGTGTGAAACAGACACTGCTGCTGCCGTATTTTCCCATTCGCTCATCTTTCATACACCTTTGTAATCAGTACAGCCATAATTCAATTAATTAAAAAAAAATGTACAACAAAACTCTGCCTTAAGGTGTGAGTGCATCTCAATGTTTTGCACCTTGAAGCTTGGATCAGAAAGGGCTGGGCATTCTGGCTGCAAGTCTTAAAAGTTGTCTTGGGAAATTTAATTATCAATCTGGAAACAAAGTTATGCAGGGGGATGTGATTATCTCAGAGGAAGGGAAGGAGTGAAGCCCACTAAAAACATGGCTGGGATGCTGACCTTGGAACTGAAGCTAAGTGTACTTTTGTTATGTTGGCTTCCTCATTTGCATTTCACTGACTTCAGTGGCTGAGCATAAAAAGGTTCTCACTTAGTTCCTGCCAACATACACCTGCTCCCAACTTTCTCCCATGTCTAACCACCAGCAAAACTAACATAGTCGTTCCTGAGCATCTGGCCTCTGTCACCAGTAACCTCCCCAGAGCCTGGGCACATAGGGTCGGTCAGCCTGGGTATCCTAACTTAGAAAGTATGGCAGAGTATTTGTTCCTGCACTGCCTTATGGGAGTTGTAGTTCCTCTTACTCTCCAAGAAAGAAGTACTTGTAGTCGAGTGGTTTCAGGCAAAATGACAAGGTTTTTATTTCCCCTTCCAGGCGGATTAAATGCATGTGAAAACTTAGGACAAAATAGCCATATGCAACTGGCATAAAGAAAACATTTCAGGAACTTAGGACAAAACAGCTTCTTTAGCTTCAAGCTTCAAAATATGCAGTGCTTAACACAAACACAAAAGTAACAGTCACTTCTTGTACAAAAAGAACCACTTTGCTTTTCTTCTGCTATTTAGAAAGCCTTCTTAACAGCCTGGTCAGCAAAGTGATGTAATATGATCAGCTAGTGATAACGTGCAGTCCATTTGCTCATCTGTTATATCCTCAATAACAGGCCCTATCTGCATTTCCTCTGTATCACTATCAGCTGGGTAAGTTTGCACACTGCTATACAGCGTTTCAAAGTACACTCCCCCTCTGTCTTCCCTAGGCTTCTCTTCATAGCACTCTAATGAGCAGGGTTGTGAAATACCGTATATATGGGAGTTAGTATAAGGAGAGTCCAGTACATCTTGGCAAGCACAAGGAAAACTTTTATACCTAGTTTCACCTCTGTACAATTTGTGCAGCCTACCTTTTGGCTTTTGAAAGGAAGAACGTCTCAGCACTGCTGGGCCAGCAAGGGTTCCAAACACTGGATGAGTTTTCCTGCCTTTTAGCTTCTCAGCCTTTTCCTCAGACATACAAATATCCTCTGGCCAGCACCTCTCTCTCTCTCTGGAGTTTCTGAGTGCTCCCAAACTAGCCTCTCAGGCAGTCTCTCCCTCCGGCTGCCTTCAAGGTATGGCACCGGTCCTGGGCTGCTCCCACCTGACTTTTGGGCACGGGCTCTCTGAGTCCTTTTTACTTTGGCTTCCACTTTGTTCTTCTCTTTCTTTTCCTCTGCTGTTGCCTCTCCCGTTGCTCTCTTCACCTCCTCTCCTGTCTCCTCCCTTCCTCCCTTGCTCCAGGTCAAATCTAGTGAGCACTTTTTATATCCCTGCTTTTCCCCTCCCCCAACCAGGTGTTTTCCCTTAACTCCTGAGCTTGGGATACGTTGCAGCATGGGCGTGTTTGCTCTTCTCGTGACTCACTTTGTTTACGTTTCCCTTGGAAACCCTGAGCCATGTGCTCTGCCTGCCTGTCAGTTTCTGAAGCAAATTCCTCTGCTTCACTTAGCTCTATAGACTCAGAAGGGTCTTCTACATGACACCTCTTAGGTCCCCTGTGTAGCCTGAGAGGTAGATTCGGCTACATTTCCACTGAGTTTTCTAGTTAGTTCTGCACTTCTAGCCTGCCAGCCAGACTGATAGCCCAGCCTAAATAGTTACCATTTCTAGTGAGACTCCTCGGTCTCCTGGTGCTGAGCTGACCCACCTACAAGGGTGTTTGCATTTCTGCAAGGATTTCTCACTATTAGTTCTTGGAGCTTGCTAGACAACCAAACTACTAGTTGATTCTACTGTCACAGCCTGCCAAAAAAAATAAAGTAACGTATGCTTTCACTAGGACATATGATATTTTATATTCAGGGCCCACCCATCCGTTAGGCGGCTGCTTCGGGTGGCAAACCTCTGTGGGCGGCATACATGGCCTGCCACCCTCCCCCTCACGCTGTGCTGAGCCGTGCCACCCTTCCTCCCCCCCTGTACTGAGCCACACCATGCTGCTGCTGATTCTGTTGGCAGGGGGGGGGGGTGGCTAGGCTCAGCAGAAGGCCATGTGCTTTGGCACACACAGACTGCCAATTCTAATGCCCTGAATTTATGTCAGAGGGAGGTCAGAAGCGGCAGGCTTGTGTGCCAAAACACATGGCCTGCTGCTGAGCTGAGCCGCACCTCTCCTTCCCCCCCAACCCTGCCGCTGGAATCAGCGGCAGTGGGGAGCAATAGCGTGGCTCAGCACGGGGGGACGGCACGGTTCAGGGGGGCAGCATGGCTTGGAGGGGGGGGCGGCACAGCCGGGGCTTTTGCCTCAGCCTCAGAAACCCTTGAGCCGGTCCTCTTTTATATTAACCACTTTGCCCTTCTCTGGCAACCACAACACCATTGTTGAAACAGCTGAATGTGCCATAAAGTCACGCTTTCTCATATCTCCTCCTCACTTTTAGCATACAAGGATTTTCCTATAACGCAATCATTTTAGCTTCCGCCACCAACCTTGGGCTGGCATTCCACATCCACCACACTTCCCATGAAAAAATATTTCCTGACATTGCTCTTCAGTCATTCTCATCTGTTTATAGATGTGAATTTCCCCTACAAGTTTGTTTCTTGAGCACTCTTAATATCTTTCAGATATCTGAAATTCTCCATTGTATTTCCTCTGTCCCTCTTTTCTTCTAGGGGTATATGGGACATTTTCAGCGGATGGCCATCACCACTTTAATTTAAAACCCAGAAATTCAATTCCAGGGCTATATACAGCCACTGGCATGGAATATCCGGCTTGCCCAGATAGCCAATTAGCTGTCTGGTTAGCGGCAATATTCAGCTGCTGACCACATAGTTAAACCAGCAAAGGTTAGGCCATCTTTTTTTGTCCTAACTTTAGTAGGTTTAAGTTAAGTGGCCAGAGGCTGTATCACCGTTGCCCAGTTAACTCTGGTTACTGCCTCCACTCCACCCCCCAGGATGTCCCAAGGCCAAGCAGTTAGGATTAGGGTGTTGAGAGATATAAACTGGAGATATCCAGCTAACTGGTTAAACCACTTTGAAGATGCCTCCCTATATGTTTAGATTTCTAAGCTCATCTCAGAGATTCTAAAGCAGATTTCATTTTTAAAAACTGAAAATGCAGAGGCAAAGATGGAGAAAGGCAGATATAGATGAAAGAAATCAAACTGCAGATACACAGGTTGGGGAACTGTTTATTTAATGTGAAATTTAGCAAGGATTCTCTACCTTTCCGTTCCTGTACTAGGCAACTGGTCTAAGGCAAGGGCGTCCCAGTCGTAGAGGAAGAGGGAGTTATCTATCTTTCTAGATCATCCCTGTTGTCACCAGCACAAAGAAGCTATTTCCTGAAATGATTGTGAAGC
Source organism: Ichthyophis bannanicus (assembly GCA_033557465.1). Taxonomy (NCBI): domain Eukaryota; kingdom Metazoa; phylum Chordata; class Amphibia; order Gymnophiona; family Ichthyophiidae; genus Ichthyophis; species Ichthyophis bannanicus. The sequence goes on along the minus strand of CM066032.1, from coordinate 156,699,694 downwards.
AGTACAGGTGATAGGATTGGAGGAACAGGGGGAGAGGCTTGTGCTAAAAAATTTTCTCTTAAATTGCTGCTCCTTGATAGCTCTGGAACCAGTTATGCCAACTCAAAGATTGATAATCTAAGTTGCTGTTCACAAGTTTCAAATTTGTGGCAATTTAACCTTCAAGGCAGCACTGGAGAGGAGAGCACAGACCAGATCCACCATGCAAACCCCTACTAGTCCAGCACATGGGCGTCTAGCCATCATGGCAAAGATCCTCAACTTGTCTCTTACCTTTCCTATTTTGGGGCACAAAGGACAGGACAGGTGTCATTTTCCAGTTCTTCCATTCTTGCACGCAGATAGTATTCAGTTCTCTGAATATAACAGAGCAAGATAGAAACATAGAAATATGACGACAGAAAAGACCACATGGCCTATCTAGTCTGTCCTTCCATATCAACAACTACAAGAGTCCCCTTTTTTCCTTTAGAGATCCTCTGTGTTTGTCCCATGCTTTTTTGAATTCAGTTACTGTCCTCATCTCTACCACCTTCACTGGGAGACTATTCCACGGATCCACCACTCTTTCCATAAAGAAATATTTCCGCATATCACTCCTGAATCTATCCCCCTTTCACCCTCATCCCATGTCCCCTCGTAGCAGAACTTGCTTTCAATTGAAAGAGGCTCTCCCCCTGAACATTTATGCCATGGAGATGAAGATGGACCATGCCTAGGAATCAACCTGTATCCTTGTGTTCTCTCTGACCCCTTGGGATCCAGCAGCCATTAATCCAGATGCTGTACATGTCTTTCACCAACATGTTGTTTTTTAAGGTTGCCTGATTGGTTTTCAATCAAGTTATGTTGACCTCCCTCTGGCATGAACTGTTCTCCTCTTGCCCTGTGCAGAGACACAAGACCAACTAAATAAGAGAATCTGTTATGGTAAACCTCAGAACAAATGAGAGGGTGTTCCAGAGCCTTTGTGGGCATGTAGCACGAGTCCCTTTTTCTGAAATAAAGCATTTTCATGATAATTGCCGCAGACTACTTATGCATTCCCTTCTACTGCTGTGAGCAGCAGATGTGACGCTTTATCCCTAACAGCAGATTATAAAAGATTATAGCAAGGCTAACAATGGTTACTGCAATAGTTCCATAGTGGATTAGAAATGTGACTCCCAAAATAGCAGCTAGCGACTTAACATCTAAAGTATTTTATTTTGTGTTTGGGATGAAGAGGATAGTTCGTGGTTAACAATTATTTTGCATCTTGATAAAACCTCTCGGCTGAACTAATTAGAAGTGCCGGCAGGATATCGTGACAGGCTGGTCGCTTGCTGCACTATGTTGCTGAAATAGACTTGCCTCTTTGCCATAGCAGTCTATTTGTGTACCCCAGTGCTAGGGAGGAGTAGCCTAGTGGTTATAGCAACTGCTTAGTACCTAGCCAATCAAGGGTTAATTCCCACTAGGACTCCTTGGACAAGTCACTTTACCTTCCATTTCCTCAGAAGAAAAGGCCTGGCAATCTACTTCCGATGATACATTGCCAAGAAAACCCAGAGGCAACTGGGTTGCCAAGAATCAGCACTGACTTGATGGCACTAAAAAAAAAGTGTTTCATAGGCTTACATGTGTGCATTCAAAAGCTGACCAATAAAGAGGATCCATGCAAATTATTTTCATCATTTGTAAGCTGCCATACTTTTACCTGAACAATCTTTCATAGGATTATAAAGCCACTAATCTGAGGGATTTCATGCCTAGGCATTTAACCTGTGACCTGCTCAATATTACACGGAGAGTAACTGAGATGGAATTAGAACCCGGGTCCGCATGATTCATAGATCAGTGTGCCAACCCTTGACAATTACTCTGTCCCACCTAATCTCCTAACTGACATTTAAAAGAGTTGTCTGTCCCTGTCTGCAAGGCTTCAGAGTAGATTTGTGAATGCATTAAAAGTCTGAATCCATGTGTTATAGGAACTCTGAGACTAGAGATGTTTGGGGGAGGAAGAAAATATATGAAACCTTGTCTGTTGGGTAAGGTTTGCCTCTTTGCGGATGATACCAAAATCTGCAATAGAGTAGACACCCAGGAAGGTGTAGATTTATTTATTTATTTATTTATTTAAAGTCTCTTTTATACCGCGCTATTGACATCAGCGCGGTTTACAGTGAACATTAAACTACACATCTCAGATTGCTGATTTGTGTTTACAAAAAACAGGTATCATAACTTGGGTATACATTAAAACAATTTTAACAGGGAAAAACATGATAAATATATACAAACCACTTTATGTAGCTATATAAAGGGTTAAATGAACTGTACAAGCATCTCATAGTGGGGGAAGGTTAAATGTGTGATTGCGAGTATTCAGTCAAGAGTGTGAGATGCGTGTGCTTGGGGAGCTGCGTTGAGGTGTGGAAGTGGGTGGATGTGAGGTGGAGACTGAGGCATCATAGTGAAGAAGAAAAAGGTGATGTTTCAGTGCCTTCTTGAATTGACAGAGATCACTGATAGTTCTGATAGTTGCGGGTAGAGCGTTCCAGCAGGATGGTGCAAAGAAGGCAAAGGCTCTAGAACTGGTAACTTGGGAGCACTTAGTGCTTGCCTTAGGGAGAATGAGGGTATTTGAGGCATTGGATCTTCTTACCCGATTAGGAGGTGTAATTGATACTAGCTCAGAAATGGCAGTGGCTGGGTATTTCTTGATGGCCTTGTGGGTCATAGTTAGAATCTTAAGAGATCCTGGCTTGTATGGGGAGCCAATGCAACTGTTTTAGTATTGGAGTAATGTGGGATCTTCTGGAGGCTCCGTGGAGGAATCTTGCGGCTGAGTTCATTGCAAGTTGTAAGGGGTTGGTCGTACTCTTTGGAAGGCCATGTAATATCGCATTGGCGTAATCAAGGTGGGGCATTATTAGGGCCTGAAAAACAGTTCGAAAGTCTTCAGGTTCTAACAGCTGACGAAGATGGCGAAGGGTCCGAATTTTATGATATACCAATTTTGTTATGTTGTTGATATGAGCCTTCATGTTGAGCTGCTGATCAAGTGTAACTCCCAGGTATCTTACTGAAGCCTTGCATATGAGCTCTGCATCACGAACTTTGATGGATATGGGTGGAATAAATGCCGGATTCCTGGTGACAAAGAGGGCTTCTGTCTTTTTGAAGTTTAACTTAAGCCTTTGCGCATTTATCCAGTCTGTGACTGCGTCAAAGCATTTGATTAGAGGGGAGAGGTCAAGATGTTCAGTCGAGATTGGCATGTACATCAAGACGTCATCGGCATAGACAAGGCAGTTGATGTTAAATGAGTGGATAAGGTCACAGATGGGCTGCATGTAAATGTTAAACAGCAAGGCAGATAGGGAGGAGCCTTGTGGAACCCCTTTCGTTTGGAGGAAGGGGTCGGATGTGGAGGGGCCAGAACGGACGTACTGCCAACGATCCGAGAGGTATGACGCGCACCATGATAGCGCCGAACCGTGGACTCCCTTCTCTCGGAGGCGTCGAAGAAGGACTTCATGGTCTACTGTATCGAAGGCAGCGGCAATGTCCATAAAGATTAGAACAAAGCCTTGTCTGATGTTATCCAGGCCTATGGATAGAGTGTTGAATAGGGTTGTCAATAGCGTTTCAACACCATGCGCTTCACGAAATCTGTGCTGGCAGGGGTGCAGTGGCGCGTTGGTATCTATGTGATCCTGTAATTGACGTTGGGTGATCTTTTCAATGATTTTCGATAGGAGGGGTATGCTGGAGATAGGTCTGTAGGATTCCATCATTGAGGGGTCCAACTTATTGTTTTTTAGGAGAGGTCTGATGGCGGTCTGTTTCAGGCTTCGAGGGAATGTTCCAGTAGAGAATGATACATCTATAAGCTTGGATAGGAAAGGGCTGAGCTCAGCACGTAGGGATTTTATCCAGGGAGCTGGACACGGATCAGAGGGTGATGTAGTGGTGTTTATACTTGATATAGTGTCTTGAATGACTCTGTTGGTTGGGGTAGAGAAGGATGTGATGGTGTGTTGGGTCACACTTAAGGAATAACATGAGGAGGGATCTAGCTAAGCTTCAAGAATGGTCTAGAATTTGGCAGCTGAGATTTAATGTTAAAAAATGCAAGGTCATGCATTTGAGCTGCAGTAATCCAAGGCAGCAATATAGTATAGGGGATGGAGTACTTCTGTCCACAAAAGAAGAGCGGGACCTAGGTGTGGTTGTGTCTGATGATCTTAAAGTAGCTAAACGGGTAGAAAAGGCGACAGTGAAAGCTAGAAGGATGCTTGGGTGTGTAGGGAGAGGAATGGCCAGCAGAAGAAAGGAGGTGATAGTGCCTCCGTGTAAGTCTTTGGTGCGACCTCATTTGAAGTATTGTGTGCAGTTCTGGAGACCGCTCCTTCAAAAGGATATAAACAGGTTGGAGTCAGTACAGAGGGTGGCTACTAAAATGGTTAGTGGTCTTCATTATAAAGCATATGAGGACAGATTTAAGGATCTTAATATGTATACTTTAGAAGAAAGGCGGGATAGAGGTGATATGATTGAGATGTTTAAATACCTCAATGGCATAAAAGCATAGGAGGAGAGCCTCTTTCGACTGAAAGCAAGCTCTGCTATGCAGGGACATGGGATGAGGGTAAAAGGGGATAGACTCAGGAGTAATATGTGGAAATATTTCTTTACGGAAAGAGTGGTGGATCTGTGGAATAGTCTCCCAGTGGAGGTGGAAGAGATGAGGACAGTATCTGAATTCAAAGAAGCATGGGACAAACACAGAGAATCTCTAAAGGAAAAATGGGGACTGTTGTAGTGGTTGATATGGAAGGGCAGACTAGACAGGCCATGTGGTCTTTTTCTGTCGTCATGTTTCTGTGTAACAAATACAAGAAGTTTGGTATTCTTCCCTATTTCTGTACTAATCAGCACTGTTGGTATATTGTGTTGTAAGCTGTAGTTCCAATAAGCATAACTGAACTAAAAAGCAGTATTTATCAGCATTAATCATTAAATTCTTGAAGATTTCAGTCACATACAACACACAGGTTCTCCTCCTCCTCCCTTCCTACCTCCCCCCTCCCAACCCCAGACATTCTCAGACGCAGAAGCCCAGCCTTATTCTCTTCTGGCAGCTTAACCTTTGGTGGTATGCCCAGACAGGAGCGACAGAGAGCATCGTACATGCTGGAGTATGTCTTTGAGTAATGGCGTGTTTGAGGGCTATGAACTTCAAAGCAGCGGTCCCAGGGCAAATCTTCACAATCTGCCTTTGACAATAGCAGAGAAATACAGCTCCCATCTAGCAGACCCAAGCTCTCTGTTTTCGCAGCGCCCAGCACTGTTGATCCCCCTTTGGAGTTAGCCCCTTAACTTTCTTGTCTCCTCAGCCTTCCAGAAGCACCTTTTGCAGGTATCGTGTAGAACCAGCAAGGCTCTTTAACCATTATCACAGAGGGTCTTTTTGAATGTAAAGGAGGAGGAAAATAAAGACCAGCCAGCCCTTTTGACTCTACTTGTTTGAGAACTTATCCTTTTTTTTTGCCATTTTGATACATGTTCTGCTGCAAGCCAGATGCCAGAGCAAAGGCATAACTCAAAGAAAATCGCCTGCAGCCTCTCTCTGATAAATGCATGAAAACCCATAAAGCCTGGGTCACTCCGCACTCTCCTTGCACAGAGGAAAATGATTACAGCTCCCTCCTGCCCCATCCCTGTTTGCTGTTGTGAAATACAGCATCACATAGAGTGGAGCTGAAGGACCCAATGGACACATGATCTTTTCAATCAATTGGTCTTCAAGCATCTTTGGGAAAACTTAGGTATGTCCTTTGGGGGAAAACACAAAATCTGCACACTGTGGTCAAGTTCTCATAGGAACTTCCTGGGATATATTCCAAACCTTCTTGAAGATACGCAGACTGATGATATCCAGTGAGGTGGGCAAATAAATAATGGAAATTGATGGGGGCAGAGAGGGAGACAAACAGATCAGGAAATAAACTAGACTGGGGGAAGGGACAAGAGAAATAGCAAAATTCAGAGGGGAAAGACTTGTGTGAAGGATTAACACACGAGACACTTCTGGAACTTGAAACAAAGCAAATCGAAGAAAAAGATGATACGAGACATAAATTACAACTGTGACCCCCATGCGTTAGGTGTGCCTGATACCATAATTTATTTCCCATGGGAACTTGGGTGCTTTATAAGACATCTGTCTCACTGTCCTCCAGTGGAGAGATATATGGCATGCTGCAGACACTGTACTTTATTTCTTCTGCCCAGAATATTTTATCTCATGCCACTTTGGGGTTATGAATCAGAATCTGAAGTCAGGCGTTTATTAGTGAGACAAAACAAAGGGCAAAGACAGAGGCAATTAGGTGGCGCTGAGATGCCGATATCCAGGGTTACCGGGATAACCTACCTGCAAAGATCAATAAAAAAGTCTGAGATTTTTTTTTATAAGTTAGTTACGATGTTTATATACTACTTTCTCAGTCAAAGTTGTCCAAAGCAGTTATGTAGGAAGATAAATAATCCTTCCCTATCCTCCTTTTCAATGGACTATCTTAGCATGTTGCTGACAAGCTTTCAAGAGCTGGGCCATTGCTTCATCAAGACAATGCAAAATGGGCCAAGTAGCCTGATGTCAGCATATACAAACAAATTTAGGCTGACTTATAGTTTCCATGTTTATTTTTCAAAGAATTATAAAGTAACAAGATTAGAGTAGGGTTTTGTTTGTCTCTCAGGCTGTAAGTGGTGCACTGGTACCTCTTCCTAGACCTCTTTTGCGATGGGGCCCGTTCTCTGGTCCGGTAGTCCAGCGATGTTCTCTGTCAGAAGAATTGATGATCCAGGAACTCACTTTGATCAGTGATATTCTGTTATTACCTACTTCCTAATTTTAACCAAATCAATAAAGAAAACTATCCTAAAACTTTAGACTGATTCCCCAGTCACTTAGATTTAAAACTTAGGAAAAGTGAACCTTATCAGATACTATTTCTATTTCAAAAATAAAGGATAATCATTGGTCCCTATCTAGACTCATACACTCACACTGGCCAGTCACACATACTCCCTTTACACTCACAAAGAAAAAAAAATCATTGCTTTTAGAAATCAGGAATTCTTTGTTACATCTAGTTCAAGTAGCCACTGCCTGTCAGGGGTTAACTATAGCGCTTCTCTCCATCAGATTGTCTCCAACAGCACACAGAACCTGGCACGGCCAGAGCACAGCAGAGCTATCAAGATCCCTTTATAGGTTTAAAAAAAACTTTCCTCCACTGAAGCTTTACCATAGCTTTAGCTTCTATATTTTTAGTTCTTTTGAGAAAGCTCAACACAACTTTCCCTTAGGATTCTCAAAGTCATAGGCAGTTGCTTCTTTTCCTATGTTTATCACACAATAGAATTTCCCAACTCAAATTCAATCAGAAAATTCCCAACAGAGCTATCAAGGGCTATTCTCTCTATAGCCACCACAGACTCTTCCACATCAACTCTGTGCTGGGCACACAGAACTCAACTGGGAAGCTCCGTTACCAATTTCCCTCTGTTCTCTCCCCCTTTCCACCAGTAATCACCATTAAGACCAAAGCACCTCAGCTCTCGATAAAATTTCATCACTTGAACCAGATTTTCCAACTACCTCAATCCAAGTTTCCCTCATACACACCCTGCGCTTTTTCATCACCAGCCCCAACTGCCAGTTCCTCTGCCAAACAAACAACATTCTAACCTTCCTCCCAAAGCAGATGTCCTAAAAAACACAGCACTTCTCTGCCTTCTCCGCAGCTGTGGGGAAGGAAGAAAAAAAACAAGCTGGCTACCCTAAACAGCCCCGAAGCAGCGCCACCAACCCTGGGGACAAAGCAAAAAAATGCAAGCTGCCCTTGGCAGCCCAGTCAACTGCTCCAGCCCGTCCTGGGCCAAAAAGGTACTCTTGGTTTTGTTTTGTTTTTTGTTTTGTTTTTTTTAACCCTACTGGTTACAGTATGTTATCCAGATAGTAATGATATTTAGTGGCTATCTTGATAATTTGAAAGCCCACCCCAAAGTCAGCTCCATATCCTACAAATAATATTGCACCATTAGGGAGCCCTTTTTACTATAGTGCAGTAGGATTTTGTATGTACTGCATGTTTAGCACTAAAACTAATGTCTGCTAAGTACAAAGCCTCCAAGGTAACTGTAAGGGGCGTGGCTAGAATCTGCCTTGCAATTACCACACAGGGCAGACACTTACCACACAGACCCATGTTCTATGGCTTGGCAGATAGCACAGGTGCATTCACGCTACCTGACAAGTCATGAAATGTAGGCCCAGCCAAAACAAAAACTTTGAGAAAAACAAGTGCCACATGGTGGTGCTCAACCACTCCTGCACCCCGGGATAGACCCCTCCCCATCCTAGCCACAACCCTTCCCCAAGCCCAGCACAAACAGTATACAATGCTGTACTCCCCCCCACCAAAGCATAGTCCCCACCACCTGATCAGCACCCCTATCTAGGACAGCTCCCCTGACACAAGGCCCCTCCTTATCTCAAGATCCTCTGAAATCAAGACCTCCCTGAGGCCTGACCCCAGTAGCCCTATCCTGACCCCCTCCCAGGTTACTTATAAGGCTGATCTCCCTGGTGTCTAGTGGATGGGGCAGGAGCAATTCCCCTTTCACTCCTGCCCCATGGCCACCCGGATTCAAAATGGCAGTTTGGGGGAGGGGCTTGAGTCAGGGGAAGCTATCCTGGACAGAGGTGTTGATCAGTCAGGAGGGGGGGGACCATGCTGTAGTAGGGGGTACTTTCTTTGTGTATGTAGTTGAATGCTGAAGTATCAGAACACTGGGGTGTGATTATTTCAGTAGTAGGGGATACAGCATTTCATACGTCTCCGTGCTGGGCTCCGGGGGGAATGGAGCTAGGAAGGGGTAGGGTCTCTCTTGGGGCATAACGGTGGCTGAGCAGCACCACGCTTCTCTTTTTGTAGGCTACAGTAGCCACGCCACCGGACTGCCAGTGGACTGGCTGCACTTACCACCACCTCTTAAGTTTGTATTTACGTGCAGTCACGCTGTCTGTAGTTGTGACAGCTAACTCTCAGTCACCATGCCACTCCCACTACGATCCTGAACCATTCCAGGGTATTCCGTCCACGCAAGAACTACCGCTTGGGTATGGCAGCTGGCATATGCTAACAGTTACCGTGGTTTTGCTCAGACACTTAGCAAATACTAATTCATGTGCTAACACATTTTAGTAAAAGAGCCCCTAAGAGAGATTTTTAGCCCAATCCTATGCAAATAGTTTCTAAAAATATACAAATAATGCAGTTATACATTCGCTGGCCGCTGGAGAGCGTATAACTTTGTTTCAGTATCGGGACAAATGTATGCTATTTATTTCATAGTAATTAAAGAAGCAGTACTAGAAAAAATGTTTAAATAATTCATTTGCCAATTTTAAAGAAATATACTCTTAGGTGCCCCTTTTTATTTGTTTTAATTATTAACTCATCTGCAAGAAAATATTAATTCTGACAGCTTTCTAAAGTCTTTCCTGAAACTACTTCCAGCAACATATCAAAAATCTTACATAAACCACATGAACAAATGGACATGGAAGAGGCTTTTCAAAAAATTAAAAAGAGTATTTTTTTCATTTGCACTAATGGCCGAGGTGAAAGTGGGCGTGTCCTTTCACTTTGAAAATTGCTCTAGGAGAAGGTACCCTCTCTCCTACTTGCATCACTGTTCTTTTTGAATATTTTCTCAACCAAAACAATGTGCATAGTTTTGAAAATCCAAAACTGCAACTGGTTTATTCTCCCCTGCCCTAATGCAGCCCTGGGAATGCCTCTGCTTTAATACAGTAAAGGAGGCATTCCGAACCCTGAATAAGGGCCATCGACATGCGGGCTGGGCTTCCAACCCGTGCTCAGCTCCCCGGCCCTCTTATGCTGCAAGCGTTCCCTGCAGGTACACAGCGTTTTTGTGGGGAACGCTGGACATGGGCAGAAGGGGGCGGTGCTGGGGCAGAGCGGGGGGGGGGTGGCCAGCCGCCAGAACATACAGACCCTATTCCAGTCAGGCCTCTTTACATTCCCCAGCATGCCCTAGGAAGCCCAGGCTATTCCATCTCAACAGTGGAATAAGTCTAGAGGGTCGCACACCCCTGCACTCCAGGGCCCTTGACTCGCCATGACCCTGCAGCCACAATCCAGGTCATAGGGGCCTCCAGCCTTCAGTAGTCTGCAGGGGCAGGCGTGGGCAATGGCATTCTAAGCCGCCATATAGATGGCTCGTTGCCATGGTGTGAGGATGCCACTGCTCCCTCACCCCAGCAGTGGCATCCTGGCATGTGGATGGGCAGCTCCCCGTACATCAATCTCCTCAGCATACAGGGAGCATCTGGACATGTATGTCCCCAATTCTGCCATTGTGGGTATGCCCAGACCCCACGGCAGTAGAATCAGGTCTCTCCCAGGCACGTCAATGATTTGGCCGTGCACTGATCTGAATCGGCCTCCACAAGTGCAACAATGCCCACAAGATGAATGGTTATCAAATAATTTCTGCAGCTAAAATATTAATTTACTCTTAGAAATAGCTTTTAAAACTCCTCATCCATGTGTTGGCAAGGAATGAATGCATGAAATCCCTATACTGCTCAGACTCCAGTCTCTTAAACCATTGCTTCCTGATGGTACTCATAATCATCTTGAGACACGTTGAGGATAGGCCGAAGAGCTGATTCAGGTCCGGTCATGCTAAAAGCTTTCTATCCCTAAGAAAACATGGACAGACAGTGCAGGTCTTTCACACTGAGAATCCAACACAGTATAGCATAAAATACGAACACTGAAGAACCTATGCCCTCTTCTCACACCAGAACTCTTCCGCACTGTATGCCAGGCAATTTTATCCCCCATCCTGCATTACAGCAACATAATCTATCTAGGTCTACCTAAACAAACCCTTTACCCACTCCAAATGGCCCAAAACACAGCTGCAAGGATCATTCACAGTGCACCATGGCGTTTCCATACCACACACATCCTTAAGCAGTTACACTGGCTACCCATCACAGCCAGGGGTCAAGGGGAAGTGCAGCATAAACTAGCTGTGAACTGCTGTGCTTTCCTTGGGGGTGGGATTATAGTTACCTTTCCAGGTCTTGCTGGGTACCTTATTTATTTATTTTATTTATTTAGACAGTTTTGTATACCGCCTTATCCTTCAATCAAAGCGGTCACAACACAATTGGGGGATACATTTAACACGCGGGGATATGAGACACATTCACTAATACTTACAGGGAACACCTTCAAATGGTGACCCTCATTGTATAAAATCTATACTGAATCCAAGCAAGGCGATGCTACAATTGAAGAAGTATGGTAAGAACAAGAGAGAAAAATACATACTGGCCACACATCGTCCAGGATAAAAAGGTGCCCACCCATAGCTTGCGCACTAGGACTAACAATGGTGTTTGTGATGGTGCAAGTACCGGAGATGTAAATAACATCCCTGCCACAGATAAAGGTCATGGTGAGCACGTTCACGGATCCACTGTGGCAGGAGATAAACCAATGAAATTAATAAAAAAGTTAAGAGGACTTCTGCAGATAAGGAGGAGATAATGTACTTCTACTTTTTTGCTACAAACCCTATATTTAAATCAAGAGGGTATTCAAGTAGAATCCACCAAAAACTGGAAGAAAAATTGCAAAAAGCAACCAATGTAAATTTAAGGTTTTTAATTTTGCAGAACAAAGCAAAGTAGTATGTGAATGATAACATCTTGAAGCAACTAAAGGCTTCCGTGGAAAGAGAAATACAGAGAGGAGGAGGAGACCTGGGTGAGAGTACCAGAAGAAAGGAATACACAGAAACAGAAAGAGCAGTTGACGGGGAGATGGAGCTTGGAGATCTAGACTTGCAGGAGAGTGAGATAACTACAGGACAGACCAACTAATCAACTAAAGAGGAGGAAGAAAGGGAGCAGAAAGACCCAGAGGTGGAGGAATTCAAGATCGAACTCCTAGTCCACATGGAAAAAGATGAATATGCTGGGTTTCGGGCAAGTTAAATTTAACACCAAAGGTTAAAAGTTTGACTATAAAGATGAACCAGGCCACATCCAATATAAATGGACCATTTATTGAGATCACTAAAATAAATCGAATACAGTATTGTGTGGTTAAAATTATTACTGCAAGAATGCTACCAGCTAAAGTGCAGGGCCAGAAGACAAAGAATACCAATAACAGTTCCTCTTTGGAAAAGGTGCACTGAGGGAAAAGTATAGTCATTGCATGCGGAGGTATCCCTGATAGACGGATATCTAAAAGGATTAAGATAATTAAAGATATTAAGGAATATCCAAGACATTAAGCTGAAGCATGCTGCATTTAACAAAAGAAGACCTGAAATTTATATTTTCAAACATTAAATTTAAAATAGCAGCAGAAACGCAAAAACTAAGATATGAAGAAAGCCGAAAAGAAAGATATCAAAATAAGCTATTTAGAGAGAACCCAAAACAATTTTACAGGGAATTGGGAAAGAGCATTAAGATACTAAAAGTACCATCAACCAAAGCCGAAACAGAAAGCTTCTGGATAAAACTATACAAGGACCCAATAAAGCACAATCAAGAAGCAGAATGGTTACCTTGCAGACAGGAGCATTTAGAAAAAGCAAACATCACACCTATGGAATGGCCTGCAGGTTAAAGTGAGCCCCAAACTGGAAGAGCCCTGGCCCAGATGGAGTAACCAACTTTTGGCTCAAACAGTTAACATCACTCCACCCAGATCTGGTGAATTGCAAAAATTAATTGTTTATGCAGCCAGATTTAACACCACAATGGCTTACTACAGGAAAAACATTTCTCCTTCCAAAAGGAGACCCAAGTAACACTCCCAGCAATTATAGACCAATAACCTGTCTACCTACAATCTATAAGCCATTCACTGCGGTCCAATAACATCATGACAATAGAGCAAAAGGGCAACAAGAGAGGGGCATATGGCACCAAATAGCCTTATTCAACATTAACTGGTATCATAGCCAGCGCTAAGAAAAGCAGAAATCTCAGTATTGCATGGATTGATAAGAGAGCTTTGGGCAGCGTTTCCACACTCAAGGATAATAAATTGCCTTGAAATGTATAAAACAAATCCTGGTTTGATAGAGTATATTAAGTTCACCATGGCAATGTGGCAAGCCACACTCTTTTTGAAATATGAAGATGGTCAGTATATCATTCCTAATATCAGGATCCAGCGAGGAATATTTCAGGAGGATTTCCAGTTGCCCCTTCTGTTTTTGTGTGGCACTTAATCCAACGAGTACTCTCATCAGTTCTTTGGGATATAGATTTAGCATGAATCCTAAAGAAGGTAACAACCCAGAAACATCTCATTTATTATTTGTAGATGATCTGAAGCTCTATAGTTCCAGTGACCAACAATTAGCAGAGCAACTCCATGTGGTGAAAAGCTTTCTGATGACATCAGGATAGCAATGCAATATCGCCACTACCAGATGAGCAACAGTCTCTGCCTCCGCTCCACCCTGGAATACTCCCAACACACCCTGATGCTAATCGCATAGCACTGGGGCGTGTAGCGGGGTTAAGAGGATATTCAACGGCACTAACCATGTAAGTGCTATTGAATATCCCAATTTAAGGCATTTACACAATTTACTGGGCTGTAAACTATGTAAATGCCTTTCAAATATCGGGCCCTCAAGATTTCTCTTCTAAATGTTCTATGACCCCGATCCATAACATGAACACATATCCACCTATTTGACTCCTTGGAAACTTGTATATGTACCCCACACTAACTCCCCTTATACTTGCATACCTGTAATACCCAAAGACCCTATAACTTTGACCATTACTTGTAACCATTCTTTGCTATATGCCCTTTGTAAACTGTTTTGACTTTTAGAAAGACGGTATAGAAAAAAGTTAAATAAATAAATATGCCCAAGGCAAGTCACTTAACAATCCATTGCCTCAGAAGAAAGTTTAATGTATAATCAAAGTTATGAATGTCTCTTTTTTAATGTATATTACCAAGCTTAAATTACAATGTAAACCACTTTGACTAAATGATAAAGCAGTATAAAATCCTGCCAAATAAATAAGTAAATAAAAACCTTCTCTCATCCCAGATTAAGCATTCCAGCAGGTGAGCCTATCACTGTCCATTTTATATATTCTGCAGCCATTGAGACTGATGTCAATGTAAGGTTTCCTGCTCAACCCAACCAGACAGGCTCGCTGAGTTCTGGCTACCCTCCTCCTCATTCCCTTCCTCCAAGGCCAGCCCATCCATTGTGCGAGAATATTGTCTGCATGTGGCCCTGTATCTCAGGGGGCCCCATGCCTAACCAACTGTCAAGGGAACCAGGGAGGCACAAAGCCCTGGTTCACCTCTGAACAGCTACTGGAGTAAAGAGCAGCATTTTCCTTCTCTCCCATGGTTCTGATAAAAAGATGCCGCCATAATTCTGAGTTCTGGGAGGTGAAACGGGCCCCCAATTATTATTGTTATTATTATTATTATTATTAAAGACTTATAAAGCGCCGCAACATATGAAGCACTGTACAAACATAGAATAGAGACAGTCCCTGCTCATCAGAGCTCACAATCTAATAAGACAGAAAACAAAATAAGTTACATAATACAAATAACAAAAATTTACAGGACAAAGTAAGCAAATGTGATAGAGAGATCAAGAATAGGGTAAGACAGGAATGGAAAGCAATAGTGAAGAGGTAGGATTTTAGTCTGGACTTGAAAATGGCCAGGGAGGATGCCTGGCGCACAGAGATAGGAAGACTGTTTCAAGCAAAGGGTGCTGCCAGTTGGAAGGAGCGAAGTCTGGAATTGGCAGTACGAGTAAAGGGCATAGATAAACAAAGACTGTTAGAAGAGCAAAGCAACCGAGAGGGGATGTAAGGAGAGATGAGAGATGAAAGGTACTGGGGGGCAGAAGAGTGAATACATTTATAGGTCAGGAGAAGAAGTTTAAATTGGATATGGAGATGGATGGGAAGCCAATGAAGCGATATGAGGAGTGATGTGGGAAAAACGAGACTGGCGGAAAATGAGTCAAGCAGCGGAGTGTTGAATTGACTGAAGAGGAACAAGGTGGCTTGCAGGGAGGCCAGCAAGGAGAACGTTACAATAATCAAGACGGGAGGTGATTAAGGAGTGGACAATCAATTTAGTGGTGTCAACAGAGAGGAAGGGGCGAATTTTGGAAATATTGTATAGAAAGAAATGACAAGTTTTAGCAATGAGCTGGATATGTGAAGAGAAAAAGAGAGAGGAATCGAAGATAACACCAAGGTTATGTGCTGAAGAAACAGGGAGGAGTACAGAGTTATTAACAGAGAGAGAGAAAGGGGAAAGAGGAGGGGAAGCATTCGGGGGAAAGATAAGAAGCTCAGTTTTGGCCATGTTCAGTTTTAAGCGGCGGTGGGACATCCAGGCAGCAATGTCAGAGAGGTAGAGTGAGATCTTAGACTGGATATCAGGAGAGATAACAGGTGCAGAAAGATAGATTTGAGAGTCATCGGCATAGAGATGATAGTGAAAGCCATGGGAAGAGATAAGGGTGCCAAGGGATTGGGCATAGAGAGAGAAGAGGAGTGGACCTAAGACGGAACCCTGAGGAACTCCTACAGGTAGTGGGGTTGAAGAGGAGCCATCGAAGCACACACTGAAAGAGCGATGGGATAGATAGGAAGAGAACCAAGATAGTACAGAGTCTTTGAATCCAAGTGAGGATAGGGTGATAAGAAGAAGGTTATGGTCAACAGTGTCGAAGGCAGCAGAGAAATCAAGAAGAATGAGGACAGAGTAAAAGCCTTTGGACTTTGCCAAGAACAAATCATTCGAGACCTTAGTAAGAGCAGTTTCAGTGGCGTGTAGGGGACGGTGGCCGGATTGTAAAGGATCCAAGAGGGTATGAGAGGGGAGGAAATCAAGGCAACAGTGATAGACTGCACGCTCAAGTAGTTTAGAGATGAAAGGAAGGAGAGAGATGGGACGATAGTTAGAAGGACAAGTGGGATCAAGTGAACGTTTTTTGAGGAGGGGTGTAACCACAGCATGCTTGAAAACAGAACGGAAGGTTGCAGTGGAGAGAGAGAGGTTAAGAATACGAGAAATAGAAGGGACGAGAGATGAAAAGATGGATCTAAGGAGGTGGGTGGGGAAGGGGTCAGAAGAGCAGGTAGTAGGTTTGGAGGAAGAGAGAAGGAGCAACGTTTCCTCATCAGAGACCATAGGGAAGGAAGAAAGGGTGACAGATGTTTGGGGAGGGGAGAAATGGGATATAGGGGGGGAAGAGGGGGAGGAGGGGAACTGGATGGTGATTGTGTGGCTTTTGTCATGGAAGTAGTTAGTAGAAGCACACTGAGGAGAGAATTGAGTGTGCTAAAGAGATGACGAGGATTAGAGGAAAGAGAGTTAGTCAGATTGAGGAAGTAAATTGACCCCAATTGACCTCCCGGCACTCAGTGCACCACCAGGGTCTTTTTTATCACAGCTGCAGGTCTTCTCCAGCTCCCTCAACAGCCGGTCAGGCATTGGGCACCTTTTGGTCTGTGGCCTGGGGGGGAGGGGGCTGGGGACTAGAATGAGAACAGAAACGGGGGGCTAGAATGGAATGGAGGGGGACTAGGGGCTAGAACAGGAATTGGGGGCAGGACTGAAAATGGTCTGAGTTTGAGGGATGGGGGACTGGGCCTGGAAAGGAGTGAAGGGTTAGGGCAGCCATTATAGTTGGTGATTCGATCATTAGGCATGTAGATAGCAGGGTGGCTGGTGGACATAAGGATCACCTGTTAACATGCCTGCCTGATGCAAAAGTAGCAGACCTCATGTGCCACCTAGACAAGGTCTTAGATAGTGCTGGGGAGGAGTCTGCTGTCTTGGTACATGTCGGTACCAACGACATAGGAAAATGTGGTAGGGAGGCTCTGGAAGCTAAATTTAGATGCTTAGGTAGAAAGTTGAAATCTAGAACTTCCAGGGTAGCATTCTCTGAATGCTTCCCATTCCACGCGTAGGACTCAAAAGGCAGGCAGAGCTCCAGAGTCTCAATGCATGGATGAGACGATAGTGCAAGGATGAGGGTTTTGGATTTGTTAGGAACTGGGGAACATTCTGGGGGAAAAGAGGAGCTCTTCCGAAGGGATGGGCTTCACTTTAACTGGGATGGAACCAGGCTGCTGGCATTTACTTTTTAAAAGGAGATAGAGAAGCTTTTAAACTAGATAATAGGGGAGAGCCAATAGTCGCCCAAGAGCGCATGGTTCAGAACAATGTATCCTTGAAGGATACTACCAAAAAAATGAAGTTAGGGCATATCAGCAGAGAAGTTTCAATAAAGACAAAACTAGCCCAAATACCATTAAGTATGGAGCAGACAGAGCTAAAAGATTCCAAATTACTACTGCCTACCAATAGTCAGATTAATATGAATAAAATACAGTCTCTAATATGCTTGTATGCAAATGCTAGAAGTCTAAAAAATAAGATGGGAGAGTAAGAATACATAGCACTAAATGAAAGGTTAGATATGATTGGTATCTCAGAGACATGGTGGAAGAAGGACAACCAGTGGGATACTGTGATACCTGGGTTCAAACTATATCACAATGATAAAAACTGATCAAATTGGTGGAGGGGTTACGCTCTGTTAGAGAGAGCATTGAGTCACAAAGGATTAAAGTTTTACAGGAAACAAAATTTGCTGTAGAATCTCTATGGATTGAAATTCAATGTAAACAGGGGAAAGCGATGGCAGTGGGGGTGTACTATTGACCGCCTGGCCGGAATGAAATAATGGATGATGAAATGCTCAAAGAAATCAGGGAAGTTCATCCATTATTATAACTGTGCTTTAACTTTTATTTTAATTACACTGGTATCGACTGGGTCAGTGTCAAGGCAGGACTGCTAGATGAAATAAATGTCTGCTTCTTAGAGCAGCTGGTTCATGAACCAAGCAGAGGGGAAGCCATTTTGGACTTAGTGCTTAGTGGAACACCAGATCTGGTGCAAGAGATAAGGGTGTTGGGGTCACTTAGCAATAGTGATCATAGCATGATCGCGTTTGATTTAATGAATGGAGGAGGGATGGTAAGGAAATCCACAGTACTACTTTTTAACTTTCAAAAGGGAGATTATGATAAAAAGAGGAAAATAGTTAAGAAAAAATTAAAAGGATCAGTTGCAAAGGTTAAAGACTTACATTAAGCTTGGGTGTTTAAAAATACTATCTTAGAAGCCCAGACCAGTTGTATTCCATGATTTAAAAAAAAGTGGAAGGAAGTCCAAAAAACTGCCAGCATGGTTTAAAGGTGAGGTCAGAGAGGTTGCTATTGCCAAAAAAGCATCTTTCAGGAAATCGAAAAAAGAGTCAAATGACAAAAACTGGAAACAGCGCAAGCACTGGCAAGTTAGATGCAAGGCATTGATAAGGCAGGCAAAGAGAGAATTTGAGAAAAAGCTTGCTGTGGAAGCAAAAACGTATAATAAATACTTTTTCAAGTACATTCGTAGCAAAAAAAAACCTGTGAGAGAGTCAGTTGGACCATTAGATGATAGAGGAGTAAAAGGGGAACTAAGAGGGGGACAAGGCATAGCGGAGAGACTGAATGAATTCTTTGCTTCGGTCTTTACTGAGGAAGATTTAGGGATGTTACCCATGACTGAAGTGGTATTTAAAGGTGATACTGCGGAAGAATTGAAAGAAATATCGATACACCGGGAAGATGTATTACAACTATTTGATAAACTGAAGAGTAGCAAATCACCTGGACTGAATGGTATACATCCAAGGGTGTTGAAAGAACTGAAATATGAGATTGCAGACCTGCTGTTAGTAATCTGTGAATTATTATTAAAATCATCTGTAATACCTGAAGATGGCCAATGTAACGCCAGTTTTTAAAAAGGGTTCTAGGTGTGATCCAGGAAACTACAGACCAGTGAGCCTGACATCAGTACCAGAAAAAATGGTAGAAACCATTATAAAGAACAAAATTACTGAACATGTAGATAATCATGGCTTAATGGGAGACAGCCAACATGGCTTTAGGCAAGGAATATCTTGTCTTACTAATCTCTTATGTTTTTTTGAAGGTATGAAAAAACAGGTAGACAAAGGTGAGTCAGTTGATATAGTGTATCTGGACTTTCAGAAAGCCTTTGACAAGATCCCTCATCAGAGACTTTTGGCAAAACTAAAAAGTCATGGGATAGGAGGCAGTGTACTATTGTGGATCTGGAACTGGTTAAAACAGGGGTCTCAAACACGCGGCCCGCGAGAGCATCTTGTGCGGCCCGCGAAGTACCAGCGAGTAAAAAAAAAAAAAAATTCCAAACTTGCCGCCGCAGTATTAAGCGTCCCGCGGGCCCCTCTGCCTGGTCCTCTCCTCCCTGCAGTATCAGCTCCAAAAGCGGCGGCTTTCAGAGCCGCGAAGAGAGAGAGTTTCTCTCGCGCGGTTCTGAAGAGCAGCGCGAGAGTCTTCAGAACCGCGCGAGAGAAACTCTCTCTCTCTTCGCGGCTCTGAAAGCCGCTGCTTTTGGAGCTGAATGCTGCAGGGAGGAGAGGACCAGGCAGAGGGGCCCGCGGGACGCTTAATACTGCAGCAGCAGCAAATATACATTTTTTTTTCATCTAATTTGGCTGATGGTGGGAGGGGGGTTAGGACTGGTAATGGGCTGGGGGGGGGGGAGGCTAGGACTGGTAATGGCCTATGAGGGGGGTAACTGAAAATGGGGTGATGGGGGTAACACGGAAAATGGGGTGATGGGGGGTTAGTACTGGTAATGACCTATGAGGGGGTAACTGAAAATGGGGTGATGGGGGTAACACTGAAAATGAGGTGATGGGGGGGGTAGTCATGGAAATGCCCTATGAGGGGTTACATTAAAATGGGTTGATGGGGGTAACACTGAAAATGAGGTGATGGGGGGGGGTTAGTACTGGTAATGGCCTATGAGGGGGTAACTGAAAATGGGGTGATGGGGGTAACACTGAAAATGGGGTGATGGGGGGGTAGTACTGGTAATGGCCTATGAGGGGGTAACTGAAAATGGGGTGATGGGGGTAACACTGAAAATGGGGTGATGGGGGGGTAGTACTGGTAATGGCCTATGAGGGGGTAACTGAAAATGGGGTGATGGGGGTAACACTGAAAATGAGGTGATGGGGGGGGGGTTAGGACTGGTAATGGGCTATGAGGGGTAAGACTGGAAGTGGGCTATGGGGGGTTAGGACTGGTAATCGGCTATGGGGGGGCTAGGACTGATAATAGGCTGGGGGGTCTGCTAGGACTGGAAATGGGCTGAGTGGAAGGGGGGCTTGAACTGCAAATGGCTGATGGGGAGGGGGGCTTGGAATGGAAATGGGCTGTGAGGGGAGGGAGCTAGCACTGGAAATGGGCTGATGGGGGGGAGCTACGATTGGAAATGGGCTGATGGGGGGCTAGGACTGAAAATGGGCTGATGCAGTGACTAGAAGGGAGGGGGTGCTGTGTGGGACTGGAACTAGAAGGGAGCTGATGTTGGGGGAGGATTAGAATGGGATGGAGCTGGGAGAGTGAAATGGAGAGGGGAAAATATTTTGTGTGGGAGGGAAGACAAATCTACAATTGGCCAGGTAAGTGGGGATTGCGGATGGAGGGGTAAAATTTGAGTGGATGAAAATAGGAATGAGGAAAGAGCAAAAGGAGAAAGATTAATATGTTAAAGCAGATGTAGAGGGAGAATGGAAAAAGCTAGAAGAGAGAAGGACAAATGGACAGCAGACGATGGAGAGTTAGCAGAAGGCACGAAGAAACCAGAAGAAAGTGGCTGGAACTGAAAAAAAATGCACAAAAGGTAGAAAAATATCTTTATTTTGAATTTATTAACTGGAATATGTCAGTTCTGGGAAATGTGCATCAATAACGCCTGCGCTTTGTTTAGTACAAGAGGAAATTAATTTATAGTTTTATTTCTACAGTGTTGTTGTACATTCCAAGTTTGGCTTTTGGGGGGTCCCAGTTTAAATTGTCTTGTTTCTAAATTTGGTTCCTTGTTTGGTGATGGTGTATTCTGCATGTGTAACTGAGCTGAGGTATTCTGTTTATGTAATTCCTATTTGACATTGCTACTTGTTCTCTGTCCCCAGTAGGTCATGTATTGTTATTCTCTGAAATGTATTGATTTAATATTTGCAGTGTTGCCTTTTGATAGGTAGGGTATGGTGCTTTGTGAGTCCTGGTAGTGCTGTTAGGATATGGCGGGTTTGCTATGGGTTCTAAATGGGCAGTGTTTGTTTGTAGTAGTTCCTAATGTGCCTGGCGGTTGCCACTGGATTATAGTAATGTAGAAATCTTTTAGTCTTTCTTTATTCATGCACTCATTAAGAGGCATGTTTACTAAAAGTTAGGGTATGGTAACATTATGCAAATATTTATGCAAATGATGTCCCTTATGCAAATGAGGTCCCACGTCTCATGCGGCCCCCGGGTTATTTTACAAGTCCTCATTTGGCCCTCAAAGCAATTTGAGTTTGAGACCCTGGGTTAAAAGATAGAAAGCAGAGGGTAGTGCTAAATGGTCAATTTTCCCAATGTTTAAGGTGAATAGTGGAGTACCCCAGGGATCAGTGCTGGGTCTGCTGCTTTTTAACATATTCATAAATGACCTGGAAATGTGAACAACGAGTGAGGTTATCAAATTAACAGGTGACACAAAACTATTTAAAGTTGTTAAAACCCATGAGAATTGTGGAAAATTGAAGAGGATCTTGATAAATTGGAAGACTGGCCATGCAAATGGCAGATGAAATTTAATGTGGACAAGTGCAAAGTTATGCACCTAGGAAAGAAAAACCCAAACTGGTTACACAATGCGAGATTCCACATTAGGAAACACCACCCAGGAAAACAAATTTAGGCATCATTGTGGATAACATGTTAAAACCCTCCACCCAGTGTGGAGCGGCGGCCAAGAAAGCAAATAGAATGCTAGGTATCATAAGGAAAGGAATGGAAAATAAAACAAAGGATATTATAATACCTCTCTAGCGTTCCATGGTGCGACCGCGCCTTGAATATTTTGTGCAATTCTGGTTGCCGTATCTTAAAAAGATATAGCGTTATTAGAAAAGGTACAGGGAAGAACCACCAAAATGGTAAAGGGGATGGAAGGATACCCCTTTGAGGAGAGGCTGAAAAGGATAGGGCTCTTCAACCTGGAAGAGAGATGGCTGAGGGGAGATATGATAGAAGTCTATAAATTAATGAATGGAGTGGAACGGGTAAACATAGATCAATTGTTTACATCATCAGAATATTGAAAGACTAGGGGACATGTAATGAAGCTACAGGGTAACCTATTTAAGACTAAGAGAAAATATTTTTTCACTCAGCGTGTAATCAAACTCTGGAATTTGTTACCGGAGGATGTAGTAAAGGCTGTTAGTGTAGCTGGGTTTAAAAAAGGTTTGGACAAGTTCCTGGAGGAAAGGTCCATAAACCATTATTAAAAGGGACCCAGGATATCAATGCTTGACCCAATACAAGCATTGAGGAACCCTTGTCTTTTGGGAAAACTGCTTGATACGTATGACCTAGATTGTCCACTGTTGGAAACAGGATACTGGGGTTGATGGACCTTGGTCTGACCCAGTATGGCATATCTTATGTTCTTATGGCATAGTGGCACTTAATGCACATTAATATTTAGTAAACATATCCCTAAGTCATTGTTGGGACAAAAAAGAGGCTTGTGACAGGTTCCATTAAAAGCCGCCTAAAATTTGATGGGCAACATATACATTTTAAAATAAAATACATTGTGTTTATGCAAATGACGTCCAGTGGCTATGCAAATGGGCCCTTCAATGTTCTCTGCACATAGTCCCGCATCACCTTTGGGCCGCCCCTGCCTTCCTCCATTGCATGCATGAAGTAGTAAATCTTATCTTCCATTGATTTTGATAAGAAAAGCAGCACTAGATTCATGCACTAGAAGTGGTCTAGTGCACTAGGAGTGGTCTAGTGGTTAGGACAAGGTACTTCAGGCCAGAGGGCCGGGGGTTCAAGTCCCACCTGGGGACAGCAATCTCAGGCCAGAGGGACTGGGATTTCTAGTCCTATAGGCACTCCTTGTGGTCTTGGGCAAGCCACTTAACCCTCCATTGCCCATGTTCCCTGTAAGTATTAGCGTATGTGTCTCATATCCCCTCGTGTTAAATGTATCCCCCAATTGACCGCTTTGACGCGGTGAAAAGCGGGATATAAATACAGCTAAATAAAATAAAATAAATACCCAGGAAAAAAACAGGAGTAGATCAGTCAGTTTGGTTGCCTTGGCATGAGGTGGCAAACCTGTGTGAACAGAGTTCTCTGGGACATGATGACGGTTCCATATCCAGAAGATTTATAACTATTGTGGTACGACTCACAGCAAAATTCTCATACAGGGTACTTCGGCTCTGCCTGTTTCCCATTCTGCCAGGTGCTATTCCCCACTCCCCCCTCCATCGCACAGCAGATCACTCATAATAAGATAAGTGAGGAGCTGTTAACATTGGTGCTAATTAGCTGTCTGTTCTTCAGCCTTCACCTTTCCCTTTCATCTGACTGAACATGCTGGAGACAGCCAGAACTGCTCTGGGATGATAGGAAAGAAAGGGCATTCTAATTACTTTATTCAATAAAAACAGTCTTAAAATGACATAAAAAATAACTTTCCTTCATCAGTTTAAGTTTGCTCTGTTCCCTGCAGAAATCACTATAATTAAGTGCTCTGCACCTTTAGATTGGATTTGGTTTTATCGATAGCTCATTAGTTCTCTAAGTGATGGCAGACATTTTGGTTTATTTTTATTCTTTTTTGCCTTTATTAGTTTTCTTTTACTGTTTTCCTATTTCTGCCACCTCCTCCCTCTGTTTTCTCTTCTTTCTGCTCCTTTTCTTTCTCTGGCTCTCTTTTTGGCTTCTTCTTCTCCTTGTTCTCTTCCTGTATTAATGAGCAAAGTTATCCCTGTAGATAGTAACATAGCGTATGATGGCAGATAAAGACCATCAGGGTCCATTTAATTTTCCCATCAAGATGACAAGAGTACGTGCACCTGCCGCTCCATGCAGATCACCCCTCCCCATGCCTTTTGTTTAGGGGTGTATCCAGCTTTCCGTGCAGGTCACTCCTATTTGCTGAAATAGAAGGATATTTCAATTTTATCCTGTTGCTATAAATCATTTTGGTCGACTTCCTCTGAACTGTTTCCAGTCTTTTTATATCCTTTGTGATATACGGTCTCCAAAAACTGAACACAGTATTCTAAGTGAGGCCTCACCAGCGACTTGTATAGGGGCATTAGTACCTCCACCTTTCTGCTGGTAATTCTTCTCTGTATGCAACCCAGCATCCTTCTGGCTTTGGCCACACCTTGTCACACTGCTTCGCCACCTTGAGATCCTCAAACAATTACGCCGAGGTCCTTCTCCTGGTCCATGCACACCAACCTCTCGCCCCCCTATCGCATACAATTCCCTTGGATTTCTGCATCCCAAGTGCATGACACTGCAATTATTCACATTAAATCTTAACTGCCAAACATTAGGCTATTCTTACAGCTTTTGTAGCTCTTTGCTCATATTATCCACTCCCTCAGGGGAGTCCACTCTATTGCAAATGATTGTGTCATCTGCAAAAAGATAGACTTTTCCATTCAGTCCTTCAGCAATATCACTCACAAATACATCGAACAGTACTGGCCCCATGACCGATCCCTGGGACACGCCACTAATTGCCTTCCTTTCATCTGAGTGAGTTCTGTTTACCATCACCTTCTGTTGTTTGTCAGTCAACCAATTTCTGATCCAGTTCACCACCTTGGGACCCATCTCCAGGCTGTTCAGCTTATTGATAAGCCTCCTATGAGGAACAGTATCAAAGGCTTTGCTGAAATTTAGGTAGATCACATCCATCGCATGGCCTTGATCTAGTTCTCTGGTTACCCAGTCAAAGAACTCAATCAGATTTGTTTGGCAAGATTGTCCTTTGGTAAGACCATGTTACCTCGGATCATGCAACCTATTGGTTTTGAGAGAATCCACTATTCTCCTTTTCAGGAGCGCCTCCATTACTTTTCCCGCCACTGAGGTAAGGCTTACCGGCCTGTAGTTTGTCATTTCTTCTCTTTTACCACTTTTGTGAAGAGGCACCTTGTCAGCCCTTCTGCAGTCCTGTGGAACTTTTCCCATCTCCAAGGATCTATTAAGTTCTGGCAGGACCTTTAAAGAATGTTTTTATCTGAGCTCTTTCAGTATCCTGGGATGTATCCCATCCGATCCCATGGCCGTGTCCACTTTTAGTTTTGCAGACTGTTCAAACACATCATCTTCTGTGAATGGTGTGATATCTATACCATTCCCATTGTATAGTTGTCAGTCACAGATGAACCTGGTTCCCCAGTGTTCCCTACAATTGAGAAGAAATCAAACTGTGGCTTCTCTGAGCACCTCTGCCCAGCTGTTCCTGTTCTCAGAGTACTAGAGTACCAGATCCTTTCCTGCCCCCCTCTCTGTTTCTCTTACTTTCTCTCACCATCACTGTAAAGGAAGCAACACCTGACTTTTGTGTGCACCTTTTGCTACCAGGTGAGTCAAAACTCTCCTTGGGAAACATTGCATGCAGGCTTCCATGTCGCTTAGCTAAATGGTCCAAAATCATCAGAAGGGGGAGTGATGCTAAAACCCAGGGATGTGCACGGCCAACAATTTTCAGTTCAGTTTTGGAATTTCAGAAGCTTTCTTCATTTATGGATGTGGGTTTTTTGTTCATTTCATACATGGGAAAGACGTCTAAGTCAAATCGAGGATGTCGGGGCAGAACTTGCCAAGAAACATCAGGATTGTCTGTCTTTGCCCAATTTTAATAATATAGACATTCCCCATAGGAAAGCATAGGGTGAGGATGTCCATCTCAGGCAAGCTAGCAGAAGAGAACGCCCAATGGCATAGAAAAACATAAACATGAGTCCTCATGCCCCATCAGTATTCATTCTCAACTTATAAAATAACAGGGCTATAAGTGTTCCTTCTTCTCTACACCCTTCGGATGTTTGCCTGACAAAACGAGCATTTTTCCAGTGTCTGTTCAGGTCTGGGGCAGGTATAACCTTGGATGTGGCTCGGGATGTCCAGGATGTTTCTGAAATCAGGCGAGGACATCCAACTTCTTGGGAAGGCCCCAAACATGTCTACATCATGACTCCATTCCAACTTGGAAGCCCTTGTGCTGGGGATATGCACAGAACTGGTTTATAAAATGGCTCTGGGGACGTCTCTGTGATTTGGAAGCCTCTATGCCCATTTATAGGTGTCCAAAGCATGAATAGGGCTTCTAAAATAATCCCCTTCATTTAATGGAAACTTTTTTGTAAAGCACATTAGAACTTTTAAATGCTCACAAATCGACTGTTCACACATTAAATCGATTTCACGTGTCCAAAATTTTTAAGCTACATTAATGAACCAATGGCACACTAAGGAATGCAAACACTTACTAAAATCAGGGATGGTTTGCCCAGAGCAGCAACCTGATGCTTTGAGTTCTATGGCAATAGGGACTTTAAATTGGAAAATCCAACAGTCTGAAAGGTGAAGAGGGAGAGATTCAGCAACAGGATATTTTCAGTAATGACCCCAACCTTATGGAACAGCTTACCTAGAGAGATTGGTATAGAAAGGCATGGCAAACAATTCAAGAAGCTATTGAAAACTTGGTTCTTCCCTTAACAGAGAGCGCAAAGGATGGAATGAAACAGGAACTGAGGTTTTTCAGGTCTGTGATGTCCTTATTTGTTTTTTTATATGTTACTTGTTTTGAATGTTCTATATGTAAACCACTTTGAATAAGCAGTGATACAAGTATTGGCAGTATATAAAAATGCTAATAAAGATGATTATTGAATCAGATACTGTAAATGCATGAGAGATGGAAAAACAGCGGAAGGAAGAAAGAGAAACAGGGGAAAAATGGAAAAATTAAAATAATCCAAATGTATGCCTGAGCATGTAAATCCAGGAAAGATCAACATAGAAACTGATTCACACATATTTCAACAATAAGGCAGACTATTCGTTCGTCCCCTTGTGACTGTATAAAATATAAGCGGGACCTGGCTAAACAGGTAGAAAAGGCAACAGCAAAAACCAGAAGGATGCTTGGGTGCATAGGGAGAGGAATGACCATCAGGAAGAAGGAGGTGATAGTGCCTCTGTATAAGTCTTTGAGACCTCATTTGGAATATTATGTGCAATTCTGGAGACCGCACCTTTAAAAGGAAATAAACAGGATGGAGTTAGTGCAGAGGGTGAATACCAAAATGGTCAATGGCTTCATAATAAGGCATACGGGGACAGACTTAAAGATCTCAATATGTATACTCTGGAGGAAATGTGGGAGATAAGAGTATGATAGATACATTTTAAATACCTCCATGGCATAAATGCACAGGAGGAGAGCCTCTTTCAATTGAAAGAAAGCTCTTCAATGAAACCCCCGCTCTTTATTCGGTATCACTGGCTCCCGATTATTCAACGTACTTGACATAAAATCCTTATTCTGACCCGCAAAGCCCTACACAACCATGCTCCCCTGTATCTTTCCTCACTTACTATTCCTTATGTGCCTCCCCGCTGTCTTCATTCCCTACAGGATAACAGACTTGTCCAGCCTCTGCCATCTCGGGTGAAATATGAAACAGCAAGACGGTCGGCTTTCTCCTGCGTAGCCCCATCCCACTAGAACTGCCTTCCGTCCTACATCCACTTGGAACATTCATTTTTCCAAATTCAAATCCCTTCTAAAAACATACCTTTTTGAACAGGCTTCGGCCTAGGGGTACAGCAGACGTTGCCCTTACACTGGCTTATAAATGTATACCGTCTTCCAAATGGTTATTCTCGCTCTATTCTCCTCCCTCCTGTCTTTATTGTAATTCCGTTTTACCTTTCTTTTTATATTTAATGTGATTTTACCTTGTATGCTACCCTGTCTGCCTGCAAAGGGTGATATATCAAATACCAATAAATGATAACAGTATTTTTTCCCTGTGTTAAGAGGCCTAAGTTTGTACTGGAGGCAATGAAGGGTTAAGTGACTTGCCCAAGGCCACAAAGAATCAGTGAACTATTCTAGATTGTTCTGGGAGTGTATATTATAAAGGCATATGCACACTTTTATATTGCCTTTATAAAATATGCAACAAAAAATCCTGATGCCATCATATTTATTTATCAGTTTTTTTTATACTGCTTTATCATTTCAGTCAAAGCAGTTTACGTTGTAACTCAAACTTGATAATGTACATTAAACAGGGACATTGATAACTTGGATTTTTCTGAGGCAATGGAGGGTTAGGTGATTTGCCCAAGGCCACAAAGAGTGCTAGTGGGAATCAAACCCTGGTTTCCTTGGTCCCCAAGACAGTGCTCTAACCATTAGGCTACTCCACTCCTTATTATGCAGAGATAAGACTATAATTGCTAGTACACACAAACTTTCTGTTATCAAAAAAATGTATTTGATTTCTAACTTGATATTTCAATTTTTTTACATTTTTAAAATAGTGGATCATCAAATACTATAGAACACTTAGGGGACTATTCGTGCCTATCCATGCCACATCTAACCTCCCTGCTGGTTGCGTGGGGAAGTTAGATGGGGGTGGGGAAGGGGCGGCTCGGGGGCGGAGTCTGGATGGTCAGTAACTTGTACAGGGAAGTTATTCCAAGGTGGAATTCCAAGGTGGAATAACTTCCCTGTACATCCAGGATCGGTGACCCAGGCATGGATGGGGCAGGGGGGGACCCGAAGACATTTCCCGCAGCCCGACGCTGGTCTTAGGAGGCCAGATTGGGGGTTGGGCAGCGGGGAATGCAGCATTGGAGTCCAGCAGTCAGCATCGTGGCTCTTCAATGGAGCCGTGATGCCATGGCAACATGACGCCATGGCACCACAACTCCATTGAAGAGTCTTGACCGAGTTAGCCGAGAAGGTCCTGTACATGCAGGCCAGGCTGAATCGCAGTTCTGGCCTGCACATACAGGACTGTTCACGATTCTTTTCCCACGGGGCTAGATGTGCCCTGTGGGATCAGAATCACAATCCCCTCTGTACATCCAGTTCAGAATGAGGGGATCTACATCCGTGACAGAATGAGCCTGTTAGAGGGGAATTTAAGAACGGATTTCCAAATTCAATCTGGGATGTCTAAGCCAGAAGATCTGAAAAAATAAAAGGAGGCTCATCCAGGTGCAGACACGATTTCACAAACGTGGACACATCTGATATGGATGTCTGAGAGAGCATCTACGTAGACATCCCCAGAACCATATTTCAGAACCTAGATGTCCAGGAATAGCCTAATGGTTAGAATAGTGGGTTAGAAACGGGATAGCCAGGGTTCCAGTCCCAATACTGCTGTCATTTACTGGGGATGATGGGGTGCTATTTTCTTTACACCCTCTGGATGTCTTTCAGACAATACAAGCACTTTTCAAGCGCCTGGTCGTTCCTGGAGCAGGTCTAAACAGGCGCAACACTGAATGTTTCTGTGATCATGCAGGGATGTCCAGGTTCCTGGAAAGGCCCAGGACATGCTTCTACCACTCCCCCATTCAGACTTGGATATCCTCACACTGGGGGACGTCCCCAGAGCTGGCTTCTAAAATGGCTCTGGAGATGTCTCTATGCATGTTTTCAGACATCTAAAGCATGAATAGGCTTCCACAATGACCTCCATAATGGATTTCCCTAGTCAGTAGTGGTCTGCATGATGAAGTGATTTTGATAGTGGCAGTGTAAATGGCAGTAATAGCATCTATGCTGGACCTAACAATACATTTAAGAGCACTATCCTAATGCTGAACAAATCTTTTGAACCATGGTACTGTATCTGAAATTGGTGTGGATATTGAACTGTGGATGGAAGCAATGGACTTCAGATAAGTAAAGGTGTTTAAGAACATCTGTGCTGTCAAGTCAATGCTGACCCAGTCCCTGAGTTTTCTTGACAAGGCGTGACCTGAAGTAGGTTACCAGGACTTTCTTCTACAAGGTGGTCTTCCATCAAAGTACTGGCCAGGTCCAAGCTTGCCTAGCTTCTGAGATCAGCTAAAACTTTTAAATGTAAAGAAATACTGATGAACATTGTGATCTGATAGATTTTGTTATTTAATGGAACAATGGATTTAATGAGTCTTATGAAATGGCTGGTGCACTGATGATAATGAAGCACACTATTGACAGATGAGATCCACTAAGTACTCTGTAGTATTTGATAGTCCACTAATTAAAAAACAGAAATAATCAAGATAGAAATCAGTTTAATAATAATAGGGTGGTTTGTGTTCACTAACCTTTACAAAATAGACATATTTTGAAATGTTAATAGGCGTCCTTTTATAAAATTACCTTCCAGATGCATAGATGCAGTCAGACTATGGTTTTTTGGTTTGTTTGTTTGTTTGGTTTTTCTGTAATCAACTTTATTGATTTTATGGTATTTGATATTAACTCTTTTTTTCCGCAGGATAAATAACTAAAAGGAAAATGGGAGCCTACAAGCTTAGTATGTCAATGCACACTGCAAGATCGCCAGCCTTTCAGCTCTCCGAGGGTTTCAGACATAATTATGTGAGGTTGCAGTTGGTGTAAATATAGCAGAGAATGATATTTTCTCCTGGGATAATAGGAAGTGCTAACACAAACCTTCCCTGACCCTCTCCTTTGCACAAAGTCTCTCAGTTGCTGAAATCCCAGAAGCAATAAATTCCTTTAATCTCAAAGAAAGCTTTTGGCAAGAGAGAGATGTGTCCCCATTATTACACAGGGTTCTTGCTGCACCCTATCTCTGCACTTGCTTTTCCTTGCTTTTTTCCACTTTTCTGTACTCCCCTTCTTATAGCCTGCTTTATTTGCTGTACTTACTTCTTGCAGGCTTAAAGTCTAGATATTGCTAAAACGGAGGAGTCCTTTGTACATTGCCAGGCTCCAACTTTGATTAAAACAATCCCTTGGACTGTGCCCTGGGTTTTCTGTCTTTATTTTCACTTGCTAGATTTATGGTCCATCGCACTGTGAGACATGCTTGAAGCGAATAAAAAACCAATATCACAACATGAAAATACAAAACATACTGTGCATAAATGACAAATCTAGCAGTATATGTTATAAAATTTAACAATATGTATAGACATCTTAAAACCAGCATCATAGGCATCTTAAAACCATCCACAGCACAAATCAACATAACACAATAAAAACAAGTTATTTAATAATACACAATTAAAACAGGATATTATGAACAATTAATAACTGCCCTTTACGAAGGTCATTTTATAAGGAGTCATCTAGATTTAAGCATGAAAAACGCATGTAAATTATGTGTGTAAGTGGTGACTTACACACATGAAATGGCCTCTTACAAAATATCAACCAGCGTGAACATGCACACTTAGTTTGCACCACGCGCACTTTCACTGTGGGTGTGCACATGGGTGAAATTTAAATGGAGAATGGGCTGTGCAAGCGATTCTATGATTTACTTATATAATTGCAAAAAGTATGCATGGTCATTTCCAGGAGTTCTGCAGCTGTTGTAATTGATAGTGTGAAAGTGCGCATGTATATTAAGGCACATACGCCTTATTTTATGAAGTCAAGCATGTACATACTTTATAAAATTGGTATAAAGTACCCATGTGAAAACACACATTAACTAGGTGCAGCTTTACGAAATTACCCACTAAATAATACTTTCCTTCCTTGACCCGCTTTCAAACCACAGCAGATTGTACAATAGCCTAGGACAATTCATAGGACTCGTTGAGAGCTGTGCTTATAAAGCTGAATAGCATTTATTTTATTTATTTAGCAACTTTTTTTATACCGCTGTACCAATCACAGAGGCTTGCATGGAACTAAAGAACAAGTAACTTACATCAAACATATGGACCAATAAATAACGTAACTGAGCGCAACATAAATATTTACATAAAGCTGAATTGGTGCTGCGCGAGATTCATATGATGATGTGATGGGAGGGTGAATAAGAGTCTGTGCCAAAGTGTTCCAAAAAGAGGGAGGATTTTAGCTTCCGCCAGAATTTGCTAGGTCTGTGAGGGCCTGTATTACTGGAGTGAGGAAGTTCCAAATGAACGGTGCATAACAGGAGGAGGCTCTGTTAGGAGGGGTATTGTTGGAGTGGGTGAAAGAAGTTGGAATCGAGCGGAGTCTCTCCACTGACATCTCCACTCCCTGGATTGGGAGGATACCGTCTGCCCCCATCTTCACTCCTACCCTCAACTAGGTCTGTAGGAGGCTTTCTGCTGGCATCTGCACTCCGAGCCTGCCTAGGCTCCCAGAAAACTTTCTAGCACCATCTTCAGGAGGAGGGCCTGCAGAACAGGGGGAGTTTCCTCCTCCCCTCTCAGATGAGGGTTAAGCTCTTTTTAGATAAAGAGCTCTTCAGCAGCATACAGTGACCATTTACCTTTGATTCTACATTATTCAACATACTCTCAGACACCCACCTTTAGGAGAGGGGGGGTTCACATAGAAAGCTTATGCGCTGGCAGCTGTGTATGGGAATGACATAACACTTGTGTGTGGCACAACACAAAGGAGCGAGGTATATCAGCAGCTGGTGTCTAAAAGCTTTATTGATGAGGAACCCCTATGTGTTTCGGCATAGCCTTCCTCAGGGGGTTACAAGCCTCAAAAAGGCAACAGTCACGGGATGCTCTACCACATTTATGCAGACGACATCATGGTATACACACCAATAAACATACAAACACTGGACCTCACCCCAATAACAAACTGCCTAGATGAAATAATCACGTGGCTCACAAACAACCACCTATTGGTAAACTACAGCAAAACGGAAGCCATGTTCGTAACAAGAGAAACCAACTTCAACCCACCACCTACAATCAGTATCAGAGACAACACCATCAACATGAAATACCTTGGAATCACCCTGGACAGTAAACTAAACCCTCACTCGCATATCAAAAAAAAAAACGCAGCAAAGGCATACTACAAACTAAAAATCATAAGAAGACTCAAACCAATCCTAAGCCAAGACCACTTCAGAACAGTTTGTCAGGCACTCATCACACCCATCCTAGATTATTGTAACCCATTATATATCGGTCTCCCCAAACAAACCACGCACCCCCTTCTGCAGAATGCAGCAGCTAGAATCATCACGAACACACCAAGAAATGAACACATCACTCCAGTACTCCAGAACCTCCACTGGCTGCCTATACTAGCTCACGCAAGATACAAAGCAATTTTAAACATTTTTCAAGATCCTCAACAACATGTCAACAAATGTCCTACAGAACCTAATAACCAGACACACCAGCACAAGAGCACTGAGAAGTAGCATGGATAACAAGATAGCCACCCCACCTGAATACCAAAGGACTACTCACACAGCATCCAGAAGGGCACAATCGCTCTACACACCAGAATTGTGGAACACTCTGCCGGACAGCATGAGATCCACGAGTGACATAAGGGACTTCAAAACTATGCTCAAAACCACACTATTTATACAGTACTATGGACCCTCCCAGAACCTACAAACCAACATATGAGCACAATCGCAACCAAGCAACCCATGACACCCCCACAGACCACAAACTTCCTTCCCAAGTGCCCACCCAATAACCTCTCCCCACCTATCCCCACCTAACCCGAACGCATACCTAGCAACATGTAAACCACTTTGATTGAAGGAAAAGGTGGTATATAAAACTGGTTAAATAAAAATAAAATAACACAGATAAATTCTATGGTAAACACCTATATGAGTAGTCATGTGTTTTCCAAATGGCAACCTGCCTCTGGAAAGTCAGCAATTCATCATGGCACCAGCAGCACGTAAGTCACACCAGAAAACATTTGTGCTGAACATTTTGTTTTCTCCTACACTTAATATAAAAACACAGAAACGTAGGCCATGTGGTCTTTTTCTGCCATCATGTTTCTATCTAATCTGCCCTTCCATATCAACCACTACAAGAGTTCCCTTTATTCCTTTAGAGAGCCTCTGTGTTTGTCCCATACTTTTTTGAATTTAGAAAATGTCCTCATCTTTACCACCTCCACTGGGAGACTATTCCATGCGTCTACCAGTCTTTCCGTAAAGAAATATTTCCACATATTACTCCTGAGTCTATTCCCTTTCACTCTTATCCTATGTCCCCTCATAGCAGAGCTTGCTTTCATTTGAAAGAGGCTCTCCTGCTGTGCATTTATGCCACGGAGGTACTGAAATGTCTCATTCATGTCACCTCTGTATACATATTAAGGTCCTTAAGTCTGTCCTCATATGCTTTATAATGAAGACCACTAACCATTTTAGTAGCCACCCTCTGCACCGACTCCAACCTGTTTATATCCTTTTGAAAGTGCGGTCTCCAGAACTGCACATTATACTCCAAATGAGGTCGCACCAAAGACTTATACAGAGGCACTACCACCTCCTTTCTTTTGCTGGCCATTCCTCTCCCTATGCATCCAAGCATCCTCCTAGCTTTTGCTGTCACTTTTTTCTACCTGTTTAGCTACTTTGAGATTGTCGGACACAGTCATGCTTAGGTCCTGTTCTTCTTTCGTGGACAGAAGTACGTCACCCCCTATACTGTATTGTTCCCTTGGATTGTTGTAGCACTACATTTTTTAGCATTCAATTTCAGCTGCCAAATTCTAGACCATTCTTCAAGCTTAGCTAGATCCCTCTTCATGTTATCTACACCTTCCTGGGTGTTTACTCTGTTGCACTGAACTTTATTTTATCTTCAACCACGTGTTCAATCAATGACACTACTAAACTCTGCACTCAGCCTTCCAGTCCTCTGGGCTTCTTTGCATCTGGGTGAAATAGCTAATGACCTCATTATCATGTCATCTGAATACACACAACTCATTATAATGTGATTGTAATATGTACCACACTACTACCAGTGCAGCCATTTGTGTGCCGGTAATACTTACACCAATCCTCTCTCTGCAATGTGGTGCTAATGTTATTGTATCAGCCCCTGAGTTTGTACCTGAGGCAATAGAATATTAAGGAGCTTGCCCAGAACCAAAGATGAGATTTGACCTTTGGATTCCATGGCTCACAGCCAACTGCTCTCTTCATTAGGATACTCTGCCGTGCTGGGATCACTTTACCAAACCGTTTTGTGTATTCTTCAAAATGAATACCTATTTATACAAATATTAAGACTTTGAGGGGTATTTTAAAAAGGATGTCCAAGTGCAATCTGGGATGTCCAAACCAGAACATCTGAAAAAAAAGCAGGCATGTCCAGGTGCAGACATGATTTCACAACACAAACATGTCCGATATGGACACTTGTGGGGGCTTCTACATGGCCATCCCTAGAATAGTATTTCAGAATCTGGAGGTCTATGAGTAGCCTAGATTAGCCTAGCTAGATTAGGGGGCTAGGGCCTGTGAAGCCAGCATCCAATCCCACTGCTGCTATCATTGAAATTATGCTGAATATTGGAGTTGATAGAGTGCCTTCTCCTCTGTATATTTTTCAGCCAAAACAAGCACTTTTCAGGTATCTGGAGAGGTTTGAACTTAGACACAAAGAGGACTGTCCAGAACATTTCTGAGGCAGGAATGTCCAGGTTCCTGGTAACACCCCAGCTATGTCTCTACTACGCCCCCATTCAGACTTTGGACATCCTCATGATGGGAATGTCCGCAGACCCAGCTTCTAAAATGGCCCTGGAGATGTCTCTATGCCTGTTTACGAATAGGGCTTCCAAAATGATTCTCATGACAAACTATGGACTTCTCTCAGTTAACATTACATAATCTCAGCATTTGTGCTTTCAATTTCCCCATAGTAAATCAATTATTTCTCAGATTTTATACTTCTCTTTTTATACAGCTCTACCCATAACAGCTCGCACAAAATACAAAATACTAACAACCACCTTCAAACTCATCCACAACTTAGCACCTTCCTTCCTCAACAACCTAGTAAGATTGCAACCTCCTACCCGAAACAGAAGAACCCACAATTCCAACATCCTTCACACTCCAACAGATATAAGATCTGCCAAAACTAACACCAGCCACAGGGCTTTCTCATATGTGGCGCCAACACTGTGGAACCAACTCCCACCAGAACTACGAGCTAGCAATGACCTTCTAGACTTCAGAAAGAAACTCAAAACGCACATTTTCCAATCACATTTCAACCTGAACTAAACCCACAGATGGAGCAGCCCCTGACCACTGTGTCCAAGAAGATTATCCTGTATATATGTATTTATGTATATCTGTAAATGAACTCCCCCATAGCTAAGAAGTGTTAACTCTGTATGATGTGCTTTTCTGACAATCTGTATGTAAGCAAAATTTGTACCTGCCTTGATTCGACAGTCCAAGAAGATTATCCTGTATATATGTATTTATGTATATATGTAAATGAACTCCCCCATAGCTAAGAAGTGTTAACTCTGTATGATGTGCTTTTCTGACAATCTGTATGTAAACAAAATTTGTACCTGCCTTGATTCGGCAGTTTCACAATAGTAATCCTACCCACTTCTGATCGCTGGAAGGAGCGGGCTACAAATGCTTGCTAAATAAAAAAAATAAAAAATAAATAAATCTGATCAGTTGTATCTGGACTTGGATTTGATCTGTTTTCTGCTTGCATAGATACTCTCTGTGTAGGACTTGTATGCCGGCAGTTTTCCAAAGAGGATCATTCTCAAGCTTTATTGAGTATTGATTCCCACAATGGATGATGCAGTCTTTATCACTTCTTTTCAATAGTTATTTAATTTGTGATATGTCCATAAGCTACACAGCAAAGCTCTTGGTGCTGCGTTACCTCAAATAGCAGAAGGGTGCTTATCAATAGATAATAGGACCTGAGTCATGTCTTTGGCGTTTTCATGAAATGGCATCACCAGACTGTTTTGTGAAGAGGGTGGGGCATGGTGAAGCTGTCTTCTCCTTTCTTCACAGATTTATGGGATGGGATTAAAGTCCCAAATCTTTTAGCGCATGTAATTTTGTTTTAAAGTGAGTTTTGTCAACCACCAAATTTATGCCTTAGGTAAAGCATTGTACTGTTCCAGAATTGTACAGACTGAATGTTTCATGCAAGGTTTACTAACTTCCCTGTGCATAATGCATTCCAAAATGCGGAATTTTTTTTCCACGGAGATGATCAGTTTTAGCTTGTGTACTAAACGTTAGACGTGACCACAGACAGACGACTTGCAAATGGGTCAGAAGATAATGAAAGCTTATTACTGATAAGACATAACTGATAAGACAGCTTAGCTACATTGCATGGAGGGGGGGATATTTTATTTTTTGTTCAGGGGAGGAATTTGAGAAAAAAACCCACATGTTTACAGCTCTGGTCTCTTTTGATTTTCTGAAAACCTAAAGGCATTTCATTTTACAGCATTATATACTATTAAGGCTAAAGGAAGGAAGGACGGAAGAATGTGAAAGCTTTGTCTGTGGACTGACCAGGGTTGACTTAACCATTAGGCAAGACTAGGCAGTTGCCTAGAACGGCAACTCCTGAGGGTATATCAAGTTTTAAATAAAATGAAATGAAATGAGAGACTGCAAAGAGCTGCCGCAGTTAAAGCAAAACAACAGATCCTGATGGCTACATAAACACAAAGAGCCATCAGCTATCTGCAGGGAGAGCGGACACACATACACACAATCTATAATATTTAAGGGTCCGATTTTCGAAGGTCTTTCCACGAAAACTTTCCTACTTACCTGTGTAAAGTTGCCTTATCCGGGATTTTCGAAGGGCACCTACATGGGTAGTGCCCTTTGACAATCCCAGATATGTCCCTAATGCGCCCAGATGCTATCCACATAGCGTCAGGGTGTGTTGGGGGTGTTGCGGGACGGAGCAGAGGCAGGCCATGGCGCTAGCCATGTAGCACCAATTTCCAAAGCTACATGGTTAGCGCTCTGCGCCTTAAAGATAGGCAAGGTTTTCCTACGCCTGTTTTAAAGGCGCTGGGGCTAACCGTGTAGCATCAAAAATTGGTACTACAGGGGTAGCTCCTGCAGTTACCTGACTGTGCAGCAACACCTGGATTTTTGATGCTGGGGCTGCATATGACCTTGACATGGAAAATCCAGGTTAGGTGGGAGGTGGATGGGGTATGCGCCGATGTGGCGCATAGCACGGCCCAACTGAAATTCTGGCCCTAAAAAGTATAGTAACATTCCTAACATTCCTAACAGGGGCTCTACATTTCAAACAAAGATACCTAAGCTCCACAAACAGAACAATGGCTGGGAAAAATCATATCACTAAAGCTGTTGCCCCCGTTACAGCTTCTGCCTCTGTCCGGACAGAGGTCCCAATGCCATTTGAAGGACCGGTTCCATGTGCAGGGTGCCTGCATGCTGAAGCTCTCAGGAAACAAGTGGAGGAACTCAGAGAGGAGGTGGCAAGGCTGAGGAGCATTCAAGAGAGTGAGAAGTACATTGATGAGATGCTTCTTGCAACATTCAAGCCCTCCAGCAAAAGAGACGATGGGTGCCTACAGAATGATGAAGATTGGACACAAGTCACCAGGGCCTGCAGAATCACCAATCCAACTTCTCCAGCCCTTGAAATGAAGAATCATTATGCAGCCCTGAAAGTGGAGGAGGTGAAAGCATCCCTGGAAAGGGAAGAACCAGAGCTCAAGTATCCCAAAGTTGCAGAATCAGTGACCACAAAGAAGCGAAGGATAGTGGTGGTTGGTGACTCTCTTCTGAAGGGTACTGAGGCGTCCATCTGCCGACCAGACTTGATGGTCCAGAGAGGTATGCTGTCTGCCAGGTGCCAAAATCCAAGACATTATGCAGAGTTTGCCGAGACTCATCAAGCCCACTGACTATTATCCAATGTTGCTAATCCATGTTGGAACAAATGATACTGCCAGGTATCCCTCTGAGCATATCAAAGTGACTTCATGGCTCTGGGACAGAGGGTGAAGCAGATAGGTGCACAGGTGGTGTTCTCTTCAATTCTCCCTGTTGAGGGTAAAGGCCAAGGCAGAGAGGCTCACATCCTGGAGATGAATGCATGGCTGCGTGGATGGTGTCATCGAGAGCGTTTTGGTTTCCTGGACCACAGGATGCTGTTCCAAGGGTTGCAGAGCAGCGATGGTGTCCATCTGTCCAAGAAAGGTCGACTCACCTTCAGTAGTAGACTGGCTAATCTACTGAACAGGGCTTTAAACTAGATTCGTTGGGGATGGGTGAAGACAGCCCCCCAGGTAATGAAACATTAAATACCTTTATGGAAATGGGTAAAAGGAGTAACATATGGAAAAGCAGTGTGTATAAATGCCCGTAGCA
Source organism: Ichthyophis bannanicus (assembly GCA_033557465.1). Classification (NCBI taxonomy): domain Eukaryota; kingdom Metazoa; phylum Chordata; class Amphibia; order Gymnophiona; family Ichthyophiidae; genus Ichthyophis; species Ichthyophis bannanicus. Next base: position 156,660,187 of record CM066032.1, on the reverse strand, counting down.
TGGGAAATAAGATCCCTGATGTTGAAGCTTTGATGGGAGTGGCTGACTTGGATTTAGTGGCAGTTACAGAAACATGGTTCACAGAAAACCATGACTGGGATGTAACTATACCAGGCTATACTTTATTCAGAAAGGACAGGGTAGGAAGAAGGGGAGGAGGAGTGGCACTATATGTAAAAAATAAAAGGAAAGCTTTGGAATTACAGAGAGGAGGCACTGTGGGTTAAACTAGAAAGAGGAAAAGATAAATCTATTTCCATTGGCGTGATATACAGACCTCCCTCACAAGAGGACGAAGTGGACAGAGAGTTAATTGAAGACATATGCAGTATTGCTAGGAAAGGGGAAGTGCTACTGATAGGGGATTTCAATATGCCAGATGTTGATTGGCACATTCCTGCTGCAGTATCATCTAGAAGTAAGGAGATCCTGGATTCTCTACAGGGACAGCTATTCAGGCAATTGGTAACAGACCCCACACGTGAAGGGGCCATATTGGACTTGGTGCTTACCAATGATGAAAGTGTTTCTGATGTTATAGTGGGAGATCACTTTGCATCCAGTGATCACCAGATTGTGTGGTTCAGTATTAGGACTAGGGCTGTTAGAATCCATTCAAAAGTGAGGGTCTTAGACTTTAGGAAAACTAACTTTGCCAAGATGGGCCAATACCTCAGGGAGTCGTTAGTGGGATGGGATCAGCTGGGGGATGTAGAAAAACAGTGGGCAAAACTGAAAGGGGATATTTTGAGGGCAACCAATCTTTTTGTTAAAATGGTAAATAAAGGTAAAAGGAAAAGGAGACCTAAGAACATAAGAACATAAGAAATGCCATACTGGGTCAGACCGAGGTCCATCAAGCCCAGTATCCTGTTTCCAACAGTGGCCAATCTAGGTCATACGTACCTAGCAGTTTCCCCAAAAGACACAGGTTCTGCAGTGCTTGTACTAGGCCAAGCATTGATATCCTGGGTCCCTTTTTAATAGTGGTTTATGGACCTTTCCTCCAGGAACTTGTCCAAACCTTTTTTAAACCCAGCTATACTAACAGCCCTTACTACATCCTCCGGTAACAGATTCCAGAGTTTGATTACACGTTGAGAGAAGAAATATTTTCTCCTATTTGTCTTAAATAGTTTACCCTGTAGCTTCATTACATGCCCCCTAGTCCTTCTATATTCTGATAGCGTAAACAATTTATCCACGTTTATCCGTTCCACTCCATTCATTAATTTATACACCTCTATCATATCTCCCCTCAGCCGCCTCTTTTCTAGGTTAAAGAGCCCTAACCTTTTTAGCCTCTCTTCATAGGAGTAGCCTTCCATCCCCTTCACCAATTTGGTGGCTCTTCTCTGTACTTTTTCTAATAACTCTATGTCCTTTTTAAGATACGGTGACCAGAATTGCACACAATATTCAAGGTGCGGTCGTACCATGGAGCGATACAGAGGCATTATAATATCCTTTGTTTTATTCTCCATCCCTTTCCTTATGATACCTAGCATTCTATTTGCTTTCTTGGCCGCCGCTGCACACTGGGCGGAGGGTTTTAACATGTTATCCACGATGACTCCTAAATCTTTTTCCTGGGTGGTGGTTTCTAATGTGGAGCCTTGCATCTTGTAACTATAGTGTGGGTTGTTCTTTCCTAGGTGCATAACTTTGCACTTGTCCACATTAAATTTCATCTGCCATTTGGATGCCCAGTCTTCCAATTTATCCAGATCCTCCTGCAGTTTTCCACAATCCTCTTGGGTTTTAACAACTTTAAACAGTTTTGTGTCATCTGCAAATTTGATTACCTCACTAGTTATTCCCTTTTCCAGGTCATTTATGAATATGTCAAAAAGTAGCGGACCCAGTACAGATCCCTGGGGTACTCCACTATTCACTTTTTTCCATTGGGAATATTGGCCATTTAGCCCTACCCTCTGCTTTCTATCTTTTAACCAGTTCCCGATCCACAATAGTACACTGCCTCCTATCCCATGACTTTTTAGCTTCGCCAAAAGTCTCTGATGGGGGACCTTGTCAAAAGCTTTCTGAAAGTCCAGATACACTATATCAACCGACTCACCTTTGTCTACCTGTTTATGCACACCTTCAAAAAAACAGATCAGATTAGTAAGACAAGATCTTCCTTGTCTAAAGCCATGTTGGCTGTCTCCCATTAGGCCATGACTATCTACATGCTGTGTAATTTTGTTCTTTATGATGGCTTCTACCATTTTCCCTGGTACTGACGTCAGGCTCACCGGTCTGTAATTTCCCGGGTCACCCCTGGAACCCTTTTTAAAAATTGGTGTTACGTTGGCGACCCTCCAATCTTCAGGTATTACAGATGATTTTAATGAAAGTTCACAGATTACCAATAACAGGTCTGCAATCTCATATTTCAGTTCTTTCAACACTCTGGGATGTATACCATCCGGTCCAGGTGATTTGCTACTATTCAGTTTATCAAATAGTTGTAATATATCTTCCCGGTGTAGCGATATTTCTCTCAATTCCTCTGCAGTATCACCTTTAAATACCACTTCAGTCTTGGGTAACACCCCTACATCTTCCTCAGTAAAGACCGAAGCAAAGAATTCATTCAGTCTCTCTGCTATAGCCTTGTCTCCTCTTACTGCCCCTTTTACCCCTCTATCATCTAATGGTCCAATTGACTCTCTCACAGGCCTTTTGCTACGAATGTACTTGAAAAAGTCTTTATTTCGTGTTTTTGCTTCCGTAGCAAGTTTCTTCTCAAATTCCCGCTTGGCCTGCCTTATCAATGCTTTGCATTTAACTTGCCAGTGCTTGTGCTGTTTCCAGTTTTCATCATTTGGCTCTTTTTTCCATTTTCTGAAGGTTGCTCTTTTGGCAGCAACAGCCTCTCTGACCTCACCTTTAAACCATGCTGGCAGTTTTTTGGACTTTCTTCCACTTTTCTTAATGCGTGGAATACAGCTGGTCTGGGCTTCGAGGATAGTATTTTTAAATAACACCCAAGCTTGCTGTAAGTCTTTAACCTTTGGAACCGCTCCTTTTAGTTTTTTCCGAACTATATTCCTCATTCTATCATAGTCACCCTTTTGAAAGTTAAAAGGTAGTACTGTGGATTCCTTTACTATCTGTCCTCCACTGATTAAATCAAACATGATCATACTATGATCACTATTGCCAAGTGGTCCCAACACCCTTATTTCTTGCACCAGATCTGGCGCTCCACTAAGGACTAGGTCCAGTATGGCTTCCCCTCTGGTCGGTTCATGAACCAGCTGCTCCAAGAAGCAGTCATTTATTTCATCTAGAAACTTTATCTCTTTAGCTTGTCCTGCTGTGACACTGTCCCAGTCGATACCGGGGTAATTGAAATCACCCATTATTACTACTCTGTTGTGGCTTTTGTTAGCTTCCTTGATTTCTTTGAGCATTTCATCATCCATTTGTTCATTCTGGCCAGGTGGTCGATAGTATACTCCCACTGCCATCACCTTCCCCTTCATAAATGGAATTTCAATCCATAGAGATTCTACAGCATATTTTGTTCCCTGCAAAACTTTAATCCTTTCTGACTCAATGCCCTCTCTAACATAGAGCGCAACCCCTCCACCAATTTGTTCAGCTCTATCATTACGATATAGTTTGTATCCAGGTATCACAGTGTCCCACTGGTTATCCTCCTTCCACCATGTCTCTGAGAGTGCAATCATATCTAACCTCTCATTTAATGCTATATATTCTAATTCTCCCATCTTATTGTTTAGACTTCTAGCATTGGCATACAAGCATTTTAGAGACTGTATTTTATTAATATTAATCTGGCTATTGGTAGGCATGGGTAATTGGGAATCTTTATGCTCTGTCTGCTCCTTACTCAAGGGCATTTGGGCTACTATACTCCCTTTTGGAACCTCACTGCTTTTGGTAGTATCCTTCAAGGATACCTTTGTCCGAACCGTGCGCTCCTGGGTGACTGTCGGCTTTCCCCTATTTTCTAGTTTAAAAGCTTCTCTATCTCTTTTTTAAAGGTTAATGCCAGCAGTCTGGTCCCATCCTGATTAAGGTGAAGCCCATCCCTTCGGAAGAGCCCCCCCTTTCCCCAGAATGTTCCCCAGTTCCTAACAAATCCAAAACCCTCATCCTTGCACCATTGTCTCATCCACGCATTGAGACTCCGGAGCTCTGCCTGTCTTTTGGGTCCTGCACGTGGAACAGGAAGCATTTCGGAGAACGCTATCCTGGAAGTTCTGGATTTCAACTTCCTACCTAAAAGCTTAAATTTAGCCTCCAGAACTTCCCTACCACATTTTCCTATGTCATTGGTACCAACATGTACCAAGACAGCAGACTCCCCCCCAGCACTATCTATGATCCTATCTAGGCGGTGCGTGAGATCTGCTACCTTCGCACCAGGCAGGCATGTTACCAGGCGATCCTCACGTCCACCAGCCACCCAGCTATCTACATTCCTAATGATTGAATCACCAACTATAACAGCTGTCCTGACCCTCCCCTCATGGGGACATGGCCCTGGAGAAACGTCCTCGGTGCGAGAGGGTTTTACATCACCTGGAGGACAGGTCCTAGTTACAGGATCACTTCCTGCCACACCAGGGTGATGCTCTCCTGTCACGTGACCTCTCTCCTCCATGGCAACAGGGATGCTGCCAGACTGGAGGTGGGACTTCAGGACTATATCCCTGTAGGTCTCGTCCATGTACTTCTCTGTCTTTCTTATGTCTTCCAGGTCTGCTACTCTAGCCTCTAGAGAACGGACTCGTTCCCTGAGAGCAAAGAGCTCCCTGCACTTAGTGCATATGTAGGACCTCTCACCAACTGGGAGATAATCATACATGTGACACTCGATGCAAAAGACTGGAGAACCCCCATCTCGTTGCTGGACCTCTGACTGCATCTTAGTTTAAAGCTTGTGTTTAGGTCTTTTAAATCGGTATATAATAAGGATTGGTGTAGATGCTTATACTAATAAAAGTGTATCTAATACCCCTAATACACCCTGTGTACCTGAAGCTAATTAATCACAGGTCCTCTGTGTATGACTGATTTGGATTAAGAGCTGCACCTGAGAGCAGCCCCTTTCCTCTAAGATGTCCAAGTACCTATAAAACTACAATTTCCCCAGGGGTGGGTGGGTGCTGGGGAGGGAGGGGGGGAGATAAGTCCTATTAAAGAGGGCAGTTACAAGGTACCCTGTCCTGAACCCTCAGCAGGGGGATGGGGGTACCACACAAAGCCCAGTTAGTTGAGAGAGGCAAGGTAAGTACAGCTGAGAAGGCTGAACTTGCACACCACTAAGACAAACACTAAATAATTAAACAAACAACAGTTAGACAAACAGTAAATAATTAAATAAACAGCTAGAACTCACAGTAAGATGTCCCAGGAGGCAAAAATCCACTCACTAGCAGAGCTCTGTAAAAGTTCAGCCTTTCTCTGATCAGAGAAAAGCAAACTAAAACAGCCTATGCACACGTGGAGAAAACAGGAACAAGGTTACAGGATACCTCAGGGGGAGGGGGTCAGGGGGAGGAGTCACTCAGGCAGGCAAGGACAGGAAAAAGCTTAACAAACAGCAGGCTCTGGGGAGAGAGATTAATTCAAAATGGCTACCACACAAACAGGGGGAGGAGTCACTCAGGCAGGCAAGGACAGGAAAAGCTTAACAAACAGCAGGCTCTGGGGAGAGAGATTAATTCAAAATGGCTACCACACAAGGCCCAGTTAATTGAGAGAGGCAAGGTAAGTACAGCTGAGAAGGCTGAACTTGCACACCACTAAGACAAACACTAAATAATTAAACAAACAACAGTTAGACAAACAGTAAATAATTAAATAAACAGCTAGAACTCACAGTAAGATGTCCCAGGAGGCAAAAATCCACTCACTAGCAGAGCTCTGTAAAAGTTCAGCCTTTCTCTGATCAGAGAAAAGCAAACTAAAACAGCCTATGCACACGTGGAGAAAACAGGAACAAGGTTACAGGATACCTCAGGGGGAGGGGGTCAGGGGGAGGAGTCACTCAGGCAGGCAAGGACAGGAAAAAGCTTAACAAACAGCAGGCTCTGGGGAGAGAGATTAATTCAAAATGGCTACCACACAAACAGGGGGAGGAGTCACTCAGGCAGGCAAGGACAGGAAAAGCTTAACAAACAGCAGGCTCTGGGGAGAGAGATTAATTCAAAATGGCTACCACACAAGGCCCAGTTAATTGAGAGAGGCAAGGTAAGTACAGCTGAGAAGGCTGAACTTGCACACCACTAAGACAAACACTAAATAATTAAACAAACAACAGTTAGACAAACAGTAAATAATTAAATAAACAGCTAGAACTCACAGTAAGATGTCCCAGGAGGCAAAAATCCACTCACTAGCAGAGCTCTGTAAAAGTTCAGCCTTTCGAAAGAAGTAGCTGGAAAGGTGAAGAAAAAGAGGGAGGCCTTCATGAAATAGAAGAGATCAAAGAGAGAGGAAGACAGGCAACTATATTTGGAAAAACTTAAAGAATCTAGCAAAGTAGTCAGGAAAGCAAAGATTCAAAAAGAGGAGGAAATAGCCAATGCAATAAAATGGGAGATAAAACATTTTTCAGATATGTTTGTGAGAAGAGGAAGGGCAAAAATGGTACTGTCAGACTCAAGGGTGAAGGGGAGGAATATGTAGAAGATGATGAAGATAAAGCAGAATTGCTTAACAAATATTTCTGTTCTGTGTTCACAGATGAAGAACCAGGAGCAGGACCTCAGAAAACACCCACAAACAGGAACAGAAGCGAGGGACTTCTTGAACAATTTTCAGAAGACTGTTTGTGAGAAACTAGCTCAACTTAAAGTAGACAAAGCGATGGGACCGGATGGGATACACCCTAGAATACAGAAGGAACTTGGGGACGTTCTAGCAGCTCCACTGACTGACCTTTTCAAAGCCTCATTGAAGTCGGGAGTGGTGCCAAAGGACTTTAGAGAGGCTCATGTGGTACCTTTACACAAAAGCGGAAGTAAGGATGTAGTTGAAAACAGGCCAGTTAGTTTAACTTCGGTAGTGAGGTTTCTGGAGTCCAGCAGATTACAGGATCCAAGGCAGCATGGATTCATCAGAGGCAGGTCTTGTCAGACAAATCGGATTGATTTATTTGACTGGGTGACCAGGGAGTTGGATCAAGGGAGAGTCCTAGATGTGGTGTATTTAGATTTCAGTAAAGCCTTTGACACCGACTTATAAACAAACTGAGCACCCTAGGGATGGAAACTAAAGTTACTGCTTGGGTTAGAAATTGGTTGAGTGGGAGGCGACAAAGAGTACAGGTAAATGGAGCTCACTCTGAGGAGAAGGAAGTTACCAGTGGTGTGCCCCAGGGATATTTCCTTGGTCCGATTCTTTTTAACATCTTTGTTAGTGATATAGCGGAAGGGCTGTCGGGTAAGGTTTGCCTCTTTGCGGATGATACCAAAATCTGCAATAGAGCAGACACTCAGGAATGTGTAGATAAGATGAGGAGGGATCTAGCTAAGCTTGAAGAATGTCTAGAATTTGGCAGTTAAAAAATGCAAGGTCATGCATTTGGGCTGCAGCAATCCAAGGGAGCAATATAGTATAGGGGGTGAAGTACTTTTGTCCACTAAAGAAGAGCAGGAACTATGTGTGGTTGTGTCTGATGATCTTAAAGTGGCTAAACAGGTAGAAAAGGTGACAGCAAAAGCTAGAAGGATGCTTGGGTGCATACGGAGAGGAATGGCTAGCAGAAAAAAGGAGGTGATAGTGCCTCTGCATAAGTCTTTGGTGCGGCCTCATTTGGAGTATTGTGTGCAATTTTGGAGACCACACCTTCAAAAGGATATAAACAGGATGGAGTCAGTACAGAGGGTGGCTACTAAAATGGTTAGTGGTCTTCATTATAAAGCATTTGTGGACGGACTTAAGGATCTTAATATGTACACATTAGAGGAAAGGCAGGATAGAGGTGATATGATTGAGATGTTTAAATACCTCCATGGCATAAACACACAGGGGGAGAGCCTCTTTCGATTGAAAGCAAGTTCTGCTACAAGGGGACATGGGATGAGGGTGAAGGGGGATAGATTCAGGAGTGATATGGGGAAATATTTCTTTATGGAAAGAGTGGTGTATCCATGGAATAGTCTCCCAGTAGAGGTGGTAGAGATGAGGACAGTTTCTGAATTCAAAAAAGCATGGGACAAACACAGAGGATCTCTAAAGGAAAAAAGGGGGACGTTGTAGTTTTTGATATGGAAGGACAGACTAGATAGGCCATATGGTCTTTTTCTGTCATCGTTTTCTCTGTTTCTATGGCAGATGAAGACTAGCATGGTCCATTTAATCTGCCTAGCAAGGTGGCAAGAGGCAGTGCTTTTGCTTAGGGGTGTATCCACCACTCCATCAGGTCACCCCTATTTGTTGAGATATAAGAGATAGTTAAATTCATTTTCATTTTATCCTGTTGTGATAAAGGGATCCACTGTGTCTGTCCCATGCCATTTTGAATTCTGTCATAAGAACATAAGATATTCCATACTGGGTCAGACCAAGGTCCTTCAAACCCAGTATCCAGTTTCCAACAGTGGCTAATCTAGGTCACAAGTACCTAACAGTTTCCCCAGAAGACACATGTTCCACATTGCTTGTATTGAGACAAGCAGTGGATTTCCTGGTCCCCTTTAATAATGGTTTATAGACCTTTCCTCCAGGAACTTGCCCAAACCTTTTTTTTAACTCAACTACTCTAATGGCTTTTGCTACACCCTCTAGTAACGAATTCCAGAGTTTGATTATGCGTTGAGTGATAAAATATTTTTTCTTATTAGCCTTATATGGATTACACTGTAGCTTCATTGCATGCCCCCTAGTCTTTCTACATTTTGATGGAATAAAAAATTGCTCTATGTTTACCTGTTCCACTCCATTCATTAATTTACAGACCTCTATTATATCTCACCTCAGCCGTCTCTTTTCCAGGTTGAAGAGCCCTTAACCTTTTTAGCATCTCCTCATAGGGGTATATGTGTATGTGTGTGCCCACTCTCCCTTTTTCCATTTTGGTGGCTCTTCTCTGCACCTTTTCTAATTCTGCTATATCCTTTTTAAGATACAGTGGCCAGAATTGCACACAATATTCGAGGTGTGGTCGCACCATGGAACGATACAGAGGCATTATAATATCCTTTGTTTTATTCCCTTTTCCTTTCCTTATGATTCCTAGCATTCTATTTGTTTTCTTGGCTGCCACTGCACCCTGGGCAGAAGGTTTCAAGATGATTTCCACAATGACACATAAATCTTTTTCCTGGGTGGTGGTTCCTAATGTAGAACCTTGCATCGTGAAACAATAGTTTGGGTTGTTCTTTCCTAGGTGCATAACTTTGCACTTGTCCACATTAAATTTCATCTGCCATTTGAACATCCAGTCTTCCAATTTATTAAGGTCCTCTTGCAATTTTTCACAATCTTCTTGTGTTTTAACAACTTTGAATCATTTTGTGTCATCTGCTAATTGGATTGTCTCGCTCGTTATTCTCATTTCCAGGTCGTTTATGAATATGTTAAAGCAGAGGACCCAACACATATCCCTGGGATACTCCGCTATTCACCTTTCTCCATTGGGAATATTGGCCATTTTGCCCTACCCTCTTTCCATCTTTTAATCAGTTCATGATCCACAATAGTACACCGCCACCTATCCCATGACTTCTTAATTGCACCAAAAGTCTCTCAGGAAGGACCTTGTCGAAGGTTTTCTGAAAATTCAGATACACTACATCGACTGGCCCACCTTTCTCTACCTGTTTATTTATACCTTCAAAAAAATATAACAGATTAGTAAGAAAAGACCTTCCCTGGCTAAAGCCATGTTGGCTGTCTTCCATTAAACCATGACTATCTACATGTTCAGAAATGTTGTTCTTAATAATGGTTTCTATCATTTTCCAGGTACAGACATCAGGCTCACTGGTCTGTAGTTTCCCGGATCACCCCTGTAACCCTATTTAAAAAGTGGTGTTATATTGGCCATCCTCCAATCTTCAGGTATTACTGATGATTTTAATGATAGTTCATGGATTGGTAATAGTAGATCTGCAGTCTCTTATTTCTGTTCTTTCAACACCCTTGGATATACACCATCTGTTCCAGGTGATTTGCTATTCTTTAGTTTATCAAATAGTTGTAATATATCTGCCTGGTTTATCAATATTTTGTTCAATTCTTCTGCTGTATCAGCTTTAAATACCATTTCAGGCATGGATAACTTCCCTAGATCTTCTTCAATAAAGACCGAAACAAAGAATTCATTCAGTCTCTCTGCTAAGGCCTTGTCCCTTCTTAGTGCCCATTTTAACCCTCTATCATCCAATGGTCCAACTGACTCTCACAGGTTTTTTGCCTCAAATGTACTTGAAAAAGGTTTTATTATACATTTTTGCTTCCACAGCAAGCTTTTTTCAAATTCTCTCTTTGCTTGCCTTATCAATGCCTTGCATCTAATTTACCAGTGCTTATGTTTCGAACATTTGGCTCCTTTTTCCATTTCCTGAAAGATGCTTTTTTGGCTACAACAGCCTCTCTGACCTCACCTTTAACCATGCTGGCAGTTTTTCTTAAAGCATGGAATACAGCTGGTCTGGGCTTCCAAGATAGTATTTTTTAAGCAAGCCCGTGCTTGATGTAAATTTTTAACCTTTGCAGCTGCTCCTTTTAGTTTTTTCTTAACTATTTTTCTCATTTTATCATATTCTCCCTTTTGAAAGTTAAAAGGTAGGATTGTGGATTTCCTTGTCATCCTTCCTCCTTTTATTAAATCAAACGCGATCATGCTATGATCACTATTGCTAAGTGGCCCCAACACCCTTATCTCTTGCACCAGATTTTGTGTTCCCACTAAGGACTAGGTCCAAGAAGGCTTCCCCTTTTGGTTCATGAACCAGTTGCTCCAAGAAGCAGTCCTTTATTTCATCTAGAAACTTTATCTCCCTAGTATGTCCTGCCGTGACACTGACCCAGTCGATACCGGAATAATTGAAATCACCCATTATTATTACTGTGCTGTAAATATTGTTAGTTTCCCTGATTTCTTTAAGAATTTCATCATCCATTTGTTCATTCTGGCCAGATTGGCAGTAGTACACCCCACTGCCATCGTCTTCCCCTTTTTACATAGAAACATAGAAACATAGAAACATGATGACAGAAAAAGACCACAAGGCCCATCTAGTCTGTCCTTCCATAACAACAACTACAACAGTCCACTTTTTACCTTTAGAGATCCTCTGTGTTGGTCCCATGCTTTTTTGAATTCAGTTACTGTCCTCATCTCTACCACCTCCACTGGGAGATTATTCCACGGATCCACTACTCTTTCCGTAAAGAAATATTTCCGCATATCACTCCTGAATCTATCTCCCTTCACCCTCATCCCATGTCCCCTCGTCGCAGAACTTGCTTTCAATTGAAAGAGGCTCTCTCCCTGAACATTTATGCCACGGAGGTATTTAAACATCTCAATCATATCACCTCTATCCCGCCTTTCCTCTAAGGTGTACATATTAAGATCCTTAAGTCTGTCCTCATATGCTTTATAATGAAGACCACTAATCATCTTAGTAGCAACCCTCTGTACCGACTCCATCCTGTTCACATCCTTTTGAAGGTGCGGTCTCCAGAATTGCACACCATACTCCAAATGAGGTCGCACCAAAGACTTATACAGAGGCATTATCACCTCCTTTTTTCTGCTAGCCATTCCTCTCCGTATGCACCCAAGCATCCTTCTAGCTTTTGCCATCGCCTTTTCTACCTGTTTAGCTACTTTAAGATCATCGGACACAACTACGCCTAGGTCCCGCTCTTCTTTAGTGGACAAAAGTACTTCACCTCCTATGCTGTATTGTTCCCTTGGATTGCTGCAGCCCAAATGCATGACCTTACATTTTTTTAACATTAAATCCCAGCTGCCAAATTCTAGACCATTCTTCAAGCTTAGCTAGATCCCTCCTCATGTTATCTACACCTTCCTGGGTGTCTACTTTATTGCAGATTTTGGTATCATCTGCAAAGAGGCAAACCTTACCCGACAGCCCTTCCGCTATATCACTAACAAAGATGTTAAAAAGAATCGGACCAAGGACAGATCCCTGGGGCACACCACTGGTAACATCCTTCTCCTCAGAGTGAGCTCCATTTACTTGTACTCTTTGTCGCCTCCCACCCAACCAATTTCTAACCCAAGCAGTAACTTTAGGGTCCATCCCTAGGGTGCTCAGTTTGTTTATAAGTCGCCTGTGAGGAACAGTGTCAAAGGCTTTACTGAAATCTAAATACACCACATCTAGAGCTCTCCCTCAGTCCAACTCCCTGGTCACCCAGTCAAAGAAATCAATCAGATTTGTCTGACAAGACCTGCCTCTGGTGAATCCATGCTGCCTCGGATCCTGTAATCCGCTGGACTCCAGAAACCTCACTATTTTCTCTTTCAACAGCGTTTCCATTAATTTACTCACCACTGAAGTTAAACTAACAGGCCTGTAGTTTTCAACCACATCCTTACTTCCGCTTTTGTGTAAAGGCACCACATGAGCCTCTCTCCAGTCCTTTGGCACCACTCCCGACTCCAACGAGGCATTGAAAAGGTCAGTCAGTGGAGTTGCTAGAATGTCCCCAAGTTCCCTCAGTATTCTAGGGTGTATCCCATCCGGTCCCATTGCTTTGTCTACTTTGAGTTGAGCTAGTTTCTCACGAACACAGTCTTCTGAAAATTTCGATCCATAGAGATTCTACAGTGTATTTTATTTCCTGCAAAACTTTAATCCTTCGTGACTCAATGCCCTCTCTAACATAGAGCGCAACTCCTCTACCAGTTTAATCTATTCTATCATTGAGATATAATTTGTACCCAGGTATCAGTGTCCCACTGGTTGTCCTCCTTCCACCATGTCTCTGAGATACCAATGATATCTAACTTCTTATTTCGTGCTATATATTCTAACTCGTCCATCTTATTTCTTAGACTTCTATCATTTGCATACAGGCATTCTAGAGGCTGTATTTTATTCATATTAATATGGTTACTGGTAGGCAGGGATAATATGGAATCTTTAAGTTCTGTCTGCTCTGTATTTGCTCTGTTCTGTCTGTCACTCTATTTGCTCCCACCACTTCTATCGGCTGGGCAATCCAAGCATCCACCATTATTTCAGTGAAAAAGTATTTCCTAACGTTGCCTTTCAGTTTACCCCTTTGCAGTTTCATGTTATGCCCTCTAGTTTTACAGCTTCCCCACCTTTGAAAAATTTTTTTTTCATTAATACTCTTTAAGTATTTAAAGGTTAGTATTATTTTACTACTACTACTACTACTGAGCATTTGTATAGCACTACAGGTCGTACGCAGCACTGCACAGACATGTAAGAGACAGTCCCTCCTCATCAGAGCTTACAATCTAGTCAAGAGAGACAACACAGAAGGTGTAGAGAGAGATAAAACAATGGGGAAAGGTAAAGAAACAAGGAGATCAGGTGAGTCAAGATCCAAAACAAGCAGCGAAAAGGTGAGTTTTCAGCCTGGATTTGAAAAGGGTCAGAGAAGGTGCCTGGCGTACAGACACAGGTAGTTTGTTCCAGATGTAAGGTGCAGCAAGATGAAAGGAGTGAAGTCTGGAGTTAGCAATAGAAGAGAAGGGCACAGATAAAAGCAGTTTGCCAGAAGATTGGAGTTCTGAGGGGGGGTGTAAGGAGAGATAAGAGAAGAGAGGTAGTGAGGAGCCGCAGAGTGAATGCATTTATAGGTCAGCAGGAGAAGTTTGAACTGGATGTGGAAACGGATAGGGAGCCAATGAAGTGACTAGAGAAGAGGGGTAATATGGGCATGACCAGGCTGGCAGAAGATTAGCTATGCAGCAGCGTGTTGAACAGATTGAAGGGGAGAGAGATGATTCAAAGGGAGACCAGCAAGGAGTAGGTTACAGTAGTCAAGATGGGAGGTGATTAAGGAGTGGATCATCATCTTAGTAGTGAGTTCAGAAAGGAATGGATGGATTTTGTTGAAGTTATAGAGAAAGAAACGGCAGGTCTTAGCTATCAGATGAATGTATGTGGAGAAGGAGAGAGATGAGTCAAAGACAACCCCAAGGTTGCAAGTTGAGGAAACAGGAAGGAGTAGAGTTATCCACAGAGACTGAGAAAGGATGAAGAGGAGAGGAGGTTTTAAGGGGAAAGATAAGAAGTTCAGTCTTGGCCATGTTCAATTTCAAGCGGCAGTGAGGCATCCAAGCAGCATTGTCAGAAAGGCAGGCAGAGATTCGGATCTGGATTGCCGGAGAGATTTCAGGGGTAGAGGTGTAGATCTGGGAGTCATCAGCATAAAGCTGGTATTGAAAGCCATGGGAAGAGATGAGCGCACCAAGGGACTGGGTATAGAGAGAGAAAAGATCTTGGGGTACACCAACTGAGAGCAAGATAGCAGAAGAGGAGGAGCCACAAGAACTAACACTGAAAGAGTGATGGGAGAGATAGGAGGAGAACTTGGATAGTACAGAGCCCTTAAAACCAAGCAAGGACAGGGTATCGAGGAGACGGTTGTGGTTAAAAGTGTCAAAAGCAGCAGAGAGATCAAGAAGGATGAGGACAGAGTACAGGCCCTTGGATTTTGCCAGGAACAAGTCACTGGAGACTTTGGCAAGAGCCATTTCAGTAGAGTGTAAAGGACGAAAGCCAGACTGTAAAGGATCCAGGAGGGCATGAGAGGAAAGGAAGTCAAGGCAGCGGCGGTGAACCACACGTTCAACTAACATAGTAACATAGTAGTTTAGACATGAAGGGAAGGAGAGAGATGGGTCGATAAAGGACAGTTGGGATCAAGTGAGGGTTTCTTGAGGAGAAGTGTGACCACAGCATGCTTGAAGTCTGCAGGGTCAGTTGCAGTAGAGAGCGATAGGTTGAGAATATGGGAGATGGAAGGGACAACGGTGGAGGAGATGGGGCTTAGAAGACGGGTGGGGATAGGATCAGAGGAGCAGGTGGTGAGTTTGGAGGAAGAAAGAAGGTGTGCAGTTTCCTCTTCAGAGATAACTGGAAAGGAAAAGAAGGTAGCAGAGGTAGGGGGGAAAGCTGGAAGTGAAGAGAGGGAGGAGGGGAAGTAGCTGAATTTGTGGGGAATTGGAGGGTGATCTTGTGGATTTTGTCATGGAAATAGTCAGCTAGGATTTGGGCAGAAAGGGAGGGAGGAGTCAGAGGAGAGAGCTGAGAGTAGTAAAGAGACTGCGAGGGTCAGAGGCAAGAGAGTTAGTCAGATGGACATAATGGTCTTGTTTGGCAAGGGAAAGGGAGAGGGAGAAGCATGAATTTGAAGTGTAGAAAATCTGCAAGGTAGCGAGATTTGAGCCAAGCATGCTCAGCAGAATGGGCACAGAAACGTAGATAGCGGGTAGTAGATGAAAGCCAGGGCTGGGGTGCAGAACACCTCACAGGACGTGGCATGGGCAGAGCGAAAGTATTCAGAGCAGAGGAGAGTGCAGCATTATAGGAAGCTGCTGCCTTGTCAACAGACTTAGATGAGATAGTGGAGGAAAGAGATGAAGAAACACTGGAAGAGAAAGCCAAAGGATCAATAGCATGAAGATTTCTAAATAGGTTGGAGGAGACAGGACGAGGTTGAGGTGGCAGGTAATGAAGATTGAAGCTTAAAAGGCGATGGTCAGATAAGGGAAGAACTGAGCTACAGAAGTTCGAGGGTAAGCAACTAGAGAAAAATACCAGGTCAAGACAGTGGCCATGATGGGGAGTGGGGGCAGTAGAACAAAGCTGGAGATCAAATGAGGAGGTAAGGGAGAAGAGCTTTAAAGCATAAGGATCAGAGGGGTTATCAACATAAATGGTATAATCCCCAAGAATAAGAGTGGGGGAAGAGGAATCCAGAAAGAAGGAAAGCCACAATTCAAAGTAAGTGAGAAAGGTAGAAGTAGACTTGTCAGGAGGTGGAGTAAATAACAGCTACCCGGAGAGGCAGTGGAGTGAAAAGGCGGACGGCGTGGACTTCAAAAGAAGGAAAGGAGTGAGACTGAGGAAGCAGGAGGGCTTGGAATTGGCAGGAGGGAGAAAGTAGAAGTCCAACACTACCACCCTGGCCAGTGGAACGAGGCGTGTGGGAGAACTGTTAGCTCCCATGACAGAGAGCAGTGATAGATGCAGGTCTCAGTTAGAGCAAGAAGATGGAGAACCTTTGAGATAAAGAGATTATGTGTAAAAGCAAGTTTATTAGAGACAGAGTGTGCGTTCCACAAGGCACATGAGAAAGGGAGAGTGGAAGGGGAAAGGAGAGGGCTATGAATAAGATTAGAGGTGTTGCGTGAAGATCTCTTCTCGGAGTGCTAGGGGGGGCCAGGGTTGGGGTAGATATCTCCGGCTGAGAGAAGGAGGAGTAGCAGAGTACAGGGCAGAGAGGAGAGAGTACTGCAGAAATGAGGGTGAGGTTGCCTTAGAGAGAGAGGAGATGGTTGAATGAGAGGGAGAAAGCGGTGAAGCTCAAGAGCTGATGACAGGGTAGAAGACAGAATGGAGGGGGAAGTGAGGATGGTAAAGGGGAGATAAGGAGGGGAGGAGTGAAGGTGCTGATAGGAGGGGAGACACAGGGAGTATGAAGAAAAGGAAGACAATGTGATGAGGAGCCATAGAAGAGGAATAGAGAAGAGAACAAAGCCCAGAGTATATAGAAGGTGGGAGAGATTCAAAGGGAATAGGTGCACGTATGCATGAAGTAGGTAATGAACAGGTGACAGCTATAAGAGACAGCGAGCCACGGGGTGGATGGGTAGAGGGGAGAGGGGTGGAGTATAAGTTATTCAGCTGAGAAAAGCTGAACAAAAGTGCAAGATAAAGGGGGCAGTGAGATAAGGGAACACACTAACAATGACAAATAAATAAATATGTAGAGAGAGACAGACAGACAGACAGACCTCACAGCAATCCAGCAAATTCACTCAGCCCTGTCCCTCCTCTCCTCTAGAGTATACATATTTAGGTCTTCAAGTCTCTTCTCATATGTCTTCTGGCACAGGCTCCAAATCATTTTGGTTGCCTACAGGAATTTTGTAGGAGAGGTAGTGCTGGGTTAAAGGTTTGTCTAGAGTACCCAGTACCGGCACTGGAACTGATGTGATTTTCATGTCAGGCCACATGGATATTCAAGGGAATCTGTATTCAAACCCATTCACTCCTGCATCCTTAGTTGGGACCTCCACTCTTATGTTTATGCTAAGGGAATGGTTTAATTATCTGCTTGAAGTTTGGAGTTGATTAGTTGCATGCCAGTGTCCAAGATAAGGGTGCTGCTCAGAAAACTGGTCAAAGATGTCTGGGCAGACCCCTGTATCTAGCTTGGTAGTTTTGTAATTCTGTCTGTCCTCCTTCCAGCATCATCTGTCCTCACAAGGGTTGTCGAGGTCTTCCTTTCCGAGTATAAAAGCATAGCTGGACATTTTTGTCTAGAGGTAACATTCCAACTGTCTGAAGACCTCCCTTCACAGCTAGAGTCACCTTTGCCAAAGACAGCAAAGAATGTTCTTTTCTCTCTTTTCCTTGCAAGATAATCATGAACTTATAACTCTTTTTATTGCCTGGACAATGAATTCTGCTTTCACTAGTATAACAATGGCATCACTGTCTCGTTAATGCCATGGCATGCCACCATAACCTTCAGCTGCAAAACAGGTCATTATACTAGTATGAAAAGTTGACAAAATGTACAGCAAAGAAAGCAAAAGTTCTTTGAAAAAACTGTAACATGAGTGCATCACAGCAACTTTGGCTTGCTTTTGAGTTGTTGGGCAATATTAAGTTTACCATCTGTTTATATTCAAAAAATTCATCACTTGGCATATGGGGCAATTTTCAAACTTCCAGTATTGCTACAAGGTGCTGTCTACCCACACTCTTTGCACCCATTTTCAAAGTGAAAATTTCCATGTATTTCCACATTGAATATTACCATGGGTAAAGGATACCTGCAGTCAGTGGTACCTGCTTTTCCTGGGGGGTGGGGTGGGGAGGTAATATTTTGCTATGTATATCTACATATCGTAACCTATGCAAGCCCATGGGAATGCCTCTTCCTAAATGTACTTATGTTTTGAAATTTCATACATACTTTCAACCAGATTGTGGGCAGTTTTCAGAAAATCCATTCACCCAGTTAAGTATCTTTTGAAAATTACCCCCTCTGTGTCTTTCATTTCTTACAGCCAGATTTGAGTCTTTTAGCCAAAGTGCTTTTTGTCGATCCCTGTGCATCCTTTAACCTGCACTCTTTCATAAAGTTTTGAGCATCTCACAAATTTCTACTGCAGAAATTTGTTCCAGTTTTACAGGCTTTTTTTCTTCTCAGAGGCGATGAGCTGTCATTGGGGCATTTTTTGCATATTTATAAAAATGCTTATGTTTTTGGTTTGTCTAATGCATATTATAAAGCAGGGATTAGCAACACAGGTGCACAAAATGAAAACATAAGAGGTGGGGATGAAGGTCACCCTGGAGTAGTTTGCTAGTACATCTCTTGCTGTCTTTGATTGTACTGGGAAAAAAGGGAGGAGAGCTGTGGTGCATGAGATCACATTCTCCTCCACCTCCTCCTCTGTGTCTGCTTCCCATGGTGCTTTGAACCATGCAGAAGTTTAATATCCAATGTAGTTGAACATGCCAGTAAAACCATGAGCAGCAAAGGAGCTATACAGAGTGCAATGCACCACCTCTCTCTTATTCCTGCTAGTTTGACTTGTGGTGGTGGAAGGGGGTTAAGGCCTGAGTCTTCACTCAGAGTCCTCAAGGGTTACCAATGGGCCAGATTTTCAGAATATCTCTAAAATGCATCAGAGAGCTCTACATACAATGGAGGTAGTGGACATAAAAAATCTCTCTCATGCATATTCATTAGGGATAGCCTGAAAACCTAATCTGTTGGCAGTCCTCAAGGACAGGGAATGAAGACCGAAGGGACTGGAGAAGAGAGGGAAGGAGGGAGGGACTGGGAATAAACAGGGTCAGTTGGGATTGATGAGGTTTCTAGTAATGAAAGAGGTCAGAAGGAGCATGAGACGCAGCTATATGGGATAAGAGGGGGTGAGGAGGTTTTAGGAAATATAAGGGGGATTGGCTGGAAGTGAGAAGGAACTATAGGATTTGAGAAAGTTGACTGAAGGATTGAGACGAGACTAGAGATGAGAGGATAAACAGCTGTTAGGAATTGGAGGGAGGACTAGGAACAAGTGGTTGAACCTGGAAGGGTGAAAATTGGTGGGGAATGAAAGAGAGATCAACTAGGGGATGAGTAGGAACTGGGGGATGAGATGAGAATTGATTGAGGAAAGAAGTAGGGAAGCTACAGAAAGGGTAGGAAAGGGAAAAGGGCAAAAAGTTAAAAAACCCCAAAAAAAACAGATTGTGGGACGGAGCCAACTGCGGTCTAAGATAGACTCCCAGGGGAAGATGCTCCTTCGGCACTAAACAGAATCCTGTTCTCGCACCCATCTCCCTCACGTTCTCTGGGCCCCTTCTACTCCCCAGACCATCCAGGTGTATCATCTATCAAACGCTGCTGACTAGACTAACCACAAATGCCATCCCAAGGGGTTAAACACTCAAAACAAGAGCCGCCATCCCTGAGCAAAATGGTGCCTGCTAAAGACTCCAAAGATAACCTCAAAGAACTCTTGTGAGAGATATGGCAAGTTCACGACCTGGTCACTACAAATGGCAAAGCCCTCTCAACAATGCATGCCGAGTTCACTGATATAAAAGAACAACTTGGCTCCCTGACCTTACGCCTCCATACAGTAGGCTCCAAAATGCAAAAGCACGAAGAGTACCTGCAACAAACACACAGGACTAATGCAGTTGGCGTGCCAAATGGAAGATCTCAACAACTAGTCAAGACGCAACAATGGTTGCATACTGGGTATTCCAGAAGGAAATGAAGGAGTGGAGCCCATCCTGTACTTGGAATCTTTATTTACAAAGCTTCCAAGCCTTGATCTACAGAAATTACTGGAAATAGAGGGGGCCCATAGGGCTCCCTCTCATCAAATGGCACAGACAAAATATCCGTGGCCTATAGTCTTTTAAGGCCCTGCGGTATTAACATGCCCTCCAGATTTTGCAAGCTGCACAATTGCACACTCCAATTCTCCTAAAAGGCCACAAATTACAATTCTTCCCGTATTTAAACAAAGCAATAGTCAATCGAAGTAAACAATTACTGGCATTCAGACCCCAGTTCCAAAGCTTGCAAATGTGCTATGCTATGCTCTTTCCTGCGCGTATGAGAGTATCTATACATAATCAAACATATTTATTCAAGGACCCTGATCAATTAAAAACCTTCTTGGACAGTTTCACTGGTGACAGGATGGTCTGATTGACATCGAAGAGGAACTCCATGTTAATAATAGTGCTCCTGCTTCGCACCGAGACAGGACAATGGAGATCTCTCATCACCCCAACCCCTGTAGCCATTCTGCTATGGTGATGCAGCCATGAGAAGGTTATTTTTTCTATATCACTAAACATGTATCAGTACACAACAGATGTCGATGACAGGCTCTTCTCTCTTGCACTGGCCTTCATATGTATGAATTTTTTCGTTCGAATGGACACTTAACATTCTGTTACCGGCAATGTAAGTTTCATAACGGGAGATGTATGTTATTGTTTTCTGTTCTCTGGATGGGTGAGGGGTAGGAGGTTACATTGATTGAGCAGCGTATCTTAAGGGAGGATGGGTGGAAGAAATTGTATCCTTACAATGGAGTCCCCCTGGGCCTCCTGAGTAGTGTACCAGTGCACTAACCACCTAGACTATGCTATCATTACAGTTGTTCACTTGGCTCCCTTGCATTATTGATATCATCTGTTGCAGCTACACCCCGTAACCCGCATGGCCCCCAGAGGTGGAGAAGGGTAAAACAAGAGAAGGAAATGTTTTCATCCATGAATTTATCTACCATTTGGATAATTCTTTCTATGTTCTTTTTTACTGTAATTATTCTTAGCGATACATGGCTCCTGATTATTATTGACACTACATTGCTAGGATAGCTTCTCTTCTAAAAGTTCTATCCCTCAATGTTAAAAGTATAAACAACCCCATTAAATAGAAGATACTTCTGTACTGTCAAAGAGAACCAGCAGACCTGATTTATCTCCAAGAGACCCATCTTAACCAAACGGAAGATGCAAAACTAGGTACTGGGCCCTACCTACTGCTTGCGTGTTCCCCAGCTCTAAAGAAGAAAAATGGAGTAGTTATGCTGATGTGGAAATCTCTCCCCAATAGCTCTCCAAACTAAAATCGACACTGAGGGAAGGTGGGCTAAAGTAGTGTTGCAAGTGGAACACCAAAAGCTAGCACGCTTATTGATTTATGCCCTCAATGTGGACTGCCCAAAAAAGTTCTTCCACACCCTAGCGAAAGAACTCATGGACACTGCATTGAGGCTGATCACCCTAGGGGGTAATTTCAACATTGTATTAGATCCACTTTTAGACTGTTGTTCCCAACAGCAGATGCATCTACAAAAGCCATGAGAGTAGTGCAAACTCTTTTAGATAGCATGGGACTGATAGACCCTTGGAGGCTACAACACCCAATCAATAGGAATTACCCTTTCTTCTCACTTCCCCATCATACCTACTATAGAATAGATTTTTTCCTGATCTCTAAGTCTTTACTTCCAGATCTTCACCATACAGAGATTAAAGGGATCTTGGTATCAGATTACGCAACTGTAACTCTCACGCTCCACCTTACCCAGCACTCCATCGCCCTGCTACCATGGTGACTAAACAAAGCTTACTAAATGAAGAGGACTTCCTGATGACCGTATGGAATTCAATCTCTTCTTATTTTGGTCTGCATGCACCCAAAGACATATCAGGTAGGGCATGGTAGGAAGCATTTACAGCCAAACTAAGAGTGACTATCACCACCTACTCAATAGGTTTAGCCAATGCAGGACAAGAGAATTACAAGAACTTGAAATCCAGAGCTAGAAGGGTGAGTAAGCCCTTCTGAACTGCTCTGACACGTTAGTGTAGTTTTTGTAGTTGAAGAAGGGCTATCAATACAATGTGATTCTTGGAAAGAAAACCTCCCAAATTGTTATGCCCAGAGAGGATGCTATTTTGTGGGTGCTAACAGGGCAGGGAAGTTCTTAGCATCTTTCTGAGTCTTAAATATGTTGGCTATGAAAGTAACCGCTCTCAGAGATGACCAAGATTGTTTGCTTACTCAGGATAAGGACATATTAAATCACTAGAAGACCTATGGGGGTTTGCAGATTTAGTAAAGGATTTAACCCAGTCCACTTTAATGGTAGAGCAAGCAAAGAAGCTAGACCGTGACTTCCATTTGGAGGAAGTCATCCAAGCCATCGATTAGTTGCCACTAGGGAAGACATCTGGTCCAGATGGCCTTCCTCCTGTGCTTTAAAAATCGAGCTCTCGCCTCGCTTGCTTACTTCAGGTCACTCATATCTCAGGACCCAGCAGTAGGAACTTTTGCCGAAGCCACAATAGTCATACATGAAAACTGGGCAAAGACCCGCAGATAGATGGTAACTATTGCCCGATCTCTCTCCTTAACATTAGCCAGCATCTTGACATAGATTTTGGAGTCAATCGACTGTCCGGATTCATGCCAACACTAATACACCCGAATCAATGCGGCTTCGTGGCTGGGCATGCTATGACTAATAATGCTTGGCTTCTCAGTCACATTCTCACCCTTTCAAAAGATCTCAGTTCTCCACTTGTTGACCTTTCTATTGACACCAAAAAAGCATTTGACTGGTTAGAATGGCCATTCCTACTGAAAACCTTACAATGGTTTGGCATCCATCCAGGGTTCATCAACATGATCAGAGCACTCTATACTCATCCCACTGCACAGATCTTAGCCATTTCTACTTTATCTCAACCATTCTTCCTAAGCAGAGGTACCTGTCAGGGCTGCCCATTCTCTCCACTTCTCTTCAACCTAGCACTTGAGACCCTTGCTCTTCTGACCCAATAAACCCCCACAATTCAGGGTCTCCACATAAAAGAGACACACATCAAGTTATCCACTTATGCAGATGACATCCTTTTTGTGACTCTAGCATCTATACCATCTGTCTTATCTACCATAGAGCAATACTTGGCTCTTTCCAGCTATAAAATAAACTGGTCCAAATTGACCAGCTTCCCCCTAAACAAATATGTCTTTCATAGTAAATTAGCAGTGTTCCCATTTCAATAGTCAGGAGATTCACTCAAGTATTTAGAGATCTTGTATAGTCCCTCATTGGAGGACACTTCAGATCGGAACGCTGCCCATCTTCTCCAGTTAATAAAATCCCTTACACTACTATGGTTGCCCATGTTCCTTTCCTGGTGGGGGTGACTGGAGACCATAAAGATGCTCCTAGTACCAAAGGTCAACTATGTACTCAGTATGATCCATCTCATGTTCTCAGACACCTATAAAAAACTAGAAGCCCTTACGGTCTCCGTCCTTTGGGCTAATAAAACTCCATGTATCACATCTTGGAAACTAAAATTTCAGAAAGAGGCAAGAGGAGTTCAGTTCCCAGATTTTAAGAAATATCATCAATCTTTCCTCCTCCAGCAGGGTGCACAGTGGGTACAAGCCTATTCGGACTCTCCCTGTCTGACATAATTGACACTTGAGCGACAGATTTCCCACCCCATACCAATACATTTACTGATTGGAATGCTGCACATTGAACCCTCAAGACTACCATCCATGATTGCCACCACACAATCAGCGTTTCAGATCTTAGCCCATCTCCTTCAACAAGAGAACTCATCAGAATTAAAGCTAATTTGGTACAATCCTAAATTCAAAATACAGAAGCGCACGATCAGTTGGAAGACATGGCAGGAATGAGGAATTTGGTCCATGGGTCAGCTTATTTATCCCCACGTCACTTAAAACATTTGCATTGGGAATTTGACCTACCCAACAAACTCCATTATGAATGGTTGCAATTATGACACTGCCTTGGGAAAGAAGGGATAGACCCGACCCACCTCTCAGCAGACTAGGGTATCCTCAAGGTTGCACAGACTATCATGAGCTCCCCCAGTGCAGCCTCTAAATTATATATTGTCCTTAGGGACGGCGCTAAACATCGCTGCACAGTACCGAAAGCTCCCGGATGCATAATATTAACGGCTCCTTAATACACCATCAGTGGAAAATGTTCTGGGGCCCAGTGATACGTCTTTCCAGATCAGCCTCATTGACTCAGTCGCTTTACTTCTTAGCCCATGGATCCTTCATTACCCTAATCTTCTCGCCAAATGGCAACCTACCCAAAGCAACCACTGCTGATCATGTCACATGCACTGTGGTACCTTTTTGCATATGTTTTTTGACTGCCCCAACATACATACAGACATACTGGCACAATGTCTGGAACAGAATAACCCTCCATTGCTTCAGAAGAATCCAAGTTATTAATGTCCCTATTTAATGTACATTACCAAGTTTAAGTTACAATATTAACCACTTTGAATATATGATAAAGTGGTATAAAAAACCTGTTAAATACATAAGCATTCTACACATTCAAGATAAATTAACCTATCGCATAATCATCTTCCGCTCCCAAGCAGATATTCAGAATCTCTAGCCCAGTGATCAGTTTCTCTTTTACATGATGATCAGTATAGCCATAAAACTGATGATTAAACATTTGAAAGACTCCTCCACCCTTGAATGGCATCACTGGTGGAACATGGTTTGTTTATATCGCAAGTATGAAACTGCATTCTGGAACACATACCATCATCACTCCACCACCTGGAGACCGAGATGGAAAATGTCAGATTGCTATATCACTGCCTCTCCCTAACATCATGACAAAGTATTGTAGTTGCAATTCCATGCGGGGCCACATGCAAACATTCTCTTGTATTTCTATTATTTCTTTTATTTCATCTAGGAGCCAGAGAGCGGGAAGGGAGGGAGTTAACTTGGTTTATAAGGTTCTAACTGTTTGGATCATTTTTATGTTACTGCTATAAATCATAAATAAAAGATTTAAAAAAGCAAAAAACAGAAAATCAATCAAAGTATAACAAAAAAAGTATTTAAAATTTTGTGGCCAAGACATGTGACCCCTATCTTCCTGTGGCACCCAAAAAACATGATCTTTTAAATTACCATGGAATTGTAGACTTTCTAAGGACTTTTTAAGCAACCTTAAATTTAGCACAAGCACAAAATCTGTTAAGCAACAGAGAGAACAGTTTTGCAACTGCAGACTTGTGTACAACCTCGTTACCAGAACAGGGAACCGATCATGTTTCTGCTGATGAAGACACGCTATTCACCCTGATCTATAATGCAATCAATGTGTCCTGGACATGGTCTTTAGTCACACGCCTGGTTCCTGCCTATATACATCTTTGTTATCGCAGTCATGGCTGGCTTTGACAGAAACTGAAGCTCAAGGCAGAAGCAAAGGTATGGGCCAAGCAAGTACCCGGCACCCTGAAGCTGTGCCTCAGTGACATAACATTGCCCCCTCCTCCTGCCACCCCACCACCACTGCTCCCCAACCATTCACTAACTCTTACTCTAACTTGTTTGCCTTCCCTACTGGGATAGGAGCTTTTAATGTCTAGGAGGTTTTGCAACCACAATTGTGCTGCTTTTTAGCTGTTCATGGTCTGTGACATGGTAACCACTGCCGAACATCCAAGATGAATGGTGTTTATGATGCCTTCAGCAGCTTCTTCAGAACAGCACTTAATGCTGTAGTTGTTTGAAAGCACTCCTTGACGAGATGAATTTTGGAATATGAAGACCATGCAGCTACATAGAGTGACATGCACAAGAAGGAACCAGTTCCCTCTCCCAGTCAAACCCACAGGGCCAAGAAGAACTTCTTCCCCCTCCATTGCATTTCATGGGGCAGATAAAAATTCTTGCCATTCTCAACACCCTGATGTGGCTTGGCCCCAGTTATCAGGAGAGCAGCACCAACAGTCTGGGCCTTCTAAGCTGTTCTTCTATCCCTCCTATACAAGTTCAACAGCTGATCTCTTCCTGAACCTCTCAGGAGAAAGAATATGCCTGCAGTAGGAGAAGTGAATTAGAAATGTCAAGTGACAAGTACTTCTCTCCTGTCTATCCAATTTGGACTGCAGACGTAGAAAATGTGGGATAGAAGATAAAGGAGAGAGCATCATTGGAAAGTGGGAAGAGCTTAAGAAGTTCTGAGGGGAAGGAAGGGATTTGACTGTAGGTAAAATTGGAACTGGGCGAATGAGTGGGGACTTGGAGGAGTGGAAACTTGACCATTCCTAAAGAGGACTGGGGAAATCCACTGCTTACCCCAGGATAAGCAACATGGAATCAGTGTACCTTATTGGAAACCTGAAGGGTACTTGTGGCCTGGATTGGCTGCTGTTGGAAACAGGATACTGGGCTTGATGGACCCTTGGTCTAACCCATATGACATGTCATATGTTCAGGACGAGAGAAAAAAAACAGGTACTCTGTAATTGATTGAGGGGGAGAAACTATGAAGGGCTGAATGTTGAATAGATGTTGAGAGATATGTGAAGAGTCTGAAAGGCTGATGAGTAACTGAAAGGGACTAGAGTTGTGAAGGAGGCAAGAAAGAGTGGAAAGTAGAGGCTCAGAAAGAAAGGGGAAATAAAGACCGGAAAAAGTAAATAACAGGCAAAGGAGTATAGGCTTATGAGGGAATGAGATGCAGAGGAAAGTAGATGAGAAGTGGGAAGGGGTTGAGTACCAAGGGTACAAATGGAGAACAGCTGTAAAGTCAGGCAACACTCCCTCCTTCCACAACATACACATACACACTAATTCCCACTCTTTTTTTTCTTTCCACACTCTTTCTCCAGTCACCCGTCACCATCTCTGTTTTCTACCAACCCAAATACTAGAAAGAAAATGCCACTCTTCCAGGTTTTTCATCCTTTGCTTTCCCATGCTTACATTTGCTTTCCCATGCTTACATTTGCTTTCCCATGCTTACATTTCAGTTATTTTTCTACTGCAAGAGGCTTCGCACCCTGGGTGGATGTCCCTTTCACCCAGCTCCGGTTGTAGTTCTGAATCGGGGTCTAGTGAATTGATGAAAACTAAGAGTGAGAAATAGCATGGAGAATGAGTGAGAGATGGGGGAATTAGAAGACTGAGGAGGGGGCGAGAGTGAGGGATCAAAAGCTGGTAGATAGGCAAAAGATGAAAAGAGGAAGATGGAGGACTGGGAAGAACAATGGGTATAAGAGAGAGGTTGAATGTTGGAGACAGTGGAGTAAGACTGAAGATGGACGAGGCTGGGAGAGAATGCATGATAACAAAAGATATGGTAGATATCTAGGAGAAGCGAGTAAGGGGATGAGAAAGCTTGGAAGAACATGAGAGTTAAAGGGAAAAAGGAATGACTGGGAGAGGTGACTGGGGATGGTTGGATAGAGAGTGTCCACATTGGATGATTTTATAGGAGGGGGGAAGATAGGATATTAGAGAAAGTCAGAAAGGATTCAGCTGCTGCAGAAGTCAAGGGAGGCTAGAGATTGATAAATGGAGCAACCCAGTGAAGGGGAGATGTGGCATTAGTAGGGGAAATGAAGAGTAAAGTTGTGGAGGTGAAATATTAGGGTAAACTGAACCAGAGAGAGAGAGAGAGAAAGAGAAGGAGAGACGAAACTTACCTTTGAATGGATAGAAAGGAAAAGAAGAGACAAACAAAATGATAATGAAAAGAGCAATGTTAAACAGATTATAGGAGAAGTAAAGAAGAGGAGATGAGAGAAAAAATGGAAAGGAGACCCTGGAAAAAAGAACTAGACAACAAACAAAAGGAAAATAGGATAGAGACCAGGACCTAGCTGAAAAAAAAATGCCCAGGCAATAATAATAGAAAAAAAAGCATTTTACTTTCAGTTTAGTGATTGGAATAGATTAGCTTTGAGAACGTGTGCATCGTTTATGTCTGAGTAATTTGCAGAGTACAGGAAGAAATACATTTCTGTGTATAATTTTCCAGCATTATACTACATGCAGAGTCTTTCTTCTGAGGTTTTCAGTTCAGCTTTTGTTTGTATATTTCTATTCCTACTTTGTGATCCTTATACTGTACTTGATAAAGGTCTGTCTTTGCAAATGAAGTGAGGAATTCTAGCACGTATTTTGTGTAGGGATTAAGAGCAGTCGTGCGTGTCCTGTTTTTCAAGCAGAAGATATTTTTTAAATTTGAATTTAACTCATGTCTCTCCAATAGTAGTTTGAGATAGGTTACGTTCAAGTATAGTAGGTATTTTCCTGTCCCTAGAGAATTTATAAACTGAATTTGTACCTGAGGCAATAGAAGGTTAAGAGCCTCATATTCAAAGCAATTAAGGTCTATCCCAATTGGCCCAAACAACTTTTAAATCCAGCTACGCTAATTGCATTTACCCAGGGCTGGTGCGAACACCAGTGAACTAGCCACCAACAGTGTCAAATGGTCTGGGGGCACCCCATTACCACTGCTGCTACTGCTCTCCAGGGCCTGCAGTCTTTACCTTCAACTCAAGGCCCAATGCCTGATGCTGACTTCCTGCTTGCAAACAGGAAGTCAGCATCGTGCCTCAGCAGGGGTGGAACGGAAACATCCTTGCAGCACCATGGGTTGAAGATAAGTGCTGCAGAGCTGTTTGTGACCATTGCTGCTGCTGTAGGTCCCAGAGAGGGGTGGCAATGGCAGCAATGGGAGCCTGGGGGGCACATGGGATGAGGTTTGCCTAGGGCGCCTCATCTCCATGTACCAGCCTTCCTTTGACCGCATCTTCCAGCAACGAATTCCAAAGCGTAATTATGCATTGAGAGAAAAAATATTATCTCGTATTTGTTGTAAATATATTGCTGTCTAACTTCATGCCCTATCCCCTAGTCTTTACTCTTTCGGAAAGCATAAACCATCGATTCATGTTACCCATTCAGGATTTTATAGATCTCTATCACATCTCTCCTCAGCCATCCTTTCTCTGTGTCTTTTCATGTCATTTTCACTCTGAAAGATAGGTAAAAAATGACATTTTGGGGGTGATATTCAGCAGTAGCAGGCAGCACTGATAATGCGGCTAGCCATCGCCGCTGAACTTTGAACACAGATATTCAATGTCAGGGCCCTATCCGACTGCCAGCACTGAATATCCATGTTGGCCGGATAGAGCAGTGGCAATATTCAGCTGCCGCCACTTAGCTAAAGTGGCAAAATTAAGCAAGCTCTTCAGGTGCCTGACTTCCCCCGCTTTGGGATAACTGTCTAGTAGCTGTGTATCACTGCTCATTGGTTATCTCCACTCCACTCCCGGAATGTCCCAACACTAGCCAGTTACCATCAGGGCATATAATGACTGATCACCATTTAGGCAGCTTGCAGGTTTGCAAATTACCTAAATGGCTTTGAATATCACCCCCTCCCCCCCCCCCCCACCTTCTGTTTTATTCCGATATCAATAATGCGCACTATTGATAATGTTGCCCCTAAAATAACAAAAAACAAATTTAAACCCAAATAATAGGACAAATGCCATAAACAACATGAAAACTAAACCAAATGAACATTCTTGGCCTGCACAGCCCTACAAGGAACCAGAGGAGCTTAATGCAGTCACATGACATTTTGTTCTGATTTAACACTTTTTGACTGTTCTTGGACCTCTTCTTGTTTCATGGATATTTATTAGGTTTTTCTTATTTTCTTTTTTAAAACCCAGCAGGGTTTTCCTGCTCACTCTAGAGCCCCATATAGGTACACCCTGAGCCTGGGCAGTAGGTGTCACTGTTGCGCAATGCTTGGCTCTCCACCACAGGGGCCCTGGATATACTGGGGCTGATATTCCAAGCCCTGAATATTTAAACACTACAGTAGTCAATTGTAGCCTTCGGAAATGCAGTGGCAGTATCTGGACAGTGGCTGCCACGGAATACCTGTATCTGGTTTGTACAGCCACAAACTGGATAATTATGGCCCTTATCCAGACAGTGGCGATTTTCAGCCGCTATCTGGATAAGTTATTTGGGTACCAAATAATGCCAGCTTGTTCAGTGGCTTGAGCTGCCTAGATGACTTACCTTGATAAAAGCTGAAAATCAGCACTATCCAGAAAAGAGCCTTGATTATCTGGATAGTGGGCGCGCCATCCTCACTCTGCCCACAGACCAACACTGCACTAACCAGATAGTGCCAAGGCGATCTAAGGAAATCAGTTAGCAGCACTCTCTGGATAGTGTCTCTGAATGTCTCCCTCTGTGACCTTATCTGTGGTTATTTGGATAAGGACTTTTGAAAATCGACCCCATGGTCTCCAGGTCCTGCCATGACCTGGAAAAAGGAATCAGGATTCCCACAAGCCTTCTCATTGTCCCCTCTTTTTGAAAGCTTAGGACTGGCAAATTGTGGCTCAGGTTTCATTGCACACGTTTGGTGCATGCAGCCTAGTGTGGTCACAGAGTAAAGAGCAGCCCAAGAATATGCAGCAGTGGGTGTTTCCCAGGAAGCTTCTGTTTTGTCCTATCAAATCTTCATTGCTGATTATAGTGAAGACCAATTGTGAAAAGGAAAGGGGTGGACAGAGAGAGAGAGAGAGACAGAAGTGATGGTGTGCTGAATAAGCTCATAAATGTCATTTGAGTTGTTACACCCATTCCTATTTCCCAAATGAAGTTGGATAAAACAAGCCCCTCAGGGGGTTACATGATTTACTGAAGGTTGCCAGGAACCAAATGACTGTCCCACAGGCTTACGATTTGTGTGATCATTGATGCTGGTTCTCTATCTTATATTCTGTCTCATCCTTTTATCCAGTTATGTCCTATCCTGTCTGACACTGATCCGAATTATTTTTTTTATGTTTTGTACAGTTCCCTTGATTCTCCTCCACAGATGGTTGTGAAGGAGGGACAGAAGAGGACTCTACAAAATGTAGGCAGCTCTGCCCAGCAGGAACTGCCTTTAGGGAAGTTAGAAAGATGTGGGGCTATGTACAGAGACTTATTGCGGAGCCTCACTTGCATAAGTAGGGACTGAAAAATGAGGCTGAAAAGGAGAGCTATGTGTGGAAACACAGTAGCTTGATGGTAGGGCCGGCCCTGCTCCCTAGTGTGTTTTTTAGGCTGGAGGCAGGATTGAGAAGTGTTGGGAATGTTTTCAGTGCCTGGTTTAAAGTGAGAATTCACTTTACAAATCTGGATCATCCCAGGATGCTGCATCAGGACCATGAAACCAGAAAAATACAGATCAGCTTGATTTTATTCAAATCATGGTGGTGGTGTTATTGTGCCATGAAATCAGTGTCGACTTATGGCGACTCTCTGGATAGTTGTCCTAAAGTGTGTTCGGTCTTCAGTCAGGCAGCTCATTGTTAACAGAGTGGCATCCATAGCTGCTGTTATGGAATCAGTCCATCTCATTGCTGACCTACCTCTTTTGTGTTGACCTTCAACCTTGCCAAGCATGATGTCTTTCTCTAATGATCTCTCTCTTCGCATGATGTGTTCAAAGTATGAAAGTCAAAATCATCTGAGCTTCTAAAGAAAGCTTAGGTTTGATCTCCTTTAGTACTGACTAGTTTGTTCTTCGGATAATCCATGGTATATGCAGTATTCGTTGCCAGCACCATAATTCAAAGGCATCAATTTTCTTCCTTCTTTTTCACTCTCCAACTTTTGCATCCTTATGATGTTATCGAAAATACCATGACCTGGAGAAGTCGAATCTTTGTATGGAGAGAGACATCTCTGTTCTTGAGAATCTTGTCTAGGTCCTTCATAGCCATTTTGCCAAGAGAAATGCATCATCTGATTTCTTGACTGCTTGTTGTTTATTGATAGTTGATCCAAGTAGGTTAAAGTTTATTTATTTATTTATTTATTTAACATTTCTTATATACCGCACTATTACCATCAGCGCGGTTTACATGGAACAGAGCATATACATACAGGGTAACTGTAGTGCATTTTACAATTAACAGGGGTTTGAGAACTTGGAAGAACAGGGTAAACTACATAAACTATAAACAGTAAACTATATACATTATTCACAGTTGAAATTCTTATAGTTGTCCACTATTTCAATTTCTTTACTATCAATGATGAACTTATTGATTTTGCCAGTTGTCAGGATATTTGTTTCTTTTACATTAAGGTGCAGGACCATTTTAAGACTATGTTCCGTGATCTTGAAAAGCAAATGTTTCAGATCGTCTTCACTTTCAGACAGTATTGTGGTATCGTCAGCATAGCGAAGGCTGTTGATGAGTCTTCCACCAATCTTCACACCTCAGTTGTCTTCATACAGTCCTGATTCTCTGATGATTTGTTCTGCATATAAATTAAAGAGGTAGGGGGAAAGTATTCAGCCTTGCATACACCTTTGCTGATTTCAAACCATTCTGTTTCTCCTTGTGCCATTCAAACTGTTGCTTCTTGACCAACGTAAAGGTTGTGCAAGAGAATTATCAGGTGTGGCCCAGAGTTTCTCATGGTTTACACAGTCAAAAGCCTTGCAAGGTTGATAAAACACATATAGATATCCTTTTGGTTTTCTTTTGTCTTTTCAAGAATCCATCTCATATCCGTGATGATGTCTCTCACTCCTCGCCCTTTCCTGAACCCTGCTTGCTGGCTGTAGTCTCTATTAAATAATCTTCAGTAGAAATTTGCTGGCAAGTGGGATCAGAGCGATTGTGCTCTAATTGCCAGTCAGTTTGATCATATTTCTTTAGTATTGGTATAAACGCAGATCTTTTCTAGTCAGTTGGCCATGATGTTGTCTTCCAAATTTTCTGGCAGAGCCTTGTAAGTATGGTAACAGCTGCATCTGATTGCTGTAATACTTCAATGGGAATGTCATCAATGCCTGGTGCTTTGTTCTTTGATAAGGCTTTCAATGATGCTTGGACTTCTTCTTTCATCACCAATAGTTCCTGATCATAAAGTACAGGTTCAAACGGCTGCTGGTCCACTTGATCTTTATGGTATAATGACTCTGTATATTCTTTCCACCTTTTTTTGATCTTCTCAGCATCATTCAACATGGATCCTTGAGCATCTTGTAGCATTTCAAATTTAGGATGGGATTTTTTCTTTAACTCTCATAGCTTTAGGAAAGCCGATCTTGTTCTTCCTTTAATAGTTTCTGCTTATATTTCCTTGCATGCGCCATTATTGTACTTCTCCTTGTCTTGTCTTGCAGCATGTTGGAAATCTCTGTTAAGTTACATAGTAACATAATAACATAGTAAATGACAGCAGATAAAGACCAGTATGGTCCATCTAGTCTGCCCAGTATGGTGTCAAGAGTAGGTACACCTGCTGCTCTGTGCAGGCCCCCTTCCCCATGTCTTTGTTTAGGGGTGATCCCACCACTCCATGTGGGACACCCCTATTTGTTAAGGAATTAGATGGATCAGATTATTTTGATATTTTCTTGTTGCTGTAAAGGGATCCACTGTGTCTGTCCCATGCCCTTTTGAACTCCGTCACCGTATTTGCCCCCACCACTTCCATCGGGAGCGCATTCCAAGCATCCACCACCCTTTTAGTGAAAAAGTATTTCCTGACATTGCCTTTCAATTTACCACCTTGTAGCTTCATGTTATGCCCTCTAGTTTTGCAGCTTCTCTGTCTTTGGAAGAGGTTTGTTTGTTCATTATTTCTCTTTATGTATTTAAAGGTCTGAATCATATCTCCCCTGTCCCTCCTCGCCTCCAAAGTGTACATGTTTAGGTCTTCAAGTCTCTTCTCATAAGGCTTCTGACGCAGGCTCCAAATCATTTTGGTCACCTGCCTCTAAACAGTTTCCAGCCTTTTTGCATCCTATCCCAAGTGAGGCCTCACCAGCGACTTGTACAGTGGCATAAGTACCTCTTCCTTTCTGCTGGTAATTCCTCTTCGTATGCAGCCCAACATCCTCCCGGCTTTTGCCACCGCCTTTTCGCACTGTTTTGCCACTTTGAAATCTTCAGAAATAATCACTCCAAGGTCTTTCTCCTGATCCATACACACCAATCTCTCGCCCCGTATCGCGTACATTTCCCTTGGATTTCTGCTTCCCAAGTGCATGACTCTGCACTTCTTCGCATTAAATCTTAATTGCCAAGCATTAGACCATTCTTCTAGCTTTTGTAGATCTTTCCTCATGTTAACCACTCCCTCGGGGGAGTCCACTCTGTTGCAAATTTTCGTGTCATCTGCAAAAAGACAGAGTTTTCCATTCAGTCCTTCAGCAATATCACTCACAAATACATTGAACAGTGCCGGGCCCAGGACCGACCCCTGGGGCACCCCGCTAATCACTTTCCTTTCATCTGAGTGAGCTCCTTGTACCATCACCTTCTGTCATCTGTCAGTCAACCAATTTCTGATCCAATTTACCATCTTGGGATCTATCCCCAAACTACTGAGTTTATTGATAAGCCTCCTATAAGGAACAGTAACAAAGGCTTTGCTGAAATCCAGGTAGATGACATCCATCGCATGCCCCTGATCTAGTTCCCTTGTCACCCAGTCAAAGAACTCAATCAGATTTGTTTGGCAAGATCGTCCTTCGGTAAAACCATGTTGCCTCGGATCTTGCAACCTATGTCTGTTCTATGATTCTAAGTTCTATGATTGCCTCTCTTTCTCATCTGGCTTTAGCCTCTCTACATTTCAGAATTCTATCTCCAACTTCATTTCTGCTGCCAAGTCCATATTTTCTAACCAGTTTGCCGCCTTCTTTGTTGCCAAATGTTGTGTTCCAGTCACCCATGACTATCAAGATATCCTGTATGCATGTTTATCAATGTCAGTTTGTACTCATAGAACTCATCAACTTCATCCTCTTCTGTAGCTGTTGTTGGACCATATACTTGAATTATAGTTGTGTTGATAGGCATTTCTCATAGACAAATAGAAATTAAGCGTTCACTGATTGCATTGTATTTCATTACAATTCTTGCAAGTTTCTTCTTAATTATAAATGCAACACAATTATTCTTTGTCTATCATTTCCACCATAGTAGACCACGATGATCATCAAATGCAAAGTGCCCAATGCCTGTCCATTTCAGTTCGCTGACACCCAACAGATTGAGTTGTACACGTTCCATTTCATTCTTGACCACCTCCAACTTCCCTTGGTTCATGTTTCGTATGTTCCATGTCCCAATATGTAAGACATCTTTGCAGCTTCTGGCTCTCATTTCAAATCATACGCCCTTATTATTAATGTTACAGGTTGTGAGATATGTTATTTTTGTTTTGTTTTGTATTAGTTGCTTTTATGTCATGTTGACGTTGTTTGTTTTGTAGCGAAAGTGCGGCCACAGCATATGCACACAGTCTAAACATGCATTAGGAAAAAGAACCACTGTAGATAGTAAGAAATATGCCCAAGCAAACATATAGGAAGGTATCAACTGTGCAGTTCAGAATACAGAGGGATGCACAGCTCAGTGTATAGGAGCTAAGTGCAAGAGGATGAGGCATGCAGATCAGTAAAGCAAACACACACAAAGGATCTGTGCTGCATCCCTAACAGTGGGAGATAAGGTGCAAATCTAGCATCTGGAAATGCAGGGAACATTGTATGGAATCAAGCGGAGTGTCCACAGTGTCCATCATGGGGGACAGGGATATGAACCCCCTCATCCTGAGTTACCTCAGCTGGGCGCCCTGACTCCGCTATAGCCTCATCTATGCACCTGCTGGTTGGCTAACGCGTTATTATTAATGTGGTTGCCTTTGGGCTGCATGCTTTCTGCTACAAGTTGGACTAATATGCGTCAATCCCATGCTAAACCACATGCTACTGGCTAATGCTCTTTCGTAAACATGCCCCTTAGTCATAAATGTGATTTCTTTAAACTTCCATTTTTCTGGCAGCTAACCATGGGAGACTTGTGCCTCCAAACCATGGGAAACTAAGGCTTTGCAGCTGCTAGGAGCACTGTACCTCCTTCTCTAAGGCCTGATTGTAAGTTACTGTTGCAGTATCTTCTAAAATCCTAGTGAAAGTCCTGAATTAAACCATTCTGTCCATTTTCAGTACGTTTTAACAAGTTTCTACATGAGCAATTTGCAGATGGTTTTACCTGGGTAGATACCTGTTTATCCATTTAAAAAGGTGGTTTGAAAATTATCCCCCACCCCTGCTATCAGACCAGTAAAAGCAAAGACGCTGTTAGCAGCGTGCATTATTTTACCCCAGGATAAGAGGGGTGGGGATAGGATGGAGAAGGTAAAGTACATTCCCAGGCATATTTGCACCTGCTTTCAAAGGGAAAAGGTAGGGATCTTTCCCTTTGAAAATCAGTTTGGAGGGTGGTGGGTACAATGAACCCTCTAGACTTGAGCCCTGCAGCTTGTTTAAAAATCATCTTCTGGGTGTTCTAGCCCAGATCAAATGACATGATGAATTTATCAGTTTTCCATTACAATCACAGGATAGGGCTGAGCTCTAGGGTCCTACATATATTAAGAAAGTTGATTTCAAGCCACATGAATGGCTACAGGTAGACCTGAGAGGGCCATGCCCCCCACCCATTTCCCCCTCACCCACACACTTTTTGAAGTAAGGCCCGCCTACTTCACATCAGCGGCATATGCCAAAGAGAGAAGAAGCACAGACTATGTCAACATCTGCATGGCCTTGTGCCCACCAATGTTAACCTAGGAGGCCCCAGCCAAAAATCAGTAGCAGCTACGCCACTCTTGCAAGCAAATACCTGTGCTTCATTTACCCTTGGACCCAGCTGAAATTTAATTTCAGAGTCCCACTCAAGGATTATAATTAATGAAGTTTAACTGAATCTTAAAATTACAGCACTGCAATCAATTGGGATCACTCCATTATAATTTATACATATCTATATATCCAGATATAGATATATATTGAGGGTGTTGTTCCAATCTAATCATTTATAATTATAATCTAGTGGGATATGAAACACTAATTGAAAATTTTTGGTGCCTGCCCGTCCAAGCCTGTGGAGAATATGTGCGCCAGTCTGGTTAATAAGAAAGGGATTGTATTTTCTAGATCATTGATTTATCATCATTAAAACTGTGAACACCAGCTTCTGAGAGCTTCACAAATAAATGTTCTTGTTTTCATCCATTATATTTGCTCTCATTTAAAATTGCCTCCAGCACTGCGTATGTTAAATCTGACTAGACTTAGCTACCACAACCGTCCCCTTTCTGTGCTTTGGGGGCTGTCCAGACCATTAAACTTTCCAATTATTTATAAAATTTGCTTAGCTGCCCTTCCAACATAGTTTATTAAAGCAGTTTACAAAATCAAAAACAAACAACAAGAACAACCCAAATTACAGTTACACGATGCAAGGTTGCACATTAGGAACCACCACCCAGGAAAAGGATTTAGGCGTCATTGTGGATAATATGTTGAAACCCTCGGCCCAGTGTGCAGTGGCGGCCAAGAAAGCAAATAGAATGCTAGGAATCATAAAGAAAGGCATGGAGAAAAAAACAAAGGATATTATAATGCCTCTTTATCACTCCATGGTGCAATCATACCTTGAATATTGTGTGTCGTTCTGGTCACAATATCTTAGAAAGGATACAGCAGAATTTTGGGAACTTGGATTGGCCACTATTGGAAACAGGATACTGGACTTGATGGACCCTTGGTCTGACCCAGTATGGCATATTTTATGTTCTTTTGTACAACTCTAGCCACCTTACTAGACAGACTAGATGGACCATGCTGGTCTTTAACGTCTTCATTTACTATGGATCCAATTCTGTGAGGCGAATAATGGGGCTGTATCTTCTGGTAGGATGTGCAGCCCCGCTATTTATCCCAGTTGTATTCTGGCATACACTCTTCCTGCATGCACAGAGCCGCAGTGCAGGGAGAGCCAGAGGGGGGCGGGAAGGGGCAGAGAGTGGGCAGAGTGGGGGCGGGCCAAGGAAGCAGGATGTATAGGGTCAATTCAGGTCACAACCCTGTATGCCCTGCAAGAGAGGGATGGACATGCTGCTTATTTCACCGCAGAGGTGATATAAGCAGCGGCAAGGTCAGCCTCTAGGACCACCCTCTAGGCAGGGTCAAGCTGCTGGTAGATCCCAGCCACCCGATCTGGGCCCTGACTGCCCCACCAAGAGTCAGGTGGTGGGGTAACAGGGGTCAGCTGGTGGACTGGACGGCAAGTGGGGAGGATATCCCCATGGTATGCAAGAGCACTCTGGACAATCTCAGGGCCCGATCCTGCATCAGTGGAAACATTTGGCTCCCACGGTGCAGAATCGGGTCCTAATGGGCCCATCCTGTTTGGGAGTGTCCAGACGGCCCGGATGTGCCTCTTCTGGGATCGGGCTCTTTGTTACCATGGGGGGAGGGAGATATTCAGCACCAGCAGCTAGCACTACTAATGTGGCTAGCCACCAGCACTGAAATCTAAACCTGGATATTCAATGCCAGGGTCATATTCAGCCCTGGCATTGAGTAGCTGGGTTAGCCACATTTGTCACTTGCTATCAAGGCAGATGGAAAATATCACTGCTGCCCGGTTAGTGATGGGTGCTGCCTCTACTCCATCCATGGAATGCTCCGATGCTAACCACTTACCAATGGGGCACGTAGCGGTGGCAGTAACCATGTTAGTGCTGCTGAATATCCTGTTCAGTGGCATTTAGATAGTTTGCCGGTCTGCAACGTGTAAATGCCTTGGAATATCAGGCCTTATGTTACTATATAGAGCTACTTACACATTCCACAGAAATCTGCAGCTCTCTGTTAATGACTGCAGCTCTTTTAATTGAATTGTTTGTTTAATTTTTTGGGTTAAATTGTGCTTAAGCACTAAAATTAAGAGCCTCTTTTACTAAACCCCACTAACTGGTTAACGCACAGTTTATATGGTAATGCGCGGCCACTAAAAGATGTTAACTAGCAATTACGCGATCCTTCATCATAAAAGATTAGCGGGGGTTTAGTAAAAGTAACCAACCTTGTGTTACTTCTGTATAGCTAGTAAGTACCAGTATGCTCAAAAACAACACAAAGCCCGGTGGCACCTTATAGACTAACAGACTAATTTATGGATATGCTTTCAAGAATCGAAGCCCACTGTGTAGGATAATCTTGGGCTCTCTTTAGTGCATGCCCAAATCTGCCATGGTATATTTATTTCTAAAACATTAATATACCACCTTCCTGAAAGCCCATTCAAAGCGGTTCACAAAACACCATAAGTAAAAACATTTAAAAAAATATAAAACAAAATTATACAATGCTGAAAATAGCAGCAATTAACATTAAATCATAGACACACAACAAGTGAACATGGCTGATACCACCTGTTCTGCCACTCCCAGACACCTTATGCAAATGTAGCACCAACCTCTTTGGGGGGGCATTCCAGGCATCCACCACCCTTTCCAGGAAAATGTATTTCCTGACATTATTTTTAAGTTTAGCACTTTGCAGCCTCATTTCATGTTCTCTAGTTCTACAGCTTCTCTGTCTTTGAAAAAGGTTTGTTTACATGTAGCATCATACCACAGCCCTTCCCCTGTACCCCTTCTTTATACTTCTTTTCCTCGTGGATCTCCACATCCAAGCCATCTTCTATTGACTCTCCCCTTTTCCCTCTACACATATTGGACAAATCACCCTTTTTAGTCAAACATTCATGCTTCACCTGGACCTTATTTCAGTTTGTCATAAAACATATCACAACTCCTTCAGACAAGGGGGAAAGGTGAGAGCACCTAGTGTACAGTATAGGTCCTTAATTTATTCACCTTCTCACAAAGCTAGATGATAATGTTTCCTCCATATTTTCACAGACTGTGAAGAGCTCACCAGAAGAAGGCTTCATTGGATTGATATATTATTGCAGTCTTCACTGAATAATAACGGTTAGTGGTCTTCATTGTAAAGCATATGAGGACAGACTTAAAGAGCTTAATATGTATATGTT
This sequence comes from Ichthyophis bannanicus, assembly GCA_033557465.1. Classification (NCBI taxonomy): domain Eukaryota; kingdom Metazoa; phylum Chordata; class Amphibia; order Gymnophiona; family Ichthyophiidae; genus Ichthyophis; species Ichthyophis bannanicus. The sequence continues at coordinate 156,620,162 of CM066032.1, read as the reverse complement.
ACAGGAAAAGAGGGATGGATGAGATATGATAGACATTTAAATATCTCCATGGCATAAATGCACAAGAGGAAAGCCTCTTTCGATTGAAAGCAGGATCCGTTATGAGGAGAAATAGGATGAGGGTGAAAGGGGATAGACTCAGGAGTAATATGCAGAAATATTTCTTTACAGAAAGAGTGGTAGATGCATGAAATAATCTCCCAGTGGAAGTAGTAAATTTATTTTTATTTATTTATTTACATTCTCTTATATACCGTGCTATTCTGCATCAGTGTGGTTTACATTGGACAAACTGAAATTACATTGAACAGGGCATTATAACTTGGAGATAACTATTTTACAGGGAACATAGGCTATGGAGGGTTAAGTGGCTTGCCCAAGACCACAAGGAGCACCTGTGGGACTAGAAACCCAGTCCTTCCGGCCCAAGGTTGCTGTCCTCTAGTGGGATTTGAACCCCTGACCTTCTGGCCTGAAGTACCTTGCCCTAACCACTAGGCCACTCCTCCACTCCAGACAAGTACAGTCTCTGAATTCAAAAAAGCATAGGACCAACACAGACTATTGTAGTTGATATGGAAGGGCAGACTAGATAGGCCTTGTGATCTTTTTCTGCTGTCGTATTTCTCTGTTTCTATAAAGAAAAGTTTATTCTTGTGAATTATCTCCTCTCACATTTTGCAAGAATAAAATTCATTTATTCATTCTCCCCAGGTCAAAATCAGAGCTTGGTCAGGTGACTTTCCTTCAGATCATTTAATGTACTTACTCATATGTTTTGTTGTTTTTTATGCAAATCAGATTGGGTCCAGCTGAGTGACATGATTAATTGAGTGTAATAATAAAACAAACAAGTAAAATAATTTAATTTTCTGGGCAGCTTATACATTTATTAATGATTAAAGATTAAATAAAACCAGATAGGCTCTCTGAATAATTTCATGGGATTTGTTTCTGGATTTATTCTACATTGAACTATCCGTTCTGGCTAGTAAGTGTTGCTTCCTCTTTTTCCCCTCTTATATTCTCTCTTGTTCTCTGCCACCCCCCCAGGGGTAAACCATTTGCTAAGCCCCACTGCAAAGTGTGAAAGAGTCAAACTAAATAAATAATAAATATCATTAGGCTGGCAACAAAGTGGATTTCTTTTGCAAGTTAGTAGCGGAGGATTTACCAGTGTAGCCTACTTATCATTACTAAGGATGTCACCTGAGGCTTTCTGGCTTTCATCTAAACAGCTCAGACCTAGGACCCCTTTTATGTGCAGCTGTAGGTGTGTGTTCAGTATGTCCCGGCAGCTAACACGTGAAGCATTTACTTAATATGTATTCACTATGTCAGGTTCACTTAATGACTCATATAGAGGCATCATTAGGTGAACCCATGTTAAGAGTTGCATTGCCACTGAGCATGCAATACTTGCCTTGACTCTTGCAGTTATGCTCTCTCCACAGTGTCAGGGAGTGTCCAGTCCGCCGCCTAGGGGGAGCGGGTCTGTCCGCCTGATGACCCTTTCGATGAAGGAGTAGTTGTGGACACGAATGGGTCAGGTACAAGATAGGATTTTATTTCCCCTCCCGGGGTTGGATTTTCAAATATATAACACAACAAACTTAGGACAATAAAGCCATACACTCTGGTATGTGATAAAGGAAAATGAAAGACAGCTTCTTCTTGCTTCTTACTCAAATTATATCCACAGGAAGCAATATTATCAGCATACAGTTCCTTTGCAAATGAACAGCAAATCTTGTGATCTTTACAGCTAGCTTTAAGCAATGCACAAATGCTGGCTTAACACAAAGAAGTAATCTTGTCTGAAATGGTTAGCGTACAATCCATTGGATCACCAAATGAATCTTCACTAGCAGAATCAATTATCATAGGCTCCTGCTGACTTTCAGCTGGACAAACGTTTTCTTTATTGCACAACATTTGTAAACCTCCTTCTAATGTATCTTCACGGGGCTTATCCAGCCAGCCCTCTCTAAGGTAAGAATTACTGTTACCATATATATCAGAGTATGAGAGAGGAGAGACCCACCTTCCAGGATTTTCAGCATATAACTTTTTATAAGAACTTTTCCCTTTAAAGTATTTGTTTGTCCTACCTTCAGGTTTTGGCTGAGGATAATGGAACTGCTCTACCCTGTTAGCAAAGCGTTTTGCCCTTGGAAGCTTTCTCTGAGGTTTAGGCTTTTCAAACTCTTCTTCTTCTGACATGCAGATATCTTCTACACAATACCTCTCCCTCTCAGGGGCTTGTAAATGCTCCCATGCTAGCTCTCCTGTTAAATCCTTCTGGTGGCCTTCCCAGCACGGCACCAGCCTTGGACTTTTCCCACAGGGCTTCTGAGCATTAACTCTCAAGGTATTTCTGCTGCCAGTAAGTTTCCTTAAGTCTGGTTCAGAATCACTTCCAGGGTCACAATTCTCAGATACATACGGTTCCACTCTCTCAGGCTTCCATTCACTCTGCAAAGCACGTTGCCTCTGAGTTCCAAACTGCGTCACAGCAAACTGACTCTCACAGCTGTTTCTCGCTCTCTCTCTGGGTCTGTTGCTGGATCTCTCTCTGAGTTCCTTCCTGTTTCTTCCTTCTCCCCTTTCTACCTCTACTGAGTGTTTCTTATAGTGCTGATTAGCACTTCCCCCACTCAGGTGAAAACTATTTGCTTCAGGAGCTAAGGATTGCTTGCTAGTTGGGCGGGGTTGCAGACCTCGTGGCTGGGTCTGTTTACGTTGCTCCTGACAACTATTGATCATGTGGTTTGCCTGCCTGTCAGATTCTGACTTAGTTTTCACAGAATCCTGTGTTTTCAAGGCCAAGGATGGATCTTCCCCATTACAACAGTCACTCTCTGGCCATTCCCCACCCCATTTCAAAATTTCCAATTAACGTGCATTTTAGCATGTGAAGGCAGACACTGTCATGCATTGGTCTTCGCAATTGCCTGTAGTCATGCATTAACATGCCCATTAACCAGCTAATGGGCTTTAGTAAAGGAGGCTCCTAGTCACAGTTGGCGAAGGTTTGAGTCATCTAAACCCTCACATGCCTTTACTCATTAGGTCTGATCTTAAGCCATCAGTGGGACAGCTTATCGATATCCTGTTATCTACTGCTCAGACATAATATATGAAGTCACAGAAACTCCATTCTTCTTGGCTTTTATTCAGACTTTACTCACTCAGTAAGCACATCAAAGAGACAACAGAAGAATGCTGTATAAAGAATAATGAAAGAGGATAGAGGGGAGAAGGGAGGGTCACTTGAATTGCCTGCCAGTACCGTACAGATGTTTAAATTGGCAACCTACTGGAAAATATTTAGACATTCTCCCCCCCCTCCCCCACCACCACCACCACTCCCTGCATGCTGGGAATCAGTATTGGAAGAACTATAGGCGACCTTAGCTCAATCTTCACAGGGCGCACTTAGCTTGAGGGTGGGAAGGGGGAAGAGTCCAACTAAATAAGCTAATGGAAAATACTGCCTCCTTATAAGAGACCCAAAATTGTGGGTATGTTGGGAGTAACATTTACTCAGGTATCGTGGTATAAAATATTTATTTTTTTCCATTTTATGTTTTAAATATAGATATAATTGAAATCAAAGTTTTTTTGTTTCAATTTTTGTTGTTTTCCATCTGAAATTCCAGTAAATCAAATATTGCTGTTTTTGCCACTTCCTTGGTGGTGATGGTGCAGAGCTTTTCAGTATCAGTACGGTGAACATTTTTAAAAATCATGAACTGGAGTTTCCTGACTGATGAGCTTGTGCCTCATGATACTTTTAGTCAAAATATCTGGCTAGCTCCAGAAAAGAGGGCTCATCCCATCAGCAGCCAAGGAATAGAGGGAATGGCCCAGGGACCACTGGAAAAGTTCTATCCTAGCAGAGGCTGATGAGGAGAGGAGAACTAGAGGCAGGGCTAGAGTTGGTTCAAAGTGTTGGTGCCCTGGGCAAACCTCAAGCTTTACACCCTCTCTCACTGTCAAAATCTATTATTTGGCTTTGAATGCCCTGCTTTAGCTGCCTTCTGGAAGTTGCCGCCCTAAGTGACTGCCTAGTTTGCCAAGTGGTTAGGCCAGTCCTGCTCAGAAGAAGCAAGAGAGGAAGGGAAATGGATGCTGGAGGATGGAGTGGGGAAGGATAATAGATGCTCAACAAGAAGGGTCATTAGTCAAAGGATGGGTCCCAATGAAAGGATGCTCAGGGTGAGAGTGATTGTAGGTAGGCCTATCTTTGAGAGCAGTGGTCCTCATGATACACCCAGCCAGTCTGGTTATTAAGATATCCACAATGAGCATACATGAGATGGATTTACATACAATGAAGGCATCACAAGCAAATTCATCTTGATGGTTGGGTGTGTCCTAAGGGCTGGGATGAGATCCACGACCCTAGAGCATTATGTATTTAATTTGAGTTACAGTCAATGAGCACAGAGGAGGAAGCCACCCATTAACTGTACTGTGAACAAAGCAAAATGATAAAAATGAAAAATTTAATGGCAAAAATGAAAGAAATAGAAAACAAAATAAAAAGACACATTTTTTCACTGCACACTCTTAACTTTTGATTGCTCAGCAGATAAGAGGTCCATTTTCAGTAGAATACATATTCAGTGAGACTTATCCAGATAAGTCTGCCACTGAATGTAATCATTTAAAGTTATCTGAATACATGTAGGGCAACATTGCACCTCAACCAGACTTACCTGGTTAAGTTTAGGCAGACAGCGTATATCAGTACTGCAAAGCGAACTAGAACCAGATCTCTCGAACTCCTCCAACTCCACCTCCATTTTGTGTGACCAAGTAGTAGGTGGCAAGATAAAACATATCTACTGATCCTTTGGGGGGAGGGGAGGTGGGGAGGCTTTTAGAAACCAAAGGGTAACTCACAAAGTTACCCAGATATTTCCAGGGCCCGCCCAACCATTAGGCAAAACTGGGCAGCTGCTTCCGAGAGGCTACAAAAACAACAGCAGACAAAGCAAAACAATAGATCTTCACAGCCAGACAAACTCAAAAAAAGCATCAGCACATTCATTTTACCTGTAGAGAGAGCAGGTACACCCATAAGTAAAAGAATGATGTCCGATTGTGCATTTTACAGGATTTTTGTGGGAGGGGCAGTATTTGGATGACGATGATTGAGTTTAATTATTAAAATCTTGGGAGGGGAGAAGGGTATAAAGCTGAAAGTTTGTCTAAGGCTCCAACATATCTGCACCAACCCTGGACCTATCTCTTGAATATTGACTTCTTAAAGGGTAATTTTATAACCAAGCAAGTTTGTGTAAACTTGATTAGGGTTTCAAAAAAAAAAAAGTATACACAGAAGGACATGTTTACTAAAGCGCACTACCAGGGTAGTACAGGATTAGCATACACTGTGGCACTGTGCTAAAACTATCATGGGGCCCTGCGCCAAAACCCTTGTATTACTCTTGTAGTGGGGGTCTGGTGAAACAGGGTGTCCCCGCTGCAGATCTGCTAGTGCGGGTGCAACGAATGGTGGTGTTAGCTGATCCCAGGGCTCTTTTACCATGGTGAAGCGTGGTAACTGCAGGATGGCTGTACCCCCCCCCCATCCCCCTGCAGTTAGCATGAACCTGTGTTACCATAGTTACACTTTGAAGATTGCCCAAGGAAACTGTGTGCACACATTCCACTTGCTATTAGGCATGACCAACTTTTCAGGATTAGTTTATATGCATATGTTAGAATTTTTGAAAATATGTACTTAAGTGAAAATCCCCTAACCCTGTACCAGGAAAGTTGGTTGAAATGTACTTGGTTCCATTACAGCCACAATTCCTGCAGCTTTTGTGGGGTGTGTATATGTATGTATATATATATATATATATATATATATTGTCGCCCCCTCCTGGCCAGGTGGGTAACTGGCTGCAGGTGAGGTCGCCTTTTAGCCTTAAGACAAGACTCCCTGTAATGGCTGCCAGAAGGGCTGATGGGAATCGTAGTTTATCCTAAAGCAAAGGAGTTGTGATCCGAGGGTTTAGGCACAAGACAGAGAATATTTCTTTTAATGTAATCAGGGTTTCTTCATACACAGGAGGCGTGAGGCATAAAGTATGGAAAGGATTTTTAATCCACGGTACTGCTTCAAAACAACAGGAACAAATTATGCTTTGCAATATAACTTCCACAGAAATAGGCATCACTTTGCTTGAGAAATCAAATTGGCACTTTCAGAACTTTAAACAGATAAATGCTTTCTTCTTAGACAGGAAGAACTTCTCGTTGTCCAAACAAAACTTTTAAATGTTCCTTAAACATGTAACTTAGCTTTTCACTTTGTCAGCACAGTCAGCTGTTTCTTGCAGTTTGTGACGTCTTCACAAATTAACGTGCTTCCTGAGCATGGCACAGCTATAATGGCTTTTCTAGGATTCTTCACCGTCAGAGGTAAAACACATAGTACACTGACAATCCAAAATGCTATTATCCACATTCGTTGTGTCCATTTCTTCCTCTCTATCACCCTCACTTATGGCATAAGGTATCTGCACAGAGAGCTGAGTATTTTCCTTCTTTATTAAATCACTTAGCCTTCTCAGTAAAGTCTGCTTCTGCAGCAACTCGTCTGTTAGCTGAGCTACGTGCTGATTAGACCAGCTGTCTCTCTTTTCCCTGGGACTCTGGCTATGCTTAAACTTAGCTTTCTCTCCTATGGGTAATTCTCTGGGGCTTTTCCTCTGTAGGCATTGAGAAGGACAGACTTGCCTTGGTTCTGAGGTATTTAGGGATTCCCTCCGTCCTGCAAACCAGTCATGCTTTTCTTCAAGTGCAGACCTTCCGTTTGCTGACACCAGCCTCTCATTCCCAGCTGTGTCTGGCAATCTCTCATCAATCTCCTCTTCACAGCAAATAGTATTTCTCACACTCTGTCTCTCAGGCTCTGCAAACACTCTCTTACTTGCTCTGCCTCCTGGACTCCGTGTTGGCCCCTCTTCTGAACTCTTTGAACCTCGTGAACCTCGTGAACTCCCTGAACCTCGTGAACGACGGATTAGGCTCTCCTCTGAACTAACTTCTGTTCTGTGAATCAGCTTTTTAAACTTTCCTTCCCTTTGAGGCACACCCTGCTCCCAGCACATGTGACTAGGGACAAGCTTCTCTCTGACGTGCTGCTGTGGGCGGGGCTTAGGGATGACTAGCTTCTGAGTCACAGACTCCTGGTTACCGGGGAAACCTTTGATACAACCTGAATTAAAGTGACAGGACCTTTTTTCCTGTGCATTTCTATAATCAGCCGTGGTTTCCTCACCACAATATATATATATATATATATATATATACACACACACTGACGTCCATATTTCTATACAGAATTCTGAAGTGCTTTGATGTCATAAAAATCAGCGTTCATTTGAACACTTTCTGTGCCTCTATTCATTCAATATAATGTTTTCTCTAAGTGTCCCAGTAAAGCACTATAGACAGATAATATTGGTTCCCAATTTCCTACTACTTCTACCCCTCTCCAACACTGATCGGCCTCCTGATTGAAGCTGAACCTGTAGCTTTGAATGGATCAAAGGGACAGATGACTAAGGCGTGGGTTATATATTCTAGTTCCCAGCCTCCTCTGTTATTGTTTTTCAAGATGTGATATTGCGATCCCGTCATTTCTCCTGAAGTGTGTCTGTTAATTGGGGTCTGACTTGTTTGTTCCGCTTTAGCATAATGAAGCTCAAGCCAGACACTGTAGCATTAATTAGGAGGACATCACGATCCCTGCTTCTTTGATCTAGCAATTTTAAAGAATTGGATACGTTCTTCATTTTCAGAAAATGACCCTAAAGGTTCATTTCTTCTTGCTTGTTTTGAATTGTCTGATATGATTTAAATATCTTAAAAAGTGAAATGCTGGTAAGGAGATCCTAGACTATTCAGAAACCTTCCATTTAAGCAATATTACTCTTTAGTGAAGTCATTTCATGCTCAGGCACAGTAAACAGGGCACCTATGTGAACAATTCAGAAAAATGCCTATTTTAGAAAGGGACGAGAGGTGCCTATGTGCCGTTATAAAATAGGATTGTACAATGACCCTATTAGCCTACAAATTCTCATGCACACATTTCCAGCTACTCCAAAGGAGAATATGTCGGTGCATTCTCTGCCTGTAAACACATACAGTTGTGGTCAACATTATTGATCCCTTTGCATTTTAGATATGTTGTGTACAATAACTTGAAAAATAATTGGAAATATGATCGGGACAGGAATAATGGCACCCTTCACTAATAATTGGTCGCACAACCCTTGGCAGTAATGACAGCCTCTAAACATTTCTTGTAGCCATCTGTAAGTTTCGTACACCTGTCTGCTGTTAGTTTCTCCCATTCTTCAGCTGCAATTTGTTCCAGCTCATGAGTGTTTTCTAGGATTCCTTTTACCAGTGGCAGATTTCAGCTCTTTCCAAAGGTTCTCAATTTGAGATCAGGACTCATTGCTGGCCAGTTTAAAACACTCAATTTGTTCCTTTTCAACCATTCTTTTGTTCTTTTGCATGTATGTTTTGGGACATTGTCCTGCTGAAGGACCCATGACCTTCAACTCAAACTTAGCTTTCTGACACTAGGTAGGTACCTCAGTAGTCCTCTGACTTCAGGATTCCTTTAATATGTTCCAGGCCTCCAGTTCCTGAGGCAGCAAAACAGCCCCACGGCATTATGGAACCTCCACCTTATTTAACGTTAGGAAGGTTGTTTTTTCCTTATAAGCTTCATTTCTTTGTCTGTAAATGTATCGCTGGTCTGCATTGCCAAAGAGCTCAGATTTGATTTCATCTGTCCACAGAACATTTTCACAGAAGAATTGTGGTTTCTCAAGGTGAGATGAGGCAAGATCAGGCGTGTCTTTTTATGTCTGTCTTTCTTTAATGTGTTCTCTTATCTGCATCATTGTGAAAATGGAACAGGGAATGAATGTGGCCATTTTAAACATCAGAGCCATCATTCATTGGTTAATTCAACTCATGTGAGTACCGACAAGTGATCACAAGTGCGTCTAATTTTACTGCAGTGGGAATGTGGTTCTTCTGTTCAAAGTGATTTGAATTGTTTATAAGGGTGCCAAAATCATGTCCTGGTAATGTCCCAGTTTTTATACTATTTCCTACTATTTCCTTTTTTAATTGGTCTTGGTTTATTTGATTCTTTTATGTGTCAAATATGTGTGCATATATAATCCAAAGCCATTTCATTGGCCTCTTTTTTTTTTTTTTTTTTAGGAGATATTGGACATTAAGGGGTTGAACTGCAAGGGTGCTAATAATGTTGACCACAAATGTATTTATTAAAATACACATGTGTATCACAATGCCCCGAGAACACTTATAAGTGCACACCATTTTGTCAGCGTGCATATTTATAACATAGTAACATAGCATATGATGGCAGATAAAGACCAGTATGGTCCATCTAGTCTGTCCATAACAACCTTGGCCTTTGATCTTGGACAAGGTTCTTAATCCTCCTTTGCCTCGAACATAAACTTAGGGGCATGTTTACTAAAGGGCAGTGGGGAGTGTGTGGTTAATGAATGGAATTTGCATATTAGTACCGTGACAGAACCCAGCAGCCATAGTAAACACAAAGAGCATGACTGCAGTACACTACTACCTCCATGCTAGCCATAGCACTAGCACAGTAGTAACAAGCACATGGTCCAGCACATGCTCACAGTGCTCGCGGTCTCCACGCACGTTGTAAAATAGAATAGAATGCTACAAGCACAATACTGGGGCATCTTCCAAAAGCACATGCCACAAAATGACCGTCATAAGGAGACTCAAGGCCCTCCTCAGTCAAGACCACTTCAGAACAGTCTGCCAGGCGATAATTACACCTGTACTAGATTATTGTAACATCCTATTCCTCGGCCTACCAAATCTGACTATCCGACCCTTTCAAATGGCACAAAACACCGCTGTCCATTATCACAGGATCCTCAAAACACCAACACATCACCCCAGCCCTGAGCCAACTGCACTGGCTCCTAATAGCCTCCAGAATCAAGTACAAAATAGCTCTCAACATATACAAAATTCAGCACAACCTAACCCCAGACACTCTCAAGAGCCTAATCAGTGCTAACACTAACACAAGACTCAAACGACACAGCACACTAGACACCATCCAGACACCTAGCAACTATCTGAAAACTACACAATCCACATCAAACAGGGCACTATCCCTAGCAGTGCCTGCCCTCTGGAACTCCCTCCGAAACGACCTAAGAGCCACCTCTGATGCCAAGGACTTCAGGAAGAAACTCAAAACCCATCTCTTCATAGAGCACTATGGAGCCATCACTTACTGCATCCGTCCCCTTCCCTATCACGCCACACTGAAAAACCAACCCCCATAAATTAGACATTGCCCTATTACCAATCTGTATATGTATATATCCTTCTCTGTAAATGATTACCTCTGGGAACCCCCTATACAACCTCTCCAACTGCATGCACCCCCCCCCCCCCCTTTCTTGTTGATCTAGTAACATAACAATCCTAATATGTAATTTGTTAGTTCCTATGTAAACTGCTTTGATTGTAAGATAAGGCGGTATATAAAACCTGTTAAATAAATAAAAATAAATACAATCTGTGGGACTTGGATTCACGGTGGACAGTAAGAACTGTGCGCCGAGCACCCATACAGGAAGGTAGCAACTGACCAGTCCAGAACAGACTGATGATTGGGAGTGGGCCTGCACACAGGGACCATAGGGACAAACAGCACCCCCATGACCCACTATATAGAAAACCTACTCCTGTTGTCTACCAGCTACTAAAGGGAGGGTGTCACAGCCATCAATCCACAGAGGGCCCCCTATTCCCCCTCTTTCTGGGAAGGGCTGTAGGAGTGCACCACATGGAGGTGGTGAATCCCACACAGGCCACAGGATACGCACCCCAGCAGTCATGTCTTACCAGGCTTGGGAGGATCAAAATATCCCCCACCAGACCCATAGATGCTGCAACCTCAGTGCAAGAGGACCAGGCAGGGGACACTGATCAGCAGGCTCCAACACTGAAGGGCCACATTAAATTATAGAAGTATTAAGCTATTGCTCGGAGCTGGTAGGCAATGTGCTCATTAGACATGATACCTGTCTGTACATCCATGGTCAGTGCACATCATACCTGTCTAAGTTACATGCACGGTCTGTAGAGAGGATACTGGTCAATGCTACATGCATGGTTGGTGCCAAGGATACCTGTCTAAGCTACATGCATGATCAGTGCACATCATACCTGGCACTGCTACATGCACGGCCTGTGTGTATGATACATGCATGACAATGCCTACATTTCTGTATAAATTGTAAAATTTTGCATTGTGTCATGCTCATCACTAGTGTGGGGCCTAATGGGTACAGCAGCAGATCATATACCAGGGAGGCCAGGGTTCAAATCACTGATGCTCCCTGTGACCACAGATACTAATTTAGGGGTCTCTTTATCATGATGTGTCCTTTTCCTTAACACATGAATTTTTGCTTCAAAGAACATTAAGCAATAATGAGCTGCAAATGCATGCAAAGCAGCTCATTATTATGCAAAATGAATAACACAGCTGTTGTGATGTTATTCATTGAAAGTTAACAACATTGATCCCAATAATACACAAGCCATTGCCCCTGACAATGCTCTAAAAGTGTCTGATCAAGATCTAAGAACTATCCTCATCCCCACTTCTGATCCCCAGTGTTGTAATTCTGCCCAAGCAGCCCCCATGTTGCGGGGGGCCTGGGCAGGAAGGGGGCCCACACAGCGGCAGTAAGGCAGCGTGGTAAACTTACTTCAACATGTCTCCACTCTTGTAAGTTTCCAGCAGACCCATCAGCTGTTACCTCCTGAGCCAAAATCTTACAAGAATAGTTACATCTCAGGCCGAAGTCTCACATTGCAACAGCCACTGGGCTGCTAGAAACTTAAAAGTGTGGAGACAGAGCAACAAACATGTTAAAGTAACTTTGCTGCTGCCATTGGGGAGGGGGAATGGGGCACCGCGAGCAAGCACCAACTCAACAATGGGAGGGCCCTAAGCAAAATTTTTTTGTGGGTCCCATGCTGGAACTTACTCCACTGCTAGCTCCAATCCATTTTGAAATTTCACTTCCCTGACCCATCTCGTACCCGCTGATCTGTTGGATAGTGGTGTGCACAAGCGATCCACGGTTTCTCTCACCTCAGCAGCTTCCTAATCACAAATCACACTCACAAATCCCCTTAGCAGAATTCTTGTTATAAGACTGAGAAGTAAGGGAATGCATTATTTTACTAGGGGTTAGTAAATAAGCCCCTTAGATTGTAAGCCCTCTTTATCCCTACTGTATGTAATTGTTACTTGCCTTGAGCTTTATTTGCAAAGATAAGTAATCAGATCCAAGACAGTATTCCTGATCTCTCTCTCTCACCACTGAAGAGAATTCATGTTTGCCGATAATGACTGGGACAGACTGATATTTCACAAACCCATTTTGCTAAACAGGACTTGAAAACAATCATATTTTGCAAAACTGGCTTTTGCAATTTGGATAATATGGGTCACTGCTTTAATGTGACAAGAGAAGCAATATATGTGGGAATGAATGATAGAAAGGAAGCAATTAGAAAACCTAAATTAAATAACAGTCAGATAACAAGAGGAACAATCATTATACATCCTCCTGCTCTGAGGGAGAAACGATCTGTAGGGCGACTGTGAGTCACTCTCGGAATCTCAAAGCCTCCCTGCTTCAGAAGTGAGTCTTTCATTTAATAATCAGGAAACTGCACATTTTTTTCTTTGTTTTTCCTCATAGTCCTCTTTCTTTTCTCAGTAGATAGAGGAACAGCTTCTCTTTCACTAAGATTAAGCTATTTAAAAGACAGCATAGTGCAGCACTGGTCAAAAATAAAACAAAACTAGCCATGATTTGGAGAAAGAAAACAGAATATTAGGGATATGGACATACAGGGACTGAGTACATAAGGGAGCTAGTTACTGTAAAGTTACATGCTGTTTTCATGTGCAAGTTCCCTAAAGAACTTAAATGCGTGCTGTAGTCAGTCTCTATTCCGTAAGTCCACACATAAGTTCTATTGCGCGTACTTTCAATGTGGGCATGTATAGGGGTAGAGCTCAGGTAGGCGGAGCAGAAATGTACATGCATTGGTTATATTATTTTATAATTTATGTGCATTTCTGAAAACTAGACTAGACTGAGACACGTTTTTACACCCCTGTTTTATACAGTACACACATACTTTAGTTTATAAAATAGCTCACAAATACATGCATGACAATGCATGTTAATTGCGTGGGAGTTTATAAAGTTATCCTCATAAAGTATGGTCTTCAAAAATCACATTTGTATAGTTCCCTATCATCATATGATATGATATTCACTACCTGATATCTATTGTGAACAGCCCAGTCCATTTGGATGCAGGATATCTAGAAGAAACCATGAGATTTGCACTTCTGATGCTTTTAAGGGCAAGACTTTTATCATCTTAGATGTTACCGCTGATAAGATGGAAAGTAGCTTTGGAATGATCTTGAACTGATTGCTCATGATCAGTAGGGCAGGTACAGGGGTATTGAGTGCCCTAGGCAAACCTTAAGCCTTATTGCACCCCTATCGCCAAGATTTTGAAAATTAAACTCAACAGTCATGTTCATCCCAACACCATCCTTCCCACAACAATCTTGTAAAAATGCACAATCAGACATCATACTTTTAAATACCAAACTTTGCTTTATAGATATATATATATATGTGTGTGTGTGTGTGTGTGTGTGTGTGAACTCTCTGCAGGTAAAGGAATGTGCTGATGGCCACACAAACTCAATGAGCCATCAGGCTATATTGTTTTGCTTTGACCCTGCCCCCTCACAAGCTGCTGCTCTAGGTGACTACTTAGTCTTGCCTAATGGTTGGGCTGACCCTGATGGTCAGTAAAAGTCTCCTTGATATCTGCCATCAGCAGAGTGCTAAATAAGACCTGTACCTAGTCAATGGGCAGGTCTGAAAGGTCTAGATAAGAGGAGTGAAGCACTCCTGCCCTTCTTGAGCAAGAATGGCTTAGGGATCACACTTTATGTAAGTATAAGCAACTTTGTAGCAAGGGACAGGGTATCACTTCCTTGCTCCACTCTGCTTCTGACCTCTTTCTCATGTTTTTTAAACTCTGCAAATCACCGTTAAGGATGACTCATAAGAGCTATGGTTGTTTTTGTACACTGTGAGGCCATAAGACTAATAGTAATAAGACCCCGGCTAAACCAAGAAGATAGTTTGATTTGCGACAATAGACACAGTACTGAAAGCAAAGGTAGCCTTTAAGCACATCTCTGTCCATGGTTCTGAACTGAACTTAATGTTTGTTCTGTCCAGGGTCCTGCTTCCCAGTTAAATGAAAGAAGAAATCTCTTCTGGATGTTAAGCAAAGATGAGTGAACTTCTTCAAAACATATTTATGGAAAAGTCAGTGAGCCTGAGGAAAGTTCAGAGGTTCTCCAAATTATTGAAATAAACTTTTTGAAACTATTTTTAGATTCTGAAAAATCTGAATTGGGTTACATCAAATTGATGAATCTGCCTAGGATTTTTTTTGAAAATGCAAATTCAGTTTATTTAATTTGCTTTAAATTTTCACTAATACATTGTTAAACATCCAACAAATTTTCCCCAGAGAACTAGAGGAAAATCCAAATTTCAGTCTGTAATGAGCTAGACTTTGAAGTGTTCAAACATAGCTAATGTTAAGCTACAGTATTAGGAGATGAGGACTCCGTGGAGATTACTCTGGCCTTGGTACATCTGCCAAGTTAAATCTCATGCTCATATATCAAGAATCTCTTTGCTATATTAATGAATATATACAGCAACATCTGTTGGAAATGTTCAACTTGGCTGTTACTTGGAGCACAGCAGTTTTTCCAGATTACATCTCCTGTAGTAATAAGTGGTTTCAGTCCTAAAGTGCATTATAGATAGCTGGAGATTTTCCATAGCTTGCTGAAAGATCCATTACAAACCAAGATTTTCTGTTGCCATTGTTCTCTGGTTCCTTCACTGAATGTACCAATGGTGGAAATACAATTTAGATCTTTTCACTGACATCATTAGGGAAAGAGTCCTACAGATATCTTGAGCAAACTCATGGGCAAAGAATAACTAGATAGCTTGCTAGCAACCTTTCCTCAGTTAGCTTTACTTGAGTTGTTATAAGGACAAGGACACCGTTGTCTTTCACTAGGAATCTCTTCAAAACAGCCATTACTTCAGAGGGCCACCTACTGATTGGGATTTCAGTTTAGTTCTTGATTTCTTAATTATACAGTCTTCAACATAAATGGAAAAAATAATACTACTGTAACTTTTCCCAAATCCTGCTTATAGAAGACATTAATTTAAACCCAAATCGATGTTTGATTCTTTTGAATAAATTTATGAATGGGATTTTTTTTCAGCAAAGCCTTTTGATAGAAACCTTTTCATCTTCTCTGAGAAGGCTAACAAACTGAAATGGATAAGGCACAACAGGTTCAGAAAACTCTCTTACTTGACCCTTGGAGGGGAAGATGCATTTTGCATTTTCAGATCAATTCAGGTCACTTGACCTCAAAAAGTTACTTTCTGTTTGATCAATAAAACAAAATAAATTTTGCACTGAGTTATTCTTTAGTAATAGTGAGTGCCTTTTTGCTGTCCTAACATTATCTGGATAGCAGACTGAAAATGGCTGCTGTCTATATAATTTAACCCTTTCAAGGCCAGGTTTAAATTTTTAATCCACATTCTGCAGCCGGGTTAATTTTTGCATATTTCAGGAAAATTGTACCCGTCTTATTCAATATGTTCTAATAGTGATTTTCCTTCTGCTATGCTCATGTTTTATATACCATTTGATAGGAATATTTAGTCAGAATTTTGGATTCCGAAAGTTTTGGACTCGGCCTGGAAAGGGTTAAAGGAATGCCCTCCCTCTGCTCCAGTACTATCTTGATAGCACCAGAGCAAACCATTATGATTTTCAGTAGCACTATACAGATATTGCCAGACCAGAACAGAATGAGAGCACTGCAATCCAGGAAAGCGCTTTTGAATATCGGGGCCACTGTGTTTCCCATACCAGTTCTGTAGAAACATCTGGGCTCCTGGACCCTTCTAATATATTTTCTATAGTGAAAAAGCCTTCCTCCTTCTCTTCCTCTTTTCAGACATATATATAGAAATGTGCTTTGCTGCTATCACTGTCTGTCCTGCTGAGTTCTGTCTCTCAGGTGCTCAGGTAACCCTCTTAGCTCTCCGACTACCACCACTGTCATTCTGCTGCTGGTACCACACTCCAAGTGGTGTCAGTTCTGGACACTCTCAAATCTGTGTCCTTAGTGATGTCCCATTCTATGCACACATGCCAAAGGAGGGCACCCAAAGAGCCCGTCATGCTCTTCAGGCAAGCTTAAAGGTCCTTGTGTGACTAGTCCTCTGCTTCCTGCATTGGTCCTTTTTTCTTCTGCTCTTCCGCTCAGGTTTAGAAGCCCTTATTACCCCTCTTTGATTCCTGTCCTGTAAGGTCAGTGTACTGAACCACCCTCCCATACTGTAGTTTCCAAGCAGGTGAGCCAGGACCACAGACCAACCCCCTCCCCCCTCCCCCCCCCCCCCCGCCCCCATTCCCCCATGTATATAGTATTGTATAATAGCGCACACTGTAAATAACTCAACAAGCATCCACTTCATCCTACTACACACGCACACGCTGTTTCACTGCATGCACACACAAAAATCCATTACTTGCTGATTGTTTGCTGTGCAGACCACCTTGATCGAAGGAGAAGGCGGCATAGAAATCCTTTAAAATAAATAAATGAATAAATATTCCCCTCAATTCCACCAACTCACTCTTTTTTGCTCCTTCCCCCTAACCGTAGAAGATAACGTAAGAGATGCCATACTGGGTCAGACCAAAGGTACATCAAGCCTTGTATCCTGTTTCCAAAAGTGGTCATTGCAGGCATTCATTATTTTATAGACCTCTATCATATCTCCCCTCAGCCATCTCTTTTCCAAATTGAAGAGCCCCCAACCTTTTAAACCTTTCCTCATAGGAATATTCTTCCATCCCCTTTGCCATTTTATTTGCTCTTCTCTGTACCTTGTAGAATTCTGCTATATCCTTTTTAAGATATGGTGACCAGAACTTCACACAGAATTCAAGTCTGGTAGCACCATGGAACGATGCAGAGGAATTATAATATCCTTGGTTTTATTCTCCATTCCTTTCCTTATGATTCCTAGCATTCCATTTGCTTTCTTGACCCTGGCTGCACACTGAGCAGATGTTTATGTTTATTTAACTTGATATACCACCCTTCTGGGGAAGCAGAGCAGTTCACAAAATACAAATAGTTAAAGAAAGTACTAGGTTAGAGGGAAGAAAAAGGAAGTTACAATCTCTGAGAGGAAAGCGGGAAAAAGAAGGGATACAACATGAGACTTACAGATTAGAATCACACAAAAGGGGAGGGAAGGTCAAAGGCCAGGGAAAAGAGGTGGGGTTTTAGATCACGCTTAAAGGAGGGGAGATGGGGCTCGAGTCGGAGGGAGGTGGGGAGGGAATTCCAAAGGGCGGGGCCTGCAAAGAAAAAGGCTGAGGAGTGGGTGGACTGTAGATGAGCAAGAGAGGGGGAAGGGAGAGTGAGACGGTTAAGATAGAATGAACGAGGTGTGTATCTAGGGGTATGAAAGGTGATGAGGTCTGCCAGGTATTGTGGGGTGCTGGTGTGGATGGCTCGGTGGACAAGAGTAAGTAGTTTGAACTGGGAGCAGAAGGGAAGTGGTAGCCAGTGAAGTTGAAGAACGAGGGGTGAGACATGATCACGCTGGGAAGAGTGAGTGACAATACGAGCAGTAGTATTTTGGATCCTTTGTAATCTGTTGAGTTTGGATTTAGGGAGACCAGTGAAGATGGAGTTAGAGAAATCAACGCGAGATAGGACTAGAGACAAAAGTAATGTGGTAAGAGAGGACGGAGTGAGAAAAGGGCGAATTGCACGAATTTGACGTAGGAAGAAGAAGGAGGTTTTAGTGATATGTGAGATGTGGGATCGAAAGGAGAGATCGGAGTCGAAGAGTACGCCTAGGTAGCAGAAGGTAGAAACCAGGGGTATAGGAGAGTCTGAGAAAGATGGGGCTAGCAGAGGGGGGGGGGAACTGCCATGGGAGAACCAGATTGCGATAGTTTTAGTGAGGTTAAGGTGAAGGCAGTTTTGGGTTAGCCAGTTTGCAACAGTGGAACGACACGAGTTGAGTGGGGAGAGATCGGGATGAGAGGGGGAGGTGTGATGAAGGACAATATCATCTGCATAATAGAAAGCGGAAATCCCAGTTTGTTATATCAGCAGAGCAAGTGGAGCCAGAAAGAGGTTGAAGAGGAGAGGTGCAAGCACAGAGTCTTGAGGGACCCCACAGAGTAAAGGGAAGGGGTCAGAGGTGGGGATAGAAGGTGAAGAAGAAAGAACTGCACAGGACCGTGAAGAAAGAAAAGAATGAAACCAGCGAAAAACAGTGCTACAAAGGCCTGCTTCACGTAAGCGAAGAAGAAGGAGGGAGTGATCAACTAAGTCAAAAGCAGTAGAGAGATCCAGGGCTACCGCCACCGAGATGTTACCGCGATCGTGAGCCACATGCAGTGCATTAGTGAAAGCAAGCAAAACAGTTTTGACGCTATGACCTTGACGGAAGCCTGACTGATGGGGGTGGAGGAAGTTAGTGGCATCGAGATGATGAGAGAGTTGTGCAAACACAATCTTTTCGAGGAGTTTAGACAGGAAAGGAAGATTGGATACTGGGCGGTAGTGAGATGGAATCAGGGGGTCAAGAGGGTTTTTTGAGGATAGGACGAATCAGGGCGTGCTTCCAGGAGTGGGGAAAAGTCCCAGTGGAGAGACTTGAGTTGAGCATGGTGAGGAGAAGGGGAAGGGGTGCCAGGGATGGGTTGAGTAGCCAGGAGGAAGGAATGGGGTCGAGGGAGCAGAATGTCTTGTTGGATGAAGAGATGAGCCGATGGAGTTCGGCAGTGGTGGTCAGGGAGAAGGAGGACCATATGTGTGAGAGGCAGGAGGAAGGAGGGGGTGAGGCGATGGGAGGGGGAGAGAGGATAGGAGGGGGGACAGGAAGGAAGAGATGCTCGAAGAGAGGAGATTTTGTCGCTGAAAAAGGTAGCGAGGAGTGGAGGAGGGGGAGATGGCTGGGTGGACGGAGCAGGAGTAGAAGGATGAAGGGAAGTGAGGGAGTTAAGTGTAGTATAGAGGTGACGGGTTTGGTTGGGGGCGTTAGAAATAGCGGTGGAGAATTAGGTTCATTTGGCCAAGTATACTTTGGAGCGATAATGGGAGTGATGTGCCTTGAAAGATGAGAGAGTAGCTGGAGAGGGGGCCTTTTGCCAGAGGCGCTCGACTCTGCGAAGGTGGGAGCGGAGAAGTCAAAGGTCACTGTGGAACCAGGGTTGCATGGGGCAGTGTCTTGGTGGACAAGGCCAAAGAGGAGCTAAGTGATTGAGGGTGTCGGAAAATATGGAAAACCAGAGAGAGGCCTGAGAACTAGGGGAGAGAGAAGAGAATTCAGAGGGGAGAAGTTGCGGCGCAGGGGGAAAGTGCTGGATGGTGAGTGGGGTAATGAGCCGAGAGTATCGCAGATGGGGGGGTGTTGAGGAGGTAGAAGGCAAGGATAGAGTCTCCGAGGAAGAACAGGAGAAGAAGAGGCAGAAGTGATCAGTCCAGGGGAGTTGGAGGGAGGACAGATTATGAAGTAGTAGGGAGGAGGACGAGGAGGTCAGAAGGAGGTCAAGGGTATGACCAGCCAGATGGGTAGGAAAAGGGACATCCTGCAGGAGGGACAGGTCATGAAGAAGAGAGGCGAAAGTGTGATCCCTGGAGAAGACGGGAGGATTAAGATGGAGATTGAAGTCCCCCGCAATGAGCAGCTGGGGGAAGGCGAGGGAAAGATCAGAGATGGTAAGGAGAAAGGAGTCCCAGAGATCAGGATGAAGGACTGGGGGGGAATAGACGAGCAGAACATGCATTGGAGGTGATGTGCGAAGATGGAGTAGTAGGGCTTCAGGATAGTGAGGTAAGGGAGAGAAGATTTGTGTGAAAGAGAGGGTGGGGTGCAGGATAGCCGCCACTCCCCCACTGGAGCAACTTTTTCGAGGAACGGAGACCGTGGAGAAGCCAGGAGGAAGGCAGCGGGCGAGGAGGGCGTCCTCTCCTTCCTTTAGCCATGTTTCAGTGAGGAGGGTAAGGTCGAAGGAGGATTGAATGATAAGATCTTGAATGAGGAGGGTTTTGGTTCTGATGGATCTACAGTTCAAAAGCCCTATCTTAAGAGGAGGGGGGAGAAGAAACAAGTGAGGAAGGGGGAGCGCAGGTGATTTCCATGTACTATCCACGAGGACTCCCAGATGTTTTTCCTGAGTGGTGATTCCTAATTTGGAACCTTACATCATGTAATTGTAGTTTTGGTGGTTGTTGTCCACATTAAATTTCATTTGACCTATAAATATATTCACTCTTCTGCCTCCCAGTACCTTTCATCTCTCATTTCTCCTTACACCCCCTCTCAGTTGCTTCGCTCTTCTAACAGTCTTCGTTTATCTGTGCCCTTTACTTGTACTGCCAAGTCCAGACTTCGCTCCTTCCAACTGGCAGCACCCTTTGCTTGAAATAGTCTTCCTATCTCTGTGCGCCAGGCGTCCTCCCCGGCCATTTTCAAGTCCAGACTAAAATCCCACCTTTTCACTATTGCTTTCCATTCCTGTCTTACCCTATCTTGATCTCTCTATCAACATTTGTTTACTTTGTCCTGTAAATTTTTGTTATTTGTATTATGTAACTTGTTTTGTTTTCTGTCTTATTAGATTGTGAGCTCTGATGAGCAAGGACGGTCTCTCTTCTATGTTTGTACAGCGCTTCGTATGTTGCGGCGCTTTGTAAGTCTTTATTAATAATTATAATAATAATAATAATTTGCCATTTGGATGCCCAGTCTCCCAGTTTTTCAAGGTCCTCTTGCAATTTTTCACAATCCTCTTGGGTTTTAACAACTTTAAATAATTTTGTGTCATCTGAAAATTTGATTGCCTCACTCATTCCCATTTCCAGGTTATTTACAAATATTTTAAAAAGCAACGAACCCAGCACAGATCCATGGAATACTCCAATATTCACCTTTCTCCATTGGGAAAATTGGCCATATAGCCCTATCCTCTGCTTTGTATCTTTTAACCAGTTCCTGATCCACAATAGTATACTGCCTCCCATGACCTTTTAATTTCCCCAGGAGTCTCTCATGAAGGACCTTTTCAAAGGCTTTCTGAAAATCCAGATACATTGTATCAACCAGCTCACCTTTGTCTGCTTGCACACCTTCAAAAAAATATAACAGATTAGTAAGATAAGACTTTCCTTGGCTAAAGCCATGTTGGCTTTCTTCCATTAAACCATGATTATCTACATGTTCACTAATTTGGTCTTTATAATAGTTTCTACCATTTTGCCCAGTACTTGTTCCAGGGAGGGTGCATTTAGTTTTAAAGGCCCTGTTTCATGCATTTTGCTACCAGTGGGAATGAAGGAGGAGTTGCGCTATCTTTCTTTTTGGAAGCATCTGAAGACATGGCTTTTTAACTTGGCTTTTACGGAGTCTTAGAGGGTTGTTTACTCTGCTATTGAGGTAAATGGGATTGAAGAGAGTATGATTTTGAAGGAGGAGGGGTTGATGTTTTAGTTGGGATTAGAGGTGCTTATTGGCAATTATGATGGGAAATTTGGGGCTGGCTGAGGGAAAGTAGGCTGTGGGATTTGTTTTGGCTTTTGTGATAGATTGTGAACCACTGGATATTTGCTGTAATGTTAAGTGGTATATTAAATTGAAATTGAAATTATATGTACCTGGCAATTATCATAACAAGTTGGTGAACAATAGAACAAAAACAATAATTAAACAGATATAAATATAAAATAAGAGCGCATTATTACTAACAAATGTGATCATAACTTTTATAGCCATGCTTTTTTGGTATAGAAATTTATATATGGTTAAGAAGCAAATGTAAGATCTTTTTATTAGACTATAGGAATGCTCAACCCAGTCCTCAGGACACACCTAGCCAGTCAGATTTTCAGGATAACCACAATGAATATGCATGGGATAAAAGATAGAAAGCAGAGGGTAGGGCTAAATGGCCAATTTTCCCATTTGAAAAAGGTGAATAATGGAGTACCCCAGACATCTGTACTGGGTCTACTGCTTTTTGACATATTCATAAATGACCTGGAAATGGGAATAACGAGTGAGGTTATCAAATTTGCAGATGACACAAAGCTATTTAAAGTTGTTAAAACCCGAGTATTGTGGAAAATTGCAAGAGAATCTTGATAAATTGGAACACTGGGCATCCAAATGGCTGATGAAATTTAATGTGGACAAGTGCAAAGTTATGCACCTAGGAAAGAACAACCCAAACTATGGTTATACGATGCAAGGTTCCACATAGGGAACCACCACACAGGAAAAAGATTTAGGCGTCATTGTGGATAACATGTTAAAACCCTCGGTCCAGTGTGCAGCGGTGGCCAAGAGAGCAAATAGAATGCTAGGTATGATAAGGAAAGGAATGGAAAATAAAACAAAGGATATTATAATGCCTTTGTATCGTTCCATGGTGCGACCGCACCTTGAATATTGTGTGCAATTCTAGTCGCCGTATCTTAAAAAGGATATAGCGTTATTCAAAAAGGTACAGAGAAGAGTTACCAAAATGGTAAAGGGGATGGAAGGATACTCCTATGAAGAGAAGCTAAAAAGATTAGGACTCTTCAACCTGGAAAAGAGACGGCTGAGGGTAGATATGATAGAGGTCTATAAATTAATGAATGGAGTAGAACTGGTAAATGTAGATCTATTGTTTACATCATCAGAATATAAAAAAACTAGGGGACATGCAATGAAGCTACAGGGTAACCTATTTAAGACTAATAAGAGAAAATATTTTTTTCACTCAACGTGTAATCAAACTCTGGAATTTGTTACCGGAGGATGTAATAAAAGCTGTTAGTGTAGCTGGATTTAAAAAAGGTTTGGACAAGTTCCTGTAGGAAAGGTCCATAAACCATTATTAAAAGGGACCCAGGATATCACTGCTTGGCCCAATACAAGCATTGTGGAACCTGTGTCTTTTGAGGATATTGCTAGGTACTTATGACCTAGATTGGCCACTGTTAGAAACAGGATACTGGGCTTGATGGACTTTGGTCTGACCCAGTATGATATATCTTATATTCTTATGTTCTTAAATTTACATGCACTGCCTCCACTATGCAAATCTCTCTCATGCATATTCATTGTGGTTATCCTGAAAACCTGATTTCGCTAGGTGTAGCCTCAGCAGTAGCATAAATTTTGCCTAGCAGCCCCTGCAATACAGAGAGTGCCCAGGCAGAGAGAGAGCCCACACAGCAACAGCAGCATGGCAAACTTATTTTATCATGTTTGCCACACTGCTGCACTCTTATAAGTCTGCCAAGGGCCTGATGGCTGTTCCTCAGGCCAAAGTCTCACAATAACAGCCATACCCTGAGATTTTGGGGGAACAGTCACAAGGCCCACAGCAAACTTACAAGAGTGGAGCAGCATGGCAAACACAATGAAGTAAGTTTACCACAGATGCCGCATGGGTGGCCGGGACCCATATAGGGGGTACACAATGGGACGGAACACTACTGCTGCTGCCGTAACAATGGGAGGCCCTCAGCAAAATTTTACTTGGGGCTCTTCATTGTAACTTATGCCACTGGTCCCAAGGACTGAGTTGAGAACTGCTGGATCAATGCAATATATTTCTTGAGTAGCTTTGAGGAGCTAGCACATCCTTCCTCAAATCTGAACAGAAACCTAATCGGACTAACAGAGCAACCACACAGAGGGAAGTTAGTGCATACCAGGGCCGTACCAAGGACTGCACGAGCGGTGCAGCCGCACAGGGCACAAGCACAGAAAGGGTGCTGATGTCAGCAACGGGCTTCTAGGAAGCACAACAAAAGCAAGTTCCTGCACACACCTGGGTTGTGGGGTGGTGCCAGGTTCACCAGTGGCACAGGGCACATTCCTAGCTTGCTATGGTCCTGCTACATACACAGCAGGCGGGAAAACAAATGAACAAACTTACTAAATAAGGAAACAGATATCATGAATCTTCACGTCTCCAAGGAATTTTCTCTCAAAAGTCTATTTTAACCAAAAAGTGTTATCCATACCCTCTAGTCACCTTTTTGCAAAACAAAAAGCATAAGCAGTGAATTCACAGTATCGCAGTTCCTGGGATGCGTTTCTTCTATGGTTAAATTTACCAGGCAAATGAGTGAATAGAGCAGATGTTCAAGTAATGTGGTCTTTTCTCACAGTGCCCACAACGCAGTAGGTAAAAGAGCCCCTCCTCCACGGACAACTGAGAAACGGAGAGCATGACTGCAGGCAAAGACCATATGATCTATCTAATCTGCCTATCCACACCAACTGTTCAGCTCCACAATCCTCTACCTCTCCTTCCGAGATCCGCTGTACCTGCCCATTGCTTTCTTGATTTCAGATACCGTTCTTGTCTCCAGTATCTCCACCGGGAGGCTGTTCCATGTATCTGCCACCCTTTTCGTAAAGGAATATTTCCTTACATGACTCCTGAGTCTTTCCCCTTATACTCTCATCCTATGACCCTCATCCTAGGCTCTCTTTTCCATAGAGATATACCTCCTGTGCATTTATATCTTAGAGTTATTTAAATACCTCTATCATTTTTGAGAGTTTGCAAAGGAAACTTTAAATTTTGCTTTGTTTTTATGAGACTAAGATGCATCGGTTTTAGGTACTAACCCAAATATTCTACCAAGGCTTAGCTGGACTCTCAACAATTTTTTTTCTGAATAAAATTTTAAAACAATAGGTCCGGATGGGATACATCCAAGAATACTGAGGGAACTTGGGGACGTTCTAGCAACTCCACTGTCTGACCTTTTCAATGCTTCTTTGGAGTCACGGGTAGTGTGAGAGGACTAGAGAGAGGCACATGTAGTCCCTTTACACAAAAGAGGACATAAGGATGAGATTGAGAACTACAGGCCGGTTAGTCTAACCTCTGTGGTTAGTAAATTATTGGAAAGGCTACTAAAACAGACATTAGTGAGGTTTCTGGAGTCCAGTGGATTGCAGGATCTGAGGCAGCTTGGATTAACCAGAGGCAGGTCTTGTCAGACAAATCTGATTGATTTCTTTGACTGGCTGACCAGAGAGTTGGACAAAGGGAAAGCCCTAGATGTGGTGTACTTAGATTTCAATAAAGCCTTTGACACTATTCCACACAGGCAACTTATATACAAACTGAGCACCCTAGGGATGGACCCTAAAGTTACTGATTGGGTTAGAAATTTGTTGAATGGGAAGCAACAAAGAGTACTGATAAATGGAACTCACTCTGAGGAGAAGGAGGTTACCAGTGGTGTGCCACAGGGATCTGTCTTTGGTCCAATTCTTTTTAACATCTTTGTTAGTGATATTGCAGAAGGGTTGTCAAGTAAGATTTGCCTGTTTGCAGATGATAACAAAATCTGCAATAGAGTAAACAGCCATAAAGGAGTAGATAAAATGAGAAGAGATCTAGCTAAGCTTGAAGAATGGTCTAGAATTTGGCAGCTGAAATTTAATGCTAAAAAATGCAGAGTCATGCATTTGGGCTATAAAAATCCAAGGGAGTGGTACAGTTTAAGGGATGAGGTACTTCTTTCCATGAAGCGTAATTGTGTCTGATGATCATAAAGTAGCTAAACAGGTAGAAAAAGCAACTGCAAAAGCCAGAAGGATGCTTGGGTGTATAGGGAGAGGAATGGCCAGCAGAAAAAAGGAGGATCTCAAAAGGAAAAAAGGGGACTAGTGTAGTAGTTGATATAGAAGGGCAGACTAGAAAGGCCATGTGGTCTTTTTCTGCCATCATGTTTCTATGTTTCGATGCAATAATGCTGTATAAGCCTCTGGTGTGACCTCATTTAGAGTATTGTGTGCTGTTCTGAAGACCTCACCTTCAAAAGGATATAAGCAGGTTGGAGGCTGTGCAGAGGGTGGTTTCTAAAATGGTTAGTGCTCTTCATTATGAAGCATATAAGGACAGACTTAAAGATCTTAATATGTATACATTAGAGAAAAGGCAGGATAGGGGAGATAAGATAGAGACATTTAACCCTTTCCAGGCCGAGCCCAAAACTCTCGGGATCCAAAATTCTGACTAAATATTCCTATCAAATGGTATATAATACAGAACCATAGCAGAAGGAAAATCACTATTAGAACATATTGAATAAGACGGGTACAATTTTCCTGAAATATGCAAAAATTAACCCGGCTGCAGAATGTGGATTAAAATTTTAAAGTAGGCCTTCAAAGTTAAATACCTCCGTGAGAGTCTCTTTCAATTGTAGGCAAGCTCTCCTACAAGGGGACATACTCAGAAGTAATATGTAGAAATATTTCTTTATGGAAAGAGCAGTAGATGCGTGGAACAGTCTCCCAATGGAGGTGGTAGATATGTGGGCAGTATCCGAATTCAAAAAAATAATGGGACAAACACAGAGGATCTCTAAAGGAAAAAAGGGGACTATTGTAGTTGTTATGGAACGGCAGACTAGATAGGCCATATGGTCTTTTTCTGCCGTCATGTTTCTATGTAATAATTGGTTCAGATCTTTCATTTAGGTATTTCTTTCTGTTTGTTTCAGCATGTGTTTTAGCTCATATATGAAAAGGGCGCAGGCTGAGTCCTCAGCGCCCGTGGCTAACCGAATGCCGGCACGATGCTGTCCGGGGTCGCGCCTCATAAATTTAAAAATAAATAAAGGAGAGGTGGCGCCGGTTGGCTGCTAATAGGGAGTAGGGGTGGGGGGGGAGGCGAAGAGGAGCCTCGGGGTGGGGACAGCAAAGCGAGGTGGCTGATTGGATCCCACCTGTGCGTGCTCGTGGGGATCCATTGTCGTGCGAGCGCCCATGCCCAGAGCTGTTGGAAGCCGGGCTGGCAAGGCATCGCACGAGCGGCTTGGAGCGGCTGGTGACCTGGGGTCCGGGCGGTATTTTCTGTCGATTGTCTGCGTCCAGCGGAGGGTAGGAGGGAGTGTTGAGGATCGGCGCCGGTGGCAGGCCGTGTTCCAGGCGAGTGCGATTGTTGCAGAGGTTGGGAGAGGGGTTGGATTGGGGGGTCCGTCGGCAGGGGAGCAGTGCTGCGGGCCTGCCTCCCCCTGAGCAGGAGAGGTGCGTCGCGTCGAGCTAGCTTCTTGGGCAGTTTATTCGGCACGAGGGGAGATTGTGAGTCGGCCGATTAGGGGACGGACGGAGGGGGGGAATTTCTGTACTAGCGGCAGCAGACCTTCCCCGATGCCGGCACGGAAGTCGGGCCGCGGGGCCGGAGCTACCCGGGTCACGAGGAGGGGGTCCAGAGGTGGGCGTGGGGTGCCAGTGTGCGCGGGGGATACCAGGGGGGGGCAGAGAGGATGCGCTGCGACCCGGACGGTCCAGGCACCTAGGGGGAGGGTCGGGGGGCCTTCTAGGTCTCGAGGCAGGTCTTCCTGTGCAGTCCCTGGGGGTAGGCGCGGTGATCGGGCTGGGCGGGGTGCAACCAGAGCGCGGGGTGTAATAGCGCCCGCGCTGCATCGGCCCAAGCGGGGAGCCCGGCTATAGCCGGTGGGGTTTTGCCAGCAGTGGTGGGTGGGGCTTTGGCGGACAGGGGGCTGGGAGTGCTGCCTACGGGTTTCCCTCCTCTGGGCCCGCTGGACAGCGCCGGGGTTGGATTGGGATCTGTCCCTGGCACCAGTTATACATTTGGTGGGGACGGGGGGGTTCAGGGTAGGCGTCCCTCAACATGGTTTGGTCAGGTCGGGTCGCCAGGAGGGCCGGGTCGTCCGGTCACCGAGTGGGAGCGGTGGGTCAGTGGGGGACAGGGTCCTTCGGGGGCTGAGTGGGCGGGGGCATGGCAGCCGGGTTGGTCTTCTGGGTTTTCTTCTCCTGTTTTCTCTTTTCCTCCGCAGGTCCCATATTTTGCTTCGCCAGTTATGGCCAGTGGAACCAGCAGCAGGCGCCAGGAGAGCATCGGGGCCCAGCAGGGTGCGGTGGGCAGTGGCGCGGAGGCAGAGAGTCGGAGCGTTTCTGAGCAGCCAGCGAGTGTAGATCCCATGCCAGAGACGGGCGAGCCGGAGGGCATCAGTGCAGCGGCGAGTGGTGAGTTCCCTGTGGCCTCGGGGGCGGGGGGTGCAGAGGGCACGGTTGGGGCGGAACGGCGGGGTAAGGCGGTAAGGAAGAAGAAACACGCATGTAGGAGGCGGAGGGGGTCAGATTCGTCATCCTCCTCTTCACTGTCGTCTAGTTCGTCCTCGGAGGTGAGCGGTGACAGGCCGGAAGGGGGCGGAGGGGGATTGCCGGGGGAACGCAAGGTGTGGTGAATTTATCCGAATTGTGGGAGGGCATGCCGAAGAAATTGAGGCGCAAAATCCGTAAGCGTAAATATATTGATATTTTCCGATTGCTGGAGGGGCGTAAGCGTTCGGGCGAGAGCAGGAAGAAACGTAAGGAGGATGAGAAAGCGGGCAGGGTTCGGAAGGTGTCTCGAACGGTTGTCAATTGGGTGCAGGCATTTTTACGCTTGGCCAGCGTATGGGGCCAGCATCGCCCGGGTCAGTATGGCATGTTGTTGGCGTACGCGGATGCCATTCTTGAAGCGTCCCAGACTCACGAAGGGTGGGCCTGGTTGAATTACGACGAAAAGTTTCGCGATAAGATGGAAGAGAGCAAGTCGCTAACTTGGGCCACGCAAGATATCAATTTGTGGCTCACCCAAATGTCTGTGAGGTCGGCAGCAACGGGGGCGCAGAGCAGAGGTGGGTCGGCCTCAGCGCCAGGGTCAACTCGTTCCTTTCGTGGGGGTATCATCGCTCAGGGCAAGGGACCTGCGAGCCAGTTTGGGGATGTGTGCTGGCGATTTAACCGGTCAACCTGCCCGTTCCCCGACTGTAAATTCCGGCATGCGTGCTCGGCCTGTGGGGGTGGGCATTCGGCAGCAAAGTGCCTTAAAAAGGCTCCGCCTCTCCAGTCCTTGTCCTCCATTAAGCCGGGGGGGGGCGTTTGATCTTGCACCCACCCCAATCAATGTTGGGGCATTGAGGGAATGGCTTCGGGGGTATCCGCGGCTCAAAGTTAAAAGAATGTTATTGTTGGGTTTCCAGTTCGGGTTTGTTATACCAGTGGGTGGGCGGGTGGCGATGTCGGCGGCGAGGAACGCGCCCTCAGTACGGAGGTACGCGGCAGTTGCACAGGAGAAAGTGGCCGCGGAGTTGCGGTTGGGAAGGGTGGCTGGCCCGTTTCTTCACCCACCGTTTAGGGACTTTGTAGTCTCGCCGGTAGGGATCATACCGAAGAAGGAGTTAGGGAAGTTTCGCATGATCCATAATTTGTCTTCTCCGATGGGTGCCTCAGTTAATGATCACATACCCC
Source organism: Ichthyophis bannanicus (assembly GCA_033557465.1). NCBI lineage: Eukaryota > Metazoa > Chordata > Amphibia > Gymnophiona > Ichthyophiidae > Ichthyophis > Ichthyophis bannanicus. Next base: position 156,590,541 of record CM066032.1, on the reverse strand, counting down.
GGGAGTGGTGCACGGTACGCTATGCTTCATTTGACAGGGCCGAGGAGCTGCTACGGTGGGCCGGTTCCGGGGAGCTGATGGCGAAGGTGGATATAGAGTCGGCGTTTCGCTTATTACCGGTTCACCCCTCAGCTTTTCGTTTGTTGGGTTTTAAATTATTTGGTTTCTTTTATTTCGATAAGTGCATGCCGATGGGTTGCTCTGTCTCGTGTGCCTACTTCGAGAAGTTCAGTACCTTTTTGCATTGGGCAGTTACTCGTCTGGTGGGGCGGTTCGAAGTGGTACATTATTTGGACGATTTTTTATTCGTGGGTCCAAACGGATCGTCGGCGTGTCAGGAACTTTTGGAGGGTTTTGAGCGGATCGCTGCACAGCTAGGGGTACCTCTAGCGGCGGAAAAGACTGTCAGGCCATGTTCGAGGCTCACCTTTTTAGGTATTGAGTTGGACTCGGAGCACATGGTGGCCCGTTTGCCGTTGGAGAAGGTGGTTAATTTGAGGGTTTTGCTGGCTAATACCTTGGCCTCTTCGAGAACTACTCTGCAGGAGCTGCAGTCCTTAATTGGATCCTTGAATTTTGCCTGCAAAGTTATCCCGATGGGGCGGGTGTTTCTGCGTCATCTGGCTGCTGCCACAGTGGGGTTAAAACGGCCTCATCGTACACGATTGTCACAATCGGTTCGGGAGGATTTAAAAGTCTGGGACGTCTTCTTGCGTGAGTTCAATGGGACATCGGTAATAAGGGAGGCGGACTGTTCCAGTGATGCCTTGCAACTGTATACCGATGCGACTGGAGGTGTTGGCCTGGGTATATACTTTGGGGGTGCTTGGTGCGCGGGCCAGTGGCCGGCGGAGTGGCACGCAGAAGGGCTAGTGCGGAACATAACCTTTTTGGAGCTATTCCCGATGTTGGTAGTATTGGAGTTGTGGCCGGACAGTTTACGAAATCGCCGGCTTACGTGGTGGTGTGACAACGAGGTGGTAGTCAGTGTGGTGAATCGTTACACTCCACGATGTCTGCAGGTCGCGGCGTTGATGCAAAATATAGTTCTGGGTTGTCTGCGTTTGAACTTGTTGTTGAGGGCTAGGCATATCCCGGGGCACACTAACCAAATCGCGGATGCTCTCTCTCGTCTACAGTTCGAACGGTTCAGGCAGTTGGCGCCAGAAGCGGAGGTGGAAGGACATGCGGTCCCATGGAGATTGTGGAACAGTGGCCTGTCGAGATGAGGGACCTACTCCGATGTTCGGTGGCAAAGAGGACCTGGGATTCCTATCAGAGAGGCTGTCGGTTGGTGGTAGCTTTTTTTGTGGGCTTGTGGTTGGCGAGCGGGCATGGTCCCGGATCACTTTCTTGGGCTATACATAATTGAGGCAAGAGCCCAGGGGTGGTCTAGGGCTGCTGTTAAGGGGCATATTGCCGGTTTCATCTTCTTTTCGCAGGCGGTCGGTTGGGGAAGCCCGGGCGATGGCTATTTGGTGCGGAGGCTGCTGCGCGGGTGGGAGCGTGTTTGCCCGATGACGCCGGATAGCCGACTCCCAATTACGCACGACATACTTGTGAGATTGTGTGCCGAGTTGCCTACGGTTGCAGCTTCTTCCTACGAGGAGGTTCTTTTCCGTGCGGTTTTCACTTTGGTGTTTTTTGGGGCTTTCCGGGTGGGGGAGTTAGTGGCGGAGTCTCAAAACGCGGGGGGGGGGGGAGTGGTGCCTACTTGCTTCACCGGCATATCCATCTCGAGTGCGGGCGTGTACGGGTGCTATTGGCCAAATCTAAGACTGACCAGCGCGGCCGCGGTCTGTGGGTACTTTTAAGAGCCATCGAGTCCCCTTCCTGCCCAGTGGCTGCGCTGCGCGAGTTTTTGTCGATTCATCCAAAGATTGAAGGGCCCCTCTTTATTCACGCGAACGGGCAGCCGGTGACGCGGTTCCAAGTGACGGCGGTGTTACGAATGGTGTTAGGTCGGCTGGGTTTCGAACCGAGGCAGTCCTCAGCCCATTCCTTTCGCATCGGGGCTGCTACCAGTGCAGCCGGAGCTGGACTTCAGAGCGGGCACATACAGCAAATTGGCAGATGGAGGTCTCGGGCATTTCAAGGATATGTGCGTCTCTGAATGGCTTTGGGTGGACTGGGAGGGGGGGGGCTTACTTAACTGTTTGTTTCTGTTTCAGGTGGGGGACCTCCGGTTCGGGAAGTGTGGCTGATTGGGCACTCCTTTGTGTTTTGGGCTGGCAGACGAGCGGAAGTGCGGCCAATTGGATCCAACCTGGGCCTCGATCCAGAGATGGGGTCGGTCTCATGGCTGGGTGTGCGCGGGCTGAGGTGGACACAGCTGCTGCCCTTGCTTCATCATCAGCTTCAGCTCGGAAACCAGCCGGCGATCGTCTTGATTCACTTGGGAGGCAACGAAGTCTCTACTTGGACTTGTAGACAGCTGATTAACACTGTTAAGAGGGATTTGATGGAGGTGTTGCAGTGGTGGGAAAGGGTGTTTTTGATGTGGTCGGACATTATCCCTCGCCCGGCTTGCTGGGGGCAGAGGCGATGGTCTTGGGGCCTCATCAAAATCAATCGGCAGGTGGGGAGGTGGGTGGCCGAAATGGGGGGCTATCAAGTGAAGCATACATGGGCTGAGGTCCGCTGCGCTGGTCTGTATAGAAGCGATGGAGTCCATTTATCCCCGGTGGGGATGGACTTATTGCTTAACGACTGGCAGGAAGCGCTAGAGCAGGTAGTGCAGGGCTTCGATGCTGGTCACAGCTAGGGGATTCAGGGGGCGGAACAGGCTCCTAAGCGGGCCTGTTCCGGTGGCGGGATCCCGGAGGTTTCCGGGGTCCGGAGCTGTAAGCCTTTTGGGGCGAGGGCGGGGTGCCCTCTACCCGGTTAAACCCTGGCAGGCTTGTGCTACTGGGACGGCCAAGGCTGAGAAGGGTGGCAGGCGAAAGGCCGGTGGCTTCATCCGGCCGGGGCGGGGCGAGGTCGCCTTGCTAGTCACACGGCTGGTGATTGATCGCCCCGCGGGGGATGGGTACAGTGGATGTTTATTGTTATGAATGTTAACAGTTGGTTTGTTATTCAATAAAGCTGTGACCAGTTGAAGCCATTTCCAGTCTTTGGAGAGTTTGTGGGGATTGAGAAAAAAGGGGAGTGGGTGGCCTGGGCCACAAGTAGAGGGGGTGGTGGTTATATGCCGGGCGGGCTTCGTGTCTGGCTATTCGGTTAATGAAAAGGGCGCAGGCTGAGTCCTCAGCACCCGTGGCTAACCGAATGCCGGCGCGATGCTGTCCGGGGTCGCGCCTCATAAATTTAAAAATAAATAAAGGAGAGGTGGCGCCGGTTGGCTGCTAATAGGGAGTAGGGGTGGGGGGGGAGGCGAAGAGGAGCCTCGGGGTGGGGACAGCAAAGCGAGGTGGCTGATTGGATCCCACCTGTGCGTGCTCGTGGGGATCCGTTGTTGTGCGAGCGCCCGTGCCCAGAGCTGTTGGAAGCCGGGCTGGCAAGGCGTCGCACGAGCGGCTTCCCACCCACCCACCCGTTATTGGAGAGTGTGGGGTTGATTCGGGTTGTCACAGCTTGGGGGGGGCGGGATCCCGGAGGTTTCCAGGGTCCGGAGCTGTAAGCCTTTTGGGGCGAGGGCGGGGTGCCCTCTACCCGGTTAAACCCTGGCAGGCTTGTGCTACTGGGACGGCCAAGGCTGAGAAGGGTGGCAGGCGAAAGGCCGGTGGCTTCATCCGGCCGGGGCGGGGCGAGGTCGCCTTGCTAGTCACACGGCTGGTGATTGATCGCCCCGCGGGGGATGGCTACAGTGGATGTTTATTGGTATGAATGTTAACAGTTGGTTTGTTATTCAATAAAGCTGTGACCAGTTGAAGCCATTTCCAGTCTTGCAACAAAACTATATCATAAAACAATACATATTGATTTTTATTGGCCAAGAACTGAACCTAGGTCTCTCCCACTAAGGCACTACCAGGCCAGACTCAAGAATCAGATTTTTAATAAACCCAGAGAAGCCACACATTTCAAGCATGATGAACTGCTGGCCTTTATTTGGTATAGTCTAGTTTCTTTGATCCCGAATCCATAGAGTCACTGCAATAGCATCCATGAGGTAAAGAACCCCATTATTGTTTCAACTCTGCTGGCTTTTGTAGAAAAGGAATCACAGCTGAGCCACTTGGTCGCTAGACTGTTTGTTTTTAATTGCTCATTCATTATTTTCACCAGGAATTCAATATTGTTTAAGGGATGCTGTTTTCTAAGACAAGAAAGATTACATTATTGACAACCTGCAAAATGCAAATGAATGATGCTTTAAAAAAAAACCTTGTCATCTCCTTTCTAATGTTGTACTGTGCCAGCGTTACAGAAATTCCACAGAATTTTAAACCCCGGTTTTTCCTTTAACTATTTCTCAGCCACTGAGAATACTTATTTTGGGGATTTATTTGGCCTTGTCTACATACATAGCTTAAACTCTTGTTTGAACTATGTGTTGTCCCAGCAATTTAAATTTCATACTGAATTTTTTTTTTCATTTACTAACGCAAGTTAAAGCTGGCATCTAAAATGTGCGTCAAAGAGATCCAGGCACTAAATTTGACCTAATTATGTCTATATTCTTTCAAAGACCCTTGCCTCCCTTTCCCCACAACCACTTCAGTACCCTGGTCTGATCACAAACTACTCAACTTTAGCCTCCCACATAACCCATTCCCTCAACCACACACACACACCAGCAAACCACCATAACAAGATTTAAACGCCTAGACAAAGAGCAGTTCCTGAACACCATCCTCCCACAAATAAAGATAGACTCTCAGAGCCTCAACTGCATAGTACAAAAGTGGAACCAGGCAATCTCCAAAGCTGGAATGGTACCACAAAACAAAAAACACAATAGAAAATCCCACTGCGCCATATGGTATTCCGAAGAGCTCAGAAATATCAAGCATTCGCTTCGACAACTGGAAAGAAAATGGAGATGCTCAAAAACAACAATAAACCAAGACAAATACATGGCACTACTACAAATATACCAACTCACCATCAATAAAAGCAAAAAAGAATACCACTCCAAGCTCTTCCTAAGTTCCTTGAATTGACCAGAGAATTATTCAATATAGCTAAATCAGTTCTACAGATCCCCGTTCTAAACATCAAACATGAAGCTCCATCTCCACAACATATAGCCAACCACCTCAACGGTAAAATGAGCAGCAAAAGAACTACACCAGTCACTGCCATACATCAACCCCAAACCCCACACATGGCACACCTTCCACCAAATCACACTAGACCACCTACAAAACATCATTACTAACATAAATACCATGACCTCCCTTTTGGATTCTTGCCCAAGCTGGATCAAGATAGCTTGCATCGAACTTGCACCCACCTTTTTAAAGATTACTCAACTATCACTCACTCAAGAATACATGCCATCAATCCTCAAAGAAGCTTCCATCTGCCCAATAATTAAAAACAACAGCTTGGATCCAACCAAACCAAACTCTTACCGACCCATTTCCAGCCTTCCATTCCTTGCAAAAATATAGTACAACTACAGCTCCAGGATTTCATCAACACTCATGCATCTCTCAACATACAACAACATGGCTTCAGACTCAATCATGGGGTCAAAACATTACTGACAGCACTCATGGACAGGTTAACCAAAGGCATCCAACAACCACACCAGGGCTTTATACTCCTCTTTCTCAACATTACTGCAACATTTGACTCTGTATTCCATGAAACCTTATTGCACTGCTTACAAGAGAGAGACTGCCATGGTACAACTATAAAGTGGTTTAACTCCTACCTAACCAAGTGACAACAACAGGTACAATCAGCAGGCATCACATGCACCATTCAAACTTCAACAAGATCTACCCCAAGGATCTGCACTATCCTCTCTTCTTCCTTTCGATCTATACATACAACCCTTCTGTGCTCTCATACAGTCAAATAAAGTTCTATACCATCTTATGCTGACAATATAATGCTTTATATCCCATTCAACATACTAATCCCCGACTACTACCCACTGACCAACTGCTTCACAGCATTTAAACGATGGCTAACAAAGCACAACTTAACTAACCTCCAGAAGATTGAGGTCCTCCATATTACCAAAGATATGAACTTCACACCACCCATGCACCTAATACAACTGATGCACAACTCCAAGTAAAACCACCAGTGCACTACCTGGGAATCAATACTATTCTCAAACAAATCTATCACAAAATAAAGACAGCCCATGCTCTTCAACCAATCCTTGCCAGCCATGAATTCCGCACAGTTTTCCAGGTGTTGGTACTCCCACACCTGGATTACTGCAGCATAATTCTCCAAGACCTTCCAGCCTCTATGACCCACCCCTGCAGGTGGCCCAGAACACTGCCACTGAGTCCTACTTGGTCCCTCCAGTCAAGAACACATAACACCTATACTTCAAACCCTCCACTGATTTCCTATTACATCACATGCCAAATACAAGGCCATTATCACAACCTTCAAAGCATTCCACAACCTCTCCTCAGAATACCGGCATTCACTAATCCCAGCTTTATGCTCCACACCTATGGCATGTGCGACCACCTGACATCCGCTTCACAAGAGACCTGCAAGACTTTAGAAAGAACCTGAAGACATATCTATTTAAGGAACACTTCAGTGAAGCACCCATGTGATTTAAACCCACCCTGCCATCCCCTACCTCCACCTCTCCCACTCCCCCTTCCCTGTTTCACCTCCCCCTCACAAAAGCTCTCAGACCTAGAACTCGGATACTAACAATGCTCTACCTTGCTGTTTAAACCCAAGCTGTTTACTATCTGTTATTAAGATCAGACAAAAATAAATCCCTCTAATCTTCCAAGGCTGTGTAATTTCAAATATTGTCTTATGCTTATAACACTAAAAACATTGAATTTTGCAACTTCATGACTAATTTCTTAAATTATAATTTATAACGGGTGTGAAGGTCTCAGACTTCCCATAGCACTGGCTTCTGTGACATTGTCATATGCCGGCGTGCTAGTTTTGCATCAACGACCTTTCCTATCACAACCCCCAAGATGTTTTAACGTTAATATTCAAACAAGTTTTTGTATTATTAATCGTGCTTATCTGAGCAGGTGCTTATCTGAGCAGATGTAGACTCCCCGACGCCACCATCCAGCACCATTCATGCGTTTCACAGGTGAAAGGTTTCTTCAGGGGGAACTTAAATCCATTAAGCACTCAAGCTGGTATCCAATATGTATATGTTCTTTTGGCGTAAAGACAGGTTCAACTCTGAGAGTTCTCTAAGAAAATGACAATGAAAAAGAGTATATACAAGCCTTAAATGCAATTGCTCATGGAAGGAAATCACTTTGATAATTATGCCAGTTTATAGAAACCCAGTACTCGTACCTGGTTTGTTCAGTTCCCGCACATCAGCTGGTAATCAAGAAATCTTAAAAAACGCCGCGCATGCGGGCTCAAGCTCTATAAGGCTTTTATCCACAGCCCCAATACGTGCGTCAGCACTATGTCAGGAACACATATCATTAGCATGTCTTCAATGCACATACAGACAGTATTAAGCATATCCTAATGACAGTAACATTACAGCAATCACTAGACGACAGTGACCAAAAAATTGAAAAATTGAAAAGTGAGTATAGATTCTCATCATAGAGACATAAAGAAAGTATTCAAATACATCTGCCCCATTCAATGGTGCTATTCAATCCTTCAGGATGTATCATAATCAGTTTAAATATCCATCGCTGTTCAGTGATCAATAATATCTGTTGTAGGGATTTACCGCCCCTCCCTATGGTGACTTGCTCTACACAAAAACATTTCAGGTCTTCAAAAGAGTGGTGCTTTTGCAAACAATGTGCTACCAGCGGGGCTTCAGTAACCCGACAGTTCAATCGGCTCCGATGTTCAATCATCCTGACACGGAAAACTCGAATCGCTTTCCCGATGTATCTTAAACCACAGATACATCGGGAAAACGATTCGAGTTTTCTGTGTCAGGATGATTGAACATCGGAGCCGATTGAACTGTCGGGTTACTGAAGCCCCGCTGGTAGCACATTGTTTGCAAAAGCACCACTCTTTTGAAGACCTGAAATGTTGGCATTGCAGTTAGCACATTGAAACCATATGGAATTGGACCAATCAGCCTGTAGGTACACTTAATGACATCCTGCTAGCAGCTAAAGTTGCAGTTAGCACTCACTCAAGATGCCCATGTCAACTATGATGTGCCATCACTGCCCACATTCTGCCCCAATCCACCCAGTTAGCAGGAGATTTTTAGTATAACACCCCATGCTGATAGCATGGTGTGCTTACAACCCACTAATCCCCCACACTAGCAGCTAGCGTATGACTTGCAGAGTTACACAAATGCTCAGTAGTAGTAGTAGTAGTAGTAGTCCATTTTAGTAAACACGACCCTTAGATTGTAAGCCCTCCAGTGGCAAGGAAATACCTACAGTACCCAAAGGCAACATGCCTTGAAGTACCACAGAAAAGGCATCAGCTAAATAAAAGCTATTTCTTGCCCACTGGTGAAGAGAGAATTCAGAATAAAGGGGACTATGTCGTTAGAGGTGGGGGAATAGCATAAATTCATTTTGAGAAAAATACTAGGAGGCAGAGGATTAAGTTATATTCGATGGCATACATTCTGCCTAAGGAGGAGGCTAAGGAAGAAAGGGGCCCAGGATATGAGATGATCCCTCCCTGCTCTCTTTGAAACAGTCATTTTTGGACTCTTACTTCAAACATATACTACTGGTCTCACTTAGATTTACCAAAGTTGAAGCGGGGGGGGAGGAGAGTGTCTAATCCAAGATGGCGACAGCAGGCTGCTCTGAGTGAGCACATTTTTCTTCATGGGTCATAAGCAGAAGGGCAGAGGACGGTCGTTGCCCTCTCAGCCCCCTAATATCTCTACACCAATTTCTTCCGGTCCTTTGGACGCTTTTGTTGTTCGTGCTTCTCAAGACCCAGCTGTAACAGGGGAAAAATGCCGGTTAGCAGTTTCTCCGGAGTCGGATGACTCGGTGGCTGTTTCGGCTCCATCTTTCTCCCCTGCGAGCCCTGCTCCGAAAGTGCCCTGTGGACAGCCTCTCCCTGAGGGGTTTCTGGGGCTCGGCTCTCCCTCGTTGGAGGGGGGAAGCTGTTGGCTTGAGAGTGACCGGAAAGGAAGTGCCATTGGAGCTGGAGGGTGCTGCCGTTGAGCAACGCTACCCCTTGACATCGTCAGTGCTGAAGGGGGAGGATCATGCAGGGAAGGGTCTCCCTGTGCAGTGTGCTCGAGAGACGCCGGTGGAAATGGAAGCTGGTATCCCATCCCCAGACCTGAACTTCGTTTTTTCTCTACAGCGGCCGGATAACTTTACTCTGGAGTCTATCTGGCAGGCTATCGTTTCCCTGGGAGAAACTCTGGTGCCTCACGTCTCGTTGTTGGCACAGAAGGTCAATAATTTGGAGACCATGGTGAAAGAACTAGAATGGAAAGTGGCAGTACTACAACCTGCAGTGGAAGAAGTTCAGAGTAAAGTTACTGACTTAGAGGAACATTCCAATGCTTTTAAAAAGAGCGTTTCTTCAGTGCAAGCTAAGTTGGAACTGTTGGACAATAAATCTAGGGCTCATAATTTAAGATTAATTAATTTTCCAAGGTTGATTTCTGTTTCTCCTAGAGATATGTTTAATCAATATTTAGTGGAAGTGTTAGATGTTTCCTCTGATTTGATCCCACCTTTGTTCAGGATTTACTATTTGCCTAAGGGGAAAGTAACTCCAGGTTTGGTTAACCCTGGGGAAGTTCAGGCACCAGGAGATATTTTGAATGTAACAGACCTATTGTATGCAGATATCTCACTCATGTTTGTTAGGGATATCTCTGATAGAGAATGGTTATTGAAACGTTTTTTCTGGAAACGAAATCTCCTGTTTAGAGGGTTGCCGGTTCGTATATATCCGGACTTAGCAAGGGAAACCCATAGACGTCGCAGGGATTTCCTCCTGCTTCGCCCTGGGGTTCTTCCGTTAGGGGGATTATTTTTCCTGAAATATCCTTGTAAATGTTTAGTGAAGTATCACTCTATTTCCTATATTGTTTATGATCCTTCCCAAGTGATGGCTTTCATTAACACTCGGTGCCTGGAGTCCTCTGTTGACTCCTCTTCTGGGCTCGATTAATTTTTTGGATAGCCGGAGTTTGGTTTGCTGTCTCTCTTTCTTTTCAGGTGGTGGTATTATTTTGTGATGTCCCCTTCCTCTTTGTGGGCTAGGGTGGGCAGACAATGTTTGTTCTAGTGTATTACTTGTGTTATTACTGCTTAGTTTTCTTGTAAAAGAGAATTTCTGTTTTGTCTGCTCTTTTTCTTCAAGAATGTTCGTTTGAACTATCTTGATTTAATTTGTAAAAATTTTCATAAATTAAAAAAAAAAAGATTTACCAAAGTTATTTCACTGTTACCATGTGCTAACATGCATTAATGTGTGTTACTTATTGCAGGTCCCAGTTTATGTAACGGAACCAATTTATTCATAACGGGGCACGTTTACTAAAATGCACTAAATTAGCATGCATTGAGGTCCTGCTTTTAGCGGGGGGAGAGGGGGGGCACGATTCTGCATTTGCTGCGATTAATGTGGATGCACTTACCACCACCCAGTGAGGTGGCTGTACATGCACTGCACTAAGTGCAACATTGACAGCGCATGCCTAAGACCCCCTGCTAACTACAATGTGCACACTCCACCCCTTAACACCCAGTTTCCACTGGTTACTGCAGCAGGCTTAGGAAGTTAATTTAAAAGGCCACAAATGACATTTACGGATGTCTCCAGTGAACTAGACGAGAGGGCATGGTGGAGGCGCTGTGGACTTACATGTCTCCATTCAATTTTAGGAACAACGGGTCATCTGAGGGCACGTCCACGTTTATACCTGCTGCAGGCACAAATAGGCATCAGGAAAGTGCTTTAGCCTTAAAACATCCAGAGAGTGTAGAGAAGATGGAGAGTTAAGTGACTTGTCTAAGATTACAAAGACCCACACTGGGATTTGAACTGCCGTCATCCTGCTCCCAATCCACTACTTTAATCATCATGCTGTTAGACATCCACATCCACATTCTGAGATACTATTCCAGGGACATCTGTGTAGATGTCTCTATAGACATCCATATCGGGCACACCCACGTTTCTGAAATCGTGTCTGAACTTGCATGTGCCTGCGCTTTTTCAGACGTTCTGGCTTTGACATTCCAGATTGCACTTGGACGTTCCATTGTAAAATGTGCCTTTTAGTATGCAGTAAACCTCCTGTTCATTGTTAGTGCACTTTAGTAAACATGTGCCAGCATGCATTCGTGGTGTTTAGTGCATGCTAATGCTGAAGTGTTCTTTAGTAAATCTAGTCCTAAGTTAGGAATGTCGTGGGGGAGGGGGCGGTATTCAAAGGCATTTAAGCAGTTTGCAGACCTGCGAACTTCCTAAACGCCACTAGGTGGGATATTCAGCCACTGAATATCACTGAGTGCAGCCTCTAAGCTTCCCAAAGGTAGCCAGATAGTGTCAGGGTGCTAAGGGGATGGCACTAGGGGTTAACCAGACAGTAGTGATATTCAGCTGCTGCCCAATTAACCCTAACCAGCTAATGGTAGAATGGATGAATGCCTGTCCTAATTTTAGCCACTATTCCAATTCAGCCAGCTGATTATTGCTGCTGGTAGGATTGCAAAATCGCAATCCAACCAACCCGGATATTCAATGCCGGTGGTTAGATATGAGCCCAGCGTGGAATATCCGGGTTCAGTTTTCAGCAGTGACAGCTGAGATAATAGCATTAACTGCCAATGCCAAATATCCCCCTCTTCCCCCCCCCCCCCCCGGTTTCAATAGTGGGTGGATTTGGGGGAAAGGAAGTTAAGCCAAATGATGACTACCCTCATATGGAAGATATGGAAGATCTTTGCTTGATGTGGGACAATCATACTGCTTCTTTCTACTGTTGTAATATAATCAATAATCCATCATTAACTGGACACAGTACAGAGCTTTCCTTTCTCTTTTAAATGAGCTATTTTTAAGTAAGAAAATTGCTGTTCCCAGAGTAGCTTAATTTTCTGGGTTTTTTAGATTGGGGGGGGCAAAGGGGTTTCTTTCATTGCATTCTTCGCTTGAGGAGATGAGTTTGCAAACCCAGCTTGGCCTTTTTCCCCCTCTTCGTTTTCTTTTTGTACTTGGGTTTCATTGGTATTTATGATGTGATACAGTCCACAGGGTCATTCTATTCATCACAAGATGGGCTGCTTATGCTCTGTCTGATGCAGGCTCCATAGGGACTGAAAAGAAGGTTTTATGCTGTGTTGTGCAGAAAGGGGTGGGAGATTTACAGAACATGAAATAGAAGACAAGGTCTTCAGTTTGGAAGGGGATTTTCTTGCTGTTTTAACATCATTGAAAACAACTACATGTCTTTGAAATACAGGTTTTATTTCCATTTTAAGGTGTTCAAAAATATCAATATATACTTCAAATAAATGTGGGAAGGCCTCCATACAAAAACCTATAAATACTGCCTTTCCAAAAAGTATCATTTAAAAGAAAACCTTCATTACCTTCTGCTTCACGGGCTGTAAAATAATTTCCATTCCTCTGTTCAAAGCTGCTTTTAACAGTTGTGAAGTGTTCAGAGAATGGGAGGAGGTGGAATGGAGGAGTTTTGTCACGGCATGTTTCTTATCCTACAGAGGGGGTGGAAATCTCAGATTGCAGAGAGGCTAATCTGAGGAATGCAAAGGGGAAGGGAAGCCTACAGCCTGGGAAGGGAGGCATATATATCATTCACGGAGCACAATGCTGTTGGCCAACAGTTACCATGAGGAACGTAGTTGGTTTCAAGTGGCACAGTTTATGTTCACCCCTTGGGCTGGTGGGATTAGGAGAAAAGAGGGTTCTGTTCATATGGTTCTATTCACATGGTTTCTTTTTCTGTTGGTCATAAGGGTTTTAACTCTGCATAGTTGCTTTGGCCGTTCTTTCCCACAAATAACTATTGTGCTTTGAATGGTGCTGCTGGCACAACGTGTGCGTTTAATGTTCAAGGGAGGAGAGAGGATGGGCTTTTTGGTGCCAGTTGGAGGTTACTGCATGCCCAGGTTAAAAGGAGATGGCAAATCTCACATCCTTGAGTGTTTCTTCCAGCTCCCTTTCAGTTTAAGCAGCGTTCTGGCACTGACAAAAACCTCCATGTTGCTTATGATCCGAAAGTGTCATCAAGCATCCTTGCTCCAATGCAAGACAATGAACAAGGCAGTTAAAACAAGTTGGACATGACAGAGAATCTCTTTTTTCCCTTAATTATATTTTCTACTGTGGCCGGAGACAGAAGATAGGGGGCTAGTTTGAATCTGTTTTGTTCAGTGATTTCTTTCCCAGAGTGGGTATGACTAGTCATCCTCATTTTGGTGAGATGGACCCTTTTCCTATTGTCTTTAATCAAGGCTGAGAGAACAGCTGATTAGAGTTGGTCCTGTTGATCAAAACATTCATAAGGCGCATCTAACACAGATGTTTCCATTGATAACTTTGCAAACACTGCAAAATCGCTGTACCATAAAAGCAATAGGATCATGACCCTAAGAGAATTAAGGGGAATGAAGAAGCTATGATAACTTGGGATATTTCCATTCCCATGGATAAGAAGTTGAATGCGAGGAAATCCAATATAGTGGTAATGGAGAAGCACAGCACAACGCCATTGATAATAGAGGTGTCGGTTCCAAGCAATTACACTGTGAATGGTGTGGGGAGAGAGAGAGAAGATCCTGAAGTACCAAGAAATGCAGAGTCCAAGAAAACGTGGCAGAAAGGTACAGAAATATTTCCCACTGCATTGGGAGCCACAGGCCTGATTAAGAGGATATATGTTACATATTATGAAGTCCAGAAGGAAGCTCTCTTTGCACAATGCGAATACTAACAGCGAATGTTAATGGTAAATTTGAGAGACTGAGATCATACTCCACATACCCTGACTTAGGAATAAGGTTCACCGCTGTCATGCTATCTGTAAAACTAACCCTTCTGGAGAAATTACCTCCAAAAAAAAAAACAGAGATGCAAACTATACCATATAGTCTCTCAGCGTACTTCTCTGTTAGATTTCTTTTCAAATAGCCAGGCTGTTTCCGAGGGTGATTTTATTCAAGTTACACAGACAGTAGTATTTTTCTTATGTGCAATTTTCAAGTCTCCATTTCAGGGTTGGTTGTTGTCTTGTCTAGATAACCAATGATATCAGCAGGTCTCCACGTTTCAGAAACATGGGAAGAATAAATAATGTTATGTGTCTAAAGTGACACAATAGGAACCACCACTCAGAAAAAAGGATTTAGACGTCATTGTGGATAATAAGACCCGGCCGCGAATCACCGCGGCTGGGCACAGACGCACACGGGCGAGCCGAGGGTTGGGGGGGCGGGAGGGGCGGGGGGGCGGGCAATGAGCCAAGGATAAAAAGCGCGTCCGGCGCTGGCTCGGCCTCTTTTGCCGCTCTCCCCCCACCTTGCAAGAGGAGGATTGACACCCTCCCGACCCACCCCAATTAGCGAAGGGGGGGGAATAGTCGCAGCATGTGAGGCAGCGGAAAAACGCACCCGGTGAGAGAGAACACAGCCTAGCTCTAAGTAAAGGGGGAGAGGGGGCAGGAGAGAAACACGGACCTGCCCCCGGAGAGAGTGAGAAGGTGGCAAGAACAACGCGCAGCGGGCCCCTTGCCTTGCTTTGACGGCAGGCAAAAGGGGGGGGAAAGCAAGAAAGTTGCCAAGTCTGCTTGAACGGCAGGCGTAACAGCTTTTTCGGCTGAAGGATATAGAGAAGACTAAGGACTGAGGAAAAGCTTTTACGGCAAATTTCCTCCTGCCACTTACAAGGACTGTGGGACATGGGCTGTGTCTCTCGAGGGAGCAGAAAGAAGTGGGACAGTGTTTTGTTGATGTTACGTGCATGCTGTGGCCAACAGTTTTGGTTGTACTGTTAATAACCATTGTTAATAAATAAATAGAAATAATGTTGTTGAAAGAAAACCTGTGGAGAAATGTGTGACTTATTGGGGGGACGGGAGGGGGAGAGGCGATGGGGTAGGGGTAGGCAAGAACCCGAGGCGGTCATGCCAGTCGCGCGGCTGTGTTGGAGCCCTCTGCCCAGTGTGCAGTGCTAGCCAAGAAAGCAAATAGAATGCTAGGAATCATAAAGTAAGGAATGGAGAATACAATGAAGGATATTATAATACCTCTGTATTGTTCCATGGTGTGACCACACCTGGAATATGTGTGCAATAATGGTCACCATATCTTAGAAAAAGTACAGAGAAGAGCGACAAAAATAGTAAAGAGGATGGAAGGATATCCCTCTGAGGGAAGGCTTAAAAGGTTAGGGCTCTTCCACTTGGAAAAGAGATGGCTGAGGGAAGATATGAAAGAGGTCTATAAAACAATGAATGGAATGGAACAGGTACATGTAGATCAGTTGCTTACCCCTTCAAAAAGTAGAAAGACTAGGACATGCAATGAAGCTACAATGTAGCACATTTAAGACTAATCAGAGAAAATATTTTTTTCACTCAACACATAATCAAACTCTGGCATTGATTACCAGAGGATGTATTTATTTTTTATTTATTTATTTAACATTTCTTTTATACCACTTTTCAAGTTATGAAAGCAGTTTACATTGAACTCAACTTAAGGTTATACATTGAACTATAACTTTGGGGTAGGAAGGTATGGATTCTAACTTATTTACAAAAAAGATTTAACATTTTAGCTGGGTGTTTGGATACATTGTTGTGGGTGGCTCAGAGAACAATGGAAAGGGTTAAGTGTATCCGATCCAAAACATTCTTAGAAGAGGTGGGTTTTTAGGTTTTTTTCTGAAGTCTATTACATCTTCAAGGGGTGGAAGACGTGTTTTGGGAGGCCTTGAAAGATTGAGTTGTAGTAGTCCAGGTATAGGGTGATTATGGCTTGGCAAACAGTACAGAAGTGGTTGAGGTCTAACAGTGGGCAGAGGTTGTGTAGGATCTTCATTTTGTAGTAAGTGGATGTTGTAGTATTTTTGATATGTGCTTGCAGGTTTAGTTGGTGGTCTAAGGTAACTCTAGTTTTACAGGGAGGATGATGTCATGGATCTTGATTGATTTTGGGGGTGAGTAGGAAGAAGCTCTGGTTATGATTTTGACTTTGGTCTTGTTATAATTGATTGAGAAGTTGTAGTCATTTAGCCAGCCTGCCACTGCCTTGAAGCAGGATTGTATAGGGGCATATTCTAGGCTGTTTGTGGTGAAAGGGGCATATAGCATTAGGTCATCAGCGTATATATGGTACTTTATTTTGTGGTTCTGGATGATTTTGCAGATTGGTTGAAGGTATAAGTTGAATAGTAGAGTCAAGAGGGAAGATCCTTGGGGTATTCCTCACTGTTGTGTGAATGGTTTGGATGTTTTGTCCTTTATCTTAATTTGCTGCAGGCATTCTGTCTGGTAGGACCAGAACCAGGATAGCGGGGAGTTGCTTATACCTATATCCATCAGCCATTCTATGAGTTTATTATGGTTTATGGATTCAAAGGCAGCTGATATGTCAAGAACTATAAGGATGGATCCTTGTTTAGTCTGTTCAATTCCTTTCAGTAGGGTGTTTATAAGTGAAGTGAGCAGTGTTTCAACACTACGAATAGGTCCGAATCTGTGTTGTCGAGTATCAAGGGGTGCGAATGTGTTTATGAAGTCTTGTAGCTAGAGTTGTGCCGCTTTTTCTATTATTTTGGCTGAGGGGGATGTTGGAGATGGGTCTGTTGTGATCCCGCCCCTTTTCCAGTACCCGTAGGTAGGGGTTAAGGAGTTTAAGTTCCTTCTTCAAACTAATGTTCTGCTACTTCCTGGAGCAGGGCTCGTAGGGAAATGTAGTTTATCACCAGTTCAAATGAAGAGTAGTGTGACTCAGAATGTTTTCAAGCAAAAAGGGATTTATTTCCCCTCCCGGGGTTGGACTCCACAAGGATAAAAAGGTAACACAAAATTATCTGCTTTTTGGCAGAAAAGGACAAAAATAAGAATAGCTTCATTCAGCATGAAATAAACATTTCTTTCCAGCAGGTTGAACTTCACCACATTGTTTCATACAGCTCTGTTTTTCTCACAGCCAGTTTGTATTTTCTTCACCATATATTTCTAACACAAAGATATTATCTGTTCAGCCCAGGTAATCATACAGTTCATTTCTTTCCTATGAACGTTTAACCAGGCTGGCTCTGTTTCTACACGTTCCCCCACTGAAGCAGGAATTGTTTGCCTGGCTCTTTCTGGGGCCGCGCCCTTTTCTCCAACTTTGGGTTTTATGCAGAGCTCTTGGGTTTGACGTAGCTCTAAACATTCATTTTCTCCCCAGTACTCTCCACCGTAGCCCCAACCTTCTGGGTCAATAAACCCCCAATATTTCTGGCAATTCCAGCCCTTAGGCTTACCTGGGGCCCTGGCTGTGGAAGCTTTTCTCTGGGGTTTAAAAATACCGGTTGGTTCCCTGCTGAACCTGTGTGAGGCAGTTTCCAAATGCCTTCCTGGCTGCTTATAGTCCCGAGTATGCTTCAGCTGGTCTGGTCTGCTCCTCCTATAGCTCTCAGCCGGAGCCTCTGACCTCCCTTCAGCTGGAAACTCCATCCACCTTCTGACTGGACGTCCGCTTTCCTCTCTCTCTCTCCTCTCTCTGCCTGCTGGGGCTTCCTTATGAGACAGCTTTCCTGGGTAGGGCCTGGCTCCAACCCCTAGCAGGTGTTCAGACTTTCCCCGTGACTCTTTGCTAAGCTGATAGCAGGGGCGTGTTTCCTTCTCTCGTGCTTGGTTTCCCTGACAACTGGTAGCCATGTGCCTTTGTTTATCTTGCAGCCCTGCACTTTCTACCTGGTTTTTAAGCTTTTCTACCGGGCCAGAAGGACTTGCTATGTCACAGATCCCCCCACTTAAAATATTACGGGCTGCCAGAACCTGTGACGGACAGCACGTAATCCGACCTCTGGGGCACCTGTGATGGTCTGTACTGGCAAACTCTACTGTTGCTACTCTTTCTTTCCAGGGTTTCAAAACATTGACATGGTAGGTTTGGCGCCTACCCCTACTATTTTCCACACGGTAAGACACAGGACCCACCCTCTTCACTATCGTGCAGGGTCCCTTCCACCTTGACTCGAATTTGGGTCCTACCTCGGCCACCATAATGACTACTTTATCCCCCACCACCAATTGGCGAGGCTTTGTTCCCCTATCATAGTATTTCTTTTGCTTCCTTTGGCTAGCCTGCAAGTTTTCCAGGGAAATATGAGACGTTCTTTCCAAACGCCTCCTCAGGTCTCTCAAGAACTGGGGTACTTCCGTCTCTTCCCTGTCGGGCTCTACCCACTGTTCCCTCAATATATCGAGAACTCCTCTGGGGGTTCTCCCGAATAGCAATTCATAGGGGGACGCCCCTAGGGACACCTGTACGCGTTCCCTGCACGCATACAGTACAAACGGTAACAGTGTATCCCATTCGGATGTCTGTCCATCCAATCCTCGCCTAAGCATTTGCTTAATGGTTTGGTTCATACGCTCGACCATGCCATTGGCCTGGGGGTGGTATGCTGCCATGCGTACATGGTGGATGCCGAAGGCATCCCACACAGTGGCCAAATACCTAGACATGAAATTGCTCCCTTGGTCAGTCACCATCTCCTGTGGGAAGCCAACCTCACAGAATAGTTTAATGAGCTCCAGGGCTATTGTCCTGGCAGACGTGCTCCTGAGAGGTATGGCCCAGGGGAAGCGTGTTGCCTGATCCATAATCACCAGCACGTATTGAAAGCCCCGGGGAGTCCTATCGAGCGGCCCTATAATATCCATAGCCATTCGCCGTATTGGCGTGGATATGGCCGGTGTGGATATCATTGGTACTGCTTGGACGCACTAACCCTTTGGCAAGCGGGGCATGCCTCGCAATATCGGGAAGTTTCCCTGAAGACCCACGGCCAGTAAAAGCGGGCCAGAACCTTGTCCAAGGTCCCCTGAATTCCCTTGTGGGCTCCCATTGGGTGGTCGTGGGCAAGTCTCAGTACAATGGCCTTGAATGTGGTCGGTACCACCAGTTGTTTCCTTACTTCCCCTGTAAGTGGGTTGTTACTCTCCCTGTATAGAATACCATCTTCCAATAGGAATCGGGGCAGAGTGTCTCTCTGTTCCTGGGCATAAATAAAGGCCCGTTTTAAAGCGGGATCCGCTTTTTGTTCCCCAGGGAAGGAAGGGAATTTCCTTACTAATTCCGCAGATACCCAGGGTAGCCCCTCCCCGGCTTCTAACCACGCCCTTCCTTGGGTTCTACTTTGCCTTTCTTGTTTTCTGGTTGCCTTTCCTTTCCGCACCTTGTGAGAGGGGGCGCCAAAGAGGTCGGTCTGAGCGGGCAGTGGGTCTATCATTTCCTCTCCCTGTACCCTTTCGGTCTCAGGGGAATCCTCCCTATCTCGGGATGGACCCGCTACCTCTCTATCAGGACCATTATCCTCCTGAGGGGTTCTCGCTTGGGAACGAGTGGAGACACAACCTGTCTTTTCTTCTACACCCCTTCCCATTCCCTGTGAAAATAGGGGCCAATCATTCCCTAGGATGACATCGTATAGTAGCTGGGGTACGATTGCCACCTTCACCTTTTTCCGTGCGGCTAACCCTTCTATAGTAAGGTTATAAACGGGATAGTAGGAGGCAGACCCGTGCACACATTGCACCCTTACTTGTCCCACTGCTTGACCTGGCGCGGACTGGGCTTGTATGGCCTCCCAGAGCCGTTGGGAGATCATGCTCTGTTCCGCTCCAGAGTCGAGCAGTGCCTGGGTTCTTACACCCTCCACTTGTACTGGGAGCAAAAACCCTGATTGGCCTTTCTTTCCAATACCAGCCATTAATGCCCTGCGCGCATCACAGTCCCTTTGAAAATGTCCTATGCCCCCACATTTAAAACATTTTCCCCTCATATTGGACATATATACATTTTCATCAGGCCATTTACATGGTACATTTTTACTCTTATCACCAGCCTTTGCTGCACCTGGAGCGCTTGATTTTGGGGCTTTGGTAAACTCAGCCTCAAAATATCGCTCCGTCATACCAGCTGCTTCCTCTGCAGTTTTGCAGTCCTGCAGCATAAGGAAGGTTTTTATTTCCGCTGGTACTGCCTCTAAATATTGTTCTAAAATTAACTCATCCATTATGGACTCAACCGTTCTATGCTCCGGTTTTACCCATTTCCAGGCCAAACCTTTCATTCTATAGTAAAGGGCCTTTGGAGTTTCTCCAGGCCTCAACTTGGCCTTCCTAAATTGGCGCCTATAGAATGAAGCTGTCAGCCCAAGCCTATCCCTCACCACATTCTTAACTGCTTCGTAGTCAGTTGTTAATGCAACAGGCATTGACTTATAAGCTAATAAGGCTTCACCAGATAGGGACATGGCAAACCTGAGAGCCCATTGCTCCCTAGGCAGCTTTATGGCCTCTGCCAGACGCTCAAAGGCGTCCACATAATCATCAATGTTATCTGTGGAAGACAACTGTCCCAGCCTAAAGACATCCCCACCAAACAGTCCTACCCCACGGGTATACTCGGGCAAGTCTTTTGTTGGCTCCTGTTGCTTCTTTACCAACAGCTCCATTAACTCCTTCATCGGCTTCTGTTGTTCCAGAATGGCAGCCATGGCTTGGTCCTGGACTCTGCGAGTCATTTCCAGCTGTTTGTCCCACTGTAGAGACATCCATCTTAACATCTCTTGGGGATCCATTTCAGCTGCTCCTGTACCTGGAAAACACACAAGAAGACGACCCAAGTGCGGTCCACACAAAAAAAGTTTTTCCTCTTTTTTGACCCTTGTGCACTACTGCTGTGCACTACCTTTCTCTGTTTATCCCTCTACACTTATGCCTAGCCACAATTACCTGGGCTCAGTGCAGAGTCAAGCACTGAGAAAGTAGTTTCTTTGTCTGACCGGTAGTCAGTCGAGCACCGGCTCCTCCTGGGTATCAGCTGCTCCTTGCTGCCGGACTCTTGTCCCTCCAGGTGTCCTTTAAATCCGAGTAAAATCCAAACTACTACGCCATTGTGATCCCGCCCCTTTTCCAGTACCCATAGGTAGGGGTTAAGGAGTTTAAGTTCCTTCTTCAAACTAATGTTCTGCTACTTCCTGGAGCAGGGCTCGTAGGGAAATGTAGTTTATCACCAGTTCAAATGAAGAGTAGTGTGACTCAGAATGTTTTCAAGCAAAAAGGGATTTATTTCCCCTCCCGGGGTTGGACTCCACAAGGATAAAAAGGTAACACAAAATTATCTGCTCTTTGGCAGAAAAGGACAAAAATAAGAATAGCTTCATTCAGCATGAAATAAACATTTCTTTCCAGCAGGTTGAACTTCACCACATTGTTTCATACAGCTCTGTTTTTCTCACAGCCAGCTTGTATTTTCTTCACCATATATTTCTAACACAAAGATATTATCTGTTCAGCCCAGGTAATCATACAGTTCATTTCTTTCCTATGAACGTTTAACCAGGCTGGCTCTGTTTCTACACGTTCCCCCACTGAAGCAGGAATTGTTTGCCTGGCTCTTTCTGGGGCCGCGCCTTTTTCTCCAACTTTGGGTTTTATGCAGAGCTCTTGGGTTTGACGTAGCTCTAAACATTCATTTTCTCCCCAGTACTCTCCACCGTAGCCCCAACCTTCTGGGTCAATAAACCCCCAATATTTCTGGCAATTCCAGCCCTTAGGCTTACCTGGGGCCCTGGCTGTGGAAGCTTTTCTCTGGGGTTTAAAAATACCGGTTGGTTCCCTGCAGTTTCCAAATGCCTTCCTGGCTGCTTATAGTCCCGAGTATGCTTCAGCTGGTCTGGTCTGCTCCTCCTATAGCTCTCAGCCGGAGCCTCTGACCTCCCTTCAGCTGGAAACTCTGTCCACCTTCTGACTGGACGTCCGTTTTCCTCTCTCTCTCTCCTCTCTCTGCCTGCTGGGGCTTCCTTATGAGACAGCTTTCCTGGGTAGGGCCTGGCTCCACCCCCTAGCAGGTGTTCAGACTTTCCCCGTGACTCTTTGCTAAGCTGATAGCAGGGGCGTGTTTCCTTCTCTCGTGCCTGGTTTCCCTGACAACTGGTAGCCATGTGCCTTTGTTTATCTTGCAGCCCTGCACGTTCTACCTGGTTTTTAAGCTTTTCTACCGGGCCAGAAGGACTTGCTATGTCACACTGTATGACATCAGTAAGTTATCAGCTGAAGGGTTTTTTTAAGATGGGTCTGATTGAGGTATTTTTTAAGTTGACAGGAAGTTGACTTGAGAGTGGGATACGTTTATTTTAATTAGTGTTGGTGATAGTTCATTTCTGGCCATTTTTATCCATGAAACAGGACATGGGTTAAGAGGGGAGGTGGTTGGGGGGGCGGAGCCAGATGTCCAGTGGGATGGTCGCATAACGCTGAGGCTCCCGAGAGGCCTACTCAGAATCCTGAATTAACACCTCACATATTTGGAACTTTCACTCTGATCTTGCCGGGGCACATTGGTGAGATGGCGGGGACCAAACCAACGCGCCTGGAATTTGGGTCTCCAGCGGCTTCTCACGGCAAACGTTCCAAAACTGAACCTCCGTCCCCGCAGAAGGGGCCGGCCTTGTGCGAGGGCCCCGAAATGCAGCAGGAAATCCTCGTAGAGATTAGAGGGGTCAAAAACCTTGTGCAGGCAAATGGTGAAGCACTCCGAGCGCTGCGGGACGATTTTGGTGTGCTGCAAAGCAAGCTAGAAGGGCTTTCTTCGCGTCAGGACAAAATGGAGAGCATTTTGGACTCCCATGCGGCCCGGTTGTCCAAACTCGACAAAGTTGAACGACAGGTGCGGGCCTTGCAGAAAGAGGTGGAAGATGGCAATAATAGAGCGCGCCGCAATAACATACGACTCGTGGGCATACCGGAGGGAGCGGAATCAGGAGACATGAAAGAGTTTTTATGCAAAATCCTCCCTTCCTTGCTCCAAATCACCTTTACCAAAGATTTGGAGATCGATCGCGCTCATCATGTACCCACAAGCACCACGCTCAACAGGAAGACCCCGCGGCCTATCATTTTTCGACTATTGAGATATCAACACGTGGAGCAAATTCTAAGTGCCTCTCGGGCAAAGGGCCATATGGAGTTTGAGAGCCACAAGATCTCCTTCTATCCCGACTTGTCTAAACCCACAGTCGACCGCCGAAAGCGCTTTCTGGAATTCCGGCCGAGGCTTCAACAACTGCAAGCACGCTATGGCCTGCTGTACCCGGCCAAGCTCCGAGTCACGCTTCACAATCAGACAAGAACATTCGAGGACCCTGATCTACTAGCGGAGTTTTTGGATTCCAAAGAAGCCGACTTGATGCGCTGACTTCCAGAATATTCCTGCAAGTCTCCTTATATCTGCTGTACCGGCCATATTGGATCTGCCGCAGCCTAGCAAAGAGTCTGGCGTGGGCAGTCTGTTGCCTTACACTTGATGGTATCTGTGACCCGACTCCATCTACCCACAGTAGCCTCGATGAGTATCAGAGACAGTGTTATTATGGACTCTGGTGTTTCTTTTTTTTTTTGTATACATGTCTTCTATCTCCTCTCTAGGGCCTCCTCCCGCAGACATATGGTCGCCAGATTCTTTGGGGGTTTTGCTTCTTCTCTAGGATACGTTGGTACATACTTTTCAATATGGGGTGTATTAGCCAGAATATTCGGTGATTATGACATTGTTGTATAGATTCTGCTTATGTTCTATGTTATCAAGCGCCCTTACCTAAAATGTCTACTATCGATTGATGGCACCATGTAAGATTTTTCATTGAACGTAAAAGGCATCAATAATCCGATAAAATGGAAGAAAATCCTAAGCTACCTCAGTCCGGAAGCAGCGGATCTGATTTTTCTCCAAGAAACGCATTTAAATTCGAAGGAAACTCTTGGACTCAATATTAAACCTTACATGGTGGCCGCCTGTTCCCCAGTCGTTTCTAGGAGATGTGGGGTTGCCATACTGGTTGGGAAGTCTTTGCATGCTGCTGTTGTTGCGACTAGCTCAGATGTAGAGGGTGGAAGTTCTGGAGTCCACCTCAAGATGGGTAGCCTAGAAGTTACATGTCTATGCTTTTACGCTCCTAATGTTGATGACCGTGCCTTTTTGCTACCATTGCTCAGGTTGAGCAAGCTGCTGCTGATACTTCATTGATCATTGGGGGGGATTTCAATCTAGTCCTTGATCCCCTGATTGACAAACAGCCGCCTAGGACGAGTGGTCCCCCCAAGAGTCACGCTACGCTTACCTCCCTGATCAAGGATCTCGCTTTAGTTGATTTATGGAGATTACTACGCCCCACTGAGCTTGACTTCACCTTCTTCTCCTCCCCTCATAAATCTCAGTCTCGCATAGACTTCTTTCTAATCCCAAAACTGTTAGTTTCCTCAGGTGGACACTGCAAAGATTTACTCCCTACATATTTCAGATCATGCTGCCATTTCCTTTCAAGGGGATCTGGACACCCCAACAGCTTTTCTCTGCAGCTCGTTGGAAAACCTTTTCGGATTTACAAAAGGAATTTGCGTTACCAGCGAAACACTACTTTTAATTGATGCAGCTCAATACTGCCTCAAAAGTGCTCGAATCATGCCGCCCTCTGCCCCTACTGAGGATGGGCTATTAGAGATTGTTCACTCCATTAGTAGTACACATGGGGTAGCCTCTAATTTCTATAAAATACTTTGTCAGGGTGCAGACACGGACACTTTTAGAGCCCAACAAGCCTGGGAGCGCGAACTGAAAATCACCATAACCCCTGTGCAATAGAGCATTTTTTGGAGTAAATTAGTGCGGGTTTCCCGGTCTGCCTCTGTTACCCAAACTCTCTTCTTCTTTGTACACAGATGCTTTTATACCCCAGGAAAGATAGCCAAATGGAACCCAAATGCTAGGGACCTGTGTTGGTCTTGCCATACTGCAGTGGGATCCTTCGCTCATGTTATTTATGAATGTCCTCAACTGCAGATCTATTGGGGGCGGGTCTGGGGTCGTAATCAATCTATCTTACACTTTCATGAACCTCTTTCTTGGAAGGTCGTGGGACTCCGCTCTGTGGTGGAGGTCCCCTCTCTTCCTAAGAAGGGTCGCTTTCTTCTTGATTTCATGCTAGGTATAGCCATATGCTTAATCACGAGGAATTGGAAGGATAGCTCTCGACTTACTGTCAATGAATGGTGGAACCTCGTCTGCTTATATAGTAAATATGAGCAGATATCTCGGAGAGCTATTCCCCATGTCCAAACTCACTCTTGCTTGCCTAAATGGCAGATGCTTAATGATCATGTACAATCTGCTCATTGCTCCAACATGCCTGTATAATGTGCACTCATCATGTCTTAGCTCACCGTTAGGTTTTGTAATACAATAATGTAAGTACACGCCCGCTTCGGGAATGCTTAGTTTTCTAGAGAAGAAGCAGGGGGGAGGGGGGCGGTAGGGGTTTATTTTGGTGTATGTATTACACGTTCTGTATTTGTCTTTTAGCTGTATGTCTTCCTTTCCTTTGTTGTTATAAAACGAAAATAAAGAATTTAAAAAAAAAAAAAGAGGGGAGGTGGTAGTGTTTAGCCTGGATAAGATTTGTTGTAGATATTCACTTGAGATTGGTTCAAATGAGGTCCACAACCGAGTGAGTGTTTCCTGTGGTACTGAGGGATGTAGTTAAAACTGTTAGTATAGCTGGATTTAAAAGAAGTTTGGACAAGTTTCTGGAGGAAAAGTCCATAAACCACTATTAAAGAGGACTGGGGAAATCCATTGCATGCCCATTGGACAAGCAGCAGGGAATCTGTGTACCTTCTTGAAATCTGACAGATACTTATGACCTGGATTGGTCAATGTTGGAAACAGGATACTGGGCTTGATGAATCCTTGGTCTGACCCAGAATGCCATGTCTTATGTGACATAGCAGTTTCATGGAACAGAACGGGATTCAAGGTTGGATTTAACTGTTAACTGCCTCCAGACACAGGATCAAGGGGGGAGATCCTCCTTCAAGGATTTAGTGGGGTGGGAAGAGCATGAGTGTAAGATGTTGCAAATTCTCTCAAAGGATATGCTGTGATTAAAGAAGTAGGAGCAGACTTTCAAAGATGAATGCAGTACTCCAAGTGAGGCCTCACCAATGACTTCTACTGTACATGGGCATTATCACTTCCTCCTTTCTGCCGGTTATGCCCCTCTCTGTATAGTCTAGCATCCTTCTGGCTTTGGCCACTGCTTGCATTGTTTCACAGCCTTGAGATTCTTAGACAGTATCACCTCAGGTCCCTCTCCTGGTCCGTGCACAGCAGTCTCTCACCTCCTATCAGATACAGCCCCTTTGGGTTTCTGCAGCTCAGATGCATCACTCTGCGCTTCTTCACATTAAAGCTTAACTGCTGAGCATTACTACCTATGCAGTACCTGCTCTTTTTGTAATGTTGTTAAAATCCAAAGATCCAAACAGCCCCTTTCATAAGTACTTGGTTCACACACACGTGTACACAAAACATAGCTAAGTTATGTGGGGGTAGGCATGTATCGTACAATGATTTCAAGGCTTCATTACGATGAGGATATGTCTTATTGATCGTGGTGCTAACTCTACATTGAGCTCCACAAAGCTATGGGAAAGCCAGCACAGGCTGAACTCAGAATTGACATTAGTAGGCTACTGGCACTTATGTGCAGCTGCCGGCATTTATGTATTGCTTTGATGCTGCTGGCTTTGGCGGAGAATAATTATAATTATGTAAAGATTTAGCTCATGCCTTTCCAGTAGACATTCAAGTACAGTAGTTATTTCCATGTCCCCAGAGTTTGCACCTAAGGCAGTGAAGTGTTAATTGGCTTGCCCAAGGTATACCAGTGGGATCTGAATGCTGCTTTGTCTGGTCCCACACTGTTGTGCTAACCACTAGGCTCTTCCTCCACTCCATGATCAACATACAGATGCATCATTTGATCACAAGGCAGCTTTTCTTTTAACTATTCTTTCATTATTTTAACCAGAAATGTAATAGTGTTTAAGGGATGCAATGTAGTCTGAGGCAATTACATCGTCAACAAGTAGGAAAATGCAAATGAAAGTTACATTTTAAGAAATCCCTTGTCATCTCCTTTCTAATGTTTTACTGCATATGGCATCTTAAGATCTTATCCCATTAGTCTTCATTGGGTTCTTTCACAGATGAGGTATGAACAGAATAAAATGTCAGAAACCTACAGCTAGAAACCTGTGTTTCATTGTTTTTTATAAATCTGTACACAGCTTTGAGGAAATCCAGTCTGGGCTAGTGAGGCAGCAAATACATGTCTATAAACAAGTAATAAATCTGTAGCTAAAAACCAAAGAGGCCAATATTCAAAGCCCCAGATAGTTAAATATCCTCTAGATATGTTATTTATTTGGCAAGTTTTTTCATACTATTTTACCATTTCAGTAAAAGTGGTTTACATTGTAACTTAAACTTGGTAATGTACATTAAATAGGGACATTGATAACTTTGATTCTTCTAAGGCAATGGAGGGTTAAGTGACTTGCCTAAGGGCATAAGGAATGCTAGTGGGAATTGAACGCTGGTCTTTTGATTCCCAAGCTAGTGCTATAGCCATTAGGTTACTCCTCCACTCAAGTTGCAATGGGAGTAAGAGGATAGTGACTGCCACTGAATGTCCAGCTAATGATGGCACTTATCCAGATAGTAGAGTGGAGGAATAGCCTAGTACTCAAGAGATCAGCGTTTGATTCCCACCAGAACTCCTTGTGATGTTAGACAAGTCACTTTACCCTCCATTGCCTCAGAAGAAAAGGCCTGACAATCTACTTCTGGTCACACCTTGTCAAGAAATCCCAGGGACTGCTGGGTTGCAGGAGTCAACATTGATTTGACAGCATTTAATTTTTCTAAAATACAGATAGTGGCAATGCTCAACTGCTATCTGGACAGCACCTTAGGCCAGCTTTTTCGGCAGCCCAAGCTATACAAATAACTGAGCCAGATAGGGGCTGAAAATCCCCACTATCAAGATAAGTGCTGCGATTATCTGGAGAATGGCCATACAGCCCTTACTCTGCCCATGAACTACATCTTTATCAGGGAGATGTTCAGTGGCCATTCAATATATCTCACAGTACCCTTACCTGATAACCTCCATGGCTCAGTGGTGGTAGACTAGACAGTTAGAGGACCTTGGTTCAGTTCCCTAATGAGGTCTTCCATTCCTTGGGACAATTAGCACTGGGGATGCTGCAAATCCTGTGGGAGGGACTCTCAGTCACTGTAAAATGGAGTGTCTAGTGACTGGACTTGCCAGACTTAAGGGCCAAGACAGCAGAGTTTCAGAAGGGGGCTCTGGTTGAGGACTATCATTTTAGTGGTTGGAAGGAGATACAGTACAATATAAAATAGGCCCTAGGTTTCAGCCCTGCTTCCAGATGAATTGAAAGCCCACAATAGTTTAGAGAATGGTAAAGCAAACCTCCCCCTCCCACTCCCCCCCCCCCCCACACAAAAATAAGAAAAAATTGCTAAATAAAAAACTGCATAAAGCAACCCTCTCGCAGCAACATCTCTTGCTGCCCCTTCCAAGGTTGCAGGGTAATTGTGCTTAATTTCATAATCTGAAGGCAGATGGGTTTTCCTATTGCTAATAAGATGTAAATATATGTTTCTGGTAGTGAATTTCCTTAATTGCCGAGTAACTAAATGGACTTGACCCAGAGGTGAGTTTTATTCATTTATTTTGAAAAAAATAGCTATTATGGAAAGTAGCCCAGTAGTTAGTGCAACAGCCTACTACCCAGGAGATATGGGCTCAATTCCCCCTGGTACTCTTTGCGGACTTGGACAAGTCACTTTACCCTGCATTGACTTAGAAGAAAAGGCCTGGCAATCTACTTCTGGTCATACCCTACCAAGGAAACCCAGGGGCTGCTGCATCACCAGGAGTCAATATTGACTTGAAGATACTTAACCTTACTTCTTCTTCCCATTTTTTTTTTTAATGTCTGGATCTCTCAGACAGGTGGAGGGTGATTATCTACCTCAAAAACCCCTACTGCAAAAACAAAACTGCATCTTTTACTTAAAATATTTGTATTGTACCTTACAGATGAAAGCACTACTGTATATAACTATTATAAATAGAGATTTTATTCTCAGATGTCTATAATTATAAACATATACCTTGATGTGTTGCATGCCTGGAATAGACTACCCATGTCTGTGGTCCAGTTCAAACCCAGGCAAAAAACTCATCTCTTCAGGCTGCTTTTGGATCCTGAGCCCCTTATTCTCCTGCCTGCACCCATTTTCCTTAAGAATTGCCCTAATCTCCTGTTTATTCTATTGTCTGTCCTGTAGATTGTAAGCTCTGGAGAATGGACTGTCTCTTACAGTACGTATATGTATGCAGCACTGTTTATGCCTTCCAGTGCTATAGAACAATAAGCAGTAGAAGTATAATTTAAGCATTTATTATCTTTCAAAATAGGGGTCCTTTATCAGCATTGTCCAGCCATAAGTACTATTGCCGATCTAGATTTTGCCCAGAAAAAACAATGTAGAGATTTGATATTTTGCATTTTTGTAACTGCGAATGATGGAAGTTGCCAATTTCGGAACCAGCCCTGACCGTTACGGAATTTCAAAGGGAAGTTCCCTTTGAAAATTGACTTAGAGGTTTGTGGGTACAAACTCAGCTTGCAAGCAGGGCAAAGAGGCAGAAAGGTTTCCGCTAAAATGACATTTAATGTGGACAAGTGCAAAGTTATGCACCTAGGAAAGAACAACCCAAACTATGGTTACACGATGCAAGGTTCCACATTGGGTACCACCACCCCGGAAAACGATTTAGGCGTCATCCTGGATAACATTTTAAAAACCTCGGCCCAGTGTGCAGCGGCGACCAAGAGAGCAAATAGAATGCTAGGTACCATAAGGAAAGGAATGGAAAATAAAACAAAGGATATTATAATGCCTCTGTATCGTTCCATGGTGTGACCACACCTTGAATTTTGTGTGCAGTTCTGGTCACCATATCTTAAAAAGGATATAGCGATATTAGAAAAGGTTCAGAGAAGAGCTATCAAAATGGTAAGGGAGATGGAAGGATACCCCTATGAGGAAAGGCTTAAAAGGTTAGGGCTCTTCAACCTTGAAAAGAGACGGCTGAGGGAGATATGATGGAGGTCTATAAATGAATGAATTGAGTAGAACAGGTAAACGTAGATCAGCTGTTTACACCATCAAAAAGTAGAAAGACAGAACAAACCCCCCCAAAAAAGAAATAAAAAACCAGCCAGTAACAACATGACAGCTATAAAAAAAAATTATGAAAAATAAAGACTAAAAAAAAAACAAAGAAAGACTAGGGGACACGCAATGAAGCTAGTGTAACCCATTTAAGACTAATAAGAGAAAATATTTTTTTCACTCAACACGTAATCAAATTCTGGAATTTGTTATTGGAGAATGAAGTGAAGGCTGTTAGTGTAGCTGAGTTTAAAAAAGGTTTGGACAAGTTCCTGGAGGAAAGGTCCATAAAACATTATTAAAGAGGAAATCCACTGCTTGCCCCGAAACAAGCATTGTGGAACCTGTGTCTTCTTGGGAAACTGCTAGGTACTTGTGACCTGGATTGGCCACTGCTGGAAACAGGATATTGGGCTTGATGGACCTTGGTCTGACCTAGTATGGCATATCTTATGTTCTTATCTTCTAAACTGGAAGACTACATCACAGAGGGGTGAAGCGATATATAATAGCAATCAGTGTTGCAGCTCCAGAGCCTTAGGTAAGTGCTGTGTTGCAGTTACCTTGCCATTGCCAACACTGCCGGCCCCAGAGAGGGGTGATAGCAGTCGCAATGGGGTCAGGGGAGGACAACAAAATGGAGAGCCTGCCTAGAACTCGTCTGATCCTTGCACCAGCCTATCCACAGACAGTACAAAGACGCACACACATGTATATGTGGAGATTGGAAGGAACTCTGTGCATGCTTTCCCCATTTATTTTCCTTCACATTATTTGCTTTCCAATGGTCAAAGAGAATTTTGATGAATCAAACCTTAAGCTATTTGAGTAACAGGGGGTGGAGTGCCATGGTCTCTGACTTCTTATTTCAAAAACGGTATCCATGCTGTCAGCTGCTTTACAGAACTTAATCCAGTAACGCCTGATCTCATTGTGTGGGCCTTTGAATCCTACTTGAATAAGACAATATGAAATCTCTAGTTATTCCAGTTTTGACAAGGCTCTGATCATGCATGTCACTGGGGATGCTGTTTTCTGCTGTCAGCTCTTGGTAAAAGAGGCTAGCAATGGTGATTGGTAGGCCTCCAACTAGATTTATGGTTCTCGTCATTGGTGTCAATGTAGGTTGATGCGAGGACATGAATCATTTCCCTTCTAAGTGACACATTGCCATCTAGTTAGGTCATCTACCTCCAGCCTCATGCCACATCACTGTTTATTCTGTTTATTAAAATGGCATCTCCCCAAACTCCATTAGTATGCAATCATTCTGAGAGTCACTTAAAATGATGCTATCTGCAGAGAGCAAAAACTTAGCTGGTACTTCATATAAGGAGCCCAGAGAGAGCAAAATGAGAGGATAAATTTGACTCATACACAATAGACAGCTAAGCAACATGTCACATTTTGTCATGCCTGGGCCACTTAGCTGGTTTTCAGATAGGATGACACTGTATTTTATGGCCAGCTTTTGCTGATAGCAGGACCATACCAATCTGGTGCCGCCCCTCCACCCAGCCACATTCAGTATCTCGTTCTCACTCGCACAGTCCTAGGTACGGCCCTGCCTGATAGCTCTGTTTTCATTTAAAAGCGGAGCCTATAGAGTGTCGCAGACAAGCAGATGCAACATTTCTTTTGAGTTCTGGTCTGTAAGATGGGCAGACATATTTACAAAGGTGGAAAACAGAAGCATCTGGTCCTTCCCTTTCTTCACTCATTGCATTTCAGTGCAATTTCTTTAGCTGCTGTTTCTGACATAATTTCCCATAAGGCAGAGATTAACCTGAAGCTAAAGTTTCTGGTCAACTAATACAAGGGGACCCTGTAAGGTCCATCAAACCTATTTTTATCCATAGCTTTCTAGAACATCTTTGGTAAGAGTGAGCATCTACCAAATACAGCCATGCAATGGAAAAGAATTCCAGTAAATCCTCTGAAGCATTACTGAAAATCAGTGGGAGAAGAGGGGTTGCATTCTGTTTGTCTGAATTTTATTTAAGCATTTTTATTACCCATATTTTCCAAGATTTCCTTAAAGTTGTGTCAACAAGGTTAGCTAAATAAAACAGTTATAAATCCATAAGATAAAAATAGAAAAATCTAAAGTACAAAAAAAAAGTAAAACAATTTGCAAAATTTTAAAAATCTTTAAAAAGAAAAACAAACAATCTCATAAAACATGACATAATAAAATCAAGTAGCATCCATCACTCTGATCCCACATGCCAGCAAGATTCTACTCAAGATCATCCAGCAGATACTACCACCATACCTGGAACGAGAACTGCCTGAAGTGCAAGCAGGGTTCAAGAAAGGGCGAGGAACGAGAAACATTATCACGGATGTGAGATGGATCCTTGAAAAGACAAAAGAATACCCATGTGTGTTTTATTAACTACAGCAAGACTTTTTACTGTGTAAACCATGAGAAACTCTGGGCCACATTAAGGAGCATGAGTATACCAGAATACCTGATCGTTCTCTTCCACAACCTTTACATTTGTCAAGAAGCAACAGTTCAAACGGAACTAGGAGAAACAGAATAGTTTAAAATCAGCAAAAGTATATGACAACGCTGCATATTTTCCCCCTACCTCTTTAATTTATATGCAGAACAAATTATCAGAGAAGCAGAACTGTATGAAGACAACCAAGGTGTGAAGATTGGTGGAAAACTCATCAACAACCTTCGCTATGCTGATGATACCACATTACTGGCTGAAAGTGAAGATGATCTGAAACATTTGCTTCTCAAGATCAAGGAATATAGTATTAAAATGGGTCTGCGCCTTAATGTTAAGAAGACAAAGATCCTGACAACTGGCAAAATCAATACATTCATCATTGATGGAGAAGAAATTGAAATTGTTGATCCAAGTAAGTTAAAACTGTCAACTATCAATAAAGAAAGGACTAGCAGTCAAGAAATCTGATGATATATTGCTCTTTGTAGAATGGCTATGAAGGACCTAGAAAACATTAAGAGCAGAGATGTCTTTTTCTAAACAAAGATTCAATAACATATGGATGCAAAAGTTGGACAGTGAAAAAACTAGAAAGAAAATTGATGCCTTTGAATTATGGTGCTGTCGATGAATACTGTGTATATCATGGACTGCCCAAAGAACAAACCAGTCAGTTCTAGAGGAGATCAAACCTAAGCTTTCCTTAAAAGCTCAAATGACAAGACTTCAACTTTCATACTTTGGACACATCATGCAAAGAGAGAGATCATTGGAGAAAGACATAGTGCTTGGCAAAGTAGAATGTCACCGCAAAAGAGGAAGGCTGGCAATGAGATGGATCAATACAATAACAGCAGCTATGGATACCACTCTATCAACAATGACTCGCTTGGCTGAAGACCAAACAAAGTTTAAGTCAACTATGCAGAGGGTCGCCATGAGTTGACACCGACTTGATGGCACTTAACAACAAGCATCAGCTATTCAAAAAGAAACCTAGTAAAACACAGCACAGCAGAAAACTAATAATTCTATGGACCAGCTGGCTAGCGAGCACTGACTGGGAACACAGGGCATGTTCTGCTAATAGATTTATCATTCAAATAAATAAGTCCAAATGTCAAATCTTTTAGAAAAAAAGTAAAGGGAACCATCAGATATAAGTCATCAGTCCGAAATAATAAGTCCCACTGTGATAATTTAGAACACTTTTCAGTGTACAATTATTTCAAAACACACTTTCCTAATGTTATCGTAGAAAGGAAGAGTAATATAATGGGGAAATATGAGGCAGGAGCTCTTCTAAAAGCCATGAGTTCATATTCTGGTCTGCCACAAACTCTTTGCAGCAGCTCATTTTATTTCCCTGCCTCAGTTTACTCAACTGTCACTACATAATAATATTCTTCTTCTTCTTCTCCCCTCCCCCACCTCCTTTTCGGAAGTCGTCATACAAATCCGGTACTACAACTGATATGCAGATTTTCTACCCCCCAACGCTTTTGCATGCATTCTGTGCAAATGAAAAAGGTGCCATAATTATAACACCAAATTACTATTTTACTCTTTTGCATTATTTATTACATTGCAAATTCAAAACCTAGTGAAAAGCAAAAGACGAACACTAGAAAGGAAGATGGGGGTGGGGGAGGCCCTGCCAGCATCTTTCAGAACAGAGGAATTTTCTTGGTGCAAAGCACTTCCTTCATAGGCAAAAATGTTCACTTCCTCCTTTACAAACTAGGATCTTTGTAAAATGGCAGTAGTTTTCTATTTTAATCTTCAAGGGACTCTCCACTTCTCTGCATGGAGACACATTCCAATGTGGCCATCCAGGCCCCCGACGCCCAGAGGTAGACCCGATTATGATCCTGTGGGGGATAGACATGCCCACGGGATCAGAATCGGATCTATGGCCTGAACATGCAGGCTGGGCCACAATTCCGATCAGCCATTCAGGAGCCGCGAATGCCAGCTGCCACCAATTTACTACTTTCCCCGCAGCCTAACCCTCGATCCGGCCTCCCATGGCCAGGGTCCAGCTGCGGGGAACTTCCTGCGCCCTTCTACCCCTGCGGAATCGGCCCTGTACGTCTGGGGTCATGGACCGCCCATGCCCCGCCCTCCCTCAGCAACATAGTGCTGCTGAATATCCGTGGGTGCCACCACTGCATGCCTCAATACTAACCAGTTTGCAGTGGGGCATTCTGGGATCTGCACCTGGCCATAACAAGGCAGCAGTGATATTGAGCCACTGCTTGGCTATAGCTATGCAGCAAAAGTAAGGCGTAACAAAGGCTGGCCATACTTTTGCCGTGGAAGCTAACTGGCAGCGGCTGAATATTCAGTGCCGGGGTCAGATAGGGCCCCGGCATTGAATATCCAGATTTAAAGTTCAACGGCTGTGGCTACCTGCGTTAGATCGGCTAACCGGCACCCTTGAATATCAGGCCCAACATGTATAGGCAATTTATCAAGGTGTGCTTGGAAATTCCTCTTAATCAAGCTAGTGGCATTCAACCACCTATTTCTCCTCTTCTCTCTGGTGTTCCTATTCCCCTGGTGACTTCTCTCTTCTATCTTGAGGTCACTGTCGATTCAGTACTAACCTTTCACGATTATATTAGTTCTATCATACTCATGCCCATTTCTTGGCCCTCATCTCTAACCACTCTAATTCTGTCATTGGTCATCGCACACTTAGATTAGTATAATGTCATCTTCACCGGTCTTCCCAACATTGCCGTGCAACCACGTTACCCCCCCTATTAATTCGATTTCACTGGTTTCCCATATACTACCATATTCACTATAAACATCTCATCTTGGTTCATAAAATTCTACATACTGTTATCCCATCATATCTTTTCTCTCTCATTATCCACACTTCTTGTATTCTCCATCCAATTCTTTCCAACCGCTTTCACCTTCCCTCTGCATTTTATTTCCTCAGTTCTAGCCACCGGAACAATCTACCCCCTGACCTCCGGTTAGAACTACCACGCTCCGCCTTTAAAGCTAAACTTAAAACGTATTTATTTCACAAAGCCTTTGACTTTCCCATTATCTGATTTCACCTAAGAATTCCTATGTACTACCTCCATCTCTCTCCCCCCCCCCCCTCCCACCGCCAGAATGATTGTAGCCATCTCTCCTATCATACGAATTGTACTTCTCTTCCATTATTCTTTTAATTGAGTCTTACTGTGAACCGTCCTGGTGCTACTGTGAAGGGCGGTATATCAAGTTTTAATAAACATAAATATAAACAAACAAACATTTCAGCATTTTCTGCCACATTTTCTTGGTTTCTGGCTATGTTTCTTGGTACTTGAGGATCTTCTCCCTGAATGCACGATTTACAGAATAATCACTTAATGAAAATGTCCCAGATGATAATAACATCTTCATTCTCCATTTTAGAGTCATGATCCTAGTGCTTTTCTGCTACATAGATGTTATAATGTTTACAGATGGATGAGATGTGCCACTTTTCTTTATAAAATTGTTCTGCCATTAAAACTTCACAGCCAACTATGAGATGAGTAACCATTTCCAGTTCTTTCTTATAGAATCTATATGTGTAAGTTTTCCCATTTTTTTCTATGCATACTGTAAATCCCCTCATCCATTATCCACTGCCCTGGGCTGCAGCTATCTATCTCTCATCCTTAGGTTTCAGTTCACCTCTCGTTAGCCATTCATTTATCTGGTTTTGATTGACAAAGGGTTCCTGGAGTAACACTTTGTGGATTTTTTACTAAAGGGTGTTAGCTGTCAGCAAAGGTCTCGTACACACTAAAAGCATGCGTTGGAATGCGCTGACAGTAAGCATGGGGCCATGACAACTATGCCTCCAGATTCTGGCACTAGTTGTCCATGGTGTGTTAGGGTTGCAAGTGGGAGGATTACGGACAGAGTGGGGCAGGGCATGTACCCATTCTACCTGCATAACAGCCTATTAGCATGGGTGCATTCAGCGTCACCTCCATAGATGGTGTTAAGTGCACCTACGCTCATGTAGTGCCGTGGCACCGCTACACTACGATAACTACCAGGAACATGCTTTCCATGTTCCCGGCAGTTAATATTTTGGTATTGCATTAAAATGCCATGAATTTGTATGTTATGGGCGTGCTTGGTGCACCTTTGTGTTTCCCACTCTTTTTATGAAGTTGCCACTTGTTGTTCCTTGTTTATTGATATAATTCTTTGAAGAGTCTTTTTTGGCAGCTTCTGTTGCTTCCTTTCCTACGTGTACTGGTGGATTCTCACCCATTCCTTATACTCAGAATGTTTGTCCATGTTTGATATGGATTCTGGATGTTTAAATTTCATATTTCAATACTTTTTGAGTATTGGATCTGTTGACAATGTTAAGTAGGCTTGCAGCCTCATGATAGTGACTCTGTATGTATAATCTATTTCTATGAAGCCCAGTCCTCCAGCTCAAAGAATGTACAGTCTTGGCACACACTAACTCTTATATGTTACCTCATGGCCTAGAAAAGTTTTCTTTTTTCATATATCCAGTTTTTCAAGCTTTTTAAGAGGTCAGTCTACAATTCCAAAGCTAAAGGTAAGTACAGGAATTGCAAGCTGATTAATGGTTTGTATCTTATATCATGATGATAAAGCACTTTTCAATAACAATTTTGATCTCCTTAATATTTTTTACTGATCTTTTCTCACAGTACTTTTTGCTTGATTGTCTCTCCTCCCTCTTCTCCTAGATATGTGTATACTTTCAAGTTCCTTGGGGTCACAGGCCTCAGTCAGGGAGATGTTTTCAGTCTTGCTCAATTTTTCTCTCTAAGAAAGTTTTCCTTAGCACATTTGTCAAGGCCAAAAGTAATTTTGATGTCACCTGAGAAGCTTTTCACTACGCAGAATTGTTCCGCTAATTGTTGGAACTTATGGAACTTATCAAAATTATGGAACTGTGAGGCTTTGAGTCATCTACAAACAAGTGTGATGTCACTTCTGGTTTCCCCATGCACATAAGTTCTCTGGAGGTTTTCAGTCCTCTAATATATGCTATCATATTAAACATAGGATGTTTGAATACGTTTTCATCACTGCATGTCTTGAACTTCCCTGATGTTTTAGTTTGATTTTTAACATTTTATTTGATTGTTTTTAATTGATTGCTTTATATGACCCTTTTTACTGACTGTTATTTATCTGTTTAATTCCTTTTTATAGATTAGTTAATTATTTCAAAGAAAGCATCTTTTTACGCTCATTAGTTTTATAATTTTACAGTTTTATAGTTGATCAATGATTTGGATGTTTCATTCATTTTATGGTTGTGCAGCCCAACAAGCCATCCTGCCCCTATTCCCCCTCAGGCCCTTGCTGGGTGGCAAGAGCAGCAGTATGGGGAGAGCCAGAGGGGGGTGGGGCGGAATCTGGGCAGAGAGAGGGGGGGCCCAAGGTGACAGAATGTACAGGGCCAATTCCAGTCATGGTCCTGTATGTCCTGTGGGATCAGAAGGAATGTTCTGCTTATTCCACTAGAAGGTAAATAAGCAGCACAAACTGGGCGATCGGGGCCAGAACCCCCCCCCCCCTGCCAAGGCTGGGTGTAGGTAGGTCCCCGCCACCCTTCGAGCCCCAGCTGCCCAGCCATGGGTCAGGCGGCGGGGAAG
Organism: Ichthyophis bannanicus; assembly: GCA_033557465.1. Taxonomy (NCBI): domain Eukaryota; kingdom Metazoa; phylum Chordata; class Amphibia; order Gymnophiona; family Ichthyophiidae; genus Ichthyophis; species Ichthyophis bannanicus. The sequence goes on along the minus strand of CM066032.1, from coordinate 156,552,003 downwards.
AGGGTCGGCGCTGTAGGAACAAGGGAAGCCTGCAGGGAGGACGTACCCACAGGCATGCAGGGGCATGCCATGCCATCCTCAGTCCCGATTCTGTATGCAGGAACATTTTGCTCTTGTGGTACAGAATCGGGTCCTAACAGGTCCATCCTGCTCGGGCTGTCCAGACAGCCCAGATGTGCCCCTTTCTGAATCATTCTCTATGTCTCTTACTAAAGGTTTAAATACACATAAAGAAGGCCCACTACTGAAACATGGCCCGTGTAGGGTTGAACCAATTGAGATGCCAATAAAGGTTGGAATTGATGATTTTGCCTTCTGTGGTTCATTTCACCTCACTCCATAGCTGATCTCTACACTTTTGCAAGTGTGTGTTGCCCTTCCCCTCTTGTCCTTTTTGGGAACCTGAGAGGTACTTGTGACCTGGACTGGCAACTGTTAGAAACAGGATACTGGGCTTGATGGACCTTGATCTGACCCAGTACTGCATTTCTTATATTATTATATTTCTAGTTCTGATTTGGAAATAGAATATTGGGTTTGATGGACTATCAATCTGACCAGCATGGCAATTTTTATTGATAGAATACCTGGATTCCCCCCTCCCCCCCCAAAAAAAATTACTCCTTTCAGAATCCTCAGGGAGCCCCTGACATCCTAAAACTTTACAGTGGATCAGATGCAAAACCAAGCAGTTATCAGATGGTATAATTGCATGCATATATTAATGGAATATATGCATATGTAATGAGTGGATTACAAAAATATTCCTGTTAGGATTGATGTCAACTACCTGACATCTCTTGAAAATCGGTGAGAATTGGATGCAAAATCAATAAGTTATTAGGTGGCTTAACTGCACATGTGTTATTCATGAAATTAATAGATCCAAAAGCAACACCCCTGTCAGAATCCTCATGACCCCCCTGACATGCCCTTTAAATGTGGTGTCAAATAGAAAACCAAAATGTTATTAAGTGTTAAAATTACACACATATAATTGTGGATCACCGCAAAACACCTTTGTCATTATCAATGTGCCCCCCCCCCCCCAACTCCCAACACACCACAACTTTGGTGTAGATCATATGCAGAAGGGATACAAATTTTTACATGCAACATTGAACTTTTCAGCCAAGATGACAGAAATAAAACAAATCTGAATCATTTTGGTGGGTACATTTGGTTCCGTTACATTGTTTGGTCTGAGAGTGATTGAATTAGCCTCCTTTTACTAAAGGGTAATCTTAATACAAATTAGTCCTTGTGTGTTGAGTCTTTGTTTAGATCTACATATGAGAAGTAATTTTAGTTCCTTACGAAAGGTTAAAAGGTCTGAGGTGGCTCTCCTCAGGGAGAGCATTCCAAAGTCATGGTAAATATATATGAATATATTCTATAAATATATATTCATGGAGTATGTGGATACAGAAAAAAGTACCAATGGGAGTAGCCTAATGGTTGGAGTAGTAGGCTAAAGCCAGGGTTCAAATCCCACTGCTGGTCCTTGTGATCTTGGGCAAGTCATTTAACTCTCCATTGCCTCAGGTACCAACTCAGATTTGTCCACTCTGGGGACAGAAAAATACCTACTGTATTTAAATGTAATTCAACTTGAACGTCTGAGAAAAGGTGTAAGCTAAATCCTCGTTAGCCTCCTCTAACATGTCTTTACAAATTAGTGCTGATATTAAAGTTATAACAAGAACATATATACCTTGATCACATAAACCCCCCTCTCTTTGAGAAGCATTTATTATTTTTTTTAAATTTACTATTTATTGAATTTTCAAATATTACTACAAGTTACATCACTTGCAACAGAAATGGGGCTGAAGCTTCTGAAAGCAACCATATAGAACACAGTAAGCAGAAATAATATTTTAAAAAACACCCCTTCGCTAGCCCACAATGAAGAGATCCAAAAAAGGAAAAACAAATCCTGCGATACAAAGGTAATATACAGATGTCAGCAGTCAGAGATAACAATTCCACAGACCCAAGGCCCACTCATTCACCTCCCCACCCCCCACCCCCAGGGATCCCTTAGAATTCAAAAAGGAAATTAATTGAGAAGGATAAAGAAATACAAAAGAATTCTCTTGCAGTTTCACCAGGCATTTGCATGGATACTTTAGGAAATGTAATCCCCCAAGCTGAAGAACCCGAGGACAGTACCAGAAACTCTTTCCTGCGCTGATGGATTTCTTTAGCCAGATCTGGAAAAATCCAAACAAGACATCCCTTGAACATCAAATGCCTCTTCCGAAAAAAGAACTTCAGAAACTAAAGCAAAGGTAACTAAACATGTTGCCAGCCTAATACTTTAAGTATCTGATGCTTCTAACAACTCTGATACATTTAACACATCAAATTGCCTAAGTCCAGTGGCCTCAGCATTAGCCATGGCCTTCTGGCCACTGGGAAGATAATAAATTTTAACTATTGGGGGAAATGAATCTACTGGGGCCCTCAAAATTTCAATCAGGTATTGCTTAAACATTTCCTTATCCAATATGACAGGACAGTGAAGAAAATTAACCAAACAAAGATTAGCAAGCTTAGTATAATTATCTAGCTGCTCCAACCTGGCTTTCAAATGATAAGAATCTTTTTTTAAACATATCTGACATAGTCTCCAAACGCTGAATCCTTACAATCAGGTCTTCCACATTATTTTCAATCAAGCCCATTTCTTCTACAGTTTTTGTCAGAACTTTGGTATTGGAGGCCTCCTGACCTTGTATCCCAGCAATCCGATTGGTAAGAGTCTCTCCAAGTTGCTTGATGGCTAACCAGATGGACTTCGGGGTGAATTAGCCAGGATGCTGCAGAGGAAAGGAGGCCACAACTCCCTGCTGCTCGACTGGCTTCATTGCGATGGCCTGCAGGTCTTTGGGGGGGGGGGGCATCTTGGTGCCAAATCCCGATGCCGCAGCAGAGCCTCCATTCTGAGCACTGGCCCAGGTGGATGGTCCTGCAGACAAGCATGGGCGTCTGCTACACTTCCTGATGGCAACCTCAGCGAAAGCACCAGGACTCCCAGCTCCAGAGAATCAAGTGCTTTCACATCTCCACAAGCCAACCCCGGGCACACCTGCTTCCGAGATTGCTGTGCTTCTAGGGGCATGAGATAGCTACTCGAGATGGACGCCAAGCTACCCAGCTCTGGCCATCCTCCGAGTTACTGTCCCCCTGTTCTGGCTGCCACTCCTGGCGTAGCACAAAGGCATCCAAAGGACTCGAAATTGGAGTTGAGGTCAGCAGAGTGGCCTGGAGCAATACACCCTGCTTCCCCTTCCTCTTCCTCCCCATCAAAACAGCATGCCAGAGTCTAAGGCGTTGCAATCTGCCATCTTGGATCTCGGTAGCATGAGATCCAGCATTTATTATTATTAATGGATTTCATTGTTCATTATAATAGTAAATATGTTTTAGAATATAGTTTGTCTTTTTGTTGCCCTGGAAGAAATATTTAAAATATGCATCAAGAAAGCCTCGATGTACAGTAGACTAGATAGGATGGTCACCCCTGGCCCTCGAAAGCTGCAAATCGGTCTGATTTTTAAAGTATTCATATTTGCAGACTTTTGATCATTTGCATATTTGGTTACCCTGCCTATGGCCCTTGCGAACCAAAGCCAGTGATGTCTGGAATAAATGGAAGTATATAAATCTAGCATGGGGAGAATGGATGCTTACTGAAAAGGGCTCTATAACACGTCACCTCAGTACCTGTAGAGATTTAAGTCTTGATTATTTGTTTCAGCATGTCACTCTTTGACCTCTGTCTTTCCCTCCAACTCCATGCCCTCCAGTCCCTCAATCTGATAGACACTAGGTCAAGTAATTCAGTCCTCCATCAGAGACCAAGGAGATTTCAACAGAAACCTGTCCTGCACTTTTCCTGATAGCTGTTAGACAGACATGCACATTTAATTTAATTCAGATTTGCCCTTTACTCAGATCCATTTGGAAGAGCAGTGAATTTGCATTGGTTTAATATGAATTACCCTGGATAACAGAAAACAATACTTATGCTAATAGTGAAGAAAAAACCACAAAAAGCTTTGCCAGCAAGCAGACAGACAACTGCTAACTAGGGCAAGCGGCTGGATTGAAAAATATATTGTGATTAATATTTCCACTTATCTCTTTGTGCTTTTCCCCATAGAATCCCTCCTCTATCTCCGGCACGTCATCCTGATGGGGTCCTTGTCTGACATCTCTAAACTAAACGGAAAAAAAATTAAGTTTCAACTCTGTACAGGAAAGCAGCAAGCACACTACCATCCTAATAATGAGAAGTGCAGAAAATCATTGTTCTATTGTGCTTCACTTTGCCATTGTTCTGATGCAAAGTGACCTACTGGAATGGCACAGAGGCTACAGAATAGTAGAGAGAGACCCTTTTTTATGTTTTTATTTTTTTTTAATTTAAAGCAGTCGTGCATCTCCAGAGTTGCACCTAGCAGTGACAATTATGGGGTCAATGCAACCATCCTGTGCTATTAAGGGTGCACCCAGCGAGTTTCCTGGAAGTTAGCACACAATTGCGTACTTGAAGATGTGGCGCGATTAGCAAGGGTGCACCTAAAGACACCTATAGACGCATCGTTATGTGCACTCATTCTAATTGCCACATTTCCACTGATTGCACAGTTATGTTCCTCAGACCTAGCGGCAATGTGCTTTCCATGCACACACTCCTCCCCTAACCCACCCACTCTCTGCCTGAGTACGCAATGGCCACTTAATGGGCATTTTAGTGGCTGATAACTGGCATGCATGTGCATGAGGTTCTCAGCTGCCGCTTACCACACACTAAAATGCACATTAACTGGTTAGCAGTCTTTAATAAAAGGGTCTTTATGTCTCTTTAATGATCTCTGTGCCCTTAGGAGATCCCACGGGTGCTGGCACAGCCATAGTTCACAGGGGAAGACATATAGAGTTGAGGGTATAAAATAAAAAGAAAAATGTGTATTTGTGAGTACATAAATACAACGTCAGCAGCAAGGTGACTCACAAAATGGAAATTATATAAAATAACTTTATTGTACACATAGAACTCTCGTCGTACCCTACAAGGCCATGTTTTGGCATGCCCCTTCATCAGGGGTTCAGACCTCAAGCACAAATACATGCAATAGTATAAATAAAGCATAAACAGCAATCATAAAGTAAAATACAGTCATTATTGAAATATAGTATAAAAACAATAATAACTTCAAAGAGAAGCAAGCATAAAATCATATAATTGTAATTATGAGGAGAATTATATATGTATATAAAAATTGTGTACATACATGTAAATAAAAAAGAGAGAAGGAGGTAGATAATTGCTGTGATCTAGTAATGTCATAATATCACTACCAAGTTCAAATTAGCAATATAAGAACATAAGAACATAAGATATGCCATACTGGGTCAGACCAAGGTCCATCAAGCCCAGTATTCTGTTTCCAACAGTGGCCAATCTAGGTCATATGTACCTAGCAGTTTCCCCAAGGGACACAGGTTCCACAATGCTTGTATTGGTTCAAGCATTGATATCCTGGGTCCCTTCTTAATAATGGCTTATGGACCTTTCCTCCAGGAACTTGTCCAAACCTTTTTTAAACCCAGCTACACTAACAGCCTTTACTACATCCTCCGGTAACAAATTCCAGAGTTTGATTACACGTTGAGTGAAAAAATATTTTCTTTTATTAGTCTTAAATAGTTTACCCTGTAGCTTCATTGCATGTCCCCTAGTCTTTCTATATTCTGATAAGGTAAACAATCGATCTACGTTTACCCGTTCCACTCCGCTCATTAATTTATAGGCTTCTATCATATCTCCCCTCAGCCGTCTCTTTTCCAGGTTAAAGAGCCCTAACCTTTTTAGCCTTTCTTCATAGGAGTATCCTTCCATCCCCTTTACCATTTTGGTGGCTCTTCTCTGAACCTTTTCTAATAACTCTATATCCTTTTTAAGATACGGCGACCAGAATTGCACACAATATTCAAGGTGCGGTCTCACCATGGAACGATATAGAGGCATTATAATATCCTTTGTTTTATTTTCCATTCCTTTCCTTATCATACCTAGCATTCTATTTGCTCTCTTGGCCGCCGCTGCACACTGGGCCGAGGGTTTTAACATAACACAATGACGCCGAAATCTTTTTCCTGGGTGGTGGTTCCTAATGTGGAACCTTGCATCGTGTAACCATAGTTTGGGTTGTTCTTCCCTAGGTGCATAACCTTGCACTTGTCCACATTAAATTTAATCTGCCATTTTGATGCCCAGTCTTCCAATTTATCAAGATCCTCTTGCAATTTTCCACAATCCTCTTGGGTTTTAACAACTTTAAATAGTTTTGTGTCATCTGCAAATTTGATAACCTCACTCGTTATTCCACTTTCCAGGTCATTTATGAATATGTCAAAAAGCAGCGGACCCAGCACAGATCCCTGGGGTACACCACTATTCACCTTTCTCCATTGGGAAAATTGGCCATTTAGCCCTACCCTCTGCTTTCTATCTTTTAACCAGTTCCTGATCCACAATAGTACACTGCGTCCTATCCCATGACTCTTTAATATGAGAGCATCGATGGTTTATCATGTGTTGCCATTAACAAAATAAAAAAGAAAGGTTTTATGTCCCCTCATTTTCGCAAATATATCAAATGAAGGGAGGAATGGCACATAAAAATGCATAAAAAACAAAATGTACAGTATGAGATGCACCATAAAAATACTATAAAACTGAGAAAAATGTGTTTAAAACAAAAATGAGCCAATATTCTTTTTTTGCCCATGCCGATCCCTAAAAAAGAAAAGAAAGAACCAAAGCTTTAGAGAGTATAAAATAAAATACTTCAATAAGAGATTCAAACCTGCACTGAACACATTCTCAACTAATGGGCATTCACCCTACAGGCACTTTTTCCTGCAGCATTTCTGGGCTAATGATTCTAACAATCAAGGCTGCTCTTAGAGTCCCTTGCTTAATTAAAGATGTGAAACGGCTGGGTGCATCTGGAGTGGCATGCTGGCAGAGCAATTTGAAGTAATCCAGTTTTGCCGTGAGCTTAATTAGCCACACCTGAGGGTTGTTGAGGATTTTTTTTCGTTTTGTTTTATCTTAACCTAGAAAAGTATGGCTTTGGGGTTTTTACCTTTTCTGGTGGAGCTAATTAAGTTCAAAGTAGAAGGTGGTATGGCTCAAATCAGCACACAGTGGGCATCTTAAAATAGTCACTGCTTATCATCAGGACTGTGGTGTTGACAGGCAGATCTGTATTCTGGTCAATAAATCTGAGTCGGGTCCATACTGAAGGTGTTCAGTGTATCCTATGCTGTTGTCCTATTTGATAGCATTACCTCAGCAGCGGAAACATACTGTATATCACAGGGCAAGTTCTCCAAATAGGTTAGTTTTGCTCATATGCCAATTAAACATGGGTTTGCAGGTGAACACCCAGTACTCAAAGAATCAAAGACCACTCATAACTATGATTCCCTCACTTTCTATTAAAGAAAAACTGGTTGAACAGCTTGTTGCTGCAATAACTTTATTGCTTCTCTAAAATGAAGGAGGAAAGATTTCAGACTAAGAAGACTCAGAGGGTGATGTGGGGACACATATCAAAAAACAATTCGGGCATGATTACCAAGTCCCAGAAAAAGAAGCCTCCTGAGGATTAGATGTAATTCAGGGTCAATTATAGCCCTTTCAATCTACTATCATAAATTTGTCTCTGCCTACATTCACTATGGAAGAGTTATCAGTTTTGGATAGAGGGTTGTCTTTTGTTCCTTCCCAACAATCATGATCCTTTCCAATTTAGAATAGATCTGGAAAGGCTCATTCACAAACTTCATATTACATTTTTTTTTCATACTATTGACTCTGTTGATCATACTGATTCCTCCTTGGTAAAGGCTATGAACATAAGAACATAAGATATGCCATACTGGGTCAGACCAAGGTCCATCAAGCCCAGTATCCTGTTTCCAACAGTGGCCAATCTAGGTCACAAGTACCTAACAGTTTACTCAAAAGACACAGATTCCACAATGTTTGTATTGGGGCAAGCAGTGTATTTCCCAAGTCTCATTTAATAAAGGTTTATGGGCCTTTTCTCCAGGAACTTGTCCAAACTTTATTTAAACCCGGCTACACCAATAGCTTTTACTACATTCTCCAGTAATAAATTCCAGAGTTTGATTACACGTTGAGTGAAAAAATAATTTTCTCTTATTAGTCTTAAATAGGTTACCTTGTAGATTCATTGCATGTCCCCTAGTCTTTCTATATTTTGATGGCATAAACAATTTACGTTTACCCGTTCCACTCCATTCATTAATTTATAGACCTCTATCATATATCCCCTCAGCCATCTCTTTTCCAGGTTGAAGAGCCTTAACCTTTTTAGCCTCTCTTCATAGAGGTAACCTTTATCCCCTTTACCATTTCGGTGGCTCTTCTCTGTACCTTTTCTAATAACGCTATATCCTTTTTAAGATGCGGTGACCAGAATTGCATACAAAATTCCCTCACCATGTAATGATACAGAGGCATTATAATATCATTTGTTTTATTCTCCATTCTTTTTCTTATGACTCCTAGCATTCTATTTGCTTTCTTGGTTGCGGCTGCACACTAGGCAGAGGGTTTCAACATGTTATCCACGACGACGCCTAAAACTTTTTCCTGGTTGGTGGTTCTTAATGTGGAACCTTGCATCGTGTAACCATAGTTTGGGTAAATTGGTTAAATTAACATGGATTCCACCAGTTCCTTTGGACCCCATTTTGCACACATTTAAGGAGGTGGTACTTGCAGATGTTCAGCGATTGCAATTTCGTAAGAAATTTACTCCATTTAAGCTTAGTATTAATGAGAGAGCATGCATTAACAAACTACGTAATGGACACTCCCTAGTACTCTGACAGGCAGATAAGGGTGGTGCCACTGTTCAGGATATACAGAATTATATTCAAGAGACCTATAACCAATTAGCTGATACTTCTTGTTATCAAGAATTAGACTGTGACCCCACTAAACCAATACAAACACAGATACATACTGTAACAGTGGAAGCTTTTGAGATGGGATTTCTAACATAACAATCAAATCTGATCCTATGGCCATACACCATACACCACTAACTACCCCTGTGATAGAATAATTAATTGCTGGCAGCCTCCAAGTTAAGCCCCTAATATAATGAAAGTTATATTAGCATCCAAATTAAAATCCCTGCTATAATGCATGTTATATGCAAGTTGAAATGTAAACCTCTTTGAATCAATCTGAGTTCAATTTTTTGAATGATCCTTCTCCTCGAATCCCTGTCCACAAGTCTTTGCAGTGCCCACCGGGACGCCCAAACATTTCGGCAACTGACTCGTTAATGGAATACCTTTGTATTTACATAGATAAATTTTTACAGCCTCTGGTTGTCTCTATATCAAGTTATTTGAAAGATACCACACATTTTATGAATGTTCTGAAATAGGTCCCCTTAGGGGAATTTTGCAGCCAGTTCTTAATGGTCACCTATGATGTGCGATCTTTATACACCATGATACCACAAGATGAGGCCATGAAGGTACTGTATGAGACATTAGAAACCTGTACTAGCCCTCATGCCGTTCCGTCAGTCTTTCTCTGGCAGTTAATTGAAATTGCCCTTAAAAAACGTTATTTTATTTTTCAGAATCATTTCTTTTTACAGATTTCAGGCACTGCTATGGAAGCGTCATTTGCTCCCTCTTTAGCAAATTCGTATATGTCAGTCTTTGAAAAACAGCATGTATTAACTTCGGGATTTCACTCCCACATTTATATGTGAAGCGCTATATTGATGATATTTTCGTCTTATGACGAGGCATGAGGAAGTCATTAGAGGCTTTTTTCATGGAGCTCAATACTTACAATCCTCGGTGCAATTCGAAATGACAATCAATGAAGAAGAAATTCATTTTTTGGATGTCCTTATATGCTAGTCACCATCTGGTTTTCAGACTTCTTTATACGTCAAACCTATGGATCGCAGTTCATTTTTACAATATGGGAGTTGTCATTCAAGATATTTAAAAAATAGTTTTCCCTACTCGCGACTATTGAGGTGTCAACTGTTAAAGGTAACAAACAACTTGGCCAAACATTGTGTAAGAAGTTGCTGCAAAGGAGTAATCCCCAATCTGTGCTTCATAGAGCATGTCAGAACTCTGTATAATGACCGTGACTCGTTGTTGGACTCTCAATCACCTTCTAAGGACAAGACAGACAGTCCCTTCTGATGCTTTTTAAGATATTCCCATCTGGCAGAGGGTATAGCTAAGATCATCCGCAGACTTTGGGCCCCTTTTCTCTCTTTCATCTCCTACCTATTGCTTTCCTATATAAACATTGGCATGCTCTTTCTCTCTTTGTCCTCCAACTGCAACCTGTATTTTATTTTCATTGTACACCGCCCTGACGGTTGTGCCTGGGTGGTATATCAAGCACTGCTAATAAAGATGAAGACGGAATAATCACTTTCTGAATAAAGTGTTAATAGCGTACACTAGGGGGAAGAATTTAAAGGAATTTCTCAGCCCTTCTGACATTCAGTCTAGAATGGTAGAGACAGTACCTTCACCAGAGCATGGGACATGTGAAAATTGAAACCGATACTTTTGTTGATCCTCAGACAGGATGTAGATACTCTTTACGCTGTCGCACAAATTGCAAAACCGATTTTGTGGTATACTGTATCCAATGTCCGTGTTTGAAACTATACATTGGAAAAACATCCAGACCCTTGAAGACACGTTTGAATGAACATCGATAAAGCTAGACTCATAAGAGATTGCGCCGATGGTTTTACACTGTCTTGAATTTCAACATCCATTTTCGTCTTTAAAAGTCGTTGTCCTTGATCATCTTCCTCCCTCTATTAGAGGTGGTAACAGAAAGAGACGACTGTTACAACTGGAAACAAAGTGGATCTTCATGTTATGCACTGAGCAACCTACGAGTTTGAATTCTACACTAGATTTTTCAATGGTTTTTTGAGCTCTTTATATTGAATTTTTAATGTTTGTTTTTGTTTGGGGTTTTTTAGTTTTTTAAAAGAGTTGAGAGGAATGGGTAGGTCTAGTACTGATTTTCAGCGTTCCCCATTGTCTGCAACAGGTAGATTACCAGTGTTTTCTATGTGGAGTGGATCAATTTCCAGTCCCGTTGGAAACAAGTTAAAAGCCGGACAAGTTAGGTGTTCCTTCACTTTAGCAGTGGGGACTCATGCCTTTAGCTCCAATGTTCATTTAAGCACTCTTTGGCATTCAAGTAAGTTTTTACTTTTAACCAGCATGTGTTAACATGATGATTGATCATCAGCAATTTTTTCTCTTTTTTTCAAAATCTTGGTGTGTTAACCTTTTTTGCCTCACTCTTTAACAGAATTGTCTGGCTATACTCCTGAAGCAGCCTAATGGCGAAATGGGGCCACGTTGAGTACTGCCAGAATTCCTGAGTGCACTATATGCAGTATTATTTACTTTGCTAAGTCCGAGACATTGCAGAAATGAAAATACTTTGGGAATTTGAGATACGTTTTCCTATCTTCACATTATGATTTGATTTAATATATCAAAAATCACAGAGTAAATTGAAATTGAGAGTAAGTGACTGGTGAAGATTTACGCTCATAGTGTACACATTGAATATCGTTTGTGACACACGCAACCTCCAAGGTCTTTTCCCCTTCGTTTTAGAGAAGCAACAAAGATACTGCAGTACCAAGCCATTCAACCAGTTTTTCCTTAATATAAAGTGAATTAAAACACTTTGTTGAGGGAATCCCAGTTCCGAATGATCTTTGATTTAGTTGTGCTCATACCATGACAGTCATGAACCTCACTCCTAAGCCAGGGTATGATCTTAGTGTTTCAAATTTACTGCTAACGCTTGCTATGATATTTGTATTGTGCTGCTATGGTATTTGCATTGTGCCAAAGAAAGTTTCCTTTTGGAGTTCATAAGATCTAACAGGTATAGACAACTTGTCAAGGTGTGATTGGAAATGCTTCTTAAATCAGGAGCATGGCTCTCAGTATGATGGAGAATATTTCTGTATCTTCCTGCCACATTTTCTTGGTCTCTGACTGCATTCCTTGGTATTTCAGGATCTTCTCCTCTCCACACAATTCACAGAATAATCACTTGGAGCCAACACCTCTATCAATGCCGTTCTGGTGTTTTTCTCCTTTACCACTATGTCAGGTTTCCTCACATCCAGCTTCTTATTTGTTGGAATAGGAATGTCCCAAGTTCTCATAACTTCTTTATTCTCCATAATTCTCTTGGGTCCTGATCCCAGTGCTTTTCCAATACAACTACGTTGTAATGTTTACAAAGTTTCCAATGGATGAGGTATGCTATCTTGTTGTGCCTTTCTGTATAGAAATTTTCTGCCATCAGAACTTCATAACCAGCTATATGATGAGTGACCATTTCCAGCTTTTTCTTACAGAATCTGATTATATCTGATTTACCAGTTTTCTCTATGTTCACTGGGAACCATTTCATATGTAATCTACTATCTTGGGCCACAACTATCAATCTCTCATCGTTAGGTTTCAGTTTGCCTCTCCTTAACCATTCATGTGTCCTGGTTTGATCAACAAATGGTTCCTAGAGTAATGCTTTGAATTTCCCACTGTATTTATGCATTTGCAACTTGTTCTTCATTTGCTCATCTAATTCTTTAAAGAGATTTTTTTCTCTTGTATTGCTTCTCAGCCGCGCGACTGGCATGACCGCCTCGGGTTCCTGCCTACCCCTACCCCATCACCTCTCTCCCTCCCGTCCCCCCAATAAGTCATCACACTTCTCCAGATGTTTTTCTTTCAACAACATTATTTCTATTTATTTGTCAACAATGGTTATTAACAGTACAATCAAAACTGTTGGCCACAGTATGCACGTAACATCAACAAAACACTGTCCTACTTCTTTCTGCCCCCTCGAGAGACACAGCCCATGTCCCACAGTCGTTGTACGTGGCAGGAGGAAATTTGCCGTCAAAGCTTTTCCTCGGTCCTTGTTCTTCTCTATATCCTTCATCCGAAAAGCTGTTACGCCTGCCGTTCAAGCAGACTTGGCAACCTTTCTTACTTTTACCCCCCTTTTTGCCCGCCGTCAAAGCAAGGCAAGGGGCCCTCTGCGCGGTGTTCTTGTCGCCTTCTCACTCTCTCCGGGGGCAGGTCCGTGTTTCTCTCCTGCCCCCTCTCCCCCTTTACTTAAAGCCTAGGCTGTGTTCTCTCTCACCGGGTGCGTTTTTCTGCTGCCGCACATGCCGCAACTATTCCCCCCCCCCCCTTGCTAATTAAGGTGGGTCAGGAGGGTGTCGATCCTCCTCTTGTATGGTGGGGGGGGAGAGTGGCAAAAGAGGCCGAAGCAGCGCCGGGCGCGCTTTTTATACTTGGGCTTATTGCCCGCCCCCCCCCCCCCGCCCCCAACTCCCCACCCTCGGCTCGCCCGCGCGCGTCTGTGCCCGGCTGCGGTGATTCGCAGCCGGGTCTTTCCCTATATATACTGGTGGATTCTCATCCATTCTTTCTGCTTGTCAGAATGCCTGTCCAAGTTCAATAATGAAGACTGATTCTGGTTGTTTATATTGCAATACTTTTCATGAGTTCAGGTCTGTTGATGCTGTAAAGTAGGCCTGGAGGCCTATGATGGTTGCTCTATATGTATAATCAATTTCTAGGAGGCCCATTCCTCCTTCAGCATACACCGATTCTTATAGACCACCTCGTAAGCAGGAAGGAGTTTCCTTGTTCATAAATCCAGCTTTTCAAGATATTTTAGATACCAGTCTACAATTCCAGAGCTATGCAAGAGTATAGGAATTGCAAGCTGATTGATGGTTTGTATCTTTTTTATATTAGTGTACTTTTCAATATCAGCTTCAATTTCCTATAATACTCTTTGCTGATCTTTTCTCTCAATACTTTATACTGGGCTATTGCTCTTAAGCTAATACCAAAAAACATGAGCTAAATCTAAATTCCAAAAGTGCTTGTAGCCTGTTTTGGAATGCTCATGTCATAGACAGAGGTGGGGTAGCTGGTGAGGAAAGATAGCACAGTTTTTTCTTTCAGATAGGCAGGGGACAAACTGTGTGATCAGCGAGTAACAGATAGTTAGGGAGCAATCAGAACAAATGATACGGGAACACACATATTAACCCAGTTAAAGTTGCAGGATGATTTACTGACATCAACTCTAGGGCTGGTGTAAGTTATTGCACCTTAATTTAAGGCATGTTCTCTACCACTTTCGTGAGTATATTTGACTTTATATGATAAGTGCATGGCGCAGCTTTATAAAATTACCCTTCTACAGACCATACCGGGGGGGGGGGGGGCATATTCAGCAGCGGCAGCAAGCCATTCTAATGCGGTCAGCTGCCACCACGGAGGCTAAGACCTGCATATGCAATTCAGGGGTTATATCTGCCCACCAGCACTGAATATCGGGGCCAGCTGCAAAGCCAACCAGGAAGCAGTAATATTCAGCCACTGTCTAGTTAGCTTCAGTGGCAAAGGTTAGGCCACCCTTCCAGATGCCTAACTTTTGCCGCTTTATGATAACCAGGCAGCGGCTCAATATTTCTGCTGCCCAGTTATCACCGGGTGCTGCCCCTGGAACGCTCCAATGCTCGCTAGCTAGCATCGAAGCATGCAGCGGCACTAACCATGTCCGTACCACTGAATATCCCAGTCCGCGTGATCATATGGTTAGCAGATCTGAACATCCCCCCTACGTGTGTAAGTTTAACCACATGTCAGATGGCCAATTTTAAAACTGGGTATTTCTGCACATAAAGCACTGCTTTACCCACAGAAATGCGCTTTTTTTTTTCCAATTTAATCTTTCTTGACATTTATATATAATAACACTCAGGTATTCACATGAATGAAACAAGAAATATGGGAACTTCACAATCCACAAATATACATAAGAAAAGAGAAAACATCCTGTCCCAAACATTAGCCTGCAAAACAGAAGAAAAACAGTAGGGGACAACAGGAAATTACACCAAGGGCCTCAATTTACAATCCCTTCCTGAACGTAAAGAGAGCCTTATGAAAGAAAAAGTTTTTAAGCAGGATAAGACTTATGCATCAGCCGTGTGGGGGCCCACATCCACCTTGACCACATCCCTTGCACTTAAGAATTCTAGCAGCTGCTTAGGCTCAAAAAACAGGAAATTCTTTCCTTGACAGGAAATATAACATCGAGATGGATATTGTAACACAAAAGTAGCACCCATGGACTCGGTCTTGGTCCAATAAGCCAGAAACTCCTTCCTCCTTAACTGGGTTGCTCAAGTCAAATCAGGAAATATACGTACATGTGAACCTAGAAATTTCTCATTGATATTTTTTTAAAAGGACCTAAGAATCAAAGCCTTATCGGCCTCTAGAGCTAGAGTCACAAGCATAGTAGTTCTCTCCATTACCACATCCATAGAACTTTCTAAGAAACTCGTCAGGTCCCCAACTCCACTCATTAATACCTTCGAATCATTCCTCCAGACTCCCAAGGTGTTAACAGAGAGGTATTGAGCCCTGGTCACAGACGGTAGGTGATCTGATGGAATTTTAAGCACCTCACCAAAAAACCTCCACACCATTTTCAAGGGGGACATAAGCAGGGTCCTAGGAAAGTTCAAAAGGCGAAGATTATTTTGTCGAGCTAGATTTTCTAAATGCTCAGTTTTCCGAGTCAGCACAGACCTTTCCTTCATCAGAGCTACATGCTCCTCCTGAAGGCGGCTCACATCTTCTTTCACCTGTGATAAGACTCCAGCTTGCAACTCCTGGCTCTTAGAAGCCTCTGATACCTCCAATTTCATAGTTGATAACTCAGTACTTGCAGTTCCCACAACAGTTGATAGGGTAGTAGTCATAGCAGAAATGGCGTCCCACAGCGCACCCAACGTTATCACCGCAGGCTTCTCCAAACCCCGACTCACAGGAAATAGCCCTCCTCCAGGCTCCGACAACCGCGGATCCACCGCACCAAGATGCGGGCCATCTACACCGCCTCTCTTCAGCTGACTCCCTCCTCTGCTGATTCCCTCCAGCAGTCGTCCCTCACCACCAGGCTCCAGAGTACTCACCAACAAGCCCGGCGAAAGAGGAAAACAAATGCCATCGACAGATGTCGCACTTCCTGGTTGTGTTGGGGGCGCCCGCTGATCCGGCGAGAGACTCACTCCAGATGTGCCCAGCACAGACAGCAGCTCTTCATGCTGTGCTGGCGAAGACGCTGCTCCGGACCCGACAGCTGCAAACCTACAGAGTTCCAAGGTCCTCTGGCCAGCAGCAGAAGGCAGCAAGGGAGCTCCAGGTAGACCCGTTTGCTTTCTTTTCCTCCGCCCCATCTCCAACAGAGGCAGAATTCACTGCCAGACACAGAAACGCAGAGCTTACTGCAGGGCAGCCGCCGACAATCCACTTCCTGCCACCATCTTGCCCCCCCCCCCACCCCCCGTCAACTGGATCCACAGAAATGCCTTTAAAAATTACCCTCCTTATAGATTAATCCTGAAGCAGAAGGGAATGCACATCAAGGACAAGGATTTCACTGCATCAGTTGATCTGGTTTAAAAAAAATTCCTGATGTAAAATACTGAGAAATTGAAAGTGATTGCTGTTCACTGACATAGTTGGATTGTTGTCTTTGTACAATGCACTCAAGACAATTCTCCCTGTACAAACCCTGCATTGTTTTATATACGGCTGAATAATAGGATGCGTCAGACTGTCACCTGCATTGCTTATCACTGATGCTTTCTACAACCTGCTCTTCTAGTGTGTTATTAAAGTGGACCTGCCTGGAATAATTGTTTCAAAAAACAGGGGCTAAAGCACATGTGAATGATTCCTCCATTTAAAAATATGATGCCTATCACCTCTATCACAGGCTGCATAGCCTAAAACAGTGATTCTCAACCCAGTCATCAGGACACACCTAGCCTGTCAGGTTTCCAGGATAACCACAATGAATATTGTGGTAAGGAGAGCTGTATAGAAGTGATGGAATGGGAAGAAAGTGAGACCCATGCCTTTAAAAGCAGAGATCAACAGAGTTCCCATAGTAACCACAAGCCTCTGAGGCAGACTACAGCTAGTACTAAGCCCCACACACTTAATGATGTTAGAGCTAGGTTGAGCCCTAAGAGCTCTCACATGTGCAGGGAGAAAGGTGTGGTGCCTAAGAAGCACCAGTTTAAAACTGCTTCAGTGTTTGAGAAAGGGGGAGAAGAGGAAGGCGAGAAGCAGAACTTGCAGGAAAGCATGCAGCAAGAGAGTCTGAAACAGCTGGGAACTGAGCAGCAGAGAGCCCTGGAATCAAGGCAGAAAAGTGTCTCAAGGTACCTCAGAGAAAGGAAGCTGGAGGAGTCAATTCCCAGGTGGGGAAACAGCTCGGGGAGCCAGTTGAGCCCTGGAGGTAGAGAGAATAAGTTGCCTAAAGTTCCTAGCAAAGCTCTTTCTGAAGAAGTGGTTAGAGAGCTAAGAAAAAGTGCCAAACGCTATGTTAGCCAGAGGACTGTAAAGCAAGCTTCAGACAGAAATAAGAAGTGTGCCAGTGACTGCCGTGACTCAGCAGTGAGAGATATTGAAAGGCTGATAAGGGAGAGAGAAACTCCGTCTTTAAAGCCTGTTGCTATAGAGCAGAGAGAACACTTGCTGCTAAAGCTGGAGGAGCTGCTACGGGGTGTAAATCATAAATCCTATGATACCCGTCCACAGGAAGATAGCTCTACTCATGAAATGGAAATAGAATTGTGTGAAAGCCCATGTGAAAGTGATACTGAAGAAATGCAATGTTCTTATTGCAAGGCAAACAAACTGAACATGTGCTAAGCTCAAGCCCATGTGAAGGAAGGGTTTGTCTAAAGCAATTATAAGCTAGTTTCTATGAACTGAGAAGGGAAAGAAACTTGCTAGAAGTTTGAGAGCAATTGTGGCTTGTTTCTATACGCTGTAAAGGAAAAGAAACTTGCTGGAAGTTTAAAAACAGTTATAACCTCTTTTCTATGGAAGCTGTGAAAGAAAAGAAACTTGTTGAAAGTTTAAGTTACTTTGATATGGTCAACAGCCTTAGCTTTAGAAGGTAGTTACCAGAAGGAAGCTAAGAATTGACACTGTGAAGAAGAACATAAGAACATAAGAACATAAGATATGCCATACTGGGTCAGACCAAGGTCCATCAAGCCCAGTATCCTGTTTCCAACAGTGGCCAATCTAGGTCATACGTACCTAGCAGTTTCCCCAAAAGACACAGGTTTCACAATGCTTGTACTGGGTCAAGCATTGATATCCTGAGTCCCTTCTTAATAATGGTTTATGGACTTTTCCTCCAGGAACTTGTCTAAACCTTTTTTAAACCCAGCTACACTAACAGCCTTAACTACATCCTCCGGTAACAAATTCCAGAGTTTGATTACACGTTGAGTGAAAAAATATTTTCTTTTATTAGTCTTAAATAGTTTACCCTGTAGCTTCATTGCATGTCCCCTAGTCTTTCTATATTCTGATAACGTAAACAATCGATCTACGTTTACCCGTTCAACTCCGTTCATTAATTTATAGACTTCTATCATATCTCCCCTCAGTCTTCTCTTTTCCAGGTTAAAGAGCCCTAACCTTTTTAGCCTTTCTTCATAGGAGTATTTATTTATTTATTTATTTAGTATACATTTGTATACCGCTACTTCCAGTGATCAGCAGCGGTTTGATTACAGATTGGAAAAATTGTCAAATCATGACAGGAAATTTTTGAGGTATAAACACATTGATTAGACAGGAAAGCACAGCACACAGAGAACATGGGCTATGGAGGGTTAAGTGGCTTGCCCAAGACCACAAGGAGTACCTGTGGGACTAGAAACCCCAGTCCTTCCGGCCCAAGGTTGCTGTCATCTAGTGGGATCTGAACCCCCGACCTTCCGGCCCAAAGTACCTTGCCCCAACCACTAGGCCACTCCTCCACTCTGAGTATCCTTCCATCCCCTTTACCATTTTGGTGGCTCTTCTCTGAACCTTTTCTAATAACGCTATATCCTTTTTAAGATACGGCGACCAGAATTGCACACAATATTCAAGGTGCGGTCTCACCATGGAACGATATAGAGGCATTATAATATCTTTTGTTTTATTTTCCATTCCTTTCCTTATGATACCTAGCATTCTATTTGCTCTCTTGGCCGCCGCTGCACACTGGGCCGAGGGTTTTAACATGTTATCCACAATGACGCCTAAATCTTTTTCCTGTGTGGTGGTTCCTAAAGTGGAACCTTGCATCGTGTAACCATAGTTTGGGTTGTTCTTCCCTAGGTGCATAACTTTGCACTTGTCCACATTAAATTTCATCTGCCATTTTGATGCCCAGTCTTCCAATTTATCAAGATCCTCTTGCAATTTTCCACAATCCTCTTGGGTTTTAACAACTTTAAATAGTTTTGTGTCATCTGCAAATTTGATAACCTCACTCGTTATTCCACTTTCCAGGTCATTTATGAATATGTCAAAAAGCAGAGGACCCAGCACAGATCCCTGGGGTACACCACTATTCACCTTTCTCCATTGGGAAAATTGGCCATTTAGCCCTACCCTCTGCTTTCTATCTTTTAACCAGTTTCTGATCCACAGTAGTACACTGCCTCCTATCCCATGACTCTTTAGTTTTGCCAAAGGTCTCTGATGAGGGACCTTGTCAAAGGCTTTCTGAAAGTCCAGATACACTATATCAACCGACTCACCTTTGTCCACCTGTTTATTCACACCTTCAAAAAAACATAACAGATTAGTAAGGCAAGATCTTCCTTGTCTAAAGCCATGTAGGCTGTCTCCCATTAGGCCATGACTATCTAAATGCTGAATAATTTTATTCTTTATGATGGTTTCTACCATTTTTCCCGGTACTGACGTCAAGCTCACCGGTCTGTAGTTTCCCGGATCACCCCTGGAAACCTTTTTAAAAACTGGCGTTACACTGGCAATCCTCCAGTCTTCAGGTATTACAGATGATTTTAATGATAGATCACAGATTACTAATAACAGGTCTGCAATCTCATATTTCAGTTCTTTCAACACCCTTGGATGTATACCATCTGGCCCAGGTGATTTGCTACTGTTTAGTTTATCTAATAGTTGTAATATATCTTCCCGATGTATCGATATTTCCTTCAATTCTTCTGCACCTTTAAATACCACTTCAGTCATGGGTAACATCCCTATATCTTCCTCAGTAAAGACCGAAGCAAAGAATTCATTCAGTCTCTCTATCGCCTTGTCACCTCTTAGTGCCCCTTTAACGCCTCTATCATCTAATGGACCAACTGACTCTCACAGGTTTTTGCTGCGAATGTACTTGAAAAAATCTTTATTTCGCGTTTTTGCTTCCGCAGCAAGCTTCTTCTCAAATTCTCCCTTTGCCTGCTTTATCAATGCCTTGCATTTGACTTGCCAGTGCTTGTGCTGTTTCCAGGTTTCGTCGTTTGGCTCTTTTTTCCATTTCCTGAAAGATGCTTTTTTGGCAACAACAGCCTCTCTGACCTCACCTTTAAACCATGCTGGCAGTTTTTTTGACTTCCTTCCACTTTTCTTAAAGCGTGGAATAAAGCTGGCTTGGGCTTCCAAGATAGTATTTTTAAACAACACCCAAGCTTGATGTAAGTCTTTAACCTTTGCAACTGCTCCTTTTAGTTTTTTCTTAACTGTTTTCCTCATTTTATCATAGTCTCCCTTTCGAAAGTTAAAAGGTAGTACTGTGGATTTCCTTACTATCCCTCCTCCACTAATTAAATCAAAGGCGATCATGCTATGATCACTATTGCTAAGTGGCCCCAACACCCTTATCTCTTGCACTACATCTGGTGTTCCACTAAGGACTAGGTCTAATATTGCTTCCCCTCTGGTCGGTTCATGAACCAGCTGCTCCAAGAAGCTGTCATTTATTTCATCTAGGAACTTTATCTCCCTAGCATGTCCTGCCGTGACACTGACCCAGTCGATACCGGGGTAATTGAAATCACCCATTATTATTACTGCACTGTAACTTTTGCTAGCTTCCTTGATTTCTTTGAGCATTTCATCATCCATTTGTTCATTCTGGCCAGGCGGACGATAGTACACCCCCACTGCCATCGCCTTCCCCTTTTTACATGGAATTTCAATCCATAGAGATTCTACAGCAAATTTTGTTTCTTGCAAAACTTTAATCCTTTCTGACTCAATGCCCTCTCTAACATAGAGCACAACCCCTCCACCAATTTGATCAGCTCTATCATTACGATATAGTTTGTACCCAGGTATCACAGTGTCCCACTGGTTGTCCTCCTTCCACCATGTCTCTGATATTCCAATCATATCTAACCTCTCGTTTAGTGCTATATATTCTAACTCTCCCATCTTGTTTTTTAGACTTCTAGCATTTGCATACAAGCATTTTAGAGACTATTTTATTCATATTAATTTGGCTATTGGTAGACATGGGTAATTTGGGATCTTTAAGCTCTGTCTGCTCCATACTCGAGGGCATTTGGGCTACTTTACTTTTTTTTGGAACCTCTCTGCTTTTGGTAGTATCCTTCAAGGATACATTCTTCCGAACCATCTGCTCTTGGGCGACTGTCGGCTTTCCCCTATTATCTAGTTTAAAAGCTGCTCTATCTCCTTTTTAAAGGTTAATGCCAGCAAGACATTCCTGTCCTTTTGAGTTAAGCCTGTTGGGAGTTTATTTATCCTTTGCCTTTGGGAGAAATTATCCTTACCTGTGTTTAGTGCAACGAATTTGATGCAAGGGGGAAACCCTGAAAAATATATTTCTCTGTTTTTGCCAAACAAACCGTGTGGTCACACTGCTTGCTCAAAAGAATAGCTGAAACTTCATATCCCAGCAGTCCATGCTGGCAGCCATATTGGGGACAGTATTCAGAAGGGCAATTAAGGCGAGCCCTCTTGCTCATCGGCCACCGGCCAGGGTGGGAGGACACGACAATATGCATAAGAGAGATTTGCATACAATGGAGGTAGTACAGTAAATGTAAATCTATCTCATGCATATTCATTATGGAAAACCTGACTGGCTAGGTGTGTCCTGAGGACTGGGTTGAGAACCCCTGGCCTAGAAAAAAAAAGAGATTCCAAAAGTTAAATTCCAGTTTCTCCCTTCTCCCCATTTCACCTTGAGAAAGTCATTCTGAAGTCTATGTAGTCAACTGTTTTCGCTCTTCATACTTTCTTTGATCTTTCTTTCACTCCAGACCAGGGCCTTTTATTTGAGGGGTTATTCGGTGGTACTGAATATATACAGGGCTCTTTCATTAATACTTGAGGGCCACAGGTCAGTTTCAACAGGCAATGAAAAAGGTGCCGGTAAGTACCATCATCTTTTTGCCAGGAAAAATACACTGCTAGTTCTTTCTGGTGGGCACCTTTTAATCTAAACTTGTTCTGCTATTGTACAAGGAATGGAGAAGGAAATAATTTAACAAAAGATCATCTGTATTCGGGCGTTGCCAAGCCAGCATTCATCTTGGATTCTGATGTTCTCTTCTAGGGGTATGCACGGGCAGACTTTTTGTTTCTTTTCACGTTTAGGGGAACGGTCCACTTTGATTCTTTTCATTTGTTTCAAACAAAAAAAAAACTAAATGTAAAAAATATGTAAAAAAGAAAAGAAAATTACAAAATGTCAAGTACCTGACATTACACACAAAGAAACCCACTCCTGATCCCTCCCCTCACTTCCTCTACCCTTTCTAAGCAGATGTTATCCCCTGTTGCAGCCCGTGCTGTCAGTGTTATTGCATAGAAACAGGGCGGAGAGTGGGCGTGTCAGCTGGTGACGGCCATTAAAAATGGTGCCAGCAGACTAAGGACAGTGCCATTCTTAAATTCTTCCATCCAGAATGATGCCATCCTGGGGATCACTCCTGTCCCACCAAGAGTCATCATTAGAGTAAGAGGGGCTAGAGGGATTGGGGAAAAGTCCCTGAATTTTGAGGTTGGGTTATGTTTTCTTTTTTGTTGTGGTAGCAGCTTTCTTTTTTAACAAAAAAGAATAAAAATAAGATGACATTTTGTTTAATTTTTCATTTATTTTCTTTTAAAAATGAATTGGGACAGCTGTTTAAAATTTTCCATTTCAAACAAATGCACTGCTGACACTGTGATAGGAACAGAATCATCTGTTTTTGTGGAAGACACTTTAGAACACTTCTATTCCCGGAGGGGGATTAGAGTTCAACAGTATAATTCTGAAAGGATGCTGGAATATTGATGGGGGGGGGGAATGATGCTGCTTTGATGTAGTGCTTGTTTGATTTTTATATATCTTTGTTATTGTTTTTTCTGGACATTGTTGTTTTCATGTGCGTACATTGCCTTGGGTGGAACCTTTTGTTTTGGGAAGGGGATTAAGACATGTAAATAGTCTATTCTTGCTGACAGCAGCCCTAGTGCTTAATATTAACGGTCAAATTGCCTAGCTATCACAACCTAGACTATTGGCTACCCTTTACCTCGAGACCAACTCAAGGATGCAGCCTTCACGTTTTGTAGTATTCAACCAAAACATAGGTGAACTGGAAGAAAGGAAGAGGGCATGAAATGGAAAGTTCACAGGTGTGACGGTGCATCTACTGGGAGGGCTTTAGAAGAACACTTATTCCTCTTGCTTGGACAATGGTTGTTTTATGATCATGACCTCAGTGAGGGTCAGGTGGCAGCCTGGTATCCCCCCTTATCATTTACAGGTCTTCCATCTCAAGGCAAAAGACCAAGAAGGAGCTACCATCAACTTCTAGCTCAGACTCTACACTTGGGGGTGGATTGTCAAAAGATTTATCCATGGCAGATCAAATTCCATTTTCTTATTTTAATTTAATTTATCCATTTATAGTACGACTATACAAGTAAGTTCTAAGTAGATTACAAAATGATTTGAAAGATGCAGCCATTTATAGTATATCTAATTCACTCAGTTACAACAAAAGTATGCAACAGTTCCAAATATCATCAATACAATCAAATTATCTGATCACTAAAAAAAAGTCCTAAATAAGATCATTTTCTCAGCCTTATCCTTAGACATAATTTGTTTCATACTATGTTTTATGGCTTTGCATAGCTTTACTAACAGTGATTTTAACATTTTCTTCCAAGTACTTAATTTCATGCTGGTGCAAGACTATTGGATACTCTAGGTAATCTTCAGCCAAGTTCCTTGCCCCTCACCATGCCCTCCCCAGTCTCGGAAGTATTCTTCCCTTTCTTCCCCCCTCCCAGCCCCAGGCCCTTCTCTCCCCCCCCCCCCCCAATTCCCTTCCAGTCTAAGGAAATAGTCCCCTTTCAATCCCATCTCTTTCTTGAGCCTGAGTGTTCCTGTCTTTTGCTTCTCCCTTCCATAGCCAACAGCGTCCATATTCTGACATTATCTTCTCTCACCAGCATTCTCCTCCACTCTCCCCTTGCCTCTTCTCCAGCATATCCCTTCTCTCCTAAGCTGGGAGGCGCTCACAAGCACCATATCCTTCCCTTCTCACTTGAGGACTCAGAGTTGAAGGCTTGTTTATGGTGAATTCATACATGATAGATACTGAAGGACAACATTCAAAACGTTTTCCATGCATAAAAGCATTTTACCTGCAAAAATGTGTATGTTGATAATTGCCCACCCTCGTTGTTAAACAGCATGCATACTTTTACCCACACACTCGGGAGGTGTCCCTGAGAATGCAATCAGGTCAGAGGAAGCTAAAAAATTCCCAGAGAAAAACCACTTTCTCCTATCTTAATAATCAAAGCAAACAACTACCCTTGGACTTTTTCTATAACCACCACCCTACTCTTCTTCTGTCCTCATTCAGATAAAGAGGTTAATGAGTTATTTTCTAACAGGGGGAATCATAAATGGTATAAGATCTCAAAGTTCAGAAATGCTCCATTCTTATGCAATATCATTGTACCAACGATAAACTTCAACTGTAAATACATTTCCATGCACAATATATTTAGAAGGAGGATGTAGTAAAAGTTGTCAGGGTAGCTGGGTTTAAAATAGGTTTGGACAAGTTCCTAGAGAAAAAGTCTATAAGCCATTATTAAACAGGACCAGGGAAATCCACTGCTTCCCCCTGGGATAAAGATCATGGAATTTGTGTAGCTTTTTGGGGACCTGATGGATACTTGCGACCTAGATTGACAGCTATTCAAAACAGGATGTTGGGCTTAATGGACTCTTGGTCTGACCCAGTATGGCACATGTTCTTAGGAATATAAGTCAATACACTCCATGTGTCATCTAAAGGAATTCGATGTGTAAATCTGACACCTTCCAGAGCAGACATTTGAAAGTTACTTAGTGGTCAGAGCTTCTTTGCCCGATTTCTTTCATTTTCACTGTCCTGGGACATGCTACTGGATATCTGTGCATCTCTCCCATTTACCGCATGGCTTGTTCCAGTCTTCATCTCTGATAAATATATACCTTGCTACTGCACCCTTTACAAGACCCCATTACCTGGTAATCTTCAATGCTTAAACTTGTTCTCATCCTGAAGGCTAACCAGATTTTAAACAGGGTTGCCCACAGGCAAGGAGGGGGCAGACCTCCCTTGCAGACCCCCTTATCTCCTCTTTCAAGTCCTCCAATCTCCTGGGCAAACCCCCCTCACCTTTGCCTCTTGTTCTGTATATCAGCTGGTAATTTTGAAGGCAGAATTCAGTGTGGAGCCACTAAGGTATCTGAAGTGTGTGCTTTGCAAGGGGTGGGGAAGGGGTACCTTAGTTCCAAGTTTGAGCAACAAGGCGTGGAGGAGAGGAGTCATTGCCCTTCCCCCCATATCCATCCCATGACGACAACACTATCACTCCCAAGGAAACAAATTGAAAGAGAAAGAGAAACAGTGATGCATTTCCCCCGTATTGTGCAAATATAAATAAAATGGATGTAAATTCTAAATCACTAAAATTTAAAATATTTTTTTTCTACCCTCTGTCCCCATTGCTAGAATCAGGGACAGGAGGCTGTCAAACAGGTGAGAATTGGGGACACAGCTCTAAAATCAGGGATAATCCCTGAAAATCAAGGACATCTGGTACCCTTACTGTCAACTCACATGGGCTTCATGTTGCTATGGAAACTTGTGCAAGTGGAGAGGGCAGGCCACCAATGGGCCCATCAGCACTGGAAGATTCACAGGCCCTGTGCTGAATTCTATTCTTGAAGTTGCCTTTCTGCTACTCCTCTGGATCAGTCACTGTACGGGACAGTGTTACTGCAACCTCAGGCCTGGAATGAGGTATGCCAACAGTGTCAACACTCCGGTGCCTATCCATAGTGGGCATCAGAGACTGTTGCCTACATTATCTGTGCCTGAATTAGGGCCTGTCCTCCCTTGTAAACCATTGGTATTGGTTGTGCACGCTGAAATTATAAAATAGGCCAGTCACATTCAGTTCTTGCTTTCTCTCCATGATATGCAGCCAGTCAACTACCCAGTCAAGGAATCCTAGAAAGTCTCTAGAGGTATGTCAACGAAGCCTTCTGTTAATACTCAGAAGGCTCTTCCTCACTAAAATGAATATCCCTAGTGGAGGCACGGTAATGGTTTCTGACTTGTCTAAACTTTGAAAAGCAGTGTTCCCAGAAAGGATATAAAGACCCTGCATGAGTTTCTAGGGAGTTGAAATTCTAGAGAACAGAGTCTTCAGAGAGGAGGTAAGGGCGGGTACTCTGCTCCATGAAAGATAAAATTCCCCATTCCAAAAAAGGAACAAGGCTTCACTAATAACTGGGCCCAGTAATATACTTGTATTAAAACAACATCAGGGAAACAAAACAAAATATTTAAAAAAACAAAAAATCTCAACAAGATTAAAAATCAAATGAAACAAAAACATTTCCCGGGGGCAAGCACCTAGTGCTTTCAACTTTCGTGGGGCGGTCTCCTGCACTGCTGCTGGCTCCTCTCAGTCACACCTGCCTTACTTTCGCTCACCAAGCAAATATTGTGCTAATGAAACTTTACAAGCCCCGCGCTCCCTAGTGCCTGCCCAGCCGTATTGCACAGGAAGAGAAAATAAGCAAACTGCATGGGCCCTTGCCATCCTTATCCATCCTCCTATTCTGTCGAGTCAATATTCAAATGCCACAGTTGGCAATTGTTTTTAAACACCAGTCATGGCATTTAAATTATCTGCATATATTCAGCAGCCCTGTCTGGACAGCAAGCAGCAGTGAGCTCATGTGGAAAGCAGTGATCACTGCTGGCCCTACCAATCGCCATGACATTCAGCCGCGGTCCTAGTTTAAACCGCATAACAATATGAACAGCGGATGAATATCACGGACTCCCCTATAGAGTTAGGCGGAATGTTCTTGCTCCATCCCGGCACTATCTGGATGGTGCATCTGAAAATTCATAGATAGGATCTTTAACTTTACAGCAGCTACCGCTATATGGATGGGTGCTTTTGAATACCGGGCTGTAAGTTTCTAGGAAAGGAGACTGAAAAGGGCCATGGATGTCTGAAAATGCTTTCCAGAAACCAAACACAGCGTAGGTGTAGATCCAGCTATTCAGAAGATGCCATTACCCTTCTGTAAAAATAGCTAAATTGGCAGCTTTGGTCTTGTGATTGGGCTGATGGCAGATGCTCACAGAATGAAGCTGGCTACCAGCGGAGAGCCCTAAGCGTTCAGAGAACACAATAATCCACCACGTTGATGGCTGTCCCTGTACCTTTAAAGCTGACCCTGTTACTCTGCAGAGAAATTAAAAGCATTTGCGGAAAAAGTCAATGGCTGTAAAGTTTTCAAGTGTATGAATGAAATGTAATTAAAACTCCTGTGTACCCATTTCATTATGGTAAATTGTTCCCAAATTCCATGTCCTGCACACAGCGAAAAAGCAGATTTTTTTCTCCTGCTTCTTTTTTCATGAACAGAATGGTCTTTGAGCAACAGCATGTAAAACTACAGAGTGTACCAATTTTAGTTTGTTTTGTGATAGCAGAACAAATGTGTTACTTAAACCCCCCCCCCCCCCCCCCCAGAAGAAAGCTTTGGAGGAAAGGTGCTTGCCCTCATGAAAAACCCTGGTGTTTTTTGAGAGCTTGCAGGAAGGTTGATTCACAGCATCAGAACAGAGCTCTTGAACAGAAAGGGCAGCATCCTCTCATACTTCCCTTCTGCAGGATTATGTATAGCAGAAGAAGCACTGACAGCATCCCATGATGGATTTACCCTGCAAGATTATACCGGATGCAGATAGCTTTCCTGTTACCTGTGCCCTGCAGGGTTGCACATAGTCCTAATGCACATGGGGATTGTTCAGTGCTGGGATTTAAACTAGTAGCCTGGGCAGAGAGGCAGAGGCAGAACCATGAAGGCACTGGGGGAAACAGGAAAGCCTTTCCCATTGTATACATCTCTTTTAAGGATTGGGTCAAGGAATGATGGGGCACTGGAGCACCGATAACCATCAGTATATAAGGGCAGCCATCAGAGAAGCACTTAGCTGGAATGATTTCCTGCTGGCTTTGAACTGGACTCTGATCTTTTGTTGCTGGGCACTATGTCCTGGTTCTTGATTGCTTGTTACTAGATAAGAACATAAGAATTGCCGTTCTAGGTCAGACCAAAGTTCAATCAAGCCCAGTGTCTTGTTTCCAACAGTGACCAATCCAGGTGACAAATACGTGTCAGATCTCAAAAAGTAGCCAGTTCCATGCTACTTATCCCCAGGAATAAGCAATGGTTTTATATTAATCTACCTTAATAATGGTTTAAGGACTTTTCATCCAGGAATTTGTCCAAACCCCAGCTACATTACCTCTTTCCATGAGTTCCAAAGCTTGATCATTTGTTGAGAGAAAATATATTTTCTCCTATTTGATTTAAATGCCCTACTTTGTAACTTCATGGCATGTCCCCTAGTCTGTTTGTTGGCATCTACCCGTTCCACTCCACTCAGGATCAGGGCACCCTCCTTCCGTGTCGCCCCCTGCTGCAGCCCCCGTGCCCATTGTTACTGCTGCCGCTTCTCTCCAATATGTGTAGCAGCAGCAATACATTTAAAAAGGGCACCAAGGTGCTGGAGTTACCGTCTCTTCTGACACTGTGGTGTCATTCGTACTCTCATTCCACGTCCTATTAAAGGAAGTGGAATTGGAGGGCTCTGGAAGCGTGAGTGGCACCACGGCCCAGAAGAGAAGGTAACTCCGGTGCCTCGGTGTCTGTTTAAATGTATTGCCAGCATTGCATGTACCAGACAGGTGTGGCAGTGGCAGCAATGGATGCCCTCTGACCACTGACCACTGGCATGCTAGGAGACTGTGTAGTTTGTCTAATGGTCATGTTGGCCCTGCTCAGGATTTTATAGACTATATATTTATTTATTTATTTAGCTGTATTTATATCCTGCTTTTCACCAGGTCAAAGCAGTCAATTGGGGGATACATTTAACACGAGGGGATATGAGACACATATGCTAATACTTACAGGGAATGTGGGCAATGGAGGGTTAAGTGGCTTGCCCAAGACCACAAGGAGTGCCTATAGGGCTAGAAATCCCAGTCCCTCCGGCCTGAGATTGCTGTCCCCAGGTGGGACTTGAACCCCCAGCCCTCCGGCCTGAAGTACCTTGTCCTAACCACTAGACCACTCCTCCCTCTGTCATATCTCCCGCTAGCTGTCTCTTAGCCAAGCTCTAGAGTATAACCTCTTTAGCCTTTCATAGGAGAGTCATCCCAAATCCTTTATCATTTTTGTTGTCCTTCTCTGTACATTTTCTAATGCCGCTATATCTTTTTTGAGATATGGTCGCACCATGGACTGATACAGAGGCATTATGATGTCATCCTTTGTTTTATTCTCTATTATTTTCCTAATGATTCCTAACATTCTGTTTGCTTTTCTGGCTGCAGCCACACACTGAACAGAAGACTGCAGTGACACCTAGATCCCTTTTCTCATAATGCAGAACCTAGCACTACATATCTATTGTTTGGGTTATTCTTCTCTATGTTCTTCACTTTGTACTCGTCCACATTAAATTGCATGTGCCTTTTGGATGCCCAGTCTCCCAAGATCCTCCTGCTATTTCTCAGGGTCTGCATGTGATTTAACAACTTTGAATCATTTGGAGTCCTTTGCAAATTTAATCATAGTAACATAGTATATGACAACAGATAAAGACCAGTATGGTCCATCTAGTCTGTCCAGCAAGGCTGCAAGAGCAGGTGAACCTGCTGCTCCGTGCAGGTCACCGCTCCCGCATGCCTTTGTTAAGGGTTGTACCAACCATTCCGTGTAGGTCACCCCTATTTGATGAAATATAAGAGTTAGTTATGTTTATTTTAGTTTTATCCTGTTGCTATAAAGAGATCCACTGTGTCTGTCCCATACCATTTTGAATTCTGTCACTGTATTTGCCCTCACCACTTCCATTGGGAAGGCATTCCAAGCATCCACCACCCTTTCAATGAAAAAGTATTTGCTGACACTGCCTTTCAGTTTACCCCCTTGCAGCTTCATGTTATAACTTCTAGTTTTACAATTTCCCCATCTTTGGAAGAGGTTTGTTTGTTCATTAATACTCTTTAAGTATTTAAAGGTCTGAATCATATCTCCCCTGTCCCTCCTCTCCTCCAGAATGTACATATTTAGGTCTTCAAGTCTCTTCTCATAAGTCTTCTGCCGCAGGCTCCAAATCATTTTGGTCACCTTCCTCTGAACTTTTTCCAGTCTCTTTATATCCTTTGCAAGATATGGTCTCCAAAACTGAACACAATATTCCAAGTGAGGCCTCACCAGCAATTTGTACAGTGGCATTAGTACCTCTTCCTTTCGGTTGGTAATTCCTCTTTGTATGCAACCAAGCATCCATCTGGCGTTTGCTACTGCCTTATCACACTGTTTCGCCATCTTGAGATCCTCAGAAACAATCACTCTAAGGTCCTTCTCCTGGTCCTTGCACACCAACCTCTCGCCCCCTATCACGTACATTTCCCTTGAATTTCTGCTTCCCAAGGGCATGACACTGCACTTCTTCACATTTAATCTTAACTGCCAAGCAATAGACCATTCTTACAGCTTTTGTAGATCTTTCCTCATGCTATCCACTCCCTCAGGGGAGTCCACTCTGTTGCAAATTTTCGTGTCATCTGCAAAAAGACAGATTTTTCCCTTTAGTCCTTCAGCAATATCACTCACAAATACATTGAACAGTACCGGTCCCAGGAACGAACCCTGGGGCACACCGCTAATCACCTTCCTTTCATCCGAGTGAGTTCCGCTTACCATCACCTTCTGTTGTCGGTCAGTCAACCAATTTCTGATCCAGTTCACCATCTTGGGACACATCCCCAAGCTGTTGAGTTTATTGATAAGCCTCCTATGATGAACAGTATCAAAGGCTTTGCTGAAACCTAGGTAGATCACATCCATCACATGCCCTTGATCTAGTTCTCTGGTCACCCAGTCAAAAAACTCAGATTTGTTTGGCAAGATCGTCCTTTGGTAAAACTATGTTGCCTCGGATCATGCAACCTATTGGTTTCGAGAAAGTCCACTATTCGCTGTTTCAGGAGTGCCTCCAGTACTTTTCCCGCCATCGAAGTAAGACTTACTGGCCTGTAGTTTGTCACCTCTTCCCTATTACCACTTTTGTGAAGAGGTACCATATCAGTCCTTCTCCAGTCCTGTGGAACTTCTCCTGTCTCCAAGGATCTATTAAAAACATCCTTTAAATGCCCTGCAAGAACCTCTCTGAGCTCTTTCAGTATCCTGGGATGTATCCCATCTGGTCCCATGGCCTTGTCCACCTTCAGTTTTGCACGCTGTTCTAACATATCTTCTGTGAATGGTGTGGTATTGCTTGTTCCCAATTCCACCTTGTTTATAAATATGTTAAAAATCACCAGTCCCAGCACAGATCCTTGGGGTACTTGCAGGTTCTGGACTCACCTTTGGAGACTGTCTCTTGTCTCATTGCGGTACTTCTCACTTGCCTCTGTGTCTAGCTCCTAACCCAGAATACCTCTGGCCCTCTGCTTTGGTATCTGAATTGTATATGTTTATACCTCTATTACCCAGTCAATTTCTGACAGAAATGGACTGCATCCCTTCATACCTGTGCTCTTCAGGGTTATATAGAGGCACACAGAGCATGCCCCGATGCCTATGATCCACATTTCATGGTTATATGCAGTAAGAGGAGGCACGGGTAGATTTTGTTGCAAATTTGTTTTTTTGATAACACAAAAAAACTTTGGGGTATGTTTACTAAGCCTTCTTAACGTGCACGCTGTGCAATTATCGCGTGCTAAGGTACCTTAGCACGCGATAATGATGCTTTACGGGCACAAATGTGCCCTAGCACGCGCTAACGCGCGCAGTGGCGCAAACGAGCGCTGAAGGCTGGGAAAGGCTCCCGGAGGGCGGAGGAAGGCTCCCCAGGGGAGTAGAGAAGGGGTCAATGGGTGGAGAGTGGGGAGAGGCTCCCCGCACACTAACGATGTGAAATTCGAGGCCAAAAATAACGCAAGTGAAAACCTCGCGTTAGAGCTGATTTAAAGGGAAGAGAAACCATTTCTGTCAGCAATGTACAGCAAAACTAGCCGAACCCACCACCATCTTCTTCTCATCTCATTACAACATAACAAGAAAAAGAAACAGGAAGTAAACCCACTTCCCCAACATCTGAGATGCGCACTGATAAATGCCCGATCGGTTCGCAAGAAATGGCCGGTCATCTCAGACATGATTTCACTACACAACCTCGACCTATTACTGATCACTGAGACATGGCTTTCTTGTGATGACAACGTGCTACTCAACCAACTCCTACCCTCCAATTTCTCAATCCATACATGTCACAGAAATGACAAAAGAGGAGGAGGTGTTCTTGCCATATTCAAATCTGACCTTCAGTTTAATCTAAAAGACGCAACCAGCTCACCACTGCTGGACTCTATCTCTATAGCAAATAAGTGCTGCTCTTTTAATCTACTATACAGAGCTCCATTCAGCCAACCCAGACGCCCTATCAATGATAATTGACTTGGCCTCCAAAACCCAGAACCCACATTCATCAAGTTGGGTGCTAGGAGATTTCAATCTACCCTCACTGCAGGTCTCCCATGCATCAGCTTTTCATGGAGCCATGCAGGATTTAGGATACAGCCAATTAATCAAAGATTCAACCCATGTCAAAGGAGGCATTCTAGATTTAATATTCACAACTGAGACATCCCTCAATGCACCATCTATCCCTGATCTATCAATCACCTCAGTTCCATGGTCGGATCACAAGCTAATTTTATTCCAAGTTCCCCTTCCTAGTTGTGGCCAAAATGAAGAAA
This sequence comes from Ichthyophis bannanicus, assembly GCA_033557465.1. NCBI lineage: Eukaryota > Metazoa > Chordata > Amphibia > Gymnophiona > Ichthyophiidae > Ichthyophis > Ichthyophis bannanicus. The sequence goes on along the minus strand of CM066032.1, from coordinate 156,518,568 downwards.
AAAGAGTTAGCGGCCATCCCAGCTCCCCTCCGAGAAGGTTCCAACCATTCGACAAAGACCTAATCCTAAAAACAACACTCCCACTAACTACCTCATTGGCACTCAACCTGGACAATTTAGTCTCCGATTGGAATAAAACACTCAGTTCAATCGCAGTATGTCCATCAACTAACAAACTCCAAGGGAAGCGTCACTCTACAACCTGGTATTCAGCTGAGCTAAAAACCTCACGCACAACACTAAGGAAACTCGAGAGACGATGGCGTTGCTCACGCTCAGACCGGAATGCATATAACTCACATCTCGCAGCACATCGCACCTCAGTGACAGAAACCATGAGACGTTATCACACAGACATACTAAAAAGATCTCTGAACAAACCACACGACCTGTTTGCTCTCATCAAGCGTTTGACAAAGGAACCTGCCTCAGAGCAAATAAGCGATATCCACCCTCAAACATTCACCGACTATCTGCAATCCAAACTCTGCAAGATCAATAACAACTCATCACCTAGCACTATCCCTAAACCATACGACCAAACACCACTCACCATCTTCTCAACACCATCCAAACAACGCATTGAGGACACCATTGTTGGCATCAACATGACTACCGCCCAAACTGATCCATGCCCAGCGTTCTGGATTAAGGAACTTCGGACCGACTTCAGTCCCTTCATATCTAAACTCATGGAACAATCTTTCACTACAGGAGCTTTCCCACATATCCTCAAGCGCACATCTATAAGACCCTTACTAAAAAACAACAAGCTCAACCCTCAGAAGCCTGAATCATATAGACCGATATCAAGTATACCGTTTCTGGCAAAAATAATGGAAAAGGAAGTTCAAAGACAAATTCAAGATCATATTGATACCGACGCACCACTGGACCCATGCCAGCACGGTTTTAGAGAAGCTCATGGTGTTGAAACACTTCTCACCACACTCTTCAGTAGCATAATAACAGGCATTGACAACATCCGCCAAGGGTTCGTCCTTGTCTTCCTAGACATTGCAGTAGCGTTTGACTCCATTAGCCATGAGTGCCTCCTTGAACGACTCAAGGAGAAAGGAATCACCGATAAAGCACTTGAGTGGTGTATGTCCTACCTTTCTGATAGATGGCAGCAGGTACGATCCAGCAATACATCATCTGATCCGTTCCACCAAAAACAAGGTGTTCCACAAGGGTCCTCCCTCTCCGCCCTGATGTTCAATATATACATGCAGCCTATCTGCAACCTGATCCGGTCCTTCAGTGTTAACTGCCTTATTTACGCTGATGACGTGCTGTTATACATGCCTTTTGCAACAGAGAAACCCGACCTCACACCTATAACAAACTGCATAAATGAAGTTTCTAACTGGCTGCAATCCCAAAACCTTAGGATCCAACACAAGAAAACGGAGGTTTTATTTATTACAAGAAATCGAAACTTCACTGCTCCGTCTTTCATAAAAGTGAAGGATGCAGATCTCCAGACCAAGCCCACTATCAGATACCTTGGCGTGACCTTAGACCAGCACTTGGATATGAAGGCGCACATAGGAAACATTGTAAGAGCGGTATACCATAAAATCCGATCCCTTAGACATCTAAGATCCCTGCTTGCACCTGACGATTTCAGAACCATCTATCAGGCACTAATCATACCGCATTTTGATTATGCAAATTCAATCCTGCAAGGTCTCCCTCAAGCCACCTTAAATCCACTTCAACTTGCAATGAATGCCGCAGCAAGAGTTCTACATGGCGCTTCTAGAAAAGACCATGTTACACCCATTCTAAAACATCTCCACTGGCTCCCAATACAAGGTAGAATCACTTACAAGACCTTACTACTTACATTCAAGGTTATTAAAGGTCTTTCGTTGGCATCATTGACTGAACTAATCCAGACAACTCCTCTCAATAGGGACAGAAGGTCAGTAACACTTAACACCCTGGTAGTCCCAAAACTAATAACACAATGCACCAAGGCAACAGTAGGCAGGGCCTACAATTTCTGCGCACCAAGGTACTGGAACAGCCTCCCTCTCGGCATCCGATCAATCCAGGACTTATTTCAGTTCAGAAAGGCCTTAAAACTTCACCTCTTCCTCCAGTTTTACCCAGAAGCCAATGTGGACGCTGCACCATCCTCACAAGCCTCTCAGAACCCCCTTGACTGAAGTCAAAAGAGTTCCCAATTATGTCTTAAATTGTAAATAGTTACCTGTTATCCAAGTTGCATTACCTGTTCAACTGTAAACACAAAGTACCATCGGAAATGTGTATTTTATTGTTCATTGTAAACCGCACTGATGCTGAATAGCGTGGTATAAAAGAGACTATAATAAATAAATAATAAAAACCAGGGAAACCTACAAAAAAGTGATAAGTGTGATACATGTGCATGGAACAAAAGTACAAATAAACATTGAAAAGGACCCCAACAAAATATACAAAAAACATAACCAAGCTGGGCAATAGTGATAGTAATGGGAAACATCAAAAAACACTCCCAAGAAAGCCCCAAAAAAAAGATATGAATTTTGGAAGGGTCTACGCTCCGTCCCCATACAAGGTGAATGATCCCACAGTGAAATAGCACTGATCACGGTTTCCCTCTCCATTGAACATGTTTCTTATGGCATGCACATGTTCCACAACAGCAGGGTGGGCATGTCGGAATGGGCAACTGGACAGATGCTGGGAAAGGGGATACAGAGGGCTGCAGGCGGCACATGCTGTGGTGCAGCTGGGGCACAGTGCGGACTAGGCAGATGCCTAGGTGGCACTTAGGAATGCTGAAACTGTACAGCAGCCAGACAGCAACTGATGAGGGCCCAACATGGGCACGAGAGTGTTTATCACAGTGTCACAGGGGATAGTACCCAGCAGGTACCTCCAAGGGCACAGAACATTGGCAGGCGGTGTTGGGGGGAAGCGTGGACATCTATGCAGGCACCCCTACCCCAGAACACGCACCATAGGCAGCCACCTACCTGCACACTGGATGGCTTGAGACTGCACACCACCAGCACCACCAGCAGAAGGGCATGTCAGCATGGTGGCAGAGGGGTACTGGTGGTGGAGGGGGGCAGTGGCAGCTGCCCAGAGCAGACCCTGGCCTAGCCCTGTGTAGGTGGGTGCCATGCACTGCAACAGACAGGTCCTGCCGGACAAACAGTCATGGTATCACCAGGGAATGCACTGTCTCCGTGGCAACACGGTGGTGCAGTGCACACAACCAGTGTGTTAGGAGACAGAAGGTCACAGGTTCAAGTCCCAGCTATGGTGCCTGCCAACCCAGTCCCCATATTTTACCCACTACTACAACGTGCTAATACAGACAGAACCTTTATTGCAGATGAAGTAAACATGCCCAAAACACCTACATTTTACCCTACAGAGCAAAGACACCATAAACAGGCGCATTACCTAGAGCAGAGTCTCCCAAATGCAGTCCTGGAGGGCCAAACATCATTCAGGTTCCATGCTGCCTCTAATAACGATGCCTGTGCTGCATATCTATGCACCACCCCATGGTATGCAGATGTATCTCATGCATATTCATGAGGGACAGCATGAAAACCCGAACAGTGTTTGGCACACCAGGACTGGAGTTGGGAACCTCTGCCGTAAAGCAGCAGCCAACAGGGGCAGACACACCCACACCCACAGGCTCCATTAGCCAATGCCTCCTGGAGAGGCAGGACATTGGGCCCTGCGTGCATCTCCCAATACTAGCACTTGCATACCTTAGCAATGCCACCCTACACCTGGGAATACGGTACACAGCTATCAAACGTTTGCTATGATTACTGACAGATAGCAATTCCTACGTTAAGCACAGTTTGCAGATTGAGCTCCATCATAGCAACCTTTCTGATGTCTGTGGAGTGTGCTTCAGGTCTGGTCTCTGACAGTGTTTACCACCCTGGGGAGTGACCCCCAACAGTATTGCGTACCATATCCATGCCTGCACTGTGCCCAGGACTGGTGTGGTGGCCAGGGCTGCTAAACACCTCTATAGTAGCACAATGCTGGCATAGGTGTGGGAGTGTGTGTCTGTCTATCCAGTGTGTGGTGGCTGCAAACACCCTCCACAGCCCACACTGCCAGCACTGTTGCCAGTATTGGCCTGCCAATGTGCATAATGAGGAGCAAGGTACCATGGGTTTAGCCCGGACAGGGTGGCCTGGCCAGGATGCATCTGCACAGGGCATAGGGCACTGGCTGGGACATTGTAGTGCCCGGCCACCACCTGCACAGACAGGGTGGCCACAGCATGTTCCGCTGGGAGATCACTCTCACCCTGACTGAGCAATGACCACGGCATGGCTAGGCTCCCCCATAGTGCTATATATTATTTCTCTCATGTGATATTTGTGGGTTCCATTTTGGGGTCCAGTCACTGACTTATCTGCTTGGTGTATATGCTGACATCCCAGTTCTGGGTGCACACATTTCCACCAGGAACATGCAGTATGGACTAGCTAGCAGACTGTCTGCAGCTGGTATGTGTCTTGATGGAACGCCTTGCAGGGTGCAGCAGCTGAAGGCTTGCTGCAGGAGAATATCAGATAGTGGTGGGGTGCAGCTTAGCATATCCAGGCCTAATGTCTGTCTGCTATTGTGTTATGGATGTGTACAGAGCTGCATTGACTGCGCTGTAGTATGTCTGTTCCCCAGCAGGACTGGGGTTGATGGTCCCCTCTACTGCCACCATTGCAGGGAAGTAGAATGTGGATCTGTTGGTGGGAGACCTGTTTACCCCCCTCAGCCCTGGATCCATAGGGGCTAAACCTGTTTACCCCCCTCAGCCTAGGGGTCCATAGGGGCTAAACCTGACTGAGACATACAGATATATCCAAGGTGTGCCTGCAGAAACTACCTATCTCACACATTAGCACTGCTGGGGACTTGCAGCATGGCCTATCTCTGCTGTGGACCTGGTGCTGGGCGCCCCACCTCACCCTCAGTGTGAGTGCAGTACCTGCACAATGTGACGGTGTGTAGCTACTCTGTGCCAGTACCACACACGGTCAGTTCCCCCTACCAGGCTGAGGTGCTGTGGGGGTGCATACCCCATCTTGTGATCATCTGTAGACTGCTGATTTGCATGTGCAGTGCATCATGGGTATGGGTGGGTTAACCCTATCCTGGTGACCACAGCAGACTGTTTGTGTGGTGACGTGCAGTCCTTCTGCAGCCAGCCAGGGGTTTGCTAGCAGCTATGGAGCTGTAGCCCACTGGTTATTTCACTACTTGTGGAGCCAGAGGTCATGGGTTCAAACCCACCGTAGGGGTTCTTTGATAGGGCTGTCCGAAGCATTGTCTTTTTTTAATGTACATTAGTGCTGCCAGCAAAACACCCTCAGGGTACTGTAACCATAAGGTGCCTCAGAAGGCGCCCTATAAGGCGCCTTATAGGGCACCCTATAAAGCGCCTTCTGAGGCACCTTATGGTTACAGTCCGTATAAGGTGCCTTATAAGGTGTCCTATGGAGCGCCTTATAGGGTGCCCTATAGGGGACATTATAGGGTGCCGTGGCGGACAGTGCACTTTATAATGTGCCCTATGGGGTGCCTTACAGGGTGCCTTATGCGGCACCTTAGGTTACAGCACGTGAGGGTGTGTTTGCTGGCAGCAATAAATAAAATACCTCAGGAAACAATACTTACATGTCATAGCTGATGCCTCAGTCAGTCTTATGCATTAGGCACACTGGGGGATTGAACTCATGACCCCTGTATCATCAGTCAGTGTATTAACCATTGTGCTACACTTCTGTTTCTATGTTTGGATGTCTGTGCGCCTACTTAAGATTACCGCGCGGTAACGCGCTTAGCGGTGCTTTGCCCGATAATGTGCGCAGCAGCGCGTGTTATCATGCACTAATCCCGTTTTGCTACTTTAAACTGAAACACCCACTCCTTATATGGCATCCTGCACACTAACGCTGGGCGCACATTAAGAGGGTTTAGTAAACATACCCCTTTGTCTCTAGCCATATAACCCTTATCTGCTCTAAACAGGGTACAATCTCTGATGTTTATCCTACTAAGGTCTGTCCTTCTGTTCCAGGGGAGTGCCAGGCACTGAACATGATGTTTGTCAGAAGCAGTAGACATTCAGAGGAAACAGCAACTCATGAGTTCATTGGCTTGAAATCATCTTGTACAGGATTTTAGAAAAAATGGGCAAACGGGAGGGAGATAAATCTTCAGAAAAGAGCAAAAAAGGAAGGAGAAAGCAAAGAGGACATCTGAAATGAGATGCAACCCATGTTGGTGAAAATGTTAGTGCCATATGTTTGAGTAAAGTAGATATTAAATGCCTTTTTATTTACTTATTTTGTGCCATGCTCTGAGAGAAGTGGGCCATGAATGATTGTCCTCCTGCCCGATGCTGGCTACAGTATAAGTAACATGGACAGTTTAGTTTACTCTAGTTTATTTGTGGATTTGATATATCATTTTTGATCTAAAAGGATATTTCAAAGTGATTACAATATAAAACAGTAATGAAAAGAAATAGACAATTACAGTCACTTTGATTTTCGTACTCTTCCTCAAAGTCTTTTGTGTCCATTACTAGCCTATTGTAATGACCTTTTATATTGGTTTGCCCTCTTCATACATTAAGGCCTTGCAATATGCACAAACCACAGCTGACCATCTTCTGGGAAAGACTTGGAGGGATCATATAACTCCACGTCTACAATCCCTTCATTGGCTCCCCACAGAGAAGCATGCAAAATTTAAGTTACAGTGGCTATTTTTCTGTTCAAGGCTCATATCCAGGATCAGCCCAACCATCAGTCAAACTAAGTGATCACCTAGGGCAGAAGCTTCTGGTGTGTGTCAAAGAGCAGGCCATTCAAAGCTAAACAAATGATTCTGACAAGCAGTGGGGGAGGGAAGAGGAGGTTGGACATAAGGCTTAAGGTTTGCCTAGGATGACAACTCTAGGACCGTCCCTGCTCTTATCAATATGGCCCCTATGGGAGCGCCTATGCTTGTTGGTTCCTGTCTGTCATGATCACAGTGTTCCCCTCAAGGTAATCTTCTACTATTCTTTCCAATAAAGAAGTCACCAGAGTGAAAGCCAGAAACCAGGTTCTCAGTTGCTGGTCCTACATTTTGGAATAAGTTACCTTACCAGATATCTGTGGGAAGATGGATTTATTGACTTTTCAAAAGAGGATTAAGGCCTATGTATGTTCAAGTATTTGGACTATGGTGTATGTATTCACTATCATGTGTAAACTTTATGGCCTGTTGTCTGTATTTGTTTATAAGTTTGCATTAATTTTCATTTTATTTATTTCTAATCTTATGATGTAATCCACTCAGAATAGAAGATATATCAGACTATAACTATTTGAAACAAATAAATTATAAAGAATAAATTATTCAATAGCTGAGAGATGAAAACGATAGTGAGAGAAAACGAGAGAGGCTCACTCCAGTTTCATCCCAAAGGCTCATATGAAGTCTCACCAAAATCCAGAGTAAAAAAAAAAACACATTTATTTATTTATTATTTATTTAACATCTTTTATATACCGCACTATTCATAATCAGCGCGGTTTACATAGAACAAGAAAACATCAGACAGAATACAATTATCTGAGTATTTTACATATAACAGGAACAATAACTTGGGTAACCGGGGTAATTATTTACAACAAATAGTAGTCAGTGTAACTATTTACATTTGGAAGATATATTGTATACAAAAGAACCTTGTTAATATGAGAGAGAGGTGAGAAGTGTTGTTGGGTTAGCAGAGGTTACGTGTTAGGAACGGGATTGTTGCTATTTGAGTGTGCCTGTGTTACTATGTTCTCTGGGAAATATTTGATGAAAAGGTGATGTTTCAAGGCCTTTTTGAACTGGAAGAGATCAGCGATGGACCTAATGTGTGGTGGGAGGGTGTTCCAAAGTTTTGGAGCGCATAAACTGAAGGCTCGGTTTACTGTTGTAGAGTTGTATCTTAAGGACTCTTTTGGTACCATTAGCATGTTTAATTCCGTGGTTCTTCTTAGCCTGTTGATAGGGATTGGTTGGATCATCTCTGATAATGATGAGGAAGCGAATCTTTTTTGAGCTTTAAAGGCCAGGAGTAGAGTCTTGAAGGTGATTCTCGCTTGGATAGGGAGCCAATGTAGTTGTTTCAGGAGAGGTGTTACATGTTCTCTTTTAGGTACCCCGAAAAGCACTCTTGCTGCACTGTTTAAGGCTAGTTGAAGCGGGTTTAGGGTAGATTGAGGGAGCCCTTGTAATATAGAGTTTGCGAAGTCAAAATGGGGAATAATTAGAGCCTTGTAGACCGTACAGAAATCATCTGGATCAATCAGTTGGCGGAGGTGTCCGAGGGAGCGAATCTTGAAATACACTACCCTTACTGCACATGAGATTTCAAGACAGTCTTAACATGGGAGCAGTTTAATTCACTCTTCAAATGACGGGGAAGCGAATTCCAGAGAAATGGATCATAATGAGAGAAGGCAATAATATGTGACCATATCAAAGAAGTGCTTGTAAGCAGTTGATAATTCCAACTGATTAACATGATTGGAACATTTTGGTCGTGATGAGCTATGTAGCATCGGGAGATCAGAAAGATAGAGAGGGACATTAGTATTCAGGACCATGTGAATGATAAGACATACTTTGTATTGAATTCTAAATATGAGGGGAAGCCAGTGAGGTCTCTTTAAAGCCGGGGTAATATGGTCGATTTTTGTGCTGTTGGTTAGAAGTTTAGCTACCGAGTTTTGAAGGAGTTGAAGCAGATGCAGGGCAGATCAGTTTATTCTGTCATAAAGAGAATTGCAATAATCCATACAGCTAACAATAAAAGCAAACATTATTGTTTTGAGGTTGTTCCATCTAGAAAAGGTTTTATGGTATGTATTTTTCTAAGGTAGAAAAATGAGGATTTAAGAACTGCTGAAACCTACATTTCAAGAGGGCAAAGAATGAACTTACAGTCTAATATCATGATGCAGTCATATAGAGGAATGGTATGGTTGTTAATAAATAGGGTAGAGAAAAGGCAGGACTGGGCCACAAAACCCAGATGACTGTCGATTCACAAGGATTTAATTTTATGCCACAGTCCTCCAGTGCTATTGTTTTGAGACCTGAGTTTAATAGGGTAAGATCTGGTGAGGAAAGATCAGAAAAGTGGATTATCTGTATGTCATCAGCAAAGATGTAGCCATGTAAACCAAGACTTTGAATGACTAACTAGAGGAGCAAGAAATAAGTTAAACAGAGTAGGTTCGAGTATGGTATCTTGCCGGAGCCCACAGAGAAATGATTGGATCTTAGAACAAGAGTTATGTAAAGAGAGTGTGGTTTTGAATCAGGAGTGCTTGGTACTTCATCTGGTACCTCTTCTTGGAGCAGACATCTCTAGCCCTCAAGCTACCAGAAGCTCCCGTTTAACTATAACCAAAATATGCAACACAACTGGGCTCTCAAAGACTACATCTTTGCAAGCAAATCTAAAGAATATTCATTACTGGCATCCCACAAACAAGACATTGCTAAGCCTAAACGACTGAAATTACATATCCCTTCCCATGTCCTAAGTCTCACTGCTGGTACTAATGTTATCACAAATGTTTCAGTAAGAAGTAAAAGGCAAGCCTACAGTTGTGTTTGATTTACTTCAAAGCTGACATTATATAATGAAGAGAACTAAAACACTCAGCTGCTGGCAAGTGAATTAATCAATGGAAAAAAACTCAACTAGCTATGCATGGTCTTTGTTTAAATATATTTTTATTCAGCAGTAGAAAAATCTTAAAGGCAACATCTAACTTTCAAATTTTGAGACAATATACAGTCAAACTGTATCCCCATTTACTTATCAAACTGGCTAATTAACGCAGCAAATCTAATACTAATGTTGTTTTTACTTATATTTAAGAGTCTTCCCCTCCCAAAGCCACTCCAGCTCCCCTCTCTCAAGTCCCAAGTGAGTTCAAAATCTCTCAGTCATAGCTGTTATTTTTGGGCATCATTCAAAAAAGCATGGGACAAACACTGAAGATCTCTAAAGGTAAAAAGGGAACTATTGTAGTTGATATGGAAGGGTAGTTTAGATAGGCCATGTGGTATTTTTCTACTGTCATGTTTCTATGTTTTTAAAAGCTCTTATAGACCTCTCCATGCTTCCAAGTAGGTGTCAGGCACCGCACAATGGGTATACAATACATTCAAATGCTCCGCATGCATTCATAGGCGCCTTCATTCTCTCCAACCACTGGTTGAGCTAAACATGTTTTTAATGTTTTTAATCTACATCTTCCTGTAGATAACGGCTAACCATTATCTCTCCTTACCGGCCTCCTTAACCCTCCAGCCAAGCCTCTAGGTAAATGTCTTATCTTTATTTATCTGTAAGAGTATTATAATTTGTATATAATGTGTACATAGTTTTTTTCCTCGTTTTTTCTCCATGTTTACATTCCCTGTTCAATGTAAAAAACTCGATGTAACTTGTTACATTCTTGTATGCTCTGTTTCAAATGTAAACCGCACTGATTATAATAGCGCGGTATATAAGAAAAATAAATAAATAATAAATAATGGAACTCTGAGGAGGTACAATCATATTTTGTGTAGAATAATTATGTAGATGCTGTTTAAGATGGCAGCATGGAGGGGAATGAGATACATTGAACTGGGATGATGAAGAGGCTGAGTGAAGTATTTGTAGATATCTTAAGAAGATCAAATGATGGGTTCTGAAGTGGTGGCATAAGCTAGATAAGAGTGGGAGGTATGGGTGAGAGAGATACAGATGAAGAGGTAGTGCTGAGGTGGTCTGTGGAGGATGCAGAGAGATGGGGGGGGGGGGCCATGAGCAAAAACTCATTGCAGAAATCAATAGGAGCTGAAAAGAAGGGCCATGTGTGAAAAACACAGCCTCTTAATGGTAGGGCCAACTATTAGTAGTGGTCAGGCCTAAGGGTAAAGGATTGGATATGAGTGGGAGAAGATGCTTACTGGAATAGATTTAGCAATATGCAGAGTAGGAAAGTGTGAGTGCCTATGGGAACTGTCCCACTGGAAGAGCCACCCTTCATTTGTTTTACATAATTAGCTGCAGTTCCATGCTGCTACAGCTGTTCCTCCTTTTGCTAAAGGACGGTAGCTGTTAGCATGGGTTCTGGCGTATACTAAAAGTGAGCTTTGACATGCATTAACTGTTAACATAGAGCCATGACAATTAGCACAGCCAGATTTTGGCACTAACTGTCCATGGCGCAATGAGGGTGCAAGTGGGCAGATTAGGTGGTGGAGATTGGGGAGGGCAGCGAGCACTTTGTAGTCATCGTACCTGCACTAACTGCAAGGTGAGCAATTAGTGCAGGCGGACTTTTCACCACCTCCATAGGTGGAGGTAAGTGCACCCGGACTAATTGTGGCCCATGTTAGAGCAGTGTGCACAATGTTAACTGTCGAACATGCTTTCCATGCCCCCAACAGTGAAGGCAGTGGTGCTGCACCTAACGCACTATGGCTTTGGTGCTAACCATGGATTAGATGCAACATCATAGCACCCCTAAGGGTGTTGAGCTTCAGTAGCAGCTAGTTGTCATTTTGTACTTTTGTTACTCGTCAGCAATACTGTCACTGCCGCTGGATTAAATGGTACCGTGAGTGGTTAGAGAGGAATAGGGAAGTGGCCGGTTTTCAACATGCCTATGGGCAAACAAGGCTATAAATCTACCACCACTGGAAACATATGGTTTGGGAGATGGAGATGGACATTATGAAAGGGGAGACAGGTATGCTGGGCAGGTAGATTCAGGGGTTGGGTGGATGGGCATTGAGTTGTTAAGGAGGAGGCAGGACATGCTGGGAAGTAAATGGAATGAGCTTTAATAGTGAATATGACGAGAATAAAAAAAAAAGAGGTGCACTACACCTGGGCAGCAGGCCTGGTACCAGGATGGAGCAACAGGAAAACTGCCCTGGGTGCTATATTATTTTTAACTTCATGTGAAACTGCATTAGGCTATCAAATAGCAGGTTAAAGCAAATACAAATCAAAGGTCTCACAGCCCACAACAAAAGAGGTCATAAAAGGTCATTCCTACTATACCAGACAATATTGTTGCCTCCCTAATAACACCACATTTATCAATTATATATAATAAATGACACAATAACCTCAACACGACAATGTACCCCCTTCCTTTCACAGACCTGCACCTCTATTGAGTAACCTTTAGCTCTCTACTCCCTGTTGCTCTAGGGGACCCCAAATAGCTTGACAAAGGATTTCCAAATCTCTGCAGTCCTCAGGATTTCTCAAATGTACCCATAATCACTCCATATTATACAACTTCCATATCCGAAGCAGCCACTCAACTAAAGCCAGAGATGCTGATGACTGCAGACACCAACCTTCAGTCTGGCAGGGCAAGGAGAGCTGAGTTTTGTGTGGCACTACCCTGGATGCCAGAATGGCTACTGTAGTTTCTGCACCGCTGGTCAGTATTGTTAGAATAAAGCTACTAGAACAACTTTAATCCCCTGTGACGGCACTTTAATAAGAATAACTGAGAAAGGGAAGGAGGCGAATGCTGTTTGGAAGTGAGAGTGAGGGACACGAGACAGGAAACTCCCAAATGAAACATTGGTGGAGGGCTGAGAGAGGATCTTACTTATTTAATTTGTAAGAAATTTTGTGCCTTGATTTGTCCTTCTTTCCATAGAAGGATTAGGTATATCTATCTCAGTGTCCCTGAAAACAGAAAAAGCTGTCTCATAACACTGCCCTGATTTCCAGCTCTCAAATGGAAAACATTTAAAAATCTGTGAAGGTCTAAACTTCTGGTAGAAGCATTTTATATTACCTCTTGACTGCTTTGTTTTTTCTTTTATTTATTGTCTGTCCAGCTTCACAGAAAGTTCACTGTTCAGAATATGGAATATTTATGGTTTGGACAGCTTAGAACAGGGAGCTCTTAGTTCCAGATAAATGCTGAACCCATAAATGAGCAGATGGGGTTATAATTAATTGAAAATTTATGTGTAGTAGCGCATTACCAACGGTATTTCATTTCATCAGTGCACACTCTGCTACCATCCTGTGGACGGTACACTCTATAAACTAATCAGAAGGGGCTGTGAACATCTATCAATCACGTGTGAAAAAAAGTTTGAACATCCAGACCATTGGGCTGAGGACTGGCTGGCTTTAGGGGTTTGCAACCTTTGTAGTCGCTTAGGGCAATGCTGCTTCAGGGGTAGAGAGGCAACTATGAAGAGCCACCACTTTGAAGTGGGTACCTCCATCCATAATGGCTGGAAGGATCTCCTGCCCACCCAGCGAGGACGGCTTCTATTTCTACTGTTTGCACAGCGTGCCCCTGCTGCTAAAGTCCATCCTAACCAGACCTTTCTGGAAGCAGAGAAATCGAGAGGTGAAAACTGTCACTAGCTCAGATAAGGGTCCCATGGGTGTCAGTGCTGGAGGGAGGTGCTAAGTGACTGTTTTGGTGCCTCAGTTGAAGGGAGGTGTTTGTCTGTCCATGTTTTGATATCTCAATGGAGAGGTGGCCCAGTGGGTTGGGCCTTAGGTGAAAGAGACGCTGGACATTTGGTGTCTCAGGTAACAGGATCTCCGAATGCTCTGCTGAGAGAGGACTTCAGGAGGAGAGCCTGTCAGGAAATAGTAATCACTCTTTCACTGATTTACTGCTACTCAGTCATAGGATTCTAAGTCTGCAAAAGTGCCAGATGGAGCAAAACTGCAAATTATATTCCTAAAAATACCTCCTGTGGTTTTCTCGCTTTGTAAGTGTTGAAGCAGAAGGAGACATTGTGATGCTGTTTAAAAAGGCCTGTGCTTTCAGAGGCTGCAATGTCTTAGGCTTCAGTGGTTCTGCTATGTGAAAAAAATCATAATATTTAATAAATAAGAAATATAGTAATAAGAAAACAATAAGGCTTGTTTAGGAGCAGAAAAGTAAATGCATTGAGACAAGTATGTGTAGATGGAGCTCCATGGGGAGCAGTGTTTCATGACCTCTTCTGCTTAGAGTTCATAGAAGCAAAGCACTTATAGTACCAAGTTTGGGTGTCACCAGCCAAGGTCATGAAACCAAGCGAGCTGGCAATTATTTCATTCTGCTTTGTAGACACCACGGACAGGTGGTAAATGAAGGGCTGGCCCCAGAGTTGGTTGAAGGTGTTGGCATACTAGGCAAACCTTAAGCCTTATGCCGATCCTGGCTATCAGAATCTAATGTTTAGCTTTGAATGCCCTGCTGTTTTCCACCCCCTCCTAGAAGCTGCTGTCTAATGGTCGGGCTGGCCCTGGGTATATGCATGGTCATTCCATAATGTGATCACCCACTGTGATGCAGTCTGACTCTAAAAACAGGATAATCCCCCTACATATTCCTTCTTCTGCCTCCCATCTGCTAAGATATGTTACACTGAGAGTCCAGATAATGTGCCACCTCCCAGCAAACACTGGCCTTTCAGGGATACTTTAATGTTTCAATCTCCAGCACTAAAAGACCCTTTTACTAACGGGCGCTAGGGTCTTGCACCTAATGTGCCAAAATGAAGGTACATTAGGTGCAACACCACTGCGTTAACTGTTGGGGACATGGAAAACATTTCCCTGGCAGTTAACACAGAGCCCTGTCCCTTAGCATATGCCACATTAGCACAGGTGCACTTAACTTCACCTATTGAGGTGGTGTTAGGTGATCCTGCACTAATGCAGGTAGCGCACAGTGTGAACACAGCGCTAACTGCACCATGTCCACTCTCCACCCCTACCCCACTCATTTGTGACCCTAATGTAGGTTAGACAGTGTAGGAATTGTCCCGCCCTGTCATGGCCCTACACTAGCTGACAATGCATGTCCCAACATGCATTCTGCATACATCAGAAAACATGTCAGTAATGCCCTTTAGTAAAAGACACCCTAAGGGCCCAATCCATGAAGGTGAATAGCGGAGTTGGACGTCCCATTGGGATGTCCAGCCCCGCTATCCACCCTCAGCCTATGTGTGCTGTGGTGAATGGGGGCGGCACTGTGGGAGAGAGTGGACAGGACCGACCTCCCAGACATATAGGGCTGATTGCAGTGACAGTCCTGTATG
Organism: Ichthyophis bannanicus; assembly: GCA_033557465.1. Classification (NCBI taxonomy): domain Eukaryota; kingdom Metazoa; phylum Chordata; class Amphibia; order Gymnophiona; family Ichthyophiidae; genus Ichthyophis; species Ichthyophis bannanicus. Next base: position 156,503,421 of record CM066032.1, on the reverse strand, counting down.
TGCAGAGATCGCCGGGGGGACACTCTGCTTACTCCACATCTGAGGTGGAATAAGAGTAGGGTGTCTCTCCAATCCTGGCTGGCAGCCCACCCCAGAGCAACTGGACACTCACGGTGAGTTTCCATTGACCAATCTAAACCCAGCAGTCCCTAGTGGGGTCAGGCAGTGGGGAATTGGGCATCACAAAGACAGCGGGCACGTTGTACCACAGGGAGGACATCCCCGCAGCAATGCAGAGGCATGTTGGGCCATCCTAGGACCTGATCCTGCACTCACAGGGCCATCTTGCTCCCATAGTGCAGAATTGGGTCCTAATGGGCCCATGCTGTCTGGGGGCACCTAGACAGCCTGATCATGCCCCTTTGGGGATTGGACTCCCCGTGTTCGAGCATTGGTGGGTTGGTGCTTTGTACTAGGGGTGTGCAATGCAAAGTTTTCAAATCATTTAGATTTTTGTATCATTTCCATTTTTGTTTATTTTGCTTTATTTTCAAGTAATATTTCATTATGGGTATTCTTTTCATTATTAGTGCATGCCGGTGTGCACTATTCTTGCATAATAGTGCACACCAGCATGCACTAATAATGAAGAACTTAAATACCTAAACACAACCTTAAAATTAAGATGCACACAGCAGTCCAACAGCGAGATGGGGGGTTTCCAGTCTTTTGCATCAAGTGCCATATGTATGATTTTCTCCCAGTTGGTGAGGGGTCTTACATGTGCACTAGGTGCAAGGAGTTCTTTGCTCTCAGGGAACGAGTCCGATCTCTGAAGGCTAGAGTAGCAGACTTGGAGGACATAAGGAAGACAAAAAGGTACATAGACGAGACCTACAGGGATATAGTACTGAAGTCCCACCTCCAGTCTGGCAGCATCCTTGTTGCCATGGAGGAGAGAGGTCATGTGACAGGAGAGCATCACTCTGGGGCAGCAGGAAGTGATCCTGTAGCTAGGACCTGTCCTCCAGGTGATATAAAACTCTCTTGCACCAAGCAGATTTCTCCAGGGCCATGTGCCCATGAGGGAAGGGTTAGGACAGCCGTTACAGTTGGCGATTCGATCATTAGGCATGTAGATAGCTGGGTGGCTGGTGGACATGAGGATCGCCTGGTAACATGCCTGCCTGGTGTGAAGGTAGCGGACCTCATGCGCCACCTAGACAAAGTCTTAGATAGTGCTGGGGAGGTGTTTGCTGTCTTGGTACATGTCGGTACCAATGACATAGGAAAGTGTGGTAGGGAGGTTCTGGAGGCTAAATTAGGAACCACAATCCAGGCAAAAGATTTAGGCATCATTGTGGATAACATGTTAAAACCCTCCACCCAGTGAACAGCGGTGACTAAGAGAGCAAATAGAATGCAAAGTATTATAAGGACAGGAATGGAGAATAAAACAAAGGATATTATAATGCCTCTGTATCGTTCCATGGTGCAACCGCACTTTGAATATTGTGTGCAATTCTGGTCGCCATATCTTAAAAAGGATATAGCTTTATTAGAAAAGGTACAGAGAAGAGCTACCAAAATGGTAAAGAGGATTGAAGGATACCCCTATGAAGAGAGACTAAAAATGTTAGGGCTCTTCAACCTGGAAAAGAGACAGCTGAGAGGAGATATGATAGAGGTCTATAAATTAATGGAGTGGAATGGATAAACGTAGATCGATTGTTTACCACATCAAATATAGAAAGACTATGGGGCATGCAATGAAGCTACAGGGTAACCTGTTTAAGACTAATAAGAGAAAATATTTTTTCACTCAACGTGTAATCAAACTCTGGAATTTGCTACCAGAGGATGTAGTAAAAGCTGTTAGTGTAGCCAGGTTTAAAAAAGGTTTGGACAAATTCATGGAGGAAAAGTCCATAAACCATTATTAAAGTGGACCCAAAATATCCACTGCTTGCCCCAGTACAAGCATTGTGGAACCTGTGTCTTTTGGGGAACCTGCTAGGTACTTGTGACTTAGATTGGCCACTGTTGGAAAGAGGATACTGGGCTTGATGGACTTTGGTCTGACCCAGTATAGCATATCTTATGTTCTTATAATGCATACTATGGACAACAATGACAAAAAAAGCATTTCAGTGTATTTTCTATTGTTCTGTTTTGAAAATGGCACAAAAGAAAATGATAAAGTAGAATAAAATAATAATATATAATATATAAAAATAATATAATGAATATTATAAAACTATAAAAATATTATAATATAAATATAATATAATAAATAAATAAATAAATAAATATAATATTATAAAAATAATATAATAAAATAATATAATATATAAAAATAATATAATGCCTCTGTATCATTCCATGGTGCAACCACACCTTGAATATTATGTGCAATCTTAAAAAGGATATAGCGTTATTAGAAAAGGTACAGAGAAGAGCCACCAAAATGGTAAAGGTGATGGAAGGATACTCCTATGGGGAGAGGCTAAAAAAGGTTTGGGCTCTTCAATCTGGAAGAGAGATTGCTGAGGGGATATATGATAGAGGTCTATAAATTTATGAATGGAGTGGAATGGGTAAACATAGATCAATTGTTTATGCCATCAAAAAGTAGAAAGACTGGGGACACACAATGAAGCTACAATGTAGCTCATTTAAGACTAATAAGTGAAAATACTTTTTCACTCAACGTGTAATCAAACTTTTGAATTTTTTACCGGAGGATGTAGGAAAAACCATTAGTGTAACTTGGTTTAAAAAAGGTGTGGGCAAATTCCTGTAGGAAAGATCCATAAACTATTATTAAAAAGGACCCGGGAAATCCACTGCTTTCCCCAATAAAAGTATTATAGAACCTGTAGGTCTTTTTGGGAACCTGATAGGTACTTATGTCCTGGATTGGTCACTGTTGGAAACAGAATACTGGGCTTGATGGACCTTGGTCTGACCCAGTATGGCATTTCTTATGTTATATCTTTTCAAATGACTGTACTTCCCTACTTTGTACAGGCACACCAGGTCAACGGCTCTAACAGTGTTCGTATCATGGACATTTAAGAATCACAAGGAGCTCAAAGTGTCCCTCGTATGCCAAAGAGAAGAGGCTCCAAACTTCTCCTGGAATTTTTGCAGGAGTGGACCTCATCCCAAACCTTCCCGCAATGTTCAGAATAGTTAAGGACTTGTCACAGATTTCCCTTTGTTCACACTATATATTTATTTATCTGGGGAGGGGGGTTATACTGCTTTATTTGGAAATCAAATCCATATATAGGATTTGTCCTCAAATTTTAACCTCAGTTGATCATATGAAGAGGTTAATCCCAGATCACCTCCACATACACACACAGACTGAAGCTCTCAGACTAGAGGATCTTCCCCTACCCAGTAGTTGAGCTTAGTAATGAGCTGGGTTTGCATTTTTGCTCGGCTCACCACGGAGAGATTGTCCCTGACTTCCCCTTAGTTCACTTTGGGATAGAGATTTTCTCAGAGTTCTCCCTGGTTTGTAGTATGAGAGGCAGTCGGAGTCCCTGTACTGGAGGCAACCAAGCGAGGGTTGATGCTAGAGATCTCAGCATGCTGGGTTTGAGCTAGCCAGCACTGGCAGGGGACCTAGAGACATGATTTATAGCCCTGTGCTACAGGCTACCTACGCTTATGGTTGCTTCACTGGTCTGCAATCAGGGAGATTATGTGTAAGTTTACCAAAACATTAATCTCTTAAATGACATTTCACTCTTTCTGCCCATTCAATACTGTGCATATTTCATTTAGGTGAATCCTTCCAGTTCCAGTAATCACACATCTGAAATACTCTCAAAATTCAGGCTCTGGTCTTATACAGATCCCCTCAGTCAACTTGCTGAGCCCAATCCATTTCAACTGATCTTACTGACTGGTGTTTACCAAACATGTCTACACTTCGTTCACTAGTATCTGCTGCATGTCTAACCTTTCAAATTAAAGCTCACTAAAAACTACTGAGCACAAAACCCTCCATACTTAGTTCACTAGAAAGTGGTGAGGATAAACACCCCCAGATTCAGCTCACTAGTTGTTGGTGAGCATAAAACCCTCCAGATTCAATTCACTAGTTGCTGATAACCACGTGCCCTTCCAGATTCAGCTCACTATTCATTGGTGAGCCTAAGCCCTCCGTATTCAGCTCACCAATTACTATTGAGCAAAAACACCTCCATGCTTAGCTTACTGATTGGTAGTGAGCACAAGCCCCTTCAGATTCAGCTCAATAACACAGATTCTTCCAAACTCCATCTATTATACATTAAAACTTGTTTTAGCTATTTGCCACTTTGTCAGAAAGAAAATAACTCGTTAGATGAACCATGTCTTATAAATGAGTGCCCTGAGGGGAAGAAAAAGCTATAATGCTGGTCATTTCTTAGAATAACATTATTTTTCTTAGATTTAAATATATTGTTTTCATTGCTACTGTTTGGAGTGGCTTTGAGCAGCATTAAAATGCAACTTGTTCTTGGCAAACAATTGCAAAAATGAGGTGGTCTTTCCTCTTGCTTGTGTTTTCCTTGGCACAACAAGACAATGGCTTTTAACATGTACCACGTTATAGGAGCCAACTAATTACCAGTAAGCACAAGCCCCCATACGCACACCCTCAAAAAAGAAAGATGTATATATATATGTACGAGTATGTATGTATATATATATTAGGGGTGTGCAGGCAAAAAAATTTTATATCGTTTGTTTTCAGATGAAAGAGTTAAAACTATCATCTCGTTTTGTATTTTTTTCGGGCTTTTTTTCATTATTTCCACGTTTTCGTCAATAGTGCATACTACTGGCAAATAGTGCATGCTATTGGTGAAAACCTGGAAATGACGACATATCATTGTTTTCTCTATTTTTTCATTGACATTTTCCATTTTGTTTCCAATAAATGCATATCTCGTATATATACAAATTTTTTAAAAATTTGAGTAATAAGGATTGGGTACAAAAGCGATGAATAAAACAGAGAAACATGACAGCATGTAAAGACCATACAGCCTATCTATTCTGCCTATGCATATCAAATACTAAGTTCTACATTCCCCTCCTCTCTTAATCCTCTGTGCTTGTCCCATCTTTTCTTGACTCCATCTACAGGCCTTGTCTCAGCCATTTCTGCTGGGAGGCTATTCCAAGGTTCCACTACTCTTTCTGTAAAGAAATATATCCTCAGATTACCCTTGGTCTATGTCCTTTCACTTTCATCCTATGCTTCCTTGTTTCAGAGTTTTCTTTCAATTGAAAGAGGCTCTCCCCCTGTACATTTATGCCATGGAGGTATTTAAACATTTGTAACATATCTTACCTCTCCTCTCTTTCTTTCATATTGAAATCTCTAAGTATGTCTCCATATGCTTTATGATGAAGACCACCGACCATTTTAATAGCCACCCTCTGCACCAACTCCATCCTGTTTATATCATTCAGAAATGGCAGTGTGTTAATGCTTGAGGCGATCCTGCAGGCACTAGAAAGCCTGGCTGCTTGCCTTTGCTTTTCACAATTGATATTAGGCGGTAGTATTATACTGCATTGTATTTATATATGTATTGGGGCATGTTTACTAACAAGAATGAAGTAAGCATGTTGTCAGGCTGCCAAACGACCACGGAGGCATGTGCCAACTTTGGGGGGGAGGGTGTCCTTTCCTCTGATGTTGGTGCATTCCTAATGTACGGCACCATGGTAACCCAGTATGTGGGTGCACTTAACACCATGATGCACAGTCAATACCAACATTATGTCCCCAATCCACCCTGCCTCCACGCGCTGTTTGACATAGTATATGATGGCATGATGGGAGAAAGACCAGCATGGTCCATCTAGTCTGCCCAGCAAGGTAGCAAGAGTAGATACACCTGCTGCTCCGTGCAGGGCACCCCTCACCATGCCTCTGTTTAGGGGTGTACCCACCGCTCCATGCAGGTCACCTCGACTTGTTAAGAAATCCGAGACAGTTACATTTATTTTTATTTTATCCTGTTGCTATAAAGGGATCCACTGTGTCTGTCCCACGCCCTTTTGAATTGTCACTGCATTTGCCCCAACCACTTCAATCGAGAGGGCATTCCAAGCATCCACCACCCTTTCAGTGAAAAAGTATTTCCTGACGTTGCCTTTCAGTTTACCCCCTTGCAGCTTCATGTTATGCCCTCTAGTTTTACAGCTTCCCCATTTTTGAAAAAGGTTTGTTTGTTCATTAATACTTCTTAAGTATTAGTTGCCTTCCTCTGAACCATTTCCAGTCTTTTTATATCCTTTGCAAGATTTGATCTCCAAAACTGAACACAATATTCCAGGAGAGGTCTCACCAGCGACTTGCACAGTGGCATTAGTACCTCTTCCTTTCTGCTGGTAATTCCTCTTTGTATGCAACCCAGTATCCTTCTGGCTTTGGCCACCACCTTGTCACACTGTTTTGCCACTTTGAGATCCCCAGAAACAATGTCTCAGATCTTCTCCTGGTCCATGCACACTAACCAATTGCCCTCTATCTCATACATACATTGTGGTATTTTTTGTACTGAGCTCTATCCTAAATTTTTGTGCAGGGCCATTGTATTCCCCAGCTCCCCCATCACTCGGGGCAGGCACACACACTCGTGCTGTTGGCAACTCCCCTTCCCCCCCTGTGAGGCACAGTACTGCATGCCGCAGTGCACCCCCACACCTGGCTGGCCCCATGGAGGATATCCACAAAAATATACCCTCAAAGAGGCTAGTAAAACAATAACCTATTAGAAAAAACTAGGGGGGAGTACAAGTATGACAGCATATAACATCAAACTAATGTGAGGAGGAAAAAGACCCCAGTATTAAATTGAAGCCAGTACATAAACTGATTTCCCAATCAATGCTGGCCAACAGAGGGCCTTCAAGCTACTGCATCATAGGTCAGAAAAAAACTCAAAATGATATGCATCCAATCAACTTAGATCTATATTCAATCATTGCAGAAATTAGGTTTTAGGCAAATAGGCAATAGTCAGCTTTGATGCTGGACTTATAGCACAGTCACCACTCTGACACTCGGTGTTTTGTTTTGCTGCCTCAGGGAGCAGGACATTAATACAAGCCGTCCATTATCGCCATTGATTTTTGCCATTCCAATACCACATTAATAAACCAGTATAGCCACTGCACACATCTCGGCTTCCACAGAGAAAGCATAGCAGACTTATGATTAATCTGGCTTGCTACGCTGCCTCATGCTGCAGAGGCCGTCGCTCTTCTTATGATTCACCAGACTTTGGCCAAGAGAGAAGAGTGACCAGACCTTTCAGCGTGAGCCACCATGGCAAGCCAGCTTAATCGTGTTTGCCGTGCTGCCTCCATGGGCTGACAGGGGTACACCCCCCTCATGGCTGGCACCCGGGGCAGGCCACACCCACTGCCCCTCCTTTGGTACGCCAGTGGTGCGGGGTGCTCATGGTATGCTGAATCCCATTAGCAGTTAGCACGGTTTGGTAAGCATGCCCCATTATATTATGATCTTCTACTTGGATGCTGTTGACTACCTTTCAGCCTTTGGGGAAAGCTGATATACAAAACAAAAGATAAATAAATCCTTAAAATATACCATCAAAACCTTTTGTGAACAGTGTCCTTGATAAATATTGCAGAGCCACATAGCACATAGTCCTCATTCGGAAGTAGCAAGAGGATTTTTAGTTGGTAGAATAGCTTGCCTCATAGCCTTTTGGTATTACAATATGATCTTTAAGGTTACCAGCCAAGCTTCATTTTTTTTTTTAGGACAAGCTGATCTAGTTCTGTTTTTTTTATCCCCACTGCAGGTAAAGGGATTTGCAGTCCTTGCTTTTCGCAGGAAAATGAGAACCACAAGTCCATACATGCAGTGGGGTAAAAGCAGGCCCGTAGCACTGCATCACAGAGGTTCCTAACCCAGGCTCCGGGACACACCTAACCAGTTGGGTTTTCAGGATCCCCACTATGAATGTGTATAATCATGTGATGAGGCAGTGCATGCCAATCTCTTTCATGCATATTCATTGCGGTTATCCCGACAACCTGCCTGGCTTGGTGTATCCTGAGAACTGGGGTGAGAACCTTTGCTCTGTTACAAACAAACTAAAACCACTTCATAATTTTAGTGATATTAAACATAGAAGCATCTACAATAACTGCAGCTCCACAATCCCTTCTACTCAGAGATCCTCTACGCTTGTCCCATGAGTTCAGATTCTGTCTCTGTCTCCCCTAACTCCACCAAGAGGCAATTCCATGCATCCAACACTCTTTCCATAATGAAATATTTCATTAGATTTTACCTCCTTGCACCCTCATCCAGAGCTTCTTTTCTTTTCCAAGAGGCCCATTTCCTATTTATACCATGGAACTATTTAAATATTTCTATTATATCTTTCCTATCTCGTTTTTCCTCAACGAAGTATATATTTGCATCTTTAGGTCTATCCCCACATGCTTTATCCAAGGCCTATTGCCATCGCAAAGGCTTAGGCTCAATCTACCCTACCATCCTCACAGTCCAAAAGTTCCTATGCTATACATTTAAAAATATTTTGTCTTTAATCATTCCGTAGGTACCTCACCAGTCTGATTTTTAGGATCTCTCTAATAAGTATGCCAGAATAGTCTCAAAGATCCCGGGTATGTAAATCGATATCGTGCATATTTTAGGGAGGTGCATTCTATTGGTTCCATAATGAGCATTATTCACGCATAGCACACACATTTGAGGATAGCGCATGCCATTGTTTGAAAGTGCAGACTATCATTCAATAGTGTATGCTATTAGCATTTACCCTGAAATGAACATTTGAAAAAAAAAAAAAAAGAGAAATTCCGCAAACATGGGAAACTAAACATTTTTGATCTGCACCCCCTTAGTTATAGCAGAACTAGAAAACTACAAAAAGGATAAAAGGAATAGAACACCTCCCATATGAAGAGAGACCAAACAGGATACCGTAAGACTTTTCCGCTGGGAGTAAAGACGACTGAGAAGTTGATAAAATCATGAGTGGGATACAATAGTTAAATAGGAGAAGGTTCTTTAAGCTGTCAAACAAAACAGAAATAAGAGGACACTTCATAAAAAAAAAACGACCAGCAAATTGAAAATAAATCATAAACGGTTTCTTTTATTTCACACAGCAGAGAGGAATAGTCACCTAGTGGTTAGAACATTGGGTTGAGCCCACCCTAAGCCAGGGCTCAAATCCTACTTAGGCAACTTGTCATCTTGGCCAAGTCACTTATCCCTTTATTGCTATAGTTCACATAATTAAGCTGTGGAATCTGTTGCTGGAGGATGTGGGCAAGGCAACTAACATAGCAGGATTCAAAAAAGGTCTAGAAAAGTCCTTATTTATTATTAATATTTCTTATATACCGCACTATTCGACATCAGCGCGGTTTACATGGAACAAAACATCTGACAAATTGCATATGTCTGGTCATTACAATTAACAGGAAATGAAAACTTGGATAACAGGGTAAACTAAACTATATACATACGCAGTGTAGCGAGATAAATGAGATTGTTTGGTGTTTTATGTTGATGGGGGCACATGTTGTGAGGGCTTGCCTGGTTGAGCATGACTAGTGCTGATGTTCTCGCTAATCGAGTGGGGATGGTATTCGTTGTTGTTGGTGAGATATTTGATGAAGAGGAAATGTTTAAGGGCCTTCCTGAACTGGCTCAAGTTGGGGATTGCTCTGATATGTGCAGGTAGGGTATTCCATAGTCTTGGGGCACAGAGTCTGAATGCTCTGTTGGCTGTTGCTGATGTGCATCTCGTCATTTCTTTAGGGATTGTTAACGTGTTTGCCTCTGTGGTTCTTCTTGGTCTGTTAGGTGAAAGTGGTTGGATGAGTTCAGATAGGGAGGAGGCAGAGAGCCCCTTGCCAGCTTTGAAGGTCATTAGTAAGGTCTTAAAGCTGATCCTCAGGACTTTTTCTTCACCGTAGGTATCTTCGCCGAGCTGAGCGTATATGGCGTAAACACCCTGACCCTTCTACTTTAGCTTCCTTCCGTTCTGCTCACCATCATTACCGTTCCCTCCTACATTCCGCCAAACAGACTTATTTTTCAAATCTTATCACCACTTCTTCAAATTCCTCCCGCCAATTGCATTCCATCCTCCGCTCTCTTTCCACTCTTCATTCTTCCCCTATCCCTTCTTCCGCTCCTTCTATCCCAGATCCCTCTTCTCTGGCTACTTTCTTTGTTTCTAAAGTTCAGTCTCTTCGTCTTTCTTTTCCTTCTTGCCCCCCTCCCCTATCCCCTCCCCCCTCTGTGACACCCCCCTCTCCTACTCCGCTCGCTTCCCCCTCCACCCTTCCTCCTCTCTCACATCACTGGTCTTCCTTTGAGCCTATCACTCCCACTACTCTCTCTAAGGTCTTTTTGTCTACCCGTAAAACCTCTTGCCCCGCTGATCCCATTCCTTCTGCTTGGCTACTTGAACCCTCTCTTGCTCTGTCTCCCTTTATCCTTTCACTGTTTAACTCTAGTCTTTCTTCTGGTACTTTTCCTTCCCCTTGGAAGCACGCCTCTGTCCGTCCTATTCTGAAGAACAGCTCCCTTGATCCTTCCTCTCCCTCCAGCTGGCGCCCCATCTCCAACCTCCCTTTTCTCTCTAAACTTTTGGAAAAACTAGTCTTCTCTCAACTCTCTTCTCACCTTGAGGTTTCTTTCACTCTTCACCCCCGTCAATCCGGTTTTCGCCCAGGTCACAGCACAGAATCTGTTCTTCTTTCCCTCCTCAACGATCTGCACATTGCTCATGACCGTGGTTTACTCTCTCTTGCTGTTTCACTAGACCTCTCCGCCGCTTTCGACTTGGTTGATCATCGCACTCTCCTATCTCGTCTTCAAGATGCCGGCCTCTCTGGCCGGGTCCTCCGTTGGTTTCACTCCTTCCTGTCTAATCGTTCCTTCTCGGTTCACACTGGTTCTGGGTCTTCACCTTCAACCCCCCTTTCATGTGGTGTTCCCCAAGGTTCTGTTCTTGCTCCCCTTCTCTTTAATGTGTTTCTGGCTCCCCTTGCTCTTCTTATTCAACAGCACGGTGTCTCTGCCCACTTCTACGCTGACGACATCTTTCTCCTCTTTCACACTGACTCTGCTGCACCTGACATCACTGCCTTTAACTCCTGTCTCTCTTCCGTTGCCTCCTGGCTTTCGACCAACTTCCTGCACATTAACCTCGCAAAAACTTCAGCTATCTGGTTCACCTTTGGTTCTTCCCCACCCAACCTCTCCCCAACATTTTCCTCTGCGCCTATACCCACTGTTTCTTCTATGCGGTACTTGGGTGTAACTCTGGATTCCTCCCTGTCCTTTAAAGAACATATTTCTTCTGTGGTTAAGCGCTCTTTCTTTACTTTAAGACAACTTCGTACTGTACGCCCCTTCCTTACCCCTTCCTCTTTGGCCACCCTGCTTATCTCCCTTGTTATGTCGCGTCTTGACTATTGTAATGTCTGTCTTGCTGGGCTTCCCCAATCACAAATTTGTCGTCTTCAACGGGTCCAAAACGCTGCTGTTCGTATTCTTTCTCACGCTTCTCGTTTTGATCACGTCACTCCCTTGTTAATACACTATCACTGGCTTCCTGTTCCTTTTCGTGTCCAATTTAAAGTTCTTATCTTTGTTCACAGGGTGATCCACTCAGGTGTCCCCTTGTATCTTGCTGATCAAGTTCGTCTTCATACTCCTCACCGCTCCCTACGTTCCATCCACGCTAATCGTATGTTTCTTCCCCCTCCCTCTCAAGCACACTTAGAACTAACTCGATCTTCTGCTTTCTTCTTCTTTCTCGGTCCAAGGCTTTGGAATTCACTCCCCCACTCCCTACGTTTAGAGACCTCCTATCCATCCTTTAAAGCCAAGTTGAAAACTCACAGTTTCTGTTCTGCTTTTAACCTCCCTCCTCCAGTCCCGTCCTCTTCTTCGTCATAGGACTAATCATGTCAAATCCTTAAACCCTCCTTCCTGCACCTTGTGTGTTGTAAATGTCTCCCCCCTCCCTTCATGTCTGCCTCAACCTCCACCTTCCAGCCCCACCCTCTTCTCCTACTTAGTAAACTTATGTTAGTTCCTAATTCCTCTTTCCTGAGCTTCTTTGTTTTGTCTATGTGCTCCCTTCCTTCCCTCCATGTCTGCCTTCTGTATCCCCTGACTGCTATCTGTTTCTATCCCTGTTCTTTGATTTTATGGCGTTCTTTTCTGTTTCTTTTTCCGCAGCCTTCCTTTTAAATGCTTTTATGTATTGTAAACCGCCCAGATGCTATTTTGTATTGGGCGGTATATAAAGTTTTAATAAACATAAACATAAACATAAACATCCTGGCTTGAATGGGGAGCCAGTGTAATTGTTTAATTAGGGGTGTTACATGGTCCCTCCTTGAAACCCCAAAGAGTACTCGTGCTGCGCTGTTCATCCTTAAAAATTATTAGCCAGGTAGATTTAGGAGAGCCATTGTTCATCCCTAGAAATGAACTATGAGAAATGGATCTACAGCAAAGTCAAAAAAATCATCGACAGTTTCTTTTACCTCTCACAGCAGAGAGGAGGAAGAGTCCAGTGATTAGAACCCTGGACTGAGCCCACACTAAGCCAGGCCTCAGATCCCAACCTCCTTCTACAATGATAAGGGGGATAAAGGATTGGTTACCAGATGTCCCCGATTTTCTAGGATTGTCCTTGATTTTAGAGCTGTGTCCCAATTCCCACCTGTTTGTCAGCCTTTTGTCCTTGATTCCAGCAAAGAGGACAGAGGGAGCAGAAAAAATATTTTCAATTTAGTGATTTGAATATATCTTTTTAGAATTTACATCAATTATCTTTATATTTGCACAATACAAGGGACATGCATAACTGTTTCTATTTATCTGTCAATTTGTCTGCCTAGAAGTGATATTTTTGATGTCATGCGATGGATGGAAGGGTAGGATAATGACTGCTCTTCCCTCCTGCATGCCTTGTTGCGCAAACCTGGATTTATGGTGTCCCTTCCTCTCTCCCACCCCTCCCCCACTCGGGATAAATATCCCAGATGTGTCTGCAAAAGATTTGGTAACCTTAATGGAGGGGGGAGGGCCTGCAAGATAATGACGCCTCTCCTTCAGCCTTGTTGCCCAGACTTGGAACAAAGATGTCCCTTCCTTCCCCACCACACTTTAGTTAAGTATCCCAAATTTGTCTGCAAAAAAAAAATCTGGTAACCTTAGATAAGGGAAAGTTTGTGAGGGCAGGCATAGGTGTCTGGCTCTCTGGGAAGCCTTATTATATCAGGGAAGAAGCAAGGTTGTTGGGGTCAGTGTAGGCTTTTTGTGTCATAAATAAGGTTACCAACTGGCTACAGATGCATCCAACAGGTTTGATCCAGCTCTGGGTTTATCCCTGTGCATGCAGGGACTTGTAGTCTTGCTTTTCTTATGGAGTGCAATAGAGAAATCAGAATACATGTCCCTGCATGAAATGGGGTAAACCTAGAACTGGATCAAGTCTGTCGGGCACATGTGGAGCCAACTGGCAACCCTAGTCATAAATGCAGGAACCAAGCAGCACCTAATCGGCCTTTTCTGCCAGTCAAAGATGGTTGCCAAAGAGATTAGCAAAGTCATATCCTGTGCTGCCAGTTTGACACAATACCCTGGCTTTAATGTTCTCACAACTACAGGGCCATGAGAAAGTTAATGCACTTTAGTCCTGGGGAATATAAACTTAAAAGTTCTTAATCCCTCTTGATAAAATAATTAGCATGATCTTAATTTATTGTTGAGTCACACAGCAACAAATTTTCTGATGCACCACCAGCTTAAGTAGTCCCCTATACCCCTCATTTTGCAGCCGCCTTACCCACAAAGAGTCCTTCTGAATTACCAACACATCTCTCACTTTGTCCCCTACTTCGACAAATGATTCAACCGTCAACATAGACTCAACTGACTAAGCTCACAATACTTTGGGAAATCGTTACCAGAGGCTGCAAATAAAGAGCCTGCGATTAAACCTCAGGAGACCTCTGTCAGGACCCAGGAAGCAGAACAGAAGAGATGCCTTCATTTAGCCAACACCAGCTCTCCCTGTGGAGAACAATTACAAAAACTGCCATTCCTCTTCTCCCTCCAGTGCTTGTCCTACCACCCAGTCATACAAATGACTCCGGTATGTTTTTTAACTTGTGTAAGGGACCTCATTCCTGCTAAACATAATAATCAAATGGTTTTGCACAGTAAAGTCTAAATTCCTTGCAGATTATGATGCTTGTTGCTGGTCCAATATAAGCCTCTAAAATGCTGTTCAACATGAGCTTTCCAGGCCGTATAGGACCCCGACATTATTACTATGGCTCGTGTTTCCTGTTTCAGAAAAACAGAAAACTGGTGGGAGGCATTAGCTCATATTTCCATGTCTCAAAATCGGGAATCAGTAATGGAAGTGCCTTCTGACCCCAGCCAGGTTGACTGAAATCAGGGACTTTCACCATCCATCATGTCCATAAATGACTGAATGAAAAGTATGAATCAAGCCTAGGCAATATTACATTTTCTTACATCACTAGACCTTTCCAGTTTCAAGCATTTCTGATGCAGCTGTTCTTGATTTCTATTGTCTGTCCTTAGCCTCAGGTTCCACCTACACGTTCAGGGTTTTTGTAGAAGTGTCTGATTAGTGTTTGTGCTGCTTCTAGGTTACTAGTGAAATCATGTCTCCCAGGGGACCTGAGACAGTTGTTCAAGAGTCTATACAGCAGCACCGCAGAGTTGCCAAGTTACCCAGCTCCAGGAGCAAGATTGTTTGCCATTTCTGATTTTAAATTTGAATTGCAATGCAATATGGTATTTGCAGTCCTTGAAGTTACTCATTGGAATCATTGCTGCATGTCCCATAATGCATCAGCGTGAGATTATCAGAAATGCAGGACTGGTTTAAAATCTCACTTGTGGAACTGGGTAACTTGGCAGCTCTAGTATTGCTAAGCGTGTATGCTCTCTTTTTTTAGACTTTGGAAGTTCTTCGTTTTTAATTAAATTCAACCTACCAGCTTTCTTTAGTATATTTGGTTGACTCTTTAGACTTTTATATGGAAGTGTTTCCATGGAGTAGAAATATTGTGAGACAATATTGTTTTTCATATATGTTCTTTAGAATGTGTCTGAGGATTTAAGCAAATATTATAATACAACAATGAGATCCAAGGCAAACCTGTATTGTAAGGCTATTTCACTGGGAATGAAAAGTAGTCTGAGTTTGGTTCCCTGTTTTGCAGCAAAGGGAAATGAGAGAGTGAGTTTGCTGCTTGAAAAATGTCTAAGTCTGAAGCTGACATTGAACCTGGGAGTGGTGGGAGGCCATTTTGAAAAAAGAAAATTGTATGACTGGTGTGATCCCCCTGCCCCTCTGGCCTGACTTCCAATTCATATACTGCTATTTTCTAGGGCAGGGTTATCAAGCCTTGCCAAGCCAAAGGATGTGAAGCATAGACTATGATGGCAAAAAAGGCTCATTCAATTTATTAATATATTTTGCTGGTGCAATAGCTTAGTCTCCTGCTGATTTCTGCCTTTCCAACAATTCTGCTACTGATTTTTCTCTTCATGAATTAATGTCACCTACAGGGAACTTGTAATAAAATTCAAATACCTAGGCCTCAGAAGAAAATGTAAGTGCAATGAGGCCTGATTCATAAAGGGTTCTTTTTTATTTTGTGCCTATGGGGAAAATTATTTTTATAACTTGTGTCCTGGTGGTGCCATATATGTACCTTTTTGGGTGCTGCAGTCCTTTTAGGAAAATGGATCCTGTGTGTTTTTCTGAGAAAATTACCTCTGATCCCTGGTTCCTCTGATCATAATCTTGTTGCTTTTAACCACTTTTCTATAATGTAATTATAGAAGCCTATTTTTTTGTCCTATATGTGCGTTTTGAACAAACCAAGCTGCATGGCGGACAGCACTGTAGAAATGTTTAGTAATAATACTAATTTTACTTTATTTTTTAATTAACAAAGGCCTCTGATGCTCATAGTCCCTATGCAAGCTATAGCGCCATATCCATATTGGTCAATTTACATCAAGCCACATTCATGATATCCTGAAGTCATCCGAACACCAATCCAAGCTAAGCAAACAAGGGCGTGAAGCACCTCCCCCTCCAGTTTTTTGGTTTGCTTATTTTATTTCGTTTTGCCTTTACAATGCATGAGTAGACTCTATGGTGGGAATATTCAAGACAGCGGCTATGCTAGGGAAAATCACCTAGCCGCCACCATTTCAAATAAAAGCTGGATGTTCAGCAGTGGGAAATATCCCATTTCAGCCACTGACTATCCAGGCTTGCCATATAGCATTATCGCTGTCTGGTTAGTGACAATAGTCAGCTGCTAACTGGATAGCATAAACCCGCTAAAGTTAGGACAGCTATTCAGTTGGCCTAACTTTAGCCGGTGTACCTATCCTGTTACCGGCTGAATATCGCTGCTAACTAGATATCAGCTGTCACCACCCTGCTCTGCCCACAGACAGCCCCAGTTTTATGCTGCTGTATTTAGCAGTCTGTGGATATATTTGGCACCACTAATGAGCCACTGAATATCGCGGTGGGCAAAATTCTTGTGCGTAACTCATGTCGTCTCTACCTTGACAGCCAATAGCTCACAATAAAAATGGGAGGATGCCATGGGCTCAAAAAGCAGTATTTCTTTTTATAAAACAAAACATTTTCATTTACCGCGTCTGGTCAGGCAGCAGTTCTCTTGTAAAATGGGGTTCTGCTTTTTTGAGCCCATGGCGTCCTCCCGTTTTTATTGTGAGCTATTGGATGGGAAGGTGGAGACGACATGAGTCTTTTTGATGCAAGCACTCTGTTGCACATAAGAATTATGCTTTATTATTTTTTATCACACATTCTCATTGCAACAGCAGTAATGCCGCTCTTTTTACCGAGTGAGCGAGACGTTTTTATGGTAGTGAGTGAAACGTTTTCCTTTATAGAATCAGTTTCCTTTCAGGTATTTCATGACTACATAGCCGTTCAATGATGGTCATCAGACTTTTTGCATATGAATAGGAGGTTTCCTTGGCAATATATGTATTTATACAGTAAGGATGCTCAGCAGCTGTTATACTTTTTATAGTGACTGAAACAATTTTTATGGAGTGAAACATTTTCTTTATAAAGTGAGGTAAATGATATTTGCATCAGCTTTACATGAGGTGTTTCATGACAACACAGCTGTTTTTAAAAGGTTTTTTAATAATGTTTGACAGACCGTTTGTACATATATAAATTTGACATTCTAAGTTTTTCTCATTTGTATAATTTTCAGAGGAGGAGTAGTCTAGTGGTTAGAGCAGCAACTGCCAAGTACTGAGAAGATCAAGGGTTCAATTCCCACTGGTGTTCCTTGTGACCTTAGGCAAGTTGCTTTACCCTCTATTGCCTTGGAAGAAAAAGCCTGGCAATCTACTTCCAGTGATACACTGCCAAGAAAACCCAGAGGCAACTGGGTCACTAGGAATTGGCACTGACTTGATAGCACTAAAAGAATGTCTGTTTTTTTAAGTTATATTGTTTGCTGTATTACATGACTGTAATTATTGCTTTAGAGCACTGAAAATCACTGAACACCACTACATGTCAATTTGTGCCTGCACCATTACACTTTTACTAATTTTGGCATGTTCAAGATTAGATTTTATATGTCAAATATGAATATATGCTTAACATGATTTTTTGTCTTTTTATCATTTGTGCTTTTACAATATCAAAATATGGTTTGTACGTGTTTTATTAATTTTTTTTTAGTGCCATCAAGTCAGTGCTAACACCTCGTAACCCAGTTGCCTCTGGATTTTCTTGGTAGTACATCACCAGAAGTAAAATGCCCAAGGTGTGCCAGTAGGAATCAAACCCTTGATTAGCTGGATACTAGGCAGTTGCTCTAAACACTAGGCTACTCCTCCACATGTGTTACAGTATGCATTTTATATTATATATTGCAACCATCTCTCCCCACTTCAATCTGTTCAAAACTCAGTTGCGCAGCTAATATTCCACCAGCCTCGATATGCTCATATAACCCCTCTTCTCAAATCACTTCATTGGCTCCCTGTCCATTTCCACATCCAGTTCAAACGTCTCCTACTGACCTATCAGTGCCTTCATTTGGCTGCTCCCCACTACCTTTCTTATCTCTCCCTACACCCCTTCTTGGGAACTCACTCTTCTGGCAGATTTCTGCTATCTGCGCCCTTCTCTTCCACAGCCAACTCAAGACTTCAGTCTTTCTACCTTGCTGCTCCTTATGTCTGGAACAAATTACCTGAGTGCGTAATCAGGTTCCATCTGTGGCCCTGTTCAAATCCAGGCTAAAAACCTCATTTTGAGATTGCTTTTAGTCCCTAGTTGTTGTGTTGTCTCTCTTGACTAGACTGTAAGCTCTTAAGAGCAGGGACTGTCTCTTACATGCCTCTATACAGCACTGTGTACACTTTGAAGTGCTATACAAATGATTAGTAGTAGTAATTTTGTATTTATGATTTTATTCTCTTTGTTCATATTTATGCTTTTGCATTTATGTGTTAAAGTTGTTCCTGACACAGGCCAACTATGCCGAAACATGGTTGAATCGGGCTAAATAAAATTACTCAGTGCCTCTTCTTTATTCACTCCTCCTTTTTGCTTTTTGTCGGGGACCTTTTTGGTAAGGGATGCCCCCTGTTTTCCTATTTTCTATGGATAGAATGCATGCACACATTTACCCCTTCTTCAAGGCAGGTATAAATTCATAAGAGAATTTGTGCAGCATTAGAGATTGTTCTAAGAGCTTATTTATAAAGGCACACAGTCATCTATGCTGACTTTAAAAGATTAAGGGCCTGATGTAGAGATGCGGGTTGTGAGGCTGCATGTCCCAGCAGCGCATGCAGCCCCGCAAGCCATCCTGGCCCAATTTCCCCTCCAACTCTCCCTGCACGTCCAGAGCAGCAGAACGGAGAGAGCCGGTGGGAGTGGGCGGAGTCTGGGTGGAGCAGGAGTAGGCCGGTGGGAGTGGGCGGAGTCTGGGTGGAGCAGGAGTGGGCCAGCCCAGCAGGACACAGGGCCAATTCAGGTCAAGGCCCTGTAAGTCCTGCCAGGTCAGAAGAGACGTGCTGATTATTCCATCTCAAAGGTGGAATGATCAGCACTGACCTGGTGATAAGGCCCGGAATTCCCCCCCCCCCCCCCAGGGCCGGGGCCGGGTGTAGGGGGGTCCCCACCATCCAATCCAGGCCCCTGCTGGCCAGTCGTGGGTCAGGCAGCAGGGAAGTAGAGGGCCTAAGCTGTGGGAGTTGGGGGCGCCTGCAGGGAGGACATCCTCACAGGTGGCAGGGCCTTATTCTGTGTACTGCGGGAATGTTTAGTTCCCCATCTCAGAAATGGGCTCCACGCATAAAATAGGTGTTTTTGGACATTTTACTTAAGTGCCTTGTTGTAAAATTATTAAGGATGTGCTTTTGTTTCATAACAAAAACAGCAATAGTGAAATAATACAAAATTAAATTTTATGGGCTTCACATCCCTAAAAATTATCTGCCTAGTAGATAATTTTCAAAGGTATATCTTGGGTAAAGCAGCACTTTGCTCACAGGAATCGCCTTTTATAAACTGTACTCCCCTGATAAAGGTAAACTTACAGATGCACTCTTGGAAATTCAAAGGTATGCATGTATTTTAATACAGACAAGCTAAAGAGCAGGTATAAATGTGCGCAAATAATTTTCCTGGAGTCAAATTTCAAAGCAGAGGATTGCAGCTACTTTTGCTTTGAAAATTCAGAGACATCCACAGACTGCATACTTTTTTTACTCATTCATGCAGTTATCAAATTAACCCCCTACTGGGGAAGACAAAGGAAATACCATTTCTGTGGTAGAATATTCAAGCCTGGCCTTCACACTGTCGTAGCTTATAGCCCACGGCTTCATTCTGGAAACAGTTTGTAACTGTTTATCATTCAAAGATTTATTTTCTAAGCTAAGGTCTGAAACATGAAAAGAGCAGAAAGCTAAAATTAGAAAGAGATAATCAATGAGTTTTTGGGGCAAAAATGGGTCTGTATGGATTGAACAAGAATTTATTTCTGAAAAACAGCAGGAAGGTGGGTGGAGGGAGGAGGGCTGTAATAATATTGGTATCTGATATTAGTATGTTCTTCCTACAGTACTACAGGCCTGATTTTGAGTCATCTGGATTTTGGAAGGGCTAGCCGCCTCGTGGGCGCACAGCACTCCCTGCCAACCTCTAACCCAGACATTCAATGCCGTGGCGACAGCATCGGATATCCGGTAATTGCCGCAGAGACAGGATGCTGCCGGGGCTAACGGGCCAGCAGCTTTATCGTATGCTGCCTGGTTAGCTCCTGCACCTTAAAGATAGGCGAGGAAAACCCTCATCCTATCTTTAAGGCGCGCATCACTAACCGGGCAGCATGCGATATCGCTGCTGCCCAGTTAGTGACAGTATCCACCTCAGCTCCGCCCCGGAATGCCCCCAGCACTCTCCATGTAAGTGCCATTGAATATACCCATCTAAGGCATTTATACGTTTTAACTGGTCTGTAAACCATGTAAATGTCTTTCAAACATTGGGCCCTTCATGTTTATTATTGCTTAAAAAACACATAAAATTACTGTGCCCACTGTTCAGTGAGGACTATTTCAAAAGTCCATATGCTAAATAGAAATACTCGCCCAACTTCATATGCATATTTTAACATTAGGGTTCCTTTTCACTAATGCTTAGTATGTGATAACATCATTGAACTTTGCAGCAGGTAATGCGCAATAATGCTGTTATCACACATCTTGGGAGTTATTTTAGAAGCATCCTCATGTCTAAATAGTAGCACTTACATGTGTAAATGGCATTTTAGAACAGGGACTATTTGCATGTGGGGATTCTTACCATAGATATCAAGGAGGCATGCATAGGTTGGAGAGAGGGAATAATTTAGGAAAGCTTTGAAAACTTTTGTTTCCTAAATTGGGCGGGGAAGAGCAGCAGGGATAATGCCGGCTTCTGTTGGGCAGCGATGGTGGTGGGGATGACGCAGAGTTCCCATAGTTATTTTATTCTTCTTTCTTCGCTGTTTTTATGTATTGTGCTCCGCCTTGAATGCATTTGAGCATATGGCAATATAGAAATGTTTTGAAATAAACAAATAAATAGGGTGGGCTAAAATATTGACATGGATTCTCCATCTTAGAAGGAGAACCCACATCACTATGAAAAAAGCTGCCTCAAGGCATGAATAAGTGCCTGCTGGAAGAGGAAATTATCAATGCCCATTAGCCTTTCTAACAGTGAACCTTTCCCTAGTCGCCCCATGACATCTAATCCTCCTAAGCATCCGAACCTCTTCTAAGCCATCCAAACCCAAGCCATCTCACCCTCTGATTTATTTATTGACTATTTGATACACTGCAATGGCCAGGAAGTTGTCATGGCAGTTTAAGAGGGGTTACAATGTGACTAGGGAGAAGAAGAGAAGCAGGCAGGAGATCACAAGAAAGTGGGTTAGGGAGGAGAGGTCTATGGAAAGGCCCTTCTTGAATTTGGGGCAGGAGGATTCTTAAATCGGCTGACTCCCCCTAAGCTTTCCAATCCTCCCCATGGAGAACCCTCACCTGCAGCAGAAAGCAATCAGCCTTATTCCCACCCCCCTCCCAAAGACCCTCATCCACTTTGCTGCCCAATTCCATCCCCATCTTTACCAGTGGTCCTTGGTGTGCAGTGGAAGCAGAAGCGATTTCCAATTGCTCCTGCTCTTCATAGTTCCACGTTCAAAATGGTACCCATGACCAGGAATAGTATCAACCGAGAACTGCTTCTGATCCTGCTAGACACCAGAGACTAGTGGTAGCACTGAAGATGGAGAGTCACTCAAGGGCGTCATCGGTGGTGTTGCTTCCTGCTGCAGGAGGATCAGGAGGGGGGTTCTTCATGGGAGTAGGATCAAAAGGCTTGGAAAAGTTGACTAGCTTGAGAAGGTTGGATGATTATGGAAAGGTCAGTTTAAGGGGGTTGGATGGCTTAGGGGAGATTCTGATAGCTTAGGGATTGAGGGATCAGATTTTGGGGTGGTTATAGGAGGAGGGATCACTGTTCAAAGTGTGATCAAGGAGAGAAGACTTCTGCTGCTGTATTTGGTGTTTGTCTAGAATAGGAGCAACATTTTTTTTAAACCCTATTCCCATGCATATATTTTCCCTCACATGCAGCTTTTGAAAATCGCTGCTCCCACTAGATAAGGAGAGACATACATGTGCAGTCCTGCACCTATTTTACAAGGAGCGCCACAATTAGCAGAGCCTCTTCTAAAATATTAAGGGAATTCTCCACATGCTGACCTAGACATTGGGAATTCCCCTCTCTATTTCTTATCTAAAACCTGCCTTTAAGCTTTAGTAAATATTGGCCTAAGATGATAACAGGCTGCCTAAATATATCAATTCATAGCATTCCAAAAAATGAATAACACTTCATGTGCACATAAAGTGGTATTTTAGAAAGGATATCTAAGTCAAATCCAGGCCATCTGGAGCATACCATGCAGAAAAATGCCAGAAACGTCTATGTCCAGCCAATTTTAGCAGCATAAAATTGTTATAGGGGATGTCTATGTGGCTGCCGGTGATGAAGATGTCCATGCCGGCAGCCATATAGACATCCCCCTTAGGAAAGCTTGGGGGGGGGGGACATCCAGCTCATGTAAGCTAAGATAAGGGGATGTCCAATAGCATAGCAGAATGAAAACATGAGCCCTCATTCTCTGTCGGTGTTCATTGTATTGTAAAATAAAAGGGTTTGTAGTGTAGCTCCTTCTCTACACTCTCTGGACGTTTGCCTGAGAAAATGATCGCTTTTCAGATGCCTCTTCGTGCCTGGAGCACGTATAACTTTAGACATGAACTGTGGACATCCAGGACGTTTCTGGAGATCAGGCAGGATGTCCAAATTCATGTGAATACTCCAGCCATGCCTCCACCATGCCCCTGTTCAGTCTTGGACATCCTCATATTTTCATTTTTTTATGAATAAACTACAATTACTTATCTGAATAAGACATATCCACATCTAGCTATGTGCAAAATTAATCCTCAATCCTCCAACACAAAGTCATGTTTCGAGTTGCTATTCAACTCCTACCCACTCTGCTTCAGGGATTTCCAAACTGAATCACAGCAATGTTGCTTTACTAAATCCCCTCGCCTCCCCTCCTTGTAGACTGCATAAATGTTGCTTGGCCAACTAATTGACCATACAAAATTTAACTGGTTATGTCTAGGCAGTGTTTAGGGAGTTCCTGGGTCAGTTAAGCTTTAACCAGTTCAGCTGAGCTGCCCAAATGGCTGACCTAAATTTGACTGGATTGGCTTTTCCCATGATAGCGGATATCTGGTAGACACTTCTGGTTAAGTCAGGCCACTGGTTATAATCATCTATGTTGCCTTTATATATATAAACAAAAAAATATAACCAAGGCCACGGAGGAAGGAATTAAATAATAAAAGGGACCATGGGAACTCACCTGTAGTTTGGCAGATTTCAGGCAACTCTATCAAGATGCATTATGGGACCTGAAGCCTGACTTCAATGGGTAGAATCAAGGACTGACCTGAAATACCAAACTGCACTGAGGCAATACAGTGTGCACTGTTGAGTCAATGCTGACTCCTGGCAACCCAGCCCCTGGTTTTCTTGGCAAGGTGGGATTAGAAGTAGATTGCCAGGCCTTTCTTAAGTGCAGTGAATTTATAGCTCTGGTATTCCAAGGTGGTCATCCAGTCAAGTATTAGCTAGGCCCAAACCTGCTTAGCTTCAGTGATCAGGTAAGAGCAGATTCATTCAGGACAGCTGAAGACTCAATGGCAATTCTAACTCTACATGCAATGTGGCTGTTGAGTTAATGCTGATTGCTAGTGACCCAGTTCCTAGGTTTTCATGGCTGACCTTGCACTGAGGATATAAATTCAAAACCAGGATTGGTCAAAAGTCAAGAGCTGGCGAACTTGGCAGCTCTGTTTTGTTATGTACTGAACCTGGCAAGTATTTCCTCCACTTTTCAATGGCATTGCCTATCATGTGGCTATAACAGTTCTTGGCAGTGTGGCTATTGCCTTCTGCAGTCCACAGCATCCTGTCTTCTTTGGTGATCTCCCACTCAAGTATTAAATATACCCAAAGCTGTTTAGCGTTAGCTTAGGCTTATCCTGGGTGGAATTGCTCCAGAGCTTTTCTTATACTTTATGGGTAAATCAATGAAAATAAAGTTCACAATACCCTCTCTTTCTTTCCATAAGAAACCAGGTTAATTCATTATAAGATGGGGCATAACAGTTTTCTGTGTGTGATATGTTTCTAATGACGCTACCCATTGGTTTGATTGATGATACCTGTGTTGCCATCTAGAAGAGATTGTTATTTAGGGATTGATTAATACAGTCAACCTGGCATCTTTAAATGAGGTTTAAAAAAACATATATGATTTCTTTCAACTTTAAAAAAAATGTCCAACGGCAAGTATGGAAGTTTACCTGGTTCAATCTCCATTCTGTTTTCTGCAAGTCTAAATCCATTGATGTTTGTTTTTTTCAGATAGTCTCTCAGCCTCTCTTTGGCTGGGATCCAAAAGCAGGGTCTGAACCTTGAGCTAAGGATAGTACCTTATTGGTCCTCTGACTGAAACTGAGAATCTGTACAATATAATACCCTACCATCAGACCTCACTGGGGGCATAACGGTGCAGTGACCATTTGATAAAGCTGGAGGATTAAACTTCTTGCTAAGAAACAAACTACCCCCTTGCCATGCTTTTTTTTCCAGAGGTTTCTCCCAGAAGAGACAGGTACTACAGATGCAGCCAGGGTTTGTAAGTACTTTGCAAGCATCCAATGCATTATACAGAAATGACACTGGGCCAGATATGCATTGGCGGGTGGCTCCAGATATTGCGCATAGGTCTGGTTTCAGGGTGACTTAAATATACAAGTTTATTTGATTCTTACGCCACATGCAGGAGTGTGTAAAGTTTAGATTTCCAGTGTGCCCAGATCCAGGACCAAATTTGCAATTTAAAGAACTTGTTAAGGCATCCTTTATTTTCTGACACCGCTCTGTAAACTTGAGTCACTATTTTCTACTTAGTTTTGGTCCTGGGGTTTTTGGTGTGTAATATATTTTATTATTTGCTTTGTTTTATTCATTGCTTTTATTGTGGTCTCATATTGCTGATGTTAATTTGCACCATGTGACAAATGGGTGTATGGGTATATGCTATATATAATAAAAACAAATCTCACCAATATTTGTTGTGAATATCCTGAAACGGGTTCTGTGGGATTTGAGTGGCCTAGCACTACAGGATTTATTCTGATTTGTGAACGGAGATAAATAAATTTGCCCCCTCCCTCATGCCAACTCAAGGAGGCTTATCCAGTCCTGATTTGCTCCATTTCATGCAAAACCAGGACTGAATCATCCTTGATTAACTTGGCAACTCTACAGATAAAGCTTAGCATATCTGATTTGCTGCATTTTATTACCTTACTATGAAGACATCAGTTGCCTATTTACTTGCAGTTTTCTGGTTGTTCCTTGTCTATTTCCCCCAAGAAATGGACATTTTTATGTTAAGGCAATAGCACCATGAGTATGTGGTCTTGCTTTTGCCACAGAGTTCAATAGTGAAATTAGAATCATGTCTCCCTCCATGCAGTAGAGAAAGACCAGGGTTGGATCCGTCTATACCCCCAGACCTGAAGCATTGTCCTTATCCAGCTGTTGGAGGGTTCCTGAAGAAATATGGATGACTGAAAGATGCAGAGAGAGACATACACACTGGAAATAGGATGAAGAGAAAGGCTAGGCTTTATAGATACAATCTGTGCTATTTTTATTATCTATTTATTTAACAGTTCTTAATACCACTTTATCATTTCAATCAAAGCAGTTTACATTGTAACTTAAACTTGGTAATGTACATTAAACAGGGACATTGATAACTTGGATTTTTCTGAGCAATGGAGGTTAAGTGACTTGCCCAAGGCCACAAGGAGTGCTAGTGGGAATTGAACCCTGGTCTCTTGGTTTCTAAGTCATTGCTCTAACCATTAGGCTACTCCTCCACTGTTCTTGCATGGGGCTGCTTAACCATCAGGCAGACTAGGCAGTTGCCAAGGCAGTGGCAGCAGGATACCTCTTTGGTTGGAGAAGCCAAATATACCATTCTCCATCTCCACCCCAAGCTCTCTAGTTGCTGATGCTATACTGGACAGAATATTGGTTGAGTCATGGTCCCAGTGGTCCATCTCATTTCATTGCTATGGCCTAGGGGTGTGCTTTTTGGGAAGGGGGCAACAAAACCCACCTGTAGCCAAAGCAAAACAATAGGTACTAATTGAAAGAATCATCAGTGTGTACATTTACCTGCAAGGAGGGTGGGCAGCTTTCAAATAGTTCATTTAACTAACAAATAGTTTTTTGAAATACCCCTCACGATGTACAAGTTTAATATTTAAAGGTACGCTAGTCAATTATGCATTTTTATGAGATTGATCAGGAAGGGGTAGTGTTGAGGTGATCATGACTTGATTTTAATTATTATGATCTTAGGGGAGGGGTGCAGGGGTCAGAAAGTTGACTGAAGCAAGGTGCAAGGCTGTAGGTTCACCT
The DNA here is from genome assembly GCA_033557465.1 of Ichthyophis bannanicus. Classification (NCBI taxonomy): domain Eukaryota; kingdom Metazoa; phylum Chordata; class Amphibia; order Gymnophiona; family Ichthyophiidae; genus Ichthyophis; species Ichthyophis bannanicus. The sequence goes on along the minus strand of CM066032.1, from coordinate 156,476,713 downwards.
AGGATGCTTAATATCCTTTACCCATCCTGGGTTTGTATTACTAATTTTTGAATAGAAACCTAACCATCCAAATTTTTGGTATGGGAATGGAGATTAAAAATTGCAAGGCTGAGCCGTTTTGTGGGATTTATTGGACAGTCTCCTCTTCGTGAAGTAATCAGGTGATTGGATAAGCTCTTATTAAAGGTATTGAATAGTATTCCTCTACCTGTTCCTGCCTCAGTGCATCATGAGAAAGGGGGGAAGAAAAAGAAGATATTCTTCTGCAGGTAGACAACCAGAGGGGAACAGCGGAAGTATGACCACAGCCTACCAGATGATAATTAATATTCTTTATTAAGGACCCAACTTAACAAGTTTCGGCCGCAGCCTTCGTCAGGGGTCAGGGAACCACACAGATGAGCATGTCTATGTGGTGCAGTAGTCACTCTTCCCAATCTGCACACGGCTCCGTGTGCAGATTGGGAAGAGTGGCTACTGCACCACATAGACGTGCTCATCTGTGTGGTTCCCTGACCCCTGACGAAGGCTGCGGCCGAAACTTGTTAAGTTGGGTCCTTAATAAAGAATATTAATTATCATCTGGTAGGCTGTGGTCATACTTCCGCTGTTCCCCTCTCATCATGAGAAAGGGTTCAAATGGAAAGGAAAGACATTTTCTAACGGGATCAGTGCTGAATAAAAATTCAGGAGTTCCCCATCATTCCCCCTCAAATTTCAGTTGAATTAATTGTGCCCATTTGGCTCCGAGTGCACCTACAGTCCTGAGAGCTCTCTGCAGACCCCTATCTACCAGTTTTTATTCCAGCTGAAATTTCACTGCTCAGCCTAACATTAAGAAGCTAGATCCACTCTCATTCCTCATCTCTCTTACCTTCTCAAGCCTATCATTCCCCGGTCTTTCACTAACTCTCCCCTCGCTCTCTTTGCACTGGGTATCTCTCCCCCTCTTTCATCTCGTTTGCCCAGGCCCTCAGCGATGAAAGATGATGCATTAGTCCTACATTATCAGCTTTCTTTCCTCTAAGCCAGGGGTCGGCAACCCGCGGCTCCGGAGCCGCATGCGGCTCTTTCTCACCTTTGCCGCGGCTCCGGAGCACACTGCCCGCCCGGTATTTATGGCGTTATGGGCTCCCTCCCTTCTTCTGCAGCCGCGGCTCCCTGCCTCTTAGGGAACCGCGGCTGTGCTTTTAAAATCATCTCGGAGCCCTTCCTGTCTTGACGGGCTTCGTGCAGCATTGTCCCGCCTCTAATGGGAGGTTGGTGGCGGGACAATGCTGCACGGAGCCCGTCAAGACCGGGAGGGCTCCGAGATGGTTTTAACAGCCCAGCCGCGGGTCCGGAAGAGGCAGGGAGCCGCGGCTGCAGAAGAAGGGAGGGGAGCTGACATGGAGGGAGGGAGCAGATATGGATGGAGGGAGGGGGGCTGACATGGAGGGATGGACGGGGCTGACATGGAGGGAGGGAGCTGATATGGAGGGAGGGAGGGAGGGGGGCTGACATGGAGGGAGGGGGGGAGGGGGGCTGACATGGATGGATGGAGGGAGGAGGGGCTGACATGGAGGGAGGGGGGCTGACATGGAGGGAGGGGGGGAGGGAAGGGGAGGGAGGGGGGGAGGGAGGGGGGCTGACATGGATGGATGGCGGGTGGTGGGGGTGCCATGGAGGGTGGGTGCTGGTATGGATGGTGGGTGGGGGGCTGACATGGAGGGGGCTGACATGGAGGGTGGGAGCTGATATGGATGGATGGATGGATGGATGGAGGGAGGGGGGCTGACATGGAGGGAGGGAGCTGAAGGGGCTGACAGGGAGGGAGGGGGGCTGACATGGATGGAGGGAGGGAGGAGGGGCTGACATGGAGGGAGGGAGCTGATATGGATGGAGGGAGGGGGGCTGACATGGAGGGAGGGAGCTGATATGGATGGATGGAGGGAGGGGGGCTGACATGGAGGGAGGGAGCTGATGGGGCTGACATGGAGGGAGGGAGCTGATATGGATGGATGGAGGGAGGGGGGCTGACATGGAGGGAGGGAGCTGATGGGGCTGACATGGAGGGAGGGAGCTGATATGGATGGATGGATGGATGGAGGGAGGGGGGCTGACGTGGAGGGAGGGAGCTGATGGGGCTGACATGGAGGGAGGGGGGCTGACAGGGATGGAGGGAGGGAGGAGGGGCTGACATGGAGGGAGGGAGCTGATATGGATGGAGGGAGGGGGGCTGACATGGAGGGAGGGAGCTGATATGGATGGATGGAGGGAGGGGGGCTGACATGGAGGGAGGGAGCTGATGGGGCTGACATGGAGGGAGGGGGGCTGACATGGAGGGAGGGAGGGAGGAGGGGCTGACATGGAGGGAGGGAGCTGATATGGATGGAGGGAGGGGGGCTGACATGGAGGGATGGAGGGGGCTGACATGGAGGGAGGGAGCTGATATGGATGGAGGGAGGGGGGCTGATATGGATGGAGGGAGGGGGGCTGACATGGAGGGATGGAGGGGGCTGACATGGATGGAGGGAGGGGGGCTGACATGGAGGGATGGAGCACTGGTAATGGGGTTGAGGGGACTAGCACTGGAAATGAGCTGATTAGGGGAGGCTAGGACTGGTAATGAGCTGATGGGGGGTAGGACTGGTATTGGGCTGATTAGGGGAGGCTAGCACTGGTAATGGGGTTGAGGGGGGATTAGCACTGGAAGCGAGCTGATTGGGGGGCTTTGAATGGGCATGGGCTGATTGTGGGGAGGGGAGGATAGAGCTGCTGGCCCTGGAAGATAACTGGGGGCTAAGGCTGCCATGGTATTTGTACTAGAAGGGACTGGTCAGTGGGGAAGGAGGGGGATTGGAAGGAAATGGACACCAGTGGCAATCATGGGAATGCAAGTTGACATTGGAAGGTACTGGGAGTGAGGACTGGAAAGGGGCTGATATTGGGGAGGGTTACTGGGACTGGAAATAGGCTGATGGAAAGAAGTGAAGAAAACGAAAGAAGAGATAAGAAATGGCAGATGGACCATAGACCACAGAAAGAGAGCTAAGAGAAGACAGGAAAGCAGAAGCCTCAGATCGGGACCAGTATGATCAAAGAATAAATTGGTCAGACAACAAAGGTAGAAAAAATAATTTTATTTCATATTAGTGATTTGACTACAAAATCATCATAATTTTGAAATCAAATATTGTTACTTGTTGTTGTGATATTTTCTGGCGTATTTTTTTTGGTGTGCGAAGGAAGAGGGGTAGTCTTATACGGCGAGTATAGGCCAAACACCTATATTTTAACAGGAAAAGTAGGGGGTCGTATATAGCATTAAGGTAAGAAACAATATATGCAGTGTTAGATTTGTTTTAAATGTCGCAATGGTTTTGCGGCTCCCAGTTTTTTTTTTCCCTTCGGAAACGGGTCCAAGTGGCTCTTTATGTCTTAAAGGTTGCAGACCCCTGCTCTAAGCCATATATTTTAACTTCCATTTTCTGGCTTTTTATTTTCTTTATTGTAAACCATCTTGATAGTCTTTAAGTTCAAAGGTCTTTAAGTCTAGAAAATGCTATAAATAAACTTTTACCAACCTCTCATAGACCTGACCAATTCTTCTCTCTCACCCTTTCCACAGTCCCCCATCTCTTTACATTGCCTCTCAACATCTTCCAAATTGTAGCCCCTCCAGATCCTTAACAGCAACCCTCTCTCACTCCTTCCAGATACTTTCTCTTGTCTCAGCCCCTTCCTCCACCTCTAGAGGCTCTTTTTTCTCTTCACACTCACTCAATCTAGATGCTATTTCTTCCTTCTTACTCACTCCAGATGCTTTCCCTCACTTCACGCTCTCTCCTTCCTTTTAGAGGATCTTATCCCTTCTTACCCACTCCTATCTGAAAAAAGTTCCCTACTCTCATCCTTCAAATTTCTTTTCCTCCTCCTTACCCCCTTCCCTTCTGCTTCCCTTCCCTTCTCACCCTGTCCCTCCCAGCCTCTTCCCTTTCTCATCCTTCCTTTTCTCATCTTCTCCTCGTACACTTAGCATATTCTTCTCATGGACCAGAAGCAGGAGAGGTATTTAGTCATTATGTCATTTCCTGTAGCCATGGGGCCTGTCTTGCACTATGGGCTGCAAGATTACATGGCTCTTACTGCAAGACAGGCCCTGTGGCAACCTGAGATGTGATTACACACTTTGGCTGCTGCTGGCTCAAGCTGGTGTTTGGGGGTGAAGAAGATAAGACAGGACTGCCCAATTCATTGTATGATGGCAAGTCATTTTTGGGAAAGCAGTTGCTATCCTGTATTGATACTTATGACCTCCTCCCTACCATGGGAGTCTCATCAGCAGGCAGTTTTCTCATAATCCATGTGGTACAGCTGCTATACCTGAGAAATACCACTAAGTACTGCTGCAGTGGGCCTCAGCCGATTTGAACTTCAGTTCAAGTTCTGTAGCTGTTCCTTATGGTATTTATTTTTGGGGGGGTTTTCTCCCCTCCTTTAGTCTCTTAGCTTAGCCGTTCTCTTATGTTCATGAGCATTTTTCCTTAACGCTACTGATTCTCTCCATTACATCTTACCAGCTTTGGCACCTCTGGATTTAATGCCCCATTAAAGGGATATCTATCTGGACTCGGAACACATGCAGTCACCACACAGCACAACAGACATTGTGAAGGCCGCTTCTGCAGACATCCTTTATCTATGGTCATCACATCTCATCACCTAGGGACTTCAGCAGAAGGGATAAGTACTGGATGTGATATTCCATCCACAGATGTCTTCACATTTTATTCTCTTTGATGAAGACTAATGTTGCATTTTTAGACCACCATGGTTTACTCTTCTATCTTGTAGTTTGTCTTTGTGTGGTGTTATTATTGAGTTTTTGGAGTATTTATTTCTATTGCTTATGGTATATTCCTTGATGCAGGCAATTTGTCAAAACATGGCCATGCTGGGATTTTAAGCTCATTTTTATTGTTATGGTTTGATATTACTCTGTTTTATAGTCTAGTAAATAGTGATTTTATATCCTCTTTTTACCCTTATCTATTTAAATCTTGTGGTGGCCTGCCCTTCCACTTTCAACACCACTCTTTTTGTCAATTGGCTTCAGTGTGAAGGTGAGTTGTGACTTTCTCCAGCCATGGTCTTTATCTATGAAAATGACAGAAAATGTAGTAATTTCCAAAGCAGACCTATGAGTGGATAATTTCAAAAAGCATTTCCATGGGAAAAACATTGTTATATGCAGAAATAGCCTTTTATAAAATAAAAATTGCCCAGAGTATATACATTTATGCTGATGTGCTTATGAAGGAATATTTTAGATAGCATGTGGAGACGAATGGAAATATTGAGGTAGGGGCATATCCAACCGTAAAAGAATTTTAAAAGCAGCTCTGCTAAATGAGGAGCTGTTTCTAAAATGCATAGTATTTGCATGAACGCACACAAATTTCTATCCACGTGCAGCGGGAGGAGTCATTTTGCAAATTTAGACATGGGAAAAATCAATGGAGGAAACCTGACCACTTACATTTGTAAGTGCCGGCATTTCATAACTTGTACGTGTAAATGTTAATGCTTTACATGCACGGTATCCATTTTGCTGCTCCTTAACTTCAGAGGATGCTGTATTTAACTCACTTCCAGTTTGGAGAGGGGAATAAACTGGAGAGGATTAAGAAGGATAATCTCCTTAATCTTTCTGCTAAAGGGCACTTTTTTTAAAACCTGCATGTGCCGGGGAGCAGGTGTAAATTCAGCCATGGAGATTTTTTGACTTTCACGTGCATTCCCATTATGAAATGGAGAACGCATGCAAATAGTTTTGCCCCACCCAGGCCATGGCCAGAGCATGCCCATGACAGCCCCCTCCCCCCCCCCCTCAAAACTTCAAAGTACTAAGGACATCTGCGGTAAAACTGGACCTTTTCTGAAATGGCAATTTGCACATGGATGTGATTTACGCGTGTAAATTTCTGATTATACATGTGTAAATGGCAAATAAGTCTTCTAAAATAACCAGGGCAGGGATTTGGGGAGGGGATAGTGCCATATGCCTATTTCATAAAAGAGCCGGTATTCAATTATTATCCTAAGACAAGAGGAATGACCCAATCTATATATACTGAACAGCTTTCATAACCTTCAAGCAATTGTCTGTCTTTAAATCAATTCACAACCTTCTGAAAAACAATAACACTTCATGTGCAAGGGGGGAAGAAAGGAAATTTAAAAACTAAGATTTGTTCCAGCAGGTTACCCAGAGAAATATTTTGAATATCAGCCCTTAAAGGGAAATAAAGACAGCACCCATTAGCTAATAGTAAATCATTTACTGGTTTAAAGGCACATTTTAGAAAGGCCATTTAGGTGCTATCTAGGACATTCAAGTCAAAACGACCAAAATTCCATGGGAGAGGTAGCAGAGAAAGTGGACAAGTGTAAGTACTATCTAAAATCGATCTGTCTCCACCCTAAAAGGTAGATGTCTCCACAAAAATATTAGGACATGGGAATGTGTAGAATGGCGTCCCAAACATATACACATCTTCGGGGAAAATTTGTAAATTTATATATGCCAGATATGGACGGCTGACGTTATGGCAACATAGATGTGTACGGCAACGTTATTTCAGAATATACATATGTATCTCACACCACCTAAACATCCCAGCCTGCCATTTTGCAAATGTGGATTTACAGTGGTATGGCAGCAAAATCAAAAGGCCTTGCTTTGTACCTGGATTTTTTTATTGAGTGGGCAAAAAACATTGGGGGGGAGAGAGAGAGCATTCTCCTCTTCTCTCAACTGTTGATAGCTGGCTGAAGCGAACACTATATAAGTGCCTATTCGTGACCAGGATCAACGAATTTAAACTTGTGGCATGATACTAGAATTGGACATACGTGTGGATATTTTCTAGAATGTACAAGACATGCCTCCATCACTCCCTTGTGTGACATGGACATGATCACACCAGATACATGTAAATTTGGGGCTTTATAAAATGACTTTCAGGACATGATTGGAGCATCTGAATGGGTGTTTTCAGACAGCCAAATCACAACTAGAGCTTCTAAAATGACCCCCTTATTGAATAGGTCCCATGTTCCAGGTATCTAGACAGTGGAACTGTCCAACTTCTATTCCTTTGTGTATGGTAAAATGCCAAAAGCAGTTGATTCTAAAATATAGATTGATGGAGTTCTGTGGAAAGCTTTTATCTCAATTTTAAAAAAGAGTTTTGTACATATCCGAGATGCTGCTTATCTCAAAAGAAGACAAATGAGATCGTGCTTATCTGAAAAAGAGAGCCTCACAAAGCCTTATTAACATTGATTGTAGGACAGAAAAATACAGCTGAAACCTATGGCTAGAGTTTTACTGATTTTATTTAGGTATTTATATAAATCCTGGTACTATATAATGCATTTCAAAGAGCTAGGAGCCCCCCCCCCCTCAATTACAGCAGAAGATGGGGCAAATTCTATTGGAAATTGTCTTCCACAATCCATAAACTCCCATGGCGGAAAAATACCCCATCTCTCCAGGGCCGTCTTCACCAGCAGATAGACTAAGCAGTTGCCTGTGGTGCCATATTCTGGGGGGCAGCAAAGAGCAGCTGCATTCAAGGCAAACAATAGTTTGATGGTCAACCTAACTTAAAGACATCCGCGTGTACTTTTACCCGCAGGAGGAATGGACAGTTTTCAAATAGCTCATGGCTTTGGGGATAATTTTATACATTTTTCCATATGTAAAAGAAGTTTTCCAAAATTATCTCAGGGGATTCCCGCATAAAAGTACATACCATGACAAGAAGGTGCATGCTTTTATGCAACCCGTGTGTAGCCATGTTATGGGGTGCAGTGTGGGCGGAGTCACAATTTATGTGAACATTTTATAAAATGGCATATATGTGCACACTTGTACCACAAGGTAGGCAAAGACTCACGTATCTGCTGAAGACACAGTCCAAGGACGTGACAAGGTGGAAAAACACTTTATTTAGACAAACCTAAAGCCAACCCTTTATTTAGGTTTGTCTAAATAATATATATGCACACTTTACATGTGACCATTTGTACTTGTTCCCGAACATACATCATGGCTTCAATCTAGCCAGGATTTTGCCAGTTTACCCATAGTAATTTATAAAAGCAGAGGTGCCTATGGGGTCTAGTTATGAAACTGCAGTAAAATCTCACATTTTACTGGAGCTTAATTTACAGCAAGAGACACTAACTCATTACCGTAGGTAAGTGACATTCAGGGGTATGTTTACTAAACTGCGGCAAAGTAGCAGCGGCTATGTTAAAGTGCATTAACGTAACATAATGTTAACGCGCATTAACGTTCCATAATGCGCGTTAGCGTTCCCGGCCGCGGTAAGTCAGCCAGAGGGTGGAGAGAAGGGGTCAATGGGCGGGGAGTGGGTGGGGAGAGGCCCCTTCCACACTAACGCGGGGAAATGAAGGGCTGAATCTTAACGCAACTGAAAACATGGTGTTAGCTCACATTTGCAAGAGAGAGAAACCATTTCAGTGTCAGCAATGTACAGCATAGGCAGGGAGCCCCAGAAAAGTGATAGTAGTGCTACATTTGCAGCAACAGCATAGTGGCCAAGTATGAAAGGCCACTATGGTGATAGTGCAAATGGGGCATAGGGGGCTGCAGGCGGGACATGTAGTGGGGGCAGCTGGGGCACAGGGTTGACCAGGCGGACGCCTAGGTGACACATAGGAACATAGACATGAGAAATCAGCAAGACAGCCGCTGACCAAAGCAAAACACAAACCACAAATACCCTGACCAACCTAGCCAATAGTTGCCAGGGCACACACCGGACATCCCCCCCAGTCACCCGTCCCCATGTGGAAGGGGCAAAATGTTGGTAGGCTGTGATGGGGGGGTGTGTGGAAGGCCATGTATGCCCCTCACCCCTGACACCGCAACCTAGGCACCTACCTATCCGTGCAGTGCATGGCCTGGGATGGCGCACCAACAGCATATGCCCATGTCGGCACGACAGAGGGGGGTTGTATGTGTCTGTGCTGGAGGGGGCAGTGGCACCTGCCTGCAGTGGCCCAAGGCCATGCCCTGTACCAGTACATGGTGTGCAGTGCAACAGAAGAGGTCAGACTGGGGAGATTAAGGGTAGCCCCAGGGACCACTGTGTTGCTGTGGCAACAGTGTGATGCAGTACACTCAGCCAGTGTGTCCAAAAGCAGAGGGTCAGAGGTTAAAGTCCCATCTGTGGATCCTGCAGAGCATCACCCCATAGTTTTATCCCACAATGCAGCCACAACAACAACATGTGCAAACCTCAATTCAGTGGTGCACAGGGGTACAAACACCCACTCCCACGGGCTCCACTATCCACAGCCTCATGGAGTGTTAGGCTGGTGGCCCCAGCACGGAGCTGCGGTTATCACCAGAGCACTACTACTACCCCCTTCACAGTTTAGCAATGTCGGCACCATGATCAGGACCAGTGTGGCAGGCAGGGGTGTCACCCACCTCTATCTCTGCACAATGCTGAGATAGGTGTGGGACTGTGCATATGTCTATCCATTGTTTTGTGTCTGCCAACACCTCACTGAGCCCACATTGCTCACACTGTTTCCAACGTTAGCATGAAAATGTGCATAATGAGGAGCAAGGTATTCTGGGTATGGCCCAGACAGGGCAGATTGGCCAGAATGCATCTACACAGGGTAGAGGGCAATGGCTGGGACACTGTAGTGCTCGACCACCACCTGCATGGACAGGGTGGCCATAGCATGTCACGCTGGGAGGTCACTCTCACTCTGACCGAGCAGTGACCATGGCATGTCCATGTTCCCACATAGTGCCACACATTATTTGTCTCCAGTGGTACCTGTGTGTTCCCAGTTCTGGGGCCCAATCACAGAAATACCTGCTTAGTGTCTGTGCTGTGCATCGCACCTCTGGGTGTACAAGATTCCCCCGTGAGCATGCACTATGGACTGGCTAGCGGGCTGTCTGCAGTTAGTCTGTGCATGGTGAGACCACCCTGTAGGATGCTGCAGGTGCAGTCTGATCATGCCGTCTGCTGGTGGATGGCAGACCATGGCATGGGGCAATTGCGCCTTCCCCTGCCCGCCCCAAGCATCACTGCTGGTCTGTCACTGTCACAGGTATGGCTCTGGCCCATCAGCCCTGGAGGGCTGTCATCTGCCAACAGGACAGTGGTTGCTGGTACTACAGCCATTCCACAGGGTGCAGACACCTGTCCCACCACACCCTCATCTACAAAAGGGGTGACTGTGGGCCCCTTGGGGTATATAGTGCATACCACTTAGACCCATAGAGGCAGTGCTACCTAAACCTCATGCGAGTCTAGACACCCTGCTGCCCTGATAACAGGTACCCATGGCAGCCAGACCTTAATACCACGTATGCACTAATCTGGGTGGGGTCCGGTCCCACAGGGCCACATGTGACTACAGAACACAGATGGGAACAGAAGTACTTTCAGTTGCACTGCTGGGAGCACCTGTCACACACTGGTAGTGATGGGGATGTGCAGCAGGACCTATCTCTAGCATCACATGTACTGTGGACCTAGTGCTGGGTGAACATGGAACCTGCACAATGGCATGGTCTGTAGCTACTCTGTGCCAGTATCACACACTGTCAGTCCGTCTTACCATGCTGCAGTACTGGAGAGGTGCAGACCCCATTTGGTGGTCAGCTGTAGGCTACTGTTCTGCATGTGCTGGTGGGGTTACTCTATCCTGGCACATAGAGCAGATGGTTTGTGCGGTGACCTGCAGTCCTTCTGTACCCAGCCATTGCTATGCAACAGGCCTTAGAGGTGTAGCCTACTGGTTAGTACACTGACGTTCTAGGCAGAGGTCATGGGTTCAATTCCTCATTGTTCTCTCCTGTTCATGTCAGATATTTTGCATGCCTGTGACAGTCATATCTTTGTAGATCCGTGCTGCCAGCCCATAATACCCTCACCACAGTTGCCATCACTCCTTATAAGGCACCTTATTAGGCACAGTTCAAGGCACATCATAAGGCACGTGCCTAGTAACGTGCCTAATAAGCCCTGACACAGCTTGCCATAACGATGCACCGCCCATTCCCTTATATGGGCATCCAGGGAACCTAACACGGGGAACGTTACCACAGTTTAGTAAACATACCCCTCAGAGTAAAGGAATAACACAACTTGGGTTTAGCGTTATTCCAATGGAAAAATAATGCCACCCCTATCAATGTATTAAAGACTCGCAGCAGAGGAACCTGCTTCAGTCCCCATGATACAAACACTGTACACTTGTCAGGGCTGTTCAGTGTGTGCTCCCATTAGACCCCTACCCCCTCAGTGACACCCTCCCTCATGGCCTGTAAGCCTGCATTTTGTTTTTTGCATTGTCATTCTCAGGTTTTCTGTACTCCTGACTCCTTCAAACCTGAACTAGGGGGGGGGGGCTAATTTATAAAAGGGTTACACACATCTTCTGGTCCATTTTACAACTGATTTGTAAGCTGAAACAGCAGCTGCAGAGAAGGCAATATGCACCATCTGTGCAGAGCAGGAGAGGTTGAAAACACTTAAATCACTGCTAAAGTGAACAAAAGAAGCTTTTAAGCTTTCAGTGCAATTAAAAAAATTAAAAAGTTCAATGTTAATAAAAATCTAGCCAGGCTAAAAAGATACAAAACTGAGAAAAGCAGGAATGGCTTCATCCTAATATGTCTGTGCCTGAAGAGGGAATGCTCGCAGTTCCCAAGAGGGAGCCCTCTTCACCACTCAGGGCACATTTATGCCAGGCACTGAAAACCACCATTATCCTTGTCCTTCTTTGTGGGCACCATGGCTGCAGTTTGCAGGCTGCATTAAGGTGACGAGGAGGAGTGGCTGGCAAGGCAAATGATCTTTTTTCCAACCTTTGGAATTTGAAAGACATTAGTTTCCTGCAGTGTCTAAATAGTACACTGATATGTGATCTACCATTTCTGCTTACTTCCTTCTTCTGGGGTCTTCCTGACATCCGTGGAATTATGTATATGGGGTAATTTATATTACTGGGGTACATCTAGGTATTATCAGCTAGTTCCTTGAATCAGATCAACATTCTGAAGCTCCTTATTCTATGGTACTGGCAGAACAAGCATCTCTGAGTAATAAAGATCAGCCAATGCTTTAGTACAATGCTCTGAGCACCGTTATAAAGCCAGGAAATCACAGAAACCCTCTTCAGAAGCGTCTCCTGAACCATTACACACATCAGTGAATGGAGGGAGGGGTACAATTTCCAGTAGCTCCTGTAGCTGCAAAGTTCTTTGAGATCAGGCTAGATCCCTTTAAAACTTGTTATATATATTCTGGATCAGAGGCATCACTAGGTACTCTAAAGTCCCAGGGCTCAGGCCCATCGGCCTGGCCTGCCCTAGGTCAAACAAAGCAACTCTGCAGTATGAGTTGCTTATGAAGAAGGTGCAGAGGACTGTTCCTTCAAATATACAGAGAGTCCTCTGTGATCCCTGCTATTCGTGCCCTCCCCGCCAGCTTCTAACCTCCCCACCGGTTGTATGGGGAGGTTAGACGGGGGAGGGGAAGGGGCAGATCGGGGGCAGAGTTAGGGCGGGCGGTGGGCAGTCACCGGCCCTAGACGTAGAGGGCCGATTCTAATGTTGGCCCTATACATTCCGGGCTGGCGACTTGCGCGGGGAAGTTATTGCACCTTCGAGATAGCATAACTTCCCTGGACATCTCTTTTAAGCGGGCCCGAGGCCGGATTGGGGGTGAGGCTGCAAGGAAAGCCTTTGTTCAGCCGGCGACCGGGATTGCGGCTTTTCAATGGAGCCGCAGTGCCATGGCAACCGGACACCATGGTACCGTGGCTCCATTGTACAGCCCTGAGTTAGTTGGGCTTTCCCTGTATGTGCAGGCCAGGCTGAATCGCAGCCCCGGCCTGCATGTACAGAGCTGTTCGTGATTCTGGTCTCGCGGGGTTAGATGTGCCCTGCAGGATCAGAATCGTGACCCCCTCTGTACGTTCAGTTCAAACTAGACGTACAGAGGGGCTGTACATCCAGGATGGAATGAGCCTGTAAGTCAACCAAGAAACAACACTTTGTCAGAGAAACAGAGGAACACCTAGATAAAGCAGGTGCCTTCAAATTGCCCTCCTTAGGGGCAGCATTGCACATAAGTCCCTTTCCTCCATGATGATTTCAATTCAAAAATCACACCCCACTATCCCACCAGCTAACTCCACTCAGTCTCCACCTGCTACCACTCCCCAGACAGTCTTGTCAGTCTTCTCACCCCCTCTCTCACTTTATTTATTTATTTAGCAAGCATTTGTATACCGCTCCTTCCAGCGATCAGAAGCGGGGAGGATTACATGGATAAAGCTGTCGAATCAAGACAGAATAATTTTGATTTGTACATAAAGATTTGAAAGGTTAGCACGTCACGCAGAAAATTATCTACTTCTAAGCTAAGGGGATAATAATTTTCATATGTACATTTATACATTACAGGTGTCTGGGGAGCTGTGGGGGAGTTGCCCCTCATGCGAATTTAGTACAGGTTGAAATGACTTTGAAATAGGTGGGTTTTTAGTTTCTTTCTAAAGTCGGCTAGATCAATGCTGGCTCGTAGGTCGGGTGGGAGTTGGTTCCATAGTGTCGGTGCTGTGTATGAGAAAGCCCTGTTACTAGTGATTTTTTTGACTGATCTGATATCTGTTGGAGTGTGGAGGGTGTTGGAATTGATGGTTCTCCTGTTTCTGTTGGATGGTTGCAATCTGATTAGGGTGTCGAGGAAGGATGGTGCTATGCTGTGGATGAGTTTGAAGGTGGTCGTCAGTATTTTGTATTTTGTGCGGGCTGCTATGGGGAGCCAGTGTAGCTCAATTAGTACTGGTGTAATGTGTTCAGTAAGACTTTTCTTCATGATGATCCTGGCAGCTACATTTTGTGCCATTTGAAGGATGTTCAGGGTTTTCTTAGGAAGTCCTTGAAGAATGGCGTTGCAATAGCCGAAATGTGGCATGATGAGTGCTTGAGCAACGGATCTGAAGTCGTGGGGATCAATAATATTCCGTATGGGTTGTAGAGCTCTCAGTTTGTAGAAGACTGCCCTGTTGGTTTTGCGCAGGTGAGTTTCCATTTTTAGGTCGCAGTCAAATGTAACTCCTAGATATTTTATTTCTTTCTTAGTTTGATAAGTGTTGTTGCACAGGGTTATTGATGTAGGTGGGTCAAAATACTTTGCTCTGATGTATGCTTTTACCACACTCAGTAGTTGTCTACTTGCATAACAGCGTGCCATACTCCCCATTCTCACATTCTCATTACAACAGTGTGGGAATCCTTGTGGAGGACAATTTTATACACAGATTTTCATGTGTAAAATAGTTATGTGCGTGAACGCATTCATATAAAATGAGATCATGCCTAAAACTAAGTGTGGTGCAAACTGGGGTGTTCAGTAGGCATGCACAGAGGAGAAGTTTGAACAGGAGTCATAATTTTGCACATATTTTATAAAAGTCAAGTAGATGCTAACATTTACACCTGTTCTCGAGCGAGCGCAATGTGCACACCTTGAATGCAAACATTATTGCGGCTGTATTTGTGCTAGTATTTTAGAAAGTTATGTAGGCACCTTTGAGTCTTTGTATGCAAATCATCCTTACTGAAATATGAACATTTGCAGTGGTGCCGATTTTTATTTTTTCTGCAAAGCACCCACTGCAATGGTATAAATTCGATCCAACCTGCCCCTGTAGTGCAGGGAACCCAGAAAAAGAGGAGGCCCGCTTATAGCCACATATATATCTTCTGAGGTAGATTTCCCCTGCTCTGTGGCTCTTTCCAATATTTTTCTTGGGGCCCCTCAATTTCAATTTCTGCAAATGATCCACTGCCACAATGAAAAAACCAGAACATAGCTGCAACAACTATAATTTTCTCCAAAGAGTTTATTTATTTATTTATTTTATTTTCTTATATACCACGCTATTCTGCATCAGTGCGGTTTACATTGAACAAACTGAAATTACATTGAACAGGGCATTATAACTTGTCCCCACACCAAATCTCTCCCGCATCGCCTACCCACTCCAGTATCAAAACTGGTGCCACCAATTGTACACCCTTCAAGCACCACTATAACCACCTTAATCCATGCATACAAACTCAAAAGCACACTACTTGCTCTGTGACAGGGCTCTCCAATATGGCTCCCAGCCTTTTTAAGAAGGCCCTCCATTGAGCAGGTCTTCCTATTTGACATTCATCTTTTCCATAACCATCATGTGGTATAACTGAATGTGCCATTGGGTTACAGTAGGCACCTCTGGTAGAAGCCGGTTCCCTTGCACTATATAGATAACATTTGCAAAGAATACTTTTTCCCTCCTACTTGCACTTCTGCATAATAGTGTTCAGCTGTAGTAATTTATAGAACTTGCTGCTCCAACCATTCAGCCCCAGGGCCTTACTGAGCTGGAGACCCTTAATTGCCTTCTGAATATCACAGGCCATAAGAGAAAGCACAATTGCTCCAACCTCATCACATCTTCCAAATGCAGAGACTTTTGTAAAATGCCTAGAAGGGTGTGCCGGACTACCTGGCCATTTCCCAGCACATCCAGCGGAACCACAAATTTTTAAAAAAGTCAAAAAATGAGCATCCTATGCTCTGCTAGGAGCATTGTGGGCTCCTGGATGTAGCAGTGGGATAGTGGACCCCAAGTTGGGCTCTCTATCTGTTAAAGGGGTTAGTGTGGTGTTCAACTCCCCCCCCCCCCCCCCCATGCACCATTACAGCTCACTAACCCTCCTGGACACTATCACAGCCCCACCCTCTCTCTGACACCATCACAGCTGCACCCAACCCTCTCAGCTCTTACCAGGGATTTCCTTGGTGATTCTGACATTTTTATCCCTATGCTTCAGCCTATAGACTGTACCAAATCCAAGACTGATCTAAATTCTTATAATATTAATAATAATTTCAACTGGTGTTCCATAGCAACGTCCATGTGGTGACAAGGCAGCAAGACCCCCAGTTCAATGTTTTCCTTCCTCCTGCCAGTGGCATTGTGACAAGTTGCCCTTCCAGGAAAAAACTCTTTCATCTGTTTGACCCCCCTCACTCCAGTTCCAAATCATGCCTGCTGCCCAGCCATAGCTGGTAAGAGTAGTGCCAGTGGTCTGACACCTCTAATACTCTTCTCCTGTCACCAGTGTCTCCTCTCCCACGTGGTTCAAACTGCAACAATTAGTGGACTGACCCACTCTAAATCTATGACTCGCCAGGCAGTTCAAATAACTGATCTATGAGCTGCTTGGAAAATAGAAGAACCAGTGGCAGCAGGAGCAAGGTAAATGTGTAAGGCCACTACTGCTGTTCCACTAGTAACCAGAGCCAGAGGTAAGAGAAGGATGCCTTGGGAGGCAGACAAAGCAGGTTTAAAGCTCTGGGGGGTGGGGGCAGGGGAACGAGAATTTGAAGACTGGGGGGAAGCACAGAACTCAGGGAGTGGGGACGCAGGAATTGGGTAGGAGAGTAGGGACCCAGCGATTGAGTGGCGGATACATACGAGACTGGGTGCATTTAGTGGGAAAGAGTCTAGAGATGGTGTAAAGAATCTGGAGGGCTAGGGGTAGGGTGAAAGGAAAGGGAGTGGTCTGTGAAGGGCATGAAAAAGGATGCCAATGTGGGGGGCTAAGGAGGAGTAAGTCTCAATTTGCTGGAGAGAGGAGAAAGGATGAACTATAGGGAAGAAACTGGGATTGCTGAGTAGATGAGAGGCAGAAAAAATGGATGAAAGCTAGAGAGAGTATGAGTACAGATGATGAAACTGGGACTAGAGAGTGGGGAAAAGAAGAGGGAGAAGGCTGGGGAACTGGTAGGTATAGGTAATTGAGAGGAATGGAGACGAAAAGGATAGGTGAAATATATCTGAGAGGATAGAGAGGCAGAGAACAGAAATGGAGAGAAAAAAGATAAAGGTCATCGTCAATCAGATGTGTCAGAGAAAGTAGAGACAATAGGCAAGAGAAGAAAATGGAAAAGAGATCCTTGAAAAGGAGTTAGAAGAACATCAAAAAAGAAAAGAGACTAGGACCTATGGACCCAATATTCAGCAGCAGCGGCTAGCATGATTACATCAGCCGGCCGCCGCTGCTTGGCACTAAACCCGGATATTTAACGCCAGGACCATATCTGGCCATCGGCATTGAACATCCAGGTTTGCCACTGAAGCAGGAAGCTAACCAAGCAGCGGTGACTTTCAGCCACTGCCTAGTTAGTTTCGGCGGCAAACACCACAGACCAGTTATCCCCAGGTGCTGCCCCCGGAATACCCTGGTGCTTTCCAGTTGGCATCGGGACGTGCAGCAGCGCCCGTGGGAAATCCCACATAGAGTGTTTACGTGGTTTGTATAACTGCCTTTGAATATCTGGCCCTATATGATTAGTAAAATAAAATGTCCATACAACAAAGACAGAAAATAAGCATGTTATTTTCAGTTTGCTCACTGACATCAGTCGGCTTTGAGATTTTGCCTCTCTTATATCCGTGTTTTCTGCTTGGTACAGCAGGGTGTGCATTTCTGTTTCCTTTGGTGTTGCACTGCGTGAAGAGTCTTTCCAGTTCTACTTCTAATTTTAGGTACCTTTTTCTGTGTTTAGGAGGTCTGTGTTCTGTGTATGGCAAATATAATATATTTTGCTAGCATGTCACTTTTGCATAGGGATTTATAGGAGTCTGGTGTGTTCTAACTTCTTAACCCTCCATTGCCTCAGGTACAACCTTACAGACTGATGCAGAAAGCCAGCACTGAAGCCGCATGCTAGCAACCTTTTACGCCTATTTGCAGCACACTGATAGCGGGTGACCTTTAGCGTAGGCATGCAGAAAGTGGCTCATATGCAAATTAAATCAAGTTTAGTGCACAAATGGCAGCATTAAACTGGGAAAGGAAGTCAAACATATATGCACAGAAGTTGATGCAAGTTTGATGCTCTCCCAGAGAAACAGGGTCACCACGTGGCTAATTTATATATGAGCCCCAACAGTATTTTGATGGTATCTGGTGCTTTCCCCGATGCCTGGATCACCAGGCATTGGGGAAAACCCCAGATGCCATCAAAATACCTTTGGGGGGCTGTTGCCTCCAATGGAAAGCAAATCCCTAGTGGCCCAGCAGCACCGATTTCCCCTCCCCCTGACACTCAACTAAAAATAATCCTTGGTGGTCCAGCATTTCTGATTTACCCCTCCCCCCCCCAACTAAAAATAATCCCTGGTGGTCCAGCAGCCCATATTTTTTTCCCCGCTTCCTCCCCCACCCACCCAACCAAAAATAACTCTGGTGGCCAGCAGCCCCGAAACCCCCACCTCCCTGTCAGTACCTTTACAAATGAGCGGGAGTGCTGCTCATGCGCTTCCGCTCCTACACCGCTATCTTGAAAAATGGCCCCATGCGGTGCATCCTGGGATGCACCAGGCAGGATCAGACTGCCATGTAAGACATTTATATGGCAGTCTGACCCCATGCAGTGCATCCCTGGATGCACCACATGGGGCCATTCACCTCCATTTTTCAAGATGGCAGTTCAAGAGCAGGAGCATGTGGGTAGTAGTTCCACTCATTTGTAAAGATACCGGTGGAGGGTTTGGAGTTCAGGGCCGCTGGGCCACCAGGAATTATTTTTTGGTTGTGTGGGTGGGGGGATCAGGGTTGCTGGGTTTATCAGGGATTTGCTTTCTGTTGGGGGCAGGGTGAAAGAAAAAAGAAAGGGAGTATTTTGATGGCATCGCTGTCGGGGGCACGTGCTAGATGTTTAAGCCACCTCAAGACCAAGCATAGCGATGTTCTTGCTAAGGCTGGTTGCAGAATCCTCTATACGTTTCTCTGCATGAGGTGCAGGCAATATTAGCACATCATTTTATTATGTTCAGCTCATTTGTCTATAAATACTCTTGGTGTTAATTGTGCGCTAGTTTTTCCTTTGCTGTTTATGCACGCGTCCGTCTCTTTTCTGCATTTGGCTGTGGTAGTAATTGTGCTTAAAAGTGGCGCTATCTGTGCTTAAATGCCACACTAGTTTTCTGCATCATGTTAGATTGTAAGCCCTCCGGGGAGAGGGAAATACCTACAGTACCTGATTCGTAACGCACCTTGATCTGGAAAGGTGTGAGCTAAATATTGATAAATAAATAAATCAGATCTGTCCCCAAGCTTTATGTTAGTGTAGAAAGTGGAAGGACTGCATGAGAGAAAGAGGGGACATGTAGGGGGGTGACAGCCAGGAGGGGAAAGTGAGAACCAGGATCACGCTGTTGGTTAGGTCTATCGTGAAGATCAAGTGCTGCCCCAAAATAAAGTCGGGAAGCACTGATTTTAGATGATCGCCTCTCTCTACAGCTGGTGTAATTCTGGCTTCTGCAGAGTCAGTGCAAGCGCCCGCTTCCTGAGTGGCAGGTGTGGGAGAGTTGAAATGGACGACTCAGGAGAGGGAGAATGGAGACGCGAAGGTAATTACGCTGACAAATCAAGTTAAATCAAATTAGCTCACCACAACCTCTTTGGCTACACGGCCCATTTACAAAGAAAGCAAAAGGTTATTACAAAGTGTGTGTGCGCGCACCAGGCTTTGTCAGTTTACTCTAACTGTTTTTTTCCTGAGCTGAATGTAGTCTGAATCTTCTCGCTGGCTTTCTTTTCCTGCTTCTTGTCTTATCTCTGTTTAGTCTTGTGTGAAATTGTTTTCTCTGCAGTGGACAAATTTTTCCACCTCTGATAATCTGAATGTGAAGGAGTCACTGGACCAAAGTGGAGATGGACCGCGGCCCCCAGGCAACCTCAGAGACCATATTATCTTTGCACCAGGAAATTCTGCTTCTTGTAAACAGGCAAAACATGAAATCCCAAGAGGAGGTAAGGGGCAGAGGGGGTAACAAAGGGTCATTGACCTGGGTGTAAGAGGCAGGAAGGAAAAGGGGTGGGAATGGACATGACCACTCCAGTTCTCACGTTGTTGAACTCACTGGGTGTTGCAAATGGGTAGCCACAACCTCACCTGTGTCATTTAATGCTTATGAGCACACTATTAAGAAACAAAAAGACAGGCTCACTGTGACTATGAATAACAGAGCAGTCCTTTCCCTGTTTTGCACAGGCAAAGCAGGCAAGATCAGAGAGAACTTCAGGTATAATGAGGAACACCCATCCTTTTCTCCCTAGAGGCAATGCAGACAGGGAGGGATGTTACAGGTATGAGGAAAAATTACTGCTCTTGCCAGAAGGCAACACAGGCCTGATTAGAAACACACAACACAATCCAGAAATGATACAGATATGATGAAGGACACTCATGTCTCCCCAGAAGCAAAGTGTCTCTCCTGGAAGGTGATGCAACACAATAGAGGAAACCCATCCCTCTCCTGAGACGATGCAGGTATAGTGAAGAATATCAGTCTCTCTCCAGAGGCAGTGTAGGTATTGTTAGGGAACCTATCCCTTTCTGGAGGTGTTGTAGGTAAAGTGAGGGAAGTTCATCCTTTACCAGAAGCAATGCAGTTACCATGAGGGACAAGCATCCCTCTCTGGAGGTGAAACAGTGGTAGCCCCCTGGTAGGGCCAGTCCAACCACCACGCAAACCAAGCGATAGCCTAGAGTGGCAACTTCAGGGGGGGAGGGCATTCAAAGTTCAACAATTGATTTTGATAGCCAGGGGGGCATAAGGCTTAAGGTTTGTTGAAATTGTCAATACCTTAAACCAGCTCTGGGACTGGGATCCCGCATCAGGCACTCTTCACTTTGGGAGGAGACCAAGACCACACACTTCAGGGGAAGCAACATCCTCTGCTCCAAACTGACACACTTGGGATTATAGGATTCTGGGACAAGACCAGCTAGGTCTGTGAGGTTTTGGCCTCGGGGATCGCTTACTTTGCTCACTTTCACATCTATAAACTCAGTCCAGGTTTTGTTCTGAAGCAAGAAGTGATGTTAGTCCAAAAATGGTATATCAAGTTTGGAAATAAAGATAAAGTCTGTATAAATTTGGGAATCCAATCTGGTTTCTTTTTAATAATTGTTTAATATTTCCTAGTTTTTTTACTTGATTTGTATCAGGGCAGCGCTCCTCATGATGTGGACTTGATTGTATATCTTTAACCATGTTTGTTACATGTTATAAAAATTTGAATAAAGATAAAATAAAATTAAAAAAAAGATAAAGTCTGGAGTAGCAAAAATGAGAGATAAGTGCATCTTATAGACTAACCAATTTACTGAGGCATGAGCTTTCAAGGATAAAGCTTCAAAAAGTCATATCTCAGTAAATTGGTTAGTCTATAAGATGCCACCTGCCTCTGTCAATAAAGTTTACTGAAAGTCTTTAGTAGTTGAACAGTGGTCCAATCAATAAGAATGCAGAATATAAAATTAGTAAAAAATATAGTCCATCCTGGAGGTATAGAAAAGTCCCTCTCCTCCTCTAAATGGTATACTCCTCCTAAGGTGAGGAATCCATTATTCTCCTCTTCCCTCTGTGTACTTCTTATCTGGATGTGGATCACAGCCAAGCACTCCTTCCCTTGAACCCTGAGCCACTCCTATCAGATACCTTGTCATTTCCGAAGACTGGTCTCAGATCTGGCTTCAGGCTCTGCTTTACTGTACAACCCCAGCTCTCTTTGTTTCAGCTCCTGAGGCTGTCCTCTTCATGTCTGGGAACAGTGGAAACCTTTCATTCTCCTTTCCGAGGCCTCCTCTTGCCTTGACTTCTAATATAATGGAGGAGTTGCCTAATGGTTTTGGAACCAGGAAACAAGGGTTCAAATTCCACTGCTGCTCCTTGTGATCTTGGGTGAGTCAACTAACCCTCCATTGCCTTAGGTGCAAACTTAGGGGCTGATAGTCAAAAGCAGCCCCTGCCAGCCAGATAAGTGCTGTCAGCCTCGTATTTAGTGGCAGCACCAGGAAAGTGCCACTGAATATTATTTCTGACCACCTCAGCACTGTCCAGATGCAAGGCAGTCTGAGGCGGGGGTAGGAAAGAGCTGGCATGGATCCACAATTTTCAGCACTGCTATCTGGATTGTTACTGTGTGCCATTGAGTCTATGCAGACTCCCGGCATCCTTTGGATAGTGGTCCCTTTCTGCAGGAGTTTCTTGGCAAGATGCAACCAGAAGTAAATTTCCAGGCCTTTCTTCTATGTGGTAAGTCTACAGCACCTGGTATTCCAAGGTAGTCTTCCATCCAAGTACAAACCAGGCCCAATCCTGCTTAGCTTCTAAGATGCAGCAAGAGCAGGCTCACTCGGGTGGTGTGGTCATAGTGCTATCTGGATAGCAATCTGCATAACTTAGGACTTTAAAACAGCAGTGCAAGTGGTACACGAACTGACTATCTGGATAACACTGAATATATCACTGTCTGGATTCTGTTAGTGAATATCCAGATTTTTTTACCCACTGAGGCTGGTATTAAAAAAAAACTGACCACTGTGGACTTAATATTGACCCCATGGACTGTAACCACTCTAAGGACAAGACGTATTGTACCCAAATGTAATTCTCCTTGAGCTACTCCTGAAAAGGTGTCAGCTAAAAATCCAAAATATCTTAATGTGCATAAGCAGCGCAACGTGCCTAGTCAACTGATGTGTATACACTGTGAGGAACAGTGGCCTAAGCAGTTGGTTCAATGACTTAGGCAATCAAAGACTCCCAATTCCTGAAGTGGTACAATAGTTTAGGTAACCAACAACAGGATACTGCCTTTGGACTTGGTATTTATTATGCCATTCCGTTTTCCCTCCTTCTCCCATTGCCTCCCAATTTCTCGAAAGCACTGAGTGGCATAATTTATTTATTTATTTATTTATTTAACTGTATTTATATCCTGCTTTTCACCAGGTCAAAGTGGTGAATTAGGAGATACATTTAACACGAGGGGATATGACACACATATGCTAATACTTACAGGGAACGTGGGCAATGGAGGGTTAAGTGGCTTGCCCAAGACCACAAGGAGTGCCTATAGGACTAGAAATCCCAGTCCCTCCGGCCTGAGATTGCTGTCCCCAGGTGGGACTTGAACCCCCAACCCTCTGGCCTGAAGTACCTTGTCCTAACCACTAGGCCACTCCTCCCATAAAAAGGTCATCTGTTATAATAAGATCACAACCTGTCTCTATAGTCCAAACTGGTAGAATTCTAGAAGTCTGTACACGGATATGGCGAGACTCCCTTCCTTCCTTGAAGGTACTAGAAAGTGTACATGATAGATCACCATGTTTCTTGTATGGATATATCTGAATGCAATCTGGTATGTTCTGGGCAGAAAACAATGAGCTGTATGTACACTGCCTTCCTCCTGAGCTTCATGGCAGAGTAACTGTTCAGTGGTGTCCTGCCCTGAGGCCAAGCTGTGGAACAAGAGCAGTAGCATTCTTAGCTCCAGGCTTCCGGAGAGATTCAGTTCCCTGGCAGAGCAGGCGACAGGTCAGACATCGCCACCCAGCAAAGATACTTTTTTCCTTTTTGTTCCCAGCTTCTAGGTATGAATCTGCCTGAAGAGCCACAGACTACTCGTACATCCTCTTGTCTCCTTCACAGCTGAAAAGTCAAATCGTTGATAATGTGACTGGAAATGGAAACATCTGGATGGAGAGCTGCTGTAAGAGATGCTGGGTCGCAGTGTGGAGGGGGAGTAATTGTGGAATGCTAAAATATTATTCATCCATGATATTTCTGTTTGATAAAAATAGTGATATCATAGCCAGCAACGTTTTCTTATTACGAGGCAACACACGTATGACCTTGGGCCAGTCCTTTTTCCTAACTTTAATAGCAAGGCATTCAGGGAAGCCCAATGTTGTTTTCTTAATAGTGCCTAGAAATTGGAGTTGTAAAGAAAATAATCTTGTTCCCATATCAGACATTAGCACTGAACAGAGTATTTGACCTTCAGGCATATCCCTGTCCTGGAAAAAAAGGGAATTCAGTGCTCAGTGGTCTCTGTGGGCACCAAACTACTCAGCCTTTCAGGATATCTGAGTCTGCATGAGAGATCTGAATGCAAATCTTTTCACTTGTATGCAAAACTAGCTCATGCATACTCATGAGGAATATCTTGAAAACCCAAGCAGATTGGTGTTGGCAGTGGGGACTGGAGGTTGCATACTCCTGGTTCTAAATTTACTACTTGGTCCCATACTATAGTTACACAGTCCCTTCCTTCCTCCACTTTTCATCTTCTGAGTTCATGAATCATAGACATGAGGGCAGAAAGCAAAGAGGCAAATTTCAAGGTTCCAGCCTGTTTCATCAGAATCTTTTCTAGAAATATGAAGAGTTTGGCATTTAAAAATTAAAACGTGGACCCAGACCCAGGTTTAATTCTAGACCTGATTTCTCCCCGTTGGGTACTACAGAGCCCCTAGGAGGGAGAAGATCCTTGCTGTGATATTGTAATAACACCCTGAGGTCAGCACAGAGCCTGCTTGTTCTAGGCTGGGAAGGCACCACAGTCCATGCTTCATGGCTGAGGACCATTCTTGTGACACCAGGCTAGAAGAGAAAGAAGGGAGCAGAGACCTACTATCTGTTGAGGAAGACTCATCCCAGAGTTCTAATTCTAGTAATAACGACAGCTGAAAACAATTAAACCAAAAATGACTCTATAAAGTTGAAAATGTGTTAAAGTTGTACCACGGTCTGAAGAACTTTACAGACAGAGGACGACATTGAAATTAGTGGCGCTCCTCATTTTATAATATGCTAAAAGAAAAATAACGATAAAGAATAGAAACCAAAGTGGATCCTTGAATTATTCGTGAAACTTTTCCCCCATTTTAGCTTAATTTTTCAGATGAGACTCAGAGCAACTTATAATAAGGCTTGCAGCTTCAAAGCACTTTTATGGTCCACATCTGAGGCTAACTGTATCCATTTAGATTTAGCAGGAGCTACGGACATTCTGGAGAATGGTCAACATTTTAATCAGATAGCAATGATCTTTAGCTGTTATTTGCATAAATGTATCCATTTAGGGGACAACACAAATAGCAACTAAGTTATTTGCTTAAGTTTAGGGTTGTATATTTAGCAGCTACTGAATATTGGGCATACCTGCTCTTGGCTCATCTCTAAAGCTAAGCAGAGTTGGGCCCAGTTTGTACTTGGGTGGGTAACCACCTTGGTACACCAGGGGCTATAAACCACTGCATGGAAGAAAGGCCTGGCAATCTACCTCCAATCAGACCTTGCCAAGAAAATCCAGGTGTTGGGTCACCAGGAATCAGCATTGCCTCAAAGGAAAAATAAGTGAATAAATCATTTATTTACCTTTATGCAGTGATCATGGTTCTGAATACTGCACCTTTAATTTCTAATCTCTTTTCCTGACTCTTTCATGTCATCAATGTGAGCAGAATATGGTTGATTAGGAGTTTGAAAATTAGACAGCAGTATGTAGATACAATCACTGCACCTCTATGTGCATGCTATACACAAACAGCACCTCTGTGTCAACAAACTTCACAACTATAGAGACTTCCTGTGTCCAAAGTGTCGCTAGTTCTGTATTGGGGCTCTATCTCTAGAATCATTTCCAAAGCCACTGGTTACTTGGGATGTTAATGCCTGTACAGCTATTGCTTTAACCCTTTCCCTGACTCCTTTGCTGCCTTCTACTTCTTTAAATCCCCTACTGCGGTACTTACTGGCCTCAGCTGGTGCATTCCCAAACAATCCCACTACAAGAAGGCCTGATGCTGATGAGCCATAGGCCACTACCAGCATCCAAAACATGAGCGTTGAGCTAAAGGATTTGAGCTCCCATCCTGAGTGGCACTGAGGAGCCCATCAACTGTCTGCTACATCTCTTGCACCTACCAGATGAAAAATTAAATAAAACCAAAAAGGAAAATAAGGTGATACCTTTTTATTGGACTACTTAATACATTTTTTGACTAGCTTTCAAAGATTAAACATCTTCAGGTCAGGGCAATATGAGCAACAGATGGCAATACCATAATATATAATAAGTGAATTATGAAGCATTCTACTGATAGTCTTGGGGATGGGGGGTGGGGGGGGGCAGTGAGAGTGATGGATGGGTGATCAGAGGGTGACCAGGTTGTTAATATTTGTAGTATATATTGTTATAGAAAGCCCATATCTTTAAATCCAGTCTGGTTCAATTGAAAACATCTTATCTTCATTTCAAAAGTTTTTTGTATTCTTGGATTGATTCAAACTTCCCAGATAGAAAGGGATTGGGGTTGGGTTTGCCTGCTGGCCTTTGGACTTAATGATTCCTTTTTAAAGGACCAATCAGATCATGTTTTAGTGTATACCACTGCTTCCAATGGTTTCACCTCTCATGGTGGCTTGGGAGGTTAATACCATCATTAGTGCCACTTTGCTCCTCTTTGTACTGTTTTGCCCCTCTTTCATGGCCTTAGGGTCTTTGTTTCACTATTGATGCTGATTTATTCCTCTCGCTGTGCGATGGGGCCAGTGTTGAGTGACTGTGCCTTTCTTGCTTTGACGTGAGCTGCTTACTCTTTCAGGCCAATGCAGAAAACTACTGCAGCCTTTAAGCACCAAAAGTGACATGTTTAAGCACATTTAAGCTAACGTCAATGTAGAAAAGAGATGACGTGCATGTAAATAGCGATGGAAAAACTAGTGCCCAATTAATGGCACAAGGATTTAAATAGATTTAAATTGCATGCAAGTGAGCTGTACCAAGAGATAAGGGTGTTGGGGCCACTTGGCAATAGTGATCATAGCATGATCGCATTTGATTTATTTAGTGGAGGAGGGATAGTAAGGAAATCCACAGTACTACAGAAATCCACAGTACTACCTTTTAACTTAAGAAAGGGAGTCTATGATAAAATGAGGAAAATAGTTAAGAAAAAACTAAAAGGAGCAGTTAGAAAGGTTAAAGACTTACAACAAGCTTGGGTGTTGTTGAAAACTACTATCTTGGAAGCCCAGACCAGCTGTATTCCACCCTTTAAGAAAAGTGGAAGGAAGTCCAAAAAACTGCCAACATGGTTTAAAGGTGAGGTCAGAGAGGCTGTTGTTGCCAAAAAAGCATCTTTCAGGAAATGGAAAAAAGAGCCAAATGACAAAACCTGGAAACAGCACAAGCACTGGCAAGTCAAATGCAATGCATTGATAAGGCAGGCAAAGGGAGAATTTGAGAAGAAGCTTGCTGCAGAAGCAAAAATGCAAAATAAAGACTTTTTCAAGTACATTCATAGCAAAAAACCTGTGAGAGAGTCAGTTGGTCCATTAAATGATAGAGGGGTTAAAGGGGCACTAAGAGGCGACAAGGCGATAGCGGAGAGACTGAATGAATGAATTCATTGCTTTGGTCTTTACTGAGGAAGATGTAGGGATGTTAACCATGACTGAAGTGGTATTTAAAGGTGCAGAAGAATTGAAGGAAATATCGATACATCGGGAAGATATATTACAACTATTAGATAAACTGAACAGTAGCAAATCACCTGGGCCAGATGGTATACATCCAAGGGTGTTGAAAGAACTGAAATATGAGATTGCAGACCTGTTATTAGTAATCTGTGATCTATCATTAAAATCATCTGTAATACCTGAAGACTGGAGGATTGCCAGTGTAACGCCAGTTTTT
Organism: Ichthyophis bannanicus; assembly: GCA_033557465.1. Classification (NCBI taxonomy): domain Eukaryota; kingdom Metazoa; phylum Chordata; class Amphibia; order Gymnophiona; family Ichthyophiidae; genus Ichthyophis; species Ichthyophis bannanicus. The sequence goes on along the minus strand of CM066032.1, from coordinate 156,449,031 downwards.
AAAAAGGTTTCCAGGGGTGATCCGGGAAACTACAGACCGGTGAGCCTGACGTCAGTACCGGGAAAAATGGTAGAAACCATCATAAAGAACAAAATTACTCAGCATGTAGATAGTCATGGCCTAATGGGAGACAGCCAACATGGCTTTAGACAAGGAAGATCTTGTCTTACTAATCTGTTATGTTTTTTTGAAAGTGTGAATAAACAGGTGGACATAGGTGAGTTGGTTGATATAGTGTCTCTGGATTTTCAGAAAGCCTTTGACAAGGTCCCTCATCAGAGACTTTTGGCAAATCTAAAGAGTCATGGGATAGGAGGCAGTATACTATTGTGGATCAGGAACTGGTTAAAAGATAGAAAGCAGAGGGTAGGGCTAAATGGCCAATTTTCCCAATGGAGAAAGGTGAATAGTGGTGTACCCCAGTGATCTATGCTGGGTCCGCTGCTTTTTGACATATTCATAAATGACCTGGAAAAGGGAATAATGAGTGAGGTTATCAAATTTGCAGATGACACAAAACTATTTAAAGTTGTTAAAACCCAAGAGGATTGTGGAAAATTGCAAGAGGATCTTGATAAATTGGAAGACTGGGCATCAAAGCATTGTGGAACCTGTGTCTTTTGGGGAAACTGCTAGGTACGTATGACCTAGATTGGCCACTGTTGGAAACAGGATACTGGGCTTGATGGACCTTGGTCTGACCCAGTATGGCATATCTTATGTTCTTATGAGCTGCATGTAATAATCTGGTATGCAAATGATTGCTGTGCCCAATGCAGAGACAGGCATAGAGGACTTCGCAACCAGTTTTAGTGCCAATCTCTCTATGCCTGGGTCTGAGGTAGCTTAACCGCTAGCGCATGCCCCCAACAGGATTGTGATTGCATCAGGGGTGATCCCGACATTGAGGAAAAACCCCTGATGCCATAAAAAATAGTGTCGGGGGCCGGTGCCCTGACAGATCACTCCTTGGTGATCTAGCAGCCCCAGAACCTCCCACCCCATCCCACTTTAAAAAAACCTAACCTGGTGGGCTAGCATCCCCAGAACCCTCTCCCGGTATCTTTCAAAGTGAGAGCACTGCCTAGGTGTTCCTACTCTCGGACCGCCATCTTAGAAGATGGTGGCACCTGGCCCCATATGGTTCGTCCTGGCAGTCTGATCTTGCCCGGCGCATCCCAGGATGCACCATGTCTGGCCAGGCACTGCCATTTTCCAGGATGGCGGACCGAGAGCAGGAGTATATAGGTGGTGCTCCTGCTTTAAAAGATATCAGGAAGGGGTTCTGGAGCCACTGGACCACCAGGTTAGTTTTGTTTTATGTGGGGGTAGGGGTTCTGGGACAGCTAGACCACCAGGGAGTGACTTTCTGTTGGGGCACCAGCCCCCAACAATATTTTGATGGCATCGGGGGCTTTTCACGATGCTGCAATCGCACCCGATGCCATCAAAATCCTATCGGGGCTGATATGCAAATTATTTTATTATTTATTTATTTACATTCTCTTATATACCGCGCTATTCTGCATCAGTGCGGTTTACATTAGCCTTGTGATGCCCATTTCTCTGGGAGAGCATGCCAAACCAGCACTGATTTTGTTTGCAAATGTGTTTGGTTTGCTCTCCCAGTTAAACTGTGCGCAAAATGGCAGTATTAAACGCGTGGCTCATTTGCAAATAAGCCCCTTTCTGCATAGCCACACTGATATCATGCAATATTGGTACGCTGCAAACAGGCATAAAAAACTGATAGCACGCAACTTCAGCGCCCGCTTTCTGCATTGGTTTGTTTGTGCTGCTTTGCCCCAGCCTTGGTACCTTAGGTTGCAGTTGTCTCTCCTCTTGACACTGGCCTGCAAGTTTCATAAATCTTAGATGGAAACCCCAATTTTTACAATCAAAATCTGGAATAAAATGGAAACAAAAGAAGACAAAAATAACCAGGCAAACAAAATGTATTTGTTTTTCCTTGCAGAGCCTTAATGGAGTTAACAACACCATTTAGTTTTGAGAAGCCTCCTGCCAACAACAGAGAAAGAGAGGAAATTGGGAGTCCCTGTGCATAATTAGGCACACTTATGCTATAGTTCAGCTCGGGAACATATAGAATGCTCACACGGCAGTGTAGGGATCGTGTGCTGGTATAGTTAAGTGCAATGACCCTAGGACAAGGCTTCCCAACCTGGACATAGTGACTTCACATGACTACTTGTGGGTCATCAGAACAGATGTAAGCTCTTCCCTAGGGCAATGATTTTCAACCCTATCCTGGAGGCACACTAAACAGATGTGGTTCTCATTATATAGAAAAATAAAAACAGAGAAAAATGACGGTAGAAAAAAAACATATTGCCGATTTAGTCTGTCATTCCATATCAACTTATTTTTCCTTTAGAGGGTCTTTTGTGTTGGTCCCATGCTTTCTTGAATTCAGTTACTGTCCTGGTCTCTATTGCTTCCACTGGGAGACTATTCCACACATCTACCAATCTTTCCATAAAGAAATATTTCTGCATGTTACTTCTGAGTCTATCCCCTTTTCACCTTCATCCTATGCCCCCTCATTACAGAGCTTTCTTTCAGTTCAAAGAGGCTCTCCTCCTGTGCATTTTGCCATGGAATATTTAAATGTCTCTATCATATCTCCTGTCTCCCGCTTTTCATCCAAAGTATACATATTGAGATCTTTAAGTCTGTCCCCATATGTCTTATTCCAAGTCCACTGACCATTTTAGTAGCCACCCTCTGCACCGACTCCATCCTGTTTATATCCTTTTGAAGGTGTGGTCTCCAGAATTGCACACAATACTCCAAATGAGGTCACACCAGAGACTTATACAGAGGCACTATCACCTCCATTTTTCTGCTGGTCATTCCTCTCCCTGTGCATCCAAGCATTTTTCTAGCTTTTGCTGTTGCCTTTCTACCTATTTAGCTACCTTACATACAAAGATTCGACTTGTTCAAGCCATGGTATTTTCAATAACATCATATGGATGTGAAAGCTGGACCGTGAAAAAGATAGACAGGAAGAAAATTGATGCCTTTGAATTATGGTGCTGGCGGCGAATACTGTGTATACCATGGACTGCCCGAAGAACAAACCAGTCTGTACTAGAGGAGATCAAACCTAAGCTTTCTTTAGAAGCTCAGATGACAAGACTTCGACTTTCATACTTTGGACACATCATGCGGAGAGAGAGATCATTAGAGAAAGATATCATGCTTGGCAAGATAGAAGGTCAACGCAAAAGAGGAAAGCCAGCAATGAGATGGATCGATACAATAACAGCAGCTACGGGTACCAGTCTGTCAACAATGAGCCGCCTGACTGAAGATCGAACACAATTTAGGATAGCTATCCAGAGGGTCGCCATGAGTCGACTCCGACTCGACGGCACTTAAAAACAACAAGATCCTCAGAAGTAATCACACCCAGGTCCTGTTCTTCTTTCGTGGACCGAAGTACTTTACCCACTATACTGTACCGCTCTCTGGGACTTTTGCAGCCAAAATGCATGACCCTGCATTTTTTAGCATTAAATCTCAGCTGCCAAATTCTTGACCATTCTTCAATCTTAGCGAGATCCCTCCTCATGCTATCTATACTTCCTGGGTGTCTACTCTATTGCAGATGCTGATATCATCCGCAAACAGGCAAACCTTACCCAACAGCCCTTCTGCAATATCACTAAAAAATATTTAAAAGAATCAGACCAAGGACAGATCCCTAAATCACACCACTGGTAACGTCCTTCTCACAGCAAGCTCCACTTATCTGCACCCTTTGTCACCCCCCACTCAACCAATTTCTAACCCAGTCAGTCACTTTACAGTCTATTCCTAAGATGCTCAATTTATAAGTTGTCTGTGTGGAACAGTGTCAAAGGCTTTACTGAAATCTAAGCACACCACATCTAGGACTCTCCTTTATTCACCCAATCAAAGAAATTAATCAGATTTGTCTGACAAGACCTGCCCCTAGTAAGCCCATACTGCCTCAGATTCTGTAATCCATTGGACTCCAGAAACCTCACTATCTTCTGTTTTAGCAGAGTTTCCATTAATTTACTCACCACCGAGGTCAGACTAACCGGTCTATAGTTCTCATCGTCATCCTTTTTCCACTTTTTATTTTATTTATTTAACATCTTTTATATAAAAATGATTTACAATGAACTCAGTGTGTGCAATAACAAATGTGCAAACATAACAGATACAAGTGAGTATTGTCCCATCTTGGCAAAGTTAGTTTTCCTAAAGGCTAGGACCCTCACTTTTGACTTTATTAGCCCTAGTCCTAATACTGAACCATACCATCTGGTGATCACTGGATGTGAGATGACGTCTCACTATAACATCAGAAACAATTTCCCCGTTGGTAAGGACTGGGTCCAGTATGGCCCCTTCACATGTGGATTATGTTACCAGTTGCTGGACTAATTCTCCATGTAGAGAATCCAAGATCTCCTTACTTCTAGATGACACCACAGCAGGAATGTACCAATCAACATCTGGCAAATTGAAAACACCTATCAGTAGCATTTTTCCTTTCATGGCAATACTGCAAATTTCTTCAATTAAATCTCTGCCTATGAAGGAGATCTGTGTATAACACCAAAGCAAATGAATTTCCCATTCCCTCTTTCCAGTTTAACCCACAGTGCCTCTTCCTTTCCTTGTAAGCGCTGCAATTCTGTAGATTTGATATGATTTTTTACATATAGTGCCACTCTTTCCCCCCTTTGTCCAGCCCTGTCCTTCCTCAATAAAGTTTTTTTTTTTAGTGCCATCAGTCAGTGACTAGTGACTGCAGTTTCTGAATTTTCTTGGCAGTGTGACCAGAAGTAGAATTTCAGGCATTTCTTCTGAGACAATGGAGGATTAAGCAACTTGCCCAAGGCGTGCTAGTTGGAATCAAACACTGATTGCTTGGTTACTAAGCCAGAGCTCCACCACTAGGCTAACTCCTCCATGAATAAAGCATAGCCCAGTATAATTATATCCCCTTCATGGTTGTCTGTAAACCATGGGGCTTGTTTACAAAGCTGCGGTAGCGGTTCGCGATCGTTATCGGAGCTGCGACCCCATTGATTTCAATGGGGCCGCGGCTCCGATAACGACCGCGAACCGCTACCGCGGCTTTGTAAACAAGCCCCCATGTCTCTGTAACTACCACTAAATCCAAGTCAGCCTCCTCCATTAAAGCCTCAACATCTGGGATCTTCTTTCCCATACTATGGACATTAATGCACACTGCTTTCCAGACATTGCCCCTTTTACCAATTTCTACAGAGGTATTAAATGTTTCACTTACCTGAGGGTTTCTACTTACTAGGGGCTTTCTTCACCCATCCCCAAAGAATCTAGTTTAAAGCTCTTTTCAGTAGGTTAGCCAGTCTGCTGTGGAAGACCCTTCAGTCCTCATTGGATAGGTGGGCTCCATCTCTACTCAGCAGCCTTTGGAAAATCATCCCATGGTCCAGGAAACTGAAATGCTCTTGAAGACACCATCCATGCAGCCAAGCATTCGTCTCCAGGATGCGAGTTGTCTGCCTTGGCCTTTACCCTCAAAAGGGATGATTGAAGAGAACACCACTTGTACACCTATCTGCTTCATCCTTCTCCTAGAGCCATAAAGTCATGCTTGGAGGGATACCTAGCAGTATCATTTTGTGCCGACATGGATGAGCATCATCTGATAATATTCAGAAGGTAAACTCTCCATAACATCTCAGATTTTGGCACCTGGCAGTCAGCACAACTTCCTGGATATCAAGTCTGGTTGGCATATGGACGCCTCAGTACCCTTTAGAAGAGAGTCACCAGCCACCACTACCCTTTGCTTCCTTGTAGTCACTGATTCTGCAACTTTGGGGTGCTTGAGCTCTGGTTCGTCCTGTTCCTGGATGTTTTCACCTAATCCATTTCCAGGGCTAAATACTGGTTCTTTGATTCAAGGGCTGGAGGAGTTGGATTGTCGATTTTGCAGGTTCTGATGACTTGTGTCCAACTCTCTTCATTCTGTAGCATACTATCTTCATCTCTATTGGAAAGCTTGGATGCCTCAAGAATCATCTCATCAATGAATGAATTGTAGGTCAGAGTTCCTGAAGGAAAGCAGGGCTACAACTCCTCAGGTCTGGATAAGGGGGAGAATATCTATAATGATTGTGCCAAGAAATGTTTGCATTCATTGGGGACCCAGTTTATGCAGATCCACCTCATGCATTTTCATTGTGGCTATCCTGAAAACCTGACTGGCTAGGTGTGTCCTGAGGACTGGGTTGAGAAACCTTGGGCTAGGGTGACAGGCTAGGTCCATTTTTCCCCTAATCCATTCCTGAGGAGTTGTAACCCTGCTTTCCTTAAGGAAATCTGAACTACAGTCCATAGTTGCAATAAAGTAACAAAAGGATGGTTTTATCATGTTGAGAGAAATGATGTCAGCAGATAACCCTAACAGCAAGTATAGAACGGCATCCCCTGGCCCCAAAGGTTTATATCAGCATCATTGTATACATGCTGCTTGGTGAATATCATTCCCTGTTAATCATATTTATGTGGCCACAATTCCTTCCCCACACCCCATGCATGGTGTTGGAGGTCTATCCCTTTGTGGTGCCTGAATAATGGTTTGTCTTGTGTCAGACTGGGGAAAGGGATGGGGCACGTGATCTCCTGCCATTTTCATGTAACACTTCTGAATAAAACATTACTCACAGATAAACTGAGTAGCTTTAATTGAACAACCATTTACATCCATTTTAAATTTTCATGTGCTCTTCTCCTGGGAACATGCACATGGCTAATGACCAAAGGGGATGAGCAACAGAGGAATGCAGATGTTAATTTTGCTTTGTATTTTAATAAGATCCTGCAGCACCTGGGTCATTTATTTTTAAAATAAGATTGGAAATAAATGAAACATTAAGAACAGATATAGTTGCATGAATTCTCTCAGGTGGATGTCACAAGGGCTAGAATGACTATATGTGCAAACCGTGCATCTAAATGGTGTAGCCTCTCCAGAAGGAGGGGGATGGTTTTGTATACCTGGGTCATTCATTGCAGCAGAGGACAGTGGAAGAGCAAAATCCATGCTTATCTTCCTACTCCTTCCAGCCCTTCTGCATAGCTAGCAATAGAGTAAACATAGCTTGAATTTCCAAATCCTCTGCACAGCCAGACTTAACTTAGCATCATCTTCCTTGCTATGGAGGACTATTCTTGCAGTATGAATCATGAGATCCACTGGCATCTGAATGACTCATACCATGAGAATGGTCTCATGTAACACAGGAAACTGATGCTTTAAGTTCCACTTCTTCTATTAGCTGTGGGTGGAAGCTGTAGGAAGAATCCTCGGATTCTGTTAGCATGAGTTGCTGGCACTGCCTCATGCACCCCTGCCAGGCTGAACCATTGGGAAAGAATCATATATAGGTGAACCTAGGCACCGGACCACCCAGAGATAATCACCAGCTTATGTGGCCCCAGCTGACCATCAGGGGAGGACAATTTTCCATGCAACCGCTTCTGGGCCACTGAGGAGCTACACATTAGCATAGTGGTTCTCAATCCAGTCCTCTGGGACCCCTAGTTCAGATGGGTTTTCAGAGTATCCACAATGAATATGCATGAGATAGATCTGCATACAATGGAATCAGTGCATGCAGATCTATCTCATGCATATTCATTGTGGATATCCTGAAAACCTGACTGGCCTGAAAAGGGGGGGGTCATAGAGGACCAGATTGAGAACCACTGTGTTAGCATGACCATCAGAATCAAAAAACAGCCAGTTGTATGCTGGTGGGGGAGGGGGAGGATTTGGAAGAGAAGAAAAAAAGAAAAGAAAAGCAATCCTCCATAAAAATAGAGAAAAAATAATCAAATTAACAGTGAACAGAACCAAAAGTAAAACAATAATTTCTAAAGGACATTATTTTCTCTAGCTTCTGAATATTTTGCCTGACATCTAACTTTGCTATCTATTTTTCCATATCTCACAGGCATGTGAAAGAAGGAAGATCAGAATACTGAGTTGGTCATGAAATGGGAGGCCAGACTAGACTGCACTGGGGATCAAGGAGAAAGCAGAGAACATCAAATCCAATTGAGGCAGAGGAACTTTCCAGGATTAGAGAGCTATGGGAAGTAGTTTTAAGGGGTAGAAGATGTAAGGAGAGCCTTCTGGAGATTAGGGGGAGAAGATAAGGTCATTTGGGGAGAGCTTTCTCAGGATTGAAGAGAACGACTAAACATACGTTTGGTGGGTGAAGTGGCAGACAGAGAGAGTGTGTGTGGATGACTGTATGTGTACATTATTGATTTTCATTGGTAGGTTAAGGTGTGTTATACATTCAAGTATAGTAGGAATTTCCTGGTCCCTAGTGTGCTTATAATCTAAGGGGTCTATTTACTAAATTGTATTATGGCAGTAACAAACGTTACTGGCCAATCAATAAGCGTTATTTACCAAGAATGGTGCTTATTGCAAAAAATGTAGATTCTAATTCACATTAAAAAATAATGAACTGCAAAGCTTGTAAAGCAGCTCATTATTATGCAAAATGAATAACACAGTTTGTAGTGAACTTTGCAAGCTGTTTTATTCATTGAAAGTTAAGAAGAGATGTTAGTTTTCCCCCTGGAGCACCATCCGTCCAACACACAAGCTGCAGCTGCTGCTGGGGAAGCTTCTAAAAGGACCAAGGGTGTCCAAAAATAGCCATTCCATTCCTGATCCCTTCTAAGACTTAATCTTAATCCCCCACCCCAATCCCTTTTAAAAATAAAGAGCACCACCCATGGAACTAACCCCCACCCTGATCACTTTTTTAAAAAATGATGGATTTCTTTCCCCTTCCAAACGCCCCACCTCCCCAACCTCTCTGGTATGTACCATTTATTCCTGGGATATAGTAAGGGGGCAGGAGCGATATCTGATTGCTCCTGCCCCAGCAACTCCCTCTTCCAAAATGGCTGACTGGGCCCCTATTCCAACTCCTAAGCATTTGCATTTTGGGCTTATTTGGGCATTCGCTTGGGTACCTAAAAAATATAAGTGCACACAAATTGCTTGTGTGTGTATATTCCTACAAAGTATCATGCGTACAATTGATTTGCACACATGCAAAAGCTGTAGGTTGGATATCAATGTGTGCAAAAAAATAGAAAAAAAAACATATGAAATGCCTAAAACTTCATTTAAAACAAAGATGAACGAAATTTTTGGGGGGCCTGCACGTGCCAAGGATCAGACTGACAAATAAGGGAATATACATTTTCCTGCAATAAAATAGTTCCTAATCTTAATAAACAGGGGTTTGGGCTCTATTTGAGGCAACAGAGGGATAACTGACTAGCCTAAGGTCATATGCAGCATCAATGGGATTTGAATCCAGGCTGCTCTGGTTCTTGACCATCAGACTATTAGTAGAGTGAGAGGGTCTTAGGTGTTAGGAAGGGATACAAAGACAAATGAATGAGAGAACCAGAGAGAAGGCGAGAGTAGGAAGATTGGGGGCTGAGAAAGAGATGGCCAAGGGCGGAGGGAGACGGGAGATAAATGTTTATTTGGTAGAGGGAGAAAGGACCATGATGTACTAGGAAAGGATTAGAGATAAATGTGAGAGAGTGAAGATCAAGAATGGTAAGAAATGGAGAGTAAGCACTGAAGAAGGGTGTGAGAGAAAATCTTGAATTTGAGGGAAGAGTCCAAGACGTTGATGTGGGATAAAAGGGAGGAGAAATGGAGAAGAGTGTAAGAGAAAGAGGAGGATCTAGAAAATCAAGGAGGAAGAGAAAGAATAGAAAAAGGAGGCAAGAAAGAAGGGAAGAAAAGGGTAAAGCAGGAGAGAGAAGGAGGAGGATCTATTAAAATATATACTCTGAAGAAAAGAGACAATAATAAAATGGAAATAGAAAAGAAAAAAAGGATACTAGAAAGAGAACAAAAAGCTCCAGAGAATGAGCAAAAAGATACAATAAGACAGAAAATCAAACCAGAAGCACTAAAGTTTAAAGACTATTAATCCCTCATCAGTGTAAAATACCCTGTTCAAAGTCTCAGGACCTGGATGTGTTTCCAACATAGAATTTACATGTTGAGCCCAGCAGGATTTTGTTAACTGATGTGAATTTTATCTGATGCATAATTAATTCTCTGGTATGTAGTTCATACTCGCCAGCAATGAGTGTTTTTTTTTATTGGGTCTCAAATATTTTGTGTTTTTCATTATGTTTTGAATGCAGATTACTATGACTTTCCACAGGGGATAGTCCACTGAACAAGCCCTCCTCCCAATGAAGCACTTCTTCAAACTCTGCCAGGTAATGAAACAAATGTTTCCAGGATGCATAGAAAAATCAATGGAGCGGTGTTTAGTGTCTGTACAGGGGGTGGGGGTGCGGGGAGAAGGAAGAGATGGATTGGATTAGCCTGCACAGCTTGGACTTGAGTTGAGAGCCATTCGAGTGAATGATTTCATGCAACAAGCTGTTAAAACCTGCTGTGAAAGGGAGCTTTAACAGCTCGACATTAAAGTCTTACTCCTCTGGAGAAAAAAAAACCCTCAGCTCTTCATATTTATAAAGATGAGCAGCCTCCATTAGCCTCTTTCCCATCATGCACTTGAGCAAGCTACTGGGTTCTCTTGAAAGAAGGCAAGACAAAATTTTTCCAACGGCAGATTTTGACAGAAGCTCAGCATATGACAAATTAGTGGTGATCCGGGAAAAGGAGAAGGGTGACACCCTTCTAAATCGAATTACATGCAGATAAACATGTAAAGAACATTTTGGGGGGGGGGGGGATTGCCAAAGCCATGTAGGCGATTTGCAGACCTACAAACCTCCTAAATGGAGCTCAGTGGGATATTAAGCCGTACTAAGATGGTTAGTGCTGCTGGACATCCTCAGGTGCACCACTAAATGCCCTGACACTGGCCGGCTAGAATCAGGGTGTGCCAGCGGTGGGGTGCAGGCAGCACCCAAGGATTACTGACTAGTGCCGATATTCAGCCGCTAGGCAGTTATCCCAAAGAGGTGAAAATTAGACACTAGAAAGTCTGCCACTGTGATGCTATCCGGCCGACTCAAATAGCCAATGCCGGTGGCTAGATATAGCCCTGGCATTGAGTATCCAGAGTCAGAGTTCAGCGGTGATGGCTAGCCACTTTACAAGTCCATGGCTTGTGCAACGAGGTTATTGCTAATATGGGCCATTTTGATCAAAGTTAGTCCCATCCCTGGACCTTGATTGTTTTCTTTTTTGGATGTTTCTTCCAAATGAGCTGAGTTAGCCACTCTCAGAGACAGTGTGTTGAGTGTGATGGCCATTGATCTTACCCAGTATAGAATTTATTATATTGTAGTATTGCTGGCACCTCCACTGGGTAGACAGACGCACAATAAGGAGTGCCTAAATTAAGGGGAATGTTTCCTAAGCTGTGCAGTTAATGTGTGCTTGAGCACGCACTGAGCTAACATGCACCCAAAACAGACTGTGTGGTTATTTCCGGGCTGTTGAGCACATGATGGAGAGGGAAATGGGCAGGGTAGGGGTGGAGAGTGGGCATTGACTACACATTACGGTTAGCGCAGGGGCTATTGACACATGTTCATCATCCATGTTGCAGTTCATGCTGGTGCATTTAACACCCTCTCAATGGGTGTCATAAAGCGCATCTCTGTTACGTGTCAGTGCTGCAGGTACGTATTAGGGTACAAACCAGGGTGGAATCTGCTGGAGCCATGCTGTGAATGCCCACGACTGTTGCATGTACCACCTGTTAATCTTTACTCTCAACACATGATACCTGCAAAAGATTAGCGCTGTCGCCTAATGGTTAGAGCACAGACTTGGGAACCAAGAGACCAGGTTTCAGTTCCCACTAGCACTCCTTGTGGCCTTAGGGAAGTCACTTTACCCTCCATTGCCTCAGACGAATCCAAGTTATCAATGTCCCTGTTTCATGTGCATTGTAAAGTTTAAGTTACCATGTAAACTGCTTTGACTAAATGATAAAGTGGTATAAACATAAACATCCCCCTAAGTGTGAAAACAGGCACCTGCTTAGGCTGACTTTTATAAAAACACAGAGATGCCTATGTATCTTTATACAATTCTAGCCTAAGAGGCATAATGTGCCCGTAGCTTGCAGGTATGATCCCTTACACCTGTCCTGCAGCTGGTGTAAATGTCCGTGTCTATAATTTTAGGGACGCATGTAAATTATGGCACGTACTTGAACACTGTGCCCATGCTTGGCCCAAACTCCACTGCCCTGTGCTTGCCTACGAGTAAAGTAAGCACCATCATGCCAAAGTACATATCTTAAATCAGTCGGTATTTTTATAAGATGGCATTTACATGCATATGTGGAATGATTTTATCAAATTACCTCCTAAATGCTAAAGGAGGCGTGAGGGAAGGTTTACAGCCCTCAGAGCACACACTTTTGCTAGCAGATTTTTAATTAGTATTGATTTATTCATTTATTTGAATGTAGCTTACATCTTTTCCTGGAGATTTACATTCAGGTACAATAGCTGTTTCCTTGTCCTCAATCCACGTTTATACCTGAAGCAACAGATTCTACTCTCTGAAAATAGCTCTGCGGGTCCCATAATACATCATGACAGGGATGTTAAAAATCCAGAACTGGATCGGAGTAGCTTGTCAGCTCTGCAGATCAAGAATGAAATTTACAGATTAGCTGGGACCTAGGGACTTATTTCTCATAATAGTCTATGTTTCATAAAGATCGTGTACTTTTGCTTGTAGTTAGATGGGAAACTCTACTTTCCACAGCCAGGCACACAGCAGCTCTGCTCTTATTCCCCCCCCCCCCCCCTTCTCCCTCTTTACTCAGGAATCCGCAGCTTGCTCTTCAGAAAGAATTTACCCCATCATCCATTCTGACTGCTCCTCAAATGAGCTTTCCCTCCATTCTCTTTCTTTCTTCTCCAAGCACTAGCCAGACTTATTCCTCAAGTTAAGATTAACATGTCAAAGAGCATAGGACTGCCATGAGTTCAGTTCTGCGTGAATGCATGCACATTCATTGGGGTGTATGTTGCTGTCAGTGTATGTCCAGACTTGTGTGTATGTAAGGCTGCAGTTGTAATGAGGAGGCGCAAGAAATAAAGAAAGTAATTTGGACTTAGGTGGTACCGTTCTTCCAAATAGGATGCAATATCCTTTACAATTTAATTTCTCAGAGATGCACAACCAGCGCTTTTGGGGTTTGATAGTTTATAATTTATAGTTTACAGTTTATTAATTTGATATACAGCAAATCAATAAAGCTGTCTAAGCGGTTTAAAATAGACTGCAGTAGTTCTCAACCCTGTCCTCGGAGCACCAAGCCAGTCAGGATACCCACAGTAAACATGCATGAGATAGATTTGCAAGCAGGGGAAGCAAAGCATGCAAATTTATCTCATGCATATTCATTGTGGAGATCTTCAAAACCAGACTGGCTACATGAGTCCAAAGGACTGGGTTGAGAACCCCTGGTCTAAGGGCACATTTCCAGAATCTGCCCCATTCATGGACGTGTCAAAGGAAAAATGATGGTGGGGGGGGGGGTGGCAATGAGGAGCTAAACTTATTTTTCTAAACTCAGATGCCCTGTCAGGTGACAAAGATGGGAACTGAACCCAGATATCAAGATTTTTCTTGACTCAAAATTCTATGATTTAGCCATTCTAGGCCACACCTCCCTAGATTGGATTGGATTGTGCCTTTAAAAAATAGGCTCCCAAAACCAAACACAATAGCATGCAAATTTTCACAGAGAGATTTACACCTGTTTTAAAGAAGGTGTAAATTACTGCATGTTTTGTATAAATCATGTGGTTACATCACAACTCCCCTCAAATTGCCCACCCAAGAACATCTACAGTGGTCCACATAAAGATGTGCATGGTCTTTTAGTGGATATATGTTTTATGCATGTGAAGGCCCATTTTACAGACTATGTTGAGATCAGAATTGAGACTGAGACATGCTCAATTCCGGTAATATTTTACAAAAAGGCACAGCTGAACATGAAGCCTTTTGTAAAATACATACAAAAGATATTTTGGCTTTGCTGCCAAATACTGCCATTTTACAAATGTACACATGGGAAAACAGTCTAACACGGGGGTTTCCACATGGATGTGCTGGTACTTTGACGGGGAAATGATAATTTTGTCACTTCCACTAGAAAGTGCGAGCACTTCCACATATAGCTGGGCCATTTTGCAAATTTTTACCAATAATTATCACCAATTAAGTATTGAGCCCATAATTTTGGTTATTTTTTATTTTGGAAAAGGAAATAAACAGGGGGGTTATTCTGAGCCACGAATAGCGGGGATGGACATCCCAATGGGACAACCATCCCCACTATTCGTGCCGGCTCCTGCCCCGACTAACTTCCCCAACGGTTGTGCGGGGAAGTTAGACGGGGGCGAGGAATGGGCAGCCCAGGGGCGGAGTCTGGTTGGACAGTGGGCGGTCGTTGGCCCTGGACGTACAGGGCCGATTCTAATGTCGGCCAGGTACGTTCAGGGTCAGCAACATGTGCGGGAAAGTTATTCCAGCTCTGAGGTGGAATAACTTCCCTGGACGTGATTTTTTTAAGTGCCCTGGGCTCGGATGGGGCAGGGGAGCCCAGGGACATTCCCCGCCGCCCAACCCTGGCCTTAGGAGGCAGATCAGGGGTCAGGCTGTGGTGAATAAACTCCTTTTTCAGGCAGCTGGCATCATGGCTTTTAAATAGAGCTGTGGTACCATGGCAACATAACACCATGGCGCCATGGCTCCATTTAAAAGCCCTGACTGAATTAGCCAGGGTCAGTCCTACATGTGCAGGCCGGACAACCGGACAGAATTGCAGTCCTGGCCTGCACATGCAGGACTGTTCATGATTCTGATCCCGCGGTGCTAGACGTGCCCCATGGGATCAGAATCGCGATCCCCTCCGTACATCCAGTTCAAACCGGATGTACAGAGGGGATCTACATCTGGGACAGAATCAGGCCCCAGGGGAATTACTTAATCGCTAGTGTAAAACCCTGGCCAAAACGAGCACATTTGAAAAATCTATTCACGCCTCAGCGCAGGTGTAAATCCGTGTGAACATTTGGAGCTATCTATGTGGATTCCGTTTGAAAACCTGCGAAGACATGTTTAGATTTTTGGTCCAGGCCACACCCAAACCATGCCTCCACCATTCCCCTTTGGAATTTCTACATACTTTGCATTTCCACATATAAATAACGGTTTTCTGAAATCGCATTTATATGTGTATTCCAATCTCCACATGTAAATGCTGCTATCTAGACATGGAGATACTTCTGAAATGACCCACTTTATATAATTATTCTCAAAAAGAAGTGTTTAAGCACAGAAATAGGTTGAATGGGTCAGGGTATCCTGGCCAGAGACATCCAAGGACCTGTGACTCCTGACTTAGGGATCCCATGTTGAATAGTAACAAGGGTTTTCAGTTCTTCGGAACCCATGTCCATTCATTTTGTTTGTCCATCATATTTTACCATTCATTTCAAAATGAATGCACATCCCTAAAACCCGTGTATGTGGCTCTATCTGTGATCTCACGTCCCATGCAATATTCATATCCCTGTGGAAGTGAAGTTCCACAGTAGCTTCAAGGGCAGAGGGCTAGCCAAATGGTAGCCTAATCTTTGAGAAAACCAAGGTTTGAATCCCACTAGTACACCTTGGGTAAGCCACTTTAACCCTACTTTGCCTCAGGTACAAACTTAAACTGTAATCTCTGTAGAGACAGGGAACTATCTGTTTGTAACTGCAAGGTGTGAGCTAAATAAAAACCAGTCTTCTCTTCATGCTGTTCAGTCTATCTACTTTTCTGCCGACTCCTCTCCCAGCAATTCATCCCACATTCCAACTAAAAAGCCACTTTTAATATCTTTTCTTTACAGACAGATTTTGCAGTTGATGTGCCAACCTTTTCTTCCAGGCCACCTGCAGCATCCTTGGCCTCTTTTCCCATCCTCCCTCACAGACTGTTTCCTACAATACTGCCCAGCCACTGACCACCACAATCAAGAAACAGGTTAAGTGACTCTGGTCCAAAATGCTCCAATGGTTTTGATACCTAGAGCCCACCCATGCTTCTTTCATGTGCTCAGTTGGCTGGCCGTCTCTCCAAGTTACAGACCGATGCTTGAATGAAAGCTAAAGCCAGACTTCGCACATCATATTATGAACTGATTTACATGCACTGCATTTTTGCCACCTCAGCAAACCTTTCATGTGAATTTACTGATCCCAAAGATGCATCAGGAATTTCAATCCTGCTGACTCAGTCTTATGAGTTAATGACTTATACCCTCTGTACAGCTGAGTGGTCAGAAACATTTCACCTTTGTTGAAAACAAATAAATCGAGGGAAGAATTTTTTTTCCTTTCTATTCCTTTTCTTCTTTGACCTGCAATTTCTACCTGACCCTTCTGGGATTCTAGTTTAATTACAGCTGGCCTCTTTTAGTTATGGCACTATGAGCTGTCATTTGCAACTACCTGGAAATTTCTTCTTAATTTATGTCCCCATCCTCCCAGTCATTGCAGTGACCGTTCCCTATGACAGTGAGTGGGCTAACTTACTGTACCCTGCAATCATGGGCCCTAAATTCAGGCACTTGGCATCACCATTGTGCAATAAACTAGGATCCCCCCGCCCAAGGGATTGTGATCATCACTGTGCAGTATCCCTTGGAAACAGAACTCCTGACCTGGGAATTGAACCAATGTCTTCTATATACCAATGCATAGCATGACCACTCAACTAGCCCTCTTTTGTCCTCTGATTTCCCCTTTCTCTTTCCTGATGTCATCTTCTTTTTCTTTCGGCTTTAATCTTATTGTCTCCTTTCCTCCGATGTAATTTTCATGTTCCTCCATGCATGTGCTATTATTTCTCTGTTTTGCTAACCATGCCATATTCACCTAAGAGAGGTTATAAAAACACTTCCTAAAGTTCAAGTTCTGACTTCTCTCTTGGTCTTCTTGGGTCCTTCTCTTTGTTTTCATGTTCATTCCCCCCCCCCCCCCCTTCTATTTCTCTTTCTTCTTCTCTAAAACGCTTTCCATCCTTCTCCTTTTTGTCTCTCTCTGTTCTTGTCACACTGTCCCTCTGTTCTTGTCACACTGTCCCTCGCTGCTTGGTGCCTAACAGTGCTGATAAAGTTACTAAATCTTGGATCTGAATGCAAGATCGTGTGGATTTAAAAACCACCATGTTGATATGTTTGCAGGATTGATTTATAAATGAGTTCTCAGCTGTATTACTGTCAATTGCAACACATACTGCAGCCAACAAAACAGAATTAATCAGGTGACTGGTATTTATTTAGCTATGTTTGGGTACCATTCAGAAGAAGATATCATGGTGGTTCACAGCAAATCTGGGGTGTCAGTACCAATAATAATTGTAGTAAAATAAAATTAACATGTAAAATAGTACATATAATCTGGAAATTAAAGTCAATAATAACAGACATTAAACAAGAAAGGAAATCTGATTACAGTCATAGGGAAAGGGCAGGGATTCTCAACCCAGTCCTCGGGACTCACCTAGGCAGTCAGGTTTTCAGGATAATCACAATAAATACACAGGAGAAAGATTTACATGCAGTGCCTCCATTGTATGCAACTTTTTCTCCTGCACATTCATTGTGGCTATCCTGAAACCCTGACTGGCTAGGTGTGTCACACGCACTGGGTTGGGAATCCCTGATCTAAGGGGTATGTTTACTCAGTTGCACTAGGGTTTTGACGGTATTGCGCAGTTAGGGAAGATATCAATGCAAGGTACGTGCAAAACCATGTGCTACCTGTTGGGGGCTTTACAGCATGGCCCCAGCAGATATATTATAGGTGTATTTTTAAACTATACTTAAAATTATAACTGCTCCAAGGCAAGTGTAACTTTGTGCTTCTCCATGGCAGTAAGAATATGCACGTTTTACCGGTCCTATTACAAGTTTAGACCCAAGTTTAGATTCTCAGATAAGCAAACAAGCATTTCTTATTACTCTGCATTCTGTTAAATGCTATACGAGTCATGAAAATCTTAGTCATTAAAGATATAATGAACTTTTAAACCACAGAAAGCAATTAGCAGAAGAAAAGTTTTGGAGTAATCAGCGGAAGAAAAGTTTTGAAATAATCAACGGAAGAAATGCTTGAAATGTTGAAAGACACTGGTAGATACTTTTACATATAAAAAAAAGAAAAAAAAGGGATCTTTCGGGTCCTTGATGCAAAGAAGGGGATTGGTGTTTAGAGGTTTACCTCATCAGATCCCTCCCCGCTCTAGTCTGAGACCGGTTCCCTAAATAAAATAGCGTTTTTGATATAGTGAGAGAATGGAGCAATATTTGTAATAGGACTGGTATATTGATTGCTCCAACAAAACCCGATAGGTGATTGTTTGATATGCACGTTTTATACAAAGTGAAGGCACATCTCAATACGAGGAGATCAGAATTCAGATGTCAATGTCGGGATTTAGTCCATTCCAATGGTTTTTTAAAAACAGCTCTGCAAAACCTGGAGCTAAAATGCATAGAAGGATAAGCAGGAATGCACATGCACTGACATCCATGCACAGTGGGAGGAGCCATGTCACCTATGTTATGTGCCGGCATTTCACTACCTGCATGTGTAAACGGCAGCTCTTCTGCATGCATCGGAGTCATTTCACAAACTTAGACATGTAGATGACATGGCTTACAACTGAGGATATCATCTTTAAATGACTTCAAATTTGTAGGAGGAAATAAAGTAGGTGGAATTAAAGGACTGGTTGAAATGCACACATTTTAAAACTTACCCATGCCAGAGAGTAGCTGTAAATCCCGATGGAGAATTTGGGCCTTATGTGTGCATTTCCTACATGAAAAGAGGAATACATGTAGATTTTTGTCCTACCCGGATCACGCCTCTGGCATGTCCCCTCGAAACTTCCACATTCTAATGACGGGATAGAGGTGATATGATTGAGACGTTTAAATACCTCCATGGCATAAATGCACAGGGGGAGAGCCTCTTTCAATTGAAAGCAAGTTCTGCTATGAGGGGACATGGGATGAGGGTGAAAGGGGATAGATTCAGGAGTGATATGCGGAAATATTTCTTTACGGAAAGAGTGGTGGATCCGTGGAATAGTCTCTCAGTGGAGGTGGTAGAGATGAGGACAGTATCTTAATTTTAAAAAGCATGGACAAACAGAGAGGATCTCTAAAGGAAAAAAGGGGACTGTTGTAGTTGTTGATATGGAAGGACAGACTAGATAGGCCATGTGGTCTTTTTCTGTCATGCTTCTATGTTAATGTAGGAGGTTATTCTTGCTGATATTTGGAAGGTAATCACACAGAATAATGTTATGTTAAGGGGCACCAGGTAACAAATTTCTGTTTTTTCGCAGGACACTATGCGTATGCTTACTGCACATGACATGCACCTGCAGAATTTACAGAAAGAGTCTGACAAATTAATTTCACAGATTTCTACCTGCACAATGTATCTACTTCAAATATTAAGGATTCTATGTTTATTCATCAGCAGTTGGAGCTTTGGGAAAATACCACTCGTTCCAGAAAGTTGCGCTTCCTTAATTTTTCCAAAAACCTTATCTGTCCCTGATCATGCTTTTCATAAATATTTTAAGAACATTCTTTGCATTCCAAGTTATAAGCAAATTTTAGTATCAAACTGTTATTATGTTTCCCCTAGGCGTTTGGGGGAGGACCCACCAGAGGGTAACCGTGGGATAGGAGAGTCCTTCGTTTTATCTGACTTTCTTGAATCTTCTAAGGAAGTATCTCAACTCAGTCTACTCTGGTGAAGACCTTCTCCCTTGCTGGGAATAAATCCTTTATTCTTAAGTTATATTTCAGGAAGAAAAATGATTTGTTTTATGGGGCTAAGATTATGATTTTCCCAGATGTTTCCAGGGTGACTCAGTTATGAAGGAAAGCTTTCTTTTGAAAGATAAGGTTCAGGCTATGGAGTGAGTTTCTTTTTATTTATTTAACATTTTTTATATATCACCTTTCATGATGGTTTACATTGAACAGTGCATTATAACTTGGAGATAACTACTTTACAGGGAACATGGGCAATGGAGAGTTAAGTGGCTTGCCCA
The DNA here is from genome assembly GCA_033557465.1 of Ichthyophis bannanicus. NCBI lineage: Eukaryota > Metazoa > Chordata > Amphibia > Gymnophiona > Ichthyophiidae > Ichthyophis > Ichthyophis bannanicus. The sequence continues at coordinate 156,428,836 of CM066032.1, read as the reverse complement.
AGACCACAAGGAGCACCTGTGGGACTAGAAACCCCAGTCCTTCCAGCCCAAGGTTGCTGTTCTCTAGTAGGATTTGAACCCCTGACCTTCTGGCCTGAGGTAACTTGCCCCAACCACTAGGCCACTCCTCCCTTAAGAGTTCTGTGCAAATGCCTGGTTACATATCAGGGGACTCAATATGTTTTTTGGGCTGTTTACAGCTTGAGAACTTTCTGAAAGATAAAGCGCCTGTTTAAGTCCAGTGGGGTGGGATTTTCTTTGATATTGTTGGACTGTAAAGTGTTTTTTTCTTTCTTTTTTCTTCGTGTGTTTTTTGAGACGATCTTAATGCCTAGTTTTTTCTGTTTACCCGCTCACTTGTTTAAGGTAATCTCTTCTCCCGTGATGTGGGCTACAATATAGTAAGGGTATTTATTTCCTGACATGTTTCTGATGGATCTTTTGCTTGTCTGTTAAGCAATGGTAAAAATGTAATAAATAAAGAAGCCTGCATGTAAATGCATACTCCAAGCATATTACAGGCCCACCGCCACACATCTGAGTATCTGAAATGGCAGACCAGGACGTGCTAGTCTCATATCATAGTCTGAAATGCCCTAGCTGGAATGTCCAAGTTCTGCAGGCATGCGTTCAGCACGGAGCCCGTCTCCATAACCGGTTATGGGGGGATGCATTTTTCAGGGTGCAGATGGAATGATCTCAGAAGGCACTTAGACGTGACTCCCTTCACTGTTGTCACTTTCCCAGATTTCTCAACGTTCTGCTCTGAATGTCCCAGATTCTTCCTAAAATCCCACTTTATAGGTCTTTATAAAATTAGCTTAACATAGGCACCTACTAGGCATTCATGCATAGGTGGCCTGTAATAAAATTACCCTCTGCAGGTATCACTTTGGCAACAGATGTACCCACTGTTAAAAGAATAAAGTTATTGGTATTTCCTGTGTTGCCTCCCCTCCTGTTCCTTGCACACTGTTTGGAAGGGGAGAGACTAGCACAGGAAGCAAAGGCTGTTCTTTCTTTCATGAAATTTGAGGTACTGATGAATAGTCATTAATCGAGTCATGGGTGCTCATGCATAACAAATTACTCTCGGTGCCATCCCAAAACTACAAACTAGATGATCAACTAAGTCTGGCTAATTGAAAAGCCAGCCCTGGTAGTTACAATACAAAACAGTGGTGATATGGCTAAAATGGGCTTCAAAGAAGACATTGGGGTAATTGTCACAGAGTGGTGATTAACTAGCAGTGGAATGACTACACTGAGCTTCCAAAATGTTTGTGTAAACTGCATGGAGGGCTCATAGCTAAAACCCAAAGTTCTGGGAGCAGTAGAAGGCTTGATTTCTTTTTCGTAACAGCCTCACTCAAAAGCTAATATATTAAGCTCCAAAAAATTTCACAGCTTAGCAAAATAAGAAGATAAATATCTGCCCTAGGAAGAAAGGCTGAGGTTAGGGCTCTTCAGCTTGGAGAACAAACATCTGAGGAAAATAGGCCTATGGTATCATGGCTGAACAGGCAAACAGAGAACAGATGTTTAATTTTTCAAATAAGGGCGTTCTATGAAACCAGATAACAGATGAAGTATCTTTCACTCAATGCACAATTAAGCCGTGGGATTTACTGCTGTGGGATGTGGTGTTGAAGGCAGTTAGCAGGAAAAGCCCATAAACCATAATTAGCCAGGTAGACTTGGGGAAGTCATGGCTTATCTCTGAGACTGAGCAGCAAAGAAAGCATTTGGGCACAAATTGGCCAGCGTCAAAGGTAGGATACTGAGGTCAATGGGCTTTCGGTCTGACCAGTATGATACAGCTTGTGTCCTTAGGTTCTTATATCACAATGGGGTCAGTTGGCAAAGCTTCTGGGGAGGGGGGGCATATTCAAAACAATTAATTGCTGTGAGTGGGAAATTCAGCATCACATAGGCCATGTGTGTCGCTGAACAGCCCCTCCTAATAAAACTAGACGCCCCGATTTCTAACCGTGTAGCAATGGGATGTTCCAGGGCTGACGCTGACAATAACCAGTCAGTGGAGCTATTCAGCCGCTGACCGATGATGCTAAACCAACTAAAGTTAGGCACTAGAAACGTTCATCAAACTTTAGTCAAGATAGCTAACTGGGCAGTGGCTGAATATTACTGCTTACCAGTCAGCTAACGCACTATCCAGGTGGACCAGATATTCAGTGCCGGTGGCCGGATAGGACTTTGGTACTGAATATCTGGGGCTATGTTAAAGCTTTAAATGCCCTGGCTGCTGCTGCTGAATATTACCCCCCCCCCCCCACCCCTCCAGGTGTCTAACTTTGGGAGTTAGTTGCCTAAATTGATACTTTTTGAAAATTGACTAGGGTTGAATTCCTAAATTTAAGTACCTATTTTCACTAGCCTTCTAAAGTTTTCTTTTTAAGTGCCGTCAAGTCAATGCTGACTCCTGGCGACCAAGCAGTCACTGGGTTTTCTTAGCAAGCAAGGTATGACAGGAAGTAGATTGTGAGGCCTTTTCTTAGGGCTGAATTCCTAAATTTAAGTGCCTATCGTCACTAACCTTCTAAATATAGGTCTGTAAAAATGGATGGGATCAGATCGGGGGAAGTCAGACACTTACCATTGATTTCCACCACGAGACACCTAATTTATGTGTCTAAATGTAGGTGAATAACTAGCAGGCCAAAACTTTGAGAACCTCAGTTTTAAACACCTAAATTAGGTGCTTTTTTTTGTAAACTCATTGCGTGGAAGAAAGGCCTAGCAATCTACTTCCAGTTGTGTCTCGCCAAGAAAACCCAGGAGCTGGTTGCCCAAAGGCAGCCTTGGCTTGATGGCACACATTGAATTTTGCGGGCTGAAAATTTACCAGACTTTGAATGACTTACCTAAGTGTCTCAGTTTTTCAATGTCTAGTTTCCTTTGTATATTGGCAGCCATGCTACTATGGATGGCAGGCTAGAATTAGTGTCACAAACTTCAAGAGAAAAGTGAGGCCGGCTGATTTATAGCATAGGTCTGGAAATTATTCAGCCCAGACCTTTTAATGATATATTAATTCTGCTTTTGACACAGGTGTTGAAAAATGCAGTGCAGGATAAGATCAGTCTTTGTCATCAAGTGATGCCCCAGAGGATCAGAGCGGAAGAAGAAGGAGCAGTCATCAAAGCAACATTGAGCATGATGAGATGCTTTACCTATTGCAGGGAGCCGAGGAAAAGACCACACTATACCCACCCCTCTGTGGCGATTTGCCAGTAGCATGGCTGCACTTAGTGTCAGCTGATAGCAGACAAACCAGATCAACACAGTGCAGCTGGCTTTTATGTATAGCAGATGATAGGAGAGAAATGTGTGGACTCTGCATAGAAGTAGACCACGTTCCAAATCATTATTGTCCGGCGCCATGTGTTCACCGAGTTCACGCTGATAAGAAGGAGCAGAACCGCTGTAGAACAGAACATCTAAACCCACTCCTTGAAGCCATTCTAGTAAAATAGGGTGGCAAGAGTATCCAACAAGTTGATGAAAACCAGGAGAATTAACATCACAGCACCGCTGTTATCCATTTCCCAGCACAAATGGTTAATAAAGAGACTAGAACTGTGTTTGTACCATGAACTGGGCAAAATCCCGGCTGAAAGGATCTGACAAGTCCTGCTTATTTATAACTGATGGGCAACAGTCCTTTCAGTCATCTTACCCCAAAAAAGGAACTTTGATATGGTCTATAACTTCCAGGGTTGCTGGTATCAAACGAGTACTTCTTCAGAACTAATGAGATCATTGCATCTTTTAGCAGGTTCAGCATAACTCCTCTCCTTAAAGATGCCTTGATGATACTTGTAGGCCAGCCTAATAAAGCCTTACTAGCTGATTTAACTGGCTAGGATGGACAAGGCTCTGCCAGGCAAGTGGTGGGGGTGATCTCTGCAAAGACTATTGATGCTTTCTCGATATCACTGATTGAAAATTAAACAGCGCATTCTCATTTAGCCAAAGCTTCCTCTGATTCTATACTGTTCATGGCTTGATGAAAATATTCAGGGCAAAAGGGGCAGCTGCCCCAGGCTCCTCCATAACAGGGACCCAGCTGCTAATAGATAAATGTATCCCCAAAGTGACTGGTCCATCAGTCCTCTCCTGCACGATGCAAGATCTTGTGCTGGATGTTGCATGCCCCTCTGAGTCAGTGCCAATAGTTTGGGCCCCAAAGTCGCTTATCAAAGAAAAAAAAACAAGCCAGCAATCGCAAATTCACAGTCAATGAGTAGTTGTCTGCTTGCTCAGTGTTTCCGCATTGCTCTTTCTCCACGCTGCATATTGACCTATGCTGGCCTGATGCGGGTCCCAAAGAGGCATGGATGCTTGGGTCCTGCAAGTCGTGGTGCATGGTGCATTTAACAAGGCTACGTCAGGTATTCAAGGAGTCCATCTGGTGATGAGCATCAGCGTGCCCAGCAGTCAGGACCTTCTCTTCCTCCTAAAGAGTTGTAAGTAGGCAACTGTGTATCTGCATTCTATCTAAGGCCAGGCATATATGGATGTGTGCACCAGGGGAGAGCAAAAATAAAAATGAGAGGGGATCTATCCTCAAAGGTTTGCCCAGGACCCCATAAGTGATTAAAGCAGCCCTGAATATATTCAGATCTTTAGCAAAGGCCTCACTGTCTAATTCTGTCTTCACATGACTTAGTTTTGAAACTCAGGTTCTGATGTTTGAAAAGGACTTACACCAGGAAACTGTATTACCATGACCTAAAACTGTTGCGAATAAACAACTCCAAATCCTTTCTAAACTGTTTCTCCATAGGGCACCGAAAAGATGGTGAATGAGGTCTTGATATGTCTGGGGTGAATGATGGCGTCTGACATTTCCAAGCACCACAAACTTTCAGAAAATAAACTAGCCTCATTAATTCTAGTAAAGGGCAACATACTTATTTAGCAATGTCTTCTTTTTTTTTTTTCTTATTCTTTCTTCTCCTTTATTGTCTAAGGACCTCATTATCATTAATGACTTCACAAATTGCATTTGCAAGTAGAACACTGAAATATTTAATGAATGGTTTACATGGCAAATGTTCTCTCGGTAAATGAGTACATTTTTGTCTCACACTTTACCCTTTCTCTCTCTCCTCTTCCATTTTTTGTTCATTGCTGGTCTCTCATCATTTCTTTCTGCCATTCTATCTTCTCTTTTCTATCTTTCTTTTAGAGCTTGGAAACTATTTGGCATGATAATTTCTACATTTTTTGCCAGAGTAGAAAAGGGTAGAAACATAGAAACATGATGGCAGAAAAAGACCACATGGCCTATCTAGTCTCCCTTCCATATAGGCTACTGCAATAGTCCCCTCTTTTCCCTTAGAGATCCTCTGTGTTTGTCCCATGCTTTTTTGAATTTAGATACTATCCTCATCTCTACCACCTCCACTGGGAAACTATTCCACACATCTACCACTCTTTCCATAAAGAAATATTTTCACATATTACTCCTGAGTCCATCCCCATTCACCCTCATCCTATGTCCCCTCGTAGCAGAGTTTGCTATCAGTCGAAAGAGGCTCCTGTGCATCTATGCCATGGAGGTATTTAAACATCTCAATCATAACTCCTCTATCCCACTTTTCCTCTAAGGTATACATATTAAGATTCTTAAGTCTGTCCTCATATGCTTTATAACGAAGACCACTAACAATTTTAGTAGCCACCCTCTGCACTGACTTCAACCTGTTTATATCCTTTTGAAGGTGCGGTCTCCAGGACTGCACACAATACTCCAACTGAGGTCACACCAAACAGCTATACAGAGGCACTATCACCTCCTTTTTTCTGCAGGCCATTCCTCTCCCTCTGCACCCAAGGATCCTTCTAGCTTTCGCCATCGCCTTTTCTACCTGTTTAGCTACTTAAAGATCATCAGACACAATCATGCCAAGGTGCCCGCTATTCTTTTGTGGACAGAAGTACTCCCCCCACCCCCCCAACACTGTACCGCTCCTTTGGATTTTTGCAGCCCAAATGCATGATCCTGCAGATCCTGCATTTTTAGCATTAAATTTCAGCTGCCAAATTCTAGACCATTCTTCAAACTTACTTGGATCTCTCCTCATGTTATCACTCCTTCCTGGGAGTCTACTTTATTGCAGACTTTGGTATCATCTGCAAAGAGGCAAACTTTATCCAACAGCTTTTCCGCAATATCGCTAACAAAGATGTTAAAAAGAATCAGACCAAGGACAGATCCCTGTGGCACATCACTGGTAACTTCCCTCTCCTCAGAATGAGCACCATTTACCTTTACCCTTTGTCACTTCTCACTCAACCAATTTCCAACCCAAACAGTAACTTTAGAGTCCATCCCTAGGGTGCTCAGTTTGTTTATACATTGCCTGTGTGGAACGGTGTCAAAGGCTTTACTGAAATCCAGGTACACCACATTTAGGGCTTTCTCTCGGTCCAACTCCTGGTCACCCAGTCAAAAAAATCAGATTTGTCTGACAAGACCTGCCTCTGGTGAATCCATGCTGCCTCAGATCCTGTAATCTATTAGACATTAGAAACTTTATTATTTTCTCTTTGAGCAGCGTTCCAGTAATTTACTCACCACAGAGGTTAGATTAACTGGCCTGTAGTTTTCAACCACATCCTTACTTCTGCTTTTGTGTGAAGGGACCACATGTGCCTCTCTCCAGTCCTCTAATATTCCAGAAATTACTCCAAACAAACAGACTTTTACTCTGAGAAGTTGACCCTAATCGGTTTGTGGGTCTCTCCAGTCCTCTGGCACCTCTCCTGTCTCCAAAGAGGCATTGAAAAGGTCAGTCAGTGGATCTGCTAGAATATACCCATGTTCCCTCAGTATTCTCGGGTATATCCCATCTGGTCCCATCGCTTTGTCTACTTTAAATTTAGCTAGTTTCTCACAAACACAGTCTTCTGAAAATTGTTTGAGATCCCCGTTGCTTCTGTTCCTATTTGAGGGTATTTTCTGAGGTCCTGCTCCTGACCCTTCATCTGTGAACACAGAACAGAAATATTTGTTAAGCAATTCTGCTTTATTCTCATCAGCTTCTACATATTCCTCTCCTTTACCCTTTAGTCTGACAATACCACTTTTGCCCTTCCTCATCTCGCTAACATAGCTGAAAAATGTCTTATCCCCCCTTTTTATTGCACTGGCTATTTCTTCTTTTTTTAGAATCTTTGCTTTCCTGAATATTTTGCTATCTTCTATAAGTTTTTCCAAATATACGAGAGATGCCTGTCTTCCGTTCTCTGTGATCTCTTGTATTTCATGAAGGCCTCCCTCTTCTTCTTCTTCACCTTTTCAACTACTTCTTTTGAGAACCATAGCGGCCTCCTTTGCCTTTTACCTTTATTTACCTTTCTAACATAAACGTAGATTGCCCTTAAAATATCCTCTTTGAGTTTTGCCTACTGTTTTGCTACATCCCCCAGCTGTTCCCACTAATGACTCCTTGAGGTACTGGCCCATCTTGGTAAAGTTAGTTTTCCTAAAATCTAAGACCCTTGCTTTTGAATGGATTTTATCAGCCCTAGTCCTAATACTGAACCGCATCATCTGGTGATCACTTGGTGTGAGATGATCTCCCACTATAACATCAGAAACACTTTCACCATTGGTGTTGTCACGTGTCCCTATCCCCAGCCACGTGCTTAGGGGATTAGGGTTGCCATTTTTGTTCTCTTTAAAGGGTCTGAAAACTATTTCCTTTGGGAGCAGTGCCCTCTGGGAGTTGTAGTTTCCCTCTTAAAAAGGATAGTCGTGGAGACATCGAGTGAAGGCAAACATGACACAGTTTATTTCCCCAAAATATGCACAAATAAGGTTCAAACGCCAAGTATCTGGATATTTCCTCCAGGACAAAAAATACAGAAAATATTTACCTCCTTAAGTTGAGTAACTTCTCAAAGGCATTAAACAGACGCAGACGTTTCATCAATCAAAACAGGCAAATCAAAAGTACAGCTTCTTAGGTTCAGCAAAGTAAAGAATGTCTTTCTGCTTCCTTAGTGAGATAATATACAGTGCTGTGCAAGCTTGTCTTACTTAACCTGGTTCCTACCTTAGCAAGGTTAAGTTTTCTTGGTAGTGCTTTTTCCCAAAAGCATTTACTCAGGCTGCCACTCCTTAACCAAGGATTCAGTAGCCTCTGCACGACACAAAGAACAGTCCATTGGCAGCTTAGTAATCAAGGGGTCTGGTTCATCATACTCCACTTGCATTTCCTCCTGCTCTGGAATTATAATATCCTGCACTGAGCCCTCATGACCTGCCTCTGATGGAATTCTTGCTGAGGATTCCTGTAACTCCCTCCAGGACTTCTCTACCCAGTAAGGAATATGGAGAACTGTATTACTGGATATCTTTCTTTGGTTCTCTTGCCCCAGTTCCTCTCTGGGGTTTAACCATGGCTCTCTGTTGGAGGCTGGGTTCTTCTGCCTCCTGGTTTGAAACCTAGGCACCCACCTCTGAGTGTTGTGAACTTCTTGGTCAGGAACAGAAGTTTGGAACCTGCCCTGCTCTCTCCGTCTGAGCAGCTCTTGCCTGGTTTCCCTTGTGCCAGACTCTTTCCAGGTCCTTCTTCTTTCCTCTGCTTGGAACTTTCTTTCTGGGAACTTTCAGCTCAATTTCCAGTCCTGCTCTGAGTCCGTCTCTGACCCTGTCTTCCTGGACTCTCTCCTTGAATGTTTGCTTGCTCTGCTCTTCCCTTCTGAGCAACCTTTTCCTCCTGAGCAGCTCTTCTCCCCTCTGCTTTTCCCTAAGCAGGGTTTATAAAGGTGCTTCCTGGGCAGTGTTTCTCTCTGCCTTAACAGGTGTTCATAATCATGCTCCAAACCTGCTACTCCGTCAGCAGAGCTTGGGTGTGGCAGCCTAGCCTCAGAAACTCTAAGCTTGCTCTGAAGCCTGTGCACTGCTGGAATGTTTTTAAAGGTACAATCACTGATTTTCTCTAACTCTGCAGGCTCACCAGTGCCTTCCTCATCACAGTAAGCACCAAGTCCAGTATGGCTCCTTCACATGTGGGTTCTGTTACTAGTTGCCTGAATAGTTCTCCCTGTAGAGAATCCAGGATCTCCTTACTTCTAGATAACAGCACATCAGGGATGTGTCATTCCACATCCAGCATATTGAAATCACCTATCAATAGCACTTCCCCTTTCCTGGTAATGCTGAGTATGTCTTCTATTAAATCTCCATCCATCTCTTCTCCCTGTGAGGGAGATCTGTATATCATGCCAATGCAAATAGATTTCTCTTTCCCTCTTTCTAATTTAACCCACCATCCCTCCTCTCTCCCTTTTAAGCCCTATAATTCTATAGCTTTGATGTTACTTTTTATATATAGTGCCATTCTTTCTCCCCTTCCTCCTACCCTATCCTTCCTGAATAAGATATAGTCTGATATAATTACATCCCAGTCATGGTTGACCGTGAACCATGTCTCTGTAACTGCCACTATATCCAAGTTATCCTGTTCCATTGAAGCCTCAACATCTGGGATCTTATTTCCCATGCTATGGGCAATTATGCACACCACTTTCCAGATGTTGCCCCTTTTACCCATTTCTATAGAGATATTTAATGTTTCACTTTCTTGGGGGGTTTCTTCACCCATCCCCAAAGAATTTAGTTTAAAGCCCTCTTCAGTAGGTTAGCCAGTCTGCTTCTAAAGACATGTCGACCCTTCTTGGACAGATGGATGACATCTCTCCTCTGCAGCCCTTGGAACATCATCCCATGGTCCAGGAAGCCAAAACCTTCTGGTTGGCACCATTCACGCAGCCATGCATTTATCTCCAGGATGCGAGCTTCTCTGTCTCCACCTTTACCCTCAACAGGGACGATTGAAGAGAACACCACCTGCACACCTGTCTGCTTCACCCTCTGTCCAGAGCCATGAAGTCACTTTTGATACAGTCAGAGGGATACCTGGCAGAATCATTAATGCTGACATGGAAGAGCAACATTGGGTAATAATCAGTAGGCTTGATGAGTCTCAACAAACTCCCTGTAACATCTTGGATTTTAGCCCCTGGCAGACAGCACACCTCTCTGGACATCAAGTCTAGTCTGCAGATGGATGCCTAGTATTCCTCAGAAGAGAGTCAACAACCACCACTACACTTTGCTTCCTTGTGGTCGCTGATTCAGCAACTTTGGGGTGCTTGAGCTCTGGTTCTCCCCTTTCCTGGGATGCTTTCACCACCTCCACTTCTAGGGCTGCATAATGGTTCTTCAATTCAAGGGCTGGAGAAGTTGGATTGGTGATTCTGCAGGCCCTGGTGACTTGTGTCCAGCTTTCGTCATTCTGCGTGTTCCCCTCGTCACCTCTGTTAGGGAGCTTGAATGTTTCAAGAAGCATCTCATCAATGTACTTCTCACTGTCTTGAATGCTCCTCAGCCTCGCCACCTCTCAGTTCCTCCACTTCTTTTCTGAGAGCTTCAGCATGCAGGCATCCTGCACATGAAACCTGTCCTTCAACTGACATAGGGATCTCTGTTCAGACAGAGGCAGAGGCTGTAATGGGGGCAACAGCTCTGGCAATACGATTCTTCCCTGCCATGTGCCAGTTGGTGGAGCTTTGGTATCTGTTGAAATAAAAGAGAGAGACCTACCAAAGTACCTGCCTGTTCCTCAGCTGTCCTTTCAGAGAAAAAGCAGTTAACCTCTTTTAAGTGTGTTCTTTTTTCCCTGTGTGTAGCTAATTGGGGAGTTGCCCTATAAAGCAAGACTGCTCACATGGGGTGGTGGGAGCTGGGGTGGGTAGGGAGGTCAGAGGCTTCAAAGAGTTGGCTGTGAGTGGAACAAAAAACAATGAACTAACAGCACAAAAAATTACCACTTTGCAGTATAGAAAAACAAACAAAAACAATTGGCTTTTACAGTTGATAACCAAAACCCCATTCAGGCAGAGACATTGTAGTTCAAAACCTTGCTTGCAACTGAGTTCCTACTTGGGTAATTATTCAAAAGCTTAGACAGGATCTATGTATGCAAATAAGGAATCATTAAGTGTGTAAACTGACACGATTTGCTTATATAGATTCATAGAAGGAAATTTTCAAAACCATTTACATGGGTAAACTGACCTATCAGAATTTAGCCAGGTAACCCTTTGACTTTGAAAAACTTCCTATGCTGATTGGCTAAACCTATTTATTAATTCATTTATTTATACTCTGCTTAGCGATATATTGTTTGCATTTACAATCTAGAAAGCATGAAAACATAAACCATGAAGGGCCCTTTTACAAAAATGCAGTAGCGTTTGTACTTACTGCATCTTAAATGGCAAAGTTAAGGTACAGTAAATGCAGGGGGAGTGCCCAATATCTGACCTGCTTTTAGCGCACAGGGAAGACCCTGCAAATGGGAGCCATGCCTCAGAAGATGGTGTGGGAGCAACCGTTGTACTGCAGACATTCACCCATTGCCAATCCAACCCCCCCCCCCTTGAAAAAGATGACCCCCCACCCCCAGAAAGCCCCATGACACCGACCCCCCTCAAAGATTAAATCCCCCCACCATCCATCCTCCTACCCAACTCACACTTGGAACTTGCTCAGGGGAATCCCTGGTATCTAATGGGGCTGCTCCATCCCCAGCTGCTCAAGGTTCCAAAATAATAGCTTTCACGCCTACTGCTAATGGTTAATCCCAAGGGAATCGTATTTCACATGGGGGGGTCTGGTCTGGATTTGGAAGGGGGAATGTCTGATGCAGATGTGAACTCTTGCTCATTTAAGTGTTACTGTCCGGGAGGGGGAGGGGTGCTCATATGGGGTGTGGGAACTGTGAGGACTGCAATCTGATTGGGAGGTTCATTGTGAATTAAGAGAGGGGATCAGATCTGGGGAGGGACAAAATATTGGGGGGAAGGATCCGATCATAGGGGGTGCAGGGTAATTGTATCTATGGCAATTGTCCACACCACTTTAGCGCTGGAGTCATGTGCTTGCTAAAGGGCCTGTGAGCTTCTGCAGTTCCAGGCTGCCGCTAGCACAGCTGCTCTTAATGTCACCTCTTCAGGATGTGTTAAGTGTAGCCACTGTATTGACAGTCATGATAGCTAGTGTGTGGCAACATCCTGTGTGCTAGTTGTCACTGGCTGGCATACCCACCCTCCGCCCCAATCCCACCCTTGCGCTGAGAGCAGTTAGCGCAGGACTTTTACCACGGTGGTTACTGTGGATGATTAGCACCCGCTAAGCCCTGTGGTTACTGTTGCCACACTTTAGTAAAAGAGGCCCCTAAGATAATAAAAAACAATGGGCCTGATATTTAAAAAGATGAGTGATTATCACCAATGCTGACTGCATATTTTTTGATGTGCAGACTGTGCCATCACCCTTTCCATGCATAAAACGTGAGCAAACTGGTAGTGGGTGCTGTTGAGTCATTGCTGACTCCTGGTGACGCAGCAATCCCTGGGATTTCTTGGCAAAGTAGATTGCCAGCACTTTCTTCCAAGACAATGGAGAAAAAAATGACTCACCCAAGACATCCCAGTGGGAATCGAACCCTGGTCTCTTCAGCATCAGGCTACTCCTCCACTCCACTGAGAGGTGAGGTACGGGGCAGGCAGTAAAGTTAAATGTAACCGGGTGAAATTCAGCTGCACTGCCTATAACGTCTACCCATAAGTTAAGTCAGGAAAAAAACAGACCTAATTTATTCTGAGGAGTGGCGCCGGAGGCATAGTGGCCACTACACATATATTTCATAATGCTATTCAAAGAGCCAGTGCCACTGAATATAAGAATAAAGTAAAGTGAAATGGCTGCAGAAAATCAGACACAATAAAAATAAGCCAAACAGGTATTAAACCCCCATCCCTTACGGCATCCTACCCTGAGCAAATTCTTCTAAAAGATAACTAAACGCATCCGAAAAAAAATGTATTCACTTACTTCCGAAATTAACATAATTCAATTCCAATCCAATGTAAAACAAGGCAGAATGACAAGTGATATTCCACTTAATTTATGTTTAACTTATTAATGTGAAAATCAAAGGACCATTAGAATAAAGAGCCATAACAGCTGCAACAGCAACCAACAGTGCTGCAATAGATTCTTACTCTCTCTGGGTCCTGAAGGGTGGGGGGAAAGACTCATATCGGGACCCTACTTTTCTGGATGCTTTAAGTTGACATAAAGGCCAATTCCATGGCGTGCACGTCTAGCCCGCAGACATGCCTAAATTAAAAACAGGCCGCATTTGAACCTAATTCCGCATCCACGGGTCTGGACATGCCCGCAGTTCCGAAATCAGGGAGATAGATGTGTTTGGTGTGACGCATGCAAGCGCTATTCAGCTGGCCCATGCATGCGTCCAGGGCACAGTCTGCACACTGGTGCAGGCACGGCACATGCAGTCTAATGGAGAAATACGTTCTTGTCAATATTATTGGACTCGGATAAATGTTGTGGACACCCCCGTGCCCACTGTATTCTGAAAAGTTATACGTTTCGGACCCTGCCCGTCCTTGCGATGTACCTGCGGACACAGGGCCGGCCTAGGTGAGCTAGGTGGTGGTAGCAGCACACATGACCAGCTGTACCACATCCCCCTCCCCCCAAACTGCTGCCGATTCCGTGTGGGGGGAAGGTGGGCAGTGGCGGCAATAGTATTTCCAAAAGCAGCAGTTTTTTGCCGCTGCTTTCTTGACCATGACAAGACATGTCCTTCAGCACACATGGTCTGCCACGGGCAAGAAAGCAGCAGCAAAAAGCCGCCACGTTTGGAAATACTGCCACTGCCCGCCTCCCCCTCCTGAGACAGAATCAGTGGCAGTTAGGGGAGGCAGCGAGGCCAGGGTTTCTGTCTAGGGTGGGAGAAACCCTTGGGCCGGCCCTGCACAGATGGCACACCCCTCGGGAAAAACATGCATCTCCTAAGCTGCTCATCACAGACAGTAGTTTGCTGGTGCACATTAGACATAAATACCAATGAGAAAGGGTAGCTGCTGCAACCTAGACCATATAGCAGTCCTCCTTATGCCCTGAAAAGTGCTGCGCAATCCAAGTTCACCCCAATATGGCATAGGAGAATGTAAATTTGAACATGTATGTCGGGACATTACTTGCATCAAATGGTACATGGCATTAGGAACCAGCCCCAGTGATTCCTGCCCTTGTCATTTCTATAAACACTCCTTAAACTGCTAGGGACGGACCCTCACCAGAACTAACCTTGCAGTTCCCCAAAGGATGCATAATATTGCTGAGCAACAAATGTATGCCCTTTTTGTGCTTATGGCCTATAAGTGCACTCATTCTGCTGCTCTGCACTACCATACCCCTCTTATCTCTCCCTACACCCCTTCTCTGGAACTCCACTCTGCTGTCAGATTGCTTCTATCTGTGCCCTTCTCTTCTACTGCCAAATCCAGATGTCGATCCTTTCACCTTGCTGCTCCTTATGCCTGGAGCAAACAACCTGAATCTGTACATCAGGCTTCATTTCTGGCCCCTCTCAAATCCAGGCTGTGCGCTCACCTCTTCGTTGCTGCTGTTGGATCTGATCCGCCTAAGCTTCCTTGTATTTCCTGACCATTCAAAAAAGTAACTGAATTCAAAAAAGCATGGGACCAACACAGAGGATCTCTAAAGGTAAAAAGGGGACTGTTGTAGTTGTTGATATGGAAGGACAGACTAGATAGGCCATGTGGTCTTTTTCTGTCATCATGTTTCTATGTTTCTGTGTTTCATTCTCCCTGGATTTATCCTGTCCACAGCTACTGTGTTGTCTGTCTTGACGAGATTGTAAGCTCTGCTGAGTAGGGACCATCTTTTACATGTGTCTGTGAAGCGCTGCATATGCCTTATAGCACTATACAAATGACCACCTCATAGCACAGTACAAATGACCAGCATCTGAGCCCCATCTTTCTGGGTACTGGCATTTCTCACAGCAGCTACACGTGTCCCATCGTGGCGTATGTCAGTCTGTATACATCTACTATCTGTGGGGCAACCCTGTCTGCCTTCCCACAGTCTGCTTGGGCATGGGAGGGGATGATCCCTGTGCCATTCACCAAGTAGCCAGACTCCAAATATATCACCACTCTTGCAGTTCTCATAGATCCAGGCCTGGGTAGGGATGTAGGCCGCATGGTACAATCTGGGGAATGTTGGTACAACATCAGTCATGTCTCCCAGTGCCTGGCACAGCGGATGTATGGCTGCCCTGTAAACAATATCAGATCTTATTAGAGTACCCTATGAAAAACAATCCAGAAGGAATCAGCATAGGCTCCCTCTGGCTAAATGTCAAAACATTTCCCTGTCAGTAATAAGAGACCTCAGAATAAAAGCATTCAGCAGTGAAAACAGCACTAATACATGCTCAAAAGCAACAGCATTGGTCCCACAAAATATGCATTATGGGCATGCATTAGTGCTGTTTTCACTGTTGAATGCCCTTATTATTAACAGGGATGTTTTGACACTTAGCTATAGTGAACCCTCTCTGATTTTGATTGCCCTATCACACTGGCACCTGGGGACACTGCAGTCATCCATACGATCCAGATACTGGCCAGGCTTTCATATCCCCCCTGCATTGCAGTTGAGCACACCAGATCTCTCCATGCACCCCTGAAACCACACACACACACACAAACACTCACTTTCTGTCACAAAAACATGATTCTGTGCATTACTTATTAATGGAATGTATTACTAATCAAAAATTTATTTGGATCAGCAAGGAATATTGAATGTTTGAGCCATCCTGTGAGGAATCATGCTGAGCCAGCTGTTTACTAGCTTACTAGCCCAGAGACCAAAGCTGTAAGGAATGACTGACCAGAATTGTTTATTAACTCAGAGAACAAACAAATGCTGGAGAAGAACTGATCAAATTACTGTTGAACAAAGATGTATGGGGTGGAGAATATCTGTAGAGAAAAGCTCATGTGAGGAGTCATGTGGTCCAGCTGCAACACACTTACAGCCTATATAGAGAGAGAGAAAATCCAGAACAGAGAGAGAGTAGATATCCGCTTGGCCAGGCGCATGCCAACAAGTGAAGAATCCCAGACTTTTCTCCAGCCTTCGCTGAGGCTCTCCCAGCTGATGTTGAAAATGGGCTGCGATGATGGCAGTTTGGTGATGCATAGCTCTGTTCTTCCAAGGGACAGGGAGTTTGGAGATGCAATATCAATTGTTTTATTGTCATTGTAATATCACTAACTTATTGTTCTATTGTAATGTCACTAACCTATTGTCAAGCTAATTGTCATATTAAATAGCTTATTAAATACCATGCATGTGTGGTTGATTGATCTTGAATTTAGTCAGATCCTAGACAATACAGTCTGCCAAAAAGATGCCCTGAACCTATACATAACAACTATGACATAACATTATGGCATGGGATACCAGGACTAAATATATGATCTCTGTTTCTCACCCAAACAAGAATCCTTTCCCAGCAGTCCCATTTTTCAGAACATGAATTGTTAGGGTCCCCTACATTGGCTCCTGTAGCACAAATGGCACATTTAGGACTAGCCAATATGAACACTATTGATTGCTCTTCTTAATATTTCTGTAAAGGTGTTTATTAATGTGGCTACACTTTACAACATTTCCTCACCTCTGCTCCCTGTACCTTAAGACTGCATCTTGTGTTTTTTCCAGACTGCAGTCAAACCAGTTCAAAACATACCTTCACAATCATTCTTCAATATGGGATGCATTGCAGAGAAGAGAAGAATTTTTCTAAGTCTTAGCCTTATCCCACATTTCAGCAGGAATAACGTAGATGTTTCCAGGAAACACTTAATACATACACGAGCCTTTTCTGAATATGCTTTATACTTCTCCACGGCTGACCATGCCCCCTTTCCACCCCTTCTGGGAACGTTTTGAGAACCTCGTGCTAGCGCAGTGGATGTACATGACAGCAGTCTTTCAGAATACGGTCAGGGATGTTTTCAGCACATAAATGTCCTGTCCGCATGTACAAACTGTTTATTCGTGTTCTGGAATGACCCCCATAATATCTCCCTTTCTTTCTTGACTCTCTCTCTCTTTCTCCTCTTAGATCCAGGAATTCCACCATCCAGACTGTAAGACATCCCAAATCTGGAACTTCCTTCCATCACAGATGAAGGAATTCTCCTCTCCTTTTCCTTTGCCCAAATTTAGTTAGGCACTTCAAAGTCCAGTCGGTCAGGGCCTGCAGATCTGGATTCTTCAGGCTCTCTACCTACCTATTTGGCAGGAAAGAACAAGATAATATTTAAAGACTGCCACTCCTCAACGTTTTCCTTTGATCAAGTCTTTGGTGAAACCTGATTTGGAATATCGTGTGCAATTCTGGAGACCACACCTACAAAAGGATATAAACAGGATGGAGTTGGTGCAGAGGGTGGCTACCAAAATGTCCAGTGGTCTTCATATAAGCCATATGGGGACAAACTTAAAGATTGCAGTATGTATATTTTAAAGGAAAGCCAGGAGAGATGAAATATAATAGAAACATTTAAATACCTCTATGGCATAAATGCACAGAAGGAGAGCCTCTTTCAATTGAAAGAAAGTCCTGTAACAAAGGGATATAGAATGAAGGAAAAAAGGGGATAAACTCAGGAGTAATTTGCAGAAATATTTCTTTATGGAAAGAATGGTAGATGCATGGAAATGTCTCCCAGTGGAGGTAGTAGAGACGAGGACCGTATCTGAATTCAAAAAAGAATGGGACAAACATAGAAGGTCTCTAAAGGACTATAGCAATTCATATGGAACAGCAGACTAGATAGGACATATGATTTTTTTCTGATGTCCACGTTTCTATGTTAATACCAGGACCCAGACTCTTAGCAGCCTCTTAGCAGCCTTGTGCTCCCTCTTGGCAGAAAAGAAGACAAATGGCAGATAAGGTTTCTCTTTATCCTTGAACTCAAGACCGGTTTGGTACTTCAGGGCCTAGCCCCCACAAAGCCTGAGACTGTAGGCTGCAGTTCTCTGCTTGCTTCTAGGTGGCAGAAAAGAAACAACAGACACATGTCCCACCTAAGCATGGACTTATATACCCATCGTATATTCACTCCCACATTATTACATTATAAAACTACCTGGGAAAATGGTACCTGTGCAGTAGAATACAGCTCATTAGGGCAGGTTTGGTTTTGTTTAGGGTTTTTTGCTTTTTGTTTCAAGAGATACTGTCATCAGTATTGCACACCACTGATTGACTTTAGGTGAAGGTTCTTTTGTGTGTGGTTGAATACTGATTCCCTTCACGCCTGGGTAGCGTATTTTGCCTTTATATTTAAAGGCACATTTTAGAAAGCCCATTTATGTGGTGGGAGGAGTACGCATGTGCAAATGTCTGCAAATTGATGTCAGAAGAGAGGGTATGCACATGTGAGGTGAATATAAAATTCATGTATCTCTGCAAATCAAGATGCACGTGAATTTTAAGAGCAAGTCACGGAAAGGGGAAGGTAACCAGATGTTCCCGATTTTCAGGGATTGTCCCCGATTTTAGAGCTGTGTCCCCAACTATCTGGCAGCCTGCTGTTCCTGATTCCAGCCATGGGAATAGAGGGGTAGAAAAAATATTTTATTTTTGATTTAGTGATTTGAATATGTCATTTTTTAGAATTTATATCCATTATCATTACATTTTGCACAGTATGGGAGAAATGCATCACTATTTCTATTTTTCTGTGGATTTGTCTCCATGGAAGTGACATTGTTGCTGACATGGGATGGATGTGCTGGGGGGTGGGGTGGGTAGGGTAATGACGCCTCTTCCCTTTTCCACACCTTGTTGCTCAAACCTGGAACATAGTTGTCTCCCCAGACACACATGCACACTTCTGATAAATTTCCCAGATTTGCCTGCAAAAGGTCTGGTAATCTTAGGAAAGGAGGACGTGCATGAAGGCGCAGGGACCCATTTCCACATGACGTGAGAGCAGACATTTCACAAGGACTCATGGCAACCCAGTAGCTCCTGGGTTTGCTTGGCAGTGTAACCAGAAGTAGATTGCCGCAATGAGTGCTAGTGGGAATCAAAGCCTGGTCTCTTGTTTACCAAGCCAGTGCACTAACCATTAGGCTGCTCCTCCATGCCTTCACAAATATACACATGGGAAATATCAACAGAGAAAAATCTGGCGCATACATGTGCAAGTGCTCGCATTTCAATGTCAGGACTTACATGGGTATCTGTACCATTTTGCAAATGGAGATGTGCAGCCATTGTTAGTCAGGGCTGAACCATGGGCTGTGCGAGAAGTGCGGCTACACAGGGCACAAGTACAGAAGGGGTGCTGATGTCATCACTGGGCTTCCAGGAAGTCCAAGAAGAGCAGGTTCCTGCACACAGCTGGGTGGGTGGGGGCACCAGGTTCACCAGCTGCACAGGATCAGGGCCGGTGGAAGGAGATGAGGTGCCTTAGGCAAGCCTCATCTCTTGCACCCCCCCATGGTACCCATTGTCACCAACACTGCGGCCCCTCTCTGGGACCTGCAGTGGCAGCAACGGATGTAAAGAGCCCCATGATGCTTACCTTACAACTGCAGTGCCATGGGGCTGTCTGCGTCCACCCCCTCTGATGCCCGATGCTGACATCCTATTTGCAAGAAGGGCAACAGCAGCAGCAATGGGTGCCCTGGAGGGTTAGCGCTCTAGGCAACTGCATAGTTTGTCTAATGGTAGCGCTGGTCCTGTACAGGGTGCATTACTAGTTTGGCATGGTCCTGCTCTTAGTCACTTGCAAAGGCCTCCATCCAAGCTCCACCCATGGGCAAGTCCATACTGAAAGTATGCACAATCGGCCCAACTTGTGCACTTTCAGAATGGCGATTGGCTAGTTCATGTTTGTAAGAGGTGATTTACGTAAACCACTCGAATACAGTCATTTATGTGCATAAACAAGTGTGTTAATTGAGTCACCCCAGGAAGCGACATTTTAGAAGGGGTGTCCAAGTGCAATCTTGGACTTCCAGGGCAAAACATGCAGAAAAATGCTGAGGACAACTATGTTTCAGCTTAATTAAAGAAACATACTGTAGATGTCCCACATGTGGACGCCTGCACTGGCATCCACATAGATGTCCTGCTACAACAACTTCAGGCAGGGACTTCTATCACATGCCACTTTAAATATGGGCAATCTGGAGCATTCAGTCAGCTGGATAAATCTACTTCCTTATCGAAACACAATTGTGTCAGATGTATGAACGTTGATTATCTAGATATATATCACATATATTTTTGTTATTCAAATTTTTTTGAAGTGGGCGTGGCCATTCGTGGGTATATCGCGGAGACGGGCAGGGTCGCAGACGTGCATCTTTTCAGAATACGGTGAGTGTGGGGATGTATAATGCTATTGTCAACGCATATCTGTCTTTGTACAACGTAGCACTGTGTGTGGCCAATGCCTAGCACGTCTACTGTATGTGGGCAAGTCTATGCACGCGGCTGCGTCTATCACCACGTGTGCGGAATTGGGTTCTATTTCTGCACGTTTCCATTTGGACGTGACCACCGCCTGGATATGGACATTTTCAGGATTGGCCTCCACATGTCTTTATAAAATAGTAATCCAAATCCAGCAACTAGATTGAAGCCATGGACATTTACGTAGCATGTAAAGTACCAGAATACGCTTATATTTTATATAAGATATGCTTGTAAATCCCAAACTCTGCATCTGCTCCACCCAAACTCCTCCCTTGAACACACCTATTCTAAAAATGCATACAAGCAGGTGCCTGATTGCACCATGTGTACTTTTACACCTGAGGTAATTTTATGAGGCCATATATGTGTGTTAGCATATATGCAGGGAAAGTTCCTTATAAAATTTCATTCAGTTTTGCATAGGACTTCTAGGACTCCCAGTACAAGCATTGTGGAACTTGTGTCTCTTGGGGAAACTGCTAGGTACATATGACCTAGATTGGCCACTGTTGGAAACAGAATATTGGGCTTGATGGACCTTGGTCTGACCCAGTATGGCATATCTTATGTTCTTATGTAGGAAATGGGACGTTCAATTCAGGGCATTCCCAGTTTTCATTGTATTTTACAAAAGACTAACTGAAGGAGGAGCCTTGTACAGCAGGGGCAGCCATTTTAGAAAGGAGCAGGTTCAATCAAAGAGCAGCATCTGGGGGTTTTGAATGTGTAAATGCTTATTTTGCACAACTAGATATCCAGGAAGAACCACTTAAGTACCTAAGCAAAAGAAAAAACAAAAATCCTCTGGGTCTGATATTCAAAGGGTTTATGCTCCTAACTTTGAGAGTTATACTCCTAAATTGGCCTCCTTGAACATTTACTAGGGCTGAATGCTAAATATTTCTTAAAATTTCTCTTAACTCCTAAATTTAGGAGCATACATTTTAAGCTCATACAGTAGGATGAATTTTCAGGAAAAAAACTTGGGGGTTCTTTTACTTAAGGTAACGCATGTTAAGCTCCATTGCATCCATAGAAATAAAAGGTCTATGACTACTTTACATGCGTTAATTTCATTATCGCTCATTAAAACCTTTAGTAGAAGAGTCCCCTACAGTCCTAAGTGTGACTGAAAATAGGGCACAAATTTAGGAGTTCAGCTTTTTTGGACTATCAAGTCCTCTATTTTTGTGGCTTTTTTGAGGTGATGATTAACACTATGGAGAAAAGCTCAATAACCTCCTAATCACTCCTGCCAACCCCAAGTTCAAATGTACACGTTGCATATTTAGCGATGGTGCACAGCACTGTTGAAGCAGTTGGCCATTGCCGCTTCAACTGAAAACCGGATACTACCGTAAGTGCTGGGCCATATCCAGCGATCGGCACTGAATATATGGTTTACCCACGTAGCACTTTTGCCCCCGCAGAAATCGATATCGGGCACATCCATGTTTGTGAAATCATGTCTGCATCTGGATGTGTCTGCTTTTTTTTCAGACATTCTGGCTTAGACATCCCAGATTGCTCTTGGACGTCCCTTCTAAAAGTCCCCTCTTGGGGTTCACCACATGTTAATTCTGGGACTGAGCAATAGGAAAGGGTTCTCCCCTTTGGTATCTACCAGTTACTTCCTGTTGGCCTGGATTGGCCACTGTCAGAGACAGAATGCTGGGCTCGACGGACTATTGGTCTGACACAGCCTGGTACTTCTCATATCCTAAAAGCCTATTAACTGGATTGCCAAAGGGACGTTTTCTGCTGTATTAGAAAATCACCATGGAGACCGCTAATGTCAGAACATGCACAGTCTTCCCCCTGGCTTGGCATTAATCCTTCACAGCATACCATAAAGTCAGCTTTAGCTTACAGGAGTGATCAGCAAACATAGAACGTGCCCTCCCCCTCTGAGAGCAGCTATTTGCCATGCCAGCACAAAAAAAGGGCTATAATATTCCATGTAGCTACTGGCTTTTATTGCCTCTTTCTTCCAGGGTTTTTTCCTTTTGTAATGGATGAATGCATCGCTGTTTTAATCGTGAACTTATGGAACTGGGGGTTGTTGCTCCAATTATCCCTTGTTTCGTTAAGACATCTCTTGCATCAATTTGAGGGATAAATTCAGCATGGGAGTCATTTTAGAAGTTCTATTTGTGATTTGCACATCTGAAAATGCCCATTTAGATGTGCTAATCACAGCCACGAACAAGAACCATTTTTATAAAGCACCAAATTTACACATCTCCAGCGCAGTCACATCTATGAAGCACACACGGCCATATCTATACCTGCCCCTTAGCATGAATAGGAATTTGAAAAATGCTTGTTTCAGCCAGCTTTCAACAATAGGGATAACAGGGTCATCTCCCTTATCACCAAAATACTTTTTTCCTTCTCATAGAAGGCTAGCAGGTGAAAACGAAGACTTCTTTCAATACTGCCACACCGCTGCATGTCTCCATTTTTAAAAAGGTAGGCTGGGATGCATATGCGATAATATATACATGTGCATAATCTGAAATGACATCTCAAAAGTGTCTACGTTGCCGATCCTGATGACGTCCAAAGGGCTGCTTCAAGCCCTGAAGAGGGCCCTGGTCAAACCCTTGAGACTGGTTCACCCTCCATAGCCATCACCCAATGTTTTTTCTTCTCTCTCTCATCCCCCCTCACCCTCACCCCCTGCAGCCAGCACCTGCCATCTTATCAGAGTTCTTTCCCAGTAGTGTGGTGGACAGGAAGCTAAACACCGCAGTGGTCCCAAAGCCCCCTACTGACATTTAGGGAGCAAGGAGAGAGAGAGAGAGAGAAAGCAAGAGAGGCATCAAGTGATAGGTGCAGGGGGGGGGGGGACTCATTATGCAGAACATGCCACCCTGCCAAGGCTGCCATCCCGTGTAAGTGCATGGTTTGTAGAGTGGATTACACCAGCCCTGTTTCCGCTCGAGGTTCTGCCAGTGGCGCCGCAGACATGAGCCACAACTGCGCGATCACTGTCTTCTCCCTAGATGGGCACCTCTCCCAGGGCCCATTGTGCAAGAGCCTGGGGCAGCTGCCTCTTTTGCCCATAGGTGAAAGTGGCCCTGGATGACCACTTATCACACATGCACATTTCTAAAAGCAGCCATCTCCCTGCACCTGTCTGGGCCTTGTTCTCCACATCCCTGTTTTCTTTATATGTTTTCAGAAATCTTTATATTTTGGGCAGTGACAAGCTGATTTTAGAATGCATTTATACATGTCTGCCTTCTCTCCTGCCCCTCCCACAGAATTTCCATCCTTTTGACTTGGATGTTCTAGGGGGCACTTAGAGGGTCTTTCTAAAATGTGCCTTCACACCTCTCTACCTTTGGTCCTCAACTACCAAGATTTGGCTGTGTTGATTGCCTCTACCCTCTCTCCCTCCCTCATGTCTCTTTCTGCCAGCCACTCTATGGCTATTGCTTCCTCTGACATCTTCTTTCTGTCATATGTTTTCAACCTTTCTTTCTACTTTCTTTTCATTTCTCTGTTCTGTTCTTTGGCCTCATCTCTTGTTTCTCATTTTGCCTCCACTTCTCTCACGTTCTCTTCATACTCCCCCTTGTACTCTCTCACTTCACTCCCCCCATCCGTTCAGATTTTTTTACATACTTTATAAGTCCAGCTCGGGGTCAGCTTTGCTTTGGCTTCATCCTTTGAACAATTCTGTGTCAGCCAACCTGGTGATTCAATAGCAGGGCT
Source organism: Ichthyophis bannanicus (assembly GCA_033557465.1). Classification (NCBI taxonomy): domain Eukaryota; kingdom Metazoa; phylum Chordata; class Amphibia; order Gymnophiona; family Ichthyophiidae; genus Ichthyophis; species Ichthyophis bannanicus. The sequence goes on along the minus strand of CM066032.1, from coordinate 156,404,651 downwards.
CCACACTGCCTTGTGGAAGTTTCCCAGGTCGATCCTCAAATTAGGTCTTAAGCTTCCTAGGTCAGCTAGGGCTAGATCTGCTTGCCCTTGAGAGGGGAAAGGGAGTCAAAGTCATCATTAAGGATGACACTTAGTAGAGAGATTGGCGATCCATGATTATAGGGTTCTGGCATTTACTCTGATGCATAGCCCCAGCACATAATCATCATTATAATGATCAGATTAGGTATATTGGGGGTTGGGAGAGTGGAGATTATAAAATAGGAAAACATTTCCTTCATTGTTATGAATGAAGGCTCATAATACTAGGATCCCAGACCTGGTTCTTTTTGAGCTAGAAACCCAAAAGATCAGGGAGGAATTGCTGGGTCAAATAATTATACTGATGCTTTGCAACATAAAAATTACCAACTGGTGTTTATCATGCAAGCTTTCAAATAATAATTCTTAATAATTAACTTTCATTTCTAATCCTGGCAACTGCTAGCAAATTAATCCTGCATATAGAAACATAGAAACATGATGGCAGAAAAAGACCATATGTCCTATCTAGTCTGCCCTTCCATATTAACTACAGCAGTCCCCTTTTTTCCTTTAGAGATCCTCTGTGTTTGTCCCATGCTTTTTTGAATTCAGATACTGTCCTTGTGTCCACCACCTCCACTGGGAGACAATTCCACGGATCCATCACTCTTTCCATAAAGAAATATTTCCGCATATTACTCCTGAGTCTATCCCCTTTCACCCTCATCCCATGTCTACTTGTAGCAGAGCTTGCTTTCAATCGAAAGAGGCTCTCCCCCTGTGCATTTATGCCACGGAGGTATTTAAATGTCTCTATCATATCACCCCTATCTTGCCTTTCCTCTAAAGTATACATATTAAGATCATTAAGTCTGTTCTCATATGCTTCATTACGAAGACCATTTACCATTTTGTAGGCACCCTCTGTACAGACTCCAAACTGCGTATATCCTTTATAAGGTTCAGTCTCCAGACCTGCACATAATACTCCAAATGAGATCGCACCAGAGACTTTTATAGAGGCACTATCATTTCTTTTTTTCTGTTGGACATTCCACTCCCTACACATTCAAGCATCCTTCTGGCTTTCACAGTTGCCTTTTCTACCTGTTTAGCTACTTTAAGAACGTAACCTTCTCCTCAGAGTGAACTCCATTTACCTGTACCCTTTGTCGCCTCCCACTCAACCAATTTCTAACCCAATCAGTAACTTTAGAGTCCATTCCTAGGGTGCTCAGTTTGTTTATACATTGGCTGTGTGGAACGGTGTCAAAGGCTTTACTGAAATCTAAATACACCACATCTAGGGCTCTCCCTTGGTCCAACTCCATGGTCATCCAGTCAAAGAAGTTAATCAGATTTCTCTGACAAGTCCTGTCTCTGGTGAATCCATGCTGCCTCGGATTCTGCACTCCATTGGACTCCAGAAACACCACTATTCTATTCCTGTGAAAGGACTTTGCAGCTTCTCATATATAGCATATAGTTTATCTTCCAAGTTAAGATTTCAGGTTTCGCACACCACATTTCTGGAGATGGTAAAGTGGGGAAGTGCTGTGGAGCATTTGCTTAAAAAATACACCAGAGAGTATCATCAATGAAAGAAGGAAACCTATAGCTCCCAAAATGACCCCCATAGACTTAAAATGGACCTGCACCTTAACACAAAGAAGACAAAGATCCTGAAAACTGACAAAATTAATAATTTTATTATTGATGGAGAAGAAATAGAAATATTAGACAACTTTAAACTGCTTGGATCAATAATAATAATGAAACAACAAGCTTTCAAGAAATCCAATTATGCATTGCTCTTGGCAGAACAACTATGAAGGTACTGGATAAGATTTCCAAGTGGAGAGAAGTATCTCTGCATACAAATATTGAACTTACCAAATCATGGTATGTTCAATAATGTCACATGAATGCAAAAGTTGGACAGTGATGAAAAAAGACGGGAACAAAACTGATGCCTTTGAATTATGGTGCTGGCAAAGAATACTGAGTATAGCATGGACTGCCCAAAGAACAAATCAATTGGTAGTAAAGATCAAACCCAAGCTTTCCTTAGAAATTCAAATGACAACACTTTGAATTTCATATTTTGGGCACATTATGCAAAGAGAAAATTTTTTAGAGAAAGACATCATGCTCAGAAAGTTGAAGGTCAACACAAAAGAGGAAGACCAGCAATGAAATGAATGGATACAATAACAACAGCTATGGATGCCACTCTATCAACCAAACCAAACTCAGATTAAGAGAACTGTCCACAGGGTTGCCATGAGTCAACATCAACTTGACGGCACTTAACAGCAACACAGGTTGTGAAGTTGAACTCAAATTGTGTTATTCATTTACCACAGTAGTTACTAACTTGCAGTACTATGATTCCTGCAGTAAATTAAGCTGCAATTGTTATTGTTAAGTGCCACTGAGTCAGTGTTGACTCATGGCAGCCCTGTGGATAGTTCTTTAATCTGAGTTTGGTTTGGTTGATAGATTGGCACCATAGCTGCTGCTATTGTATCAATCCATATCATTGCTGGCCTTCCTCTTTTGCGTTGACCTTCTACCTTGCCAAGCATTATGTCTTTCTCTAATGATCTCGCTTTGCATGATGTGTCCAAAGTATGAAAGTCAAAGTCTTGTCATCTGAGTTTCTAAAGAAAGCTTAGGTTTGATATCCTCTAGTACTGACTGATTTGTTCTTCGGGCAATCCATAGTATACACAGTATTCGTCGCCAACACCATAATTCAAAGGCATCAATTTTCTTCCTGTCTATCTTTTTCACTGTCCATCTTCACTGCAGCTTAGTAACTACCCAGCCACTTACAACCACATGTTCACCAAAAGTAGACTACTTACTAAATATTCCTATTAGAGCTCAAGATATCTGCCCTTTCAAATAATTATATTATCAATACCCGCTCAAATCTATAAAACTCCTGATCCCTGTTCTAGCATTTGCCTGTTTTAAATAATACATAGCTCTGTAGTCATTTTGGACTTGAGATAACCAGATTCTTTGGATGGAGTGACACCTTTTTTTAAAGAATCTAAAGGGAAATTATTATCCATGGATGATTATATACATCAATCCCGTCTTCAGATGTCAAGAACAATGTACTATTGATGAGGAAGGGGCCTAAGAGGTTATGAAAATTCACAGGTAATACCATTTCTGAAGGAAGCCCATAGTGGTCCAGTAAGGAATCACAACCTACAAGGGATTGAAACCACTCACCTGAATGATCCTTAACAAACTGGCGGTGAAGAACACAACCTTACAAAGTCATGGAATTGGTTAAATCTATTAATATCATTCCTAAGAGAGAAAGGAAAGCTGGACAGCCAATAATTGCTTTTTAGTTTAGAGCGCTAAGTGGAAAAGTTAAACATCACTTTTAAGACAGGTTTTTTCCCCCCTTTTCAGAAAAAAAAAAGATTTTATTGCCAGTGTTCCTCTTCTTTCTGAGTCATTCTATTTTATTATTGCAAGGTTGTGGTCATATTTCACTGCTCTCTCATTACATTTTATAATTTGCTTCAAGCATTAACAGAAAGAAGCAATGGCAGAAAAATTCTCCAGTATCCAAAGTTATTAATATATGAGCTGCAGCACAGATTTCAAGTAGTAACCTGTCGCCTGTCGTACCTTTCTGGTTATTGATATCTGCATACCACAGGGTAGGGCTGTGCATTCATGAGCACACATTTGGTTCAGTTGGATGCCTACAAATTCTAAGCACGTGTAAATTTCTTGTACAAATGAATGTGTGTACAATCGACATGCAAAAAGGTCCTAGCACACACTCAAGGCTTACATATAAACTGAATGTGTGAAAAATCACGAAAAAATCCAGAACAATTTAGGAAATCCACAAATGACAAGTATATAACCAGATAACAGACTTTGTGGAGCTGAACTTGAGCTTGTAGCCTGAGCAATATGTAGGAAATATATTTACATTTTATGTCAGATGCTGCTTAGTTCCATCCCTTTTCGACTGGAATAGAGTATTGAAAGTTTGGCATATTCGGATTCTATTGGACTGGAGCAGAGAATTGGAGTATCTTCTCTTGCACCATTTACACAAGCAAAAGACACATAAGCATTCTAAAAATGACCTCCAGGACAACTAGCTTTGAGAGCTAGCCCATAAAAACTCTGTTTTTAAAAGACTTTCCCCTCACTATCTGGATAAATGTAACCCCCTAAATTCAAAAGGTGGACAAATCAAGTTGGTCATACAAGAGGTGGCTGGCAAGCATTCCTGCAGAGCTTACAATACAGCCATATGAAGTGGCATTTTAGAAAGGACATCCAGGTGCATTCTGGGACGTCCAGGACAAAACATCTGAGAAAACCCCAGGAACGTTTACATTTCAGCCTGATTTTAGAAACATGGATGTCCCCAAATGGACAGCCGCAGAAACAGCTTCTTGGATGCTTCAGTCGGCGTTTTCCAGAAGGGGAATGTCCATAGTGACATTATAGCCTCTCGGATGTGCAGTGCCGAGTTAGTAATCTGTCCGGGGTTTGTATATACATGCAGGTTTCTTTGCCCAGGAAATACAGTAGTGACAGTGACAACGGCAGCGCATTTTGGTCTTCCCCCAGGTAGTGTTGCCATGATGAAATGGTACCTTTTTGCTGTTTATTCTTGGTCAGGAGTACGTATAGATATGGACGCCTCAACAACTAGGGCCAGATGTGCCATCCTAGAATCACACCGTGATGTGCATCTTCATTGCTCTGCTCAGGCCACTCGGGCACAACTCTATTCTACTTGGATGTCCTCACCCTAGGAACATCCTTACACCCAGTTTCTAAAATGGCTCCAGGGACACCCTTGTGAAATGGATCTCCAAAACATGAATAGGCCTCTCAGGTTTAGGAAATTTTCAGCCAAAACCTAGTTAGCTATTTGTGATTGAAAATCTGCCTAACAATCAATGCAGAGGTAATTTTCTAAATAATTTATTTTTCTTAAAAAAGGTACCAGCAGACAGCCATTAGGGGGCTCTGGCTTCCAATTCAACTGCACTAATGAAAACAAAGCAGGTTCAAGAAGGTTCTGGGTCGGTGATAAAAGGTTCTGGCTTGGCAACCTGGCAAAAGATTATCTCACTAGACAATTAGCAATTACCTGACTCTCCTTAATAACTCTTTGATAACTGATCCTTATGTCTCCAGTTGCTACGCAGTGCTTTTCTTCAAAGGTGTAAGATATAAAGATTTGAAATCTGTGTGTCATGGGCTTTAAATATGGCCATCAAGTAGGTGGTCCAAGCTCCCTACCCCCAGGACTCAGGGACTGTAAATGTTGCTATCGTAACATCATAACATGTAGGCCACCAAAAGTCCTGATAGTCAAAGGGAAGAGCAGAAGCAGTAGAGAACAAAGAGGTAAGCTCCTCCCCACTCCCCCGCTCCACCAACCAGCTGCCTGATACGGGTGAATTTAAAATGAAAGAGCTCCAAGGTGTGCCCACCACCAGAAGCTCTGATCATTGGAGGGAAGAGCAGAAGCGGTAGAGAGTAGAAAGGTAAGCTCCTCCCTGCTCCCCAGCTACACCAACCAGTTGCCCCATGCCCATTACTACGTAGACTACATCAAGGAAAACCACATTGACTTTTTATGCATAAATGAATCATGGCTAGAGGAAACCGATACTGTCCTAGTAAACCAACTTACCCTCCCTTCATACCACCTTTTCAATTGCCCCAGAATTACTAAGAAGGGTGAAGGTGTCCTTATAATTTCTAAAGAGGATTTCCAATTCAAAATCACCAGTGCTAGCACCACTAATCATCATCATCTTCAACACTCACCTATCTATATGCCAACAAACTTAGGGGTTGTTATTCAAATTCCACAAATGGTGCTTTTTAAGCACTAGCCAGAAGATATCTGTCATCCGTTGTCACTACTCAGTTAAAGCTGGATATTCCGCACCACAAGATATCCACCATCTGGTGCTGAATATCTGGTGTCACCACTCAGAGTGTTATATGGTTAGTGGCGATGTTCAGCCATTAACTGGATAGCCATTGACCTCTTCTAATTTTACCTGGTTTGCCTATCCATTTAGCAGCTGAATATCTCCACTAACCAGACAGTCACCAGGTTTGTCACAACTCTGCATATAGACCGGCATGAAACGAACTGGACATTTTCAGGACAGTCTGCAGGGATATTCAGCAGTCACTGACTATCAGGATCACCGGGGTTTATGTGGTTTGCAGGTCTGGCAACTTGAAAAAGGGATAAACTGGAGACCTACTTGCAATCTACTCGTCAAGGTAAGGCATAACTGGATCAATGTAATCGCCGCACTATATTACAAACCCTTGTCTACCTTCTAGAGTCATTCACTAGTGAGTGCCCCACCCCTATCAATAACAGCTGCACTTAGCTCGCACCATACAGGTGGGTTCTGCAAACCTTAAACCATTTTTCTTTTTGTTTTGTTTTTGCACTAATCCTGTTTGTTTTATCATTCATTTTATTTTGGATAAACTTATCAAAATAAATCCCAAACAAGATGAAATAAAACAAATTGAACTGCACACCCCTACTTCAAAATGCGTAAGTAGTGACGCCATGGTCATTTCCTTGGTAACAGAACAGCTTCATAAATCCCAAGCTATAATTTCATTTCAGAAGAAAAAAACAATGCAAGATTTCAGAAGGAAAAACAGTGGCTATGCTAATTCTGTTTATCATCAGTAATCAACAGTGTCAAGGTTTCAGATTCTAAGCCTCAGTCACTTAAACTGTTGTGTTCACTTTCATGGAACTAACACAGAATTTATTCTTAATCCACAGGGCTAAAGTAAATCAGCTTGTCTCCACCTTCAGAGTTTTCACCAAAAGCTACGTCCTCCTCCAGGGCATAGAGCAAGGCAGTCCACAGTCCCTGGAAGAAAGTCCAAATACTTCAAGACAGAATCACTTTACGGTATTCACGATAGGTCCAGTTCACACTTAGAGTGCCAGGGTTAAGTTCCACAGGTTCATACATTAATTACTTCACTTGAGCTTATCACCAGGGTTCATGAATTTCCTCATCCCAGTTCCACACAACACAGCTAAACAGTCCTCAAATTGCTGGGAACCAGGAGGTGTTCCCAGAGAACCCTTTTCAACTCTATGATCCACTTCCTCAGGGGTAGAGCTCCTGGTCCTTGCATCAAACTTAATAACAGGTCTCTTCCCTAGCAGACTCAGGATTTACTATCACCACCCTGCAAGCTCCCGATTCAAGACCTACCAGAGCATTTTTGCCCTTACAGCAGGGAAAGTAGTAAAATCAATTGCCTCACCATAGATGGGTCAATATTCAAAGGCACAAGCTAAATGCAAATCCCTCTTATAAGTCCCCTATCCATGAATTCTCAGTGGCACTATACAGACAGTATCACTGAAAATTCCCTATAAAAGCTCTAGCATGATCCGAATAATGCTAGGGTAGAGCAAGGATCGGAGGGGCACCCCGCTCTTATTCCATCTCGGAGGTGAAATTAGCAGGGCATCCCCCTGACGAACCCCAGATGTACAGGACAGTCACTGGAATCGGCCCTGTATGTCCGGGGGTCGGTCCCACCCATGCTCCACCCACTCTTGGCCTCTATGCTGCCCCTATTCCCCACAGCATGCACAGCGGCTCTGTATGTGCAGTGGGACCGTGAGACAGCATAGGCTGAGGGCGGATAACAGGGCTGGATGTCCTGTTGGGATGTCCAGCCCCAGCTATTCGCCTTCGTGGATCAGGGCCATAGGCACCAGTGGGGTATGTTTACCAGAGTGTGCTAGGATTTTGCAGGCATTGCACATGTATATATCAATGCGCGGTATGTGCAAACATTGTGTGCTACCTGTTGGAGGTATGATCACAGCAGATATCGAACTGATTCGGACCCTAACCCGCGCTGACAACAACCATTGAGGTGGCATTAAGTGCACCCATGCTAAGTGCAACATTGACAAAGAAACATGTTGTGAACTCCACACTAACCGCAATGTGTGGACACACCTGTGCTCCACCCCAACCTACCCATTTCCCTACCTGTCACATGCTAAGCAGATAGCATGGAATTACTTCCATGCTATCTGCTTAGCATGTGTGCTGTTATCACAGGCCGTTAGCATGCACGCAAGCCATATGAACAGCCAGCGCAACTTAGTGAACATTCCTCTATGTTTCTTTATAAGATACTAGACATAAACTGACAGAAATAGTGGCTAGACTGAAGCCAATTGTGTTTATGTCTGCTAGGTAGCAGGCATAAATATTAGCACATAAAGTGCAAGCTTGCAAGAGTGATTCTGCCCAAACTCTGTGCAAAAATATGCTGGTCTTATACGCATCTTCTTTTTACTGCATGGACTTTTACATGTGTCAACCCTGGGGTAATTTTATAAAACCTTTTTACAGATAGAAAAAGGGCTTGATATGTGAAAAATCCTTTATGTAATTTCCACCACAGTGGTGCTATATATTGGTATTTTTTAAAATGCTGGAGTACTCACCCTGAGAGTCTTTAAAGAAGATAGCATTGGTAACAATCAAGGTACATATGACCTAGATTGGCCACTGTTGGAAACAGGATACTGGGCTTCATGGACCTTGGTCTGACCCAGTATGGCATATCTTATGTTCTTAATTTCCATAAGTACCCATGATGATACAAAGTCCACAGGTACCTCTGTACCTGTTCTCGAGGGAAAGCTACTAGTGTCCTTTCCCTTTGCAAGTTGTCTAAGGAGAAGTATCTGCAGAGATTTGCCTCTCCTTTTTCAAAATTATGTGCATTGTTGCCTCCGTGACCTAACTCTGCCTTGAAAACACCTCTGCACCATGGCAGGTAAAAGTATTTTTAGCCACTTTCACAGTGGGCAATTTTCAAAAAGTCCTTTTACCCAGCTAAATAGCTTCTCAAAATTGCCCTACCCAGAATTACTGATGACAACAGTCATCAGTGATGTTCCAAACCCTGTGGGCACCCCACCTCATGATATGATGCAACCGCCACCACCAGGCCCACATGGTGGTGCCAGAGCAACAAACTTACCTTAACATGGGGGGTGGCTTGCCATGCTGCCTCCAGTCCAAGCTGGCAGCTCTTCCCTCCCAGACCAAAGTCTCACAGTTAAGTGACTTGTCCAAGGTCACAAGGAGACTCAGATTGTTACCCCTAACCACTAGGCTACTCCTCTGCTTCTGTATAGCTGAGACACATGAGGATATTGTTTGTCCATTGTCTAATATTACTGTACAATCACTAAAAACATAGTATTTAATCATCTAGCCTCTTCTTTCCAGCCATCTTCCTACCCACCTTCCTCCCTCATCCTTGCCTCCCCTTTCCTCTCTACCCATCCCTTGCTTTAGATAGATCCGTGCTAGACAATGAAATGAAGAACTGTGAGCAGATGTCTGGAATTCATTTCTCTTCCTCATTACCATCCTGGATTGGAGATTTTTCACCATTAAGTGAAGCCAGGAGTCATAATAAACAGCCTATGCTCAGCGAGAAAAATATCTTGTGAATATCGTTGAACAGCTGAGTGGTATCTGAGAGGCTGAAGCCCACTCGTCTCCTCTCCAGTCTCTACATGAACAAAGCAGCTGAAACTACTTACCATTTGGGCCTGTAAAAAAATCTGGCTTTGAAAGGCCTAATTGGCATGGCTGTATCCTAATATGAGAATTTCCATTACACTAAGACTGTGGTAACATTTTCATTGGGGAGAGCTTAAAGTCTGCACGACAGATGCATTTGTTTTTCTAACACTGATTTGCAAAAGCAGAAAAGCAAAGTGTGTTGGAAAGTGGAATTCCACCACCCCATAAAAAAGGCTTTCTCATATTTAATAAAATACGGTACACAAAGACCAATTAGCTCATTTAGGGCCCCTTTTACTAATGCTTAGAGGAGTATGTTTATTAAAAGTCATGCTGATAAAACACTCAAACAGCCCCAAAAACAAGCATGGGGTGGCACTCAACCCGCACTTAAAAACAGAGGCATTCCCGGGATGTCCCCATGTGGCTAGCATGAGTATCGCAGAGCCCCTGCGCTCTTTACCTTTGGCACAATCGGCACGAGCGCACTTAATGCCACCCATTGAAGTGGTGCTAAGTGCTACATCGCTAGGGAGCATGTGCCAAAAGTACCCACAATGCCAACAGTCCACCCTAGAACTGTCCAGTCTCTGCTCCTACCCTTGCTACTCAGGCAGCACGGCTACATGTTCAGCCCATGGTATTTGTTACTGCAGCACACCTAGCACACGCGGTGCCCTATGTTACTTGGTAGCGCGCTTTAGTAAACATGCTCCAGTGTGCACTGCCACACAGCCCAAAGGAATAAAATGGGCCATGCAACACATAACATGCTTCAGGTCATGTTTACTGAAGGTTAACACACTTTAATTTTCATTAACACACATAAGAACATAAGATATGCCATACTGGGTCAGACCAAGGTCCATCAAGCCCAGCATCCTGTTTCTAACAGTGGCTAATCTAGGTCACAAGTACCTAGCAGTTTCCCCAAAAGACACAGGTTCCTCAATGCTTGTATTGGGTCAAGCAGCGATATCCCGGATCCCTTTTAATAATGGTTATGGACCTTTCCTCCAGGAACTTGTCCAAACCTTTTTTAAACCCAGCTACACTAACAGCTTTTACAGCATCCTCCGATAACAAATTCCAGAGTTTGATTACATGTTGAGTGAAAAAATATTTTCTCTTATTAGTCTTAAATAGGATACCCTGTGGCTTCATTGCATGTCCCCTAGTCTTTTTATATTCTGATGATGTAAACAATCAATCTACGTTTACCTGTTCCACTCCATTTATTAATTTATAAACCTCTATCATATCTCCCCTCAGCCGTCTCTTTTCCAGGGTGAAGAGCCCTAACCTTTTTAGCCTCTCTTCATAGGAGTAGCCTTCCATCCTCTTTACCATTTTGGTGGTTCTTCTCAATACCTTTTCTAATAATGCTATATCCTTTTTAAGATACGGTGACCAGAATTGCACACAATATTCAAGGTGTGGTTGCACCATGGAACGATACAGAGGCATTATAATATCCTTTGTTTTATTTTCCATTCCTTTCCTTATCATACCTAGCATTCTATTTGCTCTAATGGCTGCCACTGCACACTGGGCTGAGGGTTTTAACATGTTATCCACAATGACGCCTAAATCTTTTTCCTGGGTGGTGGTTCCCAATGTGGAACCTTGCATCATATAACCATAATTTGAATTGTTCTTTCCTAGATGCATAACTTTGCACTTGTCCACATTAAATTTCATCTGCCATTTGGATGCCCAGTCTTCCAATTTATCAAGATCCTCTTGCAATTTTCCACAATCCTCTTGGGTTTTAACAACTTTAAATAGTTTTGTGTCATCTGCAAATTTGATAACCTCACTCATTATTCCTTTTTCCATGTTAGCCTTTAGTAAACATGCCCCTAAGCATTAATAAAAGGGGTCCTATGTTTGTCTAGTTATTCCATCCCACATTGAAGTGTAGATCCCAGCAGGAACTTAGCATAGATGCTGTGTTTTGGAAAGGTGCTGGATGTGAAGTTATTTACTTCATCTATGCCCAACAAATGTATTTATAACCCTTCTATCCACAGGTTTCTAAGCAGTGAACACATTTTGACAATCATAATCATAAAATACAGTACATCAACATAAAACCCCCTCTCAAGGCAGGTAGGTTGATAGCGCTGTAAAAATGTAAAGGAATCGTAGTGAGAGGCTGGAACAGGAGTGACACCTTGCTGGCAGATGCGTTCCCTGATAAGTAAAAGATAAAGAGGAAACAAGAATCTGCTTGCCCTAAGCTAAAGAAGTCTGATGTATTGCTGGGGATGATTTCAGAGCAATCTGTACCCAGAAGAGAGTCTGCAGAGTGCAGATGTTTATGGGGAAAAAGAAATCAAAGATCCATAATTTGCTCTAGGTCATCTTGGAAGAGAATCAGATTTAGCTCATGCCTTTCCTCAGGAATTCAAGACAAGTTATATTTAAGTACAGTAGGCATTTCCCTGTGTCTGGAGGGCTTACAATGTAAGTCTGTACCTGTCCTGAGGCAATAGAGGATTAAGTGACTCACCCAAGATCACAAGGACCAGCAGTGGGATTCAAGCCCTGTCTTCCCTGGAGCTAGCTGCTTTAACCATTAGGCTACTCCTCCATTTGGGAGTTGGATGCTCCAAATACATCATTTTTGTGTTTTCAAGGGATTGTAAAATCTGATTTCTGTAACTTTCAGGATGTAGAATTTGCATTACCTATCACTCTTTTTGCAACAATAAGATTTTCTTCTACTTTACTGTTTCTAAGTGTGAGACCTGCTTTATGCTGAGCAGTTGAGCTACAGATCCCCCTTAAATCAAGGAGCAAGTGCTACCCCTTCTTCTAGAAGAACTCCTGGGACTGCAGCAAGTTTGCAGTGCCCAAAGGTTACTGCTACTTCAAGCAGGGGAGGGGGGCCTGAAAAGGAAGTCATATATTGAGATAGCCCAACTTCTAGCCATAGAAACATGACCCCTTTTGGGATATTACTCTTGATTCAAATCATCTTTTGTTGTCCTCCGCATTGGCTCTCAATCATCTTGAGTATATAATCACTCAAGTTTAAATACTTATGTAAATGAAGAGAGCACCACTCAATACCAGAGCTTAGTCCTAACTGCTTCTGTCAAGCCCTGTTTTGGATTCTCCAGTGGGGGGAAGAATTCACCCTCAAGATCCAAGGTGTGCGATGTATCATGTTTTCACAAATATTTTCCACACAGGATTTTGTATTCCAAAACAAATCTTTACTGAAAAATGTCTTCAGCCTTAACATTTTGACACACGGTGCATTTTTATCATGCTGTATCCATAAAGTAGTGTTAATGTCAGCAAGATGGGTTCAGATCCTTCTGTATACTTCCTCCTCCCAGGATCTTATCATTTTCTTTCCAGAATGTAATTCCCCATGTACTTGCCACTTCCAGTATGTCTTCCAGTGGGAGGAGCATAATCTTTACCAAAGGCCCCTTTACCAATCCACCACGTCCCTTCAATGTCTTAACACTCGCATCGTACCAATTGACAAATCAGAACGCCGGTTTCTCCCTTCAGCTTGAATGCTTGCACTGCTGTTTCTCAGATTGCACGAAAGCTACCCACTGATAGCATCACAGTCCATTGAAGTCTTAACCTATGGAACAATACACCCTTCGTCAAAACTGCTCGATCTCCGGGACTAAACCCTGGATTGTGTTTCACCTGGAAGGAGAAATCCATGATTTGGTATATAGTGCCTGTGACTGCTACAGCATTTTGACATACTGTATTTTGTATGGAAGTCATTAACCATAAATAATAATCTGTGAGAATCACAAGCATCAAGAAAATGTGAGTTTCAGTAAGTGCTGCCTGCTTATAATATAGTGTCTTCCCAGAAAATTCTATTGCATTTAGCTCATGTCCTTCCACGAGTAGTTCAAGACAAGTTACAATCAGATCCTGTAGGTATTCATTTATATATATCAGGTTGGGTTCCCCTCCCATATATATATTACTGGTTGGTACTTTATTTCTAATGAATAAATATATATTTTAAAGCAAGAAAATGTTAGCAACAAACATGTTTTTGCTATCACATATAACCATGGTGGTTTCTTCTATAATGTATAACACATTTAATGGTATTCTTTCTAGTTCTTGGTTTAATTCATGTAACTTTTCTTAAACAATTAAAAAAGGTTATTTTGTAAAGCGAATTGTCTCAGTGGCAATATTGTGAACTGGCATGCTGGAGATGTTGGTTCAAATCCTGGCTCCAGTTTTGGCTCCCCACGTCTCCTGAAGAGGGAGCTACTTCTCTCCATCAAAGGTAGTATCCATCATAGTTAATATGTTTAATCTCCAGGAACAAGCAGGAATACGTCATCACATATGGGTACGTCGGTACCGACGGAGCCCGCGCGGGAAAGCTCCCCAGCTTTTCAGATTAAAAGCTTTTGGGGCCTCCCACTGCACATGCGCGCTGCCTTCCCGCCTTCCTGACCAGCTCTCGTCAGTTTCTTTTTTTTTCCGCGGAGCCAGCAGGTCGTGTTCCTGTCACCGCTGAAGAAATTGTTAATTTTTATTGTTTTCTTTAGACCGCGTACCTGCCTTCCCCATTCTGAAACCGGTACTGCCGGTCTCTCTTTCTTTCTTTTAAAAAAAAAAATATATTTTTTTCTTTTCTTCAGCACAGCTTGGTACTTTGTTAGGCCATCAGGCCTACACAAATTCTCCTCATGGAGAAGCCAGTTCCTGGTTTTAAAAAGTGTACCAAGTGCAGTGCTGTCATTCCTCTTACAGACACCCATGAATGGTGTCTTAAATGTTTAGGACCTGACCATTCCATACCGGACTGCCCATCCTGCTCCCAGATGTCGAAACGTGGATTGCAGAACCGGGCCAACAAGTTCCATGTGCTGTTTCCTTCAGAAGCATCACAGTCATCCAGGTCTTCCTCTCCGGATGGATCTCAGGTAACCAAAACTCCAGTGGGCAAATCCTCTAAAAGCAAATCTCTTTCTAAAGATCGAGAGGCTCTCAATTCTGAGTTCGAGGATTCTGCCCAGGCCAAAAAACCCCGGCGGGAGGCTCCGGCCTCCAAAGCAATCATGGGGTCACAGGTTGACATCGATGGCGCGGCCTCGACAGATCACCTGTTGTACTGCTCTGGGGTACCGGCCCATACCGGTACCGACATCCAGGCAGCAGTGGCGTCTATGGGCAATACTGTCCAAGTCATGCAGCAGGCCATTCTGGCTTTTACTAATGCTGCTACGCCCTCGGTACCGCAGCCAGCGGTACCGGGTCCGGTTCCGGTAATGGCTTCCATACCGGAACCGAGGCCATCGTCTTCCAAACGCAGATCGGTTCCGCATGCCGGATCCGGGTTTTTGCCCGGTACCGATCCCATACCCGGTACGCCCGATGTCGATACCGAACGGTATGCGTATCGTGCGTTGGAAGCACATAGAGGATACTCTGCTTCTTCAGAGGATTTTAACTCCTCTGATGATTCTGATGAGTTCTCCCTTGATCTTCCTGAGGAGCCTTCTTCTCCTAACAGGAGAATGTCTCCACCAGAGGATTTGTCCTTTCAGGACTTCATCATAGAAATGGCTAAAGGTCTTTCTATTGCTTCATCCTCGGAAAAGGAACCCAGATCAAAGAAACTGGATATTTTAGGATACTCTAAGTCTCCTAAAGAGGCAGTCACCCTGCCTATCCATGAAATCCTTCAAGAACACTTGATGGACTTATGGGAGGCTCCTCTAACATTGTCTCCTTCTTCTCGCAGGTTGGACACCATGTACCGTGTCCCCCCTTCTCCTGGTTTCCAAAAAACCCAGTTGCCTCACCATTCTATTGTGGTGAAGTCTGCAATGAAGAAGATAAAGAGTACCAAAAGGCACTCTTCTACTCCTCCAGGGCGAGAATGTAAGACTCTAGACTCTTTTGGCAGGAAACTTTTCCAGGCTACTATGCTTATAGCCAGGATTAATTCCTATAGTCTTTACATGGGCATGTTTCTCAGTGAAATCGCTCTAAAACTTCGGCATTTTGCCCCCTTTATCCCTGAGGATAAGAGGGAGCAGTTCATTTCCTTAGTGAAACACCTTTTGGATATTTCAAAGTTCTCCAACAGGGCAGCTTTTGATTCCTTTGAGGGTGCTGGTAGGGCTTCGGGCATTGCTATAGCAGCCCGACGTCTTGCTTGGCTCCAGGCTTCTGATCTAGAACCTTGGGTCCTAGATGGCTTACGAAATCTGCCCTGTACAGGTGAGAACTTATTTGGTGAGGAGTGGCAAATTAAGGCCACTCAAATGGATGCAGAAAATGCCACCTTAGATAGACTTTCTAAGTCTACCTCCACTCCTGCCAAGAAGAAGTCTTTTAAGAGGCCTTATTACAAGAAGTCCAGATTTTCTACAAATACTGGCCAACAATCCTCTCAGCCTCGTTTTGCTGCTAAACGTCAGCAACCTAAACAGGCAAGGTCAAAGCCTGCGGCGTCTGCTACGCCTCAGCAGGCTCCACCCCCTCAGGGGTTTTGACTTGCCCCTAGAGAACTTAACTTTTCTGGCTCTAGAACAACCAGAGCCCCTCACCATACCCGGAAGGTTAGCTCACTTTGCTCCCAGATGGGAGCAAATTACATCAGAGCAATGGACCCTCTCTATCATCAGAGAGGGTTACAAACTCCATTTTTCCGACCTTCCTCCTTATACTATGGTGAGGCAGTTCAATTCTCCCCCATCTCTCCTGGCCCTCTTGGGTCAGGAAGTCTCCTCCCTCCTTGCCCAGGGGGCAATAGAGGAGGTCCCTCTTCTTCAACAGGGGACGGGATTCTACTCCCCTTATTTTCTAATACCAAAGAAGACAGAGGGCTTCAGACCAATTCTGGATCTGAGAGAATTGAACAAATTTCTTTTCAAGGAGAAATTCAAAATGCTTTCTCTGGGCATTCTCCTTCCATACCTTCAGAGTCAGGATTGGCTTTGTTCTCTAGATCTAAAGGATGCGTATACACACATACTCATCCACCCATCCCACAGAAAATACCTTCGATTTCTGTTTCAGGGAAAACATTTCCAGTACAGAGTACTCCCCTTCGGTCTAGCCTCTGCTCCAAGAGTGTTCACCAAATGCATGGCAGTCGTAGCTGCCTTTCTAAGAGGCCTGGGAATTTTCATATTCCCATACCTGGACGACTGGCTCATCCGAGCTCCCTCTCAGTCCCAGGCCCAAATTTCCCTGGACCGCACAAGGCGTCTTCTGCAATATCTAGGACTGGTAGTAAACCTTCCCAAGTCTCAGCTAATCCCTATTCAGTCTCTCGAGTTCATAGGGGCCCAGTTAGACACCATCACTGCCAGGGCCTACCTGCCTCAGGTCAGGGCCCAACGCCTGCTGAGTTTGGCCTCCCAAGCTCAGTCCAGCAGTCATTTGACAGCCCGGGAAATGCTGCGACTTCTGGGCCACATGGCCTCCACGGTACATGTGGTGCCTTACGCTCGTCTGCATATGAGAGCAGCTCAATGGACCTTGGCCACCCAGTGGACTCAAGCATCTGGAGCGCTCTCCGACCAAATACTCACCTCAAGCCGTCTATTTTGGTCCCTCCAATGGTGGACATCCACCAAGAATCTGTTGTTGGGGGCCCCCTTCCAACCTTTGTTGCCCCAAGCAACCCTCACAACAGATGCCTCCCAGACAGGGTGGGGAGCTCATCTTCAGAACCTCTCCACTCAGGGCACTTGGTCTCCACAGGAGGCCACCCTTCATATCAACCTCCTGGAACTGCGAGCAATTTACCTTGCCCTCAAGGTCTTCTATACCCTCCTTGTCAACCTGACTGTCCTAGTTCAGACAGACAATCAGGTAGCCATGTTCTATATAAACAAACAAGGAGGGACAGGCTCTCTGTCGCTTTGCAACGAAGCTCTCAGAATATGGGCCTTCGCCAGAGAGCATCAAATTCACCTTCTTGCAGTGTATCTTCCAGGAGTTCAAAACTCTCGTGCAGACAGACTCAGTCGAGTTCTGCTTCCACACGAATGGTCCCTACATATGGACCAGATACGCAGAATCTTTCAGGAATGGGGGACCCCGGACATAGACCTCTTTGCAAGTCCGTGGAATGCCAAACTTCCCCGGTTCTGTTCCAGAACTCAGTGTCAGGGAGCTCAGGCCCACGATGCCTTCCTCCTGCATTGGGGTCAGGAATTCCTCTATGCCTTTCCACCCATTCCTCTAATATCCAAGACTCTGTTCAAGCTCCAGAGGGATCACGGGACTATGATCCTCATAGCTCCCCGCTGGCCACGCCAGGTGTGGTTCCCTCTACTTCTGCATCTCTCCCAGGGATCCTCCCTGGACCTGGGAGCTGCGCCAGACCTCCTGTCTCAGGAGGAGGGGACTTTGTGGCACCCAAACCCCAAATCCCTACATCTCAGAGCTTGGTTACTGAAGGCCTAAGTCTTCAAGACTTTAATCTTTCTCAACCTGTGACAGATATCCTTCATGCCTCTAGGAAACCTTCCACGAGGCGTTCTTATGCTTTCAAATGGAAACGTTTTTCCATTTGGTGTGCTCAGCAGGGTCTTGACCCTCTAGCACTTCCTTTGAATTCCCTCTTGGACTATCTCCTGCATCTTTCAAATGCAGGCCTTAAGACGAATTCAGTAAGGGTCCATTTGAGTGCTATTGCAGCATCCTTAAAACCTATAAATGGACAACCTGTCTCCTCTCATCCTCTTGTTTCACGTTTCATGAGAGGCCTGACTCTAACTAAACCTCCCATCCGACCTCCTCCGGTAGCATGGGATTTGAACCTAGTTCTAGGTCAGCTTATGAAGCCACCTTTTGAGCCTTTGGACTCTACCTCCTTCAAATTTCTTTCCTGGAAGGTTGTTTTCCTTATTGCAGTCACTTCGGCTCGCCGCATCAGTGAACTGCAGGCTTTAGTGGCTCATCCACCTTATACTAGGTTTCATCATGATAAGGTGGTCCTTAGGACGAATCCCCACTTTATGCCCAAAGTGGTCTCGCCTTTTCATCTTAATCAAGAGGTATATCTACCTGTCTTTTTCCCGGCTCCTCATGCATCCAGTGCAGAGAGGAACCTTCATACTCTGGATTGTAAAAGAGCTCTTGCCTTTTACCTCAACAGGACTCAACCACATCGAAAGTCTTCCCAACTTTTCGTGGCTTTTGATCCTTCTCATTTGGGACTTCCAGTCACCAAGCGTACACTTTCCAATTGGATCGCTCAGTGTATTTCTTTTGCTTACCAGAGTAAGAACATTTCTATGGAGGGCCATGTCACAGCTCACAATGTGAGGGCCATGGCCACTTCTATGGCTCATCTTCACTCTGTGTCCATAGATCAGATCTGTCGAGCAGCCACTTGGGCCTCGGTTCATACCTTCACAGCCCATTACTGCTTGGACAAGGACTCCCGCCGGGATGCCTTGTTTGGTCAGGCTGTCCTCAAACACCTGTTCCATACTTAAACAACTCCTGCCCACCTTCCCTGGATGGATGCCTGAGATCCATGCGAAGATGGTTTACCCTTGGAGGGGGATCTCCCAGGCATCTTAGCTAGGGAGTCCCCATATGTGATGACGTATTCCTGCTTGTTCCTGGAGATAGCACAGTTACTTACCTGTAACAGGTGATCTCTGGGAACAGCAGGAATTAGTCATCACAACCCACCCACCTCCCCTAGGAGTTGTATAGAAATCTCTATCTATCTATCTTCCTGTCCTCTCTCTCTATTGTCTCAGCTTTAAACTCGAACTGACGAGAGCTGGTCAGGAAGGCGGGAAGGCAGCGCGCATGTGCAGTGGAAGGCCCCAAAAGCTTTTAATCTGAAAAGCTGGGGAGCTTTCCCGCGCGGGCTCCGTCGGTACCGACGTACCCATATGTGATGACTAATTCCTGCTGTTCCCAGAGATCACCTGTTACAGGTAAGTAACTGTGCTTTATCGATGTACATATTTGTCCTACTCTCTGTAAATAATGAATATGTGCTCAATCTATGTAAAATAGTTAATATTTTCTCTGTAAAATAGTTATGTGCTCAAAAATGTTCTATGGAATTGATGTTTACCATGTTCTCTGTAAACTGCTCCTGATCTCTGGAAGGGGCGGTATAGAAAAGCGCACAAAAAAATAAATAAATAAAAAGGTAGAAAGAGGCTCTTCTGTTATGCAATAGTGATACCCATCGCCGTACCTAGCCCTGTGCGAGTTGTGCAGCCGCACAGGGCGCAAAGGATTAGGTGGGCATTTTGGGCTGCCGGCCTTGGCTCCCTCCCCCCACACTGCCTGCTGTAGCCCTACCACTGCCACTTTTTGTTTTCTCAGCGGCGGCGGCACCAGCAATAGCAAAGCAGGCCTGACTTCACATTTTTTTTAAAAACATATGGGTCTTTCTGACTCCACGCTTGTAGGCAGGTCTGGTCCCTCCCTCCTCTGACGCGACCTACAACAGAGAAGGGAGGGAGGGACTAGACTTGCCTACAAGCGTGGAGTTGAAGGATCTGCGTGGGTTGTTTTGTTTTGTTTTTTAATTTGAAGTCAGGTCTGCTTTACTATTGGTGCCGCTACCTCCCAAAAAAAAAAGTGGCAGCAGCCGGGCAAGAGCAGGCAGTCGGCTGAACATCGAAGACATGGAGGTATGGGTGAGATGGGGGGGGGGGTAGGGTTGCCAACTGGCTCCAGATGCACCTGACAAGCTTGATCCAGTCCTGGGTTTACCCCATTGCATGCAGGGACATGTAGTCTTGCTTTTCTTATGGAGTGCAATGGAAAAATCAGAACTACATGTCCCTGCATGCAGTGGGGTAAACCTAGGACTGGATCAAGCATGTCAGGAGCCAGTTGGCAAACCTATTGGGGGGGGGGGGTGCCAGATGTGCAAGTAGCACAGGGTGCAATTATGGCTTGGTATGACCCTGATGATACCTAGTCTCCAATCCTGAGTACTTGTATACAGAGGGAGCTGTTCTTTCTTGCTGGTTTCGATTGAGCTCAAAGCTTGAGGGAGAAGGACACAGATGCCAAGTTGCCCAGTTCCAGGAGGGGACTTCTTGGTCATTCCTGGTTTTGAAGTTATATCTCAAAGCAGTGTGGCATTTGTAGTCCTCAAGTCTACCCATTTAAATCAGTGCTGCAGGTCCCACGATGCATTAGGATAGGGTAATTAGAAATCCAGACTCTCCCTCTTGGAACTGGATAACTTTGTAGCTCTAGAAGGAGTATCTACCAACCAAAAGAAAAAAAAATCTCTATTTATATTAGATATGTCCATAATCTAGGTTTCTGTGTGTGTGTATAGGGAGCAGGGGCTTTCAACCCATTCCTCAGGACACACCCCAGTCAGGTTTTCAGGGTAACAGCAATGAATATGTTATGACAGAAATTTATGAGTACTATCTCCACTACATGCAAAGTACTCTCATGCACATTCATTGTAGTTATCCTGAAAACCTGCCTGGCTAGGTATGTCCTGAGGACTGGGTTGAGAATAGGGTTGCCAACTGGCTCCAGATGCGCCCGACAGGCTTGATCCAGTTCTGGGTTTACCCTATTGCATGCAGGGACATGTAGTCTTGTTTTTCTTATAGAGTGCAATGGAGAAATCAGAGCTACATATCCCTGCATGCAATGGGGTAAATCCAGGACTGGCTCAAGCGTGTCGGGCGCATCTGGAGCCAGTTGGCAACCCTAGTTGAGAACCTCTGATATACAGAGAGAGAGAGAGAGAGATGTCAGTGTTTCCCAGCCTCTCCTGAAACTAGGGTTGCCAACTGGCTCCAGATGCGCCTGACAGGCTTGATCCAGTCCTTGTTTTATCCCATTGCATGCAGGGACATGTAGTCTTGCTTTTCTTATGGAGTGCAATGGAAAAATCAGAACTACATGTCCCTGCATGCAATGGGGTAAACCTAGGACTGGATCAAACCTGTCGGGCGCATCTGGAGCCAGTTGGCAACCCTACCTGAAACACACCTATCCACTCAGATTTTCAGGATTGCAGAATTGCCAAGTTACCCAGTTCCAGGAGTGAGACTTTTTGCCAGTTCTGGTTTTAAATTTGCATTGCAAGGTAGTTCGGTATTTGTGTTACCAATTGAAATCTGTGTCACAGGTCCCATAATACATCAGAATGAGATTGTCAGAAATCCAGGACCGCCCCACAATCCCTCTCTTGGAAGTGGCCGACTTGGCATACATTGAAGACTCCGTGTATGGAAATCTCTCATGCACATTCACTGTGGCAATCCCAGAGTTGCCAAGGTACCCAGTTCCTAGAGTGAGATTTTAATCCAGTCCTGGATTTCAGGCAACCCTATCCTGATACATTATAGGACCTGCAGCAAAAATCACAGTCTACATATATCACATTGCTTTTAGGATGTAAGTTCAAAACCAGGACTGGCCAAAAGATCTCCCTTCTGGAATTGGGTAACTTGTCAGCTCTGATCTCATGCATATTCATTATGAATATCCTGAAAAACAAACCAGTTAGGTGGGTCTCTAGGACAAAACCAGAAACACTGATACATGTGTTTTCTTGGGTTGAGTGCACCTACAGGTGAGGTTAATAGCTAATGAACAGCTGGGTGTGTCCCTAGCCTGCCTCAGAAGCACAGAGAGAAATGGACTGGAAGCTCCCTAGGGGAAAAAGGGCCCAAAGATAAAGAAAGAGGAATTAATCCCCCTTGGAAAGTAATACCCAGAAGGAGTTTTAAGGCATACTCCAAAATACTTCCAGATGGGCCCAAGAAGAGTGGGAAAATGGGGGAGAGAACAATCCCCTGAAAAAGGCAGCCAGAGGTATGATGAACTCCAGCCCTTCTGTAGAGGTTGCTGGGTTTATTTTGGGCAATTGAGGTCTGCTTCCCTTTCTAGTCATGTCTATATAGATTCCTTGAACTCCAGCTGAATTTGTAGCCCACTGTGTCTAGTTTATTTTTCATGTTATTTTGTTTTCTTGTAAAAAAAAAAACCCCTCTGTTGTTATTTAAAGGCTCCTGACTCGTCTTTAAGGAGACAAATAAACCAAGCTTATTTTATGAAAGTACTTGTGTGACCTGCGAGTGGAATGTGTTGGTATGAAAGCAGCTTAACAATCAGATCCTGACTGAAGCAGAAAATGTGACTGCCAAAATATGTAAATAGATACAGAGAGAGGGCAAGTCGGACAGAAAGTGGCATTTGCAGCTAATCTGTTTTTTCCCAAACTCGGAAACGGGAAAGAGAACTCTTGATAAATTAAACCCATACATACAAGAAGCAGAGTTAATAAAAATACAATCCATAAAATGTCATTTTAGTACCAGATGGGTTTTCACTGCTGTAGAGATAAAAGGTTCTGTCCCTCCCTGATTCTGATTTTTGATTGACAGTCAAAACATTATTCCTGATGCTGTTCTTACTGATACCAAGCCTGACGCCTGTGAGGGCTGCTGCAGTCTCCTACTCCAGACTAATGGAGGGGTAGATGCTTTTGATGGACTCTGTAAAAATGAATTTGTTTTCAGAGCCCAGGTCTTCTGGAAAAGAAGGTTTGAGCTGGCTCTGGGTCATTAAAGAATCCATGTTCCATTTAGGTCTGAGTCTACTGACCTCCTGCAGGATCTACTGAAGGGCATGCTGTAAGGCACACTGGCAGGGGGGAGTACCACCAGCTTTTGTCATTTTTACTGTCCTCCTTGCAACACTGAACAGCTGTCAGAATGCTAATAACAGGGGTTTTTTTCCAGGCCTTCTTGAATCAAAACAGCTTGCCATCTGACCGGACTGGATTCTGGACTGAGCCCTCCACGACGGCTTCTCAGTGAGTATATGCTACTATTTCTAGCTTACAAATCTGAGGCATGCCTTAAGAGATACTTTTCATACTGCCTGCGTTACTGCATTACCCACAGGTATTTTTTATGAACAGGTTAAAACCTCAGTTTCTAAAGTGAAACAACGCACATGTCTTCCATTTAAACATTATCAAGACAAAAAGTTCCCAGAGAGATTAGTACCTGCGTTGTTTTTTTTTTGTTGTTTTTTTGGCGGGTATTCATTTTTTTTTTCCCAACCAAAACACACGCTAAACGCCTTATTTCTTCCCCCAGTCTAATCCTGTGGTGGAAATGCCTTTGCTACAAGGCAAGTATGTGTGTATTCTTACCCACATGCAGAGGGGTCGCTGCAGTAAATTGTGCTGTTGTTTATTTGAGACTTACATACCGCTTTTCTGTACAGAGTTAAAGTAGTTTACAAATATAAATACAAGGAAAGGAAAAGAATGTCATAAACTAATAGGACAAAGGAAACCAGAGAGAGCAGATAGTAGAGGTAAGGGGGGGAGCAAGAAGGTAGGTTAACTTAGATCCCAGACAACCTAGGTTCCGTATGTCTGAGGAAAAAGGTGTGTCTTGAATTGGGCCTTAAATAAAGCAAAGGAAGGTTCGAAATGAAGGGGTCGGGGGCAAGGAATCCCATAAACTGGGCACACAGAAATAAAATGCCAAACGGTGCTTAGATACTCAACGGGATTTATTGGGAGGTTCTCTGTTTTGGTGCAGTGGTTTACTCAAGATTTTCTGTGCTAGTCTTTCTGATGATATAAAAAAAAACTTCTAGTGTGGGACAATCTTGCTAAAGGATGGCACAGCGGGCATGAAAATCACATGCGGAGGACCACATAGAAAATTGTACTAAAATTTTGGCATATTTTTTTTCCTTTTCTCTTATTGTAATGTTGAATTTTTTTATGCCATCTCTGGGCTGGATTAAAGATGCAGCATGAGAGCAAAGGTGTCATTGAAGGTGAAATGTGACACTTTTACCTCAGATGATCCAAGATCCTTGGTGGCCTGGTGGACCCTGGACAACCCTTCCTCCCCCCTCCACCCTCCCCCATCTTACTGACATCCCTTGGATACTGGATACTCTGCATCCCATCAACACCACAAATGTCCCTGCTGGCCTATAACGTCTGCATTTTTGACCCTTTATCACCCACCTTAAAAAATTTCCCTGGTGGCCCAAGTAGCCCTTTGTACTTCTGTCCCTTCTCTCTCCTCCCTCCCTGACAAAAAATATACTGGGGTCCAAATGGATGCCCCAAGAACCCCCCTGTATTTCCCACAACCCCCTGAATGCTTCCACTGTTGGGAGGCAGGAGCGATGCCCACTCATAAGAACATAAGAACATAAGAAATGCCATACTGGGTCAGACCGAGGTCCATCAAGCCCAGTATCCTGTTTCCAACAGTGGCCAATCTAGGTCATACGTACCTAGCAGTTTCCCCAAAAGACACAGGTTCTGCAGTGCTTGTACTAGGTCAAGCATTGATATCCTGGGTCCCTTTTTAATAGTGGTTTATGGACCTTTCCTCCAGGAACTTGTCCAAACCTTTTTAAACCCAGCTATACTAACAGCCCTTACTACATCCTCCGGTAACAGATTCCAGAGTTTGATTACACGTTGAGAGAAGAAATATTTTCTCCTATTTGTCTTAAATAGTTTACCCTGTAGCTTCATTACATGCCCCCTAGTCCTTCTATATTCTGATAGCGTAAACAATCGATCTACGTTTATCCGTTCCACTCCATTCATTAATTTATACACCTCTATCATATCTCCCCTCAGCCGCCTCTTTTCTAGGTTATAGAGCCCTAACCTTTTTAGCCTCTCTTCATAGGAGTAGCCTTCCATCCCCTTCACCAATTTGGTGGCTCTTCTCTGTACTTTTTCTAATAACTCTATGTCCTTTTTAAGATACGGTGACCAGAATTGCACACAATATTCAAGGTGCGGTCGTACCATGGAGCGATACAGAGGCATTATAATATCCTTTGTTTTATTCTCCATCCCTTTCCTTATGATACCTAGCATTCTATTTGCTTTCTTGGCCGCCGCTGCACACTGGGCGGAGGGTTTTAACATGTTATCCACGATGACTCCTAAATCTTTTTCCTGGGTGGTGGTTTCTAATGTGGAGCCTTGCATCTTGTAACTATAGTGTGGGTTGTTCTTTCCTAGGTGCATAACTTTGCACTTGTCCACATTAAATTTCATCTGCCATTTGGATGCCCAGTCTTCATTCTTGCCTCTGCTGCCATATTGAAAAATGGCAGCTCATGACCACATGTGGTATCAGGACAGATGCCACCATTTTCCAAGATAGCAGCGCAGAGGCAGGAGCAAGTGGGACATCACTCCTGCCTTTCAAAGCTGGAGATGTACAGTAGGTTCTGGAGGGTTTTCAGGGGCCATTTCAGGGAAGGAGCGCAAGGGGCCACTTTGGCCAGCAGGGAAATCTTTGGAGCTGCAGTTGAGGGGTTGTGGTCCAGGGGCCGTGGTCCACCAATGACATTTGCAGGGTCAGGGGCTCTAGAAAGTTGAGGGAAGGTGTCTGCACATCCCTGACAGTCCCATGGTGAATGTTGGGAGCAACTTGGGGGAGGGGGTCTGGAGCCCACTCAACCACCAAGGCATTTTTTGGGGTTGGAAGTAGGGAACAGATGTCGGAGTTCAACATGCTGCTTTCTTTTTGTCTCCCATAGTCCATTGTATGTAGAATTTTTTGCTTTTCATTCACTGCACCTTTGGCTACATTGAATAAAAGGTTGCCCACCCCTGCTATGGTGCACAGTACAATGCACATGAGAGTCCCTTCTCCGTGACATTTACAACCCAAGCAAGACACACAGGCAAGACAAACGGAAAATTTTATTACAGTAAATCAGGAAATTTTATTACAGTAAAACAGTACATGGTTTAAACTGGGAAGCTGCCTTTAAATGTTTGTTTAATTTATTAATATGTTGCTTTACCCAGAGTGTCTTACAAACAAGAACCAAACTTATTAAATGCACACTTTACATTAAACATGTACAATTGATCATACTTCTTTATACAAGGCATATCTCCAGTCGCTCATACATTTTCCTCTTAAATATTTCAAAGGATTTTTAATGCTTATAGCTCATAGCATAGCAGCAATATTGCAATCTGAAAAGCTCTTTCGCTTTGCAAAGTTTTATTGACCCACCATTTCTATCCTATGTGTTATTACTTCATCATTCTTGAATGCTGGCCTAACAAATATTAGCTATGAGGATTTTTATGAAACTTGGTAGTAAACACGGAAGAAGGTCTGGGGCTTGTAAGAATCAAAGAGGAAGGTAATAGGCTAGCCCAGGTCAGGTCTTATTAGCAGAGTTCATGGAGGCCAGACTTGCGGCATAGGGACATCGGCGCTAGAAGAAGAGTTGAAAGGTCAAATAAGACACGGTGGGAAGGGGAAAGATAGTAGAAAAGTGAAGTCTGGATGGACCAACTGGTCTTTATTTGCTATTATTTACAAGGTTGACATGTTGTTTCAGTGCTGTCTAGCCATAATAATGCCTGCTTTATACAACTTTATTTGATGGTCTAATATCAGTGTATCATTCTGTGATATTGCAGTGTCCTGCACACAAGATGTTGAGGCATTATTAACTCTTGTCATGTTAACTCTACATTTCTAGTACCCTACTATATAAGACCTGGCTCCACAAGAAATCGTAAAAATCTGATGTAACTCCCCTTTGCCTTAGGGCAGTAGGCAGGTCCCGCAAGACACAGAACAGTTTTATCCCGGGCTCTTTTTCACCCTTTCACTCAGCCAGTACACACTCTTATCAACCGGGAGCAGATTGTCTGTCTGTCTGGAAGGGGGAGAATCCTTTTGAGATCCTTGGCACATAAGAAGCTCTTGACTCCAAAATGTGTGCTCCAATTCTCTTTACTGTGGTAAAATGTCCAACTCAAACAGTAACAAAACAATATAGTTCAATACAGCGACTCTACAGTCTTTAGTGACACAGATAGTGTTCCTTTTGAGTATTTGTGCTTATGAGCCCAGTTTAAATCTGGATCAGTTCAGCTTACTTTCTCCCCCTCCCCCTCACAAGGATCCTATTCTTCTAATCCTTTCTGTGTACCTTGAAGGCAGCCACTCCACTGTACCTCCAGTAATCAACAGCAGACTCCTCTGTTAGGCTTGGGTGGCAAGCCAACTTTCCATTCCTTCCTTCTTCACACTTGAAACAGAGAGGTGTGCAAAACCTTTGGCTGGCTCTCCAATCTTCAGAAGTAAACACTTTTAAGAATCAAGGGCTGATTCCACACTGGATTCCAACCAAATCGAAATACTAAGCAAAAGGCTGAGCGTCTACAAACACGCATGCCGAAGTGAAACAACCAAACATACTGAGAACCACACCTTGTGCACAGAGGTTATATATGGGTCAAGTAGAACCAAAACATCCATCCCAAGAGGGGAATGTTACAAAACGATGGCATGCAGCTACTACTAAAGTTAATGAAAGTGTCCTGTTCACAAAGCATGTGGGATTGGTAAGGGTCATGAAGGGATTTCCTTATACTGATGTGTGATATTTGACGGTTCTAATTATGCAGAATCCTGATTTTCCACTTTGAATAGAATTATCTTTTTAGAAATGCTATACTGAGTCAGACCAAGGGTCCATCATGCCCTGTATCCTGTTTCCAGCAGCAGCCGATCCAGGTCACAAGTACCTGTCAAGTTCCCAAAAAGTACCTGAAGGTCATGAAATTGTGGTGCGGATTGCAGCTCTAGTACTATGCTGGGATACCATGGGTTGAGAGATTTCACTGTGCCACCTATCTCTAGTTTGAACACCATGCCTTTTCCTATTAACAAGTTCAGGTCATGTTCTCTGAATAACCAGACCAGTTGGCACAACTAGATCCAGCCCCCACTCCTGCTATTTAGAAATTGTGTTTTTTTTTATGAGCTGGGAATTCTTTAATATCTGTCAGAATGTATCCTTGCAGTGTACCACTTAAAATTCTGTACTGGGGAAAGGGTTGTTGGGGTGAAAGGGAGGGAGATGCTTGTCTGCTTTATACAAGATGGTAAGATCATCGTAAAATTATTTTGAAATGTAGAAGCTATTCAAATTGTATTGCTGATGAAGTGTCTTTTTTGTCTTCCATCTATGTCTTTTTATCTTGAAATACCTAGAGCAAATTGTGGCTTAGGATATCTCGGTGGAAAAAGGGATGTCAAGTCAGAACATTCACAGTTTGCCTTGTAAACTGCGCACAGAACCTTATATGAAATGTGTATAAAGCACATCAAGAAGTACAGATATAAGTACTGGTATGTCCAGTAAGAAATGCTTCAATTAATAGCAACCCCCCCCCCTACCCTTTGCATAGTGGATCGGGGGGGGGGGAGGAGAGGGAGGAGGTCTTAGCCCAACTGGCTAGTCAGGATGATTTTTTTTTCACGTGGGGGGGAGGGGGAAGCATTGTGTTTTTTTGTTTTTTTGGGGGGGTCCCCTCACTCCCTCCCTCCAGCAGCTCCTGATGGGGATCAGGAGCTATTCAGGGGGGTTGTGCTGCAAGGGGGTTAGACTTGGTTTAGACTGTGGATTGCAGCACCACGGCACCAACAATATTATTGGGTAGGCGGGAGCTCGATCTCAGCTGTTGGAGGCCTGAGCACGTCCAAGGCAGACCCTGTGTTATCAAGCATCCAGACAAATAGAGGTGGCGTTTATCTCCCACTGTGATCGGCCTGACTTTGGCAGCTATGGTCACTCCCTGCCCCAATTCTCCCCCTAAGGACCTGCATTGCATGAAAATCATATATTGCCTGTGTTTTTTAATAGTTTAATGCCCCACAGTAGCAGCTAATCCTGCATTAGCCTCCCAGGTAGCAGCTAACGTCCTTTTAGTAGACATACCCCTTAGTAACTTCATGCCATGCCCCCTCGTTCTGTACTTTTTGAAAGAGTAAATAATCAGTTTGCTTTTACCTGTTCTGCTCCACTGATGATTTTATAGGCCTCTATCATGGCTTCCCTCAGCCATTCCTTTCTCCGAGTTTGCGATCCCTGATCTCTTTAGCATTTTTTCATAGGGAGGTCATTCCGTCACCTTTACTTTGGTTGTCCTTCTCTATGCTATTTTTTTTTTCCATTACACTGTTTTTGAGATGCAGCAAGAAAAATTGCACACAATACTCGAAGTGAAGTCGCACCATGGAGTGCTACAGAGACATTATGATAATCTGTTTTTACATTCCATTCTTTTCCTAATTCCTGACAAAGAGCAAAGATCAAACTATAAAAGCCAAAGTAGGCCATGTGGAGAAGCTGCTCCTTTACTACAAGCAGAGGATGGGGTGGAAACTGATAACTGGGGCCACTGCAAGGACGTAGCATCCTTTTTTGTGTCTGTTTTGTAAATCTGGGAGCAGGAATGACCAAAAGTACCCCTTAGCCTGCTGGCAACCATTCATTCTCACTATACAATCACAGGCCCCAAAATTTCGCTTACTGAAAAACATTTGTGCATATATGTAGGATTACCATATGAAAATATTTTACTCAAGCTAATCCAGTCCTGGGTTTACACCATTGCATGTATGAAGATGTAGTTCTGATTTCCTTAAAACTTCATTCCCTCTTCCAGTCTGTTAATTACCAAGTTTCATCAATGTCCTGATGCCGCCTTCCATGATAGCATTTGGGGAATTCTTCTCCAGAAGGGTACAGAATGCTAATTAACATTTTATCTGAATAAAACAAAGCAGTGAGTTTGTGCCATCTAGCCTAGATTTTGGACTGGTCACATTTTCAGTGCTAGATTCAGATTCTGATCATGCCTTGTTAGTTATTCCACTTAAAAATTCTAATTTTAATTAAGTGTCAGAGCTGCATTGTTGAGGGAATGACAGATTATGCAAGGAAACTATTAATAGAAGCTCACGACGGTTTGCCCATATGTGGACTAGACTGGCAGAACATAGCCTGCCAAAGGAATTGATCTCCAACGCATTCCCCATGCCACACGCGGGAAGACCTTCCATGGCCTTACTGGTTTCTCTCAGTTATAGCTGTAAGAAGCACCTGGAGAAGAGGAAAGGTCACTCTAGCAAACTGTGAGTTTGCTCCCTGCATAAAGATGATGGCAGATGGCTGCCTCCAGAAAAAGCCGCTGGGCAATTAAAAGGTGTTTCCCTTTGTCTGGTTTTCTTTCTCTTACTTGGCTCTATTTGAGCCTTAGCCCGGGAAGGTGGTTTGCAGTACGATTTCTGAACTGGGAGCCTTTTAAAGCTGCATCTGATTTCAACCAATAGCGTTCATGGACAATGGAGGTTGTGCTGACCATCTTGACGGGGGCCATGGCAGGCCACTGACACTTGACAGCTAAATGACAGCGTTCAGGTTTCCTACTGGAGCAGTAGTATTTACTACTATTCCTCAATTGTATATTGCTACAAGGTGTACACAGTGCTGCACATATAGATGTAAGAGACAGTCCCTGCTCATCGGAGCTTACAGTCTAATCAAGATGAAAAAACATTGCAAAACTGGGGACTAGAATAGGGCAAGATGCACATAAGTAGTGGATAAGAGAAAGAGGAGCATCAGGAACCAAAGCGGCCTCGGAGGTGGGTCTTCAACCTGGACTCGAATAGGGCTAGAGAAGGAGCCCGACACACAGACTCAGTTTGTTCCAGGCATATGGAACAGCAAGTTAGAATGAACTAAGTCTGGAGATGGCCATGGTAGAAAAGGGCACAGATAAAAAGGATCTGTCAGAGGAGTGGAGTTCCCGAGGAGGGGTGCAGAGCGAGATAAGAGAGGAAAGGTAGTGAGTGGTCGCAGAATGAATCTCTTGTAGGAGAAGTTTGAACTGGATGTGGAAACTGACAGGTAACTAGTGAAGTGACTTGAGAAGGGGAGTTACATGAGCTTAGTGATACGGGTAGAAGATTAGTTGTGTAGCCAAGTTTTGAACAGATTGAAAGGGAGTAAGATGATTCAGTGGGAGACCAGTGAGGAGAAGGTTAAAATAGTCAAGACAGGAGGTGACTAGTGAGTGGATGAGCGTCTTAGTAGAGTGTGTGGCAAAATTTGTCCCTTCCTTTCTAATGTTACAGAAAAGGAAGCAACAGGTTTTAGCTATCTGTTGAATGTGTGCAATATTTACTCCCAGCCCTTGAGGGCCACAAACTGGTCACATTTTCAGGACATCCCATTGACTATGTATGAGAGACCTTTGCATGCAATGAAGGTGGTATGCATGCAGATTTCTTATGCATATTCATCAGGATATCCTGAAAACCTCACTCATTTATAGCTCTCGAGGACTGGGAGTAAATACTACTGCATTTAGAAAATGTGAATATGGGGCACATTAGTGCTCCATTCTTATGGTTAAATGTGCTTCAAAAACGGAGTTGAGAACCACTGCTCTACTCTTCCATGTTTTAAGGTGATTTCTTCAGGGAGGCAATGAGCACAGCTCTTCTGGGAAATTTCCAAGCTGTCTGTTACACCTCCTGGATTGCTATGTCCTAACCTGGGACTGAACATTTAGGATTCTCTCCAGACCCCCCCCCCCCCCACTACCACCACCACATCCCATCTCCCTACACACACACACTCGACTGTTTGTTACCTGATTGGTTTGAGTGGAAAAAGGCCAGAGGTCCAACAACTTCAATCTCATATTTCCATGGAAATAACAAAACATGAAAGGTCTCATGATAAGGAATAGTTTGGTGTGAGAAGGACGCATCTTAATCTCCCACCGAAAAGCTCAGAACAGGAGCCACTTTATTAAAAGAAAAAATAAACAGAGCCAAAATGGATCATTTATTTTGCCCATAGAGACATTTTTCCTGCTGCTTGGACAGCAGGCCTCCTCCAGCTGACACGTCAGAGTACAGAAGGCCACTGCTGTATATGCTGACAGCTGTCGGAAACCTGCACTCCCATGGCCCTTGTATAGCTCGCTGTATTTCAGAATGAGATGCTAATAGCTGAAGAGCAGCCTGAGGAAGAGAAGGGGGCAATGTTTAAATATGTTTCAGCATGGCTATAAGAAGAAGTAAGAGAAACGGAAGGGTGGGAGTTGGACAAACTTTAAAAAATTTGTTCAGGGAATTAAATCCTCGGAACAGCCCTTGCAACTTACAAACATAGAAACATTATGGCTGATAAGGACTGTACAACCTACCCAGTCTGCCCATCCACACCAGTTTCTCAGTTCTCTAACACTTTTTCCTCTCCCTCACAGTTCCTCCTGTGCTCGTCTCCGCCTTTCTAAACCTGCTTTTCTACAGGAAGAATGTGTACCAATAAGCTCTAACCACTGGTTGTGGAAAAAGCTGCTTTGCGGTGAAACCACTGGCTGTGGTCACCTGGCTGGTGTAAACTGTCATTTGTAGCCTGATTTAGTGCCTGGAGGAGTCAGTGCCAGCAAATTAAATTGAGTATGCTTTGGGCAAGTTTGAAATTTTGTCAATTGGGGGCGTCGATGACAGTTTCTGAACAGCATGCAATAGTTTGCTGCTGTCAGTCCGTGAATTAAGCCCCCAGTTGTTGAATAAAAGAATTCCCACATTTTATGAAGACATATTGAGTGGGTTTCAATCAGCTGTTCTATCTGCAGACTTTTTGACCCCTCTTTTGGCGTTTTTGTTTATGGATCATATATTATTGTCATGTGCTGTGCTTTTCAGAAGTGCTTGACTGTTTAAAATATTTCCTCCTTTAAGAGTTCAAGTCCATGCTTCACAAAATTAAATATACTGATCAAATTTGATTTATCCCTGGATGTGGACTGGGCATCCAAGATCAGTCCATACAAAAAGGTGTATTCCCTTCATTTCAGGTGATTTATACAAATATTAAAAATAAGAGTTCAATTTTCAGCCACTGGCTATCCAGTTATAGGTAACCGAATAAGTGAACCGCAGTAGCGTAAATGTGCAGAAGCTCATTCAAAAAAGAACGCCCAGCACTTATTGTGAAAGTTGAACATGGCAGTGGAAGATGCTGTGCTTAAGTACCTCTTCAGGTGCTGGATAGAAACTAGTAATGTAATTAAGATAGCGGGGGATGGCACAGAAACTTACTTAAAAGTAGGTACCATGCTGCCATGCTTTAATCTCCTATAAATCTAAGACTCTGGAAAAGAAGAAAAGCAGCAAGTTTCACCATGATGGGGTGGGAGGATGCCTCAACATGATCTTATTTGTCAGCCCTGTGTGTGAACTTAGGCCACTGATCTGTTTTTGAAAATATCCAGCTAGAGTTAAGATGACAACTATACAGGCCTTAAAAGTAATAACCAGATAGTTTTTGTTTCTTTTTACCAAACTTAGGAGCACTTTACTAAAGGTGTGCACTTCCTGCATGATTTGCAGCAATACCATTGTGTGGTACGTGCATCCTCTTG
Source organism: Ichthyophis bannanicus (assembly GCA_033557465.1). Lineage (NCBI taxonomy): Eukaryota > Metazoa > Chordata > Amphibia > Gymnophiona > Ichthyophiidae > Ichthyophis > Ichthyophis bannanicus. The sequence goes on along the minus strand of CM066032.1, from coordinate 156,370,727 downwards.
CATTAACTGTCAGGGGCATCCTCTATATGTTCCTGAGAGTTAGAGCAGAAGCAACATCCCATCTACCATTTGTAGATGATCTGAAGCTCTACAGTTCCATTTTCCAGCAATTAACAGAGCATCTCCATGTAGTGGAAAGCTTCTGATAACATCAGGATGACTTTTAACCTTGACAAGTATGCTAAGGCAGCTTTTTTTTTAAAAGAGAAAAATTGAGTAAAATAAGAAAACATCTCCCTGGCTGAGGGCTGTGACATAAGGACCCTGAACAGGAAGATGTAAATAAGTTTCTCAGAGTAGAAGAAGGAATGACACTCGGTCAGAAATTACTGACAGAGAAGATCAGTAAAAAATATTACAGGAGATTAAAATCATTATTCAAAAGTTCTTTAATATCATGGAATAAGATACAAGTCATCAATCAGCTGGCAATTCCTGGACTCTCATACAGCTTTGGGTTTGTGGATTGGCTCTTAAAGATCTTGAAAAACTGGATGTGCGAAGAAAAAAACTCCTCCATGCCCATGAAGTAACTTACACTGGTTCTTGTATGTCAAGACTGAACATTCCTAGGGTTAGGCCTCATAGAGATTGATTGATTACATCTCCAGAGCCTACCTGACAGCATCATCGGATTCAAATATGTAAAAAATGCTGAAATATGGAAGCAAATGTCCAAAATCTGTCTCCATTATCAAACTTGGACACGCTTTCCAAAGACTAGAAGAAATGAATGAGAATTCACAAGCATGCACAGGAAAGGAAGCAACAGAATTTGCAAAACAAAAGAAAAAATTCTTCAAAGAATTAGCTCGGCAAACGAGGAAAAATCAACTTGCAAATGGGAAATACAGTGTTACTCCAGGAACTCTTTATCAATCAAGAACGGACACATAAAATGGTTTAAAGAGAGGTGAACTGAAACCAAAAGAGAGGTTGATAGTTGCAGCCCAAGACATTGGCTTACAGATGAGATGGTTTATGCGAACATTTGGAAAAAAACTGGCAAAAGCAGACATATATTGTTTCTGTGAGGAAAGAGCTGGAAATGGTGACTTACCTCATAGCTGACTATGAAGTTCTTTTGACAGAAAATTTCTATACAGAAAGGCACAACAAAGTAGCATGCCTTATCCATTATGTAAGCACTATAATGTTGTTGTGCCTGAAAAGCACTGATATCATGCCCTTGAAAAAATTAGATAATGAAGAGGTTATGATCACCTGGGCCACTCCCTTCCAACCAATAAAAAGCTGGATGTGAGGAAGTTGGATATAGTGGTAAATGAGAAAAATACCAGAACGGCATTGATTATAGAGGTGTCGGATCCAAGCGACTACTCTTCGAATCATGTTGAGAAGAGAGAGTCTTTTTAATACCAAGAAAATGTGGCAGAAAGATACCGAGTTATTTCCCATCGTATGGGTGCCACAGGCCTAATTAATTAATAGGAATTTCTAAGCACACCTTGATAAATTTCCCATACATGTAACATCTTACGAACTCCAGAGGGAAGCTCTTTCAGCACGATGCAAATACTACGCTGAGCATTAGCAGTAAATTTGAGAGACTGAGATCATACTCCACATACCCTGGCTGAGAAGTGAAGTTCATGACTGTCCATGGTATATGCAAAACTCACCCATTTGGAGAAACTGCCCTGAAAGAAACTTATCAGTTAGATGGCATGGTAAATTTTTTTAAAAATGAGGAATTTAGTTAACTCCCATAAACTCCCATAAATTGCTTTGAATATTAAACCCAAAATGTCTCCCTCCCTCCATCCCCCCCCCCCCAAAAAAAAAACACAAAGAAAAGAGATTGCTAAGAGATTTTAATTAAGTGACAATGGATCCTGTATGAAAGGGAGACAAGAAGAGAGTGCAGGCTTGAAGTTATGATGCCATTAACTCTGTCCAGGTTAACCTGTTCTTAAATAACGAATCTCCAGCGCAGCCTTTGGGAGAGGTCCTTATTTACAACCGCTCTGTGACTGGGCCCAATCAGCAGAATGTTAAATATGGAATGTGGTTGCCTTGCTTCCTTATCTCGGAAAAGAGAGAAAAGTAGCAGGAAACAAGTTGAAAATTTCACAATTTAGAATATTACATAGTGGCATGTTTCCTCCATTCACAGACTAAGGCATGTCATGGTAAAGGATTTGATTGAAACGGCTATAGTAAAGTTTGTCTTGGTAGAGGAGTGAAGGGGTGGGTGGGAAGTAAGACGATGGGTGGGCATCGTGTACATACTGACTGATGGTGTATGTTAACTGACTTGTGTGTATGTTGGTATGATGTGTGTATTTATTGCCATGAGGAGAGTTGAGCAGTTTATCTGTAGATATGAGAGTGGGATGTCAAAGCGGAGTATGTGTGGTGATTTTGTTTGTGTCATGGGTGCATGAATGAGTATGTACTGTAGGTGTATGTCGAGGGAATGCGCTGAGGGCAGGGCTAGCCCAAGGGTTTCTGCCACCCCAGGGAGAAGTCCCGGCCATGCTGCCCTCTCCCCCTTCTGAGCTGTGCTGTCCCCTTTCCTTGCCTAGCCATGCCATGCCACCAGTTCTATTGGCAGGGTCAATTGAGGGTGGGGGAGACAGTTTGGCTTGACATGGCGGCAGTATATGCTTTGGCACACGTCTTGCCACTTCTGACCTGTCTCCGACACAACTTCCTGTCGGGGTGGGGAGCCTGCTATGGCTACTGTGCCATGCCACCTTAGGCAGCCACCTAGTGGACGGGACGGGCCGGCCCTGGCTGGGGGGCTCTCTGGGGCTGTGTGTGTGTGTGTTGGCTATGTGTGGATTTGTGGACTTCTCTTTTTCCCTTTCTCTTATTTTATTTGCATTCACTCCCTGACTTTCCCTCCTTCCCCCTACTACCAAACCTCTTAACGCTCTCCTCTTCTTTCCTCCACTAACCCTACCCTTTCCCTTATCCTCCTCCCACTTTCCTCCATGCTATCCCTGTCCTTTCCCTGTGCTCCACCCTCTCCTTTGAAACCTTGCCTTGACTTGGAATGTCCATGGCACACTGCAGCAAGCAGCCAAAATCCCATGTCACAAGAAGATGCCATCTTCGGCACTGACTGCTCATTCTGCCTTATATAGTGCATCTGCTTATTTACACATGTGTAAACAAACCTATGTGAGTGGATGGACAGACAAGATAGATGGACCCTCCCCAACAGGTGCTATTGCCTATAAAATGGTACCACACTAATAAACATCAGATTTCATTGTTCTGTTTTTCACCAATTACATCAAAACTAGCCTGTCCTATCCTAACAGTAATCTCCTAATAATGGCCACCACAAGCCTAAACTTAGTTTTTGCATTTCTGAGAAACTAATTAATTCAGCAGGGGATTTCCATCTGTTGCATGTGATATTGCAAACAGAGAAACTCCTTTTAACATTGCAGGATTTTACTAATCCACTCCTTCACCCCTGTGTGTGTGTGTGTGTGTGTGTGTGTGTGTGTGTGGTTTTCTTATTTGTGTTTTTTACTGTAGTCCTAACTTCTTTTTTTCTAATGAAAATCGGAACTTCAGCTCTCTGCATGCCTTGGAGCAAAATCTGAATTATATCAACCTCTGTAGGTTGGCCTAGATGAAGTAGCAATGCCATATTTATTTCAAAAATTAATATTCCGCACAACATAGGTGGAGTACAAAAAACATACATAATAAACTTACATTTACAATGCACATAACATAAACAATATAAAAATATCTCAAATCTAAAAATTAAAAAATCAATAAAACAAATAAATGAAATATCTGCTCTCGAGTTGTTGTTGAAGTGCTGTCGAGTTTGTGTCGACTCATGGTGACCCTCTTGATAGTAGTCCTAAACTGTGTTCGGTCTTCACTCAGGCGGCTCATTGGCACCCATAGCGGCTGTTATTGTATCGATCCATCTCATTGCTGCCTTTCCTCTTTTGCATTGACCTTCCACCTTGCCAAGCATGATATCTGTCTTTCTCTAATGATCTCTCTCTTTGCATGATGTGTCCAAAGTATGAAAGTTGAAGTCTTGCCATCTGAACTTCTAATGAAAGCTTAGGTTTGATCTCCTCTAGTTTTGACTGGTTTGTTCTTCAGGCAGTCCATGGTATCCACAGTATTTGTCGTTGGCACCATAATTCAAAGGCATCGATTTTTTTTTTTTTTTTTTTTTTTTCTTTCTGTCTCTTTCACTGTCCAACTTTTGCATTATATGATGTTGAAAATACCATGGCTTGAACAAGTCAAATCTTTGTATGGAAAGAGACATCGCTGCTCTTGAAAATCTTGTCTAGGTCCTTCATAACCATTCTGCCAAGAGCAATGTGTCATCTGATTTCTTGACTGACTGTTTCTTTATTGAAAGTTGATCCAAGTAGGTTAAAGTTGTCCACTATTTCAATTTCTTCTCCAGCAATGAAATTATTGATTTTTGTCAGTTATCGTGATCTTTGTGTTCTGTATATTAAGGTGCAGGCCCATTTTAAGACTGTTTCTTGATCTTGAAGCAAATGTTTGAGATCATCTTCATTTTCAGCCAGTAATGTGATTATCATCAGTATAGCGAAGGTGGTTGAGTCTCTCACCAATCTTCACACCTCTGTCTTCGTACGGTCCTGCTTATCTGATTATTTGTTCTGCATATAAATTAAACAGTTAGGGGGAAAGTATGTATCCTTGTTGTACACCTGCTTTTAAACCATTCTGTTTCTCCTTGTTCCATTCGAACTGTTGCTGCTTGATCAATGTAAAGGTTCTGCAAGAGAATGATCAGGTATTCTGGTATATCCATGCTGCTAAATGTGGCCCAGAGTTTCTCATGGTTTACACAGTCAAAAGCCTTGCTATAGTTAATAAAACACATATAGATATCCTTTTGCCATTATTTTGCCTTTTCAAGGATCCATCTCATATCCTGTCTCTCGTTCCTTGCCCTTTCTTGAACCCTGCTTGCACTTCAGGTAGTTCTCATTCCAGGTATGGTTGTAGTCTCTGCTAAATAATCTTCAGTAGAATCTTGCTGGCATGTGGGATCAGAGCAATTGTGCGATAATTTCCACAGTCAGTTGAATCATCTTTCTTTAGTATTGGTATAAAACACAGATCTTTTCCTGTCAGTTGGCCATGATGTCTTCAAAATTTCCTGGCAGAGCCTTGTAAGTATGATAACAGATGCATCAGATTGCTGTAATACTTCTATGGGTATGCTATCAATACCTGGCGCTTTGTTCTTTGATAAGGCTTTCAATGCTGCTTCAAGTTCTTCTTTCATCAACAATGGTTCTGGATCATAAGGTACAGGTTGAAATGGCTGTTTATCCACTTGATCTTCATCATATATAATAAATCTGTATATTCTTTCCAACTTTTCTTAATCATCTCAACATCATTCAACATGGATCCTTGAGCATCTTATAACTTTCCAATTCGAGGCTGAAATTTTTTTCTTTAACTCTTGTAGCTTTAGGAAAACCGATCTTGGGGCACCTATATAGGCAGGGGTGTGACCAAGATGGTGATGTGAGGCTAAGCATGGTGTGGCGGCATTTGTTTCCTCTAACTTTTTACCTGTGAATTATGGTTCCGAAGGAGGAAGTCAAGGAAGGCAAAGCTACCCCGGAGGTCCCCAAATTCTTGTCTATTCTCGCTCAGCTCCAGAAGATCCCTGTTCATCCAAATGCTGTGAGTGAGCCTCTGCTGCGGGTCCGGATGATGGTATACAGTCGCTGCTTGGAGACATAACCAGCCTGGCACTGTGGCAAAACTCGTCTCCACTGGCCCAACATTCTCCAGCTGACTCATCTGCTATGTTGGTGACCCCCAACACCCCCTCTTTCCTCCGGAGCAAGGAGTCTGAAGGCCCCATTAGTTGGTTCTGCATAATCCTCTGGCCAGGAGGCGGTGTTGCCAGTGAATGGAGAGCATATCGGTGGGAGGGAATCAATTTCTACATCATCACAGTCTGTGGCTTTGTTGCCAGGGACATTAGGGGTCCTAGTCTCTTCTCTTCAAGTACTTGGGTCCTCTTCACCTTCTGAAGTTTTGCTGACCTTGATATGGAATTTGTTGCTTCAACTTCAGGAAACTGTTCCAAGAGTGCGGCTGAACTGAAAGTATTGGTTCAAACAGTGGGTTTAATTGCTCAGAAGCAAGAAACCTTTTACATCAGGAAATATTGACAAAAGTTTCTGAATTGGATAAGAGTTACAGCAGCTGATCAAGTGATTGAGACATTGATTAAGGACAGAACTATAGTTCATAGAAAACTGGAAGTGTATGAAAACTGGATGGGACACTTAAAACTACGGATTTTGATTTTTCCTTGTGTATTCTACTGATTAGATTTATTTAAAAGATACTTTTTAGATGTGTTAAAGATCTCGGAGGCTGCTATTCCTCCTCTAAATAAGGTATATTTTTTGTTAACAGGCAAAGTTGGTGCAAATATTGATGTACAACAATCTATGGATGTCTCTGTGATTCTAGAAAATTCTAATTCTGAATGTAAAGAAAGAGCACCTCTTTGTGTTTCTTTTGTTTTTTTGATCAGGATTTGAATTTAATTTTACGCCTTTATTTTAAGAAAATGAGAACCGTTCTTTGGTCAACCTTTTAGAATATTTCCTGATGTGGCATGCCCCATGCAGAAAAGCGAAGAGCTTTTTGACAATGTGATTTGAAGCCCTGGGTGCTTCCTTTATGCTTAGATATCCTTGTAAAGGTATAGCTAGCTATCTGAATGAAAGTATGTGTTTCTATTGCCCAATCAGTTAAGAACGTTTTTTGGATATCAAGAAAATTTGTGACTCTAGCCTGTTCTACTCCTTAAGCTTGCGTTTGGTCAATGGATACTCGCTTATGGCGTAGTTTCTGTACTTTTTGTTCAGTTATCCATTTTAACCGGTTTTTTTAATTTATTTATTTATTTTTATTTTTTTATTTACATTCTCTTATATACCGCGCTATTCTGCATCAGTGCGGTTTACATTGAACAAACTGAAATTACATTGAACAGGGCATTATAACCTAACCTGTCTATGTCCGTTTGTCCTGTGTCCAAAGTCCTTCCTATGTCAAAATCATCAATGTTGCCTCCCCGGTGATGGCCCCACCCTTGTAGTTAATTCCCCCACCCCCATGTAACACCGCTTTGACCCGGTGAAAGGCGGTATATAAATACAGCTAAATAAATAAATAAATAAATATAACTTGGAGATAACCCTCCATAGCCCATGTTCCCTGTAAAATAGTTAAGTGGCTTGCCCAAGACCACAAGGAGCACCTGTGGGACTAGAAACCCCAGTCCTTCCGGCCCAAGGTTGCTGTCCTCTAGTGGGATTTGAACCCACAACCTTCCGGCCTGAAGTACCTTGCCCCAACCACTAGGCCACTCCTCCACTCCACTTACTTTTTCACGTTTTGTAGAGATTTCTCATTTTCTTCCAAAACAACTTTCTTGATGCCATCCCATAACTTTTCTGGAGTTCTGTCATTTGTATCTAAAGCAGCAAATCGATTTTTGCAGGCAGTCTTTAAATTCCGGTGGTATATTCTCAAGGTCATATTCTGCTACATTCGTGAGTGGCTTGCTCTTTTTCAACTTTTACCTTGAGTTTGCATACTAGTAGTTGGTGATCTGTACCACAGTCAGCTCCAGGTTTTGTCTTTGATGTTGTTTTATAGAGCTTTTTCATCATTGACTTCCACAGATATAGTCAATTTGATTTTTGTACAATCCATTGGGTGAAGTCCATGTGTGCAGTCACCGCTTGTGTTGCTGGAAGAAGGTGTTTGAGGTGAATAGATCATTTCGGTCTTTCAGAATATTTAGTGGGGGCACATAAAACCAGGACTGGATCAGCCTGTAGCCTTAATGTTGTTGTTGTTGTTAAGTGCCGTCGAGTCGGAGTCAACTCATGGCGACCCTCTGGATAGCTATCCTAAATTGTGTTCGGTCTTGAGTCAGGCGGCTCATTGTTGACAGACTGGTACCCGTAGCTGCTGTTATTGTATCGATCCATCTCATTGCTGGCCTTCCTCTTTTGCGTTGACCACCTATCTTGCCAAGCATGATGTCTTTCTCTAATGATCTCTCTCTTCGCATGATGTGTCCGAAGTATGAAAGTCAAAGTCTTGTCATCTGAGCTTCTAAAGAAAGCTTAGGTTTGATCTCCTCTAGTACCGACTGGTTTGTTCTTCGGGCAGTCCATGGTATACACAGTATTCACCGCCAGCACCATAATTCAAAGGCATCAATTTTCTTCCTGTCTGTCTTTTTCACTGTCCAGCTTTCACATCCATATGATGTTATTGAAAATACCATGGCTTGAACAAGTCGAATCTTTGTATGGAGAGAGACATTTCTGCTCTTGAGAATCTTATCTAGGTCTTTCATAGCCATTCTGCCAAGAGCAATGCGTCGTTTGATTTCTTGACTGCTTGTCGCTTCTTTATTGATAGTTGATCCAAGTAGGTTAAAGTTGTTCACAATTTCAATTTCTTCTCCTTCAACGATGAGCCTGTTGATTATGCCAGTTGTCATGATCTTTGTCTTGTTTACATTAAGGTGCAGGCCCATTTTGAGACTATGTTCTTTGATTGTGAGAAACAAATGTTTCAGATCATCTTCACTTTCAGCCAGTAATGTAGTATCATCAGCATAGCGAAGGTTGTTGATGAGTCTTCCACCAATCTTCACACCTCTGTTGTCTTCATACAATCCTGCTTCTCTGATGATTTGTTCTGCATATAAATTAAACAGGTAGGGGGAAAGTATGCAGCCTTCTCTTACACCTTTGCTTATTTTAAACCATTCTGTTTCTCCTTGTTCCGTTTGAACTGTTGCTTCTTGATCAATGTACAAATTGCGCGAGAGAACGATCAGGTGTTCTGGTATACCCATGCTTCTTAATGTGGCCCAGAGTTTCTCATGGTTTACACAGTCAAAAGCCTTGCTATAATCGATAAAGCACAAATAGATATCCTTTTGGTATTCTTTAGTCTTTTCAAGGATCCATCTCATATCCGCAATGATGTCTCTCGTTCCTCGCCCTTTCCTGAACCCTGCTTGCACTTCAGGTAGTTCTTGTTCTAGGTATGGTTGTAGTCTCTTTTGAATAATCTTCAGTAGAATCTTGCTGGCATGTGGGATCAGAGCGATTGTTTGTTTGATAATTTCCAGAGTCAGTTGGATCACCTTTCTTTAGTATTGGTATAAACACAGATCTTTTCCAGTCAGTTGGCCATGATGTTGTCTTCCATGTTTCTTGGCAGAGCCTTGTAAGTATGGTAACAGCTGCATCAGATTGCTGCAATACTTCTATAGGAATGCCATCAATGCCTGGTGCTTTGTTCTTTGATAAGGCTTTCAATGCTGCTTCAACTTCTTCTTTCATCACCAATGGTTCCCGATCATAAGGTACAGGTTGAAACGGCTGTTGGTCCACTTGATCTTTATCATATAAAAACTTTGTATATTCCTTCCACCTTTTCTTGATCTTCTCAGCATCATTCAACATAGAACCTTGAGCATCTTGTAACATTCCAATTCAAGGCTGGAACTTTTTCTTTAACTCTCGTAGCTTTAGGAAAGCCGATCTTGTTCTTCCTCTAATAGTTTCTGCTTCTATTTCTTTGCATGCATCGTTGTAGTACTTTTCCTTGTCCTGTCTTGCTGCACGTTGAAAATCTCTGAGTTCTGCGATTGTCTTTCTTTCTCCTCCTGGCTTTAGCTTCTCTGCGTTTCTGGGCATTTTTCAGAGTTTCTTCCGTCATCCATTTTGGCCGTTTTTGCTTTTTCACCTTTTGTAGAGACTTCTCGCTTTCTTCCAACACAACCTTCTTGATGTCATTCCATAACTCTTCCAGAGCTCTCTCATTTGTATCTAAAGCAGCAAATCGATTTTGCAGGCAGTCTTTAAATTCCAGTGGTATATTCTCAAGGTCATATTTTGCTGCATTCATGAGTGGTTTGCTCTTTTTCAACTTTAGCTTGAGTTTGCATACTAGTAGTTGATGATCTGTACCACAGTCAGCTTCAGGTTTTGTCTTGGTTGATGTTATAGAGCTTTTCCATCGTTGACTTCCACAGATGTAGTCAATTTGATTTTTATACAATCCATTGGGTGAAGTCCATGTGTACAGTCGCCGCTTGTGTTGCTGGCAGAAGGTGTTTGAGATGAATAGATCATTGGTCTTGCAGAATTCTATCAGTCTTTCTCCAGCTTCATTTCTGTTGCCAAGTCCATATTTTCCAACTACTTTGCCTTCTTCTTTGTTGCCAACTTTTGCATTCCAGTCACCCATGACTATCAGGATATCCTGTTTGCATGTTCTGTCAATTTCAGCTTGTACTTGTTCATAGAACTCTTCAATTTCATTCTCTTCTGCAGCTGTTGTTGGGGCATATACTTGAATTATAGTTGTGTTGATAGGCAATCCTCGTAGACGAATAGAGATTAAGCGTTCGCTGACTGCATTGTATTTCATTACAGTTCTTGCAAATTTCTTCTTTATTATAAATGCAACAGCATTTCTTCTTTGTCTTTCCTTTCCAGCATAGTAGACCATGTAATCATCTGATGCAAAGTGCCCGATGTCAGTCCATTTCAGTTCGCTGACACCCAACAGATCAAGTTGTACACGTTCCATTTCATTCTTGACCACCTCCTACTTCCCTTGGTTCATGCTTCGTACGTTCCATGTTCCAATGTGTAAGACATCTTTACAGCTTCTGACTCTCATTTCATGCGCAGCTACATCAGCAGTCAGACTTCCCGAGGGCTTTGATCCAACCACATCATAAATGCTGGCTTTACTCTGAAAAGTCTTCAGCTCTTCCCCAGTAGCTAGTTGAGTGCCTTCCGACCTGGGGGTCTCATCTTCCAGCACCATAGCACAATTTGTTTTGTTGTAACTATCCATTGGGTTTTCATGGCAAGATGCAGAAGTAGATTGCCAGGCCTTTCTTCCACGCAGTTTAAGTTTGGTGTAGCCTTAATATCCTTAACTATTAGTAAGTCTGCTGCATTGTAACAGGTGAGCCTGGTTGGGTTCTTGTCTACCAGATTCATGCTTGCCTAATTAGCTAGTGGCCCAGTGCCCTATTTCCCATTAGGTAATGTGATGCTTGAAATAGGGGGAGGGTGCAGATGGAATGGGGCAGAGATTCATCATAGTGCACTACAAACCCCAGCATGCTTTGTGCAGTGATCTCTGGGGGACATTAAGCCAACCCATAACTTTACCAGAACTGCCATGACCAAGCTTGCGCCCTATGGTGGTGTTTGCAGAGATGGAGTAGCTTGGAGCACTCCCAGTTTTTATCTACCAGCAGCCTAGCCCCTCAATGATTTGTGCATAACAGGCCAAAGGAGCTGAAATATATAAACATTATGTGAAACCAAATGCTTATCAGTCAGGTTTATTTTTCACATTTTATGACTGTTCATCAGGCAGAGTCTGAAGTAAATCCCCATCACTTTTATCTCCTGCTTGAAAATTCAACACTGGGGAAAGGAGAGTCATTAATTGAGGTCCTTACTAAGGCTTGTCTCAGTTTCTCTCATGCATCACTGAGTTAATTATTTAATGACATATAAATCCCAGTGGTTCACAAGGTCTGGATCTGCATGCAAGCTGCCTATACATTCAGTGATCCATGGGAAAAGATTCTCATATATCTGCTCCCAGCACAGTCCTCCCCTCTTGTGTCTCACAGGGGAGAGAATAGAATAGAGGCAGAAGGTTTCTACAATATCAACCAACAAAGACAATGATACCATAATCGAGGGATGATTTATACAATAAAACCCTTAGTTAGGGTTATTTATTTATGAATATCCTTGTTTTTTAATTCACAAATTTATTTTTAATATCATTTATGTAGCTTTTTTTTTTTTTTTTTTTTTTTTTATTCTAGCAAAGTTTGGTTGCGGTACCACTGTCTCTCTCATCTACCCAGGGTAGGACTGTGACAAGATTATATGCCGTATATACTGTATAATCACTAAGGGAAAACTACCTCCCTGTCAGGAACTGATCATAAGCACCAAAAAAGACAGTAGCAGCTCTCTCTATATGTAATAATCAAATTCCAAGATTTTCGTTGTTGCATTTCTTTAAGGATTTTTAATGATACATTATGGGGTTCCACTGCAAGACTCGTGTTTTTTTTTCTTTTGCCTGGATGAATGGTGGAGTTTGACTTTTTTATCCTTGCTTAAAAAAATAATGTAAAAAGATGAGGTCCATGAAAAAATTCCATTTTCTCAAACTATTACTGCAGCATCTCTGGATCTCTGATGTTACCTTAATGCTTTTCAACCTCTGTGCTTGTTCCACATTTCCTGAATGCTGATGCCTTTGTAAGACCATTCCTTGCATCTACAACCACTCGTTCTGTGAAGAAATGGTTCGTTACTTCTCAGTCTACCTTGCATTCTCCCTTCATTACATACCTTGATGTCCTAGATCCAAGACTTCCCAGCCCGGCCCTCAGGGATCAGCAATAGATCTAGTATTCCAGGTTACCATGTTATGCAAATTTACTACTACTACTACTATTCAGCATTTGTAAAGCACCACGCAAGCAGTGCGGCATAGCTAACCTACAAGAGGTAGCCAACATACAAGAGACAGTCCCTGCCCGTCAGAGTCATGCTCTTTGGAGCTTATAAGCTAGTTAGAACAGTACATTAGATAGAACAGTACAGAGCATTAGTCAGTTCTGCGCAAGGTACGGTGTAGTATAGTTTGGTCTGTAGTTTGATCATAAACGATAACGGGGGTTGGGGTGAGATGAGGACGGAGTCAGGATCTGAATTTAACTTTGGATCTTGGACCAAAGGAATGCAGAGGATCACCTGAGCTGTTTTTAAAACTGGGCCTGCTTGCGACCCTCAAGGATCAGAGTTTTTTCACCTCTTATCTATAATTACCTTACTATTTGATGATAAAAGCAGGTAACTATGGCAAGTTAGTAGTACACCAGGCTATTAGTAGCCTGGCACATGGAGGCCAAGTTTTGAAATCTACAAGCCAATTTTCAAAGGGAAAACTACCCAAGGTGTTTCTTTTTTTATATTATGAAAAGGATGGTGCCGCAGTCTGCAAAATATATACCAAAAAAGAATATGAAGAAATTTTGAAATGAAATCCTTGCATGTAGCTCGCCCTAATGCTGGACCTCTTCTCCCCCCCCCCCCCTTTCTCTGCATAGGGAGTGGGTAACTTCAAAGCCTCTTTTCCCCACTAGTGAAAACCTCTGCACATGCAGAAATCCCTTCTGAGAACAGCTTCTCAAACTTATATCACCAGCAGGATCATCATTAAATGAATTTGTCTCGCCACATATTGCTGGTCTGGATAACAAAATCGAATGAACATCACCAGAGTGATTTAAATTGTGATTGTATTTTTCTACAGCAATGTTGTGAAATAACTCCACATGTAGCTGTTTTATTAAAAACCGTTCTTCCTTTGAAAGTTAAAAATTGTTCATGTTTCTCTCTGTCTCTCTCGGGGTGGTGGGTGCATGTATGTATGTATAAACTAAATTACTTTGCTGTAGTAAAGTCAAAATAGTTTCTAAAGTTAAGGCATTGTCTGAACATATCAGAAAGCAGATTATGACTTGACATTAAGGTGGGACAGATTAATTTGAAAGCTGGAGCTCTCACAAAAAAGTTGTATGAAAGTAGAAGAAAACCCAATACATTAAGTCCTCCGTCTTCAGGGCAGTTTTCTCTTTCCACTCTCCTCTTCCTTTTTCATGCTGTTAGTGGTTTAAGCTGTTAATTAATCCCCAGATATGAATGGTTGATCGAACGGTTAGAATTTAATGAGATAATACTTCCTGGCTTCTGTTGATTGTTCAAGAAATATTGTTGTCTAATTAACAATGCAATGGATATTTTAATCCTGATAGGATGGTCTTGGGCATGGCTTGGCCAGGGCCCAGCCATTAAGATAATGGATGTGTACCAAGCGGCATTTGATAAGTCGCTATTAGTAAATAGCAACAGTTCAGGGCTGGATGTGTCATACTACTTTGCCAACATACAAACAAAATGAATCTTTACTTGTTTGAGCTTCTGTCAAGTTAATAGGCTGACATTTTAATATGGGATTGCCTAGTAATTTATGTCTTCAGAGAACGTAGCTGGGCTAGTCCTGTTCTATAGAAGAACTTCATCCCCGACCCCCCCCCCCCCCCCCCCAGGTTACAAACCTGAAGAGGATGCAAGTGAAAAGCTGTGCGAGAGCCTAATTTGGTGACAAGATAAAGGAGAGGGTATAGTCTAGCTGCCTTCATGGCGCAGATCAACTCTAAACTTTTCTGCAACTCCTTTCACCCAGTGGTCGCTGAAGAAAAATCAGAATGTAAAAGAATATTTTTAGCCTTATTATTTTCATGATTTCTGCAGCACATACAAGATGTATATAGCGCTGAACAGACACCTAGGCATCCTGTTTAAAATAAGTGCTTTTTTGGACTTCTCACAAAGGGTGCCTATGCCTCCTTTAAAACAGGCTCCCAGATCCAGCCCCAATAGTATGTAGATGCCTATGCTCATATTTATACCTGCTCTGAAAACGATGTAAATATGTGCATGCCTGTGTATTTTCCAAAATGCATGTATGTATTGCAACTTTCATCTGTTCTGCCCAAACTATATCCCTTGACATGCCAACACTCTGATCATGTAATCTAGGTCCACTCGTTCTGTGAGTATACACAGTTTAATGTATGAAAGCCCTCTTTGCTGCAGACTTTGCACACAGAAAAACCTTTGTGCATTATGAGGGTAACTGCATAATCTCACTCCTATGAGCTTAGTCTAGTCAAGATGGACAGACAGGACACACAATGAAAAACAACATAGTGTAGATCAGTCATCAGAAGTGATGTTGGGACTATAAATATAAGGAAAGCTCAGATTATGGATCTTTATTGTATAACACAAAAAGCAGAGACTATTTACCCAATCTGCTTATGAAACCTCCTTTTCACCCTTACTGGAGATATACCCAAGTAGGGATTAATCCCAAGAGTCTGCCATCAGAAACTGTAGAAATTACTAGCTTCTATGTGTCTGGGAGTAGATTCTGAGACTGGACCAGCAGATGCTGGGAGGCTTTAGGTCTTGAGGGATTGCTCAGACTTCTTGCACTCCATTCCAGTTGCATTCCATTCCAGTCTAGATTTTGTTCCAAACCAGAAAAATGTACTGATGATTTTCTACTTCTGCTTTTGATTTTGCTATAGACTTGTGCAAAGTACAAAAATTTCATAGTTCCAACTCTGTAAATCTATTATTGAAATAGGAGAATTAATACCGTTCATAGATTCAGAGCTGCAGGGCCAGCACCATCATTAGGCGAAATAGGCAGTCGCATAATGCACCAGCCATGCAGGGGTGCACGTTACTGCAGCTGTAGCCCCTCTCGGCGGTGGCATTGGCTGCAAACAGCCCCATGGTGCTTACTTTGAAACTTCTGGGTCATGGAGCTGTTGGCTTCCACCTCCTTCCAGTGCCCGATGCTGACTTCCTGTTTGCAAAAAGTAACTCTGCCTTGGATGATCCAAGGGGTGCAAGCAAACAGCCCTGCAGACCTCTTAAAAGAAGAGCTGGACTCTAAGATGACCGATTGCAGGCATGCTTGGGCGGCTGGTGTCTAAATGGGTAGGAAACAGAAGGGAAAGGGGGCTGGATGCCCTTCTCTAGCTCCGTCAACCTCCTCTTCTTTACCTACAGTGGTTGGTCCGATTAAGGCTTTCTTATGCCAGCCAGCTCAGCAACCTGTTTTGATGGAGGAGTTAAGCCTGATTGGATCGGCTCTGGAGTCGGGCGATTTGGCACTGTTTTCAGGCAGTGATTCTGTCTCCTCCCCCCCCCCCCCCCCGGACCACGGTATCTAGTGAAGGAGCATTGCACCCAGGAGTCACCAGGGAAGCTGTGGCATCCTGACACCGATTGCGCTGATGTTCATGTTGGCAGTCGAGGGGCAGCCCTGAGACTCCAAGTTGACGGAGGTTCTATCTCCGGATCAACAGGGAAGCATCGCCCTTTCTGTGTCTGCAGGTGGAGAGCAGGCAGTAGAGGAGACTGCTGTACAGTGTCGGGCATTCACAGTGGGAGCATTGGAAGACCGCCCTGTTGCGATAGTGGTGCCCTCGCTGGATTTTTCGCTTTAACGTCCTGAAACTTTTACTTTGGAGTCGATTTGGAAGGCCATCTTCAGCTGGGTGCAGCTCTTTTTTTTACCTCAGATAACTTCCTTGGCTCAGTCGGTGCAACAACATTCGGGGATTATTGAGGAAACCTCAGCTAAGGTACTTTTTTACTCCCAAACTATCTTGCCGCAGTCCAAACACAAGTTAAATTGGTGGAAGAACACTCTGATACACACATTAAAGAGGCTGCTGTAACTTCTGCTAAGTTGGAGTCCTTGGAAAATTCTGCAAGAGCAGCTAATTTGCATTTGGTGAGCTTTCCTCAAGTGTCATTTTCACCTGCTAAGGATATGCTCCACAGTTATTTTACAGATATTCTAGGCGTTCCTCCAGAATCATACCCACTGATTAAGTCATATTATATTCCTTCTGCAAAAAAGAATAATGTTGTAAGGAATGTTGCGGGGGTAGGCCAAGCTGAGATGCATAATTTAACTAATTTAACTGATATTTTGGAGTCTTCTCATGAGGAGGTAGCCATACATAAGATATGCGATACTGGGTCAGCCCAAGGTCCATCAAGCCCAGTATCCAGTTTCCAACAGTGGCCAAGCTAGGTCATAAGTACCTAGCAGTTTCCCCAAAAGACACAGGTTCCTCAATGCTTGTATTGGGTCAAGCAGTGATATCCCGGGTCCCTTTTAATAGTGGTTTATGGACCTTTCCTCCAGGAACTTGTCCAAACCTTTTTTAAGCCCAGCTACACTAACAGCTTTTACTACACCCACTGGTAACAAATTCCAGAGTTTGATTACACGTTGAGTGAAAAAATATGTAACTTCATTGCATGTCCCCTAGTCTGTCTATTATGACGTAAACAAACAATCTACGTTTACCAGTTCCACTCCATTCATTAATTTATAGACCTCTATCATATCTCCCCTCAGCCTTCTCTTTTCCAGGTTGAAGAGCCCTAACCTTTTTAGCCATCTACCATAGACAATAGTAGACCATTGTTTGGAACAAAGCCACAAGTTTGAAGAGTTACATTGTTTTTCTATAGATCAAGTTGTTGCTGGCAACAGTGGGAAATCAAGAGAACAAGTTCTACTGATTCGTGAGTAAAGGTGGATTTATAATTTACTATCCGTATCCCCAGGAGGTTTAAATGCCCAAATAGATTGGGGCGTCTGCACATGAAAGATAGGGAATGAGAAAAATAACACAGGTGAATTAAACAAACAGGTGACTGGCAGGAAATGATCAGGAATACTTAAACGTAGAATGCTGAGGATAGTTCACATGCGCGACACAGCTGGGAAGCACGCAAGCTCAGAGAAACGTAGATGAACGAGGGAAGCTGACAGCATTCACAGCACATTTGTAATGGAGGTACTATGTATAAAAAAACATATCGGTG
This sequence comes from Ichthyophis bannanicus, assembly GCA_033557465.1. Classification (NCBI taxonomy): domain Eukaryota; kingdom Metazoa; phylum Chordata; class Amphibia; order Gymnophiona; family Ichthyophiidae; genus Ichthyophis; species Ichthyophis bannanicus. The sequence goes on along the minus strand of CM066032.1, from coordinate 156,353,121 downwards.
CAGTACAGTTTCTTTGGATAGATCGATAGTAATCATTAGTAGTTATAAAAAAAACAAGTATAGACGTGGTTAATTAGTAAAACTTTCTTTTTGTTAGAGCTTTTAAAAAAGAAAAATCCCCTGAAGAAACTCAACATAGTGAAACGCAGAGAAGGCGCTGAGGCATGGTGTTGGGGAATCATACAAAAGCTAAGCATTGTTTCACGTTTTGAAAAACGGGAAAAAAGAAAAAAGTATTTGAACAAAGAGAGGTTTTGGATAAACAATTCGATCATATAAGGACAAAGGTCATTGATGCGAAATGACGCACAGCCACTAGACATGCTATAAGTCTGAAAGTTGGCGTCCTGAAAAGTCTGAGACCTTTTTGTTCATAAATAATTAAAACTTACTATCCTAAAAGTGAAAAGGTTAGCATACGCATCGAGTAGCATTTTGATCAATGATTGAAGTTAAATAATATCACGATCTAAGAGATAAAAATAGAGCGTGCTTTATTAAGAATTAAACAGTAAATACCGCTCTGAAAGTAGACAACATAAGTTGCATTGTTAGGACAGAAAAATGCCATCTTAGGGCCCTAGAGACCCCTTCACTTCTAAAACAGGTAATTTGTAAAGGCTTGCCCCAGTTATCAAGAATAACACCCACCTAGGGATTTTGGACATAGAATGTTTTAATCACTGCTCTAGGAATACATTGAACTAGGAATGTGCATTTGATCTGAAGCAAAAATAGAACGCAGAGGCAAACTTGTTTCTTTTCAAGATGAACTGAAGAGAAGCAATGACTGTTTGTTTTTTGTTTCCTTTTTAGAAAGTGTAATTTGCACGCATGTGTGCTAAAAATGAAACATAAAAACATATTATAAGGAAATTAAAATGGACAGAACCCCCCACCACCACCACCACTCCCCAAAAAAAGAAGAGTCAGCATGCACATTTCTACACAAAACCAGGTAGAATTAATTGCAGAAGGTGCCGGCTGAATAAAATTGGAGGGAATTCATCTGCTTGTGGAAGGAAGCTGCTAGCCAGTGCTTTCAAGCTGAGGGGTCTTAGGTTGGAAACTCTAACCAAATGAGTGGGTGTATCTGCTTTGTTAAGTTAGTGGATTGTTAGCACTTATTGCCATAACCTGCAATAGGGTAGACGCTCAGGAAGGTGTATATAATATCAGCAGAGATCTCATGAAGCTTCAACAATGGTCAGGAAACTGGCAGCTGAGATCTAATAATGATAATAAATACAGGATCATGCAATTGGGCTGCAAAATTCCAAGGGAGTAGTACAGCATAAAGGGTAAAGTACTTCTGCCCACAAAAGAGCAGGATCCAGGAGTAATTTTTTTCTGATGGTGCTAAGGTAGCCAAACAGATGGAAAAGGCAATGGCAGAAGCCAGAAGGATGCTTGGGTGCATAGGGAGAGGAATGGCCAGCAGAAAGGAGGAGGTGATAGTGCCTCTGTATACATCTTCGGTGAGATCTCATTTGGAGTATTGTGTGCAATTCTGAAGACCGCACCTTCAAAAGGATATAAACAGGATGAAGCAGGTGCAGATGGTGGCTACAAAAATGGTCAGTGGTCTTCATCATAAAGCATATGGGGATAGGTTGAAAGATCTCAATATGTATATTCTGGAGGAAAGACGGGAGAGGGGAGATATGACAGACTTTTTTAAATACCTCCATAACATAAATGCACAGGAGAAGAGCCTCCTTCTAATTGAAAGAAAGCTCTTCCAGGGGGGAGGGGGCATAGGACGAAAGTGAAAGGGGGTAGACTCAGGAGTAATCTAAGAAAGTATTTTGTTATGGTGGATACATGAAATAGCCTCTCAGTGTTCTGCTGCTCCTGGTTGGAGTGGCCAGCTGTGAGCAGCAATTCAAGAAGCAGAAGTCAAGAGGAACTCGGCCAGAGGTTCAGAAAGATTCAGGCTGCAGGATTGGATTCATCCCCTTAACATCCTAAGCCAAACTCTAATGGGACAGGCCAAACCCTAGTGTAACCCTGACACACAGTGAGGAGAGACTGAGTGTTTTGCTGTGTTATCTTTGGAGGAGTGATGTGATTTTTTTTTCCCATGGTGCTTTCCCTAAGGATACCTATTTTTAAAGTGAGGTTTTTTTGTTTTTTTTTTTTGCAAAATGTTCTTGAGAATATAGCACAGCACAGTGCTTATCTTGAGCACTCTTAAGAATTTAGAGACTGTTGTGAAAAGTGTATTTTACTTATCTACGGAGGGAAGGTTGAGAAATCTGAAGTAGCCATCCAGGGCCTACTCATGCAAAGAGGTAATTAGAGTCTGTCCTTCCAAAAAAAGAAAAAGAGGATCAAATCCCTCCCAAGTTTACATTCCAGTCCTAAAATTGCAGACCATACTTTGGTGCCATGAGAAGTAGGGGCGGTTCTACTATGAGGCCACCTGAGGCGATGGCCTCAGGCAGCACTTGGGACTGTTTTTAATTTTAGATTTTGCAGCCTCTGGCCTGCCTCTACTTTCCCACGTGGGAAGGCAGAAGCGGACTAGAGGCTGCAAAATCTAAAATTGAAACAGAGCTGGAATGCCGTCGCCGGACAAATCAGCCTGATCACTTTTAGGAACCCTGCAAGCAATCAGGCTGATTCATCTGGCAGCAGCTGCACTCCAGCTGTTTTAATTTTAATTTTTGCTGCCTCTGACCTGCCTCTGCCTTCCCACCGCGGGGTTTTTTTTTTCCTCAAGAAAGCTTGCAGTGAGGAAAAGGAAAGCAGCGGGAAGGCAGAGGCAGGCCAGAGGCAGCAAAATCTAAAATAAAAACAGACTGAGTACCGCTGCCACCACCGGATGTTTTTTTGCAGGAAGAGAGGTGCAGGCGGAGGGAGGGAGGACAAGTGCTAGACAAAGGGGAGAGACGGGGGCAAATGCTGGACAAAGGAGGGAGACAGGGGGACAAGTGCTGGACAACAGGGGAGGTGGGCAAGAAGACAAATGCTGGAGGGGGGAAGCAGCGAGACATGCTGGACAATGGAGGGGGGAGACAGGAGGACAAATACTGGACAACACAGAGGGGAAAAAGAAGAGCTGAGGAATGGAAGGACCAGGGGTGAAGATTGAAAAGCGATAGAGGGAGATTGAGAACTGGATAGTAAAGAGTAGTGAAAACTCGGTGGCCAGAGAGAGAGAAATAAAAGGAAGAAAGTTGGAAAGAAAAAGAAAAATATCCAAGATGGAAGGAAGTGAAGAAAACAAAAAAGGAGAGAAAAGAAATGGCACTTGGAGTAGAGACTGTAGAAAGAGAGCTAAGAGAAGACGGAAGAAAGCAGAAGCTTCAGATTGGGACCAGCATGATCAGAGTATAAAATGGTCAGACAGCAAAAGGTAGAAAAATTTTATTTTCAAATGAGTGAATGGACTTTGCATTATTTTTATATTTTACACAATACAGGGAAATGAGTCTCTTTTATTTCTCTGGTATTGCATTGTATACAGAATCTGGCTTCTTGGGCTTTTAGTTTAATTTTTATCTACATATTTTTATTTTCACTTTAGGTTATCCTCACTTATTCTGTGCCATGAGGTGAGGGTCTTGGTGAGGGTCTGTGTTCTGAGTGTGTGACTGAGGCCAGGAGTTCTATTAACATGGAATTTGTATGAAGGGACCTGTACTGTAGTAATTTGACTTGTTTAGCTTTTCAATAGGTGTATGGATGTGCTAGGGCCCGCTACAATATTTATAGTGCTGCTTTTATCTGGGTAGGTCCCTTGTATGAATTTTGGAAGTTTATGCTGCTATGATATGGTTGATTTGGCCTTGTAGATCATCGGTGACTTTTGTTGGGTTTTGTATTAGTTCACAATATGCTTGGTACTGGAAAATGTTTGTTAGTGAGATGGCCAGAATCCGATTTTTATTAGATACTGAGTTTTGTGGGTGGATGTCCTAGTTCTGCTCCATTTCCTCCACATTATCTAATTGACTTTGATTTGGTTCAGTCCCTGACTGCAGTTTTGAGAAAGTCTCCCCCCCCCAGCTCGGAAAGGGGGGGTAGCATCTCATCCTGCGCCTCAGGCAACAGATTGCCTTGAGTCGCCCCTGATGAGAAGAACATTTACGTGAATGGCAGAGGTGGAGCAGGTCCTGATGCAGTAAATGAAATGGAAGGGCTTTTCATAGGCCCCACGCTATGCTTTTCCTAGCAGCTGGGTTCATGGCTACACCCAGCAGATTCCCTGCTTGCTGATGTAGAGGTGGGGCCTACATACCCAATCAAGGTCCATCTTCTGCTAGCCCATGCTGCAGAGTCCTCTTTAGGCCTGTGCAGCGTCACTGCTGCAAGGAAGAGAGTATCCCTCCTGATGCAGGATCTCTGTTGTCTCTGTATTTGCACTTGCCTAAAAATGGCCCAGCTAAGTGGGCAAATCGTGACCCTATAAATGGCTCCTTCCCTCGAGAAAGATACACAAAAATATCTTTTTCAAAAATGGGGAAGTCCGAGTATTAGAGGACATAAAATGAAGCTACAAGGAGGAAAAAGCAACATCAGGAAATGATTTTCTATGGAAAGGGTGGTGGATATCTGGAATGTCCTATTGTTGGAGATGTCTGAATTCAAAAAGCCATGGGCAGACATAAAGGATCTCCATATAGCAAAAGAATGGAATCGAAGCAAACAACTATTTTTTACACTTTTAAAAAAAAAAAGGGGGGGGGGGATAACCTGCACAGAGCAGTAAGTGCAACCCTAAACAAAAGCACAGAGGGAGGTAGCCTGCATGGAGCGGCAGGTGCAACCCTAGTCACCTTATGGGGCAGACTAGATGGCTCATGCTGGTCTATATCTGCTGTCATTTACTATGTTACTAGTATATATGTTACATGACTTGGCCTTCACAGATCCCCTTCTCCAAGGTTCTTTTCCTTTATGCCTTTCCCTATGTGAGTCAGGTGAAAGACCTTGAAACCAGGGTCTGTACAGAGAGGTGATGGTTCTCAACACATACAATGCAGCTTCTGTGAGGAAAGCAAGAGAGCTTGGAACTCTTTTATTACCCATTTCCAAATTCTCTCTTTAGTTCAAGGAGTACAGCATTATTTAGCAGTTCTAACGTCCTGAAGAATTTTTCTTTTTTTAATTAATAGTGTTTATATTAATGAGATCCCTAGACCTGCAAAATAGTGACTAAAATTTCCTGGCCTAAAAATGGATAGAGTGTTTTTACCTGTATATCATTTTAATGGATGGTGACATCCATTCTCGTGATAGACCCATAAATGTCACTTTCTGTCCGCTACAGCAAAATTCTTCTCTAATTAATAGCTTAGTCCATTTATATCCAGTAAGCGGACTCTGGAAGCTGCCATGCTGGCATCACAGCCCATCATGTAAGCAGTGCAGGCTCTTTGATCTTATTAGCAGCAATCTCCTTGTATACTCCTGATGCCTCTCTAATTATTTCAGTTCAGTACAGCTAGCTGTACCACCTTTTGTAGAAAGTACCAATGACCCAGCACCAATGACCAAAGTTGCAAGAGAGGTAGGTTTAAACAGGTAAAAAGTATGACACTCTTAGTCCCAGTTCAACCACCCATAAACTTTAGAAAAATGCCATATTTACGCCCCCCTCCAAATCACTTGCCAACTTTGAAAAGTGAAAACATTTGATGTCCTCCTCAGGTCATCCATTCCAAAGTTATGGAGGAGGGAGACTCACAAACTGTAATACACAAGCAGTGCACCATCTGATAAACCTCTGTTTGTATTTGACGGAGACTAGAAATGGAACAAATGCTTGGTTGGTTAGAGAATTGGTTCCTTGATCAAAAGTGGGGTCCAAGGATCAGTATGATGACGTGTTCCAACTAATCCTCTGTTCATTCTACTGCTTCCATGCCTTAGCCCACGGTGCTTCTCCCAATCACAGTCCAAGGAACTGCAGCTTAGACATGTTGATCTAAAGAGCCAGCATCTGATCAAGGCAAGCTTAAACTCTCTGTTGTACCATAGTATACTGTAAATAAGATGATGTAAGATCAGTACAGAAGAGCTAAAAGAAAGCATTACATAGTTAATCCTGTTACCTCTCTCCCCCCTCCCCTGTTTGAGTATTCTTTTATATATTGCTTACTTGTTCCATGTACAATGTTGAGTTTCAATGTAAACCGCTCTGAATGAAAGACAGAGAGGTATTAAAAAATGATTACACAGGTACACTACCAAAAAACTGCCTCCAGTTTTGCAACTGATTCCTATAGATTTTGGGGTGCTGAATCCAGGAAAAATAGCCAAAATGTTCCATCACGTCACGTTCTCTTGCAAAATTAGATTTCTTACCCATATAAGGAATGTTCACATAATTTCTTTTTAGCCGACTGCAGTTTATTTTCTTGGCCCAAAATAGAGGTTGTAATGGTTAACTAACTAGAAACACTCCCTCATGATATGTTAGAGTGTTTTGTATTCATTTTATACATTAACAGGACAATTGGGAGGCGGGGGGCTAAATCCAGTACTCGCGCTGGCGCATGTTCTTTCCTGTTCGCCTCGCCTCGTGCGCTCGCTCAAACACGGTGGTTGCGACATGAACGTTCCTGTCAAATTTCAGTTTCTTGTAAGTTCATTATTACCTTTTGTTTGCTCAGTCGTAATCCAGCTTTATTCCGAAGTGGTTCACTACAGTTGTAGTTTGCAGTGCTGTGTATTTGTGATGGCTCACAGAGCCAGAGGTTGCGTCAGCTCTCCGGACAGTTTTTGTTTTATTTTTGGGGAATATACCGTGAAAAAGCGGCAGAGGAACATTTCTGCATTTATTAAAGTATATTTCGCCTATTTCGGTTTGAAGTTAGGCGATCAAGACAAACCGTGGGCTCCTCACAAAGTGTGCAAGACATGTGAGGAAGATCTACGCTTATGGATGAAAGGTAAAAAACAAGCATTTCGTTTCGGAATACCTATGATGTGGCGTGAACAAAGAGACCACAGCAGTGACTGCTATTTTTGCTCTTGCATTGTGAAGGGATACAACTTAAAAAATAAGAACGTAATAAGTTACCCCAACCTTCCCTCAGCAATTAGGCCTATGCCTCATAGCAACGAAGTACCTGTGCCTGAACCACCAAAATCTTTGGATCATATTTGTGTGGACGGTTCTGATCAAGATGAGACTCATCAGATGGCTTTTCCCGATGAGTCCAGTACTTCCGAGTTTGAAACTGAACCAGATCCGAAACCTGAACTTTTCTCTCAAGCTGAATTGAATGATTTAGTCCGGGATTTAGGACTCCCAAAAGATGCTGCCCAACTGCTAGGTTCTCGGCTTAAACAGAAAAATCTATTGTCACCAGGAACAACTTTTTATTGGTACCGCAACCGTGAGACACAATTTTTGAAGTATTTCAGCAAAGAGGAAGATTTGGTATTTTGCAACGATATATACGGAGTGATGGAAAAGTTTAAACTCAAGTATGATCCTGCTGAATGGCGGCTGTTCATTGATTCGTCAAAAGACAGCATAAAAGGTGTTCTTCTTCATAATGGCAACACATTCGCTTCAGTTCCTATTGCTCACTCTGTTATTCTCCAAGAAAAATACGAGAATTTGGCCCTGATTCTTCAGAAGATTCGTTATGATGAGCATAAGTGGATGATTTGTGGAGACTTTAAAATGCTATCCATGCTATTAGGGCAGCAATCCGGTTTCACCACATATCCCTGCTTCCTTTGCTTGTGGGAAAGCCGGGCCCGCGACCTACACTGGGGGAAAAAAGACTGGCCAATTTGGGAGTATTTGAGACCCGGTGAGAAAAATGTTCTTCATGAGAGCTTGGTACCTCGTGATAAAATTCTATTACCACCTCTCCACATTAAGTTGGGTCTCATTAAGCAATTCATCAAGTCCCTTCCAAAAGATGGTGAGTGCTTTCGGTACCTTTGCTCAAAGTTCCCCCGACTTTCTGAAGCAAAGCTAAAGGAAGGAGTGTTTGTTGGCCCTGATATAAGGAAACTCATTTCAGATGGAGCATTCGCTGAAACGATGTCTGAGAAGGAAAAAGAAGCCTGGGATTCCTTCAAGGATGTTGTTCTCAAATTCTTGGGGAACAGGCGGAATGAGAACTATAAGGATATTGTTGCCAGGATGCTCAATGCCTTCAAAGAACAAGGCTGTAACATGAGCCTGAAAGTCCATTTCTTGCACTCCCATGTGAACTACTTTCCCGAAAACATGGGGGCGTACAGTGAAGAACAAGGTGAAAGGTTTCACCAGGACATCAAGGACGCAGAGAGAAGGTACCAAGGAAGATGGAACACCACTATGATGGCTGATTTCTGCTGGTTGCTGCTGCGGGAAACCCCAGATGAAAAATACGCCAAGCAGCGCACCAAGAGAAGCATTCGGGGGAAGAAGAAGAAACGGGCCCACCAGGAGATTGATTGACCCAAGAATAACTTTAAAATCTAAACTGTGTTGACAAATATCGTGTTTTTACTAAACTTTGAAATAAAAATTTGCTAGTTATTACCACAGTGTCGGATCTCATTTATTAGAATTTTATTTTCACACCATCGGGTGTTTGTCTTCATGTATTGCAATGGTGCGGTTTGCGTTTTCTATTCTTAAATACATACCTGTACAACATTTTTTGCACATTTCTTTGCTTTGCTTTGTGTCTAACCTCGCTCTTATATGCTCAGTGTTTGTGCACATGTATGTGGCTGTTTTAAGTGCAGACAATTTTGCTACCATCACAGTGTGTTTTGTTGACATTACTCTATTCTTATGTGCTGCCTTGTTACAATTTTCTTTATTCTTATTTGAATAACTACTAAACAATTAGTATAAAGAATTCATCCAAGAAACTTTTATCTCGATCGCACTCAATCTGAAACGTTCACCTCAAACTGCTAACCCAATGTAGCAAACAATCTGTACGTGATGGAGCAAATTGGTTACCAGATTTGGATTCAGCGCACCAGAAAACGTAAAAATCAATCGACACATTAGAGGCAGTTTAAAAATAAATGTTTTTAGTGTATCTGTGTTTTATATATATATATATATAGTGATACAGTGGAGCCAAGTGAGCTTAGTGGGAGTGAGGAACTCACCTCAAACTTGGCTAGGCAGAAGGATTCACCATGGCTAGGAAGGGCTGAGCAGCCGGTGCCATCAGCACAGATAGAACAGAAAGGGTTTAAAATGAGGTTTCCTTTTCTGAGCAGTGACGCAGATAGAATTCAGGAACCTCATTACAAACACCTGTCCCCAGAAACTGACGTAACGTGCAGAGAGGGGAGGTACAAAGGGCCCTGGTTAGAACCAGGAAGTCAGATTAAGATTCGGTTCCAGTCTCAGACAAGGAGTGAGACTCATGCAAAGAGCAGGAAGGAGAGCACGAGAAGAAGTCCAAGCAGTTAGCTGAAAGAAAGCAAGCAGGACTCTGAGGAGGAGAGTGGCAGTCAGATGCAGGTGGAGTTCCAGCATCAGGCAGGCAAGTTTCCGAGGCAGAAAGAGTCCCAAAATCCCAGGAGACGTTACAACTCTAGGGGAAGCTTTGGAGGTCTGGGAGGACCAAAAGCTCTTAAGGGAAGCTCCAGGCAAGAGCAGTGGAGCAGTAGAGAAACGAATCTCTGGAGAGATAGTCCCCGAGAGGATTTCCCTTCAAGCAGGAAGTGGGACACTAACTCCGAGGGTTTACCCAAACCACGGGGAAACTTTCTACATGCCGTTAAAGCTTTGCTGAGAGAAAGAAACCCCACAGCTGACTCCAGAAGCACACAGAAGGTAACAGGGTTAAAGCCTTATGCTGGGGAGAGAAGAGAAGCTGGGAGTTTTTACAATCCATGTTTTGAGCAAAGTTTTAACATAGGAAAGTGTACAGACTTCCCTGTAAGAGAGCCAAGGGAGGCTGGCCATAAAGAGACTTATTATACCAGAGGTTTTTACAACCCTGAGCTAGACAAGTGTCTGGGAGAAGAGAGAGATTACCTTCCCCCAGCAAGTGAACCCAGCACATACTATTAATGTGAGCCGGGCTGTAACAGTCACCATCCAGATGTAATACAGGGAGAAAGCAATAATATTTATCCTGATCCTGAACCGATGGACTGTACGATATGCTTGTCTGATGAGATAACATCTTTATGCTGAACTGTCTTGTAAAAGGAACAAGAGAGAGAAGGAAAAAGTATTCCAGCTGTTTTTGTTTAGTTTGTTTCATCGTTCTGTATTTGTTTGCAAAGAAATGATATCCGCCAGGGAACGGGAATAAACCCTACTTTAATTTACCACTCTGACTGACTGACTCTGTATACAAAAGAGAAAGCAGATCAAGGTATTCACAACACCCTAGGCAGTCGCCTAGTGGACATGCGGAGTCTCCTACTACGAGGCCCGTGACAATATATATATATATATATACACACAATTCTTGCTTTGATTTGATTTATTCAATTCATATTTCATTCCCATAGAAGAATCATAGAGCTTCATCAGACGATCAAAGGTCCATTGAGCGGATCCCAAAGAGTAGATTTATTTCTTGTGGCTCACTCCCATGTGACTTTTTTAACCAAGTCTATCTGGCCAATAATTGTTTATAACAATTTATGGAGTTTTTTCCAGGACCTTCTTCAAATCCCTTTTCAAACCCAGCTTTATTAGATACTAAGACCAGACTCAATAACAGAGTCCATAGCTTGATTGTGTACCTGGTGCAAAAGTAGTTTTTGACCATTTCCTTTAAGTCCACTACCATTAGTTAGGAATGTCAGCTTGAACTTGTACTTTCAAAAGGGCAAATTGCAGTTTCCTATTTCTCTTCCACCTCATTCATGATTTTATAAATCTCCATCATATTCTTCTTTGTCTCTTTTCTGAGCTGAAGAGCCCTAACCTATTTAGCCTTCCTTCATAAATGGGGATGGAATGACTCCCTTATTTGTTACCCTCTTCTTTACCCTTTCTGCTTCCACAGATCTTTTATGAGATGGAGCAGCCAGGATTGTCCACTGTACTGAAGATGTGATATCACCATAGATCTGTGCAGGAGTATTCTAATACTCTTGTAGTGATTATTCCATTTCAAATCTTTATCTTTATTTTACATTTGATATACCGCCTAGGCCAAGGCGGTTTACAATAAAACATAAATGATGCCTAAGATTCTATTTGCTTTTATGACTGCCACTGTACACAGAATTAAAACACAGAAACATGACTGTAGAGAAAGATCATAAGTCTATCCAGTCTGCCCTTCCATATGAACCACTAAGTTCTACAGCCCTTTTTTTTTCTTTAGAGATCCTCTGTGTTTGTCCCATGCTTTCTTGAATTCAGATATAGTTTTTGCCTCTACTACCTCCACTGGAAGACTATTCCGTGCATCTACCACTCTTTTTCAATAAAGAAATATTTCCGCAAATTACTCATGAATCTATCTCCTTTCACCTTCATCCTATGCCCCCTCATTGCAGAGTTTTCTTTTAATTGTTCTCCTCCTGTGCATTTATGCCATGGAGGTATTTATCATACCTCCTCTCTCTCTCTCTCTCGCCTTTCTTCCAAAGTATACATATTGAGATCTTTCAGTCTTTCCTCATATGCCTTATGGTGAAGCCCATTGACTACTTTGGTAGCCACCCTCTGCACCGACACCATTCTGTTTATATCCTTTTTGAAGGTGTGGTCTCCTAAATTGCACACAATACTCTAAATTAGGTCTCACCAAAGACACATACAGAGGCACTATCACCTTCTTTTTTTCTGCTGGCCATTCCTCCCCCTATGCACTGAAGAAAATGTAACAGTGAAAGCCAGAAGGATGCTATCTGTTTAGCCACCTTAAGATCATCAGAAATAATCGTGCCCAGGTCCTGCTCTTCTTTTGTGGACAGGAGCACTTCACCTCCATACTGTATTGCTCTCTTAGGACTTTTGCAGCCCAAATGCATGGCCCTCATTTTTTAGCATTTAAATCTCAGCTTCCAGATTCTCAAGATTCAAGCTTAGCTAGATCCCTCCTCATGTTATCTACTTCTTCCTGGGTGTCTACTTTTATATTGCAGATTTTGGTATCATCCACAAAGAGGCAAACCTTATCCAAGCTCTTCCACAATATCACTTACAAAAAAGGATTTCAATATATTGGCCATGATTGCTCCAAGATACTTATTCCTGTGATGGAAATCAACATTCTCTACCTGACATTAGAATTGTTCCATATTTTCATGGAGGGCTTATTATCTAAGTTTGTATCTGAGGCAGTAGAGTCCCAAGATCATAAAGAGTGGCAGTGGACTTCTTGGTTCTTAACCCATTGCTCTAACCATTAGGATCTGCCAAATTCAACTGTACATATAATTTACCCTCAATCTAGCCACCCACTTTTATTTATCCTATTGACTTTCTTATGCATCTTATCTGTCTATATAACACCTCTACTACCTAATAAGATGTTTCTTTGTATTGTGCCGACATTGACATCGTACCTATGTTATATGATTACTATGATGCATCATTTGTATAGTGCTGATATTTTATTATGCTTCAGTTACATGAATGTTCTACTATGCTATTATGTATGAATATTACTGACATGATTTCACATAATTGCTATTACTAGGATTTAATTTCCCTATCTCCAAGTTATACACCTCTATCATATCTCCCCTCAGCCGCTGCTTCTCCAAGCTGAAGAGCTTTAACCTTTTAAGCCTTTCCTCATGGGGGTATCATTCCATCCCATTTATTAATTTGGTCATCCTCATCTATACTTTTTCCAATTCTGCTATATCTTTTTTTTTTTAGATGTGGCAATCAGAGCTGTACACACTATTCGAGGTGCAGTGATACCATGGAGCGATAGAGACGACATAATATTCTTTGTTTTATTCTTCAGTCCTTTCCTTATGCAGTAATTCCTAGCATTCTACTAGCTTTCTTATCTGCCACTGCACAGCATGCAGAGGATTTCAATGACTTATTCATGATGACACCTGAATCAGTTTCCTGGGTGGCGGCTCCTAATGTGGAACCTTGCATCATGTAGCTATAGTTTAGGTTTTTCTTCCTTAAGTGCATAACTTTGCCCTTGTCCACATTTAAATTTCATCTGCCATTTGGATGCCTAGTACCCCAATTTCTCAAGGTCGTCTTGCAATTTTTCACAATCTTCTTGTGATTTTAACAACTTTGAATAATTTTGTATGATCTGCTAATTTGATCACATCACTCATTCTTCCCATTTCCAGGTCATTTATAAATGTTGAAAAGCAGCAGGTCCAGCTCGTATCCCTGGAGCACTCCACTATTTACCTTTCTTCATGGAGAAAAACTGACCTTTGAGCCCTACACTGATTTTTATCTTTAACCAGCTCCCAATCCACAATAGGATATCGACTCCTATCCCATGACTATTTGATTTCCTCGAGCCTCTCATGAAGGACCTTGTCAAAAGCTTTCTGAAAATCTAGATACACTATATCTACCGACTCACCTTCAAAAAAAATGTAGCTGATTAATGCAGCAAAATTTTAGATTTTGCTAAATCCATGTAGGCTTTATTCATAGTTTAATGAGACAATCTAAGATGTTCAATAATTTTGCTCTTTATAGTGGTTTCTACCATTTTACCCGGCATTGTCATCAGGTTCGCCAGTCTGTAACTTCCTAGGTGATCTTTTTGGATATTGGAATTAATTTGGCCACTTTCCAATTTTCAGGTACCATAGATGATTTTAATGATTAATTTACAAATTACTAATAGGTCTGCAATTTTAGTTTTCAGTTCTTTCAGCACCTTAAGATGTATACCATCTAGTCCAGGTGATTTGCTATGGGGTTTTTTTGGGGGGTTTTTAAGGGCCAGTCCAAGGGTGTCTGATGTCCTAGGTGACCCTCAAACTGTGCACACCCCCCCCCCCCCCCGAGAGAAATCTTTTAAGTAGTGAATGCAATAAAACTTCATTTCTCTATAGAGTCTGAAAATGCCCCACAGAATACATACCCTGCTTTAGGAGTGAGGTTCACTGCTGTCATGGTAGGTACAAAACTAAAAAAATAATTCAGTATCTTTAGAGATTCAAACAATAAAAATGATAAAGCAAAGAAATCCCTATTGTTCTTTTACAAAGTCCCACAAGTAAATATACATTCATAAGGAAAAAAAGACCTCTGTATTATAACCTTTCCCTCTACCAAGCCTGGGACAATGCCCTTGCTACAGTGGGTTAAGTATTTGTTTATAACAACATCATTGGTCTGAAAAAACTCTTTACATAATTTTATCATCATAAAGTACTAAATCTTCAATTCACAATAAAAAAATATTTTTTATTTTTTATTTTTTCTTTTAACAAAACATGCAGAAACTTTCACTTAAACCTGTAGCTTATACGCAATGCAAAACCATGCTGAAACAGTTCATCAGATTTGGAACCATACTTATCTAGAAATTCTTGCCTGTAGCCTTCAAAGTATTCCACATTCAAGCCCAAGCCAGTCAAAAATCTTTGTTTCGCCATTAGCTGCATCAGGGGCATCCGGTATTTACTTGTGGGAATATTTGTAAAAGAACAATGGGGATTTCTTTGTTTTATCATTTTTATCTGTGAAACTAACCCAATTGGAGACATTGGTCCCTGAGAGAAACATGTACCGAGTTTAATGAAACCTGTTTTCATTCATGGATAAAAATGCAGCAGAGGATTCCTGCAGGATACCCTGGCTTAAGAGGGAGTTTCATTTATGTGCATGTATGCACCAAACTAATCTATCAGGAGATGCAGCCCTGAGAAAAAGAACCATTTACATATGCAGATTGTAATAAAAGCTACCCTTGGCGTACAACTCTGGAATATAACGAAGGAACCACACAGTTAGCAGTAAATGTGAGAAACTGGGACCATGTGCCACACATCCTGGCTTAGGAGTGAGGTTCATTAACCGGGTAGTCGTACCTGGTGCTCCCAACCTGCTTCTCGCACCCCCTTTAATCTAGCTCCCCCCACCCACACACACCCCCTACCATTCACAAATGCAACAGACAACCATTATTGGGTTACAAATTGGTCGCAGCTTTATTTGCCAAGTTAACATCTATAACCAGCATAAACCAGCATTATCAACAACAACCAACACTCCCCCCCCACCCCCTCAGATGGAGCGATGTGTCACCAGCCATGCTATTAGCAAAGTGACCTCGCCTCCGCCCTGGCCGCATTCACCTCCACCGGCCAAATTCCTAAAGCCCCTGTCCGACTTTGCCATATCACTAGCAAAAGTCTACCCGGGGTTGTCTGGGCCGTGGGCACCCCGCCCACGCCCCAATTGGCTTAAGGCTCCGGACCCCAGACACCTCTGGGATCCCGCCACCCCCCCTCCCCCCCAAGCTGCAACAACCCGAAGTAACCGAACCCCCCCCCACCTCCCATAAGGGTGGGCAGGTGGGCCGCCACGCTCCCGGCTCCCTTTGCATGTGCTCAGCCACTGCCGCCACCGGCCAAGCACCTGCGCTGCCTCGCTCCTATTGGCTCTTGTGCGTGTGATCGCGTGCCAAGAACCAATCATTTTAAAGGACACACCAGCGTCCTCGTCAACCCCCTGTGCTCCCCCCTCCTCCTCTTCAACTTAGGAGCGCGCAGGATCCCACGCCGGGCCGAGCACCCGGTTAACGCCGGTTGCCGGGACCCTGCCCGCGCCCTTTATCTACTGTCAAGGTATGTGCAGGATCAAACCATTTGGAGATATTGCCCCTGTGTGAAACCATCTATATGTCCTGAGCATTTCTGTTCTTTAAGTCGAAAAATGAACTAGATGATACATAGAGTAGTGAGGATGATGGCAAACCCAACTTTTACAGATGCAGAAAACATGATGGCAAATACGTTTTCCAGAAGCAGAAAACATTGGTCCCTATTCTCGCATTATGCCCAACACAAATGCCTCTTGGCACAATCCATTGGCACATTTCTGCCTCTGCTTTTCAAAGGATGATGGTGGTGATGTTCTCCTGGGCATAATGGAATGATAAAGGACCACATCTAAAAAACGTATCCAATTTTTGGAATATATAATATTTATTTATTTACTTAGCTATTTTTATGAACCGCTTTATATGTGAGTCAAAGCAGTTTACAGATAACTGAACTTTTAAATTATTACATAGAATGCATTCAACTATTAACTTCTAGGGTTAAACTGTTTACAGATTGATTGATTGAACTTTGAACTAATACATAGAAGGCACAGAATTGTTAACTTCTAAACTTACATAGAGCAACAGATTATAGTCATGGATAGCGGTGAAAAGTGGTCGGATAGGCGTTGATTTGCTAGGCAGTGATGTACATGTCTGTGGTGGGGGATGAAGGTATTAGGTTTTGCTATCAAAGCATTTATCGAAGAGGTGTGACTTGAGATCCTTGCAGAATTCCTTTAGATTGAGGATAGCTCATATGTTCTCAGGGAGAGTATTCCAGATGGTTGGCGCATAAATCAATAAAGTTCAGTTAGAGGTGGTTTGGCTGCTCTTTACTTTCAGTATGAGGATGTTGAGGGTATTTTATGTGTTGGTCCTTCTAGTTCTATTTGGTGTTTTGTGTAGTAGTAATTGGAGGTAATCTTAGAAGTTGTGGAATACCTTGAAAATGGTCATTAGAACCTTGTATTATAATTATAAGATGTCCTGCTATGCAGAGTCCACTGATTACTCCAGGGGATGAGTCCTGAAGCTATCCAGTGTAAGCTTTGTCGACCTGTAGCTTGCAGGTGCTGGTTTTCTTTGCTGTGTGCTAAGCCCCAAAGAGGCACCTGACCACAAACCACTGCAGCATCTTGCTCGTAAGTAGTCCATATGTACATGGAACTAGCCTATTGTAAAAAGCAACTTATTTGCACTTTAAATGCCCTAGGTACCCAAAAAAAGATAGGGTGGTACCTTTTTATTGGAATAACATAATAGTTTCTGACAGCTAGTAAAGAAATATAACACTCTCTCTATGGTAAAAAGATCAAACGTTCATATTATATTGGCTTTTTTTTTTATTGACCTCTTTCCAGACATTCAGTCAACTAACATGACAACCACACTCCATTAAGTCTTAAAGAAACAAATTTCTCCAAGGATTTCATATTGAAATTTAGTCCATGCCTGTCTTGGTGATCTTCACTATTGACTTGACTTTATATATTTCTGACAGAATCTATACAGCTTCATTTTACCCTGATTCTGTAGGATTTGTGCTGGTATTTTACAAAGACACACAAGTAGCTTCTTCTTTTAGTGTAGGCAACTTTTTGTAAAATTTTCCTCATTATGAGCAGCATTCATTATAGAATAATTACGTAAATACAGCTAGCCAAATAACTACAAGTGCGGGACATCAAAGTGTTAACTCTTTTGTAACCCAGGTTCCAAGCCCAATGAAGAGATTCTTACCTTATAAATGGCAATACAGTTTGTGCCTATCCATAAAACTCTACAGGCTTCCACCCAGACTAGCCAATAGTAAAGAATCTACTTAAAGACAGTAGATTCTCCAGTAGTCCCTCCCAATGCCCTCCAGTGAATTATCACAAGCCAGCTGGCCTGAACAGTGTGGCACCCTCAGAATGATTGGAAGACTCTGTTACATGTTATGAGTTCACATAAAAAACTTGGCCGAAAGATTGTTCGGCCTGTCCCATTATATGCACGGGCTTATAATTCAGAGTTCTGAAAAGCTGGTCAGACGACCTTTTATTTCTGCACACAAGAATTACAAGCTCATACGTGTAATGGGACAATCCCAGCAATGTCTCAGCTTATGTTTTCATGATTTAATAATGGCATCCAAAGAAAAGAACAGCAAGTGACCCACAGGTTGCTCGGATGACACTCTTTGACTCTCTATGAATTTCACGTGGTAGAAAAATGCCACCACAGATGATAGTGGAAATAAATAAAAATATTTAATAGCATAATAAATAACCCAAATAAAATAATGAGCAAACCAGTCTAAATAAAAAGCACAAAGAAGACTCTCTACATGGCCATGTTTCAGCATCAACCTTCATCAGGGGGTTTAAGTAGAATCTAAAACAAAATCAAAGCAAAATTTATATTAATGGAGCATTAAATAAACACCAAAATCAAAGTTAGCATTGTCACTAAAGTTTTTTTTTACTTTAAGTCTTTTTACAATGAAATATTAATCCATTGCAACCATTTGAATTTATTAGCACAGCTTAGCTATAATAAAACAGGACAAGGGTAATAAAACAATCCAGTATTAAATGGTAATCAGTACTAAAAACTGTATGGAAATCCCTCTCAAATACTTCAATAAAAAAGATTTTTTATCTTCAAAATAAATTGCTGCATCTTTGTGCTAAGCACCCACTCTGTCAAAGCTATAAAAAAAACATATCAATAAAAACTAAAACAAAAAATACATTTCAAAATGCATTTCACTAAGTATAGCCCTTCTGGCTGTCAAATCTAATGTAACCATATTTGATGGAACAGAAATTATAAAGACTGTACCAGAGCAACAAAGCTATACTTTCAGTGTGAAAACACATTGGCAAACCTGCAAAAAAAAAAAACTAACCACACCATAGTTGCCTTCAAATTGGTGCACCATTGAGACAAATGATCTATAGTAATTTTAAATGTATTACTGATTATGCCTCAGAAATAGTCTCTATCTAGGAACATTACACAAACTTAATTAGCAACAAAAACGTCAGCATCAGTAGAAAGAATTAAAAGCATTAAACAAAGCTGCCAAGCAAAGAGCAAACTGATTATCTCAAAAAGCATCAGAGCAAGTCTTATACGATAATCTAAATCACCACTAAACCAGCTAATAATAGGGGGCCACTTATGAAGTTCAGCATGAAACAGAGCCCACATTTAAAAAAAAAAAAAAAAAAAAAACCTCGGAAATAATTCAGATGAACGGACTGGGAGATAAGCGGCTTGACTGACCTGATAACCACAGTATCCCTCTGTGCTGCCCCACTGCCCCGCTGTGCTGTAACACCGCTCTCTCTGAGGTCTCCCCACTGATGCAACTCGCAGTGCTCTCTACCATGCTGGTGCTGATACCAAACTCTAGCGATGACGCCTCCCTGAATGCAATATAGCCAAATGGATCACCAAGAAGCAAATCACTTTCTCTCATGCAGTCATGGCAGCATGCTGACTGTGGCATCTCTTCCTCTTCCTGAACGGTGGAGGACAGAGGCTGATCGGAGAAGCAATAGAAGGCCCTAGCAGTGCCTGCAGCAGTCCAAAGCTAGAAGTTTGGCTGGGGGCTGTTGGTTTGCTTAGTTAAATTAAAAAAGATAAAGGTTGCTCCTTCATTGTTTGTCTAGTATTGTGAAGTTAGCTCCAGGTAGCCGCTGGAGGATGACTCGACCTCTGCTGCTAACGGAACAAGTAATTCAATTAAACACCGATTCCGTTCCTCTGTGGTTTAATTATACATTGATTTGAAATTTGTCCTTGCTCTTTGTTTTTTATGCCAACCTTAAAATTATGCCACCCTAAATGGCCACCTAGTTCGCCTAGTGCTAGAGCCAGAACAACACTCATCCGGCTAGTGTAGCATCTACTCACTAGTGTTAAAGTTTCCATGGTAATGCTTAATGGGCACAAGGCTACAAAGGAAGATTCTGGATAAAGTCAAGTTTACTCGACCCTGATGACACAGGAGGCCCTCCTGAACAGCATAGACTGGGGAACTAGTTGCTCATTGAGACTCTCTGATGGTTCAGGAGGTGCCATATTAGCGGAAAAATCTTCCTCTGTGCGAGAGAGAAGGTATCGCCTCTCCCGTAAGTGAAGTAGGTATTTATTACCAGTTCGGAGTTTTCAAATGGACATTGCATCCTGGACTCTCAAATCCAAGACTACTAGGACTGTAGTCGGATCCACATTGACAAAGTTACCAAGCTAGAAGAGACTACCTGACAAAGGATGCCTTCCAGACTTCCAAGCTGCCATTGTATCAGTACACAACACTGGTTTGACTTTGCAAATTGAACAGCACAGGGGGTTGCACTTGGTGCGCTCCTGCAAAAAGAGCCACTGCTTTTTTCTTTTCCCACCCTACATGGGGGGTGGGGGGGATCACTTTGGTACATCTACTGGTGTGGATTGCTCTGGAAAGGAGGAAGAGAAAAGATCAGTTCTACTTTACTTGATCACTGTCATTCTTTGACTCCTCTGGAACAAGAGAGTCTCTCCACCATAAAACCAAGCCACGGCAGCAGAAAGAAGCAGCACAGCAGACTAAAAGTCCTTTATTTAATAATTCTTCTATACCGTCTTATGTAATATCAAAGTGGTTTACAATGAACATGTCAATGAGATACATGGAACAAGTATGGTTAACAACAAAATACATGGAACAATGGTTCACAGAACATCTCTGGAGATACAATGCTATTGGGACTCAGTAAGGGGAGATGAGAGAGAGAACTTATATACAAGGAGATTATTACTCCATAAAACGAGAAGTAGTCCAACTTGACTAAGTTTTGGCATTAAGCCTGTGCTTTTCCAAAACAGAAAAAATAACAAATACAAACTACTGTTTATAATATAATACAAAATTCTCTAATCATAATACAACACACAAAAACACTAAAAGCATTAAAATCACTAAGATTTTAAGTCAGTATGATTGTTTCTGATCTTAAAGTGGCTAAACAGGTAGACAAGGAAGAATATAAACAGAATGTGGTCAGTGAAGAGGGTGGCTACTAAAATAGTTAGTAGTTTTTGTTTTATAAAGTATTTGGGGACAGACTTAAAGATCTTAATTTATTAGAGGAAAGGCAGAATAGAGAAGATATGATGGAGATGTTTAAAAACCTCCCATGGCATAAATGCACAAGATGAGTCTCTTTCGAATGAAAACAAGCTCTGCAACGAAGGGACGTAATATGAGAGTAAAAGGAGATAGACTCGGGAGTAATATGCAGAAATATTTCTTTATGGAAAGAGTGGTAGATGCACGGAATAGTCTCCCAGTGGAGGTAATAGAGACGAGGACAGTATCTGAATTCAAGAAAGCATGTCACAAACACAGAGGATCTCTTTTATTTATAAAATATTTCAACAATACAAAAATAAATTTACAAGCAAAAAAAGCCATACAATAATACAGCGCCAGAACATAATAAACATGCAATAGTCCACATCAAGGGAGGTGCTTAACTAAAATTAAAACCTGAAAAGGAAAAACCCAAAGTGGTCCCTGGTAATATTATGAAAACTCTATTTTTACATATCGATGAGCACAAAATATATAAAGAAACATATATAACCACTAAGTCTTACTGTCTAGAAAAACAATCAACTGTGCAACTTCTAGAAATATATATCTTTTCCCCTGAAAGATAACACGACACTTACAAGGAAATTTTATGTAAAAAGACGCGCCGAGAGCCAAAACCCATGGGCGCGCTTCCAAAAAGGACTTACGACGCCTCTGAGTCTCCCCGGAGACATCGGGGAGCATTTGTATTGTTTGGCCACAAAATTTCTCGTTCTTTTTTAAGAAATATGCATGTCCTTATCAATCTCTGACGTAAAATTTACCAAAAGAGTAGCTCTGGAAGATATAACATCGCTATCTGATTCAATAAACTCCGATATATCTAGAGGAGAAGAGGCTAAGTGCTCAAATTGGTCACCCATCTCCCCCTCTTCCCCTCCCTTATCCGGTTTACCTTGAGGACCATAATAAAGTTTAGAAACATTGATTGCATCTACATCATTAAACAATAATATCTCCTTAAAATATTTTTGTAAAAGAATCATAGGAGACAGAAAATGATTTTTCGGACAATTCAATAACCGAAGATTCCGAGATCTCAACGCATTTTCCAAAAACTCATGCTGACAATGCAAAAGAAAGGAGTCCAATGAAAGTTTATCACAAATATCTTTCTGAGACAAATTTTTGGACTCCTGAGTATCCATCCATTTTTCCAATGCGAAAACCCTATCTTCATGATCTGAAAATTTCATAACCGTCTCCTTAAAAAAGTCTGAAACTTTCTTCAAAGAAGAACCAAGAGCCAGTTCCATACGTGAAACAATCGCCCATATGTCCTTTAAGGAGACATCAGAAGGCAGATTATGAACATCTGAAACTGAGGAAAAGGTAATCACAGTAGGCAAAGGCGGCGGTACAGCCGCACCCAAATCAATTTTTAAGAAAGAATCAGGCAGTAAGGCAATGCCGGGATCGGGTATCACAGATTCCTTTAACGGAGAAGCCTCACCAGGCATTTCTTTAAACTCAGCGATGGGCGGAGTTACACCCAAGTCGCTAAAAGAAGGTGTGGAAGAAGTAGTACTCACAGCCGAGATATCCGTTCCTCCGTCCGTCAATAATTGGACGGGAGCTAAAGGATCGCTCACTCTCACATGATCGCCAGGAACAAGCAGGAATGCGTTCTTCACAGATGGGTATCGTCAGAACTGACGGAGCTCTGAGGGAATGCTCCCCAGCATCCAATAGGAGAGCTTTTGGAGCACTCTACTGTGCCTGTGCCCACCTTCCTCACAGCTCTCTTCAGTTCTTCATTTTCCAGAGAGCCAGAAGGAAGCACTTCCTGTCACTGCCAAAAAAACATTTTTGTTTATAATTCTTTGCTCTGCCTGCCTTCGACGCCGATACCCTCCTTGGATACCGGCCTTCTTCTTTCATTTTATTATCTTTTTTTTCTTTAGGTGGTTTCACCGCCATTTTAGGCCTTAGGCCTACTTTTTTTTTTTTTGTTTGTCATGGACAAACATATCAGTGGCTTAAAAAAAAAAGTTACAAGTGCTCCGCCCTGTCAGTCACTGATTCCCGCGATTGGTGTCTCAAATGTTTGTGCCCGGACCATAAACCTGACAACTGTCCTTTGTGCAAAGAAATGACCAAACAAGGCCTACAGAACAGGGCCAGGCAGTATGACTCACTGTTTGCCCTGGATTTGATTTCAGTGGCCTCAGCATCCTTGAGGGGCTCAGCCACCTCTGCTGGGTCTTAAGTTCTCCAAAATGTTCAACATAATTCAAAGTCCTCCTTGGCATCGAAGTCCAATTCTGAGGTAAGTCTCGTTGCCGAAGAGATGCATCGAAAGGAGCATCGGATGTTGACAGAACTGCCAAGCAGCCCTGTCGAGAGGATCAGCCTTCCAAAGCCACTCGTGGGCTCCAGGACGCTCCCGGGGCTTTAACCTCTGGAGAGCTACTGGTACTGTGCTCTGGGATGGCGACTCACAGCCCTGTACTTCAATCAACCCAAGCATTGGTGGTGTCCATCAATCTGCACTTTTTGGCTAGCGAGAGGACCTTTGAGAAACTCCTGGCCACTGTGGTACCACATGTATCGACAGTCCCAGTGACTTCAGTGCTGGTACCATTGAGTCCGATGTCAGCTCTGAAATTGGTTTCATCGAGACCACTCCCACCAATTCCACCACTTGAAACAGTATCAATGGGACCCCTCCCTCAGATTCCTTCCCTGGAACCAGTAGGCATCATCGGTATCCAACTAGTTCCCAGTTCCAATACGGCATGCTCTAGGCATAGACATAGACATCGAGCATCGACATCGGCTGGAGACAGTCAATACTTTGATTTCCTTTTGGACTCGGAATCTTCTTTTTATTTCGAGGACACATCAGAGGACTCCAGGGCCACCAGGAATATTCCCTCAGATTTTTCTCCGCCTCATACATGGCATTGATCCCCGCCAGAAGACATGTCCTTTCAGGACTTCATCAAGCTATGGTGGCGGGCCTTGAAATTACTGCTTCAACCGAGTGGACTCTGAATCAGCAGATTGTCTCTTGGATCTTCCAGATGTGGGGGCCCCCTAGAATAGATCTGTTTGTCACTCTGGAGAATACTCATCTATCACTTATTTTGCTCCAGAGTCCCATCCCCCATCAGTCAGGTAACTGATGCCTTTCTTCTCCATTGGGGACAGAGCTTGCTTTATGCATTCTCACCAATCCCTTTGATTCCCAAGACTCTGTTCAAACTGAAGGCCAACAAGGGGTCTTTGATCTTGGTAGCCCCTTACTGGCCTCATCAGCCATGCTTTTCTCTGCTACTTTGTCTAGCACAGGCTCCACATTCCCCCAACCTCCTTTCTCAGGATCATAGACCTCTCCTCCCATCCCAATCCACGAGCCCTCAATCTCCAGCGTGGCTCCTGAAAGCATAACCTTTGACCTTGATCTTCCCCAACTGGTCAAGGATATTCTTCTAGCCTCCTACAAGCCTTCTACTAGGAGATCTTATGCCTTCAAATGGCAACGGTTCACCCTTTGCACCCTGAAGCAGGTGAATCCATCTGACTGCCAAGTGGAACTTCTTCTACAATATCTTCTCCACTTGTCATCTGCAGGGCTTAAAACTAACTCTGTCAGAGTTCTTCTAAGTGCTATTGCAGCTTATCACAGGCCTCAAAATAAACTTTCTATTTCCTCACACCCAGTAGTGCAGCAATTCATGTGGGGTCTTCTGCTTTCCAAGCCACCGATCAAACCACCGCCAGTGGCTTGAGACCTCAGTCTGGTCCTAGCGTAACTTATCAAAGCTTTGTTTGATTCTTTGGCTATCACGCCTCTAAAATTCCTATGCTAGAAGGTCATCTTCCTCATTGCCCTCACCTCAGATTGTCGCATCAGTGAGTTACAGGCTTTGGTGCCGGATTCTCCTTACATTTGATTCCACCATGACAAGGTAGTTCTTCGTACCTATCCACATTTCCTTCCAAAAGTAGTCTCCACTTTTCATCTCAACCCATCAGTGATGCTACTGGTTTTTTTTTTCCCCCCAACAGCATGCTTCCAGAGCTGAGGCAGCATTGCATACCCTGGACTGCAAATGTGCTCTTGAATTCTACTTACTTAGGACTAAGGATTTTAGAAAATCTTCTCAATTATTTGTTTGTTTTGACTTCAGCCACTTACGCCTTCTGGTGTCAAAGCACACTCTATCCAACTGGATTGCGAGCTACATTTTGCTGGCCTATAATCAAGCTAGTCTCTTGAGAGAGAATCATGTTACTGCTCTCAATGTGAGGGAATGGTGGCATCGGTCGCCAACCTCTGTTCTCTCTCTATACAGGAGATCTGCCTGGTAGCCACCTAGTCCTCTGTTCACACATTTTGCTGCTCACTACTGCCTGGACAGTGACACCCGTCTTGATGCTGTGTTTGGCCAGACTGTGCTTCAGCATTGATATGGGACTTAACCTCAACTCCTACCACTTCTACTTCTGGCATCTGACTCCCTCTACCATGCTTTTGGCACTGCACTTGAATCCACTGAGGCCATCTTGTGTTCATACCTACTTGGCTCCATTCTTCCACCTCATGGACATACTCGGTGAGTCCCATCTGTGAAGACTGCATTCCTGCTTGTTCCTGGATATTGCATAATTATTCACCTGTAACGGGTGATCTCCGGAAACAGCAAGAATCGGTCTTCGCATTCCACCTTCCTCCCTAGGAGTTGTTGGGTACGCTTTTTTCCTCTATTTCTCAGTTACAAACACAACTGAAGAGAGCTGTGAGGAAGGCAGAGAGGCAGCTGCATAGGCACAGTGAAGTGCTCCTATTAGATGCTGAGGAGCATTCCCGTTGATGCTTAGTCAGTGCCAAGGATACCCATTTGTGAAGACTGGTTCCTGCTGTTCCTGGACATCACCTGTTACAGGCAAGTAACTGTGCTTTCCTCCATGCTGAATTTAATGAATTTCCATCACTTTATTTGAAGAATAATTGTTTCAGACAGAAAAAGGGAAATCAGTCCCCTTTTGTGTAACTTCTTTCCAAGGTTCCATATTCTGGAAAGCAAAAAAAAAAAAATCCTCATTTAGCCAATTCAGTTGTGAATGAGGAAAGTCTTTGGAATCTGTTTTAAATAAAGCAGCAGATAGGTGATTGTGTACTCAGTATTTCCCTGACAGCATTCAGATAATGCACTGGAAATGGAGGGGGGGTGGAAACAAATAAGCTATTCCCATGAAAGGAACAACAGCATTTACCATCTGGTATACCTAGGGGAAAGAAGTGCGTCCATTTTTTTTTCCTGAGGAAAATACAGGCAAAAGTTAATGGAAGAAGGATGGTGCCAGGCTTGCTGTTTAAAAAAAAAAATTCTACAAGAAAGGAGAAGATCTGTGCCAGGCCTATCTTGATGTTAGACTTGCCATGTTTTATTCATGACAGTATTTGTATTTTAATTATTGTAATGCAATGCAATTTCTCTTTTATGTGACTATAAACCACCTCAGGCACTAGTCTTGGAAAGAAGACGACTATGTAAAAATCACATTTGGTTAAAGGAAAAAACTACTTGTCACTACCTGAGATAAAGAGATCCAAAGGGCACGAGAGGGAGACATCCCCTTGTACGCTCCATTAATACCTTGCACTAGCAAGTTGCTGTTCCAAATTGTGCAGACAAAGCTCCAGTTCTCTACTTTGTCTATTCTATTTCCCAATCCCTCCCCCGAATTTAAATTTGGCACTCATGGAACTATGCAGTAAGCACTGCATTATAATGCTGTGCTAATGTAAACACTAAAAATTATATTTACTCCCAATGCAATAAACTACTGGCATGAAAATTACCACTGTGTTTAAAAAGTGTGCGCTGTCAGAAGAAACAATGCACACGGCACATCGCCACTGAAACATGCAGCTGTTTGCAGTGAAATGTCCGCCTTTGTCAGTGCTTGAGCAGAGACTGGTTCAGGCACTGACAGGAAAGGAGATGTTCCAAAAAAAAAGAAGCTGGACTCACTCCCGTCCCCTACCCCATCCCCCCCCCCCCAAAAAAAAATGTTCTGGTGATCCACTGGGCTCCAGATTCCACAGACCCAACTTATGACACTCCCTATTGCACCCCCTGACTCCCAGATGCTCCTGATACCCATTTATGCTACTGATGCCCCCCCCCCCCCCACACACACACACACACACACACACACTCGCCGGGCCTTCCTCACAAATGTCAATGGTGACCTGTGGCCCCTGGACCCCCAACCTTTTATCCTCGCTCTGAAGATTTCTCTGGTAAACTATGGCCCCTTGTACTCCCCCCTACCTCTCCCACAAAAAATACACTGGGAGCCCAAATGAACCCTCAAGATCCCCCAACTCTCCCCAAGAACCCCCCTGCCCACACCTCTAGCACTGGGAGGCAGAGGTGATGATCACTTATGCCTGCCTGTGCCTCCATCTTGGAAAATGGCAGTATCTGATCCATGTGGTGTGGGGTCAGTCTGCCAAACAAGAGATTTATTCCCTTATTTGACAAGCTGACCCTGATTTTCCGTAAAGATTCAACATTAAGAGAAAACTTAAAGAAAAAAAAAAGTGGAATCAGTCCAAAAGATCACTCTTGCCAAGTAGCCCCAACACGGTTATCTCTCACACAAGAATTAGACCTAAAATAATTTCCCATCCTATTACAATTGCAGTTTTATTTAACTTGATATACTGCCTATAGCAAGGCAACTAGGCAGTTGAAGTAAAAGATGACGATGATGCAAAACAAAACAGAAACATAGGAAACAGAGATAGACGAGAGGACTATGGATGATGAAGTGGAAGGAGGTCCTAGGTTACAATGCTGTAGCGAGTGTTAATAAAACGAAGGACATGGAACCATCTGCTCTATGAAGCAGTCATTGATTTCATGGTTATGGTTAAGGCATTTGATATACCACCCTTTACTTACGCATCAGAGCGATTTTACATGTATATATTAACAGGTACTTTTTATTCCCTTGTCCCCGAAGGGCTCACAATCTAAGTGTACATCTAGGAACTTCACTTCCTTGGCATGTCCTAACATGACATTTATCCAGCCAATATTGGAAATCATCCTGTATTATGTTGCGAAATCTGTTAAATTTTCTAATTTCTCTAAGCATTTCATAATCTGTCAGATGGTAGTGTACTCCCACCACTATTCTTTCCCTTCCCCACAAAATTTCCATTCTTGAAGATTCTGTTGCGTATTGTTTCCTGCGGAACTTTTATTCTGTTTTGACTCGGTGCCTTCCTTAACATACTGTATATCACCACAGACAGACAGGAAGGGTCTTTGCAATGATCGTGGCCAGCAGGTAGCAGTCTGCCTGAGGGGATCACATCCCCTATAGGTAGAAGAAAAGCTATGATTGAGGCAAAGACCCTTCCTGTCTGCCCACGGGACATCGGTTATGCCCATGGGGACCTGTGGGGTGGGAGTTAGGGTGGAGCATAGGGTGGTGTTTGGGCCCCATCCCCCAAAGAAAAAGGCCTTCTGCTGTCCCTGCCTATATTTGGGTATCCATCATACTTGGCTGCTTTGTAGAAGAATTATGCACCTAGTCAAGCTTTGTACTCTAGGAATCAAATACTTTTGGTGGTTCCTCCACCCTCTGCAGTTTCCCTTGCTATATTTAGGACCCCATGTGGAATTCGCACCCTTTTTTTGAGATTAGGAATGAATCTTTCTATGTTAAAGTTTGGAAACAAAGTAAGTCTTTACAAGAAGTGTTTTGCATACCTGAGTGCAGAATGTAGGATGGAGGTAAAGCAGTAAGATCAAGAAGTCTGAAGCAGCAGGAATGATTAAGGTTGTGGATGTGTGGGGAGATGAGGATTATGGAATATATCAAATAGATTGGTATAGTGGGGTTGTTATGCATGTTTTTATCTTTTGGAGACTGCTTTTGATGTATTTCTTACAAACAGCATATATCAAATTTAAATAAATCCATCCATCCATCTTTGATCTACACTCCTTTCAAAACTCCCCTTTCCTCAGTTTTGCCAACCTGACTTGGGATATCTCCTCTTCTAATTCAAGTCCTAGCTGCCCATGAAGACAGGCAATTCTCCTGCTTCTCTGTAGCACTGAGACTCAGGATTTTAGGGCTTTAAATGTCAAATAGCCCAAAACTCGGGCTGTTCTCTCTATTGCCTTTTATAGTGCCTTCCAAAAACAAAAATGGGAATGCACACTATCTCCAGGAACAAGCAGGAATGAGTCTTCACATATGGGTACGTCGGTACCGACGGAGCCTGCGCGGGAACGCTCCCCAGCGTCCAATCAGAAAGCTTTTGGGAGCATCCCTCAGCGCCTGCGTGCTGCCTTCCCGCCTTTCCAACTGTCTCTCCTCAGTTTTCGTTTTTCCGCGGAGCCGGCAGGACGTCCTCCTGTCACCGCAGAAAATTTTTCTTTAATTCTTTTGTTTTCTTGTGGTCGCGGCTGTCTCCCCAACTCCACCGGTACCTCCGGTGTTTTTCTTTTTCTTAAATTCAGGGAATTTTTTCCCTCCGTTTTTTGTCTACATCATGGAGCCGCCAGCCTCTTTTCCTAAGAAATGTCTAAGCTGTGGCGGTACAGTTTTATTTTTAGACTCCAAAAACTGGAGTCTAACCTGTTTGGGTCCTGACCGTTTTCCTCCGGAGCCATTAGGCTGCAGTATTGTGAGAAGAGATTTTCCATTTCGAGTTTCCCTCGATACCGGGTCCCTTTCCATCGTCAGGGCACCGACCATTTCTTCTTCTCCACAGGATCAGGTAACCCACAAACAGTCTGTTAAGACTAGCCAACCCTCGTGTGGTAGGTCTCATGCACAGCATGACGACGGCTTCGGCCTTGCCCTCAAAGGTCCTTTGGCTTCAAATCCCCGGCTAGAGTCTTCGGCCTCCAAAGCCTATAAGGGGTTTCAGGTTGCTCCTGGGGCTCACCCCTCACAGAACATACCTGAGCCATGCTCGGTGGTGGCATCCGCTTCGAGCGGTACTGATACCCCGGCATCGGCACTGGTGTTGGATACACTCCTCACCAGGGATCGTCATCTGGCTTTCTCGGTACCTTCGGGACCGATGGATACGCTCCAGATTGACTTTCCAGTATCGGCATCAACGCCGATACTACCACCGATGCATGTCCAGAGGGTACCGACATCAATAGACTCGCTTCCTTCGATGCCGAGTCTGGAATCGATCTCTAGTCTGGAAGATTGGGTACCGACACGTCTCGGTACCGATGCTTACCGGTACCGGATGCTCGGTACCGAGGGTGATTACCAAAGGCCTTCGGTTACCTCGGTACCGATTGAGCAGCCACCGATGACTGCTCCGATGTCGTTGTCGCCTTCGATTCCGACAGTGCTGCCGGTATCGGTATCGGTACCGGTATCCGCAGTAGCAACGGAGCCGGCTCCTTCCATGCTTCTTTCACCAGGGTCACTCCTTTCTATACCAAGTTTGGAGTCGATACCTGGCATGGATGATGCAGTACTGACTGTCACAGGTCCTGACCTCCAGTACCAGCATCCATCCCTTAAGGATCCTTTTTTGCACCGTGCAGGATCTTATATTCCTATATACTCAAGTAGATCCTCCGGTGCCCAGGCTAGTTCTTCAGGTCTAGCCTGTCCAGGGACGGTTCCCTTTGGAGATTCTTCTTTTCAGAATTTCCTCCTGGATATGGCAAGATCTCTTGCTATTCCTATCCTTGGCCATGATCCTACTCAATGCTCTGTTTCTACTGAGGAAAAGGAAAACATAATGCTTCCTTTACATCATTCCTTGCAGGATCTTCTTCTAAGAATGTGGGAAGCACCTTTTAAAGGTACCCTCACCTTCTAGAGCAACTGATCTTCTGTATCAGGTGCCCCCCTCTCCAGGGTTTCAAAAGACTCAACTTCCCCATCATTCCATTGTGGTGGAATCAGCAATGAGGAAGGTGAAAAGTAAGAAGAAACGCTCTTCTTACCCACCAGGTCGTGAGTCTAGGACACTAGATGCCTTTGGACGTCAAACCTTCCAGACATCCATGCTGTCAGCAAGGATTCTCTCATATATTTTTTATATGAGTTTATCTCTTCAGGAGGTCACAAAGAAATTATATCTTTTGACTCCTTTTCTTTCAGAGCCCAAGACTGCAGACTATTCCTTACTACTTAGTCATATTCAAAGTATCTCTTGGTTTCGTGCTCGTGCTTCCCTAGACTCTTTTGAGTCTGTTAGCAGAACTTCTGCTATAGCCATAGGGGCACGACGTAGAGCCTGGCTTCAAGCTTCAGATTTAAACAAATGGGCACAACAAAGACTGGGTAATACTCCTTGCTCTGGAGAAAATCTCTTCAATAAGGAGTCTTTACATCAGGTTGCTCAGTGCTCCACTGACTTCCCTGTTTCTGAAGGCTATCTTAAGCCTTCTCCTTCCCAGTAGGTAGGAAATGCCCTACCAAACCTTCTTTCCCTAGGAGGAGAAGGTTTTACTCTTCTCCTGCCCATCATACAGATGTTCCCAAGCAGGGGACACATCGCTCTGGTCTGAAGAATCCAAACTCTTGCCAGGCTAAACAAACCCAGCAACCATAGGGTTCTGGTTAATCTGTTTTCTGCCTCTCGGAGTTTACAACCTACAGTTGACTTCTTCTCAGCAGAAGTTTTTCACTGTTTTTCATTCAAAACTCTACACATGGATTCCTTTCCCCAGGACATCCAGTTGCTCCTAGGTATGCTGAGCTGTCAGGATATTCATGTCTATAGGTCACAGGTTTCTCCTCTCTTCCTGCCAAGAAGAGAGGTTTAACAACTATCCTATGATAGTTTTCTGTACCAACATGAATTTTTTCCTTCCACAGACTTACCATATGGTAAGTCACCCTTCAGCTCCTATTTCTCTACCCTCTTATCCAGGGTTTCCCCTGTACGAGTGGTACCATACCACTGGAGGGCTTCTTAGCCTTTCTTTCCAGTCCAGTGTGGAGTTTTTTCTCTTGAGTAAACTCCCTCCTTTTGCTTGGGCAGCTTATCAGACAGGGACAGGAATTTCTCTCTTGTTCTGTCTGTTCTTTCTGTTTTACACAGAGAGATTCTCTCTGCTGTCTTATTCAGCAGCTGCCCATGCAGGAGTTCCAGTGATTGGACTACTGGTACTTTTCCACAGGTTTCCAGTCTTGTCCTCCACTACTTTCTGTCTAGCCTTAGTAATGATTCCAAGACAGTGCATACATCTTTCTTGGATATATCCTTATCACTTCAGGCTTATCACACTATCTTCTATTCTTGCCATCTCCAATTCCTTTGGGTTTGGCAGCATAGTTGACGTGGCTGCTGGATTTTCTCCAACAGCCACCTCTATCTCCCAATTCTCCTGCATAATGCTCTCTGCAATCCTAAAGAGAAGCTTTCCACTATGGGCTCTTGCTAGAGAGCATGGGGGTTTTTCTCTAATGACTATCCTATATGGTTGGAAAAGGCTTCCTCAGTCATTTCCCATGACTGTGAGGGTTCTCACACCTTTCTATCTCCTTTTAAAATAAAGGACATAAGCCTTCTCTACGTGAAAGTCTAAAGAGTTGTCCAATTCCTACAGGGAATATGCTCTATCTCCAGGAACAAGCAGGAATAAGTCCACACATATGGGTACGTCGGTACCGACGGAGCCTGCACGGGAATGCTCCCCAGCTTCCCAGAATGAAAGCTTTTGGGGCATCCCACAGCGCATGCGCGCTGCCTTCCCGCCTTTCCTACCAACTCTCCTCAGTTCTTCTTTTCCACAGAGCCAGCAGGTCGTGTTCCTGTCACCGCTGAAGAAGTTCTTTATTTTAATCTATTTCTTTGGTCGCGTGTCTGCCTTCCCAGACGCCGGACCGGTACCGCCGGTCTTTTCTTTTCTTCTAAAAAAAAAATAATAATAATAATACTTTTTCCTCACTTGGTGTATTTTTCTTCTTAGGCCTCCAGGCCCACAAGAAACTTTCCCTCATGGAAAAACCAGCCTCTGGCTTCAAAAAATGCACTAAGTGTAGCGGTACAATTTCTGTGACAGACACCCATGAATGGTGTCTTAAATGTTTGGGGCCAGAACACTCCGTCCCGGATTGCCAGTCCTGTTCTCTAATGTCTAAACGAGGGTTACAGAACCGAGCAGCCAAGCTCCATGTGCTGTTTCCCACGGATGCACCAGCGGTGGCATCGACATCTTCCAGGTCTTCCTCTCCTGATGGATCTCAGGTAACCAAACATACTTTTAGCAGGTCCTCAAAGGGCAAATCTCCCTCTAAGTATCGAGATGCCTCCGGGCTTGCCCTTGAGGATCCTGCCCCAGCCAAACAACCCCGGCGGGAAGCTCCGGCTTCCAAAGCTCCTCCTATGGGGTTACAGGTTGACATCGATGGCACGGCCTCGACCGATCACCTGTTAGACTGCTCTGGGGTACCGGCACAATCTCCCGGTACCGACATTCAGGCAGTCGTGGCGTCCATGGATCACACTGTGCAATCCATGCAGCAGGCCATACTGGCTTTCATCAAGGCTGCGACGCCGTCGGTACCGCAACAAGCCATGTTGTCGGTACCGGCGCCGGTACCGGTACCGGTACCAACCTCGATACCGGTACCGGCTGCATCGACATCGGCCAGGATGCCGATTCCGGCTCCCTTTCCTGGGCTCTTTCTAGGTACCGACCCGGTACCGGGAACACCCGATGTCGGTACCAATCGATACGCCTATCGATCTTTGGAATCGGGCAGACGATACTTCGATTCTTCTGATGATTCTGAGTCATCGGATGAGTCTCCTACAGTATCTGTCACCCTTCCTGAGGAGCCTTCTTCTCCAAAAAGGAGAATGTCTCCTCCAGAGAATTTGTCCTTTCAAGCCTTCATAATAAAAGTAGCTAAAGGACTCTTTATTTCAGTAACCTCTGAAAAAGAACCTAGAGCAAAAAAATTAGATATTTTGGGATACTCTAAGGTTCCCAGAGAGGCAGTCACCTTGCCAATTCATGAAATTCTTCAAGAACATTTGATTGACTTGTGGGAGACTCCTCTCACCCTTTCTCCTCATTCTCGTAGATTGGGCACTATGTACCGTGTCCCTCCCTCCTCCTGGATTTCAAAAAACTCAGCTTCCTCACCACTTCATTGTGGTGCAGTCAGCTATGAAGAGGATAAAGAGTACCAAAAGACACTCTTCTACTCCTCCAGGAAGAGAATGCAGGACCTTGGATGCTTTTGGTAGGAAGATCTTCCAAGCTAGCATGCTTATTGCCAGAATCAATTCATACAGCCTTTATATGGGTATGTTTCTGAAGGAGGTTGCAGAAAAGCTGCACAACTTTCTCCCTTTTATTCCAGAAGATAAAAGGGATGAATTCCTTCTTTGGCTTAAGCATACTCAAGACATTTCAAAGTTTTCCAACAGGGCAGCCTTTGATTCTTTTGAAGGTGCCAGCAGAGCCTCAGGCATTGCTATAGCTGCTCGTAGAATTGCTTGGCTCCAGGCTTCTGATCTAGAACCCTGGGTTCAAGATGGTTTAGGAAATCTGCCCTGTACAGGTGAAAACCTATTTGGCAAGGAGTGGCAAATTAAAGCCACTCAAATGGATGCAGAAAATGCTGCTCTGGATAGACTTTCTAAGTCTACCTCCACTCCGGCCAAGAAAAAATCTTTTAAAAAGTCTTTTTACAAGAAGGGCAGATTTCCTTCCACTTCTGGTCAACAGTCTTCTACAGGTCGCTTTGCTACTAAGCGTCAGCAACCTAAACAGGCCAGGCCTAAACCTGCAGGGGCTGCTGCAACCCAGCAGTCCCAAGCCCCTCAGGGGTTTTGACTTGATACTAGAGAACTTAACCTTTCTGGCTCTACAACAGCCAGAACCTCTCACCATTCCAGGAAGGTTAGCTCATTTTGCTCCCAGATGGGAGCAAATCACATCAGAGCAGTGGACCCTCTCCATCATCAGAGAGGGCTACAAACTTCATTTCTCAGACCTTCCTCCCTACACGATGGTGAGACATTTCAATTCTCCCACATCTCTCCTCGACCTTCTGGATCAGGAGATAACCTCCCTTCTGGCCCAGAGGGCCATAGAAGAAGTTCCTCTTCTTCAACAGGGGTCAGGGTTTTACTCCCCCTACTTTCTCATTCCAAAGAAAACAGGGGGATACAGACCCATTCTAGATCTCCGAGAATTGAACAAATTTCTATACAAGGAGAAGTTCAAGATGCTCTCTTTAGGCACTCTCCTTCCATACCTACAGGGTCAGGATTGGCTTTGTTCTCTAGATCTCAAGGATGCGTACACTCATATACTCATCCATCCATCCCACAGAAAATTCCTACGTTTTCTGTTCCAGGGAAAACATTACCAATACAGAGTCCTTCCTTTCGGTCTGGCCTCTGCTCCAAGAGTGTTCACCAAATGCATGGCAATAGTTGCTGATTTCTG
This sequence comes from Ichthyophis bannanicus, assembly GCA_033557465.1. Taxonomy (NCBI): domain Eukaryota; kingdom Metazoa; phylum Chordata; class Amphibia; order Gymnophiona; family Ichthyophiidae; genus Ichthyophis; species Ichthyophis bannanicus. The sequence continues at coordinate 156,317,881 of CM066032.1, read as the reverse complement.
CGCACTCTGGGAATCTTTGTCTTCCCATATCTGGACGACTGGCTCATCCGAGCTCCATCCCAGTCAGAAGCCCAAATTTCCCTGGACAGCACCAGGAGCACTCTGCAGTATCTGGGACTTGTGGTAAACCTCCCAAAGTCTCAGCTCACCCCTACTCAGTCCCTAGAATTCATAGGGGCCTGGTTAGACACCACTACTGCAAGAGCCTATCTTCCCCAGGCTCGTTGCCAAAGTCTAGTGCATTTAGCCTCCCAGATTCAGTCAAAGGACCACTTAACTGCCCAGGAGATGCTACAACTACTAGGCCACATGGCTTCCACAGTACATGTGGTGCCCTATGCTCGCCTACACATGAGAGCAGCTCAGTGGACTTTGTCCACCCAGTGGACTTTGTCCACCCAGTGGACTTTGTCCACCCAGTGGACTCAAGCTTCAGGAGCTCTCTCAGACCAAATAGCAAACTCCAAACGTCTCTTTTGGTCTCTCCAATGGTGGATGTCCACTCAAAATCTGTTGCTGGGGTCCCCCTTCCAACCTTTGTTGCCCCAAGCAATCCTCCCAACAGATGCCTCCCAAACAGGTTGGGGAGCTCATCTACAGGACCTATCCACCCAAGGCACTTGGTCCCCACAGGAGACCTCCCTTCATATCAACCTCTTGGAACTTCGAGCAGTGTACCTAGCTCTCAAGGTCTTTCATACCCTCCTCAGCTACCAGACAGTCCTCATTCAAACAGACAATCAGGTAGCCATGTTTTACATAAACAAGCAAGGAGGAACTGGCTCTCTGTCGCTTTGCAACGAAGCTCTAAGATTATGGGCCTTCGCCAGAGAGCATCAAATCCATCTCCTGGCAGTATACCTCCCAGGAATTCAAAACTCTTGGGTAGACAGACTCAGTCGAGTTCTGCTTCCGCACGTATGGTCCCTGCACATGGATCAGGTACTCAGAATCTTCCAGGAATGGGGTACCCCGGACATAGACCTATTTGCAAGTCCGTGGAATGCCAAACTTCCCCGGTTCTGTTCCAGAATTCCGTGTCAGGGAGTTCAGGCCAAGGATGCCTTCCTCCTTCATTGGGGTCAGGACTTCCTGTATGCCTTTCCACCCATTCCTTTGATTCCCAAGACTCTGTTCAAACTTCAGAGGGATCAAGGATCTATGATCCTCATAGCTCCACGCTGGCCACGCCAAGTGTGGTACCCTCTACTTCTGCATCTCTCCCAAGCCCCCTCCCTGGACTTAGGAGCTGCTCCAGACCTTCTGTCTCAGGAGGAGGGGACTTTGTGGCATACAAACCCCAAGTCCCTTCACCTCAGAGCTTGGTTACTGAAGGCCTAGACCTTCAAGACTTCAATCTTTCGCAGCAAGTGAAGGATATCCTTCATGCTTCCAGGAAACTTTCCACTAGGCGTTCCTATGCCTTTAAATGGAAAAGATTTTCCATTTGGTGTGCTCAAAAGGGTCTTGACCCTCTGGCACTTCCTCTGAATTCTCTATTAGAATATCTCCTGCATCTTTCCAATGCAGGCCTTAAGACGAATTCAGTAAGGGTCCATTTAAGTGCTATTGCAGCATCCCTTAAGCCTATCAATGGACAACCTGTTTCCTCTCATCCTCTTATTGCAAGATTTATGAGAGGCCTAACTTTAACTAAACCTCCCATTCGACCTCCTCCGGTGGCATGGGATTTAAATTTGGTTCTTGGTCAGCTTATGAAGCCACCTTTTGAACCCTTAGCCACTACCTCCTTGAAATTTCTTTCCTGGAAGGTTATTTTCCTTATTGCAATCACTTCTGCTCGCCGCATCAGTGAACTGCAGGCCTTAGTGGCTAATCCACCTTATACAAGGTTCCATCATGATAAGGTAGTCCTTAGGACAAATCCTCACTTTATGCCTAAAGTGGTCTCACCTTTTCATCTTAATCAAGAGGTATATTTACCTGTCTTTTTTCCAGCTCCTCATGCATCCAGTGCAGAGAGGAACCTTCATACTCTAGATTGTAAAAGAGCTCTAGCTTTTTACTTACACAGGACACAGCAACATAGAAAGTCTTCCCAGCTTTTTGTTGCTTTTGATCCTTCTCATTTAGGACTTCCAGTCTCAAAAAGAACACTGTCCAATTGGATTGCTCAGTGTATTTCTTTTGCTTACCAGAGTAAGAACCTTTCTCTGGAGGGCTATGTCACAGCTCACAATGTGAGGGCCATGGCCACCTCTATGGCTCATTTTCATTCTGTGTCCATCGATCAGATCTGTCGAGCAGCCACCTGGGCCTCGGTTCATACCTTCACAGCCCATTACTGTTTGGACAAGGACTCCCGCCGGGATGCCTTGTTTGGTCAGGCTGTCCTCAGACACTTGTTCCATTCTTGAACAACTCCTGCCCTCCTTCCCTGAATGGATGCCTGAGATCCATAGGAAGACTAGGAACCCTTCAGGGTCTCATACCCTTGGGGATCTCCCAGGCATCTTAGCTAGGGAGTCCCCATATGTGAGGACTTATTCCTGCTTGTTCCTGGAGATAGCACAGTTACTTACCTGTAACAGGTGATCTCTGGGAACAGCAGGAATTAGTCCTCACAACCCACCCACCTCCCCTAGGAGTTGTATCTCTCTCTTTGTCTTTCCTTTACTCTCTCTCTATTGTCTCAGCTTTAAACTTGAACTGAGGAGAGTTGGTAGGAAAGGCGGGAAGGCAGCGTGCATGCGCTGTGGGATGCCCCAAAAGCTTTCATTCTGGGAAGCTGGGGAGCATTCCCGTGCAGGCTCCATCGGTACCGACGTACCCATATGTGAGGACTAATTCCTGCTGTTCCCAGAGATCACCTGTTACAGGTAAGTAACTGTGCTTTTTTCCATGCAGCTTGTCCTCATAGTATCCTAATCCTTCATGGACAGCACATATTTAACAAAAAAGCGCATGATACCCTTTTTGTCCCTCAAGTAGGTCAACCTGGTATCTCATCCTATGCGTTTTCTGTCAATTTACCATGCTAGAGTCCTACAGGACTCAGGACTTGCTGTTTACAGACTGATATTATCCTCTGTTTTTTCGCGCAACCATCCTGGTTATTTCACTGGATAGCATTCCTGCACCATCATAACCAGGGGGAATAGATTCTCTATATATCTTCTCAAGTAGGTTCCACCTTCTTGTTATTGGATGAATCTTTCCTCTTCACATCTCCCATGTGAATGTTCTTATAGGCATATCTCTGTCTGCTTAATTGCAGACATTTATCTTTAGACCTATATATTCATATATGTATATATATCTATATACATCTCTATAGATACATATGTCTGTCAGCTGCGTGTGCATATGTTATGCCCCTCTAGATCTCACTATAGACATATATATACCCATATATACACCGGTGGGTGTATGTGTGTGTGTGTGTGTATATATATATGTGTGTATGTATATATATATATAGCAACGGATACAAACAGAGTCACGAGGTGTAAGGGAACGCCCAAGCTTAGCTCAAAACTCATTAGGAAAGGAGGGGCAGCTGCGTAGGGGTGGAGCCCAAACTAACACCAGGACAAACTCATTTAAAAGTCACTTACCTGAGGGTAGAGGGGAGAGGAGAAAGACGCGAGAGGAAGGAGCTGGGAGAGCTGCCAGGAGTGAAAGCAGAACCAGTAGGACTGCAAGGACTGAGACAGAGAGATTGCCAGGGGCATACGAGGCTGGTGATTTTGAGGGAGTCTCTTTTGAGGAGCAGTGCACAGCTGACCAATTTCCCCAAGAACCGTGCTATGAAGTAAGCAGAGGTGGCAGTCCAGTGTCCAAGTCCAGGAGATACAAATTACCCAGCACCAGGTATTCAGCAGGGGATAGTTTTTACCCTGATGAAAGTTTTATACCTGGAAGGAAGTCAGCAGAGAAAAACCGGGAAAGTGTTTTTACAAACAGAGCTTTGCTCAGACGAGAGACCAGGAAGTGGGAGTGCCAGAAGGTAGGCGTATTAACCATAGTAGAAGAGGTTTAAGATACCCAGAAAGACCTTGCACTTACCAAGAACTGTGTAGCTCTCAGGAGCCTGATTACATTGAATATGGTAATCACCCACTGCCCTCTAGTTTAGTGGAGGAGGGGAATGCTCTGACTCACCGGCAAGAACGTTGCAAGTACAACGGGAGTTTGATTCCAGGAAAAGTTTATTCTAATTGTGAAGAAATGCAGTTTGAGCCATATTAAGAATCTTTAGAGGGTAGTGATATGAACTGTGCATACATTGTGGCTGATTGCATATCCGCTCTTCGGTAGAGAGCAGTAAGAACTGTTTATAAAAGAAAACAGGAAGCAAAGTGTTTGCAAGGTGAAAGGACTGTTTTCTTTTTCCCTTCTGTTTTGTTGCCAATGCTGAAGTAAGCCAATTTTTGTTTGAATACTTCTTTAATTTTGTTACCAGACGAATGGTCTGTATTCCTTTTGTTTCCAATGTTATGAATCCTAACCCGGACGGGGAATAAAGCCTGTATATAACCTTACACTTGGTCTGCAACTACACTTCTTTGGCTGGTGTTTAGAAACTACAGGTCCCAGAAGGCCTTTCAAAAGCCTTCCAAGAATATTCTACAGCCATTAGAATACTGCCCCACTGAAATACCCAAGCCTTTCGGCCTCTAGGGACGATATATATGTGTGTGTGTGTGTGTGTGTGTGTGTGTGTGTGTGTGTGTGTGTGTGTGTGTGTGTATCTGTCGAGATGCTTCCTTATAGGTAGATATGTATTTACATACTTATCTCTCTGTCTATGCTCATAAAGGTTTTACCTTCCTATATGTTCCAGACAGTGGGCTTTGCACATGTTCATACTGTTCCACAGTATGTTTGGGGTATTAGTACCACAGCAGTGGTTGTGTGCATGACAACTCCTACCATAACCCTAGGTTTAGGTATCCCTGAAGCTCCATGCTCCAATATCTTCCTACCTCTCACCAGTCAGGAAAGACATGGTGGATCTTCAGTAGATCGGAGGTTTCAACTCCTCAGACATCTGTCCTGCCTTTGGGAATACGGGTTTTTTTCCCATACCCCTTCTTCCCTCAAGGACTAGGCCAGTTTGTCCAAATTGGTCAGTCTTCCTCTTTTGCTCCTAACTGTGAGTAACTCTGTAGCCAAAAGAGTTTTCAGCTTTTTCCATTAAGCTTCCCACTAAAGACCTACCGCTTTTGTACTACCCCAGTTGAATCCTGGGGTCACCTGTCACTTCCAGATTTTGACCTTCACCTTTACTTCAGTGAGGTCACCTTGGAGATTCCTCTACTGGATCCCCAGTAGACTCCATCAGCCTCTCTACCTCCTGCAATCCAGTAGGTGAAGTCCATATTGTGATTGTTCATTTCAATATATTTCATGATAATTATCATACATACAAGGACTCCTTGCCTGTAGTCCTATCTTAGGTTAGCTGTTTTCTACAGCTCCTCTCTTTTTCAACTCCTACCCTCCATCCTCAGGATGCCTGGTCATATGAGGTGTAGCATGTTTCAATCTCCAACATGCTAGGGCTCCAGGCATCTTAGCTTGGGAGTCCCCATATGTGAAGACTCATTCCTACTTGTTCCTGGAGATAGCACATTTACTTACCTGTAACAGGTGATCTCTGGGAACAGCAGGAATAAGTCTTCACAACCCACCCACCTCCCCTAGGAGTTGTATCTCTCTATCTATCTTTCCTTTCCTCTCTCTCTCTCTTTGTCTCAGCTATAAAACTCAACTGAGGAGAGACAGTTGGAAAGGCGGGAAGGCAGCACGCAGGCGCTGAGGGATGCTCCCAAAAGCTTTCTGATTGGATGCTGGGGAGCGTTCCCGCGCAGGCTCCGTCGGTACCGACGTACCCATATGTGAAGACTTATTCCTGCTGTTCCCAGAGATCACCTGTTACAGGTAAGTAACTGTGCTTTACTCGGATTGTCATATTAGCCCATCCTTTTATATTGCCACATTGCGGATCACAGACTAGGAGCAGGGGCTCTAGAATTTTCCTCAGCCTAAAGACAAACAGAAGAGATACCCAGTCCTCCATAAGTCCAGCTCACCTTAACAAGAGTGTTTCTGGAGAGCCTGGAGTCTTGGGCAGGGCCCAGAGTGAAGCCGGCAGGCCCAAGCAAGGAGAAGGAAGGCCCCAGGGATATCACTGCACTGTGTATGTGTGAACCAGCCTGTATGCTGCTTATAAAGGCTGCACCTGCTAAGACAGAAATTTACTTTGTGTTAATAAGAAATAAGATTTGCTTTTGTTAGAACTTGGGGTCAGCTGGCCTTTTGTTTGTGTAAAGGGCTGCTCTCCTGGCCCAGAATGGTGGTTGCACTTTCACAGTGTTAGTGTATATTCAAGTACAGGTATTATAAGGAGAGTGGCAGGCTGAAAATACCCCTCCAAGACTCTCAGTAGAATGGAGGGAAGGCGCAACAAGGCAGCAACTAAAATTTCTGTGTTTGTGTTTTGTTTGTTTGTTTGTTTTTTAAGTGATGTCAAGTCATTGCTGACTTTTGGCAACCCAGCAGTCCCACTATGTTTTCTTGGCAAGATACGACCAGAAGTAGATTGCCAGGTCTTATCTGCCAAAGCAATTGAGAGTAAAGTGACCTGCTTAAGGTCACAAGGAGTGCCAGTGGAAATCAAACCTCGATGATCTGGGTAGTAGACTGTTGCTCTTACCAGTAGATTGCTACTCCACTCAAAAACTCTGTATAGCAATGATATTCAGCCATTATAAGGATAATTTCTACATCTACTAGCAGTGGAGATCACTGTTTAACAGTACAGTTGTGGTCAACATTATTGGCACCCTTGCATTCTAGGTATGTTGTGTACAGTATCTTGAGAAATAATTGGAAATATTACTATTAAAATATTAAGACGACATCCAATTGTATGTTCAAAAGTATGCAACCAAAAAAAAAGTGATGTGCAACTTAGACATAGTCATTTCTGAGAAAAAAACAAAATTATGACCTGGATAGGATTAATGGCACCCTTCTTCACTAATAATTGGTTGCACAACCCTTGGCAATGATGACAGCCTCCAAACATTACTTGTAGCCATCTATAAGTTTCGTACATCTCTCTGCTGGTAATTTCTCCCACTCTTCAACTGTGATTTGTTCCAGCTCGTGAATGTTTCCAGGATTCCTTTTACCAATGGCAGATTTCAGCACTTTCCAAAGGTTCTTGATTGGATTGAGATCAGGACTCATTGCTGGCCAGTTTAAAACTGTCCATCTTTTCATTTTTAACCATTCTTTTGTCATTTTTAGATGTATTTTTTGGGTCATGGTCCTGCTGGAGGATCTATGACCTTTGGCCGAGATCTAGCTTTCTGACAATAGGTAGCACATTTCACTCCAAAACACCTTGGTAGTCCTCTGACTTCACAATTCCTTTAATATGTTCCAGGCCTCCTGTTCCTGAAGCAGCAAAACAGCCCCACAACACTATGGAATCTCCACCATATTAACTGTAGGAAGAGTGTTTGTTTTTTTCCTTATAAGCTTCATTTCTTCATCTGTAAATGTATTGTTGGTCTACATTGCCAAAGAGCTCAAGTTTGGTTTTTTGTATCCAGACCTTTTCCCAGAAGGATTGTGGTTTCTCAAGGTGGGTTTGGGCAAAGATCAGGCATGTCTTTTTATGTCTGTCTTTGAGCAATATGGTCCTCCTTGGCCTTCACTAATGAAGTCCTTTGTTCACTCCAGGCAGCCTTAAGCTCTTTGGATGTTGTTCGTGGTGTTTCTCCAACATTTCATACTAACCTTCAAAGAGGTCTTGGGTTATTTTTTCCTCTTACCATCACATCCTGGGAGGCTCTTGATAGTTTCATGAGCAGAAAACTTCTTTATAACATTGCGAACTATAGACACAGGAATCCCAAGGTCTTTGGAGATGGCCTTGTACTCCTTTTAAGTTTGATGTTTGGTGATAATGATTTTTCTGACTGTCTCGGGCAACTCTTGTCTTCACCACTGTGAAAATGGAACAGAGAGTGAATGTGAAGTCATACCAAAACAGCCCAGTCAAATCGTGGTTCGAAAAAACACTCTCTTATTGTAATTACATCACCTGGGGAAATTGTAGCAACCCCTCCTGGGGTAGAAATAGTCAACAACCTGACATGGCCGTCTTTCGGCGATGCCTTCCTCAGGGGTTTCTCTGGCTTTCGTTGTTGAGGAATCACTTGGAACTCTCCTTTTTCATATATCGAAGCAGAACTTTCCCCAATGCACTGTCTTCACTTGTTTGACATGGCAGAAAAAAAAACAGGTCTTTCAAGATGGGCTTGTATCCCTTTGAAGTTTTTCTGGTAGTCTCAGGCAGCTCTCTTGTCTTCCCCATTGTGAAAATGGAACAGAGTGAATGTGGCCATTTTAAACATTAGAGCCATCATTCACTGGTTAATTCAAGTCACGTGAGTACTGACAATTGATCACAGGTGCATCTAACTTTACTGCAATGGGAATGTGGTTCTTCTGTTTGAACTGATTTTGAATTTTTTATAAGGGGTGCCAATAATTATGTCCTTACACTACTAATTGGATCTATACAAGAATCTTATTACACAAGTGACACCTAGAAATCCTGCAAAGAAAATTACACTCAATGTTTTTGTTGGACAAAGTTATTCAAAGCTGCCATTAACCAGCCACCTCCTAGATTTTTTAGTCCATTTTATTCTTTTTTTGTGATCAAACAAACCTATCCAACCTCGCAAGCCTAACCAACCTCAATATGATACAACCAGGTGGATTCAGAGTCTTTAGATTGGATAACAGCTCTGTAGTCCAATTGGATAGGTTTGTTTGAATGCAGCATTCTGTTCCTCCTTAAATAACCATTAGCGAGGTTTGAGAGATTCCAGTGGAGGTCTCTGTTGAGCTGTGTGACTAGTCCTAAAGCAGCCCGCCAAATGAAAATCGGGGAGAACTAGAGTCGACTATATTGTATATTCTATAAATATTGCATTATCCTACCACTATTCACTCCACGTTCTATTTCCGTGTAACATCACTGTTCTAAGCTTAAGTTATAAGTTTAATGTAAGTTTAACATAATTGGCTTGTTAAATGTAAACCCCCCTTGATCTCTGGAAGGAGTGGTATATAAAAACATATAAAGTTGTCCTCGGCAATACCTCGTGGAGGTTTTTGAGATTAGTCTTTTCATCAAAAGCTAAATGCTTTTTGGAGCTTTAAATGTATTTAAAATTTGTTAAAACAAGCTAGTGAGCCTATGAATGATGATATTAGGAGAGAATCTCTGTGTCGCTGTTAGGCAGCATATAAATACACTGCTCATGAAATGTATGCTCTCTGAAACCGGGGCTCCAACTATCTCAATACTTCCATTGGTGTAACGTTATGGTGAAATATTCCTCTACAACTGCATCCAATGAAACTATCTTTGGATGCATTCCTAGATACCCCCAGTGTATTCCCTTATCATAGTAACTCTTATTCAATGATACATTGGCAGAACTCGCATTTCCCACATGAGTAATGACCTATTTTGTCAGTCAATTGTATTTCATTTGTCAGCAAATCGGTAATCTGGTAAACAAACTTAGCTATGTTTCTCCCTCTACGATATGCCACAATCTGGGTATCTGCAAAACAGGCATGGGCCAGTGTTTATAAATAAGACGCTATTATCGGGGCTTTAACTGATAAAATGCATGCTAAGAGTAACTCCCTCAGTTGAATTTGGCACTGGCCAAAGCAGATGATCACAATGAGCATGCAGACCTTATATTATAAGCCACCTTCACAATGTCCATGGGATACCCTTGATTCAGATTGTTTATTGTTTATTTCACACTTGTTATACCGCCCCCCATAACATCAGGGCGGTTTACAAAAACAAAATCAATAGCAATTATAGAAGAAGAAAAGAAGGATAACTTTGAACCAACCTGCCAGCTTGAATCTTATATTTTTCCTTATCATGACATATATATGTCAGAGTCTTAAACTGACTCGCAGGTAAAATGTATTTTAAGTTTTTATACGGGTGATGGCTGGAAAAATATAGTAAATTATTATGAGTTACTGATTTCTGATGTAATGTTGTGCGAAGAAAGGATCCAGACTTTTCAATCACAAAGTCCAAAAAAGCTATCTTATGTAGATCAAAAGTACATTCAAATTGTAGATTGGATTTTTTGGACATTCAGCCTGGCAATGTCCCAGTTTTTATGCTATTTCCTTTTTAATTGGTCTTGTTTTGATTCTTTTGTGTGTCAAATATGTGTACATATATAGTCCAAAGCCATTTCACTGGCCACTTTTTTTTTTAAAGAAGATATTGGACATTAAGGATTGAACTGCAAGGGTGTCAATAATGTTGACAACTGTATGTTCAGCATTGCTATATATATAGATAGATAGATATTGTGATGAAGCTGACACTACTGAAGCTATGGAGTTAGGAGAAAATTCTGTTTCTTTTAAAGAAACTGGTTTACAGAGAATGCAGTTACCAAGAAGTGCAGCTAGAGGGAGTAGGCATGAGGCTGCAGAAGGTAGGCTGACACACCCAGATTGTAATGATGCAATAGCTAATCAAACACACCTGAGTAGAGGGCCAGAAAGCCCACTAGAGAAACGGCTTTATAAGCAGTGCTCTGTCAGGAGAATAGAGAGAGGACCACGAATAGAGAGACAACCACAGGAGCAGAGAGGACCACAAACACAGAGAGGACCACAAACACAGAGAGCAACAGAAACCCCTGCTACTAAGGAGAGAGAAAGAAAGGGGAAAGCTCCAACTACGGAAGGAAAGGCAGTTAAGCTTGCAGTCCTTACAAGGAAGGGGCAACTTCCAGGAAGGACAAGCCCATGCTGAAAAGCTCCAGAAAGACGTCTCCAGGGAAGGCAGAGTAAGTAGGAGAGTGCCTGGTAAAGGGAATACCAGCAACGCACATCTCAAAGAACAAAGGTACATTCACACCTCCTTTCTTGAATGTGTGCCAGGTCCTAGAAAGGCTTGTAAACCAGAGAGCCATAGATATGAGAAACAAAGCTGGGGAAAGCTTTGGAAACCTGTGCAGAAGGTCCTAGATAAAAGCCATATTAATTGTTTGCCAGACCAGGTCCAGCCAGGCTGGAAAGTCTTGGAGAGAACTACTGAAGTACAACCAGTTTTGCCTAGGGAAAGCTCAGGCTTAGCAGACACCATATCTGAGCAAGAGGATATGCAAGCAGACCTTGTAGAATCAGAATCATTGCTACCTGAATATCCTATGGACTGTACTCTCTGTGTAGCTGAGAGTATAGAATCTCTCACCAAGTCATAGCATAAGACATGCTTTAAAAAATGTCATTGCTTTGTTGAGCTGAAAAGAAGAAGCTTTTTGTGTTTGTTTAACCTGTGGATATTGAAAAATCCTGCTTGAATGGAAAAGACTGTGAAGCTCTTATAACAGTTTTGGACTTTGTAAATACTTTGGTAGAAACCCTGAATCAAGGTGAATTCTGTTGTCTTCTTGGAGAACCTTAGCACATCAAGGGAATAAAACCTTATATTTAACCCAGCACAAGGCTCACACAACTATTCTTTATAAAGAAGAGAACTACAAGGACCATAATGCACCTGGTCTAAGTTAAAGTTTCTGGCTTCAACAAACAATAAATGTCCACCCTGACCCTTCAGCATGCTGCCACCGGGAGGGGCTGTGATATATATAGCAATGCTAAACATACTCATATATGTATGTGTATATATGTATGTGTGTATATATGTATATATGTGTGTGTATGTGTGTGTATATATGTATGTATGTATGTATATATGTATATAGCCACGCACCCGCTCCCTGGACCTTGAGGGTTTCAGGAGGGGGTGGCCTTTGATGCCCTTCAGGGTTGAGAATTGTAGTTGTGTGTGCTCAAGTAGTAAGGCATCAAAACCAAAAATTCCAATACCATAAATCTCCCTGTGTTAGAAAAATATTTTTGTCGGAGAATGTCAACCCAGTACTATGTATACGAGCAAAGCACCACTGTGACGTCTCCTTTTATTAATAATAATTTTAAAAATTACTTAGCTTCAGTAATAAGAACTGCCAGTATTGCCAAAAAGACTACGACGTAGCGCTCGTTTCGGGTTCATGATATTTGCAACAAATCCTGCTTCAGGTCCGTCCGTAAGCAACAGTTGGCAATGGTGTAGTGAGCAGTACAGTACAAGTAGTAAGGCAGGCAAAGAAAATTTCTTTGAGGTTTATTTCCGCATTGCAGTTCAAGTGCAAACAGACGCAAATAAAGTATAATAGCACAAAACAAGAGTGAGAAACCAAAACAAGGTATTGCACTGCTAGGCTAAATGTCCATTATCTTCTGTGATCACATTCAGTTGTCATGTGACCCTTTTCACTAACGGAAGAAACAAACTTTGGCAAACAGCAATGCTCCTGGTATGCAGACAATTATGCTTTGACTTATTCCCTTCTGATAAGCTCCGCAGCATAGGAATCAATAGAGCAACTTCTGTTATACTTCTTCATATAACTTTGTACAGCATTTCAATTAAATGTCCTTCTCAATGACACAAGCTGAACAGTCCATTGGCATGTCTGGCTCTGTGAACGGTAGAGAAGAAACTAAAGGCATTTCCTCTTCAGAGCTGTTTGTGGGCTGTGCTACATTAGAGGAAGAAACTGCCCTGCTTTCAAGGAACTCTCTGAAATCTTTAAGAAGCAATTCAGCCTGCGTTCTTCCTGGGCTAAGCTGATAATGTCTTCCTCCTTCAGGTAACTGTTTGTTTAAACTGCTTATCTCTTGATAATTAGCAATGCTGCTTTTACTAGGACAACAGTTCTGCGTGTTTGAATTATCCTTCCCCCACTTATCACTAAACGTAAGTGCTGGGTTTAAAACTTCAGCTGTGAGTGGAGAGTTTCTCAACAGTGTGTTAAAAGTAGAACGGTCAGGCTTCTCTTGGCACACATCTCTGTAATAAGACTCAGCTGTTCCCTTACTATAGGTTTCTGCTGGCTTGTGAGAATAGCCTAGGCTGCTTACATGCTTTTCAGACTGCAACCAATTGCTACCAGGTTGTCTGACTTTGTCTTGGCTTTTAACGTTAGCCTTTACTCTTTCTGGCTTCCCAATGTTAAACTTGCTAGCTGCTTCAACCCACTGTGTACCTTGTGCTGTGGCTTTCTCCAGGGTAATTCACTGTCCCTCTGCCTTCTGTTCCAAGGTTCTGCTTGGTCCTCTAGAAGCCTGTGCTGTAGCCTTGGGTCTCTCAGTGCTCCTGAATCCTTCTGGTCAGAGAAGATTCTCCCTGCCCCTGAGTCTCCCAGGTACTTGCTTCCTGAGTTCAGTCTTCTCCTTAGTGGATCACAGCTGCCTAATTGCTCTCTCTCCAACTCTTCCTCCTCGTTGTCTTCTTTCAAATCCGAATCAAAATCTGACTCTCTCTGTTTCTGAGTGCTTAACAAGCTGCCTGTGTACTGCACTGCCCGCCTCCTGCTTGGGCGTGCCCAATCAGGGACTTGGCTTCTCTCCTTCCTTGAGGTGAGGTATGGTTCCTGATTAGCTCTGTGTTTTTTTCTCTCTGAAGAGAAAATCCTGCATTCTCTTGCAGTACTGGTTCTCTCCACCGGATCACTACCTGTTTCCATAGCACCTTGAGAGGCTTCTACGTCACAATATGTATGTATATATATGTGTGTATGTGAATGTGTATGTATGGAATTTAAACATGAGTAAGGCATTGATATTAATACGATACTGCTGCTGAAAATTGACCCCAAAGGAATATTTTGGGAGCCCTGCTACCCCTTAATCCAACACTTCACTTTCTTCCTCAATGTCTTACCACCATAGTTTGAATTTTTATTTATACTGTTTATGTAATTATTTGCCTTTATCTCAGGTGAATTAGTCAGATATTTCCTTGTTCCCATGGGGGCTTACGGTCTTTGTACCTGAGGCAATGGAATGTTAAGTGACTTGCCCCAAGATCACCAGTTGTTTCAGTTAGATTTGAATCATGGCTTCCTGGGTTGTCAAAACAAAGACTGCCAATTGCCGAAGGTGGGATTTGCAGCACAGCCTCATGCTGTACTAACCAAACTGTCCAGACTGGTAAAAATGAAGCAAGAATGTGAAACCAAACTGAAGTTGCTAATTCATGCAGAACAGAAAACTTGTTACCAGGTTCCTGCACTAGGAAAAGCTGCTTCTATATCCTCCCCCTTCACAAGAATCCCAGCTCCTCACTCAAGCTCCAACAAGCTCCTTGACTTGTAGATGGTATTAAGACCTGTGTGATGATTTGGAAAATACAATTAAGTTAGTACAATTGTTAGTACCTGGCAGTTTCCAACAGTAATGTAAAATTTCCTTTTTTTTTATCTGTTGCACAGTTATAATCAATGAGTCATTATCTGTGGCAGACGAGAGTTTGTGACAAGGAAATGGGCTACTATAAAATGTTGAACACTGCATTTTCAATCATAGGCAAAGATTAAAATAGCTTGACATCTTGTCTTTTTTTTTAGCTGTGTGTATCCCGTGTACTTGCTCATCAGTTGTCAATTCATACTCCTTGGCAGGGAAGCAGTACCACAGCGGATAGCTGTCGGATTCAAAAGTAGACCTGGTCGTCTGAATATGGTAGGATCAGGCTTTGCACTGGGAAGTCCACGGTTGCTGGTTAGTACTGTATACTGGCTTACCTAAAGTTGCTACAAATCCTGATGAATTTCAGGATCCTTTTTACTACTTAGACATTCTAAAAACTTATTGGGACTGTGTTTGATGGATTCCAGAGACTATATATGGACTTGACATGAAAATTCCATTTGCCTTGCAACTCTACCACTGTTTCTTTGCTTGGCATTTTTGGTGCACATTGCTGGAAGCGGGCTGCCCTCCTGCTGCCTTATTTTACCTATGCCTTTGAGGATTTCAGTTTCTAATGTTGTGAATCAAGTGCTTCCACTAGATAAATGGAAGCCCTCGGGGCACTGCTCAGCTTATTGCTATATCCATGCACATCATGTGTAAAGCAGCCAGACGTGTAAGCATATGTACGCTATCAGAAAGTCCAGCGTTAATGCTCGGGGAGATGGACTATGGAAAGGTTCCATTATCTGGGATTTAGCTTGTTTCCCTTGCTTAATGAGGGATTAGGGAACAGAATGACTGAAATGGCCATCTGTGAAGCCAGATCTTGTGAATTTATATTTTTATGCTGATTCTCACTCATATATGCCTCATTTTCTTCAGTATCATTCAAGCTCTTAAATTCTCAGTATCTGTGTTCTTGATGGCAAGAGCAATGCTGATCCATTGGTTGTGTTTTTTTGTTCTAAGGCACTAGTTCCCATCCGCTATAAAAGAAGAAAAAAAAATCAATACATTTTTGGTTTTTAGGTTTTACAAAATTAACATTTATGGGGTATGTTTGAAACTGTTTTTAGTCTAGAAATACAATTCTTATCTTCAAGTCTTGGTTACCCTGTAACCCAGCCCTGTGGTCCTTGAGAATCCTCCACATTTTGAAACCACTGTTCTAAAGTAATTGCTACTAATACTGGCTCTTAATTTCTTACAGATCGATTTTGAAAAATTTCTCAGCACGTCACTTAGATGTGTAACTTTTCTACATCTAAACGTGAGGAAGGTTTCAGCCAGACTTTGGCATCTATGGGTCAATATTCAGCCACATTTGTCAGCAGGTTTTTTAAATGCCGGGTCAAACTAAAACATATAGACCACTGACCGCTGGTAGACATGCATACAGCAGTGATATTCTGCTGCTGTGCATATAGCAAAGCAATTTTATTTAGGACAACCATTTTGCTGGCTTAAATGAAACCACTTATTTATTTATTATTTATTTCCAGTCTCTTTTATACCGCGCTATTCAGCATCAGTGCGGTTTACAATAAACATAGAACTACACATTTCCTTGGGTACTCTGTGCTTGCAATGAACAGGTATTTAAACTTGGATAACAGGGGGTAACTATTTACAATCTTGCAACATGGTGGGGTTCACATCATTTTGTCTAGTCGTGGGAGTTTTGTGTTGTGCTGGTGGATGAGGCTGATATGTCACTTAACTGTACATATAAAAGCACATTTTAAAAAGGCCATATAGGTGACATTTTGGGACATCCAAGTCAAAATTATGAGGACCGCTTGGGCAGAATTTATGCCATTGCCCATGCAACTTGGATGTAATTGCACTGGACACATGTATATTTGGGGCTTTCTAAAATGGCCCAGGTGACATCCATGTGTTTTCCACCTCTGAATGAGCATTTTCAGAGATGGAAATTGCAAATAGAGCTTCTAAAATGACCCCAGTAGTGATTGAATATTGCCACACATCTCTGTAGTTGCGTGGAACATCCTTGTTCCACCCCAGCACTGCCCGGCTAGTACCAGAGCCTTCAAAGGGAATTTTTGGCACTCCTATCCATATAGTGCCACTGGCCTGCTAATAATATTTCAGTTGTAAATTTGTCTAAATTTAAGTGCCTAATGAAAGTAGACATTTAAATTTAGGTACTTGGCCTTTTTCAAAGAGGCCAATTTGACAACTTATCTTCCAAAGGTAGGTTCCAAAATCCTCAGAAAATTTACCTCCTTTGTTGATTAAGTCCCAGTGTCAGATATTTTTAATCTTAATATGTCATAACCTCCAGTATAATAAGCCTTATTATCCCTTTCTAAATATACTGTCATCCTCGTGTTTCCAGCATCTGGAACTGATCACAGGAAACCCTCTGAACATGCTAAGGCCACAATGTTGGCTCGCTTTAAAGGCAAGAAGATAAAAATCATGACCTACACGGCCTCATTTAAACTAGACTCAAAACTAGGAGGCTGTCTTCCGTAGGAACCAATGGGAATGTCCAACTACTACTAGCATACCTATTACGACCGAAATGAAGTCTTTTTATATCTAAAGATCAAAAAAGTATCACACTAATTAGAGAAATGCAAAATAACTAGGAAAGAAGCATTTTTATTTGATAACTGTTCACAAAACCATGGAAACTAATTGGGCATCACTCAAAGTCTAATTAATAAGGGTGATACAAAGAATCAATAAGTATTAGATTGCATGCATGAAAACGGTCACAGCGCAGGGTTTAATTTAGGAATCATTTGATCTGATCAGTGAACTGAACATCTTCAATTACTTCAAAAGATAGTGACCAAGTAGGAGTTAAGTTGTTTACCCCCATACCCTTGCATACTGCAGAATGAATGTACCAGAAGATGGAGCTATTAGCAACCAAGACTTCATTCTATGGAGACCATAGATTGCCAATGACTCATTCGTTCGGGAAGGCTGAAGCGGAACATAAGAGAGGGTGGTGGTGACTCTGGGTTGCATACATTTTCTCTTTCTTCAAAACCTTTCTCCCTTGGAACTCTGATTTGCACATGTTTTCTCCTCTTTTGCTACCACCCTTACTCACTCGCTCTCTTGCTCTTACAGTCTCCTTCTGCACAGCACTTTTGCACACTCCTATGTATTTTCTCTCCCCTCCCCCTGCCTCTCTTTCTCCCCTCCCCCATCCCCCATCATTATGGGAGCTGAAAAAACTATTTCACCATCTCTGGCTGCTGATTGGTTGTGGCCATCAGAATGAGCCAATCAGAGGCAGGAAGTAGGGAAGTAGCTGCTGTAGCAAGCAGACAATGTCTTCCAGTGTATTGCCTTAGTCACTACCCTAGGGTCTTCTGTTCTCCGCCTAAATTATCAGTTTTGCACAATCAGCATCTCTTTGTCCTCTCTGTTGACCAGGGTTTTAGGGGAGTTTAATCTCCCTAAGACTTTTATATTGGGTCTCTTTGGAGGCTTCCATTTTCTAAAGTACTTAGCTATAGCTTCTAATAGCCAATAGCTTGACCAGAGCTCAGAATCTAGGGAATGGTGGCCTGTAAAGACTCCATCAGCTCTAGGTGGCATGCTCTTGTGATATAATGTTCAAGAGCCAAGATTCAGGAGTTTTGACAGGAAGAAGAGAAATTATCACTTAGTTCTTACCTCGGTCCTTTTTCTTCATTTCCAGTGGCAGCACTTTTCAGTCTCTCTCTGCTTTCCTGAGACATATGCAAGTTGTTGACTAATGTTAGAAACTTATTTGTGTCCTATATGGATGGTGGTGGTCTAACAGCATAGATGTAACCATGATTTTATTTATTTATTTATTTATTTACATTCTCTTATATACCGCGCTATTCTGCATCAGTGCGGTTTACATTGAACAAACTGAAATTACATTGAACAGGGCATTATAACTTGGAGATAACTATTTTACAGGGAACATGGGCTATAGAGGGTTAAGTGGCTTGCCCAAGACCACAAGGAGCACCTGTGGGACTAGAAACCCCAGTCCTTCCGGCCCAAGGTTGCTGTCCTCTAGTGGGATTTGAACCCCCGACCTTAAGTACCTTGCCCCAACCACTAGGCCACTCCTCCACTCCATATATTGTTATTTGATATTTCAGAAAGTAACCTGACTTCCTGCTGCCAAATTCTTAGAATGTCTCCAAAATTACTTAATGGAGATCACCAGATGATTCTTCTTGATTCCATTCTTTAAAGAACTGGAGATGTAACATGATATTTTATGGAAGAGTCATCTGGTGATCTCCATTAAGTAATTTTGGAGACATTCTAAGAATTTGGCAGCAGGAAATCAGATAACTGGAAACAAAATTACTCTCCAAAAGTAGACATAATAGCATTTTAAGGGGTGACCTCTTTATATTCTGGGAAATGTGGTGATGGCGAGTTGTTTAGTTGAGTGTATGTGTGTTTGAATGTTAGTGGATTGGTGGTTGTTTTATGTGATATGTGATGTTTATAATATTTTAGATTCAGGGTGATAAATATAATTTATTGGCGTAATAACATCATAGCACTAAAATGTAAGATGGATATGATATTTTAAAATTTAAGATTAAATATCATATAATAAAGTATTATGAAAAATATATGCTCTTGTCTACCTATGCAGTATTGCCGTGATTAATATATACTGATAAGATTATATACCTTTTTAAGGTTGTTTGTTACAATATAATTTTAACATTATTTGTTTATAACAATTGTGGTGATTTTATTTAGATTGACTAAGATATCTTCAGAGAGCTCTTCAAACATAGATGACATTTACAGAGTCTAGAATTTGAAGACTGAGTCTACATGAGAGATTGGTGGATTTGCTGCATTTAAATGCAATTGTATGCTTGGGTCTTTCACAGTTTGTGAAAAATGCAATGAACGGGATGCTTGATTTATATTGCTTTGACATGAGACAGAAAGAAATTACTGTCAGAGGCTATTTTGTAAGGATGAAAGCATCTGACAGGTGACAAAGCGGACATTACCAGAAGATATAGAGGATGTGATAAAGGAGGGGAAAAAAAGAAGTGGAAAGTTGGCAAAAATGTAGTTATTTATAAGAAATAGGTAGGAATAGTGATTTGCAAATAGTAAAGAATTACCCTAACATAATGGAAGTTGCTCAGGTAGGACTGTGCTCCTGCCAGACATTCTACCAGCCTAGGACAGGAGTAAATATAGATGTGCCTGAGACCTGGCAGGGGATATGTAAGATGCAGACCTATTTGCATAACAAGGTGTTTGAGGCCATTTCCGGGGCACTAATGGAGTATGCATAATGGCTCCTTTTTGCATGTTCCAAATATACCTTTTCTGATGGGGAGGGTAACTTTTTTTAACTTGCTCACAACTGCCCAGTTCAATTCACACTCTGAACCTTTTTTGCCTCCGAGAATATTTGGATTTTCAGAAAGGTCTCTCCTGAAACACTTGAGAAAATTTAAAGTCATGGGCTAGGAGGCAATGTACTGTACTATTGTGGACTGGGAACTGCCTAAAAGATAGAAAACAGATAGATGATAGAACTAAATGGCCAATTTCTCAATGTAGAATGGTGAACAGTGGAGTACTCCAGGGATCTGTGCTGGGCCCGCTGCTTAACATATTCATAAGTGACCTGGAAACAGGGATGAGTGAGGTGATCAAATGTGCAGCTAACACAAAATTATTCAAAATTGTTAAATCATAAAAGGATTGTGGAAAAATTGCAAGAGGATCTTGAGGTATTGGGAGACTGGGCAGACGAAAGTTAATGTGGAAAATTAAAAAGTTATTCACTTAGGGAAGAATAACTTAAACTAGAGTTGCATGATGCAAGGTTCTACTTTAGGAATCATCACCCAGGAAACGAATCTGGGTATCATAGATAATACATTGAAACAAATAGAATGCTAAGATTATAGGGAAAGGAATGGAGAATAAAACAAAAGGATAATATGATGCCTTGAATACTGTAAATAGTTCTGGTTGCCTTATCTAATAAAGGATTTAGTGGCATTAAAAATGGCACAGAGAAGAGTGACCAAAATGGGGATGGAAGGATACAGTTATGAGGAAAGGCTTAACAGGTTAGGGCTCGGCAGTTGAGGGGAGATATGACAGAGGTCTTATAACATAATTAGTGAGTGGAACAGGTAAATTAGATCTGTTTACTCCTTCAAGAAGTAAAAAGCTTAGTGGGACACACAATGAAGCTACAATGTAGCACATTATAAGACTAATTAGAGAAAATATTTTTTTCACTTGATAAGTAATCAAACTCCAGAATTCGTTGCCAGATGATGTAGTAAATGCTGTTAATGTAGCTGGGTTTAAAAGAGGTTTGGATGAGTTCCTGTAGGAAAAGTCCATAAAACATTATTAAAGTAGACTAAGGAAATCCACTGCTTACCCCTGGGACAAGCAGGATGGAATCAGTTTACATTCTGGGAACCTGACAGGTACTCGTGACCTTGATTGGCACTGTTGGAACCAGGATATTGGCTTGATGGACCTTTTTTGACCCAGTACGGCATATCTTATGTTCATACAAGATCATTTGGCCCCTTATTTTGGCTTTTTTAGGGGGGCTTTGGGGTTGTTGTGTTACATATTTTAACCCATTGCATTCTGATGTTACTTTTCCTGTTTAAGGAATAATTTTAGCTAAGTGTGTGTAAAAATAAAGGTCAACAAACCAATTATAGCTGACTATCTTTCTGGATGACTTTCCAGTTATGCTTTCTTCATTCATTACTGAGTGGGTAAAGCTTTGGATGGAGCCAACCCATCCCCCAGTGATCCCTGCAGATCTGAGCCAAGAATATAATATCTGACTGTCCTTATCCCATCAGGGCCATGAAGGAAAAATGGCCTAGGCAGGAGCTTGTCTCAGGAAATACTGAGCTGTTGTATTTCATACACACTATTTCTTCTGTTTCAGCAAAACAAGGTGTGTGATGAAAGGAAAGGCGAGCGGGTTCCTCCTGCCAGTGTTTGCAGAAGCAGAGAGCGAGAGAGAATCTCGACTTGTTCCAGAACGCAGGGTGTAATTAGGCTAAGTGCAGACAAAGGCATCTGGTAGAAATCATACATAGCTGGCGAATGCACAAGGGGAACAATTAACTGCTAAGAGTAAACTAATTGCTATTCATATTAAATGAAGGCCCAGGTGATTTGGGGGGAGTTGCAGGACCCTTGCAGCTGCCTGATGGGGTTTACATTGCAGATTATGGTTCATCAAGGTCCTGGTGGGACTAGGATTAAGGGAGGGAAGTGCAGAGCTGAACATTCCTATGCCTGATTAACTCCAGGATACAAGCAAGTAGGCAGGCGCATGTTTTGCCACATTTGCGTTTTAAATTTGGATCATGAGGTGCAGGAGCTTGTATTAGGCCAGTAGCATTCACTGCTGGTCCTCATGGGCTATAAACTGGGCAGTTATCAGGCTATCTTAATGAATATGCCTGAGAGAAATTTGCATGCACATTACCTCAATCGTATGAAAATCGATCTCATGCATATTCATTAGGGATATCCTAAAAAAGCAGAACTATTTGCGGCCCCTCCCCCCTCCCCAAGGATCAAATAGGAATACCACTGCCCTAGGCAGATCACTGTAGTTCCAAAAGTTTCTGAAGACATAGGGCCTTGTCCTTTAAAGAAAACTGAGCTTCTAAATTTAGGGACCTAAATTTGTGCCATATTTTCAGCCAAATTTGTCCTGTCTTTCCATCTACGAACTTATCCATATTTAGAAGCATGCCTACTAAAGGCTGTTAGCTGCTACCACAGGGCTGACGTGAAAATGTCGCTTGGCTATAGCAGCTAACGCAGTTGAAATGGAGACATTGCATGCACTTTTCTGTGGGAATGCAGGATTGGGTAGGGAGTAGGCATGCCAATCATCGGCAGCCATGACAAGACGGTCATCACCCCAATCTCCTCCTGATGTAAGAACATTGTTGGTGTGCTCACAAAAACAGCGCCTTTCTCATGGTGCTACCCCTTAGTGTCTATCTGAATGGCGGAGCCACACAGTGCAGACTTGGACTGATTTCACAGTTTGAAGTCTTGCAAGCCTCGAAACCAGGAGATCAGCTTAAACTTCCTGCCCCTGGCGGCTCTGCCATTCCTAGTGGAGGAAGCCTGAACCGCAGTGTTTTTGAGGTGCTGCAGCCAGGGACAAGAATGGGTGAGGTGAAAGTAGGACTGGTTTAAGGAGGGGTACAGTGGCTCTTTGTCAAGTTACACCTGTTGTGGAAGAGTAGCTTAGTGCTTAGAGCAACAGCCTCATACCCAAAAGATCAGGATTTGATTCCTATTGGCACACCTTGGGCAAGTCACTTTACTCTCCATACCCTCTACTTCTGGTCTTATCTTGCCAAGAATACCCAGATGCTACTGGGTTGCAAGGAGTCAGCACTGACTTGATGGCACTTTAAAAAAAATAAAAATAAAAATAAAAAATAAAAAGACATTTGGAGACATTGCCCCCTAGAATTACTAGTATGTGCTACTGCATAGCAGGTGTTGTAATTTAACACAGGTCCCATTTTATGCAGTTGGACCTAGTTACCAATAACCCATTAACGGCATTAGCTCACATTTAGTAACTCTAGTTGGTAATCTACTGACTGCAGTCTTTGGAAACAGGTTCTTGGAAAGGGGCCAGTGCATGCTACCTTACTATAGGTGCACCTTACTGTACTTATTGAGGTAGTGCTAGTTGCACCCATACTAATTACAACATTGACAACACGGGGGGACATATCAAATGCCTTCTATGCCCGCATTCCACCCCTAACCTGCCTATTCCCCTCTCCAATGTGCAATTGTAGTTATTATGTGAACTGGCACATGGTAACTTATGACCCCATAGAAACAGTTACCACAGGCTCTTGCGCATAATACTGCACATAAAAAGGTGCATTAACTGCTTAGTGCTCTTTAGGACAATGGCCCCCTAAATTGTAAACCCTTTTTGGATTGGAAAATACCTACTGTACATGAGTTACCACTGAAAAAGGCACGAGTTAAATAGAAAACTCCCTAATAAATAACAGAAATTCAACAGGCTAGTAAAGATGAAACAAAACCATAATGGAAGATTTCCATTCCCCTAGTATTAAGGGAATGTCTCATCAGGGCATACGAAGAACGTAAAGTTTCCGGATGCCGTAAAGAGGTTTCTTGGTATAGATGGTCCTGAAACCGATGAAAGGGTTCCTGGTTTACATCATAATGCAATCCGCTGGAGGAAGGATACTAAAATAATTGCAGGAGAATTTGAATTTGAAAAGGGAGACTATAATAAAATTCTCCCTGCAGAACGGGAAACTCTGAGGGGAGTCTCCTTTTTAAAAATCAGCTTGCTGGTCCCAGCTGAAAACGGTCCTGTAGAGGACCAATGCATAAAAGGGAGGCCATAGCAGGAAAAATTAAATTTGCTTTGTTCTTCAATGCAGAGAATGTTGGGAAAATTCCTACACCAGAACCATCTCTTCTGGTGATGATTGAGCTGAACAGAAGCAAATCACTGCGAAACTGAAAGTGATGCTAGAGAAATTTTTGATAAACACAAATCCTAAGGACCTGATGCTATTCACTCCAAAATACTGAACAAAACTCAGATATGAAATTGCAGATTTGCTACTGGCAGTCTGGTACCTATCAAAAAAATCTGCCACTGGGGACTTGGAGCGTAGCCAGTGAAATCTGAGTTTTTCAAAAGAGCTCCTGGGGAAATCCAGAAAACTACAGTGAGCCTGATAATGGTTGTGAGTAAAATGTTTAAAGCTATTGTTAAGAACAAAATTACTGAGCTTATCAAGCAGCATAGTTTAATGAGAGAGAGCCAGCAAAGGGAAGCTGTGCCTTACTAACTAATACAATTCTCTGAAGGTGTAACACCCTTTTTGTAGGGATTAATCCCTATAGGGGCTACGTGACTCACCTTCAAAGGCTACAGAAAACATACAGTTGCCTGATTAAGAGAAATTTCCAGTCACGCCTTGACTGGTTGTCTCATGTTACACAGTGAATTTTTCCTAGAAAATGAAGGTGCCAGTATTCATATGCAGGGCTCTTCCATTAATATAGAAGGACCATGGGTCACTTTGAGCAGGCAATGAAAAGGTGCCAGTACCCCCTCAAAAAAAGCCCTGACGTTACATCTTATGAACTCCAGAAGGAGACTCTCTCTCTTTGGCACAATGCAACTACTACAGTGAGCATTAGCAGTACATTTGAGAGACTGAGATCACAGTCCACTTTCCCTGGCCTAGGAGTTAGGTTCATAACAATCATGGTATGCACAAGTGGAAGAGTAGCCTGGTGCCCAGAAGATCAAAAGTTTGATTCCCACTGGCACTCCTTGTGACCTCGTGGAAGTCACTTTGCCCTTCATTGCCTTGGAAGAAAAGGCCTGGCAATCTACTTCTTGTGATACATTGCCAAGAAAACCTGGAGGCAGTTGGGTCACCAGGAGATGGCACTAAAAAAAAAAAAAAAAAAAAAGGAATTTTGGAGACATTGCCCCCTAGAATTACTAGTATGTTCTACTGCATAGCAGGTGTTATAATTTAACACAGGTCCCATTTTATGCAGTTAGACCTAGTTACTAATAACCCATTAACAGCATTAACTTGCTTTTAGTAACTCTAGTTGGTAATCTACTGACTGCATTCTTTGGAAACAGGTTCTTTGAATGGGGCCAAAGACAGCTGGGATGCCAAGACCTAGAAGATCACACCCTTGCTTTCAACACATACCAAGTATTTGTTCCAAGCCAAGAATAATTTTACTGGCAAAAGAAAAAAACCTCAACCACATAGTAGACACAAAAATGCAGAATAGTAAAGAAACAGTCTGCAATTTCTACAATTTCTAGTTTTCGAAAATTATCTAGTTTCAAAATGGGGGAAAAAGCAAGAACAAACTTGACATTTTTTTTATTTTAGTTTTTCTTTATTACTCATACTTGCTTTTCCGCTTCTTTTTCTATTATTTCCAGAAGGAGCACTTGGGGGTATGCTTACAAAGCATTCAATGGGGCCGCGGCCACGATATCACACGGAGGCTGCTACTGCTGCTTTGTAAACATACCCCTTGATGAAAAGTCTTGGGCTTCCCACTGTTGCACTGGACCTTTTCTCCATTACCTCTAAAACCATAGAAAGTCATGTCTTCCCTCTTCAAATGCATAAAAATAGATTCCAATACTGTGTCTGTGACCAATACAGGAAGGACACAGCTCTTAGCTCTTATTTCATTGACTTGGGCCTAATCACCCTCCTAATCGCTTTACAATGAGTCTTCCCTTGTCTCATACCAACAGACTAGATGGTGAGTGATTTTCTCTCTGAGTGGAAAGGAAGAGTTTCCTCTCTCTCCTGAAAACACCAGAGATTACAGCTCTTTGGCTGCATTCCATCTGTACCCAACTCCTGAGGATGCAGAGTCCATCTTTATTTCTCTGCTCCACCCATGTGGATGGGCAGCATCTCCTTCTATCCTACATCACCATTCAGGAACCCTCGCAGACCTGGCAAGTTCCACATTTTATCAAGTGAACTTTCCACAAAGTGTGAACCAGTTGATTGTAGTGTATGTGAATTTTCAGAGAGAAGGTCTCTCATGAGAGACTTCTTGAAGAACTAAACGCAGATTGATACAGTAATTGGTTAAAGGACAGGAACCCATAAGTAGGGCTAATTGGTCAGTTTTCCCAGTGAAGAGTCATAAATAGAGTGCCCCAGGGATCTACAGGGGAATCCAAGAGATGATAGCACTACCATTAGGCAAACAAGGCAGTTACCTAGAGTGCTGGCCCTCCAGGGGCACCCATTGCTGCTGCTGTCACCCCTCTCTGGGACCAACAGTGATGGTAATAGCCACAAAACAGCCCCATGGGGCTTACCTCCAAGCTTCTGCACCACAGGCTGTTTGCTTCTACTGCTCTCTCATGCTCGATGCAGACTTCTTGTGTAAACAGGAAGTCTGCATTGAGAGTCAGAGAGGGGCGGAAGCAAATGTCCTTGTGGCACTGAAGCTTGGAGGTAAGCCCCACGGGGCTGTTTTGTGGCTATTACCATCACTGTTGGTCCCAGAGGGAGGCAGCAGCAGTGGTAATGGGTGCCGGGAGGGGGCACTACCAGGGTTGAGGTTTGCCTAGGGTGTCTCATCTCCTTACGCCAGCCATGATAGAAGCAGGTCACTAGAGACTTTGGTAAGGGCTGTTTCTGTAGAATACCAAAGCCAAAATACAACAGGTCCAGAATGGCTTGAGAGGAAAGAAAGTCAAAACAGTGGCATGAACTACATGTTCAAGTAGTTTGGATGCAAAGGGAAGGGGGAAATAGGCTGATAATTGAAAGGGCAGATAAGGTCTAGTCAAGGTTTTTTGAGGAGCGGTGTAACCATTGTATGTTTTGAAGAAAGCCATGGAGAGCGATAGGATGAGGATATGACAGATGGAAGGAATGATAATGAGGGAAATAGAGCATATTAGATGGGTGGGAATTGGATCAGAGAAACAGTGAGTTTGGAGGAGGAGAGGAGATGTGCAGTTTCCTTCTCAGTGATATTAGAAAAGGAAGAAAGGGTGCCGCAGATTAAAGGAAGGATTTGAGAGTGAAGGAGGGAAATGGAGGTGTCCACTGGGAACTCAAGACTAATTTTGTGAACCTTATCATGGAAGTAGTCTGTCAAAGTTTCGGCAGAAAGCAAGGGCAGGGTCCAGGGGAGAAGCACTTTGAGGAAACTGTTGAGCATTACAAAGAGACAGCAAGGGTCAGAGGCAAGAGTTTGCTGGGTGGACATAGCACTTTTGCTTGACACAAGCTATGGTTTTTCAAGCATATAAAAATATCAGAGAACTAGAAAAAGCAGCAAAGCCTCACAATATAACATAGTCATGTTACATCTCGTATACTCAAATCAAAGTTTTTAAGTATTAAAATATTTAGAACAATTCAAAGTATCCAGCACATGGGCTTAGTTAACAACTCAATGATCTGCTTAAAGAGGTGGGTCTTTAGTTCGGCCTTAAACCACTTCTAGGCTAGCTTGAGGCAAAGGTGAAGGGGCAAACTATTCCACAGAGTAGGGGCAACAAAGAAAAAAACAGACTGCCTTGTTGATTTGCACCTTGCCCTGAAAGGTGGAGGAAGATATACGCGATTGTCATGTATAGAACACAAAGAATAAGCCGGGTAATATAGAGTAATGAGAGCAGAGAGAATCCAGAGCTTCTAGATTGAGGGCCTTATAAAAAGGAGTTAAGATATTATAATGAATCCAGGCTGTAACAGGAAGCCGATAATGATTAACTTAATAATGGAGTCATATGATCATATTATTATGCATATGACAGAATCTAAACCACAGCGTTTTGTATCGACTGTAAACATTTAAGTGCATACACTGGCAGACTGACATATACTGTGTTTTAAAAATATTGCACAATATAACTAAACTCAGTATTACTGTGGTCTGGGCAGATGAGTCAAAAAAAAGAACAGATTGTGTTAAAGGAAACCTTAGTTATAGCACTAATTTGGTATGTAAAAGATAGGACAGAGTCCAAGATGACTCCCCAGTATCTGAACAAAGATGTCAAAGTATTCTGAGAGCCTGGCAGGATGGGAGTGATAGTGGGGGCTGCTGATTTTCCAGTCAGCAATGTAGCTGTGGCCGCCTTAGGGTTTAACCAAAGACCATTGTCATGAAAACTAGTTGGAAACCAAAGTGAGGCAAGAATTCATAGAATGAGCCTATCAGTATAGGCAATAAGAATGTCGTCAACATAGGCATAAGAGGTAATTCTAGTATCCTGAATGAGAGTTAGCAATGGTCTCAAGAATATATTTGAAGAGCAAGAACAGATCCTTGGAGTACTCTGCATAGAAGTGGTTTAATCACAGAGGGTATCTCACAAACATTAACTAGAAAAGAGCAATTTGTAAGGAAGGATTGGAACCAAGAAAAAAAACTTGATCATGAAGACCAATATTGAAAAGATAGGACAGGAGAAGGTTATGATCAAAAACACAGGAAAGATCCAAAGATAACGATCAGAGCAATTTTTTCCACAATCTAATGAACTGTAAACTTCACTGAGAAGAGATGTAATAATAGTGTCTATGCCATGTCCAGGGCAAAATCCTGATTGATGGGGATGAAGTATGTGAGTGTATTCAACATGATCAGAAAGTTAAGAGAAGACTGGAAAGAGGTTAACATAGTAACATAGTAAATGACGGCAGATAAAGACCAGCATGGTCCATCTAGTCTGCCCAGCAAGATGGCAAGAGTAGTAGCATGAATTTGAAATGTATGAAGTTAGCATAGGTATAGGATTTAAGCCAAAGGTGCTCAGCAGAGTAGACACAGGAATATAGGCAGTGGATTTCAGAAGCCAGCCAATGCTGTGATGTACTATACCTCGCGCAGAGGGTGGAATGGAAGGAGCAAAAGCATCCAAAATAGAGGAGAGAATACTGTTATCACCTGGCTTCAGTGATCAGTCTCTGCCCATAGATATGCCCCTAACCCCAGAGGTTCTCTGGCCCTGTCTCCTTGCCTGCTTGGCTTTGGTGATCAAGCTCCTCATTAGAGTAGTGTTTGTTTTATTTTAATCTTACTTTGGGGTTGTACATGCTGTGCCCCTTTGTAGTTTGTTGGTTTGTTTTTAGGCTCTCAACTCCCACCTCCTTACCTGTCTGGCTTCAGTGACCAGGCTCCGCCCATGGACACAGATGACACCAGCGCCAGGATATGTGTCACGAGTGAATTTTTTTCATCAAGGCTTACAACTTTTCTGAACCCACTTGCTCAAGGAGCTTATCTTAGGTCTGTTGCCTTTTGTTCTCGCCATAATTTAATCAGAGCTTGCTTACAGGTTTCCTTGCTGATTCCTTAAAGCAGACAACCTAAAGAAACCTAATCTTGATATTTCTTCACCTTTCAGCTACCGTTCAGTTTCTCATCTGCCTTACCTTCCAGTACTAAATGAGAGAGCTGTTTTTAGCCAATTTTCAACTTTGTAGAAAAGTCCAACATCCTCCATCCATGCCAGTCAGGATTCAGGCCTGGCTATGGTACTGAAATTGTCATAACTACCTTACTCTTACAGGTGCTTCTTACAGGTGCACTGATGCAGAATAGCGCGGTATATAAGAGAATGTAAATAAATAAATAAAATAAATAAAACTCTGAAGTATACAGTTCCTTCAGTTCTGAAAAGCAGCACTAAATATATCCTTGGATGTGTCGTCAGCAATATCACACCATGCTCATTTTGTCTCAATTTTTTTTAAGGCTTCTCATTGTTTAAGTTCTTTCGCATCCTCCTTGCCCGTGACTTGTGGAGTCCCACAAGGTTCGTGTCTCTCCCTGCCGCTTCTATGTTTTTCTTGCCCCTCTGGCAACCTTAGCCCAAGATCATGGGACTAATGGACACTATTATGTGGATGATGTTTTACTTGTAGTCTACACAGACCTTCCTCACCTGATCTCACGCCCTTAAACCTCTGCCTCAACTGAACCAAGCCAAATCTTTGGCCACTTAAATTACTGGAAGATCTTCCCATCCTTCAACTCCATTTCTCCTACTGCATAATCCGGTTACACAGACAGACACATTGCAGTATCTGGGGATCAGTATCAACCCACAATTAACACGTGTCACAAGTTTCAACTGGGGTACAATCTTACTACTTTGCTCTTTGGAATATATGATCTATTAATTCTTTTGAGGGGTGGGTATTCAAAGGCATTTACATGGTTTTCAGACCTGGATATTCAACGGCACTAACATGGTTAGTGCCACTGAATATTTTCAGGTGCTGCTGCTACATGCCCCAGTGTTAAGCAGCTAGCAATGGGGCATGTTGGGAACATTCTGGACGGCACCCGTCGCTAACTGGGCAGAAGTGATATTGAGCCACTGCCCAGTTAGTGACATGTCAGTAAAGTACAGTAAAGAAGTTTTTCTTTATACTTCCAGTTTCCCAATCTCTGTGGAATTCATTAATCCTTTCTACTGTATTTATATTAAATGGAGTCCCCTTTTTTTCTCTCTTCTCTTTTATATCAGATATGTGTAAACCACTGTGGTGGTTATGTCATTTGCTATTCTACCCTTTACAAATTAAACATACATCCAAGTAAGCAAAGATCCGATGCTATGCAGCAGATTTCTTTATTTGCAAGATGGGTAGACTGATTGGGCAGTAGGGTCCTTGTCTGCTGTCCTATTCAAGCTTTCTTTGGGATCTACTTCTCCCTAGGGTCCAAAATACTACTGCAGTATAAAATGGATGCTAACCTATGCTCTTAAATGGAATCTGTATATATTTTGCAATATAGAAGCCAGGATATGATTATTCAAATACACATTACAGTAGAGATGTCCATTCCCACTGCTTTATTCAACTGTTTCTTTTGTAGAATGTACATACAGCAGATGTAACAGCAAGATCCTAGCAGATCTATCAAAGTAATGTTCAGGTCCTGCCTATATTAAGGGAGATTAATTATGTACACTGTCCCTTAGTTGCTGAGCTCACTGGATACTTTCTGTAGTTATTTTTAATCTCATTAGCTGAAAGTGCTGATTTGTTCTTGTCTGGTGGGGAAACGTTCTCTGCTTCTCTGGGCACTTGTCTCAGGATTTAGAGTTTCCATGGCATCGGTTCTGATTTTTCAGTCTTTATCATTTTTAGTCCAATTCCAAAT
Organism: Ichthyophis bannanicus; assembly: GCA_033557465.1. NCBI lineage: Eukaryota > Metazoa > Chordata > Amphibia > Gymnophiona > Ichthyophiidae > Ichthyophis > Ichthyophis bannanicus. Next base: position 156,286,762 of record CM066032.1, on the reverse strand, counting down.
ATCCTGAAAAGGAACTCCCCAACTGCGTCTGCACTTATCCTGGAAAGGTTTGCAGCAGAGTTAATGGGAGGGAGGGGGGTTATCATTATTTACCTAAAAGAAGGAGATTCTAATAGCATCCTACTCCCTACCTTCCATGCACGCTCTTGGAGGGGTAGTAACAGCTTTCCAGTGCTTCCAGTTACCCAGTCAGAGGGTCTAATTGCGCCCTTCCTTTACTCCTCATAGCAGCAGCCCTATCCAAAATATAAAATAATTGTAGCTAATTCAGCTGATGGTTAAATAAACTGAAGGCTTCTCTTGTTTTTACTTTTGCATCCCTGAACAGATAGTGGCGTATAATTGTGTTGGTGTTTTTTTTCTTTCTTTCTTTCTTTAAATGCCTGCCACTGTGCCGCTCCCACCATTATGCTTCTGAGTAAATTGAGGTCCTGCTATGCCAATCAGAAACCCAGTCAGGCATCCTACGGCTGCATATATGGGACAATTTTAAGGCTGCCTGAGGGATTTGCAGAAGAAACTCCCTGCAGATTTCCCTTTGAAAGTTTGAGCCAGCAAGGGAACGCATATGCCCTGAGGCTGTGCAAATTGCACGTTGAAAGCATACATCTGAATTTCAAAATGAATCATCTTACCCTTCTCCCCCACCTCATCCTGCCCCTTTTTTACCCATTGTTCAAAGTGTTCCTAATTTTACATGCAATTCTGGGGGGGGGGGGGGAGATTTCCAGAAGCCTCTTAGTGCAGGTAAATGCCCGTTTACCCCATCAAAATTTTTAAAAATATCCCCTCCCCAAGCACCAGCAGCTAAAGCACATCTCGTGAGAGCATAGCTGTGAGCTGTAGGGTCATCTACCCTATGGGGTTCCCAGGTTCAGACATTTCTCCTTAGACCCTTGTGCTATATAGAGCAGGTACTTCCAGCTATAGAAACCACACAATGACACGTGTTTAGGATTGTTATAAAAATACATTTACTGAGATATGTGAAATGAGTATAAGCAGGTACTATGTACACCACCTGATCACATTTGTATAAAACTCAAAAGATATAAAAGCAGTCACTAGATTTTCCATTCATCACTCATCTGTGTCAACAGCAAAGATTTTCTCTGACTCGCAGACCATAATCTGATGTTCTTTATAGTCCTCCCAATCCTTGGGGATATTCCTGAATTGGTACTAGATTAATGGGGCTGAAATTCTCCCCTGAATAAACCATAGGTGTTTCTCTTTGTCTTGGAGAAAGAGACCTTTTTCCACTTCTTTTATATTCTCCTTGGAAGATCTTTGCATAATTCATCAGGATAAACTCCTGTTGCCACTCCTTAGTGCAGAATGTTGTTAGTGGTAGATTAACAATCCTAGATGCCAGGTCTAGTAGTGGCCCCCACAATTGCTTTCTTATGTGTAGCAACATTTCGGGATTTGTTTCTATATAGACATCCAGTGTGTCCATGTTTTACTATGGAAGCGATATTTGGATGATATTTTTTTGTCTATGAAAAGGTTCATTGTCTCATCTCCAGCAATTCACACACTGGATAAATTCATATAAGTTTAAATTTGCAATTTGAAAGTGTGTACTATCAACAGACAATATCATTTTATTTTTTTTATTTATTTTTTTTTTTAGATGTGCAAAGTTACCTGATTGGGACCTCAGCTGGTTACCACTTTGTTTAAAAAAACAAAAACAAAAAAAAGTAGAACAAAACAACTCATTGTGTTTTCCAGTCATCATCCTTATAAGTTAAAGAATGGCTTGCCAGTTAGTCAATTCTTGTGAATATGGAGCATTTGCTCTTCTTTGCAAAATTATAAATAACAAGCGATTTTATTGTTTGCCAGGTATGAACAACGTGTGTACCCAAAACATATAGAGGCCAATTCTACTCGGGCCGTCTGACCATCTAAAAAATGGACATGCCTCAATGACGCCCGATTCTGCAACCATGGGAGCTAGATTTTCCTACAGCTGCAGAATTACATATTTAAACAACCCATGTATGCCCCAATTCTGAAGCATGGGATGTCCATTGCCCTGAATGTTCAGGTTGCCCTGTGCTCCTGCTGGACTCCCGGTGCCATGGAGTCTGTCACCATGGCACTGAGACACCCAATAGGAGATCTGAAGGCCCAACACTGCCCTCGGCTGCATTTGCCCTCTGCCTGACCCTTGTCATGGTCTGCCAGGGCTGGGATCAGGCAGAGGGGCAACACCTGCTGCTGCTCACCTCAGTGTGGGAGTCTGCCAGACCTGATCGCTGTCATCGGTGAAACTTATTCCAACTCTAAGGTGGAATAAGTCCCCCTGTCAATCTTGGCCTCGCTGGACGTACAGGGCCATAACCAGAATAGGACCTGTACATCTCGGGTTCTGGGCCCACCTCCGCTCTGTGCCCTCTCTACCTCCAGCCCACCCCCATCCAGTGCTCCCCGCACAAGCCCACTGTGCATGCAGGGAGCCTGGGGTTTGAAATTTACTCCCTGCGAATAGCAGGGGTTGGACATCCAAGCCAGACATCCATCCCCACTATTTGCATCTCAGAATGACCCCCATTGTGAAGAAGGTTTATTTGCCCAGTGAGAAGTATTGCTACAGGATAAGCCCAAGTTGGTGGAGGAATGATTGGTTTGTGTGCTCGCATATTCTATTCAGTCAATGAAAGTTTCAGCTATTATAATACCGGTTATGGCCAGTACTGCAATTGCATGTGTGTTTTCAGCAGCATCCCATTATAGCCTTCCAATGAGGTAAAACTATAGGTGACATGGTTACTAAATCTTTGACTTGGAAGATTACTCTTGAGACTTGTCGTCAACGAGTGCATCACTATGCCTGTACTGTCTGTGACATGTGTGACCAGACAATATCTGGAGTAGAATGGGTCCCACCAAGGGGATTCGTATCATTGGTAGTAAGATTTTTTTTATATTACCTGCATTTCCACGTATATGATATTTCCTCTTATGACCAATGTAGATTTTGTTACACGGATATACGAAACATATGCTTAAGATTAGACTATGTGAGCATCGATCTTATGAACCAGGATGCTGGCAGCACCGATTGTTCAATATTGTTTGCAGAATCAACATACCTTTGCTGATTTAAAGTGGAGGGTTCTAGATCACATTCCACCTTTACCCTGTGGGGGTGATCATGAGGCACAATTAAATCTGCCAGAGCAATATCGGGCACACACCCCACCAACCGTGGCACCCAATGGGTTGAATCAACAAATTAATTGGTATGCTTTCATTTGAAAGGAAGCTGTTCTTTTAAGTTATGATGTCATTGGGAGTAGCAAGCATAAAAACGCTGAGGCCATATTTGGATAGCCGCTTGAGAGTAAATGTTAAAGACTTTGATCTGTGATGCATGGTGAATTGAATTTTGGAATGGACCAGATCACTTCAAATAAGTGGCTAAAGCCAAACCCTGATGCAGAACTGTAAATGCTTTTTCTAGTTTAAAACACAACATTGTGTCGGTTGAAGTTTTTAAATGCTGAATAAGGAGAATGAACTGCGGTGTGCAAAAATAAAGATTGGCAATAGTTCTAAACCATTTGGTGATACTGGTTTAGCTTTGAAGGTCCAACATTTTTTTTTCCATTTCTGTCACGTGTGAATGCTGGGTTTTAGTGACTAATAGGTCTAGTAGTTGAGCCTAATGTGATCTTTTTTGGATCAAGGAGTAGGGTACACATTCTCTTTCACAAAAAAAACTATAATCTGGTTCTTTTACTATGGATGTACATTCATTGGTGTGCCTTAAAAACATTTAGGAGGTGCTAAATTGATTTCTCACATACCAATTGGCTTAGCAAGCCTTAGTTCATCAGTAATATTAAAATAACTCCATGTAACTCTCACACCAATTAACACACCATGAGAAAGAGCTACAGTGTAGCAAAAACTTAAATCTGGGGAACTGCTATAAATTAGCATAGCATAAAAAGTTGCAAATTGTTGCTATACTTAAGGAACAATCTAAACAAATTATCCAGTGGAGATCACTGGGGTTAAAAAGAAGCCTCAGTAACAGGGTTTGCGTGGCTTGTAAGTGGTTTTTCACACCACCTTGTTTCAGCACATGCTACTACACCCTGAAGTCTCATTCATAGGCTTCCACCAACTATTTAACAATTTTCTAAATGCATTTAAAGGGACTGCAAACATGTAGCTTAAACACCCCACTGATTTCAGATCTCCAGAGGACTTAACGCTGTAAGACAAGTGGTCGACTTGAGTTTTGCCCTATGACTTTCAAGGCTGCATCAGGACTCGTCGAATAGCTCAAGTAAATGCTCCTCAAGGATAAGAAAAAAATTCACTAATGCTTATTTAAAGGGGCGGCTACAGACATCCAAGCAAACCTTATCCAATCCAGTTAAATGGTGGTCATCCAATCAAGAGACTCACTCAAGCCTATTGGTTGCATGGTATTTGGAATCAATTCCATTTCTGTTCAAGGCACTTTAATCATTGTATAGTATCCACTCTTTGGAGGTCTTTGATGCAATCGATAATCAGCTATTGTAAATGTTGCCATTCATAATGACAGTCCAAACAATGTTGTACAATAGGTGCTGTTTTAGTAAGAGTAGACAAATGTGATTTGTGCTCGATAAGGCGTACTTTCACCTTGTGACGTGTCCTATCCACATAAATCTTTGAACAAGGGCAGATGATTGCATAAATAACCCATGCGGTTTGAAAACAAATGTGTAAAACTAACTGTGATGTACCTACAAATACCTTTTTATTATATAATTAACATCACTTATGATAGTATGCAACTACTGAAGTCACAGATTTTGAATTTGATGACAGATAAGACCAGATGCCTGCCCAGATAGATGATGATAATTTCTTCTACACTCGTCAGTTATTTCTTCCACACTCAAACATGTGGTTCCCTGCTGCTGTCTGTCTTTATTTATTTAACAATTTTTAAATACTACTTTTCAGAGTTATCAAAGTGGTTTACATGGAACAATAAAACTGTAATTGTAACTATTCACATTTAACAATAGATAATTCTTCACAACATTTACAACAATTTATAACTATTTAAAATAGGCTGAGGTTTGTTTGGGAGGTCTTGACTTTCCTCTTAAGCCATTCAGGATCCATTGTAATCTGACTTTCGTTCTCTACATTCTACTGAAATGGTCCTTGCCAAAGTCTCCAGTGACCTCTTCATGGCCAGATCCAAGGGCCTTTACTTGATCGTCATCCTTTTTGATCTATCTGCTGCTTTTGACACTGTTCATCAATACCATCTCCTCAATACCCTGTTCACTTGGCTTTAGGGGCTCTGTTCTCTCTCGGTTTTCTTCTTCTCTCCCATTGCACTTGTGTATGTTCTGATTGCTCTTCCTCCACTGCTATTCGGCTTTGTCAGTGTACCACAGGGATCTGTTTTGGGACCTTTTCTCTATATACTCATTCCCTCAGTGCCCTGATCTCCTCCCATGGTTTTCAGTGCCATCTTTATACTGAAGATCTTGGATTTATCGCACTGCACCTGAAATTTCTCCAGGCATCCAGGCCCGTATCTCAGCCTGCTTTTCTCATGTTACTGTCTGGATGTCCCATAGCCATCTGAAACTGAACAATGGCCAAGACAGAACTCCTTATCTTTCCCTCTAAACCTACCTCTCCCCTTCCTTTCCTCTATTTCTGTGGATAGTACTGTTATCCTCCCTTTTTCTTTGTCTCACAACCTTGGAATCATCTTTGACTCTTCTTTCTTTTACTGCACAATATCCAGCATAGCTAAAACCTGTCATGTTTTCTCTATAGCATCAGCAAAATTCATCCCTTCCTTTCTGAGCACACTACTGAGTCTCTTATCCACTCTCTAGTCACCTCCCATTTAGACTATTGCAACCTGTTTCTCGGTGGTCTCACTCTGAATCATTTCTCGCCAATCCATTCAGAACTCAGCTGCAAGGCAAATCTTCCACATAGCCCCTTCTCCTCAAGTCACTTCATTGCTCTCTGTCTGTTTCCACATCTAGTTCAAACTTCTTCTACTGACCTACAATGCAATCACTCTGCTGCTCCTCATTACCTAGCCTCTCTCCTCTGTCCTTGCACCCTTGTGCAGGAATACCACTCATCAGACAAATCCCTTCTATCTGTGCCTTTCTCTTCCACTGCCAACCATATGCTTGGAATAGATTACCCGAGTCGGTGCATCAGGCTCCATCTCTGGTCCTATTCAAATCCAGGCTAAAAAAACCTCTTCGAGGTTTCTTTTGGATCCTGACCCTTTCTTCTTGCATTATCACCCATGTGTGTTTAAAACCGTCTCTTGTCCCCTATTTATTTTATTTGTGTGTTTTTTATATTGCTATTTCAGGTAATCATAGCAGTTTACAAAAGAATAACTCTTACGTGAAACACATTAACAATATAACCGGTGCAAAATCAGGTAATTACACGTTTACATAATTAAACTAAAAATTTATTTACAAATTTTAATGTTAGAGCGACATTCAACTTAGGGCAGGGTTAGTAGGATGAAAGGAGGTGAAAAGCTCTGGGAGAATGATTGAAGAGTTAGAGAGGAGATTATCAGGAAGTATTATTGGCAGTTGGGGTTACGTTGTGACCAAAATGTTCAGTGAATAGGTGTGTTTTAAGGTGGGAGCGGAAAGTGGATAGGTCAGTGATATTCCGGAGGCAGGTTGGCAATGCATTCCATAGAGCTGGAGATATATATTCAAATGCTCTATTGCTAGTGCATTGTCTAGTATTACGAAAATCTGAAGGGATCGTGAGGAGGTTGGCAATTTGGTTTCTTCTTTGATGGTCATTAGATATGACCTTGATCAGGTGGGAGAGTGTAGGGGGAGCCATTTCTCTAATGATCTTGAATGTAACCATGAGAATTTTGTATTTGATCCGGCTTTGAATTGGCAGCCAATGTAAGTCGAAGAGAATTGGTGTTATATAGTCGCTACAGTGAGAGTTGTGGACAATCCGTGCTGCAGAGTGCTGTGCCATGATAAGCGGGTGAAGGGAAACTTTTGGAAGGCCATAAAGTAGACTATTACAGTAATCTATATGTGGTGTGATTAATGTTTGCATAATAGTTCTAAAGTCAGATGGCTGTAATAGGGGCTTTAAGTGTCGGAGGAGCCGGATCTTATTGTATATTTTTTCGTTAAGTTTCTGATGTGGGTTTGGAAAAAAAAATGCGTGTCTAGTGTAACACCTAGATATTCTAACCTCTTCTTTGACTTCAAGGTCAATATCAGCAAATGAAATGTTTTGAGGGGTGGGTGTAAGTTTGATGTGGGTTTATTAGGATTTCAGGTTTTTGTGTTATTTTTTTTGAACTTTATATGTAGGCCAAAGTTCTTGAGCCGGGTAGCAATTTCCTTGAAGCAGGATATTATAGGGTCAGAGTTGGGTGATGCTATATTAAACTGCATAGATAGCAGCATAATCAATCTTAAATTGTTTTATGATTTGGCAGATTTGGCAAATAGTGCTGAAAGCGCGGAACCTTGAGGGAGGTCAGTGGTTTGTGGGTATGATTCGGAGGATGTGTATTCAATGTTGACTTGATGGAATCTTTCAGATAGGATACAAACCATTTAAGGATTGTATTGTTCGGACCAATTTGTTGCAATCTTTGAATTAGAAGGGAATGAATGACCGAATCAAACGCCGCAGCTATGTCAAGGAAGACTAAGATGTATGCTTGGTTAATGTTGTCTATTCCCTTAATGATCTTATTAGATAGGGTAAGCATCAGTGTTTCGACATTGTGGTAAGGTCTGACCCAAACTGGTTGTTATGAAGCGGAGCATATAGGTCGATGTGGTCTTGTAGTTGTAAGCACATGTTTTTTCAATTATTTTAGCGAGGAAAGGAAGACTCGAGATGGGTCTGTAGGAGGCTGGGGAAGATTTGTCTAGGGTTTTATTTTTTAATTTTGGACATACTATAGCTTTTTTAAGCGCCTGCGGTATGCAGCCCTGGGTAAGTGATTTGTTGACAATGTTCAGTATCAAAGGAGCTATTTCATCAATTGTATCCTTAATCCATTTAACTGGGCAGGGATCTGCTGAGGATGTTGTAGTATTCATAGCCAAAATTGTCTTTTTAAAGGAATCCGGGTACAACTGATGGAACTTATCCCAGGTCACTGCTGGAGGTAAAAAAACTATTCACAGGTGTGTTGTTGGGATGTTTATTTTGGACATATAGTAGTCTGCTAGAGTTTGAGGGGATATGTTAGAGCCGATGGATGAGTAGTTTGGTTGGGTAGTGAGGGATTTTACTATGGAGAGTAAGTCTCGCAGATTGTTAACGGATTTCATAAGAAGTTGTGTGTGATATTCCTTTTTAGATAGGTCAATGTGGAGATGATACTTGGTGAGCATGGTCAGGTACTTTAATCTGTTTTCAGGTGTTCTCCTGGCCTGCCATGAATGTTCCAATCTTCTAAGTTCTCTTTTCATTAGACATAGTTAATGGGTGAACCATTGTTTAGAAGGATTTTTGGAGCTGCTATGTGCGTTTTGTGGTTTGGTAGCTAAGTTAGTGATTGAGGTGTTCCAATTGTTCACTAGTACATCAAGATCATCTATGTTGGGTTCAATAGATTTAAGGAGGTCTTCGGTGAAGGATTGTCTATCAAACTGTTTGTATTTGGAATACTTTTTGGGGTGGATTCGTTCAGTGTGGGTTTGTGCTTGTTTGACCTCAAGTGAGAATTCTATGAGATGGTGGTCAGACCAGAGAACTGGTGTAATAACCGGTGGGTTATTATGTGGTGATTGGATTTCTCGTGGTATAAATATAAGATTGAGGATATTAAACTTCTTATAGGTGGGGTGATTGATAATTTGTTTGTAGTTTAGGTCAACCATTGCATGGGAGAAAGAAGAGGAATGGGAGTTATGTATTGAGGGGAGATTAAAATCTCCTAGGAGTATTGTGTTTATATGTGGTGCTATGTTAATTATTTCATCTAATATGTTTGTCAGGCTATCTAGGTCAGAGTTCGGAGGTCTGTATATGAGGCAGAAGGCTAGACTTCCATTATTTATTATTAGGATGTCAGTGTCAGATATAGTTTTAGATGAGAGAAATTGCACTTGTAATGATTCTTTTATTATGGTTAGTACCCCACCACCACGCTTGCTTGTTCTGGGGGTATGAAATATATTGTATTTCAGAGGACATAGTTGGTTTAGTAAGACATTATCTTGTTCACAGAGCCAGGTTTCTGTTATAAAAATTATATCTTGGTATACTAAATTAGTATAATCTCTGATGATTGGGATTTTCTATTTGTTGTGTTTTGTCTTGCATAGAGAGTAAGCTCTATTGAGAAGGGACTGTCTTTCATGTGTACAGTGGTGCATATACCTTGTAATGCTATAGAAAAAAGTAGTAGTAGTAACTGGAAAAAAAATCTAAAAATCGGGAAAAATTTGTGAAAAAAGTGAAAACTAACTAAATCGTTATTGCCTATGAATATCTGTTTTCTTTAGTCGGAATCCTTACTAAGACTTTGAGCTGTCTTCCTCCTACAGTCCTAGATGTTCCTCTATTAGCTCCAGACTTCTACTTAGAAGACAGCTAGAAGGAAAAACACAAGGAAACTTTTGGGCTCCTGTGTTATATTGAAAATCAAACTTCTCTTGAGACAGCACCTAGGGTAGTATCTCCAAATGGATTACTCCTATGGTGAAAGAGGTAGACTCTAAAGTAATTTGAGGAAATATTTCTTTATGGAAAGAATGAGATGCATGGAAGTTTCCCAGTGGAGATGATAGAGACGAGGACTGTATCTGAATTCAAGAAAGCATGGGACAAACACAGAAGATCTCTAAAGGAAAAAAAGGGACTGTAGAGCTTAGAGGTTGGTATGGAAGGGCAGACTGGATAGGCCCATATGGTCTTTATCTATCGTTTATTGAGGTTTGATATACCGCCTCTGGCAAAGCAAACAGAGCAGTTTACAATATGTAAAAAGGTTTGGGTGGAGCCCAAAAGGAACTCCATTTAGTGACCGGAAGAGGAGGGCGAGTAGAGCAGAGCAAGAGGTCAAAGGTATATATCTGTCACGTTTCTAGCTCTAGATATGTTGGAGATGACTCAGTCTCTCAGATTTGCTCCTAGTATTTGTCAACCCTCACATTGTGCCAGAGAGCCGCTGCCTCCTGGCTTTGATAAGATAAAATGAATACTGGCAGTATATCAAGGTATGCTTGAATTTTTTTTTTAATCAGGCTGATGGTGCTCAATCCAGTTGGAGCAATTTATCTAATCTTTCTGCCACATTATCTTGCTGCTTATTTTTTTGAGGATCTTCTTCTCTTTCTCCCAGTAGGGAGTCTCTGGAAACCAGTACACCTACTCTGCGACATGACTGCTACATGTGTTAGGGATGAAAGCTACAATAGTAAGTAACAGGGACTTTTAGGACCCCATTACACTCCATTCCTTTCCTCTATCCCAAGTCTCAGTTTCCTATACTCCCTTGTCTTCCTATCACTTCCCATTCTCTTCTCTTTTCCTCTTAAAGTCCCCACAGAGTTGGGGGGCATCTGGAATATTTCCCTAGGCAAGCTTTGGCAGTTTCTGCTCATCTCCTTCCATTTAAGTCTAATTGGACATTATGAAATTGTATTAGTGACAGGGTTTAAGGAAACTCTTGTTAATAGTGAAATTAGTGAAAATAACCCATGGTGAGTTGATTTGTCCCCAGATGCTGTGCCAAAAAAATGATCAAAGAGACCTGGTGGCAGCGAGCCGGGACCCTGAGTGGTGAAAGAGGACTTCTGGCTGCTTTACTATTATTAAATAAAATTAATCAAGTTTAAAATTTTGCTTTTGTTGTTGTTGCTGCTTCAGCAACAACAGAACAGAGAGAAGGAGGAAACAGCTCCCTAGTAATTACTCTGCCGGGACGCTGATTGAATTGCCTCAATATTGCAAATTATCTGAGGGCCAACTCCACTGGCACCTAATCAGTAGAAATCAAAACTATTCCAGCTAAAAGAGAGGGACCATCTAGTAACACGGAGAGACACAAACCCAAGCAGAAATCCAGCAGACTGCAGCTCTGGTGGCTTCCACTCTCACAAATACTATTTCACTAAAAAAAATACATATTCTATATATTTACCTATTTTCCAATCGCTGAGAATCTTTTATAGCCAAAAAAAAGTAAGATATGCAGCAGAACTTTAATGGGTTTAGGACAGAAAATTTCAGATAAGCTGACCTAAATATTAACAACCTGAAGGACAGCAGCACCTGCAGTTTCAGTAATAATTTGATCTGACTCCATATCTCAAACCAGAACTTAGCCTGGAGCAGATTAAAAAGCACAAGCTCCAACGTGCCCAGTTCTGAGCGACAATCTCAACACAAATTTGAGGCTTGCATATCCACTTTATAGGATTTAATTGGAGTCTACACTGCTTTGACTCAAGAAAAATTGTGACTGGAGGATCTTGGCCAAGAGATCAGGCCTATTCATTTTGATCCAGAACCAAGCCCATTCTCTTTGCTTCAGAACCAGGCCCGTTGAGCATCTGAGAGGGTCCAACCAGTATCACATTCCCAAACTTTCTGTGGGCCAACACTCTAAATGCAAATGTTTGTCAAACTAAGAAGCCAAGTGCCCTAAAGGTTCCACCTTCCTGCAAATCTCAAGCATTGACACAACATCAGGATGAGTTAATGCAGTGCCGAAGTTGAATATATGCAAACCTGTGAGAATCTGCTTAAGGATATCTCAATCTCAGATCCTCAGAAGACAACAGCAAAACCTTGTGGAATAATATTAAGTACTATAATACTACATTACACCAAGACTTCCAGCAAAAATGGGATTTATTAAGAAAGCAATCTAGGGTTGCACAAAAAGGAGCCCCCAGTGTATCTTGCCATTTAGAAGATGAGCACATCGACAACAGATGCAGGACATGAATGCTATCAAGGGGAGCCATAATGTAAGTCTTGGAGGAAATGCCATGGCTTCAAATCAACAGACATCGCAATAGCTTCTTCTAATTTATACCAAGATGGCACATGTCATTGGTTACTAGAACCATCTTCATAACTCTGTTGAAGCAAAAACACCACATGATAGATTAAAAAAAAAATTAGGAAAACCAAACCAATCCCAGTCCTTAGCAAGATTTAATTTGGCCTAGGAAATCCTCAGAGGTTTGACACACCAGAAAAATTGAACCAATAAATGCTCTACAGCTTTTATAGAAATTCTTAGGGAACATTGGTATCAAAGAACATATTTGACACCAGAAGCGATAATCATTTTAACTGTTACTATCCTCCCCCACCAACATAAATGAAGAGGGGACCATGAACTACAGGGCTGTTTAATCTCTTCCAATATCAACGTTGTTTTTTGTTTTGTTTTGTTTTTTAACTACAGCATATCTCCTAAAGTGTGGAGAAATGTGATTCCTAAATATTTAATACTTAGCGGGCAGCATTTGAAAGGCAAGTCTGAAAATAAACTCTACTGACAATAGACATTTAGTGGCAATAACTCAGACTTGCTCCAATTAACCTTGAGCAACATTGTGTATTGCAGAATCATGCAGATTAGTCAAGTGCAAAATGATGATGTTCAAATATATGGACAATTTTTATACATCTCATCCATAGTAACATACCGTAGTATATGATGGTCCATCTAATCTGCCCAGTAAAGTAGCTAGAGTAGGTGTATCCTCCATTCCATGCAAGTTAGCAAGTTACTCCCCCCCCCTACACCTTTGTTTAGGGTTGTACCCACAACTCCATGCAGGGCACCCCCTCTTTTTATTGAAGTATAAAAGATTAAGTTTGCTTTGATGCTGTCCTTTTGCTATATAAGGATCCACTGTGTCTGTCCCATGCCATTTTGAATTACATCTATGGTTTTTCTCCTACCACCTCCATTGGGGAGGGCATTCCAAGCATCCACCACCCATTCAGTGAAAAAGTATTTCCTGGCATTGCTTTTAAGTTTACCACCTTGCAGCTTCATTTTATGCCCTCTAGTTTTACAGCTTCCTCTTTGAAAAACGTTTGTTTGTTCATTAATACCTTTTTAAGTATTTAAGTGTTTGCATTATATCTCTCCTGTCCCTCCTCTCCTCGAGGGTATACATATTTAGGCCCTCAAGTCTCTTCTCATTCATCTTCTGGTGCAGGTGGAGAATGGAGGTGACCGCTCCAGGGTGGCTGCTGGGGGGCAAGGGTCTAGAGGGAAGGGGGCTGCGTCTGGAGGGTTTGGGGTCCCTCAGATAGGGTTTGCAGTTTTTGGACCTTTGTAGATGCCCTACGGGGTTCTAGAGGGGGGTCTGGGGGAGCTGGGGCTTCTGGTGCTAAGGGGTTTGGTGAAGGAGGGTTTGAGTGGAGGTTGGGGTGGGATTGGGGGGTTCTTTGGGGATGGGAGGGTGAGACCAGGTGCCAAAAGTAGTTCAGTTCTGGTGGATCAGGGAGTGTCCCCCTCCTGCTTGAGAAGTGCTGTTGCAGATGCTTCTGGGGCTGGGATTTCTCCCAGAAGACCTCTATGCATTTATCCATCTGGCTTCCTCCATTGAGTATGATGCCAGCTTTTGACTCCAGATGGGGCAATGTATTTTGGGAGAAATCCTAAGAACAGAAGAGGAAAGGGGATTGGGCAAACGTTTGTGTTCTGTCTGTGGCATGGCAGAGGGTGATGCCTGTTATGCTCTTGGTATGTAACGAATCCTTGCCCATCCAGGACCTGGTTTTCTGACTCAGCTGGTATGCAGACCTTCTCATACCCCTGTCCTAAGGGTTTGGATTCTCTCAGGGTGAGGGATGAGTTATGGAAAGGTAGTCTCCATTTACATCAGGTGGGAAATGTGGTGAAGCATGTCCCATCTGTGGGATTTATCAGTTGGGACTGGTTTCTGTGCCACTATCCAGGGGCAACTGCGAGAGTGCCACCAATGTGAGTCCTTCTGACACCTCAGCTCGTCATGTCCTTCCAGAGTCTGTACTCAAAGTGGCAGTTGGGAGCATATGGCTTCCAACTGTGGCACCATTCGATGCAACCTCTGTGGGGAGTTGGATCAAACCTTCAGCCGATGTCCCTCTGCATACCACAAGGAGACGAAAAAGTGGGCCTCCATTTCTACCTCCATAAGAACATAAGATATGCCAAACTGGGTCAGACCAAGGTCCATCAAGCCCAGTATCCTATTTCCAACAGTGGCCAGTCTAGGTCACAAGTACCTAGCAGTCTCCCCAAAAGACACAGATTCCTCAATGCTTGTATTGAGTCAAGCAGTGATATCCTGGGTCCCTTTTAATAATGGTTTATGGACCTTTCCTCCAGGAACTTATCCAAGCCTTTTTTAAACCCAGCTACACTAACAGCTTTTACTACATCCTCCGGTAACAAATTCCAGAGTTTGATTACACGTTGAGTGAAAAAATATTTTTTCTTATTAGTCTTAAATAGGTTACCCTGTAGCTTCATTGCATGTCCCCTAGTCTTTTTATGTTCTAATGACGTAAACAATCGATCTACGCTTACCCGTTCCACTCCATTCATTAATTTATAGACCTCTATCATATTTCCCCTCAGCTGCCTCTTTTCCAGGTTGAAGAGCCCTAACCTTTTTAGCCTCTCTTCATAGGAGTATCCTTCCATCCCCTTTACCATTTTGGTGGCTCTTCTTTGTACCTTTTCTAATAACGCTATATCCTTTTTAAGAAACAGCGACCAGAACTGCACACAATATTCAAGGTGTGGTCGCAGCATGGATCGATACAGAGGCATTATAATATCCTTTGTCTTATTTTCCATTCCTTTCCTTATGATACCTAGCATTCTATTTGCTCTCTTGGCCGCTGTTGCACACTGGACAGAGGGTTTTAACATGTTATCCACAATGACGCCTAAATCATTTTCCTGGGTGGTGGTTCCCAATGTATAACCTTGCATCGTGTAACCATAGTTTGGGTTGTTCTTTCCTAGGTGCATAACATTTGCACGTGTCCAAATTAAATTTCATCTGCCATTTGGATGCCCAGTCTTCCAATTTATCAAGATCCTCTTGCAATTTTCCACAATTCTCTTCGGTTTTAACAACTTTAAATAGTTTTGTGTCATCTGCAAATTTGATAACCTCACTCGTTATTCCCTTTTCCAGGTCATTTATGAATATGTCAAAAAGCAGTGGACCCAGCACAGATCCCTGTGGTACTCCACTATTTACCTTTTTCAATTGGGAAAATTGGCCATTTAGCCCTACCCTCTGCTTTCTATCTTTTAACCAATTCCTGATCCAGAATAATACACTGCCTCCTATCCCATGACTTTTGAGTTTTGCCAAAAGTCTCTGATAAGGGACCTTGTCATATGCTTTCTGAATGTCCAGATACACTATATCAACTGACTCATCTTTGTCTACCTGTTTATTCACACCTTCAAAAAAACATAACAGATTAGTAGGACAAGATCTTCCTTGTCTAAAGCCATGTTGTCTGTCTCCCATTAAGCCATAACTATCTACATGATGAATAATTTTGTTCTTTATGATGGTTTCTACCGCTTTTCCCGGTACTGACGTCAGGCTCACCGGTCTGTAGTTTCCCAGATCACCCCTGGAACCCTTTTTAAAAATTAGTGTTACCTGAAGATTGGAGGATCGCCAATGTATTATAGATGATTTTAATGATAGTTCACAGATTGCAGGCCTGCTATTGGTAATCTCATATTTCAGTTCTTTCAACACCCTTGGATGTATACCATCCGGTCCAGGTGATTAGCTACTCTTCAGTTTATCAAATAGTTGTAATATATCTTCCCAGTGTATCGATATTTCTTTAAATTCTTCCGTAGTATCACCTTTAAATACCACTTCAGTCATGGGTATCATGCTGGTGGGGTCTCTGACCCTCAACCGACCACTACCAAGGAATCCCCCCCATGCAGGAGACCACTTCAGGGGGATGAGTTGGGGTTGGTGGGGTCTGGGCATCCAGTTTTGGAGTCTTCATGTCATGGGGTGGTGGATGGGGATAGGTGGACTATAGTCCCTGGGAAGAAATCCCACACCAAAAAGAAGCATCCGCCCCTTCTGCAGAGAAGGTGGTGGTTGTGGATTGGAATTTCGTCTCCTTTTTCGGACTGGAGGAAGAGGGGTCCAGTGAAAGGGGATGCAGACAGAGGAGTGTATGGTGGCAGAGGAATCTGGTGTTGCTGGAGGGGCCCCCCTGCTCCTCTCCCCCTCACAAGGAGACTGCCAAGTGCTCTCATTGGTGCCAGCATTCCCTGCAGCCTATTGTGGTTTTAGAGTACATGGCAGAAGGGGTGTGCCTCTTCTCTGGGATTTTCCTTGGATCAGAGCATGTTGGCTACTCTCCTGTCTGAATCCCCCCCCACCCTCCTTGGGTGGGGCAGGGGCTGTGTGTCTATCAGAGGGGGAACGGTGGGGTCTGTTAGGGGAGACATTTGTGGTCCTGGTGGTGGACACTGTGGAGGACAATCCTTCTGATCATGGGCAGGTCTCCACAGCTCTGTCTGGGAGGGAACAGGTCACTATGACAGGTAAGCCCGGTGGTCTCAGTGTCCCCAGTCCTTCTTGGGCCAATCAAGTGAAGGCAGCCAAGCTTTGTGAGATCCTTGAGGTAGACCCTGATGGATGGTGGCCCATGGGGTTTCTGTTAAGAAGGAGGGAGAGGATTCTGGGAAGCATCTGAGGAAGAGGAGAGGGGATCTGCATTTGGTTTCTTAATGGCTGCACCCCCTTGTGTGCCACTCAACATGGCCAGTATTTTGAGTGACCAGGCTAGGTTTTTTGCTTATGACTTTTTATCCATGAGTGGGTTTGATGCCATCTTTCTGCAGGAGACCAGACTCGCCTCCCTCACTAGCCTGCATAAGGTGAAATGTGATTGGAGGCGGGGTTCTTCCTACTGGTCTCTTGCAGCTGAGCCCTAAATGGGGGTGGCTGTTTTGTTAAGTTCTTTTGAATTCCAAGTGCAGTACATGTAGGAATTGTAGCAAGGACAGTGTCTCTTGCTGGACAGTTCCTTTGCAACCCTTAGGTTTTGTTTTCTTGATGATCTATGGTCCCCGGTCTCGGTCAACTCAGAAGTCTTTATTTCAGGATATCCAGCTGTATATATGTCATATTTGCTGGTCCTCGCCAGTGATTCATCACCACCACCCAGCTGCAGGACTGAGTAGGTGGCCTTTCTCCACCTAGTTACAATGGCCTCTTTTTGTCTGTGATGATCTGGGCAGTAGGGCTGGTGGATTGTTCTCTTCATTGCTTTTGCTGCTCGGAGGGTGTCATCTACTACTGGGGGTCCTGTCGGAGTTGCGTAGATCATATCTATGAGAGTTCGCACATGCTGCCAATGAGGGATCAAAGGGCAAGTGGCCCTTTAAAAGCTGCATGCTCCATTGGGAGCTCCCTCGCACACGCCGCCGCCGCCAACTAAACTACTGACCAACTATACCACACCGTACCCTGTGCAGAACTGACTAATGCTCTATACTGTTTTAACTAATGTACTGTTCTAACTAGATTGTAAGCTCCAATGAGCATGACTGTGACGGCAGGGGCTGTCTCTTGTATGTTGGCTACCTCTTGTAGGTTAGCTGTGCAGCACAGCGTGCGTGGCACTTTACAAGTGCTAAATAGTAGTAGTAGTAGTAGCTCCCAGGTGGAGTTTGCAGGTGATGGAATTCTCTGACCATTGTGCCCTGTCTGTCTCCTTCAGTGCTCCCTTTGACATTCAGCAGGGACCCTGGTCTGCGGAGACTGAACGTGGACATGTTTCATTCAGCAGTGATTCAGAAGTTTGGAGAGCTTCTCATAGATCAGGAGTCCCTGTTTGCTTTTTCATCTCAGGGGGCATGGTGTAAGATGGTCAAGGGCCAGGTCCAGGAATTCTTCTGTTGCTGGGGTGCCTTCTTGGCATGATCCAGGCATGTCACTTATTTGGGCCTCTGGAGGGAATTGGATTTCCTGGTGTCCTGAGGGGCAGCACAGGAGGGATGCTCTGGCTGCTGTGATGGAGCAGGTGATTTGTGACATGGCTGGAGGAAAGGTGCCAGGGCCTGATGTGCTCCCTGTGGAGTTCTATCAATGCTTTTTGTCACTGCTGGCCCCCTTCCTGACCTCTTTGTTTCAAGAGATCCTTGATGAGAGGGTCCTTCCCCATTCATTCTGGGAGTCTGTTCTGCTGCTGCTTTCCAAGGGGAAGGATGACAGTTCCCTGGACAACTGGTGGCTGCTCTCTCTCCTGAACATGGGCCAGGTGATCTTGGCCAAGTGTTTGGCCAACCGAATGGTGGAAGTGTTGGAGGTTCTCCTGTTGCCTTCCCAGTTCTGTTCCATTTGGGGGAGGGGGGTTCTGGTGCCTCTGTGTTGGTCAGAGAACTGATGGAGCAGGGGAGATGGATCCAGTGGGACCACTGGTTGGTCTCTGAATCAGTAAAAGGCCTTCAACCGTTTGAGTCATTCATATCTGTGGGTGATGCTCCACTTCTATGGACTTTGTGTGGCCTTTGTGGCCTTCCTGCAGGTTCTGGGAGGGGTGCTCCCCCTTTGTCAACAGGTGGCTCAAACAGCCTTTTTGGGTCACCTCGGTGGTGCAGCATAAGTGCTCTACCCTTTCCTGAGGAGTCTGTACTTGGCTGGGCTATGTGTCCTTAGGGGTTCCTTCCTGCTCGCAAGTGTCAGCCATGGCCTATGCCAACGATGTCTCAATTTATGTGGTTGGAACTGGGGAGGTTACTTTGCTGCAGAAAGCCCTAGGGGAGAATTCGGTAATATCCCTGTCTATTGTCATCCACAAGTGCCAGACGCTATGGTTGGGACCTGCTGGGTCATCCTCGTCGTCCTGTGCTCCCTCAGGCTGAGGTCCATATCCTTGGTCTCACTTTTAGTCCGGAGGATTGTGCAGCAGTTTGGATAGGTGTTTGGAGGGTGCATGGTGGCGGGTGCAATGCTGGAAGGGGTGGAAGTGCACGCTTGAGGAGAAAGTTCATCTCCTTAAGATGTCGCTGTTTCCCCTCTTCTTCCATGTTCATGCTTTGTATGTTGCCTGTGTCTCTGTATGTGTCTGTGTCCTCTGTCTTTTTTCAGTTTTTATGGGAGAACTGACTGAACCTTGTCCAGTGCAACATTGCTTGCCTGGCCAATGCTCAGAGCAGTTTAGGGATGGTGCACCCGGTTGTTTTCTGTTTTGTGTTTACTTTCACATCGGGGGGTTGTGTGTGGGGGGGGTGTCCTGGTGGGTGTCCTCCTTCCGGGAATGGTTTCCATGTTTTAGGGATCATTGGAGAGGGTTGCCGTGGTCCCTTGTGGTGGGGCTTATCTGTTGGAGGTTGTATTGAATGGTGCTAGCCATATACTTCCTATCGCGACTGACCTGAGGAACTGTCCCACATCTGTGCCACCCGCAGGGCCTCTGGTTCCTGACTGCATCGCGGTGGCCAAAGAAGTTCAGGGAGATGGCACGGTTGTCATTCTATGCTTGTCTATATGTCAGGGCTAACCTGAAGTACAGGAACCAGGCCAATTGTGACTACCCACGGACAAAGTGTGGAGGGCAGTTGGAGATGATGGGCCATTTTCTGATGCAGTATCCTTTTAGCATCATGACCTGTTGTTGCCTCTCCTCTGCTCTTTGCATCCATTGTCTTTCTGCCTGATGTATGCAGAGTTGGTCTGTAGGGTCTGTGTCTTTCCCCCAAGGCAGAACCCTGAGGTTGTTTATCATCATGGCCATTGTCCGGTACTATCCTTGGCAGGCCAGGAGTCGGGTTTCTGTGCTGGCAAAAGTCCTATTCCTTGACGTGGTAGTGCAGGATGTCTTTGGGGAAGTGTCTTGCCTGGTGTGGAACATGAAAAGGGGGTATATACAGTCCACCATTGGGAGGGCTTTTGGTGCCACCTCACCCTCCGGCCCCTTGAGCCTCTGGAGTGGGTATTTTCCCTATGTCCCTTTTTCTTTCCCCTCCCTTTTGAATATGTATTTTTTGTTGCTTATTTTGTAACATTTTCTGTTGGTTTATGTTATTGTATTATTGCTATTGTTTTTGTACATAGATGGCTGATATTGTGATGTTCCTCAGTTTTATTTTTGCTGGATTTCTGTATATTTTTGTTGCTTGTCATTAAACTAAACTAAATTTCCAGCTTCATTAGCATATATTAAAGTTTGGCTACTGCCTTGTCACATTGTTGCACCACCTTAAGATCCTTGGACACTATCACTCTGAGTTCCCTCTCCTAGTCTGTGCATACCAGCCTCTCGCCCCCTATCGCATACAGTTAGTTCTTTTGGATTTCTGTATCCCAAGTGCATGACTCTGCACTACATCACATTAAATCTTAACTGCCAAGCATTAGACCATTCTTCCAGGTTTTGTAGATCTTTCCTCATGTTGTCCATTCCCTCAGAGTAGTTCACTGTCTTGCAAATCTTCATGTCATCTGCAAAAAGGCAAACTTTTCCATTCAATGTTTCAGCAATATCGCTCACAAATACATTGAACAGTTCTGTTTACCACCACCTTCTGTCATCTCTGAGTCGACCAATATCTGATCCAGTTCACCACTTTGGGACCCATCCCCAGGCTGCTCAGCTTATTGATAAGCCTCCTATGAGAAATGGTATCAAAGGTTTTGCTGAAATCTAGGTCAATTACATCCATCGCAGGCCTTTGATCTAATTGTCTGGTCACCCAGTCAAAGAACTCAATCAAATTTGCTTGGCATGATTGTCCTTTAATAAAACTGTTGCCTCAGATCATGAAACCCATTGAGTTATAGAAAGTTCATTATCTTTTCTTTTAGTAGTTCTTCCATTACTTTTCCCGCCACTGAGGTAAGGCTTACTGTCCTATAGTTTGTCAACTCTTCACAAACGTGGTAATAGGGAAGAGGTATCAGCCCTTCTTCAATCCTGCGGAACCTCCCCCATCTCCAAGGATCTATTAAACACATCCATGGCCCTGCCAGAACCATTCTGAGCTCTTTCAGTATCCTGGGATGTATCACATCTGGTCCCATGGCCTTCTCCACATTCAGTTTTGCAAACTGTTCAAAAGCATCATCTTTTGTGAATGGTGTGGTTATCTACTCCATTCCCATCCAGATATGAAAAACCTGTAATACCATCATGAACCCTAATAACCACTGCAAGTGGCTCCAATGCAAAGATAAATAACAATGGAAAAAGAGGCAACTGTGACTGGTGCCCCTATGCAAGGAGACTTTTTTTTTATAGTAGAAATTATCTCATTGGTATACAGTCTAGCCACAGGGACAGCATAAAGCACCATAACCATTTGAATAAAAGGCTGACCAACCCCAAACCACTCCATTACCATAAACAAATAAGCCGACTCAACTCTGTCAAAGGCCTTCTCTACATCCAGGGAGAGAGCCATCACTAGGATGTTTTGTGAATTAACCAGATGAAGAATATAACAAAAAAATGTGTTGTCAGCCACTTAGCACCCCCTAAGGAAACCCACTTGATCTGAGTGGACAATATCTCCAATAACTTTAGCTAGGCATATAGCCAAAATTTTAGCATAAATCATGCAATCAAGGCTATCAGACGGTAGTTGGAACAATCAAGTAGATCTCTATTAGGTTTGCCCAAAAGGATAATGAGGGCGTCCGCAGAAGTGCCCAAATTGACACCTTTAGACAGCAGATCTTGAAAAAGTGTTAGAAGCTTTCCAGATAAAATTTCTGCAAACATCTGATAAAACTCTGCTCTGAGGACAGAAGGCTTGGAGCTGATGCCATGTTGAACTGCATAACCTTAAAAAAAGCAGCAGGAATGGTGAAAACAGACTTTCACTCTCCCGCATTTAGTTGCTATTAAGATCCATCACTGATCAATCAACCCTGCTATAGAGAAGTAAAAATGGTTTCCATGTAGTCTCTCTTGTCCCTAGGGCCCTGTGTTCTCCTGCCCAGGGGTGTCTGAGTTTCTCCCCAGTGCCTCATTTTGTCTGCAGATTCCCTACCTCCTCCTAGTCAGTCTCAGTATTATTAGGCAGATGTGTCAGTGATTCATGCTACTCTCAAAGTGTCTACGCAGTGATTAAGGGCACTTTGTGCAAATCAGCTCTCCAGGTTGCTACGTGTCTCTGTTCTGTGATTCTCAGCTTATATTTACTTAGTGCATGAGTTAATACCCTTCTCTGACAATCTCTTTATTATTTCACAGTGAAGATGACTTTGCATCCGCAGCGATTGAAGCTGATACTCCAAGGATTAGGATTATATTTATGAAGTGTGTGTGTGTGTGTGTGGAGACAGAAGGGGAGGACAGGTAGAAGACAGAACTTGCTAGGAAACCCCCTGATTGTAGATTGCTGCCTAGCCAACAAGCAGCAAATGTGTAGCTTCCTGAGAAGGTCAGGCTAGCGTGTACAATGTGAGCAATGTTTCCACCAAGCTGTGTGTAAGTCCTCCAGCCACACTGCCACCGGTAGGGGGAGGAGCTGTGCCTGTTTCTCATGACTAGAAGTGTGATGTGATATAGCACCTCTTCCTATTAGCTGCAGCATGACCGAAGGACCTCCGCTCAGTTTCGCGGGAGCATTGAGTGTGAGGTAACCTGGAACAGAAGTTGCTGTCTAGCCATAGGTATTTCAGTAAGGACTTGGGCCTATTAGCCACCTTTGCCATAGGATAAATCCTAAGGGGAGGATGGTGAGCTATCAGGCTACAAATGATGGGTATCTCCTGTGCGCTATATGGAAGGGATGGGGGCTGCTCTTTTAGCTTGGTGAGGGAGTACCTGGTTTGGAAAGCTGTGACATATAGGAAACCCCTATTATAACAATGGAACCCTCTTATCTGAAAAGGGCTGATGGGTTCCCAAATGAGTAGACAGAGATTCTACGGGGGGGGGGGGGGGGCGGCTGCATTGCCAGCATAGCAAATCTCTTCTCCCTTTCTTCATCTTATTTTCTAATATTAGTGATCATAAACAAATATCGGCAGAACAATCTAATTTGTCCATTTTTCCCTTCTCTCTAAGACTACAGACCATAATTTATCTCTAACTATCCAAGTTTTCTCACTGGCTAAAGATGCTCACATTTGCATTTCTCCCAGGGCTTCTTGGGTTCTGACCACATTATTGCCCCTACCATCTCCACTGGGAGGCTGTTTGAAGCTGAGATAGAGGGAGATTGTGGGTGATGTAGAAAAAATATAAAGATCTGGCTGGACTCTGTCAGGTTGGTTGTGCAGTGTCTGCTACTATTTTAATCAACAAAACGGAACCAGAGACATCATGGTGTTGCTTTCACAGGGAGACTGTTTGCTGGATGAGCACTTTTTATGCCCCTGTCAAGCTTTCTAACTTGCCTGTAGTTTTTTTTTTTTGCCAAACATTGGACCGATTTCCATGTCAGTGACTAAAGCTTCAGAAAACGTGTTCACAAGTGGTGCGAGGGGGAGGGTTCATTCTGTTGTTGTTCCATCACAGAGAATGTTCTGAGCAGAACATGCAAATCAGAAAGGGGGTAGAGTTATCGCTGTTTTAGTGACACCCCCACCCTTCCCCAGCACTATCCTGTTAGTCCTTTTTGTGCAAGTTAGAAAAGAGATGATAAACCAAATGGTGAGAGGGAGAGGTGCAAAACAAACAGGAAGGTGCTTTTAAGAATAATTATTTAGCAGACTGCAGGATGACAGCATTCTCTCAAAGTCCAAGACTTGCAGCCATAGACTGCAAACCGAACCTGAAGTATGGTTTCATAGGGTGTAGCTATTATAGGTCTTGGGGTTACTAGGAAAGCCAAGCAGCTATCAGTTGCTTCAGGGGATCCATGGGAGTATGTTCTCCCTTTTTTTTTCTCAGTGCTTGCAGAGGTGCCCCCTCCCCTTGCCTAAGTAGAATACATTGCTATATAGCATGAACAGTGCAGGTCCTCCTGTTCTCCCTATCACACAGAGCAGTGGTCTGTCATTGATTCAACACTGGCTCTTTTATACAGACTCATAGTCCGTGATACAATTTCACACTTTGAATTTTCTCTCCCTCTTCCCCCCACCTCTTACCACCTCCTCTCTCAGAACACTGAGCTGCAGAGCCAGACCCCAGGAAGCCGAGGTCCAGTAAGACAGTGGATCGAAGGAGGTAGAGGGAGCTGCTTGCCTGATTTAGTCTCTTTAGAAAAGATTTCTGCTTGGATAAAAAAAAAAAAAAAATGAAACGGGAAAAAAGCTGAAAGCAGACGACTCGGAATTGTGCTTCTGCTCCAGGAGGAAGGAGAAGAGCCTAGAGGATGAACAGGAGATGTTTCTCAGCGTGTAGTGGGGAGCAGAGCCGACTCGCACTTCCAGCATGAGGTATCTCTTGCTCTTTCGGTTTTTGGCTTGCATAGCTGATCTGGACAGAAGTCTTTTTATATGCTGGTAGCATTGTGGTCTTTGTGTTTGGGTGATGGTGGGTGGAGAGGATTTGTGCATATTTTTGTAGTGCCTTGGGTTGGGAATGCTGCAATTTTCATGTAAGCGATCAAGGATTACGGCTAAAGCTCAGGCAGACCTGCGTTCCTTGGGATTTCTTCCTTCCTTCATTAACAGCTCGGTCCAGAGGGGCTGAAGTAGACAGGGCCGATGGGTTATTTTGTCTTCCCACCTCCCGCCCCATCACTTCTGGAAGTATTTTGCGTGATCTCCAAGTCCTGAATGACGTGACTGCATTCAGATCTGACTTAGGGAAGGGATCAAGGGGAAGGATTATGGAAGGGAAGCGGGCGAATCCGAGTAGGGATTTTCATTTGAGATTAGGACCAGTGAGACAAAAGGCAAAGCTTTTATATCAATCAATCTAAAAGATGCAGAGCTGTATTTCTGGAGAGGGACCACTTGAAGCATGTTATCTTTTCCTCTCACATCACGCTTCCTGCCACCTCCTGCTTCTTAAGTAAAGGGAAAAAAAAATCTTGAACAAGATTTTTGCTCCCTTCAGACTTCCTTCCAGTTTCTTCCAAAGCTGTGTTGTGTGTACGTGCCGGCAGAGGCTGTACAGAAAGATCAGCTTTATACAGAGGATTTCTGATAGGCTGGAGTGCCTTTTATTGGTCCCCAGAATTATCCAGAGATCTGGTTGCAGGCAAGCTTTGGGGAACCAAGATCCCTTCTTCAGATTGCCAAGTTGCGGATACTGCAACTTTTTTATGGTGTCAAAGAGGGCAGGATGGCAGGAAATGGCATCTGGGAAAGAATTCACGTTTTAAATATCAAAAAAAGAGGAAAAAATGCAGGAGGTCAGTATTTTCAATTAAGGGCTTCTTTCTACCCAACTGATGGTTCTGTTTTCAGGAGTAGATTACAGCCTTCTGGACCTGATAAAGCAGAAAGGAAAATCTGAAAGACAGAATGCACGTTCTCTACAGGAGAGTGTGGAGGAACAATTTCAGTCATCCTGCTTTGTCTGCCCTTGGTTATATGAAGGCCTAATCTTGGGTGAAAGAGTAGGAAGAGAAGGTAAAGAGCATAGTTACATTGGCCCCATGCTCGAGGGGTTCCAAAATTTATATTTATAAAATAAGATACCACACTGATTGTGAGGAATGACCAAACGCATACTGGGATCTCCAGAACTAATTTCAGAATTTAATACAGTTTGAGTTATGAATTCAAGCTTCATATGTGCCAACTAGGCATTAAGAGAAAGACATCACTTCTGGGTCACAGTTATAAAGAATTCGGTATTGATGCTAAGAAAATCAGAGGTGCTTTTTATTTAATTTGTCAAAAGATTTCTAAAGGATAGGTGGCAACGTGTAATTTTTGTCTAGGTACAGTCCAGTCTGTTGGCAATGAAGCTGAGATGAACTATTTTTGAAGGAGGTGGAGGCCCCCTCTTTCTGTCTAAAGGCCTGGCTATAACGGGCCTGAAGGAAGCCTGGTATTGTTGTTTGTTACCAGGCAGCTCCAATCCATTTAGCACTCCAGTGGGAAAGGCCCATTAAAAAAAAGAGTTGAGACAGGCTCCAAACCAGTGCCACTGCTGCTCTCTCCAGCTTAAGATGTGTGGTACATCTGTTGTAGGCCTTATGCAAGATCCTCAGACTGGCCCCCACCCAGCACCTCTGAACAGCGGATTCGCAGACATGCACTGGGAGCCCTTGCAACAAATCAAGGATCACAAACTCAAGTGACTTTTAGCTATAACAATTTTTGTAGCTTCCTTGCTTCATAGTCTTTTGTGAAGAGGTATAAATGTACAATAAGGCACAATGAAGAGAAGAGTTAATAGGCCTTGTTCAATAAAGATGTTTGTTTTAGAGGCCCAGAAGGGGAAAAATAGCTTTTTGGATGAAGTCTAGAATTAGATGTCTGAGCAATGGGTGGAAGGGGGCTGTGTTCTTCATGCAGGTGACATTCCACCCATCTCACTCCACACACTTTCGTTCTTCCTCCCCAGGAGAGGAAGAGTGCTGGTCCCCGTGACAACTTTAACAAAAGCATTCAAGGGAAAAGGGAGAAAAGAGATAGGAAGAGAAGAGAATTGAGGCATGAGACCAAGAAGTAGGGAAAGAAATGGAACAAAGAAAATAAAATGAGATTGTGGTTGGAAGGCAGAGATTTCTCTGGGTGTCCTTGCAAAGCCGAAAGAGTTTCTGCATGGAAGAGGGGAGGTTCTTCCTGAGTTGATTTGTCCTGCAAAGTGGATAATGGGGCCAAAATCAGCACAAGGCATCCTCGGATTTTCTTGCTTGCAGTTGCTTTGCAAGATCTACGGACTCTGTGTCCATACTGGAAAGCATATTCATTCTAGTAACATAGGGCTATAACTCTGGAATATAGACCCTCATTGCTTCTAATCACCCACACTGTGAATACTGTGTAACACACGTTTATGTGTTAGACAGCATTGTTACCAGCATCTTGCAGCAAGTGTACTTGCTCCTAGCACCACATAGAGGGTGTGGTCTCCCAGAGAGATGCTTTAACACCCTGCAGAAAGGTAACGCAATTCCCTTGCACAACTCTCTAGGAGATACTGTTGATTTCCTGTACCTTGTAGCCAAAAAGAGCATCTTATTCAGCCCCCTGGAAACAGGAATCAGCACACACAAAATTTGAGGCATCATTATTAGATTTAAATTAAGAATATCTCCAAAATAAAGTTGTACGTATATCGAAAAGATCAGGAAAGAACAAAACAGAGAAATAGTTTACAACCTAATATACACACACACAAACTATAAGGGCAGAGATATGATTAGCAATCGAAAAAGCAAAAAGGGTGGGGGGGGGGAGGAAGCAAAATTCCAGCAAAGAAAGAGAAGTCAATCCAAATTGTATGATAATGAGAGAGAGGGGCTGGCACTAGATCCTTCCTTCTTTCCTTTTCAATCGGCACTAGTCATAATTCTGCAAGAATCCTTCTGGAAGAAAAGAGGAAAGTTGATCAGGATTCCCAGAATATCTTTAAATTTAAATTTACATTTGAGTGGATATTTTAAGGAAATGATTAGCACTGACAATTGTAACTTTAAGGTCAAAAACATCCTCCATCTCTCTCAAGTCTCGCAATAAATATCTGGATATATATCTACATTTTTTTTTTTTTTGCAAGATCATTCACAATATCCATTTTCTGGCTCTTACATACAGGATACTAAAAGGGTGGATTGATTCAGAGAATTCAGCAATTAGATGAATAGAATGAATTTTTTTTTCCCCGAGGTGAAGGGTTCATTGCTGAAAAATACACTTTTGCTGGCGGGGGAAGACCCTGCGTTGGAATCTGCAAGCAGCATTCAAACACAGTTCTTTTAAGTATATACTTGAAGGTATTGTCAGTATTTTTAGAGTTACTCCTCAACCAAAGATTGCCCTTCAACAATACCACATTTACAGTCTTCCATAAATTTAACTTTTTCCCAGCTCTGTAGCTGACAATTTCATGAGTGTACTCTCAGTAAATTCAGACTGTCTTGTTGTTTTATTTATTTATTTACATTCTCTTATATACTGTGCTATTCTGCATCAGTGTGGTTTACATTGAACAAACTGAAATTACATTGAACAGGGCATTATAACTTGGAGATAACTATTTTACAGGGAACATGGGCTATGGAGGGTTAAGTGGCTTGCCCAAGACCACAAGGAGCACCTGTGGGACTAAAAACCCCAGTCCTTCCGGCCCAAGGTTGCTGTCCTCTAGTGGGATTTGAACCCCCGACCTTTTGGCCTGAAGTACCTTGCCCCAACCACTAGGCCACTCCTCCACTCCTACTCCACTCCTCCACTCCTGGTTACCTTCCAATCCACATTAGTACCATAATAATTTTTCTCAACAAATAGAAACTGAAGATCTAGCATATTACCAATTTCAGCATTCTGTTGTTGTTAAGTGCCCTCAAGTCGGTGTTGACTTATGGCGACCCTCTGGATAGGTGTCCTAAATTGTGTTCGGTCTTCATTCAGGTGGCTCTTTGTTGACAGACTGGTACCCGTAGCTGCTGCTGTTGTATCGATCCATCTCATTGCTGGCCTTCCTCTTTTGCGTTGACCTTCTATCTTGCTAAGCATGGTGTCTTTCTCTAATGATCTCTCTCTTCACATGATGTGTCCAAAGTATGAAAGTCGAAGTCTTGTCATTTGAGCTTCTAAAGAAAGCTTAACTTTGATCTCCTCCTCTAGTACTGACTGGTTTGCTCATCGGGCAGTCCATGGTATACACAGTATTCGCCACCAGCACAATAATTCAAAGGCATCAATTTTCTTCCTATGTTTTTCACTGTCCAGCTTTCACATCCATATGATGTTATTGAAAATACCATGGCTTGAACAAGTCGAATCTTTGTATGGAGAGAGACATCTCTGCTCTTGAGAATCTTATCTAGGTCTTTTATAGCCATTCTGCCAAGAGCAATGCGTCATCAGATTTCTTAACTACTTGTTGCTTCTTTATTGATAGTTGATCCTAGTAGGTTAAAGTTGTCCACGATTTCAATTTCTTCTCCTTCAACAATGAACTTGTTTATTTTGCCAGTTGTCATGATCATTGTCTTCTTTACATTAAGGTGCAGGCCCATTTTGAGACTGTTCTTTGATCGTGAGAAGCAAATGTTTTAGATTATCTTCACTTTCAGCCAGTAATGTGTTCTGCATATAAATTAAACAGGTAGGGAGAAAGCTTGCAGCCTTGTCTTACACCTTTTGCTTATTTTAAACCATTCTGTTTCTCCTTGTTCTGTTTGAACTGTTGCTTCTTGATCAATGTACAGGTTGTGCAAGAGAACGATCAGGTGTTCTGGTATACCCATGCTTCTTAATGTGGCCCAGAGTTTCTCATGGTCTACACAGTCAAAAGCCTTGCTATAGTCAATAAAGCACAAATTGATATCCTTTTGGTATTCTTTAGTATTTTCAAGGATCCATCTCATATCCATGATGTCTCTCATTCCTCGCCCTTTCCTGAACCTTGCTTGCACATCAGGTAGTTCTTGTTCCAGGTATGGTTGTAGTCTCTGTTGAATAATCTTCAGTAGATCCTTGCTGGTATTTGGGATCAGAGCGATTGTGTAATAATTTCCACAAGGGAAGCAGGAGAAGAGAATCTTCCGCAGGAGTACCAATGGATCAGAGCGGAAGCTAATAACCACGGCCAACACAATGAAGATGGTGTAAAATAGCCTTTATTAACAGACCCTGGGTCTGTTAATAAAGGCTATTTTACACCATCTTCATTGTGTTGGCCGTGGTTATTAGCTTCCACTCTAATAATTTCCACAGTCAGTTGGATCACCTTTCTTTTAGTATTGGTATAAACAAAGACCTTTTCTAGTCAGTTGGCCATGATGTCTTCCAAATTTCTTGGCAGAGCCTTGTAAGTACTGGTTGACCAGAAAGATTTTTATTCCATGTCAACTTCACTTCAGCAGGCCACAGGTGTACAAGCAAGTCAAGTGCAGTAGTTTAGCAGGAGGGAAGGTCCTCTAACTCGTCTAGCATGCCAAATCTTCTATGTGCATCAAGACCATTGGGGGCTTCCATTGCTTTACACACCTATCCATATATCCTGTTGGTTAAATCAGAGAGTTGGTTGAGCACAAATTTTGTGTACATTTGGGCATATGGTTCATGGCAAAGTTCATCCTCTGAAAAATAAATCAAGGAATTAAAAAAATAAACTTAAGTTCCAGGGAAAGAAAAGATAGCACTGAGCCAAGACCACAAGAGGTTAAGTGTGCCTCACTGGCAAGATGCCATCTTATCCTTCAGTCAGTCAGCATCCTTTTAGAGAAGCAGTGAATGCTTTGAGGGGCTAAACTCACTTCAGGAGCTGTGATGATGCAGAACAATTGCGGGGGCAGAACGTATTGCCAACCCTCTAGAGACATTGAACACTGAAGATTCCTACCATTTAGGTGACGGCACCCTCACTTATATTTTCTCTTTACTAGCAGGTCATTTTGAAGGAGGCCATATTAAATTGTATGAAAATACATTTTCTCACTTAGAAGCCATTGTACTAAATTGCACAAAAATGGCATTGGTTCAGCATTTTCTGCATTTTTTTCACACATACGGCTATTTTGTGAAAACATCCACAGATTTCACCCTTTCACTGTCATAAATGTTTGTATGTAGTTCAATACATGCAGAGGTTTTTATTTAAATTCAGAACTGAATCACTGCCGTGCAAAAGTATGCAACACAGCAAAAACATTTTTAATGCTGAATTTTGCAAAAAAAATAGTGTAGTTGGCTTTTTTTAGCCATCTAGGGTGCAAATGTTTAAGTGCAAATTTGCTACTTAGCTCGTTTGCATGGATTGCCTCATTCACGTGCAAGTTTTGCTATTAAGCTGTGGAAAATCTCCTGGATTAGTGCATTGGCCTCTTGGTGGTGCACAGTTCCTGAGAATGACTCATGTAAAACAGTACACATTATTTAAGGTAGGTAGCCATCAAATTTGTTTGAGTTTATCTGCACTTATATATATGCGAGCGTCATTCTTTGGATCTATTAATGGGCCCTTCCTAAATAGAGACTGCAAAAGACAAACAGTACCAAAAAATATAAATTGATTGACAGCATATACTTTTAATTACAAATAATGATTTGAGTGGAGGAGGTTAGAGCAATTGCCTAGTACCCAGAAGATCAAGAGTTCGATTCCCACTGGCACTCCTTGTGACCTTGGGCTAGTCACTTTACCTTCTATTGCCTTGAAAGAAAAGGCCTGGCAATCTACTTCCAGTAATACATTCACAAGAAAACCCAGAGGCAGCTGGGTTGCCAGGAGTCGGCACTGATTTGAGGGCACCAACAAATGATCGAAAAATTAATATTAATAATCATATAAAAGTAAATCATGAATATTAAATAGAAACAAATGCATAAAGCCCAACATTTGTCATGTTTAGACAAAGTGTCTGCATCAAAAGTAAGAAATTGTACCAATTTTTATACCAACAAAAAAGCACAAATATTAAGTAGCATTTTAGAAAAGACGTCCAAGTCAAATCCAGGGTGGAAAGTGTAGAAAAATGCCAGGGACATCCTATGTCATCAGCCAATTTCCCTAACATAGACATCCATGCTGGTGGCCTCAAAGATGCCCCCACCCCCACTTAGGAAAGCATGGGGCAGGTACATCTAGCTCATGCAGGTTAGGATAAGGGGACGTCCAGTGGCATAGCAAAACAGAAACATGAGCCTCATTCCCCATCATGTAAAATAAAGGGGGTATTAGTGTAGCTCCTTCTCCACACCCTCCAGATGTTTGCCTGACAAAATAATCACTTTTTCTTATGTCTGTTCTTGCCTTAGATGTGATGTTAGATGTCTAGGGCATTTCTGAGATCAGGAGGTGACATCCAAGTTCTTGAACACGCCGCCACCATGCCCGTCTTCAGACTTGGATACCCTCACGCCGGGGATGTCCTTAGACCCAGCTTCTATAATGGCTCTGGAGATATCTCCGAGCTTTGGACACCTCTATGCCCATTTCCAGAAGTCCAAAGCATGAACAGGGCTTCCAAAATAACTCCCATAATATGTAAACTGGAATAAATCTTATACTTTGCTGTTAGTCCCCAAATAGGGCTGCCCCTTTTATAATCTTTCTGAAATGATAGTATGGACATGTATGTGCTTAAAGAGAAATTCAGAAAAGCTTTATCAAATTGCCAAACATGAGCAAATAGGACCACTAATAAACATGTAAGCTCTCTTTTTATATTATTGTGTATTATTTATTATTTTTCATTAAAGTATATGCTGTTAATATGTTTTTGGTACTGTTTGCCTTTCATTCTCTCTTATGGGACCTTGCCTCTTGTTTGGTTTACCTTCCTGAATAGAATACAACATGCAGGATGAGTTCCTTAGTAAACACCTAATCGTGTCATCGTAAAGAATGATATATAGTGTGTGGGATCAGTCGAACTACCATCAGAGTATCACTTTGCACTATGCGATATCTAACATTACCATAGCAAAATTGTTCTATGTCATGCCTAATCCATATTAGATAGTTACACTGGCTAACAGTGTCAGATCCACTGCATTAAAATCAAACGTGCTGATATACTATGAGCAGAGGGTGGCAGCTAATGTTGGTTTAAGTACGGGAATTTTTATGCTTCTGTACCCAACATGGTAGGGAATCAAAGAGGTTAGACTGGGGAGGCCAATTGGTCTTTATCTGCAATTGGGAGTTATTTTAGAAGCTGTATTTGTGCTTTTGATGTCTGAAAATGGGTATACACACATCCAAAGCATGGAGACATCGCTGTGGAACCATTTCAGAAAGTGGTTCTATGGATATTTCTGGTGTGAGGGATGCCCAAGGCTGAACAGGGGCATGGTCTAGATGTGTTCGAGGCATTCCCAAATATTTGGATGTCCTCGCCCAATTTGAGAAACGCCCTGCAGCTCTTACGCCACATTCAAGATTCTACCTGCTTCAGCGCATGACTAGGAATTGTAAAAGTTCTCATTCTGTCATCCAGACACCAGGAAGACATAGAGAATGGTGTACTCTTACTGTATACCCCTACATTTTTACTCATAAATAAATGATAATGGCAGAAGAATTAGGATACTTCATTTCATTCAGCACGCTGATGCACGTCCCCACATGCAAAATAGCTTGTGTTCAGCATAGGAGAGACATCCCCATCCTGTTTTTTTTTCTAGCAGGGATGTCTGTGGCTGCTAGTGCAGCGTCCATGTTTCCAAAATCAGACCAGCACTTAAATGTCTTTGGCGTTTTTTCAGATGTTTTGCTCTGGACGTCCTTTCTAAAATGCCCCATTAAGTTACTACCATGAAAAGAAAACTCCCTAGCAATTTGACATGAATGCAAAAATCCATATGATTCCTATTGGACTATTGTACTATAATTAGGATTATTCATGTATCATGAGAAGGTATATGGAAATGCACAATGCCTTAATTAATATGAAAGTTACGAGCCCCCTCCCCCCACAATAAATTCCCTTTTCTCTTCATCTCCCCCCTAACCCAGGTTTTGCCATTCTATAGATGTGGATCACTGAAATAGTTGGCTGTGCCATTAGACATTCAGAATGTCAAATATCATCTCTACGAGAGCGCTTATCTGTGCTCAGAATTCAAAAGAACCTGCTCCCATAAATGGAATTTACATTTTTTTCCAAAACAAGTCACAATAATACTAATTTACATTATTCCTCCTAAAGTTATTTTGATCTGAAGTGTCATGAAGAGCGTGACACCGGTGGCAAAACTAAGCTCTAAGAACAGTGTGCCAAATCCTCACTGTTCTGCCATGCAGGTGACGCACTGCAAGGCAGCTATAGGCACCTCAGGGAAGGGGAGAGGATAGGAGTCGGGTACCCAAGAAGTGTAATTTTTAGATTTAACATGTCTGACTGCTGTTAGGAAGCAGATCTGCTTTGTTCAGTTTCTTTAGGCAAGTGCCTCTGTTCAGAAGCTACAGTCCGTCCGTACAGATCTACAGTTCTTCCTGCCCTGTACTTTGTTTTTTTACATCTGAAAACAAAACGGTCGCCTTCTAGAATGCCTGTGTGGGAATTTCCTGGGTCTGATGAAGCATCCTTTCATGGTGATTCAGGAGTGTAAGAGCACAGCTAAAAGGTTAGCTAGGAATATGTAGCCCACCCCCTCCCTGCCCCCAAAGCTATATTATTTCCTGGAGAAAAATACACTGTTGTGAAGAGAGGTTCAGGTTTATGATTTCAGACACTGACTGTTATGTAATAATAGTATGTCTTTTTACTATCAAATTGGAGAAATGAATTTCAGAATTTGCCTTCTCATGGTTTAAGCCTTACCTTTCTGCCCTTACATTATTATGCTAATTTCTATTTCTCTTTTCACTGTAAGTGACAGCTGCTTATTGCTGTTAAGGGCATGCTTACTAACGCCCACACCGGTAACGAGCATGTGCGCCCATCCCCCTGCATTTAGCACAGTGCAAAGAACAGCGACTGCAAGCTGGCATGTGGATGCACTTAAGCGCACCTGAGCTACGGACAGCAAGTTCAGCACCCACGCTAGCTGTGACTTACCATCAGCACCTCTTCCACCGCTGAACCGTCCAGTCCCCATCAAGTTAGTGTGGGGAGTCCATGTTACTTATTAGCATGGTGCTAAAACCCATGCTACCGGGTAGCGCACTTTAGTCAACATGCCCCTTAAATGCCTTCCTGCTTCTCTGCCCATAAATTCTTCTATTACTTCCCAGGACTCCAGCTGCCTTTTAAGCTAGTGTTTTGGTTTGGGAAATTTTTTTTTTTTTGTCCCTTCCTTAAACGTACAAAACTTATGGGACTCTTCAATTTTGTCACTTGTTGCTCTCTAACTTAATGTTCCCCCACATTTCAAGTTCCCTCCTTCAATCTACCTCTATCTATTCAAGTCTCTTCCACCTAGTCAATGCCTATCACGCTTGCCTTTTTGCTTCTCCGATTTGTCCATTTAATGCTTTGATAATTACCATAGCAGTTAAACTCATTTACCAGCCTCCTATGCTCACAAAAACATAGCATATGATGGTACATATGGAACAAATGACCCATCGGGGAAAATTTTATAAACTGTCTGCACATAAAATGACTTTTATAAAATTACCCCAAGGATTACACGTACAAAAGTATGTGCGGTGACAAGAAGGTATTTACTCCTACACGACCCACATATAAGCATGTTCAGGGGTGGAGCTTGGAAAGAGCACAAATGGAGACACGAGCTATGCATGTATTTTATAAAATACCTACATATGTGCATGCATTACCGCTACTAGCCACAATATCTGCCACCTCATCCCTTGTATGTTGTTGCTATGGACAAGTGTACTGTACGGGATTGAATCAGTATGCCTCTTATTCTACTAAGGACCAGTATTGTTAGAGTAAATCAGTATGGTATAACAAGGCCAGTATAGTTCAAGGTTACACTGTTTGAATAGTTGATGGAACCAGTCACCAGAAGAGGGGGGGGGGATGTGGAGGGCGAAGGGCTGGGGTCAGTTCAGTTGGGTTATATTTGAAAATGACCAACTATGTAATGACTGCAATTTGCCTTGTGTTGAGAGAGTAAGGATTCCCGCTTGATGTGCGGGGCAACTTGTACTGTACTGAATTTGTACTGTATTGGATTCTGTTACTGTTTGTTTGGTCAGTAATAAATACAATTTAAACATAAAGACACACAGGTGCTATGTAGCTTTATCAAATAGGCCACTAATAAGGATATGCAGTCATCTTCAGTAATAAAAACACCAAAGCATACCCCCCTACCAAAATGGCAGTCACAACATAGAAATATAGGCCATGTGGTCTTTTTCTGCTGTCTTGTTTCTATCTAATCTGCCCTTCCATATCAACTATAATAATCCTCTTTTTACCTTTTAGAGATCCTCTGTGTTTGTTCCATGCTTTTTTGAGCTCTGATACTGTCCTTATGTCCACCACCTCCACTGGGAAACTATTCCATGCATCTACCACTCGTTCCATAAAGAAATATTTCCGCATATTACTCCTGAGTCTATCCCCTTTCACTCTCATCCTATGTCCCCTCTTAACAGAGCTTGCCTTCAATTGAAAGAGACCCTCCTGTGCATTTATGCCACGGAGGTATTTAAATGTGTCTATCATAGCGCCCCTATCCCACCTTTCCTCTAAAGTATACATATTAAGATCTTTAAGTCTGTCATTATATGCTTCATAATGAAGACCATTAACCATTTTAGTAGCCACCCTATGCTTATATTCTTTTGAAGGTGCGATCTCCAGAATTGCACCAATACTCCCAAATGAGATCATACTAGAGACTTAGACAGAGGCATTATGACCTCCTTTTTCCTGATGGCCATTCCTCTCCCTATATACCCAAGCATCCTTCTGGCTTTCACAGTTGTTTTTCTATCTGTTTAGCTACTTTAAGATCGTCAGAAAGAATTACGCCCAGGTCCGCTCCTCTTTTGTGGACAGAAGTACCTCATCCCCTACACTGTACTGCTCCTTTGGATTTTTGCAGCCCAAATGCATGACCCTGCATTTTTTTAGCATTAAATTTCAGCTGCCAAATTCTAGACCATTCTTCAAGCTTAGATAGATCCCTCTTCATGTTATCTACTCCTTCCTGGGTGTCTACTCTTGCAGATTTTGGTATCATCCACAAACAAGCAAACCTTACCCGACAGTCCTTCTGCAATATCACTAACAAAATCCAAGATAGATTAGTTTGATGTTACCTCATTTCTCCATGTCATGATCCAGTTAATCTTCAGGAACTTGTCCAATGATTTCCAGATATGTTCATGAAGGGATTTATGGCCATGTCAGCATAAGAGGATTCACTTTCCTTCAGATGATCTGTTTCTTCTTGGTGTGCTTTGTAGGAGCCACAGCAACATGCAAAAAAATGCAAAGTGTGCCTTGCTGACTCCTGCCAACCCAGCAACCCCTGGGATTTCTTGCCAAGGTGTGACCGGAAGTAGATTGCCAGGTCGATCTTCTGAGACAATGAAGGGTAAAGTGACTTGTCCAAGGCCAAAAGGAGTGCCACTGTGAATTGAACCCTGGTCTCTTGGTCACAAGGCCACGCTCTAATCACTAGGCTCTAACTCTAAAACAGAGCCATTTAATATACCATCTCATTGACATAGCAAATCGACTTTATTTTCCAGTATTGACTTGTAAGAAGCTTATTCTAAAAACTGTGTAACATAGTAAATGGGACATTGGATAAAGACCAAAGTGGCTCATCCAGTCTGTCCAGCTGAGACTTGCCCACTATGGGAAGATGCGCATGCAAACTGCCAAATACAACCACATGCTACTTCAGCCATAAGAAAGCAAATTAAGAATTTCACATTTCCGTTCTTCAACAGAGAAGGGAACTGGATTTAGCTCACGCCTTTCTCAGAATTTTAATGTGGATTACGTTCAAGTACAATGGTGCTTATCTATCCCGATAGGCAGTGGAGAGTTAAGTGATTTGCCCCAAAATCACAAGGAGTAGCAGTGGGATTTGAAGATGGCTTCTCTAGTCCACTGCTCTAGCCATTAGGCTACTCCTCCACCCCTTGTGCACTATTGAGCAATAGGATGCACTACTGGAGCAGTAGAACATGTTGTACAATAATGTGCACTATTGGTGAATTGACCCCACCCAAAAAACTGTATTCACAAAAGGCCATAGCCAGAGAACAGAGGGCCAGATGTAACCAGGGGTTTTGCCCATCTTCTACTTATAGGGAAAAACACAGTCCCAAAACTGTTCTATCCCTCATCACTAGTGGCAAGAGGAAGAGGGACAACACCAGGATGATACAATGGCTACAGCTTAGATCAAGCAGCAGCAAGTCCTTCCCTGCCCTTCCCTATCTTTTCCTCTAGGGTATATGTATTTAGGTCCTTAAGTATCATCTCATATAGCTTTTGGTTTAGACCTCGCACCATTTTAGTAGACCATCTTTGGACCACTCCTAGTGGCAAGAGTATGGTAATGAAGCACTAGGATATCCTGCAGAGTCTCAGTTCAGCGCCCAGAAGCATTGGTATGTATGACTGCACTGTATGTCCGAGAATAGTACTGTGGTAGCCTACACAAAGTGGTAGAAAGCAGTTCATTGAGGATTCAAGAAAGCATGGGGAGGTCATCACTGTGATGAAATTTGGGTATGCTTGTACCAGAAAATGAAAGAGCTGAGGGTAGGTGGAAAATATGGGCAATGGGAGCATTACTATTGGGTTGCATCTAGAAATTTTATAAACACATCTACCAAAAGATGATCAATGTGAATTGGGAAGCCTGGATGGGCCATTTTGTTCTTTATAGGAGTAATTTTATAAGACACCTATTTTTAGTTGCTAAAAATGTTTATAAATGCTGGTATTTATCATTTACATGCATATATATATATGATATCTCATAAAATACCAACTAACCTAAAAGTACATATGTTTGTATGGCATGTACTTTCACTAGAGGAAGAGTTTTTGTGGACTGTGAGCAGTGCAAGCAAGTATATACGTATGGAGGCCAATTCTGTCCTGGACGTCCCCAGTCCGTCTGGGCACCCAGAATCTGGATAGGCCTGCATTGCACCCGATTCTGCTAACACGGGGGCTAGACATGCCTGGGTGATCAGAATCAGATGCAACCAGCCAGACATGCAAGCCGTGCCCTGATTCTGGGCACCCGGACTTCCAGTCCACTACCCAGCTAGCCCAGTCAGGCTCCTGCATGGAGCGGCAGTAGCATGGCATCCTGTTGCCATGCCACCACGGCTCCATACAGGAGCCACAATCACCAGTAGATCCAGTGACACTCCATTCCCCACCACCCGACCCCCTATTGGGCCTGCTGTGGCTAGGGTCGGGCCACAGGGAACTCCCTCACCTTTTTAGTGGGCCCCGGATGCTCCATCTGCCATCCAGGGGGACTTATTTCAAATGGCCGACCCCGGACGTACAGGGCAAACCTCGGAATTGGCCCTGTATATCTAGTCATAGCATCACCCACAGCCCGCCCTCACTCCACCTGTGGCCTGCCCCCTCCTGCCCACAAACAGAGCTCCCCACACATCTCAGATCTATGTGCAAGGAGCTTTGTGTCCAGGATGCAGGCCAGGCATTTAGCAGAGATGGATGTCTGGATATAAAAGGAGCTATAGATAATTTTGCAGCCAAAATGATGCTCAAAAATCTAATAGTTTCCTTGGATGGAAATGGAATACCATTAATTTGTATTAGTGAAGACAGGGGTGTATTATTAGTTGAGATTCATAGGGCCTTGGTTTTTTGCAAGTTCAAGGCTAACTTTTGTGAGGTAAGCCATTCTTCTGTAGGATAAATGCAAGGATATTTGCTGTTGAAAGGATAAGTCCCTGGCATCATGAACAATTAAAAGCTGAATGTTATCAGCATATAAGTAAGGGCTAATACCCAAACTCTGAATCATGGTAACTAGTGGAGCAATGAAAACATTAGAGTAGAAGGATAGACTCTTGTGGGACACCAAAAGAGAACAGATAATGGGTGGTATAAGACTTGTTAATTGAGTCCTGAAAGGTACCTTCCAAGGGATAAGATCTGAACCAATTCCAGAGCAGTGCCACATATGCCAACTTCTTGAAACTGAAAGAGTAAGAGAGAGTGATAGAAGAGTTCAAAAGCTGAGCGCAAATCAAGTTGGATCAGCAAGACATTTCTATAGCTGTCTAAGTGGAGGATGATCTCATTTTGCATGGCAACATGAGTAGTCTCCGTACTATGGCCATTTCGGAAACCCATTGTTGGGGGTAAAAATACCATCATTTACTATGCTTTGTCACAGTGCTCCAGATAAAGTCTCACTAATGACCTATACAAAGGCATTATCTTTCTTTTCTACTGGTTTTTATTTATTTATTTAACAGGTTTTTTTAATATCACTTTTTCGTTTCAATCAAAGCGGTCTACATTGTAACTTAAACTTGGTAATGTACATTAAACAGGGACATTGATAACTTGGACCCTTCTGAAGGCAATGGGGGGTTAAGTGACTTGCCCAAGACGACAAGGAGTGCTAGTGGGAATCGAACCCTGGTCACTTGGTTCCCAAGTCAGTGCTCTAACCATTAGGCTACTTCTCCACTTTTTCAATGTGTCAATGGTGTGCCTTCACTTTTTCAATTCTTCTGGCACCTGTTAAAATCTGCATTCCATTTAAAATAGCTTTCTTTTTTTAAGCAGAAGATGCTTATATCAGAATAACTCCCCCCCTCAGGTGGGGCATCTGTTAGGTACCAAGACACTTGGTTATGAAATGCTGCGTTCCCGGCTCTTATGCTTGCCATCTTTGTCTTCGCTTTATTATTTATTTATTTTATTTATTAACAATTCTTATATACCGCACTATTAGACATCAGCGCGGTTTACATTAAACAGAAAACATCCAACAGTTTACATCTGTCTGGTCATTACATTTAACAGGAGGTATAACTTGGCGAAATAGGGGAAACTAAATACAATGCAGGCTTTTCTTTTGCAATCACGACTTGTGGTCCATTTCTTGTGACAATGTATTCTCTGTATTTTATGTACATTCCACGTTTTTTTATTTCTCCATCTTCTGTTTCATTTCCCTCTTAATCACTGTGCCTATTCTCAGTTACAGTCGCATATGAATATTGTATTATTCTTCCAGTATGTACCTGCTGTTTCACGTTTAAATACCACCTCGGGAGGGGTGCATAAGAAATCTGACTGTTCTCTGCAGGCAGTGCTCCCAGCCCTGGGAAGAGATCGCTGCAGTGATCTTTAGGCTACCTATGAGGCAGGGAATGGGAAAACATGTGATAGTGAATAATAAAAGCTCCTATCGTTTGTACCTCAGGTCCTCACTACCTTATCATAAATGGCAGCAAGCGGAGTTGGGGCAAGTTTTGATTGGACTTAGAAGGCTGAAAAGAAGGCTCTAAAGCTAAGAAAAATCTATTCAATTTATCATGGGAACATTCTCAAATTTCTACCACAAAAAGTGTCCTTTTTGATCTAACCAGAATTGATCCATAGTGCCTATATCTACCTCAGTAACTGCAGCTTTACTAAGCTTGTTGACATCTTCCTACTGGCAGTCAGCACTCAACACATGCTTCAATGTATAATTTAATAAGCATATTACAATAAATGCAAAACTCAAATCATTCTGTATATAAATCAATAAATAAGCTTAAGAACACCGCTGCAAATATAATGAAGTGATATCAAATTAAATTAACATAAATATATGAGAGAGAATTGATTAATGATCACCAGAAATCCCTTCCCAGTCTCCAGATGACCACCTAAACTCTGCCAGCTCTTGTTTTGTGATTCTGCATAACCCGTAAGGGCACAGCACAGATGATGTGCACCCACCATAGGTTATGCTGGTCAAGACCATGGAAGAAACGGACGTATAGGCAGAGTCCAAATTAAATCATTACTACCAGTATAGAGAAAGCTAGTCAAGGAGGGATTGACGGGTCATTCAAGGAAAGATATTCTGCCTTCCAAGAAGCTCTGGGAAGCTTCCCTTGAGGAAGATGTTATCAGTTTCAATCATTCAAGTCCAGGACTGATACTCAAATGAGACTCTTGGCGAAGTTAAAATGTCATGGGCTTGGAAGCAGTGTAGCATTCTGGATCAGGAACTAGTTAAAAGATAGAAAGCGGAGAGTAGGGCTAAATGGCCAATTTTCTCAATGGAGAAAGGTGAATAGTGGAGTACCCCAGAGATTTGTGCTGGGTCCGCTGCTTTTTAATATATTTATTAATAATCTTGAAATAGGAATAACAATTGAGGTGATCAAATTTGCAGATGACACAAAATTATTCAAAATTGTTAAAACACAAGAGGATTCGGGGATCCAAGATGGCGTTTTGTGTGTGAGCAGTAGCTGCGGCGTTTTTTTTTTTTACTCCTCGCTATAATGAGTAAGAGGAAGGCGAAAGGGCTTAAGAAGTCCTCCTTGAGCCCGGCAACCTCTTCTACCCTTCCCCCTCCTACGGTTGGACCATTAGATCCTTTTGTTACGCCGCTGCGGCGCTCTACAATTCCGGCAGAGGAAAGCCCCATAGCTTCATGGTCGGGGCCGGGTGGCTCGATTGGTGATTCAGGGCCAGAGATCTCCCCGTCGGTGCAGTGGCGGCCTCCCAAAGATCCACTATTGAGTCGGATTCCGGCGCAGGCTGAGGAGGAGCCTCATTTCGATCTGGGAGAGTGTTCTGGTCCTGGAGGATCGGCGGTGCTACGGAGAAGTGAGTCATCTGGATCCACCTCACTGGTCAGCTCAGTGGATTCGGTTGTGTGGAGGTCTGCAGGCAGAGCAATGATAACCGCATCTGATATCGGGGGCCAGAAATGGACAGCCGTTCGACGGAGGAGCCCCTGGGGCAGTCACAAATGATTTTTTTCCTTGGAACAGCCGGCTGTCTTTACCCTTGAATCAATCTGGTCTGCCATTGTCAAGCTTGGAGAGCTTCTTGCTCCCCAGGTGGTGGCTTTAGGCACCCAGGTTTAGGTTCATACAAACTTACTCCAACAGCATACTCTGGAGGTTACTGCTTTACAATCTTCGGTAGCAGAATTACAACAGGAGCTTTCTTCCTCTGAAGATGGTGTGTCTCAGTACCAGAAAGATACGTTGGCTTTGAAAGCAAGGATTGAAATGCTTGAAAACTCTTCAAGATATTGTAATCTACGTTGTATAAATTTTCCTAGATTGTCTTCTATTTCTGCTAAAGAAATGTTTAAAAAATATCTTTTGGAAGTTTTAGGTGTACCAGTAGAGTCTCACCCTCCTATGCTTAAGGTTTATTATCTTCCCTCGGGGAAAAAAGTGCCCTTTGAGGGACCTAGTGAGGTAGGGGGTCAGTTTGATGTGTTAAACATTTCAGCTATATTGGAATCCTCGGGAACTGAGAGTGCTATATCATCAACACTGATAGCTACGTTTGTATTAGCTTCAGATAGGGATTGGTTCCTACGAATGTTTTTCAAGAAGCGTACTATGCAATTTTGTGGGATGACTATTCGTGTTTTTTCTGATTTGGCGAAGGAAACTCAAAAACGGTGGAAAGAATTTGTTATTACGTCCTGGAGTTTTGTTGTTGGGGGGCTTATATTTCTTAAAGTTTCCCTGCAAATGTACGGTTAGGTTAAATCAATCTTATATTTTCTATGAGCCGTCCCAGTTAGTGGGCTTCTTGAGTGTTCGGCGTCCTTCTGATGTGCCTCCTGAATCACTGCATATGAGTTAGTTATGACTGTTTAGCTCACATTCTTTTTCCTTTTTTCCTCCGGTTTAATGCATACTGTTTCTTGGATTCTAGTTGTAGTGGGGCTATAGGAAGCACTGGTATATTATTGTTTAGCATTTCTATTACTACTTTTTTTTCAATGTTGATGAGATTCAATGTTGTATTTCTAAACCAGTGTCTTATTTCCATGAAGTTTGGATAAATCCTTCATTGTTTGTTAAAATGATAAAGTATAAATAAAAAAAAAAAAAAACACGAGGATTGTGGAAAAATTACAAGAAGACCTTGATAAATTGGAAGACTGGATGTCCAAATGGAGATGAAATTTTAATGTGGACAAATGCAAAGTTATGCACCTAGGAAAGAACATCCCAAACTATGGTTAAACGATGCAAGATATCACCTTAGAAACCACCGCCCAGGAAAAAGATTATGGTGTCGTCATGGATAATAAGTTGAAACCCTCTTCCCAGTGTGCAGCGGCAGCCAAGAAAGCAAATAGAATGCTAGGAATCATAAAGAAAGGAATGTAGAATAAAACCAAGGATATTATAATGCCTCTGTATCATTCTATGGTGCAACCGTACCTTGAATATTGTGTGCAATACTGCTTGCCATATCTTAAAAATGATATAGCAGAATTAGAAAAGGTACAAAGAGTAATAAACATGGTAAAAGAGTTGGACGGATACCTCTAAAAAGTTAGGTCTCCTCAGCTTGGAAAAGAGATAGCTGAGAGGTGATATGATAGAGGTCTATAAATTTAATGAATGGAGTAGAACAGGTAAATGTAGATCAGTTGTTTATGCCATCAAAACTAGAAAGACTAGAGGACACACAATGAAGCTACAATGTAACTCATTTAAGAACACAAGGTGTGCCAAACTGGGTCAGACCAAGTCCATCAAGCCCAGTATCCTGTTTCCAACAGTGGCCAATCTAGGTCACAAGTACCTAGCAGTTTCCCCAACATGTAATCAAACTCTGGAATTTGTTACCGGAGGATGTAGTAAAAGCTGTTAGTGTATCTCGGTTTAATAAAGGTTTAGACAAGTTCTTGGAGAAAAGGTCCATAAACCATTATTAAAGAGGACCCAGGAGCTCCACTGCTTACCCCAGGATGAGCTGTGTGCCTTTTTAGGAACCTGCCAGGTACTTGTGACCTGGATTAGCCACTGTCGGAAACAGGATACTGGGCTTGATGGACCTTGGTCTGACCCAGTATGGCTGTTATGTTAAAACCATTAAAAAGTGTATGGCACAGAGAAGCAAAACTGAAAAGTTGTATATTGAACCAATGGAAGAAAGGCTGATTAGACGCTTCTACTGTATAAACCAAGGTGACTAGCATGCTGGAAGACTAAGTGGGTCTGGTGCTATAAGTCCTTAGGATCTTTGCAGGATATTTTGCACTATTGAATATGCAGATAGCTGGTCGGGCTCGGAAGCATAGACTGATGGCTTAGCGAATCTCAGATGATAGATAATTTTAGA
This sequence comes from Ichthyophis bannanicus, assembly GCA_033557465.1. Lineage (NCBI taxonomy): Eukaryota > Metazoa > Chordata > Amphibia > Gymnophiona > Ichthyophiidae > Ichthyophis > Ichthyophis bannanicus. The sequence continues at coordinate 156,241,959 of CM066032.1, read as the reverse complement.
GCATGATTTTCACTGTGAAGGGAGATTGTGTGAGTGGCTGCCAGAGAAAGAGACACAAGCAGATGTAGGGCTGCCACTTGACTCCATGTCACAAAGAATAGTCTGATTCAGTGCTGGGTTTTCCGTATTGCATGTATAGACTTACACTTCTGTTTGTCCTATTGCATTGGAGTAAACCTAGAACTGGATTAGTCTCTTCTTATGATATGGAGCAAGGTGATAACCCTAAGTATGATTCGGCATAAATCCCAGCCATGTGGTAGCTGGTTTTCCTGCTTTTGAGCTCACTCGTCGTCATTCCTTGCAAATTCGTTGCCTAGACTAGAGGCTTTAAGTAAAATGCTGCCATGTCACTTTACTCCACCATGCCTATTCCTCAAAATTAACTTTCAACCGTTATTTATTTATTTGGTTGGTTTTATATACCGCGCTATTTTAAATCAGTACGGTTTACAGTATAACAACTTAATACATAGAACAGGTTTAGAGCAGGTTTACATTGAACAAGTTTACATTGAACAGTAACATAACAGAGCTTATCAATTAGAACAATACAACAGTATTATTTATTATTTTTTATTTAACAGTATTTCTATACCGCCTTATCTTACAATCAAGGCGGTATCACAGCAAAACAATCAAAGGAAGGTATAGTGTTTTTCATGCAGTGAGGGTTATATCGTGCTTTGTGTGTAAGATGTGTTGTGTGTTTGATTAGGTTGAGCTATATACATTGTGCGCTATGATACATCATGTGCTATAATACATTCTTCTATACATTTAGTGTTAAGAAACATCATGTGCCGTTATACATTCTCTTATCAGGGCTAGAGTAGTTTTCATAGCAGGGTGATCATAGGTTTAAGACACCCTTAGCAGTAAACTATTTACAAACAGTAAGGGGAGAGTGGTATTGGGCACTGGAGGGAAGCAAGGCAGTAGTGGGTTATGTTACATGGTCAAAGTATTGCTGGAAGAGATGTGTTTTTATTGCTTTTCTAAAGGAGGAAAGGTCAGTGATAGTATGAATTGGAGCAGGGAGGGAGTTCCAGAGCAGAGGGGCAAATAAGGTGAAAGCTCTCTATGCCTAATATATTGGGAGGTTTTACTAGCCAGTGTAGGAATGGCAAGGGTATTTGCCATATTTGTTCTCCTGATTCTGCTGTCAGGAGTCCAATGTAGGAGGTCTTCTAAGGTGGTTGCAGAGAGCTGGTGGAGGATTTTGAATGTGATAAGGAGGGCTTTGTACTTGAGGCGACCGGCTATAGGCAGCCAGTGAAGCTGCATTAGAAGAGGTGTTACGTGCTCGTATCTGGAAACTCCGTAGATGGTTCGTGCAGCAGTATTCATGGCCATTTGTAATGGATGGAGTGTGTGGACAGGAAGGCCATGTAGAATGATGTTCGCGTAGTTAAAATGAGGCATAATAAGAGCTTGGAAAACAAATCGGAAATCAGAGGGTTCAAGTAGTGGTCGAAGCTGACGGAACAGATTTTGAGATAAACCACCTTGGTGATATTGTTTGTGTGATTCCATGTTCAGGTGCTAGTCTAGAGTAATGCCTAGATATCGAACCTCACGTTTAGTATTCAGTTCGGCATCCTTGACCTGAAGGGTAGCTGGTGATATGAAGGTTGGATCCTTTGAGATGAATAAAGCTTCAGTCTTTTTGTAGTTTACCCTTAGGATGTATAAATTTAACCTGTCGGTAAATGCATTAAAGCAATCAGTGATTTTCGTGCAGTTAGGGCTGCTTGTAGAGAATGGGGAGTAGAGTAACACATCATCAGTATAGATATGGTAGAGTATGCCAAAGGACTGGATGATCGTGCAAATTGGTTGAATATATAAATTGAAGAATAACGCTGATAAGGAGGAGCCTTGTGGAATTCCTTGGTTTTGCTGGTACTTCGATGATGTTTAAGTACCGGTACCTAAGCAAACTAGTTGTTGGCGGTCTGTTAAATACGAGCGACACCACTCCAGTGCTAAATTCTTGGGGCCCTTTAGCTGTAGCTGTTCAAGTAGGAGGCTGTGACAGACTGTGTCAAAGGCCGAAGCAATATCTAGGAAGATCAAAATGAAGCCTTGCTTTTTATTCATTCCCTTAACCAGGTTATCAAAAAGTGAGGTGAGCAAGGTTTCAACACCATGTTGCTGCCAGAAACCATGCTGCTGTTGATCCAACGGGGAGTAGGAATCATTGTGGTCTTGGATCTGTTGTTGGACTGTCCTCTCCAATATCTTAGCCAAGAAGGGGAGGCTTGCTATGGGACGATAAGAATTTGGGTCTTGAGGGTCCAATTTATGATTCTTTAGGAGGGGTCTGATGGTAGCGGTTGTCCATTGAATTGGCTTTGGATGGCTTTCTTCTAAAGAAGAAATAAAGCAGAGGGTGAGCAATAGTGAGTCTGGAATTCTGCATGGGAAGAGCTAATAAGACTTAAGTGCACCCAATCAGTTTTTTCAGCTTTTCTTTCTTATGTAGCTGCCACATCTGTTGTCTTCTAAAGCCTGCATGCAACTGGCATCATTTAACACAACGTTCTGGGAGCTGTACAGAGGATCCTTGGTGGGGTGGGAAGCGAGGGCAAAGCTGAAGTGCAAGTACGGTCTGTAAAATTACAGCAGGATAGAAGAATAGGTGGGCTTGGTGGCTTTCATCTGTTGTCACAATCTGACGCAGTCCTTATTGGACAGCAAGAAGAATGGATGTCGCAGATGTTAAAGAAGACTTCTCCCAGAAGGTATATAGATGAGATCACCTGCCTTGCTGGATGGTTTCAGATAACAATCCATGTTGGGGTTACATGTCCTAAATACGGAGTCCTACCGCTAGTAAATACACTGATACAAAAATCCATTAGAGTGACTTGTTCATACTTTCTACCAAATGGATTCACTCGGCATCTAAGCTTTTAATTATCAAAGTACCTTTAGTCAATTTAAAACAAAAACAATGTCCGGTCAGGCATATTTTACTTATTCCCTTTCACAGGAAGTTGGAAAGTCCTTCTGGAGAACAGGAGAACACATCGCTAATATCAAGTCACTTAGTTCAGTAGGGGTGGAAACGATTGTGTTACAACTCTAATATCTTGAGCTTATATGCAAGCTGGTTTCTCCCCCTTTGGCGATAACTCGTTCAGAAAACAGGGAATCTGGTTTTAGTTTTAATCACTTGTCTTTTCCTGATTCAAGCTCAAAGTGTTTGCAGTTCAGGTACTATAGGTATTTCCTGCTCCAGAGAGCTTACAATCCACGTTGTACATAAAGCAGGGATTTTCAACCCAGTCTTCATGACACATCCAGCTAGCTAGGTTTTCAACATAGTAACATAGTATATGATGGCAGATAAAGAACAGCATGGTCCATCTAGTCTGCACAGCAAGATGCAAGAGTAGGTGCACCTGCCGCTCCGTGCAGGTCACCCCTCCCCATATCTTTGTTTAGGGGTGTACCCACTACTCTGTGCAGGTCATCCCTATTTATTCAAGATATAAGAGATAGTTAAATTTATTTTGATTTTATCCTTTGTTATAAAGGGATCCACTGTGTTTGTCCCATACCATTTTGAATTCTGTCACTGTTTCCCTCCCCCCCCCCCCCCCCCGTACAGACAAAGAAGGACATAGAATTCCCTGTGGCAGGCACAGTTTATTCCAAATAGAGAGGTCAGTCCAACATGTGTTTTGGCCGTGGGCCTTCTTCAGGGGACAACATCATCTAAAAGTATAATAATAAAATATAAATAAAAAAATCAAAGAGTGGGAATCATACGTTAGTAAAGCATAGAACAATAATAAAAGAATATAAAATTAATCTCTGTTTGGAATAAATTGTGCCTTCCATGGTGAATTCTGTGTCCTGCTTTATCGGTACCTTGCGTCACTGCAGGAAAGGTGTTCCTCCTTTGACTGTGTTTGACCCCACCACTTCCATTGGGAGGGCATTGCAAGCATCCACCACGCTTTAAGTGAAAAGGTATTCCCTGACATTACCTTTCAGTTTACCCCCTTGCAGCTTCATGTTATGCCCACTAGTTTTACAGCTTCCCCATCTTTGAAAAAAGTTAGTTTGTTCATTAATACCCTTTATGTATTTAAAGGTCTATATCATATCTCCCCTGTCCCTCTTCTCATCTAGCATATACAAGGGTTATTTTTAAAGTAAGGTCCGATTGTCTGTAGCTTTGTAAATTTTTCCCCCTGTAGAAACAAGCATGCGTGCCGGCTCCCGGCATACCTTGTACAAAAGCAGATGCCATTTGCAGTCAAAGCGTCACTTTGTACAGTTTATACTGAGACGTTAAAATGTTTGTCAATTGAGCAGCCCTCCGACTGTGAAATACGGTCTGTAATTTGGTTTTTGAAAACAAGGACCGTGTCATCAGCGGACATTCATCACCAGATATGTGAGGTGTATGGCCCCAATGCGATGAGTGACAGCAAAGTGCATAAATGGGTGAGATTGTCCCGACCGTCCTTGAACAATGTCCATGATGAACCATGATAGGGTCGACCTTCAGTAATCCCAGAAGATTTGGTGCGCACAGTTGACGCAAAAATTCATGAAGAACGGCGATTCACGATTTCCACTTTGTCACTGAAATTTCCACAAGTTTCAAGGTCAGTGCTATACAAAATTGTTTCTGAAAAATTGCAGTTCATAAAACTGTGCTCGCGATGGGTTTCCAGGCTGCTTTCCGAGGAACACAGTTGCCATTGTCTGTTTGGCTTTCACTTTGACTGGAGATGACGTGTGTCTCCATTCCATTGACTGCCGCTTTGATTCTGGAGTCATGTCCGAAACCCATGTCTCGTCCTCTATGACAATGTGGTCCAAAAGTCCATCTCCTTCCTCATTGTATCGGATCAAAAATGTCAAAGCACTAGCCATTCTCCTTTTTTGGTGTCCCTCGGAAAGCAGCCTGAGAACACATCGTGAGCACAGTTTGTCCCGCCCATCCTTGAACAATCTCACCCATTTACGCACTTTGCTGTCACTCATCGCATTGGGGCCATACACCTCACATATCTTGTGATGAATGTCCGCTGATGACACGGTCCTTGCTGTCAAAAACCGAATCACAGACCGTATTTCACAGTCGGAGGGCCGCTCAATTGTCTTAAACATTTTAACGTCTCAGTATAAACCGTACAAAGTGACACTACGACTGCAAATGGCATCTGCTTTTGCACAAGGCATGCCGGGAGCCAGCACGTATGCTTGTTTTTACAGGGGGAAAAAATGTACAAAGTTACAGCCAATTGGACCTTACTTTAAAAATAACCCTCGTATATATTTAGGTCTTCAAGTCTCTTCTCATACATCTTCTGACGCAGGCTCCAAATCATTTTGGTCGCCTTCCTCTGAATAGTTTCCAGTCTTTTTATATCCTTTGTGAGATACAGTCTCCAAAACTGAACACAATATTCCAACTGAGGCCTCACCAGCGACTTGTACAGTGGCATTAGTACCTCTTCCTTTTTGCTAGTAATTCCTCTCCGTTTGCAACCCAACATCCTTCTGGCATTGGCCACTGCCTTGTCGCACTGTTTCACCACTTTGCGATCCTCAGAAACAATCACTCCACGGTCCTGGTTTGTGCACACCAACCTCTCGTCCCCTATTGCATACAATTCCTTTGGATTTCTGCATCCCAAGCGCATGACACTGTACTACTTCACATTAAAACTCAACTGCCAAGCATTAGACCATTCTTCCAACTTTTGTAGATTTTTCCTCATGTTATCCACTCCCTCGGGGGAGTCCACTCTGTTGCAAATTTTCATGTCCTCTTCAAAAAGACAGACTTTCCATTCAGTCCTTCAGCAATATCATTCACAAATACTCAATGAATATGCATGAGAGAGATTTGCATACAATGCCTCCATTGTACGTAAATCTCTGCATGCTCATTCATTGTGGTTATTCTGAAAAACCTGACTGGCTAGGTGTGTCCCGAGGACTGGATTGAGAACCCCTGCCCTAAGATGTTACCTCTCTTTCCCAATCTCCCCCCACTGTTGGTGAATTATGATCCCCCATTAATACAGATGGGGATTGATTGTCAGAACTGCAACTGCTGTGAAAGACGGCAAAGAATGGTCAGTCTTAATTCTGAAAGTATAAGAGGAGGAAAGGAAAATGGTGGTTCCATGAGTTCCATTTTCCCCAGGTGAAGCCTGAAGAGCAGTATTTACAGAGCCTCCCCTCCCCCTCTGCAAACTCCTCTTCCATATTCACTCTCTGCTTGTAATTCAGCACACAGCACGCAGGCAGTTCGAGCTTTGTCAAACAGGCACAAAGAGGCTGTGTTCACAGGGGACCTCAATGCTGTACAGCTGGGGGCGGAAGATGACAGTGGATTTATGATGGGAGATGGTGCAGTGTCTCTGCTTTGTGCTACCAGCTGAAACATCTCGGAATCAATAGAGAGCCAGTTATAATGATGCCAAGAGTTCTCAGAGCCCTCTCCCGCAGCGACGCTCCTATACGGGGATTCAGGGCTCTCTCGATTCTCAGCGCTCATCTTACTAGTAGTTTTGTCCTGGCTATAGAGCCAGTGCTAAGCAGGTACGTCTCTGCTCTCACCTCCACAGGTACACTGGGGTTTCAGAACTATCTCTGTGGTCTTGGAGTGGTTCAGATATTTTCTCCTTCCCTTCCCCCCCCCCCCTCCCCCCAAGTTTCAGTAGATCTGCTTCACTCTTTGGCCTTCATTAATAGGAACACTTTTTCAGGAATCCTTAATGTGTCTTCCAACTGGCAAGATTAATTTAATAATTTAATTCCGCATAGTCGCAGCACCTCATTAATTGAAAAGGGCATCAAATCTCCCTATTTATTTATTAGTATGTAGCTCATGCCTTTCCAGTAGTAGTTCAAGACAAGTTACAATCAGGTTCAGTAGTTATTTCCCTCCCCCAGAGTGCTTACAATCTAAATTTGTACCTCAGGCAGTGTGAGGTTAAGTGACTTACCACAAGGAGCATTGGTGGGATTTGAACCCTGGTCTTTCTGATTCTAGCCTGCTGCCCTAACCACTTGCGGCTACTCCTATCTAGCCAAGCTCTTGCCCTGCTCCCAGTCTATGGAGATCATGTGTATAATAAACAAACCCTATATATATCTCCTGCAAGAGTGATAAACGTCAGGCTGTAAATTGCAGTACGTGTATTAGGGTTGAGAGTAATGAAAATCCACAGGTAGAAAATTACATTCATGTACACTGAAATTCATGCACATACGCACGCGCACACACAGGCATTGTGTGCCAATGTTTTAGGACACTGTAAATATATGCACACACGGTGATATAGTTAGCCTTGCAATGTCTGTTGACATGTTCCTGGCAGGGGCGGCCCAAGGGGGGTGCGGGGCCATGTGCGGTGACTCAGTGCGGGGCCTCATTTGCATAATGGGCCTCATTTGCATAAGGGGCCTCATTTGCATAAATATTTGCATATTGTTACCATACACTAACTTTTAGTAAACATGCCTCTTAATGAGTGTATGGATAAAGAAAGACTAAAAGATTTCTACATTACTATAATCCAGTGCCAACCGCCAGGCACATTAGGAACTACTACAAACGCTGCCCATTTAGAACCCATAGCAAACCCGCCGTATCCTGACAGCATTACCAGGACTCACAAAGCACCATACCCTACCTATCAAAAGGCAACACTGCAAATATTAAACCAATACATTTCAGAGAATACTGGGGAAAGAGAACAAGTGGCAATGTCAAATAGGAATTACATAAACAGAATACATCAGCTCAGTTACACATGCAGAACATAGACCATCACCAAACAAGGAATCACAATTTAGAAACAGGAAGGCAATAATTAAACTGGGAACCCCAAAAGCCAAACTTGGAAGTACAACAACACTGTAGAAATAAAACTATAAATTAATTTCCTCTTGTACCAAACAAAGCACAGACGTTAATGATGCACATTTCCTAGAGGTTTCATATTCCAGTTAATAAATTCAAAATAAAGAGATATTTCTACCTTTTTGTGCATTTTTTTTCAGTTGCAATTGCTCCAGCCACTTTCTTCTGGTTTCTTCATGTTTTCTGCTAACTGTCCATCGTCTGCTGTCCATTTGTTCTTTCTTCTCTCTTCTAGTTTTTTTTTCCATTCTCTCTCTCTACATCTGCTTTAACATACTAATCTTTCTCCTTTTGCTCTTTCCTCATTCCTATTTCATCCACACAAATTTTACCCCTCCATCCTCAATCCCCACTTACTCTCCCAATACCAGGCCAATTGTAGATTTTTCATCCCTCCCACACAAAATATTTTTCCCCTCTCCATTTTACTCTCCCAGCCCCATCCCATTCTAATTCTCCCCCAACATCAGCTCCCTTCTAGTTCCAGTCTCACCCAGCATCCATTCCCTTCTAGTCCCTGCATCAGCCCATTTCCAGTCCTAGCCCACCATCAACCCATTTCCAATCCTAGCTCCCCCATCCATTTTCAGTCTGAGTCCCTTCATCAGCTCATTTCCAATCCTAGCCCCCCATCAGCCCATTTCTAGTCATTTCCTAGCCCCATCATCAGCGCATGTCAAATCATAGCTCCCCTCCACTCAGTCCAATTCCAGTCCAAGCCCCCCCCCAATGAGCCTACTTTCAGTTCTAGCCCCTCCATGAGTCCATTTCAATTCAAGCCCCCACCACAGCCCATTTCCAATCTTAGCTCCCCCCAACAGCCCATTTCCAGTCCTATCCTAGCTGCTCCATCAGCCCATTTTCAGTCCTAGCTCCCTTCCCTCACAGCCCATTTCCATTCCAAGCTCCCTCCCCATCAGCTATTTGCAGTTCAAGCCTCCCCTTCCACTCAGCCCATTTCCAGTCATAGCAACCACCCAACCCATTACCAGTCCTAGCCCCCCATCAACCCACTTCCAGTCCTAACCCCCCCATCACCCAATTTTCAGTTTAAGCCCCCCCTATAACCCATTACCAGTCCTAACCCCCCCATCAGCCCACTTCCAGTCTTAACCCCATCAGCCCATTGCCAGTCCTAAACCCCCCCCATCAGCCCACCTCAAGTCCTAACCCCACCCCCCAGCCCATTAGCAGTCCTAACACCCCCCCAGCCCATTAGCAGTCCTAACCCACCCCCAGCCCCAGCCCCAGCCCATTAGTTGTCCTAACAACCCCCCCCCAGCCCATTAGCGGTCCTAACAACCCCCCCCAGCCCATCAGCTGTCCTAACAACCCCCCCCCCGCCCCTTAGCGGTCCTAACACCCCCCCCCAGCCCATTAGCGGTCCTAACAACCCACCCCCACCCCCAGCAGTCCTAACAACCCCCCCCCAGCCCAGCCCAGCCCAGCCCATTAGCAGTCCTAACACACCCCCACCCCTCAGCCCATTAGCAGTCCTAACAACCCCCAGCCCAGCCCAGCCCAGCAGCAGTCCTAACAACCCCCCCAGCCCATTAGCAGTCCTAACAACCCCCCAGCCCAGCCCAGCCCAGCCCATTAGCAGTCCTAACAACCCCCCAGCCCATTAGCAGTCCTAACAACCCAGCCCAGCCCATTAGCAGTCCTAACAACCCCCCCCCCAGCCCAGCCCAGCCCAGCCCATTAGCAGTCCTAACAACCCCCCCCAGCCCAGCCCATTAGCAGTCCTAACAACCCCCCCCAGCCCAGTCCAGCCCAGCCCATTAGCAGTCCTAACAACCCCCCCCCCAGCCCAGCCCATTAGCAGTCCTAACAACTCCCCCCCCAGCCCAGCCCAGGGAAAATTAAATAAAAAGTAAACCTGTCTGCTGCCGCGGTCGGGGCCGCCGCGGCAGAATCGAGCGTGCCGCGGGGCCCCCCTGTGCACGGCAGAGCCTGCCCTCCCCTGTAGCAGCTCTCTCTTTGGAGCTGAAGTCAGACGTGCCGGCTTGCAGAGCAGAGCGCGAGAGAAGAGTTTCTCCCTCGCTGCTCTGTTAAGCCCGCGGGGGCTGATGGGAACTTCACATCAGCCCCCGCGGGCTTAACAGAGCAGCGAGGGAGAAACTCCTCCCTCGCGCTCTGCAAGCCGGCGCGTCTGACTTCAGCTCCAAAGAGAGAGCTGCTACAGGGGAGGGCAGGCTCTGCCGTGCACAGGGGGGCCCCGCGGCACGCTCGATTCGGCCGCGGCGGCCCCGACCGCGGCAGCAGACAGGTTTTTGTTTTGTTTTTTCAATTTTACTTTTCGAAAAGAATGTTTTTTGCGCGGGGCCCCCTGAAACGCGGGGCCCTGTGCAAAAAACATTCTCGCTCAATGGACGGGCCGGCCCTGGTTCCTGGTATAGATATGCACCAGTATGTCTGTGCTGTAACATCTGCCCAGAAGGTGTCATGTTAAACATCCAAGTACGCACACAGATGTGGAGGAGAACTGTGTCTCATGATAATAGATTATACATATATAGAGTTACTGTTGAAGGCATCCAGGCCTACTTTACAGCATCATAAGATCCAAATACGCAAAAGGTACTTAAAGATGAAAGTAAATGTCCAGCATCTATCTCCATCATTAAACTTGGGCAAACATTCTGACGACTAGAAGGAATAGGTGAGACTCCACCAGCACACCTAGGAAAGGAAGCAATAGAATTTGCTCTTGTTCCGCAGATAGAGTGGGAAGTTCAAAGTGTTACTCCAGAGACCGCACACCAATCAAAACCAGACACATGAATAGTTAAGGAGAGGTGAACTGAAACCAAAGCATGAGAGATTGATAGTTGCATCCAGGGCCGTACCAAGCCATAAATGCATCCTGTGTGACTTGCAAACCTGGTGCTCTCCACACATCCCCCCACCCCCTCCGACATCACACATTTATCATCTCCCCATCTTACGCAACACCTCTTCATCTCCAGTCGGCTCTCCTCTGCTCTGCCTGCCCTTGCCCCACTGCTGCTCTCCCTGTTTCCATGGCGGTGGCGGCAGTGGAGCAGATCTCCAATTTTAAAAAAAACACGTGGATCTTTCTGACTCTGCACTTGCATGGCTGGTCTGATTTCTCCTGGGAAAGATCCACGTATGTTTTTTTTTTTCTCCAATTGGAGATCTGTTCCACTACCGCCACTGACACCAATGAAACAGGATGCCCAAAGCGGGTATTAAGAAACCTTTCGCGTTAACAGAGGTAATTCGCTACTTCTTCAGTGATACTTCGGTTTTACAAAGCCGAATGGAGAGAACTGACATCTAACCGTTGGCGCTGACTGGAGTCTCTACAACGCTCAGATAAGTGAATCATTGCTATGAAAATGGTGTATAATATTGAATTGACGAGTACTTTGTTTCTCTCTTTCAGGAATTAACTGAGCAGTTTGCGAGCTCTAGTTTTGCTAAGGTGTAGACGATTTGAAATTTAAAATAAAATATAAAAAATAAAAAAAACGTTTTAAATTTTGGGAATCCCTAAAAGTACTTTTTCAGGTGTAAGTAACTGATTTGATTTGGATTACTTTTATGTAAATTTAAATTAAAATGTAGAAAGGTTGTGACCCGTGATGTGAAGTCTGCCATTCGATCCTATGGTGATTGATTTCGCCACATGTAGGGGAAAGGCTATCCTGAGGTCATTTATACCTTATATGATTGTGTGAGAGTTGTCAGATTAATTAGAGAACTGTGTAAGTTTTGTAGATTGGTGTTACTAAGGGTATTTGTATTTATTATATTTTTAGTTTACCCTTTTGCAGTAAGTTAGAAGAATGCGTAAAACTAACCCATTTGGAGAAATTGCCCCTGAGAGACAACATACATGTGTAAATGCTGATCTTGCAACATACATGTGTATGCTGTCACTTGTACATCTTTATGCCAGATTTCACAGAATTATAGATACAAAAGGAAGCCAACTAAGGAGCTAAATGAAATGGTCCTCCTTTTCTATGGCCCTCAGATCATTAATGGAAACCTTTGGTCCAAATGAGCAGGTTGCTGACATGCCTACCCAGGAGCAAATGTAAATGCTGAGGGGAACTTTAAAAAAAAAACACACACACATGTCCATTGTAAAGTGTGAAATGCATGTATGTTTTTTTGGACTGCCCTGAACACACCCTTTTTGAATCGGTGTCCCCCATGGCAAGTTTCCATGTAAATAGCCATATTCTAAAATTGGCATTCACACGCATATGCAATCTACACATGTAAATGCCACTGGTGGCATACAGAATTCCTGTGCAAATCTTCTAAAATGGCCTCAATAGTGACTGATAGTCATCCCTGCACGATGGGATATATGAATTTGAAAGATGAACATACCAGTGGTTGGTATTTCTGTATATTAATGTAGCAGAATGCACATCAAGATCCTGGGGTTTTGCATTGAAAATAGGGGATTCCTATGGTATTTTCTGCAATGGGGAGGATGAAGTTCAATGGTTTATCTAGGCGTGTATATTATTTTAGTTTCTGGGACCTCACCTACAATGGAAATTAACTTTCACTTTCTTTAGTCACTGCATACTTATCTCATTTGAAGTAACAGTGAAGTCAGTGTGCATTGTGATGTCATTAAACACTAAGCTACATCCGCATTGGTGAGGGCCTCATCCTGTGAAAACTGCAAATCAAAGAATATTGTATCTGTGGAATGTAAGCATTTGCCAGCTGAAACAGTGAATATCCTGAAGAGACCAGAGCTTACAACCATTAAACAGCAATGCTGTATCCCTGCGATCTGGTGGTTACCACACCAGTCACCAGGCATACAACAACATTGGGGTTCAAAGAGGACTAGGGTTAGACCCAAAATTATATGAACATAGAGATGCAAGATTATTTTTTTAAAATATCCCCACTGATCTTGGAGGTTGTGGAGGTTATTACACTGTGGAAGAAAGTTTGATTGTAGGGACTATAGCAGATTTGAATAGGACGTGGAAGGGGGAACCAGGGTGTTGATCTCATGGGAGGCAGGGTTAGAGATGGCAAGAACTGGGGTGGCCTGATATCACAGGTGATGGAAGCCATAACTGTGGTATGTTTTTTGGCATGCTTGGGGGGGGGGGGAGGATATGAAAGGCAGGACTGGGAAAGCCTTTGAGAGGTTGGGTAGAAAACTTGGGAGAGGGGATTTGCTGCAGGGTTGCATTTGTTACAAAATGGAATTAGAAAACAAAGCTGACTTGTCAGTTAGATGGTATGTTAAATGACTCTCTTTGTGGTGTGTTCCATGAGTGCCAAAGAAACACAAAGTATTTGAAGGAAAATTATTCTTTTTTTATGCTGAGATGGCCATAAGTCCCTTCATGAACATATTTGAAACTAATTGGACAAGTTCCTGAAGATTAACCGGATAATGAGGTAGAAATAAGTAATAGCTTTCAGACTGATAGACATTAGATTTTGTTATTGTTTTGGGGTAGGCGTATGCTTTGGATTTAGTCATAGACAGCAGAATGGGGTGGTGGACAGGGGCCATGCCTCCACCAATATTTTGCTCAATTCAACATCAGTAATTAGAGAGCTTGGGGATGGGGCTGGAGATTGCTTTGACAGGCTTTCAAATTTTTTTTGGAAGGGAGAGGAAGGTTATGGGAGGAAGGATGTTGAAACTATTCTTTGAACAGCCACTGGAAAAACATGAACTAAATTAAAAACAAATCCCCAAAATCTCCTTCTGGATAACTATAGAGAAATGACTTGGTCTAAAGTATTCAGAAGATGGCCAAATTCAATAGCAAAACCCTTCCAAAGGATAGAGCAGTGTAGATGTCATGTTAGTCCACTTTTTAAAGATTATAAATAAAATAAAACAAGAAAAGAATATAAGGTGATATCTTTATATTGGACTAGTTTTCTAAGGTCATCGTGCCTGCTGACATTTGGGGCCCAATGCATTTTTTTTCTTAGAGCTTATAAATAAATTGTTAAAAATAATTCTTAATATTGTCTCTCCTTTCTGGTATTATTAGTATTAAGTCCTTGAAGACCATATGCTTCATGAAATAGTTACTTCTTCAGGGAAGATATTCCTTAATTAAACAATAGGGCTTCTGATTTTAGGTTTTAACTAATAAACACTGATAAGACACACTCCCAGTATAAAAAAAAATGAAAATGGGTGTTTAATGGATAAACAGAAAAACACCGCTTCTCCTAGTGCCCTCACCACGCCTCTAGCTTCTCAAATATCATCCTCCTCAGTTTTTGTGCCTTTTCTCACTGACCGCTCCTAAGTGATACAAATGTACATGTTTGATTCCTACCAGAAGAGATACCCAACAGGATCTGTTGATATTTTTGTCCACCCAAAGAAACCCTAATAAACAGAGCCCTTGAATCCAGATCAAGAAGATCCCCAACCAGAATTTACTCTCCGTCTCAATACTCAAAACAAGATGTAACCAACAGACATGCAACAGAGCCTTCACCCTACTCGCACCTTCAATCTGGCACTCCCTACCTGAACCTTTAAGATCTGCAGAAACAGTTTAGGAATTTAGAAAGACTCAAAACATATCTCTTCATCAAACACTTTGGGGCTGACAGAAATGATCAGTATAAAAACTCTTATAATGCCATTTAATATACAAGTTCTTGTCATGTTTAAACTCCTACTTTACCTAATCCAAGTTACATGTTCCCTACCTTAGTTTGTGTAAAACCTATTTCCCTCAAGTTCATTATATTTGTTCTATGTAAACCGCTTTGACTCGAGATAAAGCAATAAAAAAAAAGGTGTTAAATTGAAAAAAAGCCACCTAAATTTACAGGGCCCGATATTCAAAAAGATGAATACAGATAGCAGACTTGCTAACCATGTTAACCCCTTAATAGGGATAGTCACTGGTTAACATGGGGGTGTTCTGAGGGCAGCACCTGGCCATAGCCAAGCAGTGGTGATATTGAGCCACCGCCCACATATGGCAAAGTGGCAAAACATCAAGCGCAGTATAGGTTGGCCTAACTTTCGTCCCAGAAGCTAGCTGGGCAGTGGCTGAATCTCACCGCTGCCAAGTTAGCTTCCGGGCAAGGCCGGGTCCAGATATGACTCCAACATAGAATATCCAGGTTGATAACTAGCTGCTGAAACCGCATTAACTGTAGCCAATGAATATTCCCCCTCCCCTTCCCACAATTTATAAACACCCAAAAATAAAAGCCCTCAATATAGTTCATGGGAGCCTTATCCTAGAGCAGAAAAACACAGCACAAAAAAATGCCTGGTTTTCTTGTTGAGATCAGTCTGATCCTCTTTCAGATGGGAGAACCAGAAATGATGATATCCCATTAGAGACCAAATAAATGGTCCCCATGGTATATCATCCCTAGCCCACAGAGACCCTGCCCTGACGCAATCAGTAAGTTTGCCTCGGAGGGGGTGGGATTGGCTGCGCTTTCAGAGTGCAGCACGCAGGGGCTGAGGCTTCCCTCCGCATGGTGCTCCCACTTGTTTACCACTATACTGCTGTCTCCGCTGGAACTGGGAAATGCAGCATGGTAATAGCAGCAGCAGTAAGGGGTGGCAGAAAGAATGGCCATCGGCGAGGTCGAACATATCAGACTCTCCGATTTGGAACTGATCTAGAAGTGCCCATTATTTCCCACTAAAATGTATAATAATTTTTGTTGGGTCAGTATTCCGCCCCTGCTGTCAGTGAAGTTTTTTTTAATACCAGCTCCATGGCGGATATTCAGCGCCAACCACTAAACAGATATTCGGTATCTGTTTAGTGGCTGGCGCTGATATCTTGGCCACCATCTGAATAGCGACTATTTTCAGTGCCACTGTCTGGATAGCTGTCCAGATGGGAATTTAGAAGTGCTTTTTCTGTCCTAAGCTATCGCTGCTAGACAGATAACCTCTGCCTCTGTGCCAGCTCTGCCTCCAGACTACCTGGCACCCTCCAGATAGCGCCGGGTTTATCTGAGAGAACAATCAATGGCACTCTCCACACAGTGCTGAAGAGTAACCCTCTCACAGCACCTATCTGGCTAGTAAGTGATGTTGCTGACTGGATAAAGGCCTTTGAAAATCTACCCGTGTGTTTTTACTCATATGCTTGATAATTTCATTTTCCTTTTTAATATAAATTTAGAACACAGCAGAAGTGTTTTTCCCTCCTACCTCCTCTGTGGCTGTCTTCCAAATTCTCTTTCTCTTTCCCTTTGGCAAGTCCCAGGCTTGGTGGAGTTTTTCAGCTGGCAGCAATAGAAAGAAAAATGATCATGGTGTACATGCTTATGGCCTCTGTACTCCCTGCCCATGCAGAAGAAAGGCCAAAGTTGCCACAGGACCTGTGAATATGTGTCCCCTGACACATCCTCACTTACCTTCTTTTCTATTGCCACCATTGCCTTAAGATGGTTTTTATAGCCATCAGGCCTGGCCTGGCACCAGATTTGTGTTTCGCTTCACTTCAGACCCACCCATAGAAAGCACAGAACATCAGGGGCAGTATACAATTGCCTGTATAGCACTGTGCACTTACAGTATACATAAGAAGCAGTCCCTTCTCTGTGAACCTTATAGTTTGGTCAAGACAGACAAGGGAAAAAAAGAGATCTCTGGAAATGTATTATTTTTTAAGCATGGTTAAAATCAACAAGGCAACAATGAGGGAGAGAAAGTGATTTTTTTTCTTTTAGGTGAGATATGAATATGACCAGAGAAAAGTACAGAAAGTCTATTCCAAGGATATGGAACAGTTCCTTTTCGGCTTTCCCCCTCCACCCTGCCTTTTGCATTCCCTCTCTCCGTAAAATTCTCTTCTTTCTTTTCTCGTCTGTCCTTCACGTGGACTAGTATGTGGTGTTTCTGGTGAGACCTGCCTTCTCGCTTCTAAGCTTTCTATGGGCAAATAGAATGACTGCTGCAGTTAATTGAGCAGACAGTCAGGGTCGGAATCCTCCCCTAAAGAGTTTATCAGTTACTGCAGAAGGTATTAGCATGTGAAAAAAAACCAGATCTAAGAATTTGTGAAAAGTAATTAATTTGGAGTGTATGCAGTGATCTTCGTGTATCTTCTTTCAGAAGTTTAGAGCCGTAGTGTTTCAAACAAACTGCTCCCATGTAGCCTCATTAAACAGGTTATCGGCAAAGCTATGACAGATTTTTCTATTACCTTAAGACAAAAAGAAATCTCTTCACCTTCTGCTACAGCAAACAGGAAGGAGTGTGAAATTTGTGTGTGTAGCTGAATTTTCGGATGTATGAAAAATGCCTGAAATAGAAATGACAGCACTCTGAGGAGCCTTCTTATAAGGAGTCTCCAAGTTATGTGTCATCAACATGCATAAAAGGACATTTATTGCATAAATAATGTGACCGCTATTTTGTAAGTACACACATTGTTCTGATGGTGTGTACCTTCACTGTGGCCATGTTCATGAGCATAAACTTTTATAATGTCTTGGGAGGGGGGGAGGTTCAATTTAGTTGTTGTTGTTAATAACTCTGGCAATATGGTTTGATACATCAGCAAATCCTTTCGGTCTATACAAAACAAAACTGGAGGAGCTGAAACATTAAGTTCATATCTCATTTTACGACCTACTTGTTCCCAGTGGGCACTCTGTGACTGTTCTTTTCTTCAAACAACCAATCACTCATTTCCCCCCCCCCCCCCATCCTCCTAAGCCTCCCTCCCTATCCTCCTTTCTCCAAGTGTCCCACACCTGGAATTCTTAACACTAGTGGTTGCTAAATAGCTAATTTTTATTCTTCTGCTAATCTCCCTTACATTTGGGCTATGTCAGCTTATCACCAAATCTATTCAGACCTTTCATACCTATCATATCTTATATCTGCAAGTTTTTCTATTATGGGGGAAATTGAATAAAGGACGCTTTGCAGGTATATGCCAGTATATACGCGTAAAAGGTCTCTCATACAATTACCTCAGCATAAAAGTATGTGCAGTGCTTGTATGTGATTTTAGAGTGGGCATGTTCAGGGAAGGCATCTGCGTGCAGCGCCAGAGAGACATGATTTATCCACCTCCTGGATAGACATAAATGTCTGTACCTTTAGTCTAGCCACTGTCCTGCAGGATTTGGGCTAGTATTTTATAAAGACATAAAGGCTCCTACATGGTCTTCTCACCTAGGCGACTGGTTATAAAATTACCTGCCATATAAGTTGATTTATCCATTGCTTAGCTTTGTTCCAAGATGCAAACATTATGGAACCTGTGTGTCTTTTTGGAAAAATTAATAGGCACTTGTGTCCTGGATTGGCTACTGTTGGAAACGGGATACTGGGCTTGATGGACCTTGGTCCGACCCAGTATGGCTTTTCTTATGTTCTTATGCAGAAATCCCACATCTCCCTGATATTAGGCAGTAGGGTACTAATTTCCCTCTGTTCCATTTATGATACCCATTGATAAATTTAACAAAAACACTAATTTCTTCTTCATCAAGTTATATATGCTCCTATCTCATTACTTTGTGGTGCATTTCACCCTAGCAATAGAGCCTGTTGTGGAGCCTGCATCCATCTGTCTGTCTGTCTGCCCACACAAATAAAGAGAGGAACAGAGGCAATGCTATATTTGTGTCAATGGAGACCCCATTTGCCACTGGTAGACAAAGTGCTGGAGGCCAAAATTGTGGCCAAGATGAAAACTGTCTTCTGGTAGTGACCCTATTTGTCACTGGCAAACGTAGTGTCGGAGACCACGATTGAGATCAGAATGAAAGCTGCCCACTGAAGGGTATCACATCCCCCAGTGGCAGAAGGGGGATAGAAGCTGTGGCAGCACACTACTAGCAAAGAAGAAGGCTAAAAGGGGAAGGGAGCGGATGAGTATATGAGGGGAGGAGCAATGATGGGGAAAAGAGGGTGAGCGATGGCCAGGGGCTAAGGGGGGAAGGGGGTTGGGCCAAAGGGAGAGAATCTGGGAAGGGGAAAAAGGGGAGGGGGAGAAAGAGAGTGCACTGAAGAGGGAGGGTGTTTGAAAAGTATATGGGGAAAGGGACCAGAATGTCTATATGCTAAGAGGACATACTGTGACATACAGACACAAGCACACACACATGCATATACACACCCACACCTATATATCTCCAACCCCAACCCACACCCTCAGTCCACCCCATCCTATATACATGCACTCACACCACACCACACCACACACAGGCATAGACACAGGGGCGGCCCAAAGGTTCTTGCCACCCTAGGCAGGCCCGATGTGCCACACCTGCTGCACCGTGCCGCCCTCGACATCCAGCCTCTCACCTGGGTTGATGGACACTGCAGCAGGCCTTAAAGCGCATGGGCACATTCATGACCTGCTGCTCATGCCCCCTCTGATAAGCGGCAGACTGTAAGTGCGCACATGTGTTTTAAAGCCTATTGCAATGCTAAAGAGGGGATCACCCTTCCACCCATCAGCCCTATGTGAAAGGCTGGATGTCAGGGGTGGTGTGCTGATGGCATGTGGTGCAGTGGGGGCGGCGTATCGTCAAATCGTCTTGTCTTTTCTTTTCTTTCCTACCCTCCCCTCCCGCCCAAGCCAGGCATTCAGCACCTCCCCTTCGCTTCCCTTCCCTCAGGGAGGAGAGACAGCTACTGCAGCCCCTCCACATACTTAAACAGCAGTACAGCAAGCTACCTCAGTGCAATGGTGGGCCTTGAAGCATCTGCACACATAAGCGCACTCATGGCCTACAAATCCTGCTTCCTCCAACAAAGCTTGCATTGGAGGGAGCAGAAGCCGTAGACCGTGAGTGTGTGTAACCTTATATTTCAAGGCCCACTGCTGTGCCAACAGTGGTTTGTCTGCCACTGTCTTGAAGTACATGGAGGGGCTATGGTACTGTCTTAAAGACTACTGCCCTAGGCAAGCACCTGATCTGCCTTGTAGCTAGACCAGTCTTGTTCACTGGCTAATAGTTGCTATGGGGGTCATTTTAGGAGGCTTTCACAACTTTTACATGCATGTAACATAGTAACATACATAGTGTATGATGGCAGATAAAGACCAGTATGGTCAATCTAGTCTGTCCAGCAAGGCGGCAAGAGTAAGTGCACCTGCCACTTCATTAAGGTCACCCCTCCCATTGCCTTTGTTTAGGGGTTTACCCACCGCTCTGTGTAGGTCACCCCTATTTGTTGAGATATAAGAGATAGTTATGTATGTTTTGATTTTATCCTGTTGCTATAAAGGGATCCACGGTGTCTGTCCCATGCCATTTTGAATTCTGTCACTGTGTTTGCCCCCACCACTTCCATCGGGAGGGCATTCCAAGCATCCACCACCTTTCAGTGAAAAAGTATTTCCTGACATTGCCTTTCAGTTTCCCCCCTTGCAGCTTCATGTTATGCCCTCTAGTTTTACAGCTTCCCCGTCTTTGGAAGAGGTTGGTTTGTTTGTTCATTATTTATATTTAAGTATTTAAAGGTCTGAATCATATCTCCCCTGTCCCTCTTCTCCTCCAGAGTGTACATATTTAGCTCTTCAAGTCTCTTCTCATATGTCTTTTGATGCAGGCTGCAAATCATTTTAGTTGCCTTCCTCTGAACCATTTCCAGTCTTTTTATATCTTTTGTGAGATATGGTCTCCAAAACTGAACACAATATTCCAAGTGAGGTCACACCAGCAACTTGTACAGCAGCATTAGTACCTCTTCCTTTCTGCTGGCAATTCCTCTCTGTATGCAACCCAGCATCCTTCTGGCTTTTGCCACTGCCTTGTCACACTGTTTTGCCACCTTGAGATCCTCAGAAATAATCACTCTGAGGTCCTTCTCCTGGTCCGTTGACACCAACCTCTCACCTCCTATTGCATACAATCCCCTTGAATTTCTGCTTCCCAAGTGCATGACATTGCACTTCACATTAAATCATAACTGCCAAGCATTAGTCCATTCTTCAAGCTTATGTAGATCTTTCATCATGTTATCCATTCCCTCAGGGGAGTCCATTGTGTGTCATCTGCAAAAAGACAGACTTTTCCATTCAGTCCTTCAGCAATATCACTCACAAATACATAACGGTAACGGTCCCAGGACTGAACCCTGTGGCACACCGCTAATCACTTTTCTTTCATACGAGTGAGTTCCGTTTACCATCCCCTTCTGTCATCTGTCAGTCAACCAATTTCTGATCCAGTTCACCACCTTGGGTCCATTCACCAACCTGTTTAGTTTATTGATAAGCCTCTTATGAGGAACAGTATCAAAGGCTTTGCTGAAATCTAGGTATATCACATCCATCGCATGCCCTTGATCTAGTTCTCTGGTCACCCAGTCAAAAAACACACAGATTTGTTTGGCATCGTCCTTTGGTAAAACCATGTTGCCTTGGATCATGCAACCTGTTGGTTTCAAGAAAGTCCACTATTCGCTCTTTCAGGAGCACCTCCATAGGCTTACTGGCCTGTAATTTGTCACTTCCTCCCTATTACCACTTTTGTGAAGAGGTACCACATCAATTCTCCTCCAGAAGTGTGGAACTTCTCCTGTCTCCAAGGATCTATTAAAAACATCCTTTAAGGCCCTGCAAGAACCTCTCTGAGCTCTTTCTGTATCCTGGGATATATCCCTTCCATTCCCACTTTCAGGTTTGCATGCTGTTCTAACACATCATCTTCTGTGAATGGTGTGGTATCTATATATTTGTCAATAACAGGTGGTCCTTCTGTTCTCTTTTTACTAAAGAAAATCCTGGAGAAGTATTTGTTTAGCAGTTTCACTTTTTCAAAGTCACTTTCTACAAATCCGTTCCCAGCACTTTTAAGTCCTGCAATTCCACCTCTCATTTTCCTCCTCTCCCGAATATACCTAAAAAAGGTTTTATCACCACACTTCACATCTTTAGCCATCTTTTCTTCTGCCTTTGATTTTGCTATCCTTATTTCTCTTTTTATCTCTTAGTTTTATCCTGTATTCTTTTCCGTGTTCCTCTGTTTGCGAACTTCTGTATTTTGTGAAAACTGTGGGGGTTTTTGCCTTTATTTGTACAGCCACTTCTTTGGAGAACCGAATAGGTTTCCTTTTCCTCTTGTTTTTATTTACTTTCCTTACATATATATCTGTTGCCCCTTTGATTGCCTCCTTTAGTTTACCCCACTGCAATTCCACTTCTCTTATCCCCTCCCACTCTGCCAACTCCTTCAGGCACTTGGCCATTTTACTGAAGTCATATTTGTGAAGCCTAGGACTTTGAGCTTGCTGTGATTGGACTCTGCCTTGGCTTTTATATCAAACCACACCTTGTGATGATCGCTACTGCTCACATGGGCACCCATCTGGATATTCAACACGCTATCTCTGTTGATGAGTGCTTAATCCAGCATCAAGCTTTTCCTGATCAGTTCCATCACCATTTGTCCAAGTAATGCATCTTGGAAGGCATCCACAACTTTTTTTTACTTTTTTCCAGATTTGCAGAAGGAATACTCCAGTCCACATTGGGTAGATTAAAGTCACCCAATATGATCGCTTCCCCCTTCATGGCTATCTTTGCAATATCAATCAATTCACTATCTATTTTTTCGGTTTGAGTTGCAGGTCTGTAGATTACACAAGTATGGATGACATTGCCATCTCCTCTTTCTAACACAATCCACAGCACTTCGTCTTTTCCCCATGCCCCTGCATTTCAGCAGCTTTAATATTGCTTTTGACATGTAGGGCTACTCCTCCTCCTTTTCTACCCTCTCTATCTCTTCTAAATAGATTATAGCTAGCTATGGCTATATCCCATTCATGTGACTTTTTAAACCATGTTTCTGCAATGGCCACAATGTCCAAGTCCATTTCCACCATTAGGGCTTCCAGGTCAGGAACTTGGTTGGCTAGGCTTTGAGCATTTGTGCTCATTGCTTTCCAGCATTTGTTGAGTGGCTTGCCTGTATTTTGCATGGATTTTGTTTTTCATGCCTCTTCCCACTTGGCATTGATGTGTGGGTTAATACTGCGACAGTTTCCAATGTTATGTTTTTGCTGGAAGTGATGTCCTGAACTTGTTCTTTTCCATCCGTCACCCCCTTTCCCTAGTTTAAATGCCTGTCCACATAATGCCTGAATTTTTCACTTAAGATCCTTTTCCCTGCAACAGAGAGATGTAGTCCATCAACACAGTATAGCCTATTGGTGTTCCATCTATTTCCCCAGTCACCTATCTAAATCCTTCTTGTTTGCCCCAGGTTTGGAACCATGTCTTAAAGATGATTATGCAATGCAGCCTTTCTGCCCCCTTACCAAAAACAGGTAGAACTTCTGAGAATGCTATAGTGTTAGCCATGGGTTTGAGTTTCTCCCCCAGAATCTTGAAGTCCCTCTGAACTGTAGAGGCACTGTTTCTAGCCAGGTCATTTGTACCCAAGTGGATGATAACATCAATTTTGGAGTGCTCACTTTCTGCACTAATTATGCCAGCAATTTGCTTTGTATTCCTGCTGGCTGAAGAGCCTCTGAAGCATTTGACTGTCTTCTCTCCTTTGAACTGTGCTCCAAAGTTGGTGCCTCTGGTGATGGAATCTCCAAGTAGTAGTTTCCTCTTTTGTGACAGTTTCTTCATATTTAGGGCATTATCAGTAGATTTGGCATTAACCTTCTCATTTAAGGGCACTTCAGTATCCACTAATTGGGCACTCAAATTTCCCAAGGCAGAGAAGGTGTTATGCAGGGATATCTCTTGATAGCAAGGATATCTCCATGTTGAAGGATGTAACCTACCAGAGCCCACTGTGATCCATTTGTTTCTGGGCTGCTTGATTCTTTATGGGAGTGGTGGTGGATTTTTTTCCATTTGTACTCTACAGGAGGTGTTTAATTGCAACTAATTCTTCCCTTAATAGAATCAATTCTTTATGCATGGCAGATAACTTGAAACATACAGGGCAAGCTCTTAGGCTCCAAATGATTCTTCTTAGAATGAAGGCACCACGACTATTGCATAGAATACACAACATGCTGATTAAGATGGTTATAAAGCAGTTCATTTCAGTTGGACTTTTGATTTTAGAAAACCCATCACTTACACATGTAAATCCAGAGCATGGGCAATTTTGAAGATGGCATGGATTTGGAGAGCCAGAAAAGTATGCATGTATCTCAGATTTTCCAAAAGCAATATGCAACCTTTAAAAACTTATCAGCATATACGTTTGCTCCAAGGCGTGTTGGCCAACTGCTCCTGTGGACTTGGTCTTTTCAGGGCTAACTGAGGGGAGATTTGTGCTTTCTTCTCAGGTACTTAAAACCACATCTAAAATACAAATATTAGGGTTTTCTTGTGTGACTCCTTAATTGTCTCCCTTGACTTGAGAGGGACTCGAAGTGTGCGATTCAGTCTCATTACATCATTTGCATCCCTTGTGTCATGCAGCTGCTGAAACTAAAGTTGAGTTATTTTACTGCTTTATCCCCTGACGCAGAATGAATTATTGGAAACATGAATTAATGTCGTGTAGAGCATTGTAGATAAGTAACAGACTAATATTGCTTCAAGAAATGTGATGAATTTAAGTTGGACATTGTAAATGAGAATGTGAGAGTTCATAATTATTTTATGACTGGTAAGAACTATGGACCATAAGTGTTTGATAAGAACTGTGGACTATACTCTACGGCACCAATGATTGAAATAATCAAGGGATGTAGTTGACGTATGTGGATTTTCTGCATCCTTAAGCACATTTTACAGAAGGCTCCAGGTTCAGAAAGCCTTTTGCAAAATTCTAGGGCATTCTGCATATCCAGTTTTGGGCAACCCTTTTGCTACCTCAATGACCTATGCAAAATCCAAGTTTCAAAGTTGCAAAAAGGGTCAACAGATGGGATTCCAGTGGCGGCTGTCCTTGGACTATAGTCAGATGTTGCAGGATTCCATCAGAGCTGCATTTCTGTATCTGAACAAATCCTAGTTTTGAATTCTCACTGCTAGTTAGTTACTTCTTTAGCGCTACTAGGTGCGTGCCAAGTGTTGTACAAATATACATAAAAGATTGTTCCTGATTTATAGAACTTACAACCAGGTTAAGGCAATCATACAGGAGAAATAAGACTGGCTAAGCTCATTTTGAGCTTCCAATGAAAAGGTGCAAGTTGAATCCAAATAAATAATTAGAAGAGCTAAAATAATTAGAAGAACTAAAACAGCTTGAAAACTTAGGGCCAGCTAAGAAGTAAAAGGAATTGGATGTATTTGTATTTTTATGATGCATCAAGTGTCGGGAGAGAATTTCAGAATAATTTTAGCAACCAATGAAAGCTAGGAACGGTCAGAGGAAACTGGTCGACATTCTTCCTCTGGCATCAGAAGTTTAGGGAATCTTAATGGCAGATACTGGATTTCTCTTCCCTACTAGGAGTTTGAAAACTCGAACCATGCCTTCTAACTGAACCTCTTGTTTGCAACACATTTCATCCAATGTGAAGATCCTCTTTGTGTGTCTCAGCTGAATATTTTATAGCTTTGTGCCATCCTTTTACCCATTTTAGCTGGATCCCATTGATAGGATGAGGTTCAGCGCTGTAGGAAATAAAGCTTTAAAAGAAGGTGTAAAAAGATGGTAAGGCGGTTTGCCCAATTCTAAAATAGCTGCATCTTTTATACAAGAACTTAATTTCTTTCAACTTCAGGAAGGAAAAATTATGCATGCAAAAACATATGTAAAACAGCCCTCTGGACCATTTTGCCAGATCCTTAACATTAAGCAGGTTTTCTTCAAGTGTCTCACTAGTTTTTGCGCACAGTTTTTTTTTGCATGAAGAATTTTGTCCCTTTTGAAATTCTTAGGAATTAAATCCTTGGATAATAAGACGTGATCTCAACACTGTTCACTCAAAACTATTCTTGCGGACTTTTAAGCAGGCTTCAATCTGACCCCTAATTTTTTTTCCTTTTTGGAAACATTTTTTCGAAGTTTTGTTACCTTACAACTTAGGCGTTTAGGACAGAAAACTTAAGCTGCTGAATTTTCTCCAAAGTCTGTGTTTGCACTAACTGGACATTTCAAGGAGTCTCATGGAACTCCAGCTGTCCTAGTCATATCAGGCTTTCCACAGCCAAATCAAGGATCGTGCTGCAGAAATTGACCTGAGCTGTCATCGCAGTCCATGCTTTGCTGCTGTCATCTGGGCACTTGAAAACTGGTTTTAATGGTTCTCGTGTCGTCTTTCAATATTTTAAAATTTTTGGGATGTTCCAGTGTTTTTTAATCTTGTTTGAGCTATTAAATCATGGATGCCAGCTGCTTTGTGGTAGAGGCAGATTTGGATTGCTTCGGCACGTGATATAGTCCCAACTGCCCTAGTTATTCAGTGACTTTGATACTGGATGAGGGGCTGAGCCGAGGGCAGTTTTTCCTTCCCTCTGTCATGCTCACAATGTTGTTGAACAGATAATTATGTACGAGGGAGCATCACCCACTCAGCCCTGCACGACATTATGATAGTGACAGTAATGATAATAGCAATGTAATTTGCCTGACTGATTTGAAATGTGCCATAATTACTGCTTGATTACAATATTCTCAGTTCTTGCTGCATACCTCACTTTCATTTATAACTCCCTCAAGAACGATGGGGTTTTAGTATTTTTTTTAAACATTTAACTTGCCCAACTTGCACGATTTACTGATTTTGTTAATAGGTTTTTTGTTCAGTTGTCTCTAGAGCAGGGATTCTCAACCCAATCCTCAGGACACACCTAGCCAATCAGGGTTTCAGGATACCCATGGTGAATATGCATGAGAGAGAGCTGCATACAGCAGAGATACCTCATGCAAATCTCTCTCATGCAAATCTCTCTCATGCATATTCATTGTGGTTACCCTGAAACCTGACTGGTTATGTGTGTCCTGAGGACTGGGTTGAGAACCCCTGTTCTAGATTCTTTGTCATTTAAGTCTTATGCCTGTCGCCTACCTTCCTACATACTTCGGGACCCTTTATCACTGACCTCTGTACCTTTTAGTGGTTTTCTGGAGTCTCCCAACCCTCCACCCATAAACCCACTCATGCACACACCTGAAGAACCCACATTGAACATGGTAGTTACCCTCTATGATTATGCCTTATTCATAAAAATGTTAACCACAGGTTGTTGTTCCACTACCAGGTCAGAGGGTAAAAGCTGAGCTCATCGAACAGGATTTTTTCAGATGGCATGAAAAAAAGCCCTGACATTCATGTATCAATTGTTCTCTCTCTCTCTGCCCTAAATCCCTTAGCCTTTGTTGGAGAAGATCTTCAACATTTCCAAAATAGTAGACTCCATGAAGGTGTGTACATTGATCCCCCCCTCCCCCAACAATTTCTGAGCCAAAAAGAATGGGCTATTAATTCTGCAGGCCAGGTTATTTGCAAAATCAAAAGCAAAATGTGCACACGCTGGAGAGACGAAGGGGTCTGTTTACTAAGCGGCGCGAGTGGCTTCCGTGCGAAATCGGAGCCATGATTTTGCACGGAAGCCGCTAGCACCACTTAGTAAACAGACCCCTAAAAGAGAATAACGAAGAGCCCTGGGAAGAAGGGTGATGCCCATAGTCAAGTAGGTTTCCATACATCGAAGTGCAGAACAGATAAAGCTTAGGTGACTGAAGGGAACAATGAAACGTATTTGTTAAGGATAAAATGCTACATACAGAGCCAGCTTAACCCTCAGGAAAGATTAGATAGTTGCCTAGGGGCAGCAACTTCAGGGAAGGGGGCAGCTGTAGTCAAAACAAACCAATAGCTTCTGACAGCCTCACACACACAAAGACACATCAGCATCTGCTTTAAAAGTATGTTGTCCAATTTGATGCTTTTGTAAGATGATCACGATTGTTGAGTTTTAATTATCACAATCTTGGGGTGGGCAAGCTAGAGGCTTGGATGTTAATTGGAGGGGAACAGTAAGGGGTCACGAGGCTGAAGATTCGCCTGGGGTGTCCAATACCCTTGCACCGACCCTGGGTACATACTTGGCCTGCTTTGAGGTTATTTTTTGTATCATTCGGCTACCTTCCTACTTTAGTACATGCTTTTGCACTTCTCTGTTGCACTTACCCCCTTTATACCTCTCCTTATGTAGAATGGCCATCAGGAGTCCTTCAAACTCTGCCTCCTGTTGTAGTTCTGGTCTTTTAAATTACAGAGGCACAAATGGAACAGAACATGCAAGAAGCAGAGCCTGACCCACAGAAGAGCAGTATGAAGTGCACAGAGATAGATCACTAAAGGTTAGACAGACACTAGGAGGCGTGTTTACTAAAGGTTTATGCGGGTTAATGAAAGTTAATGCACTTTAAGTGCTACAACAACCCACAGAAATGAATGGGCTTGGTGGCACTTAACACATGTTAACCTTTAGTAAACATGCCCCTAGTGGTCTGCAGACTGAAAATGTTTGTTTTGCTTAGTTTTCCATGCTTATGTGATTTTTTTTGTTTGTTTTATTCAGACTTTTTAACTTTTGTTTTGTTTGTTTCTCTTTTTGGGGCACTTGTGAAAAGTCCATACTACTGCACAATGGAATGCCCGCTGATTAAATAATCTGCATTACTGAGCGTACTGTTGAATTATAATGCCCACCGTTTGTGCTATAGGGTATCCCTACTGGACACTGCAAACTATAATGGTTTGACTGTTTGTACTTTTGAGAGCCACAAATGCCCATGATGGTGCCAGTAGGCATTTGAAAGCCGCTTCCCTACTGTCCTCTACAGTGAATTCACAAAAGGGGTCATCTACTAACCGTTAGCATGTTCTTGTGCCAATGCCATTAGCCCACTTCATCTATTGGTAAATGACTGCTAAAGGGAAGATTCATTTCTTTATGTTCATATCCCAGCTTGTTAAAAATGAAATTGCATCCCCGTTTTCATACCTACTACCAAGCCCTTCTAGCTCCAGACCCCCCCATTAGGTGGCCAGCAAGTCTGGTTTTATGGCTTCTACAAAGAAGAGCATGTTGTTTCACACTACATGCGCCATGGTGATCCTTGTTTCATTCTCTGCATGGCTTTCTTTTGTACTACTTATTTTTGTGCCTGAAATGAAATGATGTGATATATATTCTAAGCCATGTTAATGTACATTATTGGGCAATTATTGCAAGTTAAGCACATAAATGTAGCTTCTAATGCAATAAATTTGGTGCAATGTAGAAGCTGATGATGATAAAGTGGAATTGCTTAACAAATATTCTGCATTCACAGATGAAGGGCTAGGAGCAGGACCTCAAACGCCCACAAATAGGAGTCAGAAGGGAAGGGGATCTTGAACGATTTTTAGAAGACTGTGCTCGTGAGGAACTAGCTAAACTATAAAAGTAGACGAGGCAATGGGACCTGATGGGATACATTTGAGAATATTGAACAAACTTTGAGACACTCTAGCAGCTCCACTGACTGAGCTTTTCAATGCTTCTTTAGATTCTGGAGTGGTTCCAGAGGACTGGAGAAAGGCATATGTGGTCCCTTTCACAAAAGCGAAAGGAAAGATGAGGTAGAAAACTACAGGCCAGTTAGTCTAATCTCTGTGGTGAGTAAATTATTGGTAACGCTGCTAAAACAGAGAATAGTGAGGTTTCTGAAGTCCAGTGGATTGCAAGGTCAGCAGCAGCATGGGTTTACTAGAGGCAGGTCTTGTCAGACAAATCTGATTGATTTCTTTGACTGGATGACCAGAGAGTTGGACAGAGGGAGAGCCCTAGATGTAGTGTAGTTGGATTTCAGTAAAGCCTTTGACACCATTCCACACAGGCAACTTATTAATAAACTGAGCACCCTAGGGATGGACCCTAAAGTGACAGGGTAAGAAATTGGTTGAGTGGGAAGTGACAAAGTGTGCAGGTGAATGGCGCTCACTCTGAGGGGAAGGATTTTACCAGTGGTGTGCCGCAGGTATCTGTTCTTGGTCTGATTCTTTTTAACGTCTTTGTTAGTGATATAGCGGAAGGGCTGTAGGGTAAGGTTTGCCTCTTTGCGGATGATACCAACATCTGCAATAGAGTAGACTCCAAGGAACGAGTAGAGTTATTTAACAGGTTTAATACCATTTTATCATTTCAGTCAAAGTGGTTTACATTGTAACTTAAACTTGGTAATGTACGTTGAACAGGGAAATTGATTTTTCTGTGGCAATGGTGGTTATCAAAGTTAAGTGACTTGCCCAAGGCCACAAGGAATGCTTTGGGAATCAAACCCTAGTCTCTTGGTTCCCAAGCCAATGTGCTAACCCTTAAGCCACTCCTCCACTCCAACATGAGAAGGGATTTAGCTAAGCTTGAAGAATGGTCAAGAATTTGGCAACTAAGATTTAATGCTAAAAATTCAGGTTCGTGCATTTTTGGCTGCAAAAATCCAAGGGAGCAGTACAGTGTAGGGGGTGAAGTACTTCTGTCCATGAAAGAAGAGCGGGACTGGGCGTGATTGTTTCTGATGATCTTAAAGTGACTAAACAGGTAGAAAAGTGAGTGGTGAAAGCCAGAAGGGTGCAAAGGGAGAGGAATGGCCAGCAGAAAAAAGGAGGTGATAGTGCCTCTCTATAACTCTCTGGTGCGACCTCATTTGGAATATTGTGTGCAGTTCTGGAGACCACACCTTCAGAAGGATATAAACAGGTTGGAGTCGGTGCAGAGGGTGGCTACTAAAATGATTAGTGGCCTTCATTGTAAAGCATATGAGGACAGACTTAAGGATTTTAATATGTATGCTAAAGAGGAAAGAGGATAGAGGAGATATGCTAGAGACATTTAAATACCACCATGTAAGAGAGCTTCTTTTGATTGAAAGTAAGCTCTGCAATGAGGGAGCATAGGGTGAGTCTAAAGGAAAAAAGGGAGTTTAATATTTCATATTGAAGGCAGACTAGATTGGGCCATATGGTCATTTTCTGCTGACATGTTTCTTTGTTTCTATGACTAACTGAAAGGGGAAAAAAAGTCAAAATGAGCAGTGGAGAAGGCAGAAGAGAATATGACTGGGGTGGTGCACTTGCTATTTGGAATGTTTTTGCAGTGGGGAATAAGACTCTGAAGCACGACATCTCTTCCTTGTTCTCCTACTCTTTATTCTCCCCCCCCCCCCCAACTAGTGTCCTTTTTCACTTTGCCACTTCCATTTGCCTCACCCTGTTACACTTGTTGCATTGCATTCCCTCCCCCCACCCCCTCCCTGGTTTTCATGTAGCTAGCCCTTCAGGTTAGGTAATACAAATCTTTCCATTCAGCTTATCCTCTCTGACATCCTCTGAGAGTTGGTATAGACCAGACTGAGGATGAGATGAGCAGTCTTTAATGAGCACTGCACATCTTCAACATACTAAATGCCCCCTAACAGATAGCGAGACCAATTCTAGAAGGGATGTCTAAGCCGGAACGTCTGGAGAAAAAGCCGACACATCCAGGTGCAGACATGATTTCACAATCATACAATATGGGCATCCCCAGAACCTGGACATCTAGGTAGAACCTACTGGTTAGGGTACTGGGCTAGGAACGGGGAAGCCAGGGTTCAAATCCCATGCTGATATCCTTGAAATTGTGCTGAGTACTGGGGATGGTGAAATGCTTTCTTCTCTGGATGTTTTTCAGCCAAAATTAGCACTTTTCATATGTCTGTCATGCCAAGAGTATGTCTAAACTTAGACAAGATGCTGGTCGTCCATGACATTTTTGAGATCAGCTGGGGGCATCCCATTTCCTGTGAATGCCTCCACCACGTCCCTGTTCAGACTAAGATGTTCTCACACTTGGGGCATCCACACATTTGGCTTCTAAAATGGCTTTAAAGACATCTCTATGCCCATTTTAGTATGTCCAAAACATGAATAGGGCTTCCAATATGACCCCCATAGAGTCAGATGGGTTACCTTTGATGGTTGCAGATCCTTGTGAACTAGGCTATTGTCAGACTCAAGGGTGAAGGGGAGGAATATGTAGAAGCTGATGAGGATAAAGTGGAATTGCTTAACAAATATTTCTGTTCTGTGTTCACAGATTAAGAACCAGGAGCAGAACCTCAGAAAACACCCACAAACAGGAACAGAAGCGCGGGACATCTTGAACAATTTTCAGAACATAGTAACATAGTAAATGACAGCAGATAAAGACCAAAAAATATATGTATCCGGCCGAGTCTCAGAGTGTAACAATCCAAAAACTTCAAAATACACACTCCACAAAAACAAAAAATGCTTCTCAGAAAACTTCAATGTTCATAATGCAAAAATCGTAAACACATAATCACTACAAAGAAGGTCTCAGTAACCACAGGCTTATG
This sequence comes from Ichthyophis bannanicus, assembly GCA_033557465.1. Classification (NCBI taxonomy): domain Eukaryota; kingdom Metazoa; phylum Chordata; class Amphibia; order Gymnophiona; family Ichthyophiidae; genus Ichthyophis; species Ichthyophis bannanicus. The sequence goes on along the minus strand of CM066032.1, from coordinate 156,209,777 downwards.
ACAGGCAGAATGCAAAATTACTGTCATACTACACCGGCCCCCATAACATCAATGACCCTCCTTGTAGATCCAGACTGGCCACCGAGACATATTCAAAGAAAGATCACTTAGCTTTTTAAAAAAACATTTCTGTCTCTTGATCGGTGACCACACCGCTCCCCGACGCTTCAATTCAGAGCTCACAAGCGTTTCACGAGTGCCCTCGCTTCATCAGGGGAAACGCCAACTGTTCAACAAAAAAAATAACAAACATTAATCAACAAAAATCTCCCAACAAAAGCATAAAACCAATCAACCCATCCCTAATACCGTACTCACCGCCATCTAAGAATGGTGAATCAAACTTCAAACACTGAGCCGCGAGGTCTCCAAGCTTCCTTTAACACAGCTGATCCAAAAAACGCCACGCATGCTCACAGATCATCTCCTTCCAAATCGTACATTCTACCTTATATACCATACGAACCTCCTTCCTCCTTTTTGTGGAGTGTGTATTTTGAAGTTTTTGGCAGATAAAGACCAGCATGGTCCATCTAGTCTGCCCAGTAAGAAGGCCGGAGTAAGATGGCAGGAGTAGGTGCCACTCTGTGCAGGCCACCCCTCCTCATGTCTTTGTTAAGGGGCGAACCCACCGTTCCATGCAGGACACCCCCATTTGTTGAGAAGTCAGATGGTTCAGTTTATTTTGATTTTATTCTGTTGCTATAAATGGATCCATTCTGTCTGCCCCATGCCATTTTGAATTCACCCCTCCCATTGCCTTTGTTTAGGGGTGTACCCACTGCTCCGTGTAGGTCACCCCTATTTGTTGAGATATAAGAGATAGTTATGTATATTTTGATTTTATCCTGTTGCTATAAAGGGATCCACTGTCTCTGTCCCATGCCATTTTGAATTCTTTCACTGTATTTGCCCCCACCACCTCCATCGGGTGGGCATTCCAAGCATCCAGCACCCTCTCAGTGAAAAAGTATTTCCTGATATTGCCTTTCAATTTTCCACCTTGCAGCTTCATGTTATGCCCTCTCGTTTTACAGCTTCCCCGTCTCTGGAAGAGGTTTGTTTGTTCATTATTTCTCCTTAAGTATTTAAAGGTCTGAATCATATCTCCCCTATCCCTCTTCTCCTCCAAAGTGTACATATTTAGGTCTTCAAGTCTCTTCTCATAAGGCTTCTGACGCAGGCTCCAAATCATTTTGGTCGCCTTCCTCTGAACAGTTTCCATTCTTTTTACATCCTTTGCAAGATACGGTCTCCAAAACTGAACACAGTATTCCAAGTGAGGCCTCACCAGTGACTTATACAGTGGTATTAGAACCTTTCTTTCTTTCTGCTGGTAATTGCTCTTCGTATGCAGCCCAATATCCTCCTGCCTTTTGCCACCACCTTGTCGCACTGTTTTGCCATCTTGAGATCTACAGAAATAATCACACCAAGGTCTTTCTCCTGCTCTGTGCACACCAACCTCTCGCCCCCTATCGTGTACATTTCTCTTGGGTTTCTGCTACCCAAGTGCATGACTCTGCACTTCCTTGCATTAAATCTTAATTGCCAAGCATTTGACCATTCTTCCAACTTTTGTAGATCTTTTCTCATGTTAAGGACTCCCTCGGGGGAGTCCACTCTGTTGCAAATCTTTGTGTCATCTGCAAAAAGACAGACCTTTCCATTCAGTCTTTCAGCAATATCACTCACAAATACATTGAACAGTGCCGGGCCCAGGACCTAACCCTGAGACACCCTGCTAATCACCTTCCTTTCCTCCGAGTGAGCTCCATCTACCATCACCTTCTGTTGTCTATCAGTCCACCAATTTCTGATCCTGTTTACCACCTTGGGGCCCATCCCCAAACTACTGAGTTTATTGATAAGCCTCCTATGAGGAACAGTATCAAAGGCTTTGTTGAAATCCAGGTAGATGACATCCATCGCATGCCCCTGATGTAGATCTCTGGTCACCCAGTCAAAGAACTCAATCAGATTTGTTTGGCAAGATTATGCTTCGGCAAAACCATGTTGCCTCAGATCTTGCAACCTGTTGGTTTTGAGAAAGTTCACTATTCGCTCCTTCAGAAGTGCCTCCATTACTTTTCCTGCCACCGAGGTAAGGCTCACGGGCCTGTAGTTTGACATTTCTTCCCTGTCACCACTTTTGTATAGAGGTACGACATCAGCCATTCTCCAGTCCTGAGTAACTACTCCTGTTTCCAAGGAACTCTTGAAAACATCCTTTAACGGCCCTGCAAGAACCTCTCTGAGCTCTTTCAGTCGGGATGTATCCCATCCGGTCCCATGGCCTTGTCCACTTTTAGTTTTGCAAGTTGTTCTAACACATCATCTTCTGTGAATGGTGTGATATCTACTTCATTCCCATCTTTATATTTGGGAGTCACAGTAGGTCCTTCTCCAGGATTTTCTTTAGTAAAAACAGAGCAGAAGTATTTGTTTAGCAATTCCGCTTTTTCAATGTCCCTTTCCACGAGTCCATTCCCAGCACTTCTGAGTCCTGCGATTCCACCTCTGATCTTCTTCCTTTCCCGAAGAAAGTTTTGTCGCCACACTTAACATCTTTAGCCATCTTTTCCTCTGCTTTTGATTTTGCTATCCTTATTTCTCTTTTTGTCTCTTTGAGTTTGATCCTGTATTCATTTCTGTGTTCCTCTGTTTGCAAGCTTTTGAATTTTGCGAAAGCTGTGGTTTTTTGCCTTTATTTGAGCAGCCACTTCTTTGGAAAACCAAATAGGTTTCCGTCTCCTTTTGTTTTTATTTACTTTTCTTACATATTTATCTGTTGCCCCTTTGATTGTCACCTTTAGTTTAGCCCGTTGCAATTCCACTTCCCTTATCTCCTTCCACCCTGTCAACTCCTCCTTTAGGTAAATGGCCATTTTATTGAAGTCAGTGTTTTTGAAGTTTAGGATTTTGAGCTTGCTATAGCTGGACTGCACCTTGGTTTTTATCTCAAACCACACTGTGTGATGATCGCTGCTGCTCACAGGTGCACCCACCCAGACATTCGACACGCTATCACCGTTGGTGAGGACTAAATCCAGTGTTGAGCTTTCCCTTGTTGGTCCCATCACCATTTGTCTACGGAACGCATCTTGCAGAGCATCCACAATTTTTTTGGTTCTTTCCAGATTTGCAGAAGGAGTAATCCAATCCACATCGGGTAGATTAAAGTCACCCATTATGATTGCTTCCCCCTTTGGGGCTATTTTGACAGTGTCTATAATCAATTCGTTATCTAGCTTTTCGATTTGAGTCAGAGGTCTGTAGACTACAGCAGTATGGATGACAGTGCCATCTCCTCTTTCCAACACAACCCAGAGCTCTTCTTCTTTTCCCCATGCCCCCTGCATTTCAGTAGCTTTAATATTGCTTTTGACATACAAGGCTACTCCTCCTCCTCTTCCATTTTCACTGTCTCTTCTGAATAGATTATAGCCAGGTATGGCTATATCCCAATCATGCGATTCATTAAACCATGTTTCTGTAATGGCCACAATGTCCAAGTCCATTTCCACCATTAGGGCTTCCAGGTCTGGAACTTTATTGGATAAGCTTCGAGCATTTGTGCTCATTGCTTTCCAGCATTTAACTGGCTTGTGTGTTTTTTGCATTGATTTTGTTCTGTCTACTTCTTCCCACTTGTTTTTGATGTGTGGTTTAAAAGTGTGTCTGTTTCTGATGATCTGTTTTTTCAGGGAGTAACGTCCAGAACTTGACCTACCCCATCCGTCACCCCCTTTTTCTAGTTTAAATGCGTATCCACATACTGGCTGAATTTTACACTTAGGAGTCTTCTCCCTGTGACAGAGAGATGTAGTCCATCAGCACAGTATAGTCTCTTGTTGGTCCATCTGTTTCCCCAATCGCCTATAAATCTGAATCCTTCTTTGCACCAGGATGGGAGCCATGCATTTAAGCTGTTTATGCGATTTAGCCTTTCTGCCCCCTTACAAAGAACAGGTAGAACTTCTGAGAATGCTACAGTGTTAACAGTGGGCTTTAGTTTCTCCCCCAGAGTTTGAAAGTCCCTTTGAACTGTAGTGGCACTGTTTCCAGCCTTGTCATTTGTACCCAAGTGGATGATAACATCAATTTTGGCGTGCTCACTTTCAGTGCTAAGTACATCAACAATTTGGTTTGTAATCTCCAGGAACAAGCAGGAATGTAGTCTTCACATATGGGTATCGTCGGTACCGACAGAGCCTGCGTGGGAACACTCCCCAGCGTCCAATTAGAAAGCTTTTGGGAGCATCCCACAGCGCCTGCGTGCTGCCTTCCCGCCTTTCCCAACTGCCTCTCTCCAGTTCTTCGTTTTCCGCGGAGCCAGCAGGTCGTTGTTCCTGTCACCGCAGAAATTTTTCCTTATTCTCCTTCTTTTTGTGGTCGCGTCTACCTTCCTCGACGCTATACCGGTACCGCCGGTGGTTCTTTTTTTTTTTTTTTTTCTTTTTTTTAAATTTCTTTTTCAGGTGCACACACCATTTTGGGCCTTAGGCCCAAAATTTCATCCACTATGGAAAAACCCACTTCAAAAAGTGCACCAAGTGTGGCGGTACCATCTCCGTCACAGACACCCATGAGTGGTGTCTTAAATGTTTAGGTCCTGACCACTCCATCTCGGAGTGTATGGTTTGTGCCATGATGTCCAAGAGGGGTCGACAAAACCGAGCTGCTAAGCTCAGCACCCTTTTTCCCTCCAATGCAGCTTCTGTGGCATCGATGTCTTCCAGGGCTTCGTCTTCCTCCCATGGATCTCAGGTAACTAAACATAAGTCTGGCCGGTCCTCAAAGGGTAGAACTCCTTCCAAGCATCGAGATGCCTCTGGCGTTGCCCTTGAGGGTTCTGCACTGGCAAAATTGCCCCGGCGGGTGGCTTTGGCTTCCAAAGCATTAACGAGGCTCCAGGATGTTCTCGAGGCCTCAACCGGCTGATCTGGGGTACCGGCTGCTTTCTCCGGTACCGATACCCAGGCATCGGCAGCGTCGATAGACCAGAGGTTCCTGGCTATTGAATGCAGTCTGGCGGCTCTCCTTGTGGCATCGACACCCTCGGAACCGCGTCAGACACTTCAACCGGTACCGGCACTAACTCCGGCACTGGTATCGGTACCGGTACCGACAGCATCGACATCGGCGTCTGCTTTGCTGGCACCCAGTCATGCTATGCCTTCCGGTACTTCGGTCGGTACGGGTATCGTGCTCTACAAGAGCATCCAGACAGAAGGTACATTGAATCCTCGGAGGAGTCTGAGGATTCTGACAGCTCTGTCGGTACCGGAATACTTCTCCCGGAGAAGCCTTCCTCTCCTAAACGTAGGATGTCTCCTGCAGAAGATATTTCCTTTCAGGATTTTATCAGGGAGGTGGCTCAAGGTCTTTCCATTACTGTGGCTCCCGAAACAGAGCCCAGGGCAAAGGAGTTGGAGATTCTACAATATCCCAAGGCTCCTAAAGAGGCAGCTACTTTGCCTATCCAGGAGATCTTACATGATCTCATGCTAAGAATGTGGGAAACACCTCTTACCACCTCTCCTCACTCTCGTAGACTGGATACCATGTATCGAGTACCTCCTTGTCCTGGTTTCCAGAAGACTCAGCTTCCTCACCACTCTATTGTAGTGGAATCAGCTATGAGAAGGATCAGGAGTGCAAAGAGGCATGCCTCTAATCCTCCCGGACGTGAGTGCAGAACTTTGGATGCCTTTGGACGTCATACTTTCCAGGCTTCCATGCTTTCTGCCAGGATCAGTTCCTATATTTTATATATGAGAATGTTCCTTAAAGAAGTCACAGGAGATTTGGAGATTTTAAGCCCTCTCCTTCCTGATAAGAGGCAGGATTTTCTCACACTGGTTAAACATGCCCAGGATGTTTCTAAGTTCGTCAATCGTGCAGCTTTTGACTGTTTTGAGTGCATAAGCAGAACCTTTGCCATTGCCATAGGTGCACATAGAATTGCCTGGCTCCAGGCATCCGATTTGGAGCTCTGGGTGCAGGATAAACTGGGCAATATCCCTTGTACAGGTGAGAATCTATTCGGAAAAAATTGGCAAGAGAAAGCCAATGAATTAGATGCTGACAACTCCACTTTGGATAGATTATCCAAAGGCACAGCTGATCCTGCAAGGAAGAAATCTTTCAAGAAACCATTCTTCTCCAAGAAGAAGAGATTTTATCCCTCTTATTCCCAGCAGGGACGTTCTGCAGGTCAATCTGCCCGAAAGACTCGGCAACCACCTAAACAAAGGAAAGCAAAGACTGCTAAGCCTCAACCGTCTCAGCAGTCTCAGCCTCCACAAGGCCTTTGGCTTCCATCTAGAGAACTTAACCTTCCTGGCTCTCAATGGACCACAGCCTTCCACCATTCCAGGAAGGTTGTGTCACTTTGCCCCCAAATGGGGGCAGATAACAGCAGAACATTGGACTCTGTCCATTATAAAAGAGGGGTACAAGCTTCACTTTCTGTGCATGCCCCCTCCCACAATGGTAATACAGTTCAATTCTCAAACCTCTCTCATCAACCTGTTAGATCAAGAGGTTACTATGCTTCTTGCCCAAGGGGCAATAGAAGAAGTACCCATTCATCAACAGGGTATAGGGTTTTACTCCCCCTATTTCCTTATCACAAAGAAAACAGGGGGACACAGACCTATTTTGGACCTCAGGGAATTGAACAAATTCCTGTTCAAAGAGAAATTTAAGATGATTTCTCTGGTAACTCTGCTGCCATACCTTCAGAGTCAGGTTTGGCTTTGTTCTCTAGATCTCAAGGATGCATACACTCATGTTCTCATGCATCCAACTCACAGAAAGTTCCTTCGGTTCCTTTTTCAAGGAAAGCACTACCAGTACAGGGTGCTTCCTTTCGGCCTGGCCTCATCACCAAGGGTATTTATGAAATGCATGGCTGTGGTAGCAGCATTTCTTCGCACTCTAGGAATATTTGTCTTCCCCTACTTAGATGACTGGCTCATTCGGGCCCCATCAGCGTCAGAGGCCAGGATTTCTCTATCTTGCACAATGGGTATCCTTCAGTATTTGGGTCTCATCATAAACATCCCAAAATCCAGTCTAACTCCCACTCAATCTTTAGAATTCATAGGAGCTTTGCTGGATACCAGAAAAGCAAGGGCCTATCTTCCTCAGAACCGTTGCCTTTGCATGGTGCAGTTAGCTTCTCAGGCAGTGCTAAAGCCTCATCTCACTGCTCGAGAAATGTTACAACTACTAGGTCACATGGCATCTACCGTGCATGTGGTTCCTTATGCTCGCCTCCATATGTGAGCAGCCCAGTGGACTTTATCCACTCAATGGACCCAGGCATCAGGGTGCCTATCGGACAAAATAGCAAGCACAAATCACCTTATTTTGTCCCTCCAATGGTGGCAGTCCACTCAAAACCTGTTGCTGGAGTTCCCTTTTCAACAACCTTTACCCCAGCCAACTCTCACAACAGATGCTTCACCAATGGGTTGGGGAGCTCATCTGCAAGACCTTTCCACCCAAGGCACTTGGACTCCACAGGAGACTCGTCTACATATCAATCTCTTAGAGCTCAGAGCAATCTTCCTTGCTCTTCGAGTGTTCCGCTCTCTCCTCAGCTACAAGACAGTCCTCATTCATACAGACAATCAAGTAGCCATGTTCTACGTGAACAAGCAGGGAGGAACAGGCTCTCTGTCATTTTGCAACGAAGCTTTGCGACTATGGGCCCTCGCCAGAGAGCATCAGATTCATCTCCTGGCAGTGTATCTTCCAGGCATACAAAACTCTTGGGCAGACAGACTCAGTCGAGTTCTGCTTCCACACGAATGGTCTCTGCATGCAGACCAAGTGGCCAAGATTTTTCTAATTTGGGGAACCCCGGACATAGACCTCTTTGCAAGTCCATTGAATGCCAAACTTCCCTGGTTCTGTTCCAGAATTCTGGCTCAGGGCTCTCAGGCCAGGGATGCTTTCCTCCTTCACTGGGGTCAAGACATCCTGTATGCCTTTCCACACATTCCCCTAATTCCCAAAACCCTGTTCAGGCTTCAGAGAGATAGAGGCCGTATGATTCTCATAGCTCCACATTGGCCACAGCAAGTGTGGTACCCTCTGCTTCTACATCTCTCTCAAGCTCCCTCTCTGGAGTTAGGGTCTGCTCCAGATCTCCTGTCTCAGGAGGACGGAATGTTATGGCATCCCAATCCCCACTCTCTGCATCTCAGGGCTTGGTTGCTGAAGGCCTAGATCTCCATGATCTTAACCTCCCTCAGCAAGTAAAGGATATACTTTATGCTTCCAGGAAGCCTTCCACAAGATGCTCTTATGCTTTCAAGTGGAAAAGGTTTACCATATGGTGTTCGCAGAAGGGTCTTAACCCCCTTGTGATAACTCTGGAATCATTACTGGAGTATCTCCTTCATTTATCCAATGCAGGACTTAAGACTAACTCAATAAGAGTCCATTTGAGTGCTATTGCAGCTTCTTTCAAGCCTCTAAATAGACAACCTATTTCCTCCCATCCTCTTATAGCAAGATTTATGAGAGGCCACCTTCTAACTAAGCCTCCCATTAGGCCACCACCGGTGGCATGGGACTTAAACCTGGTTCTTGGTCAGCTCATGAAGCCACCTTTCGAACCCTTAGTTACTACCTCATTGAAATTCCTTTCTTGGAAGGTTATCTTTCTCATTGCAATCACATCAGCACATCGCATCAGTGAGTTGCAGGCACTAGTGGCTGATCCACCTTATACAAGGTTCCATCGTGACAAGGTAGTCCTTAGGACTCATCCACACTTTATGTCAAAGGTAGTCTCGCCTTTTCATCTAAACCAAGCGGTCTACCTGCCTGTGTTTTTTCCAAGGCCTCATGCATCAAATGCAGAAAGGAATCTTCATATTTTGGACTGTAAAAGAGCTTTAGCCTTTTACTTACAAAACACAGCAACATAGAAAGTCCTCTCAACTCTTTGTTGCTTTTGATTCTTCTCATTTGGGACTTCCAGTCTCCAAGAGAACACTGTCCAACTGGATTGCTCAGTGCATTTCTTTTGCCGATCAGAGTAAGAATCTTCCTCTAGAGGGCCATGTCACAGCTCACAATCTGAGAGCCATGGCAGCTTCAATGGCTCATCTGCACACTGTGTCTATTGACGACATCTGTCGAGCAGCCACTTGGGCCTCGGTTCATACCTTCACAGCCCATTACTGCTTGGACAAGGACTCCCTCCGGGATGCCTTGTTTGTTCAGGCTGTTCTCCAACACCTGTTCCATACCTAATCAACTCCTACCCACCATCCCTGGTTGGATGCCAGAGATCCATGGGGGGAAGTGGAGCCCTTTCACAGGAACACACAACTTCTGGGGTCTCTCCCTGGCATCTAAAGCTAGGGAGTCCCCATATGTGAAGACTACATTCCTGCTTGTTCCTGGAGATAGCATAGTTACTCACCTGTAACAGGTGATCTCCGGGAACAGCAGGAATTTAGTCTTCACAACCCACCCACCTCCCCTAGGAGTTGTATCTCTCTTTTTTTCTTTCCTTTCCCTCTCTCTCTCTTTGTCTCAGCTTTAAAACTCAACTGGAGAGAGGCAGTTGGGAAAGGCAGGAAGGCAGCAGCACGCAGGTGCTGTGGGATGCTCCCAAAAGCTTTCTAATTGGACGCTGGGGAGCGTTCCCGCACAGACTCCGTCGGTACCGATGATACCCGTATGTGAAGACTAAATTCCTGCTGTTCCCGGAGATCACCTGTTACAGGTGAGTAACTATGCTTTCTTGCTAGATGAAGAGCCTGAGAGGCATTTGACTAACTTCCCTCCTTTGAACTATGTTTCCAAGTTGGTGCCTCTGATGATGGAATCACCAAGTAGTAGTAGTTTTCTGTTCCTTGCATCTTTCTTCATAATTGGGGCTTTATTAGGATATTGGGCATTGACTATCTTATCTAAGGGCCTTTGAGCTTCCCTGGCTTGGATATCCTCATTAATCAAAGCAGAGAAGGCACAATGCAGTGATATCTCTTGATGTACAGGGTGTTTCTGCATTACCGGACGTAGTCTACCAGAGCCCACTGTGATCCATTTGTTCCTGGGATGTTTGAGTCTCTGTGGGAGTGGGGGGGACTTTGCTTGGTTTGTATCCTAGAAGAGGTGCGTTTCATTGCAGTTACTTCTTCCCTTAATAGATTCAATTCATTTTGTATGGCTACCAACTTGAGGCATATAGGGCAAGCTCTTAGGTTCCAGATGATTTGTCTCAGAATGAAGGCACCACAATTATTGCACTGAATACAAGACATGTGTGGTCAAATTAAAAGGATAGATGTCAACGTATATGACCGCTATATAAGCAACGCAGCCCAGGGGTGGGTGGAGCAAGGGGTAAGGTGGGCGGGAACCTAAGGGTCCTTGGCCAGCAGGCCTTACCTGAACCGAGGGTACCTTTAGATTTCTGATTGGAGGGCTACCCAAGGAATGCAAGCAGATTATTCCCAAAAATGAATGTAAAACCAGCAGTTAACTTAACTACACAACCAACAGGATAGGTAAACCCAAAAGCAGTTAAATATTATATATCAGCTACACAACCAACAGGATAGGTAAGAAAATAGTTAAGAGATACCAAGCTGCAAGCTTATTAAAAGATACAAAGCTATAGGCTTATCTGTTTGTATGAGAAGCTGTGGAGCCCAGATTCAACCAGATGTCTGCAGGATACAAAGCTATAAGCTTATCTGTTTGTATGAGAAGCTGTGGAGCCCAGATTCAACCAGGTGTCTGTAGGATACAAAGCTATAAGCTAGATCCCTCCTCAGAAGACTGTGTTCGTGAGAAACTAGCTCAACTTAAAGTAGGCAAAGTGATGGGACCGGATGGGATATACCCTAGAATACTGAGGGAACTTGGGGATGTTCTAGCAGCTACACTAACTGACCTTTTCAATGCCTCGTTGGAGTCGGAAGTGGTGCCAAAGGACTGGAGAGAGGCTCATGTGGTGCCTTTACAGAAAAGTGGATCTCTTAAGGAAAAAAGGGGACTGTTGTAGTTGTTGATATGGAAGGACAGACTAGATAGGCTATGTGGTCTTTTTCTGGCGTCATGTTTCTGTTTCTATGTTTCTATATGAAAGACATTCAGGAAGACCTGATCCCTTAACTAAAAAGGTGCCAGATTACACAATACTGAAGGTGGTTAAATGTAATCTGGCCCATGAACTCTGATTGTCTTGCATGTTGAAAAAAACTCCTAGAAAATATGAACAATTCTGTATTCAAAGATGTTTAGAAATGGAGAGGAAAACCTAGAGAGGACTTGACAGCACCAATCATGAAACCATGCAGAAAGCACCAGTATACTACGAGTTGCTACCACACTTATTAATCTCTGCTGTCTAGTAATATGCTGCGGTTATGGGATTATGTGAAACCTGTAGCAAGACTTCTGCACACCAGTTAAAGCTGCGTCACCTTAATTGAAATGCAACTGATGTCTCTGAACAGAGACTAATAGATGGAAATTCCTTAATATATAGGGCTACTGATATCATTAAACTGTAGAAGTGAACATCGGTCATGTTTACTCCCGTTGAAGCTGTTCTCTGCATAAAACACGTTTTCCATGGTGAAATATTTTGTGATGCAGTTCCGGGGGCTTCAGCCAAAGTCCTGACTTCATTTACTAAAGGAGTTAATAGCAGCTGATCCACAAGAAACTATTCTAGAGCCCTAGAATTGCCCGTATTAATGTTCTAATTTGTTTAGTGCGTGTATCCTACTGCTTATTTCATGGGATTGATTTCCATCTCTTGAGAAACCATAGAGACGTGGAGGAGCCGTTCAGGTGTTAGAGACCAGGGAAGCCAAGAATCCCACTTCTCCTACCGATGCTCTTGCAACCTTGAGCAAGTCAGTTGTGCCTCCGGTACAGCTTAGATTGGGTAGGGGAATAATTTATATACCTGAATGTAACTCACCTTGAGCATGGTTTTGGAAAAGGTGAGTGATAAATCCAAAATCTAAATCACTTTATGCTACAGGTAGTGAGGAAATTACAGTGGGTACACTAGAGGGAAGTATCATTGCTTATCCATGGGGATAAGTAGTAGGAGTATTTGGCTTTCCTGAATGAACCTGCTCTGTCTATCTCTGAAGCTAATATCTCGAGGCTTCGTCAGAGTGAACTACAGACATGTATTATACAAAAAAAATTCACTCGAAAAAATTGTCATATAACCACGATCTCTTTAAAAACCTCTTGCCACTGGTCTCAGATAAACGGGTAAATTATGACACTTGTTTATGGGTAATTTTGATCGCCCACGCTGGTGTCCGTTTACATCAATGACCTTTTTTGCAAGTGGTTTTCTCATACATATTGCTTTTATCTTATTATTTTTTTAGGTACGTTTCTCTTCAGCTTCATTTAAAACAATAGCAAATGCCACTCTACTTATCTTAAGCGTTGCAGAATGGCAGCAGTTGGTATTCCTTGTTGATACAAACAGAGGAAAAACCCCAACGCCTCAGTCTGTTAAGCGCTTCAGAGCGTTTCTCCAATTGGGTTTCTCAAGGGGAACTTGAACTTGTTTTGTATCAAAACCATGCGGTATCCACTTTTTCAATGTACAGGAGCTATTTGGTATGATAGTAAAAACAGCAAGGACATGGTTAAAAATTAGAAATGTTTGATGCTATTTTCAGAAATATACTTCACTTCTCATATAGATTACCTTATAACGTTTCTCCGGAATTTTACTCTTACCGGTCACCAACTCATTTCATCAGTGATCTTGTAGGATAGTGAACGCCAACGCATGCGCTCTGCTTTAAGAGTTAAATACCTTGTGAAAACCTCCTCTGATTGGAGCAGCCTATATACATGCTTGCCAATCTACACAGATATTCAATCCCTCAGGTTGCACCGTCTGAAGTTGATGAATCCACCATTGTTCTCGATATAGAAGCCATTGCTCTTGTGATTTTCCTGACAGCGCCGATCGTTCAGCATTGTTTAGATCTTGCACATGAGTTTGAAATGTTACGTTGCTGGTGCATAGAGTCAGTCACGCATGGGTTACAAGGAAAATCACAAGAGCAATGGCTTCTATATCGAGAACAATGGTGGATTCATCAACTTCAGACGGTGCAACCTGAGGGATTGAATATCTGTGTAGATTGGCAAGCATGTATATAGGCTGCTCCAATCAGAGGAGGTTTTCACAAGGTATTTAACTCTTAAAGCAGAGCGCATGCGTTGGCGTTCACTATCCTACAAGATCACTGATGAAATGAGTTGGTGACCGGTAAGAGTAAAATTCTGGAAAAACGTTATAAGGTAATCTATATGAGAAGTGAAGTATATTTCTGAAAATAGCATCATACATTTCTAATTTTTAACCATGTCCTTGCTGTTTTTACTATCATACCAAATAGCTCCTGTACATTGAAAAAGTGGATACCGCATGGTTTTGATACAAAACAAGTTCAAGTTCCCCTTGAGAAACCCAATTGGAGAAACGCTCTGAAGCGCTTAACAGACTGAGGCGTTGGGGTTTTTCCTCTGTTTGTATCAACAAGGAATACCAACCGCTGCCATTCTGCAACGCTTAAGATAAGTAGAGTGGCATTTGCTATTGTTTTAAATGAAGCTGAAGAGAAACGTACCTAAAAAAATAATAAGATAAAAGCAATATGTATGAGAAAACCACTTGCAAAAAAGGTCATTGATGTAAACGGACACCAGAGTGGGCGATCAAAATTACCCATAACAAAGTGTCATAATTTACCCGTTTATCTGAGACCAGTGGCAAGAGGTTTTTAAAGAGATCGTGGTTATATGACAATTTTTTCGAGTGAATTTTTTTTGTATAATACATATCTCTGAAGCTAAGCAGGGTTGGGCCTGGCTAGTTCTTGGATGGGTGACCACTTTGGAATATCAGGGGCTGTAAACTCACTGTGCAGAGGAAAGGTCTGGCAATCTACTTCTGGTCACATCTTGCCAAGAAAACCCAGAGGCTGGGATGCCAGAAGTCAGTATTTACTCTATGGCATCCATTGCATTTGCAAGTGGCGTGGAATCCAGCTGCCTTTGGGATATGCCAGAGAAACGTCTGCAGGTACTGTATACTCGGGGCACATGCAAATAACAAAGGCAAAAAGTATCCATAGACTGCCTAATGTGAATAGTGTGAAAATTATCCCAACTGTCTTGGGCTATTCTGGGTTAGTATTTCTATGCACAATCTTGCAATATTTGTAGGGCCAGCACTTCCATTAGGCAAACTAGGCAGTTGTATAGAGCGCCAACATTCTGGGGGAGGCAAAAGGGCAGCGTCATCAAGCAAACGTCATCCCAGCATTTCAGCTTCAACCCCCCTCCCAGGCCCCCCCCTTCCCCTTATCACTGGCAGAAGGGCTCTTAAAAGTGCATCAGTTTCCTTTTGGGCTCTCTGGATCATCTCACAAGACTGTCCCTTAAGTGCCCTTTCTCCTGCTATTGATGGATCAGGGCAGACATGCAAGGCATGCATGGGAAGTCTGGATATTGTTGTTTGGCACTGAATGGGCAATGTGAGCACAGCTTGACTGGGAAAAAGGGAAGTGGAGTAGTTATGATTGCAGTGCTGCTGCCAGTATGTAGGTCAGTAGCAGAGGAGGGGGTCCAGAATAGAGGTTTTCCTAGGATGCCTGATAATCCTTGCCCAACCCTGAATATTTCTATAGCAATATTGAGGATTTGGCATAGTCAATTGGGATATTCTGTGATGTGGATTTGGTACAATATTGCGTTGTTAGCCCCTGTTACGTCCCATGGCCTTGTAGAACAGAAAAAGCCACAAGTTCATAGATGGAATGGGAGTGACACCACAATAGCTCAGGCTGTCCCTTGTAGCAATGCTTTTCAAACTTTTTAAGCTGTGTATCCCTTTCCTCTTTATAATGAGGTCAATATATTGATTGCTGCATAACTTTAAATGGATGAGTTATCCATTTAAACAAGGGTTCTCAATCCAGTCCTCAGAACACACCTAGCCAGTCAGGTTTTCAGGATAACCACAATGAATATGCATGAGAGAGATTTGCATGTGCTGCTTGCATTGTATGCAAATCTCTCTCATGCAAATTCATTGTGGTTATCCTGAAAACCTGACTGGCTAGATGTATTCCAAGGACTGGATTGAGGACCCCTGCTCAAAACCAGTTTAGTATAAGTCAAATATTCTATACTTTTATTCATTTACATGCCGCAGTATGATGTACCTTGAAATAAAGCTATGGGTCATGTTTCCTAGTATGCTGATGAGGTAGATTAAATAGTATTCCTAATTTATGTGAGGATTTGTCCCAGGCAGTGGTTCAATGGTTCACCTTCAAGGGCTGCAGCCAAAAATTACCCCTGGGATAGAACCAGCAATCTATCACTCTTCTCACCCCACTCCAAAGAATAATCCACTGTCCAGGTTTTGTACCAAACCAAAGCAATTTGCTTAGCAAAGTAATAAAACAGATCAGAAAAAATACAAAAGATTTCCAAAATCTGCAATCTAAACATAGGCAAAAACCGCACTCCAACTTCTTGAGTACTCACTCTAATAAGACTCGAGTCTCCCACACTCCCTCGGAGGTTTTCTCTCCTTTACCATGAGGAAACCTGAGAATCCTTCTCTCTTCTCAATTACAAACTGACTCTTCAGCACTTTGGGTATGACACGATCCCCAGACCCAGCTCTTTTCTGTGTGAACCGGCCAGGGACTAGCACTTTCTGTGCCACAGCTCTACTGATGAGTCCTCTGACTGTCTTCTCCAGAAAAGCAGAGAGACTCCCACTCTCCAGTCTGGAAGGACAGATCACGCCTCTCTCTCTTCTGAGCTGCTCTCCCTGATTGACAAAGCTTCAGGGATCACCGATACCCTCTCCTCTCTTTATATACTATTGCCTCCTCTTACTCCCTTCATGCCCAACCTTGGTCCCTTTCGTTTCTGGAAAGTTCCTTGTATTAATGCATAGAACATTAAATACTCTGGAACCCTGGGTTCCCCGCACGAATGTGAATCCAAGCCATGAATTTGACACACTATGGTGTTTTACCGTAGTGCCATGGATTAATCACAGCATATAAACTGGTACAGTATTCATGTCATAATATAGTGGATCTGCAACATTGTTCTGTGACACTATCTTTTTACATTTATTGAAGACAGCAGTTTGGTAAGAGGATATTAAGGAGAGATGCATGGAAAATGTCGAATTTCTCATGTGAAAATGCTGAGCCTTGATGAACACCTTGTATCACTTACTATGTACCTGTGTGAAGATTTCATTCAAATTAGATTTTTTTTCTTTTTTATTAATGTAGAATAACAGTTTTAAAATCATTGCTGACAGCTCAGGAGCTTGGCTTTCTCAAGGCACGCTGGTGAGAAATCTTTAGCTGACTTCAACAAAATATGAAGAGCGCTTTGAAATATTCAAATGGCCCTAATTGTTCTAGCAGAGGGGATAAGACGAAGCCTGCAGAATGCAATCTTTCCTATATTAGAGACAGATTTAAATGCAGCAGCCTGCATGTGGGAGGCGAGAAATTTAATCTTTAAAATCTGTAATTGAGAACACAATGTTAGATGTCTCCTGGGGGGAATAGCATTAAGAACAGCCTGCTGCTGCTGCCTTGTAAGCCCCAGATTTGATGCTGAGGCTATTTCTGATGGGAGAAGGGCTGCCTCGGATACAATTCACCCATAGCTCGTGGGTAAGCCAGGAGAAAATGTTTATGTAGTTGAGCCAGTCACTAATCAGAAGACGCAGGAACTGGGACTTTTTAGGGCAGCCAAAGGCACACGCCTTACCTACGGTTTCCAGGGAGTTTATGCCCCCTGCTGGCTGAATTTTCTTCCTTGTCCAGAATTCCTGTTTTCCTTTTTGGTCCATAGAGTCCTTTCAGTAGAATGTGTAAAAATAAGAGAAGTGTCAGAGGTGGCAGCAATAATCTTGCCTCCCTTTTCTCTTACGCACATGCACATTGAAAATAAATGCTGACACCTTCAATAACCATCGCTCTAGTGTTAATTATCCATCTCTTCCCTTTTTGTCTTTCTGTACCATTGGTGCGCCTTGGTCTTTTTCCCCTTCCTCCTGGTTCCCATCCCTCAACTCCCTTCCTCTTTGGCTATTTTCCTACTGCCTGGCTTCTTTTCCAGCTTTTCCTCCATCTTTCTGTGCTGCGTTTACCAGAGTTGCCAAGTTACCCAGTTCCAGCACTGCGATGATTTGCCAATTCGCGTTTTACATTTGCATTACAATGCTGTACGGTATTTGTAGTCCCTGAATTTATTCATTGGAATCGGTGCAGCAGGTCTTTTAGTGCATCAGAATGGGACTATCAGTGTCTTTTGGGGAAACTGCTAGGTACGTATGACCTAGATTGGCCACTGTTGGAAACAGGATACTGAGCTTGATGGACCTTGGTCTGACCCAGTATGGCATATCTTTAGTTATTATCTTAAATCCAGAACTGGCTTAAAATCTCACTCCTGGAACTGGGTAACTTGGCAACTCTGCTTTACTCGTGCCCCACTGTTTATTTATCAAGTTTTCTGAAGTCACATGGAGCTCAGTATTCAGCTTTGGGGACCGATACCTGACCTTGGTTTACAGCTACTCTCCTAGGTGACACATTAGATTCACCTCCAGTGATTACAATGAACAGCTGAGCACCCTGACGCACAGACATTAGGAGACCATCTGGTGAGTGTTAGCCGAATCTGTCCCCTGTTGCAGTCCAAGACCAACTTTGGTGAGGCCAGTGGAAATGTATTTGAAGGCCAGTGAAAGATGAGAAAATAGTGGCAACCTGGGGAAGATACTGTAAAAATGTTTTAGAATAATGAGCTTTGGAGGAATTTTCTTCAAGGAGTCAAACTAAATCTGAATTTCAACCAGAAAAGCTGAGCCAAACTGGAACAGAACGTGAACATAAGAAATGCCATACTGGATCAGACCAAGGTCCATCAAGCCCAGAAACCTGTTCCAGCAGTGGGTAATCCAGGTCCCAAGTACCTGGCAAGTTCCCAAAAAGGTATACCGATTCCATGATGCTTATCCTGGGGTAAGCAATGGATTTCCCTGTCCTTTTTAATAATGATTTATGGGCCTTTCCTCCAGGAACTTGTCCAGACCTTTTTTTTTAAACCCAGTTACACTAACAGCTTTTACTATATCCTCCAGTAACAAAAGTCCAGAGTTTGATTATGCGTTGAGTGAAAAAATATTTTCTCTTATTAGTCTTAAATGAGTTACACTGTAGCTTCATTGCATGTCTCCTAGTCTTTCTACTTTTGATGGCATAAACAATCTATCTGCGTTTACCCGTTCCACTCTATTCATTAATTTAGAGACATCTATCATATCTCCCCTCAGCCATCTCTTTTCCAGATTGAAGCGTCCTACCTTTTAAGCCTCTCCTCACAGGGGTATCCTTCCATCTCCTTTACCATTTTGGTGGCTCTTCTCTGTACCTTTTCTAATTCCGCTATATACTTTTTAAGATATGGCAACCAGAATTGCACACAATATTCGAGGTGAGGTTGCACCATGGAATGATACAGAGGCATTATAATATACTTTGTTTTATTCTCCATTCTTTTCCTTATGATTCCTAGCATTCTATTTGCTCTCTTGGCCGCTGCTGCACACTGGGTGGAGGGTTTCAATGTGTTATCCATGATGATGCCTAAATCTTTTTCCTAGGAGGTGGTTACCAATGTGGAAGCTTGCATCATGTAACCATAGTTAGGTTGTTCTTTCCAAATACATAACTTTGCACTTGTCCACATTAAATTTCATCTGACATTTGAATGTCCAATCCTCAAATTTATCAAGGTCCTCTTGCAATTTTTCACAATCCTCTTGGATTTTAACAACTTTAAATAATTTTGTCATCTGCAAATTACCTCACTCGTCATTCGTAAATGACCTAGAAATATGAATATGTTAAAAATCAGCGGACCCAGCACAGATCTCTGGGGTACTCCACCTTTCTCCATTGGGAGCCTAAAGCAGAACAGGATCACATAAATCCTAATAGAATTCTGGTTACTGGTTCAGAATAAAGGTTTGGTTTAAAAAACCTGATGTAACACATTCAATCACTCCAGAACTGGAATAAATCACACCGCACACAATCATCATTTGGGAGGATTTACATTGTTGGTTTGGTAATATATTTATATATAAACTAAGCACCTTTTCTGTGGGTGTTGAGTACCCCTAACTCTCTATAATCCTCCTTTAATTAGGGCTTGTAGAAGTAAAGGGGCTGCAGTATCTCGGATTAGGATCTTGGGGTGGGATCAGCCATGGCTCTGAGGCCAGGCCTAGGGATTCTTGAGCTTTTACACCCCAATTCAAAATAGTCCATACCAGGAAAGGAATTCAAAATTGTAAATTTGACTCCCTGGCCTTCATGGTGTAGAAAGAAGTGAAAAGTGTATCAGGAAGTCCCGCTAGTATCACCTCCTACCCCTGGCATCTGCTTCTTATTTCTCCAGTGGTTTCTGTCCAAGATTCTGGCCTCAGTTGTTCCCAGATTCCTTATTTGAGAGACAATAAGCTAATTCCACCAGCACCCCAGAGCTCCATGATAATTTTGAAAGATGTCCTCAGAAACCACTCTGTTTGTATTTGATCTGTGGTTTTCACCCTCTCAGCCCTTATCGACTCTATACATGCTGGAATTCTGTCTCCCTTTTGGCTTCTTCTGCTTCTGGTGGAAGCCATCAGAGGCAGAAGTTCAAATTAAGGATCCTCAAACAGAAATTTCTAAAGGACTCCCAAAGTAGGGGAAGTACAGGAACAACTGCCTATTAGCCCCCCTTTTCCTTGGGCCTCTTCTGTACCACAAGGACCCCTTGAGCAGAATTTATGCCATTACCTCTTATAGTTGGCCATCAGCCTCTTCATGAAAAAGTATTTTTCATGTTTGTTAAGCTTTCCTCTCTTGAGCTTCATATGATGGCCCCTTGTCCTTGATCTTTTTATTCTATGGAAAATGCTAATATCTGGTGCTTCGATACCAGCTTGAATTCTTGTATTGTCTCTTCCTCCCTCCTTCACCCTGTGTGTATGGTGTATACCGTATATATTGGCGGCTTTTTTTTTCAGTTGACACTGTCTTGTCAACGTCCTTTGGAAGAAAGGCAGGAGAGGAGAGAGATGATAAGAATTGCTTAAATACCTCTGTGGCATAAATGCACAGAAGGCAGGCCTCTTTTGATTGAAAGAAAGCTCTGGAACAAAGGTCATGAGATAAAACTCATTACTTCAATTAAGCTTCTCCACTGCACAAATATAAGGTCTTCCACTAACCCACCTGGCTGGTGGTATACTGTGGCCTGACCTGTGTCATCTGTTTGTCTACCCTCATTCCTTATATATCCTCTGTCATAAGATATTTCGAATTGTCCTCAAGTTTCCTTGTTCCTTTGGTCTCTTTCTGTTTGCTGTCTTTTTCTGTGTTTTCAAAACCATATATATGTATATACTTTCCCCACCTTGTAAACCACTTAGATTTTCTTCTACGATTTGTGGTATATCAAATACATGTGAAAGGTGATAGGCTCAAGAATAATCTAAGGAAGTATTTCTTTATCAGAAGAGTGGGGGATCTGTCTAACAGCCTCCGAGCAAAGGTAGTAAAGATGTGGACCATACATGAAATTAAAAAAGCATGGGGACAAGCAAAGAGGATTTCTAAGGGGAATGAAGGGATCGTAGAGCTTAGTAGTTAGCATAAATAGGCAGACTGGTTAGGCCATATAGTCTTAGCTGCCATCATTTTTCCACATTTCTGTTTATAGATATGGGGTCCAGAACCGGGCACGGTAATATTACTTCCCTCTTTCTACTAGTGACATCTTTCTCTATGGCTTTCCGAACTGCATTGGTACACTGATTTGGCTACCTTGAAGTCATTATTGATCATGAACCCCAGGTACATTTCTTGTTTAGCTACTTGTTACATTTAAAATGGTATTTGGCCCTTTGTCTGCATTCAAAAATGCGTAATTATTAAACATTTCGAGCATAGTTACCATACTTTTGATCATTTTTTTCAAATTTTTTAAACCACTCTTTTATTTTAGTTACTTCCTCTGGTATGTCAACTCGGTTGCAAATTTTCACATCATCTCCAAATGGGCACATTTTCCCTTCCAAGCCTTCCCCAATATCATTTATAAAGACACTGAAGAGGATCGAGTCTTGTAGCTCCCTGAGAGTCATTGTCTCTTTACCAACATGAACCCCATTGACTATCGACATCATTGCTAGAAAACAATCTTATGATCTGATGCGCTGCTATCTCAAACGGTTCAGTGAGAAGGATATGGAGATAACATTAGAGCTACTGTTGTAATCTGGAAAAGTCTGGCTTCCACTTTATGAAATAGAATATCAGCTTGGGAGTCTGTCATTTTACTGGAGACCTGGAACTCACTGTGTGTTACTATACATCAATAAGTATTTACTTATTTAACTAGGCTTACATACCACTTTTCACCTGGTCAAAGTGGTTTACGTTGAACAAAAACAATTTCTATATGGAACAGATAAATATCTTAAATACATAGAACAGGATAACATTATGGTTAACAATCAATAATAGTATGTATAACAGACAAATAGACAACATAATCATAAAAAATGAGAAAAATAATTTATATTTAGCGTTATGCAAGAATATTTATTGACTAGAATGTTCTTTTCCTTTGAATTTCTGAATTGTATTTTTTTGGCTTTATGAATAGGTTAATAATGCCTTGGGGGCTAAGAGCTGCGACCTTTCTTCTTTGATTTGCCATTGTTTGTTTTCTAATGCCTGTGTGTTCCAAACCAGCCCTTCAGCTTTTCTGACACTGAGAGACACTCAGCTAAAGATGCAGAGACCCAGCTTCTTATACAGTAGCTGGCATACAATAATATAGGAGAAAATGTGTAGCTGTAAAGACACGCATAATAATAGTTAGAGTGTGTCTGCAGTGTACACTATGCTGCAAACAGTAATTACCTGAGAGAGTTCACAATTAGATAAACCAAGTGATGGCTGAATAACTTAATGTTCCATAGTGTATGGTGGATAGGAGACTCGGTATGATTTCCAGGCTTGCATCTGTTTCCTTTAGCTACTGCAGGCCATTGGCAACCAACTATATCCATGCTACTCGTACTTTGGAGATGTACACTGGAGGTCGATCACTCCTCACTTTGAAATGGATATATTTTTTAAGATTGCATTCAAAGGAGTATATTTTCAATCAAAAACTTCATAATTCAACCCAAAAGAAACGATATATTTGGCTGTGTTTCTGACTTTCTTTTAAAAGCAATTTATGCTGTATGCTTGTGTGGAGTGGAAGAGTAGCCTAGTAATTAAAGCAGTGGGCTAAGAGCCATGGAAACCAGAGTTCAAATTCCCATGATGCACCGTGTGGCTTTGGGCAAGCCACTTAACTCTCCATGAATTCTGGTACAAAATTAAAAGCACACTTTACAAAAGAGGTCAAAGTGCAAACTGGGATGTCAAAGACTGAATGTCCATAAAGATGGCAAGTGCATCCAAGTCTGGCAATGATGCCACAAAAGTAGACATGCCCGATATGAATGTATTTAATACAAGACATGCAGCAATGGTGCAAACTCAAAACAAGTTTCCCAAGCACATGCAACATAGCATTGTCGTGGAGCCCGATTCACAAAGGGCTGTCCTGACGGCCCCAAGCAAGACTGGCCCATTTAGACCTGATTCTGGACCGCAGGATCATTTAGAATCTAGTCAAAGGATGGCCTGATGTGCCCCTGGCTGTCTGTGGGGAAGCCTTCCCCACAGGGTCCCTATATTACCCCAGCTTGGGCCCCCCCCCCTCTTCCCCTACCGCCTGACCTACAGCTGGCCTGCCAGGGCGTGGATCAGGCAGCAGGGACCCCCCGCAAGTGGCCCTGGCTCCTTTGAGGTGGAATAAGTAGCACATCCCCTATGCCCTAGCAGAATGTACAAAGCCATGACCTCAATTGGCCCTGTACATCCTGCTGCACAAGCCCACCCCTGCTCCGCCCAAATCCCGCCGGCTCTCCCCGTCCTGCTGCACAGGATGTATGAGGAGAGCCGGTGGGGGAATCTGGCCCAGACGGCGTGCGGGGCTTCACATCCCACTGGGACATGCAGCCCCACAACCCACATCCCAGAATCAAACCTATTGTGAAAAGTACTGAAGATAGTATAGTGCTAACTTCTAGATACACTCGGAGGTTTTACTGCCAAAAAGAGTACTTTTCTAATTCTATTCGTGTTTGGAGAAGATCTAAATTTGGGCACAGGCGCAGATGTCTCCAAGGTTCTAAGATCAATTGGGGATGTCTATGTCCGTCCCTAGCTCTACCCTGGACATGCCTCCATCACACCCCTGCCTATTTAGATATCTCTGCAGCAGAGACTCCAATAAACCTATTTCCAAAACTGCCCCCGAGGACATCTCCTTGAGTCGAATGTCAATGCGCAAATTTGCAGATGTGCAAATCATATCTAAGCAATTCAAAATGACCCTCTTAGACTATAAGTCCTTTGTTGTTGCTGTTAAGTGCCGTCGAGTCGGAGTCTACTCATGGCGACCCTCTGGATAGCTATCCTATATTGTGTTCAGTCTTCAGTCAGGCGGCTCATTGTTGACAGACTGGTACCCGTAGCTGCTGTTATTGTATCGATCCATCTCATTGCTGGCCTTCCTCTTTTGCGTTGACCTTCTATCTTGCCAAGCATGATGTCTTTCTCTAATGATCTCTTTCTCCGCATGATGTGTCCAAAGTATGAAAGTCGAAATCTTGTCATCTGAGCTTCTAAAGAAAGCTTAGGTTTGATCTCCTCTAGTACAGACTGGTTTATTCTTCGGGCAGTCCATGGTATACACAGTATTTGCCGCCAGCACCATAATTCAAAGGCATCAATATTCTTCCTGTCTATTTTTTTCACTGTCCAGCTTTCACATCCATATGATGTTATTGAAAATACCATGGCTTGAATAAGTTGAATCTTTGTATGGAGAGAGACATCTCTGCTCTTGAGAATCTTATCTAGGTCTTTCATAGCCATTCTGCCAAGAGCAATGCGTCGTCTGATTTCTTGACTGCTTGTTGCTTCTTTATTGATAGTTGATCCAAGTAGGTTAAAGTTATTCACAATTTCAATTTCTTCTCCTTTGATGATGAACCTGTTGATTATGCCAGTTGTCATGATCTTTGTCTTCTTTACATTAAGGTGCAGGCCCATTTTGAGACTACGTTCTTTGATTGTGAGAAGCAAATGTTTCAGATCATCTTCACTTTCCGCCAGTAATGTGGTATCATCAGCATAGCGAAGGTTATTGATGAGTCTTCCACCAATCTTCACATCTCTGTTGTCTTCATACAATCCTGCTTCTCTGATGATTTGTTCTGCATATAAATTAAACAGGTAGGGGGAAAGTATGCAGCCTTGTCTTACACCTTTGCTTATTTTAAACCATTCTGTTTCTCCTTGTTCCGTTCGAACTGTTGCTTCTTGATCAATGTACAGATTGCGCAAGAGAACGATCAGGTGTTCTGGTATACCCATGCTTCTTAATGTGGCCCAGAGTTTCTCATGGTTTACACAGTCAAAAGCTTTGCTATAGTCGATAAAGCACAAATAGATATCCTTTTGGTATTCTTTAGTCTTTTCAAGGATCCATCTCACATCCGCAATGATGCGTCTCGTTCCTCGCCCTTTTCTGAACCCTGCTTGCACTTCAGGTAGTTCTTGTTCCAGGTATGATTGTAGTCTCTTTTGAATAATCTTCAGTAGAATCTTGCTGGCATGTGGGATCAGAGCGATTGTGTGATAATTTCCACAGTCAGTTGGATCACCTTTCTTTAGTATTAGTATAAACACAGATCTTTTCCAGTCAGTTGGCCATGATGCTGTCTTCCATATTTCTTGGCAGAGCCTTGTAAGTACGGTAACAGCTGCATCAGATTGCTGTAATACTTCTATGGGAATGCAATCAATACCTGGTGCTTTGTTCTTTGATAAGGCTTTCAATGCTGCTTCAACTTCTTCTTTCATCACCAATGGTTCCAGATCATAAGGTACAGGTTGAAACGGCTGTTGGTCCACTTGATCTTTATCATATAAAAACTCTGTATATTCCTTCCATCTTTTCTTGATCTTCTCAGCATCATTCAACATAGAACCTTGAGCATCTTGTAACATTCCAATTCGAGGCTGGAACTTTTTCTTTAACTCTCATAGCTTTAAGAAAGCTGATCTTGTTCTTCCTCTAATAGTTTCTGCTTCTATTTCCTTGCATGCGTCATTGTAGTACTTTTCCTTGTCCTGTCTTGCTGCACGTTGGAAATCTCTGTTGAGTTCTGTGATTGTCTTTCTTTCTCCTCTGGCTTTAGCTTCTCTGCGTTTCTGGGCAAAGTTTCAGAGTTTCTTCCATCATCCATTTTGGCCGTTTTTTCTTTTTTACCTTTTGTAGAGACTTCTCGCTTTCTTCCAACACAACCTTCTTGATGTCATTCCATAACTCTTCTGGAACTCTATCATTTGCATCTAAAGCAGCAAATCGATTTTGCAGGCAGTCTTTAAATTCCAGTGGTATATTCTCAAGGTCATATTTTGCTGCATTCATGAGTGGTTTGCTCTTTTTCAGCTTTAGCTTGAGTTTGCATACTAGTAGTTGATGATCTGTACCACAGTCAGCTCCAGGTTTTGTCTTTGTTGATGTTACAGAGCTTTTCCATCGTTGACTTCCACAGATGTAGTCAATTTGATTTTTATACAATCCATTGGGTGAAGTCCATGTGTACAGTCGCCACTTGTGTTGCTGGAAGAAGGTGTTCGAGATGAATAGATCGTTGATCTTGCAGAATTCTATCAGTCTTTCTCCAGCTTCATTTCTGTTGCCAAGTCCATATTTTCCAACTACTTTGTCTTCTTCTTTGTTGCCAACCTTTGCATTCCAATCACCCATGACTATCAGGATATCCTGTTTGCATGTTCTGTCAATTTCAGCTTGTACTTGTTCATAGAACTCTTCAATTTCATTCTCTTCTGCAGCTGTTGTTGGGGCATTTACTTGAATTATAGTTGTGTTGATAGGCATTCCTCGTAGACGAATAGAGATTAAGCGTTCGCTGACTGCATTGTATTTCATCACAGTTCTTGCAAGTTTCTTCTTTATTATAAATGCAACACCATTTCTTCTTTGGCTTTCATTTCCAGCATAGTAGACCATATGATCATCTGATGCAAAGTGCCCGATGCCAGTCCATTTCAGTTCGTTGACACCCAAAAGATCAAGTTGTACATGTTCCATTTCATTCTTGACCACCTCCAACTTCCCTTGGTTCATGCTTCATACATTCCATGTTCCAATGTGTAAGACATCTTTACAGCTTCTGACTCTCATTTCATGTGCAGCTACATCAGCAGTCAGACGTCCGGAAGGCTTTGATCCAACCACATCATAAATGCTGGCTTTACTCTGAAAAGTCTTCAGCTCTTCCCCAGTAGCTAGTTGAGTGCCTTCCAACCTGGGGGTCTTATCTTCCAGCACTACAGCACAATTTGTTTTGTTGTAACTATCCATTGGGTTTTCATGGCGAGATACAGAAGTAGATTACCGGGCCTTTCTTCCACGCAGTTTAAGTTTGGTGGTGTTGCCGTTGTCACAGAAATGTGATCCGCCGCCGCCAACACTATCCCATTCTGCTGCTGCCCAGATGGGTGGTTTGTCTTGGTCTGGCATCTCAGCTGAGACCAAGCTTTAGGAACAAGAAAATACCTACTGTACCCAAATGTCCTTGTTCCCACCTTGTTGCATAGTAATAAATTTGCTTTTCATTAGTCTCTTGGAACCTCTCCTATTTCAAGTGATTAGTTGAGTAGGGCTGGGAGGGATATAGCTAGTACTTGAGCTGCTCCAATATTTTAGATATACCCCTTTATGTTCCATTTCCTTCACATTAAATTGTGCCATTATCTTCAACACTATCTCCTCAGAAAAAAGTATCATGTAAACTCTATGGTCATCTATAACCTTGCCTTTTGCCTTCAGTTTATTACTGTCTCTAGTGTGTAGACATAAGGGTCAGCAAATAAGTTGTAGATCAGGCCTTTTTACCTCAACTAACTTTAATACATCAATGACAAGCTTTCAAGAGTTCTCCTTCCTTCCTTTTTACTAGAACATAAGAAAATCCAGGCTGAGTCAAACCAAGATCCATCGAGCCCAACATCCTGCCTCTGACAATGGCCAGTACCCAGCAGATCGCAACAAGTAGATCCAATTTCTTATCATTCATTTCAAAATATAAGTGATGGCTCTCCTAAATCTACCTGGCCAATAATGTTTTATGGATTTTCCCTCCAAGAACTCATCTAAACCTCTTTTTAAATGTTGCTAAGTTAGTCGCCTTCTCTATATCCTCCAGCAACAGATTCGCTGCGTGAAAAATTACACTCTCCAGGAACAAGCAGGAATGTAGTCTTCACATATGGGTATTGTGGGTACCGACGGAGCCTGTGTGGGAACGCTCCCCAGCGTCCAATTAGAAAGCTTTTGGGAGCATTCCACAGTGCCTGCGTGCTGCCTTCCCGCCTTTCCCAACTGCCTCTCTCGAGTTCTTCATTTTCCGCGGAGCCAGCAGGTCATCGTTCCTGTCACCGCAGAAAATTTTTCCTTATTCCTTTCTTTTTTGTGGTCGCGTCTGCCTTCCTCGATGCTATACCGGTACCGCCGGTTCTTCTTTGTTTCTTTTTTTAAAAAAAAAATATAGTATTTTTTTCCAAACTTTTCTTTTCCAGGTACATGCGCCATTTTGGGCCTTAGGCCCAAAATTTCCTCCACTATGGAAAATCCCGCTTCAGGTTTCAAAAAGTGCACCAAGTGTGGCGGTACCATCTCCATCACCGACACCCATGAGTGGTGTCCCAAATGTTTGGGTCCTGACCACTCCATCTCCGACTGTATGGCTTGTGCCATGACGTCCAAGAGGGGTTGACAAAACTGAGCTAAGCATCCTTTTTCCCTCCGATGCAGCTTCTGTGACATCGATGTCTTCCAGGGCTTCGTCTTCCTCCCATGGATCTCAGGTAACTAAACATAAATCTAGCCGGTCCTCAAAGGGTAGATCTCCTTCTAAGCATCGAGATATATCTGGCGTTGCCCTTGAGGGTTCTGTACCGGCAAAATTGCCCCGGCGGGAGGCTTCGGCTTCCAAAGCATTATCAGGGATCCAGGATGTTCTCGAGGCCTCGAACTCGGCAGAACTACTGGTGCCATGCTCTGGGGTACCGGCTGTTTTCTCCGGTACCGACACCCAGGCATCAGCAGCGTCGATAGACCAGAGATTCCTGGCTATTGAACACAGTCTGGCGGCTCTCCTTGCGGCATCGACGCACTCAGTCTCTAGAGTTCATAGGAGCTTTACTGGATACCAGAAAAGCAAGGGCCTACCTTCCCCAGAAACGGTGCCTTCACATGGTGCAGTTAGCTTCTCAGGCAGTGTCAAAGCCTCATCTCACTGCTCGAGAAATGTTACAACTACTAGGCCACATGGCATCTACTGTGCATGTGGTTCCTTATGCTCGCCTCCATATGAGAGCAGCCCAGTGGACTTTATCCACTCAATGGACCCAGGCATCAGGGTGCCTGTCAGACAAAATAACAAACACAAAATCGCCTTATTTTGTTCCTCCAATGGTGGCAGTCCACTCAAAACCTGTTAGTGGGGTCCCCATTTCAACAGCCTTTACCCCAAGCAACTCTCACAACAGATGCTTCACCAATGGGTTGGGGAGCTCATCTACAAGATCTCTCCACCCAAGGCACTTGGACTCCACAGGAGACTCATCTACATATCAATCTCTTAGAGCTCAGAGCAATCTTCCTTGCTCTTCGAGTGTTCCACACCCTGCTCAGCTACAAGACAGTCCTCATTCATACGGACAATCAAGTAGCCATGTTCTACGTGAACAAGCAGGGGGGAACAGGCTCTCTGTCGCTTTACAACGAAGCTTTGCGACTATGGGCCCTCGCCAGAGAGCATCAGATTCATCTCCTGGCAGTGTATCTTCCAGGCATAGAAAACTCTTGGGCAGACAGACTCAGTTGAGTTCTGCTTCCACAAGAATGGTCTCTACATGTAGACCAGGTGGCCAAGATTTTTCAAATTTGGGCAACTCTGGACATAGACCTCTTTGCAAGTCCGTTGAATGCCAAACTTCCCCAGTTCTGTTCCAGAATTCCGACTCAGGGCTCTCAGGCCAGGGATGCTTTCCTCCTTCACTGGGGTCAAGACTTCCTGTATGCCTTTCCACCCATTCCCCTAATTCCCAAAACCCTGTTCAAGCTTCAGAGAGACATAGGCCGTATGATTCTCATAGCTCCATATTGGCCACAGCAAGTGTGGTACCCTCTGCTTCTACATCTCTCTCAAGCTCCCTCCCTGGAGTTAGGGTCTGCTCCAGATCTCCTGTCTCAGGAGGACAGAATGTTATGGCATCCCAATCCCCACTCTCTGCATCTCAGGGCTTGGTTGCTGAAGGCCTAGATCTCCATGATCTTAACCTCCCTCAGCAAGTAAGGGATATCATTTATACTTACAGGAAGCCTTCCACAAGATGCTCTTATGCTTTCAAGTGGAAAAGGTTTACCATATGGTGTTCGCAGAAGGGTCTTAACCCCCTTGCGATACCTCTGGAATCATTACTGGAGTATCTCCTTCATTTATCCAATGCAGGACTTAAGACTAACTCAGTAAGAGTCCATTTGAGTGCTATTGCAGCTTCTTTCAAGCCTCTAAATGGACAACCCATTTCCTCCCATCCTCTTATAGCAAGATTTATGAGAGGCCGCCTTCTAACTAAGCCTCCCATTAGGCCACCACCGGTGGCATGGGACTTAAACCTGGTTCTTGGTCAGCTCATGAAGCCACCTTTCGAACCCTTAGCTACTACCTCATTGAAATTCCTTTCTTGGAAGGTTATCTTTCTCATTGCAATCACATCAGCACATCGCATCAGTGAGTTGCCGGCACTAGTGGCTGATCCACCTTATACAAGGTTCCATCATGACAAGGTAGTCCTTAGGACTCATCCACACTTTATGCCAAAGGTGGTCTCGCCTTTCCATCTAAACCAAGCAGTCTACCTGCCTGTGATTTTTCCAAGGCCTCATGCATCAAATGCAGAAAGGAATCTTCATACTTTGGACTGTAAAAGAGCTTTAGCCTTTTACTTACAAAGAACACAGCAACATAGAAAGTCCTCTCAACTCTTTGTTGCTTTTGATCCTTCTCATTTTGGACTTCCAGTCTCCAAGAGAACACTGTCCAACTGAATTGCTCAGTGCATTTCCTTTGCCTGTCAGAGTAAGAATCTTCCTCTAGAGGGCCATGTCACAGCTCACAATGTGAGAGCCGTGGCAGCCTCAATGGCTCATCTGCACTCTGTGTCTATCGACGACATCTGTTGAGCAGCCACTTGGGCCTCGGTTCATACCTTCACAGCCCATTACTGCTTGGACAAGGACTCCCGCCGGGATGCCTTGTTTGGTCAGGCTGTTCTCCAACACCTGTTCCATACTTAATCAACTCCTACCCACCATCCCTGGTTGGATGCCAGAGATCCATGGGGGGAAGTGGAGCCCTTTCACAGGGACACACAACTTCTGGGGTCTCTCCCTGGCATC
The DNA here is from genome assembly GCA_033557465.1 of Ichthyophis bannanicus. Taxonomy (NCBI): domain Eukaryota; kingdom Metazoa; phylum Chordata; class Amphibia; order Gymnophiona; family Ichthyophiidae; genus Ichthyophis; species Ichthyophis bannanicus. Next base: position 156,179,012 of record CM066032.1, on the reverse strand, counting down.
TAAAGCTAGGGAGTCCCCATATGTGAAGACTACATTCCTGCTTGTTCCTGGAAATAGCATAGTTACTCACCTGTAACAGGTGATCTCCGGGAACAGCAGGAATTTAGTCTTCACAATCCACCCACCTCCCCTAGGAGTTGTATCTCTCTATTTATCTCTTTCTCTTTCCCTCTCTCTCTCTTTGTCTCAGCTTTAAACTCAACTGGAGAGAGGCAGTTGGGAAAGGCAGGAAGACAGCACGCAGGCGCTGTGGGATGCTCCCAAAAGCTTTCTAATTGGACGCTGGGGAGCGTTCCCGCACAGGCTCCGTCAATACCGACGATACCCATATGTGAAGACTAAATTCCTGCTGTTCCCGGAGATCACCTGTTACAGGTGAGTAACTATGCTTTATACAGTTTTTCAATTTTCTGGTTATTGATTTCCTGGGGTTTCCACTTGCTTTAGCATTTTGAAAGGTTAAACAGCTGTTCCCTAAGCATTCCACCTCACCCACAGTTTTATAAACTTCTCTCATATTCCCTCTGTTGTCTCCTTTCCAAGCTGAAGAGTCCATACCTGTTTAGCCTTTCTTCCTAAAGGAAGTGTTCCATCCTCTTTATCATCTTTGTTGCCCTTCTCTGAACCTTTCCTAGCTGTGGCATCTCCTTTATGAGATGGGGAGACCAGAACGGCACAGATAGTTCCTTTCACTTAAAGAAGGTTTTGCCAATACCAAGAGAAATGAAGGGAGGCATGAAGGGAAGTTGAAATGGCAATGCACTAGAATCGGTTTTGTTTCTCTTTGTCCTCCCCCTGAGTCTGCCTCTCCTGAAATCTCCTATTGATATTTCTCCTGGCTTAATCTCGTCATTATCTTCTCCTTGCTAACATGCTTGACATATGGCTTTGTCTCTGTTTCTTTATATTCTGAGAGATTCCCCAAAATAATTAGTCATTGTTTTAAGAGCTAATTTTATAACAGGACACCTGTTCTATAAATGTCAAATAGACGCCTATGTTTCTTTATAAGATAGATTCCAAGATCCAGCCCTAATAATGTGCAAATGCCGACACACAAATTTACACTTGCCTTGAAGTTGTAAGTATACTGGTGTATTCTACGCGTGTGCCCGCATATCTGCTCTTCTAAAGCTGTATCTCTGAGAACGGCTACATGCAGATAGTGTAAAAGTTCTTTCATTTTTATTATCCAATGATTTTATGCTTACACATATGTAATAGAGTATTGTTTTTAATCTCTAGTTTATCTGTTGGAATAATGGTGCCGAGGAAGGACTGGATGCAGTTCACACCTTTCTCAGAAGTTCAAAGCAAGTTACATTCAGGTACAGTTGTATTTTCCTAAGCTGAGAGGGCTTATAATTAATCTAACAAGCCAATGCAGAAAACTGACATGGACTTTAAACACAAATAATGCCACTTCTAAGCTTAATTACTGCCATAGCCAAATGCAGAAAAGAGATGGACGCGCGCGTAAACAGAAAAGGAAAAACAAGCACACAATTAATGCCGAGTGTTTAATTTAAACATAGAAACACAGAAACATGACTGCAGAAAAAGACCACATGGCCTATCTAGTCTGCCCTTCCATATCAGCCACTATGACAGTCCCCTTTTTACCTTTAGAGATCCTCTGTGTTTGTCCCATGCTTTCTTGAATTCAGATATTGTCCTCATCTCTACCACCTCCACTGGGAGACTATTCCATGCATCTACAACTCTTTCTGTAAAGAAATATTTCTGTATATTACTCCTGAATCCACCCCCTTTCACTCTCATCCCATGTCCCCTCATAGCAGAGCTTGCTTTCAATCGAAAGAGGCTCTCCTCCTGTGCATGTATGCCAAAGGGGTATTTAAAAGTTTCTATCATATCTCCTCCATCCCTCCTTTCCTCTAACATATACATATTAAGATCTTTAAGTCTGTCCACATATGCTTTATAACGAAGCCCACTAACCATATTAGTAGCCACCCTCTGCACCAACTCTATCCTTTTGAAGGTGCGGTCTCCAAAATTGCACGCAATACTCCAAAAGAGGTCACACCAGAGATTTATACAGAGGCACTATCATCTCCTTTTTTTCTGCTGGCCATTTCTCTCCCTGTGCACCCAAACATCCTTCTGGCTTTCATCATTGCCATTTCTACCTACTTAGCCACTATAAGATTGTTAGAAAAAATTACTTCTAGGTCCCGTTCTTCTTTCGTGAACAGACGTACTTCGCCCCCTACACTGTACCGCTCCCTTGGATTTTTGCAGCCCAAATGCATGACCAGCATTTTTTAGCATTAAATCTTAGCTGCCAAGTTCTTGACCATTCTTCAAGCTTAGCTAGATCCCTCATCATGTTATCTACTCCATCCTGGGTATCAGCTCTATTGCAGATTTTGGTATCATCCGCAAAGAGCCAAACCTTACCCAACAGCCCTGTCATAATATCACTAACAAAGATGTTAAAAATAACCTGAGCAAGGACAGATCCCTGCATACACCACTGGTAACATCCTTCTCCTCAGAGTGAGCTCCATTTACATGTACCCTTTGTCACCGCCCACTCAACCAATTTCTAACCAAGTCAGTCACTTATGGGTCCATTCCTAGGGTGCTCAATTTGTTTATAAGTTGCCTGTACACTACATCTAGGGCTCTACCTTGGTCCATCTCTCTGGTCACCCAATCAAAGAAATCAATCAGATTTGTCTGACAAGAACTGCCTCTGGTAAACCTATGCTGTTGCTGACCCTGCAATCCATTGGACTCCAGAAACCTCACTATTCTGTTTTAGCAGCATTTCCAATAATTTACTCACCACAGAGGTCAGACTAACTGGACTGTAGTTTTCTTCCACTTTTGTATAAAGGGACCACATGTGCCTTTCTCCAGTCCTCCGGGACCACTCCCAACTCTAAGGCAGCATTGAAAAGGTTAGTCAGTGGAGCCACTAGAATGTCCCCAAGTTCCTTCAATATTCTCTGATGTATCCCATCCGGCCCCGTCACTTTGCTTTTAGTTTAACTAGTTCCTCACGAACACAGTCTTCTGAAAATCATTCAAGATCCCCATCACTTCTGTTCCTATTTGTGGGTGTTTTCTGAGGTTCTGCTCCTGGCCCTGCAAACATTGAACAAAAACATTTGTTAAGCAATTCCACTTTTTCCTCATCAACGCCTACATATTCCTCACCTTCACCCTTGAGTCTGACAATTCCACTTTTGCACCCCCTCCTCTCACTAACACATCTGAAAAATGTCTTATCCCCCCATTTTATTGCATTGGCTATTTCTTCTTCTTTTTGCTTTCTTGACTATTCTCCTAGCTTCTCTAAGTTTTTCCAAATATAGATGCTTGTCGTTCTCTTTCTGTGATCTCTTGTATTTCATGAATACCTCCCTCTTTTTCTTCACCTTTTCAGCTACTTCTTTTGAGAACCATAGTACCTCTTTTTCCCTTTATATTTATTTACCTAACAAAAAGGTCTGTTACCCTTAAAACATCCCCTTTGTTTTGCCCATTGCTGTTCCCATCCCAATTCCCATCCCACTAATGACTTCTTGAGGTATTGTCCCATCTCTGTAAAGTTAGTTTTCTTGAAGTCTAAGATCCTTGCTTTTAAATGGCTTTTATCAGCCCTAGTCCTAATACTTAACCACACCATCTGGTGATCACTGGATGCGAGATGATCCCCCCACTGACATCAGAAACTCTTTCCCCATTGGTAAGCACCAAGTCTAGTATGCCCCCTTCACGTGTGGGTTCTGTTACCAGTTGCCGGAATAATTCTCCCTGTAGAGAATCCAGGACCTCCTTACTTCTAGGTGATACCGCAGCATGGATGTGCCAGTCAACATCCGGCATATTGAAATCACCTATCAGTAGCACTTCTTCTTTCATGGCAATACTGCGTATGTCTTCTATTAAATCTATGTCCATTTCTTCTTCCTGTGAGGGAGAGCTATATATTTATCTATTTAGTAGTACTTTTTTATTACACCAATGCAAATGGATTCCCCTTTCCCTCTTTCTAGTTTAACCCACAGTACCTCCTTGCTCCCTTTTAAGCCCTGTAATTCTATAGCTTTAATAATATTTTTTACATAAAATGCCACTCCTCCTCCTCTTCTTCCTACCTTGTCCTTCCTGAATAAAGTATAGACCGTTATAATTACATCCCAATCATGGTTATCCGTGAACCATGTCTCTAACCGCGACTAAATCCAAGTCAGCCTCAACATCTGGATTTTATTTCCCATACTACGGGCATTTATACTCACCACTTTCCAGATGTTGCCTCTTTTACCAATTTCTACAGACTTATTTAATGTTTCACTTACCTGGGGGCTTTCTTCACCCATCCCCAACGAATCTAGTTTAAAGCCCTCTTTAGTAGGTTAGCCAGTCTGCTCTGGTAGACACTTCTCGTCCCTTCTTGGACTGATGGATGCCATCTCTGCTCTGCAGCCCTTGGAAAATCATCCAGTGGTCCAGGAAACCAAAATGTTCTCTGACACCATCCATGCATTCATCTCCAGGATGTGAGGGTAAAGGTTGAAGCAGAGAAGCTCAACAGGGAGGATTGAAAAGAACACCACCTGCACACCTATCTGCTTCACCCTCTGTACCAGAGGCATGAAGTCATTTTTGATAAGTTGAGGGGTACCTAGCAGTATCGTTTGTGCCAACATAGATGAGCAACATTGGATAATAGTTAGGCTTGATAAGTCTCTACAAACTCTCTGTAACATCTCTGATTTTGGCACCTGGCAGACAGTGCACCTCTCTGGACATCAAGTCTGGCCAGCAGATGGACATCTCAGAATTTCTCAGAAGAGAGTCACCAATCATCACTGCTCTTCACTTTCTTGTGGTCATGGATTCTACAACTTTGGGGTGCTCGAGCTCTGCATCTTTCTTTTCCTAGAATGTTTTCACATCCTTCACTTCCAGGCTTGCATACTGGTTCTGTGGGCTTTGGTGACTCTTGTCCAATTCTCTTCATTCTGTAGTCTCCCATCTTCACCTCTGTTGGACAGCTTGGATGTTTCAAGAAATATCTCATCAATGTGGTGTTCGCTGTCTTGAATGCTTCTCAGCCTCACCACCTCTTCTCTACTTATTTCATGAGGGCTTCAGCTTGTAGGCATCCTGCACATGGAACTGGTCCTTCAACTGGCATCTGTCTGGACAGAGGCAGAATCTGCAATGGGGGCAACAGCTTTGGCAATATGATTTTTCCCAGCCATCGCTCAGTTGGTGGATCTTTGGTACCTGTTGAAGTAAATGAGAGAGACATACCAAAGTCCCTAACTTTTCCTCAGCTGTCCTTTAACAGAAAAAGCAGTTAACCTCTTTTTATGTGTATTCTAACAGTGCTCTCCTATGTCCCTGTGTGTAGCCCCACTTCCTTGCAATACAGTTATCACAATTTACTAATGTAAAGTAGTAATAGTGTCTGAGGACTACAGATCAATTACCTAATTAAAGCACCTTAAAGAATGGCTAATTCTCCCTGGACTAGGAGGATGCGTCGGCCACACTGAAGTCAAGAGTTCCCAATTATGTCTTAAATTGTAAATAGTTACCCTGTTATCCAAGTTGCATTACCTGTTAAACTGTAAACACAAAGTACCATCGGAAATGTGTATATTATTGTTCATTGTAAACCGCACTGATGCTGAATAGCGCGGTATAAAAGAGACTCTAATAAATAATAATAAATAATAATGTCATCCGACGGCGCCGAGGACGGAGTGCTCTCCAATAGCTCAGAAAGGCTTTCTGAGCATGCTCCTGTATCCCCACCCCCTGGGCCTGCCCCTACCTGGCACAGTTTTTGCTTCATCCGCCCTGCCTGCAGGACAGAACTATAATCTTCAGGAATTTCTCTCCTCCTCCGAGAGCGCAGCAAACAAGGTCCCAAAAGCAAAAAAGGACAAACCAGCAGGGAAGGAAAACAGCGAAAAGAAGGCAGCATCCTGCAGCAAAGAGATGAGCAACGTGGATGCCGCCAGCTTGGCGGCGTCCGGGACTCCCTCCACCTCGGTGACTTCCTTGGCGGCCCACAAGTGCCCCCTGGATACATCCACTACTGCTCACCCGCCGTGAGCCTACCCCTGGCAAAGGATCAACTGCTGCCATTTCCGGGAGCCCCTCCGGTCCTCTGTCTCCTGCCCGGCAGCCTCCCCGCACTAGAAAGAGCAGCTGCAAAGAAGCTCCGCCCAGCACTGATGTCACAAAATGTCACTCTCGCGCTGACGATGGATCTACGGCGCGCCGGACTCCTCCCCGCTCCAGCCCCTCTCTGCAAGGCAAGGATCACAGCTCCCACAGCCTCCGTGCCACAGAGCACCATGCCGAAGACAGCCACGGCAAACACAAGAGGAAATGGCAGAACAGCTCCAGCAGCAGAGACTCATCCCGCAGCCAGCACAGAAGCAGGAAACACCACAGATCTCGCTCCTCGCGATCACGCTCCAGCACCCCATCTACATCAGCCCAGCACCGCAGGCCATCAGGAAATGCCAGCAAGAAGCCAAAGGACGCCCTGTACATTACCAGAGACAGGCAGCAACCTAAGGACACCCAACCTGAGCTCATCGAGCTTCTGTCCAAACTTATTGCACAGCGTGAATCCACTGCGACCCCCAGACTTGCTTCACATTCTCCGGACCCCCCAGGCGCTACTGACCTCTGTCTTCAAGATCTACCTCCCTGGGCATAACCCCCCGGACACGTTCTCTGCCCAGATCACCTGTGCTTCCAGACTTTTCCCCGGAACCACTGACAGACAGCGATGAAGAGCACGCAGCAGGACTGTCCCCCTCCAGCCTCTCCAATCACTCTTACAGCAAGGGGTGCTCCCGCTCGCCCTCACCTGCACCAGCACCACCACCTCTGCCACCTTCTCCACCAGAGGACCTGACCTATCCCAAGTTTCTACAAAAAATATCTACTCGCCTGGCTCTTTCGCCCACGGACACACCAGACCCTAGGAATGAGGTCCTCGGCCTTCTCAAGTTCCTCAACACTCCCAGGTCCATCATCTCCTTCCTGGTACATCACTTGCTGCTGGAAAGCCTCACCAAACTTTGGCAAACCCCAGCTTCCAGCGCAACCACCTTGCAGAGACTTGAAGCTAAATACCAAGTCACCCCTGTGCCAGGATTCGACAAGGCTCAACTCCCCCACCAATCCATCGTGGTGGAATTGGCATTGAAACACAGCAAAAGCACACGTACCCACGCCAACGCAATTGCCCCCCCCCCCCCCCCCGGGCAAGGACTGTAAACTCCTGGATGACTCTGGTAAAAAGACATTCCAATCAGCATGCTGAGCGCGAAAATTGCCTCGCACTCCTTCCAACAGGTGCTATACCTGGACACGATACTCGATAACTGCAAGGAAGCAATCGAAGGGCTCAACACAGACACCAAAGCCCCCTTCCAGCCTATCCTAAATGACCTGAAAGAATGTGGAAAACACCTCATCCATGCTGCCTTCGACTCGGCGGCTAGGACAGCCGCAAATGGAAATGCCTCCAGACACTGGGCTTGGCTCCAAGCCTCGGGACTTCGAGAAGACACGCACGAGAGGCTTGCAGACGCGCCATGCACGGGGGACAACCTCTTCGGGGAAAAAGTCAAAGAAACTGTGGATGACATGAAGGACCGCTGCTCCACCCTCAAAACCTTAGCCTCCGAAGGCATGGAGCGCAACCCCAACTCGTGAAACAAGCAAGGTGCGTACCAGCGCAGGCCCTACGCATCGTCCAAACGCTACCAGCCTTACCAGAAGTGGCAACCACAGCGCCCCAAACAGCAGTACCAAATCATCCCTACCAGCAAAAACCACGACAGAAGGACCACAGACAACAAAAACATCCTCCTTCATCTTCAGGGAAGAGCACACCTTCCTTTTGACGCTCCACCGAGCAGGACCCCACAGGTGGGGGGGGGTGCCTCTCTGCGTTCATAGGAGCCTGGGACAACATCACCACTGACTTATGGATCCTGCAGATCATCCGTACAGGCTACAGGATGTGCTTCTCCAAGACTCCAGCCCGACACTCACACCCCTCCAACCACACACCGGCAAACTCATACCCACCATGGCAGCGGAGATCTGCTACCTCCTGACATCACGGGCCATCGAGACAGTACCTCCGACTCAGCGGGGATATGGGTTCTATTCAAGGTATTTTCTCATACCCAAGAAATCTGGGGGCCTCTGCCCCATCCTCAACCTCAGGGGCCTCAACAAATTCATCCGAAAGGAGTGTTTCTGGATGTACTCACTGGGATCCATCCTACCGCTACTACAACCTCACCATTGGCTGGCCTCGCTGGACCTACAAGATGCCTACGCCCACATTCCCATCCACCGCTCACACAGACAGTTCCTGCATTTCCACTTCGCGGACCAACACTACAAGTACCATGTACTCCCTTTTGGTCTCTCCCCGGCACCAAGGGTTTTCACAAAATGCGTAGCCGTGGCGGCAGCCCATCTACAGAGAACAGGAGTTTACATCTTCCCATACCTCGACAACTGGCTCATCTCGGCACCTTCGCAAGACAAAGCTCACAGAGCGGTGAGGGACACCGTATCGCTGTTGTCGACGCTGGGATTCCTCATCAATTTCCAGAAGTCCCAGCTCCACCCCATGCAGACCCTGGAGTTCATCGGAGCCTTCCTCCACATGACTTGGGCAAAGGCATTCCTGCCCGCACTAAGAGCGGAGGCCATCACTACACTCTCCATGGCCATTGCCAAGGCCAACAGTGTATCGGCCAGAACTATGCTTCGCCTCCTGGGCCACATGTCTGCAACTACACAGGTACTGCCGCATGCCAGGCTCCACATGAGAGCCGTACAGTGGCACCTGAGAAAGAGCTGGAACCAAAAAAGACAGCCTATGTCCGCAAGAATCAGCATCGACAACAGGACACGAAGCGCCCTCCGCTGGTGGCTTCTCAAGGAAAATCTGGGCCAAGGAAAGCCCTTTCAAGTGCCCCACCACGACATGGTCCTGACCACAGACGCATCCAACATGGGCTGGAGAGCGCATCTCAACCACCTGAGCACACAACCGAGGTGGACAGAGACCGAATTCAACCTGCACATCAACCTACTCGAGCTCCGTGCAATCCGCTATGCCCTCCAAGCCTTCTCGAAATGGGTACACGGAAGAACCCTACGGGTTCAAACCGACAACCAAGTAGCAATGTTCTACATAAACAAGCAAGGGGGCATGGGGTCACTACCCCTCTGCAGGGAGGCCCTCCAAACTTGGACACTCGTACTCCGCTTGGACTGCCAGCTGCAAGCGGTCTACCTCCCCGGTACAGACAACCAGCTAGCAAACAAGCTAAGCCGCCAGCTACTACGATACGAATGGTCCCTCAATGAACAGGCGGCAGAATCCTTATTCCGGCAATGGGGCCATCCACACCTGGACCTCTTCGCTCTCCCCTCCAACACCAAGTGCCAGCAGTTCTGCTCCCGACACCCGTCGCAAAGGAGGACAGCTGCAGATGCCTTCGACCTACACTGGGGGGAGTTCAAACTCCCATATGCCTACCCCCCCCCCCCCACTCCACTGATCTCCAAGGTGCTGCAGAAGATTATACACGACGGGGCCACAGTCATTCTTGTTGCTCCCTTCTGGCCCAGGCAGATGTGGATCCCCATTCTGCGTGAGCTCTCGGACAGGGCACCCATCAAGCTACCCCTGAGACCAGGCCTCATCACCCAGGACGATGGGAGCACCCTCCATCCCAACCTGGACACTCTCGCACTGACTGCCTGGAACTTGAAAGGTCACAGTTAACCTCCATGGTAGAGGTTCAGCGATTCATCCTCACGGCACGTTGGGACTCCACACGCCGCTCCTACGCCATAAAGTGGAAGCGCTTCGACACCTGGTGTATGTGGAGGAGGGCCTCCATCCAATCTCCTGCCCCCTCCCGCAAATCCTGCGCTACCTGATCACCCTCGTACACATGGGACTCAAAGCGTCATCCATAAAAGTGCACCTATCAGCCATCGCAGCTTTCCACGACCCTGTGGAAGATGGTCCAGTCTCCACCCATCATTTAACCACCAGGTTCATGAAAAGACTCACCAACCTACACCCCCAGTTACAGAAGCCGGTACCGCAGTGGGACCAACCCAGTGTCCTCAACATGCTCACAGAGAGTCCTTTCGAGCCTTTGGACAAGGCACCGCTGAAGTTCCTCTCCTGGAAAACCCTCTTCCTGATTGCAGTCACCTCGGCCAGACGAGTCAGCGAACTACAAGCCCTTGTAGCACACCAACCATACACAATCCTTCACAAGGATCAAGCCTCGCTACGGACCCACCTGAAATTTGTACCCAAAGTGGTATCGACCTTCCATGTCAATCAAAGCATCGAGATCCCGGATTTCTACCCAGAGCTGCATGCCAACGTGGAAGAAAGCCTCCTACACACCCTCGACTGCATACGGGTGCTGCGTACCTACCTAAGCCACATGCAGGGACACCGCACAGGCCTGCAGCTCTTTGTCTCCTTCGACCCAGCCAGACTGGGCCATCCCATCATGAAAAGGACACTCTCCCGCTGGATCTCGGCATCCATCTTCATCTGCTACTCCCAAGCCAGGGCCAAAATGCCTGCTATGGCCCACGCACACCAACTTAGGGCTGTGACGACCACGATAGCCAATCTCCATGCCTTGCCCTTACAGCATATCTGCAAGGCCGCCACGTAGTCCTCAGTACACACTTTCCAGCAGCACTACTGACTGGACCAGCTGCTCCACTCCAACTTCTCCTTTGGGCGGACCGTCCTGAGCACAAGCACCAACACGGGACAATTGACAGCCTCGGCCCCTTAACAGGCATGCCTCCAGCACAAAGACTGCCACTGCTGTGCATAATGTCATGTGTGCTGCCTGAATATGTTTTGTTATGGGTGCTGCCATGAGTATGTTCTGTTCTTTCATGGTTATGATTGTTGATGTTAACACAATCATGCTTGTTTAAAAGTGATTCCACTGATTAAATGTAAATCCAGTTTGACAATCACTTGCTTCCGACCACTTTGTACTACTCACATCATGCCTAAGGGCCCGTCCGCCCGCAGCCTGTGGCCTATGGCTCACTAGTGAGTCACCAGGTGTGGCTGACGCATCCTGCTAGTCCAGGGAGAAAGTGGGGTTACTTACCTGTAACGTAGGTTCTCCTTGAACAGCAGGATAAGTCAGCCACACATTCCCACCCACCTCCCCTGTGGATGGCTCTCAGCTATCCAGGACTACCTTAGGCCTGCTAACTACCGGCCGGGACTCCTCTCTTGGCACAAACTGAGCCAGGTAGGGGCGGGCCCAGGGGTGGGGATACAGGAGCATGCTCAGAAAGGCTTCACCTTTCTGAGCTATTGGAGAGCACTCCATCCTCAGTGCCATCGGATGATGTTACCAGGTGTGGCTGACTTATCCTGCTGTCCAAGGAGAACCTACGTTACAGGTAAGTAACCCCGCTTTTTGTCAACAAGTTAATTGGGGAGTTGCCTTATATAGCAAGAATTCTCACCTGGGGTGGGTGTGAATTGGGGTGGGTAGGGAGGAATCTAACACCTGATGAGGTCTGTGAGTTCAAAAAGCTTGCTTTAAATGGAAGGTTAGAAAATGGAAACAATGAACTCTAACAGCAGAGCTTTACCCAACACCACAAAAAATTCCCCTTTTACAATACAAAACAGTGATAAAGCGGTATATAAGACTAAGAAATAAATAAATACAGCACCAGAAAAAGAATTGCCTATTAAAAATGAAGATCAAAACCCCTTTAAGACTCTCAGGCAGAGAGCTTGTATTTAAAAGTCACATGCTATTACCTGCTTGCAAATGAACTGCACATAATAAAATGGTATGCTAATATTGCCTATGCCTAATGCAGAGAAACACGTAGAGGATTTTGCAACCAGCCTTAGTGTCAATATCTCTATGCCTGGTCTTGAAGTGGCATAAACATCTAGTGCATGCCCCCCGACAGTATTTTGACAGCATCGGGTACTTTCCCCGAAGCCTGGATCATCTGAGGAGAAATATCAAACTTCCCCTCCGATGATCCAGGCATTAGGGAAAACACCCCCATGCCATCAAAATACTGTCAAGGGGCTGGTGCCCCTGACAGAAAGCAAATCTCTGGTGATCCAGAAGCCCCAGTTTTCTCCCACCCAGCCACCCAACCAAAAATAACCCTGGTGGCCCAGCAGCCCTGAACCCCAACCACTCCCCCTCACCTGGTATCCAAATGCGTGAGCGCTTCCCACATGCTCCCACTCTTGAACTACCATGGTGGCGCCTGGCCCAGTGTGCTGCATTCTGGGATACACCAGGAAGAATCAGACAGCCATATACTGTAACATGCCTTATATGGCCGTCTGACCCCTCCCGGTGCATCCCAGGATGCACCAGGCGGGAGCAGGTGCTAGCATTTTTCAAGATGGTGGCACAAGAATAGGAGCACGTGAGCAGTACACCCACTCATTTGTAAAAGTACCGAGCGGGGGATGCGGGGCCACTGGGCCACCAGGGTTATTTTTGATTGCCTAGGTGGAGGATCGGGGATGCTGAGCCACCAGTGATTTGCTTTCTGTAGGGGGCACAGCCCCCTGACAGCATTTTAATGGCATCAGGGGCTTTCCCCGATGCCGGGTTCATTTCCCCTCAGATGATCCAGGCATCAGAGAAAGCCTCTAATGCCATCAAAATACTGTCAGGGTTTATATGTAAATTAGCCACATGGTGCCCTTGTAGTTTAAATTTCATAAGAAGTTAGAGCCTAGCAGCAGCTAAGAGCTATAATTTAAATCAAATCAGAATTTAGCTTACCCCAGCAGCACAAGACAGGGTACTGTGTAGCAGCCCTCTTTTAATAAGTGTTATTTCCCTCCCTCCCCTGGGATAATCGTAGCTTTATAGGTACTTACACATCTTAAAAGACAGGAGGTGCTCTCAGGTGAAGCTCATTATCCAAATCATTCATACACTAAGGACCTGAGATTAGTTAAGCTTCAGGTGAACAAGGTATATTACACGTATTAGGTACAGTTTTATTAGTATAAATATCCATAGCAACCCTTAGTAAGTAAAGAACTTAGATCTCAACACAAACTTAAAACTAAGAGGCAGACAGCAGTCCAGCAGCGGGATGGGGGCTTTCCAGTCTTTTGCATTGAGTGTCACATGTATGATTTCCTCCCAGTTGGTGAGAGGTCTTACGTGTGCACTAGGTGCAAGGAGCTCTTTGCTCTCAGGGAACGAGTCCGTTCTCTAGAGGCTAAAGTAGCAGACTTGGAAAGCATAAGACTGACAGAGAGGTACATAGACGAGACCTACAGGGATATAGTCCTGAAGTCCCACCTCCAGTCTGGCAGCATCCCTGTTACCATGGAGGAGAGAGGTCACGTGACAGGAGAGCATCACCCTGGTGTGGCAGGAAGTGATTCTGTAACTAGGACCTGTCCTCCAGGTGATGTAAAACCCTCTCGCACCGAGGAAGTTTCTCCAGGGCCATGTGCCCATGAGGGAAGGGTTAGGACAGCCGTTATAGTTGGTGATTCGATCATTAGGCATGTAGATAGCTGGGTGGCTGGTGGACGTGAGGATCGCCTGGTAACATGCCTGCCTGGTGCGAAGGTAGCAGACCTCATGCGCCACCTAGATAAGGTCTTAGATAGTGCTGGGGAGGAGTCTGCTGTCTCGGTACATGTCGGTACCAATGACATAGGAAAATGTGGTAGGGAAAATGTGGTAGGGAGGTTCTGGAGGCTAAATTTAGGCTTTTAGGTAGGAAGTTGAAATCCAGAACTTCCAGGGTAGCATTCTCCGAAATGCTTCCTGTTCCACGCGCAGGAACCAAAAGGCAGGCAGAGCTCCGGAGTCTCAATGTGTGGATGAGACAATGGTGCAGAGATGAGGGTTTTGGATTTGTTAGGAACTGGGGAACATTCTGGGGAAAGGAGGGGCTCTTCCGAAGGGATGGGCTTCACCTTAACCAGGATGGAACCAGGCTGCTGGCATTAACCTTTAAAAAGGAGATAGAGCAGCTTTTAAACTAGATATTAGGGGAAAGCCGACAGTCGCCCAAGAGCGGATGGTTCGGAAGAATGTATCTTTGAAGGATACTACCAAAAGCAGAGAGGTTCCACAAAAGAGTAAAGTAGCCCAAATGCCCTCAAGTATGGAGCAGACTGAGCTTAAAGATCCCAAATTACCCATGTCTAACAATAGCCAAATTTAATATGAGTAAAATACATTCTCTAAAATGCTTGTATGCAAATGCTATAAGTCTAAAAAATAAGATAGGAGAGTTAGAATATATAGCACTAAATGAAAGGTTAGATATGATTGGAATATCAGAGACATGGTGGAAGGAGGACAACCAGTGGGACACTGTGATACCTGGGTACAAACTATATCGTAATGATAGTGCTGATCAAATTGGTGGAGGGGTTGCTCTCTGTTAGAGAGGGCATTGAGTCAGAAAGGATTAAAGTTTTGCAGGAAACAAAATCTGCTGTAGAATCTATATGGATTGAAATTCCATGTAAAAGGGGGAAGGCAATGGCAGTGGGGGTGTACTATCGAGCGCCTTGCCAGAATGACCAAAGATGGGTCTTTATCTGCCGTCATATACTATGTTACTATGTTACTATGAAATGCTCAAAGAAATCAAGGAAGCTAACAAAAGTTACAGTGCAGTAATAATAATGGGTGATTTCAACTACCCCGGTATCGACTGGGTCAGTGTCACGTCAGGACATGCTAGGGAGATAAAGTTCCTAGATGAAATAAATGACTGCTTCTTGGAGCAGCTGGTTCATGAACCGACCAGAGGGGAAGCCATATTAGACCTAGTCCTTAGTGGAACACCAGATCTAGTGCAAGAGATAAGGTTGTTGGGGCCACTTGGCAATAGTGATCATAGCATGATCGCCTTTGATTTAATTAGTGGAGGAGGGATAGTAAGGAAATCCACAGTACTACCTTTTAACTTTCGAAAGGGAAACTATGATAAAATGAGGAAAACAGTTAAGAAAAAACTAAAAGGAGCAGTTGCAAAGGTTAAAGACGAACATAAGGCTTGGCTGTTGTTGAAAAATACTATCTTGGAAGCCCAGACCAGCTGTATTCCATGCTTTAAGAAAAGTGGAAGGAAGTCCAAAAAACTGCCAGCATGGTTTAAAGGTGAGGTCAGAGAGGCTGTTGCCAAAAAAGCATCTTTCAGGAAATGGAAAAAAGAGCCAAACGACACAACCTGGAAACAGCACAAGCACTGGCAAGTCAAATGCAAGGCATTGATAAGGCAGGCAAAGGGAGAATTTGAGAAGAAGCTTGCTGCGGAAGCAAAAACGCGAAGTAAAGACCTTTTCAAGTACATTCGTAGCAAAAAACCTGTGAGAGAGTCAGTTGGTCCATTAGATGATAAAGGGGTTAAAGGAGCACTAAGAGGCGACAAGGCGATAGCGGAGAGATTGAATGAATTCTTTGCTACAGTCTTTACTGAGGAAGATGTAGGGATGTTACCCATGACTGAAGCGGTATTTAAAGGTGCGGAAGAATTGAAGGAAATATCGATACATCGGGAAGATGTATTACAACTATTAGATAAACTGAAGAGTAGCAAATCACCTGGGCCGGATGGTATACATCCAAGGGTGTTGAAAGAACTGAAATATGAGATTGCAGACCTGCTATTAGTAATCTGTGAACTATCATTAAAATCATCTCTAATACCTGAAGATTGGAGGATCGCCAATGTAACACCAATTTTTAAAAAGGGTTCCAGGGGTGATCCGGGAAACTACAGACCGGTGAGCCTGACATCAGTACCGGGAAAAATGGTAGAAACCATCATAAAGAATAAAATTAGTCAGCATGTAGATAGTCATGACCTAATGGGAGACAGCCAACATGGCTTTAGACAAGGAAGATCTTGTCTTACTAATCTGTTATGTTTTTTTGAAGGAGTGAATAATCAGGTGGACAAAGGTGAGTCGGTTGATATTGTGTATCTGGACTTTCAGAAAGCCTTTGACAAGGTCCCTCATCAGAGACTTTTGGCAAAACTAAAGAGTCATGGGATAGGAGGCAGTGTACTATTGTGGATCAGGAACTGGTTAAAAGATGGAAAGCAGAGGGTAGGGCTAAATGGCCAATTTTCCCAATGGAGAAAGGTGAATAGTGGTGTACCCCAGGGATCTGTGCTGGGTCTGCTGCTTTTTGACATAGTCATAAATGACCTGGAAAGTGGAATAATGAGTGAGGTTATCAAATTTGCAGATGACACAAAACTATTTAAAGTTGTTAAAACCCAAGAGGATTGTGGAAAATTGCAAGAGGATCTTGATAAATTGGAAGACTGGGCATCAAAATGGCAGATGAAATTTAATGTGGACAAGTGCAAGGTTATGCACCTAGGGAAGAACAACCCAAACTATGGTTACACGATGCAAGGTTCCACATTAGGAACCACCACCCAGGAAAAGATTTAGGCGTCATTGTGGATACTATGTTAAAACCCTCGGCCCAGTGTGCAGCAGCGGCCAAGAGAGCAAATAGAATGCTAGGTATGATAAGGAAAGGAATGGAAAATAAAACAAAAGATATTATAATGCCTCTATATCGTTCCATGGTGAGACCGCACCTTGAATATTGTGTGCAATTCTGGTCGCCGTATCTTAAAAAGGATATAGCGATTTTAGAAAAGGTTCAGAGAAGAGCCACCAAAATGGTAAAGGGGATGGAAGGATACTCCTATGAAGAAAGGCTAAAAAGGTTGGGGCTCTTTAACCTGGAAAAGAGACGGCTGAGGGGAGATATGATAGAAGTCTATAAATTAATGAACGGAGTGGAACGGGTAAACATAGATCGATTGTTTACCTTATCAGAATATAGAAAGACTAGGGGACATGCACTGAAGCTACAGGGTAAACTATTTAAGACTAATAAAAGAAAATATTTTTTCACTCAACATGTAATCAAACTCTGGAATTTGTTACCGGAGGATGTAGTAAAGGCTGTTAGTGTAGCTGGGTTTAAAAAAGGTTTGGACAAGTTCCTGGAGGAAAGGTCCATAAACCATTATTAAGAAAGGACCCAGGATATCAATGCTTGAACCAATACAAGCATTGTGGAACCTGTGTCCCTTGGGGAAACTGCTAGGTACATATGACCTAGATTGGCCACTGTTGGAAACAGAATACTGGGCTTGATGGACCTTGGTCTGACCCAGTATGGCATATCTTATGTTCTTATGTTCTTATGTTGTTGCTCTAGGAGAGCATGCCAAAGTTGCACCGACTTCTGTGTGCATGTGTTTAGCTTGTTTTCCCAGTTTAACGCTGCCATTTGCACACAATTTAATGGGTGGCTAATTTGCATATGAGCCCCTTTCTGCACACCAGCGCTAAAGTCATGTGCTATTGGTGTGCTGACATAAAAGGTTGATAGCACATGACTTCAGTGGTCAACTTTCTGCATCGGCCTGTAAGATTTTCTACCTTAGGCAATGGAGGGTTAAATGACTTTGCCAAGACCACAAGGAGCAGCAGTGGGATTTTGAGTCTGGCTGCCCTCCTGTAACCATTAGGCTACTCCTGCCTTTTGGGTCTGTGGATTATACCTGCACAGATATTAGACTCCTTATGTTTTTTTCAAGACAATCCATAGTAACTCGGTGGCTTTTATTTTGTCTTTAACATTTCGAGGGTAATGAGTAGATGCTATTTGATAAGGACATGTAGGCGAATACTTGTTTTTATAAAAAAACGCATGAGTGGAAGAGTTCTTACCGTAAATTAAGGTGGAGACCTTTAGGTCATCCCTAAAGGTTGTCTATATGCCTGCACCTAAAATTTTCTAGCATGTGTGTATGGTATTTTATGATCTATATACATACCTGTAGGCTCCACCCATGCTCTGCCCAGACTCCACCCATGTACACGCCCACCAGCAAAGGAAAAACCATCACGCGAATGCATGTGCCTTTATTCTGCTTGTAGTTTCTAAGAGGCCGTTAACACCCATATGTGGCCATATACTGGCAAGGTAAACAGGAGTTCTATGTTGTGGCTTAGAATGCATGCGTCCATAGAAAATTATTTCCATAAAGCTGCTTCTTTCTTTTTTTACCTATCCTGTCCTTTCTGAAAATAGTACATCCAAATATGGTCACCTTCCAGGCCTAATTAGAACAGAATCTTGATTCGGTTAATACAACCACATCAATTTCCCCTTCCAGTATGCTGGCTTCTAGATGAATTCTTTAGGAAGAGAGACTGACCATTTGTACGTGTGACTTTCTCAATTGTTTTTCTGTTTCCTTTTCTCTTGTCTTTTAATGTGTCATTCCTAGTAATTGTATTAGTTCCCCCAACTTTACTTGACCAGCGCTTATACTTGATTCCATCTTCCATTTTCCTTCCAGTACTTTAAATATTTATTTATTTTTTTTATTTAACAATTTTCTATACTGCCTTATCTTATAATCAAGGCGGTTTACATTGAACTTCAATTGTTACAGAGAACTAGTATGTAAAGAACAATAAAAACTTGATAAAAACTCAATAATAATCAATTTTAGGGAACAATGGGAGGGGATGAACAGGTGGTGCAAAAGCACAACTTATGTACATTGTGACATGTGATCAGTTGTTCATGATTTGTGGGAATGATACCAGTGGTTAACTGGGGTGTTGGGAGTGTTTGTTGAAATGTTCAGTGAAGAGAAGTGTCTTGAGTTGTTTCCTGAAGTCCTTTAAGTCTGTGGTTGACCTTAGCTTTTCCGGGAAAGAGTTTCAGATAGTGGGAGCAACAAGAGAAAGTGCCCTTTTTGAGGTGGTTTTTTGGCCTTTGTGAATAAGCTAGGGTTTGTATGGTGTGTGTTGTGCTGCTTCTCTCAGGTCTGATGCTGGATTTGGTGCAGATGAGATTGTGTAAGATTCCTGCTGTGATGTTACTTTTGATTTTAAAGATTGTAAGACTAGATTTGTATTTAATGTGTGAGGTAATTGGTAACCAGTGTAGTTCGTAAGAAGGGGAGTGATATGATCATGTTGTGACGCACCGATGATGGTTTGGGCAGAGGTGTGTTGAGCTAGTTGAAGGTGCCAGATGGTTTGTTTGGGTAATCCTTGGAAAAGGTTATTGCAGTAGTCCAAGGTTGGTGTTATCATTGCTTGGCATACTATCCGGAAATGTTTGTTTTTATTTATTTATTTATTTATTTATTTATTTATTTAACAATTTCTTCTATACCGCCCCTTCCAGAGATCAAGGGCGGTTTACATGGAACAGTTAACAAAATTTTGTATACTTCTGTATACTTTACATGGAACAGAGTTTTGAACTATATACAGGTAATATTACATGGAACATAACAGAACTAATTACAAGTGACTATTTACAAGAGCAGTAAAACAACAGTTTGGATAAGACTTTTCCACAGTGGGTGGAATGGATAAGTACTGTAAGGTTTTCTTGTGTTAGTCGTTTGTCCTATCTTGAGTACTGTGGATGTGTTTCTGTGATTGTTGGGGGGAGGTTCTCTGTTGGTAGGGGATTTCAAAATGGTTCGTGAAGAGGTAGGTTTTAAGTTCTTTTTTGAATTGATGAAGGTCTTTCATCAGGCGAAGAGTTAGTGGGAGTTTGTTCCAAAGAGTGGGGGCGACGAAGGAGAAGG
Organism: Ichthyophis bannanicus; assembly: GCA_033557465.1. Lineage (NCBI taxonomy): Eukaryota > Metazoa > Chordata > Amphibia > Gymnophiona > Ichthyophiidae > Ichthyophis > Ichthyophis bannanicus. The sequence continues at coordinate 156,159,278 of CM066032.1, read as the reverse complement.
CCCTATCACTTGTGGTTGCTTTTTTTTTTCTGAAGGTTATTTTTATGTTGAGAGAATGGGTTGCGTTTTGTCTGCGCATTCTAGTTTCTGATGGGGGGTGTATTAGGGTGGACAGGTGTGAGGGGGGAGATGTTATTAAGGAGTTTGAAGGTAGTTAGTAGGATTTTATATTTTATTCGGCTACTTATAGGGAGCCAATGCAAGTTTAACAGTATTGGGGTCACGTGGTCAGTTAGTTTAGCTTGTGAGATCATCTTGGCGCATATGTTTTGGGCTCTTTGTAGTAGGTAGATGCTCTTTAGCGGGAGACCATTTAGGAGACAATAGTCGAAGTGGGGGGTGATGAGGGTATTGACTACTGATCTAAAATCATGTGTGTCAAGGAGGGGTCTTAGGTGTTGTATTGTCTTGAGTTTGTAGAATATCGTTTTTACTGTCTGTTTTATGTGAGAAAGCATGGTGAGTGAGCGGTCTAATATTAGTCCTAGGTATTTTACCTCCTTTTTAACAGGTATAGTTGTTTTGTTTATTGTGATTGTTGTTGGGTAATTGTGATCAGCGTCTGGCTTTCTCGTTATAAACATTGCTTCTGTCTTTTTAAAGTTGATGCTTAGGTAGTTGTCTTCAAGCCATGTGGTGGTCTCATTCATGCATTCAAGTAAGTTGTCATATTTAGGGTTGTTAGAGTTTAAGGGGATGGCGAGCATAATGTCATCAGCATATATAAAATGGTTGATTTTATGTTTTTTAAATATGTTTGTAATGGGTTGTAGGTATAGGTTGAAGAGGAGCGCGGAGAGGGCTGAGCCTTGGGGGATACCCTGACCTTGAGGGAAAGTTTTTGATGTTTCTTGACCCATTTGCACCCGTATTAATCTATGTGAGATGTATGACCTGAACCATTCGAGGACTGTCCCTCCTATTCCTAAGTTTTCTAGTCTGTTGATGTGTGTTGTGGTTGATGCTGTCAAATGGGGCAGATAGATCTATAAAGAGGAGTAGGAAACCTTGGTGGTTGTCATTTGTACCTCTGATGAGGAGATCCATCAGTGCAATTAGAGTTTCAACTCCATGGAAGGGGCGGAATCCGAACTGGTGTGAATCAAGGGGTTTGTGTTCATCAATGTGTTCCTGTAATTGGAGTTGTATGGCTTTTTCTATTATTTTGGCAATGAGTGGTATGCTAGCTATGGGCCTGTATGAGTTTGGGTCTTTTGGGTCATTTATTGTTTTTTATGATGGGGCGGATCGAAGAGAGCTTTAAGGCATTGGGCATAATGCCTTGCGATAGTGATTGGTTCACTATGTATTGGATGTTTTCAGCAAGAAAGTCCTTAGTGGATTTGATCCATGACACTGGGCATGGGTCGAGTGGGGAGGTTGTGGTGTTGATCATTGTTATAATTTTAAGGAGGTGCTTTCGTTCAACCATGTGGAAAGCTGTCCATTCATAGTTATTGTCAGTATTTGATTTTAGTATTATGGTTGGAGTATGAGGTTTTTTCTTTAGTTTTTTGGAAAAATTGGGAGTTGGTTTAATAATATTGTGTCTGTGGGTGTTAGCCAAGTCTCAGTAATGAAAAAGATGTCAGGTTTTTTATCTCTTATTATGTCATTAACAATTGGTATCTTGTTTCGTATGGAACGAATGTTTATTAAGATGAGTTTTAATTTGGTAACTATGTTGGGGGGTTGATTTTGTTGCTGTGCTGTTTATAGTTTATCTGAATTAGTCTGGGATAGTGTCTGTGGGTATTGTAGTGTGAGTGCTGGTTAAATGGGTGATTGTGTAATGGAGAGCGTGTTAAGTTTCGGTTGGGGTTATGAATGACGGGGATGCTATTACAAGGGAGGTGGTTGGATTTATATATGAAGATTTGTTGTAATAAGAGAGCTATTAGTAGGAGAATGAGGGGCAGGGTTTTAATTTTTATGGGGGCCATTATGTATCTTTTGTGTGAGGGTTGGTTGTATGGGAGGCCTGTGTGAGAGAGAGCTAGTAGATGGTCGTATTAGGTGCAGTATGGTATTAGTAGGTGGACGGAATTCAAGTTAGTAGTTTAATTGGTACAGAATTTTAGTGCAATTCTAATATAGGTGGTCTAATGCAGTTTTCAGTATACTTCTGGTCAAATCAATTTTCAGGTAGAGTCCTAGTCAAGTTTAAACAGTACAAGTCTTTGTGTGATTTCTAGCAATTCTAATTCTAAGCAAGCATATAATGGTAATATAGTATTGGAGTGTGAGATTGAAACAGTACGGATTTTGTGTGACTTCAGACAAATCTTAGCAAGTAGATAATTATACTATAGTTGGGTAGCACGTGTTAAAGGCTATCCGGTGCTCCAGCGGGCTCGATCCTCTGCAGGAGGAGAGCTGATGGCTGCCGGAGTGTTGGAGGAAGAGGCTGCAATGCGCTCGAGTAGCGCTCTTTATATCAGGGTTTCAGGCTAATATCTTTAGATAAGGGTTTTAAATTCTACTCTACTTTGTGCAGCAGATCAGTTCTTGGCTGAGGAGAGGTTTTAGTCATCGGATCGTTGCAAGTTTATAGAAGGTGGTTTTGGAGGTCTTATTGATGTGTGCTTGTAGCGTGAGGTGCTTGTCAAGGATGATCCCGAGGTACCAAACTTCGTTTTTTATTGTGATTGGCATATTGGTAATATTGATAGTTGGGGGTGTGTACGTGATTTCCCATGTGATGATGATTGCTTCAGTTTTTTTGATGTTAATGTTGAGGTTGTTATTAGTAAGCCAAATTCTTATCTCATGGAGGCAAGTTGAGATTTTGGTAAAGTTGGGGGTGTCCAACTGGATTGGGGTATAGGCCATAATGTCATCTGCATATACTGCATATTGGATCTTGTGTTTGTTGAATATCTTGCATACAGGCTGTATGTAAATGTTGCAAAGAAGGGCAGATAATGAGGACCCTTATGGTACTCATTGCGTTGTGTGGTATGGTTCTGACATCTTCCTGCTCCTGAAACTTTATTCTGGTTACTATATGCCCTGCTTACCTGTGACCTTTTACCACTGTGCTCCTATAAATCAAGTGTAACATAGCAGGTGATGACAGAAAAAGACCAATTGACTCATCCATTCTGCCCAGCTATTTTTGCCCACACTGCGAGGACATATCCCACCTGCCAGTTATAGAGTATAACCAGGGGCAGGATCAGTCCACGTCCAAAGCAAGATCGTATTGCTTTCTTGGATCAAAGCCATCCTCATTAGTTTGGCAAGTTTTATGACCACGATACATTTTCTGTTTCTTGACAGGTGTTATGTCATCATTGTTTATTTGAATTCCATTGAACATCAGACAAAGTGCTGTACTGATTATTCCCGTGACCTATGGCGAGGGTCTTTTGGTTTCTTCTAGAAACTTAGATAGCATTGTGGGTGTGAAACACACCAGAGATTCCAGAACTATACAAACAGCATGCTCTTTAGATGTGGGAGACCTGGAGCTGAAGAGTAACGGGAAGAGCGTTTCTCCTTCCTAGCTCTTGTACTCTGTCTTTATTGAAATCTTGTCCACGATGCCTGGGATCACAATAGTGTGGTTGCCATGTTAGTCCACTTTAGAGGTTAACCCCCCCCCCCCCTCCACTAAAACAGAATATAATGTGATACTCTTGAGTGGAGTAATTCATACATGTTTGGTCTAGCTTTCAGAAGTTAAAACTGCCATACTTTGGAAACATCACGACCTGAGTAAAGGGGTTTTATTTATTTAACAGGGTTTTTTTTATATTGCTTTATCATTTCAGCCAAAGCAGTTTATATTGTAACTTAAATTTTGATAACCCACCCTTGCCTCAGATAATCCAAGTTAAGTGGCCTACCCATGGCCACAAAGAGTGGGAATCGAACAAGGAGTGGGAATCAAACCCTAGTCTCTTGGTTCCTAAGCCAGTGCTCTAACCATTAGGCTGCTGCTCCATTCCAAAAGCTAATCAAAAATGCATGATGTTAGTCCAGTGAGAGGAGTATCAACTTATATTGTATTTTTCTGTTTTGCTTTTATTTAATAACCTGGAAATACAGTGTGCGAGACTCTGGGGATCTGCACAGCTCTGGAAAATAGATTGATAAAAGAAATAAGGGACTTGTATATCAAAATTACATAGGCTTTACAGTTGGGAGAGTATGATAAACCCCTTTTATAACCCCAGTTCCCCAGGTATCCGTTTTCTCATGATAACTGGGAAAAGCCTTAGGAAATTACCTGTTTTATAAGCCAACTGGGAGTTAATATTCACTGTCATAAATACTGTAACAATAGCTTGTTCAATAGTAATGTCCATAACCAGAGCTCTTTTTTTTAATATTTTCAGCCCCAACATCACATCTGATGATGGCATGCTCATCTTAATTGTTTGTCTCGTGTATTTAGTCTGGCCGTCTTGGCTAGAATGTAAGTTCCAAGGAGTAAGGATGCCCATAATGCATCTCTATAGATACTGTGCATAGATATGGCAGGTGCTTTACAAATCATGATAATTACACAGAGTCAGCATCTCTCCTCTTCCCCACCTTAGATCATATTATACTAATCCTGGCATAGATGGTAAAATGCATTTTTCACTCCCTCTCCATCCCCTCGCCGTAAATTCCAGTGAATGATGTTTTAGCAGGGCTGGAGACAGAGAGGAATGCGAATCTGACATACTAGAGGATATACTTTGAAAATCTCTTTTTCACTCTCTATTGAGCACAGTCTATCTCCCCATCATTCTCTGTCTCGCCTAGATAAGGGGTCTCCTGCACGGATTGGTGAAGCATTACTGCCACCCAGAGTCATTCAACCATACTGCATGTTTGCTGAAACATTTTCCCTTCCACATTTTAGAACCGACAGACTAACATAGGAAATATAATTGAATTGCATTTGTTATGTAATAGAAATGGGAAAGCTGGATTTTGAGTATGTTCAGGATCCCTTTTTCAGATTTTTTTTTTTTAAAAATGTGGATTTGAGCAGATGCGTACAAATCCCCGATGTGAATTATACTTACCGATGTAGGTGCCTTCTCCCTTGAAGTACACAGTCATAAGAGCCTTTTTTCATGTGTAATATAAGCTTGACATGCAGAAAAATGTTATTAAATGACCCCCATCGGACCTGATTTTATAACAGCATGCTTATGCGAGAAGTCTGAAAATTGCCTATTATAAGCTTAGTTTATAAAGGTAACATAAGTGCTTATGTGCTTTTATAAAATCGGCTCAGAGAGCGTACAAATATTGATGCACATATTAGCACCTGCTCGAGATCTGGTGTAAATCTGTGCACGTAGCCACGTGTAATTTGTACCTGTGCATGTTGCAATTCCACCTCCTCAATACCCCAGCTACATTCCTGAGAATGGCTACATTCCGGTCATGTAAAAGCAGATGCACATCTTCTATGCACATATTCCTTATGCACATATGCACACCAGCAATTTTATAAAAGCCCTTTTCGACAGAAAAAATGAGCTTTGCACGTGGAAAACGTTTTATAAAATTTGCCCCCATTATGTTTAAAAAAAGTTTATTTATTTAGTTTTGCCTTTCCTGAAGAGCTGTTCTGTCAGATTGGAGGGAGCAGGGAAATATCCAGGGCCGGATTAAAACAACACTGAATAGCAGACCCCAGAGAGCAGGGAAATAGGGAGATTGTGTCCGAGATCCCGAAGATTGGAGATCCAGAAGTGGAACAGAGAAGGATCATAGTGACGAAGCGGCACTCCACTAAGGCAGCTCATGCAGGTGACCCTAAAGTAAGGAACGTTGGGCTCTTCTTTGGCTTTAATATCTCATCTCCAGGAACAAGCAGGAATGAGTCTTCACATATGGGTATCGTCAGTACTGACGGAGCCTGCGCGGGAACGCTCCCCAGCATCCAAAAGGAAAGCTTTTGGGAGCATCCCACAGCGCCTGCGCGTTGCCTTCCCGCCTTTCCTAACCGCCTCTCTCCAGTTCTTCTTTTCCGCGGAGCCAGCAGGTCGTGTTCCGGTCACCGCTGAAGAAGTTCTTTGTTTTATTTTATTTCTTTGGTCGCGCGTCTGCCTTCCCCAACGTCGGACCGGTACCGCCGGTCTTTCTTTCTTTTCTTATTAAAAAAAAACAAAAACAAAACACATTTTTCCCTCACTTAGTGTGTTTTTCCTCTTTGGGCCTTAGGCCTCATGGGAAATTTTCCTCATGGAAAAACCAGCCTCTGGGTTTAAAAAATGCACTAAGTGCAATGGTACTATTTCTGTTACCAACACCCATGAATGGTGTCTTAAATGTTTGGGTCCTGACCACTCTATTTTGGATTCTTCGTCCTGCTCCTTGATGTCCAAACGAGGTTTACAGAACCGAGCAGCCAAGCTCCATGTGCTGTTTCCCTCTGATGCAGCTTCAGTAGCATCGACGTCTTCCAGGGCTGCTTCTTCCTCCCATGGATCTCAGGTAACCAAACATAAATCCAGCCGGTCCTCGAAGGGTAGATCTCCTTCCAAGCATCGAGATGCCTCCGGGCTTGCCCTCGAGGATCCTGCACCGGCAAAACTACCCTGGCGGGAAGCTCCGGCTTCCAAAGCTCCATCTATGGGGTTACAGGTTGACATCGATGGCACGGCCTCGACCGATCACCTGTTAGAATGCTCTGGGGTACCGGCACAACCTTCCGGTACCGAGTTCCAGGCATTCATGGCGTCGATGGATCAGAATGTTCTATCCATGCAGCAGGCTATCACAGCCTTCATTCAAGCTGCGACGCCGCTGATACCACAACAAACTCCGTTGTCGGTATCGGCCCAGGTACCGGCACCAATGCCGGTACCGGTACCGACTGCATCGACATCGGCCATGGTGTCGTCTGCAGCGGTTCCCTGTCTAGGGATGCCTATCAGTACCGAACCGGTACCGATAACGCCCGATGTCGATACGGCTCGGTACACGTATCGAGCTTTGAAAGAGCACCCTGACAGTCGATACTTTGATTCCTCCGAAGATTCTGATGCATCGGAGGCATCTGCTGAAGTATCCATAGCCCTTCCTGAGGAGCCACCTTCTCCAAAAAGAAGAATGTCTCCTCCAGAAGACTTGTCCTTTCAAGACTTCATAAGAGAAGTGGCTAAAGGGCTTTCTATTTCAGTAACCTCTGAATCAGAGCCTAGAGCTAAAAAATTGGATATTTTAGGTTATGCTAAGGCTCCTAAGGAGGCAGTCACCTTGCCAATTCATGAGATTCTTTATGATCACATGATTGACTTATGGGAGACTCCTCTCACTATCTCTCCTCATTCTCGTAGGTTGGACACTATGTACCGTGTCCCTCCTTGTCCTGGTTTTCATAAAACACAGCTTCCTCACCATTCTATTGTGGTGGAGTCAGCTATGAAAAAGATAAAGAGTGCAAAAAGACACTCCTCTGCTCCTCCAGGAAGAGAATGCAGGACCTTGGATGCTTTTGGTAGGAAAATCTTCCAGGCTAGTATGCTCTTTATATGGGTATGTTTCTGAAAGAAGTTGCAGATAAGCTGCACTCTTTCCTCCCTTTTCTTCCAGAGGATAAAAGGGAAGAATTTCTTATTTGGCTTAAGCATACTCAAGATATTTCAAAGTTTTCCAAACGTGCAGCTTTTGACTCCTTTGAGGGTGCCAGCAGAGCTTCGGCCATTGCCATAGTTGCACGCAGAATTGCTTGGCTCCAAGCTTCTGATCTAGAATCTTGGGTCCAGGATGGCTTGGGAAATCTTCCCTGTACAGGAGAAAACCTGTTTGGCAAAGATTGGCAAATAAAAGCCACTCAAATGGATGCAGAAAATTCTGCTTAGGATAGACTTTCAAAGTCAACCTCCATTCCTGCCAAGAAAAAACCTTTCAAGAAGTCTTTTTTCAAGAAAGGCAGATTCCTTCCTGCTTCTGGCCAACAATCATCTGCAGGTCGTTTTGCTGCTAAGCGTCAGCAACCTAAACAGGCCAGGCCTAAGCCTACAGGGGCTGCTGCAACTCAGCAGACCTAGCCTCCTCAGGGTTTTTGACTGGATGCTAGAGAACCTAGCCTTTCTGGCTCTGAAACAGCCAGAGCCTCTCACCATTCCAGGAAGGTTAGCTCATTTTGCTCCTAGATGGGAGCAAATTAAAGCAGAGCAGTGGACCCTCTCCATCATAAGGGAGGGCTACAAACTTCATTTCTCAAACCTTCCTCCTCACACCATGGTGAGACATTTCAATTTTCCAACATCTCTCCTCGACCTTCTAGGTCAGGAGGTGGCTGCCCTTCTTGCCCAAGGGGCAATAGAAGAAGTACCTCTTCTTCAACAAGGGTCAGGGTTTTACTCCCCCTACTTTCTGATCCCAAAGAAAACAGGGGGCTACAGACCCATATTAGATCTCAGAGAATTGAACAAATTTCTATGCAAGGAGAAATTCAAGATGTTTTCTCTGGGTACTCTCCTTCCATACCTTCAGAGTCAGGATTGGCTTTGTTCGCTAGATCTCAAGGATGCGTACACACATGTCCTCATCCATCCATCTCACAGAAGGTTCCTCCGTTTTCTTTTCCAAGGAAAGCATTACCAATACAGGGTGCTTCCTTTCGGTCTGGCCTCTGCTCCAAGAGTGTTCACCAAATGCATGGCAGTAGTAGCTGCATTTCTACGCACTCTGGGAATATTTGTATTCCCATACCTGGATGACTGGGTCATCCGAGCTCCATCTCAGTCAGAGGCCCAGACTTCCCTGGACTGCACAAGGCGCATTCTGCACTATCTGGGACTTGTGGTAAACCTCCCAAAGTCCCAGCTCACCCCTACTCAGTCCCTAGAGTTCATAGGGGCCTGGCTAGATACTACCACTGCAAGGGCCTATCTTCCTCAGGCCCGTTGCCTACGCCTAGTGCAGTTAGCCTCCCAGATTCAGTCAAAGAGCCATTTAACTGCCCGGAAGATGCTACAACTGCTAGGCCACATGGCATCCACAGTGCATGTGGTACCCTATGCTCGCCTTCACATGAGAGCAGCTCAATGGACTTTGTCCACCCAGTGGACTCAAGCATCAGGAGCTCTGTCAGACAAAATAGCAACCTCCAGGCGCCTCTTTTGGTCTCTCCAGTGGTGGAGGTCTACCCAAAATCTGTTGCTGGGGTCCCCCTTCCAACAGTTGTTGCCCCAGGCAACCCTCACAACAGATGCCTCCCATACAGGTTTGGGAGCTCATCTGCAAGACCTCTCCACTCAGGGCACTTGGTCTCCACAGGAGATCTCTCTACATATAAACCACTTGGAGCTCCGAGCAGTTTTTCTAGCTCTCAAGGTCTTCCATACCCTGCTCAGCTACAAGACAGTCCTCATTCATACGGACAATCAGGTAGCCATGTTTTACATAAACAAGCAAGGAGGAACTGGCGCTCTGTCGCTTTGCAACGAAGCTTTAAGATTGTGGGCCTTCGCCAGAGAGCATCAAATCCATCTCCTGGCCGTATACCTTCCAGGAATCCAAAACTCTTGGGCAGACAGACTCAGTCGAGTTCTGCTTCCACACGAATGGTCCCTGCACATGGACCAAGTACTCAGAATCTTTCAAGAGTGGGGAACCCCGGACATAGACCTCTTTGCAAGTCCGTGGAATGCCAAACTTCCCCGGTTCTGTTCCAGAATTCCGTGTCAGGGAGTTCAGGCCAAGGATGCCTTCCTCCTTCACTGGGGTCAAGACTTCCTGTATGCCTTTCCACCCATTCCCTTACTTCCCAAGACTCTGTTCAAGCTCTAGAGGGATCAAGGATCTATGATCCTCATAGCTCCACGCTGGCCACGCCAAGTGTGGTACCCTCTACTTCTGCATCTCTCTCAAGCTCCTTCCCTAGACTTGGGAGCTGCTCCAGACCTTCTGTCCCAGGAGGAGGGGACTTTGTGGCACCCAAACCCCAAGTCCCTTCACCTCAGAGCTTGGTTGCTGAAGGCCTAGAACTTCAAGGTTGTAATCTTTCTCAGCAGGTGAAGGATATCCTCCATGCTTCCAGAAAACCACCTACTAGACGTTCCTATGCTTTTAAATGGAAAAGGTTTTCCATTTGGTGTGCTGAGAACGGTCTTGACCCTCTAGCACTACCTTTGAATTCTCTATTGGAATATCTCCTGCATCTCTCCAATGCAGGCCTTAAGACAAATTCAGTAAGGGTCCATTTGAGTGCTATTGCAGCATCCCTTAAGCCTATCAATGGACAGCCTATTTCCTCTCATCCTCTTATTGCAAGATTCATGAGAGGCCTAACTTTAACTAAACCTCCCATTAGGCCTCCTCCGGTGGCATGGGACTTAAATCTGGTTCTTGGTCAGCTTATGAAGCCACCTTTTGAACCCTTAGCCACCACCTCCTTGAAATTTCTTTCCTGGAAGGTTATTTTCCTCATTGCAGTCACCTCAGCTCGCCGCATCAGTGAACTGCAGGCCTTAGTGGCTAATCCACCTTATACAAGGTTCCATTATGATAAGGTAGTCCTTAGGACCAATCCACACTTTATGCCTAAAGTGGTCTCACCTTTTCATCTTAATCAAGAGGTGTATTTACCTGTCTTTTTTCCAGGTCCTCATGCATCAAGTGCAGAGAGGAATCTTCATACCCTGGATTGTAAGAGAGCTCTTGCCTTTTACTTACAAAGGACACAGCAACATAGAAAGTCTTCTCAACTCTTTGTTGCTTTTGATCCCTCTCATTTGGGACTTCCAGTCTCTAAGAGGACACTGTCCAATTGGATTGCTCAGTGTATTTCTTTCGCCTACCAGAGTAAGAACCTTTCTCTAGAGGGCCATATCACAGCTCATAATGTAAGGGCCATGGCCACCTCTATGGCTCATCTAAATTCTGTGTCCATCGACCAGATCTGTCGAGCGGCCACCTGGGCCTCGGTTCATACCTTCACAGCCCGTTACTGTTTGGACAAGGACTCCCGCTGGGATGCCTTGTTTGGTCAGGCTGTTCTCAAACACCTGTTCCATGCTTAATCAACTCCTGCCCTCCTTCCCTGGATGGATGCCTGAGATCCATAGAAGGAGATAGAGCCCTTCCCAGGGGATCTCCAAGGCATCTCTAGCTAGGGAGTCCCCATATGTGAAGACTCATTCCTGCTTGTTCCTGGAGATAGCACAGTAACTTAACTGTAACAGGTGATCTCTGGGAACAGCAGGAATAAGTCTTCACAACCCACCCACCTCCCCTAGGAGTTGTATCTCTCTATCTATCTTTCCTTTCCTCTCTCTCTTTGTCTCAGCTTTAAAACTCGAACTGGGGAGAGGCGGTTGGGAAAGGCAGGAAGGCAGTGCGCAGGCGCTGTGGGATGCTCCCAAAAGCTTTCCTTTTTTGGGAAGCTGGGGAGCGTTACCGCGCAGGCTCCGTCGGTACCGACGTACCCATATGTGAAGACTTATTCCTGCTGTTCCCAGAGATCACCTGTTACAGGTAAGTAACTGTGCTTTACCTTCAAAATTTGGCACCGTAGGCAATTGCCTGTGTTGCCTACGCCTAAATCCGGACCTGGAAATATCAAAATGCTTGGGGAGAACACATTTCAAAGGAATCTAGCAGGATAACTAAGGAATCATCTAGCTAGATCTAAACCTTTGAAAGCTGGGCCCCCATTGAGTGAGTAAAAAGCATGATTTGCAGCAAGGTGAAGTAGCCCAGATGCATTTAAATAGACAGAGATATATGAATCCAAATTACCTCCATCAGCTGCTATACAGGTTGTGAATACAAATAAAAAAACACATTAACCTGTATGAGAATGCTAGAAGTCTAGAAAATAACATTGGATAATTAGAATGTATGATACTAAATGAAGATGTAGACATAATAGGCATCAAAGACTTAGTGGAAAGAGGACAACCAACGGGGTATACTGATCCCAATGTACCAATTATATCAAAATAAGGTGGATCTAATTGGTTGATGAGTGATGCTATATATTAAAGATGGCATAGTCAAAACAGGACAAAAGACCTGCAGGAAACAAACTACAACATGGAATTTTTAGAGAGAAATTCCATGTGTGATGGGGAAGACTGTAGTGGTGGGAGTATGTCACTACCCACCTGGACAGGATGAGAAGAAAGGCAATGAAATGCTAACAGACATAAGGAAGGCTAATTGTCATGGGGGGACAGTGTGCAAGATGCCAGAAGCAAGGAAACTACAACTCCCTAGAACCTCCAGGGGTTGTCACTCAAGTAGAAAAGAGCAGGTATGACCAAGGCAGCTTGGAAATTGTCCTGCTGAAGAAAGGTAAAGCCAAGTTGCTTTATAACATTGTTGTTTGGCAATTCTGCTATAGGTGGTTATGGGCAGGCCAGAAAACTATCAGATAGGTGCATTATTCAGCCACTCTTCAGATGCTATATGTTTAGTTTAGACCTGCAGACTATAAGGCCTAGCCTAAACAGATAATAATATGACCATGTCAGCACTCTCTGTATATTCAGTTTGTTACCTATGTGGATATTGGCACAGCATATACAGATTTAAGTTAAATGGCGATGCTGGCGTTTAACAAGCCAATGGGCTACAAATTTACCCCATCCCTGTTTGCACAGCTTGAACTGCCAGATCAGCCCCGGGGAGGGTTGGGGACGGAAGGACACAAAAGCAAAGGCTGGCTCTGGATGCTACAACCCCTTGAGCCAGCCCTGGGAGGTATTCACATTGAACTATTCCTCCTACAAATGGGAGTAGCCTGTCTTGGAGCTACCAGCAATTCAAGCTGATGCAGAAAGGGGTGCTGCTGCTAGCTTAGGCTTCTGCTCGGTGTTTACACTAAATTTCTGCGCTAGTGTGGGCGTAGGATGCAAGAAGGAAATTAACAGAAGCTTAAGCATTGCACAGACACCTGTGCTAATGGCAGCATTTGAATCCTTGCATTAAAATCCATGAAAACACATGGATTTAAAGCATCAGCTATGCAGTGTACAAGCAGCAAAATGCACAGAAGACTGGAAAGCTAAACTTATCTTGAGGTCTAAGGAGGCATTAAGGGTTGGATCAAGGTCTGCAGTCAATATTGGTGAAGAACTTATACCTGTTTCTTCTGCAGTTAGCTCCTGAAATCTTTTTCTAGCTTTGCGAGAGAGCTGAAAAAAATGGGAGGGGAAGTGTGCTGGAAAAATGTTATGCGCATATACTGGTTTGTTCTGAATAATATCGTCGTGCAGGAGACAGCGATCCAGCACAGATGCACAAGTGCTGCCTTCTCCTCAGGATGGAGGTGTTGCTAACACAGACTCCTCTGCACATGTTCCTTTCTTGCTCTTCTGCTTTTAGCATAGACTTTTTGCGCACAGCTAATTTGCATGCTGTTTGCCTGTTCCATTCAATTCATTAATTTATAGACCTCTATCATATCTCCCCTCAGCCAGATTGAAGAGCCCTAACCTTTTAAGCCTCTCCTCATAGGATATCCTTCCATCCCCTTTACTATGTTAGTCGCTCTTCTCTGTACCTTTTCCAATACCGCTATATCCCTTTTAACATAAAAACATAGAAATATGACGACAGAAAAAGACCACATAGCCTATCTAGTTTTTCCTTCCATATCAACAACTACAACAGTCCCCTTTTTTCCCTTTAGAGATCCTCTGTGTTTGTCCCATGCTTTTTTTAATTCAGTTACTGTCCTCATCTCTACCACCTCCACTGGGAGACTATTCCACGGATCCACTACTCTTTCCGTAAAGAGATTTAGGAGTGATATGCGGAAATATTTATCTCCCTTCACCCTCATCCCATGTCCCCTCGTAGCAGAACTTGCTTTCAATTGAAAGAGGCTCTCCCCCTGAACATTTATGCCACGGAGGTATTTAAACATCTCAATCATATCACCTCTATCCCGCCTTTCCTCTAAGGTGTACATATTAAGATCCTTAAGTCTGTCCTCATATTTAAGATATGGTGGCCAGCAATGTTCCCTCTAATTTTCTGTAGGCTTTGTGCGCATAAAATATCAGCTGTGTGCAGCTTTTGAAGGAAGGTTATATTTTTGTGCGCCACATAACGACACTCGGAGTTATATACTTTAAAATTTGACTACACGTCAGAATACAGTATGTACACCACATTGATTTTAATCAAATTAAATGAAAATAGATGATTACTAAATGAAGCGGGAAATTTCTAGTAATTACAATCATAACTTTTAAATTTTAAGACGTCTGTGTTGTTTTCTATCAGAATCAGAGCTGTAATTTTTGTGCGCTCTGTTTTAAAGTATGTGCGCTCACTCGGCGAGGTGTGTGCGCGCGCACACGCGCACAGCTTAGAGGGAACAGTGGTGGCCAGAATTACACACAATATTCAAGGTGTGGTAGCACCATGGAACAATACGGAGGCATTATAATATCCTTTGTTTTATTCTCAGTTCCTTTCCTTATGATTCCTAGCATTCTATTTGCTTTCTTGGCTGCCGCTGCACACTGGGCAGAGGATTTCAACATATTATTCACAATGATTCCTAAATCTTTTTCTTGGGTGGTGATTTCTAAGGTGGTACCTTGCATTTCTAAGGTGGTACCTTGCAGTTTGGATTGTTCTTTTATAGGCGCATGACTTTCCACTGGTCCACATTAAATTTCATCTGCCATTTGGATGCCCAGTCTCCCAATCCTGTTGCAATTTTTCATGATCCTCTTGTGTTTTAACAACTTTGAATAATTTTGTGTCATCTGCCAATTTGATCACCTCACTTGTTGTTCCCATTTCCAGGTCATTTATAAATGTTAAAAAGCAGCGGGCCCAGCCCATATCCCTGGGGTACTTCACTATTCACCTTTCTCCATTGAGAAAATTGTCCATTTAGCCCTACTCTTTGTTTTCTATCTTTTAACCGGTTCCTAATCTACAATAGTACACTGCCTCCTATCCCATGACTTTTTAATTTCCACAAGTGTCTCTCTTGAGGGACCTTATCACATCCAAATCCAGATGCACTATATCAATCGGCTCACCTTTATCTACATGTTTGTTCACACCTTCAAAAAAAATATAATGGAAGAGAGAAAATCAGAAACCAGAGACTGGGACCAACTCAATTAGAAAAGTAGTGTGACCAGACCTCAAACGTAGAAAAAAAATCTTTTTAGTGATTGGAATATGTCAGTTTTTGGAATGTATATCTGCAGGACTGGTGTTAGACATGGCTGGAGCCCAGACAAGAGCAAAACTTTGGGAGGGGATCTTAAAGCCCACTAGCAAGCTACACTGCCTTCAGCTTGAGACAGGTTTGGGGCCTTCTCTGGCTTGGGATTCCATGCAATTGCTCTGGTTGCATCCTTCCTAACACCAGTCCTGACTTCGGCTGTCTCTTTCTGTTTGGCACAATACAGGGAGAAATGCATCTGTCTGTTTCTCTGGTGTTGCACTGCCAATGTTTTCTGGCATATTTCTATTTCCACTTTGTGGTCACTTGTTTTCTTATTTGGTGAAGATCTATCTATGTCGTGCATGTGTGACCAAGGCTGGGTATTCTGTTAGCATGGAATTTCTATTTAAGCATGTGCAGTAGTCTGCCTTGTTCAGCCTTTCTAATAGATTTACGGCAGTTTTAGGGCCCACTTCAGTATTTACAGTGCTGCCTTTTGCTTATGGATCTTGTATGAGTTTTGGAAGTTAATGTTGGTATGGTAGATTTGTTCTTGGTCCTGAATAACTTTTTTGTATTAATTCACAATGTGCCTGATACTCAGAGGGGTGGTATTGCTGTTAATGAGATTGTTTTCTCATATGGTAAGTTTTAGGGGGAAGGTTCTGCTCTGCACAGATTGTTTGGGAAGGGGCTGAGAGGGAAGGAGATTCGGTGGATGCAGAAAACATATCTGGATTTACTACCATATAGGAAAACACATTTGGTGTGAGGGGGCCAGAGGGAGGGACTCTGGCTGAAGAGTGCCACCTCATCTACCCCCTCCCCCCTTGATATGACCTGTAAACTCTAAAGCCTGCACTGCTGCCCCCTCTGCATTTATTTGTTGGAGGCAGAGAAAGGGGGTGGGGAAGGGGTGGAGTGTGGGTAGGCACAAGTGGTGGATTTTTTTTCTCTTTCAAAAGGTTGAGAATCCTGGAAAGTGAAGATGCTAGGAGCTTGAGGGTTAAGGAAGGGAGGGGGAGATGTTGGACTATGGGAGTGTAGGCAAGGGAATGGGAGATGCTGTCTTGAACCATCCCTTGGGGGGGGGGGGGATGCATGGCTGAAGGTTAGCCTAGGGTATCAAATACCCTCGGGCAGCACCACGTGGACTGCCTGCAGAAATCACTTGAGGCAGTGAGACTCGCCAGCCTTCAGCAGCAGCAAGAGATTCCTAGCCACGGGCAATGAGCTAGGATTGGGAGAAAGCAGCGACTCAATGGCACACAAGCACATTTTCTGCTGCATATCCCTCTCGCTCCTCTCCCATGTTATCTTCTGTGTCTACACCGGCCCAGAAACAGATCAAGAGCATGAATGCAGAGCCATGTAGACTCCCATCAGCTTGCATGCCCCCCCCCCCCCACCTCCCTTCCCTCCCCCCATTCACCTGGCATTAAACTGTGCCCAAACCAGACTTTCTGCTAAATTAACACATCTGACTAGAACCGGATTGAGGGCTGGGAGGGTCCTCTCAAAGTCTGGGCTTTAGCACATGAGCCGTTTGCCTGAGTGCCTCGATCCACACATCAAACAGTAAGTAAGGATTTGAGGGTTTCTTTGTTTGGTTTTTTTTTTTATTAAATTGCTAGCTCTCTGGCTGGGAGCTCTTAAAAGGGTTTTGTGTATACTTTTTAAAAGCAAGGTTACTTACATTTTTGCTGTTTTAGGGGAACTTTACTGGAGCACAGTAGGTTGCTGAACTCTCTAACCTCCTCAGATTCAGAAACTGCTAACACCTAATCAGGTGTTAGTGGGCCTGTTTCCTGAGTGCAGTTGAAGCCTGCATAAAAGGCTCCTGTGCCCTGCTCTTTTGAGGCTTTCCTAACCAGGGCTCCACACATCAAACAGTAAGTAAGGATTTGAGGGTTTCTTTGTTTGGTTTTTTTTTTTATTAAATTGCTAGCTCTCTGGCTGGGAGCTCTTAAAAGGGTTTTGTGTATACTTTTTAAAAGCAAGGTTACTTACATTTTTGCTGTTTTAGGGGAACTTTACTGGAGCACAGTAGGTTGCTGAACTCTGTAACCTCCTCAGATTCAGAAACTGCTAACACCTAATCAGGTGTTAGTGGGCCTGTTTCCTGAGTGCAGTTGAAGCCTGCATAAAAGGCTCCTGTGCCCTGCTCTTTTGAGGCTTTCCTAACCAGGGCTCCACACATCAAACAGTAAGTAAGGATTTGAGGGTTTCTTTGTTTGGTTTTTTTTTTTTATTAAATTGCTAGCTCTCTGGCTGGGAGCTCTTAAAAGGGTTTTGTGTATACTTTTTAAAAGCAAGGTTACTTACATTTTTGCTGTTTTAGGGGAACTTTACTGGAGCACAGTAGGTTGCTGAACTCTGTAACCTCCTCAGATTCAGAAACTGCTAACACCTAATCAGGTGTTAGTTCCCTCCCTACCCACCCCGGCTCCCACCCACCCCTAGTGAGCAGTCTTGCTTTATAGGGCACCTCCCCCTCTAGCTAATCACAGTGAATTGGACCAGCACATATTGAATATAATTAAAGAGATTTAACTGCTTTTTCTCTGAAAGGACAGCTGCGAAACCAGCTAGTACTTGGTAGATCTCTCTCTTTTGCTTTAACAGATACCTAAGCTCCACAAACAGAACAATGGCTGGGAAAAATCGTATTGCTAAAGCTGTTGCCCCCGTTACAGCTTCTGCCTCGGTCCAGACAGAGGTCCTAATGCCAGTTGAAGAACCGGTTCCATGTGCAGGGTGCCTGCATGCTGAAGCTCTGAGGAAACAAGTGGAGGAACTCAGAGAGGAGGTGGCGAGGCTGAGGAGCATTCAAGACAGTGAGAAGTACATTGATGAGATGCTTCTTGCAGCAACCAGGCTCTCCAGCACAGGAGAAGATGGGTGCCAACAGAATGTCGATGGTTGGACAACAGTCACCAGAGCCTGCAAAATCACCAATCCAACTTCTCCAGCCCTTGAACTGAAGAACCATTATGCAGCCCTGGAAGTGGAGGAGGTGAAAGCATCCCTGGAAAGGGAAGAACCAGAGTTCAAGTACCCCATAGTTGCGGAATCAGTGACCAGAAGGAAACGAAGGGTAGTGGTTGTTGGAGACTCTCTTCTGAGGGGTACTGAGGCGTCCATCTGCCGACCAGACTTGATGTCCAGAGAGGTGTGCTGTCTGCCTGGTGCCAAGATCCAAGATGTTACGGAGAGTTTGCCGAGACTCATCAAGCCCACTGACTATTACCCAATGTTGCTAATCCATGTTGGAACAAATGATACTGCCAGGTATACCTCGGAACGTATCAAAAGTGACTTCATGGCTCTGGGACAGAGGGTGAAGCAGGTAGGTGCACAGGTGGTGTTCTCTTCAATCCTCCCTGTTGAGGGTAAAGGCCAAGGCAGAGAAGCTCGCATCCTGGAGATGAATGCATGGCTGCGTGGATGGTGTCTTCGAGAGCGTTTTGGTTTCCTAGACCATGGGATGCTGTTCCAAGGGTTGCAGAGCAGAGATGGCATCCATCTGTCCAAGAAAGGTCAACACATCTTTGGTAGTAGACTGGCTAATCTACTGAAGAGGGCTTTAAACTAGCTTCGTTGGGGATGGGTGAAGAAAGCCCCCAGGTAAGTGAAAGCCCCCAGGTAGGTGATACATTAAATACCTTTATGGAAATGGGTAACAGGGGTAACACATGGAAAGCAGTGTGTATTAATGCCCGTAGCATGGGAAATAAGATCCCTGAAGTTGAAGCTTTGGTGGGAGTGGCTGACTTGGATTTAGTGGCAGTTACAGAAACATGGTTCACAGAAAACCATGACTGGGATGTAACTATACCTGGCTATACTTTATTCAGAAAGGACAGGGTAGGAAGAAGGGGAGGAGGAGTGGCACTATATGTAAAAACTACTATTAAAGCTTTGGAATTACAGAGCTTAAAAGGGAGAGAGGAGGCATTGTGGGTTAAACTAGAAAGAGGGAAAGAGAAATCTATTTGCATTGGTGTGATATACAGACCTCCCTCACAAGAGGAAGAGGTGGACAGAGAGTTAATTGAAGACATACGCAGCATTGCTAGGAAAGGGGAAGTGCTACTGCTAGGAGATTTCAATATGCCAGATGTTGATTGGCACATTCCTGCTGCAGTATCATCTAGAAGTAAGGAGATCCTGGATTCTCTACAGGGAGAACTATTCAGGCAATTGGTAACAGACCCCACACGTGAAGGGGCCATACTGGACTTGGTGCTTACCAATGGTGAGAGTGTTTCTGATGTTGTAGTGGGAGATCATTTTGCATCCAGTGACCACCAGATGGTGTGGTTCAGTATTCGGACTAGGGCTGTTAGAATCCATTCCAAGGTGAAGATCTTAGACTTTAGGAAGACTAACTTTGCGAAGATGGGCCAATACCTCAGGGAGTCGTTAGTGGGATGGGAACAGTTGGGGGATGTAGAAAAACAGTGGGCAAAACTGAAAGGGGGTATTTTAAAGGCAACCAACCTTTTTGTTAAAATGGTAAATAAAGGCAAAAGGAACAGGAGACCGCTATGGTTTTCGAAGGAAGTAGCTGAAAAAGTGAAGAAAAAGAGGGAAGCCTTCATGAAATACAAGAGATCACAGAGAGAGGAAGACAGGCATCTGTATTTGGAAAAACTTAGAGAAGCTAGCAAAGTAGTCAAGAAGGCAAAGATTCAAAAGGAGGAGGAAATAGCCAATGCAATAAAATGGGGGGATAAGACATTTTTCAGATATATTAGTGAGAAGAGGAAGGGCAAAAGTGGTATTGTCAGACTCAAGGGTGCAGGAGGGGAATATGTAGAAGCTGATAAGGATAAAGCGGAATTGCTTAACAAATATTTTTGTTCTGTGTTCACAGATGAAGAACCAGGAGCAGGACCTCAGAAAACACCCACAAATAAGAACAGAAGCGAGGGACATCTTGAACAATTTTCAGAAGACTGTGTTCGTGAGAAACAAGCTCAACTTAAAGTAGAGAAAGCGATGGGACCGGATGGGATACACCCTAGAATACTGAGGGAACTTGGGGATGTTCTAGCACCTCCACTGACTGACCTTTTCAATGCCTCGTTGGAGTCGGGAGTGGTGCCAAAGGACTGGAGAGAGGCTCATGTGGTGCCTTTACACAAAAGCGGAAGTAAGGATGTGGTTGAAAACTACAGGCCGGTTAGTTTAACTTCAGTGGTGAGTAAATTATTGGAAACGCTGCTGAAAGAGAAAATAGTGAGGTTTCTGGAGTCCGGCGGATTACAGGATCCGAGGCAGCATGGATTCACCAGAGGCAGGTCTTGTCAGACAAATCTGATCGATTTCTTTGACTGGGTGACCAGGGAGTTGGACCGAGGGAGAGCTCTAGATGTGGTGTATTTAGATTTCAGTAAAGCCTTTGACACTGTTCCTCACAGGCGACTTATAAACAAACTGAGCACCCTAGGGATGGACCCTAAAGTTACTGCTTGGGTTAGAAATTGGTTGGGAGGGAGGCGACAAAGAGTACAAGTAAATGGAGCTCACTCTGAGGAGAAGGATGTTACCAGTGGTGTGCCCCAGGGATCTGTCCTTGGTCCGATTCTTTTTAACATCTTTGTTAGTGATATAGCGGAAGGGCTGTCTGGTAAGGTTTGCCTCTTTGCGGATGATACCAAAATCTGTAATAGAGTAGACACCCAGGAAGGTGTAGATAACATGAGGAGGGATCTAGCTAAGCTTGAAGAATGGTCTAGAATTTGGCAGCTGGGATTTAATGTTAAAAAATGTAAGGTCATGCATTTGGGCTGCAGCAATCCAAGGGAGCAATACAGTATAGGAGGTGAAGTACTTTTGTCCACTAAAGAAGAGCGGGACCTAGGCGTGGTTGTGTCTGATGATCTTAAAGTAGCTAAACAGGTAGAAAAGGCGACGGCAAAAGCTAGAAGGATGCTTGGGTGCATACGGAGAGGAATGGCTAGCAGAAAAAAGGAGGTGATAATACCTCTGTATAAGTCTTTGGTGCGACCTCATTTGGAGTATGGTGTGCAATTCTGGAGACCGCACCTTCAAAAGGATGTGAACAGGATGGAGTCGGTGCAGAGGGTTGCTACTAAAATGATTAATGGGCTTCATTATAAGCATATGAGGACAGACTTAAGGATCTTAATATGTACACCTTAGAGGAAAGGCGGGATAGAGGTGATATGATTGAGATGTTTAAATACCTCCGTGGCATAAATGTTCAGGGAGAGCCTCTTTCAATTGAAAGCAAGTTCTGCTACGAGGGGACATGGGATGAGGGTGAAGGGAGATAGATTCAGGAGTGATATGCGGAAATATTTCTTTACGGAAAGAGTAGTGGATCCGTGGAATAGTCTCCCAGTGGAGGTGGTAGGGATGAGGACAGTAACTGAATTCAAAAAAGCATGGGACCAACACAGAGGATCTCTAAAGGTAGAAAGTGGACTGTTGTAGTTGTTGTTATGGAAGGACAGACTAGATGGGCCTTGTGGTCTTTTTCTGTCATCATGTTTCTATGTTTCTATGTTTCTATGATCCAGCTCTGGTTATTAGGATAATACAGTGAAAATCACATTGTTTTAAAGCCACAGTTCGGTTTAGTGGCAAAAGCCCTGTGGAGACCTGAATTGTTGCACTATTATTCATTCACAACCTTTTCTTTTCAAGCCTGTAATAGATAACTGATGATAAAGAGCTATGTAGTTTGGTTTGTGACATCAGAACGATGCTTGCCGCAGTCATGAGCAGCACGCCTTCATGTTGAATACGGCTCTAATTGTAATTGTATATTAGATTTGCATAGCACCATGCATCCATCTCTGTAGCTGATGCATCTTTTCAGGAAGCTCTGGAGTGGTTGACCTGGAGCAAAATAGTATTACTCCTAGGGGAATTTTGCACAAAAAAGGGTGAACATTTTATGCACAGTATTATGAAATTCTGAAAAATTCTACATATTTTTTACAGTTTTTTGCACCGCATTCCCTTATAATGCCTGAATCCTCTTTGTCTCAGTCCTGATAGCTGCCCCCCACCCAGCTTTTTCTCTCTTTACTAGTCTCAGTTGGCTGCTAAGATAATTTTATATCTTAGCAGCCAACTGAGAATTACCAGAACTAAAAAAAACCAACAAAAAACATGCACTGAGCCAGTACTCTTTCTAATGGATATAACACTGGGCAAAAAGCCACCAGCTGCCTGGTATACTGATGTAGTGGGACACAGTATTCAGCACATACAGACACTCTCTGAACTAGGAGGTGGTCATTGATCTCCCTGCCTCTCAGTTTGCCCAATTATAGGTGAACAGCAGCAACAGCACCATTTCTTCCCCCCTCCCCAATGCAAAAGCCATCAAAGGGCTTAGGTATCAAAATGTTATTGTTCAACACTGTTCAGGTGACGATGCTCTTCTGCCACCTGCTGGTGGAAAGGAAACACTAGCATGAGGAGGAAAGGTGATCAAGGGACATTAGGATATTAATTGGGCAGAGGAGATGGGGAGAGAGGGGGATTTAGGAGCATCATGGTTGAAGAGATAGGGAGATTTTGGTGCAGGGGACAGGAAAGAGAGAGAGAGGAGTTTAGGAGAAGAGAGATTTGGATTTATTTCCTCATTAATACCACGGCAAATTCAAGGAGTCATTTACTAGCAGTTTGTGTGCCCTAAGACAGTTAGTAAATGATTTCCTTAATTTGCTTACATCAATTTGAACACCAGCTTCTACAGTTAATATAACTATACATTAATTTAATTAACCGCTTAAAAGATAGGAACCACAAAGTAGGATCAAGGGTCAATTTTCCCAATGGGCAGCAGTGAATGATGACATGCCCCAGGAGTCTGTACTCTGATCAGTGTTTAACACGGTTACGAATGATCTAGAAAAGGGAGCAATAAGTGAGGTGGTTATATTTGCACAAAATTATTCAAAGTAGATGAAATGCAACATTGCAAGGAATCCCAGGTAGACTTTTTGAGCCTGGGGAACTGGCCATCTAAATTGTAGAAGACATTCAGTGCCGATGAGGGTGAATTAATACACAGGGTAAAATAATCCCAACTACAGGCACACGTTCTGCCTTCCATATTACGCGTTACCATGCTGGAAATGGAAGAGCAAGATTAACCCTTTGATGAACCCTAGGCAATCAAGCACTTTACCCCGCCTCATACACACGATAATATAAATATTTTAGGAGGGGGTTAAAAGGTATTTAAATTTAACTTAAATACTTCTTTCTGCTTTTTTGGCAGTAGTCGGACAAAGTGGCTTACAAAGATTCATCATAATGAAACAAAACCATAAGGATTCATATACTAAGCTGCATCATGGCAATGATTTCCATTACTTACCAATTTGACAATAAAGTGCATAATTTGCCAGTAATGCAGCTTAATGCGGGA
This sequence comes from Ichthyophis bannanicus, assembly GCA_033557465.1. Taxonomy (NCBI): domain Eukaryota; kingdom Metazoa; phylum Chordata; class Amphibia; order Gymnophiona; family Ichthyophiidae; genus Ichthyophis; species Ichthyophis bannanicus. Next base: position 156,135,753 of record CM066032.1, on the reverse strand, counting down.
TGTTTACCACAATGCACATTAAATAATAATGAAATGCAAAGCAGTTCTTAATTATGCAAGGTGAATCATGCAGCTTGGGTTAACCCTTGCAGGCAGCATTGTTCATGGAAAGACAGCATCTCAAAAGGTTATGTTCTCTCTCTTCCCTAGAAGACTTGGGCCACCAATGTAGGGCTCAGGGCTCCTGCAAAACCTTCATTAAGATTCCCCACAGGCCCCCTGTCAGTTTGCCACCACTGGACCCCAACTCCCCAATCCCCTTTTGGTTCAGACAGATTTTTGGCCCAATGCTGTCCGCATAATAGTTTAAAATGCATGAAAAGGCCAGTTCTACCTTCACCAGTGGCTTCAAGTATCAACCTGTCAAGAAGTAATTTAAACATATAAGCAATAAAATCAAATATCAAGATACAAAATTAAACATATAAAACTCAAAAAAATACAGGAAAAATACACAAACATCAATATATCAAGTGTAAACCAGACCGACTTAAGAGCAGAGATCAGTAGCATAGCTAGATTTGAATGGCCCACTGTAGGAAAAGTTAAGATGGGCTCCTTTAAACCATGTTTCCCAAGATAATGGGGACAAGGAAGGTCTTGGGAGCACTCAGGGATAGGGGAGAAGGTTGTGTGGACCCTAAGGAGTATTTGGGGTAGGTGTGTATGTAGGACTGAGCTTATGGTGTGTTGGGTAGAGGGGATACCTTAGAGAGTAGGGGTGTGTGGGGATGTGTGCTATGAATGAGATGTCTGAGATGTGGGAGTAGCAGCTTGTGTGTGTCAGGGGAGCAGTAGGGATGTGATCTATGGGGTGTCTGTGGCAGTGGTAGGATGTCAGGCAGCAGGGGTGTTTGTGTGTAGTGGACTAAGGACAGGGGTGTTGGAGGTACAGTAAGGGTGTGGTGGGGGGCACTGATCTGAGAAGAATTTTGTGGATGTTGGTGCGGTGTGTGGGGTGATGTCCGAGTAGGTCTGCAGGAAGGGTGTTGGGGGGCAGTGGAGGGTTCAGGAAACATACCCCACCTCCTCCCCACTTTCCCTTTCCTCTTTGCCCTGGACATATAAACCATTTTTAAAGGCTGAAAGCAGGGAAGAGGTCAGTGCACTTACCTACAACAGTATTGCTGTGTTGCCTACAAATCTCATTCTTCAAAATCCTCTCGTGCAGCCGGGCAAACGGTAAAGTCTTTAAGCATGTTGGTGCTTCCTCTCAGGTTGCTGTGGGCTGATGGGACTGCGAGATCTCATGACACATATCATGAGACTTAGACCCCACATCAATCTGAGAGGATGTGCTAAAGTGCTTAAAGGTTTGACATGCTGCACTGCCATCCGGGGGGGGGGGGTTAAACACAGGGAGTGAGACAGCACTGCTACAGGTAAATACAGTGTGTTCTATCCTCACCTCCTCCCAGCACCACCACTGCTGCCTCAGATCTTTATATTTTTTTCTCAAAGTTGAGGTTGCGGGGGATCAGCAGTAGTTGGTCCTATCAGCAGGTAGCCCATGGCTTTTTTCCAGGGTCACTCAATGGTAGTTGCAGCCCTGACAGAGAATCAAAGCCTTGTCAGAAGTAAAAAGCCTTCGCCTTTTTTTTTTTTTTTTGAGGAAAGCCAGAAGGCTGTCTTGCAATCCTAAGGTAAAGAAGTCCATAACCACAATAGAAAATCAAAGAAGGCACCTGCTTGTGCATCAGCATGCCGCAAGGATTTCACACCACAAGCAGGTATTAATCTCTTGAACGAAGAACTTGGGTGTGACAGTATAGCGTTACAGAACGTTTGAAATAGTTCAGTCCATTTGAAACCCCCCCCCCTCCGAATGTCTTATAAATCAAGATAACAATTTTAAGGGGCCCTTTTATTAGCGCATGCTATGCAATTCACATGGATTTTAGCACAGTAGCCCACGGTACCTGTTAGCACACAGCCATCACAGTTAGCCCAAGCCAATTTCTGTGTTAACTGCAAATTGAATAGTGGAGGGTGAAATAGATGGGTGAGGGGCAGAAAGTGGGTGTGGTGAGTGCCATGCTCTCTGCACGTGGGTATACACCATGCACCGAGGTGCATCTTGCAAATAGCGCAGGCGCAATTATCTTCATCTCAATAGGTGAAGCTAACTGTACCTGCAGTAATCGCATCCTGCGTTACTATGCGGCACCAGGAATTACCTATCGGGAAAGTACTGTCTGCATCCCCGAAAGGTAACATGAGGGTTTTACACTTAACACCTCACAATTTTATGCACTATTGGCACATTAGGTGCAAAACGATAGTGCACTTTAGTAAAAGGGTTCCTTAATCTGCCAACAAATAGCCGATGTACTTCATGGAGCTTAGGAGTGATATGAACATGCCAAGATTATGCAGGCAATAGCATTTTGTACAAGCCGCAAGACTTTCACATAAGATGATGGCAATAATAGCACATTACAGTAGTCAACTGAAGAGATGATCCAGCATCTCTATCATACTCCTAAAATCATAGAGGCCTTGCAAAGATTTCAGCTAATGCAGCAAGTAAAATGTTATAAGAGGCTGACTGCACAACAAACTTAGTTAGAATTACTAACATACATTATTTTACAATAGGTCTTCTTTTATGCAATGGGACTTAACACAGTTCACATGAGCTGGTAGGTAACTCTAGACATTAAACTAGAGTTTAAAAGACAGATCAGTAATGCTTGAATTGTAATAAAGGATGTCATCGATTTAAAAAAAAAGAAAAGAAAAGACAAACCAGTCCAGTTAAATAACATCTAAATTACAGACTTACGCAGCTCATATGGAGTGAAGGAGGGGCCTAGTGGTTAGGGCAGCAGCATGGAACTAGAAAGACCAGGATTCAAATCCCACTGACATTCCTTGTGGCCTTGGGTAAGTCACTTAAACTCTCCATTGCCTCAGTACAAACTGGGGACAGGAAATGCCTACAGTACCTGATTATAACTTACATAGAACTGCTACTGGAAAGACATAAGCTAAATATTAATAAATAAAAATAAACAAATCATTGTAAAATATCATCCCTGCTTTAATATATGCAGGGCCTCAGGAGTTTGAGAACAATTTAAGAAAGGATCTCAGTTTTTTTCAGATTCATGTTGAATTTATTTGTTGTTGTCCAGTTTTGCAGCATGCTGAGATGGACTCCTGCAGGCAGCAAAGCTATACTGATGTCAGAATGAAAAGAAACAAATTGACTGTCATCAGAATATCGCGCTTAGAACACATCCTGCCATCTTAAGAGATGATAAATGGGTGATGAGTATTGATGAAATTATAAGTTTCCATTAATTTAACACGGCTCTAGTACTGTGTGTGTTAAATTGAAATCTTGAAGTGGGATTTGCATGACTCTGCAATTGCTAATGCTAGTTAAACTCCTTTAAAGTTTACAAATTGAGCACTTTTAAATACATAAACATCCTTAAAAATTAAAATTAAAAATTTGGAGGTTTGATCTTTTTATTCTTTTTTTCTTTCCATAAGATTAAATGACTGAAGCAACAGAAGTGTAGTCAGGGCTTTAAAATCTGCGCTCATTGAGTGTGACTGAGAGTATAGAACAGTGATGTTTTTCAGGATTACCATAATGACTCCGCATGAGATAAATTTGCATGGATTGAAGATCTGTTGCATGTAACTTTCTCATGCATATTTGTTATGGTATTCCTGAAAACTCGACTGGCTAGGTATGCCTCAAGGAGAGGGTAGAGAAACACTGCCCTAAGCAGTTGCCTATGCATAAATCTAGCCCTGATATCGTGAATCCTGGGGTAAGCAAATCGGCCCTTCTTTGTTAACTACTAATCTCCAGGAACAAGCAGGAATGAGTCTTCACATATGGGTACGTCAGTACCGACGGAGTCTGCGCGGGAACGCTTCCCAGCGTCCAATCAGAACGCTTTTGGAAGCATCCCAACACGCCTGCGTGCTGCCTTCCCGCCTTTCCCAACTGCCTCTCCTCAGTTTCGTTTTTCCGCGGAGCCGACAGGACGTCCTTCTGTCACCGCAGAAAATTCTTCTTTTATTTTTTAATTTTCTTGTGGTCGCGGCTGCCTTCCCCGATGCCACCGGTACCACCGGTGTTTCTTTTCTTTTTTTCTTCAATTTATTCCTGTTAGGGAATAACTTTTTCCCTCTTAGTGCCTGACGGGGTTTTTCCCGGCCTTCTAGGCCTACCCCTTTTTTCCTCATGGAAACGCCAGCCACTATTCCTAAGAAATGTTCAAACTGTGGCGGTAAAAAACTTATTTTAGACACTCATAATTGGTGTCTATCCTGCTTGGGTCCTGACCATTTTCCTCGAGTGTCCCTCCTGCAATAGTATTGTGGGAAGAAGTCTTCGGCATCGAGTTCCCCTCGATATGCGGTCCCCATCCAACTTCAGGGCACCGACCACCTCTTCTTCTACACGGGATCAGGTAACCCACAAACAGTCTTTTAAGACTAGCCAGTCCTCGAGTGGTAGATCTCATGCACAGCATAGAGATGCCTCTGGCCTTGCCCTCGAATACACTGGCTTTAAAACCCCGGTGGGAGTCTTCGGCCTCCAAAGCCTGTGTGGGGTTTCAGGTTGTTCCTGAGGTTCACCCCTCCCAGAACATACCTGAGCCATGCTCGGTGGTGGCATCCGCTTCGAGCGGTACCAATACCCCGGCATCGGCAATGGTGTTGGATGAAACATTCCTCACCAAGGATCGTAGTCTGGCGCCCTCGGTACCTACCGGACCATTGGATGCGCTGCAGACCGACCTTCCAGTATTGGTATCGATCCCGGTACCCTCCAGATGTGTATCGATAGACTCGCTTCCTTCGATGCCGAGTCTGGAATCGATCTCCAGTCTGGAGGACTGGGTACCGACTCGCCTCGGTACCAACACTAGATGGTACCGAAGGCACGGTTCCGATGAACCAGGTTCGACATCGATGTTTTTTTCGATACCGTTAGAGCCCTCATCGGCTGGTCCACCGGTATCGGATACGGTACCGGAGTCGGTACCGGTATCCTTTTTACCATCGTTGTCGGTACCTTCCATGCTTCTTTCATCAGGCTCGCTTCCCTCGATACTGAGTCTGGAATCGATTCCTGGCATGGACGATATGCTACCAACTGTTGCTGGTCCCGACCTTCTACAGTACTGGCAACCATCCTCTAAGGATACCATACTCCACCCTTTAGTATCTTAGACTCCTATAAAATTGGATAGATCCCTGGGTGCCAATGCTAGTTCTTCAACAGATCTAGCCTGTCCAAAAGGATTTCCCTCTGGGGATACTTCTTTTCAAGCTTTTCTCCTGGATATGGCAAAATCATTTGCCATTTGTATACCTGGACAGGATCCTACACAAGGGAATACAGAATCCCTGTATATTCCTGGGAGAGCAAAGGAGAACATCATGCTTCCTTTGCATCATTCCTTGCAGGATCTCCTTCTACGAATATGGGAAGCTCCTTTAATGGTACCCCACCTTCTAGGGCAACTGATCTTCTATATCAGGTGCCCCCCTCTCCAGGTTTTCAAAGGACTCAACTTCCTCATCATTCCATTGTTGTAGAATCAGCAATGAGGCGGGTTAAGAGTACTAAAAAGCACTCTTCTTATCCGCCGGGTCGTGAGTCTAAGACTTTAGATGCCTTTGGACGCCAAACCTTCCAGGCATCCATGCTTTCAGCAAGAATTCTCTCATATATTTTCTATATGGGTTTATTTCTTGAAGAGGTCACAAAAAAATTACTGTGTTTGACTCCTCTTCTTCAAGAACCCAAAAGTGCAGACTATTCCTTACTGGTTAGTCATGCTCAAAATATCTCTAGGTTCCATACTCGTGCTTCCCTAGATCCTTTGAGTCTGTTAGCAGAACTTCTGCTATAGCTATAGGGGCACGGCATTTCAGGCTTGGACAAATGGGCACAAGAAAGACTGGGAAATACTCCTTGAACTGGAGAAAATCTCTTTAACAAGGAGTCTTTACTCCAAGTTGCTCAGTTAACCACTGACATTCCTATTTCCAGAGGCTGTTCTACGCCTTCCTCTTTCCCAGTTGGTAGGAAATGTCCTACCAAACTTTCTTCCCCTAGGGGGAAAACGTTTTATCCATCTTCTGCCCATCATACAGATGTTCCCAAACAGGGGAAACATCGCCCTGGTCTGAAGAAACCACAACCTCAACAGGGTCAGCAAACCCAGCAGTCGCAGGGTTTCAAATAGATCATTATTACCTCTCTTGGTTGGTGGTTAGAGTGGCAGTCTGCTTCTTTTCACATGAAGTATCTGCACTAATTTTATCCTAACCTTTTCTAGATATCTCTTCACGAGACATCTTTTCTTTTACTCTGAGTCTTTATGATGATCATGCCCATACTTAACAGGTTTCTCTTCCTCTTTGGGGAAAAGAGAAGTGACAACTATCAATAAGACGTTTTTTTTTCCCTGTTCTGGCAGGTATCATCTTACTTTTCAGAGACTTCCTGCATAGTCAGTCTCCTTCAACTCTGTCTTACCTCCCTCTTACTACAACATTCCGTTTGTAAGAGTGTCTCTTTTACACCGGTAAGCCCCTATGGTCCTCTACCTATTCCACAGGGGATTTTCCCTTCCAGAGTTGTCTCCCCCTTTATTTCCTTAGGGCAGCTCATCAGACAATAGGAAGTCCTACTATGTCTGTTTCTTTTTCCCAATCTAAAAAAGGAGGGGAAAAGAAATTTTCTTCCGCTGCCCTGGTAGTTGCTGCAGATACAGCAATTCCTAGTGGTTAAGCCACTGGTTCTGTTCATCACACAACCAGGGTTTCCCCTCCACTAGCAATCCTTCTAGCCTCAGTGCTAAACCCCAAACAGGTTGTTAACCTTGTTTGGAAACCCTATTATCACAGACTGGTTGGTTAACTTCTATTCTTTGCCTCCTTGTCCTTGGAAGAATAGTTAAGTTACCCACTGGCTTTAAACAGTCAGTCAGTTTTTTCTTCTAACCAACCTGCAGTATGCTCTCTGCAAATCTACAGAGTAGCTTTGCACTATGGGCCCTTGCTAGAGAGCATTAATATTCTGCCTAGCAGATAACCCCAAATGGTTAGGAGGGGTTCCCCCAGTCATGTTCTCATGGCTGGTAGGTGTTCCCTACCCTTACCATCTCATCTAAAATCTCTTTTGAGACATAAGACACAGGCCTTTCATCACGTGAAAACCTAAAGAATGGCCAATTCCCTGGTTTGGCCCATATCTCCTTTGGACTCTCGCCAGAGATAGTTTTCTTGCCCTTATAGGCAGGTCACCATGGTATCTTATTCCACTCGCGCCCTCCATCCAATCACCATACTGCAGTTCTGGAGAGATCTGGACTTGTTGCCTGCAGACTGAAGTTATCCTCTGCATTTTTCAAGTAGGCCATCCTGGTTATTCAAGAGCTCGATTTCTGAAAGGAATCTAGATTCCTTCTTGTCAGGGAAACCATTCCTTTGACTCTGTCAGTCATAACCAGGGAAAGAAGATTCTCTATGCATCTATTCAAGCAGGTATCACCCTTCTTGCTATTAGATGAATCTTTCTCTCTCCCCATATTCCTAGGGGGATCTAGTTCTATAGGCATCTCTCCATCCACATACCTGGAGACATGTGTCTATATGCCTACATATTCATATATATATATATATATAAAATGTGTGTGTGTGTGTATCTTCTGCCCATACATATCTCTCTCTTTATATATGCATATATACCCTATATGTGTATATATTTAGGAATATATATACATATATCTACATACATGTGTATATATATATATATATATATATATATATATATATATATATATATATATATATATATATATATATATATATATGTGTGTGTATCTAGTGAGATATATCTTTTAGGTAGATATGTATCCACATACTTATCTGTCTGTTTAGGTTCAGATATCCATACATCCCTATATGATCCTGACAGATGGGCACTACCCCTATCAATGCTGTGCCAGCATACTTAAGGTTCTACACATATAACCACTTCCTGTGGTAATTAACAAACTTTTTCCTTACCATAACTTTTCAGGGTTAGATACCTCTGAAGCTCTCCATGTACCTTTTTCTTTCCTAATTGACCCCATTTAGGAAAGACATTGCTGAACTTCAGTTCATCTAAAGCTTAGCGCTTCCTAAGTCTGTCCTTACTTTCTTATCAGATACAGGGGTCTCCATACCTTTTCTCTCCTACATGGACTAATTCCATTGCCAGTCCTGATGGGTCAGACTCATTTTTCTTTTGGTCCTAGGATTGTACTGTTCTTGGACCAAAACAGCTTAAGCTTTGTCTAATAGTACCTTCTGCGTCTTCCGCTGAAGCCCTACCTCTTTATACTACCCTAGTTTCCCCTGGGGCTATTTCTCACCCTGAGGGGGGTTCTGACCTCCACTTGTTTTTTCTACTTTTATTACCTCTACTTCTCAGTGAGGTACTCCTTGAGGTTTTTCACTGGCTCTTCTAACAGATCCATATGAACCTCAGTAGACTTTTGCAATGCCAACAAGGGAGGCCAATATTACAATATTTTACTACTAAATGCCCTCTATACAGGGTCTTCCTCTATAGAAGTCCTGCTCTAGTCCAGCTGTTCCACAGCACCTTTCTCTAATTCAACTCCTACCCTCCATCCCCAGGATGCCTGAGCTTCTGAGGAGTAGCATGGCTCATTGTAGATTCGCAACATGCTAGGACTCCCTCTGGGCATCTTAGCTTGGGAGTCACCATATGTGAAGACTCATTCCTGCTTGTTCCTGGAGATAGCACAGTTACTTACCTGTAACAGGTGATCTCTGGGAAACAGCAGGAATAAGTCTTCACAACCCACCCACCTCCCCTAGGAGTTGCATTTCTCTATCTCTATCTTTCCCTTCCTTGCTCTCTCTCTTTCTTTGCCTCAGCTTTAAAACTTAACTGAGGAGAGGCAGTTGGGAAAGGCGGAAAGGCAGCACGCAGGCGTGTTGGGATGCTTCCAAAAGCGTTCTGATTGGACGCTGGGAAGCATTCCCGCGCAGACTACGTCGGTACCGACATACCCATATGTGAAGACTTATTCCCGCTGCTCCCAGAGATCACCTGTTACAGGTAAGTAACTGTGCTTTCTTTGCCTGATCTGATGTTAGAAGTAGCCTTTAATTTCAGTGAGCTAAATTTGTGCTTTGGCCTATGCTTGAGTATATGTGATCCTTCTTTAAGTGGGATCTTAATCCCTTCCTGGTTACTGTTTTGTTTTGTTTTTTTGGGTAATGTTTCCAAATTGCTTAATTTTGCATATACCAGGACAGGAATGAACTTCACTCCTAAGCCAGGATATGTTGGAGATGATCTGAACTCTGATTCAGTGCTAATGCTTATCTGAACACATGCAGTGTGCCAAAGAGGACTGCCTCTTGGGTTTCACAAGATGTAATATGTACAGACAACTTATAAAGAAGCACTTGGAAATAATTATTATCTGGTTAGTGGTGCCCAGTATAATTGGGGCAGCTCTGTATCCATCTGAGTAAATGTGAATTAGTTGTTTACTCTTTCAAAAAGTATAATGACTAAGGGAAACTCTATAAAGTTACTAAATAGTACATTTAAAGCAAGTTGGAGAGAACTTTTTTTCACTTGATGCACAATTACTGTAAGCTCTGGAATTTGTTGCCAGAGGCTGTGGTAAAAGCAGTTCACGTTGCTGAGATTATATAACATTTGGACACGTTACTGCAGAAAAACTCCATCCTGTTATTAACCAGCTAGATTTGCAGAAAGCCACACTTCTCTGTTGGAATTTATCTACTCTTTGGGTACTCGTAAGCTGGATTGGCCACTCTTGAGGAAAGAGGATACTAGGCTTGATAGACCTTTGGTCTGACCCAGTTTGGTAGTTCTTAAGTTCCTTTTCTTGGTATCAGTATTGCTAGTATATTAGAATCTGCTCTTTCCCTGCATATAAGACGTAACAGTTGTTTAGCGTAACACTTCTGTAAATAATGCTTTTCTGGCTCTTTTCTCTATTACCACAATGTCTGGGTTATTTATTTATTTATTTACATTCTCTTATATACCGCGCTATTCTGCATCAGTGTGGTTTACATTGAACAAACTGAAATTACATTGAACAGGGCATTATAACTTGGAGATAACTATTTACAGGGAACATGGGCTATGGAGGGTTAAGTGGCTTGCCCAAGACCACAAGGAGCACCTGTGGGACTAGAAACCCCAGTCCTTCCGGCCCAAGGTTTCTGTCCTCTAGTGGGATTTGAACCCCCGACCTTCCGGCATTACCTTGCATTAAGCTATTTATGCAGGTGGTCACATCTTTTTCATTCTCTGCAGTATGCTTAATGCTTGTGATCCCCCTCCCCTCCCCCACCTATTTTCCTGGTATCAGTATGTTAGTGTTTACATATTGATCAATATCCAAACTATTAGCCAGCTAAGGGCTAAGGGCACTGGCGCAATAGTGCTGCTCTGCCCAGTTAGTGTAGAGGAGGAATGGGGTGTGTTGGCGCAATCCGGATAAATCTCAGCGCTTATCCGTTTTGCTCCATTTTCAGCCGGGACTTAACGGGATTACTTGGGCTGTGCAAAAAGCTGTCCAAAATTGTAATATGGTCAAGTCCTGGTTGAAAATTGGGCAAATCAGATAAATGGCAAGACTTATCCGGATTGCGTCGCTCAGCAGAGAGATTCAGCAGCAGCTCCAATCTGGCACAGATACTTAAATGCCACGACTGGATAGTGGGCCCATAGCTTCCAGTGGCTAAACTGTGCTACTTATTGTGCCTTCAGTATACAGGCCTTCTAAACCCAGCATGTCGCATCCAGCAAAGAGATGTAGAACCATTTCCAATTCAATGCTACCGAATCTGCTTTTGTTGTTTTTACTGGGTTTATTTCCTACGTTGGCTGTGAACCACTGTATCTGTAGTTCACTGTCTTGTGCTGCAATTATTAATCTCTCATCTTTAGGTTTAAGTTTACTTTGCCTTATCCAGTACTGTCATGTTTTGATCTATTGGGGTTTCTAAAGTAAACAAGTGGCAAATGCACAAATACAGTGGGACATACAAAATAGCAGCATTAGCTGTGAGCGTGTGAGATAGCTTGCGCTATCGGGCAGTACCGTACCAAGCCAGAAATCTGCCCTGTGCAACAAACAAATTTGGCACCCCCGTTCACCTAGACACGCTCAATAACTCACTATTTTTGAGCATCCTGGAAGCCCAGTGATATTATCAGTGCCCCCTTCTGTGCTTGCGCCCTGTGCAGCTGCTCTGCTATCGGATCACACTAACAGCTAGCACAGGGAAAAGGCAGATATCACAGCCATTTTCTGCATTATCTCTATCTGCCGTGTCAAATGCAGGGAGAGGAGGCATCAGGGCGAGGAGAAGGTGTGGTTACAGATGCAAGCAATTGCCGCATGCCGGCTATCAAAAATGCCGATAGCATGGCCAGAGGCAGTGGAACATCTTTTTGTTTGGAGGGGGCAAGCTAACCAATCTCCAGCCCTGTCCCAAAGCTCTCTAGTTATTGATGCTGTGTTGAGCAAACTTTAGGTGGGGCCATGGCCCCTGTGGCCCACCCCATTTCACTGCCTATGAGCGCAGCAGTAGAGAGCACCACTGTTCTGAAGGGTGACTGAGACTGAAGCAGGAGCAAAGGGGAGCGGCTCTTACCCTGATCACCACTGGACCACTAGAAAAGCCTTGGTAAGGACTGAGGGTGGTTTGTGTGGAGATGGGGGAGCCAGCCTTCTCTTGTTTTGTATCCAGGATGGGTTAGGGAGGGGGATAACAGCCATCCATCTGATATGGATGCTGTCCAGGATGGGGGGTATTTAAGGTGTTTGGAGGGGATAGATTTTTTTATGGGTGCCATGGATTGAACTACACATTTGATGCACATGGAGGGTGGTTGGGAGAGCTGCAGGGGAGTCCTGAAGCCACCACTGTCCTGCAGCGAATAGGAAGGGGGAGGAGACAGCAACTCCTGCCATTTTTCCTTTGTCTTCTCCCTCGCTCTGGTCCAACATGGCAATTGCAAGCCATAAGGCGTGTTGACAGATGCCACACATTAGGTGCAAAAGGCATTATTGCTCTTTAGTAAACATGCCCCAAAGTGTTATGCAAGAGCCATATGCTGATCAAGACTGGACCCATGAGTGCTTAAGGAGAGATGAAGGATAAGAGATTGATAGTGGATTATGGTTGGACAAGCTGGTTCACCATAAACCTAGAAAAAAAATGGGAAAAAGGATATATGTCGATTCTGAAAGGAAGAGCTGGAAATGGTTACTCATCTCATAGTTAACTGTAAAGTTCTGATGGGAAAAGATTTCTTTATGGTAAGGTGACACGTCTCATACTTTGGAAACCTTGCAGTCATTACAACATCACTGTACAATAAAAGTATTGAGATCGTGACCCTAAGAGAATTATTGAAAACACAGAGATTATGATCACCTGGGGCTGACAAAAGCTCACTGCTAGAAAAACATGCATTGTGGAAGAGGATAACATTGGAGAACAGCATTGATAATAGAGGTGTCGGTGCCAAGTGAATATTCTGAGCCTCAAATGGAGAAAAAGAAGATTTCAAGTACCAAGCATGCAATCAGAGACCCAGGACATGTAGCAGAAAGATCCAAACCTATTTCCCATCATATAATTAAAAGCAATTTCCGGAGGAAGTGACGTCACCGGAGCCGATGGCGGCCTGAAAGAGCTGCTCCGGCACCGATCCGGCCGTTTAAAGACCTATTGCGACCCCCCGGAGGTGGAAAGTGGTGGTCCCGGGTGCGGGAAGCGGCCGGAGCTGACCGCGACGGCTGGAACGCCGGCGGCGGTTTAATTCGGCGGCAGAGAGCCGCGTGAGCGGGAGGCCTATACAGCCGCGTGGAGGGCAGAAATGGCGCCCGGAGGCATCAAAGAGGCGGCGTGAGTGGCCGGCGGTAGCCTCGGACTGGCGCATTTCCCCAGCTGTGCCGTTCCTCCGAGAGAGAAGAGTGCGGAGCACAGGAGTGCTGGAGGAGGCCGGACTGTGGGGCAATGAATCTGGCAGCAAACAGAGGCTGAGGAGGGAGCCCACAGGACCGGAGACAGTCCTAAAACTGTGAGTCTGCAGTGCTAGAGTCAGAGGGCACTGGGAGGACCTGGTGCAGCACGGAGCAGAGTGACAGTATTGTGTAAGGCTGCCCTTAGTGACAGCAAGGGTGAAGAGTGACAGACCAGTACAGAGCTAGACTGCATAATCTGGGGCAGAAATGACCACTAGAAGGAAAGCGGCAGATCTCAAAGAGTTTGCCTACCCTGGATCGCATGGAGGGAAGGGAGAAGCCGGCCAGGCAGGGCATAAAAAGCCACCTGATGGACAAGAAGAGCAGAGTGAAGAAGTGGAGAGGGAGAATGTAACAGCTCTTGGGCAGGAAACTATGCAACATATCACCAGAGCGGAGCTTAGAGACTGGTTTCTTGAAATTAAAAATGAGGTGCAATCTGTGAAGAATGAGTTGAATGAGGTGTTGGGTCCCCTGAAGGAGGAAGTCGGCGAGTTGGTGTGTAGAATGGGAGATCACGAGAACAGGTTACAAGAACTTGAACAACAACAGGAAGAAGAGACCCAACGGAATGTGAAGTTAGGATCTCAATATGAAGCTCTGCTATATAAGCTGGAGGATCTGGAGAACCGTTCGCGACGCAACAATTTGAGACTCCGTGGGATCCCAGAGGAAAAGGAGTTTATGGACAGTGAAAAGGTTGCGCGATCGGTGTGCCTGGAAGCTCTCCGACAAGGTGGAGAAGAGGTGACAGCTATGGACATACAGTTGGAAAGAGCGCACCATGCATTGGGCAAACCAGTTGGCAATAAACCACGAGACATCATCATATGCCTAGCACGGTATAAAATCAAAGAGAAAATTGTGCATAAAATACGGAGAGCAGGAGCCCTCATGTGGCAAGGGTACCCGGTGCACATATATGAGGACCTTTCTGCGGGCACGTTGCAGCGGAGGAGGGCTATGCAACCAGTTACACAACTCCTGCGGAGGGAAGACATTAAATATCGATGGCTTCATCCATTTGGACTCTCGTTCACAGTTAAAGGGCGACCGTGGCGGCTACAGACTCCGGAGGAGGCAATGCAGGCCCTTCGGGAGGCAGGACTGAGCACCACGACGGAAGGTGTGGGGGCAGGTATTGCACCTGGCGGGTGGCGGGGGCGGGGCGGGGTGCGGCAGCCCACAGCACCGGCGTGCAAGGACTGCACACCCAGGGTGGGAGCTGCAAGCCGCCCAGCTGCCGGAAGACACTTGAAGGTCTTTGTGGACTGATAGCAGGTTGGTTTAACTGTTGAAGGGGGCAGGTGGAGTGTTATGTCTCTGTCTGACCCTCTTGGTAACATATAGGACTTGTGTAATGTAATTTGGGGAAGAGAAGGGAGGGGAGTTGGAGAGCGGGTGGTGAAGGGGAAGGAGTAAGAGGATGGGAGGGGGAGGAGGATTCCGGGAACAGGGGGGAGGGGAGAGGGGGGACGGAAGGAGGGGTATTGAGGGTGTGGGAGGGGCATGTGGAGAGGAATAGGGGGGCAGAGGGGATGAGTAGGTGACAGAGGGAGGCGGGTGAGTGGGTTGGTAGCCGGGGGGGGGGGTAGAGATGAGAATAAGTGTTAGGCTGGGGAAGGTAGGGGGCGCACTACTCCTGAGTTATCCTCTGGAAATGATGGAGGATATGGGGGGGAAGGGGGGGGAGGGGGGGAAGGGGGGGGAGGCCTTGAGGGGGTTCAAAGAGGTTCGATGGGTGAGGAGAGGAGGAGGAGGAGGAGGGGGGAGGTATGGGGCAGGGAGGGTGGGTGGCGGGTTAGGGGGAGGGGGGGTGGGACGCAGAGGAAGTTGCGGATTATGACCTTGAATGTCAAAGGGCTGCGTTCCAGACAGAAACGACGGTTGGTGGAGATGGAGGGTAAACGAACAGGTGCTGATATTATGTGCATACAGGAAACTCATTTGCGGGTGGGGCAGGAATATATGTTAGAATCTCGGCAGTACCCTACGGTGGCTCTGGCGGGCCAGAGACTAAACTCTAGGAAGGGGGGGGTGGGCATCCTGATAGGGGGGGAGTATCATAACCTGGTGAAGGAGGTTCGACGGGGAAAAGGAGGTAAATGGGTGGGGGTGCTGCTGCAAATTGAAAGGGAGGAGGTGTGGGTGATCAGCTGGTATGGCCCCAATGAGAAACAGGGGGAGGCCTATGAGCAATTTTTGAGGGAGTTGGAGGGAGTGGGGAATATTCCAATAATACTGGGAGGAGATTTCAATTTGACGTGTAACCCCAGAATTGACACTAGCGGGGGCAGGGGGGTGGGGGGCGAAGGGATAGACAAAGCCTGCATAAATTGAGAGAACGCCTGGGTTTGGTGGATGTTTGGAGGAGCTGGCATCCGGGAGAACGGAAATATACATACTATTCCCCAGTACATAGCACCTACAGTAGGTTGGATATGATATGGGGGGGTGGAATTTGGCTGGATAGAGTACAGGATATAGAACATGGTTCGATCACTTGGTCCGATCATGCCCCGGTGAGTGTCTGTTTCGATCTGGGTCGGAAAGAGGATAGTCTCAAATTT
This sequence comes from Ichthyophis bannanicus, assembly GCA_033557465.1. NCBI lineage: Eukaryota > Metazoa > Chordata > Amphibia > Gymnophiona > Ichthyophiidae > Ichthyophis > Ichthyophis bannanicus. Next base: position 156,120,098 of record CM066032.1, on the reverse strand, counting down.
TGGAGACTCAACAACTCTCTGTTAGAAGAGGAGAAGCATGTGGGGAAGATTAGGGCTCATATACAGGACTACCTCCAATTTAACGAAACAGGGGAGGTGTCTATGGGGGTACTCTGGGATGGTTTAAAAGCGGTGATGCGTGGCCAGTTGGTTAGCCTAGGGGCGCGGGTGAAGCGGGAAAAAGGGGCTGCGGAAAGTAAATTATTGCAACAGCTGCGGCGTTTAGAGGGGGTACATCAGAAGGTGTCGGATCCAAGCATCCTTGCGGAGCTCATTAGGGTTAGAGCGGAGCTGAGTACACTGCGGGCCCAGGAGATAGCATTCCAGCTTGCGGTACTGAAGCAGGCCCATTTCGAGGGCGGGAATCGGGCGGGGAAGATACTGGCCAGTCGCCTGAAGGGGCGGCGGCAAGCAGCGCATGTGGATGGTATTAGGAATACTAGAGGGGACTGGATCCATACCTCAAAGGGTATTAGGGGGGTGTTTCGGGAGTACTATCAGAAATTGTATGAAAGTGAGTTGGAGGTGGGAGGGCAGGACACGGCTGACTTTTTGGAGGAATGTGGTCTGTCGCAAGTGACCGCGGAGGAAAGAGAATATCTCGGGCAGGAAATCCGGGAGGAGGAGGTGAGGAGGGCTATAACCACACTGAAATTGGGAAAGGCGCCAGGGTTGGATGGGTATACGGCAAAGTTCTTTAAGGTCTTCTCAGACCAGATCACGCCCCTCTTTACTAAGGTGGTTAATAAGGTGCTACAGGGGGAGGGCCTTCCGCGCACAATGGCGGAGGCGGGTATAACGGTCCTGCCGAAACCAGGTAAAGATAAGGGGGTATGCGGCTCATACCGACCTATCTCCTTGATAAATTTGGACGCAAAGTTGTTGGCAAAGATTTTGGCGAATAGAATTCAAGATGTGGTTCCGCACCTGATTCATCCGGATCAGACGGGTTTTGTGAAGGGGCGTCAGGGTAGTGATAATGTGAGAAAAGTTTTGAATGTCATGTGGCATCTTCAGCGTACCACCGAGGAGGCAGTGTTAATCACAGTAGATGCCGAGAAGGCATTCGACCGGGTGGAGTGGTCGTTTATGTTTCAGGTTTTGGAGACCATGGGGTTTGGAGGGAGGTATATTAGTTGGATTAAAGCGCTTTACCAGGGACCGCGTGCTAGAGTTAGGGTGAATGGCGGGTACTCTGAGAGTTTTGAGCTCCATAGAGGTACTCGACAGGGATGTCCCTTGTCACCCCTCTTGTTTGCACTGGCTATAGAGCCGCTGGCAGCCTATATCAGACGGGTGACGGATATTAAAGGCGTGACGATTGGTGGGAGGGAAGAAAAGATTGGGCTGTTTGCAGATGATGTTGTCTTCACCCTGACCCAGCCCCTTACAACTCTACCGGTGCTCTTGACGGCTATACACAGGTACAGCCGCCTCGCGGGATATAAAATGAATCAAGGGAAGACGGAATTGTTGGGATTTAATTTGACGCCCAGGGTGGAAGAGAGCCTCCGACACCACTTTAAGTTTCGGTGGGTGGAGGGGAGATTTCGGTATTTGGGGATCCAGTTAGGGACCCCTCTTGTTCGGCTTAAGCAATGGAACTATCAAGGTTTGATTGAGACTGTCCGGCAGGATCTATCCCGGTGGCGGGGGTTGTATTTGTCTTGGCTGGGCCGCATTGCGGTGGTAAAAATGAATGTACTCCCACGGTTATTATTTGTGTATATGTCTCTGCCGTGTAGGCTGGTTAGAAAAGAAATCGATTGGATGCAAAATCTCCTGCTGCAATTTATTTGGGATGGTAAGCGCCCGAAAGTCGCCAGGGCGACCATGTATAGGTTAAAAGCAGAGGGGGGATTGGGAGTCCCGTCGTTGCTCCGATATTATGAAGCGGCGCAACTTCGGGCGCTGTTTGCTTGGAAGGAGGGGGTGGAGAGACCTGGCTGGGTGGAGATGGAGGAAGGGGAGGGGGCAGTGGTGGGGGCATGGATATGGGACCCTGGTGGGGGGGGGACGGAGAAAGGGGATGGGAATCCCTATCGCGAACTAACAAGACAGGTTTGGGTGAAATGGAAGCGGTTTTTGCTAGAGGGGAAACAAGTCTCCCGCGAAACTCCACTTCAGACTTTAATGACGGGCAGGATGGGTGAGGCAGCAGGGGTTTTTAGGAGGTGGGGGGCGAAAGGATTACGGAAAGTGGGTCAATTGGTGGAGGAAGGGGGGCACATTCGGGGATTTGAGGTGCTGCAACGGCAATATGGTTTGGAGGAGTCCGATAGATTTGCCTATGTAAGTCTGTGGTATCGGCTTCAGCAGCGGGAGGTGAAGCAGGATTGGATGGCGAAGCGCACGCAGTTTGAGGAGATGATGGGGAGTGCCGGGATGCCCACTCGGATTATTTCAAAGTTATACAAACTTTTGGGGGAATATCAACAGGGACCTATAAGGGGTCAGTTGCAATGGGAGGAGGAGCTGGGGGGGCAATGGGATGTTGAGCGGTGGGAAAGAATTTATATCAGAACCCATAAATTGGCTCCAGGAACAGCTATGCTGGAAAACAGCTATAAGCTACGGTTAAGAATGTACTGGACACCGGTGTGGCTGCACGCCCTTTACCCGGCGAGTTCGGATAGATGCTGGAAAGGGTGTGGGGATAGAGGTGATTTGCTGCATATGCTGTGGGGATGTACGATAGTTCGGGATTATTGGCGGGAGGTGGAAAGCCTTACGGCAGCCATTACAGGGGTGCAGGTGGGTTTTACCCCTAGTGTGGTGATTCTGAATGAAGGTGTGCTGGGAGGGGGAGGGAGAGAATTGAATAGACTACAGGGGTACTGTGTCATTGCCGGGAGGATGGGTCTGCTGCAATGGTGGAAGAAACAGGATGTTCCCCCAATAGCGGAGGTGGTGGGGCGTATAGAGCAGCTTAGGGGGTATTGTGCAATAGAAGCTCATCACAAACATACTGTCCACAGGTACAATAAGGTGTGGGAACGATATGAGCATTGGAAGGCAGCGGGGGGGGGGGGGGGGTTTTGTATAAAATCATGGTAAGGGTTGTAGTATACACTCCTTGTCCCCTCCACCTGTAGGGGTGTCGGGTAGGCTGTTTCCTGTATGCACCTCTGCACTTCTGCACCTCGGGTTAAGATTTGCCGTGGTTACTATTTGTCAGCTCACCGCTGCTTGTATGGCGGGAAGGGGATCTTCTGCTTTACGGGAGGGAGGGAGGTTTGGGTTGGGAGGTCTAGGGCTAGCGGGAGTAGAGGGGGGTGGATATTATTTGGGGGGGGGTCTCTTATTATTACGGTTAATGTGTGGTCTGTGGTCTCTATGCTTGTATGGTCCACAATAGACGAATCTTTGCCTGTATAAACTGTAGAATGTATAAACTGTACAAGATACAATGTATAAAGTGCAAAACAGAGTATGGGGGATAACAGAAAATGGAGTAGCACTGTGGGCGGGGTTCTACCCCACATGCCGATGACACTGTACAGAATGTTTTTTGCTTTGTGTTTTTGTGTCGGGGGGGGGGAGTCCCCGAAGTATGTTATGTATTGCCTGTTATGTTGAGTGCTAATAAAAACTTTTAAATTTAAAAAAAAAAAAAAAAAGCAATTTCCAAGCGCACTTTGATAGGTTGCCTGTATAGGATGGCCCAAAAAAAGTGAGAACATCTCGTAGCATGTAAGTTATTTAAAAATTCAAAAACACAGATTTAAACGATTGACAAATTAAAAAAAGAAAAAGATGGCGACTGGATATTGTCAAAATAAAGACATTATATAGCTAAAAAAGGTAAATAAGTAAACTATTTAAGCTTTTAATTTACGAGATATTCTCACTTTTTTGGGCCACCCTGTATATATTATATCCTATGAACTCCAGAAGGGAAGTACTGCAGTGAGCGACAGCTGTAAATTAGGGAAATTAAGATCATACTCTACTTACCCCAGCTTAGGAGTGAGGTTCATTACTGTCATGACATGTGCAAAACCAGTCCATTTGGGAACATTGCTCCCCCCTCCCAAAAAGCAGACATCAGCAAATTGAACTCATCACATATGAGGTTCATCTTATGGACAACCAGTATCAGTCCACTTGCAGTGAATATATACTTACTACTTTAAAATTTGAGTTAATGTTGAAACATTCAGAAAAGGAAGATGATCATCTCTTTGGTCTTCATGATCTTCCAAGGGCGCCTTTTGATAGCTCTGTCATTAGTCTAGGCATATCCTTGTAACTGCACTTCCTCTGAGAGACTAAAGGGCATGTTTACTAAGGTTCATATCTGTAGCATGTGCTGAAGCCCGAATCTTAGTGTGGATGCCTGTGCTAACTTTGGGGGCTTATGTGTCCGGTCCCCTGCCATTAATACACTATTAATGTGTGACACTGCACTAACCGATGAGTAGGTGCACTTACTGTGACCTACTGAGGTGGCTTTAAGTGCACCCGCACTAAAAGCTACCTTCACAGTTAGCACATGCCCAAAACGCCCATGATACAACATGCCATCTATGCCCATGTTCTACCCAAAACACGCCTAAGCCCAGTTAATGTGGGATTTGTAAGATATGCCATACTGCGTCAGACCAAGGTTCCTCAAGCCCAGTATCCTCTTTCCAACAGTGGCCAATCCAGGTCATGAGGGCCTGCATTAACTGTGTGCTTAGCACACGCTGAACTCCACGCTAACGTTTAGACACGGTAGTAAACTAACTGCATAAAGTGGCAACTCCACCATCAGTTTTTTTTAGACTGGTCCCCTCTTGTTAGGCTTATGGAATCCCCAAGAGAAGATGTTGTTTTGCCCCTAGCAATCTCTCCCTTTATACTCAACTTTCCCAATGATGATATCATCAACTCTTAAACTCATAGGAGTTTTCTGAAATCCCTGCTGATCAGGTCGTCCACCGCTTGTTTCCACTTCAGTTTTAGTCCTTTCTTCTTTTTAATTGTTATTTACATCATTTGAAATGAAAATATAAAAAATGTTAATCAAAAAGAAATATAAAACTATTAAACAAGGTTAGGTCTCTGCACCTAGGCCTATCTTCTGTCATCCTTATCCTATTAGTGCACCTTCAGGGGGGAAGGAGAGATCTCCAGCCAATCCTGCCCTGCCAGTGCAGCAATTGCACACGGTGCCAAAAGAAAGAGGCTGGTGCCCTTGTTAATTTTTGTCATACAAAGTTAAACTATTTTCCCGTACAGCAGAAATTAATAATGGCACTGACCTCTGTCTACCTGAACCATTTGCAATGTCAATACTGTTGATGAGCAAGAGTGACTTGGGATCACGCCCAAAGTTGCATTATTAGGTTAAGAGCATCCAGGAGGGGGAAAATCTGCAGGGGGCTAGGGAAAACAATGGGGGAGGGGTTTGCAATAGTCTTTAATTTTTATTTTAAAATAAATGACATTTCTTCTTTTTTTCATTGAGTTCTAAAAATGAAAGAAATAGATTTAATTTGAATTGAAATGGGACATTCTAATGACATTTCCTATCTATCTATATGTACTGCTAATAGTAATTTTATACTACTTACAGCATTGCACATGCCTTGTAGCACTATATAAATGATGAATAGTAATACTACTACTTCTTGTCAACACTACAAGCTGTACACAGCTCTGTACATATAGATGTAAGAGAGAATCCCTGCTCACCAGAGCTTATAATTTAATCAAGACGAACAACAACACAAAACTGGGGACTAGACATAGGTGGTGAACAAAAGAGTGAGAGGCATCAGGATCCAAAAGCAGCCTCAAAAAGATGGGGTTTTAGCCTGGGTTTGAATAGGGCCAGAGAAGGAGGCTGACACATAGACTCGGGTAGTTTGTTCCAGGCATATGAAGCAGCAAGGTGGCATGAACAAAGTCTGGAATTGGCAGCGGCAGAGAAGGGTACAGATAAAAGGGATCTGCCAGAGGAACGGAGTTCCCCAGGAGGGGTATAGGGTGAGATCATAGAGGAAAGGAGCTTCAGAATGAATACAATTATGTCAGAAGTTTTAACTGGATGCGGAAATGGATAGGGAACCAGTGAAATTACTTGAGAAGAGGGGTTACATGAGCATAGAGACAGTGTGGGAAGATAAGCTGTGTGGCTAGTGGTGTAAAAGTTGCCCAAGCAGCCCCCACAATGTGAGCGAAGCCCAGGTTAGAAGAGGGCCAAGTGATCCCCAAATATCAATGGCAGCGGTAAACATCTTCACACTCACTTTAAAAGAAGTTTGCCGCGCCATACTGCTCTGCGCCTCTGCTCGTTCTGTAAAGTGCTTCCCCGCAGCAGCTGGAGGCCTGGGAAAGTATTTCCGTTGACAGGCCGAAGTCTCACAATACCCGAGATTTCAGCCCCTTAGTTGAAAATACTTTTCTGTGTCGCAGAGTTTTGTACAGAAAGAGAGGGGGCGTGGAGCAGCACAGCAAACTAATTTAAAAGTCTGTAAGGGAACAGGAGTGGAAGGTATTCTCTCCCCCTTTTTGTGGCCACCACACTTATGAGGGGCCCTAAGCAAATTTTGCTTGGGGCCCTTCATTTGAACTTGCTCTACTGTGCGCAACTGAATTTTGAAGAGATTGAAGGGGAGAGAGCTGATAGTCAAGAGTTTTGTTTTGGGGCAAGACTATTTATGTATGTAAAAACATAGGCCATATGGTCTTTTTCTGCCGTCATGTTTCTATCTAGTTTGCCCTTCTATATCAAGTACAACAGTCCCTTTTTTTTCCTTTAGAGATCTTCTGTATTTGTCCCATGCTTTCTTGAATTCAGATACTGTCGTCCTCTCTACCACCTCCACTGGGAGATTATTCCAAGCATCTACCACTCTTTCCGTAAATAAATATTTCCGCATATCACTCCTGAGTTTATCCCCTATCTCCAGGAACAAGCAGGAATGAGTCTTCACATATGGGTATCGTCGGTACCGATGGAGCCTGCGCGGGAACGCTCCCCAGCGTCCAAAAGGAAAGCTTTTGGGAGCATCCCACAGTGCTTGCGTGCTGCCTTCCCGCCTTTCCTAACCGCCTCTCTCCAGTTCTTCTTTTCCGCGGAGCCAGCAGGTCGTGTTCCTGTCACCGCTGAAGAAGTTCTTTATTTTATTTTATTTCTTTGGTCGTGCATCTGCCTTCTTTGACGTCGGACCGGTACCGCCGGTCTTTCTTTCTTTCTTAAAAAAAAAAAAAAAAAAAGACTACTATTTTCACTTCTGTGCTTTTTTCTTTGGCCTTAGGCCTATGAGAAATTCTCCTCATGGAGAAGCCCGCTTCCAGGTTTAAAAAGTGCACGAAGTGCAGCGGCACTATTTCTGTCACTGACACCCATGACTGGTGTCTAAAATGTTTGGGTCCTGACCACTCCATCACGGATTGTGAGTCCTGTTCCATGATGTCTAAAAGAGTCTACAGAATCGAGCAGCCAAGCTCAGTACCCTGTTTCCCTCTGATGCAGCTTCGGTAGCATCGACGTCTTCCAGGGCTTCTTCTTCCTCCCATGCATCTCAGGTAACCAAACTCAAATCCAGCCGGTTCTCGAAGGGTAGATCTCCCTCCAAGTATCGAGATGCCTCCGGGCTTGCTCTCGAGGAATCCGCATTGGCAAAATTACCCCGGCGGGAGGCTCCGGCTTCCAAAGCTTTATCTATGGGGTCACAGGTTGACATTGATAGCTCGGCCTCGACCGATCACCTGTTGCCATGTTCTGGGGTACCGGTGGTTCCCACTAGTACCGACATCCAGACATTGGTGGCGTCGATGGATCAGAATATTCTGACCATGCAGCGTGCCATTACGGCAGTCATACAAGCTGCGACGCCTCCGGTACCGCAACAAATTCCATTGTCGGTTCTGGCACCGGCACCGGCACCGATATCGGTTCCGGTGCCGGTACCGATTGCATCGACATCGGCTTCGGTGTCGACTGCAATGGTACCCTGTTCTGTGATGCCCATTGGTACTGAATCGGTACCGATCACTCCCGATGTCGATACCACTCGGTACGCATATCAGGCTCTGCAGGAGCATCCAGATAGGCGATACTTCGATTCCTCTGAAGACTCTGATGAATCATGAGGTCTCTGTCGAAGCACCGGTAATCCTTCCTCAGGAGCCCTCTTCTCCAAAAAGAAGAATGTCTCCTCCAGAAGACTTGTCTTTTCAAGACTTCATTAGGGAAGTGGCCAGGGGCCTCTCCATTTCAGTGGCCCCTGAGGCAGAGCCTAGAGCCAAAAAATTGGATATCTTACAATATCCTAAGGCTCCTAAAGAGGCAGCTACTTTACCAATTCATGAGATCCTTTATGCACTCCAACCCAATCGGGGTTGTGGGAGGTCCCAGCGGCCTACTTAAATAGGTGCCGCTGGCAGGAGAAAAGCCTCTTCAATACTGCAGCCATCTTCATCTGCTCCCCGGTCGGGGTAGAGCACAGGGCGTGCGGCAAATTCCCGCTCCTGCACTCCAACCCAATCGGGGTTGTGGGAGGTCCCAGCGGCCTACTTAAATAGGTGCCGCCGGCAGGAGAAAAGCCTCTTCAATACTGCAGCCATCTTCATCTGCTCCCCGGTCGGGGTAGAGCACAGGGCGTGCGGCAAATTCCCGCTCCTGCACTCCAACCCAATCGGGGTTGTGGGAGGTCCCAGCGGCCTACTTAAATAGGTGCCGCTGGCAGGAGAAAAGCCTCTTCAATACTGCAGCCATCTTCATCTGCTCCCCGGTCGGGGTAGAGCACAGGGCGTGCGGCAAATTCCCGCTCCTGCACTCCAACCCAATCGGGGTTGTGGGAGGTCCCAGCGGCCTACTTAAATAGGTGCCGCCGGCAGGCGCACCCGCGCCTTGCGGGCCCGCGCCTGAGGGCCTCGCAAGAGGGCCCTTTGGCGTGGCCCTTAGGCGGGGCACGACAGGCGGGAATCATACCAGCAACCCAAGCGCACAACCTCCAGGCGAAGCACCAGATCGTCACCATACAATAGAGTTGGACAGGTCTTGCTCACAAGTAAAGAGTCTATTTTTGGAAAGTCACCAGCTGAGTCCAGTTTTGTTCTCAAGTAATTGTGACTCTAGCTCTCCCAGGAAGGATCGAGCTCCAAACGAGGTTTACACCACCCACAATCATAGTCACACCTACATCAGGAACTGACCTTGACGACATCAGGAACTGCAAGTATTACCAACACTATTTGAACAGTATTAGCCTCTGTAATACTTCATATCCCAAAACGCTACCTATTGCCATTATTTACTGTTGCCAGTATATACTTTCATTTTACAGTATTTACTGTTACCATCACTTACTGTATTTACTGTATTTACTGTTACCATCACTTACTGCTGCCAATATTTTCTCTCATTCACTGCATCCATTGTTGCCTATATTTACTGTTGCCAGTATCTACTCTCATTTACTGTATTTACTGCTGCCTGTATTTACTGTTGCCAGTATCTACTCTCATTTACTGTATTTACTGTTGCCAGTATCTACTCTTAATACAGTTGCCAGTGCACGACGGTTACCTTATGTACTATCGCCTCTATTGCTACTATCACCTGCATTCACATTACTATTGCAATTAATCTTTCCTTAGTGCAAACACTGCATCACACTGTACTGTAGCCAACATTTCCACAATTATCTCATTACTAACACCCAAGAGAATGTACAAAGTTCTGCTCTTATTTATGACCTTCCTTACCCTTGGTCTCCCTTACTCATCAAATGCTCTCAACCATGATACATATCACATACCAATCCTACGCACATACGGAAGGAGATGGTTCGAATTCCCCCACCACTCTACAGCAAAAAATAACTTTACATCCCACTCCCATCTACTCAACATTCCTCTCCAAACCATCAAAAGTATACAAGAAGAGAAGCAACATCACCAACGCCTGCTAAAATGTGCACTGATAAATGCCAGATCTGTACGATCTAAATGGCCCGCAGCCATCGACCTGATACCCCAATATAATCTCGACATCTTGATGATTACGGAGACATGGCTATCCGACTGTGACAACGTACTACTGAATCAGATGCTGCCACCAGGTTTTGTGATATACACATCTCACAGATCCAGTCAAAAAGGAGGCGGAACCCTCATCCTGGCCAAAGCTGATTTACACTTCAAGATGTGCAACTCCTCTAGCTCAACGTACCTTGACTCCCTCACTATAAATGAGCTCTGCACAATCCACCTTTTCTATCGGGCACCCTCCCCCTCACCAGATGATCTTCCAACCATAATTGAGCAGGCATGCTCCACATCCACCTCACGCTCTCCAAGTTGGCTAATCGGTGACTTTAATCTCCCATCTCTTCAAGACAGCCACTCAGCAGCATTCCTTGATGCCCTGGAGGACCTAGGTTACAAACAGCATGTCGATTCACCCACCCACACTAAGGGTGGTAAACTAGACCTCATTTTCGCACCTCTCTCCAACGACTCAATACCCCTAACTCTCGCATTATCGGTAATACCAGTACCCTGGTCGGACCACAGTCTTCTCAGTTTCAATATACCCATTAGTGCATTCCACAAAAGCCGAAAGTCCCCTAACACATCTGGATCCCACTCAACCTGCTTTAGACCACTCAACCAGAGCATAGTCCTAGAGAATCTCAGACCTCTCATGGCCAACACAACCATGGACTTAGATGATCTCATATCCAAATGGGATGAAAACCTGAGAGCTGCCTCCTGCCCATCACTCACCGAAAAGAAAATTCGAAAACGTGAACATACTCCATGGTTCTCCACAGACCTTCGTTCATCCCTCCACCATTTACGCAAACTCGAGCGACAGTGGCGACGAACTCACTCCCCCGAGGCGCTGGTAGCATACAGCTCATACCTAACTACCCACCGAGCAAAGATATCACAGAGCAGGAAAACTTACCACTCAGGATTAATAAAACGCTCCATCAACAAACCACATGCTTTGTTCAGCATAGTAAAGTCCATAACAGGTGAACCGGTCTCAGCTCAACCCCCTATGCCGCAGCCGCAGGACTACGCAAACTACCTGCAGTCAAAGATGATAAAAACTAACACAGACATAAATGCCAATAACGCCCCCACTTCACCTAAGACATCCCATGCTATGCCACTTCACAACTTCTCCACTGTATCAAATAGCGAGGTTGTGAACATTATTGCCTCAATCAACCCCAGTACAGCTCCTAATGACCCGTGTCCAGCCAGCTGGATCAAGGACATGCGACATGACTTCAGTCAAATATTGAGCAAAATACTGAACCAGTCTTTCTCATCAGGTTCATTCCCGCAGAGCCTAAAACACACTTCCATCAAGCCCCTACTGAAGAATAATAGACTGGACCCATCCAAGGTTGATTCCTTCAGACCTATCTCGAGCATCCCTCAGCTTGCAAAAATCATTGAGAAGGCCGCCCAACAACAAATCCAACATCATATTGACACTGAAGCACCACTAGATCCATCGCAACATGGCTTCAGGGAAGCACATGGAGTTGACACAGTCCTTACAACACTATTCAATGTTCTAGTAACAGGAATAAACAACATACAACAGGGTTTCGTCCTCATCTTCCTAGACATCTCCGCTGCTTTCGACTCTGTGAGTCATGATATACTCCTACAACGCTTGAAAGATAAGGGGATTCAAAGCACAGCACTCGAGTGGTGTAAATCCTACCTATCTAACAGGTGGCAACAAGTAAAAACAGGCCACGCATCCTCAGAACCATTCCTGCAATCACAGGGTGTACCCCAAGGATCGTCCTTATCGGCACTAATGTTTAATATCTATATGCAGCCGATATGTGACTTGATCAGATCCTTTAATGTACAATGTCTCGCTTACGCAGATGACATCCTCCTATATATGCCGTTCACAATTGAACATCCAGTATTCTCCCCAATAATCAAATGTTTTGAAGCTGTAGCTGAATGGTTGCTATCACAAAACCTTCGGATAAACCACAGCAAAACCGACGTTCTTTTTGTCACAAGGAACCGTAAGTTCATACCGCCTCCATCACTACTCGTCAACAACATAGAGTTGAAATCAAAAGCTACCATCCGTTACCTCGGCATCACATTGGATCAGCACTTAGATATGACAACTCATGTCAAGAACATCACAAAAAATGTATATTATAAGATCAAATCGCTACGTCACCTCCGCTCCCTACTAGATCCCACAGACTTCCGAACAACCTTCCAAGCATTAGTCCTCCCACACCTGGATTTTGCCAACATCATCCTACATGGCCTCCCTCAATCAACTTTAAACCCGCTCCGCCTAGCCATGAATACAGCCGCCAGAGTCCTCTCCGGCTCATCAAGATCTGACCATATAACACCCATCATGAAAGAACTGCATTGGTTACCATTACATGCCAGAATCCAGTATAAGTCTTTAGTCCTTACTTTCAAGGCACTAAATAACTACCCCCCTACGCCAATCAGCAAGCTCATCCATGGCACCCTGGAAAACAGAAAAAGGAGAACCACATCAATGAACACCTTAATTGTCCCGAAGATAATAACGAAGTGTACTAAGGCCACCTCCAACAGGGCCTTCTCCTTATTTGCTCCTCTAAACTGGAATGCACTACCTCACGAAATCCGTGCTATCAAAAACCTAATCCTATTCAGAAAAGCATTGAAATACCACCTGTTCACAAAATGCTACCCAGAAGTCAACCTAGTCACTAACAAATCTACCACCTCAATACAACCTGAAAAGGGCTAGTTGGTCAACCTTTCTCTCTAGTCTTATTAGTGAACCACATTGTAACATCCAATCGAGTTTGATATTACTGTATATACCATTAAGTTAATCTGTACATAGTTCCCCCGGTTGTCCTATTGTTGAAGTTCCCTGTTCAATGTAAAACTCAATGTTACTTGTATGCATTGTAGTATGTTCTTGTTCTATGTACACCGCACTGATTATAATAGCGCGGTATAAAAGAATTGTTAAATAAATAAATAAATAAATAAATATGATCACATGTTGGGCATATGGAAGACATCTCTCACCACCTCCCCTCATTCTCGTAGGTTGGACACCATGTACCGTGTTCCTCCTTGTCCTGGCTTTCATAAAACTCAGCTTCCTCACCACTCTATTGTGGTGGAGTCTGCTATGAAGAGGATAAAGAGTGCAAAAAGGCACTCATCCAATCCTCCAGGAAGAGAATGCAGAACCTTAGATTCTTTTGGCAGGAGAATTTTCCAGGCCAATATGCTTGTTGCTAGAATCAACTCCTATAGTCTCTATATGGGGATGTTTCTAAAAGAAGTTACAGATCACCTACAAACTTTATCTCCTTTTGTTTCAGAAGATAAAAGAGAGGAGTTTCTCACCTGGCTTAAACATGCCCAGGATGTTTTCAAGTTTTCTAACCGTGCAGCCTTTGACTCTTTTGAGTGTGCTAGCAGAGCCTCGGCTATTGCCATAGGTGTACGCAGAGTTGCTTCGCTACAAGCTTCTGATTTGGAACCCTGGGTTCAGGATGGACTAGGAAATCTTCCTTGTACAGGTGAAAACCTTTTTTGGCAAAGATTGGCAAGCAAAGGCCACTCAGGTGGATGCTGAAAATTCTGCTTTAGATAGACTTTCAAAGTCTACTTCTGCTCCTGTTAAGAAAAGGTTGTTCAAAAAGGGATTTTTTCCCAAAAAGGGGAGATATTATCCTGTTTATGGTCAACAGGCATCTTCTGCAGGTCGTTTTGCTGCAAAGCGACAGCAACAACCTAAACAGGCCAAGTCTAAGGCTGCAAGGGCTACTACGGCCCAACAGCCTCAGCCCCCTCAGGGCCTTCGACTTTCAACTAGAGAACTTATCCTTTCTGGCTCTAAAGTTTATGTAGTAAGTTTTGTAAATAGTTACCCCTGTTATCCAAGTTATTTGCCCTGTTATCTGTAAACTCATACGTGTTAACTGTACTGAGCATTTCTGTTCCATGTAAACCGCGCTGATGCCGAATAGTGCGGTATATAAGAGACTTTAAATAAATAAATAAATAAAGGAACCAGAACCTCTCACCATTCCAGGAAGGTTAGCTCACTTTGCTTCCAGTGGGAACAAATCACAGCAGAACAATGGACCCTCTCCATCATAAGGGAGGGCTACAAGCTTCATTTCTTAAACCTTCCTCCTCACACCATGGTGAGACAGTTCAATTCTCCAACATCTCTCCTCGACCTTCTGGGTCAGGAGATTGCTACCCTTCTTGCCCAAGGGGCAATAGAAGAAGTACCCCTTCTTCAGCAGGGCTCAGGGTTCTACTCCCCCTACTTTCTTATCACAAAGAAAACAGGGGGCTACAGACCCATATTAGATCTCAGAGAATTGAACAAGTTTCTATGCAAGGAGAAATTCAAGATGATTTCTCTCGGTGCTCTCCTTCCATACCTTCAGAGTCAGGATTGGCTTTGTTCTCTAGACCTCAAGGATGCGTACACCCATGTCCTCATCCATCCAACACACAGAAGGTTCCTTCGGTTCCTTTACCAAGGAAAGCACTACCAATACAAAGTGCTTCCTTTCAGTCTGGCCTCTGCACCAAGAGTGTTCACAAAATGCATGGCAGTAGTAGCTGCATTTCTACGCACTCTAGGGATATTCGTATTCCCATATCTGGACGACTGGCTCATCCGAGCTCCATCCCAGTCAGAGGCCCAGACTTCCCTAGCCTGCACAAGGCGTGTTCTTCAGTATCTGGGACTAGTAATAAACATTCCTAAATCCCATCTCACCCCTACTCAGTCTCTAGAGTTCATAGGGGCCTTGCTGGATACCACAACTGCAAGGGCCTATCTTCCCCAGGCCCGTTGCCTACGCTTGGTGCAGTTAGCCTCACAGGTTCAGTTAAAATCCCATTTAACTGCTCGAGAGATGTTACAACTGTTAGGCTACATGGCATCCACTGTGCATGTGGTTCCTTACGCTCGCCTTCACATGAGGGCAGCTCAATGGACTCTGTCCACCCAATGGACCCAGGCATCAGGGTGCCTGTCAGACAAAATAGCAACCTCCAGTCGCCTCTTTTGCTCTCTCCAGTGGTGGAAGTCCACTCAAAATCTGTTGCTGGGTCCCCCTTTCAACAGGTGTTACCCCAAGCAACCCTTACAACAGATGCCTCTCCAAGAGGTTCGGGAGCTCATCTACAAGATCTCTCCACTCAAGGCATCTGGTCTCCACAGGAGACATCTCTACATATCAACCTCTTAGAGCTCAGAGCAATTTTTCTAGCTCTCAGAGTCTTCCACACCCTGCTCAGCTACAAGACAGTCCTCATCCACACGGACAACCAAGTAGCCATGTTCTACCTGAACAAGCAGGGCGGGACTGGCTCTCTGTCGCTTTGCAACGAAGCTTTGAGATTGTGGGCCTTCGCCAGAGAGCATCAAATTCATCCCATGGCAGTGTATCTTCCAGGGGTTCAAAACTCTTGGGCAGACAGACTCAGTCGAGTTCTACTTCCACACGAATGGTCCCTCCATGGGGACCAGATAGCCAGGATCTTCCGAATTTGGGGAACCCCGGACATAGACCTGTTTGCAAGTCCATGGAATGCCAAACTTCCCCGGTTCTGTTCCAGGATTCTGTGTCAGGGAGTTCAGGCCAGGGATGCCTTCCTCCTTCATTGGGGGCAAGACTTCCTCTATGCCTTTCCACCCATTCCCCTAATTCCCAAGACACTCTTCAAACTTCAGAGAGACAAGGGGTCTATGATCCTCATAGCACCACATTGGCCACGCCAAGTGTGGTACCCTCTACTTCTGCATCTCTCTCAAGCTCCCTCCCTGGACTTGGGATCTGCTCCAGACCTCCTGTCCCAGGAGGAGGGAACATTGTGGCACCCAAATCCCCAGTCTCTTCACCTCAGAGCCTGGTTGCTGAAGGCCTAGACCTATAAGATTTGCATCTTTCTCAGCAAGTGAAGGATATCCTTCATGCTTCCAGAAAGCCTTCCACTAGACGTTCCTATGCTTTTAAATGGAAAAGGTTCACCATTTGGTGTGCAGAGAAGGGTCTTAACCCTTTTGCAATACCTCTGAATTCTTTACTAGAGTATTTGCTGCATTTATCCCATGCAAGCCTTAAAACGAATTCAGTAAGAGTCCATTTGAGTGCTATTGCAGCATCCCTTAAACCTCTCAATGGACAGCCTATTTCCTCTCATCCTCTTATAGCAAGATTCATGAGAGGCCTTCTTTTAACTAAACCTCCCATTAGACCACCTCCAGTGGCATGGGACTTGAATCTGGTTCTTGGCCAGCTTATGCAGCCACCCTTTGAACCCTTAGCCACTACCTCCTTGAAATTCCTTTCCTGGAAGGTTATTTTTCTCATTGCAGTCACTTCAGCTCGCCGCATCAGTGAGCTGCAAGTCTTGGTGGCTAATCCTCCTTATACAAGGTTCCATCATGACAAGGTAGTCCTCAGGACCAATCCACACTTTATGCCTAAAGTGGTCTCACCTTTTCATCTGAACTAGGAGGTATATTTACCTGTCTTTTTTCCAGGACCTCATGCATCAAGTGCAGAGAGGAATCTCCATACCCTGGATTGTAAGAGAGCGCTTGCTTTTTACTTACAAAGGACACAGCAACATAGAAAGTCCTCTCAACTCTTTGTTGCTTTCGATCCCTCTCATTTAGGACTTCCAGTCTCTAAGAGAACTCTGTCCAATTGGATTGCTCAATGTATTTCTTTCGCCAGAGTAAGAACCTTTTTCTGGAGGGCCATGTCACAGCTCACAATGTGAGGGCCATGGCAGCCTCTATGGCTTATCTAAATTCTGTGTCCTTCGACCACATCTGTCGAGCGGCCACCTGGGCCTCGGTTCATACCTTTACAGCCCATTATTGCTTGGACAAGGACTCCCGCCGGGATGCCTTGTTTGGTCAGGCTGTTCTCAAACACCTGTTCCATACCTAATCAACTCCGTGCAAAAAACATTCTACATCAGCCCAAGTAGATTAAAAAAAAAACGGCGGCTGCTGCTGCCGCTGTGGCAGCGGCAGAGCCTCCCTGCAGCATCAGCTCCCGAGTCCCAAAGCATGGGCTTTCAGAGCCATGAAGGGAGAGCTTCTCTGACCTCTCGCGGCTCTGTTAAGCCCGCCGGAGCTGATGGGAAATCCCATCAGCCCTGGCGGGATTAACAGAGCCGCAAGAAAGGGAAACTCTCGCGGCTCTGAAAGCCCGTGCTTTGGGACTCGGGAGCTGATGCTGCAGGGAGGCTCTGCCGGGCAGGGGGGCCCTGCAGTGGGATGCTTGATTCTGCCGCTGCCACGGCGGCAGCAGCAGCAGCAGCCGCAGCCGGTTTGGTTTTTCTTTTTAAATCTACCTGGGCTGATGGGCTAGGGGGGGATAGGACCGGTAATGGGCTATGGGGGGGGGGCTAAGACTGGAAGTGGGCTGATGGGGGGGTTATGACTAGTAATGGGCTATGGGGGGGCTAAGACTGGAAGTGGGCTGATGAGGGGGCTAGGAGTGAGGCTATGGGGGGGTTAGGATTGGTAATGGGCTATGGGGGGGCGAAGACTGGAAGTGGGCTGATGGAGGGGGGGTTAGGACTAGTAATGGGCTATGGGGGGGGCTAAGACTGGAAATGGGCTGATGGGGGGTTAAGACTGGAAATGGGCTGAGTAGAAGGAGGGCTTGAACTGCAAATATCTGATGGGGACGGGGGCTTGGAATGGAAATGGGCTGTGAGGGTAGGGGGGTTAGGACTAGTAATGGGCTATGGGGGGGATAGGACTGGAAGTGGGCTGATGGGGGTGTTAGGACTGGTAATGGGTTATGGGGGGCTTAGGACTGGTAATGGCTGGGGGGTTGCTAGGACTGGAAATGGGCTGAGTGGATGGAGGGTTTGAACTGCAAATAGCTAATGGGGACGGGGGCTTGGAATGGAAATAGGCTAAGTGGAAGGGGAGGGCTTGAACTGCAAATAACTAATGGGGAGGTGGGCTTGGAATGGAAATAGGCTGTGAGGGGAGGGAGCTAGGACTGGAAATGGGCTGAGTGGGGGGGCTAGGACTGAAAATGGGCTGTTGGGGTGTGCTAAGATTGGAAATGGGCTGTGGTGGGGGTTTGGATTGAAATGGACTCATGGAGGGGCTAGAATGAAGTAGGCTCTTGGGGGGCTTAGATTGGAAATGGGCTGAGTGGAAGGGAGCTAGGATTTGACATGGGCTGATGGTGGGGCTAGGAAAGGACTAGAAATGGGCTGATGGGGGGGTAGGACTGGAAATGGGCTGTTGGTGGGTCCTAAGATTGGAAATGGGCTGTGGTGGGGGCTTGGATTGAAATGGACTCATGGAGGGGCTAGAACTGGAAGTAGGCTCATGGGGGGCTTGGATTGGAAATGAGCTCATGGAGGGACTCGGATAGGACTGGAAATGGATGGGGGAGCTAGGACTGGAAATGGGCTGATGGTGGGGCTAGGATAGGATTGGACATGGGCTTATGGGGGGCTAGGACTGGAAATGGGCTGATGCGGGGACTAGAAGGGAGCGGATGCTGGGTGGGGCTGAAATTAGAAGGGAGCTGATGTTGGGGGAGGATTAGAATGGGATGGAGCTGGGAGAATGAAATGGTGAGGGGGATAAAATATTTTGTGTGGGAGAGAATACAAATCAAATCTACAATTGGCCGGATATTGAGAAAGTAAGTGGGGATTGAGGATGGAGTGGTAAAATTTGAGTGGATGAAATAGGTATGAGGAAAGAGTAAAAGGAGAAAGAATAGTATGTTAAAGCAGATGTAGAGAGAGAATGGAAAAAAACTAGAAGAGAAAAGAAAGGACAAATGGACAGCAGATGATGGAGAGTTAGCAGAAGACACGAAGAAACCAGAAGAAAGTGGTTGGAGCAATTGCAACTGAAAAAAAATGCACAAAAGGTAGAAAAATATCTCTTTATTTTGAATTTATTAACTGGAATATGTCAGCTCTGGGAAATGTGCATCATTAACGTCTGCGCTTTGTTTAGTACAAGAGGAATTTAATTTATAGTTTTATTTCTACAGTGTTGTTGTACATTCCAAGTTTGGCTTTTGGGGTTCCCAGTTTAATTATTGTCTTCCTGTTTCTAAATTGTGATTCCTTGTTTGGTGATGGTCTATGTTCTGCATGTGTAACTGAGCTGAGGTATTCTGTTTTTGTAATTCCTATTTGACATTGCCACTTGTTCTCTTTTCCCAGTAGGTCATGTATTGTCATTCTCTGAAATGTATTGGTTTAATATTTGCAGTGTTTCCGTTTGATAGGTAGGGTATGGTGCTTTGTGAATCCTGGTAGTGCTGTTAGGATACGGCAGGTTTGCCATGGGTTCTAAATGTATAACTGGATGCTTACTGAATTTTCAAAAATCATACCAAAATACATATACGCATTTTATACACTGAGGTCTCAGACTTATAGTGGCTCTGCCATAGGGACTAAACATCCGTTATCGTGGCAGTGAGCTCTTTTGCATCAACGACCTCATAAGTGTGAGTGGGTTGAAAAACACAGCCTTAAAAACACAATTAAATAATTGGAGACTCAAAAACATATGTTCTTATCTGTGTTAACAAACAGCCCACTCTCATGGATTTGAGCACTGATCCCTTTCTTTTGACGCCTCCCTTTGGTACCAGTCAAGCGTTTCACAACGCTAACTTTCATCAGGGGATCTCTCCAATACTCCCATCCAACTGCACAATTCCTAATAACAAACCAAATATAGAAATAGTCAATACTCCACTTATCTAAAACACCCGAAATTTAAAACATACACTACTTCTAACCATCCTAAACCGATAGCCCAGCTAAAAAAAGGAAACAGATCTCACCTTTTAAAACTTTGAAGCTGCCCGCGTTTCACCAAAGAAATCTCCAAATCAATGAATGGCAACACGAAACGCCGCGCATGCGTACTACCAAACTTAGCTCTCATCTTATAGAAAACGCTCTAGCTCCTACAGCCAATCAAACGTCTCAACGTCACTATTGGCTTACACCCCCACCAAGAATGTAACCCTAACAAAATATAGATCACCTACTGCTGCTACCCACATCATCCTAAAGATATAAATCTTAAAACCCCTCCCACAATCCATACACAAACGATAAACTTCCAAAAGGCACCCTCTAAGTCAGTAGCACTACCTACTACTTAAACTGGGGACCTTACACCCAAAACCCATCAGCTAGTATCATTTATCAGGTCCACTATCAGAGACATCGGGCCCATTCCACTTGGGCATTTAACCCCTTTGGGAATACTGTATCACACATATAAATCCACCACTGTTCCCGTTTAATAAGAATCTGGTCTGATGGTACGTTAAAAGCACTTTGTAACACCTGATCAATGCACAAAACACGAAGCTGTTCAAATTGATGCAGTTGCTCTATGCAATGCTGAACTATAGGAGCCTCCATTACTGCATGCTTTAAGCAGCTCTTATGCTCACGAATCCGAACCCGCAACACCCGTGTGGTCTTCCCTATATATACTAAGCCCCAAGGGCACAAAATAGCATAAACCACATATTGGGAACCGCAGGTGGTCGAAAATCTCAAAGTTCTACGGAACCCATTATATTCAAAAACAGAAGCTTCAATAGTCAGCGCACAGATATCACAGTTGCCACAACGTCGATGGCCCCCTCCTGAGGGCATGACCGCATCGGTCTCTAGTGATTGCAAAACAGCAGGACTTAACAACTCCTTAAGGTTACGATCACGAGTCCATACACACCTCACTGACTTCCTGGTTAGGCCAGGGACAGCTGTCAAAACATTGGAATGTTTCGCGATGATTCGTTGTATTTTAGAGCTAATCGGGGAATACTTTGTAATGAAGTTCACGTAAGGAGCTGCCACTACTCCTACGGAAGGCATGCGAGACTCTAAAAGTAAAGCGCGATGATTAAAACGCGCCCGAGTGTACGCTCTCTTCACTACAGATTTAGGATACCCTCTAGCTAAAAAATCAGCAAAAAGCAATTTAGCCCGTCGTTTAAAGTCCTGTAAATCAGAACAGTTCCTGCGAAAACGCAGGAACTGAGAGTAGGGGAGGCTCTCTTTCAGTCTACGAGGATGTAAACTACGAAAATGCAGGAAAGTATTCCTATCCACTTGTTTTCTAAAGACTGAGGTACTCCACCCTTGAGAAGAACGGCTAATCTCTACATCTAGATATTGTAAAATATCTGTATGGAACGTATGAGTAAATGTAATGTTAATATCTAGATGGTTCAACCAATCAAAAAACTGAACAAGAGACTGCTCCGTACCATGCCACATCAAAAAAATGTCATCAATGTATCTGCACCACAGTAGAATATGAGAAGTAAAAACTGATGAAACTATCCATTTCTTCTCAAACAGCCCCATATAGAAATTAGCCACAGAGGGGGCGCATGTTGCGCCCATGGCCACCCCATTAACTTGCTGATATAAATTCTCCTGAAACAAAAAATAATTATGTTTGATTGCCAATCGGGCCAGGGACAATATAAACTGTTGTTTGGGCTCTGATACGTCTCCTCGCAATTGGAGTACTTCTAATATAACTTGTAACGCCGCATCCTGCGGAATATGGGTGTACAAAGACACCACATCAAGTGTTACTAGAAGAACGTCCTTATGCTGAGACCATTCATCCATATGTTTTAACTCTTTCAAAAAATGGGTTGTGTCTCGGATGTACGAAGGAATGGTTGACAGTAGTGGACGTAAATAAGAGTCTATATAAGTAGACAATGGCTCAAGAATAGTGCCCCTGGTGGACACGATGGGCCGACCCGGTGGGTCTTGAAGGCGTTTGTGCACTTTAGGGACAAGATAAAATTTTGCTGTCGTAGGCGCAGCCACGTTCAGATATGAAAACTCCTTCTTGGAAATATACCCAGCCACCAATGCTTGTTGAGTTATAGAGCGAATCATCCTTTGCAAGAACTCCCGTGGATCATGCTGCAACTTGTTATAAACTGTCATGTCCTGGAGTTGCGACAAAACTTCTTGTAAATAGCCTGTGCGGGAGAGAACTACTACAGCTCCCCCCTTATCGGCTCGTTTTACAACAATGTCCTGTCGACTCTGCAGTTCCCCCAGAGCCCGCTTCTCTTCCTGGGATAAAGCTGTATTTCGCAGGCTATGATTCCTTTCAAGCTCCCGCACTTCTGTTAATACTAAGCGTTTAAATACGTCCAATGCCGGGTGTAATGGGCCTGGGGGAGACCAGGTGGACCGAAGGGACAACGGTACCCGTGGTACCTCTTCCTCATCTGCAGAAGAATTGGATATTGACTCACAATCTCCAAAATACTGTTTAAGGCTTAATTTTCGTAATAAACGCTCAAAATCCAGCCTAAACTGGAAGGAATCAAACCGAATAAAAGGTACAAATGATAAACCTTTATTCAAAACATTTACAGCTGCTGTGGATAACGGGGTTCCTGAAACATTCAACAATAAAGCTTCCTGAGACGTTATTTCTTGCGGGTATTGTAGCGTTGTTTCGTTTGTCCTTGGCCTTGTGGTTCTGCTGATTTCTTCATTTTCTCTTTGTGTCCCGAGCTGTCCTCTAAAAAATCACGTGCACCACGTCCCGAGGATGCTGAATCAATCGAAGACGTTTCCTCCAAAGATGTATCAAAATTCACTCGCTGTTTTGATTTTTTATTAAAAGTCCGCTTGGTATTCATCCAAGGGTAGATGTAGCCAGTGGTATAATCGGAATTGTCACGTTTTAATTTCTTGATCTTCTTTTCCTTCACTTCTTGCTGTAACAAAGCGATTTGCCGATTCAAGCCTTCCAGCTTGGAGGCATAATTATCAGCTGACTCAGCTTGTTTCAAGGTGTCTAAAGCTGAATTTATCTCAGCAGTCAGTTGATCCAATTCTAGTTTGGTCGTATCCACTATCAACACCATGAGGTCGAGTGAACATTTATTGAGAATTTTATTCCATTGGTCAATAAATTCAACATCCATTTTAGGCATACGTGGTTCTTTATATACACGTAATCCCCGAGGGATTTGCTGGCGATGTATGTATTCTATCAGGGACAAACGATGTAGTTCAATTCGAACCTTCTTCTTTTGTATTCTAAGGAGAGACTCCCAGGATGCATCAGATGCCAAGGATTCTTGTAGGTCCAGAGATGAAAACGGAGTCTTTTCCTTTGTCAAAGTCACTATATGGTCTTGAGAGAAACTCAAGATATTTGTCCATCCTGTCAGACCTTCCATTCTGATGTGTTCACACTCTCTCTGTTGGTCTAATTACTGAACAACTCAATCACAATTTCAACTGAAAAATTCGTTCATGTATAACTGGATGCTTACTGAATTTTCAAAAATCATACCAAAATACATATACGCATTTTATACACTGAGGTCTCAGACTGATCAGTGCTCAAATCCATGAGAGTGGGCTGTTTGTTAACACAGATAAGAACATATGTTTTTGAGTCTCCAATTATTTAATTGTGTTTTTAAGGCTGTGTTTTTCAACCCACTCACACTTATGAGGTCGTTGATGCAAAAGGGCTCACTGCCACGATAACGGATGTTTAGTCCCTATGGCAGAGCCACTATAAGTCTGAGACCTCAGTGTATAAAATGCGTATATGTATTTTGGTATGATTTTTGAAAATTCAGTAAGCATCCAGTTATACATGAACGAATTTTTCAGTTGAAATTGTGATTGAGTCGTTCAGTAATTAGACCAACAGAGAGAATGGGTTCTAAATGGGCAGTGTTTATAGTAGTTCCTAATCTGCTTGGCGGTTGGCACTGGATTATAGTAATGTAGAAATCTTTGTCTTTCTTTATCCATACACTCATTAAGAGGCATGTTTACTAAAAGTTAGTGTATGGTAGTAACATTATGAAAATATTTATGCAAATGATGTCCATTATGCAAATGAGTCCCCGCACCGAGTCCCCGCACATGGCCCCGCACCCCCCTTGGGCCGCCCCTGATCCATAGCTGCTGCTGTTGTATCAATCCATCTCATTGCAGACCTTCCTCTTTTATGGTGACCTTCTAGCTTGTCAAGCATTATGTCTTTCTCCAATGATCTCTCTCTTCGCATGATATATCCAAAGCATGGAAGTCAGTCTTGTCATCTGAACTTCTAAGGAAAGCTTAGGTTTGATCTCCTCTAGTACTGACTGGTTTGTTCTTCAGGCAGTCGATGATATACGCAGTATTCGTCACCAGCACCATAAGTCAAAGGCATCCATTTTCTTCTTGTCTATCTTTTTCACTGTTCAACTTTCGCATCCATATGTCATTGAAAATACCATCACCTGTACAAGTCGAATCTTTGTATGGAAAGACATCTCTGCTCTTGAGGATCTTGTCTAAGTCCTTCATAGCCATTCTACCAAGAGAAATACATTGATTTCTTGACTGCTAGTCCTTTCTTTATTGATTGTTGATCCAAGTAAGTTAAAGCTGTCAACTATTTCAATTTCTTCTCCAGCAATGATGAACTTATTGATTTTGCCAGTTGTTAGGATCTTTGTCGTCTTAACGTTAAGGTGCAGACCCATTTTTAGACTATATGCCTTGATCTTGAGAAGCAAATGTTTCAGGTCATCTTCACTTTCAGCCAGTAATATGGTAGTATCAGCATGGCAAAGGTTGTTGAGTCTTCCACCAATCTTCACACCTCGGTTGTCTTCATACAGTCCTGCTTCTCGGATGATTTGATTTGCATATAAATTAAAGAGGTAGAGGAAAAGTATGCAGCCTTGTCATACATCTTTGCTGATTTTTAAACTATCCTGTTTCTCCTAGTTCCGTTCGAACTGTTGCTTCTTTATCAATGTAAAGGTTATGCAAGAGAACAGGTATTCTGGTATACCCATGCTTATTAATGTGGCACAGAGTTTCTCATGATTTAGACAGTCAAGTCTTGCTCAATAAAACACACATGGATATCCTTTTAGTATTCTTTTGTCTTTTCAAGGATCCATCTCACATCTGCGATAATGTCTCTTGTTCCTCGCCCATTACCTGAACCCTGCTTGCACTTCAGGCAGTTCTCATTCCAGGTATGGTTGTAGTCTCCGCTGAATGATCTTCAGTAGAATCTTGTTGACATGTGGGATCAGAGTGATTGTACAATAATTTCCATAGTTGGGTCACCTTTCTTCAATATTGGTATAAACACAGATCTTTTCCAGTCAGTTGGCCTTGAATTTGTCTTCCAAATTTCCTGGCTGAGCCTTGTAAGTATAGTAACAGCTTCATACGATTGCTGTATTACTTCTTTAGGAATGCTATCAATGCCCAGTGCTTTGTTCTTTGATAAGGCTTTCAATGCTGCTGCTGCTACTTCTTTCATCACCAAGAACATAAGAACATAAGATATGCCATACTGGGTCAGACCAAGGTCCATCAAGCCCAGTATTCTGTTTCCAACAGTGGCCAATCTAGGTCATATGTACCTAGCAGTTTCCCCAAGAGACACAAGTTCCACAATGCTTGTACTGGGTCAAGCATTGATATCTTCGGTCACTTCTTAATAATGGTTTATGGACCTTTCCTCCAGGAACTTGTCCAAACCTTTTTTAAACCCAGCTACACTAACAGCCTTTACTACATCCTCCAGTAACAAATTCCAGAGTTTGATTACACGTTGAGTGAAAAAATATTTTCTTTTATTAGTCTTAAATAGTTTACCCTGTAGCTTCATTGCATGTCCCCTAGTCTTTCTATATTCTGATAAGGTAAACAATCGATCTACGTTTACCCGTTCCACTCCGTTCATTAATTTATAGACTTCTATCATATCTCCCCTCCCCTCTTTTCCAGGTTAAAGAGCCCTAACCTTTTTAGCCTTTCTTCATAGGAGTATCCTTCCATCCCCTTTACCATTTTGGTGGCTCTTCTTTGTACCTTTTCTAAAATCGCTATATCCTTTTTAAGATACGGCGACCAGAATTGCACACAGTATTCAAGGTGCGGTCTCACCATGGAACGATATAGAGGCATTATAATATCTTTTGTTTTATTTTCCATTCCTTTCCTTATCATACCTAGCATTCTATTTGCTCTCTTGGCCGCCGCTGCACACTGGGCCGAGGGTTTTAACATGGTATCCACAATGACGCCTAAATCTTTTTCCTGGGTGGTGGTTCCTAATGTGGAACCTTGCATCGTGTAACCATAGTTTGGGTTGTTCTTCCCTAGGTGCATAACCTTGCACTTGTCCACATTAAATTTCATCTGCCATTTTGATGCCCAGTCTTCCAATTTATCAAGATCCTCTTGCAATTTTCCACAATCCTCTTGGGTTTTAACAACTTTCAATAGTTTTGTGTCATCTGCAAATTTGATAACCTCACTCGTTATTCCACTGTCCAGGTCATTTATGAATATGTCAAAAAGCAGCGGACCCAGCACAGATCCCTGGGGTACACCACTATTCACCTTTCTCCATTGGGAAAATTGGCCATTTAGCCCTACCCTCTGCTTTCTATCTTTTAACCAGTTCCTGATCCACAATAGTACACTGCCTCCTATCCCATGACTCTTTAGTTTTGCCAAAAGTCTCTGATGAGGGACCTTGTCAAAGGCTTTCTGAAAGTCCAGATACACAATATCAACCGACTCACCTTTGTCCACCTGTTTATTCACTCCTTCAAAAAACATAACAGATTAGTAAGACAAGATCTTCCTTGTCTAAAGCCATGTTGGCTGTCTCCCATTAGGTTGTGACTATCTACATGCTGAGTAATTTTATTCTTTATGATGGTTTCTACCATTTTTCCCGGTACTGAAGTCAGGCTCACCGGTCTGTAGTTTCCCGGATCACCCCTGGAACCCTTTTTAAAAATTGGTGTTACATTGGCGATCCTCCAATCTTCAGGTATTAGAGATGATTTTAATGATAGTTCACAGATTACTGATAGCAGTTCTGCAATCTCATATTTCAGTTCTTTCAACACCCTTGGATGTATACCATCCGGCCCAGGTGATTTGCTACTCTTCAGTTTATCTAATAGTTGTAAGACATCTTCCCAATGTATCGATATTTCCTTCAATTCTTCTGCACCTTTAAATACCACTTCAGTCATGGGTAACATCCCTACATCTTCCTCAGTAAAGACCGAAGCAAAGAATTCATTCAGTCTCTCCGCTATCGCCTTGTCGCCTCTTAGTGCTCCTTTAACCCCTTTATCATCTAATGGACCAACTGACTCTCTCACAGGTTTTTTGCTACGAATGTACTTGAAAAGGTCTTTATTTTGCGTTTTTGCTTCCGCAGCAAGCTTCTTCTCAAATTCTCTCTTTGCCTGCCTTATCAATGCCTTGCATTTGACTTGCCAGTGCTTGTGCTGTTTCCAGGTGTCGTCGTTTGGCTCTTTATTCCATTTCCTGAAAGATGCTTTTTTGGCAACAACAGCCTCTCTGACCCCACCTTTAAACCATGCTGGCAGTTTTTTGGACTTCCTTCCACTTTTCTTAAAGCGTGGAATACAGCTGGTCTGGGCTTCCAAGATAGTATTTTTCAACAACACCTAAGCTTGATGTACGTCTTTAACCTTCGCAACTGCTCCTTTTAGTTTTTTCTTAACTGTTTTCCTCATTTTATCATAGTCTCCCTTTCGAAAGTTAAAAGGTAGTACTGTGGATTTGCTTACTATCCCTCCTCCACTAATTAAATCAAAGGCGATCATGCTATGATCACTATTGCCAAGTGGCCCCAACACCCTTATCTCTTGCACTAGATCTGGTGTTCCACTAAGGACTAGGTCTAATATGGCTTCCCCTCTGGTCGGTTCATGAACCAGCTGCTCCAAGAAGCAGTCATTTATTTCATCTAGGAACTTTATCTCCCTAGCATGTCCTGATGTGACACTGACCCAGTCGATACCGGGGTAATTGAAATCACCCATTATTATTACTGTGCTGTAACTTTTGTTAGCTTCCTTGATTTCTTTGAGCATTTCATCATCCATTTGGTCATTCTGGCCAGGTGCTCGATAGTACACCCCCACTGCCATTGCCTTCCCCCTTTTATATGGAATTTCAATCCATATAGATTCTACAGCAGATTTTGTTTCCTGCAAAACTTTAATCCTTTTTGAGTCAATGCCCTCTCTAACATAGAGCGCAACCCCTCCACCAATTTGATCAGCTCTATCATTACGATATAGATTGTACCCAGGTATCACAGTGTCCCACTGGTTGTCCTCCTTCCACCATGTCTCTGATATTCCAATCATATCTAACCTTTCATTTAGTGCTATATATTCTAACTCTCCCATCTTATTCTTTAGACTTCTAGCATTTGGATACAAGCATTTTAGAGAATGTATTTTATTCATGTTAATTTGGCTATTGTTAGACATGGGTAAATTGGAATCTTTAAGCTCTGTCTGCTCCATACTTGAGGGCATTTGGGCTACTTTACTCTTTTGTGGAACCTCTCTGCTTTTGGTAGTATCCTTCAAGGATACATTCTTCCGAACCATCCGCTCTTGGGCGACTGTCGGCTTTCCCCTATTATCTAGTTTAAAAGCTGCTCTATCTCCTTTTTAAAGGTTAATGCCAGCAGCCTGGTTCCATCCCGGTTAAGGTGAAGCCCATCCCTTCGGAAGAGCCCCTCCTTTCCCCAGAATGTTCCCCAGTTCCTAACAAATCCAAAACCCTCATCTCTGCACCATTGTCTCATCCACGCATTGAGACTCCGGAGCTCTGCCTGCCTTTTGGGTCTTGCGCGTGGAACAGGAAGCATTTCGGAGAATGCTACCCTGGAAGTTCTGGATTTCAACTTCCTACCTAAAAGCCTACATTTTGCCTCCAGAACCTCCCTACCACATTTTCCTATGTCATTGGTACCGACATGTACCAAGACAGCAGACCCCTCCCCAGCACTATCTAAGCACTGGTTCCTGATCATAAGGTACAGGTTGAAACAGCTGTTGGTACAGTTGATCTTTATGGTATAAAGACTCTGTATATTCTTTCCACCTTTTCTTGATCTTCTCGGCATCATTCAACATGGATCCTTGAGTATCTTGTAGCATTCCATTTTGAGACTGGACTTTTTTCTTTAACTCTTATAGCTTTAGAAAACCTGATCTTGTTCTCCCTATAATAGTTTCTGATTCTATTTCCTTGCATGGGTCATTGTAGTACTTCTCCTTGTCTTGTCTTGCTGTATGTTGGAAATCTATGTTGAGTTTCAGATTGCCTCTTTTTCTCCTCTGACTTTAGCTTTTCTGAATTTCTGGACAATTTTCAGAGTTTCTTCAGTTATCCATTTTGTCCATTTTTGCTTTTTCACCTTATGTAGAGACTTAACGCTTTCTTCCGACACAACCTTCTTGATGTCATCCCATAACTCCTCTGGAACTCTGTCATTTGTATCTAAAGCAGCAAATTGATTTGTCAGGTAGTCTTTAAATTCCAGTGGTATATTCTCAAGGTCATATTTTTCTACGTTCATGAGTGGCTTGCTCTTCTTTCAACTTTAGCTTGTATTTGCAAACTAGTAGCTGATGATCTGTACCACAGTCAGCTTCAGGTTTTGTCTTTGTTGATGTTATTGAGCTTTTCCATCATTGTCTTCCATAGATGTAGTCTATTTGAATTCTGTACAATCCATTGGTTAAGGTCCACATGTACAGTCCGCGCTTGTGTTGCTGGAAGAAGGTGTTCATTGATCTTGCAGAATTCTATCAGTCTTTCTCCAGTTTCGTTTCTGTTGCCAAAACATATTTTCCAACTACTATGCCGCCTTCCTCATTACCAACTTTTGCATTCCAGTCACCCATGACTATCAGGATATCAGGTTTGCATGTTCTGTCAATTTCAGCTTGTACTTGTTCATAGAACTCATCAACGTCTTCCTCTTCTGCAGCTGTTGTTGGGGCATATACCTGAATTATAGTTGCATTGATGGGCTTTCCTCGTAGACGAATAGAATTTAAGCATTCACTGACTGAATTGTATTTCATTACAGTTCTTGCAAGTTTCTTCTAAATTATAAATGCAACACCATTTCTTCTTTGTCTTTCATTTCCAGCATAGTAGACCATATAATCATCGGATGCAAAGTGCACAAAGCCCTAGTCCATTTCAGTTCACTGACACCCAATATATTGAGCTGTACATGTTCCATTTCATTCTTGACCACCTCCAACTTCCCTTGGTTCATGCTTCATACGTTATGTCCCAATATGCAAGACATCTTTGCAGCTTCTGATTCTTTTCATGCACAGCCACATCAGCATATCCGACCACATCATAAATGCTGGTTTTACTCTTTACTCTTCAGCTCAACCCTGGTAGTCATTTGAGTGACTTCCAACCTGGGTGTCTCATCTTCCAGCACTATATTTATACATATTAAGATCCTTAAGTCTGTCCCCATATGCTTTATAGTGAAGACCACTAACCATTTTAGTAGCCACTCTCTCCACCAACTCCATCCTGTTTATATCCTTTTGAAGGTGTGGTCTCCAGAATTGCACAAAATACTCCAAATAAGGTTGCACCAGAAACTTTATACAGAGGCACTATCACCTCCATTTTTTCTGCTGGCCACTTTTCTCCCTATGCACCCAAGCATCCTTCTGTTTCCCATCACCTTTTCTACCTGCTTAGCCACTTTAATGTCATTGGAAACAATCACGCCCAGGTCACACTCATGGACAGAAATACTTCACCTCCTACACTGTACTACTCCCTTGGATTTTTGCAGCCCAAATGCATGACCCAACATTTTTTAGCATTGAATCTCAACTGCCAAATTCTTGACCATTCTTCAAGTTTCGCTAGATCCCTCCTCATGTTATCCATGTCTCCCTGGGTATACTGTATTGCAGATTTTGGTATTATCTGCAGAGAGGAAACCTTATCCAACAGCCATTCCGTGATATCAGTAACAAAGATGTTAAAAAGAATCGGACCAAGGATAGATCTCTGTGGCACAAAACTGGTAACATCCTTCTCCTCAGAGTGAGCTCCTTTTACCTGTACCCTTCGTTGCCTCCCACTCAACCAATTTCTAACCCAGTCACTTTAAGGGTCCATCCCAGAAGTGCTCAATTTGTTTATAAGCTGCCTGTGTCAAACGGTGTCAAAGGTTTTACTGAAATCTATGTACACCACATCTCTCTCTGCCCTACACCCTGGTCACTCGGTCAAAGAAATCAATTAGATTTGTCTGACAAGACCTGCCTCGGATAAAGCTATGCTGCCTCGGATCCTGCAATCCATTTGACTCCAGAAACCTCACTATTCTCTCTTTAAGCAGTGTTTACAATAATTTACTCACCACAGAGGTTAGACTATTACCGGGCTGTAGTTTTCAACCTCATCCTTACTTCCACTTTTGTGTAAAGGGACTGCATGTGCCTTTCTCTAGTCCTCTAGGACTAATTCTGCCTCTAAAGAAGCATTGAAAAGGTCAGTCAGTGGAGCCGCTAGAACGTCCCCAAGTTCCTTCAATATTCTCAGATGTATCCCATCTGGTCCCATCGCTTTGTCTACTTTTAGTTTAGCTAGTTCCTCACGAACACAGTCTTCTGAAAATTGTTCAAGATCTCCTTCACTTCTTTTCCTATTTGTGGGTGTTTGCTGAGGTCCTGCTTCTGGCCCTTCATATGTGAACACAGAACAAAAATATTTGTTGAGCAATTTCACTTTACCTTCATCAACTTCTACATATTCCGTATTTTTAATGTAAACCGCTACTGATCGCTGGAAGAAGCGGTATATAAATGTAACCAAATAAATAAATAGTCCATATATAACATATATCTATCTAGTTAAAGAAATCAAAATGGGAATCCTTTAAAAGAAGTGCATAATAATTTTGCTGTTTATATAACAGCTTTTACCAAAGTCACGGGTTCTTTAGACTATAATGGCTTGTGTAATGATGCTCAAAAGAATTTGCTACATTTTTAGAAAGTATTTGTTTTTTATTAAATTGCTTGATGAAATATCCTTTGGTCATGAACTCATCTTGCAGCTAGGCAGTCATGCAGACCTAGAAAAGTCTCTGGCTCAAAATGCACCAAACTGAGGTAGTGTCATAGGCAGAACCAGATCTTAATGGCATTTTGATGGGACTATGGTAGCCTCTCTTGTAATGAACTTGGCTGGATTAATGAGTTGTGAAGCCTGCACCGTCTGCCCAGGAGGCATTAGGGATCTCATGGACCTCTTCATGGGAGCAGTTCAGATCACAACATAAGCTATTTTATCCCCTTCCTTCCCCCCTCCTCCCCCACACTCATCCACGCCATCAACTGCAGCCACTCTTCCCTCACAGGACTTGTGTACTAGCCAGATTGTAATGTGAATCTGAAGAGGAGCTTTCCTCTGAGGCCAGCCCCTTCTTGATATTTTGAAAGAAGTTGAATGCTGTTCATTGTCACTATCATCATCTTTTACTTGTAATTCATTTGCTATTTAAAATTGAACAAGCGGAAAAAAGTAATATAAAATACAGCTGAAGGTAATGTTATATAAAATGCGGTAGATTACCTTGTGGTCAGCCCAAAAATGTAATGCGAGGATGGCGCTGGACCTACAGTGGCCTGCACAGTATGTCCCATGCAGTTAGCCTGGAACCAGCCCCACCGCAGCACTACAGTATTTCCTGCGATTACTGCAGTGCAATTACCAACACCAACTGAGGTGGAAGTATGTGCATATGTGCTAATGGCGACATTGACTGTGAGCAGGGGCCAATGTGAAGTCACCGCCCCTTCTCTACCCCTAACATGTGCTAAATGGTTATTTATTTAAATTGTTTTTATATACTGCTTTATCTGAGTCAGTGGTTTACAACATAACTTAACTATATGCTTTTACCTAGAACATAGGGTCATTTAACTGTATACTTTTACATAGAACACAACTTAGAGTGACCTTCTAAATTCTTACATAGTATCAGGAGCAGAGAAAACACAGTGGTTATTGTGGGATTTTTAGCATAGCCATATCTTTAGCACAGCCATATCTTTAGCTTGCACTAACAGTTACCATGGTGGGCTTGGTGTGCACTAAACCCATGTTAACTGTTGGCACAGTTTAATAAACATGCCCCAAAATAACATCATAAAACTCACATAAACTATAAAACTCATAAAGAGGATTTGCAGTTTAAAACTGTGGACCCTGTAATATGACTGAGCCTTTTCATAGGAGGACAGTGGCCAATTGGGAAAAGGAGTTGGGAAGAACGGGTTGAGAGGCTGCTGACTGGGTAGTCAGGGCATCTCCTGGTGAGGAGGATACAGAGTATGGGGTGGTCGGTTGATAGGGATGGGCTGGTGGAGAGTGGGAAAGTGGTGAGTGTTGTGTTTTCCCTCCTTCCCCCCCCCCCCCCCCCCCGCAACCTCTTGTTGGCATATTTGGGTTCAGCAGGATGCTGGGGAGTTTGTGAGTGGGTGGGGTTTTGGGGGCTTGCGGTCACATTTGGGGGTGGAGGTGGGTATTTTGCTTTTTGCCCAGAATTGACTGGCGATGAAGGGATACAGAACTGAATGATGTGATGTGGTAGAAAGATTTACTAGTTAGTGGGCATCACCACTGCAAATCGAGGGGCATGGCAAGGCATCACTGCAGGCTATGCAGGGTGAAAGTGGTAGTCCTTCCAGATTTAAAGAATTGCTTTTAGTCTTAAATCGTACAATATATAGCAAGCCAATAAAGTTGCTGTGACATAGGGGAACTACTTGTATGTTACATTGATCCTAAAATAAATGTGGTTTTCAGCAGATTTACACCTGAAGATGAGACCCATGTACATGATACTGTAACAACTGGATAATTCTTATATTGGTCCAATGAAAGGGCTCACAACTTGCAAATCCAAATGTCTGCCATGAGAGGGATGTTTTATGGAGATAGCAGGCATTTATGTTGCTTTTATATTTATTTTATTTTATTTATTTAAAAGGATTTATATACTGCTTTGTCCTGAAATCAAAGCGGTTTACACTTCAATCAAGAATCAGTGCCAGAAGGGGTAGGCATGCTGTGTTAACACGGAGTGGAGGTGATGATTTCTTGGTGTGCTGTTTACAGGAGGAGCTATGTACAAGTGGTTATATACAGGGAGGGTAGGTGGGTACATTGGGGTTTTTCAAACAATGACTTAATATTAACTTATACATTGGGGGTCCTTAATATACATTGGGGGTCTTTCAGACAATAACTTAAAATTAACCTATGCAAGGACATCAATTTTACACAATAACAATAGCTTCTACAAAGAACTTTCAATTGTAAACATTAAAATCATGTTAACAATTTAAGCATGCTTGTGACTTCGTGCTCCTTTTACTAGGAGTGTTCAGTTGTGAATTGTGACATTGCATTTGAAACGTAGACAGTCTTGTAATTTCCCATATTAATATTGAGATTGGTGTGATTATTGGTCTTTGTTATAATATTCAATGAATAAGGTAGTCTTGAGTAACTTGCGGAAGTCCTTTAAATCAGTTGTGGATCGTAGCTTCTCTGGGAGTACATTCCAAATAGCAGGGGCCGCTAGGGAGAAAGCTCGCATGGATGTGGATTTATTGGTATTTGTAAATAATCTGGGAGTTGGTATTGTGTGTTTTGTGCTGTTTCTGTCCAGTCTCTCTTTTGTTTTGGTTCCGATGAGCTCTTGACGTATATCTGCCGACATGTTTTTGATCTTGAAGATTGTTAGCGCTGATTTATATTTTGCTCTTGAGGAGATTGGTAGCCAATGCAGATCTTGTAGTAAGGGAATTATATGGTCTTGTAGTGAAGTGCCAGCAATGATGCGGACAGCAGTGTTTTGAACTATTTGAAGGGGACGGGTGGATTGTTTGGGTAGGCTTTGGAAGAGGAGGTTGCAATAGTCCAACACAGGTGTGATAATTGCCTAGCATACTGTACGGAAATGTTCCTTGCTGAGTAGAGGTTTTAGTCTTTGGAGCATCGCTAGTTTGAAGAAGGTTATTTTGGATGTTTTGTTAATGTGTGCCTGTAGAGTAAATTGTTTGTCTAGTATCACTCCAAGGTACCGAACTTCCTCTTTTACATTGATTGGTATATTTGAAATGTTGATGGTGGTAGGAGGGGTGAATGTGGAGTCCCTTGTGGTGATGATTTTTTCAGGCTTTTTTTATGTTGATTTTTAAATTGATGTTATTCAGCCATGTCGTTATTTCATATATTTCTGTGTAGTGTGGGGCATCCAGGTGGATTGGAGTATATGCCATGATATCGTCGGCATATATGGCATACTGAATCTTGTATTTGTTAAATATTTTGCAAATAGGTTGGATATATATGTTGAAGAGGAGTGCAGATAATGAGGAGCCTTGGGGAACTCCTTGTGTCATGTGGAAGGGTGCTGAGGTGAGGTTATCGGATGTTACTTTTTGTTGTCTGTCTTCAAGGTATGATTGAAACCATTTTATGGTGGTGTCTTGGAAGCCAATTTCCATTAGGCGCTTCATAAGAATGTGATGAGAAACTGTATCAAATGTGGATGATATGTCAATAAAGATAAGTAGGAAGCCTTTCTTTATCTTGTCTATTCCTTTTAGTATGTTGTCAAATAGATGAATGAGAAGTGTCTCTGTGCCGTGGTTTGGACGGAATCCATGCTGGTGAGGGTCCAGTGGGGCGTGTTGATCAATATGATCTTGAAGCTGTCTCTGTATGATTTTTTTTTTATTATTTTTGCTAGGAATAGAAGGCTTGATATTGATATTGAGCGGTAGTTTACTGGGTCAGTGTTAGAGTCGGTGTTGCTAGTTGATGTGGTTTTACGAATAGGGCGTATAGTAGATTGTTTGAGTGTTTTGGGCATGTAGCCCTGGTTGAGAGAGTTGGTTACTATTTTTTGCTTAGATCTTCTTTAGTGGATTTAATCCACGTCACCAGGAAGGGGTCCAGTGGAGAAGTGGTAGTGTTTAAAGCTGTGATGTTGGAATGCTGAAATTCTTCCATTGCTTGGTGGTGATACAGTCCATATCTGAAGTTGATGTGCCCCTAGGAGGGATGCTCGTAGGTGGTGTGCTGCGATTGTGGTTATTCTTAGCTATTAGAAAATCAGTAAAGGTTTGAGGATGGATCTTGCTTTCATCCTTCGTGGTTGGGTCATTTGTAAGGTTGCGTACAATGATGAAAAGCTCTTTAGGCTTGTTGCAGGCTTTTAGAACAAGGTTTGTATGGTATTCTTGTTTATGTTAATTATATTATTATATTCTTTTTGCTTTTCCTGATATTGTCGCATTGTAGTTTCTGATTTGTTACGTCTCCAGCGGCGTTCGAGTTGATCTGATCTGGCGAGAATTAGCATACCACCTCCTCGTTTGTGGGCTCTGGGACAGTTGTATGCTGTGAATGTTGGTGGTGTTATTTGATTCAGTATCACCTGGTCTGAACTTTTGAGCCATCATTCTGTAATGCATAGGATATCAATGTTGTTTTCTTGGATGTGATCAATAATAGTGTTTGTTTTTGTTGCATATTGATCTCGCGTTGATCAGTCCTATGGTTATGGGGGTGGTATATGATGCGTGTGTTTGATGTGTGGGAATATTTGGGGGAGTTTCTGTTTGTAGATATTTCGAGGGCTTCTTGCCTGGATGTTTGTAGGGGGCAGATATGTAGATGGGTTGGTAGACGGTATGAAGATATCATACATATATTGGGGAGGGTTGAATGGCTGTAAAGTAGGTAGTGTAGTAGTAAGCTTTTGTGGGGTGTGCGCATATAATAAGAATTAGTAAGTTAGCATATATCTGTTTGAGGAATGTCTGTCTGTACCTTTGATATTTGCCTTGAGGTTTGTATGTCTTGTATGTTGGAGGAGTATAATGGAGTTTGTTTCATCTTGGTATGCAAGGTGGCTTCAAGTAGTGGTGTTTATCTATGTTGTAATATAATTGACTTACAGTTATCCGTGGTTTGGACATTCGGTGCCTGTTCTCTGCAGTAGGAGGTGGATTGTTTGTGGTCCTCGTAGCAGGTCCTCATCTAAGGACCTCGCCAAAGGGCCCTTTGGTGTGGCCCTTAGGCACGGGCGCACCAAGGGGGCACTGGGATTTGTAACGTTGCCATTGGGCCTGATTGGCCTTGGGGGGCTGATCAGGGAAGAGCGATCCTCTTACTCGACTCCCCAATGCACGATCAGGCCCCCGATGGAGTCCGGAGCTGATTTTGGCTTCGTGCCAAGGGGCGCCGGTTTTGTTATGCTGCCGTTGGGCCTGATTGGCCTTGGGGGGCTGATCAGGGAGGAGCGATCCTCCCGCTCAACTCCCCGACGCACGATCAGGCCCTCGATGGAGTCCAGAACTGGTTTTGGCTTCGCGCCAAAGGGCGCCAGGTTTTGTAACACTGCCGTTGGGCCTGATTGGCCTTGGGGGGGCTGATCATTATTTAATTCCTGGGGAAATATACAATTTTGTGATAGTTCTTCCTGCATCATAATTTCCACCATTATCAAAAAAGAAGTGAGGACACTGCTCTGCCGACCCACTGCAGGTTTCACATTGATATATGCAAATCATAGGTCCAATGTCAAGAGCTGAAGAAAGGACTCTGGGGAAAGATTTTGCTATTATAATTAAAGCTGTTCCCTCCAGGATATGAAAAAAAATAAATGAATTAAAACACAAAAAAGGGGGAGTTGGTGATCAAAAGACCCAGTACTTCCAAAAAACAGGTAAGATGGTCTTTGAAGCAATCGGTGATGATGGGGCTTCTGCCTAATGGTGTGGAAGAGTAGCCTAGAGGTTAGAGAAAGGGATGGGAAACCAGAGTTGAAATCCCAATGATAATCCTTGTGGCCTTGAACCAGTTGCTTAATCCTCCATTGCCTGAGGTGAAAAGGACCCTGTAACCTTAAAATGTATACCTTTGCTGCAAGATTAAGTAGGAGACTTAAGTAGAAGACCAGGTCTCTGCAAATCTAAAAGCAAATGTGTACTTCAATTCCAAGTAGCTATATAACAAAAGTGTCTCTGGCCAGTAGACCTTATATGAACTGAGGGTACATTCAGATATCTGATTGCCTACATTGCTTGCATAGCCTTTAAATCAGATATGAGTGTGCCCTCCATTCATATAAGGTCTACTGGCCAGGGACACTTAACTTCTCATTCATCCTATTCCTCACTCCACCTGCCCCAGGGTTGTATTGCCTATAGAGTCGTCATATACATTGACATCTGTCCTTTAAATCGCTGTTACACCCACCTTTTCTCCTTCTTCTAGGACCATTTTATAACCGTCTATCTCCAGGAACAAGCAGGAATGTAGTCTTCACATATGGGTATCGTCGGTACCGACTGAGCCTGCACGGGGACGCTCCCCAGCATCCAATAGGAAAGCTTTTGGGAGCATCCCACAGCACCTGCGTGCTGCCTTCCTGCCTTTCCCAACTGTCCCTCTCCAGTTCTTTGTTTTCCGTGGTTTTGTTTGTGGTTTTGTTTGTGGTCGCGCCTGCCTTCCTTTGACGCTACACCGGTACCGCCAGTTCTTCTTTCTTTTTTCCAAAAAAAACCCCCTTTCTTCTGGAGTCTTTTCCAGTTATTTTCTCCTCAGCTGCCACGCGCCATATTGGGCACTAGGCCCAACGTTTTCCTTTAAAATGGAAAAACCCACTTCGGGTTTTAAAAAGTGTTCCAAGTGTGGCGGTACCATCTCTGTCACCGACACCCATGAGTGGTGCCTCAAATGTTTAGGTCCTGACCACTCTATTTCGGAGTGTGTTGCCTGTGGAATGATGTCGAAAGGGGGCCGGCAGAACCGAGCTGCTAAACTTAGCACCCTTTTTCCCTCCGATGCAGCCTCTGTGGCATCAACATCTTCCAGGGCTTCATCTTCCTCCCATGGATCTCAGGTAACTAAACATAAATCTAGCCGGTCCTCAAAGGGTAGATCTCCCTCTAAGAATCGAGATGCCTCTGGCGTTGCTCTTGAGGGACTTTCACCAGCAAAATTGCCCCGGCGGGAGGCTTCGGCTTCCAAAGCACTAACGGGGCTCTAGGATGTTCTCGAGG
Organism: Ichthyophis bannanicus; assembly: GCA_033557465.1. Taxonomy (NCBI): domain Eukaryota; kingdom Metazoa; phylum Chordata; class Amphibia; order Gymnophiona; family Ichthyophiidae; genus Ichthyophis; species Ichthyophis bannanicus. The sequence continues at coordinate 156,081,057 of CM066032.1, read as the reverse complement.
CCTCAACCTTGGCAGAACTACTGGTGCCATGCTCTGGGGTACCGGCTGCTTCATCCGGTACCAATACCCAAGCATCGGCAGAGTCGATAGACCAGAGATTCTTGGCTATTGAACGCAGTCTGGCGGCTCTTCTCACAGCCTCGATGCCCCTGAAACCGCTTCAGACAATTCAACCAGTACCAGCACCAACTCCGGTACCGGTACCGACTGCATCGACATCGGCAGGTATTCTACTGGGACCGAGTCATGCTTATCCATCCAGTATCGACAAGTCGGTACCGGACCCCTCCGATGCCGACTTTGATTGGTATCGGTACCGTGCCTTGCACGATCACCCACATCGGAGATACTTTGAATCCTCAGATGAGTCTGAAGACTCTGAAATCTCTGCCGATACCAGGGTACTTCTTCCTGAGGATTCTTCTTCTCCTCAGCGTAGTATGTCTCCACCAGAGGATATGTCCTTTCAGGATTTTATCCGAGATGTGACTCGAGGTCTTTCCATCACAGTGGCTCCTGAAAAAGAGCCTAGACCAAAGGAATTAGAAATCCTACAATACCCTAAAGCTCCCAAGGAGGCAGCTACCTTACCTGTTCATGAGATCTTGCATGATCTCATGTTAAGGATGTGGGAAACACCTCTAACCACATCTCCTCACTCTCGAAGACTCAACACCATGTATCGAGTTCCTCCTTGTCCTGGGTTTCAGAAGACTCAGCTACCACACCATTCCATGGTGGTGGAATCAGCTATGAGAAGGATCAAGAGTGCAAAAAGGCATGCATTTAATCCTCCAGGATGTGAGTGTAGGACTCTTGACGCCTTTGGACGTCGAACATTCCAGGCTTCCATGCTTTCTGCTAGGATCAGTTCCTATATATTATATATGGGAATGTTCCTTAAGGAGGTCACGGGAGATTTAGAGCTTATGAGCCCTCTCCTTCCTGATGATAAGAGGCAGGATTACCTCGCCCTTGTCAAACATGCTCAGGATATTTCCAAGTTTGTGAATCGTGCAGCCTTTGACTGCTTTGAGTGCATAAGCAGAACCTCTGCTATTGCCATAGGTGCACGTAGGATTGCCTGGCTCCAGGCATCTGACTTGGAACTTTGGGTACAGGATAAACTAGGGAATATTCCTTGCACAGGAGAGAATCTCTTTGGCAAGTATTGGCAGGAAAAAGCTAATGAGATAGATGCTGACAATATCACTTTCGATAGATTGTCTAAATCTACAGCTGATCCTGCAAGGAAAAAATCCTACAAGAAACCATTCTTCAGTAAGAAGAAGTAGTTTTATCACTCCTATACCCAGCAGGGGCATCGTTTAGGTCAGTCTACCCAAAAGGGATATCAGCAATAACCTAGGCAAAGAAAAACAAAAGTTGCTAAGCCTCAACCGGCTCAGCAGACTCAGCCTCCACAGGGGCTTTGACTCCTATCTAGAGAACTTTGCCTTCCTGGCCCTGAACGGCCCAGAGCCTTCCACCATTCCAGGAAGGTTATGTCATTTTGCCCCCAGATGGGGGCAGATAACAGCAGAAAATTGGACTCTTTTGTATGAGAGGAGTACAAGCTTCATTTCTTCAGCATGCCCCCTCCTACAATGGTAAGACAGTTCAATTCTCAGACCTCTCTCAATGACCACTTAGGTCAAGAGGTCACTATACTTCTTGCCCAAGGGGCAATAGAAGAGGTACCCATTCTCCAACAGGGTACAGGGTTCTACTCCCCCTATTTCCTTATTCCAAAGAAAACAGGAGGACACAGACCCATTTTAGACCTCAGAGAATTGAACAAATTCCTGTTCAAAGAGAAGTTCAAAATGATTTCTCTAGGAACTCTGCTGCCATACCTTCAGAGTCCGGATTGGCTTTGCTCTCTAGATATCAAGGATGCATATGCTCATGTTCTCATCCATCCAACTCGTCAAAAAGTTCCTTTGCTTTCTATTTCAAGGGAAGTATTACCAATACAGGGTTCTTCCTTTTGGCCTGGCCTCGGCACCAAGGGTGTTCACAAAATGCATGGCTGTGGTGGCAGCATTTCTTCACACCCTAGGAATATTCATCTTCCCTTACTTAGACGACTGGCTCATTCGAGCCCCTTTAGAGCCAGAGGCCAGGGTTTCTCTCTCTCTTGCACAATGTGCATCCTTCAGTATTTGGGACTTCTCATAAACTTCCCAAAATCCAACCTTGCTCCCACTCAGTCCCTAGAGTTTATAGGAGCTTTGCTGGATACCAGACAGACAAGGGCCTAACTTCCACAGCCCCGCTGCCTTCGCATTGTGCAGTTAACTTCCCAAGCAGTGCTAAAACCTCACCTCACTGCTCGGGAAATGTTACAATTGCATGGCATCCACCGTGCATGTGGTTCCTTATGCGCGCCTCCATATGAGGGAAGCCCAGTGGACTTTATCCACTCAATGGACTCAGGCGTCAGGTTGCCTGTCATAATAGCAAACTCAGATCGCCTTATTTTGTCCCTCCAATGGTGGCAATCACCCCAAAACCTTTTGGTGGGGTCCCCTTTTCAGCAACCTCCACCCCAAGCCACTCTAACAACAGATGCCTCACAGGTGGGTTGGGGAGCCCACCTGCAAGGCCTCTCTACCCAGGGTACCTGGACTCCACAGGAGACCTATCTACATATCAATCTCCTGGAACTCAGAGCAATCTTCCTTGCTCTTCGAGTATTCCACACACAGCTCAGCTACAAGACGGTCCTAGTTCAAACGGACAATCAAGTAGCCATGTTCTATGTGAACAAGCAGGGCGGAACAGGCTCTCTGTCGCTATGCAACGAAGCTTTGCAACTATGGGCCCTCACCAGAGAGCATCAGATTCATCTCCTTGCGGTGTATCTTCCAGGCATTCAAAAATCTTGGGCAGACAGACTCAGTCGAGTTCTGCTTCCACACGAATGGTCTGTCCATGCAGACCAGGTGGCCAAAAGTTTTCAAATTTTGGGAACCCCGAACATAGACCTCTTTGCAAGTCCGCTGAATGCCAAACTTCCCAGGGTTCTGTTCCAGAATTCCGGCTCAGGGTTGTCAGGCCAGGGATGCTTTCCTCCTCCATTGGGGCCAGGACTTCCTGTATGCCTTTCCACCCATTCCCCTAATTCCCAAAACCCTGTTCAAGCTTCAGAGAGACAGAGGTCATATGATTCTTATAGCTCCACATTGGCCACGGCAAATGTGGTACCCTCTGCTCCTACATCTCTCTCAAGCTCCGCCTCTGGAGTTAGGATCTGCTCTAGATTTCCTTTCTCATGAGGACGGGATGCTGTGGCATCCCAGTCCCCAGTCTCTGCATCTCAGGGCCTGGTTGCTGAAAGCCTAGAACTTCACGGTCTTAACCTTTCTCAGCAGGTATAGGATATCCTTTATGCTTCCAGGAAGTCTTCCACAAGACGCTCTTATGCTTTCAAGTGGAAAAGGTTTACTATATTATGCTCGCAGAAGCGTCTTAACCCTCTTGCGATACCTCTGGAATCATTACTGGAGTATCTCCTTCATTTATGTTCAACTGTAGACACAAAGTACCATCGGAAATGTGTAAATTATTGTTCATTGTAAACCGCACTGATGCTGAATAGCGCGGTATAGAAGAGACTATAAATAAATAAAATAAATAAATAAATTTATCTAATGCAGGGCTTAAGACCAATTCAGTGAGAGTTCATTTGAGTGCTATTGCAGCTTCTTTCAAGCCTCTAAATGGGCAACCTATTTCCTCTCATAGCGAGATTTATGAGAGGTCTTCTTTTGACTAAGCCTCCCATTAACTTGGTCAAAGCAATCTATAACAAGATTCGGACGCTTCGCAACATGAGACAACTGCTAGAGGCAGAAGACTTTCGGACCGTCTACCAAGCGCTAGTAATCCCATACTTCGACTATGCGAATGCCATACTACACGGTCTCCCAAGAAACACGCTGAATCCCCTGCAACTAGCAATGAACGCAGCCACCAGAATCCTGCACGGTGCTTCCAGAAGAGAACACATAACCCCAATCATGAAACACTTGCATTGGCTCCTGGTCCACTGCAGGATTTCCTTCAAGGTTCTAATGATGACCTACAAGGCCATCCACAGATGCTCCTCCACCTCACTCATAGATCTCATACAGACCACCCCTCTCAACAGAGTAAGGAGATCAACCGCCCTCAATACCCTGAAACTCCCGAGGGCAATCACAAAATGCTCACAAGCAGCTAGGAGAAGAGCATTCGCGTTATATGCACCCACATGCTGGAATGCCCTGCCACTCGACATCCGGGCTGTCAATGACCTCACCCAGTTTAGGAAGGCATTGAAGCACCATCTGTTCCTCCAGCACTACACCGAACCTGATGACATCCCCCAGTCAGCCACACCCGTGGTCCCGAGCAGACACCCCTCACGCAGCCACTCCGCAAGACGGCAACCCAGTCCACTGGACCCCGATCCCCCCCCCCCCCAACGAGTAGAAGTATACCCCCATGACCTACCACCGTGTTTATAGCTTACCCAATGTGTAAATAATTGAGCTGTCCCCTTAACATATGCCAGAAAGTTATCTTGTACATAGTTACCCCGTTGAAACCTGTATCTAATCCCCTGTTTATTGTAAGTCCAGTGTATGCTTGCCTGCACTGCATGAATATGTTACATGTAAACCGCACTGATTTTCAAAGAGCGTGGTATAGAAGAGACAAATAAATTAATTAATTAATTAAGCCACCACTGGTGGCATGGGACTTAAATTTGGTTCTTGGGCAGCTTATGAAACCGCCTTTTGAACCATTAGCCACTACCTCCTTGAAATTCCTTTCCTGGAAGGTCATCTTTCTTATTGCAATCATATCAGCACGTCGCATCAGTGAATTGCAAGCATTGGTGGCTGATCCTCCTTATACAAGGTTCCATCATGATAAGGTAGTCCTTAGGACTCATCCACACTTTATGCCAAAGGTGGTGTCACCTTTTCATTTAAACCAAGCAGTTTACCTTCCTGTATTCTTTCCAAGGCCTCATACCTCAAATGCAGAAAGGAATCTTCATACTTTGGATTGTAAAAGGGCTCTGGCCTTTTACTTACAAAGGACACAGCAACATAGGAAGTCCTCTCAACTTTTTGTTGCTTTTGATCCTAGTTATTTGGGACTTCCAGTCTCCAAAAGAACACTGTCCAACTAGATTTCACAGTGTATATCTTTTGCCTATGAGAGTAAAAACCTTCCTCTGGAAGGCCATGTTACAGCTCACAATGTGAGAGCCATGGCAGCCTCTATGGCTCATTTTCACTCTGTGTCTATTGACGACATCTGCCGAGCAGCTACTTGGGCTTCGGTTCATACCTTCACAACCCATTACTGCTTAGACAAGGACTCCTGCCGGGATGCCTTGTTGGTCAGGCTGTTCTTCAACACCCGTTCCATACTTAATCAACTCCTTCCTACCATCCCTGATAGGATGCCAGAGATCCATGGGGGGAAGTGGAGCCCTTTCACAAGGGCACACAACGTCTGAGGTTTCTCCCTGGCATCTGCAGCTAGGGAGTCCCCATATGTGAAGACTACATTCCTGCTTGTTCCTGGAGATAGCATAGTTACTCACCTGTAACAGGTGATCTCCAGGAACAGCAGGAATTTAGTCTTCACAACCCACCCACCTCCCCTAGGAGTTGTTTCTCTCTATCTTTCTCGTTCTCTCTTTCCTTCTCTCTTTTGTCTCAGCTTTAAACTCAACTGGAGAGGGACAGTTGGGAAAGGCAGGAAGGCAGCATGCAGGCGCTGTGGGATGCTCCCAAAAGCTTTCCTATTGGACGCTGGGGAGCGTTCCCACGCAAGCTTGGTCGGTACCAACGATACCCATATGTGAAGACTAAATTCCTGCTATTCCCAGAGATCACCTGTTACAGGTGAGTAACTATACTTAATCAGCATGTCGTGTATTCAATGCAGTAACAGTGGTACTTTCATTCTAAGACTCATTTGGAGCCTAAGAGCTTGCCCTAGATACCTTAAGTTATCTGCTATACATAAAGAATTGACTTTATTAAGGGAAGAATTAGCTGCGATTGAACACAACTCTTCTAGGGTATGAACTAAAAAAAGTCCACCACCACTCCCACAAAGAATCAGACAGCCCAGGAACAAATGGATCACAGTGGACTCTGGTAGGTTGCAGCCTGTAACATGGAGACACCCTCTGTATCAAGAAATATCCCTGCATAAAGCCGCCTCTGCCTTAGATAATGAGGGTGCCCAATCCTTGCAAACTGAAGTGCCCTTAAATGAGAGAATCAATGCCCAATCTACTGATGATGCACCAAATATGAAGAAAAAAAATCACAAAACAGAAAACTACTACTACTTGTAGATTCCATCATCAGAGGCACCAATTTGGGAGCACAGTTCAAAGGAGAGAAGATGGTCCAATGCCTCCCAGGCTCTTCAGCCAGCAGAAATACAAACCAAATTGCTGGTATAGTTAGTGTAGAAAATGAGCACTCCAAAATTGACATCATCCACTTGGATGTAAATGACCTGGCTAGGAACAGTGCCTCTGCAGTTCAAAGCAACTTCCAAACTCTGGGAGAGAAACTCATGCCCATTGTTAACACTATAGCATTCTCAGAAGTTCTATCTATTCTTCATAAGAGCGCAGAAAGGCTGCATCGCATAAACAACTTTAATGGCTCCAAACCTGGTGCAAAGAAGAAGGATTTAGATATATAGGCGACTGGGGAAACAGATGGATCAACAAGAGACTATATTGTGCTGATGGACTACATTTCTCTGTCGCAGGGGAAAGGATCCTAAGTGAAAAATTCAGGCAGTATGTGTACAGGCATTTAAACTAGGGAATGGGTGTGATGGATGGAGAAGGACAAGTTCAGTATGTCACTCCCAGCAAAAGCATAATAACTTTGGAAATGGCCATACTTTTAGACCACACATCAATGGCAAGTGGGAAAAGCTGTGTAGAACAAAATTCATGCAAAATGCAGGCAAATCCGTCAACAAATGCTGGAAAGCAATGAGCACAAATGCTCAAAGCCTAGCCAACAAAGTTCCTGACCTGGAAGCCCCAGTGGTGGAAATGGACTTGGACATTGTAGCCATTACAGAAACATGGTTTAACAAGTCACACGAATGGGATATAGCCATAGCTGGCTGTATTATTTAGGAGAGATAGAGGAGGCAGAAAAAGAGGAGGAGTAGCCCTATATGTCAAAAGCAATATGAAAACTTCTGAAATGCAGGGGGCATGGAAAAAGAAGTGCTGTGGATTGTGTTGGAAAGAGGAGATGGCACTATCATCTATGCTGGTGTAGTCTACAGGCCTTCAACTCAAACCAAAGAAATAGATAGAGACTTGATTTATTGATATTGCAAAGACAGCCATGAAGGGGGAAGTGATCATATTGGATGACTTTAATCTACTTGATGTGGATTGGAGTATTCCTTCTGCAAATCTGGAAAGAAGTAAAAAAGAATTGTGGATGCCTTCCAAGATGCATTACTTAGACAAATGGTGATGGAAACGACCAGGGGAAGTTCGATGCTGGATTTAGTACACACCAATAGAGAATGTGTCGGATGTCCGGGTGGGTGCCCATGTGAGCAGCAGCGATTGGCACATGGTGTGGTTTGAGATTAAAGCCAAGACGGAATCCCCTCACAGCAAGCTCAAAGTCCTAGACTTCTAAAACGTTGACTTCAGGAAGATGGCCAAGTGCCTGAAGAAAGAGATGGCAGGGTGGGAGGTGGAAAGGGATAAGGAATTGCAGTGGGCAAACTAAAGGAGGCAATAAAAGGGGCAAAAAGTTTTACTTTCCTTACATAAGAATCTATTTGGTTTTCTAAAGAAGTGGCTGCACAAATAAAAGCGAAAAACAGTTTTCATAAAATTCAGAAGTTCGCAAACAGAGGAACACTGAAAAGAATATAGGATAAAGCTAAAAGAGACAAAAAGAGAAATAAGGAGAGCAAAATCAAAGGCAGAAAAAAAGATGGCTAAAAACCTTAAACAAGATGATAAAACGTTTTTCATGTATATTCGGGAGAAGAGGAAGATCAGAGGTGAAATTGCAAGACTCAAAAGTGCTGAGAACGGATTTGTGGAAAGTGACATTGAAAAAGTAAAAATGCTAAACAAATACTTCTGTTTTTACTAAAGAAAATCCTGGAGAAGGACCACCTGTAATTGAGAAATATACAAATGGAAATGGAGTAGATACTACACCATTCACAGAAGATGATGTGTTTGAACAGCTGCAAAACTGAAAGTAGACAAAGCCCTGGGGCCGAATGTGTCCCAGGATACCGAAAAAGCTCAGAGAGGTTCTTGCAGGGCCTTTAAAGGATGTTCTCAATAGATACTTGGAGACAGGAGAAGTCCCACAGACTGGAAAAGGGCCAATGTGATAACTCTTCACAAAAGTGGTAATAGGGAAGAAGTGGCAAACTACAGGCCAGTAAGCCTTACCTAGGTGGCAGGAAAATTAATGGAGGTGCTCCGAGAATAGTGGACTTTCTCGAAACCAATAGGTTGCATGATCCAAGACAACATGGTCTTACCAAAGGATGATCATGCCAAACACATCTGATTGAGCTCTTTGACTGGGTGATCAGAGAACTAGATCAGGGGCATGCGGTGGATGTGATCTATCTAGCTTTCAGCAAATCCTTTGATACTGTTCCTCATAGGAGTCTTAGTGAACTGGATCAGAAATTGGTTGACTGACAGACGACGGAAGGTGATGGTAAATGGAGCTCACTCGGATGAAAGGAGGATGGTTAGCGGGGTGCCCCAGGGATCTGTCCTGGGGTTGGCACTGTTCAATGTATTTGTGAGAGATAGTGCTAAAAGACAGAATGGAAAAGGTCTGTCTTTTTGCAGATGACACGAAAATTTGCAACAGAGTGGATTCCCCTGATGAAGTGGATAAGATGAGGAAAGATCTGAAAAAGCTGGAAGAATGGTCTAATGCTTGGCAGTTAGGATTTAATGTGAAAAAGTGCAGTATCGTGCACTTGAAATGCAGAAAACCAAAGGAATTGTATGAGGTAGGGGGCCATAGGCTGGTGTGCACAGACCAGGAGAAGGACCTCGGAGTGATTGTTTCTGAGGATCTCAAAGTGTGACAAGGCAGTGGCCAAAGCCAGAAGGATGCTGGGTTGCACACAGAGAGGAATTACCAGTAGAAAGGAGGAGGTACTAAAGCCACTGTACAAGTCGCTGGTGAAGCCTCACTGAGAATACTGTGTTCAGTTTTGGAGACCATATCTCACAAAGAATATAAAAATACTGGAAACGGTTCAGAGGAAGGTAACCAAAATGATTTGGAGCCTGCGCAAGAAGACGTATGAAAAGAGACTCCAAGACCTAAATAGAGAGGAAGGACAGGGAACATATGATACAGACCTTTAAATACTTAAGGAGTATTAATGAATAAACAAACCTTTTTCAGAAATGGGAAGCTGTAAAACTAAAGGGCATAACATGAAGCTGCAAGGGGATAAACTGAAAAACAACATCAGGAAATACTTATACACTGAAAGGGTGGTGGATGGTTGGAATGCCTTCTTGATGGAAGTGGTGGGGGTAAATACAGTGACAGAATTCAAAATGGCATGGTACAGACACAGTGGATCCCTTTATAGAAACAGGATAAAATCAAAATAAACTTAACAGTCTCTGTATCAACAAGTAAAGGTGACCTGCACAGAGCTGTGGGTACACCCCTAAACAAAGGCATGGGGAGAGGTGACCTGCACAGAGAGGCAGGCACACCTACTCTTGCAACCTTGCTGGGCAGACTAGATGGATCATGCTGGTCTTTATCTGCCATCAAATACTATGTTACTATGTAAGCTCTTTAGGAAAAGGGAAATACTACAGTTGTTGTTGTTAAGTGCCGTTGAGTCAATGTCAAACCATAGTGATCCTCTGGATAGTTGTCCTAAACTGTGCTTGGTCTTCAGTCAGGTGACTCATTGTTGATAATGGCACCCATAGCTGCTGTTATTGTACCAATCCATCTCATTGCTGGCTTTCCTCTTTTGCATTGACCTTATACCTTGCCAAGCATGATGTCTTTCTCTAATGATCTGTCTTGTCACATGATGTGTCCAAAGTATGAAAGTCAAAGTCCTATAAGAGCATAAGATCAGGGGAGGCCCAAGGGGGGTGCGGGGCCATGTGCGGAGACTGGGTGCGGGGCCTCATTTGCATAAGTGGCCTTATTTGCATAAATATTTGCATAATGTTACCATACACTAACTTTTAGTAAACATGTCTCTTAATGAGTGTATGGATAAAGAAAGACTAAAAGATTTCTACATTACTATAATTCAGTGCCAACCGCCAGGCACATTAGGAACTACTACAAACGCTGCCCATTTAGAACCCATAGCAAACCCGCCGTATCCTGACAGCATTACCAGGACTCACAAAGCACCATACCCTACCTATCAAAAGGCAACACTGCAAATATTAAACCAATACATTTCAGAGAATACTGGGGAAAGAGAACAAGTGGCAATGTCAAATAGGAATTACATAAACAGAATACCTCAGCTCAATTACACATGCAGAACATAGACCATCACCAAACAAGGAATCACAATTTAGAAACAGGAAGGCAATAATTAAACTGGGAACCCCAAAAGCCAAACTTGGAATGTACAACAACACTGTAGAAATAAAACTATAAATTAATTTCCTCTTGTACCAAACAAAGCGCAGACGTTAATGATGCACATTTCCCAGAGCTTTCATATTCCAGTTAATAAATTCAAAATAAAGAGAGATCTTTCTACCTTTTGTGCATTTTTTTTTCAGTTGCAATTGCTCCAGCCACTTTCTTCTGGTTTCTTCATGTTTTCTGCTAACTCTCCATTGTCTGCTGTCCATTTGTCCTTTCTTCTCTCTTCTAGTTTTTTTTCCATTCTCTCTCTCTACATCTGCTTTAACATACTAATCTTTCTCCTTTTGCTCTTTCCTCATTCCTATTTCATCCACACAAATTTTACACCTCCATCCTCAATTCCCACTTACTCTCCCAATACCCGGCCAATTGTAGATTTTTCATCCCTCCCACACAAAATATTTTTCCCCTCTCCATTTTACTCTCCCAGCCCCATTCCATTCTAATCCTCCCCCAACATCAGCTCCCTTCTAGTTCCAGTCTCACCCAGCATCCATTCCTTCCTAGTCCCTTCATCAGCTCATTTCCAATCCTAGCCCCCCATCAGCCCATTTCTAGTCATTTCCTAGCCCCACCATCAGCCCATGTCAAATCCTAGCTCCCCTCCACTCAGTCCAATTCTAATCCAAGCCCCCCCCCCATGAGCCTACTTCCAGTTCTAGCCCCTCCATGAGTCCATTTCAATTCAAGCCCCCACCACAGCCCATTTCCAATCTTAGCTCCCCCCAACAGCCCATTTCCAGTCCTATCCTAGCTGCTCCATCAGCCCATTTTCAGTCCTAGTTCCCTTCCCTCACAGCCCATTTCCATTCCAAGCCCCCTCCCCATCAGCTATTTGCAGTTCAAGCCTCCCCTTCCACTCAGCCCATTTCCAGTCCTAGCAACCCCCAACCCATTACCAGTCCTAGCTCCCCATCAACCCACTTCCAGTCCTAACCCCCATCACCCCATTTTCAGTTTAAGCCCCACATAACCCATTACCAGTCCTAACCCCCCATCAGCCCACTTCCAGTCCTAACCCCATCAGCCCATTTCCAGTCAGCCCCCATAGCCAGTTCTAACCCCCCCATCAGCCCACAACCCATTACCAGTCCTAACCACATCAGCCCACCTCAAGTCCTAACCCCTCCCCATCAGCCCATTTCCTGTCCTAGCCCCCCCCCATAGCCCATTATCAGTCCTAACCCCCCCATAGCCCATTACCAGTCCTAACCCCCCATCACCCCATTTCCAGACAGCCCCCATCAGCCCACAGCCCATTACCAGTCTTAACCCTCCCATAGCCCATTACCAGTCCTAACCCCCCCAACAGCCCACAGCCTATTACCAGTCCTAACCCCATCAGTCCACATCAAGTCCTAACCCCTCCCCATCAGCCCATTTCCTGTCCTAGCCCCCCCCATAGCCCATTATTAGTCCTAACCCCACCATAGCCCATTACCAGTCCTAACCCAACCATAGCCCATTACCAGTCCTAACCCCACCATAGCCCAGTTCCAGACAGCCCCCATCAGCCCACAGCCCATTACCAGTCTTAACCCCCCATAGCCCATTACCAGTCCTAACCCCCCCCCCCACCAGCCCACAGCCCACCTCAATTCAAGTCCTAACCCCCTCCATAGTCCATTACCAGTCCTACCCCCCCCCCCACATCGGCTCATGGAAAATTAAAAAAAAAATAAAAAGCTGGCTGCTGCCGCTGCCGCCACGGCAGCAGCAGAATGAAGTGTCCCGCGGGGCCCCCTCTGCCCGGCTGAGCTCTCCTGGCCCGGCTGAGCCCCTGTGCGCTGGCTTTCAGATACGCGAAGGGAGAGTGTCTCCCTCGCGTATCTCTTAAGCCTGCAGGGGCAGATGGGAAATTTCCCATCAGCCCCTGCTTCCCTTCAGCCCTTGCGGGCTTAACAGAGACACGAGGGAGACACTCTCGTGTATCTGAAAGCCGGTGCAGAGGGGTTCAGCCGGGCAGGGAGAGCTCAGCCGGGCAGAGGGGGCCCCACGGGATACTCTATTCTGCTGCGGCGGCAGCGGCAGCAGCCAGCTTTTTTTTTTTTTTTTTTAAATTTAATTTTTAAAAAAGCAGAATGTTCTTTGCGCGGGGGCCCCCTGAAACGCGGGGCCCTGTGCAAAAAACATTCTTGCTCAATGGACGGGCCGGCCCTGCATAAGATATGCCATACTGGGTAAGACCAAGGTCCATCAAGCCCAGTATCCTGTTTCCAACAGTGGCCAATCCAGGTCACAAGTACCTAGTAGGTTCCCAAAAAAATGGCACACAGGTTCCATAATACTCGTCCTAGAGCAAGCAGTGGATTTTATGGGTCCTCTTTAATAATGGTCTATTGACCGTTCCTCCAGGAAGTTCTTCAAATCTTTTTTTAAACCCAGCTATACTAACTGTTTTTACTACATCCTCTGGTAACGAATTAGTTTGACTACGCATTGAGTGAAAATGTATTTTCTCTTATTAGTCTTAAACAGGTTACACTGTAGCTACATTGCATGTCCTCTAGTCTTTCTAATTTTTGATGGCATAAACAATTGATCTATGTTTACCCATTCATTAATTTATAGACCTTTATCATATTTTCCCTCAGTCATCTCTTTTCCAGGTTGAAGAGCCCTAACCTTTTAAGCCTCTCCTTGTAGAGGTATCCTTCCATCCCCTTTACCATTTTGATGGCTCTAATCTGTACCTTTTCTAATTCCACTATATCCTTTTTAAGATATGGCGATACAATATTCAAGGTGCGGTCGCACCATGGAACGATACAGAGGCATTTCCTTTGTTATATTCTCCATTCCTTTCCTTATGATTCCTAGCATTCTATTTTCCTTCTTAGCTGCTGCTGCAAGCTGGGTGGAGTGTTTCAACATGTTATCCATGATGACGCCTAAACCTTTTTCCTGGGTGGTGGTTCCTAATGTGGAATCTTGTATTGTGTAACCATAGTTTGGGTGGTTGTTTCTTAGCTGCATAACTTTGCACTTGTAAACATTAAATTTCAGCTGGCATTTGAACGTCCAGTCTTCCAGTTTATTAAGGTCCTCTTGCAATTTTTCACAAGCCTCTTAAGTTTTAACAACTTTGAATAATTTTGTGTTATCTGCAGATATGATTACCTCACTCATTATTCCCATTTCCATGTAATTTACAAATATGTTACAAAGCAGCAGATCCAGCACAGATCTCTGAGGTACTCCACTATTCACCTTTATCCATTGGGAAAATTGGCCATTTAGCCCTACCCTCTGCTTTCAATCTTTTAACCAGTTCCTCATCCACAATAGTATACTGCTTCCTAGCCCAATTTTTTTTCACTTCACCAAGAGTCCCTCCTGAGGGACCTTGTCAAAGGCTTTCTGAAAATCCAGATACACTAAATTGACTGGCTTATCATTGTCTACCTGTTTATTCACAGCTTCAAAAAAATATAACAGACTAGTAAGACAAGACCTTTCTTGGCTAAAGCCATGTTGGCTTTCTCCCATTAAAAGATGACTATCTACGTGTTCAGTAATTTTGTTCTTTATAATTGTTTCTACCATTTTGCCCAGTACTGATGTCAGGCTCATTGGTCTATTGTTTTCCAGATCACCCCTGGAACCATTTTTAAAAATTGACGTTGCCTGAAAATTGGCGAATGGCCAATGTATTACAGATGATTTTAATGATAGTTCACAGATTACTAACAGTAGGTCTACAATCTCATATTTAAGTTTTCAACACTCTCACATCTAAACCATCCAGTCCAAGTGATTTGCTATTTTTTAGTTTATCAAATAGTTGTAATATATCATCTTGGTTTATAAATATTTCTTTCAATTCTTCTGATGCAACATCTTTAAATACCATTTCAGTCCCTACATCGTCTTCAGTAAAGATTGAAGCAAATAATTTATTCAGTTTCTCCACTATGGCCTTGTCCCCTCTTAGTGCCCCTTTTTCCCCTCTATTATCTAATGCTCCAACTGATGCTCTCACAGGTTTTTTTGCTACAAATGGACTTGAAAAATGTTTTATTATGCATTTTTGCTTCCACTGCAAGTGTTTTTTTTTATATTCTCTTTGCCTGCCTTATCAATGCCTGGCATTTAACTTGCCAGTGCTTAGTTGTTTCCAGTTTTTGTCATTTGGCTCCTTTTTCCATTTCCTGAAAGATGCTTTTTTTTGGCTACACCAGTCTCTCTGACCTCACCTTTAAAATATGCTGGCAGTTTTTGGACTTCTTGCACTTTTCATAAACCGTGGAATACAACTGGTCTGGGCTTCCAAGATTGTTTAAAAATACTATGTCCATGCATGATGTAAATCTTTAAGCTTTGTAGTTGCTCCTTTTAGTTTTCTCTTAACTTTCCTCATTTTATCATAGTCTCCCTTTTGAAAGTTAAAAGGTAGTACTGTGGATTTCCTTGCTGTCCTTCCTCCATTTATTAAATCAAATGTGATCACGCTATGATTACTATTGCAAAGTGGCTCCAACACCTTTATCTCTTGCATGAGATCTTGTGCTCCACTAAGGACTAGTTCCAAAATGGCTTCCCTACTTGACTGCTTTTTGGAGCAGCTGGCATGAACTGACATTTATTTCATCTAGAAACTTTATCTCCCTAGCATGTCCTGCCATGACAATGACCCAGTCAATACTGGGGTAATTGAAATCCCCCATTATTATTACTGCGCTGTAACTTTTGTTAGCTTTCCTTATTTCTTTCAACATTTCATCGTGCATTTGTTCATTCAGGCCACGTGGTCGGTAGTATACCCCACTGCCATCGCCTTCCCCTTTTTTACATGGAATTTCGATCCATAGAGATTCTACATTGTTTTTTGTTTCCTGCCAAACTTTAGTTTTGTATGACTCAATCCCCTCTCTAACATAGAGTGCAACCCCTCCACCAATTTGATCTACTTTGTCATTGTGATATAATTTGTACCCAGGTATCACAGTGTCCCATTGGTTGTCCTCCTTCCATCAGGTCTCTGAAATGCTAATCATATCTAACTTCTCATTTACTGCTATATAGTCTAACTTCCCATCTTATTTTTTAGGCTTCTAGCATTTACATACAAGCATTTTAGAGGTGGTATTTTATTCATATTAATCTGGTTATCAGAAGACGGGGTAATTTGGAATCTTTGTCTACTCTGCACTTAAGGGCATTTGGGCTACTTTTGTTTTATTGGAACCTCTCTGTCAATATGCCCTAACTTCAATTTTTTACTAGTATCCTTCAAGGATATATCCTTCCGAACCATGCATTCCCGCTCGACTGTCAGCTTTCCCTATTATCTAGTTTAAAAGCTTCTCTATCTCCTTTTTAAAGGTTAATGCCAGCAGCCTGGTTCCATCCCGGTTAAGGTGGAGCCCATCCCTTCGGAAAAGCCCTTCCTTTCCCCAGAATGTTGCCCAGTTCTTAACAAATACAAAACCACCTTCCTTGCATCATTATCTCATCCACACATTGAGACTCCAGAGCTTTGCTTGCCTTTTGGTCCTGCACATGGAAATGGGAAGCATTTCTGAGAATGCTACCCTGGAGGTTTTGGATTTCAACTTCCTACCTAAAAGCCTAAATTTCGCCTCCAGAACCTCCCTACCACACTTTCCTATATCATTGGTACCAATATGTACAAAGACAGCAGACTCCTCCTCAGCGCTATCTAAAACCTTGTCTAGGTGGTGCATGAGGTCTGCTACCTTCACATCAGGCAGGCATGTTACCAGGCTCTCAGGTCCACCCGCCACTGAACTATCTACATGCCTAATGATCAAATCATCAACTATAATGGCTGTCCTAACCCTTCCCTTATGGGCATATGGCCCTGGAGAAACCTCCTCAGTGTGAGAGGGTTTTATGTCACCTGGAGGACAGGTCCTAGCTACAGGATCTCTTCCTGCCACACCAGGGTGTTGCTCTTCTGTCACATGACCTCTCTCCTCCATGGCAACAGGGAGGCTGCCAGACTTTGGAGCTGGGACTTCAGTACTACGTCCCTGTAGGTCTCGTCTATATACCTCTGTCTTCCTTATCTCCTCCAAGTCTGCTACTCTAGCCTCCAGAGATTGCACTCGTTCCATGAGAGCTTCTTGCACTTAGTACACATGTAAGACCCCTCACCAACTGGGAGAAAATCATACATGTGACACTCATTGCAAAAGACTGGAAAGCCTCCGTCTCACTGCTGGACTGCTGTCTGCATCTTAGTTTTAAGGTTTTGTTAAGGTACTTAAGTTGTTTGTTTACTTTAAGTTTGCTAGGGATACTTATATTAATACAACTATACTTAATACGTTTAATGGACTTTGTTCACCTCAAGATTAGTTCATCTCAGGGCCTTAATTTATTCCTGACTAGGATAACCATCCACACTTGAGAGTGAATAGGGGCACCTACTTCCCTTTAATAAGTTTAAGAGTCTTTAAAGCTAAGATTATTCCTGGGTTGGGTGAGAGTCGGGTTGGGTGGGAGGGAAAAAGACTTAACAAAAGCTGGGTTGCTACACAGTGCCCTAATCTGTGCTTCTAAGGTAAAGTCTTACCAATTTCCTGGGTGTTTCACGTAGCCCTTGGTTTGAAAGAGGGGGCCTTTCAAATTGCCCCTTTGATCTGTCATTTGGCTTTAACATATATTTAAGACAACTTCACAGATCTTTTGCCTCCTAACTGGAAGGCCTCTTCGTAAAGATCACTAGAAACAAATTTATTTATTTCCCCTCAGAGACTATTTATTCTGCTTGTATGCTAAGCTATACTCTGATTTGATTTAAATGAAAAGTTCTCTGGTGGTATTGACCTGACTGACTCAGCAAAAACAATGAATTCTAAAATACACAGATTTATCAGCTTTAACCCAAAGAATTCCCTTTTTCCTCAAGATTTAGAGTATATTCCAGAAGATAAATACTTACAAGTGCAGATCTTTTTTTCAGCTGTAGCAGTCCCTTTTGCTAATCCTTCAAGACTTGTCTTGTCATTGAAGCTTCTCAAGAAAGCTTGGGTTTGATCTCCTATAGTACTAACTGGTTTGTTCTTTGGGCAGTTCATGGTATACTCAGTATTCTTCGCCAGCACCATAATTCAAAGGCATCAATTTTCTTCCTCTCTATCTTTTTTTACTATCCCACCTCACATCCATATGATGTTATTGAAAATATCATGGCTTTCAAATCTTTGTATGGAGAGAGACATCTCTGCTCTTGAGAATCTTGTCTAAGTCCTTCATAGCAATGCACCATTAGATTTCTTGTCTGCTTGTCCTTTCTTTATTTATTGTTGATCAAAGTAGGTCAAAGTTGTAAACTTATTTCTATTTCTTCCCCATAAATGATGAACTTATTGATTTTGTCAGTTGTCAGGCTCTTTTGTCTTCATTATGTAAAGGTGCAGGCCCATTTTAAGACTGTTCCTTGAGCTTGAGAAGCAAATGTTTCAGATCGTTTTCACTTTCAGCCAGTAATTTATTTATTTATTTTTATTTATTTATTTTATTTTATTTAACAATTCTTATATACCGCGCTAGTTCTCATCAGTGCGGTTTACATTGAAACAATAAACACTTGGACATACAAATAGTCCTACGTTTACAGAAAACAGGGATTTGAACATGGATTAACTGGGGAAATTATATACATTGAGATTTAGCTACAGGTAATTAACAGGTTGGGCTCATAACAAAGTTTTGCTGCCAAGTTTAGCTTACAGCGTGTTTGTACTCTGTTGGTAAAGAAGAGTTAGAGAGCTGTAATGTCGTATGGGATAGAGTTAGGTTGTAGTTTTATTGTGGATGTGGTTTCAATTGCCACATATGAGTGAGTGTGTGGGTGGGGGGGGGATCCCCAGGCTGAGTAAAGTGCATGAGGAACAGATGATGTTTGATGGCTTTTCTAAACTGCGTGAGGGCTTTGATTGCTCTTATGTTAGAAGGGAGTTTGTTCCAACATCTGGGGGCATAGCTTGTAAATGCCCTATTGATGGTTGATTGGTTAAGTTTTATAGATTCGCTTGGTATGACTAGAGTGTTTTCCGCAGGTGCTCTTCTGGATCTGTTATTGGGGGTATGAGTGAGCAGATGAACAATTGAGGAGGGTGATGTTTTATTGAATGCTTTAAAGGTAATGAGGAGGGTTTTGTATAAGATTCTGCAGTTTATTGAGAGCCAATGAAGCTCTTTTAATATAGGTGAGATGTGGTCCTTCCTGGATGCTCCGCACAGAACACGGGCCACTGCATTCACGGCTAACTGCAGTGGGTTGAGTGTATTCTTTGGGAGTCCATGTAGTATTATATTAGCGTAATCAAAGTGAGGAGTTACTAGGGCTTGGAAAACTGTTCGAAAGTCGTCGGTTTCCATTATGGGTCTCAGGTGGCGGAGGGTTTTGATTTTGAAGTAGATAGATTTTACTGTTCGTTTGATGTGGTCTTTAAAGTCCAAGTGTTGGTCTAATATTACTCCTAGATAGCGTATGTTGGATTTGACTGGAAGTTCTGCGTCTCTAACTTTTAGTGTTGATGGTGGGGAGAAGTCTTTGTTCCGTGTGACAAATAGCACTTCTGTCTTCTTGAAATTTATACGTAGATTCTGACTGAAGAGCCAATCTGTTATTGCATCGAAGCACTTAATTAACATTGTGAGATCTGGGCATGCGACCGTTATAGGTGTGAATAACAGAACATCGTCTGCATACATGAGGCAGGATATGCCGAAGGAGCTGGTTATGTCGCAGATTGGCTGCATATAAATATTGAAAAATAGTGCGGATAATGACGATCCTTGTGGTGCTCTCTGTCTTTGTCAGAAGGGTTCTGATGTTTTGTTGCCGATCCGAACTTGCTGCCATCTGCCTTGAAGGTAAGACTTGCACCAATTCCATGCGCGGTCATGGATTCCTTTTGCATGGAGTCTCATCAGGAGTTGTTCATGATCTACTGAGTTGAACGCCACAGAGATTTCTAGGAAGATCAGAGCAAAGCCTTTCTTAATGTTGTCTATCCCGTTTGTGAGTGTGTTTGTTAATGAGGTCAATAGAGTTTCTACGCCATGTGCCTCTCTGAAACCATGTTGGCACGGGTCTAACAGAGGTTGTGTCTATATGCTGTTGAATCTGTCTTTGAGTTGTTTTCTCAAGTATTTTGGCTAGGAAAGGGATACTGGAGATTGGTCAGTAAGAGTCTTCTTTATTTGGTAATGTGGTATCATTAGCATAGCAAAAGTTGTTAATGAATCTTCCACCAATCTTTACACCTTGATTGTTTTCATACAGTTCTGCTTCTCTGATGATTTGCTATGCATATCAATTAAACAGGTAGGGGGAAAGTATGCAGCCTTGTCGTACACTTTTGCTTATTTTAAACCATTTCTGTTTCTCTTTGTTCCGTTGGCATTGTTGCTTCTTGATCAATGTAAAGGTTGTGCAAGAGAACTATCAGATGTTCTGATATACCCATGTTTCTTAATGTGGCCCAGAGTTTCTCATGGTTTACACAGTCAAAAGTCTTGCTGTAGTCAATAAAGCACAAATAGATATCCTTTTGATATTCTTTAGTCTTTTCAAGTATCCATCTCACATCCGCGATGATGTCTCTCGCTCCTTACCCTTTCCTGAACCCTACTTGCACTTCAGGAAGTTTTCGTTCAAGATATGGTTGTAGTCTCTGCTGAATGATCTTGAGTAGAATCTTGTTGGCATGTGGGATCAGAGCGACTGTGTGATAATTTCTACAGTCGGTCAGATCACCTTTCTTTAGTATTGGTATAAACACGGATCTTTTCTAATCAGTTGGCCCTGCTGTTGTCTTCTAAATTTCTTGGCAGATCCTTAAAAGGTGGGTAACAGCTGCATCAGATTGCTGTAATACTTGAATGGGAATGCCATCAATGTCCAGTGCTTTGTTCTTTGATAAGGCTTTCAATGCTGCTTCTCTTTCATCACCAATGGTTCCTGATCATAAGGTACAGGTTAAAATGGCTGTTGGTCCACTTGATATTTATGATATAATAACTCTATATTCTTTCTACCTTTTCTTGATCTTCTTACCACCTTTCAACATGGATCCTTGAGTATCTTGTAGCATTCTAATTCGAGGCTGGAATTTTTTCTTTAACTCTTGTAGCTTTAGGAAAGCCTATCTTGTTCTTCCTCTAATGGTTTCTGATTTTATTCCCTTGCAGAGGGTCTGAAATAATGAAGGTTTAGAGGAATTTAGATTCATCTAGCAGTTGGTATGATATTTAACAAGAAAAGGGGAGAAAGAAGAAAAATATGCTGGGTATACTGTTGACTACATTTTAAATCTTTCTTTATTTTTCATCATTCACTCTTCCAAACCTTTGCTTGAGGCATGTTACAGTTCATATACAGTAGGTAGGACCCTACCCCAGAGGGACTACAATCTAAACTGGAGCGAAAATTATTTGCCTCTAGTCAAAAGGTAAAGCAGTAGAAGATGCAGAATTTGAATCCTGGCTTCTTTGATTCTCTTCCTGCTGCTGGAACTTAGACTGCTCCAAATCACAAGTCCTTTACACTTCAGAGTCATAATAAGCATAAAACAATAGTGGTTTTCTTTGAACTACAACGCTCAGTTTCTTCAGACAAGCTTTGCAAGCAAAGCAGTAAACTCCAGGGGTAATTTATATATTGGTTCTGAAGAGTGTGGTAGGGGAAGAGGTGAGTAAATAATGTCAGACAATTGACTGCTCAGCAACTAGTTCTCTGCAATCAGTGCTGAACCAGGCTCTATGTAATAAAGTCTGTATGCCTCAGAGTGAGGTTTGGATATGTCTTATTAGTGTTCTTGTGTGAACAGGCCTGGGTTAAGGTGGATAGTTTCATGTCCTCAATGACTCGGGAAAATCTGACTGCATAACTGGGCACAATGGAGGCATATTCAAAGCAATTTAACCAGTTAGCACATCTTGTTAAACCGTGGTCAGTGGGTTATTCAGCGGCTCTAGACTGTTTAGTCCCGCTGAACTTCCTCTGCTACCCAGTTTGTACCTTCCAACACTATCCAGCTAGCATCGGGGTGTTCTGGGGGTGTCACTGGGGGTTAGTCTGTCATCAGCAATATTGAGCCACTGGCTGGTGGTTAATCCTAACCAGCTAAAGTTAGGACAGCTGAAGGCTGTCCTAACTTTAGCTGGCTTAGCTATCTGGCCAGTGGCTCAATATTGCTGCTGACTAGCTAGCTAATCGACTAACCAGGCGACAAGGATATTCGATGCCAGTAGCCAGATATGGCCCCAGCATTGACTATCTGGGTTTAAATTAAAGCGGCAATGGCTAACCACTTTGTGTCTGGCCGCTGCCGCTGCCACTGAAATGAATGTATGAGAAACACAGGATACTTCCTATTTAAGCCCTTATCACATCTTTGTGGTTTCGTCACATCTTGCATGTCAGCATGTAAGAGAACGAGCAATAAGAGAAAGTTTAATGTCTCCATGTATTTATTCATAGCTGTTTTTTCTTATTTTGGTGCAGGATTCTTTCCCAAATGGTGTCTTGACACACCCCTCACCAGCTGCAGGTCCATCCCTTGGTTCTTGTCAATTTCTGCTTCATCCTGTGCAGCCATTGCACTACCAAACCTGCTTCTGCAATGGGTGGGTTATAAGCACTGGTAAGATGTAAACGGCATGCTACTGTGTTGTGTGTACACTCTCTCTTATCTCTCTCTCTCTCTCTTCTTTTTCCTTCCTGTACACTGATCTCTCTTATCCATGTGCTCTGCTGTTCTATTTTGGGGTTCTGCTGTCAGGTAATGAGGAGCGTTGGGTCCAGCCTGCCCTGGAGATGCCGAAGAGAAGAGACATCCTCGCTATCGTGCTGATCATTCTGCCTTGGACTTTACTCATCACTGTCTGGCACCAGAGCACCATTGCCCCTCTGCTTGCAGTGCACAAGGGTGAGAAACTGACAGATCCACTCCATACCATCTAACTGCCATCTATTCCAACACCATTACCCAAAATGACTTCTCTATTACCTGCCGATCGCAGTGCACAAGGGTGAGAAACGGCTGGATCCACTTCTCATTGCCTCACCACAGCATCTATCTGTCATCCTGTTCCATCATTTTTCTATTGCCCTACTGATAACACTGTATCGGGCTGAAGAACCAATCTACTCTCCATGGACTAATTTCTCATTACCACAAAATGTCACCTCCTATAACTTCATACAACACGTCATGTGACTTGAACATGCAGATATAAGAAATGGATCTATTCTCGGATAGTATGCTGCCTCCTCTACCCCCAATGCTGCTCGGACACTGTTCGAAGTTGAGAAACCAACCAGAATAATTTTCCACCATGCACACAGCGCCTCTCCTTTCTGCATACCGATCGTACTGCATCAGGGTACCCAATACACCAACAATACTGTTTTATTCCCTACTACCATAATATTCTGACGCTTGTTTACACTAATTCGCCATTGTCGTACTACTCCAAATGAAATAGGCTAGCTAGGTCTGCTCTATGCAATGCCTATAATTACTATCCCACCACCAAAATCCTCACAACCTAAGCAGTTCATGCTAATCCATTCCCTTTCACCAACAGAAAAGAGAAGATGATGATACCGCTGTATAAGCCATTGGTGTCCTCATCTGCAATGTTGTGCCCAGCATTGGAGACTACATCTCTGAAGGAGCAAAATAAAAATGGTCTAGGGGGAGGGCTGCTTAAATGGTGTATCTATCTGGCTTAGGAGATTAACGGTGTTAATAGACTGACTCTGGTGGAGAACAGACAGAAGAAGGGATATTACAGAGATATTCAATTAGCTCAGCTATAAATTATATACCAGAGAGAGTCATGTTTCTTTGTAAAAGGGTGTTATGGAAGAAAAAAGAGGGTGATAGAATCAGGTGTCATACAGAAGAACAGTAGGGTTAAATTTTCCTTCAAAAAGACGCTAAACAGCAAGATAATCAATTAATTTTAATTTATTTATTTAAATTTCTTATATACCGCGCTATTTGTCATCAGTGCGGTTTACATTGAAACAATATAACACATGGTCAGATATATCAGACCTTTTTACAAATAACAGGAATATTAACATGGAAGTAAACAGGGAAATCATATACATTTCTAGCAAAATACATGTAGGTAATATATCTAATCAGTGCAGTTAGTTAGGATAGGTATGAGGTTGAGAGGGAGGGGAAGGGGTGTTTAGGTGTATAAAGTGTGTGATGAAAAGGTGGTGTTTAAGGGATTTTTTGAACTGTTTAATGTCCTTAATTGCTCTGATGTTGGGGGGGAGTTTGTTCCAACACCTAGGAGCATAGTTTGAAAATGACCTATTGATGGAAGACTGGTTAACTTTTATGGAAACCTTTGGTATAAGTAGGGTGTCAACAGTTGGAGATCTCCTGGACCTGTTTGTTGTGTGTGTGATGAGATCAGAGATGGAAGTTGGAGAAATATTATTGAAGGCCCTAAAGGTAGTAAGGATGGCCTTATATCGGATTCTGCAGCTTATTGGGAGCCAATGAAGCTTCTCTAGAATGGGGGAGATATGCTCACACTTTGATGATCCGCAGAGGACACGGGCTGCTGCATTCATGGCTAATTGTAGAGGGTTGATGGTTATCTTTGGCAGGCCATGGAGTATTATGTTAGCATAATCAAAGTGTGGCGTGACTAGAGCTTGGAAGATGGTGCGGAAGTCTTCAGATTCCATCATAGGTCTTAGGTGACGAAGGGTTTTAATGAACCAAGCTTGTGATCCCCTCCCTCCTAATACCAGATATAAACTTCCCCAAACGCCTCTGCCCATGAGCTCAGTGCTCCTCTCTCTCTGCTGAAACCCACGTTTTTTTAAGTACTTTCCTGAGCCTCTATCCCCCTCCCTCTGGTTCTGCCAATGCCCAATATAAAAGGCAAATGAGAGCAAGCTGATTCCCTTTGGAATTCTCCCATATCTAAAGTAAGTCTGAGATGAGAGGAGGATTGGCTCTTCCATTGATTGCTTTCTTGTGCTGATGAGAACGGAGGGGGGAAGTTTGAATGAGGACATATGGAGAATTTCATATTGGGTGCTTGCAGAGATGGAGGGGGGATCATGGGGTATTTGAGGTTTTGGATGCCAGCAGAAAGGGAACACAGTGAAAGGCCGAGGGATACGGGGTGGGGGATATTCAGTGGTGGCAACTAGTGCTTATACAGCGGCTAAACTTTGCACCCAGATAGTCAATGCCAGGGCCAGATAGTGCCGAAGCTAACCGGGCAACAGCAATATTCAACCACTGCCTGGTTAGCTTAAGCGGTGAACATTAGATGAACCTTTCAGGCGCCTAACGTTAGCCTCTTAGGGATAACTGGCTGGTGACTGAATATCGCCACCAGCTGGTTATCCCCGGGGTGCCAGCCTGTGATCTCCCCCGGAATGCCAGCTAGTGTTGGAACATTCAGGGGCAGCACCCAGGACTGGGCAGTGGCACAGACTGCATTAATGCTGCTGAATATGCTACATCGTGTCATTGATTTGTAGGTCCATCAATTTCCTAAATGGCTTTGAAAATGCCTCCCATTGTTTTTATTTATAAGGATTCAAGGGAATGCCACTTAGCAGTGACCAAACTTTCAAATCACTCACTCTATGAAAACAAAAAACTGTTCCATTCTATGGACAACTTGCATGTTTGTCGCAGTTCTTTCCAACACCACAAAATACTACGAAGAAGGTCTCGGCAATCACGGGCTTGTAACAGACTTGATACGAGATCACTATCATAACACACAGGCCCCATAACATCGACGACCTTCTCATAGGTGCAGGGTGACCACCACAGCCAAAGGCAAATTACTTAACTTTAAAACAATTCTTGTGATAGATGGCCATCCTGCTCCCCAGTGACCAGACAGTTTTAGTCCTGCTATTGCAACACTTACATTTTCCAGTGAGGTTTAGCCTGTTAGCACTGAATATTTATTTATTTACCTACATACTTATATGGATTTTCTATACCACTACTTCATCGCACATCAGTGCGGTTTACGGCAAATGTAAGCACCAATCAAAGCAAATAAAATGATGTTCAAAATCTAGTCGGTATCAATTATAAAACAAATTGATAAAATAAATATGCCCTGAGGATCCCTCTGGACACACAGCAGTACATGCTAGTAAAATGGGCTCTGTGATATAGATAACGAGAGCACTCTTAGTAACTTACCCACTTAATTGGCTGGAAAATCTACCCTGCTGAAACTGATTTTAGTTGGCTAAATCTTTTGAACATCAACTTGAATTTCTGTACAGAAAAGATTGTAGACAGAAGAAATAGCTGATGTGGCAAAAACAGTATCAAAGATGCATAAGGACAAGGAAAATGGATTCTTAGCAATGGGAAAGCCAACAGTCAAGCAGGGTCTATAGTACTGTGGGAGGAGGGAGAAAGAATGGGCAGATTAGTGAGGCCTTTATTTTATTTGCCATTAGTTTCTTTGCTGCACTTTCCGTTAACTAAACACCACATTGTCAGATTGTTAGTATACTCCCACCTCAGTTCCTTACAAATCAGAGACAGCGATACCCTTTTGTTGAGGGAAGCAGAACAAACAAACTGATTTCCGCCCCCCCCCCCCAACACTGATTCCTTCCCTCTGCCACAAATTCCCAATTTGCTGATGCCAGGTGGGGTAAATGTTAGGCCATGGGCCACCCCATTCTTCTGTTTATGCTGTAAATACTCACTTTCACTCAGATTCCATACTTTCTACTGTCCCAAGCCAACCTTTATCGACATATCTCAAAAAGTATGCCACCAATCTCATCCCTAACCCAACTGTCCTTGTTGCAAGGCAGTCACCCACCTTTAAAACTCTCCTGAACTCTCGTTGAACTAAAGCATATAGCCTGTGTTCACCCTCCATGACTCCGCAGGAGGACAAGACCTTCAGAACATCTTCAAACTAAAAGTATCACTTCAGAAGTGAACTGAAAATGTGCCAAGCACACTATGGCCTTCCTCCATCTCAGGAGCCTATCTGGATTACCTGCTGTGAGCTGGAATACATTCACAATATCCTTGGCATCTGTCATCAGAGGTAGAATGACAACCTTTGTACAATGAAGTAACTGTTGATTGGTAATGGGGGAAAGCCACCTCTCTAATCTCATACTTTGTCTTTTTCTGTCAATGGACTTCCCTTCTTCTTTCTCTTTCTTATACCTAATACTGCCACAAGCTGCTCGGTTCTCTTTGTTATAATTAATATGCAGGATTATTCCTGTTATTTTGGAAAAATGGTAATATTATTGAATTTTACTAAATGTTGAGGGGGTTAATTTAGAAGCCTTATTCGTGATTTACACATATAACCACTTATACATGTAAATTGCATCCACCTATAGATGGCCATTTTAGAAAAGGTTTATTTTACACATAGGTAATCTATACCACCTCAAAATTACAAGGGGACATGTTGGGGCCTCGGTAGGACAAAATACTATGCATGTATTCCGCAATTCATATAAAGAAAGCACATGTAAACTCCAAATTGTCCAAGTCTGGCTTTTCACCTGCTCACTGACATGTATCAGTATTTTAAAAGCGCTCCTTTCAACCGTTCCTTTACAGAAGTAATTAAGGGAGATATCCGCTTTAATTCTCTAATATTTATTTACCCCTCTAAATTGAAATGAGGTAAAGACAGAGTCCTTTGTAGTTAGCAGCATTTTTACGTCTAAATGATCAACGGCTCAGATACGCTTGTCAAGTGCCAACGTTTACATGTGAACGTTTTGAAATGCCGGCACTTAGTTACACATGTAAGTTGCTGGCTTTTCTCCATCAATTATTCCCACATGTAAATTTTGTGAAATGGCTCCTCCCACAGCACGTGGCTATAAATCCCTTTTCATTCCCACAGTTTCTTCTGTATATTTTATAAACATCTCCACCTTTAGCAGAGCTGACTCTAAAATACCGTCAGGATTAAGTAGATCCAGTGGTGGGATCCGGCTGGTTTGTGTGAACCGGGCCGAAAACGGCATCTAGATGTCAGTGCTGCACTGGCGGGACTCCCCTCCCCCCCCTCTCCTGTGGTTTGATGGCATCGGGAGATCGTGGCATTACTGGAAGCCCTCGCTGCCGTCAAACCACTAGCGGGTGGGGGGATCGGGCCACTGGGCCACCAGGGAGCTGCTGCCCTGCGATGACTGCCAATGGCCCAAGCGTGTGGTGCCAGCAACGCAAACGTGTGCCATGCTGCTGCCCGCTCGGTCCTCAGTGGTGGGATCGATCCAAACCAGTTCCTGTTCGGATCAGATCTTGCCACAGAGTACATCCCAACCTCAATGTCTCAAATCCATTCTCTACATTCTATTGAAAATGTGCCTTCACATCTTTATAAAGGACAATGGGTCAGATACAGTTCTGTAACATTTCCAGACTTAACAGATAATATGAATGTATGACATGGAAATAGGGTGACCATATAGATCCATGTCCAAGGAGACAAGCTGAGCCTATCCTGGTTTCATTCTATTGCATACATGGAGATGGAAAATATCATAATGCCACTGTACTGCTCCATCACATCTCCTAAAAACATATTGGAATTAGAAAAGGTACAGAGAAGGGCTACCAAAATGATAAAAGAGAAGGCACGAAACTCCTGTGAGGAAAGGCCAAAAGGATTAGGGCTGTTCAGCTTGGAAAAGAGATGGCTGAGGGGAGATATGATAGAGGCCTGTAAAATAACAAGTGGAGTGGAACGGGTAAACCCACATTGGTTGTTTATGCTTTCAGATAGACCAAAGACAAATCAGAAAAAATTATTTTTTACGCAATGCATAATTAACCTCTGGAAATTGTTCCTGGAGAATGTGGTAAACGCTATTAATGTGGCTGGATTTAAAAAAAAAGGTTTGGATGAGTTTCTGGAGGAAAAGTCTATAAACCATTATTAAAGTAGACTGAGAAAATACACTGCTTACCCCTAGGAAAAACAGCAGGAATCTGTCTACCCTTTGGACTTCTGCCAGGTTCTTGTGATCTGGATTTACCACTGGAAATAGCTTGATTGACCTTCTAGGCTGAGCCAGCATGGAAAATCTTATGTTCTTATGTAGCTCTGATTCCCTAAGAAATGTGGGGCTACATCTCCCCATGTAATGGGGTGAAATCAGGACTGGTTCAGCTTGCAGCCTTTGCAAATTAAGCTATCTGCTATGTGTAGTTAAGTTGTTTCTAGCTATCTATAGCATAATAGTTACTTTAAGAGTGCAATTTTCAAAGCCTTTGCCATGGGTAAACAGTTGTTTTATCATGGGGAAAATAGTTCTGAAAATTGTCCCCCGTCCCCCCAAATGTATGAACAAATACAGATAGTTTTACTCTCGTCCAAAAAGAGGCAAGGTCAGGGGAGGGAAAGTCCGTGCAGGGTTTCCATTTTGAACCCTCCATGTAGACTTTCCTTAGGTACATTTTAGGTGCTTCAAAGCAAGTGTAGATACAGGCTGGTTCATTGGACCTACTGGCTCACTGATGGCTGGATTTTCAAATAGAAACACTGTAAAGGGTTTCCCTTTGAAAATATGTTTGCAGTCTGCTTAAATATTGCTTTATAAAAATATTAGCCTATAAATAATTTTGGATTCCTGATAGCTGAGTGTGCGTGTTTCATGTGGGCTACCGCTTGGCTCCAAGAGGCCCTTTCCTAATGCGCTCTAAGGTGTTGCAGCTAATGCACCGAAAGCGCTGAAACTGTGGCATACTAGATGCAACACCACTGTGTTAACTGTCGGGGGTGTGGAAAGCATTTCCCCAGCACTTGTGGAGCACTCCCCCCCCCCCCCCCAACGCAGCATCAGTGTGAGTGCACTTCTACCTATTGAGGTGGCATTAGGTAAACCCACACTAATGCAATTAGCATGCGGTGTGAACCCACTACTAACTGCGTTGAGGTCACCATGCCCACTGTCTGCCTCAACCGCCCACTCACAACCCTAACGCAGGTTGCACAGTTAGTGTGGAATCGTCCCGTGTTGTTATGGCCCCCACGCTTGCTGACAACACGTGTCCCAACATGCCTTCAATGCACATCAGAACATGCACTGCCAGCTAGCACCTGTTAATAAAAGACCCCTCCCCCACCTAATGTTTTTTTGGAACTTACATATGAAGTGCCCAACTGGTATCTATTTCCCAAGAGATTCTCCGTGTATGTATACGTCTCTTTCCTTTTAATCTGAGCAAAGATTACTACCAACTTCTACTCTTTATTAAGTTATGAAAGACTTTAAGATGCGTCATGTTAGACCCCTCCTGAGAAAGTATTATTGCCACAGGAAAGGAAAGAGAAAGCCAATAATGTTAGTAACTACTGTACATGCATCAAGCAGATGGGAAAAAGACGAGATGGAGCCACTCCTCCTGATTTCCTACAGTTTGTCCACTTCTTTTAAGCAAGCTTCAGTTGTACCTAATACTGAGGAATGTGGGTTGAGTGTAAACTAAGTTCATTCTGATACCAAAGCAAGGAGCCCCAAAATTCTGTAACCTTTCACAGGTTTTATTAAAGCTATCAAAATGTTTAAATAAGTACAAGGAGCAACACTGTGGCAAATATCACAACTCTGCCCCTCCAGTGCTTTACCACAACACCACCTAAGTTTGACAACTGAAACTTACTATCCCTCCCAGGGGCGGCCCAAGGGGGGTGCGGGGCCTCATTTGCATAAGGGACCTCATTTGCTTAAATATTTGCATAATGTTACCATACACTAACTTTTAGTAAACATGCCTCTTAATGAGTGTATGAATAAAGAAAGACAAAAAGACTTCTACATTACTATAATCCAGTGCCAGACATATTAGGAACTACTACAAACACTGCCCATTTAGAACCCACAGCAAACCTGCCGTATCCTAACAGCACTACCAGGACTCATAAAGCACCATACCCTATCAAAAGGAAACGCTGCAAATATTAAACCAATACATTTCAGAGAACAACAATACATGACCTACTGGGGAAAGAGAACAAGTGGCAATGTCAAATAGGAATTACATAAACAGAATACCTCAGCTCAGTTACACATGCAGAACATAGACCATCACCAAACAAGGAATCACAATTTAGAAACAGGAAGACAATAATTAAACTGGGAATCCCAAAAGCCAAACTTGGAATGTACAACACTGTAGAAATAAAACTATACATTAATTTGCTCTTGTACTAAACAAAGCGCAGACGTTAATGATGCACATTTCCCAGAGCTGACATATTCCAATTAATAAATTCAAAATAAAGAGATATTTTTCTACCTTTTGTGCATTTGTTTTCAGCTGCAATTGCTCCAGTCACTTTCTTCTGGTTTCTTTGTGTCTTCCGCTAACTCTCCATCGTCTACTGTCCATTTGTCTTTTCTTCTCTCTTCTAGTTTTTTTCCATTCTCTCTCTACATCTGCTTTAACATACTAATCTTTCTCCTTTTGCTCTTTCCTCATTCCTATTTCATCTACTCAAATTTTACCCCTCCATTCTCAATCCCCACTTACTCTCCCAATATCCGGCCAATTGTAGATTTGTCTTCCCTCCCACACAAAATATTTTTCCCTCTCCATTTCACTCTCCCAGCTCCATCCCATTCTAATCCTCCCCCAACATCAGCTCCATTCTAGCTCCAGTCCCACCCAGCATCCGCTCCCTTCTAGTCCCTACATCAGCCCATTTCCAGTCCTAGCCCCCCATAAGCCCATTTCCAGTCCTATCCTAGACCCACCATCAGCCTATTTCCAGTCCTAGCTCCCCCATCTATTTCCAGTCCCATCCGAGTCCCTCCATCAGCTCATTTCCAATCCCAGCCCCCCATGAGCCCATCAGCCCATGTCAAATCCTAGCTCCCCTCCACTCAGCCCATTTCCAATCCAAGCCCCCCATGAGCCTACTTCCAGTTCTAGCCCCTTCATGAGTCCATTTCAATCCAAACCCCCACCACAGCCCATTTCCAATCTTAGCACTCCCCAACAGCCAATTTCCAGTCCTATTCTAGCTCCTCCATCAGCCCATTTCCTGTCCTATCCCCCCCCCCACTCACCCATTTCCAGTCCTAGCTCCCTCCCCCTCACAACCCATTTCCATTCCAAGCCCCCGTCCCCATCAGCTATTTGCAGCTCAAGCCCTCCTTCCACTCAGCCCATTTCCAGTCCTAGTAATCCTAGCAACCCCCCCCAGCCCATTAACAGTCTTAGCCCCCCCAGCCCATTACCAGTCCTAACCCCCCATCAGCCCACTTCCAGTCTTAGCTCCCCCCATAGCCCATTACCAGTCCTAAACCTCCCCATCAGCCCACTTCCAGTCTTAGCATCCCCCCATGGCCCATTACTAGTCCTAACCCTCCCCCATCAGCCCACGTCCATTCTTAGCCCCCCAAAACCCATTAGCAGTCCTAAACCTCCCCAACAGCCCATTATGTCCTAACCCCCCATCACCCTATTTCCAGTCCTAGCCCCCCCATCAGCCTATTTCCAGTCCTAGCCCCCCCATCAGCCTATTTCCAGTCCTAGCCCCCCATAGCCCATTACCAGTCCTAATCCCCCATCAGCCCATTACCAGTCCTAACCCCCATCAGCCCATTTCCAGTCTTAGCCCCCCCCATAACCCATTACCAGTCCTAAACCTCCCCATCATCCCACTTCCAGTCTTAGCACCCCCCATGGCCCATTACTAGTCCTAACCCTCCCCCATCAGCCCACTTCCAGTCTTAGCCCCACCATAACCCATTACCAGTCCTAAACCTCCCCATCAGCCCATTTCCAGTCTTAGCCCCCCCCCCATAGCCAATTACCAGTCCTAACCCCCCCATCAGCCCATTTATTTATTTATTTTATTTAGCAAGCATTTGTAGCCCGCTCCTTCCAGCGATCAGAAGTGGGTAGGATTACTATTGTGAAACTGCCGAATCAAGGCAGGTACAAATTTTGTTTACATACAGATTGTCAGAAAAGCACATCATACAGAGTTAACACTTCTTAGCTATGGGGGAGTTCATTTACATATATACATAAATACATATATACAGGATAATCTTCTTGGACACAGTGGTCAGGGGCTGCTCCATCTGTGGATTTAGTTCAGGTTGAAATGTGATTGGAAAATGTGCATTTTGAGTTTCTTTCTGAAGTCTAGAAGGTCATTGCTAGCCAGTCTTAGCCCCCCCCATAACCCATTACCAGTCCTAAACCTCCCCATCAGCCCACTTCCAGTCTTAGCACCCCCCCATGGCCCATTACTAGTCCTAACCCTCCCCCATCAGCCCACTTCCATTCTTAGCCCCCCCATAACCCATTACCAGTCCTAAACCTCCCCATCAGCCCATTTCCAGTCTTAGCCCCCCCATAGCCAATTACCAGTCCTAACCCCCCCATCAGCCCATTTCCAGTCAGCCCCCCCATAGCCCTTACCAGTCTTAAGCCCCACATCAGCCCACTTCCAGTATTAGCACCCCCCCCATGGCCCATTACTAGTCCTAACCCTCCCCTATCAGCCCACTTCCCGTCTTAGCCTCCCCCCCCCCCCATAGCACATTACCAGTCCTAAACTCCCTTCCCCCCTATCATCCCAAATTAAAAAATAAAAAAAAAACCGCTGCTTCTGCCGCGGCAGCATCAAGAGGCCCGCCGCGGGGCCCCCCCCCCCCCTGCCCGGCAGAGTCTCCCAGTCCCTGGGAAATCCCATCAGCCCCGGCGGGATTAACAGAGCCGTGAGAAAGGAAACTCTCGCGGCTTTGAAAGAAGCCCGCGTTCGGGGATTCGAGGCTAGCCTACGATGCAGGGAGGCTCTGCCGGGCAGGGGGGGGGGCCCCCGCGGCGGCACTCTTGATGCTGCCGCGGCAGAAGCAGCTGTTTTGTTTTTGGTTTTTTAAACTTGGGATGAAGAATGTTTTTTGCGCGGGGCCCCCTGAAACGCGGGGCCCTGTGCAAAAAACATTCTTGCTCAATGGACGGGCCGGCCCTGATCCCTCCTAGTGTGGCTGAGCTAGGTGCAGCCGTTGGAAAGTTAGAATGGCAGACACACAGACAGAACCTATGACGCACACAGCAGGGGTGATCGCTCTAGGTGAATTTTCAGCCCCGCACCCCTCTCTCCCCCCCCCCCCAGAGATTTCATGAATTAAACTTAATCATGATGTTCACAACACCACCCCTCGCACAATAATCCTTTAAAACGCATAACTGTACATCATGTTTTTAAGTATTAAACTTTGCTTAGTATGCATAGGCCCACTCTCCCTTAAAGTAAAAGAATGTGCTGTTGGCTCTTTGAGCTTGTCTGGCTGTCAGGATCTATTGTTTTGCTTTGACTGCTGCTGCTCTTTGCCATCCTTCAGATGCTGCCGCCCTAGGCAGACACTTAGTTTTGCCTATTGGTTGAGCTGGCCTTGATATACAGACCTCAGAGTATGATCTCATACCTTTATCTTTTCTGCACACAAAAATGCATATCCCATCATGTATTCCTTAAAGTGCAGTGCGGGGATCATGCTTGGTATTATGCTCAGGTTTAAAGGCCATCATTTTTCTACTTTTCCAGAAATAGCCATGTTTCCCGTTCTGTCCAACATCACATTTAACACTGCTCCTCTTCAAATTGTCTTTTATTTGTGTGAACCCTTTTTGGTCTGTCCTTAGAACTGTCATCGTTGTATTATATGGTATTAAGTGCTAAAAGTTGTTGCTGGAGCTTGCCTTGTGCGCATCATGAGATATAAAGCTGACTAGGCTAAATATCCCATATATCTCGCATATAAAGTGACTCCATAATGGATTCAATCCATTCCACCTGCTTCATCTTATCTTACAAAAAAAGACAGAACGCTCCCTGCTTAAGGCATCTTCCCCCTCCCCATTCTCTATAAATGGCATCTTGTACTCCCTATTCAGCTGTAGGATAGACCAGTGCACCTTCACTTTCTCATTTTATTCCTCCAAACCCAAGCAACTCACAAGATTGGCTAAAATTCAGTAAATTGGAAGCTTCTAAAACATAAACGCACAGGGTCTAATTTCATACTAGAATTGCCAGAAAATGGCAGCATTGGCCAATTAAATGTGGTTATTAAGTGAATATCACCAACATCCATAGCTATGCATGATGAGGAAATGTTCAGACTCCTGTGGCGATTGTAGGTCCCCAATCGCTTTATACTCTTAGACTCAAAAACTCATATTCAAAAGGAATTGCCATACAGAGCTTCACTTTGATGCTCCAGGCATCCTTTACACTGTGAGCTTAAGTACACACAGAGGACATGCACAATCCTTTCAAAATGAAGTCGCCACATGTTCTTTGTCTCCCTCAACCAAATTATGCTCCATTTTCTCTGTGAGCACATGTATGTGCATTGCGAAGCAGCATACATACTTTCACTACATGGAGGGGGGAGGAAAGTGACTTTCAAAAGACATTTTTACACAGGCAAACACATTTAAAAAATTGTTAAAAATTTCCCTTGGTAAGATTAAATCTGCAGTGCAAACACACACAACATTCTAGCAGCGAGCCTAATGATTTGTAAATTGACTTATGATCTGTTTGGTAACTAAGATCTCTTAAATGCATTATGAATCACAGATTGTGAGCTGTGGCTCATGTAGCCCATTGTTAAAGATTATGGTATGATAATCTATTCACAGCTTGACTACTGGGGTACATCTTACTTCCAATAACCAAACTGCATGTCAGCCTATACCCATTTTAAAGTATAGCTCCCTAGTTTAACAAGATGCTCCTTGTCCAAGACTAATGAAGCTCTGTGAGTGGATTTTTTGTTCCTTGGCGTTAAGGCATGTGGATTATCTTATGGCCCAGTATTAGTATGCCGCTTCTCAAATGGTCCAATCCCACATTTTTCTAAGACAGCAACTCATTGTTTATTGCTTTTAGAGGTGGAAAGTTTAACATTGTTGGGCTCTGATCTATGGCTGTCTTCTTTTTGCAGATGAAGGGAGTGATGGAAGGCGGGATCTAAGCCAGGGTTCAGACTTGAAGGAATACTGTTCATCTGACAGAGACATAGTGGAAGTGGTTAGGACAGAGTATGTTTACACCCGTCCACCTCCATGGTCTGATAACCTACCCACCATCCATGTTATTACACCTACTTACAGTCGCCCAGTGCAGAAGGCAGAGTTAACACGTCTTGCCAACACCTTCTTACATGTACCCAACTTGCACTGGATTCTAGTGGAGGATTCCCAGAGACGAACCTCTCTTGTGACGAGAATGTTGCGAGAGACGGGCCTTAACTACACCCATCTTAATGTGGAAACACCCCGCAACTATAAGCTGAGAGGAGACATGAGGGATCCCCGCATTCCTCGAGGAACAATGCAAAGGAACCTAGCACTTCGCTGGCTGAGGGAGACGTTTAATAAAAACAACAGTGAACCTGGAATAGTTTACTTTGCTGATGATGATAACACCTACAGCCTGGAGTTATTTGAAGAGGTGAGGAGACTTTTTTTCCTTTTAGTTTCCTAGCCCTGTGCAGTTACATTTCCAAACTCTTTCCTTCCTATCCCACTGTACTTTTGCTTATTTTGGGAGTATGTTTCTAATGACATAGGGTACAATGTCAAAAAGTCTCTCTTCCTGGGGGGCGCTAGTGAGCCCGTGAAGAAATGGCTGCACTTTAATTCGGCTCCAGACCAGGATCTCCCCTTCAGCGCGCTAGCAATTGCATTTCATCAGCATTCTTCCCCGATCCTACCCGGACTTGATAGCTGGGTGTCTAGCGTTTCCACCTGTACCCTGGAAGGATAATCGGAGCTCTGTGGGGTGCCCGGAGCCTGGCGGCATACTATTCCGCGGCCGGAGCCGCTTTCTTACTGCTGGCTGCCGACACTGATTGGAGTGGGGCATCTTCCTTCATGCTCCCTGCAGGGAGGTTGCCCAGCGCTGCTGCACTGAGGACCGCGGGCCAGACCTCGTAAGGAGACCGGGACTTGCTCCAAGACTGATTGACTCCGTGCAGAGAACTAGCACAGTGCATGAGATCGGCACCCCGGAGAAACCATCGCGCTGGTTCGCCGCATCATCTGGCACTGTTGAAGCAAGCGTCCTTTGAGGAGGTGAGAGCCCCGCGGTAACTAGTGCCATCTGGTGAACTGAATATAAGTGACTTGCTGGGGCACCTCGGCGGCCATTGCCATGCGGTCCTGGAACGCATAACCCTGTCTGCGTTCCAGTCGGCAGCGGCAGGAAACGGTCACGTGGGTTGCAGCCAGCTAATCAGCCTCTGGCTTCCTGTGTCTCAGCGCTCCCGAAGTTAGTAGGCTTGACTGCAAGTTCCTCTTCTCTTGCCCAGCATTTGGATCCAGTCGGCTGAATCTTATGCTATGCACAGCTGAAATTGTGCTCTCTATACTGGGTATAGCTTCTCCCTGAGTCTGGTGGACCGACTGAACTTAAATTGCTTGCATCGGGGACAGTTCCTCTTATGGCTTCTTAGGTCCTGCCAGTATAACTGATCCTGGAACGCCACCTGCTGCTTAAGAGTGGGATTGCTCTGCTATTCTTTTTGCTGACAACTGCCCCTCTCCTCCTCGCAGCTGATTCCTACCTATTTTACAAATTATAGGATTCGTCAGGCTACCCATGGCCGCCGAGACTAAGGGACTCAAAGCCCGGGAGGGCATGAGGACTTCCCAGCGTCTGCTAGGGTAGAGTGGCTCACAGACCAGTCCAACCGGTAAGCAACCCTCGGAGGGATCAGGCGACGAGACAGTGAGTGAAAATGACCTCGGCCCTGCGGCGCTATCCTAGCATGCCCTCCTTCAGCGGGAACTTCGGCGGGGCTTTGAAGATTTGACTGGCGAATTCCGTTCCATGCGCAAGGAAGTGATGAGCACTATTGCGGACCTCAGGGGTGACATAAAAGACCTAGGCACCCGAGTGGAAGAAGTTGAGACAAAAGTTGAAGATCACGATGGTGCTCTGGTGGATTTACAATGTGCTATAGATAGGCACCACTCGCAGGCGATGGAACTGACCTACACAATTGATGACATTGAAAACCGGTCCCATCGCAACAATGTACGCTTCCGTGGAATCCCGGAGGCGGTGGGGGGTGCTGAAGACCTGACGGTGGTCCTCAAAACTTTGATGGGTGAATTACTCACAGCAGAAGAACTGGTATCCTGTGGGCCTGGAGTGGAGATTGAGCGAGTACATCGTGCCCTGGGAAAACCTCCTAACAATAAACCCCGGGATGTTATTGTCAGATTCCTGCACTACACCGATGCGGAGCTTCTCCTCCGACGGGGTCGGGAGAAAAAAACAATCCAGTACCAAGAGGCAGCGGTGACCGTGTATCAAGACCTCTCCGCTTTTACACTAGCTCGCCGGAGGGAGATGAAACCAATCACAACGGTGCTGAACAATAAAGGGATTCGATACTCCTGGTCCTTTCCATTCTGGATGAACTTCCTCCTGGGAAATAAAAAGATCTCAGCAAAAGACCATACCGAGGCTTGGAGAGCGCTCCGCCAGGCGGACCTTGTAGAAGACAATGCGTTGCCAACGTCTCTGGCCTCTAAGCCTCAACACTCAAAATGGACTGGGGTGGGAAGACCCGCCTGAATCTTCTGGGCTCCTGCGCCTCTGATCTCCTGCCCCTGGGAGTGGGGCCAGGGGTCCTTTGGTTTTGAGACTTAACTTGTTTGCTCAGTCTTGTACACTTACGATGTCCCCCACCCTTGTTCTTGCTGTACTAAATGTTTCTGGCTGTGTGGGGACTTTGACACTTGTTTTTTCCTATAAAGTGACGGGGGGGGGGGGGGGAGTGATTCTGCTATGATGTGAGGAGTAGTAAGAACAATGCTTTATTTGTGAATGGTACAAAGGGGAAATGATTGTGTTACTGTATCATGGTTTTTTCTGTAAGGGGGCCCGGTGGGAGCTGGGTTTGGGGTCAGTCTAACCGTATCCTGTGTTTCTCTTGGCAGGCTGGTGGTACTGACCGGGAGGGGGGTGGGTTTGGATGGGGGGGCAAGTACAGTTGAGGGAGGGTAGGGGGATGGGTGTGAGGGCTAAGGGTTTTTGGGTACTCTCATGGGGTGGGGACTGTTGGTGGGTGTGGGGTGAACCTCTGAAGATAGTTAGGCGGTGGGGGGGGAGTAGGGCCACTTTTTCTGCTAAAGGTATGTGGTTCTGCAAGCGCTAGGGGGGGGGCTGGATCATATGGGCAGGGGGGGAGAGAGGGGGCGTTAGTGGTAAGGTGATTGATTACCTATGTTGAACGTGATTTCCTTGAATGTCAAGGGTCTTAATTCCCCTAGAAAGCGTTCTTTGCTGTTTTCGGAGTTGAGATCCTTGAAAGGAGATATAGTGTTTTTACAGGAGACACACCTTCATAGTAGCAATCAGGGATGGTTAAAACGTAATCCTTATACTGAGGTGTGGGTCGCTTCGGACTTGAATGGCCGGAAGAAATGTGGGGTGGCCTTGCTATTTCATCAGTGCTTATCCCTCAAAGTGGAGGAGGTTAAGAAAGATACTTTGGGAAGGTGGCTTTTTATGAATGTGCGCTTGGAGGGCCATCTATTAACGCTGGCTAATATTTATGCCCCTAATGAAGGCCAGGTAACCTTCTTTGCGCGGCTGAAAGCCTTGTTAGCTGATTTTGCGAAAGGCCCTATCATCTTGGGCGGGGAACCTAACAACCACATGGTACCGTGCATGGATTCGACGGGTAGCGCTGGGAGGGTGGCAGGTGGACCCAGTAAGGCATTGCAGAAATTTATGCTGGACTTAGGCTTGCATGACGTTTGGAGAGATACCCATGAAGGGGAGAAAAGTTACACCTACTACTCGCCCGTTCACCAGGTGCATACCCGTATAGATTATTTTCTATTGGATCAACGCCTGATGGATGAGAGAGTGGAGGCTGGGCATGGGGCCTTGACTTGGTCGGATCATGCCCCGTGTTGGATTGCTCTTCTGGCGGATTTGTTTAGTGCGCGGCACTCGCTTTGGCAATTAGATGCTCGGTTTTTTCGGCGACAGTGTGCTGTGCAGGAGCACGGCCGCTTTATTACTGATTTTTTTGAGTTGCATGATTCTGGGGAGGTCCCGCTTCCCATGGTCTGGGATGCCTTTAAGGCCACGGCTCGGGGCCGTCTAATAGCGAAAGCGGCTTGTACCCGGAGGGCTTGGAGGCGGGAGCATTGCCAACTGACGGGGGAAGCTTCCCGTCTCCAACTGGAGCACGCTTGGACTGGCTCTAAATGGGTCCTGCGCCAATGGCGGGCGGCCCGCACCAACTTAGATGCGTGCCTACAGAGAGAGTTGGATAACCAACGTCGGAAATTACGACAAACTTATTATGAGCGGGGGAATAAATCCGGACGCTTTTTAGCCTTGCGACTTCGGCAGCAGCAGACTATGAGAGTGGTCCGGGAAATTCGAGACTCTGGGGGGCAGAGGAGGGTTATCTCTCGGGAGATACGCGATGTTTTCCCCACGTTTTTGGAAGTTATATAAAGCTGAGCCTTTTGATTTTACCCATGTACAGAGTTTCCTGCGATCTGTAACTTTGCCGAGGTTGAATGACGCGGATAGAGATCAAATAGATGCGGAACTTACCGTGGAAGAGGTGGAGCTTGCAATCCGCCGGTTGAAAGCTGGGTGAGCGCCGGGTAGTGATGGCTTTCCCGCGGAGTATTATAAAAAATTCCGTACTCAATTAGCTCCAACTCTGGCAGTACTTTTTAATGAGGTTCTGCGGAGGGAGCCGCTACCCCCCTCTCAGCAAGAGGCTCTTATAGCGATGATCCCTAAGCCGGGTAAACCCGTGCAAGAAGCTGCCTCATACCGCCCCATTTCCCTACTAAACACGGATGTTAAAATACTGGCCTCAGTATTGGCTGCCCGGTTAAACCGGGTTCTCCCAGCTTTGGTACATCCAGACCAGGTCGGGTTTGTGCCAGGTCGTCAGGCGGCGGATAATATTAGGCGAATGCTACAGGTTATTCATACTGCTCGTCAGGACTCTCAGCCGACACTCCTGGTGGGAGTTGATGCCAAGAAGGCCTTTGATCGTGTTAGCTGGGGCTATCTTTGGTGCGTGCTAGATACGTTGGGGTTTGGTCCTAACTTTATCTGTTGGGTCCATAGTTTGTATCAGGACCCTACGGCCTGTGTTCGGGTTAATGGGGGCCAATCGAGAAGCTTTCAGTTGGAAAGGGGTACGTGCCAGGGATATGCCCTCTGTCGCCATTGTTGTTTGTGTTGGTGATGGAACCTCTGGCGCAAAGCTTTCGCGATCACCCCGGCATTGGGGGCATACGAGTGGGCCCTGCTGACTACAGAATTGCACTTTTTGCGGATGATATTATATTATCGTTGGTGAATCCGGTTGCGTCCTTCTCCGCTGCCATGCAGCTCTTTGAGGCCTTCTCCCAGTTTTCTGGATTCAAAATCAACTACACTAAATCTGAGATTCTCAATGTCGGGGTTCCGGAGGCGGTCTGTGTGGCCTTGAGGGCTTCCTACCCCCTTCGTTGGGTGATAGGTGCTCTTCGCTATTTAGGGGTGAACTTGACGGTGGAACGGACGGCGCTTTTTAAGGCTAATTATGATCCGCTACTCCAACAGGTTCGGCGTGATTTGGAGTCCTGGGCTAGCTTGACGTTATCTTGGTTTGGGTGTATAGCGGTGGTTAAGATGGTAGTTGTCCCTTAGTTCTTGTACCTCTTCCAGGTACTTCCTATACCCTTGTCTCGGGGAACTTTGGACAGCTGGCAAACCATGCTTATGAAGTTTATTTGGCACTTTCGTCGACCACGTATCGCGCGTCAAATTCTTTATACGAGCACGAGCTCTGGGGGTATGGGGGTGCCCAACCTTCATTGGTACTACGTGGCGGCGCAATGTCGTGCCGGGGTGGAATGGATGAACCCGGCTAGCCCTAAACGGTGGATACAATTGGAAATGCACATTGCGGGGGGGCAGGACTGGGAGACCGGCTGTGGCTTGGTCCCAAATTGCGCGGTGGCTTGCGTTTAAGCAATCCCTATATCCTGCATACCCTTCGCTGTTGGGACCAATCTTTTCGAACTCGTGGGGCGGACTTGACTCCTCTGGCGCCTATTGTGGACAATGCTATGTTTCCCCCGGGGATGGCTAGCCCGGTTTTCCGGATCTGGGGGCACAAGGGACTTAGTCGAGTGGGCCAATTATTTCATGAGGGTAGGCTGCGGTCGTTTAGGGCACTTCAGGAGGAATTTGACCTTCCTGATTATCATGTTTTTCACTATATGCAAGTGGCTCACTGGGTACAAGCTCAAAACGTGCGTTCGCAAGTGGCCCGTGACCTGTCGGATATAGAGCAATACTGTGCGGAGTGTACAACCACGAAAGATCTTATGGCTACCTTATATGCCCATTTGCAGGCGCAGCAGCCAAGATTAAGCAAGTATCGCGAACAATGGAATTCTGACTTGAGTCTCCACTTTACTGAGCAGCAATGGGAGCAGGAAGAGGGCAGGTTGTGGAGGAGTTCGGTGGCTATTAATGTTCGTGAAACTAACTATAAGCTTTCATACAGATGGAATATGACACCTGAGCGGATCGCTCGCGTGTACCCCGGGAGCTCGGATCTGTGCTGGCAAAGATGTGGACAGAAAGGTACTTTGGCGCATGTCTGGTGGTCCTGTCCTCGCGTCCGCACCATTTGGAGAGGGATTCAATACCGCTTAAAGCAGTTAGTTGGGCTAACCATTCCCTGGGACCCGGGCATTTTCCTTTATGGTGTTAATGTGCCGGGGGCACGCCAACCCCCAGCTGGCCTTGATTCGGCATGGTCTGAATGCGGCGTGGCTATCTGTGGCAATCGCGTGGAAGCAGGTCCTGCCGCCGTCCTTTACTGCCTGGTTGGAGCAGATGTGGGATACATATACAATGGAACGCGGGGTGGCAGCCAGTAAGTTGCAATTGTCCCGCTTTGAGCAGGTGTGGGAACCCTTTGTCCTAAACTATGGTTCATGATGACTTGAGGGCGCTGTGTATCATGTGGGGGGGCTGGTACCGTGCTGTCTTGTGAGATAAGGTCTTCGAGTTCCCCTTTAGCCTCCTGTGCACTGGTTGGCTGGTCCGCTCTCTTCATCTTTAACAGGTGTGGAGGTTCGTGGGGGGGGGGGGTCGGGGGATGGGGGAAGATTGGGGGGGGATTGGAGGGTGGGGGGGTAGGAAGAGGGTTCTGGGAATGCTCTTTGCTGATAGGTGTTGAGCCGGGCGGGGGGGGGGGAAAGGGGGGGGCGTTTTGTTGGATTATTAATTGATGTTAGCGCTCTTGGCCATTGTTACCTTCTGTTATTGTACTATGCATATAGCGTT
The DNA here is from genome assembly GCA_033557465.1 of Ichthyophis bannanicus. NCBI lineage: Eukaryota > Metazoa > Chordata > Amphibia > Gymnophiona > Ichthyophiidae > Ichthyophis > Ichthyophis bannanicus. The sequence continues at coordinate 156,037,981 of CM066032.1, read as the reverse complement.
TGAGGCTTTTGTGTGTTTTGAGTTTATTTGCTACCTTTCAATAAACAAAAAAAAAAGTCTCTCTTGCACAGTATTTGCAATGAATATGGGGCAGGAGACGCTTGATTTTCTTCTCTCATGGATGCATGTAGGAACATAACATTTAAAAGTACCATGTTCTTTGTTTCTATGGGATTATACATCATTTTTGTGGCAGTAGACCTTGTTCTTAAAAAACAACTGTGATGCTTGATGGGACTGAAATGTACATTACAGACATTATTTTGCTGAGGTGGGGGGAGGGGGTTCCCATCCTCCCATCCTCTCATTTATCTTAGTTTGGGAAAAGATTTTCCTGACCAAAATGTAAAATGTCTTTTGTGAATTCAGTGTTTCATGCACTAGTCACTATCTGCACTAGTCACAGTCACTATCTGTTCTTTAGTTGGAACAAGAATTAGACAAACATAAGTGCCTGACATTTCAGAATGCTCTGTTTAGGGGATAATTTTAAAGAGATCTGAGCATGTAGAACAACGTTTTACATACTCAAGCAGACTCTTATAAATTTGTCTGGGGGAAGGGAGAGAAGCACCATGGGGTTTTTTGTAGGGTTGGGGTAAAGGGGGTGAGAAGTACAAGAGGGTCAGTTGAGCCACCAAGGATTTTTTATGCCATGTTCTTGTGTCATTAATTCTGTGAAACCATGTCTAAGTATATTATTGGAGACATTTACCAAGCCTACTCCCAGTTGGACAACCAGGATCTGGATTAGGCTTGGTATGAATGTGTCTGAGAGTATACTTAGATACGTTTTCACAGAATTTCTTTCACAAGAACATGGTAAAAGAGAAGTCTTTGGAGTAAACCTCTAGAGCATGAATTAATAGATTCAAAAGGCAAAAAATCTAGGAAGGGTTTTCCACAGAGCTCAAGAACAATCAGGCTTTGGGCCAATCAGAAAATAGGAATGAAGATCACCAGACATAGAAGACAGTTAAGAGTAGGCTGGCTAAAATAAGTCCCTTTGAAGGCATAATAGCTTCTTCTGCAAGATGCCTGCCTTCTAACCAAAGGGTCATGGATTTGACGCCAAACCAAGTTGTGCTGATGGGGGGGGGGGGGGAGGGAGTGGAGGGCATCCAGAATTTTTCATTATTTTTCATGTCCTGATTGTATTAAAAACAATATTTCCCTTGATTCAAATGAATACATATCCTCAGTAAAGATTTGGTGCTACCAGAAGAGTAAATTACCATGCTAAATTACCATGCTGGGTCTGCTGCTTTTTGGCATATTCATAAATGACCTGGAAAGTGGAATAACGAGTGAGGTTATCAAATTTGCAGATGACACAAAACTATTTAAAGTTGTTAAAACCCAAGAGGATTGTGGAAAATTGCAAGAGGATCTTGATAAATTAGAAGACTGGGCATCAAAATGGCAGATGAAATTTAATGTGGACAAGTGCAAGGTTATGCACCTAGGGAAGAACAACCCAAACTATGGTTACACGATGCAAGGTTCCACATTAGGAACCACCACTCGGGAAAAAGATTTAGGCGTCATTGTGGATACCATGTTAAAACCCTCGGCCCAGTGTGCAGCGGCGGCCAAGAGAGCAAATAGAATGCTAGGTATGATAAGGAAAGGAATGGAAAATAAAACAAAAGATATTATAATGCCTCTATATCGTTCCATGGTGAGACCGCATCTTGAATATTGTGTGCAATTCTGGTCGCCGTATCTTAAAAAGGATATAGCGATTTTAGAAAAGGTTCAGAGAAGAGCCACCAAAATGGTAAAGGGGATGGAAGGATACTCCTATGAAGAAAGGCTAAAAAGGTTAGGGCTCTTTAACCTGGAAAAGAGACGGCTGAGGGGAGATATGATAGAAGTCTATAAATTAATGAACGGAGTGGAACGGGTAAACGTAGATCGATTGTTTACCTTATCAGAATATAGAAAGACTAGGGGACATGCAATGAAGCTACAGGGTAAACTATTTAAGATTAATAAAAGAAAATATTTTTTCACTCAACGTGTAATCAAACTCTGGAATTTGTTACCAGAGGATGTAGTAAAGGCTGTTAGTGTAGCTGGGTTTAAAAAAGGTTTGGACAAGTTCCTGGAGGAAAGGTCCATAAACCATTATTAAGAAGGGACCCAGGATATCAATGCTTGACCCAGTACAAGCATTGTGGAATCTGTGTCTTTTGGGGAAACTGCTAGGTACTTGTGACCTGGATTGGCCACTGTTGGAAACAGGATACTGGGCTTGATGGACCTTGGTCTGACCCAGTATGGCATATCTTATGTTCTTAAATTTTAGTGTTTATTTTTTTTACATTAGGAGCAATTTATCATTCAGCGTTTTGAACATCCACAGTGCTATCATTTAGTGCTGATTTTCCCACCCTAAAAATTCTCACTACATCAGGTAATCTTGATTAAATCGCTATGCTAAAGGATAACATAGCTTGCTCCATTGGGGGAGTTAATGTTCAGATGCTTCTAGATCAATGCTACCACTGCGCCTAATGATCCTTGCCCAGCATCCTGGATAAGAGAGCTCCGCAGTGAACTAAGCCCTTCCCTAAATAAAATCCTAGAACAATCGTTCGTAACAGGAGCCTTCCCACAAAGCCTAAAACAGACCTCCATCAGGCCACTACTGAAGAACAATAGACTTGACCCGCTAACGGTCGAATCATACAGACCGATATCCCACTACTAGCCAAAATAATTGAAAAGACAGTGCAACGCCAAATACAACAACACATTGATACTGAAGCCCCCCTGGACCCTTCCCAACATGGCTTCAGGGAAACACACGGCGTGGAGACCCTACTCATCACCCTCTTCAACACCATAATTACCGGAATAGACAACATCCGACAAGGTTTTGCCCTTATATTCATGGACATTTCAGCTGCTTTTGACTCTGTGAGTCATCAAATTCTTATTGAACGCCTTGAAGAAAAAGGAATCCAGGGCCCAGCACTGAGCTGGTGCAAGTCCTACCTTTCCGACAGATGGCAACAAGTGAGACTCGGCACCACAACATCAGACCCATTTCTACAGCATCAGGGAGTACCTCAAGGCTCCTCATTATCCGCACTATTGTTTAATATCTATATGCAACCCATCTGTGACCTAATTCGCTCCTTTAATGTATCCTGCCTAGCATATGCAGATGATATTCTCCTCTATATGCCTTTTACGACAGACCAACCTGATTTTACCCCACTGATAAACTGCTTCGACGCAGTTGCGGAATGGCTCCTCACACAGAACTTGCGAATCAACCACAGCAAGACTGACATACTGCTCATAACGAAGAACCAGGACTTCGCACCCCACTCACACTAAAGGTAAAGGGCACAGAACTGACAGTTAAATCCACTATCCGATACCTAGGCATCACCCTTGACCAAAGGATGGACATGAAGGCGCATATAAAAAACACAACAAAATCAATTTACCACAAAATAAGGACACTTCGTCATTTACGTCCACTACTCGAGTACACAGACTTCAGAACAATTTACCAAGCCCTGGTGATGCCACACATTGACTTTGCAAACGCAATCCTACACGGACTCCCACAAGCAACTCTAAACCCTCTCCAACTAGTAATGAACACGGCAGCCAGGGTACTAGAAGGAATATCCAGGACTGACCACATCACACCAATCCTGAAAAGGCTTCATTGGTTACCAATTCAAGCTAGAATCCAATATAAGAACATAATTATGACCTTCAAAGCCCTGAACAATCAGTCCCCCACAGCTATCACCGAACTGATACACACCTCACCTCCCCATAGAAGCAGAAGATCTGTAGCAGTAAACACTTTGACAGTCCCGAAAGAATCAACGAGATGCAAAAAGGCAACAAATAATAGAGCTTTCAGCATCTATGCCCCCAAAGCCTGGAATGCACTCCCCCCAGACATTAGGGCTATCACAGACCTAACCCAACTCAGGAAGGCCGTAAAACACCACTTATTCACCAGATACTTTCCGGTGTAGTCCCGATAGGGAATTACACTCACCGTGTATATAACTGTAGATACTCTATATTGTATAATTATTGTTATTTCACCCCGTTATCCAAGTTCCAATCACTGTTCAAATGTAAATGCATTTCAGTAACCCTGAAATGTAATGTTCTGTTTTGATGTACACCGCACTGATGATAATAGCGCGGTATAAAAGAAATGTTAAATAAATATATAAATAAATATATAGTCTTTTTTCACTGGATATGGGTGTATAACTTAAATACACATATTTAGTTTTTCTGTGTGTATTTCTCATTTACTGAGGCTTGGCAGTGGCTATGTGTTCTTTGTCCACGGTGAACACTCATGCGAGTTAGGTGTTTTATTTGAAAATTGCCACCATGTGTTAAGTCTGACTTACCCACAGACTTTTATATCAGATTTTTTCCATCATATTTGTACTTCAGCAACATGACAAATGCTTGAGGTAGTTTCTTCATTTACTTAGGTTAGGTTGTCTATCCAGTTATCTACTTATCTGACTGTGAATCAACTGGCCTCATTTTGATGACAAAGTTCAACTAAGGCTGATTTTTCTGAGCATTTGGAGCCAGTAGTGTTCTCAAAAAGTAACATGCATGGTTATGGATAAGAGAGGAGGTTTTTACTTGGAAAGGGCTCTTTAGATCTTAATGATGTTCATGATGCTTCAAGTGAGGAATATGGACCAAAAAATAGGTTCACTAGCTGGTGGACGTCCCTCGGGTTTTAATCCAGTTTCATCTTTAGTCATTGATAAGATTCTAACATCCATGAATAATGATGTCACCTCTCCTGGGGATCTCATGCTAGTTTAAAAGACTCTGGTATTTTGATTCTCTTGATTCAAAGTTTGATCAACTCTTGTTTAAAGGCAGGACAAGTGCCATTGATCAGGAAAGAGTTCTGTGTTTGCACGTTATTTAAAAAAACCAAACAAAATAAAACAGCTGACACTGAAGTTCCAACTAATCAGCTGCCTATTTTGAATTCCCTTTTATTGGCTAAAATCACAAGGAGGGTTCTCCATGTCCTATTGGGGTTTTGGGGATTTTTTTGTTTTTTTAAGAAAGGCAACATTTTTAATCCTAAACAAATAGCCTTCAGGAAAGGGCAATTCCATAGGCCTTGATGAGCATGGTTACTGGATGTAGGTAACTTTGTCCTCTTTATTTCTCTTGATATGACAGCTGAATTTGATTTGATTAATCGTATGCTATTACTAGAAAGATTAATTGCTTTTGGTGTTAAGGGTCTGGTCTTTTAAATGGTCCCATTCCTTTTTTTCAGGCCACTCTTAAGGGGTTTTTTTGGGTGATTTATCTTTTAAGTGTAATTTAATCTGAGGGATCACTTAGGAATTAGTGGTCTGAGATAAACACCAAGTCAGAGTCCAATCACAGCAAGCTCAAAGTCCTAGGCTTCAAAAATACTGACTTCAGTAAAATGGCCAAGTGCCTGAAGGGGAGGGGTTGGCAGGATGGGAGGAGGTAAAGTAAGTGGCATTGCAGTAGGCTAAACTAAAGGAGGCAATAAAAGGGGCAACAAATACATATTTAAGGAAAGTAAATAAAAACAAGAGGTAAATGAAACTTATATGGTTCTCCAAAGAAGTGGCTGCACATATAAAGGCAAAACACACAGCTTTCACAAAATTTTGAAGTTCGCAAACTGAGGAACACCAAAAAAAATACAGGATAAAGCTAAAAGAGGCAAAAAGAGAAATAAGGATAGCAAAAGCAAAGGCAGAAGAAAAGATGGCTAAAGATGTGAAGCATGGTGATAAAACGTTTTCAGGTATATTTGGGAGAAGAAGAAAAGAGGTGGAATAGCAAGACTCAAAAGTGCCAAGAACAGATTCGTGGAAAGTGACATTGAAAAAGCAAAAATACTAAACAAATATTTCTGTTCTGTTTTTACTAACAAACATCCAGGAAAAAGGACCACCTGTGATTGGCAACTACAAATGCGAATGGAGTAGATACTATACCATTCACAGAAGATGATGTGTTTGAAAAGCTTGCAAAACTGAAAGTGGACAAGGCCATGGATCAGATGGGATACATCCAAGGATACTGAAAAAGCTCAGAGAGGTTCTGGCAGGGCCTTTAAAGGCTGTTTTTAATAGATCCTTGGAGACAGGAAAATTTCCACAGGACTGAAGAAGGACTGATGTGGTACCTCTTCATAAAAGTGGTAATAGGGAAGAAGTGACAAACCACAGGCCAGTAAGCCTTACCTCTGTGGTGGGAAAAGTAATGGAGACTCTCCTGAAAGAGATAATAGTGGACTTTCTCAAAACCAATCAGTTGCATGATCCAAGGCAATATGGTTTTACCAAAGGACGATCATGCCAAACAAATCTGATTGAGTTCTTTGACTGGGTAACCAGAGAACTAGATCAAGGGCATGCAATAGATGTGATCTACCTAGATTTCAGCAAAGCCTTTGATACTGTTCCTCATAGGAGGCTTATCAATAAACTGAACAGCCTGGGGATGGGTCCCAAGGTGGTGAACTGGATTAGAAACTGGTTGACTGACAGACAACAGATGGTGATGGTAAACAAAACTCACTCGGATGAAAGGAAGGTGAGTAGTGGCATGCCCCATGGATCGGTCCTGGGACCGATACTGTATTTGTGAGTGATATTGCTGAAGGTCTGAATGGAAGAGTCTGTCTTTTTGCAGATGATATGAAAATTTGCAACAGAGTGGACTCCCCTGAGGGAGTGGATAAGATGAGGAAAGATCTACAAAAGTTGGAAGAATGGTCTAATGCTTCACAGTTAAGATTTAATGTGAAGAAGTGTAGTGTCATGCACTTGGGATGCAGAAATCCTTGGGAATTATATGAGATAGGGGGCGAGAGGTTGGTATGCACGGACCAGGAGAAGGACTTCAGAGTGATTGTTTCTGAGGATGACGAAATAAGTGTGACAAGACGATGGCCAAAGCCAGCAGAATGCAGGGTTGCATACAGAGAAGAATTACCATCAGAAAGGAGGAGGTATTAATGACACTGTACAAGTTGTTGGTGAGGCCTCACTTTGAGTATTCGGTTTTAGAGACCATATCTCACAAATGATATAAAAAGACTTGAAACGGTTCAGAGGAAGGCAACCAAAAATATTTGGAGCGTGCGCCAGAAGACGTATGACAAGAGACTCCAAGACCTAAATATGTATATGCTAGAGAAGGGACATGAGAGAGATGATGCAGACATTTAAATACTTAAAAGGTATTAATGAGCAAACAAACCTTTTTCAAAGATGGGGAAGCTGTAAAACTGGAAGGTATAACGAAGCTGCAAGAGGATAAACTGAAAGGCAACGTCAGGATAGAGTTTTTCACTGAAAGGCTGGTGGATGCTTGGAATGCCTTCCTGAAGGAAGTGGTGGGGGCAAATACAGTGAGAGAGTTCAAGATGGCATGGGACAGACAGTGGATGCCTTTATAGCAACAGGATAAAATCAAAATAAACTTTACTATTCTTATATCTCAACAAATAGGAGTGACCTGCACAGAGCAATGGGTACACCGCTAAACAAAGGCATGGGGGAGGGGTGACCGGCAAGGAGAGGCAGGTGTACCTACTCTTGCCACCTTGCTGGGTGACTGCATGGACCATACTGGTCTTTATCTGCCGTCATTTACTATGGGGGTCATTCTGAGCTGTGTTTAGCGGATCTGGACATCCGATCTGGACATCTAGACCCGCTAAATGCCTGGATCACCCTGCCTGCAACAAAGCTCCCCGCACGTAGTACCGGTTTGTACAGAGAGCTCTGTTCATTGGCGGGAGGGGGAGGGCTGTGGGAGGAGCGAGGGCGGGCAGCGACTGACCTGGACATACAGGGCCAATGCTGAAGTCTGCCCTGTACATCCGAGGTCGGCCGCTTAGACAGGGATGCAGAAGCTGGGGGTGCAGGGGGATCCCTGCAGCCTGACCCTGGCCATGGAAGGCCGGATTGGAGGTTGGGCTTCGGGGAAAGCGGCATCTCAATTGCGACTGGGGAGCGCGGCCCCTGAAATGAGCCACGGTGCCATGGTGACAGGACACCATGGCACTGCGACTCCATTCAGGGGCCTGGCTGAGTTAGCCGGGTATGTGACTGAACATGCTACTGCTCAGAATCGGGGCCTGGGCTGCACATCTAGGCCTTAGACTCAATTCTGATACCACAGACATGCCTAGCCCCCACAGGATCAGAATCGGGTCTACCACTGTACACCCTGATTCTGATCTGCCACACAAGGGGCTGGACAGCCAGTACAGAATCGACCTCAAAGTGACTGTTATCCCACAAGGGTCTGTTTTGGCACAAATCATATTTAATGTCTTTATGGCTCCACTTGCAACCTTAGTGCAAAGCTTTGGATTATACATTTACATGTATGCTGATAGTCAACTTTTATATTCCTGGGACCTGGTGAAAACAGTCATCTAGCAGGTTAGAAGAATGTTTATCTATGGAGACTGCATGTTTCATTTATATAAACCTATTAGTGTTGAATGTTGATGTGAAATAATGTTTCTTTGATTGTTCAATGTTGTTATACAACTGTTTGTTGGGTGACAGTCTTGGTGTGGGGCACACATGTATTAGTCCTGGGCTGCACGATAAACAGATTTTAAAAAATGGGTACAATTTGGTTTGCTGGAAGGTTGTTTCCACCCCCATTTGTTCCTTCGATTGCTGGGTTTGAGTTAGCATTGAAGGATTCATTAACTGTCTTGAGTGTGATGCTTGACTATCAGCTAATATTTGGACCTTACATGTCCTCTTTAGTACAAAGGGTATGCATTTTCAATTTGTACTTATTTGGATCAAATGTCTTCATAAATTGATTCATGCTTTTCTAATGGGTTGGTTGGATTATTGCAATTCTTTGTTGGAATAAATTCTACAAAAATGAGGCATTTGCAATTGTTGCAAAACACTGTAGAAAAACTTTTATATTGGGCAAGAATGTGTGATCATGTTATATCTTTTGTTAAAAGAGCACTGGTTTCCTGTAACAGCAAGGATTACATTTAAAATGTTGATATTAACATTTAGTGACTTATTTTATGTAGGACGCGCAGGATGGTACCCATGCAAAACACATGTAAAAGTCCCTAATATAAAGGACGTACGCATGTGAAGGGACACTTATGGATATGCCTAAGACTGTTATTATTCTCTAAGCGTGCACGCAAGTCCCATTACATATACCTCCAGTTAGGGTGTGCATGAAGGTGGAGCTTTGGCTGAGCATAAGCGGGCATTTATGTACATGCATTATTATAGAATACTTTAACTTACATGTGTCACTGCACCAATCTAGGCATAACCATGGTATCTAGGTTAAGGCATGTCTATATTCCCTATTTTATAATGTACAGTAAAGCATTACATGCTTTACGTTATAGAACAGGGCCCCACTACAAGGGTGGCAACGCTCTTTATCTCTGCACCCTATTATAAAATTATCTTTCCCAAGTATATTATAAAAAAAGAGTTGTACATATAGAGGTAAGAGACAGTCCCTGCTCATCAGAGTTTACAATCTAATCAAGATGAAAAACATCACAAATCTGGGGACTAGAGTATGGTAAAATACATATAAGTAGTGAACAAGAGCGAGGAGCATCACAATCTGAAAGCAGTCTCGAAGAGGTGGGTATTTAGCCCGGATTTGAAAAGGGCTAGAGAAGGGGCCTGATGCATTAACTCAGGTAGTTTGTTCCAGGCATATGGAGCAGCAAGGTGGATTGAACGAAATCTGGAGTTGGCAGTGGCAGAGAAGACATGCTACCTTTCTTCAAAGGTGATTCTGTATTGTCCTTCTAGCAGAGCTAATGCAAGTTTGTGAGTGCTCTAGGAACAGGGCATTTAGGATAGTAACGCCTGAACTTTGAAATAAAATGTCAAGTGAGCTCTAGGATCATATTTCATTATTAGTATTTAGGAAGGGGCTAAAATTGTACTTGTTTCCCTGAGATTATGAATAGGCTTAAGCTTCTTATATGATTGATTAATTTTGCACTTGCCTACTTTTCAAATTTCTTTTAAGCTGTGTTTTTATATGCGTAAACTATCTAGAATGGACTTGTTCCAAAGAGAGGGTGTATAAATGTAGTAAAGAAATAAATAATTTACTTACTTTGCCCCGAGCTGTGCACACTCAATTTTGTATTTATCATTCACCCAATAATCAGACAGGCCATTAGTTGACATTATTTAAATGCATTGTTATTTTAATTTGTATTTAAATTGAAATTGTAAATCAATTTTTGTTAAAGGAAAGGCTGTCTAGTAACTTAAGAAACCAAAAGGGGACCATTTACAGGCTAGAACTTCAGTTGGATTCTGCCCATTCACTTTCCTTTCTCTGTTATCAGATGCGTACCACCAGGAAAGTGTCGGTGTGGCCTGTGGCTTTTGTAGGAGGCTTGCGTTACGAGTCACCAAAGGTGAACGCCGTGGGGAAGGTATATGGCTGGAAGACTGTGTTTGACCCCCACCGCCCATTTGCGATTGACATGGCAGGTTTCGCAGTGAATCTTCGGCTAATCCTCCAACGATCTCAGGCATACTTCAAACTTCGTGGAGTGAAAGGTGGCTACCAAGAAAGCAGCCTCCTTCGGGAACTGGTGACCCTGAATGACCTGGAGCCTAAAGCTGCCAACTGCACCAAGGTATTTAATCAAATGGGACTGGCTTTCTCTTCAGCTAGAAACACTAGAGAAGAGAGGGAATAAAGTAGTAATTTCCAAACAATAATCAAAGAGAAACGGAATCTGGTGGCATATGAAGGCCGTAAGGTTCATCATCTGCTTCCTTTAGCAAAGCCACATCCCAGTTGTTCTTAAGAATCCTTTTTTCCTTTTCCATGCTTTCTTGGATTTTGTTGCTGTTTCTCGGGGCTTTTTGCAAGAGGTATGCAGTGGTACGTAGGACTGGCATCTTTTCCACTGGCCTGCTAAAACTGACCCATGGTCCTCACATATTAATAAGAGAGCCCTGCATAGGCGTACTGGCAACTTTTTTCTAGGAAAAATGCACTGTCGCTTACTAATCCAACCACCCCCCCCCCTCCAAAGAGTGCAACATTGCTTCCAGGAAAGCAGTCTAATTAAATTTCATAAGAAGAATTTTATGCACGTTTTTATATTCATTTCGCAGATTGTTCTATTGTAGCTGAATAATTTTATACAAACTTAACCTTTGGAATTAACAGATATTTCCAAATTAACAGATATGGAGTGGAGGAGTGGCCTAGTGGTTGGGGCAAGGTACTTCAGGCCGGAAGGTCGGGGGTTCAAATCCCACTAGAGGACAGCAACCTTGGGCCGGAAGGACTGGGGTTTCTAGTCCCACAGGTGCTCCTTGTGGTCTTGGGCAAGCCACTTAACCCTCCATAGCCCATGTTCCCTGTAAAATAGTTATCTCCAAGTTATAATGCCCTGTTCAATGTAATTTCAGTTTGTTCAATGTAAACCGCACTGATGCAGAATAGCGCGGTATATAAGAGAATGTAAATAAATAAATAAATAAATAAATTTCTTGTTAACACCTCTGCATTTTTAAAAATCCAAATAATGTTGGTTATAGCATATCATAACTAGGCATCTGTATTTCAATCTCACTCATAAAGTAATAGGAAATTAATCATGGCAAGGGTTGAAATTTGCACACACAATTTCCTGCTTTCCTGTTTTTAGAGCTATGGTTATATTTGCACCACTAATTACATGTTATAGTCAAACTGCTGAATTACATAAATATGTACTGATTTTATACAAGTTGGTCTGTATTTAGTGGCTGACATCAGTGCTGTGTTTGTTGTTGTGCTGTCGAGTTGATGGACACTCCCGGCAACCCAGCCCTTGGGTTTTCTTGGCAAGGTGTGACAAGAAGTCGATTGCCAGACTTTTCCATGCAATAAGTCCACACCACCTGGTATTCCAAAGTGGTCTCACACCCAAGTACTAGCAAGGCCTGACACTGCTGTATGGTGATATAAAAGATTTTAGAATTGTAATGGAAGAATTTCAACTTTTGTAAATTTCCCTCGGGAGTCTCGGGGAGTAATTATGTATTAAAAGATAACGAAGTAAAAGGTCTTTGTGGACAGCAGGATATGAGCCCCAACCTATGGGCAAGCAAGAGCAGATCCCCAGCTTCCAAACTTTATATAGGCCTTTGCTGCACAGGACCACCGCAATCTGATACTGTAGCTTTTTATAGAATAGAACTCCCAGGGGAGGAGGGTGGCTTCATGAGGACTTCTGTAAGAGGTAAGTATCTTAATTTTCTCCATGGCCTAGCAGGCTATTAGTCCTCACATATGGGAATCCTTAGCTGCTGATTGCCTTGAAAGAAAAAGAGGAAACTATAACTAATGAAGCAGTACCAACTTCGTTTCTGGCGGCAACCAGCTTTTTTCAGTATTTTTTAAGAGGTAGCCTGAAATGTAAAATAACTGTGTCTAAGTGGGATACGGTTCATTCTATTTCCCAAACACATGCTGGAGCATGAATTACCACTACTACTGTGCATTTGTATAGCGCTACACGACGTATGCAGCGCTGCACAGACACATGTACAAGATGGTCCCTGCTCATCGAGGCTTACAGTCTAGTCAAGACAGACAACACAGTAGCTGTAGAAACGGATGCATCTAGGAGAAATGGTAAGGAAATACGAAGGAGATCAGGTGAGTCAAGATGCGAAAGCGAAGAGGTGAGTTTTCAGCCTGGATTTGAATTAGCCAAACTTACTATCATTTCAGGAGTTTCTTTCTAGTTGAGATGTGACTCTCTAGACAGAAGTCCATGTTGTAGCCTTGCACATCTCCTCCATGGAAGCTAATCTTAAGTGGGCTACCGATGCAGCTGTAGCTCTGATGTTAAGAGCCATGACATGATCCTCCAGAGCAAAGCCTGCCTGGGTATAAATGAAGAAGATGCAGTCCCCAATCCAGTTGGACAGGGTGTTTGTTTAACAGTAGCCCCTGGTTTGTTTGGATGAAAAGAAACAAAAAAATGGAGTGGATTTTCTAAGGGCTTTAGTCTGCTCCAGATAGAAAGCCAAGGTTCTTTTGTGGTCCAGTGTGTACAGTGCACTTTCACTTTTGTGGACATAAGGCCTGGGAAAAAGTGTTGGCAGGACAACTGACTAATTAAGATAGAATTCCAACACAATTTTAGTAAGGAACTTCAGAACCACCCTGTTGCTGAAAAATTTAGTATCGGGTGGATCAGTTACTAGAGCCTTCAACTTACTAACTCTGTATGCTGAAGTTACCACCACTAAAATATGATCTTCCAGAACAGGTACTTCAGATCAATCATCTAGCGCTTTGAAGGGAGCTCTCATGGGCTAGATTAACACCATATTGAGGTCTACTAACAAGGCACATTCCCACTCAATCTCTTACAACTGTTCCAACACACCTTGTCAGCCAGAGGACCACACCATGTAAGAGGTACTTGACCATTAAATCTCACTCTGTTTTTCTATGACACTGTTCTTGTAAATAGTTATTTTTAGTTATCCAAGTTAGCTTTCCTGTTATTTGTAAACTCAGACTTATGTACCCGTCTGATTGTTATGTTCCATGTAAACCGCGCTGATGCCGAATAGTGCGGTATAGAAGAAATTTAAATAAATAAAAAAATAAATAAAAAATAAAAAAAGGCCCACATGAACTGAACACTAAAGGCTGCACAGAGATGATTTACTTTCTACATGATGATAATATGCTCACCTGCACCAAGATAAACACTATAGGGTTTGTTTACTTAGCTGTGGTAGCGGCTTCCATGCGGTATCGGAGCTGCAGCCCCTATGGACTTAAAGACCCTAAACGATACCAAGGACTTCCGCAAAGCTCTCAAGACCCTTCTCTTCACCGAGGCCTATGAGCAACCACCTTAGGTTGCCAAGCACTAGATACCACCCAAGTGGCCCACCAGCTACACACACCACATGGCCCCAACTACCCATTCCCACTTAGAGCTATAAGTAGACAGCCTTTACGTATGTGAGTCATACCCCCTCCTGTTAAATGTATACCTCCAATTGTGTTGTTGACCACTTTGATTGAAGGATAAGGTATATACAAAACTGTCTAAATAAATAAATAAAATAAATAAATAGTCACAACAAAACAAATTGCACAATAGTGCTGCAGGATGAGACCCCCAGGTCAGAAGGCACTCTACTGGTAACTGGGGATGAGCTGAAAACGTTTCAGAGTAAAGCCAGCATTTATAATGTGGTTGGATCAAAGCCCAGACTACTGATGTAGCTGCGCATGAAATGAGAATCAGAAGTTGCAAAGATGTCTTACACATTGGGACATGGAATGTATGAAGCATAAACCAAGGGAAGTTGGAGGTGGTCAAGAATGAAATGAAACATGTACAACTCAATGTGGTGGGTGTCCTGCAAACTGAAATGGACTGGCATTGAGCACTTTGCATCTGATGATCACATGGTCTATTATGCTGGAAATGAAAGACAAAGAAAGAAATGGTGTTGCATTTATAATTAAGAAGAAACTTTTTTTTATTTTATATTTATTGAACTTTTACAATTAATTACAAGTTTTTCTATTTGCATAGAAAGGAAACATTAGCCAGGTAATACCATAAAGTAGCAAAAAAAATGATATAAGAATAATAAAATTAAAAAGAAAATAATATATAGACTAAGTCCCACAAGACCTCCATAAGCCTAGGGTGAAGTGTTATGCAGACTGAAAGAAGAAAATCCAAGAGCTACAAAAAGAAAATAAAGCAAACCTGACCACAACAGAATACTTTTGAACAAGCGTCTAAAACTCAGGCACACTTGGTGGAGAAGAAACAACTTACTTAGCACTAATAAAGGTAACCAGCTCCGTAGGGTGATAAAACATAGTTAACAGAATTATGCTTGACTAGGCATTTGCAAGGGAACTTTAAAAAGAATAAGGCGCCCAACCGCAATATCTCAAATTTCAATAGGAGAAATTCTCTACGGCATTTCTGTTGCGAGGTCCAGAAATTCTCTATGGCATTTCTCTTGCGAGGTCCAGAAAGACCCTAACATTACATCCAAGAAAAGGGACATGTCTTTTATTTTTATTTTTTTTTTTTAAGAAAAGTTTGAGAATACAGTCTCCGTCCTTAGAAAGTGCCCAGGTAACCAAAAGAGTTGCAGGAACCACAAGCTCTGTTTGCGAATCTCCTAACAAAGCAGAGATGTTGACTGTATCCTCTGATGTTTGTCGTCTTCCCATTGGTAGATAATATACATGAGAAACAAGAGGGACTGCTTCTTTGGGCACTTGCAAAACCTCAATTAAATTTCTGTGGAACATCTCCCTAGGAGAAATAACTGGCATTTCGAAAAATTGATAAACCTTAAATTGGACGCCCTGGGGACATTCTCTAAGGCCTTCAGTTTAAATCTTAAAGCTGTTAAATCTTTCATAGTAGCAATATTTTAGTCACAAACAAAGTCAATTTGAGCAGTATTATCTGATATTTTAACCTTTAAACCCTCAATTACAATCTGTTGATAAGTAAACTTGTTAGAATAACCTTGAAGTTGAGACTGTATTTCATGGGTTTGAGTGGATATGACTACCAAATTGGCAATTGCGTCCCATAGTAATTTTATTGGGCCTTACCAGAACAGCCTCTGAAGAGAACTCCAGAAAAAGCCGAAGACAGAGCAGGGGGAGCCAATGAAATAACTCCACTCTAGGCACCCACTATAGTCCCTCCTGATGGCACATTTGCCATTGCCACCAAACCTAGTAGCAGTAAAAGATGTCAAAGCACACGCTGCAGTAGCGCCCCCACGAATGCTGAGTTCTACCGTACCTTCTTTGGATATTACATCGGCAGTGATCATTTGAAGTTGCACTGCTAGTGCAGGAGGCCGGAGGGGAGATTCTTCTCCAGGGAAAAGGAGATGTTGGCCTCCGAAGAATATGCCGGATCCACTGACCATGGTGTTGGAATTGCACTGGAACTAGACGCTGAGCAGAGCTCCCGTAGAAAAAGATCCATTGGACGAGTAACCAGCACGTTCAGGGGATTCGCAGGTACCTTCTCCGACTTTGCTTTAGCTTTCCTCTTACCCATGAGGATCAATGCTCTCTATGCTATGCAGATGTTGATGAATTGGTCTTATCTGTGACAAAAATCCTTTTGAACTATTTTTCACAATCTTTGAGGTCTCTCATTGTCTTATATAATTTATAATGAAATGGTCTGGCCCAAGTATTGCAGGCACCAATTACAAGTATTTTATTTATTTAACAGGTTTTTATACTGCCTTATCATATAATCAAAGCGGTTTACAGTAAAACTCAACAAACGTTACATAGAACTTGCGGTAAAAGTAGGGGGTAGCATGTGGGACATGCTAGAAAGCATAACATATTTACATTGTGAAATATCTACATTAGTTAGTCAACGTGTTAAGGATCTCTGATGGATATAGTCCGCTTAAACTTCGTGCACCTTTTAAACCCACTGTGTGGTTTCTGGAACATATTTCTGGAAAAATAGCCAAGGCAAAATCAAATGAGTCCATGCTTGCAAAAATGGCCTTGCCTGGGCTCTTGAGGCCTAAATATGGCCTATAGCAGAGATGTGGTAAAAGGTAAGAAAACTTAAAAAGAGCTGAAAGAAAAAAAAATCATCGAGGGAGCTATGTAAAGAATAACCATGCATAGCAGCGGCAAAGAAAAAGGAGAAAAGGCATCTTTAACATGAGAAGTGAATCTGACACGTTACTAAGAGAAGTGAAAAATCTGTTTAGTTCCCCGGAAACACAAAGACCAAGGAATTCCCATGCAGCAGCAGCAGCAACAACAGGCAGGAAGTGTTACACATAAAGGGTGGTGCACTTCCAAAGTTTTCTAGAAAGTTTGGAAGCTGAGGAGCTGTTCCTGCACTCAGGCTCCATCAGTGATGCCACCCACATGAGGACTCTAAAATTCTGCTTATTCACAGAGAATGTTTATTGAAAATTAAACTATATAGCGTAGTTACTCACCTGTAACAGGTGTTCTCCAGGAGCAGCAGGAATCAGTCCTCACTTATGGGTGACGTCGGCGCCGACGGAGCCCTCGCGGAGCAATTTTCCCCAGCATTCAAAGAAAGCCTTTGGGAATTGCAGCGCGCATGCGCGGTCCTCTTCCCGCCCAAGGGTGCCATCTTAGCCAGTCAGATGACATAGCTAAAAAAGACAGCATAAAAATTTGCAAAAAAAACTAAAGCAGACGATTGCAACTCCAAGGGGAGGAGGGAGGGTAGTGAGGACTGATTCCTGCTGCTCCTGGAGAACACCTGTTACAGGTGAGTAACTACGCTTTCTCCAGGACCAAGCAGGAAGTCAGTCCTCACTTATGGGACTCCCAAGCTCAAGGCTACCGGAGACCCTAAGCACAAAAATGAGCTCCCTCTAGCTCAGCAGCACAGAAGGAAAGAATCTTCGCTGAATTGTCACCCACCGGTAGCCCACATCCGGGATGGAGGGTAGGAGTTGCTCAGACCTCAAAGAGATTACGGAGGACTGCCTGTCCGAAAGCACTGTCCCTGCGGGACTCCCTCTCGAGACAGTAATGGACCGCAAAAGTCTGGCTCGAAGACCAAGTAGCGGCCCGGCAGATGTCTGCCAGCGGAACAGAGCGGAGGTAAGCCACTGACGTAGCCTTTGCCCGAACGCAATGAGCCGTGACTCGGCTTTCTAAGGAGAGTCCGGCTGCCCCATAAGCCCAAGAGATACAGTCCGCAACCCAGATGGACAGAGTACGCTTGGAGACCGGGAGCCCCAATTTATTGGGGTCAAAAGACACAAAAAGCTGAGCAGCTTTACGGTGCTCCCGCGTACGGTCAAGGTAGAAGTTCAAAGCCCTTCTACAGTCCAGGGTATGGAGGACCGTTTCAGCTCGGCTGGAGTGTGGTCTGGGAAAGAAGGTTGGAAATACCACCTCCTGATTGATGTGAAAAGGGGAGACCACTTTAGGAAGAAATTTTGGGTGAGTCCGTAGGACTACCCTATTTTTGTAGAACCGAGTGTAAGGGGGATCAGACACGAGGGCCTGCAATTCACTTACGCGTCTAGCGGAAGTGAGGGCTATCAAGAACAGTGTTTTCCAAGACAGAAAACGGAGAGAACAGGTAGCCATAGGTTCAAAAGGCGGACAGGTGATCCGCTGCAAAACCACATTCAGGTCCCAGTCAGGCGCTGGCGGGCGCAGAGGTGGTTTAAGTAGAAGGAGACCTCAGAGAAACCTCGCTACGAGAGGGTCGCTGGAGAGAGGTCTACCATCCACCGGCACATGATGTCCCGAAAGAGCACTGAGGTGAACTTTGACGGAGTTGGACTTAAGTCCCAGATTAGAGAGGTGTAGCAAGTACTGCAAGATCACCGACACCGGGCAGGAGAAGGGATCCTGAGACTGTTGGGTACACCAGACTGCAAAGCGACGCCATTTAAGGGCGTAGCATTTGCGGGTAGAAGGCCGTCGCGAAGCCAAGACGACCTCCTCCACCTCCGCCGGCAGGACAAGGGGAGCAAGGACTACCCTCTCAGCAGCCAGGCCATGAGGTTGAGAGACCTGAGGTTGGGGTGTAGTAGAGACCCCTGATCCTGAGTGAGGAGATCCGGTTGTACCCCCAGAGGGAATGGATCCTCCACCGCTAATTGCAGTAGGAGCGGAAACCACGGCTGTCTGGGCCAGCGAGGGGCCACCAGGATCATGAAGGCTTTGTCTCGGAGAACCTTGAAAAGAGTCCGAGAGACTAGCGGGATGGGAGGGAAAGCGTACAGAAGGCTCCCCGACCATGAGATTAGAAAAGCGTCCGCCGCAACCCGAAGGGGGTGTGGCTGACGAGAGCAGAAGCGAGGAAGCTGCCGGTTGTGAGGACTGGCAAAGAGATCCACCGTGGGGAGGCCCCACTTTAGGAAGAGCTTCTGAACTACCAAGGGATCCAGACGCCACTCGTGCGGCTGGAGTATCCTGCTGAGTTTGTCCGCCAGGCAATTTTCTTGGCCCGGGAGATAAACTGCCTTGAGGAGAATGCCGTGACTGACGGCCCAAGAGCAGAGCTTCTGTGACTCCCGGCAGAGGAGGAAGGAAGGAGCCCGTGCCCCCCTGCTTGTTCATGTAGAACATGGCAACTTGATTGTCCGTCTGGACAAGGACGGACTGGTGGGAAGTCAGGTGGGAGAAGGCCTTGAGAGCTAGGCGGATCGCCCTGAGCTCCAGGAAGTTGATCTGCTGAGCAGACTCCCACGTGGTCCAGAGGCCCTGAGTACGTGCCCCTTGGCAATGTGCTCCCCAGCCCAGGAGGGATGCATCGGTGGTCAGCACCCGGGTCGGCTGAGGTGACTGGAAAGGCATTCCGAATATCAGGTTCGGCTGCCGAAGCCACCACCGGAGAGACGAGATCAGCGGCTCGGAGACGCGCACTAGGTCTGCTAGGCCGCCTGTGGCTTGTCACCACTGCTGGCGGAGACACCATTGAGCAGGCCGCATATTCAGGCGGGCATTGGGGGTCACATGGACGGTGGAAGCCATATGGCCGAGTAGTCTCAGGAAGCGCCTGGCGGAGACCAGGGGCTGGCTGCGAAAACGGTCGGCTAGGTCCATGAGCCGTTGAGCCCTGTCGAGCGGTAGGTATGCTCGCGCCTGAGGAGTGTGCAGCCTTGCGCCGATGAACTCGAGATCCTGTGAGGGGAGCAAAGTGGACTTTGCGAAGTTTATAACAAAGCCCAAGTGCTGCAGAAGAGTCACCGTGCGGCGCGTGGCGTTGGTGACCTCCCGAGCGGACGCTGCTCTGATGAGCCAGTCGTCGAGGTACGGAAAGACATAGAGGCCGTGAAGCCGGAGATGGGCCGCCACCACCGCGAGACATTTTGTGAAGACTCGCGGTGCGGAGGACAGGCCAAAGGGCAGTACTCTGTACTGGTAATGATTTCCTGCCACCACAAACCTTAGGTATTGGCGGTGGCTTGGGTGGATGAGGATGTGCGTGTAGGCATCCTTTAGATCCAAGGAGCATAGCCAATCTCCCTGCTGGAGGTAGGGCAGAAGGATTCCAAGGGTAAGCATTTTGAACTTCTCCCGCACAAGGAACTTGTTGAGGTTGCGCAAGTCCAGGATGGGTCTGAGGCCCCCTGTTCTCTTTGGTATTAGAAAATACCTGGAATAAAAGCCTTGACCTCTCAGGTGGTGTGGCACCGGTTCCACCGCCTGTTCCTGCAGAAGACCTGCTAACTCCTGAAGGAGTAATTCCCTGTGCAGAGGGGGTCGTGGAGGTTCTCCTGGAAAATAGGAGGGAGGGACCTGGTGGAAGTGGAGAAGATAGCCTTCTCGCACGACTTGAAGCACCCAGGCATCTGCGGTGATGCTGGACCACCTGTGGGCGAAGTGAACCAGCCGGCCTCCGGTGCTGGGAGGAACCAGCGGGGGGGAGAGGCTATGCTTAGTGAGTCAAAAACCCCCACCCTGCTGAGCAGGGGCTGGTGGTGCAGGCTTGGGGGCTTGCTGCCTACGGGACCCGTTACCCCGTCCCTTGGCCTGCTGGCCCTGTTGGGGAGCTGCAGGGGCCTGATAATGGGGGTATTGTTTGTAGGCAGCCGCCTTCCTCGGGTAAAAGGACTTTTTCCCCGAGCCCTTCTTTTTCTGGGAAGGGGCGGAGGTCTTCCTAGAAAGCCTGGTCCTGGTGAGAGTCTCAGTCTCAATTTGTGCAGCCTTTTCCGCCATGAGCTTGCCAAAGAGGTTTTCGCCTCGGCAGGGGACATCGACCAACTTGTCCTGCACCCAGGGCTCAAGGTCTGACGACTGAAGCCAAGCCTGTCGGCGGGCACCGATGCCGGCTGCGGCCACTCGAGCCGATGCTTCAAAGCCATCATAGGCTGCTCGGGACATGAACTTTGAGCATTCCCGAATGCCAGTGGACAAGGCCAGGAACCTCCGCAAGGGTTCCTCGGACAAACCAGCGGAGAATCCGGCTAGCTCTTTAGCCAGATCTCGGAGATACATGCCCATGTATAGCTGGTAAGTCTGGACACGACATGCGAGCATAGAGCCCTGGAAACACTTCTTACCAAGGCCATCCAGGTTACGGGCCTCCCTGCCAGGAGGCACCGAGGAGTGCATCTTCTGGCTCTTAAGACGATGCATGGCCGATTCCACTACCATGGAATGGTGTGGTAGCTGTGCCTTTTGAAAGCCAGGGCTCTTGCGGACTCGATAGATAGAATCGACCCGTTTGCTCAGGACCGGCGAGGAGGCCGGACTCTCCCACATGCGGAAGAGTAGTCGTTCCAGCATAGGAGGAACCGGTACAGTAAAGTGTTCCCTTGCGGGAGAGTCATACTGGAGGGCGTCGAGCTCTTCGGCTCGAGGCTCCTCCTCGGGGTCCGCAGGGAAGGCCAAAGCCTTGGCCATATCCCTAACGAAGTCCGAGAACCGGGCATCCTCCGGGGGGACTGCTTCCGAGGCTCGGACTCCGGTGAGTCCGAGGGGACACACCGAGTCCGGAAAGAATCAGGTGACTCTTCCTCTTCAGACTCCCAGACCGACTCCGACGAGGACTCGGTGGGGTCGGCCCGGGCAGGGCGCGGCGCCTGCCGCCCCGACGCCGAGGGAGTCGGCGTCGGCGACCTCGGTCCCGAACGGGAGGCCGAGGGTGACCTCGACCGAGGATCGACTCGAGTTCGCATCGACTCGAGGATCGGCTCGGTCTCCGGGGTCGACTTGGACGTCGACGTCCCGGCGGTCGGGGCAGCGGCGCCAGCGAGGCCAGCGAGCAGTGCCCGCTGCTGGTCCATGAAGGCAGACAGTCTGCTCTCCAAGGCCGTCAACCTGAGTCCGAGCTCAGGTGACCCAGCAGCCCCCGACTCGGGCCCCGACGGCGGCTGTCGCGGAGGCGAGTCCAGAAGGACCACAGGACTTACCCGAGCAGGCATCTCCGACTCCAGGCGAGGTCGCTTCGTGAGGTGTTCCTTCTCCAAGGACCCGGGGCGGCTGTCGGGGCTATGCGACCTGGCCCTCGCGGAACCAGGAGCATCCACCGACGCCGCCCTCGCGGGTTTTCACCGTCCGACGATGGTCCCCGGAGGGAGAACCCCGGTCGGAGGAACTCCGGCGACGGTCCGAGCTGGAGCCTTTGGACGCGGAGGCCTCCGACGAGGTCCGGGTACGGCTGGGGTCAGCGAAGATTCTATCACGCTGATGCCGCCGACTTCTCAACGCTTTGGAGGACATTTTGCCGCAGGGCCCACAGATCAGTTCCTCATGATCCAGGCCCAGGCAGCGGAGGCAAAAGTCGTGTGTGTCAGTTAGTGACATATTTCGGTCACACTGACCACACCGCTTAAACCCACTGGCAGCCATCGGGGGAAAAAGGGCCCCTGCGAGGTCAAAGGACCGGGCTGCCAGGGAAAAATCGAAAACGAAAGCTGACTAAGTCAGAAAAACCGAAAAAAAGGAAGAGGACTCGTGACCGGCGTCGCGAGTCCGGGCGGGAAAAAGACCGGCGTCGAACCGAAGGAAAAAGAATAAAATAATGAAGAAATATCGACTTTTTCGCGGGGACAAGACGGGGACGTCTGTAGGGCTCCGCGGAAAAAAGAAGACTGGCTAAGATGGCACCCTTGGGCGGGAAGAGGACCGCGCATGCGCGCTGCAATTCCCAAAGGCTTTCTTTGAAAGCTGGGGAAAATTGCTCCGCGAGGGCTCCGTCGGCGCCGACGTCACCCATAAGTGAGGACTGACTTCCTGCTTGGTCCTGGAGAACTAATATAACAGAACTTACATAAGGGTGACAGCTAGTCAGACTGGTCTACTTGTAGATTCATCAGGAATTCTTCAGTTTACAAACCCAGCAAGGCTCATTCTATTTTTTTTCATCAACATATCTTGGCTGTCCTTTTTTCTACATTTTTTTCATATGTTCCTAGGGGCAGTGTCTCCAAATGGCTTAGCTTTGCATGTTACAAATCCAGAATATTTCACAAGGTCAATAATCTACAGAGTACACACAATTGTGATTACCATTCAATTATAAATTTAATCTATTGCCATTTAGGAGCTCAAATTTCTTCACAGATATAAACCAATATGACATCAGCTAAACTTTCATCCCTGCTTCAGAAACGTTTTTAGCATTTTTTTTTAATATTGAAAAATCTTCCAATTTTTAAGACTATTGACCTTGCAAAATATTTTAGATTTGTAATATTGATTGTAAGGAAGCATTTTTTCATAACCAGTTTTATTATCAGTGGTATTTTTGAGCTATGGCTTCAAGTATCAAAAAGAGAATGACAACTATACCGAACAAAAAGCAGCAGCATTATACAATGTTAAGAAAGGATATTTATATATGGATGTTGGAAGACTTCTTTCATATTAAAAAAAAAAGATAAAATTTTCTAGGCAATGAAGAGAGTTTAAGAATATTTTAACACATTGAAATTTTATTATAGTCTTTCCCCAATCTGTACTTTTGGACACCTTTATCACGAAGTTCTTTCAGGAGCTCCATGTTCAGAATATTTAGACTTCTGCTTTAAATTCACTTCCTAAATCCGAAACAGCTTGATTCTTCATCAAGGATTATTTAAATCAGCTCAACCACTGTGACTGGATACAGGTGGGCTCTATTTAAACTAGTATGGCCCTTCTTAAGGAAGTTTTGTTAATGGAGCTAATTTGGGTTTGCTATGAAAAATACACTCTTGTTTGTTACTTTTTTAGTTGTTCTAACTGTATAATTGTTCTTTCCTGTTGAAACTGTAGAGTATGTTGTATAGATCAGTGAAACAAACTCCTATTTTAATGCAGAATGCAAAAAAATGTACAAGTATAGTGTACTACGCTGTGAGTGGGCAGGATACAAACCCCCACGGACCAAGGTGGAGGGTTAAAGAAAAAATCCTTTATTTACAGGGAATTCACAGCAGTAGTAGAGAAACAGTTCTTCCTTCTTCCAAAGTTCTTCACTCTAGGTTCACAGGAGTAGCAGAGAAACAGTTCTCCCCTCCCCCAAAGTTCCTGCTCTCTGGGTTTCACCACATTACTATAACAAGCCTGCTGACCAACTTGGAAATACCCCAGCTCCTACCTTCCCATAGTGTCTCCTTAGAGGTAGGTGGTCACTCCATATTCTGGGACATCTTGGGCTCTTCTCTCCCCCTTTGTCTCTTCCCTCCTAGTTAAAAGGGTCATCCCCGGCCACACCCTTCCAGGTATATTCAAACTGGGTTCCCTAAAGGGGCCCGGCTTCTGGTGCTTAAAGGGGCATGACCTTAGAAGCAGTGGGAACCACTGGGGATTTATGAGAATCAGGGTGGCCCTGTCAAGCTGGACCTTGAAGAGGATCTGCGCAATGAGCGGCGTGGAAGACATAGAGGAGGCCTTCCATCCATGGAATGAGAAACGCATCAGCTACCACCCAGGAGGGGTGCGGTGCCCTGAAGCAGAAGCGGGCCAGCTGAGTATTGGCTGCGCAGGTGAAGAGATCCACCATCGGGAGGCCCCCAGCGATGGAAGAGATGGTGAGCTACCCGAGGATCGAGTTGCCACTTGTAGGGCTGGAGGACCCAGCTCAGTCAGCCTGCCAGAACATTGTCCTGGCCAGGGAGGTACACTGCCCTGAGGAGCATTCTGCTCTCGCTGGCGAAAGTGCAGAGACGGACCACTGCCAAGCACAGGAGGGACGACCCCCTGCTTGTTGATGTAGAATATCACCACCTGGTTGTCCATCTGAATCAGAACGGACTAGTTCCGCAGGTGGTGTTGAAAGGTTTGGAGAGTGCAAGCGATGGCTCGAAGCTCTAAAAAGTTGATCTGCTGGAGCCTCTCTGACGCCGACCACAGGCCCTAAGTGTGGAGGTTGCTGCAGTGGGCTTCCCAGCCCAATTTGGAGGCATCCATGGTGAGGACCCTCTGAGAGGTCAGGATCTGAAAGGGCATCCCTGCCAGCAGGTTCCATGACTGTTGCCACCAGATGAGGGACTCAGCAAGAGGATGGGTGACTGTCACACTGTCCTGCAGGTGCCCAGTCGCCTTGGACCACTGGGAGCAGAGGGACCATTGGGCCAGGCACATGTGGAGATGGGCATCAGTCCTGACATGCACCATTGAGGCCATGTGCCCCAGGAGGCACACAATGAGCAGGGCAGAGACTGAGTTTTGGCCCTGAAACTCCCTGCCTCCCTGTTGAGGGGGAGGAAGGCTCTTGCCTGGACCATGTCCAGCAACACCCCTATGAATGCCAGACTGGGTCGGATGCAGGTGGGACTTCGGGTAGCTGATGACAAACCCCAGGTGCTCCAGAGTGAGACTAGTGTGGCGTGCCACATGCTGCACTTCAGTGGCTGTGTCGCCTCTGACTAGCTAGCAAGTTGTCCAGTTAGGGAAAGACTAATGCCCCATGCAGCCACAGGTGGGCGGTGACCACTGCTAGGCACTCGGTGAACACCTTCGGGGCAGAACCCTGTATTGGTAGTAGCAGTGGCTTCCTCTGATGACAAACCAGAGGTACTGTTGGGTGGCGCGGATGGATGGGGAATATGTGTGTAAGTGTCTTTGAGATCTAAGGAGCATAGCCAATCTTTCTGGTGGAAGTAAAGCAGCAAAGTTCCAAGGGAGAGCATCTTGAACTTCTCCTTCACTAGGAACTTGTTGAGATCTCGAAGATCCAGAATAGGACGAAAGCTGCTGGTCCTCTTGGAAACCAGGAAGTAGAACCCCTCGCCCTTGAGGTGGGTGGGACTAGTTCCACCGCCATGTCAGCTAGAAGCCCGGCGAGCTCTTGCTGGAACAAGTCTCTGTAAAGGGGAGCCATCAGGAGTTTCCCTGGAAAGAACGGAGGTGGCGCCTGATAGAAATGGAGGTTGTAACCCTCCCCCACCACCTGGAGGACCCAGGTGTCAGTGGTGATGCTGGACCACCGACTAACAAAGAACACCAGACACCCCCACGTGTGCTGCAGGACTAGGTCTCCCGGGGGAGATAGGGCTATGCCCAAGGAGTCAAAAAACCCCACCAGGTTACAGCTGGGGTACTGCCTGGGGCTTGGGGGCCTTACTTAGGCTTATGCGGGCCTTGCCCCTGTTCCTTGGCCTGCTGGCCCTGTTGGGGCACTGGGAAGGCAGAGTATTGGGGGTAGTTTCTGTAAGCCTTCCCCTTCTTTGGGTAAAGTTAATAAATGCCAGATCCATACGATCAAAGTTGCCTGCAACGATGGACTTGATTCCTCAATACAATCTCGACATCCTAATGGTCACGGAATCATGGTTATCAGATTGTGACAACATCCTCCTGAATCAGATGCTGCCTACAGGATTCGACCTTTACACATGCCACAGGTCTACTCAAAAAGGAGGCGGAACGTTAATCCTCGCCAAAACTGACCTCAATTTCAAGCTATGCAATTCCTCCAGCTCAACTCATCTTGACTCCCTCTCTATATCTAATGAACTATGCTCAATCAACCTGCTTTATAGAGCACCATCCCCATCACCTGACGATCTTCCAACAATAATTGAACTCGCATGTTCAACTTCCTCTTCACGATCTCCAAATTGGCTAGTTGGAGACTTTAACCTCCCATCTCTCCATGATAGCCAATCAGAAGCATTCCTAGAAGCACTAAAGGATCTAGGTTACAACCAATACGTTGACTCTCCTACCCACATTAAAGGAGGTAAACTAGACCTAATATTCGCACCTTATCTCGACACCTTATCACAACAAGCTCTGGATCTGTCAGTTATACCAGTGCCATGGTCCGATCACAACCTTATTCAATTTAATATACCCACCTATACCTCGCATATGAGCCAAAGACCATCTAAATCACCTGAAATTCACTCAGCCCGTTATCAACCTCTCAACCGTGAAAAGGTCCTAGAGAACCTTCAACCTCTCATGACTAACACCTCCCTCAACTTAGATGACCTAATAGCCAAATGGAACGAGAACCTCAGAGCCGCCTCATGTCCTTTGCATAAAGATAAGAAAAGAAGAAAACGAGAACATGCACCATGGTTCTCTACTGACTTGCGTTCATCTCTCATTCATCTACGCAAACTTGAAAGACAGTGGCGTCGAACCCACTCTCCAGAGGCACTTGAAACATATAACTCACACTTAACTACACACCGTGAGAAAATAACATTGAGTAAGAAGACCTACCACACAAACCTATTGAAACGTGCCATCAATAAACCTCATGCATTATTCAAGTTAGTAAAATCCATAACAAGAGAACCAGTCTCAGATCAACCTGCAATGCCGCAGCCTCAGGACTACGCAAATTACCTGCAATCAAAAATGATTACAGCTAACACAAGCATAAATACCAACAACCCTTCTGCATCACCTAAGAAATCCCATATAACACCTTTTTGCAACTTCAACACTATATCTACTAGTGAAATTGTAAAAATTATCGCCTCCATCAATCCTAGCACAGCTCCCAATGACCCATGTCCAGCCAGCTGGATCAAAGAGTTACGCCATGAGCTAAGTCAAATTCTGTGCCTGTTACTGAACCAGTCCTTCCTAACAGGCTCATTCCCAAAAAGTCTGAAACACACCTCCATCAAGCCTTTACTAAAAAACAGTAAGCTTGACTCATCCAAAGTTGAATCGTTTAGGCCAATCTCGAGCATTCCCCAACTTGCAAAAATTATCGAGAAAGCTGCCCAACAACAGCTCCAGCAGCATATTGACACTGAAGCGCCTCTAGACAAATCACAACATGGTTTCAGAGAAGCACATGGAGTTGACACAATCCTTACAACCTTATTCAATGATCTCATCACGGGAATAAACAACATTAAACAGGGATTTGTGCTCATATTTTTAGACATCTCCGCTGCCTTTGATTCTGTAAACCACAACATACTGCTGCAACGTCTGAGTGAGAAGGGAATTCAAAGCACAGCACTTGAATGGTGTAGATCCTACCTTTCCAATAGGTGGCAACAAGTTAAAACAGGTCAGGAATCATCAGAGCCATTCCTACAGTCTCAAGGTGTACCTCAAGGATCTTCATTATCAGCATTAATGTTCAACATTTATATGCAGCCGATATGTGAGTTGATCCGATCCTTCAACGTGCAATGTCTGGCATACGCAGATGACATCCTCATATACATGCCGTTTAATACTGACCAACCAGTGTTCACACCAATAATTAATTGTTTTGGTGCAATAGCCGAATGGCTGTTGACACAAAACTTAAGAATAAATCACAGCAAAACTGATGTATTATTTGTCACAAGAAATCGCAAGTTCTTACCCCCTCCGTCGCTGCTAATCAATAACATAGAACTGACGTCAAAACCCACTATCCGATACCTCGGCATCACATTGGATCAACACCTAGATATGACATCGCATGTGAAGAATGTGACAAAGAGGATATATCATAAGATCAGAACGCTACGCCACCTCCGACCACTACTTGACTATACTGATTATCGTTCAATATTCCAGGCACTAGTCATCCCACACCTAGATTTTGCGAATATCATCGTCCATGGCCTCTCTCAATCAACCTTAAATCCACTTCGTCTGGCTATGAACGCAGCTGCAAGAGTCCTCTCTGGGTCACCAAGAGCTGCTCACATAACGCCGATCATGAAGGACCTACACTGGTTACCATTACAAGCCAGACTTACATATAAGTCACTAGTTCTGACCTTCAAGGCCAGGAATAACTACCCTCCGACACCAATTAGCAAACTAATACATAACACCCTCGAAAATAGAAACAGAAGGACCACTGCTATGAATACCTTAATAGTTCCCAAGATGATGACATCATGTACTAAAGCTACATCGAACAGAGCTTTCTCTTTATTTGCACCCCCTGAACTGGAATTTACTTCCTCATGAAATTCGTTGTATCAAAAACCTTTTACAATTCAGGAAAGCCGTGAAGCATCACTTATTCACAAAATTCTACCCAGAAGTGACATCGCATGTTCACTCAAACAACAGACCTCCAACTTGCACTAAACACCATATTACCTTAATTCAACCAGAAAATGGTTAAGCTCCACGATAGCTCCACATCCTCTCTGTTGATTCGCGCCTCCTACATAAATTACGCAGATAATCTCCACTTGAGCTAACATATTTATATAGTAAAAACATATACATATATGATGTTGACTGTACATAGTTTTCCCTGTTAATCCATGTTATATATTCCCATGTTCTATGTAAACTCAATGTTACTTGTATACATTGTTGTATATTTTGTTCAATGTACACCGCACTGATTTTAATAGCGCGGTATAGAAGAAATGTTAAATAAATAAATAAATAAATAAATAAAATAAAGTGACATTTTTCTCTGTCTTTTTGTCAGGAAGGGTCAGCGGTTTTCTTGGAGACCTGGTCTTGGTCAGGAACTCTGACTGTAGCTCAGGGGCCTTGTCCATCATGGGCTGGCCAAAGAGATTCTCCCCCCCAGCAAGGGACATTGACCAGCTTGTCCTGCATCCATTGTTCCAGGTCGGAGGACTGTAGGCAGACCTGATGGCAGACACTAATGCCCACCGCAGCTGCATAAGAACATAAGATATGCCATACTGGGTCAGACCAAGGTCCATCAAGCCCAGTATCCTGTTTCCAACAGTGGCCAATCTAGGTCATACGTACCTAGCAGTTTCCCTAAAAGACACAGGTTCCCCAAAAGACACAGGTTCCACAATGCTTGTACTCGGTCAAGCATTGATATCCTGGTTCCCTTCTTAATAATGGTTTATGGACCTTTCCTCCAGGAACTTGTCCAAACCTTTTTTAAACCCAGCTACACTAACAGCCTTTACTACATCCTCCGGTAATAAATTCCAGAGTTTGATTACACGTTGAGTGAAAAAATATTTTCTTTTATTAATCTTAAATAGCTACTATGGCCATCGACTCACAGCCATCATAGGCCACACGAGTGATGAATTTGGAGCAGTCCTTGACCGTCGAGGTCAGGGTCCAAAACTACTGAAGAGGTGGTTCTGCCAGCCCAGCTGGGAATCCAATGAGCTCCCTTGCCATGTCCCGCAAGTACATACCCATATAGAGCTGGTAGGCCTGGATCCAGCCAACAAGTATCAAGCCCTGGTAGCATTTTCTGCCTAAAGAATCCATGATGCAGGCCTCTCTGCCGGGGGCGTAGGGGGGAGGGTGGGTACCAAGGAGTGCATCTTCTGGCTTTTGATCCTGCGCATGTTATGATGCAGCTGTGCCTTATGGAACCCGGGGCTCCTGTGGACTCTATACATGGCATCGAGCCACCTGCTCACAATCGGCACTGAGGCCAGGGTCTCCCACATGCGGAAGAGAAGCTGTTTCAGGATGGGGGGAACAGGCACCATGAATGCCTCCATGGCAACTGTCCCTGCAGCCTTCAAGCATGCTGTAGTTACACCTCTCCTCAAGAAACCCTCACTTGATCCTACCTGTCCTTCTAATCAACCCATCTCTCTTCTCCTTGATACTCTGTCCTCACTTGGTTTTAAGGGCTCTGTACTATCTTGGTTCTCCTCCTATCTCTCCTATCGCTCTTTCAGTGTTAGTTCTGGTGGCTCCTCCTCTGCTGCTATCCCGCTCTGTTGATGTACCCCAAGGATCTGTCTTGGGTCCACTCCTTTTCACTCTCTATACCCAGTCCCTTGGTGCGCTTATCTCTTCCCATGGTTTTCAGTACCATCTTTATGCCGATGACTCCCAGATCTACCTCTCTAGACCTGAAATCTCTCCTGCAATCCAGACCGGGATCTCTGCCTTCTTTTCTGACATTGCTGCTTGGATGTCTCACTGCCGCTTGAAATTGAACATGGCCAAGACTGAGCTTCTTATTTTCCCCCCAAAACCTCCTCTCCTCTTCCTCCTTTCTCAGTCTCCGTGGATAACTCTCTACTCCTTCCTGTTTCCTCTGCTTGCAACCTTGGGGTTGTCTGACTCCTCTCTCCTTCTCCAAATACATACATCTGTTAGCTAAGACCTGCTGTTTCTTTCTCTATAACATCAACAAAATCCGCCCATTCCTTTCTGAACACACTAGTAAGACACTTATCCACTCCTTAATCACTTCCCGTCTTGACTACTGTAACCTACTCCTTGCTGGTCTCCCTTTGAAGCATTTCTCTCCCCTTCAATCTGTTCAACACTCTACTACGCGGCTAATCTTCCGTCAGCCTCATCATGCCCATATTACCCCGCTTCTCAAGGCACTTCATTGGCTTCCTATCCATTTCCGCATCCATTTCAAACTTCTCCTGCTAACATATAAGTGCATTTGCTCTGCAGCTCCTCACTACCTTTCTTCTCTTCTTTCCTTACACCCTTGGGAACTCCGCTCTTCTGGCAAATTGCTTCTATCTGTGCCCTTCTCTTCTATTGCTAATGCCAGACTTCGCGCTCTTCACCTTGCTGCACCTTACGCCTGGAACAAACTACCTGTGTCTGTACCTCAGGCACCTTCTCTGACCCTTTTCAAATCCAGGCTGAAAACTCACCTCTTCGCTGTTGCTTTTGGATCTTGACTCACCTGATCTCCTTGTTTCTTTACCCACCCACCCACCCTTGTTTTATCCCTGTCTTCACCTTCTGTGTTACCTGTTTTGACTAGATTGTAAGCTCTGATGAGCAGGGACTGTCTCTTACATGTCTGTGTGGCACTGTGTACGTCTTGTAGCGTTATACAAATGCTCAGTAGTATGCCTCCTTCGGAGGGGCCTAGTGGTGGAGGATCTCAAGGTCCTCTGCCTAAGGCTCCTCCTCTGACTCTGTGGCTAAGGCCAAGGCCTTCGCCATGTCCTGGACAAACTCCAAAAAGGAGAGCTCCTCTGGAAGGGAACTTCATCAGCCCTTCAGAAGGGAAGGGTCTGAAGGGGACATCCTGATGGAGGCAGGTGTCGCTGGATTCATCATCAGTCTCCCATTCCAACTCTGAGTTGGAGACCTCGAAAAGCCTCCGGACCTCAGAGCTATACCAGGTCACCAGCACCACAAAGCCCCCAGAGCCCCTGCATTCTGATCTGGAGGTGCTGGCCGGTGAATTCCTTTGGCCCAAATGGAACAGAGAATGGGACCTGGAATTGTCTCGAGGCCAATGGCACTCGAGGATTTGTTCCATGGCTTCAAGAGATGCCTTCATGGTGGACAGGGCCAGTGGTCAGGACAGATGACCCAGAGGAACCGGGCATTGGTCTGCCCTACTGGGCCAAGAAGGCAGTGATGCTGTGCTCAAGGGCTACAATTCTGACCTCAAGGCCAGAAGGCTCCGCAGCCACTGGCATGAAAATTTAAGGCTTTGAGCCAGATGCCATCTCCATTGAGGTGGCATCTTTGACAAGGATGGGTTTGGGAGACCGGGGTCGATCTCCCACCGGGGCAGTTTGGAGGGCCGTTTCCAGCCATCACCCTCAACTTACCCATGGCTCTGGTGTCATCATACAACAATGCTCGGCTCTTCAGGGGATGGCCTTCAGAAGATGATCCCCTGTCCCCGCAACCTTGGGGCTCAGGACAGGCCCAGCCATCATGAGAGCCCGAGGTCACCACGGCAGTCCTCGAGGGCGCTGGCTCCACGAGCGATGCTGGGGCCAGAATGGAGTTCTTACCGAAACTTGGCCTCTTGCTGCTTCTCACGGTTCCTCCATCCTTTGCTCGTCCTTTGTTGACAGAGTCGTCATGGTCTGCACCGAGGCAACAGAGGCAGCAATCGTGCTGGTCCGTGCGGGACATAGTATGCCCAAAGCGGTAGTCTGCTTGAACTCACTGGCTGAGGACATAGCAGGGAAGACAGCACCCACGAGATCAAATCAAGTGTCCTGGCCAGGGGGGACACAAGGTTTCCCGTGCACTGAGGAAAAAGACCTTGAAGGGAAAAAAGACCCAAGAAAAATGTGGCAGCACTGAGGCAGCAAGAAAGCACCGGTACACATACCAGAGAGGGAAAAAATAAGAGACAAGAAAAAAGAACAATCAACCTTTTCTGGGGTGCAGATGAATGTCTGATGGGCTCCACAGAAAAAAGGAGACTGAGGCAAGATGGCACCCTTGGGCGGGAAGGCAGCCATGCATGCATGATGGATCTCCCAAAGGCTTTCTTTGAAAGTTAGGGAGAGGTTACTACGCGGGCTCCATCGGTGCCGACATCACCCATATGTGAGCACTGACTTCCTGCTTGTTCCTGGAGAAAATCCTGTTTGTCGTAGGAAAATATTAGAAATCAAAGTATCTTGTTTTTGGTGCTAACCTATAGAATTTCATGCCTCTTGCTCCTCTCGCCCCATCACCATTTCACATATTAGGAAAAAAAATAGCCTGTTCTGCTCCTCCATGACGGAAACCCCCTTATCTCCAGGAACAAGCAGGAATGTAATCTTCACATATGGGTATCGTCAGGGACGGATTTACCTTGAGTGAGGCCCTACGCCAACAAAAATTGTGGGCCCCCAGCAGGGGCGGCCCAAGGGGGGTGCGGGGCCTCATTTGCATAAATATTTGCATAATGTTACCATATACTAACTTTTAGTAAACGTGCCTCTTAATGAGTGTATGGATAAAGAAAGACTAAAAGATTTCTACATTACTATAATCCAGTGCCAACTGCCAGACACATTAGGAACTACTACAAACACTGCCCATTTAGAACCCATAGTAAACCCGCCGTATCCTAACAGCACTACCAGGACTCACAAAGCACCATACCCTACCAATCAAAAGGCAACACTGCAAATATTAAACCAATACATTTCAGAGAACAACAATACATGACCTACTGGGGAAAGAGAACAAGTGGCAATGTCAAATAGGAATTATGTAAACAGAACACCTCAGCTCAGTTACACATGCAGAACATAGACCATCAAACAAGTAATCACAATTTAGAAACAGGAAGACAATAATTAAACTGGGAATCCCAAAAGCCAAACTTGGAAAGTACAACACTGTAGAAATAAAACTATACATTAATTTGCTCTTGTACTAAACAAAGCGCAGACGTTAATGATGCACATTTACCAGAGCTGACATATTCCAATTAATAAATTCAAAATAAAGAGATATTTTTCTACCTTTTGTGCATTTTTTTCAGCTGCAATTGCTCCAGCCACTTTCTTCTGGTTTCTTCGTGTCTTCTGCTAACTCTCCATCGTCTGCTGTCCATTTGTCCTTTCTTCTCTCTGCTAGATTTTTTTCCATTCTCTCTCTACATCTGCTTTAACATACTAATCTTTCTCCTTTTGCTCTTTCCTCATTCCTATTTCATCCACTCAAATTTTACCCCTCCATCCTCAATCCCCACTTACTCTCCCAATACCCGGCCAATTGTAGATTTTTTATCCCTCCCACACAAAATATTTTTCCCTTCTCCATTTTACTCTTCCAGCCCCATCCCATTCTAATCCTCCCCCAACATCAGCTCCCTTCTAGTTCCAGCCTCACCCAGCATCCATTCCCTTCTAGTCCCTGCATCAGCCCATTTCCAGTCCTAGCCACCCATCAGCCCATTTCCAGTCCTAGCAACCCCCCAACCCAATACCAGTCCTAGCCCCCCATCAACCCACTTACAGTCCTAACCCCCCCATCACCCCATTTTCAGTTTAAGCCCCCCCTATAACCCATTACCAGTCCTAACCCCCCATCAACCCATTTCCAGTCAGCCCCCCATAGCCCATTGCCAGTCCTAACCCCCCCATCAGCCCACAGCCCATTACCAGTCCTAACCCCATCAGCCCACCTCCAGTTTTAACCCCCCAACCCATTTCCAGTCCTAGCCCCCCATAGCCCATTACCAGACAGCCCCCATCAGCCCACAGCCCATTACCAGTCTTAACCCCCCCCAAAGCCCATTACCAGTCTTAACCCCCCCCCCAAAGCCCATTACCAGTCTTAACCCCATCAGCCCACCTCCAGTCTTAACCCCCCCAGCCCCTTTCCAGTCCTAGACCCCCATAGCCCATTACCAGACAGCCCCCATCAGCCCACAGCCCATTACCAGTCTTAACCCCCCCCAAAGCCCATTGCCAGTTCTAAGCCCCCCCAACAGCCCACAGTCCATTACCAGTCCTAACCCCATCAACCCACCTCTAGCCTTAACCCCCCCAGCCCATTTCCAGTCCCAGCCCCCCCCAATAGCCCATTACCAGTCCTACCCCCCCACCCCCGTCGGCCTAAAGTAAAATTGAATTTAAAAAAAACAACCTGCTTGCTGCCGCCGCAGGGCCCCCTCTGCTGCCGTGGCAGCACGGACTGACCCGCGGGGGCCCCCTCTGCAAGCTGACTCCGTCGGTCCGTCGATCCCTCTCTCCCTCCGTGCACGCTGTGAGAGGCGCGAAGGTAGAGTGTCTCCCTCGCGTCTCTGTTAAGCCCGCAGGGGCTGATGGGAAATTTCCCATCAGCCCCTGCGGGCTTAACAGAGACGCGAGGAGACACTTTCGCGTCTCTCACAGCCTGCACCCTGCACGGAGGGAGGAAGGAACCGACGGAGTCAGCTTGTAGAGGGGGCCCCCGCGGGTCAGTCAGTGCTGCCGCGGCAGCAGAGGGGGCCCCGCGGCGGCAGCCAGCAGGTTTTTTTTTTGTAATTTTATTTTTTAAAAAAATTAACTTTTTCTTTTTTTGTGGGCCCCTGCCAGCTGTGGGCCCTACGCCATGGCGTATAGGTAAATCCGGCCCTGGGTATCGTCGGTACCGACGGAGCCCGTGCGGGAACACTCCACAGCATCCAATAGGAAAGCTTTTGGGAGCATCCCACAGCGCATGTGTGCTGCCTTCCCGCCTCTGTACCTCTCTCACTTCAGTTCTTCGTTTTCCGTGGAGCCGACAGGACACTGTACCCTGTCACTGCAGAAAATCTACCTTTATTCCTTATTTTTTGTGGTCGTGTCTGCCTTCATTCGACGCCTACCGGTACCGTCGGTTCTCTTCTTTCTCTTTCTTTAAAAAAACAAAAAAAACAAAACACATATTTGTCTTTAGGGTTTTTCCCTATTTCAGGTGCTAGGTGCCATTTTGGGCACGGGCCCATTTTTTTTTTTTTTTTCAAGCATGGAGAAACCAGCCAGTGGTGTCAAAAAATGCTTAAAATGTGGCGGTACCATCTCCGTCACCAACACCCATGATTGGTGTCTAAAATGTTTGGGTCCTGAACATTGTCCAACGGAGTGTCTCTCCTGCACGAGGATGACCAAGAGGGGCCGGCAGAATAGAGCTGCAAAACCCGGTACCCTTTTTTCCTCCGACACGATATCAGTTGCATAGACGTCTTCCAGGGCTTCATCTTCCTCCCATGGATCTCAGGTAACCAAAAGTAAAACTAGCCGGTCCTTGAAGGGAAAATCTCCTTCGAAGTATCGAGACAGTTCAATTCTCAGGGCCCTGCCACCGACCTCTTGTGGCAGGAGATCACGTCACTTCTGGCTCAAGAAGCAATCGAAGAAGTGCCCATATCCCAACAGGGGACAGGGATCTACTCCCCCTATTTTCTTATTCCAAAGAAGAGAGGGGGACACAGGCCTTTACTAGACCTCAGAGAATTAAACAAGATGATCACCCTCTGAACACTTTTACCATACCTTCAAAGTCAAGATTGGCTATGTTCTCTAGATCTAAGAGATGCATACACGCGTACACACGGAGTGGAGGAGTGGCCTAGTGGTTGGGACAAGGTACTTCAGGCCGGAAGGTCGGTGGTTCAAATCCCACTAGAGGACAGCAACCTTGGGCCGGAAGGACTGGGGTTTCTAGTCCCACAGGTGCTCCTTGTGGCCTTGGGCAAGCCACTTAACCCTCCATAGTCCATGTTCCCTGTAAAATAGTTATCTCCAAGTTATAATACCCTGTTCAATGTAATTTCAGTTTGTTCAATGTAAACCACACTGATGCAGAATAGCACGGTATATAAGAGAATATAAATAAATAAATAAATAAAATATTCTCATCCACTCAGATCACAGGACGTTCCTTTGATTCTTAATCCAAGGAAGACACTTCCAGTACAGAGTTCTTCCTTTCGGACTTGCCTCTGCTCTGAGAGTCTTCACAAAATGCATGGCAGTGGTAGTAGCATTTATGAGGACTCTGGGAATATTCGTCTTCCCTTACTTAGATGATTGGCTCATTCGAGCATCAACAGCTCCAGAGGCCAACTTCGCTCTCTCTTGAGCAATGACAATTCTTCAATACTTGGGGTTGGTCATAAACCTCCCAAAATCTCATCTCACCCCCTCTCAATCTCTAGAATTCATAGGGGCTCGTCTAGGCTCACGGCAGTCAAAGGCTTTCCTGCCCCAGCTACGCTGTCTACGTATAATACAACTGGCATCTCAAGCATCTATGAAGGTATTCCTTTTTGCTTAGGAGATGCTTCAACTGCTGGGACACATAGCATCCACTGTCCATGTGGTTCCTTATGCTCGCCTGCACATGCGAGCAGCCCAGTTGGACCCTTTCCTCTCAGTGGTCACAAGCCTCGGGTCGACTAACAGACAAAATCAGAACTACCACACGTCTGATTTCGTCCCTGCAATGGTGGCAATCCCTGGAAAACCTCCTTGTAGGCTCTCCTTTCCAGCAGCCTCTATGCCAAACCACTCTGACGACAGATGCATCCAAGATGGGTTGGGGGGCCCACTTGCACGATCTCTCCACTCAGGGTTTTTGGACCTCACAGGAGGTTTCCCTTAACATAAACCTCCTAGAGCTGAGAGCCATTTTCAGTGCTATTCAAGTCTTTCAGGGCCATCTCAGCAACAAAACAGTGCTGGTCCAAACCGACAATCAGATAGCTATGTTCTATGTGAACAAGCAAGGCGGAACAGGCTCTCTGTCGCTATGCAACGAAGCTTTGTGACTATGGGCCCTCACCAGAGAGTTACAAATTCACCTGTTTGCGGTATACCTTCCGGGCATTCAAAACTTGTGGGCAGACAAACTCAGTCGAATACTGCTGCCACACAAGTGGTCCCTCCACTCACACCAGCTTGCTCGAGTGTTTCGAATCTGGGGAACACCAGATATAGACCTCTTTGCAAGTCTACAGAATGCCAAACTTCCCCAATTCTGTTCCAGAATTCCAGCTCAAAACTGTCAGGCAAGAGATGCTTTCCTACTCCACTGGGGACAGGACTTCCTCTATGCCTTCCCACCCATTCCCCTGATTCCCAAGACTTTATTCAAACTTCAGAGACACAGAGGTCGTATGATACTCATAGCTTCACGTTGGTCACGGCAGACGTGGTATCCTCTTCTTCTGCGTCTCTCTCAAACCACTCCTCTGGAGTTGGGGAATGCTCCAGATCACCTGTCGCAGGAGGACCGATCTTTACTGCATCCCAATCCCCAGTCCCTACATCTCAGGGCCTGGTTACTGAAAGCCTAGAATTCCAAGATGTTAACCTTTCTCAACAAGTAAAGGATATCCTCCTGGCTTCCAGAAAACCTTCCACAAGACGTTCCTATGCTTTCAAGTGGAAAAGGTTCTCTATCTAGTGTTCACAAAAGGGACTTAACCCCCTTTTACTACCTGTAGAGTTGCTACTAGAGTATCTTCTACAATTATCAACTTCTGGTCTGAAGACCAATTCAGTTAGGGTCCATCGTAGTGCTATTGCTGCTTTTCATAAACCTTTTGATGGACAACCTATTTCCTCTCATCCACTTATATCAAGATTTATGAGAGGCCTACTTTTAACAAAACCTCCCATCAAACCACCACCAGTGGCATGGGATCTAAATCTTGTTCTTGGTCAGCTAATGAAACCGCCCTTTGAACCTTTAGCCACTTCAGATCTAAAGTTTCTTTCATGGAAAGTTATTTTCCTAAATGCCATCACTTCTGCAAGACGCATTAGTGAACTACAGGCGTTAGTAGCTGATCCTCCTTATACAAGGTTTCACCATGATAAAGTAGTCCTCATCCTCACTTTCTGCCAAAGGTGGAATCACCTTTTCATTTAAACCAGTCGGTTTATCTTCCTATATTCTTCCCTAGGCCTCATGCCTCCAGTGCAGAAAGGAATCTTCACACATTGGATTGTAAAAGAGCCTTGGCTTTTTATCTCCAAAGAACTAAGCCACATAGAAAATCTTCTCAGCTTTTTGTGGCTTTTGACTCTAGTCATTTGGGACTTCCAGTTTCTAAAAGAACTCTGTCAAATTGGATTGCAGACTGCATATCCTATACATATCAGAGTAAGGGACGTTCTCTCGAAGGCCACGTCACAGCTCACAATGTGAGAGCAATGGCAGCCTCAACGGCTAACCTTCGTTCTGTCTCTATTGATGACATCTGCAAAGCTGCCACTTGGACTTCAGTACATACCTTCACAGCCCACTATTGCTTAGACAAGGACTCCCGTCGGGATGCCTCGTTTGGCCAGGCTGTTCTACAACATCTCTTCCATACTTAATACAACTCCTACCCACCATCCACAGTTTGGATGTCTAAGGTCCATGGGAGGAAGCATGACCCATCGCACCTGGGTTTGCAGCTAGCTGGGGTCACCCCTTGGCATCTTTCAGCTGGGGAGTCCCCATATGTGAAGACTACATTCCTGCTTGTTCCTGGAGATAGCGTAGTTACTCACCTGTAACAGGTGATCTCCGGGAACAGCAGGAATTTAGCCTTCACAACCCACCCACCTCCCCTAGGAGTTGTTTCTATCTCTTTCTTTCTCTACTCCTCTCCTTCGGTCTCAGCTATAAACTCAACTGAAGTGAGAGAGATACAGAGGTGGGAAGGCAGCACACATGCGCTGTGGGATGCTCCCAAAAGCTTTCCTATTGGACGCTGGGGAGCATTCCCACGCGGGCTCCGTCAGTACCGACGATACCCATATGTGAAGACTAAATTCCTGCTGTTCCCGGAGATCACCTGTTACAGGTGAGTAACTACACTTTCTTGACTCCTCTTGGCAAAGTACTGCCGGTATGACATGACTGTTAGTTCCTCAGAGCAGTAAGCCCACAAAACATGGCTGTATGTATGTGTGTTTATTTGTTTATTCAATTTGATTGAACAACTTTTACTAACAATGCAACAAGGTGGTGTATAAAACCATATAGACACTGACAATTAAAAACAGATACACATGGAAGGGGATAGGATAGTGAAGGAGTAAGCACAAAATAGTATGAGGGAAGTGGTTGACAAGGTAGTCCCACAAAAAAAATAACCAAGCAATACCTTGACAAGCCCTGGTCAGGGAGCATGGAAAAGTGCCTCGTCACTGATAAAGGATATGGTGAAATATCCGGTTTTAAAGCCTACTCTGGACTTTTGGTAAACAGTTTATTTTCTAAGGCCATTGGGAAGCATGTTCAATAAAGAAGGGGCCAAATAAGAGAAAGACGAACTGTGTAATAACCAAGCGAGGGTAGGGAGAAAGATAGAAGAGTATTCTGAGAGGAAGCAAGAGCCAGACATTTGGGAGAGCCAGCAAAAAGGACTCTGCAAAATTTATCTTTGGACTTATTTTTATATCACTTTCTCTCTGCTGATAAGTTGCTAAATGTGCAAGTGTCCTGGAGCCCATGACTCAGAATAATTGTGCAAAGAAACATTGCAAATTTTAAAGCTTTGTAATTCTTAATGAACATGAAAATGATCACTGTCATTTCATTCAGTGACCTCATCCATATAGGAAGGGGTTGGAGCAAGAGTAAAGAGGAGGACTGAGCGAAGTAAAAAAGAGCAGCACCATATATAGATCCTGTAACTTATGTTTGTTTTTGTGCTTTCAGATTCTAGTCTGGCATACCAGGACAGAGAAACCTGTGTTAGTGAATGAGGGTAAAAAAGGCTTCACAGATCCTAATGTGGAAATCTGATTCTAAGACATCCTGTGAGCTGAACAGGTAAAAATATTAACCCAGCAACAATAATCGCTTGCCATTTTAAGATTAGAAAGGTGACATTTTACTTACCAAATTATGTCCTTTCCATGAGTCCTGCTAGACCAGTCAAGACAAGTGGTTGTGTTCCCCTACCAGCAGACTGGTGAAGACAAAGAACCAATGAAAAGCCCAGGTTTCAGTGACATCACTCCCATTCTCTGGCTCAGTCACCAGAGGTCCCTTCAGTATTCGTTCCAAAGCATATGGGAGATAGAGTAAGCCTCACACAACCTCAAATGTGAGCAACAATGAGTAATCAACAGTAATGAACTATGTACAGGAAAGTAGAAACAGGAGGCTGTCAGCAGAAGATGAGCCTGCAGACCCAAGGGACTGAAGTAGAAAAAAAACAGAGCAATATAGTTCCAGGGGCGGACTCTGGATAGGGCTAGCAGGACTCAAGGAAAGGACATTATCTGGTAAGTAAAATACCACCGTCTATATTGTCCTGCTAGACCAGTCCAGACAAGTGGGATGTACCAAAACTACAACACCACTGGGCAGGAAGAAGACAGCAGCTCGCAAAACTCTTGAGCCGAAGGCCGTGGCCACCCATGCATGGACATTCAAGCAGTAATGCTTGACAAAAGTAGAGAGAGATGCTCATGTTGCTGCCTGACAAATGTCTGCAGGGACCACCGAGTTCTGCTCCGCCCACGAGGATACTTGTGCTCGAGTAGAATGGGCGTGCAAACCCTCCGGAACTGGCTGGTTCCATAACTAAAACGCTTAGGCAAAAGCCTCTGTAATCCTGCACCCCAAGGTTGACTTGGCCGCCATCTCACCCTTGCATGGACCAGCAAACAGCACAAGAAGATGGGCTGACTTACGCAAGGAATTCATAACCTCCAAGTACCAAAGAAGCATTCTTCAGACATCCACAAGATCCTTATCCTTCCCCCAACACTGCTCCTTAGAGAAGGAGGGCAAGCAAATTATCTTGTTCATGTGAAAGGGAGACAGCACTTTAGGCAAAAAGGAAGACACAGGCCAAATGGAAATGGCCTCAGTTGAAAAGGATAGATAAGAATCCCAGAAATCCGCCTTGCAGAAGAAATCATGACCAAGAAGAGTCTTGAGCGCCAAACCCTTCAAGGTAGCGTGCTCCAATGGCTCAAAAGGGGCCACCATCAGGGCCCTGAGCACCAAAGACAGATCCTAGGAAAGGATCATAGACATTAAACCGCTATTGGAAAGCCAAGGACTTGCCCACCAATGGACCATGAAAACAGGCCAAAGCTTCCACCTGAACCTTCAGGGAACTAAGTGAGAGGCCCTTAGAAAGACCAGCAGGGAGGACACCTTGGCCGCCTCATGAGCCAAGTGATGCATGCTGTACCAGTGCTCGAAGAGACACCATATCTGTACATAAGCTAGCTTGGAAGATCTCCTCTGGGCAAAGTATAGTAGATATTACTGCTGGAGAGCAGCCCTTGCATGCTAGCAGTTTCATTTTAAAACCCATGCCATAAGTGAGAAGAGAGTCGGATCCTCCAGGACAATCTGTCCCTGCTGCAGTAACCCCCAAGATAGTCCATGTTCCCTGTAAAATAGTTATCTACAAGTTATAATGCCCTGTTCAATGTAATTTCAGTTTGTTCAATGTAAACCGCACTGATGCAGAATAGCGCAGTATATAAGAGAATATAAATAAATAAAATAAATAAGATGGAGGCAGCTAAAGAGGAGGCACTTGAAGGAGCCTCATCAGGTCTTTAAACCACTCTCCCTGTGGCCAATCTGGTGCCATCAGAATAATCCTGCCCAGGTGGCGCTCTATACACAGAATCACATGCCCCACCGGGGCCAAAGAGGAAAAACATACAGCAGCTATTTATTTGGCCAAGGCTGGGTCAGGGCATCGATGCCCCCAGACCCTATCTCTGTGTGGTAACTGAAGAAGTGGCACACTTTGGCACTGGAGCAGGTCACCATAAGATCCATTTTGGAGCAACCCCGGTGGCGCAGAGTCAACTGAAACACTTCTTGATTAGACTCCCACTCGCTGAGATTCCAGAGAGTGCTGGCTGAGGAAGTCCACTTCCACATTGTCCACTCTGGCAATGTACTCAGCCGACAAGGCTAGGAAGTTCTTCTCCACCCAGGCATACAGGAGATCCATCTCCAGGGCCACTTTCGTGCTTTTTGGACTGCCCTGCCGATTGATATAAGCCACTGCTGTGGGCACTGTCTGAAAACACTTGAACTGTCCGGCCCACGACCAGGGGCCAGAAATGCAGAAGAGCCAACCTGATGGCCCAGGTCTTGAGGCAGTTGGTGGATCACACCCCTTTCCTATGGTTCCAACAGCCCTGGCCATATGGTCTCTGCAATGGGATTTCCAGCCTGAGAGACTGTCATCCGTTGTTAGCGGGATCCAGGAGAAATCGTACAGTAGAATGCCCTTCCTCAGATGACAGGGTTGCCACCATAACTGCAGGCTGGACTTCACCATCAACAGGAGTGGGAGCCTGCATTCAAACTCCTGAACTCGGGGACCATAGGGTCCAATAAGGACCGCTGAAGCAGCCACATGTGAGCACGCGTCCATGGAACCATTTCGATGGTCGCTGCCATCAGTCCGAGTAGCTGAAGATAATCAGAGACTCAGGGGGCCTGCTGCACACACAACATCGCCAGGCAGGTCAACAGTCTTCTAATTTTCTCCTCTGGCAGGAAAACCTTGCCCACTTGAGTGCTGAAACATGCTCCCAGAAACTCCAAGGACTGGGAAGGCGAAAGATGTCTCTTTTCTTGTTTGATCACCCAGTCGAGGCTTTCCAAAAAGGACACCGCTTGGGATGTCACCCGAGACACTTCTGACAG
The DNA here is from genome assembly GCA_033557465.1 of Ichthyophis bannanicus. Classification (NCBI taxonomy): domain Eukaryota; kingdom Metazoa; phylum Chordata; class Amphibia; order Gymnophiona; family Ichthyophiidae; genus Ichthyophis; species Ichthyophis bannanicus. The sequence continues at coordinate 155,994,199 of CM066032.1, read as the reverse complement.
GGAATGGGCCCAGATGAGCCAGTTGTCCAGACAGGGATGGACATAGATCTCTTGCTGCTGCAACTGCCACTACCATGACCTTGGAGAAAGTCCTTGGGGAGGTGGACAGCTCAAAAGGAAGGGTGGTGAACTGATAGTGAGAGCCAAGCATGGCAAAACTCAGATACCCCTGCTGATCCGTTTGGATCGGGATATGAAAATTTGCCTTGGCTAGATCCAGAGAAGCCAAGAATTCTCTTCAGTGCACTGCTTGAATCACGGCGTGCAAAGTTTCTATCCAAAAGTACAGGACGTGCAAGTGCTTGCTGACCCCTTTTAGATCCAGGATGGGCTGGAAGGAACCGTCCTTCTTTAGCACCACAAAGTAGATGGAGTATCTGCCCTTGCCCCACTTATCTGAGGGGACAGGCACCACTGCCTTCATGTGAAGCAACTTGTCCAAGGTGGGCTGCACGGCAGCAGCTTTAATCGTAGACCTACAGGGGGAGATAATGAAGGCATTGGGAATCAGCTCCTTGCATTCCAGGACCTAACTGAATTGAATGGGTGTCTTGCACTCAGCGATCCTTGGTAATCTGGACCCATTCCTGAAAGAAAAGGTGAAGCCTGCCAGAGGCACTGGGGAATGTGCCCCCAAACCTTCATTGCGTGGCCCGGGAGGATCCTCTGGAGGGGGCCATGTCTCTGGTCCACATGCTCCATGAAAGGATTGAGAATGAGCCTGAGGCCCTAAAGCAAAGGGGAAGAGAGGTTTTCCTGGTCGGTAATGACAGATTCCCAAGACCCTCAGGAATCCGGCCAGCACACCCTTGCTAGTTAGGCAGAGGTTAATAAGAAAGGGGCACTCTCCCGCTTCACGGGCCCCCTGGACTTGTCTTAGAGGAAGCGGTGAGATTTTGTCTCACCTAGGTCCTTCACCATTTTCTTCAAATCTGTTCCAAACAGAAACTTTCCCTTAAAGGCTAGTTGAACTAACCGGGCTCTGGAAGATGTGTTCGCTGCCCAGTGATGGAGCCAAATCAAACGCCATGAGAAAGTAATCAGGGCACCATCCCTGGCTGCTAGGTGCATTGGGTCATACATGGGATCAGAGAGGAAAGCTGTAGCAGATTCCAAGAGAGAAGTAGTATCAGGTGGAAGAGAACTGAATCCACTGGAGCAGGGCTCGAAGTCAAGCTGGTGCATACCCCCAGCTGTAGAATAGCTGCCACCACAGCAAACTTGCCCTTCAGCAAGAAATCAACTTTGCAGTCCAGAATATCCTTTATGGCCGATCTACCTTCCATGGGAATGGTGATCTGGTAACCACTGTGACCTGTGCATCCACCTTGGGAATGTCAAACTACTCACTACTGTGCTCCTTCTTATAGACTCTTAACCCTATAGGAAGGAAGTCGAGTGAGTCCCACTTGGACCAGATCATATCTCTGATCACCTTGTGGTAGTGGATTTCCATACCCCTTGAAGTGGGTGTACCTTCGGCTCCTGCTCTTTATTGGAAGCATCTGCCATGTTCAAAGTGGATGAGACACTGGAAAGCAACACGCCAGTTCCTGGAACAGGCAGATCACACCAGCCTCTTTATAGTCTTCTGAAGATGATAGGAGGTTCTCCTCCATATCAGAGCCCATTATCAATTCATGTGAGTCCAAGGCATAGTCATATCTCAGACAGCTCCCACATGTTCCTGATCTTCAGGGAGTGTCTTGTGCTGGGGATGCTTAGCCAAAGGCAATTGACCAGGGCTTCTGCTTCTAGCCTGCCCAGTAACAGACTGCATCCAGGAGCACCTAGAGACCACAGGGTATGAATTTCCATGCCAGAAGGACCAGGTTGCTGCAAAAAGGAAAAGGGAGGACAATCCGGACTCTGGAAGCTTTCCTCTCAGAAAAGGCTCTTTGACACCAGGGGACATAGCCACCACAAACCCCTTAGAGGATGAAGAGTGGCTCGGTTGCTGGAGCCCCCAGACTGCTGAGCATCCTTACCCTTAGTGCCATCTGCCCCAAAGTAGGTAAGGGCAGACTAACTGTATCCCCTGGCTGAGAGGGAGAAAGCATGCCCTCCAGGGGTGACTCTGAAGCTGCCATACAGGAAAGACAGAATCCAAGGATGAGGCTCCTCGTTTGCCACATGTGAAACAACGTATGGTGGGTGGGAGATATCCCCCTCCCACCAGCCTTGAACCAACCCCCTCGATACACTAGCCCTCCCCTTCTCTCTCTCCCCATCTGTGTAAATAATTCCAATATATGTGCATGAGTATTACGCTTTAGATTTGTTGCAATATGTTATTCACAAGTTCAGATTTTTAATATTTCAACAGTTCATTGTATCCCTCTAGTTTGTTGGACTTATCTAGTTTTATTTAAATCATTTTGACTTGTATTCTCCAGTTCACTGTATCCTTCTAATTCTCTAGTTCATTGTAATCTTCTAGTTTTATGTAAACCGTTTTGGCTCATAGAAAAACGGTATAACAAACTTGTTAAATAAACATTTCCTGGAAGAAGACATAGAGAGTTAGGGTAAGTATCACCAGAGCGCACTTTAAGGCTGCATCAGCTCACAAGTGTGCTTGAACTGCGCTTTTACATTACATGCATTAAAGGTGCTAGGGAAGGAATGCGCATTAGAGCTGCTTGGGTGGAACATGCATTAGGACTGTATGACCCCCAGGTGTGCAATAGGTAAAGACGGCAGGACATCCCCACACAGCGCCAATGGTTGCTAGCAGTCCACCCCGAATTGTGTCCCTCAGAGACTGAACCAGAAGCCCCGAACAAGGACAATGACAAGGCCAAACCTTGGTACTTGCTCCCCTTGAGAGCCCCAAGCATAGGAACTGTGCCAGGCTCAGCTCTACTCCCTTGAAACTGCATCACTGGCTGGGTTTATTTTTCAGCTGCCCTGTGTGAAAGGTGGCTGGCAGGCAGATCCTCAAAGAGCCTTCTGCAATCTTTGGGAGAGAGGAGGGAAGGGGCTCTGAGGTTGTGTGAGGCTGCTGTACTCTTCCAATTTGTGGCTGCTCCTTAAAATAGGGGCATGGAGCTTGTCAGACGGCTGCCTAGGTTGAGAACTTACACAATCTTGACGATGCATATATTCATATGATTCTTGCAAGGTATTGTGGGTATTGTAGTTCATTCACTCCCAAACACAGCTGATGACAATAATTTGAGTTGTGAAACCAAGTGGTAAGATCAATAAAATACTTCTTTTATTGATGGGGTTTAATTCACCCAGCACATGTATGCTTGATAGCACTATAAATGAGGTTACTTGCTTGCAGTGTTTAAAATGGATAACAAAAAGTCACAAAGTAAACCAGAAAACAACCTTCAGTTTGTCAGGCAATTAGCTAATGTTTTCTTAGCAAATAATTACCAAATACAAAGGCACAAAGTAAAGAATAAACTTTGCTGGTTAGGTTAACTTCTGCTTTTATTTTCCACGCCGATCTCAGCAGTGATTCTCCCTTGCTCACACACACAATCAGGTGCAGCCCTAATTACTATCAATGGACCAGCTGAAAGCCTTTAGCTGGCTGGCTGCTACTGTGTGAGCCCAAATCCTGCTTTAAGAGCTGTTTGCAGTGGAAATAAAGAACAAAGTTAGGTTTCTTTGTGATGGCTGATGTGTTTGCTCACAGAAAGCTAGCATTTAGATAGAGAATAGTCCATATAAATAGTTTCATCTGCTGTATCTCCCCCTTCATCAACAATCATAGGGTCAATATCATACATTGGCACAGATGAGTCTTTCATTAAGGCACTATCATGAGAATGCTTATTCCCTTGCTGCCATTCTCTATTATAGATAGGGTCTGGATCAGTGTTCATACCTGAGCCTCTCCTGCTATCATTATTTCTCTCTGTATAGCCTGGCCAATATGTAATCCAATTCTGATGTCCAGCCTTCCAATCTTGATCCCTGGACACTGGATCTTCTCTCACATACCTTCTGGCCTTGGTCTGAAAGTCCCTTCCACATGCAGTCTTCTCTCTTCCAGGTAGCCACTGGTGATTCCTATCTCTGCCAATCCATTCCTCTGGCTGAATCCAGTCCAATGGACTCTGCTGGCATTTGGAATACCTCCCAGTATGGGTACTGCCTTGGAATCTCCCAGACCTTCCAATGGGCTTTCTTCTCTTCCTTCCAGAGAGTTTCCTTCTTTCTCTATCCGCTTGGCTTGGCTTCTGTTTCTCCAGGTGATACTGGTGCTTGTAGCCGTTGCTGAAGCTCGCCCCTCTGTATCTCTTCCTGAAGCTGTTCTTGAAACTGGGCTGGAGCTTGTAGTAACTGTTATCTGAAGAATCAGCTCTATTCTTATTCTTTCCTAATGTGTGCTGCTCCCTAACACAGTGCAGCTGTCTTGAATCAGGCCCTGCCCTTTGAGATGAGTGCTTAGGGATTACCTCATAGCTCTCTTGATTGCACACACATTCTCTCACTTCAGCCCCTCTCATGGCTGCTGGAAACCTGGTGCATTCTGGGACTGGTAGTCTTTTATGTGAAAACTCTGTTTTCTTGCTTCTACCAGAACTGACAGGTTGATTGTTCAGAGTCACATCATCTTTTCTATAGCTCCTACCTGAGCTATGATAAGCTTCCTTATCACATACCCCCCTGCTTAAGTTATTACGGACTGGTTTTACTGGTGAAACTTCTTCTCTACAGTCCGTAATACGGGAAAGTGCATCCGCATTCTTGTGTAACTTCCCGGCACGATGTTCAACCTGAAAATCAAACGCCTGTAAGGCCATGTACCAGCGTGTCAACCTGGCATTGTGGTTCTTCATTTGCTGCAACCACTTAAGTGGGGCATGGTCCGTGACCAACTGGAACTTTCTCCCTGTAAGGTAAAACCTTAACGCCTCCACTGACCACTTGATAGCCAAACACTCTTTTTCTATCGTGGAATACTTTTGTTCAGCCAGTGACAACTTCCTGCTCAGGTACATCACAGGATGCTCCTCTCCATCATGGCACTGGGATAGGACTGCTCCTAGCCCTACATCCGATGCATCGGTTTGAACCAGAAAGGGTTTCTTGAAGTCTACTCCTTTCAGTACCGGTCCTGTACACAATTTTTCTTTTAATACTGAAAACGCTTTTTCAGCTTCTGGTGTCCACTTTATCTGGTTTGGACAATTCTTTCGCAGCATATCCGTGAAAATGGCACTTTTCTCTGCGAATTGCGGTATAAACCGGCGGTAGTATCCAATAAGTCCTAAGAAACTTCTTAGTTGTTTCTTGGTTGTTGGAGGAGGAAAATTCCTGATGCTATCTATTTTGCTTAATAGAGGTTTAATTTTTCCTCTTCCCACTAGGTGGCCTAGGTATTTTACCTCCCTATTTGCAAAGGCACACTTCTTCGGGTTTAAAGTGATTCCCGCTTGCTTCATAGAGCACAAGACTGCCCTGATCCTCTCCAAATGCTCCGCCCAGGTGTTACTATGGATTATGACATCATCCATGTATGCAAAAGCATAACTTTGGTGGGGTCGAAGTACCTGATCCACTAACCTTTGGCAGGTAGCCGCTGCTCCATGCAGTCCGAAAGGCATCCTCTTGAACTGGAAAAGGCCAACGGGGGTGCTGAACGCAGTTTTCGGCTTCGACTCCCTGGTGAGCGGGATTTGCCAATATCCTTTTGTCATATCAAGGGTGGTTAAGTATTGAGCCTGTCCCAGCTGGTCTAGCAGCTCCTCAATTCTTGGCATTGGATATGCATCAAAAACTGATATGGCGTTTACCTGCCGGAAGTCAATACAAAATCTTAAGGATCCATCAGGCTTCGGCACCAGGACTATGGGGCTATTCCAGGGACTCTTTGACTCCTCTATTACCCCCATGTCCAACATCTCCTGGACTTGTGCCACTACCTCCTGTCTTTTGGCTTCAGGCAAGCGGTATGGCCTTTGACGAACCAATTTCCCAGGTGGAGTTATTATTTCATGGGCCACCAAATGGGTCTCCCCAGGTATGGGTGTCAACACATCTGGGAATTCCTTAAGCAACTTCCTAATTTCTTCCTGTTGTACCATTGTCAGGTCCTCACCTATTTGGGGCTCTGATTTTTCTTTACAATCAGATACCTGGGGTCCCAAATCTTCCTCTTCACCCACCTCCCTCTCTCGGGCACAGGTGGCAGCTAAGCTTTTAACCCCTTTGACATCAGTAGAACCAAAGCCTTTGGCTCCACGTTCAGAATTCTCTAGGGATGTGACCTCCTCCACAGGTGGAAAACCCAGCCTCTCACAAATCAATTGGGCAATTTTGTCTCCTGTCTTCACATGATACTCATTCTGTCCAAAGTTAAACAACAGAACTTTAATATTGCCCCTGTAATCGGGATCAATTACTCCCGCACCCACATCGATGAAATATTTAAGGGCTAATCCGGACCTTGGGGCTACTCTCCCATAACATCCAATTGGTATTTCCACTTGGAGACCGGTGTCAACCAGGGCTCTCCCTTGGCTAGGTACAATCACATTTTCTATGCTGCACAGGTCAAACCCAGCAGACTGAGGGGTTGCCCGCCTAGGAGCTTGGGCCTTCTCAGAGACCTTATGGTACTTTAGGACGAATATCTGCTTTGGGGTAGCTTGGTCTTCTGGACGCTTAACCATCTTTTTAGCTGGGGTCTGAGGACTTCCAAATAAAGGCCCGGGAGCTACTACCATTAAACCTTCTCCCTCCTTTTTTCCTAGTCCTTCCACTAGACCCTGCTTAAATCTTGGCCAGTCTCTTCCTAGAACCAAATCAAAGGGTAGCCTAGGCACCACTGCTAATAGGACTTCCTCTTGTTTCCCTAGGCACTTAACCTTTAGCCTATAGGTGGGATATGATGATGCAGCACCATGAATGCATCTGATGTGAACTTGGCTTTCAGGGGTTCTAGGCACAAATCTTTCTTGGGCCTCTATCCTCTTCCAAAGCCTTTTTGACATCATACTCTGGTCTGCCCCAGAGTCTAATAATGCATTTGTGGTAATTCCTTGCACATCAACCATCAAAAGAAATCCTTCCTTGGGCTGTTTTAAATCCAGACCCATTAAACTAGTGTGTGTCTGGCATCTCTTCTCTAAGTGTCCCACTTTTCCACACTTGAAACATTTCTTTCTATTCCACTGTGTCATCTGGTTTGATACAGTACATTCATTGTCAGAAACATTCTTAATTATTCTCTTTTCTGATACAGCACATCTAGCCTCAGCATCCATCTTTAGAGGGCCACCCATTCTATGGCAAGCCTGCGTGGCTTCCAAGAATCTCTCTGCTAGCATGGTTGCCTCTCCAAGATTTTGGCAATTTTGCTGTATAAGAAAAACATTCAAATCTTTAGGTACCCCAAGCATAAATTGTTCCAGCATTATACTATCTAATAACATTTCTACTGTCTTTTGCTCAGGCTCTAACCATTTTACAGCTAGACTTCTAATTCTCTGACTCAGAGCCCTGGGTGTCTCACCCACTTTCAATGTAACAGCTCTAAACATTCGCCTATACTCTGAAATAGACAACCTTAGGCGATCTCTAATAGCTGCCTTTACATCCTTATAAATCAAAGCCTGGGCTGCTGGCATTGCTCTGTAAGCTGCTAGTGCCTCACCAGTTAATGAGGCTGCCAGCCTTACTGCCCACTGGGTCTCTGGCCATGCTAAAGCCTGTGCAACTCTTTCAAAAGACTCTAGAAAATCATCAACATTATCTTCTGGAGTTAATTTCCCAAAATTAAATGCCCCAATCCCTTGATTGAGTCCCACAGTGTCCACATGTGGTGCACCAGTACTAACTGCTGGTCTTGCATCTGTTCCACTTTGGCTCTGCAGCTGAACTAGAGCTTGCACCAGATCAAGCACTGGTTTCTGCTGTTCCATTAAGGCCTTCATAGCAGTGTCCTGGGCCTGCTGTGATAGCTCCTGCTGCTTGCTGAATTGGGCTGCCATCCACTGAGCCATCTCCCTCGGATCCATCTTGACCCCTGCAAGAAAAGAGAGAAAAAAAAAAAACCAAAGAGCAGCACCTTCCAACCAGGTGTGTTTTTTTCAACTTTTTTTTTTTTTTTTTTTTTAATTACCCCCTGTGCTTACACACATCCACCACTAGACATGCCCAGGTACATATTACCTTGTCTCAGTGATGAATCCAACTTTGCACAGGGTCTTTTCCTCTGGGACAGCTTCCTGGAACAACCACTTTTCTTCCAAAGTGCAGATGAGGGAAAGAAATCTTCTTACAGCTTTAAACTTGACTTTTATTTGTAATCCACAACAAGTAAATCCTCTTGGTGCAAGAGCAATCCGAAAAACTACGCCATTTGTCAGACGGCTGCCTAGGGTGAGAACTTACACAATCTTGACGATGCATATATTCATATGATTCTTGCAAGGTATTGTGGGTATTGTAGTTCATTCACTCCCAAACACAGCTGATGACAATAATTTGAGTTGTGAAACCAAGTGGTAAGATCAATAAAATACTTCTTTTATTGATGGGGTTTAATTCACCCAGCACATGTATGCTTGATAGCACTATAAATGAGGTTACTTGCTTGCAGTGTTTAAAATGGATAACAAAAAGTCACAAAGTAAACCAGAAAACAACCTTCAGTTTGTCAGGCAATTAGCTAATGTTTTCTTAGCAAATAATTACCAAATACAAAGGCACAAAGTAAAGAATAAACTTTGCTGGTTAGGTTAACTTCTGCTTATTTTCCACGCCGATCTCAGCAGTGATTCTCCCTTGCTCACACACACAATCAGGTGCAGCCCTAATTACTATCAATGGACCAGCTGAAAGCCTTTAGCTGGCTGGCTGCTACTGTGTGAGCCCAAATCCTGCTTTAAGAGCTGTTTGCAGTGGAAATAAAGAACAAAGTTAGGTTTCTTTGTGATGGCTGATGTGTTTGCTCACAGAAAGCTAGCATTTAGATAGAGAATAGTCCATATAAATAGTTTCATCTGCTGTATCTCCCCCTTCATCAACAATCATAGGGTCAATATCATACATTGGCACAGATGAGTCTTTCATTAAGGCACTATCATGAGAATGCTTATTCCCTTGCTGCCATTCTCTATTATAGATAGGGTCTGGATCAGTGTTCATACCTGAGCCTCTCCTGCTATCATTATTTCTCTCTGTATAGCCTGGCCAATATGTAATCCAATTCTGATGTCCAGCCTTCCAATCTTGATCCCTGGACACTGGATCTTCTCTCACATACCTTCTGGCCTTGGTCTGAAAGTCCCTTCCACATGCAGTCTTCTCTCTTCCAGGTAGCCACTGGTGATTCCTATCTCTGCCAATCCATTCCTCTGGCTGAATCCAGTCCAATGGACTCTGCTGGCATTTGGAATACCTCCCAGTATGGGTACTGCCTTGGAATCTCCCAGACCTTCCAATGGGCTTTCTTCTCTTCCTTCCAGAGAGTTTCCTTCTTTCTCTATCTGCTTGGCTTGGCTTCTGTTTCTCCAGGTGATACTGGTGCTTGTAGCAGTTGCTGAAGCTCTCCCCTCTGTATCTCTTCCTGAAGCTGTTCTTGAAACTGGGCTGGAGCTTGTAGTAACTGTTATCTGAAGAATCAGCTCTATTCTTATTCTTTCCTAATGTGTGCTGCTCCCTAACACAGTGCAGCTGTCTTGAATCAGGCCCTGCCCTTTGAGATGAGTGCTTAGGGATTACCTCATAGCTCTCTTGATTGCACACACATTCTCTCACTTCAGCCCCTCTCATGGCTGCTGGAAACCTGGTGCATTCTGGGACTGGTAGTCTTTTATGTGAAAACTCTGTTTTCTTGCTTCTACCAGAACTGACAGGTTGCTTGTTCAGAGTCACATCATCTTTTCTATAGCTCCTACCTGAGCTATGATAAGCTTCCTTATCACAAGCTGAACCAATTTTCCTTCCTCCTATGGCTACCAAAAAGAGCACAGTCTAGCAGAGCCTTCCACATCGTGCTCAAGTGTGAGAGTCACCCCTTTAGGGCTTGAGGTGTTCGTTCATGAACATTTAATCAATCCAGATTTTCTACAGAGCCATGTGCTGGAGACAAAATATATATATCTATATATACTAAAGGGACCTCTGGTGGCTGAGCCTGATAGAGACATGGGAGTGATGTCATTGAAACCTAGGCTTTTCATTGGTTCTTTTTCTCTGCCAATCTTCTGGTAGGGGAACAGAACCCACTTGTCTGGATTGGTCTAGGACAGGGGTGGGCAAGTCTGGTCCTGGAGAGCCGCAGACCAGTCAGGTTTTCATGATTTCCCTAATGAATATTCATGGACCTATTTCCATACAATGGAAGGCAGTGGATGCAAATAGATCTCATGAATATTCATTAGGGACATCATGAAAACCTGACTGGTCTGCGGCTCTCCAGGACCGGACTTGCCCACCCCTGGTCTAGGAGGATGATATGGAAATAGCTATTGCTAGTTGTCAGATCTACTGAGTAAAAATTCAACATGTAACTGAGGGTTCAAGTGAAATGGGGAACAGGGATTTGGATAAGGCCCCCAAGGATATCTGTCTACCTCCTAAAACCAATATATAGTCTGATATAGCTGGCAGCGTATACTCAAAAAAGGCAAAGATTTGAATAACAAGGAATAATATATAATGGAATTGATGTTCTGCGTTCAAGTAGCCATTGGGTACAACTGAAGTGTACTGTTTACAGCTGTTAGGGAAGGCTGCAAAGGGCATGACTGCACCTAGGCCATCACTGCAAACCCCACCTCTCCATTGCCACAAAAGAATCTATAAAGAATTAGAAAATTGTGCTGTTTTTAGAAGCGAGAACCCGTTCTGTGCCTGCCTGCCAGCCAACCCTCGATATTACACTGTGTGCATGGGATCATGCCAAGATCTTTCCTGGTACTGAATAAGAAGACAGTTTTCTATTAGATATGACCAAGCAGCAGCACAATTCAACCTGCTATAAAATTATGCAATGTTTTATTATTTTAATTAGAAAAAAGTTACTCTTTCATCCCCCTCTTATTGCAGCTTGTAGCAGTTATCTTAGATTCTAGATGATGATTGATATGAGAAAATAAGACGTGCAGATCACCAGGTAGGTTCTGAAGGGAAGTATTACAACCAACAATACTCCTTTTCTTGTTTCTTTGCAGAAGCTGCCTCTTGCCAAGTGATTCTGTGTTCAAATCACAGATATCTCTTCTTTGTACCAGACACTCTGCCAGGTCTGCTTCTATACTAAGGACAAAGTTGGATCTCAAGGATCGTACTAAATTCCTCATGTACTTTGAGCACTCTGAAAAGCACACACACAACTGAGGCATAGCACCATCTTTCTTGTAGTACGAGCCATAGAGTGGGCCCAAAGAAGACCTGGCTTGAAGGAGCGTGTGCATGGCATGCCTAGGTGAGGACAGTCCCAGATGAACTGGACAAGGTCACTGCAAAGTCAATGGAGCAAGGCTGAGGATGCCAGATTCTGCCAGAACATTTCAGTGGGAACTAAAACAGAGGTTTGGTTTCTAAACGATTTCCCATATACCCTCTTATCTTCATAAAACATGGCCCATGTATACTCTCATGCTTAAGTATCTGTTAAGTAGTAGAGGAATGGTTGCCTTCTGGGATGGCATCTTGCCCCTTAATTCAAGAACTTAATCAAATTTATTTTTATCGCACTGCACAAGAAAGCAGGAAGCTGCTGAAAACCTAGCAGAAGGGAATGGTCATGTTCTTTTGGTGAGTCTTAAGCCAGCCATATGAATATTTAAAAAAATGGGAGAAAGAAGCTTGGGCTTTAAATACTTTTCTCTGTCTGAGTTGATTTTTATGTGATTAATGTTTACAGCTTGTACTGTTGTGTTTAAACTTCATTTTAACCTTACTGACAAATGCTGGGTCATAGACAGATGCATATGTGGGCATGCCCAGGCCATATTATTTTTGCTTGGGAAGGAAATATGTTTTCATTTTGCATTTTTACAACCATTTTAAGATTTAGATGTTCTCTTTCCTTTTTTTGTCATTGATGCATAGAGGAATTAACAGATAGAGGACAGAATAGTAGAGTGCCAAGAGAGGAAAACTGCAAAGGGAGAAGGTAACCTCATTTTTACTTGTGGGAGAAGAGGCTGAACAGAGCCTTGCATCATTCCTTCCCCATGAGTTTCTCTTTCTGCAGATTCCTTTTGCAAAGGGGCTCTTCCCCTCTCAAACCCTCTGACAGGGTCAGAAAGAAAAAGCAGCTCCTTCCTGTTTAAAAAAAGGAAAGCAGCACAAAAGACAATGAAAGCTGCTACATGCTGTTTTTTTAAAAGTCCGAATGATTTTAATTCCAATTTTTGTCACTTCATTTCAAGCATATACACATAAAAAGATAAAGAAAATGTGTGGTTAAGCTATGGCTAGTTTTATCCCACTTTTTATACCATGCCCAAGTTTTCTCTTAATTGATTTTTATGGGTCTTTGATCTTGCATGCTTTGATTAATGCCCTGAACACCTACCTGAAAGGTTTAGTGATATTACTCTGGACATAAATCACAAAGAAAATGTTGAGACGGTGTTATTACAGACCCAAAAACTTGCATCTTTAAAAATCTGATACTTAAAAAGGTATAAATAAAAGCCTCCAACTTAATTTTAGAGAGCAAGGCAGGTTTCTTTTGATGGTTTCCACAAACAAGCTACCTTTTTTTTCTCATTCTTAGAAGGTCTATAACATGCTGTATTTGGCTGGAAAGCTTTGGTACCTGACCATATTGCTAATGGCAGTCCTAAAATATGAAAAGGTAATATGCAAAGAATCCTTTCCTCAGAGGGTGAGGGATGAGTCTGGCCTACCCAGGAAAATAAGAAGCACAATTTGCTCTGCTAATTGAGGGAAGGCACTTTTGGCATAAGACTCGGCCTTCAAAAATATAGATTTACAGTATGTCTTATTTGATCCTTGGTCCCTAGGACAGTTGTTCCCTAATAGATTACATGATGAAAAGAAGTTTGGTACATTTTCTAGTACTTCAGATTTATTTTTTTTACATGGTTGCAAGTTATTTAACGATTTCTAATATTTATGAACAATTTGGCCAAAATGTGCTACATTTTAAGACATCTCACATCACAGGTGTTCTAATCATGGAATCCTGAAATGATTACTTATGCCCAGTGGCTGATCAATGCCCTCTCTATTTATGGGCTTGGAAGAGTTTGTTACAGGGATTTGATTCCATTTAAATTTTAAAGTCACACACACGCTTTTTTAAAGGCTAAGATGAACACTTTGCAGCCCGTTCTAATTTGATCTTGTTTCTTCAGCACCTCTGGCTCTTGCCAGGCAACAGTCAGTCCTGGTGTAGTATGGGCTACTTTCTCACCGGAGTATGGGCAAATGCATGTTGGGGTTCTGTGTTTTACTGGCTCAGGGCCTCTTTGTGTCACTGGTTTTTATCAGCATAATGCAATAAAGATATTTTAATAGCATTGGATATGTGCTTCTTGGCATTTTTCTCTGTTACAAAAACAAACTCAATAGCAGATGCTCCATGGGACCTCATTCTCCCTTTTCTAGCACGGTGTGAGACATTTTAATGCCCTCAGGTAGCTACAGTAACTGAGTACAATGCAGCTTGGTTCTCAGGATAATTCTCTCAGAAACTGACATTAATGCTGTGAACTCCCAAAAGGATTACCCAGAATCCTAATTTATTACTCTTGTGCTGTAACTGATTATGCATTTAACTTATGGGTCATGTCTGATATTTTTTAGAGCCTATAAAAATAATATAAAAGGACTCATGCTTATAAGGTCACTGGACTGCTAGACTGCGGTTTAAATTTATATCTCTTAGCTAATCATATTACAAGAGCAGCAAGGAAAATGAGTAATAGCTGGCAAGACTGATTAACAGTAGTGCTATGAGAGCACAGGCCAGGAGCCAAAAGAAAACTTGAGGATCCCTGACCCAGAGAGATGAATAAGTAGGGACACAGGACCAACACTGTTCCTAAAATGGAAAGCAGTCAGCAAACACGTTTAAAGATGTTCACTTCCTGCTCCTTCTTAGCAATTTCTGGAGCCTCTGTATCAACACAGCAGGTCATATGACATTCTTGCCTCACTACACTGTCATAGAAACTCCCATTAAGAGGTCATCGATGCTACAATATCAAGCGACATTAGAAGGTCATTGATGCAAAAGGGTGCGCACAGACCAGACTCGTGTAGGTCTGGATCATAGCCCCATCTAAGTCTGAGACCTTGTTGCTTATGATAATAATTATTCTAATTTGATTGTCAATTGGACACAGGCTTAAGTCAATTGAAACATCACAATATTACAATCTCTTTGTTGAGGGCTGGAGCGTGTACTTACATATACTCAACAGGTGAATCGCTCTGAGAAGTGACCGTTGAGATAGTTTGTCAATTTGGTATTTGGCCAAGAACTGCTGGACAAGTTGTGATGTGTGAATTGGGGCATTATTGTAATGAAGCAACCATTCACCATTCCTGTGCAATTCTGGCCTCTTACGACAAACTGTATCTCTCAAACGAGTCAGAACTTGGACATAGTACTTCTTATTGATGGTGTGGCCTTTTGGAGCATACTTATGATGAACAATACCCAGGTAATCAAAGAAAACTGAGCATGACCATGACATTAGTCCTCACCTTGCAGGCTTTCTTGGATCTGGGAGAGTTTGGCGTCTTCAATTGTGAGGACTGAGCCTTAGTTTCTGGGTCATAGCCATAAACCCATGATTCATCACCAGTAATAATCTTTTTGATGAAATCTGTCATTTTCAATGCATTCCAACAACTCCCTGGCTGCAGAGAGTCTATCTTCTTTTTGGTCAGGGGACAGGAGTTTCGGCACGAATTTTGCAGACATGCGTCTCATCCCCAAATTGACCGTAAGAAATGATGTCCATGTCCTCAGCAAGCTCCCTGATAGTCAATCAACAATTTGAGGGTATTGTGGCACGCGTTACTTTGTCTTTATTCCTGCTCGTGGATGGCCTTCCAGAACATTCATCACCGTCAACACTTTGGCGGCCTTCTTGGAAATATTTGTACCAGTCATAAACTCGAGCACAACTCATGCATTCATCATCATACACTTGCTGTAACTTGTCATACGTCTCTGCACAAATCTCCAAGTTTCTGGAAGAATTTAATGCAAGCTCTCTGTTCAATTTTTTTCACTCATCATAAATCTGATGAACTGCTTTTCAAGATACCAAACATCAAGTAATTAAAAAAAAAAAAGTACAGGTGTGCTGCAGCCACACTATCTGCACATGCAGAGCACATAACTGGGTCACTGCATGTTTAATAGCATCATAGTGCAACATATTGTTTTATAGCTACACAACAAGCCTTGATAGTTTTTAATTACACCTCATATACAAACTGAGAGACTCATCAGACGGGATAAAAATGATAAGAAAAACACAGTTTATGGCCTTGGAATTTTAGTGTTACAATCCAAAAACCATGAACCAGGTGCTGTCTACATCTAAAATACTTTAAAATTCAGTATTTACTTAAGAATGCAACTGGAGAAAGTAAGACACAGCAGCACTAATGACGAAAGGCATGAAGCTGTCCTAGGCTATGCTGCTTCCTTTGAGTGAATCTTCTGATAGTGACAACTTTAGGTATGCAAATGAAAAAGTGACTTTCATTTTTAGGTTTGGATTGATACTTTTTAATTTTAAGTTCATTGAAATCAAACTGCCCATTGAACCAGCAGTAACAGCAAAACCTTTTTTTTTGGTAATTCAATTAAAACAAAATCATCAAAATGGTTTCGTTTAGATTTGCTTAAAACGATCAAAAGCTCCTCATTCTCTGCCCTTCCTGTCCTCACAATAAGGTGTGGCATTCTTGCACTGGCCTGTTTTTGCGATACAACTGACAATGCTGTAGGACAATACAATGTTACTGTACAGAGAGCTGTTAGGTACTCAGAATAAAACTGGCCCTATAGTCTTCTCTTATCCTAAACTAACACTGTGCTCACCTATACGTTCAGAGCATAAATAATGGCATTTACAACTCAATGGCAGCTCCTGTATAACCTTGGGACTAACTGTTTTTAGCCTTCACTCAGTTCCTGTGCATGATCATCTGCTGGAAAACGCTAAACTGTTTCCAGGAATCTCAACGGGGTTTTAACAGAGTTAAAAGTAGCTGGGTTTCAGGAGCATCCAGCTCTTTTCTCCCATCCTCCCTCTTTGATTCGTGGCTCTTTCGGTCAATAAGAAATTGAAGAGAGAAAAATTCTCTTCATGCAAAGATGGTAACAAAAGGAAACAAATCACATTAAGACTACATCAGGGTAATAGTGAAATTCAGTTCTATAAAACTTTCTTTCCCTGGCAGTATTAACAGTAGAAAAGCCATGAGTATAAACCAAAACATAAAACTGAACAAGAATTTGAAGATGGACATTTAAACACGTTAAACAATTGAATTCTTTTCTCGTTTTACACAGTAGCTTAGTAAAGCTTTTATTTTATTAAGAAACGTCATTTTTCCTACAAGAAAAATGAATCAGTCCCTCTTACATGAGCCTCGAGTGGGACTGCATCAGTTTGCTAGTCTGTCTAGCATACCATTCGCCTCCCCTTCTCTCAGTAGGTCACACCGCCTCCTGAGAAATATGCCTTTTTTACATCTGATTAACCCTTTAGTCTCTGATCTACCCTCAATGGAAACACTGGGACATTTTTGGCTGTCCTATGTAGTGTGCTCCTCTGTGCAGCAGAACTTCAAAGCCACTTGACAAATATAGTAAGGATTTGACAGAAATGCATGAAAATGTCTGTAGTGGAAATGGCATTTACAATTCATTGTCCCTGGTTTCATTCAGAAAGTTCTGTTGCCCTCCAGCTCAGGCAGGGGAAAAGCATTGGAATTCTTAATCCACATATAAAGTCTTCCCCAGGAGAGGTATGTCCATAGACTGAAGGACGCGGCCAGCTCTGTACTCCTCAAAAATTACAATCTGTTGGAAGAGAAAAAAACTAAAGTTTAAAGCTTGTGAACAGTAGCGTGAATCTTAGAAGCCTGAGCTTGTATCAGTTTAATGCTTATGTCTATTCTTTGCTGTGCAGTTCCTTCTTAAGGACCATCCCTTCCCTTCCTTTTCCCTGCACGACAAGAGGGGAGGGGAGTACGACAAGAATGGATTTTCTCTGCTGGGGCTCAAACCTTCCCTCTACTCCAGGTAGCCAGCAGGGAAGAGGAGAGACTGGAGTAGAACACCTCTGCTATTCTCCTTAATTTCTTTAAGAATGGCCTGGTTTAGACTTAAGTCCTAGTACTACTGTGGCCTGGTACCTTCACCTCCCTACATAGTTTCATTTCTCATTCCTTGGTGGGAACAATCTTAATCCTTTCATATAATAAAAATATGAATAAAACTATTCTTATAACTTTAACAGGGTCTTCCATTCTACTTGTTATTAAGGGACCTTCTCTTGTCAGTAAACATTTCTTTAACTTTGAAATTTATAAACAGCAAAGCCGATCCTCACAACAGTCCAGCAGCAAGATGGGGGCTTTTCAGTCTTCTGCATCGAGTGTCACATGTATGATTTTCTCCCAGTTCGTGAAGGATCTTATGTGTGCACCAGGTGCAAGGAGCTCTTTGCTCTCAGAAAAAGAGTCTGATCTCTGGAGACTAACATAGCAAACGGAGGACATAAGGAAGACAGGCATACAAACAAGACCTACAGGGACATAGTACTGAAGTCCCATATCCAGTTTGGCAGCCTCCCTGTTGCCATGGAGGAGAGCGATCATATGACAGGAGAGCATCACCCTGGTGGGCAAAAAATGATCCTGTAGCTAGGACCTGTCCTCCAGATGATGTAAGGAGAAATTTCACTTACCATTAATTTCCTTTCCTGGAATACTGCTAGACCAGTCCAGACAAGCGGGTTATGCATCCCTGCCAGCAGATAGGGAGACAGAGAAAAAAACTCCAGAGCTGTGATTGGTCAGGCTCTGGGTGACATAGGCATACCCCTAGAGGTCCTATTCAGAAACTATGTAACAAGCCAAAAAGGCAACATCTCAGGGAAAAAACGCAACTATGAACCCTTAAAAAAGGAACCCCCTCAACCCGAACGAAAAACGGAAGAGGAGGATCAAATATCATTCCCAAGGGAAGAAGTCTGAAATGACTGCTTTGACACATTCCCAGGAAACAAACTCCGGAAGTGCTCGCGGAGTGTATGACTGTCGGCTGCTCTGCACAAGTACCAGTGCCTCTGACAAGCTGGGTGGGTTCTGGACTGGTCTAGCAGTATTCCAGGAAAGGAAATTAACAGTAAGTGAAATTTCTCCTTCCAGATCATAGTGCTAGACCAGTCCAGACAAGCGGGAAGTACCCAAGCTAATTACCCTCAGGGTGGGCAGTTAGAGCCGCCAACAGCACCCCAACTCTGAAACGACTGTCCTCTTGGGCCTGTATATCCAACCGATAGTGCTGAACAAAAAAGGACAAGGACGACCAGGTGGCTGCTCGACAAATATCGAGAGGAAGGACGTTGGACCTGTCGGCCCATGACGTGGATTGGGCTCGAGTGGAATGAGCTTGAAACCCTTCTGGAACCAGCCAGCCTTGGAGAATGTAAGCCGATTCAATGGCACGACGCAGTCACCTAGCGATAGAAGGTTTGGAAGCAGCCAAACCCTTGCGCGGCCCCGAAAGGAGAACAAAAAGATGGTCAGTCTTGCGAAAGGAATTGGTAACTCTCAAATAGTGAAGGAGAACTCGCTTGAGGTCGAGGAAGCAAAGACTTTTGCGCCTACCCGCGCACACTGTTCTTTAGAGAAGGCAGGCAATAGCAGGGGCTGATTGACATGAAAAGGAGTAACCACTTTGGGCAGGAAGGAAGGAACCGTGCGAAGAGTTACCCCCTCAGGAGAGAAAGAAAGATACGGATCCCTGCACGAGAGAGCTTGAAGCTCCGAGATTCTTCGAGCCGACGTGATTGCTACCAAAAACACCGTTTTGAGCGTCAAATCTATAAGAGACACTTCCTTCAAAGGCTCAAAGGGCAGACTTCCGAGCGCCCTGAGAACTAGTGCTAGAACCCAAGGAGGAACTACCGGACGGGCCGGAGGACGAAGCAGCTTGACCCCTTTCAGAAACTGAGACGACACAGCGTGGGAAGCAAGGGATCTACCGTGCACCAGACCCCGATAACATGTCAAGGCAGAAATGTGCACTTGAAGCGAACCGAGCGCCAAACCTTTATCAAGACCGTCCTGTAAAAAGGCAAGAATATCAGGAATTGAGGTACGCCACGGGGACAAGTGATGACGAGAACACCAAGCCTCGAAGACGCGCCGCACTCTCGCATAAGCAGCGGATGTTGAAGACCGTCGCACGCTAAGGAGGGTAGCTACCACCTTCGGCGAATACCCCTTACGGGTCAAACAGCGGCATTCAAGAGCCAAGCCGTAAGCGAGTAGGGAGCTGGATTTTCCATGAAGATCGGTCCCTGTCTGAGGAGTCCAGAGGGAGCTGCCAGCCGTAATGACAGCCCCCGTGACAGCCTTATGAGATCGGCATAATCCGGATTGGCCAATCCGGGGCGACGAGGACTACTGGCCCCCTGTGCGACCGAATTCACTGCAGGATCCTGCCGATCATGGACCAGGGTGGAAAAATATAAAGAAGCTGGTTTTCCGGCCAAGTCTGAGTTAACGCATCGATGCCGAGAGTCCTGTGTTCTCTCCAACGGCTGAAGAAACTCGGAACTTTGGCATTCGCTGCCGACGCCATGAGATCTATCGCCGGCGACCCCCATTTTTGAACTATCCTCTGGAAGGCTAGCGGGGCCAGTTCCCACTCTCTGGGGTCGAGGGTATTGCGACTCAGAAAGTGCTGGTTCCTGCAATGTGTTGGGCAGAGAGGACTTGGAGATTTCTCTCTGCCCAAGGAAGAAGAAGAGCCATCTCGTCCGATATTCCAGTGCACTTGGTCCCTCCTTGACAGTTGATGTAGGAAACTGTGGTCACGTTGTCGGATAGTATACGCACCGCTTTCCCGTGCAGAAGAGTGTGAAATCTCAGTAGAGCCAGACGTACTGCTCGTGCCCCTAGTGGATTGATCGTCCAGCAGGATTCGCGTGTTGTCCAAGCGCCCTGCGCAGTGTGAGATCGACAGTGCGCGCCCCAACCGGACAGACAGGCATCTGTTGTTAGAACGATCCAACACGGAGTCTCTAAGGGAACCCCCTTCAGGAGGTTGCTGGAGGACAGCCACCACCGTAGACTTAGTCTGACCCTGGAGTGAAGTGGAAGGCGAATTTGGTAGTCTTCCGAAACTGGCGACCATCGTGTCAGGAGAGCTTTCTGTAGACAGCGCATGTGCACTCTGGCCCAAGGCACGAGATCTATGGTCGCCGCCATGGATCCCAGGACTTGAAGGTAATCCCATGCTCGAGGTGAGACCTGTGCTAGGAGACTGCAAACTTGAGAAGTTAACTTGAGGAATCAAGGCATTGACAAAAAGACCCGACCTAAGGCTGTTTCGAATCGAGCCCCCCAAAATTCGATCTCCTGGGATGGCTGAAGACAACTCTTGTCGCGCTGATTACCCAGCCGAGGCTCTCGAGAAAGGCAACAACCACCGAGACTGTGCTGCAAGCCTCGGGGAGAGAGTCTGCACAAATGAGCCATTCGTCCAGATAAGGATGAACTCTGATGCCGCGGCTGCGTAATGCCGCAGCTACTTACCACCATTACCTTGGAGAAGGTTCGAGGTGCCGAAGCTAGACCGAAGGGCATCACACGAAATTGGAAATGTTGACCGAGTACCGCGAATCGAAGGAATCGCTGATGCCCCTCTCGAATGGGAATGTGAAAGTATACTTCCGCGAGATCGAGGGAAGCTAGAAATTCCCCCTTTCATACCGCTTGAATAACGGATCGCAGAGTCTCCATTCGAAAGTGTGGTACCCGCAGACTGCGATTGACGCCTTTGAGGTCCAAGATAGGACGAAAGGAGCCATCCTTTTTTCGCACCACGAAATAGATAGAGTAACGGCCTAGTCCTCTTTCCAACGGTGGAACTGGACGAATGGCATCTAAACGTTGGAGTCTTTGAACGGTGGATTGGATGGCTAGCCTTTTCCTGGGGGAACATCCGGGAGAAACCAAAAACGCATCTCGAATGAGGCGCCAACATTCGAGGGTGTATCCCAGAGAAACAATGTCGAGGACCCACTGATCCATAGTTATTAAGGCCCACTGACGAGCAAAGAGGGCTAAACGACCCCCTACTGGTGAAAGCGGCTCGAGTGGGCGAAGCATCCCGTCAGCGGGACGGGCGGGAGGCGCCAGAGAATCTACCTGTACCCGAATAGGACTCAGATCCCTTACGGGCTCCCCGAAAGGACTGTGCCTGCTGGGTGAAGTGAGGGGCAGGAGCAGAGGAGGAATTCGGCCTGAACGACCGATTCCTCCTAGAGTCACGGAAGGAGGCGAAGCACCGAAAGGATTGTGTACGAGATCCACGGCGAGAAGCTTTAGGTCTATCTTCAGGTAGCCGTTGAGGTTTAACCTCTCCTAGATCTTTCACCAACTTATCCAAATCTTCCCCAAACAGGAGTCTGCCCTTAAATGTAAGCTTCGACAATCGCATTTTAGAGGCCACATCCCCTGCCCACTGACGCAGCCAGAGCCAGCGTCTAGCCACCGTCACCGCTGCTAGCGAGCGAGCTGAAAGACGCAGGAGGTCATAAAACGCATCTGCTAAGAATGCGGCCACCGATTCCAGACAATCAAGTTCCGGATAAGTGTCAGGAAACTGTTGAATCCATCGAAGGGAAGCTCGAGCCGCCAGGCCTCCACAAACGGTCGCCTGAAGTGACAGAGCCGAAGACAAGAAGGCTGTCTTAAGACCCTCGACCTTACGGTTCTGTTGATCCTGGAGCGCCGCTCCGCCTTCCACCGGGATGGTGGTATGCTTTGTTACCCCAGTCACCAAAGCATCCACCTTCCAGTAGGCCAGCCAGTGGTCAAGGTCCGAGGGAGTCCATTGATATAATTGCCCAATACGGCGAGCGGTGCGTAAGGAGGCATCTGGGGAGTCCCATTCCCGAGATACCATCTGTTGCAATTCAGCTGGAAAGGGAAGGACTCTGGAAGGCTTGCGTATTCCCTGTAATATAGGATCCGGCTGAGATTGAGGCTGCAAGGTTTGAGAGATGGGAGGGTCAGAGAGGCGCAGCGCCTCCACCACCTGCGCTATAAGAGCAGGCAACTCCTCTTTGCGAAAGAGCCGGATGTCCTGAGAGTCCTCAGGTGCTATCGAGGAAGAATCCGAGAGAGAATATTCTCCGTCTTCACACTCTGAAACAGGCAAACTTCCTTCTGAAGATTTGCGGTCCTCAAGAAAATCGGTAGCCTCTGCTAACCATGCTCCTTCTCCCGAAGGTGGTACTTGTTTGAGAAATGTGGTCTTATGAGATCGCTTACAGCTGCCAGAGACCTGCTAATCAGGAGTTGGAGCAGACACCATGGGAAGCTCTGCAGACTCTGTACGCCAAAGAGTCCAAGCCTGGCGAAACAATGCCAGAAACTGCGTATCTGTCGAATCTTTGGGAGGCCCCGAAGGCTGAGGAAACAAGGTGGGGGCTGGCTGAGAACTCTCAGAAGGAGAGACACCTTGTAGAGCATCTAGGGAGGGAAGCTGGGAGCTGACCTCAACTGCAGGCAGTGTGGGGAGAACAGAAGCCGACGATTCCCCAGGGTCTGACAAACAGGCAGAGCACAGGCGAT
This sequence comes from Ichthyophis bannanicus, assembly GCA_033557465.1. Taxonomy (NCBI): domain Eukaryota; kingdom Metazoa; phylum Chordata; class Amphibia; order Gymnophiona; family Ichthyophiidae; genus Ichthyophis; species Ichthyophis bannanicus. The sequence continues at coordinate 155,971,399 of CM066032.1, read as the reverse complement.
TAGTTAATTCTTTCTGCTTTCTATTACAGACTATGCATCTAAAAAGAGAAGAAGGCATGACTGAAACTAACTTCACCTTATTCTTTTTTCTTTTTTAACCGTAAAAGAGTGTCAAAATAAAACAGAGGAAATAAACCCCCAGAAAGTGACAATGAAAACCTGTTGTGCCTGGAATGCTAAGGAGAGAAACAAACTCAGTCAGCAGCTGCTCCCGCCAAAACTCATGAAGAAAAAGCAATGCCCCGTTTTTCAAAATGGCCGCCGGCACAACTAAAGAACAGTAAATGGCTTCTCCATCACTAAAAACTGCAGAAAACATGGCGATTTCGGTTGCAGTATGGAGGGAAGTGCTGTCAGCAGCGAAAGGAACTTCAAAACCCAGTTTAACAGACTCCGACGAAACCGGAAGGTGTTCTCCAGGAGCAGCAGGAATCAGTCCTCACATATGGGTGACGTCGGCGCCGACAGAGCCCCCGTGCGGAGCATTTCCCCAGCTTTCAAAGAAAGCCTTTGGGAATTGCAGCGCGCATGCGCGGTCCCCTTCCCGCCCAAGGGTGCCATCTTGCTCAGTCTGATGACACAGCTAAAAGACAGCAAAAAATTAGCAAAATAAATCATATGACTGCAACTCCAAGGGGAGGAGGGAGGGTTGTGAGGACTGATTCCTGCTGTTCCTGGAGAACACCTGTTACAGGTGAGTAACTACTCCTTCTCCAGGACCAAGCAGGAAGTCAGTCCTCACATATGGGACTCCCCAGCTTAAGGCTACCGGAAACCCCAAGCAGAAAAAATGAGCTCCCTCGAGCGCGGCAGTACTGAAGGAAGGAATCTTCTCTGATAACGCCCCCGACCGGTAGCCCAACATCAGGGCCGGAGGGAAGGAGTTGCCTAGACCCCAAAGAGATTATGGAGTACTGCCTGTCCGAAAGCACTGTCCCTGCGGGACTCCCTCTCAAGGCAGTAATGGGCCACAAAAGTCTGGCTTGAAGACCAAGTAGCGGCCTGGCAGATGTCTGCCAACGGAACAGAGCGGAGATGAGCCACTGACGCAGCCTTCGCCCTGACACGATGAGCCGTGACTCGACCCTCCAACGAGAGGCCGGCTGCCCCATAAGCCCAGGCGATACAGTCAGCGACCCAGATGGACAAAGTACGCTTGGAGACAGGTAACCCCAACTTATTGGGGTCAAAAGAGACGAAGAGCTGAACAGCCCTCCGATGCTCCCGCATACGGTCAAGGTAGAAGGATAACGTCCAGGGTATGCAGGACCATCTCAGCCCGGCTGGCATGCGACCTGGGAAAGAAGGTCGGAAGAACCACCTCCTGATTGAGGTGGAAAGAGGAGACAACCTTAGGGAGAAATTTAGGGTGAGTCCGTAAGACTACCCTATTCCTGTAGAACCTAGTGTAAGGGGGATCAGACACTAGCGCCTGAAGTTCACTTACTCGCCTAGCAGAGGTAAGAGCTACCAGAAACAAGGTTTTCCAGGAGAGAAAACGGAGAGGGCAGGTAGCCATAGGTTCAAATGGCGGACAAGTAATCCGCTGCAAGACCACATTCAAATTCCACTCAGGGGCTGGTGGACGTAAAGGAGGCTTAAGAAGGAGGAGGCCTCTGAGGAAACGAGCCACCAAAGGGTGGTTGGAAAGAGGCCTCCCGTCCACCGGCGAGTGGTGCGCTGAGAGAGCACTGAGGTGAACCCTGACAGAATTGGACTTAAGGCCTAGATTGGAGAGGTAAAGCAAATATTGCAACACTACCGCTACCAAGCAAGAGAAGGGATTCTCGCGGTGCTGAGCACACCATGCGGAGAATCTACGCCATTTAAGAGCGTAGGATTTCCAGGTGGATTGCCGTCTAGAGGCTAAGACTACGTCTTCCACCTCTCTAGGCAGTAGTAGGGGAGCCAGGACTACCCTTTCAGTAGCCAGGCCATCAGATGAAGGGACTGGAGGTTGGGGTGCAAGAGAGATCCCTGTTCCTGAGACAGGAGATCGTGTTGAAGCCCCAGAGGAATAGGAGTGTCCACCGCCAGTTGCAGCAGAAGTGGGAACCACGGTTGCCTCGGCCATCTGGGGGCTATCAGAATCATTGAGGTGCCGTCCTTGAGGACTTTGAACAGTATTCTGGACACTAGTGGTGTGGGAGGAAATGCATACAGTAGGCCTGTGGACCACGGGATCAGAAACGCATCCGCTGCTACTCTGAGAGGATGCGGTTGTCTGGAACAGAATCTCGGGAGTTGATGGTTCAGAGGGCTGGCGAAAAGATCCATGGTGGGGAGGCCCCACCTGAGAAAAATCTGCTGAACCACCAATGGGTTCAATCTCCATTCGTGTGGTTGCAGGATCCTGCTCAGTCTGTCCGCCAGGTAATTTTCCTGACCTGGGAGGTAGACTGCCCTGAGAAGGATTCCGTGATTGATGGCCCAGGAGCACAGCCGCTGTGCTTCCTGACAGAGAAGGAAGGAGCCTGTGCCTCCTTGCTTGTTCACGTAAAACATGGCAACTTGATTGTCCGTCTGGACCAGTACAGACTGGTGAGACGTGAGGTGGGAGAAGGCCCTCAGAGCTAGGCGTATCGCCCGGAGCTCCAGGAAGTTTATCTGCTGAGCAGCCTCCCAAGGGGTCCAGAGACCCTGAGTACACGCCCCTTGGCAATGTGCTCCCCAACCTTGAAGAGAAGCATCCGTCATCAGCACTTGAGAATGCAGAGGGGATTGAAAAACCACTCCGAGCACCAGATTCGGAAGATGAAGCCACCACTGTAGAGAGGAGACAAGCAGTGTGGATATTCTCACTGAGTCTGCAAGGCTCCCTGTGGCCTGATGCCACTGAGAGCGAAGGCTCCATTGAGCAGGTCGCATATGCAGGCGGGCATTGGGGGTTACATGAACCGTGGAAGCCATATGGCCGAGAAGTCTCAGGAATTGCCCGGCGGAGACCAGGGAATTGCTGTGAAACTGCCTGGCCAGATCCATCAATCTGTGGGTTCTGTCCACGGGCAGAAAAGCCTTCGCCTGAAGTGTGTCCAGTCGTGCTCCTATGAATTCCAAGTTCTGGGACGGGAGCAAAGTGGACTTTGCGAAGTTTATGACAAACCCCAAGTGCTGAAGCAGAGCCACAGTGCGAAGGGTGGCCTGACTGGCCTCCTGGGAAGACTGGCCCCTTATGAGCCAGTTGTCCAGGTATGGGAACACAAAAAGACCTTGAAGCCTCAGGTAGGCCGCCACCACCGCCAGGCACTTGGTGAACACCCTGGGGCGGAGGTTAGGCCAAAGGGTAGTACTCTGTACTGGTAGTGGTTTCCTCCCACAACAAATCTGAGATATTGTCTGTGGTCTGGATGAATAAGGATGTGAGTATAAGCATCCTTTAGATCCAAGGAGCATAGCCAATCTCCCTGCTGGAGGTAGGGCAGCAGGATTCCAAGGGTAAGCATCTTGAACTTTTCCCTCTCCAGGAACTTGTTGAGGTTGCGCAAGTCTAGGATGGGTCTGAGGCCTCCTGTTCTTTTTGGTACCAGAAAGTACCTGGAATAAAAGCCGAGACCTCTCAGGTGGTGGGGCACCGGTTCCACAGCCTGTTCCTTTAGCAGACTTGCTAACTCCTGAAGGAGTAGGTCCCTGTGCAGAGGGGGTCTTGGAGGCTCCCCTGGAAAATAGGAGGGAGGTACCTGGTGAAAATGGAAAAGATAGCCTTTTTGGACTATATGGAGCACCCAAGTATCTGAGGTGACGGCTGACCACCTGTAGGCAAAGTGGGCCAGCCGGCCTCCTGTGCTGAGATGAGCCAGCTGAGGAGAAGAGGCTATGCTTTCTGAGTCAAAAACCCCCACCCTGCTGAGCAGGGGCCGGTGTTGGTGGCTTGGGGGCCTTCTGCCTACGGGGCCCATGACCCTGCCCCTTGGCCTGCTGACCCTGTTGGGGAGCTGCAGAGGCCTGATAATAAGGGTATTGTTTATAGGCAGATATCTTCCTCGGGTAAAAGGTCTTTTTTCCCGAGCCCTTCTTTTTCTGAGAAGGGGCAGAGGTTTTCCTGGACAGCCTAGTCCTGGTGAGAGTCTCTGTCTCGAGTTCAGCAGCCTTTTCAGCCATGGGTTTGCCGAAAAGGTTTACACCCCGGCAGGGGACATCGACCAACTTGTCCTGAACCCATGGCTCGAGGTCGGATGACTGTAGCCAAGCCTGTCGGCGGGCACCGATGCCGGCCCTGGCTACTCGGGCTGAAGCCTCAAAGCCATCGTAGGCTGCTCGAGAGATAAACTTCGAGCACCCTCAAATACCAGTGGACAAGGCCTGGAACCTCTGCAAAGGTTCCTCGGAGAGACCAGCAGAGAACCCGGCAATCTCCTTTGCCAGGTCCCGGAGGTACATGCCCATATAGAGCTTGTATGTCTGGACACGGCAAGCAAGCATAGAGCCCTGGAAGCACTTCTTACCGAGGGCATCCAGGTTCCGGGCCTCCCTGCCAGGAGGCACTGAGGAGTGCATCTTCTGACTTTTCAGTCGATGCATGACTGATTCCACAACCATGGAGTGGTGTGGTAATTGTGCCTTTTGGAACCCGGGGCTCTTGCGGACTCGATAGATAGAATCGACCCGCTTGCTTAACACCGGCGTCGAGGCCGGGGTCTCCCACATGCGGAAGAGCAGCTGCTCCAGCATCGGAGGAACCGGAACAGTAAAGGCCTCCTTCGGGGGAGAGTCATACTGGAGGGCCTCGAGCTCCTCGGCTCCTCCTTGGGATCCGCGGGGAATGCCAAAGTCTTGGCCATATCCCGCACGAAGTCCGAGAACCGGGTATCCTCCGGTGGGGATCGTCTCCGAGGTTCGGACTCCGGTGAGTCCGACGGGACACACCGAGTCCGAAAGGTGTCGGGTGACTCTTCGTCCTCCATCTCCCAGCCCGACTCCTCGGAGGAGGAATCGAGCGGCTCCGGTCGGGCGGGCACCGATGCCATCCGCCCCGACGCCGAGGGTACCGGCGTCGACGACCTCGGTCCCGAACGGGAGGCCGAGGGAGACCGTGGCCAAGGATCGACTTGAGCCCGCATGGACTCGAGGATCAGCTCGGCCTCCGGGGTCGACTTGGACGTCGATGTCCCGGTGGTCGGGGCAGATGCACCGGTGAGACCGGCGATCAATGCCCACTGCTATTCCATGAAGGCAGCGAGGCTGCTCTCCAAGGCCGTCAACCTGAGTCCGAGCTCAGGAGACCCAGCAGCCCCCGACTCGGACCCCGACGGCGGCTCCCCTGGAGGAGAGTCCACGAGGACTACAGCACTCACGTGTCCAGGAGACTCCATCTCGAGACGAGGTTGCTTGGCAGGCCTCTCCGACTCCGAATACCCGGGACGACTATCAGGGCTATGCGACCTGGCCCTCGAGGAACCAGGAGCATCCACCGACGCCGCCCTCGCGGTTTTTTTCTTCCTGCGCTGCTCCCGCGAAGGAGACCCCTGCTCAGAGGAACCCCGACGCTGGGGCCGGAGTCCCGAGACGTCGAGGCCTCTGACGAGGTCCGGGCCCGTCCGGATGCGGAGTCAGAGAAGATTCTATCCTTTTGGTGCTGCCGACTCCTCAACGCCTTCGAGGACATTTTGCCACACGGACCACTGATCATCGGGTCATGATCGGGTCCGAGGCAGCGGAGGCAGCAGTCATGTGTGTCTGTAAGAGACATAAGTTTCTTGCACCGATCACACTTCTTAAACCCGCTGGCAGCCATTGGGGGGAAAAAGGGCCCCTGCGAGGTCAAAAGACAGGGCTGCCAGTGAAAAGAGAAAAAATGGCGCGAACGCTAGTCACGAAGGACAAAAAACGAAAAATAGAGAATGGGCTCGATACCAGCGTATCGGGCCCAGGCGGGAAAAGGATCCGGCGTCGAACTGAAGAAGAACAACAAAAAACAGGGAAATCAACTTTTTCCTCGGCGAAAAACGAACTACGTCCGTCGGGCTAAGCGGAAAAAAGAAGACTGAGCAAGATGGCACCCTTGGGCGGGAAGGGGACCACGCATGCGCGCTGCAATTCCCAAAGGCTTTCTTTGAAAGCTGGGGAAATGCTCCGCACGGGGGCTCCGTCGGCGCCGACGTCACCCATATGTGAGGACTGACTTCCTGCTTGGTCCTGGAGAAGTGAAGGAATCAGGTCAGAGACAGCCGGTCCCGATGCAGAGCAGTTGAAATAAACCCGAGGAAGCTGAGGCAAGTAACAAAACAGCTTACTTACAGTTTTGCTCTGAAATTGATACCTGATCCTCCTGCTAAAGTCTAAGCCCTCGTGGCAAAGACTCAGCGCTGCTTTAAGAAAATCGGGAGCTCTACTGAAGCCAGGCTCAGGAGCTCCACAAGCTTATCTGGGAAATCAAGTTGCTGGGAAATCCAGAGTAACACCTCTTGTGTACTCTGGGTGCATCCAGGAGCCTCAAGATAAAGTGAAAAAAAGAAATTGTAGAACAAGCTTGAAGAACACCCTCATCTGCTGAGACAGAGAAAATACTGAATAGGACCTCTAGGGGTATGCCTATGTCACCCAGAGCCTGACCAATCACAGCTCTGGAGTTTTTTTCTCTGTCTCCCTATCTGCTGGCAGGGGTGCATAACCCGCTTGTCTGGACTGGTCTAGCAGTATGATCTGGAAAAACCCTCTCGCACCGAGAAGGTTTCTTCAGAGTCATCTGACCATGAGGGAAGGGTTAGGACAGCTGTTATAGCTGGTGATTTTATCATTAGGCATGTAGATAGCTGGGTGGCTGGTGGACACAAGGATCGCCTGGTAACATGCCTGCCTGGTGCAAAGGTAGCAGACCTCACCCGCCACCTAGACAAGGTTTTAGATAGCACTGGCGTGGAGTTTGCTGTCTTGGTACATCTTGGTGCCAATGTCATAGAAAAGTGTGGCAGGGAGGCCAAATTTAGGCTTTTAGATAGGAAGTTGAAATCCAGAACTTCCAGGGTAATATTCTCAGAAATGCTTCCTGTTACACGTGCAAGACTCAAAAGGCAGGCAGAGCTCCGGAGTCTCAATCTATGGATGAGACGATGGTGCAAGGAAGAGGGTTTTGGATTTGTTAAGAACTGGGCAACATTCTGGGGAAAGGAGGGACTTTTCTGAAGGGATGGGCTCCACCTTAACCAGGATGGAACCAGACTGCTGGCATTAATCTTTAAAAAAGAGAGAGAGCATCTTTTAAACTAGATTTTTATTTATTTTTTATTTATTTATTTAATGGTATTTATATACCGCCTTATCCTTCAATCAAAGCGGTCACAACACAAGTGGGGGATACATTTAACACGTGGGGATTTGAGACACATACACTAATACTTACAGGGAACATGGGCTATGGAGGGTTAAGTGGCTTGCCCAAGACCACAAGGAGCATCTGCGGGACTAGAAACCCCAGTCCTTCCGGCCCAAGGTTGCTGTCCTCTAGTGGGATTTGAACCCCTGACCTTCCGGCCTGAAGTACCTTGTCCCAACCACTAGGCTACTCCTCCCACGGGAAAGTCGACAGTCACCCAAGAGTCCATAAAGGATACTAGCAAAAGACTGAAGTTAGGGCATATCGACAAAGAGGTTCCAATAAAGACAAAAGTAACCCAAATGCCCTTAAGTACAGAGCAGACAGAGCTTAAAGATTCCAAATTACTCCTCCCTACCGATAACCAGATTAATATGAATAAAATGCTTGTATGCAAATGCTAGAAGTCTAAAAAATAGGATGAGAGAATATATAGCACTAAATGAGAGGTTAGACATGATTGATATCTCAGAGACCTGATGGAAGGAGGACAACCAGTGGGACGCTGTGATACCTGGGTACAAATTATGCCGCAATGATAGAGTAGATCAAAGTGGTGGAGGGGCTGCACTCTGTTAGAGAGGGCATTGAGTCACACAGGATTAAAGTTTTACAGGAAACAAAATACACTGTAGAATCACTATGGATTGAAATTCCATGTCAAAAGGGGAAGGCGATGGCAGTCAGTGTGTACTACTGACGGTCTGGTCAGAATGAACAAATGGATGATGAAATGCTCAAAGAAATCAGAGAAGCTAAAGCATAGTTACTCACCTGTAACAGGTGTTCTCCGGGAATAGCAGGAATCGGTATGGGTGACATTGGCGCCAACTGAGCCAGCACGGAGCATTTCCACAGCTTTCAAAGAAAGCCTTTGGGAATGCTACTATGCATGCGTGGTCCCCTTCCCGCCCAAGGATTCCATCTTGCTCAGTCAGTGACATAGCTAAGACGGCAGTAAAAAAAAATTAAGCAAGGTAGGGAAGGCAAATCCAACTTCTAGGGGGAGGAGGGAGGGTTATGAGGACTGATTCCTGCTGTTCCTGGAGAACACCTGTTACAGGTGAGTAACTATGCTTTCTCCACGAACAAGCAGGAAGTCAGTCCTCACATATGGGACTCCCTAGCTCCAGAGGACCGAAGCATGACGGCACTAACGGCAACCAATCAGGTAGCTGTGAGTTGCAGGTGGTGAGTCCCTGCTGAGAGACTCTGCAAAACCCTAGCATCCAGCGGCACTATCACTCCGGTAGCCTGAACACAGAAGGATCGGAGGGCAGGAGTTGCCTACATCCTGAAAATATTACGGAATACTGCCTGGCCAAAGGCACTGTCCCTGCAGGACTTGCTTTCCAGGCAGTAGTGAACTGCAAACGTGTGAATTGAAGACCATGTGGCGGCTCTGCAGATTTCAGTCACCGGCACAGAGCGGAGGTTGGCTACTGATGTGGCCATTGCCCTCACACAATGCGCTGTGATCTGGTGCTCCAGGGAGAGGCCTGCTCCCTCATAGGCGAGGGTGATGCAGTCTGCCACTCAAGTGACAAAGTATGCTTGGTCACAGGGAGCCCCAGTCTGCTGGGGTCATAGGACACAAAAAGCTAAGGTGCTGTACAGTGGCCCCGGATCCTCTGTAAATAGATGGACAGGGCCCGTTTGCAGTCCAGTGTGTGGCGTATGAGCTCCTCTTTGCCGGTGTGAGGCTGCAGAAAGAAGGTGGAAAGTACAATTTCTTGGTTGAGGTGGAACAGGGATACCACCTTCAGGAGGAACTTGGGGTGAGTGCGGAGCACCACCCTGTTCTTGAAGAACCTGGTGTACTATGGCTTGGTGTTCACTCACCCTGCGAGCTGTTTGTTTAACAAGTTTTTTATACCGCGGTTTACATTAAAACTCAAACATTACAGAGAACTCAATGTGTAATCTTAGGTAGGGGTGACATGCAGGGTCTGCTCAGAGGCAAAACTTATATACATTGCAACATATGTACAGGGGTTAGATATTGTTTAGGTATGTGAGATGACGAGGAAGGACTAGGTATTATCTCTGAAGTGATCAGTGAAAAGGAAGGTTTAGAGATGTTTTCTGAAGTCCTTGGTTGTTCTGACCTTCTCTGGGAGAGAATTCCAGATAGCGGGTGCTGCTAAAGAAAGAGCTCTCTTCGTTGTAGAATTATTAGCTTTGGTGTAAGAACTAGGAGTTGAAATGGTGTGTCTGGTGCTCTGTCTCTTAGGTCTACTGTTTAATTTTGTGCATATCAATTCCTGTAGAATTCCGGCTGATGTGTTTTTTTTATCTTGAAGATAGTTGAAGCAGTTTTGTATCTGGCACATGAGGTAATTGGTAGCCAGTGAAACTGATATAAGAGCAGTGTTATGTGGTCATTTTTGGCGGTTAAGGCCACCTTCCAGGACAGGTACCACAAGTGGCACGTGGCCAGGGGCTCAAATGGTGGTCTAGTAAGCAGGGAGAGTATCATCTTGAGGTCTCACTCAACTGCTGGGTGGAGGGCGGAGAGGGGGTTTCAACAGTCGAAGGCCCTGTAGAAACCATGAGACTAGGGGCTGGCTTGAGAGGAGTTTGCCCTTGATTGGGTGGTGGTGAGCACCTATATTGCTCAAATGCACCGAGACAGAGTTAGATTTCAGCCCAGTGTGGGACAGGTGCACCAGGTACTGGAGTACCAGCTGCATGGGACAGGAGAAGGGATTCTCCTTCCTGTCCACACACCAGAGGGCATACCTGCGCCATTTAAAGGCATAGGCCCTTCTGGTAGAGGGCTTTCTGGAGGCCACTAGGATCTCTTCAGCCTCTGCTGGCAGGTTGAGAGGGGCCAGAGCTACCCTCTTAGCAGCCAGGCCGTTAGCGTCAGCGACTCCACATTGGGGTGCAAGAGAGAGCCCCCCCTCCTGGGTCAGGAGGTCTGGGGCTCGACCTAGCAGGACTGGAAGTGCTGCCGACAGCGAGAGCAGCAGAGGAAACCAGGGTTGCCTTGGCCACCTGGGGGCAATCAGTATCACCGATGCCTTTTCACTCTGGATTTTGAACAGAGTCCTGGCAACAAGAGGAGTTGGTGGAAACGCATAGAGGAGTCCCTCTGACCATGAGATCAGGAAGGCGTGCAGCTGATGGGAGCAGAAGCGAGCCAACTACGTGTTGGCAGGAGAGGCAAACGGGTCCATCTCAGGCCAGCCCCACAGGCAGAAAAGCTCCTCTGCTACTGTGGGGTTGATACGCCACTCGTATGGATGCAGTAAGTCTGTCTGCCAGGCAGTTGTCCTGGCCTAGGAGGTAGACTGCCTGCAGGAGCATGCCATTGCGCATTGCAAAGGAGAGGAGGGCTTACCACCTCCTGGAAGAGGGGAAATGAACTAGTGCCCCCTGCTTGTTTATGTAGAACATTGCGACCTGGTTGTCCTTCTGAATCAGCATAGGTCTGGTTTGCAAGTGGCTGCAGTACACTCATAGGGCTAGGAATATTGCCTGGAGCTCCAGGAGGTTGATCTGTAGCAGGGACGATTCCTGGGACCAGCAGCCCTGTGTGTCCATGGTCAAGGTCCTCTGTGGTGAGGGCACCCAGAAGGGTATTCCTGCCTGGAGGTGGCACAGGTCCTGCCACCAGTAGAGGGACCTCACCATCTGGCGAATGATCCTGACCCTGTCCCAGAGCCGGCCTGGGTTCACTGAGAACACAGACACCACTGGGCTGTTCACATGTATAAGTGGGCTACGGTTGTGACATGGACTGTGGAAGCCATGTGGCCCAGCAGGTGGAGAAGGAGGTGGGCTGGCACTGTCTTGCAGCTTTGGACCTCCCCTGCCAGCTGTTTGAGGCATTTTGCCCTGTCCTGAGGGAGGGAAGGAGGCCCTGGCCCACACTGTATCCAGCTGAGCACCTATGAATTCTCCAGGTTTTGGACTGGAGAGAGATGTGATTTGGGGTAATTGATGACAAACCCCTGGTGCTACAGGAGGAGAATGGTACATTCTGCGGCCTGGCTGGTCTCTGTGGCTGTACTGCCTCTGATGAGCTAGTTGCCTAAGTAGGGAAACAGCAGGAATCAGTCCTCATGGATGACAGTGGCACCGATGAAGCCCGCACGGAGCAATTCCCCAGCTTTCAAAGAAAGCCTGTGGGATTGCTGCCACGCATGCGTGGTCTTCTTCCTGCCCAAGAGTGCCATCTTGCTCAGTAAGGTCCCATAGCTAGAGCCCTACTAAGCAAATGGCAAGGGAAGGCTAAGAATAGCAACTCTTAAGGGGAGGTGGAAGGGTAGTGAGGACCGATTCCTGCTTTCCCTGGAGAACACTTGTTACAGGTTAGTAACTATGCTTTCTCCAGGAACAAGCAGGAAGTCGGTCCTAAAATATGGGATTCCACAGCTAAAGGCTATCCACTGGTCAGACATGACCTCAGCCCACTTGTGGGCAATGAGTGGCAGGCAGCCCCCTGTGGGTTGGTGAGGGTTTCCTGAGAGGAGGGAGGCCCTGCCCTGGGAGTCAAAAGTTCCTTCCAGGCTGAGTCGGGGTCTGTGGCTTCCAGGGCTTTTTGGCTTCCTGGGTCTGTATCCCTGGCCTTTAAGCTGGGGTCCCTGCTGCTGTTGGCCTGAAAAGGCCCCTTTTTCCTCTAGAAAATTGGCCGTTTCCCAGATGTTTTCTTTCAGGGGAGGGCAGAGGTCTTCTTTGAGAGCCCAGGCCATGTCCCGGACGAAGTCGAGGAAGGCCATGTACTTGGGTGGGGAATGGCACTGGGGCTCCGGGGCAGACAATTCCAAAGGGATGTGTCTGTGCAGAGAGGTATCGGGCGAGGCCTCAACATTGGTCTCCCAGTCGGAGCTGGAGGGTGTCTGAGTCATGGGCTGTCCGTGCCTTGGGACCTGTCCTGGGGAACCGAGATCCCTTGATGGGTCTCGGGTCAGACTCCTAGAAACTAGCCAGGGAGGACTGGATTCCCAAGGATCAGGACCGGGACATCAATCGATGCAGAGGACTTGCCCAAGGCCAATGGGGCTCAAGACCTGGATCGATTTCTGGGAATGCCGCTGCAGTCTAGGGCCTGGTCGTCAGGGCAGATGATGTGGACAAACCTGACATCATCGCCTGCTGCATGGCCAGGATGGCAGAGATATTCTGCTCCAGGGCCACCATTCTGGCCTCTGTCTCGGGCCCGCAGGCAACACTCTCGCAGGTGCACCTTGAAGAGCACTGTCTCAGGGAGCCTCCCACATTTGCCACCGGCCGAGGATTCCCACTTAGAGACCTTAGGATTTGGCTGCTCAGTCGCCCGAGTCCTGCTGCGGTACTTTGCCTGGTTTCACCAGCACATCCTTGACTGGCTTTGAGGATTTTTTTTTTCTTTTTTTTTGCAAGGGTCCGGGGTCTTGATGGAGGAGCTGCTGCCGCGGGACTCTGAAGACGTCCACGCCTCACAAGAAGTGCTCGGCTTGGGGCTCAGCATTGGGGAAGCCGGGTCTGAGTCAGACTGTGGGAACTTCTTCTCCTGTAACTCCGACCTTTTCTTGTTGGTTTTTGGAGTCATGCCTGACACAGGTTGCAGGTGGTACTGTCATGGTCCGGGCCGAGGCAGTGCAAGCAGCAGTCGTGACGGTCTGTATCAGACATGATTTGACTGTAGCGATCACATTTTTTGAACCCACAGGGAGACATAGTGGGAGACACCCAGCCGGCGTTGACGACCGCCGGGTGAAAAAGGGCACAAACGCCAGTTGAGGCAAGCCTCGAAGCAAAAAGAAGGGAAAGCAGAGTACGGTGTCAGGTATGACGCCAGCTCGAGCCCAGAAGAGGAACCGGTATGCAAACCAGAAAAAAAAAGAAGTTTTAGGATAACTTTTAGAGGATTTTTCCAGGGAAACAGGACAAGCATCCGTTGAGCTCCACGGAAAAAAGATGGCACCCTTGGGCGGGAAGGAGACACTGCATGCGTGGTAGCATTCCCAAAGGCTTTCTTTGAAAGCTGGGGAAATGCTCTGCATGGGCTCTTTCAGCACCGATGTCGCCCATATGTGAGGACAGACTTCCTGCTTGTTCCTGGAGAAAGCACAGTTACTTACCTGTAACAGGTGATCTCTGGGAACAGCAGGAATAAGTCTTCACATATGGGTACGTCGGTACCGACAGAGCCTGCGCGGGAACGCTCCCCAGCGTCCAATCAGAAAGCTTTTGGGAGCATCCCACAGCGCCTGCGTGCTGCCTTCCCGCCTTTCCAACTGTCTCTCCTCAGTTGAGTTTTATAGCTGAGACAAAGAGGGAGAGAGAGGGAAAGGAAAGAGAGATAGAGAGAGAGACAACTCCTAGGGGAGGTGGGTGGGTTGTGAAGACTTATTCCTGCTGTTCCCAGAGATCACCTGTTACAGGTAAGTAACTGTGCTATCTCCAGGAACAAGCAGGAATGAGTCTTCACATATGGGGACTCCCTAGCTTTAGATGCCAGGGAGAGAGCCCATAAGTTGTGTGTCCCTGGGACAGGGCTGCACTTCCCCACCTGGATCTCTGGCATCCTATAAGGGATGGTGGGTAGGAGTTGATTAAGTATGGAACAGGTGTTTGAGAACAGCCTGACCAAACAAGGCATCCCGGCGGGAGTCCTTGTCCAAGCAGTAATGGGCTGTGAAGGTATGAACCGAGGCCCAAGTGGCTGCTCGACAGATGTGGTTGATAGACACAGAGTTCAGATGAGCCATTGAGGCTGCTATGGCTCTCACATTGTGAGCTGTAACATGGCCCTCCAGAGAAAAGTTCTTGCTCTGATAGAAAAAAGAAATACATTGGGCAATCCAGTTAGAAAGTGTTCTCTTGGAGACTGGTTGTCCCAAATGAGAAGGATCAAAGGCAACAAAAAGTTGGGAAGACTTTCTATGTTGCTGTGTCCTTTGTAAGTAAAAAGCCAGAGCTCTTTTACAGTCCAGGGTATGAAGATTCCTCTCTGCACTTGATGCATGAGGTCCTGGAAAAAAGACAGGTGGATTAGCTACTAGTGCTTGCAATTCACTGATGCGGCGTGCTGATGTGATTGCAATGAGAAAGATAACTTTCCAAGAAAGTATTTCAAGGAGGTGGTAGCTAAAGGTTCAAAAGGCGGCTTCATAAGCTGACCAAGAACCAAATTTAAATCCCATGCCACCGGGGGTGGTCTAATGGGAGGCTTTGTTAAAAGGAGGCCTCTCATGAACCTTGCTTCAAGAGGATGAGAGGAAACAGGTTGTCCATTGAGAGGCTTGAGGGAAGCTGCAATAGCACTCAAATGGACTCTTACTGAATTTGTCTTAAGGCCTGCCTTAGACAGATAAAGGAGATACTCCAGCAACGATTCCAGAGGTATGGCATGGGGGTTAAGACCCTTCTCAGAACACCAGATGGCAAACCTCTTCCACTTAAAAGCATAAGAGCGTCTAGTGGAAGGTTTTCTGGAAGCATAAAGAACATCTTTCACTTGTTGAGAAAGATGAAGATCCTGGAGATCTAGGCCTTCAGCAACCAAGCCCTGAGATGCAGAGACTGGGGATTGGGATGCCACAACTTTCCGTCCTCCTGAGAGAGGAGGTCTGGAGCAGACCCTAACTCTAGGGAAGGAGCTTGAGAGAGATGTAGAAGCAGAGGGTACCACACTTGCCGTGGCCAATGTGGAGCTATGAGAATCATGTGGCCCCTGTCTCTCTGAAGCTCGAACAGGGTTTTGGGAATTAGGGGAATGGGTGGAAAGGCATACAGGAAGTCTTGACCCCCAATGAAGGAGGAAAGTATCCCTTGCCTGAGCCCCCTGAGCCGGAGTTCTGGAACAGAACCGGGGAAGTTTGGCATTCCACTGACTTGCAAAGAGGTCTATGTCCGGGGTTCCCCAAATTTGAAAAATTTTGGATACCTGGTCCATATGTAGGGACCACTCGTGTGGAAGCAGAACTCGACTGAGTCTGTCTGCCCAAGAGTTTTGAACACCTGGAAGATAAATTGCCAGAAGATGAATGTGATGCTCTCTGGCGAGGGCCCACAGTCGCAGAGCTTCGTTGCAAAGCGACAGAGAGCCAGTTCCTCCCTGCTTGTTTATATAGAACATGGCTACCTGATTGTCCGTGTGGATAAGGACTGTCTTATGGCTGAGCAGGGTGTGGAAAACTCGAAGAGCAAGGAAGATTGCTCTGAGTTCCAAGAGATTGATATGTAGACAAGTCTCCTGTGGGGACCAGATGCCCTGAAGATGAGCTCCCCAGCCCATTGGAGAAGCATCTGTTGTTAGAGTTGCTTGGGGTAGAGGCTGTTGAAAGGGGGACCCCAGCAACAGGTTTTGAGGGGCTTCCACCACTGGAGGGGCAAAATGAGGCAACTTGTGTTTGCTATTTTGTCTGACAGGCAGCCTAATGCCTGGGTCCATTGGGTGGATAAAGTCCACTGAGTTGCTCTCATGTGAAGGCGAGCATATGGTACCACATGAACGGTGGATGCCATGTGGCCTAGCAACTGTAACATCTCTCGAGCAGTTGGTAGGGGTTTCAACTCTGCTTGAGAAGCTAACTGCATCAAGCGAAGGCAACGGGCCTGGGGAAGATAGGCCCTTGCCCTTGTGGTATCCAGCAACGCCCCTATAAACTCCAGGGACTGAGTAGGGATCAAATTGGATTTTGGGATATTTATTACCAGCCCTAAATACTGAAGGATCCGCATTGTGCAGGTTAGAGAAGTCTTGGCCTCTGATTGAGTGGGAGCTCGAATGAGCCAGTCGTCCAGGTAAGGGAAGACAAATATTCCCAGGGTGCGCAGAAAAGCAGCAACTACTACCATGCATTTCGTGAACACCCTTGGTGCAGAGGCCAGACCAAAAGGGAGCACTCTGTATTGATAGTGCTTCTCCTGAAAAAGGAACCGAAGGAACCTTCTGTGAACCTTCTGCTGTAAATAGTTTACCCCTATTATCCAAGTTACTTGCCCTGTTATCTGTAAACTCTTACATGTTAATTGTACTGAGCATTTTTTGTTCCATGTGAACCGCGCTGATGCTGAATAGTGCGGTATATAAGAGACTGTAAATAAATAAATAAATAAATGGATGAGAACAAAGCCAATCCTGACTCTGAAGGTATGGCAGCAGAGTTCCTAGAGAAATCATCTTGAATTTTTCTTTGACTAGGAATCTGTTCAACTCTCTGAGATCTAAGATGGGTCTGAAGCCCCCTGTTTTTTTTGAAATAAGAAAATAGGGGGAGTAGAACCCTGTGCCCTGTTGTTGAGAAGGCACTTCCTCTATTGCCCCCTGGGCTAGATGAGTGGCAATCTCCTGCTCCAACAGGCTGAGGAGGGAGGTTGGAGAATTGAACTGGTGCACTCTTGTGAGAGGGGGCAAGCTTGAAAAATGAAGTTTGTACCCCTCTCTTATGATGGAGAGTGTCCAATGCTCTGCTGTAATTTGCCCCCACCTGCGAGCAAAGTGACATAGCCTTCCTGGCTCTAGAAGGACCAGCGCCCTCCACCATTCCAGGAAGGTTAAGTTCTCTAGCAGAAAGTCAAAGGCCCTGAGGGGGCTGAGATTGCTGGGCTGGAGCAGGCCTCGCAGCCTTTGCTTTGCTCTGTTTGGAGGATTGCTGACGTTTGGAAGGGAATTGAGCTGCAGAAGATGCCCGCTGACTATAAGCAGGATAGAATCTTCCCTTTTTAGAAAAGGGTGTTTTCTTGAACAACCTTTTCTTAGCCGGAGCAGCTGTGGATTTGGACAGTCTATCCAAAGCAGAATTTTCAGCATCCATCTGATTGGCTTTTGCTTGCCAATCCTTACCAAACAGGTTCTCACCTGTACAAGGGATATTTCCCAATTCATCTTGGACCCAGATCTCCAAATCAGATGCTTGAAGCCAAGCAATCCTACGTGCACCTATGGCAATAGCTGAGGCCCTGCTTACGCATTCAAAGGAGTCGAAAGCTGTACGGTTGGAGAATTTGGAGATATCCTGGGCATGTTTGAGCCCAGTGAGAAATTCTTGCCTTTTATCTTCAGATATAAAAGGACTTAAAGTCTGCAAATGGTTAGTGACTTCTTTTAAGAACATTCCCATGTAGAGACTATAAGAATTAATTCTCGCAGCAAGCATGGAAGCTTGGAAGACTCTTCTTCCAAAAGCATCCAGGGTTCTACATTCACGTCCTTGAGGATTAGAGGCATGTCTTTTGGCACTCCTAATCTTCCTCATTGCAGACTCAACCACAATAGAGTGGTGAGGAAGTTGAGTTTTATGGAAACCAGGACAAGGAGGGACACGATACATGGTGTCCAACCTGCGAGAATGAGGAGAGGTGGTTAGAGGTGCTTCCCACATCCTTAACATAAGATCATACAGAATCTCATGAATAGGTAAGGTAGCTGCCTCCTTAGGAGTTTTAGGATATTGTAAAATATCTAACTCCTTGGCTCTGGGCTCTGACTCTGGGGCCACTGTAATAGAGAGGCCCCGAGCCACCTCTCTGATGAAGTCTTGAAAAGACAAGTCCTCTGGAGGAGACATCCTTCGTTTAGGAGAGGATTCCTCCTGTGGAAGAAGCATCACTGCATCGACAGACTCTTCAGAATCCTCAGAGTCTTCAGAGGAATCGAAGTATCATCTGTCCGGATGCTCTTGCAAAGCCCGATACCCGTACCGACCGGGATCGGTATCGGGAATAACCAGTACCGGGGTATTGGTACCGGAAGGCTTCAGAGGACAGAGTACCGGCATAGTGGACACCGATGCCGATGCCACCGGTACCGGGATCGGTACCGATGGCGA
This sequence comes from Ichthyophis bannanicus, assembly GCA_033557465.1. Lineage (NCBI taxonomy): Eukaryota > Metazoa > Chordata > Amphibia > Gymnophiona > Ichthyophiidae > Ichthyophis > Ichthyophis bannanicus. The sequence continues at coordinate 155,953,324 of CM066032.1, read as the reverse complement.
TGCTCGTGCCGGTACCGGCGGAGTAGTCTGTTGCGGTACCACGGGCGTCGATGCCATAAGGAAAGCCGCCAGACTGCGTTCTATGGACAGAATCCTCTGATCCATCGACGCCGCCAATGCCTGGAAGTCGGTACCGGTGGAAGCCACCGGTACCCCAGAGCACCAAGAGATCTGTCGAGGCCACGCCATCGAGATCATCCTAGAACCCCGATGATGATGTTTTAGAGGCCGAAGCCTCCCGCCGGGGTAATTTTGCCGGTGCAGAATCCTCGAGGGCAAGGCCAGAGGCATCTCGATGCTTAGAAGGAGATCTACACTTCGAGGACCGGCTGGATTTATGTTTAGTTACCTGAGATCCATGTGAGGAAGAAGAAGCCCTGGAAGACGTTGATGCCACCGAAGCTGCATCAGAGGGAAACAGGGTACTGAGCTTGGCAGCTTGGTTCTGTCGACCTCTTTTAGACATCATGGAACAGGACACACAATCTGTTATGGAATGGTGAGGACCTAAACATTTTAGACACCAGTCATGGGTGTCGGTGACGGAAATGGTACCGCCACATTTTGTGCACTTTTTAAATCCTGAGGAAGGCTTTTCCATAGTTAAGGAAAAAAAGTTCTGGGCCTAAGGCCCAAAACTCAAGTGCACCTGAAGAAAAAGAATGGAAAAAAAGGTTTTGTTTTGTTTTTTTACAAGAAGAAAAGAACAAAGACCGGAGGTATCGGTACAGCATCGAGGAAGGCAGACGCGACAGAAAAGAAATAAAGAAAAAATAAGGAAATTCTTCTGCGGTGACAGGAACACGACCTGCTGGCTCCGCGGAAAAAGAACAACTGAGGAGAGACAGTTGGAAAGGCGGGAAGGCAGCACGCAGGCGCTGTGGGATGCTCCCAAAAGCTTTCTGATTGGACGCTGAGAAGCGTTCCCGTGCAGGCTCCGTCGGTACCGACATACCCATATGTGAAGACTCATTCCTGCTTGTTCCTGGAGATCAAAAGTTACAACACAGTAATAATAATGTGTGATTTCAATTACCCTGTATTAACTGGGTCAGTTTCATGGCAGAACATGCTAGGGAGATAAAGTTTCTAGATTAAATAAACGACTGCCTCTTGGAGCAGCTGATTCATTAACCGAGAAGAGGGAAAGCCATTTTAGACCTAGTCCTTAGTAGAACACAAGATCTGGTGCAAGAGATAAGGGTGTTGAGGCAACTTGGCAACAGTGATCAGAGCATAATCACGTTTGATTTAATAAATGGAGGAAGGACAGCAAGGAAATCCACAGTACTATCTTTTAACTTTCAAAAGGGAGACTGATAAAATGAGGAAAATGGTTAAGAAAAAACTAAAAGGAGCAGCTGCAAAGGTTAAAGATTTACAACAAGCATAGCTGTTTAAAAATACTATCTTGGAAGCCCAGAGGAGCTGTATTCCACGCTTTAAGAAAAGTGGAAGGAAGTCCAAAAAACTGCCAGCATGGTTTAAAGGTGCAGTCAGAGATGCTGTTGTAGCCAAAAAAGCATCTTTCAGGAAATGGGAAAAGGAGCCAAATGACATAGTGGAAACAACATAAGCACTGGCAAGTAGATGCAAGCTTGCTGTGGAAGTAGAAATGGATAATAAAAACTTTCTCAAGTATATTTGTAGCAAAAAAATCTGTAACAGAATCAGTTGGACCATTAGATTTTAAAGGGGTAAAAGGGGCACTAAGGGAGGAGAAGGCCATAGCAGAGAAATTGAATGAATTCTTTGTTTCAGTCTTTACTGAAGAAGATTGAGGGAAGTTCCCATGACTGAAATGCTATTTAAAGGTCATGCACTGGTGCACTGGAAGAAATGAAAGAAATAGCAATAAACCGGGAAGATGTATTACAACTAGTTGATAAAGAGTAGCAAATCACCTGGACCAGATGGAATATATGTAAGGTTGTTGAAAAAAATGAAATATGAGATTAGTAATCTGTGAACTATTATTAAAATCATCTGTAGCACTTTAAGACTGGTGAATGGCTAATGTACTGCCAATTTTTAAAAAGGGTTCCAGGGATGATCCGGGAAACTAGACTGGTGAGCCTGACATCAGTACTGGGCAAAATGGTAGAAACGATTATAAAGAACAAAATTATTGAACATGTAGATAGTCAAGGTTTAATGGGAGAAAGCCAACATGGCGTTAGCCAAGGAATGACTTGTTTTACTAATCTGATATATTTTTTTTGAAGGTGAGAATAAACAGGTAGATAAAGGTAAGCCGCTCGATAAACTTTATCTGGATTTTCAGAAAGGTCCCTCACGAGAGACTCTTGCCAAAATTAAAGAGTCATGGGATAGGAAGCAGTATACTATTATGTATCAGGAATGGGTTAAAAGACAGAAAGCAGAGGGTAAAGCTAAATGGCCAATTTTCCCAATGGAGAAAGGTGAATAGTGAAGTACCTCAGGGATCTGTGCTTGGTCCGCTGCTTAACATATTCATAAATAACCTGGAAACAGGAATAACAAGTGAGCTAATCAACTTTGCAGATAACACAAAATTATTCAAAGTTGTTAAAACTCAAGAGGATTGTGAAAAATTGTAAGAACACCTTGATAAATTGAAAGACTGGACATTTAAATGGCAGATGAAATTTAAAATGGACAAGTGCAAAGTTATGCACCTAGGAAAGAACAAACCAAACTATAGTTACACAATTCAAGGTTCCACATTAGGAACCACCACCCAGGAAAAAGACTTAGGCGTCATTGTGGATAACACATTGAAACCCTCTGCCCAGTGTGCAGTGGCGCCCAAGAAGGTAAATAGAATACTAGGAATCATAAGGAAAGGAATGGAGAATAAGATAAAGGATATTATAATGCTTCTGTATCGTTCCATGGTTCAACCACACCTTGAATATTATATGTAATTCTGGTCGCTGTATCTTAAAAAGGATATAGCGAAATTAGAAAAGGTACAGAGAAGAGCCACCAGAATAGTAAAGGGGATAGAAGGATTACCCCTATGAGGAGATGCTTAAAAGGTTAGGGCTCTTTAACCTGGAAAAGAGACGGCTGAGGGGGAGATATGATAGAGGTCTATAAATTAATTAATTGAATGGAACTGGTAAACATAGATCGATTTTTTTTTTTTATGCCATCGAAAGTAGAAAGACTAGAGGACATGCAACGAAGTTACAGTGTAACTCGTTTATGACTAATACGAGAATATTTTTTTGCTCAATGCGTAAACAAACTCTGGAATTCATTACCAGAAGATGTAGCAAAATATGTTAGTGTAGCTGGATTTAAAAAAGGTTTGGACAAGTTCCTGGAGGAAAGGTCCATAAACCATTATTAAGAAGGGACCCAGGATATCAATGCTTGACCGAGTACAAGCATTGTGGAACCTGTGTCTTTTGGGGAAACTGCTAGGTACGTATGACCTAGATTGGCCACTGCTGAAAACAGGATACTGGGCTTGATGGACCTTGGTCTGACCCAGTAGGGCATATCTTATGTTCTTATGTAAGGCTTCAGCTTGTGCTTTTTCAACCTATTTTTATGTTTGCCACCAAGGCTTAAGTTTAAATTAGACTTACCTGCTAATTGTAGTTCCTGAAGGAACAAGGCTTCATCCTTATATTCATGGACATTTCGGCTGCGTTCGATTCCGTAAGTCATCAAATACTCATCGATCGTCTCGAGGAAAAAGGAATCCTTGACTCTGCACTGAGCTGGTGTAAATCTTATCTGTCCAACTGATGGCAACAAGTGAGGACCGACGCCACAACATCAGATCCATTTCTACAAGAACAGGGTGTGCCTCAAGGCTCTTCACTTTCCGCATTAATGTTCAACATCTACATGCAACCTTTCTGTGACCTAGTTCGTTCATTTAACGTTGCATGCTTAGCCTATGCAGATGACATTCTCCTATATATGCCATTTGCAATCAACCAACCCGACTTTACCCCACTGGTGAGCTGTTTCGAAGCAGTCGAAGAGTGGCTCCTCACACAGAACTTACGAATCTACCATAACAAAACTGACGTGCTGTTCATTACGAGGAACCAGGATTTCACACCCCCAGCCACATTAAAGATAAAGGACACAGAACTAACGGTTAAACCCACTATTCGATACCTAGGTATCACCCTGGACCAACGACTAGACATGAAAACACACACAAAAAATACAACAAAATCAATATACCACAAAATACGTACACTCCGGCATTTACGACCACTACTTGAACCCTCGGATTTCAGAACCATCTACCAAGCCTTGGTGATGCCACACCTCGATTTCTCAAATGCAATCCTATATGGACTCCCACAAGCAACGCTAAACCCTCTCCAACTGGCAATGAACACAGCCGCCAGAGTATTGGAAGGAATTTCGAGGACAGACCACATTACACCAATCCTGAAAAGACTCCACTGGTTACCGACCCATGCCAGAATCCAACATAAGATCATAATCACAACCTTTAAAGCCATGAACAATCAATCTCCTGCAGCCATCACCGAACTATTACGCACCTCACCCCCCAATAGAATCAGAAGATCCGCAGCAATAAACAGCCTAATTGTCCCAAAAGAAATAGCGAGATGCACAAAGGCAACATCTAAACGGGCTTTCAGCATGTATGCCCCAAAAGCCTGGAACGCCCTCCCACCAGACCTGAGAGCTATTACCAACTTAACCCAATTCAGGAAAAAGCTCAAGCACCACCTATTCACAAGTTACTTTCCGATTTAGACTCCATAGGGATTTACACACTCCATGCATATAACCAGATATTTTTAACTATGTAAATAACTGTAAATAGTTACCCCTGTTCTTCCAAGTTCCAATTCCTGTTAAAATGTAAAATACACTACAGTTACCCTGTATGTATAAGTATGTTCAATGTAAACCGCGCTAATGATAATAGTGCGGTATAAAAGAAATATTAAATAAATAAATAAATAACTCCAGTCTAGTCCTGGAAACTCTGGGGTTGTCATCCTCTTCCAGCAGCTTGGAGACTGATACACGTCATTCCTTGATGACACTGGTATAAGGACACAGGCACCGCCTCCTCCCACTCCAGTAACCTACTGACAAAGTAGACTCACCGGAGCAACAATTAAGTTAGAACACACACATAAATCTATTGCCTTCTAACCGTATAACTAGAAACAAACGTAACTGTACAAACTATGTTGTTATATTTGACCCGCCAGGGTTCTTACTTCCCTTCCCGGAAGAAAAACTGCCCATACTATATTAAGTCCCCCAAAGCAAAACTCGCCCCCTGAGCCAGAAGTTGCACAGTTCCCTTTGTTCTCTTACCTGTGAAGTGTTCTGCTTCAGGCTCCAATCCTCTTAAAGGACCGGGACGGGATCTGGGACTAGACTGGAGTTCCTTCAGGAACTACAATTAGCAGGTAAGTCTAATTTAAACTTCCTTACCATCCCTCCAGTCTAGTCCCAGAAACTCTGGGGATGTAACAGAGCAGTAAAAGTACTCAATGGGCGGGACCTGCCAATCCAGCCTGAAGCACCGCTGATCCAAAACAGGTATCCCTACTCGCCTGAATATCCAGACGATAATGCTTGACAAAGGAATTTAAAGACGACCACGTCGCCGCCTTACAAATCTCTACTGCCGGAACAAAGCTGTACTCTGCCCACGAAGCCGCCTGCGCTCTAGTAGAATGCGCTTGTAAGCCTTCTGGCACCAGCTTCCCCTTCAAGAGATACACTGACGCAATTGCCTCTTTTATCCATCTAGCAATCGACGCTTTGGACGCTGCCTCTCCTTTGCGAGGACCTCCGAACAACACAAACAACCTATCAGAGCGACTGAACTCCGCCGTCCGACCGAGGTACCTCTTCAAGGCTCTCCGGACATCTAAAAGATGCAACTGCGGGTTAGAAGAACCCTTTGACACCGCATGGAACACTGGCAGACACACGACCTGATTCACGTGAAAAGGAGACACAACCTTTGGCAAAAAGGATGGTACCAGCCTTAAGACTACCTTTGACGCATAAAAGGACAGGAACGGTTCCCTACAAGATAACACCTGTAACTCTGAAATTCTCCTTGCCGACGCTATGGCTACTAAAAACACTACCTTCAGAGTAAGATCCTTCAACATCGCTTTAGCCAAAGGCTAAACGGCTGTCTACCTAAGGCTGCCAATACCAATTGCAGATCCCAAGAGGGAACAAGTTGCCTGCATGGAGGTCTCAAAAGACCCACCGCTCTCAAAAATCTTTTAACATCCGGATGGGTGCCGAGCGCTTGCCCCTTGATCTTTCCTCTATAACAGGAAAGCGCTGCCAATTGCACTCTCAAGGAAGCGGCCACTAAGCCTTTCTGAAACCCATCCTGCAAGAACGCTAGTACCTGCGGCACGGATGCTCGTAAAGCCTCACAATTCCTGTCAACACACCAAGCTTCAAAAACGCACCACACGCGAACATACGCCAAGGAAGTAGAACGTTTGCAAGCTCTCAACAAGGTTGCGACCACGTCCTCCGAGTAGCCTCTAGCTCTTAACCTCGCCCTTTCAAGAGCCATGCCGTAAGCGAGAACCGAGCTACCTGAGGCATAAACAACGGGCCCTGCCTCAACATATCCCTTCTGACTGGTAGTCTCCACGGCTTCCCCACCACCAGCCTCCTGAGATCCGTATACCAAGGTCTTCTCGGCCAATCCGGCGCTATCAGAATCACCAAATCTCTGTGGCGTTTGACGCGTCGCACTACCCGGCCTATTAACACCCAGGGCGGAAACACATACAGAAGCTGATCTACTGGCCTGTCTTGGATGACAGCATCCAGTCCTTCCGACATCCGCTCTCTGTGCCTGCTGAAAAACCGATCTACTTTCACTGAATTGAATGTCGCCATGAGATCCATAACGGGCGTTCCCCAACGACAAACTTCCTCGTCGTAAACGTCCGGATGAAGCGTCCACACCCCGGGATCCACCTTTACTCGGCTCAAGAAATCGGCCGCTACATTGTCCACCCCTGCTACATGTGCTGCCGACAGCGCCGGAAGGTTTTGCTCGACCCATTGGAATAACTGCTCTGCCTCGGCCTCTAAGGGAGCACTGCTGGTGCCCCCTTGCCTGTTGATGTAGGCCACCGCGGTCGCGTTGTCCGAAAACACTCTGATCGCCACTCCTCCAAGGAACCGCTGAAACTCCAGCAGCGCTAACCCCACTGCTCGAAGTTCCAACCTGTTGATAGACCAAGTCCTCTCCTGAACTGACCACTGTCCTTGTGCGAATCTCCCCTGAAAGTGCGCTCCCCAACCTAGGAGACTTGCATCCGTAGTCAGTGGAACCCAGTGCGGCATGTCAAAGGGCATACCCTTCGTCAAGGACTCCGGAAGCAACCACCACTGCAACGCTTCCCGAGTCGCATCTGGACAGAGAAGTCTCCGGGATAGAGGATCACTTTGGTGAGACCACCTTCTGAGCAGCGCTCTCTGCAAGGGCCTCATATGCGCTCTCGCCCAGGGTACCAAGTTGATCGTCGCCGCTATTGTTACGAGGACTTGCAAGTAATGCCACGCTGTTGGCCGCGGCCTGTCGAGGAACCGCCGAAGCAATCTTTGTAGGGCCTCCACCTGATGCGGAGGTAGAAAGACCTTTCCTGCCCTGGTATCGAAACACGCCCCGAGGTACTCGAGGCCCTGAGAAGGCACCAGACTGCTCTTGGCCACATTGACTACCCAACCTAACCTCTGAAGGCAGCTGACCACCTTTGCTGTAGCCTCCTCGCTTTCTATCTTGGACTTTGCTCGAATCAACCAGTCATCCAGATATGGATGAACCAGAACACCGTTCCTCTTCAGCTCCGCCGCTACGATCACCATAATCTTGGTAAAGGTCCTTGGTGCCGTCGCTAGCCCAAAGGGCAGCGCTCAAAATTGAAAATGTCCCATCAGAACCGCAAACCTGAGGAACCTCTGATGCTCCTGTCGAATCAGAATGTGCAAGTATGCCTCGGACAAATTGAGGGAAGTAAGAAACTCCCCTTTCCTGACTGCCATGATGACCAATCTCAGCGTCTCCATATGAAAATGAGAAATTCTGAGACACTTGTTTACCCCCTTCAGGTCCAAAATTGGACGATAAGTCCCTTCTTTTTTCGGAACCACAAAATAAATGGAGTATCGACCTAAACCGCATTGGTCTTGAGGCACTGGTACCACAGCCTTGAGATCTAGAAGCCTTTTTAAGGTCTGTTTGACCGCCTCGCGCTTGCGATGTGCCTTGCAAGGGGACTGTACGAAAGCGTCGGTCACCAGTTTCTGAAATTCCAATGCATAACCTTCTCGAATCACCTCTAACACCCACTGATCTAACGTAATGTTGACCCAGGCAGCGTAAAACTCCTGAAGACGCCCGCCTACCGCTACGTCCACCTGGGCCCCCCTGACTTCATTGTGGCTTTTTGATACCCAAAGTGCCGGCAGCAAACCCCCTGCTAGCCCCTCAGAATCCTCGAAACCCTTGGTTTCTATAGGGAAAATGCCCTCTCTGATTCTGCGTGTACCTGGAGGAGCAAAAACGATGAAAATCCTGCTGTGGTTTTCTCGCGAACGGCAGAAACCTCCCTTGCTTCTGCTTATCCTCCGGAAGCCGTCCACTCTTGGATTCTCCCAGATCCTTAACTATCTTCTCCAAATCCTCGCCAAACAGCAGCCGTCCCTTAAAAGGAAGCTTACTTAACCTTGCCTTAGAGGAACCATCCGCTGCCCAATTTCGCAGCCACAGATACCTCCTAGCTGCCACTGCCAAAGCCATACTGTTCGATAGCCCTCTAATGAGGTCATACGGAATATCCACCAGATATGCCATACCGGACTCCAAACGAGCTGCCTCACCAACCACATCCTCAGTCCGTTCTCCCTGGACTCTGTGAGCCCATCGGAGACCAGCTCTTGTCACCCAAGCCCCACAAATAGATGCTTGAATGTACAGAGCATTAACCTCAAAAACCTGCCGCAACAAGGCATCAAGCTTTCTGTCTTGCGCATCCTTAAGAGCTGTACTCCCTTCCACCGGAATGGTCGTCTTCTTGGTTATGGCAGATACCGCTGCATCCACTTTTGGTGACTTAAAAAGCTCCTTATCCTGCTCTACTAATGGATACAGACGAGACATTACCCTAGAGCCTTTGAGTGATGACTCCGGCATGTCCCACTCCCCTTGGATCATCTCTTTTATAACTATGCATAGGAAAAGCTTTTTGTGTCTTCTGAAAAGCCTGCAAGAGTGGATCCTCTAACGCAGCCTCCTCTGTCGGTGCGGACTCCTGCATATTAAGTGTCTTCAATGTTTCCGAAATCAGTGCCGGCAATTCTTCCCTCCGAAAAATGTGCAGTACTCTAGCCTGGTCTTCCTGCTCTGTAATCTCTCCTTCTTCCACCTCCTCGTCCATCTCCGGATCGCGCTCATCTTCAGTGCGCAAATCTACCGAAAACTGAGTGATCTTGTTTATCTACGTCCAGCCGAGCTCTTTTTAGACCTAAGGCCGAAGGCGCCACTGACAGAGGAGTTCCTGGCCTTTTGAGTCCCAAATCTCCACCTATGGGACCCAAAACCGAGGAAGAAGCTTCTTTAGTAGCACCGCCGAATGCCCGTTGAATAAGAGTGTCAAAGTCTGGCGAAAAAATGGACGCCAAGTCACCGGTCAAGGGAGCCCGAACTCTGGGAACATCAGGAGCCGAGGAAGGACCCGGCACTGGTTCCACCGGATCCAACAGAGGCCCCTGAGCAGCCACCTCTCGCTCCTCCGCCGAATCTAATCGCTGCTGTTCCATTGCTGAAGCCTGGCTACAGCTCTTACAAATCCCTGCCTCCGACACTACAGACCTTTTCACTCCGCAGAGCAAACACAAGGTCTTAGCAGGCATATTAACCCTGTGGCCCCTTAGTGCACTACTTAACAAAATTTGCAGGAGTGACACTGGCCTAAAAAGGGACTTCAAGCTAATCTAAAATGTTAGCGCTTTTTTTTTTTTAAACAACCTAAAAGCAAGCAGGGACTCTCCCGAACTGAATCGTACTGTTACAATTCGAAAACGAAACTTACTCTCTTCACCACGTGGGTTTATTTCCCCAATCTGAATGGTGGCGTTTCCTGCTCAAAACAGGATGCGGCGCGAGGCTGCTGCTCCCTGGGGCCTAGTTTAGCCCAATTAAGATCACGCCTCAGGCAGCCGACTTAAGGCATCAAGAATAGCTCCCCTTACCTCCAGGAACCATCTAAACACCTGAACACGGAAGACTGCCTTGAAATAAACCCGTATCAATTCTTTTCTTCAGCACCGCTCTAACACCGAGAAGCAGAAGGGAACTGTGCTTCGCGGTTCCTGTCTGCCTTCCCCCACAAGCGCATACAGGCAAAGCTTCTGTCTAGCGCTGGCGGAGGCAATTGACCAGGTTGAAAATCCCTTCAGACTCCCCCTGGGCTCTGGATCTTCCTGCTCCGTTCTGCCCCGGTAAGAAGGGAAGTGAGGCCCCCAGCAGCCCCCAATTTAAAGCGATATGCCTTAAATTTACAACTTTTGCCAAGTACCCAAAAAAAAAGGAAAAAAAAGAAATAAAAGAAAATAAAAGTAATATCCAATTTGAAAGTTAATCTAACCCTCAAAACAAAAACCAACTAAGATTAAAGACCTTAATTGTTACTCAAGTGAGCCAGAAACTCTGGCTCACATCCTCCAGCTGCTTAGAGACTGATATAACTGGAGTGGGAGGAGGCGGTGCCTGTGTCCTGATACCAGTGTCATCAAGGAATGACATGTATCAGTCTCCAAGCTGCTGGAAGAGGATGACCACCCCAGAGTTTCCGGGACTAGACTGGAGGGATGATAAGGAATTTTAGTGGAATGACCTGGAACAGCATTCTGCACCTTTCTTCCAGGACTCAAGGAAGCAGAGCAGGATTGGAAGGGAAAATCACAAATACTTCTGATGGGGCTTCCAAAATGGAACATGGAGATCTGTCTCTTTGAGATCCAGTAAAGTGAGTCATTCTTCTTTGCGCACAGTTGCTATCCCTGATTGATTCACACCTCTCAGGTTGAGAATCTGACAAAAAGTTCCTTTTTTCTTTGGGACAATGAGATAAATAGAATACCTGCCCATACCAAACTCCATTTTGGGTACCAGAATCACCTTCCCTAAAAGCAATAATCTCTCAAGTGGCAAGTACTGCCACTCTCTTGGCCGGAACATAAACATGATAAATTAATCTGCAAATTGGTTGGAAAATTCCATTTTGGTAGCCATGCTTGATTACATCCTACACCCAATGGTCAGATGTTACTTGGGCCCACTCCTTGAAAAATCCTTTACAAGGAGGAGTGAACAAATTGCCCATCACTATGATGATTTGAAGGCTCTAGTGGCCTTGGAAGCATGGGCCGCTCCTTTTTGGCCTAATCAAAAGGAAAGACTCTGATTGGACAAGACTGTTGAATGGAACTGGATTTTCCAGGGAACCAAAACCTCGCCACACAATACCTATTTCATCTCAACGGAAATTGAAAGGCACTCTGGGCTTCACCTGCAGCAGTCTCTGAAATATGGCCTCGACCAGATCTTTTAACTTTTCCATGTTTTCTCTGAAAACAGCTTCCCACAGAGGGAAGTCTGCTGTGCCTGATCTTAGAGCCAGTGTCTGCTAGGAGATTTTCTTTGCTTAAAAGTTTTATATTCTGCTGCATCTTACAAGCTGAGCAGATTACAATTCAACATTAGAAAAGAGAAATTAGACTTACCTGCTAATTGTTGTTCCTTGAGGAACTCCAGTCCAGTCCCGCACCTCTGGGTAGTGTACCTCTTCCAGCAGCTTGGAGACTGAGCATGTCATCTTTTTGATGACACTAGTATACATATGCAGCTGGCACTGCCTACCAGCCCCAGTACTTATTGACAAAGCAGACTCAGAGAAGCAACAAATAAGTAATTAAACATGCAACAAACACTTCTACGTCTAAATAAACTAGTACCACCTCCATCCCCTGGGAAGGATACCCCTTCCCTCCCTCCAGGATGGGGAGGCCTACCTGTTGAGCGCCTGAGCAACTCCAACTGGCGAGTAACGAGCAACCGACAGCTGTTCTGGTCCAACCCCCCCCCAAAAACACTTATTACACCCCCCTCCCCGGCTCCCCCTGGCCACTTTCTCCACCAAGGGAACCAGCTTCAGGACCGGGGTGTGCACCGATTATCACAGAAAGCACTCAGGGAGGGTTCCGGGACTGGTCTGGAGTTCCTCAAGGAACAATTAGCAGGTAAGTCTAATTTCTCTTTCCTTATCGTCTCTGCAGTCTAGTCCCACACCTCTGGGATGTATCAGAGCAGTTAAACTAATGGGAAGGACCCGCACAATCAGCCTGAAGCACTGCCGATCTGAAACGAGCGTCCCCCGCCGCCTGGACATCCAGGCAAAAATGCTCAGAGAAAGTATGCTGCCCTACAGATCTCCACCGGCGGAACTAAACTATACTCTGCCCAAGGCTGCCTGAGCCCTCGTGGAATGTGCCTGCAACCCCGCCGGCACTGTTTTACCCTTCCAGATGTATGCCGAGATAATTGCCGCCCTGATCCATCTGGAAATGGAGGCTTTAGCTGCTGCCTCACTTTTGCACGGCCCGCCAAACTGAACAATGCCCTTTTCACATACCTTCGCAGGACTTTTTTTACCATCCAGGTGGCACAGCTGTGGTGTGACAGGGCCCATATCTGCTTTTGCCCACATCCGCGCTCATCAGAGCCGGTAAGGAAACTGCCTGATTTACATGAAATACTGACACCACCTTGGGCAAAAATGAAGGTACAGGGCACAAGACCACTTTCTCTTTGGAGAACGAGAGGAATGGCTCCTGGCATGACGGGGTCCAAAGCTCCGAAATCCTGTGTACAGAGCAAATCGCCACCAGGAATACTATTTTCAGAGTCAAATCCTTCAGAGAAGCTCGACTCAATGGCTCAAAGGGTTTCCCAGACAGCACCAGATCGAGATCCCAAGGCGGTACCACCGCTCTCTTCAGCAGACGGAGGTGGGTTACTGCCTCTAGAAAGCTTAGCATGTCTGGGTATGTACCCAATGGCCACCCCATGGACTTTCCCGTGATAACCGGAAATCGCTGCCAGTTGCACCCTCAAGGAACTGGCGGCTAAACCCTTATCAAAACCGGATTGCAAGAACACCAAGATGTCTGGGACGGAGGCAGTGGAAGGGCACGCCTGCCTCTCTCCGCACCAAGATTCAAAGATGCGCCCTATGCAGATGCATGCCAGGGTCTGGGCCGGTAGCAAAGTCGCTATCACTGAGCCCGAATATCCTTTCTTCTTAAATCTCACCCTTTTAAGAGCCATGCTGTAAGCGAGAATTGATCCACCTGGGGCATGTGAAGCAGCCCCTGTGTCAAGAGGTCCTTCCGAACCGGAAGCCACCCCAGTCAATCTGCCAGTATCCAAATCAGCATACCACGGGCACCTCGGACAGTCCGGTGCCACCAAAATTACTAATCTCTGGTGCTCCTCTATCCGCTGCACTAACCGACCTATGAGTGTCCACAGGGGAAAAAGAGAAGACCCTCTTCGGGCCACTGCTGAATTACAGCATCCAGGCCCTCGGACATCCTTTCTTCTGCTAAAAAACCAGCAGGTCTTGGCACACTCGAACATTGCCATTAGGTACATGACTGGTGTACCCCAAAGATGGACCACCTGCTCGAACACCACCTGATTGAGCTGCTACTCTCTGGGGGTCCATGCACACTCGACTGAGGTAGTCTGCCATCACACTGTCGACTCCCACTATGTGCACCGCCGATAATGCCTAGAGACGAACCTCTGCCCATCTGAACAGCCTTTCGGCCTCGTCCTCCAAGGCTGCACTGCCTGTGCCTCCCTGCCGGTTGATGTAGGCCACTGTGGTCGCATTGTCCGAGAGGACTTGGACCACCTTCCCCTGCAACCATGGCTCAAAACTTTCTAGCGCCAAGGTCACCGCTCGCACCTCGAGCTTGTTGATTGTACTGTAGGCCGCCTTTTTCTTCGGGTAGAAGGACTTTTTCCCCAAGGCCTTCGGGCAGGAAAGATCAGCAGTCTTTCTCGAAAGCCTATTCATGATCTGTTCAGTCTCCAACTCTGCAGCCTTCTCCTTCATGGGTTTGACGAAGAGCTTCTCTCCTTGACATGGGACATCGACCAACTTGTCCTGAACCCATTGCTACAAGTCCGACTTGTAGGCGGTGGGCACCAATGCGCACTGCAGCCATTCTAGAAATGGACTCAAAGCCATCGTAGGCTATACGAGTCACGTATTTGGAGCATTCCTTGATTGTAGCTATTAGGCTCCAGAAGCAATGAAAATGGTCTCCATATAAGCCAGCCAAGAACTCGGAAAGCTCCTCACCAGGTCTCTCAAGTATATGCTCATGTATAGCTGGTACGTTTGGATACGGACCAAGACCATAAAGCCCTGGTAACATTTCCTGCCCAGCCCATTCATGATACAAGCCTCCCTACCAGGGAGCACCGAGGTGTGCGTCTTGCTACTCTTAATACAGCGAATGGCCGATTCCACAACCATGGAGTTGTGAGGCAGCTGTGTTTTCTCAAAGCCTGGGCTCTTGCAGACTCAATACATGGAATAGAGACGCCTGCTCACAATTGGCACCATAACCAGGGTCTCTCGCATCACCAGTAGTAATCTTTCCAGGATTGGGTGCACCGGGATGGTGATGGCCTTCTTTGGGGAAGTTGGATAATCTCTAGCTCCTCTGCCTGAGGTGGTTCCTCTATCTCAATGATGAAGAGTAAAACCTTCCCCATGTCCCTGATGAGCTCCAAAAAGGAAAAGTCCTCGTGAGGGGATCTCCTGCACTCATATGGAGGAAAGGGATCCGAGGGAACATCCTGGGGATTCCTCCTCTGTCTCCCACTCAGAGTTCGAGTTAGACAGGAATTCAAACTATCGATGGGAATGGGAACTGCATCAATATCCCAGCAGTGGAGTCGAGAGTGACCTCTGTTCCCTGTCGTCTGAGCCCATAGAACTTGGAGGGAAGATCCGCTGCACCAGGTGGGACCGAGAACTGTCCCGGGAACCGGAGGGGACAACATGTTTTAAGAGAATCAGCTGGATCTCCACTGGCAAGACACACACAGTGGATGGTGTGGCTACCGGCCTCAAGGAACTGCAAGTTCCTGGTTCCACAGCTGCTGCTGCCAGCGCCGCATTCTTCAGTGCTGATGCCGGTTCCTTTGGCAGGCACTCCTCGCTGGTAACAGGCTTGGGAGTCCCGCACTGGCCCTCCGAGGTCAGGGGAGGCACTTCTTCTCACTGGGCAGCTTTGAAGGCCGCTCTCGGCCTTTGCCCTCAGAGTCGCGTCGAGGGCTTCAACGGCGACACCCATGGGTCTTCACCCTGGACTCGGCGTCACTCTTTGATGACTGGGACACAGTGTGTTCCTTTTGGGGATGCTCTCCTTTGAGGGAAAGTATCTGTTCCAGAACCCTGTGACCTCAGAGCTCTGAAAGGGCCTGGTCACCATTCATGGCCAAGACATTGACGGTGTCCTTTGAGGACATTGTTTCCGATGTCAATGACGAAGTCTTGGAGCTGAACAGAAATTCCCACTGCTTTTCACAGTTCTTTAGCCCCTTGAGCATCATCTGTAAGCAGAGAGGCATGTAGAAGGCTCGTGGTCGGGCCCAAGGTACTGAAGGCACTAGTTATGGCGGTCTGTGATAGAAATGCTCTGGCCACATCTAGCGCACTTCTTAAAGCCACTGGTTGGGGTGGACATGTCAGGGAAGACAGCTTCTGTCAGGTCAAAATACTCCAATGCCCCGACTAAGAGTGCGAGAAAAAACCCCTGTGCTGAAAAAAAGAAAAAAGACATGAATAAGCTGAAAAAACCCGCATGCTGAAAATAAGAAAAAAAGACATGAATAAGCCAAAAAAAAAACCACAGGGCTGAGGCAGCGACGATACCGGCAGACACAGGAAGGCAAATTGAAGAAAAAAGAAGTACCGAGCAGCAAAAACGACCGACAAGGTAAAAAACTTTTCTTTGGGATACAGATGGATGTCTGGAGGGCTCTGTGAAAAAAAGAAGACTGAGGTAAAATGTCTCCATTCGGGTGGGAAGGCAATCATGCATGCGTGCTGGATCTCCCAAAGGCTTTCTGTGAAAGCTGGGGGGAGGGTTCCCATGCGAGGGCTCCGTCAGTGATGTCAACCATAAGTGAGGACTGACTTGCTGCTCGGTCCCAGAGAAAAAAGGTTTGGACAAGTTCCTGGAGGAAAAGTCCATAAACCATTATTAAAGAGGACTAGGAAAATCTACTGCTTACTCTTGGGCTAAGCAACATGGAATCTGTATATCTTTTGGGAACCTGACAGGTACTTGCAATCTGGATTGGCCGCTGTTGGAAAAAGGATACTGGGCTTGATGGACCTTTGGTCTGACTCAGTATGGCATTTCTTATGTTCTTACGATATCTCTGAAAGGGGTGCAAGTTCACCCTGGTCCAAGGAACCAGTTCCAGGGCCATGGACTTGGAGTATGAGGTAATCCCAGGCCTAGGAAGAGATGACTGAGCACAAAACTCCTTGAGTTGGCGCTGCAGCTTGAGTGACCTCTCTGGTACTAAATCGGGCCCTGAGGTACTCCAAGTCCTGGGAAGGCATCGGGCTGCTCTTGGGATCGTGTATCACCAACTCTAGACTTTCTATCCAGTGAATCACCAGGGCTGTGTTGTCCCTAGATTTCTTCAGAGAACTTACTGAATCAGCCAATCAGGGGGTCCACAACTAGGCACTCACACTCATAGGGAACACAGCACAGCAAAAAGAGGCAAGGTTAAAAAAAAAAAGGCTCAACCCTTTGGTGGGTGAAAAGGTGAAATTAGACTTACCTGCTAATTGTTGTTCCTTAAGGAACTCCAGGTTAGTCCTGAACCTTTGGGTCTTGCTCCTCCTCCAGCAGCTTGGAGACTGAGAAACGTCATCCTTTTTTAAGGACACCGGTATATGTACACAGGATCCGCCTCCTGACTTCAGTAACCTATTGACAAAGCAGACTCACCAAAGCAACAATTAAGTAGTACATCTACTAACAATCCTCACGTAACCTAACGGATAACTGTAAGAACTGGGCAGAACACCCTTAAAAAATTCTTCGTGTTCTCCCTAACTATTACTTAACGCTTGTAACATGCTGAGATCCCCATTTTCTGACATGATAGATATAAAGAGCCTCTACAAACACCCTTGAAGAATCCCACCCCTTATGGAGTATATCCGGTACTACCACTCGGGCCGCTTACCTGTTACACATCAGTTGCTTCAGGCAATAGTCACAGTAACGACTCGGGAGGGATACAGGACTAGCCTGGAGTTCCTTAAGGAACAACAATTAGCAGGTAAGTCTAATTTCACCTTCCTGAGCGTCCCTCCAGGTTAGTCCTGAACCTTTGGGGATGTAACAGAGCAGTGCAAAAAGTCAACGGGGGGGACCTGCTAGACCAGCCTGAAGAACTGCTGATCCAAAACAGGCATCCCTCTCTGCCTGCAAGTCCAGACGGTAATGTCGGATAAAGGAATGCAAAGACGACCAAGTAGCTGCCTTACAAATTTCCGCTGCCGGCACCAAACTACATTCGCCCATGACGTAGCTTGTGCTCTAGTCGAATGAGCTCGTAAGCCATCCGGAACCGCTTTCCCTTTTAAAATATATGCGGACGCAATTGCTTCTTTAAGCCATCCAACAATGGATGCCTTTGTCGCTGCCTGTCCCTTCCTTGGACCTCCAAACAAAACAAACAATCTATCCGAACTATGGAAAGAAGCAGTAGCCTTCAAATAGCGCTTCAGGGCTCTTTGAACATCCAACCTATGTAACTTCTTCGGAACTGTACCCGCACTGCCTTCCTCAAATACCGGCAGCGATACTATCTGCTTTACATGAAATGGCGATACCACCTTAGGCAAAAAAGATGGCACCGTCCTCAATACCACCTTTGAATCACTAAAAACCAGAAAAGGTTCCCTACAGGACAACGCATGCAACTCAGATATTCTCCTGGCCGAAGAAATAGCCACCAGAAACACCACCTTCAAAGTAAGATCCTTCAACGACGCTCTCGACAAAGGCTCAAAAGGCGCTCGCACCAAAGCTTCCAGAACTAAATGTAAGTCCCACGTCGGAACCAGTTGCCTACACGGTGGACGCAACAGCGCGACCGCCCTCAAAAAACGCTTTACATCTGGATGCCCTTCTAGCACCTCGCCGCCTATCTTACCTCTGTAACAGGACAGAGCTGCCAACTGCACCCTCAGAGTAGCAGCCACCAATCCCTTCTCATATCCTTCCTGAAAAAACGCCAGTACCTGAGGAATCGAAGCTTTTAAGGCCGCAACCTTGTCTACACACCAAGCTTCGAACACACGCCAAACACGAATATACGCTAAGGAAGTCGATCTCTTCCGAGCTTTCAACAAAGTGGCTACCACAGCCACCGAATAACCTCTCGCTAACAAACTTGCCCTTTCAATAGCCAAGCCGTAAACGAGAATCAATCTACCTGAGGCATCAGCAGAGGTCCCTGGGTTAACAGGTCCCTTCGAACCGGTAGCCTCCATGGCCTGTCCCCCAGGAGCCTCATCAGATCTGCATACCACGGTCGTCTTGGCCAATCCGGTGCAATTAAAATCACTCGTCCTCTGTGAAGTTCTACACGCTGCAACACTCGACCTATTAACACCCATGGTGGAAACACGTACAGTAGTCGGTCCTTCGGCCAAGGCTGAATTAATGCATCCAGGCCTTCTGACATCTTTTCCCGTCTTCTGCTGAAGAATCGACTGGCCTTTGCAGATTGAAAGGTCGCCATGAGATCCATGACCGGCGGGCCCCACCGACACACCACCATTTCGAACACCTGCGGATGTAGAGCCCACTCCCCCGGCTCTACTCTTACCCGACTCAGAAAATCGGCCTCTACATTTTCCACCCCTGCGACATGCGCCGCTGACACCACTAATAGATGTACCTCGGCCCACTCGAACAAACGATCGGCCTCGGCTTCCAGCGCCACACTGCTGGTGCCCCCCTGCCTGTTGATATAGGCCACCGTCGTCGCATTGTCGGAAAACACCCTCATGGCTTTTCCGTGAAGGCACCCACGAAAAGCTGTTAGCGCCAGAACAACCGCTCGCAACTCTAACCTGTTGATCGACCAAGCTTTTTCTCGAGGAGACCACAAACCTTGTGAGTACCTTCCTTGGACATGAGCTCCCCAACCTGAAAGGCTGGCATCCGTCGTCAGGGTGATCCAATCAGGCGCCTCTAAGGGCATTCCTTTCTCCTGATTCTCTGTCCTTAACCACCATAGGAGAGCGAGACACGTCTCCTGCCGACAGGGTAATACCTGAGACAGACTGTCGTTCTGGTGCGACCAACGTCTGAGTAAGGCTCTTTGCAAGGGTCTCATGTGCGCTCTTGCCCACGGCACTACCTCGAGAGTCGCTGCCATGGTCCCTAACACCTGCAGGTAGTGCCAGACCATGGGGTGTCTGTTGCGGCAAAAACTGCGGACCAGCCACCGCAGACCTTGCGCCCGTTTCTGCGGCAGAAACACCTTTACAACACTCGTATCGAACCGAGCCCCTAGGTACTCCAGCGTTTGCGAGGGAATCAACTGCTCTTGGAGACACTGACTACCCAACCGAGCCTTTCCAAGAACGCCACCACTCTGAGTGTGGCCGCCTCGCTCTCCGCTTTGGATTTCGCCCGAATTAACCAATCACCCAGGTAGGGATGAACCAGGACCCCATCTTTTCTTAATGCCGTCGCCACTACCACCATCACCTTGGTGAAGGTTCGTGGCGCCGTTGCTAGACCAAACAGTAATGCCTGGAATTGAAAATGACCCATCGGTACCGCGAATCTTAAAAACCTCTGATGATCCCGACGAATGGGAATGTGCAAATAAGCTTCTGACAAATCGAGGGACGTAAGAAACTCGCCTTTGCGCACCGCTACTATTACAGATCTTAACGTCTCCATCCGAAAATGAGACACCTTTAAACAGCGATTTACCCGCTTGAGATCCAAAATTGGCCGATAGGTGCCTTCTTTCTTTGGCACCACGAAATAAATGGAGTATCGACCGCAGCCGCATTGGTCTGACGGCACCGGTACCACCGCCTTGAGGGAGAGCAGAAGGTTTAAGGTCTCCTGTACCGCTGCGTATTTGGCCTGTGCTTTGCACGTGGATTGCACAAAAGAATCGGTCACTGAACGCTGAAGCTCCAAGGCATAACCTTCGCGGATAACTTCCAGCACCCACTGATCGGTCGTGTCTGGGCCCAGGAAGGATAAAAATTCCACAGGCGACCCCCTATTGGTACCTGCCCCACCTGGACCTCTCTGGCTTCATTGTGACTTCTGCAGATTGGAGGAAGAAGAGGCCGCAAATCCTCTTCCTGCTCCTCTGAAACCTCGAAATCCCTGACTACGATAGGGAAATCTTCCTCTCTGCATTTGACCAAACCTTGGGGAACGAAAATGACGAAAATCTCTCTGTTGTCCCTAGCCATTGGCACTGAGCGATTTTGCTTCTGCCTATCCTCTGATAACCTACCGCCTTTGGATTCTCCCAAATCCTTCACAAGCTTTTCCAGATCTTCGCCAAACAGAAGTTTCCCCCTGAACAAGAGCTTACTTAACCTTGACTTAGACGAGCCATCCGCTGTCCAATTGCGTAACCACAGATACCGCCTGGCCGCTACTGCCAATGCCAAACTATTCGACAACCCGCGAACCAGATCATACTGAATGTCGGCTAAGTAAGCCGCCCCCATATCTATCCTGGCAGCTTCGGTGGCCAAATCTCCCACCTGTCCTGCCTGAAGACCCTGAGCCCAATGCAGGCAAGCTCTGGCTACCCAAGCTCCACAAATGGATGCTTGCAGGGACAGCGCATTAACATCAAAAACCTGTTTTAACAAGGTATCCAATTTTCTGTCCTGCGCATCCTTCAGCGCTGCAGTCCCTTCAACTGGAATGGTAGTTTTCCTGGTAAGTGCCGAAACTGTGGCATCCACCTTAGGAGACTTAAACAACTCATGATCCTGTTCCACTAATGGGTAGAGCCGAGACATCACTCTGGACCCCTTCAGCCCAGCCTCCGGCATATGCCATTCTCCTTGTATCATCTCCTTAATCACCCTATGCACAGGAAAAGCCTTCTGTGACCTACGAAAGGCCTGTAACAAAGGGTCTTCTAACGTTGCATCTTCTGCCGGCCCTATTGCTGGCATATTAAGTGCCTTAAGCGTTTCAGATATTAGCGCTGGTAACTCATCTCTCCTGAAAATTCGAACCACTTGCGCCTGATCTTCCTGCTCTGCAATCTCTCCTTCTTCTAAGTCCTGTTCCAACTCCAAATCCTGCTCTAGCTCCTCTGAATCAACGCCCTCTGAAGTAACGGACTGACCCTTCTCGGTCCTTGCTCTCTTCGCGGGGATTCCTGAGCCTGCCACGCTCAGAGGTGTCCCCGGCCGCTTTTCCCCCCGTTCCCCCTCTGTGGCACCTGAGGTGGCTGTCATCTGCGCTCCCCTGAACGCTTGTTGTATCAAAGAGACGAATTGCGGTGAAAAAATCGCCGCCAAGTCCCCTGGGACTTGTACCTGCGGCGCCTGACCACCCGGACTGGATGACGGTCCCGCCACTGGTTCCAGAAGGGGATCAACGAAAGACTTTGGCTCAGAGGTCCGAAGTGCCCCCCTTTGGGTTTTCCACCCCTTTTTCAAGCCCTTGCTCCATGGAAACTGTCTCCCTAAAACAGGTTCGACAAACTCCTGTTTCGGATACCGCGCCCCTTCTGGAACCACAAAGTAAACAGAGTGGTCTAGAAGGCATACTGCTTGCAGAGGAACTTAGGGTACAACTCCTAATTCTGTCCCTGAGCAACCTCCTCCAACCTTCATCACACAGAATTTGAGAACGTTGCTGCTTTCCTTTTTTTTTTTAACATTGGGGGTACTCCCAGCACCTTCCCCACCCTTTACCCAAAAACTAATTTTGAAAACGAGGCTTCCCTCGGCCAAAAACAAAGCCGCTAAAGAACTGCTTCTCCCCCAAATGGAGTTTCCCGCGCGCGTGCTCCCCACAAGGCACGGCCTACCACGATCACCACACGCTCCTCCTCTGCCCCAATGCAAAATGAGACGTCTCGACGACCCCGGCCCTCCTTACCTTGCCGCTGAGGCTTAAAGTCGTGGCTATTCACCCTCCCCGCGCTCAGCCGGGATCGCGGCTTCAGCGCTAGGGGAGAGGACAGGACTACATCACAGCTGGTCGAGCTGCCTGCCAAGTCCAGGTAACCTCCTGCTGTTACTTTGCCGGTTCCTCACCCATAACAGTGAGATCGGGAACCGGACTCCTGCTCTCCTCCCCAAAAAATTCCTTTGTAGTGGAAAGCTGCCCGAGAAGGCCCGGGAGGAGGGGGGGGGGGGGTAATTTGAAAATAAGCAGCTCAGCACAGCTTCTCGTTTTAAAAACCAAAACTCCTCTTCTCTAGCCTAAAGCCCTGGTACAAATTCCCAAACAAAAAACTTTAAACCTTAAACAAATTCTAACACTTGCTGCTTAATTGCTCCTCTTAGTGAGCCCCTATCTCTGGGCTCACCAGCCCTCCAGCTGCTTGGAGACTGAGATAACTGAAGTCAGGAGGCCGGATCCTATGTACATATACCGGTGTCATCAAAAAAGGATGATGTTTCTCAGTCTCCAAGCTGCTGAAGGAGGAGCAAGACCCAAAGGTTCAGGACTAGCCTGGAGGGATGCTAAGGAATACAGTTTTATTATAAATATCCCTACACTGGCATTGTTTTGGCAGAACACCTTTTCAGGGGTGTGAAACCTTCAACAAAGAACAGATGTAAATAAACATTAGAAAGTTAAAAATAAAAATAAAAAGCATTAACCAAAACATAAGTAAAATTATATGTCATATAAAGGAATAACAGTGTGTCATAACAAATAAGGCAGAACCAAAAAGCAAAAGAGTGGCAGGTTCACACACAACACCTTTATTATACAATCAATAGGTGGCCTAAACCCAACACAGGACCGTGTTTCGTGTTGTACTTCGTCAGGGGTTGTCAGGGCACACTAAAAAACATTTAAAAACATAAATAAATAAATAAACATAATAATTAAAAACAATTAGAACAAGTATATAAAACCAGGCTAAAACATCATAATATACTGTAAAACTGTGCAATCATCAAGAGACAGGATTGATGATTGCACATAAGAGGAATGTCAATCTTCGGGACCTTTTGGTTACGTCGGCTTTTACAGAGAAGAGACCTCTTTCGGTTCACAAAGGCCAATATCAGTGTGGACATTGTTCAATATGTGTACACGCGTTGCCGGTTCGGAAGGTTTTTACACACCCCACTACAAATAAAAAGTTTTTTATTCATGATTTTTCTAACTGTGAGACTGCAAATGTTATTTACATTATTATGTGTCCATGTAAGAAGTTATACATTGGTAACACTATGCGTAGTATACGTGTTAGAATAGTGGAGCATAAAAGTTGTATTAGGAGAAGACTGGAAGATAAACCATTAGCCCAACATTGGTTAGATAATGATCATAAAATATCAGACTTACGGTTTTTTGTAATTAAAAAAGTGATACCCAATTAGAGAGGTGGAGACAACGATAGGACAATGTTACGAATGGAACAGAAATACATTTTTTTGATGGACACCATATCCCTGAAGGGATTGAATTTAGAGAGGGACCTGTCTGTTTTCCTCTAAGGCCCCCTTTCTATGAACATCTCTTTTCTCCTCCTTTGTTTTTATATGGTTTATTAGTTTGTTTTAGTGGCTTTTATAGTTTTGGTTTGGCGGCAGTTCTTTTTGTACATTCCCTCTTTTTGATTTTATATTCCCTTTTTCCTCTATACTTTCTTTGAGCATGGCATAAGACAGCCTATGGATTCATTGTTTTATGGTGTAATTTGTACTGTTTTTTAACCCTTTTTTACAATTGACGTTTGGTTATAATGCTCTCTTTTGCGCTGATATTGTAGCATGGCACAGTGCTATACATTTGCGTCCTGTTTTCTTAATAGCAGTTTTTGTTTTTATTTGCTCACTGAGTCCAGGTGGTACTATGCCCGCTAAAATTGCTTCTCATATGCAGTTGTTTTTAATGAGATCGCACTGTCATGTACATGCAATTTTTACTTGCAATGTCAGCATATTTTACTACAAGTCTCTTCATTGTCTTTTTTTTTTTTCAAAACTTTATTTAGAACCATCAACAGTAAACAACAGGTACATAGCACACAGAAAATCACCACTCTCTGGGGTTAGCTCTTATCCCCAGGAGCCATACCCATTGACGGTTACATGGATTTTTCAAAGTGTAATAACCCACGCCCCCTTCCCCCGCCCCCTCCCCTCCCCCCCACCCCCCTCCCCCCCCATACATGTCAAAGCCACACAGGACCATCTGGAGGTTCCGCCTGTCCCCCGAATAACAAAACAATAGATAAGGGTGTTAACAACCCAACTGCAAGACTGTATTACGAGTCCGGGCACTCAGATTTTGAATGTATGGGTCCCAAATTAGCAAGAAGGCGGACCATCGCTGGACGTGGCCCCGGGCAGCCCTACACTCCAGAAGCATAAGCTGATGGAAAGAGTTCCGCCACTCCCAAAAAGAGGGAGGGCGGGTCTCCCTCCATCGCCTCAACAGAGGTCCCTTACCCACCAGACATGCCTTACGCACCAGCCAGCGACCCCACTTCCCCCTCGGAGAGGCAAGGGCCAGAACATCCAAGACCACCAAGGCTGCATCCCACTGAATAGGTTGTCCCAGCAGATCGGCCATGTACAGGGCAATCCTCCGCCAATAAGGGCGAAGCCTGCGGCAGCCCCACCACATATGTAACAAGGTCGCCATGGGCGCCGCACACCGCGGACAACCGCCATCCACAGTCAGGTGGCAACGAAGGGCCCTCCGCGGTGAGAAGTGGATCCTGGTAAGACATTTAAATTGTATTTCCCGCCAACGAGCCCCCTCCACCAGGCTCACCGCGCGCCGTAGGGCCGCCAAAATAGTGCCCCGGGGGATTTCCTGCCCCATTTCTGCCCCCCAAGCCTGTTCTACTCTGCAGTAGTCTGGGCGCTGGCGAAGCTGCTCCAACCGGAGGTGAAAACCCCGGATCGACGGTCGTGTCGAATCATCCAGGCCAAAAAACCCCATAAGCTGGACCGAGCGATCGCCATGTAACTCCTCTCCTGGGAGGGAGGCCACATAATGGGCCACCTGCATATATGCAAAGAAATGATGAGGCCGCAAGTCGAACTCGCGGGAGAGCACAGAAAAGGGTTTGATCCTCCCGGACAGGTCTACCACGTTCCCCACACTATGGGCACCTTTCTCCCCCCAAAACGAAAGGCCGCGGTCTCCGTCCCCGGGGGGTAAAGTTGGCATTGCCCCGAAGGGGCAGCCAACTTGATGCCTTCCAATTACGGCCCCAATAGGTGTTCAACTGCCGCCAGGTCTTACGGACCGGGAGCAGCAACACACTCTCAGCTAAGTGGGTGGCCCACTGGCTGATCTCCAGGTGCAAGAGGGCCCGCAAAGAGTGGGGCGCCACATATTCCTCCTCCAAGGCCGTGGGTGTATAAAAGTCAGTGCCACCTAGCCAGTCCCCCAAATGGCGCGCCTGGGCAGGCCAAAGCATAAGCTCCGAGATCCGGGAGCCCCCACCCCCATTGCGCATCCTCCCCACCAGCCAACTGTAGGGGACACGAGCTCTCGCCCCCCAAGAGGAGGCCCCGAAATTCCACCTCAAAAAGCCGGGCATCCCTCCGGAGGAGCCAAACAGGGAGGGTCTGCAACCAGTACAGGATCCGGGGCAAGAGCACCAGTTTAATCGCCGCAATCCTTCCCAATAGGGACAAGGGGAGAGGCTGCCAGGCCTGCACCTGGGCTCGCACCTTGGTCAGCATTCGCTGCAGGTTGCACCTATACAATCGTCCTGGATGGCAAGGCAATACAATCCCCAAGTATACAAATTGATCCCCGGCCCATCGAAGAGGGAAGCCCCCCGGCCAACTACCCCGAAGGCTCCCCAACACGTCCATGGCCTCAGATTTGTCCCTGTTAATACGTAGCCCCGCAAATTGTCCAAAGGTTCGGAGCTCGTCTAAAAGAAGCGGCAAGGAGTCTGTTGGCGAAAGTAAATGTACCAACAGGTCATCTGCAAAGGCAGATATCTTAAATTCATGAGCGCCCATTCTCACCCCCCTTATGGAAACGCATACCCGCCACTCTCCGCAGGAGAGGATCCAACGACAGGACAAAAAGGAGAGGAGAGAGGGGGCAGCCCTGAGGGTCCCCCTTTGCAAAGTAAACCTCTCTGATACCACCCCATTACAAAGTATCGCCGCCGTCGGAGCGGCATACAGGCTCGCAACCATACTACAAAATAAAGGCCCGAGACCATAGCGTGGAAGGATGTACTGCAAATATTGCCAATCCACCCGATCGAAGGCCTTTTCCGCATCAAAACTAACAAGCAGTGAGGGCAACTGTCTATGCTGGACCCACTCCAGGGACGCCACAATTTTGCGCAGATTGCGAACTGCGTATCGCCCCTTCACGAACCCAACCTGACAATCATGCACCAACAGCCCCAGAAACTCCGCCAGGCGGTCTGCCAAAACCTTGGCCATCAATTTAAGGTCAAAATTGAGTAGTGAGATAGGACGATACGAAGTCGCGGAGAGGGGATCCTTCGCCGGTTTAGGAATAAGGACAATATGGGCGTGGTTAGCTCCCCAGCGAAAGTATCCCTGCTGTGCCCTCTGATTATGCACGGCAGCCAGCGTTGGGGAGATCAAATCGTTAAGGATTTTGTAAAATTCCGCACCAAGCCCGTCGGATCCTGGGGATTTATAACAGCTGGCCTTGGAAATAGCCCCCTGCAGCTCAGCCACCGTTATCGGCTGCTCCAACTGCGCTCTTTGCTCCGCGGTCAAGCGCGGTAAACTCCAAAGCCCCCACATACTCCTCCATCTGCGTATGGGAAGGCGACTCCGCAGTATAAAGGGTCTGGAAAAAGGAACGAAAAACCCGCACAATCTCCGAGTTCTCCCGGTGTAACACCCCGTAATCATCCCGCAAACCCGGCACCAGTTTGGAGCCCCTAGGTCCCCGGAGGCATCTGGCCAAGAGTTTCCCGGGCTTATCCCATAACGGTAAAGTTGGTACCGGTAGTATAACACAGATTTCTTTGCCCGCTGGTGCAGAAGTTCATTTAATTCCATTTGAGAGTCCCACAGCTGCTTTTTAAGCCCTGCAGTCGGGTTTTGAGCCCCTTGCCGCCGTAATCGCGTCACCAACTTCTCTAAACCAATAATACGTTCGGCCCTCAGTCTTCTCTTCCGGGCAAGGAACCCTATTATGTCCCCCCGCAGAACCACCTTTGCAGTTTCCCAGAGCAGTTCGGGGTCATCCTGGTGACCCCTATGATCAGCTTCAAATTCCTGCCAGCGTTGTTGAAGAAAGGAGCGAAATTGCGCGTCCCTATATAGTTCGAGCGGGAATCGCCACGTCGGGGGGCGGGGAGAGGTCCCAGTCCAATGGACGTCGAGCCAAACGAAAGCATGGTCAGATATCTCCATAGGCCCTATCTGCGCATCCGCCACTTTAACGAACAGGCCTGTAGAAATCAACAGGTAATCTATACGGGCACTAGTGCCATGAGCCCGGGATATATGCGTGTAATCCCGTTCGGTCGGGTGAAGCAGCCGCCAGGGGTCCACCAAGCCCAGTCGAGAGCATAAACGTCGCAGGGCCCGAAACCGTCGCAGTTCTGTCTCTCTGCTCCCCCCCCTTGGAAGTGTCAAGGTCAACATCCATGACCCATTAAAGTCCCCCCCCCAAA
Organism: Ichthyophis bannanicus; assembly: GCA_033557465.1. Classification (NCBI taxonomy): domain Eukaryota; kingdom Metazoa; phylum Chordata; class Amphibia; order Gymnophiona; family Ichthyophiidae; genus Ichthyophis; species Ichthyophis bannanicus. The sequence continues at coordinate 155,925,312 of CM066032.1, read as the reverse complement.
ATCAGGGGGGGACTCCGGCAATGTCTCGATCTTGGAGGCAAAGCGGGCAAAGAGGGGCAAGTCAAGTACATTTGGACAATACAGGTTGCCCAGGATAACAGGCCTCCCCTCAAGGACTCCCTGCACCAAGACAAATCTGCCAGTCGGGTCTACAAAATCCCGGACAACCTCCAGCCTCACCCGTTTATGAATCAGGAAGACTACTCCCCCCTTCTTCCCCTGAGCTGGAGCCCCCCAGACCTGTCCCACCCACTCCCGGCATAATTTTCGGTGTTCTTCAGCAGTCTGGTGGGTTTCCTGGAGCATTGCGATGTCCGCCTTCTGCCGTGCCAGAGCCTGGAGGACCTTAGCCCGTTTAATGGGGCTGCCCAGACCACATACATTCCAAGAAATTATCTTAAGCGGCATGTAATACAAAAGTAGGCTTATTATAATACAGCATAAACCATACCTTTTCTGAGGAAGGGACCCCCCCAGCCTGAGGTCCTCCCCTCTTCTTCACCAGGAAATTCCCTCCCGTCGTCCACCCCTCCATTAGTCCCTGAAAATACTGCTCACCTCCTACACCCCCTCCCCCTTCCTCCCTCCCCTGCCCACCCTTCCCCACCCCCCACCCTCCCATCCCTTCACCCCCCTCCCACCCACCCCTCCCTCCCCCTCTCCTCCCCCGCTCCCAACCCTCATCCCATCTACCATCCTCCTCCCCTTCTCTAAGTATTCCTAGATGCGTAAGGGACCCCCTCACCCTCCATTATACCAGCCCCGTTACACTCCCCCCCCCACTCGCCCCCCCGGCAAGCCACCCCCAACTATTCGGGCCATTCCTCACCCGCCCCCCACACCTCTGGAACACAGCCAACCCCCACGTAGCAATAGTTTGAGCAGGCCCCATCCTCCACCCACCCCCACCCCAGTTACCATCACCATCACTTTAAAGTCCATAATGGAAACTCTGGGCTTGTTCCGCACTTCGGTAGTCCTCCCCTCCGGACCTCAAGTCTCGGCCGCCACTGCAGCCCTCCGCCGTATCTCTTCCACGTAGGGCGTTGCTGCTGTCGCGGAGTCAAAGGACCGACGGGTCCCCCATGAGTAAAGATCAGCCGGGCAGGGTATTGCACAATAAATTTGATATTATTGTCTATCAGAACCTGGCACAAAGGTCCATACTCTCGTCGCCGCTGGCCCAGAGCCGCTGAGTAATCCTGAACAACACGTAGCCTGGCATTGTCTTTTTGAATAGTCCCTTTCTTTCGCGCGGCCCGTAGGACTGCTTCTTTCTGTTGGAATCGCAGGAACCGTGCTAGAACCACTCTAGGTCGGCCCTCACTGGTTCTCCTAGGCCCGACCCGGTGTGCCCTCTCAATTTGGATTAAAGTGCCCTCGGGGTCGTTCTCCAGAATTTGTTTCACCAGGTCCTCTACGTAGGATTGTAGGTCCCGGTCCTCTATAACTTCCGGAACTCCAAGAAATCTCAGATTATTCCGGCGGGACCTATTTTCAAAGTCGTCTAGCTTGGCCTCCTGCCCCTGGAGTAACTTTTTCATCCGGGCCATCTCCTGTTGCAGCTCCAGCACATGCTCTTCGGACCGCTCTATCCGGTGTTCCGCCTCCTGCAGTCGGCCGCCCAGGGCCTCCACTGAGGTTTGGATGAGGTCCATGCGGCCCCGCAGGTCGTCGAATTGCGCGGACAGCACCCCCGCCACGGCCAGGGAGATTTCGTCCACCATCCCCGCTGCAGCCCTGGCCTCTCCCTTCAGCGGCGAGGACTGTTCCCCCCCCCTTGGCGGTAGGGGGGTCTTCTCCCTCTCCACCCGACGGCCTCCCTTCGCCGCCATCTCCGAGGCCTCTGGTGCGCTCAAGTCCCCCCGAGCGCTGGAGAAAGAGTTTAGGTCTCGGGCCGCTATTCGCTAGAAGAAGGGGGAGGGGAGCCCGTGTCACAGGCGTCGAGGTGCCGGGGGGCAAGGAAGGAGTCCCCAACTCTCGGGTGTCGAATGTAGTGAGCGGTCGCAATCCTCCAAGAGCCAAGGGCAGGGCGCAGGTCACAGGCTCAGGAGTGCTGAGAGGAGGACACAAGTCACCGGCTCGGACTTTTCGGACAGGAGGCTCAGGTCTCAGAAACCGATGTGCCGGGGGGGGGGGGGGGGGCCCAAATAACGGGGCAAAGGCTGTCGCGGGCCGGAGGCGCAGTAGCAACAGGGCATCCGTCGAAGACCAGAGGCAGGGGGGGGGGGGTGCAGCTCGAACTCAGTGTGCCTAAGGCCAGGCTCAGGACCCAGACGTCTGCGTGGTGAAGACTGAGAATTGTATCAGGCCCACGAGCCCTCTAGTGGGTGCTCTGATCTTCTGGTGGGCTGCTCTGCCCTCAAGGAGCTCTGAGAGAGGCTGGAAGGCAAGTGGTGCCCCCGATCCAGGCCCTGCAACAGCCCCCGGTCCCCTCAGCAGCTGCCGCATCGGCCCCACTCGCCGGGCCCAGCTGGTAGATACATGCGGGGGGGGGGGGCAGGATACCGCAGTCCGAGGGCCGCCGCCGCCGCAGAACCCCGCTCCGACCGCCGCTGGAATCACCCCCGCACCACCTCACCTCACTCACACTGCAGCCGCACTCCCCGCGCGGCGTCTGCCGCCGAAATCCAGGCCGCCTCCAAGCATCATCTCTTCGGGGGAGACGGAGGGCTCCGGGGCACCGGCCCCAATAGCGGCTTCTGCGGGGGGGGCCCAGGGGGGGCGAAGAACCCCGAATGCAGCCCCGATCACCGCATAAATCTGTGGTGGAGGGGTGAAGGGGCCCAGAGCCCGAGCAGCATGCGTCTGCTCCGGCTCACCGCATCACCGGAAACCTCTTCATTGTCTTAACCAATTTAGCAAACATTTGGTGTAAATGCAGGACCTTTATTGTAGAACACAAATGCTTTATTCGATGAAATCTTTCTATCTCGATAAGTTTTTAATTCATACTTTATTTGTGTGTTTTTGCACATTTTCACAATCTGTATACTTCCGGGATTGTTGTCCTTTCAAATACGCATGCGTTAGCGTTTTTATGCGTCTTTGTATCTCTGATGTGCAACACGCCTTTGGAGCTGTGCTTTTGGCGGTTTTTTTATTTCAGGTACAAATATTATTTACCTTCTTCTGTTTATGCTCTCTAAGTCTTTTCAGCAACCCTTGGAGTTTACATATTACCTATAGTTTCAATTAGTATTTTTAAAGAGATTTCGGCCCACCGCCGTTTTACATAATTTTGTGTTCAAAAGCCGCTTTCCGATTGAAGTCTTTAGCGATTTGTACGCCGTTGTTTTGAAATCTCTCTCGGAAGTTACTTATTTATTCGTGTTTTCTAGGGCCACTTCGGCTAAATGCCGGCTTGGTGTAAGTTGTTTTCAACGGGTCTGTGCCTAACTTTTTTGCAGATTCTTAGACTGCATTTTTAATAACGATTTTTTAAGTCATCTTTTGTGTTCTCAATAACAAGCCCTTGCTTTTGTTGGTTCTTTTATCCTTTTGTACAAGTAATAATGCTATGTTCACCTTCAGGATAATATGCCTCCCCGTGCTTATCTTATTAAATGATATTCATATGGGAGGTCTTCATTAGAAGTGCTCATTTAATATAATATCTCCCTTCCTCACAACAATGGATATTCTGTTTGACATTGGACACATGTTTTTTAAATCCTTATCTTTATTTTTCAGAAGTATCATTATTCTTTTGCATTAGTGGCTTTGATCACATTTTTATGTGTATCGTGAAGTCCGTTGCCACCACACACCGATAAGGTAATGTCCTCCTCTCTACCTTATCACTCACTCCTGCCTCCAATTGTCCTCCTCATTCCCTTGGTTTCTCCTATAAAGCGTAGTTACTCACCTGTAACAGGTGTTCTCCAGGAGCAGCAGGAATCAGTCCTCACTTATGGGTGACGTCGGCGCCGACGGAGCCCTCGCGGAGCAATTTTCCCCAGCTTTCAAAGAAAGCCTTTGGGAATTGCAGCGCGCATGCGCGGTCCTCTTCCCGCCCAAGGGTGCCATCTTAGCCAGTCAGATGACATAGCTAAAAAAGACAGCATAAAAATTTGCAAAAAACTAAAGCAGATGATTGCAACTCCAAGGGGAGGAGGGAGGGTTGTGAGGACTGATTCCTGCTGCTCCTGGAGAACACCTGTTACAGGTGAGTAACTACGCTTTCTCCAGGACCAAGCAGGAAGTCAGTCCTCACTTATGGGACTCCCAAGCTTAAGGCTACCGGAGACCCTAAGCACAAAAATGAGCTCCCTCTAGCTCAGCAGCACAGAAGGAAAGAATCTTCGCTGAATTATTACCCACCGGTAGCCCACATCCGGGATGGAGGGTAGGAGTTGCTCAGACCTCAAAGAGATTACGGAGGACTGCCTGTCCGAAAGCACTGTCCCTGCGGGACTCCCTCTCGAGACAGTAATGGACCGCAAAAGTCTGGCTCGAAGACCAAGTAGCGGCCCGGCAGATGTCTGCCAGCGGAACAGAGCGGAGGTAAGCCACTGACGTAGCCTTTGCCGGAACGCAATGAGCCGTGACTCGACCTTCCAAGGAGAGTCCGGCTGCCCCATAAGCCCAAGAGATACAGTCCGCAACCCAGATGGACAGAGTACGCTTGGAGACCGGGAGCCCCAATTTATTGGGGTCAAAAGACACAAAAAGCTGAGCAGCTTTACGGTGCTCCCGTGTACGGTCAAGGTAGAAGTTCAATGCCCTTCTACAGTCCAGGGTATGGAGGACCGTTTCAGCTCGGCTGGAGTGTGGTCTGGGAAAGAAGGTTGGAAGTACCACCTCCTGATTGATGTGAAAAGGGGAGACCACTTTTGGAAGAAATTTTGGGTGAGTCCGTAGGACTACCCTATTTTTGTAGAACCGAGTGTAAGGGGGATCAGACACGAGGGCCTGCAATTCACTTACGCGTCTAGCGGAAGTGAGGGCTATCAAGAACAATGTTTTCCAAGAAAGAAAACGGAGAGAACAGGTAGCCATAGGTTCAAAAGGCGGACAGGTGATCCGCTGTAAAAACACATTCAGGTCCCAGTCAGGCGCTGGCGGGCGCAGAGGTGGTTTAAGTAGAAGGAGACCTCGGAGAAACCTCGCTACGAGAGGGTCGTTGGAGAGAGGTCTGCCGTCCACCGGCACATGATGTGCTGAAAGAGCACTGAGGTGAACTTTGACGGAGTTGGACTTAAGTCCCAGATTAGAGAGGTATAGCAAGTACTGCAAGATCACCGACACCGGGCAGGAAAAGGGATCCTGAGACTGTTGGGTACACCAAACGGAAAAACGACGCCATTTAAGGGCGTAGCATTTGCGGGTAGAAAGTCGTCGCGAAGCTAGGACGACCTCCTCCACCTCTGCCGGCAGGAGAAGGGGAGCAAGGACTACCCTCTCAGCAGCCAGGCCATTAGGTTGAGAGACCTGAGGTTGGGGTGTAGCAGAGACCCCTGATCCTGAGTGAGGAGATCCGGTTGTAACCCAGAAGGAATGGATCCTCTACCGCTAATTGCAGCAGGAGTGGAAACCACGGCTGTCTGGGCCAGCGAGGGGCCACCAGGATCATGAAGGCTTTGTCTCGGAGAACCTTGAAAAGAGTCCGAGAGACTAGCGGGATGGGAGGGAAAGCGTACAGAAGGCTCCCCGACCATGAGAGTAGAAAAGCGTCCGCCGCAACTCGAAGGGGGTGTGGCTGACGAGAGCAGAAGCGAGGAAGTTGCCGGTTGAGAGGGCTGGCAAAGAGATCCATCGTGGGGAGGCCCCACTTCAGAAAGAGCTTCTGGACTACCAAGGGATCCAGGCGCCACTCGTGCGGCTGGAGGATCCTGCTGAGTTTGTCCGCCAGGCAATTTTCTTGGCCTGGGAGATAAACTGCCTTGAGAAGAACGCCGTGATTGACGGCCCAAGAGCAGAGCTTCTGCGCTTCCCGACAGAGAAGGAAGGAGCCCGTGCCCCCTGCTTGTTCACGTAGAACATGGCAACTTGATTGTCCGTCTGGACAAGGACGGACTGGTGAGAGGTCAGGTGGGAGAAGGCCTTGAGAGCCAGGCGGATCGCTCTGAGCTCCAGGAAGTTGATCTGCTGAGCAGACTCCCACGTGGCCCAGAGGCCCTGAGTACGTGCCCCTTGGCAATGTGCTCCCCAGCCCAGGAGGGATGCATCTGTCGTCAGCACCCGGGCCGGCTGAGGTGACTGGAAAGGCATGCCGAGTACCAGGTTCGGCCGATGAAGCCACCACTGGAGAGACGAGAACAGCGGCTCGGAGACGCGCACTAGGTCTGCTAGGCCGCCTGTGGCTTGTCGCCACTGCTTGCGGAGACACCATTGAGCAGGCCGCATATTCAGGCGGGCATTGGGGGTCACATGGACGGTGGAAGCCATATGGCCGAGTAGTCTCAGGAAGCGCCTGGCGGAGACCAGGGGCTGGCTGCGAAAACGGTCGGCTAGGTCCATGAGCCGTTGAGCCCTGTCGAGCGGTAGGAACGCTCGGGCCTGAGGAGTGTGCAGCCTTGCGCCGATGAACTCGAGATCCTGTGAGGGGAGCAAAGTGGACTTTGCGAAGTTTATAACAAAGCCCAAGTGCTGCAGAAGAGTCACCGTGCGACGTGTGGCGTTGGTGACCTCCGGAGCGGACGCTGCTCTGATGAGCCAGTCGTCGAGGTACGGGAAGACATAGAGGCCGTGAAGCCGGAGATGGGCCGCCACTACCGCGAGACATTTTGTGAAGACTTGCGGTGCGGAGGACAGGCCAAAGGGTAGTACTCGGTACTGGTAATGATTTCCGGCCACCACAAACCTTAGGTATTGGCGGTGGCTTGGGTGGATGAGGATGTGCGTGTAGGCATCCTTTAGATCCAAGGAGCATAGCCAATCTCCCTGCTGGAGGTAGGGCAGAAGGATTCCAAGGGTAAGCATCTTGAACTTCTCCCGCACGAGGAACTTGTTGAGGTTGCGCAAGTCCAGGATGGGTCTGAGGCCTCCTGTCCGTTTGGGTACTAGAAAGTACCTGGAATAAAAGCCTTGACCTCTCAGGTGGTGGGGCACCGGTTCCACCGCCTGTTCCTGTAGAAGACCTGCTAACTCCTGAAGGAGTAATTCCCTGTGCAGAGGGGGTCGTGGAGGCTCTCCCGGAAAATAGGAGGGAGGGACCTGGTGGAAGTGGAGAAGATAGCCTTCTCTCACGACTTGAAGCACCCAGGCATCTGAGGTGATGCTGGACCACCTGTGGGCGAAGTGAACCAGCCGGCCTCCGGTGCTGGGAGGAACCAGCGGAGGGGGAGAGGCTATGCTTAAGGAGTCAAAAGCCCCCACCCTGCTGAGCAGGGGCTGGTGGTGCAGGCTTGGGGGCTTGCTGCCTACGGGACCCGTTACCCCGTCCCTTGGCCTGCTGGCCCTGTTGGGGAGCTGCAGGGGCCTGATAGTGGGGGTATTGTTTGTAGGCAGCCGCCTTTCTCGGGTAAAAGGACTTCTTTCCCGAGCCCTTCTTTTTCTGGGAAGGGGCGGAGGTCTTCCTAGAAAGCCTAGTCCTGGTGAGAGTCTCCGTCTCGATCTGTGCAGCCTTATCAGCCATGGGCTTGCCAAAGAGGTTCTCGCCTCGGCAGGGGACATCGACCAACTTGTCCTGCACCCAGGGCTCAAGGTCAGACGACTGAAGCCAAGCCTGTCGGCGGGCACCGATGCCGGCTGCGGCCACTCGAGCCGAAGCTTCAAAGCCATCATAGGCTGCTCGGGATATGAATTTTGAGCATTCCTGAATGCCAGAGGACAAGGCCAGGAACCTCCGCAAGGGTTCCTCGGACAAACCAGCGGAGAATCCGGCTAGCTCTTTAGCCAGGTCTCGGAGATACATGCCCATGTATAGCTGGTAAGTCTGGACACGACACGCAAGCATAGAGCCCTGGAAACACTTCTTACCAAGGCCATCCAGGTTACGGGCCTCCCTGCCAGGAGGCACCGAGGAGTGCATCTTCTGGCTCTTAAGACGATGCATGGCCGATTCCACTACCATGGAATGGTGTGGTAGCTGTGCTTTCTGGAAGCCAGGGCTCTTGCGGACTCGATAGATAGAATCGACCCGCTTGCTCAGGACCGGCGAGGAGGCCGGACTCTCCCACATGTGGAAGAGTAGTCGTTCCAGCATGGGAGGAACCGGTACAGTAAAGTGTTCCCTGGCGGGAGAGTCATACTGGAGGGCGTCGAGCTCTTCGGCTCGAGGCTCCTCCTCGGGATCCGCAGGGAAGGCCAAAGCCTTGGCCATATCCCTGACGAAGTCCGAGAACCTGGCATCCTCCGGGGGGGACTGCTTCCGAGGTTCGGACTCAGGTGAGTCCGAGGGGACACACCGAGTCCGAAAAGAATCAGGTGACTCTTCCTCTTCAGACTCCAGGACCGACTCCGCCGAGGACTCGGTGGGGTCGGCCCGGGCAGGGCGCGGCGCCTGCCGCCCCGACGCCGAGGGAGTCGGCGTCGGCGACCTCGGTCCCGAACGGGAGGCCGAGGGTGACCTCGACCGAGGATCGACTCGAGTTCGCATGGACTCGAGGATCGGCTCGGTCTCCGGGGTCGACTTAGACGTCGACGTCCCGGCGGTCGGGGCAGCGGCGCCAGCGAGGCCGGCGAGCAGTGCCCGCTGCTGGTCCATGAAGGCAGACGACAGTCTGCTCTCCAAGGCCGTCAACCTGAGTCCGAGCTCAGGTGACCCAGCAGTCCCCGACTCGGGCCCCGACGGTGTCGGGCCCGACGTCGGCGGTCTCGGAGGCGAGTCCAGGAGGACCACAGGACTTACCCGAGCAGGCAGCTCCGACTCCAGGCGAGGTCGCTTCGAGAGGTGCTCCTTCTCCAAGGACCCGGGACGGCTATCGGGGCTATGCGACCTGGCCCTCGCGGAGCCAGGAGCGTCCACCGACGCCGCCCTCGCGGGTTTCACCTTCCGACGATGGTCCCCGGAGGGAGAACCCCTATCGGAGGAACTCCGGCGACGGTCCGAGCTGGAACCCCTGGACGCGGAGGCCTCCGACGAGGTCCGGGTACGGCTGGGGTCAGCGAAGATCCTATCCCGCTGATGCCGCTGACTTCTCAACGCTTTGGAGGACATTTTGCCGCAGGGCCCACAGATCATTTCTTCATGATCCGGGCCCAGGCAGCGGAGGCAATTGTCGTGTGTGTCAGTTAGTGACATATTTCGGTCACACTGACCACACCGTTTGAAACCACTGGCAGCCATCGGGGGAAAAGGGCCCCGGCGAGGTCAAAGGACCGGGCTGCCAGGGAAAAACCGAAAACGAAACTGACTAAGTCAGAAAAACCGAAAAAGAAGAAGAGGACTCGTGACCGGCGTCGCGAGTCCGGGCGGGAAAAGACCGGCGTCGAACCGAAGGAAAAAAGAGTAAAGTATGAGTAAATATCAACTTTTTCGCGGGGACACGACGGGTACGTCTGTAGGGCTCCGCGGAAAAAAGAAGACTGGCTAAGATGGCACCCTTGGGCGGGAAGAGGACCGCGCATGCGCGCTGCAATTCCCAAAGGCTTTCTTTGAAAGCTGGGGAAAATTGCTCCGCGAGGGCTCCGTCGGCGCCGACGTCACCCATAAGTGAGGACTGACTTCCTGCTTGGTCCTGGAGAAGTATTTTTTATGGTGAACACTTTGATTATTTGTCCTTCTCATTCTCTTGATTTCTTCAGTATGTACTAGTCATATATATTTTATGCTGAATATTTTGATTTTATGTGTTTCCATTCCCTGTATTTTACATACATATTTATTTAATTTATGGGATTCTTTTTTGATCAATTATGTTCATGGTATAGTGGTATTATGTATTTATTAATGTGTTGATTTTCAACTTTTCAGTTTTACAGTATATTATGATGTTTTAGCCTGGTTTTATATACTTGTTCTAATTGTTTTTAATTATTATGTTTATTTATTTATTTATGTTTTTAAATGTTTTTTAGTGTGCCCTGACAACCCCTGACGAAGTACAACACGAAACACGGTCCTGTGTTGGGTTTAGGCCACCTATTGATTGTATAATAAAGGTGTTGTGTGTGAACCTGCCACTCTTTTGCTTTTTGGTTCTGTTCCTGCTGAGTGTGGCTGCTGCTGTTTTCTTGTTGGTTCTTATAACAAATAAGGCAGCCATAAAAAGTAAACTACTTAAAATATAAAACTCCAACATACGTAAGATACTCCAAGTAGAAATAAAAACAATAAAATATTAGCATCAAAGTATGGCACTTAGAGGGACATATTGTTCGAATATTATAGGAAGGTGTCTAAGAAACTTAATGTATATGGAAAATGGTAGGACATCTAGATGGGATGAATTAAACTGTATACTGATGTCAATCATAATGTAAACCCCTTGTATATATACATTAAACACGGAAGACCTAAGGCAGGTGTATAAATTATCACAAAGGCCGGTATAGAGCGTTTCAGAGTTGGATGGAACAAGCAGGCAGAAGAATATTATATTTGTGCGCAAATGCAACGGAAAATAATATGGACAATAGAAAACAAAACAAAACAAAGCCGGGGTGAAGGGGGGGAAGGGAAGGGGAAAGAAGAGGGAATAAATAAAACTTAACTCTGTTGAATTTCTGACTTTGCATAGACAGTACAGAAGCAATGTCAGGAAACATTTGAATGGAATAGGAGATGCTGCAACAAGGAATTTTAACAGAAAGATTTCTTCAAAAGGACCCAAGCAGATTATTATCAGTAATGTAGATACATCTCAAATTAAGGTCACATGAAAGTAGGTTAAAGTGGACATCAATGTCGCTGAAAGACAACTCTATAGAACTACGGGCATAGCGTCTAACACATCGGGCAAAATAAATTGACCAAAATAAATTGGATGCAAGGTCAATAGACATCCATTTTTTTGTCTGTACAAAAATATGATCAAAGGGTTTAAGATAGGAACATGGCACTTTTAAAACAGACCCTGTCTCCGCAGCAGGACTTATTTTATCAACTATTAGGATAAAATAATGACAAAAAATATGAGGGCTTACCCAGTCCATGCAGATGTGCTCTCTAGTGACAGTGTCTAAAACTGAGACTGGATCCCTCCTCCCCCTCCCTGAGAGTACCTGGGTGGTGGTATTTTGCACCACTTGCAATTTCCTTAGTATATACCGTGGTAATTCCACATACAAAATATTACAACATTACAGAATGGTCATCACAAGTACTTGAATTAAGAGTTGCATCATTCCCTCATCCACAAACGGTCACAGTTGCCTCACTATCCGCAATTTACCATAAGCTGTACACACCACATGCGACATTTGGGTATGTAATGCCAGACCAGATCAGCATTCAAACTAACCCCAGATCCTTAATGTCTTTCTGCCATTCTAGCTGAACCCCTCCAGTCACTGGCCCTTCCCTCAAACTTTCTTCATTCAATTCCTCACACAACAGGGTATCAAATCTATGGGTATTCAAAACCAGCTGATTCTTCCTCGATCACTCTAATCCCTCCAAATAAATATTAATGTTCCTGATTACCTCCTTTTCTATCCTGCTCAAAAACCAACACCAACTGAATACTGTCGGCATTAAAAAAAAATCCTTGAAAAACCATAATTCCGTGTAATCCTCCCCACTGGGCTGATAAACAGACTGAACAGGGTCAGGGACAATGCAGATCCCTGTGATACCCCACTTGGCAAATTTTCTAACAAAGGACATCTTATCCTACGATATCTGAAACCATCTCCTACTCAGAAATGAACCAAATCACTCCAAAACTTCCTCTCCCCCAATCTCCAGGTGTCTACACCTCCCCTAACAATATATCCCAAGCTACCAAATCCAATGCCGCAGATAAATCTATAGTAATCACCTTCCCACTATCTTTCGCCCCATATAGCATATCCCAACACTGCTGCTATTAAAGAGTGTCTGTGCCGAAACCACTATAAAATTCTGCTTGCCCCAATCCAACCTATCCCCTCCTCCAAAAATCTATCTAACTACAACATCACTTCCTTCTCCAAAATCTTAGCTAAACACATCAAAGACGATATTGGTCGCAAATTGTCGCAGCGTAACTCATTCCTGCTCTTTGGGATCGGAGTGAACTACCTGAACTAATGATGCAGTCACTAAATCAGTCAACCAATCCAACACTCCCTCTGGGCACTGTCTCAATAGCTGCCTTGGAATTGGATCCAGATGCATCCACGTCAGATGCAGCCGCTGAATTATTCCCTTGACAGGCTCTCGAGTTACCTTCCCAAACACATCCCACATGACCCCTCACCAATCTCACACCATCCCCCCACTCTTCCCTTCCTCCTCTCCCTGCCCAATCCTCAATGTCTCTACTTTCCCTACAAAATAGTCCGCCACCTCACCTTCACCACCACTCCCTCCCTGCCCTTAGTATTCCACCGCAATAACTGTTTGGCAACCCGAAACAATTCCTTCAAACTAAACCCAACAGCTAACACCCTAGCTGAGTACATACTCTGCTTTGCTTCCTGCATTAATCTACGATATTCATTAGCTTTTTTTCCAGCCCTCCCTATCCATCCTATCCCCAGATTGCAGATTTCCTCCACCGCCTTTCTAATTGTCACAGCTCTCACTTTACTCCCAACAAGAAAGGACAATACCATACTCTGTTTTTGACTTTCTCCTCTCGAAGATGCATTCGCTTCATGGGTCTTCTAATAAAAGATAAGAAAGAGAAGTACAAAGAAACTGGCTTACTTCATTTTCCCCAGGATGAAGCCATGTTCCTGGGAGGTACAGAGTACTCTGAGGGCCAATGTTCCAGTACCGTCCAAGGTTCTGTCCATTAACAAATACAGCGCCCTTCTCCCAACCCTATGAAAATATAAAGGAAGGCAAATTACAAACAAACAGCAGTGACATTATTAAATAGCAAAGATGGCGTGAAATTTGGACAACAGTGCATGTCAGCAAAAGATGAAGACTCCAGAGTCAATCGGCTTTGTCTCAGCGCAACAAGCCGAATAAGTGCTAGGTCTTGCACTTAGAGCTACCACAAACCAGATAACTAGCAATTTTACCTCTAGCCTTAAAAAGGTATCCAGGGGTATGAAACCCACTCGCAAGGTCCCTCGGAAAAAGGCTGGACCCACAGGATCATCAGGGGCATCATTCCACTGGGCTGCCTGTAGACTTCACAAGGCAATAGAAACACGCAGGCAGTAAACATTGAGAAACAAAACTGTAAGACACATAGGCAAAGAAAGGACAAGAGTTCTAACAGCCATTCTAGTCTAGAGGGCAATTTTGAGAAAACCACATAGCTGTAAACTACATAGGTACTTGTGTTTTACCTGAAATAAATGAGCTTTTATAAAATTATACACTGTGTGCAGTGCCATTTTATGTATATTTTTATCTACTGTAAAGGGGGAAAGTATGAAAATATGCACAGATTTTTATATTTTCAAAAGTATATATGTATTTTCACTCAGTAAAGCATAGTTACTCACCTGTAACAGGTGATCTCCAGGAACAGCAGGAATTTAGTCTTCACATATGGGTATCGTCGATACCGACGGAGCCTGAGCGGGAATGCTCCCCAGCGTCCAATTAGAGAGCTTTTGGGAGCATCCCACAGCGCCTGCGTGCTGCCTTCCCGCCTTTCCCAACTGCCTCTCTCCAGTTGAGTTTTAAAGCTGAGACAAAGAGAGAGAGAGAGGGAAAGAAAAGAAAAGAGAGATACAACTCCTAGGGGAGGTGGGTGGGTTGTGAAGACTAAATTCCTGCTGTTCCCGGAGATCACCTGTTACAGGTGAGTAACTATGCTATCTCCAGGAACAAGCAGGAATGTAGTCTTCACATATGGGGACTCCCTAGCTACATATGCCAGGGAGAGACCCCAGAAGTTGTGTGCTCCTGTGAAAGGGTTCCACTTCCCCCATGGATCTCTGGCATCCTACTGGGAAAGGTGGGTAGGAGTTGATTAAGTATGGAACAGGTGTTGTAGAACAGCCTGACCAAACAAGGCATCCTGGCGGGAGTCCTTGTCTAAGCAGTAATGGGCTGTGAAGGCATGAACCGAGGCCCAAGTAGCTGCTCGACAGATGTCATCAATAGACACAGAGTGTAGATGAGCCATTGAGGCTGCCATGGCTCTCACATTATGAGCTGTGACATGGCCTTCCAGAGAAAGGTTCTTAATCTGATAGATAAAAGAAATACAGCAAGCCAGTTGGACAATGTTCTCTTGGAGACTGGAAGTCCCAAATGAGAAGGATCGAAAGCAACAAAGAGTTGGGAGGACTTTCTATGTTGCTGTGTCCTTTGTAAGTAAAAGGCAAGTGCTCTTTTACAGTACAAAGTATGAAGATTCCTTTATGCATTTGAAGCATGAGGCCTTGGAAAAATACAGACAGGTAAACCGCCTGGTTTAAATGAAAAGGTGAGACCACCTTTGGCATAAAGTGTGGATGAGTCCTAAGGACTACCTTATCATGATGGAACCTCGTGTAAGGAGGATCAGCAACTAATGCTAATTCACTGATGCGACGTGCTGATGTGATTGCAATGAGAAAGATAACTTTCCAGGAAAGGAATTTCAAGGAGGTAGTAGCTAAAGGTTCAAAAGGCGGCTTCATGAGCTACCCAAGAACCAGATTCAGGTCCCATAACACTGGAGGTGGCCTAATGGGAGGCTTAGTTAGAAGAAGGCCCCTCATAAATCTCACTATGAGAAGAAATAGGCTGCCCATTTAAAGGCTTTAAAGAAGCTGAAATAGCACTTAAATGGACTCTTACTGAGTTAGTCTTAAGTCCTGCATTAGATAAATGAAGGAGATACTCCAGTATTGATTCCAGAGGTATCGCAAGGGGGGCAAGACCCTTTTGCGAACACCATATGGAAAACCTTTTCCACTTGAAAGCATAAGAGCGTCTTGTGGAAGGTTTCCTGGAAGCACAAAGGACATCCTTTACTTGTTGAGAAAGGTTAAGACCATGAAGGTCTAGGCTCTCAGCAACCAGGCCCTGAAATGCAGAGACTGGGGATTGGGATGCCACAACATCCCGTCCTCCTGAGACAGGAGATCTGGAGCAGATCCTAACTCCAGAGATGGAGCTTGAGAGAGATGTAGGCCGTGGCCAATGTGGAGCTATGAGAATCATACGGCCTCTGTCTCTCTGAAGCTTGAACAGGGTTTTGGGAATTAGGGGAATGGGTGGAAAGGCATAAAGGAAGTCTTGACCCCAGTGAAGGAGGAAAGCATCCCTGGCCTGAGAGCCCTGAGCCGGAATTCTGGAACAGAACCGGGGAAGTATGGCATTCAACGGACTTGCAAAGAGGTCTATGTCCGGAGTTCCCCAAATTTGAACATTTTTGCTACCTGGTCTGCATGGAGAGACCATTCGTGTGGAAGCAGAACTCGACTGAGTCTGTCTGCCCAAGAGTTTTGAATGCCTGGCAGATACACCGCAAGGAGATGAATCTGATGCTCTCTGGTGAGGGCCCATAGTCGCACAGCTTCGTTGCAAAGCAACAGAGAGCCTGTTCCTCCCTGCTTGTTCAGATAGAACATAACTACTTGATTGTCCGTCTGAATTAGGACTGTCTTGTAGCTCAGCTGGGTGTGGAACACTCAAAAAGCAAGGAAGATTGCTCTGAGTTCTAGGAGATTGATTTGGAAGTGGATCTCCTGTGGAGTCCAGGTGCCTTGGGTAGAGAGATCTTGCAGGTGAGCTCCCCAACCCACCTGTGAGGCGTCTGTTGTTAGAGTGACCTGGGGTAGGGGTTGCTGGAAAGGGGACCCCACCAACAGGTTTTGGGTTGACTGCCACCATTGTAGAGACAAAATAAGGCGACTTGTGTTTGCTCTTTTGTCTGATAGGCAGCCTGATGCCTGAGTCCACTGAGTGGATAGAGTCCATTGGGCTGCTCTCACATGGAGGCGAGCATAGGGAACTACATGCACGGTAGATGCCATGTGGCCTAGTAATTGTAACATTTCCTGAGCAGTGACATGAGTTTTTAACACTGCCTGGGAGGCTAACTGCACAATGCGAAGGCAGCGGGGCTGTGGAAGATAGGCCCTTGCTTTTCTGGTATCCAGCAAAGCTCCTATAAA
The DNA here is from genome assembly GCA_033557465.1 of Ichthyophis bannanicus. Classification (NCBI taxonomy): domain Eukaryota; kingdom Metazoa; phylum Chordata; class Amphibia; order Gymnophiona; family Ichthyophiidae; genus Ichthyophis; species Ichthyophis bannanicus. Next base: position 155,909,208 of record CM066032.1, on the reverse strand, counting down.
CTCTAGAGACTGAGTGGGAGTTAGGCTGGATTTTGGGATGTTTATGACCAGGCCCAAATACTGAAGGATACGCATTGTGCAAGATAGAGAAATTCTGGCCTCTGACTCTGATAGGGCTCGAATGAGCCAGTCGTCTAAGTAGGGGAAGACGAATATTCCTAGAGTGCAAAGAAATGCTGCTACCACAGCCATGCATTTTGTAAACACCCTTGGTGCTGAGGCCAAGCCAAAAGAAAGCACCCTGTATTGGTAGTGCCTTCCTTGAAAAAGAAAACAAAGGAATCTTCGATGAGTTGGATGGATGGGAACATGAGTTTACGCATCCTTGAGATCTAGAGAACAAAGCCAATCCTGTATCTGAAGGTATGGCAGCAGAGTTCCCAGAGAAATCATCTTGAATTTCTCTTTGAACAGGAATTTGTTCAATTCTCTGAGGTCTAAAATGGGTCTGTGTCCCCCTGTTTTCTTTGGAATAAGGAAATAGGGGGAGTAAAACCCTGTACCCTGTTGGGAAATGGGTACGTCCTCTATTGCCCCATGGGCAAGAAGTAAACTGACCTCTTGACCTAACTGAGTGTTGAGTGAAGTCTGAGAATTGAACTGTCTTACCACTGTAGGAGGGGGCATGTTGAAGAAATGAAGCTTGTACCCCTCTCTTACAATGGAAAGAGTCCATTCTTCTGCTGTTATCTGCCCCCATCTGGGGGCAAAATGACACAACCTTCCTGGGATGGTGGAAGGCTCTGGCCCGTTGAGGGCCAGGAAGGCCAGGTTCTCTAGATGGGAGTCAAAACCCATGTGGACGCAGAGTCTGCTGGGCCGGTTGAGGCTTAGCAGTCTTTGTTTTCCTTTGCTTTGTGGGCTGCTATCCCTTTCGGGCAGACTGACATGCAGAATGCACCTGCTGGGTATAGGAGGGGTAAAACCTCTTCTTTTTAGAGAAGAATGGGTTCTTGTAGGATTTTCTCCTTGCAGGATCAGCTGTAGCCTTGGATAGTCTATTCAAAGTGGTGTTATCAGCATCCAGCTCATTAGCTTTCTCTTGCAAATTTTTGCCAAAGAGATTTTTGCCTGTGCAAGGGATATTCCCCAGTTTGTCCTGTACCCAGAGTTTTAATTCAGATGCCTGCAACAGGCAATGCTTTGAGCACCTATGGCAATGGCAGAGGTTCTGCTTATGCACTCAAAGCAGTCAAAAGCTGCACGATTAACAAACTTGGAAACATTCTGGGCATGTTTGACAAGTGTAAGATAATCCTGCCTCTTAGCATCAGGAAGGAGAGGGCTCATAAGTTCTACATCTCCTGTAACCTCCTTAAGGAACATTCCCATGTATAAGATATAGGAACTAATCCTGGCAGAAAGCACAGAGGCCTGGAAGGTTCGATGCCCAAAGGCATCAAGAGTCCTACATTCACGTCCTGGAGGATTAGATGCATGTCTTTTTGCACTCTTGATCCTTCTCATAGCTGACTCCACCACTATGGAGTGGTGTGGCAACTGAGTTTTCTGAAATCCAGGACAAGGAGGTTCTCGATACATGGTATCCAGCCTACGGGAATGAGGAGAGGTGGTAAGAGGTGTTTCCCACATTCTTAACATGAGATCATGCAAGATCTCATGAACAGGCAAAGTAGCTGCCTTCTTGGGAGCTTTAGGATATTGTAAAATCTCCAACTCCTTTGCTCTGGGCTCTGTTTCAGGAGCCACTGTGGAAAGACCTCTAGCCACCTCCCGGATGAAATCCTGAAAGGATATATCCTCTGGAGGGGACATCCTACGTTTAGGAGAAGGCTCCTCAGAGAGAAGTACTCCGGCATCGACAGAGCTGTCAGAGTCCTCAGAGTCATTGGAGGATTCAAAATATCTTCTGTCCGGGTGCTCTTGTAAAGCAAGATACCGGTACCAATTGAAGTCGGTGCCAGAGGGGTCCGGTACCAGCTTGTCGATACCGGAGGAAATAGCATGACTCGGTGTTGGTAACACACTCGCTGATGTCGATGCTGTCGGTACCAGTACCGATATCGGTGCCGGAACCGGTGTCGATACCGGTTGAACTGTCTGAAGCAGTCCCGAAGGCACCGATGCCGCAAGGAGAGCCACCAGACTGCGCTCAATAGCCAAGAATCTCTGGTCTATTGATGCTGCCGATGCCTGGGTATCGGTACCGGACGAAGCGGCCGGTACCCCAGAGCACGGCACGGCACCAGTAGTTCTGCCGAGGTTGAGGCCTTGAGAACATCCTGGAGCCCTGTTAGTGCTTTGGAAGCCAAAGCCTCCCGCCTGGGCAATTTTGCCGGTACAAGTCCCTCAAGGGCAACGCCAGAGGCATCTCGATGCTTGGAAGGAGATCTACCCTTTGAGAACCGGCCAGATTTATGTTTGTTTACCTGAGATCCATGGGAGGAAGACGAAGCCCTGGACGAAGTCGATGCCACGGATGCTGCATCGGAGGGAAAAAGGGTGCTAAGCTTAGCAGCTCGGTTTGGCCGACCCCTCTTCGACATCATCCCACAGGCAACACACTCCGAGATGGAGTGGTCAGGACCTAAACATTTGAGGCACCACTCGTGAGTGTCGGTGACGGAGATGGTACCGCCACACTTGGAACACTTTTTAAAACCCGAAGTGGGTTTTTCCATGTTGAGGAAAAATTGGGCCTAGTGCCCAAAATGGCGCATGGCACCTGAGAGAAAAAAAAGGATGGAAAGTCCAGAAAAAAGATTACAATTTTTTTTTTTGAAGAAAGAAAGAAAGAACCGGCGGTACCGGTATAGCGTTGAGGAAGGCAGATGCTACTACAAAAAAAAAAAAAAGAAAAATATGGGATAATTTCTGCGGTGACAGGAAAACGACCTGCTGGCTCCGCGGAAAACGAAGAACTGGAGAGAGGCAGTTGGGAAAGGCGGGAAGGCAGCACGCAGGCGCTGTGGGATGCTCCCAAAAGCTTTCTACTTGGATGCTGGGGAGCGTTCCCGCACAGGCTCCGTCGGTACCGACGATACCCATATGTGAAGACTACATTCCTGCTTGTTCCTGGAGAGAAGTATCTGCCCAAATTAGACATGGGAAAAAAATTTATGGCAGATAAAGACCATATGGCCTTTCCAGTCTGCCCATCTACACAAACTACAAAGTTTTACCATCCCTTCCCCTCAAAGATCCTCTGTATCTGTCTCATACTTTCTTGAATTCAGATATGGTTTATACTGTCCTCATCTCCACCACCTTCACTAGCAAGTTTAAATGTATGCTGGCACTTTTCCAGGGACACATTTCAAAGTGAAAGTATGCAGAATGAAAACATACAGACCTTTTACCAATAAGGCCAGTTCTCAAATTACCTCTGTACGTTGCAGCTAATTTTCAAAGAGAAACTATGGTTTATGGTTTATTTGAAAAATAGCATTAAAAGTGCCTGTATACTTTGCACTACTGAGTGTGCAGGCAACTAGAGGTGTAAATTATCATGCATGCTTTTGAAAATCTCAGATATATGCACCATTTTCATCCTTCTGACAAAAACAAACTCCCTGGAAATACCGCTTTTTAACCTGGCTAAAAGTACAGTGCTCTGAAGAGGAACATTTTCACACTGACCAAATTTATCGTGTAAACTGCTATTAACCCAAATTTATTTTATTTAACCAGTTTTATATACCACCTTATCCTTCAATCAAAGTGGTTTACAGAGAACTAGAATATGTACATTTAGGAAGGTCAGGACAGGATGGGAGGTGATGGAGGGGGATTATGTGCATCTATAAACTATTTACAGTTGAGTCAATTGCAGACTGTATGAGATTGAGCCCATAGCCAGGTCTATGGGCATTGGGAAGGTCCATAGTATTCTGCGAACAGTTTGGTCTTGAGCATCCTTCGGAAGTCCTTGGTATCTCTTGTGGCTCTCATAACGTTGGGCAGAGAGTTCCATAGCTCAGGTGCATAGAGGGATGGAGCTCTTCTAGACAGCACAGTTACTTACCTGTAACAGGTGATCTCTGGGAACAGCAGGAATAAGTCTTCACATATGGGTACGTCGGTACCGACGGAGTCTGCGCGAGAACGCTTCCCAGCATCCAATCAAAGAGCTTTTGGAAGCATCCCACCATGCCTGCGTGCTGCCTTCCCGCCTTTCCCAACTGCCTCTCCTCAGTTAAGTTTTAAAGCTGAGACAAAGAGAGAGAGAGGAAAGGAAAGATAGAGTAGTTACTCACCTGTAACAGGTGTTCTCCAGGAGCAGCAGGAATCAGTCCTCACATATGGGTGTCATTGGCGCCGATGAAGCCCCAGCGGGTGTCATTGGCGCCGATGAAGCCCCAGCGGGTGTCATCGGCGCCGATGAAGCCCCAGCGGGTGTCATCGGCGCCGATGAAGCCCCAGCGGGTGTCATCGGCGCCGATGAAGCCCCGTTGGAGCATTTCCCCAGCTTTCCATGAAAGCCTTTGGGAATGCTGGCATGCATGCGCGGTTCCCTTCCCGTCTAAAGGTGCCATCTTACCTCAGTCAAATGACATAGCTAAGAAGAGCACACAAAAATGTAAAAACAAACTATGTACAACGGCAACTCCAAGGGGAGGAGGGAGGGTTGTGAGGACTGATTCCTGCTGCTCCTGGAGAACACCTGTTACAGGTGAGTAACTACTCTTTCTCCAGGACCAAGCAGGAAGTCAGTCCTCACATATGGGTGACTTCCGAGCTCTGGGCTACCAAGGAACCCAGGCTGAACAAGAGAACTCCCTCTAGTCCCAGCAGCAAAGAAAGGCTTTTCAAGGACACAACCTCCACCGGTAGCCCAACAGAGGGCAGGAGTTGCCTAAACCTCAAAGAGATTCCGGAGTACTGCTTGGCCAAAAGCACTGTCCCTACAGGACTCTCTCTCCAGGCAGTAATGGGCCGCAAAAGTCTGGCTTGAAGACCAAGTTGCAGCCCTGCAGATGTCTACCAAGGGCACAGAGCGGAGATGAGCCACTGAGGCAGCCATTGCCCTGACACGATGGGCCGTGACCCTACCCTGCAAAGGAAGGTCAGTCGCCTTGCAAGCCCAGGTGATACAGTCAGCCACCCAGATGGACAAGGTACACTTGGATACAGCCAACCCCAACTTATTGGGGTCAAAGGAGACGAAGAGCTGAGTAGCCCTTCTATGCCCCTGCGTACGGTCAAGGTAGAAGGATAAGGCCCTCCTACAGTCCAGGGTATGCAGGACTGCTTCAGCCTGGCTAGCATGAGGCCTAGGGAAGAATGTTGGAAGAACCACCTCCTGATTGAGGTGGAAAGAGGAGACAACCTTAGGAAGGAACTTGGGATGAGTCCTGAGGATTACCCTGTTCCTATAAATCCTGGTATAACGTCTATCACAGACCACGGCCTGAAGCTCACTCACTCGCCTAGCTGAAGGAGAGTCTTCCAGGAGAGAGTCTTCCAGGAGAGGAAGCGTAGAGGGCAAGTAGCCATCGGCTCAAAGGGTGGGCGAGTCAGTTGCTGCAAGACCACATTCAGCTCCCACTCAGGAGCAGGAGGACGGATGGGAGGCTTGAGCAAAAGCAAACCCCTGAGAAAGCGGGACACCAAAGGGTGACCGGACAGAGAATGTCCCTCCACCAGTGAGTGGTGAGCTGCTAAAGCTGAGAGGTGGACCCGAATAGAATTGGACTTAAGTCCCTGATTGGATAAGTGCAGTAAGTACTGAAGCACTACTGGCGCACAGTACAGGAGAAAGGATCCTCTGTACGTAGCTGACACCACACAGAAAACCTCCTCCATTTGAGGGCATAGGTTTTCCTAGTGGACTGTTTCCTAGAGGCTAGGACAACCTCTTCAACTTCCTGAGGTAGGCCCCAGGGAGCCAAAACTACCCTTGCAGCCTCCAGGCCATCAAATTGAGAGCTCTGAGATTGGGGTGCAGAAGGGAACCCTGCTCCTGTGAGAGAAGGTCGGGTTGTAACCCCAGAGGTAGTGGGGAATCCACTGCCAGCTGCAGCAGAAGTGGAAACCAAGGCTGCCTCGGCCATCTGGGAGCTACCAGCAGGACCGAGGCCTTGTCCTGAAGAGTCTTGAAAAGAGTTTGGGCCACCAAGGGCGTGGGAGAAAACGCATACAGGAGGCCCTGAGACCAGGACATCAGAAAAGCATCTAGTGCTATCTTCAAAGGATGTGGTTGCCTGGAGCAGAACCTAGGTAGTTGCTTGTTCAGAGGACTGGCAAAGAGATCTATCCAAGGGAGACCCCACTTCAGGAAGATCTTCTGAACGACCAAGGGATGCAGCTGCCACTCGTGGGGCTGCAGAATTCTGCTCAACCGGTCGGCCAGGCATTCTCCTGGCCTGGAAGGTACACCGCCTTGAGAAGCATGTTGTGCTTCAGGGCAAAGGAACAAAGGTCCTGAGTCTCTCGACAAAGGAGCTTGGACCCAGTTCCGCCCTGTTTGTTCACATAAAACATGGCTACCTGGTTGTCTGTTTGAATCAAGACTGAGTGGTGAGCCAGGGCCGGAGAAAAAGCCTTGAGAGCTAAGCGGATAGCTCGAAGTTCCAGGAGATTTATTTGTTGGGCTGCCTCCCAGGGAGACCAGAGGCCCTGAGTGCACTTGTCTAGAAATGAGCACCCCAGCCCTTCAGAGAGGCATCGGTGGTGAGGACCACCGAGTATTCTGGCATTTGGAAGGGCATCCCCTGCAGCAGATTGGGTGGATGTAGCCACCAGCTGAGGGAGGTCAAAAGGGGTCTGGACACCTTTATCCTGTCTCTTAGGCGACCTGTGGCGTGAGACCACTGAGTCCGAAGGCACCACTGTGCAGGCCTCATATGGAGCCTTGCATTGGGAGTCACATGCACTGTCGAAGCCATGTGGCCCAGAAGTCTGAGGCAGAGTCTGGCGGAGACCAGGGACCTCTTTAGGAACTGTTTGGCCACGTCCATCAGTCGTTGAGCCCTGTCTTCTGGCAAGAATGCCTTTGCCAGTTGAGAATCCAATCTTGCCCCTATGAACTCCAAGTTCTGGGAGGGGAGCAAAGTGGACTTTGCGAAGCTTATGACAAAGCCCACGTTTTGAAGCAGAGCAATGGTTCTGAGGGTGGCTTGTCTGGCCTCCAGGGACATCTGACCCCTGATGAGCCAATCGTCCAGATAGGGAAAAACAAAGATGCCTTGATTTCTCAGGTAGGCCGCAACCACTGCCAGGCACTTGGTAAAGACCCGGGGAGCGGAGGTCAGGCCAAAAGGCAGTACCCTGTACTGATAATGGTTTCCTCCCACAATGAACCTGAGGTACTTTCTGTGGTCTGGATGTATGAGGATGTGAGTGTACGCATCCTTCAGATCTAAGGAGCATAGCCAATCTCCCTGCTGGAGGTAGGGCAGAAGTGTTCCAAGAGTAAGCATTTTGAACTTTTCTTTCTCTAGGAACTTGTTGAGGTTCCTGAGGTCCAGAATGGGTCGAAGGCCACCGGTCCTTTTGGGTACCAGGAAATACCTGGAGTAGAATCCGTGACCTTGCAAGTGGGGAGGCACAGGCTCCACCGCCCTGTCCACCAACAGACCTTGGAGCTCTCGAAGGAGAAGGTCTGTGTGCAGGGGAGGTCTCAAGGGCTCCCCTGGGAAGTAAGGAGGAGGCAGTTGATGAAAATGCAGGGCATAGCCCTTTTGGACTATGTCCAGCACCCAACTGTCGGTGGTAATGAGAGGCCACTGGTGGGCAAAGAGTACAAGGCGACCGCCTGTGCAGGGCTGGGAAAGCAGGGACGGAGTGGCTACGCTCAAGGAGTCAAAAACCCCCACCCTGCTGAGTGGGAGCAGGGGCCTGAGGCTTGGGGGTTCTCTGCCTACGGGGCCCATTACCCAGGCCCTTGGCTTGCTGACCCTGGGGGGCAGCTTGGGCAGCCTGATACTGAGGGTACTGTTTGTAGGCAGTGCCCTTCCTCGGGTAAAAGGACTTTTTACCCGAGCCCTTCTTCTTATGTGAAGGGGCAGAGATCTTCCTCGACAGCCTTGTCCGGGTAAGGTGCTCGGTCTCGAGCTGAGCGGCCTTCTCGGTCATGGGTTTGCCAAAAAGGTTCTCACCTCGGCAGGGGACATCGACCAACTTGTCCTGAACCCATGGCTCGAGGTCCGATGACTGCAGCCACGCCTGGCGTCGAGCCGCGATGCCGGCAGCCGCAACTCGGGCCGAAGCCTCGAAGCCATCGTAGGCGGCACGGGAAATGAACTTGGAGCATTCCCGAATCCCCGAGGACAAGGTCTGAAATCTCTGCAAGGGTTCCCCGGAGAGACCAGCAGAGAATCCGGCCAACTCCTTGGCCAGGTCTCGCAAGTACATGCCCATGTACAGCTGGTAAGACTGGACACGGCAAGCAAGCATAGACCCCTGGAAGCACTTCCTACCGACGCCATCGAGGTTGCGGGCCTCCCTGCCGGGAGGCACCGCAGAGTGCATCTTCTGGCTCTTCAGACGATGCATGGCCGATTCCACAACCATGGAATAGTGTGGTAGCTGTGCTTTCTGGAAACCAGGGCTTTTGCGGAGTCGATAAATGGAATCGACTCGCTTGCTTAGAACCGGCGCCGAAGCCGGGGCCTCCCACATACGGAAGAGGAGCCGTTCCAGCATCGGAGGAACCGGGACAGTAAAGGCCTCCTTCGGAGGAGAGTCGTACTGTAGAGCATCGAGCTCCTCGGCTCGAGGCTCTTCCTCGGGATCGGCAGGGATAGCCAAGGCAGCGGCCATATCCCGGACGAACTCCGAGAACCTAGTGTCCTCCAGAGGGGATCTATTCTGGGGATCAGACTGCGGTGAGTCCGACGGGACGCACCGAGTCTTAAAGGTATCGGGAGACTCCTCGTCCTCCGTCTCCCAGGCGGACTCGTCCGAGGAGGAGTCAGAGTCCGACCCCGCGGGGCCCCGAGGCACCCGCCCTGACTCCGGGGGCACCGGCATCGACACCCTCGGTCCCGAACGGGAGGTCGAGGGAGACCTCGACCGAGGACGACTTCGAGCTGCGAGGGTCTGGAGTATCGGCTCGGTCTCTGGGGTTGACTTCGAAGTCGACGTCCCGGTGGTCGGGGCAGATGCACCAGACAGGCTGGCCATCAGTGCCCGCTGCTGCTCCATGAAGGCAGACAGTCTGTACTCCAAGGCTGTCATCCTGAGACTCAGCTCGGGAGACGTAGCAGCCACCGACTCGGGCCCCAGCGGCGGCTCCCTGGGAGGAGAGTCCACGAGGACTATGGGGCTTACGTGTTCAGCAGACTCCGGCTCCACGCGAGGAACTTTGGCAGGCTTCTCTTGGTCCACGGCCCGGGACGGTGGTCGGGGGTCTTAGACCTGGCCCTCAAGGGACCAGGGACCTCTTCCGACGCCGCCCTCACGAGCCGCTTCTTCCTCTTACGTTCCCGGACGGGGGACCCCCTGTCCGAGGAACTTCGGCGCTCGGGATCGGAATCCCGAGATGTCGAGGACTCAGACGAGGTCTAGGCCCGGCCGGAGGCAGAGTCCGAGAAAAACCTTTCCTTTTAATGCTGTCGACTCTTTAGTGCCTTGGAAGACATCTTCCCACATGGCCCACACGACTTTGGGTCATGGTCAGGGCCAAGGCACCGAAGGCAGCAGTCGTGTGTGTCGGTGAGAGACATAATTTTCTTACACCGATCACACTTTTTGAAACCACTGGAAGCCATCGGGGAAAAAATAGCCCCAGCGAGGTCAAAAGACCGGCCTTCCAGTGAAAAAGGAAAAAAGGGCGCGAACGCCAGCCACGAAGGGCAAAAACCGAAAAATGAAGAAAACGGGCTCGATACCGGTGTACCGAACCCGGCGGGAGGGGAACCGGCGTCGAACCGGACAAATGTCCGATGGGCTTCTCGGAAAAAAAGAGACTGAGGTAAGATGGCACCTTTAGGCGGGAAGGGAACCGCGCATGCGTGCCAGCATTCCCAAAGGCTTTCATGGAAAGCTGGGGAAATGCTCTGCTGGGGCTTCATCGGCGCCGATGACACCCACTGGGGCTTCGTTGGCGCCGATGACACCCATATGTGAGGACTGACTTCCTGCTTGGTCCTGGAGAAAGATAGAGATACAACTCCTGGGGAGGTGGGTGGGTTGTGAAGACTTATTCCTGCTGTTCCCAGAGATCACCTGTTACAGGTAAGTAACTGTGCTATCTCCAGGAACAAGCAGGAATGAGTCTTCACATATGGGGACTCCCAAGCTAAGATGCCTGGAGTCACAGCATGTTATAGGTTGGAACATGCTATCCCGCACAACACCAGGCATCCTGAGGATGGAGGGTAGGAGTTGAAGAAAGAAAGGTGCTGTGGAACAGCTAACCTAGCATAGGACTGCAGGCAAGGAGTCCATGTGTGGATGATAATTATCATCAATGATATTGAAAAAAATATTGCAATATGGACCTCCCCTAACAGGATTACACAGCGGTAAGGAGGTTCATGGGATCTACTGGGGAACCCAGTAGAGGAACCTCAAGGAGGACCTCACTGTGAAGTGGAGGTAATAAACCTGTTAGGAAAAAACAGTGGAGGTCAGAATTCTGAAAGGTAAGAGGGGACCCCGGTAATAACTGGGGTAGTACCAAAAATGGTGGGCCTTCAGCGGAAGGCTTTATGGTAAAAGCCGAACTCTTTTGGTGACAGAGTGGCTCGCCCTTGGAAGCAAAAAGATAAGGCCGACCGAATTGGAAAAACAGGCACAGTCCTTGTGGGAGGAAAAGGTATGGAAACCCCTTGTATCCCAAAAGAAAGGACAAACGCCTGAGGCGTTAGAGCCTGTGATTAGCTGAAGATCCGCAATGTCTCTCCTAACTGGAGTCAACTAGGAGAGATACTGGAACATGGAGAGCTTCAGAGGTACCTAAACCTTAAGGTTATGGTGGAAGTTGTTAACTACGACAGAAGTGGTTGGGAGTGTAGAAACCCAAACATGCTGGATAGCATAGGTATGGGTAAAGCCCATCTGTCAGAATCATATAGCTATATGAGCCTCGACAGTCAGGTAGATAATGCAGAATTCATATCTACCCATGATAAATATCTCGACAGATACATATATATATTGTGGTACTGCAGAGCCTATGCAAACAGAAAAAAAGGTTTTAAATCCAGAAAAAAGATTCCAACACCAGATGCGACATTACGAGGAGCCAGATAGGGGGAGCAAGAGAGACCTTCCAAGGCCTAGAGAACCGCACCCCAGAGCTGGTGATGTAATACCGACCAACAGCCAATCCCGGAAAGGGGGAGTTCCTCTTAGGAAAGGCTGGGAAGTTGAAAAGGAGGAAGTAGGACAAGCAAGAGAGGCAGAGGCAGAAGGAGAGGAGGAAAAGGAGTCTTGGCAAAGAGACTTGAGAGGAAGGAGTTCCTGGCAAGAAGACACAGGGAGTCCGGTGCAGCAGAATACCAGGAGTTCTTGGCAAAGAGACACTGGGAAGAAAGGTACCAGGAGAGAAACAAAGGTCAGAGTTTTATATGAGGAACCGGTACCAGCAGATGCAGGACACTGTGGAAGTTACCAGAGAGATGATGAAGTCATTGCCATAAGGGGTAACACTCTTCATTCAAGGAGCAAAAGGTGTGGGTGTGAAAGAGTGGTAACTCCACCCGAAGGCCAGCTGAACAGTGGGAAGCCTACTGCTCGAGTAAGGCTGAATTGCAGCAGGACTAGGCCTCAAGACTCAGCTAACTGGGATAGGCCCAGAGAACAAGGTAAACCACAGTTTTATTCTAATAAGCGTTATAACTTGCTGACACAGGGAGCACAAGGAACAGAGGTGTGCACTCCTTACCAAGCTGTCTGTAAGACAAGACACAAGCCTTTATCAAAAGAAAGACTGTTTAATACAAGGCACCAAGACAAAGGAAGATACTTTCATAGCAAGCATTCACATGACCAAAGCCCAGACCTAGGCCCAGAACACTGGAGGCTAGTGCAAGCGGTATATGAGAAGCCTCAACGTATTCCACAAGAATATACTGATACAGAGTCACAGTTATCAGACCCACAGCCTATGCAGGTGGAATTCAATGAGGACCCTCCTGAGATAGCCATGGATTGCAGCTACTGTCAGGCAGGAAGCCTAGAGTCTTTGCCTGATGTGTAAAGCAGGGCTCAGTAGCAAAGCCGGTGTGTTTTATTTGTATAAGGTCCTGTGAAGTAACAGTAGACAAAGCAATATTTGAATATGGTTTCTGTTCTACCTGAAGCAAGGTTTTCTTTATGTTGATGTAGACTCCACTATTTGAACCATTGTACATTAGGGGAAATAAAAAGCCTTTCTTTCCCTACCCTCGGACTTTGTGTTCACTTGAAGTTTTGGTACACGGTAGGTCCTGGGAACAAATACCCAGACCCCGCATACAAGGACCAAACTCAAAGATAGAAAAATAACTCATGTCCACCCGACCTGCCTTAACCACCCTTGGCCACTAGGGCGGCGGTGCGACAATATATAGATATACGTATAAGAATATATCTATAGTGAGATATGAAAGGGCATAAAATACACACAAATGATAGACATCTGTAAGATGTATACTATAGATGAATATATATATATATGCCTCTATATGGGTGTCTGCAAGAAGCAGACAGAGATATGCCTACAGAACGGTATTCACATAGGAAATGTGGAGAGGAAAGATTCATCTAACAACAAGAAGGTGAAACCTACTTGAGAAGATATATAGAGAATCTATTCCCACTGGTTATGACTACAGGGATGCTAGCTAGTGAAATAACCAGGACGGTTACGTGAAAAGCAGAGGATGAAAACAGTCTGCAGCCAGCAAGTCCCGAGTATTCCAGAACTCTAGCATGGTACGTGAACAGAAGACGCATAAAAATGAGATACCATGCTGAACTGCTTAAGGGCAAAGAGGTATCGTGCGTTCTTACCATGAGGACGAGCTGCAAGGAGAAAGCATATTCCCGATTGGAAATAGTATGGACCAAAGCAGGGAACTGGCAACTCCTTAAACTTTCACGTAAGAGAAGGCCTATGTCCTTTATATTGAAAAGGAGATAGTGAAAAAAGGGAGAACCTTTCTAGTCATGGGAGACATGACTGGAAACGCCTTTTCCAACCATCTAGGATAGCTGTTGGAGAAAAACCCCCATGCTCTCTAGCAAGGGCCCATAGTGGAGAGCTTCTCTGTAGAATTGCAGAGAGCATGATGCAGGAGAATGAGGAGATAGAACTGGCTGCTGAAGAGCCAGTACCTATGTCAACTATGCTGCCAAACCCAGGGGAATGGAGATGGCAGAAAGAGAAGACAATCCAACAAGCTTGTAGTGAAAAAATTTCCAAGACAGTTGACAGCACTGACTTGGAGCCACTACTAAGACCAGACAGAATGTTAGTGGAGGACAAATCTGGTTGCTGGTGGACAAGAACCAGTGGTCCAAACATTAAGGCTCCTGCACTGGCAGCTGCTTGCCAGACAGCAGAAAGAATGTTACTGTTTAAAAACAGAAACAACAGACAGAACAGGAGTAGAAAACTCTGGACATGTCTGATGAACTGCTTCAAAGCAAGATTGAAAAAGAGGAGTCAACTCAGAGAACTCCGCACTGGAAAAGTAACAAAACTAGAGAGGCTGAAGAAAAAGCCCTCCAGTGAAGCAATACCGCTCTTACAGAGGAAAAGCCTGGTAAGAGGGTAAAGAGAATGGAGCTGAAGAAGACTTACAAAGTAAGTAAGTCTATAGAAAGGAAAAAAAAAGACATGCTGGCACAGGAAACTATCGCTTGATAGTGGTTAGACCTCTTTCCCTAGCAGGAAGAAGAGGAGAACCCTGTGACCTAGAAGCATGAACATCCTGACAGCTCATAGAACATAGAAAGAATGGATGTCTTTTGGGAAGAGATCCATGTTTAGGATTTAGAATGACAGCAGTGGATTGCCCCTATTGAGAAGAAGCAACTGCAGATTCTAACCCCAAGAGTCACAAGCATCTGATGGAGATTGAGCCTGGTGAGAGGTTGAATTCTGCAGACCAGGACGATGCTTCCCTTGTTTGGGAACATCTGTATGATGGGCAGATGATGCATAAAACCTTCTTCTCCTACGGGAAGAAAGTCTGGCAGGACATTTCCTACCTACTGGGACAGAAGAAGGTGCAGAACAGCCCCTAGGAACAGGTAAGTCAGTGGACAACTGAGTAACCTGACGTAAAGACTCCTTGTTGAAAAGATTGTCTCCAGTGCAAGGAGTATGTCCCAGTCTTTGCTGTGCCCATTTGTCCAAGTCTGAAGCTTGGAGCCAGGCTCTACGTCGTGCCCCTATAGTTATAGCAGAGGTCCTGCTAACAGAGTCAAAAGAGTCTAGGGAAGCACGAGTAAGAAACCAAGAGATATTCTGAAGATGCTTGAGCAGTGAAGAATAGCCTGCACTCTTGGACTCTGGAAGGGAAGGAGTCAAAAGATGTAATTGCTCTGTGACCTCCTTAAGAGATAGACTCATATAAAAAATATATATGAGAGAATTCTTGCAGAAAGCATAGATGTCTGGAAGGTTTGACGTCCAAAGACATCTAGTGTCTTAGACTCACGACCTGGCGGATAAGAAGAGTGCTTTTTCTTACTCTTTACCCGCCTCATTGCTGATTCCACTACTATGGAATGATGAGGAAGTTGAGTCTTTTGAAACCCTGGAGAGGGGGGCACCTGATATAAGAGATCAGTTGCTCTGGAAGGTAGGGGTACCCTTAAAGGTGTTTCCCACATTCCTAGAAGGAGATCCTGCAAGGAATGATGCAAAGGAAGCATTATGTTCTCCTTTGCTTTGGTAGAAACAGAGCCTTGTGCAGGATCATGTTCTGGGATAGGAATGGCAAGAGATCTTGCTATATCCAGGAGGAAACTCTGAAAAAAGGGATCCCCAACAAGAATCTCCCTTGGACAGGTTAGATCTGAAGAACTAGCCTGAGCACCGACAGAGCTATCCAAATATATAGGAATAGAAGATCCTGCACAGTGCAGTGTGGAATGCTTAAGGGATGGTCACCGGTACTGGCTGTCAGGAGCAGCGACCGTCATTACCACATTGTCCATGCCAGGCATCGACTCCAAGCTTGGTATAGAAGGGAGCGATCCTATTGAAAAAAGCATGGCAGGAGTTGGCCACGATGCTACTGTGGATACCGGTACCGATGCCAATACCGGTACTGATGTCGGAGTCGAGCCCGACAGAGACATTGGAGCAGTCGTCGGTGACAGTTCAATCGGTACCGAGGTAACCGAAAACCTCCGGCCGCTATCCTCGGTACCGAGCCACCGGTATCGATCGGTGTTGGTACCAAAGCATATTGGTACCCAGTCTTCCAGACTAGAGATCGATTCCAAACTCGGCATCGAGGGCAGAGAGACTGATAAGCGAAGCATGGAAGGCACCGACCGTAAGGGTAATGAGGACATCGGTACCGACTTCGGTACCGTGTCTGATACCGGTGGATGACGGTCAACCAGTGGCAACTCAATCGGCCTCGGGGGAACCGAGAGTTGCGGATCCGAATCATCGGAACCGAGCCTTCGGTACCGCCGAGAGTCGGTACCCAGTCCTCCAGACTGGAGATCGATTCCAGACTCGGCATCGAAGGAAGCGAGGCTATCGATGCACATCTGGAGGGTACCGACGTCGGTGGTAGTATCGGTGCTGGTACCGAAAAATGGAAAGTCAGTCTGGAGAGTATCCACTGGTCCCGAAGGCACTGAGGATGCCAGATGACCATCCCTGGTGAGGAGTGTTTCATCCAACACCAGTGCCGATGCCGGGCAATGTTCCCTCTAATTTTCTGTAGGCTGTGTGCGCATAAAATATCAGCTGTGTGCAGCTTTTGAAGGAAGGTTAAATTTTTGTGCGCCACATAACGACACTCGGAGTTATATACTTTAAAATTTGACTACACGTCAGAATACAGTATGTACACCACACTGATTTTAATCAAATTAAATGAAAATAGACGATTACTAAATGAAGTGGGAAATTTCTAGTAATTACAATTATAACTTTTAAATTTTAAGACGTCTGTGTTGTTTTCTATCAGAATCAGAGCCATAATTTTTGTGCGCTCTGTTGAAAAGTATGTGCGCTCGCTCGACGAGGTGTGTGCGCGCGCACACGCGCACAGCTTAGAGGGAACAGTGATGCCGGGGTATCGGTACCGCTCAAAGCGGATGCCACCACCGGACACGGCTCAGGTATGTTCTGTGAGGGGTGAACCCCAGGAACAACCTGAAACCCCTGAAAGGCTTTAGAGACCGAAGACTCCCGCCGGGGTTTTGAAGCCAGTGGGCCCTCGAGGGCAAGGCCGGAGCCGTCTACATGCTGTGCATGAGACCTACCACTCGAGGGCTGGCTAGTCTTAACAGACTGTTTGTGGGTTACCTAATCCTGTGTAGAAGAAGAAGGGGACGGTGCCCCGAAGTTGGAGGGAAACCGTGTATCGAGGGAACCTCGATGTTGAAGACCTCTTCTCACCAAACTGTTGTCAAGACCCAAGCAGGTTAGACACCGACTTCGAGGGTCTAAAAATAAAGTTGTACCGCCACAGTTTGAACATTTCTTGGAGAAAGTGGCTGGCAGTTCCATGAAGGAAAAAGAAGAGGCCTAAAAGGCCTAAGAAACCGTGGGACACTATGAAGAAAAAATATCCTTTGAAAAAGGAAGATTTTACAAGAAAAGAAAAGAAAACACCGGCGGTACCGGTGGCGTCGGGAAAGACAGCCGCGACCACAAGAAAACTAAAGAAATAAAACAAGAATTTTCTGCGGTGACAGGAGGACGTCCTGCCGGCTCCGCGGAAAACGAAAACTGAGAGGCAGTTGGGAAAGGCGGGAAGGCAGCACGCAGGCGTGGTGGGATGCTTCCAAAAGCTCTTTGATTGGACGCTGGGAAGCGTTCCCGCGCAGACTCCATCCGTACCGACGTACCCATATGTGAAGACTCATTCCTGCTTGTTCCTGGAGATGTGGCCTGGTTGGTTCTCTAGTATTATGAAAAGTGATGAGCTTTGTTGTCCATGTTGCTTCTCCTAGGCCTTGTGTTGGTGTCCCTTGTTACAAGGTTTTGAAGAGCATTGGCTGAGCTGTTCAAGATTTTGAATATATTCAAGTTGCTTTGTATCTTGCGCATGTGTGGATGGGCAGCCAATGAAGGTGCTGGAGTATGGGTGTGAAGTGCACATTTTTATTGTGTTCAGGATGATCCTAGCTGCAATATTTTGCACCAATTGGAGGGGGTGGATGGCCTGCTTAGAGTGGCCCTGATTTAATAAGTTGCCATAGTCCAGTATAGGCGTGATGATTGCTTGACATACAGTGCGGAAGTGATCCTGGTTTAGGATTGGTTTTAGCCTCCTGATGAGTTTCATTTTGTAGTATGCCTTAGCAGCTGTTCTGTTAACATGTGAGTGAAGGTTCAGCTTGCTGTCTAGGGTGATGCCTAGGTATTTTACTTCTTCCTTCACTTCAATCGATTTATCCTGGATGAAGATTTTAGTTGGGTTAAAGTTGGAACTTCTGGTAATGAACAAAGCTTCTCTCTTGTTATAGTTTACAGACAGATTATATTGTTGGTGAGTCATGCTGTCATCTCTTCCAGGCATTTAGTTATGGGGGTCAGGTCCAGTGCGTGTATGTTTATTGGAGTGTATACCATAATGTCGTCTGCATAAATGTGGTAGAGCATCTAGTGTTGCTTGATGATTTTGCAAATGGGCTGAAGAGGATGGAAGTCAGGGTGGATTCTTGAGGTATGTCTTGTGGCGCATCAAATTGCGTTGATCTTTTTTCACCACATTTAATCTGCTGTGTTGTGTTGTTGAGGTATGATTCAAACCATTTTATCATGTTGTTGTGCAGTCCAACTTCATATAGCCATTGTAGCATTCTGTTGTGGGAAACCATGTCGAAGGCAGCCGAAATGTCCATAAAAATTAAAAGGAATCATTTTTTTGATACTGTCTATGCCCCTTATGAGGTTGTCAAATAGGGAGGTCTGCAGGGTTTCAACGTTGTGCTTTGGCTTGAACACATGTTGATGTATGTCCATTGGAGCATTCAGGAAAGATTTTTTGATAATTTTTGCAATGAATGACAGGCTGGAGATTGGAAGGTAGGATTTAGCATCTGCTGGATTTAGGGTGGCATTTTTAAAAACTGGTCGTATGATAGATTGCTTGAGCTGAAGTGGCATGTAGTTTCACTATCTTTTGCATGTGAGGACTGATACATGGATTTTGGAAGCCATGTATCAGTCCTCACATATGGGGTGACGGCGGCACCGATGGACCCCCCCCCCCCCAGAAGCATCTCCCCTGCTTTCAAAGAAAGCCTTTGGGAGATGCCACCATGAATGCACGGTCCCCTTCCTGCCCAAATGTGCCATCTTAGTCAGATGAAATAACTAGAGCAGACAAAAGAAGATGGTAAAAAATGTACAGCAACTCCAAGGGGAGGAGGGAGGGTTGTGAGGACTGATTCCTGCTGTCCCTGGAGAATACCTGTTAAAGGTGAGTAACTACTCTTTCTCCGGGAACAAGCAGAAACTCGGTCCTCACATATGGGACTCCCTAGTTACAGGCTACCAAAAGCCCATAGAGAAAAACATGGTAGCCCTCAAGGGGCGCCCGTGAGCAGCAACAATTGAGTCTGCAGATACAGACTGCAGTAGGACATGTGTGTTTGATGGAAACCAACACTCCGGTAGCCTGAATCCAGAAGGGTCAGAGGGTAGGAGTTGCCTAGACCCCGAAAAGATTACAGAGCACGGCCTGGCGAAGGCGCTGTCCCGTTGGGACTCCCTCTTGTCACAAGCACAACGCCCGAAGCCACTTGCCTCTAGTGGTCGAGGGACGTGGTGGTTGAGGGTTCCTTCTTCTATCAGCTCTTAGTAGCCTATTCATATAGGAGAGGAGCAAGCAAAAACTTATAGCAGCTAACTTGGCTTTTCTTGCCGTTGCACAGTTCAAACACAGGTGACAAACAAGCATGAATCAGAGCTTCCTGATCAGGCTTACGTTGCAGTAAATTTCCCTTTTTTAAAACAGACAGGAATTTACCTCCACACTGCTTGTGCCATATGGTTAACTTCCAAGGAGAATTACTTCTTTCAGGGCTAGCTTTTCCTCAAGACCTCCTGTCTAGAGCTTGGCATAGAGAGCAATCCATAAAGCAATCTTCTTCCCCCAACTCTGACACTGGTTCTCCAAACTGCATGGGTTCTGACTCACCGACCTGGTCAGACTGCTCAGCTGACAACCTCTCTGGTGGTCTGAAAGCTTCTCCACTTCCTGGTCCCCACCTCTGTTGCCAACCTTCTTGAGACAGTGGCGTTGCTCCCGGACCTCTGCGGCACTCTGTGCATACACCTCATACCTACAAACTCACTGAAAAATGACGATGGATAGGAGAAAACAGTACCACTCGGAGATATTAATGCGGTCTATAAACAAACCTCACGACCTTTTCAATATCGTAAAATCCTTAACAGGTGATCCAGCTACAACTCATTCACCCATGCCGCACCCACAGAACTACGCAAATCATCTACAATCGAAGATGATCCAGACCAACACGATTTCTACCTCCACATCCCACTCCAACCCAGGTACCACTACCCAACCATCCGTTCTATGCAAATTCTCTGAGGTATCCAACAAAGAGATTGAAGATATAATCTCATCTATTAACCTACCGCACCCAATGATCCCTGCCCAGCCAACTGGATCAAAGAGCTGCGTCACGAGCTTAGCCCAACCATAAGTAAAATCTTCAACCATTCTTTCTTAACTGGGTCCTTCCCACAGAGCCTGAAGTACTCATCTATTCGCCCACTCTTGAAAAATAGCAAACTCGACCCATCTAAAGTCGAATCTTTTAGACCAATTTCGAGCATCCCCCTGCTAGCCAAAATCATGGAAAAAGTAGTCCAGCGACAAATCGAACATCATGTGGACACCAAAGCCCCTCTCGACCCTTCTCAACACGGCTTCAGAGAAGCCCATGGGGTTGACACCCTTCTCACAACCCTCTTTAACAACCTAGTCATAGGCCTTGACAATATCCAGCAAGGATTTATTCTTATCTTTCTGGACATTGCAGCCGCCTTTGATTCAGTTAACCATGATACTCTTCTTCAACGCCTTCAAGAAAAGGGCATTCAAGGCCTAGCTCTATCATGGTGCAAATCATATTTAAGCAACAGATGGTAACAAGTCCGAACAGGCTCAGCGACATCAGAACCATTTCCTCTGATGCAATGTGTACCTCAAGGGTCATCCCTATCTGCATTAATGTTTAACATCGATATGCAGCCCATTTGCACATTGATCCGTTCCTTCAACATCCAATGTTTAGCCTATGCAGATGACATCCTGATGTATGCTCCTTTCAAGATTCACCAGCCAGACTTCGCACCAATAGTAAGATGCTTTGAAGCTGTAGCGAACTGGCTCCTCACACAAAACCTACGTATAAACCACAACAAAACAGACGTCCTGTTCGTCACGAGGAGCTCAAGTTTCAAACCACCATCTTCACTACAAGTCAACACGATGGAACTGAAGGCACAATCCACAATCCAATATCTAGGTATTACGCTAGATCAGCGGCTCGACATGTCAGCGCACATTAAGAACTCCACCAAAGCAATATACCATAAGATCCGATCACTTCGACATCTCTGCCCATTACTTGACTTTTCTGATTACCGATCAATCTTCCAAGCCTTGGTAATCCCACATCTAGACTTTGCCAATATCATCCTCCACGGGCTCCCACAATCAACACTGAACCCTCTCCGTCTGGCCATGAACTCAGCTGCGAGAGTTCTCGTAGGAGTATCATGTTCCGACCACATAATGCCAGTCTTGAAGAGCCTACATTGGTTACCTCTACAGGCCAGAACTCTCTATAAAGCTCTAGTCATGACATTCAAGGCCTCAAGGATCCAACCCCTCTCGCCCAACAATAATCTTATACATGTCACTCCAGCTAATAGAACCAGGAGGCCCTCTTCTTTGAACACCATTGATCTTCCAAGATTGTTGACGAAATGCTCTAAAACAACAGCCTGCCGAGCATTCTCCCTTTTCGCACCCAGAGCCTGGAATGCCCTCCCACCTGAAATCAGAGCCATCACAAACTTATCGTCATTCAGGAAAGCTCTTAAATACCACCTATTTCTAATATATTATTCGGAATCTACACCCAGTGAGCACTGCTCCCCAGGTGACTCCATTTCTATGACCCCTTCAGAAAATGGTTAAGCTACACGACCCTTACGCTCACCACGCCCTGTTTTTACCCCTTTACCTGCACTTGCACTCGTAATGTATTTACTATAACCATGTAATTATCATACCATGTATATAGTTCCCCCAGTTATCTCCATGTTAGTTTACCCTGTTCATTGTAAAAATCAATGTTGCCTTTTACATTGTGTTTGTTTTTGTTCATATGTATACCGCACTGATTAAAAGAGCGCGGTATATAAGAAATGAAAATAAATAAATAAATAAATAAATAAACATGTTGCAGGGAATTCAGCTCTCTCAGCTATGGGTAGCTCAGCTCTTCTCCAAGAATCAACTCCTTCTCTCTGCTTCTGTCTCAGCTGCTCTCCCGGCTGCTCTCCTTCTCGTCTTCCTCTCTCTGCATAATCTAACCCAGGCTTATATCTCCAGGGTTCTAACCCCACCTCTTTCTTTCCCAGGTGTTGGTAATCCCCCTGCCTTCTGGTATTAGAATAATCAGTACACTTGTTAAAGTAAGGGTCCTTGTGCTTGCAATCCCTCTTTCTTACTTTATGAGTCATTGGCTGAAACCTGTTCCAGATGGGGGTTTTCTGTCTTTGAAACCTGGCCGTGGCTTTCTCTCCCTGCACTCCTAGAAGGGGACCCTTAACCAGGGTGAATTCGTTATGCTTCTCACCTCCCCCACTCTCAGGATAGCTGACTTTGCCACACTCTCCAGGCAGTAATGAGCTGCGAAGGTATGGACTGAAGACCAGGTGGCAGCCAGCAGATGTCCAACATCGGGACGGAGCCACTGTGGACGCCCTTACGGTGTTTTGCAACCGCTTCATCAGGGGGAGGCAAGCCTGTAGAGTGTGCCATTAGTCCATGCCGCAAATCATGCAACGGATTCCATTCAAACACTATAAGTTGCTGCTATTGCTCGTTCAAACTTCTATAAAGTAAGCTAACTGGATAGTTACTCCAAATGAGTTAGTTTTGCGCATACCATGACAGTAATGAACCTTACTTCTAAGTCAGGGTACATGAAGTCTCAAATTTACTGCTAATCTCGGTGTGGTACTTGCATCATGCCGAAGAGAACATTCTTCTGGAGTTCGTAAGATGTAATATGTATGGGTAATTTATCAAGGTATGCTTGGAAATTCTTCTAGATCAAGCCCGTGGCACCCCAGCACGATGGGAAATAACTGTATCCTTCTTCCACATTTTCTTGCTACTTGAAGATTTTCTCCCTCTCAAATGTGATTCACAGAATAGTCACTTCTATAATCAATGCCATTTTGGTGGTGGTCTCCTTTATCACTATGTCCATCTTTCTTGCATCCAGCTTTTCATCGGTCAGATTGGGAACATCCCAGGTGATTATAACCTCTTCATTCTCTGTAATTCTCTTAGGATCACGATCCCACTGCTTTTCAGTCACAATGATGTTGTAGTATTTACAGAGTTTCCAATGGATGAGGCATACTACACTGTATATTTCCAAATAGAAAGTTTCTGCCATCAGAACTTCACAACCAGCTATGAGGTGAGTCACTGTTTCCAGCTCTTTCTTACAGAATTGACATGTCTGTTTTCAATGCTTGCTGTAAATCATCTAAGAATCTAGTATTTTTTTAGACAGTAAATATGAATTAGCCCATTATTTTATTTTTACAGTGATTCTTGTTGTTTCTGTAGCAGAAAGCGGGATTGCTTTCTTGCAAAGCGTAGTTACTCACCTGTAACAGGTGATCTCTGGGAACAGCAGGAATTTAGTCTTCACATATGGGTAATGTCAGTACTGATGGAGCCCATGCGGGAACGCTCCGCAGCGTCCAATAGGAAAGCTTTTGGGAGCATCCCATGGCGCCTGCATAGCTGCCTTTCCAGCTCTCCCTCCTCAGTTGACTTTGTAGCTGAGATAAAAGGAGAGAAGTAGAAAAAAAAGAGGATGACGACCTACAACTCCTAGGGGAGGTGGGTGGGTTGTGAAGACTAAATTCCTGCTGTTCCCGGAGATCACCTGTTACAGGTAAGTAACTACGCTATCTCCAGGAACAAGCAGAAATGTAGTCTTAACATATGGGACTCCCTAGCTCGGAGATGCCAGAGAGATGACCTCAAGGTGAGCTATGGATCACAGGCACAACTAAGTAGGTCATGTATCCTCCAGGATGTCTGGTAGTGAAACCTGGGATGGAGGGTAGGAGTTGTTCTAAGTCTGAAAGAGATGCTGGAGAACAGCTTGGCCAAACAAGGCATCCCAGCAGGACTCCTTGTCCAGGCAACAGTGAGCAGCAAAAGTGTGGACAGAAGACCAAGTTGCTGCTTTGCATATCTCACCAATCGCTAGATTTGCCATAGAGGCAGCCATTGCTCGAAAATAGTGTGCAGTGACGTGACCCTTGAGAGAGAGACCTGCATTTTCATAAGCAAAAGAGATACAGTCCGCAATCCACCTGGAGAGAGTTTGCTTAGATACTGGCAAGCCCAAGTGACACGAGTCAAAGATGATGAAATGTTGGGAAGGTTTTCTGTGCTCTTGAGTTCTCTGGAGATAGAAAGCCAAGGCACGTTTGCAATCCAGTGTGTGAAGGGTTGCCTCTGCCTTAGAGGAATGAGGTCTAGGGAAAAAGACAGGAAGTTAGACTGATTGGTTTAAATGGAAGGGCGATACCACCTTTGGCATAAGTGAGGATGAGTCCTAACGACTACCTTATCATGGTGGAATTGTGTATAAGGGGAGGGTTATGGTTATGGTTAAGGCACTTGATATACAGCCCTTTATTTGCGCATCAGAGCGGTTCACATGTATACTAACAGGTATTTTTATTCACTTGTCCCCAAAGGGCTCACAATCTAAGTGTACCTGAGGCAATGGGGGGTTAAGTGGCTTGCCCAAGGCCACAATGAGTGGCCATGGGACTAGAGACCCCAGTCCCTCCGGCATGTTACTTGCCCCCATGTGGGAAATGAACCCCCAGCCCTCACTAATGCCTCTCGCTGAAGTGAGAGCAATAAGGAAGGTGACCTTCCATGAGAGAAACTTCAGAGAGGTGGTGGCTAGAGGTTCAAAGGGCAGCTTGAGAAGCTGTCCTAGAACACTGAGATCCCATGCCACTGGAGGGGGCTTAATGGGAGGCATGGTTAAAAGAAGACCCCTCATGAAGCGTGCTACAAGTGGCTGAGAAGAGATGGGTTGACCATCTAAGGGCATGTGAGAGGCTGCAATTGCACTGAGGTGTACTCTTATTGAGTTGGTTTTAGGTCCAGAAGACGACAGATGGGGAAGATACTCAAGTAATGGATCCACCGGAGTTGAGAAGAGGTTAAGAGCCCTCTGCGAACATCATAGAGAGAATCTACGCCATTTGAAGGTGTAGGAACGCCTGGTGGAAGGCTTCCTGGGAGCTAAAGCATAGTTACTCACCTGTAACAGGTGATCTCCGGGAACAGCAGGAATTTAGTCTTCACATATGGGTATCGTCGGTACCGACGGAGCCTGCGCGGGAACGCTCTCCAGCGTCCAATAGGAAAGCTTTTGGGAGCATTCCACATAGCCTGCGTGCTGCCTTCCCGCCTTTCCCAACTGTCTCTCTCCAGTTCAGTTTAAAGCTGAGACAAAAGAGAGAGGGAAAGAGAGAAAGAGAGAGAGATACAACTCCTAGGGGAGGTGGGTGGGCTATGAAGACTAAATTCCTGCTGTTCCCGGAGATCACCTGTTACAGGTGAGTAACTATGCTATCTCCAGGAACAAGTAGGAATGTAGTCTTCACATATGGGGACTCCCTAACTGCGGATGCCAGGGAGAAGGCCCCAGAAGTTGTGTGCCCTTGTGAAGGGCTCCACTTCCCCCCATGAATCTCTGGCATCCTACCAGAGATGGGGGGGTAGGAGTTGATTAAGTAAGGAACAGGTGTTGAAGAACAGCCTGACCAAACAAGGCATCCTGGCGGGAGTCCTTGTCTAAGCAGTAATGGGCTGTGAAGGTATGAACCGAAGACCAAGTAGCTGCTCGACAGATGTTGTCGATAGACACCGAGTGAAGATGAGCCATAGGCAAAAGATATACACTGTGCAATCCAGCTGGACAGTGTTCTTTTGGAGACTGGAAGTCCCAAATGACTAGGATCAAAAGCAACAAAGAGTTGAGAGGACTTTCTATGTTGCTGTGTCCTTTGCAAGTAAAAGGCCAAAGCTCTTTTACAGTCCAAAGTATGAAGATTCCTTTCTGCATTTGAGGCGTGAGGCCTTGGAAAGAATACAGGAAGGTAAACCGCTTGGTTTAAATGAAAAGGTGACACCACCTTTGGCATAAAGTGTGGATGAGTCCTAAGGACTACCTTATCATAATGGAACCTTGTATAAGGAGGATCAGCCACCAACGCTTACAATTCACTGATGCAACGTGCTGATGTGATTGCAATAAGAAAGATGACCTTCCAGGAAAGGAATTTCAAAGAGGTAGTGGCTAATGGTTGAAAGGGCTGTTTCATGAGCTGCCCAAGAACCAGATTTAAGTCCCATGCCACCGGTGGTGGGTTAATGGGAGGCTTAGTTAAAAGAAGGCCTCTCATAAATCTCGCGATGAGAGGATGAGAGAAAATAGGTTGTCCATTTAGAGGCTGGAAAGAAGCTGCAATAGCACTCAAATGAACTTTCATTGAATTGGTCTTAAGCCCTGCATTTGATAAATGAAGGAGATACTCCAGTAATGATTCCAGAGGTATCGCAAAAGGCTTAAGACCCTTCTGCAAGCACCATATGGTAAACCTTTTCCACTTAAATGCATAAGAGCGTCTTGTGGAAGGCTTCCTGGAAGCATAAAGGATATCCTTTACCCGCTGGAAAAAGCTAAGACCGTGAAATTCTAGGCTTTCAGCAACCAGGCCCTGAGATGCAGAGACTGGGGACTGGGATGCCACAGCATCCCACCCTTTTGAGAAAGGAGATCTGGAGCAGATCCTAACTCCAGAGGCAGAGCTTGAGAGAGATGGAGGAGCAGAGGGTACCACATTTGCCGTGGCCAACGTGGAGCTATGAGGATCATATGACCTCGGTCTCTCTGAAGCTTGAATAGGGTTTTGGGAATTAGGGGAATGGGTGGAAAGGCATGCAGGAAGTCCTGACCCCAATGGAGGAGGAAAGCATCCCTGGCCTGACAACCCTGAGCCGGAATTCTGGAACAGAACCGGGGAAGTTTGGCATTCAGTGGACTTGCAAAGAGGTCTATTTCCGGGGTTCCCCAAATTTGAAAAATTTTGTCCACCTGGTCTGCATGGAGAGACCATTCGTGTGAAAGCAGAACTCGACTGAGTCTGTCTGCCCAAGAGTTTTGAATGCCTGGAAGATACACCTCAAGGAGATGAATCTGATGCTCTCTGGCGAGGGCCCATAGTCGCAAAGCTTCATTGCAGAGCCCTGCTTGTTCACATAGAACATGGCTACTTGACTGTCCGTTTGAACTAGGACTGTCTTGTAGCTGAGCTGTGTGTGGAATACTCGAAGAGCAAGGAAGATTGCTCTGAGTTCCAGGAAACTGATGTGGAGATAGGCCTCCTGTGGAGTCCAGGTACCCTGGGTAGAGAGGCCTTGCAGGTGGGCTCCCCAACCCACCTGTGAAGCATCTGTTAGAGTGGCTTGGGGTGGGGGTTGCTGAAAAGGAGACCCCACCAAAAGGTTTTGGGGTGACTGCCACCATTGGAGGGACAAAATAAGGCGATCTGAGTTTGCTATTTTGTCTGACAGGCAACCTGACGCCCAAGTCCACTGAGTGGATAAAGTCCACTGGGCTGCCCTTATATGGAGGCGAGCATAAGAAACCACATGCACGGTGGATGCCATGTGGCCTAGCAACTGCAACATTTCCCGAGCAGTGAGGTGAGGTTTTAGCACTGCTTGGGAAACTAACTGCACAATGAGAAGGCAGTGGGGCTTTGGAAGGAAGGCCCTTGTCTGTCTGGTATCCAGCAGAGCTCCTATAAACTCTAGAGATTGAGTGGGAGCAAGGTTGGATTTTGTGAAGTTTATGAC
This sequence comes from Ichthyophis bannanicus, assembly GCA_033557465.1. Lineage (NCBI taxonomy): Eukaryota > Metazoa > Chordata > Amphibia > Gymnophiona > Ichthyophiidae > Ichthyophis > Ichthyophis bannanicus. Next base: position 155,881,927 of record CM066032.1, on the reverse strand, counting down.
AAGTCCCAAATACTGAAGGATGCGCGTTGTGCGAGAGAGAGCAACCCTGGCCTCTGGCTCTGAAGGGGCTCGAATGAGCCAGTCGTCTAAGTAAGGGAAGATGAATATTCCCAGGGTGCAGAGAAATGCTGCCACCACAGCCATGTATTTTGTGAACACCCTTGGTGCAGAGGCCATGCCAAAAGGAAGAACCCTGTATTGGTAGTGCTTCCCTTGAAACAGAAAGCGAAGGAACTTTCGGTGAGTTGGATGGATGAGAACTTGAGTGTACGCATCCTTGAGATCTAGAGAACAAAGCCAATCCTGACTCTGAAAGTATGGCAGCAGAATTCCTAGAGAAATCATTTTGAACTTCTCTTTGAACAGGAATTTGTTCAATTCTCTGAGGACTAAAATGGGTCTGTGTCCTCCTGTTTTCTTCGGAATAAGGAAATAGGGGGAGTAAAACCCTGTACCCCGTTGGGGAATGGGTACCTCTTCTATTGCCCCTTGAGCAAGGAGCACAGTGACCTCTTGACCTAACCGGTCGTTGAGAGAGGTCTGAGAATTGAATTGTCTTACCATTGTAGGAGGGGGCATGCTGAGGAAATGGACTCTGTCTATTGTAAGAGAGGGGTACAAGCTTCAATTTTCTGCTGTTATCTGACCCCATCTGGGGGCAAAATGACGTAACCTTCCTGGGATGGTGGAGGGTTCTGGGCCATTCAGGGTCAGGAAGGCAAAGCTCTCTAGATAGGAGTCAAAGCCCCTGTGGAGGCAGAGTCTGCTGCGCCGGTGGAGGCTTAGCTGCTTTTGTATTTCTTTGCCTAGGTTGTTGCTGCTGTCCCTTTTGGGCAGACTGACCTAAACGATGTCCCTGCTGGGGTATAGGAGGAACAAAATGTTTTCTTCTTGCTGAAGAATGGTTTCTTAGAGGATCTTTTCCTCGCAGGATCAGCTGTAGATTTAGACAATCTATCCAAAGTGATATTGTCAGCATCTATCTCATTAGCTTTTTCCTCCCAATTCTTGCCAAAGAGATTCTCTCCTATGCAAGCTATATTCCCTAGTTTGTCCTCTACCCAAATTTCCAAGTCAGATGCCTGGAGCCAGCCAATTCTACGTGCACTTATGGCAAAAGCAGAGGTTCTGCTTATGCATTCAAAGCAGTCAAAGGCTGCACGATTCACAAACTTGGAAACATCCTAAGCATGTTTGACAAGAGCGAGATAATCTTGGCTTTTATCATCAGGGAGGAGAGGGCTCATAAGCTCTAAATCTCATGACCTCTTTAAGGAACATTCCCATATACAAGATATAGGAACTGATCCTAGCAGAAAGCATGGAAGCCTGGAAGGATCAATGTCCAAAGGCGTCAAGAGTCCTACACATGTCCTGGAGGATTAGATGCATATGCCTTTTTGCACTCTTTATTCGTCTCATGGCTGATTCCACCACCATGGAATGGTGTGGTAATTGAGTCTTCTGAAACCCAGGACAAGGAGGAACTCAATACATGGTATCGAATCTTCGAGAGTGAGAAGATGTGGTTAGAGGTGTTTCCCACATCCTTAACATAAGATCATGCAAGATCTCATGAATAGGTAAGGTAGCTGCCTCCTTGGGAGCTTTAGGGTATTGTAGGATTTCTAATTCCTTTGCCCTAGGCTCTTTTTCAGGAGCCACTGTGATGGAAAGACCTCGGGTCACATCTCGGATAAAATCCTGAAAGGACATATCCTTTGGTGGAGACATCCTATGCTGAGGAGAAGAGGAATCCTCAGGAAGAAGTACTCTGGTATCGGCAGAGCTTTTAGAGTCTTCAGACTCATCCGAGGATTCGAACTATCTCCGATCCGGGTGATCGTGCAAAGCACTGTACCAATACCGATCGAAGTCGGCATCGGAGTGGTCCGGTACCGACTTGTCGATGCCGGATAGACACACATGACTCGGTCCGGTAGAATACCTGCCGATGTCGATGCAGTCGGTGCTGGTACCGGAGTCATTGTCTGAAGCGGTTTCAGGGGCATCAAGGCCATGAGAAGAGCCGACAGACTGCGTTCAATAGCCAAGAATTTCTGGTCTATCGACGCTGCTGATGCTTGGGTATCGGTGCCTGATGAAGCGGCCGGAACCCCAGAGCATGGCACCAGTATTTCTGCCAAGGTTGAAGCCTCGAGAACATCCTGGAGCTCCGTTAGTGCTTTGGAAGCCGAAGCCTCCCGCCGGGGCAATTTTGCCGGTGAAAGTCCCTCAAGGGCAACGCCAGAGGCATCTCGATGTTTAGAAGGAGATCTACCCTTTGAGGACCGGCTAGATTTATGTTTGGTTACCTGAGATCCATGGGAGGAAGACGAAGCCCTGGAAGACGTCGATGCCACGGAGGCTGCATTGGAGGGAAAAAGGGTGCTAAGTTTAGCAGCTCGGTTTTGCTGACCCCTTTTCGACATCATCCCGCAGGCAACACACTCTGAAATAGAGTGGTCAGGACCTAAACATTTGAGGCACCACTCATGGGTGTTGGTGACGGAGATGGTACCGCCACACTTAGAACACTTTTTGAAACCCAAAGCGGGTTTTTCCATTCTGAAGGAAAAGGTTGGGCCTAGTGCCCAAAATGGCATGTGGCACCTGAGGAGAAAATTACTGGAAAAGACTCCAGAAAGAAAGGGGGGGGGGGGGGGTTTGGAAAAAAAAAGAAAGAAAGAAGAACCGGCGGTACCGGTGTAGCGTCGAGGGAAGGCAGACGCGACCACAAAAAAGAAGAATAAGAAGGGAATTTTTTTCTGCGGTGACAGGATGTGCGACCTGTCGGCTCCGCGGAAAACAAAGAACTGGAGAAGGGACAGTTGGGAAAGGCGGGAAGGCAGCACGCAGGCGCTGTGGGATGCTCCCAAAAACTTTCCTATGATGCTGGAATACCTTGGAATAGCTCAGAAATATTTGTTGGGAAACGTGTGCAGCATCATTCAAGGTTCTGGTATGTGTATTAATTGTCGTTAAGGTAATATGGCCAATGAGAATAGTTTATAAGGAACTTAGAAGGTTTAAAAGTTACTGAAATGGATTTTATTTTATAGTGAAAATTAATAGATGGTGATCCCCTGAGGAAACAATCTTTGTGAAACGCATTGGCGCCGAATAAAGGCGTTGGGATCTGAGAGCGAGAAAGGAACATGAAAAAGAACATCCTGATGGAAGCTAAGTACTTCTTTGAACTTTACTATTGGAATTTTGGAAGAGTGAGAACATAAGACGAGTTCCATCCACTTTTATGAACACTAGATACTTTTCGCTAAAGGTCGTTGATGCGAATAAGCACTGAATTAGGACACATTGTGAGTCCATACATGAATGCTGAAGAGTTCTGAGACCTTTAACGATATAAATAGTTAATGTTTGCAGCAACCATAAGATGTAACCCAAAATAAGATTGAGGTTCCATACTGATGATATTGAGCGTGTCAGCATAATGTTAATAGTACTTCCTCTTCTCACTAACATATCTAAAAAATGTCTTATCCCCCAATTTTACTGCATTGGCTATTTCCTACTCTTTTTGAATCTTTGCTTTCCTGACTACTTTGCTAGTTTCTCTAAGTTTTTCCAAATATAGATGCCTGTCTTCCTCTCTCTGTGATCTCTTGTATTTCATGAAGGCCTCCCTCTTTTTCTTCACTTTTTCAGCTACTTCTTTCGAAAAACATAGCGGTCTCCTTTTCCTTTTATTTACCATTTTAACAAAAAGGTTGGTTGCCCTTAAAATATTCCCTTTCAGTTTTGCCCACCGCTTTTCTACATCCCCCAGCTGTTCCCATCCCACTAATGACTCCTTGAGGTATTGGCCCATCTTGGCAAAGTCAGTTTTCCTAAAGTCTAAGACCCTTGCTTTTGAATGGATTTTAACAGCCCTAGTCCTACTACTGAACCACACCATCTGGTGATCACTGGATACAAAATGATCTCCCACTATAACATCAGAAACACTTTCACCATTGGTAAGCACCAAGTCCAGTATGGCCCCTTCACGTGTGGGTTTTCTTAACAGTTGCCTGAAAAGTTCTCCCTGTAAAGAATCCAGGATCTCCTTACTTCTAGATAATACTGGAGCAGGAATGTGGCAATCAACATCTGCCATATTGAAATCCCCTATCAGTAGCACTTCCCCTTTCCTAGCAATGCTGCGTATGTCTTCAATTAACTCTCCGTCCACCTCTTCCTCCTATGAGGGAGGTCTGTATATCACACCAATGCAAATAGATTTCTCTTTCCCTCTTTCTAGTTTAACCCACAGTGCCTCCTCTCTCCCTTTTAAGCTCTGTAGTTCCAAAGCTTTAATATTATTTTTTTACATATAGTGCCACTCCTCCTCCCCTTCTTCCTACCCTGTCCTTTCTGAATAAAGTATAGCCTGGTATAGTTACATCTCAGTCATGGTTTTCTGTGAACCATGTTTCTGTAACTGTCACTAAATCCAAGTCAGCCTCTCTCCCATTAAAGCTTCAACATCTGGGATCTTATTTCCCATGCTATGGGCATTTATACACACCGCTTTCCATATGTTGTTCCTTTTACCCATTTCCATAAAGGTATTTAATGTTTCACTTACCTGGGGGCTTTCTTTACCCATCCCCAACGAATCTAGTTTAAAGCCCTCTTCAGTAGATTAGCCAGTCTGCTACTGAAGACATGTCAACCTTTCTTGGACAGATGGATGCCATCTCTGCTCTGCAACCCTTGGAACAGCATCCCATGGTCCAGCAAACCAAAATGCTCTTGATGACACCATCCATGCAGCCATGCATTCATCTCCAGGATGTGAGCTTCTCTGCCTTGGCTTTTACCCTCAACAGGGAGGACTGAAGACAACACCACCAGCACCCCTTTCTGCTTCACCCTCTGTCCCAGAGCCATGAAGTCACTTTTGATATGCTCAGAGGGATACCTGGCAGTATCATTTGTGCCGACATGGATTAGCAACATTGGGTAATAGTCAGTGGGCTTGATGTGTCTCGGCAAACTCTCAGTAACATCCCAGATTTTGGCACCTGGCAGACAGCATACCTATCTGGAAATCAAGTCTGGTCGGCAGATGGACACCTCAGTACCTCTTAGAAGAGAGTCACCAATCACCACTACCCTTTGCTTCCTCGTGGTCATTGATTCTACAACTTTGGGGTGCTTGAGCTCTGGTTCTTCCCTTTCCAGGGCTTCTTTCACCACCTCCACTTCAAGGGCTGCATAATGATTCTTCAATTCAAGGGCTGGAGAAGTTGGATTGGTGATTCTGCAGGCCCTGGTGACTTGTGTCCAATCTTCGTCATTCTGTAGGCTCCAACCTTTTTGCTGGAGAGCTTGGATGTTGCAAGAAGCATTTCATCAATGTACTTCTCACTGTCTTGAATGTTCCTCAGCCTCGCCACGTCCTCTCGCCACGTCCTCTCTGAGTTCCTCCACTTGTTTCCTGAGAGCTTCTGCCTGCAGGCATCCTGCACAGGGAACCACTCCTTCAAATGGCATTGGGATCTCTGTCTGGACAGAGGCAGAAGCTGTAGTGGGGGCAACAGCTTTGGCAATACGATTTTCCAAACCATTGTTCAGTCGAAGCAGTACTTGAAAGCCTTATCAAAGAACAAAACAGCAGGAATTGATGGCATTCCCATAGAAGTATTGCAGCGATCTGATCTCATACTTACAAGGCTCTGCCAAAAAATTTGGATGCCAACTGACTGGAAAAGATCTGCGTTTATACCAATACTAAAGAAAGGTGATCCAACGGACTGTGGAAATTATCGCACTATCGCTCTGATCCCACATGCCAGCAAGATTCTACTGAAGATTATTCAGCAGAGACTACAACCATACCTGGAACAAGAGCTAACTGAAGTGCAAGCAGGGTTCAGGACAGGGTGAGGAATGAGACACATCATCGCGGATGTGAGAGAGATCCTTGAAAAGACTAAAGAATACCAAAAAGGATATCTATTTGTGCTTTGACTACAGTAAGGCTTTTGACTGTGTAAACCATGAGAAATTCTGGGCCACATTAAGAACCATGGGTATACCAGAACACCTGATACTTCTCTTGCACAATCTTTACATTGATCAAGAAGCAACAGTTCCAACAGAACAAGGAGAAACAAAATGGTTTAAAATCAACAAAGGTGCACGACAAGGCTGCAAACTTTCCCCCTATTTGTTTAATTTATATGCAGAAAAAATCATCAGAGAAGCAGGATTGTACGAAGACAACAGAGGTGTGAAGATTGGTGGAAGACTCATCAACAACCTTCGCTATGCTGATGGTACCACATTACTGGCTGAAAGTGAAGACAACCTGAAACATTTGCTTCTCAAGATCAAGGAACATAGTCTTAAAATGGGCCTTCACCTTAATATAAGGACAACAAAGATCATGACAACTGGCAAAATCAATAAGTTCATTATTGAGAGAGAAGAAATTGAAATAGTGGACAACTTTAACCTACTTGTATCAAGTATCAATAAAGAAGCAACAAGCAGTCAAGAAATCAGACAATGTATTGCTCTTGGCAGAATGGCTATGAAAGACGTAGGCAAGATTCTCCAGAGATGACTCTCTCCATACAAAGATTCGACTTGTTCAAACCATGGCATTTTCATTAACGTCATATGGATGCGAAAGTTGGACAGTGAAAAAGATAGGAAGAAAATTGATGCCTTTGAATTATGGTGCTGGCCAATATTCCCTCTAATTTTCTGTAGGCTGTGTGCGCATAAAATATCAGCTGTGCAGCTTTTGAAGGAAGGTTACATTTTTTGTGCGCCACATAACGTCACTCGGAGTTTAACACTTTAAAATTTGACTACACGTCAGAATACAGTATGTACACCACATTGATTGCACTAGAAAATATTGTAGAACTTGTGAAAACTGTAAATACACAACAACTTTTAAATTTTAAGATGTCTGTGTTGTTTTCTATCAGAATCAGAACCGTGGGCTCTGTTGTAAAGTATGTGCACTCGCTTGGCAAGGTATGTGCGCGCGCACAGCTTAGAGGGAACAGTGGTGCTGGCAATGAATACTGTGTATACCATGGACTGCCCGAAGAACAAACCAGTCAGTACTAGAGCAGATCAAACCTAAGCTTTCTTTAGAAGCTCAGATGACAAGACTTCGACTTTCACACTTTAGACGACACATACGAAGAGAGAGATGATTACAGAAAGACATCAAGCTTGGCAAGGTAGAAGGTCAACGCAAAAGAGGAAGACCAGCAATGAGATGGATCAATACAAAGACTGGCACCCGTAGCTGCTGTTAATCAACAATGAGAAGCTTGACTGAAGATCGAACACAATTTAGGACAACTATCCAGAGGGTCGCCATGAGTCGACACCGACTCGCCGGCACTTAACTATAACAACAACAATAATTCTTGTCTTATTACCTGTACCTTTACATGATGGAAATAAAGGAGTACTGATGCCAGCAGACATTTTGATATGGTTACTAGCAATAGAAGTAAAAGTGCAGAAAACAGAAGTGGAACAAATCATAAAATTTCTATAAGGCCATATAAAACTTAAAAAGGATCCGTTGGGGACTCTTAAGCCAATGTAGCCTATAAAGTAATGGAGTAACCACTATGTGCCTTGGAAATCCAAAGATCAATTGGGCTGCAGTACTTTGGTATTATAGCAACCGTTGTACCTGCTGTTTAGAACAGTTAATTAGCAATAAGTTACTATAAAACAATACTCTACTAAAACACAAAAATGTTCAAAAGAGAAATAAGACCTTAAGTTATGGGTGGCCAACTCTGGTCCTAGCGCACCATGATACAGCCTGGTTTTCAGGATGTCCCTAATGAATATGCATGAGATATATTTGCATACAATGGGAGGCAGTGGATGCAAATATACCTGATAAATATTCATTAAGGACAGCCTGAAAACCAGGCTGGATCGTTGGTGCACTAGGACCAGAGTTGGCCACCCCTGCCTTAAGTCGTCTCAATTGCCTCATCCTAAAAATGACTTAGATATTATTTCACTAACATGTGCCTCAAATGATAGATTTTCATCTTTCAGAACCCCCAATACCCGAAGAACCAGTTCAATTTTAAGGTTCAACCGGTTCAAAGCTTCTATCAGTAAACTGGGAAGTGATTTATTGTTTAAACTAAAGATCCTTGTTTTTGACACATTCAACTGTAAATGGAGAATTCTTGACTATCTGCCCAGCAATAGTATAGTATCATTTATAAGCAAGCAGTAATCGTTAGTTTGTGGAGAGAACGTTGTTAATATAGAAATATCGTCCGCATATGTATAATATTTAAAATCTACTTGATCGAGAAACCAGCCTAATGAAATCATTAATACGTTACAAAGTACAGAGGAAAGTGGAACCCCTTGCAGAACCCCACATTTTGACCTCCATATCCCAGAACATCAGCCACAATCTGAATCCTCTACGTTCTATTTTTTAAAAATCTCAAAAATCAATTATGAACTGTTCCAGAGATCCCCAAGTAATCCACAATGGCCATAAACATATGGTCCACTACATCAAAATCAATGCTTAAATCAAATTGCAATAAAACTGTTACTTGCCTCTTTGCCAAAATGGCATTACTATCTGAAACGGAGTCCTAGAAGCATTTCAGTATTATGGGTCCTTCTGAAGCCAAATTGTGAATCAATTAGACAATAAAAATTGTGTAAGTATTGTACTAGTTGTCTGGCAACCAATGCTTCCATCACCTTTGCCATTAAAGACAAGCAACTTGATGAAACTGTAAAAAAAAAAAAAAAAGCAAAGCACACTGATCTAAACTGTGGCCTGAATCATGTGTTGAAATTAAAGGAATTACTGTAAAACCTAATGCTTGTAAAGAAGCAAGATAGTCCCATACAAGAGCATTTTGCAAATCTTCCAAATGAAGATTAACGTCTTTAATAATATACAATTTGAAGATATAGTAATCTATGATGTCAAGCACTTCTCACACTCTAAGCCATGAGCCAGGAGGTCAATAAACCAAGATAAACATGTATTATTCCCAATGTCTTTAGCAGAGATTTCACAACACAAAGCCTAATAGTATCCAACAATTTAAGATAATAAAAACTTATGCAATATTAGAAGACCCCTTCCTGCACGTCCTATTTGTGGGACATTAAGGAAATTATAACCTGGGGACAAATTTCATACACCAATGGATCATTATTGGACCGCAACCACGATTCTGTAATGAACATAAAACCTGTGTCTTTATCTTGAAGTAATTCACCAATAAGAGATACCTTGTTGTCCGAGGAAAAGCAGGATGAGTCAGCTACACCTGGTGATGTCATCCAATGGCACCACAGATGGAAGTGTAGAAGACTGTACACACTGTTCTCGGATGTCCCCCTTGTGTAAGGAAATCCCAACGACACATCCTTCAGGAGTTCCTTGAGGCCTCTCCACACACCTTCATGGGTTGGGACCAGGCCGCCAGCTACATGGCCAAGAAGATGCCCCCCCCCCCAGGCACTCTACAGCAAGGGATATGCCTCCCAGGGCCTTCATCCTGACTGCATGGATCTACCCTGAGAAGTGATAGAGCATCACCAAAAATTTTGTGATCTGTTTTACCAGACTCTACCCCCTCCACAAAGGCCCATTTGTACAAGAGGCACCATGAACCCCTCTCTTATTTGATGGAGCATGCTGAGGGGATTTATGCAGCTTTTGCCAAAACCCGTGCTAATTGCAGCAGCAAGGTAAAGGTTTCTAGCTGGCCTAAAGAGCCAAAGCAGAGTGTCAGTGCTGTCAAATCCACTCTTAATTTAGAAAGAAACACTCCTTCTGTTCCACAGGCTCCTTCCAGACCACCACAGAGTGATCAGACATCTGGGCCTAAGCGGAGTTCCAGTAGCCGGCATTCCCCTCTGCAAAACTGGAACTGGAGGAGGAAGCCTGGTGGCCACAAGAATCAGTGTACAGGAAATAGACTAGATGACTTTACTGCTACCATAACTGCAGCCTTTTCCTCCAATCTCCCAGGGCAGGCTCCCCCTGAGAAGGAACCACAAAAGGCATCAGCAAAGTTTGCTGGGCCTAGGAGCAGTCCTGGGCCTAGCAAGTCGAAGGTGGAAAAGGCTAAAACCCCTTCCCCTTCTGATAACAATGAATGACTAACTGAATCTGTTTCTTCCCCAAAAGTCACTGTCTCACGGGTACAGCCAGTTCAGACATCCAGGTTGGCTGGAGAGGCCACACCCTCAATACAGAGTGACAAGTCCCCAGAGGATGGTGGCGTTCCCGCCTTCGATTCAATCAGGAAACACAAGTACTTTCTGAGTAAACTAAAGCCAAAAGGACAGAGGTATACTATTCCTATTAAAATCCAGCAGGTGTTTCCTTGTGAGGGCCTAATAGATTTAACCTCTGAAGTTACCCTGATTACCTTGAGTCTCTTTAACTGGCTCACTGCTTCCTTGAAAGGAGAGGATACCCTACGCATAACACCCACTGAGTGGTCACTCATAGTTTATGGTGAACAGTCCATAGAGACCATAGGCCAACTCTGGCTTACCTTCCAAATTGGAAAGTTACAGGTGAAACATCCTGTGATTACTACCAAGTGCCCTGGGGAGGAACTTTTGATTGGCAATGTGCTTCTAAAAAGGTTGCGACCCATACTGGACTATGTCCAAGAAGTGATCTGGACACAAGTCACCCATCTTAATACCTTATGCCAGAGTGAAATGTGACAAAAGGGTCAGTGGTCCTTGTTCTGTAATAAAACATAACTTTTTACACAATAACAGACTCCTCAGTGAAGCAAAGGGTTATTCTTATTATATTCTTGCAAGAATGGATGCCTGAACAAGCAGACATACCTATCCTCTGTTTCACAATTCTTTTATAGAACAATACGTTCTCTCCCTCTTCCAGTATGTCTATAACTCATTGGTTAATACTGTTTTACTCCATACCTTGCACTTCCGCACCTGTGGCAGGCTACATGTTACTCCTTCCAGGATGCAGATATACAACAAAGGGAGTCAGAAAGTTATTACATACAAAATTATATTACAGAGTGGTAGATGAGTGGAATACAAAAATTATATTACATTGTAAAAATAACATATTACATTTGTTTATATCGTGTGGAACGGAAGGACACTTCTATCAGGATTAATTTCCAGAGATCAGCAGACCCCCAAATCCTAGAGCTCAGTATGAAGGGGCTGGGAATGAGGGTCAGAAATTGTGACAGTCACAATTGAAAAGGGCTCGATAGCTAACATTATCCTTGATATTGACTGTCTGCAGATATTCCTGAAAGGTTCCGCAATCCAGATGGACCATGCTAGGGAGACTCCAGAGGCTAGCAAGGTAAGAACCCATCCTGCTTCTAACCCTTGCCAAGGGCACCCTAGAAAACTGGCAGTAATCTCCTTGGATAAGAAAGGCCTGTTCGTTCATGTGTGGGTGGGCACACCTCATACGGAAAGGGCCTGTTACCGCACTGTGATCACTCAATTGTCAGTGAGACCCTCTTCCGTCACCCTAATCACTAGGCCACCCTTGATTGGGTTAGGAGAACCTCAACCTCCTTCCAGGTGCCTGGTGAGGGCCCCAGGACACGGGTGGGATTCTGCAATCTTTCAAATGCACCTTTTCTATCATGAGAGGACTTAAGTCGCCCCTCTATATAGGCTCAGATTGCCTTCTTACTCGGAGCTTATGTGGATTTGGTGAATAGCAAACTCTGAAGTAGGATGGAGGGTGAGCCAGTGGAGTGGCCTGGTACCTGCACATCATTGAGTGGACAAGACCACCCCTCAGGTTTGCGAAGTGGTGAGTGTTGAGGATGTCCAAATACCAGGGAAGGTCCCCTTGAGGTCCATGTAACCCGGTGGCAATCTCAGACACCCTGGTCTTTTTCAACCTTAACTCCTGTTTGGAGGAACTGGGTCTGATTATCAGCCCAATCCCCTGAATGGAGGCCACAGTGCCAATGTTGCATCTGTTGGTCACCAAACCAAGATCAGAAAACAATTATTCACCTGTAGCAGGTGTTCTCCAAGGACAGCAGGAATCAGTCCTTACATATGGGTGACGTCGGTGCCGATGAAGCCCACGTAGAAGCATCTCCCCACCTTTCAAAGAAAACCTTTGGGAGATGCCACTACGCATGCATGGTCCCCTTCCCACTCAAGGGTGCCATCTTGCTCAGTCAGATGACATAGCTAGGAAGGCATAAAATAAAATAAGGTAAAGGAGGCAACTCCAAGGGGAGGCAGAAGGGTTGTGAGGACTAATTACTGCTGTCCCTGGAGAACACCTGTTACAGGTGAGTAACTACGCTTTCTCCAGGAACAAGCAGGAAGTCGGTCCCCACATATGGGACTCCCAAGCTCCAGGCTGCCATGAACTGAACCACAACAGCAACAGCAGTGACTATAGCAGGGTAGCCGCAAGTTGCAGAAGATGAGTCCCTAATTAAGAGAATCTGCGAGACCCTAGTGTCCAGAGGGGCCATCACTTCGACAGCCTAAACACAGAAGTGTCAGAGGGCCACAGTTGCTTACACCCCAAATAGATTGCAGAGTACCACCTGGCCAAAGGCACTGTCCCAACAGGACTCACTCTCCAAACAATAGTGAACTGTGAATTGAAGACCATGTGGCAGCCTTGCAGATCTCTGTCACCAGCACTGAGCGCAGGTTCGTCACTGAAGTGGCCGCTGTGCTGTGCTCCGCTCCAGTGAGAGTCCAGCCCACTCATAGACGAGGGCAATACAGTCCATCACCCAAGTGGACAGAATTTGCTTAGTTACTGGGAGCCCCAGCCTACTGGGGTCATATGAAACAAAAAGTTCAGAAGCACTGCAGTGGCCCTCAGTCCATTGAAGATAGAAGGACAGAGCTCCTTTACAATCCAAAGTATGGAGTATGATCTCCTCCCAACCTGCATGGGGCCAGGGGAAGAAGGTGGGGAGGACCACCTCCTGAGTGATGTGGAAAGGGGATATCACCTTTGGGAGGAATTTGGGGTGCATGAGGAGCACCACTCTGTTCTTATAGAATCTTGTATAAGGTGGCTCTGCCACTAGAGCCTGCTTAGTCTGCGAGCGAATGTACAAGTCACCAGGAAGGCGATCTTCCAGGAAAGATACTGCAGGTGGCAAGTGGCCAGAGGCTCGAATGGCAGTCTGGTGAACTGCAAGAGCACCACATTGAGGTCCCACTCCAACGCAGAGGGCGGACAGGGGGTTTTGATAGCAAGAGGCCCCAGAGGAATTGCGAGATCAGGGGCTGAACAGAGAGGGGTTTTCCCTTGGTGGGGTGGTGGTGTGCCGCAATTGCACTTGGGTGCACTCTGAGTTGGACTTCAGTCCAGCCTGCAACAAATGGAGCAGGTACTGGAGCACAGTTGCACAGCACAGAAGAGGTTCTCCTGCTTCTCTGCGCACCACACTAAGAACTGGTGCCACTTAAAGATGTACGCTCGTCTTGTGTAGGGATTGCAAGAGGCCAATAAGACCACCTCTACCTCTTGCGGGAGGTTAAAGAGAGCCAGAACTACCCTTTTAGCAGCCATGCTGCTAATGTCAGGGACCAAGTTGGGGTGTAGGAAGAAGCCTTCCTCCTGAGACAGAAGGTCTGGTGCACAGCCCAGCAGGACAAGGAGTGCCACCGACAATTTGAACAGTAGTGGGAACCCAGGGCTGCCTGGGCCATCTGGGGGCGATTAGTATCGGTGCTGCCCCCTCATACTGGACCTTGAAGAGAGGGTCTTGGTGACCAGCGGGGTTGGTGGGAAGGCGTAGAGAAGGCCTTCTGTTCATGGGATTAGGAATGCATCCACCGCTACTCTCAACGGGTGCATTTGCCATGAGCAAAAGCAGGGCAGTTGCGTGCTGCCCAGGCTGGCAAAGAGGTCTAACGGGGGGCAGTCCCCAGAGATGGAAGAGCTGAGAGGCTACCCTGGGGTTCAGACTCCACTTGTGCAGCTGAAGGATTCTGCTCAGCCTGTCTGCCAGGGCATTATCCTGACCCGAGAGGTAGATTGCCTGGAGGAACATGCCGTTGCAAGTCACACACAGGAGCAGAGGGCTACCGCCTCCTGGCAGAGGGAATATGACCCCATTGCCCCCTTGCTTGTTGACACAGAACATTGTGATCTGGTTGTCTATCCAGACCAGTACCGTCTGGTGCTGCAACAGATGGCGGAATGCCCGAAGGACCAAGAAGATCACCCTGAGTTCCGGGAGATTGATATGTAGCTGAGATTCCGCCTGGGACCAGCAGCCCTGTGTGAGATGATCCTGGCAATGGGCTCCCCAACCGAGGAGTGAAGCCTCCGAGGACAGGACTCTCTGTGGGGAGGGTGTCTGGAAGGGAAGAGCATCCTGGCCTGGAGGTGGCAGGAGCGCCGCCACAAATCGAGGGAGTCTGCTAGCTGGCGGGCTACTCTGACCCTGTCCTGTTGTCTGCCAGTGGCTTGGGACCACTGAGAGCATAGGCACCACTGAGCTGCCCGCATGTGTAAAGAGGCTAGTAGGATTATGTGGACCGTGGAGGCCATATGGTCCGGCAGGCGGAGGAGGAGACAGGCCGGAACCAATTGCCGGTGCTGCACTTGAGCTGCTAGCTCCTTGAGGCATTCTGTCCTTTATCTGGAAGAAAGGCCTTGACCTGCCAAGTGTCTAGCTGAGTCCCTATGAACTCCAGGCTTTGAGCTGGGGTCAGGTAAGACTTGGGGTGGATAATGATGACCCCCAGGTGCTGCAGTAAGAAGAGAGTGCGTCCTGTGCCTGATATGCCTCTATGGCAGTGCTGCCTCTTATGAGCCAGTCGTCCAGGTAGGGGAAGATGAAGGCCCCTTGTAGATGGAGGCGGGCTGCGACCACTGCTAGGCATTTGGTGAACACCCTTGGAGAGGAGGCCAGCCCGAAGGACAGCATCCTGTATTGGTAATGTCCTCCCACCACAAACCTTAGGTACTGCCTGTGGGAGGGATGGATGGATGGATTAGGATGTGTGTAAGCATCCTTTAGGTCCAAGGAGCAAAGCCAGTCTCCCTGGTGGAAATAAGGCAGCGGTGTGTTCCAAGGGAGAGCATCTTGAAGTCCTCCCTCACCACAAATTTGTTCAAGTTTTGCAGGCTGTGACCCCACAGGTCCCGTATAGGCCTTCGCCTAGGGACCTGGGGTTATAGTTGCCTCCTATAGAAACAGAAACATGATGACAGAAAAAGACCACATGGCCTATCTAGTCTGTCCTTCCATAACAACAACTACAATAGTCCACTTTTTACCTTTAGAGATCCTCTGTGTTGGTCCCATGCTTTTTTGAATTCAGTTACTGTCCTCATCTCTACCACCTCCACTGGGAGACTATTCCATGGATCCACTACTCTTTCTGTAAAGAAATATTTCCGCATATCACTCCTGAATCTATCTCCCTTCACCCTCATCCCATGTCCCCTCGTAGCAGAACTTGCTTTCAATTGAAAGAGGCTCTCCCCCTGAACATTTATGCCACAGAGGTATTTAAACATCTCAATCATATCACCTCTATCCCGCCTTTCCTCTAAGGTGTACATATTAAGATCCTTAAGTCTGTCCTCATATGCTTTATAATGAAGCCCATTAATCATTTTAGTAGCAACCCTCTGCACCGACTCCATCCTGTTCACATCCTTTTGAAGGTGCGGTCTCCAGAATTGCACACCATACTCCAAATGAGGTCGCACCAAAGACTTATACAGAGGCATTATCACCTCCTTTTTTCTGCTAGCCATTCCTCTCTGTATGCACCCAAGCATCCTTCTAGCTTTTGCCATTGCCTTTTCTACCTGTTTAGCTACTTTAAGATCATCAGACACAACCACGCCTAGGTCCCGCTCTTCTTTAGTGGACAAAAGTACTTCACCTCCTATACTGTATTGCTCCCTTGGATTGCTGCAGCCCAAATGCATGACCTTACATTTTTTAACATGAAATCCCAGCTGCCAAATTCTAGACCATTCTTCAAGCTTAGCTAGATCCCTCCTCATGTTATCCACACCTTCCTGGGTGTCTACTCTATTGCAAATTTTGGTATCATCTTGCAGAACAAAATAGTCTTCAGTCGAGTGTTAAGGCAAAACAAAGATAGGGGCTTTATTCCTCTTCCCTCAAGGATATCTTTTTGTACAACAAAACTTGGAAACAAAACAGTACTTCCAAAGAAAAATATGCTCTTTTCCTTTGTAGCTTACAGGTCTTCAGCGCAAGGATTAAACATCATCCGACATGCATAACGTACAGTCCATGGGAGCACATTCAGGAATATTGTTATTACTTTCCCACTGCATCAGCTTGCATTCACCAGGTGTTACACTGGGGTTTAAATCCTCATAGCTGTTTTTGTACAAGCCTCTCTCTGAGGATTCAGTTGGACTACAAGGGTACAGTTCTAAGCAAGTAGGTTTTGGAATACCTGTTACTGCAGTATGTCCTCTCTGGCTCTCCTCCTCTAACCTCCAACGGCTGGGAATTGTTTTATATCTTCCTGTAGTTAATTCATGCTCTGTGCACTGCTCTGACCCTCGGGTACAAACAGACTTTTTAGCTTTCCCTTTGATAAAGCTTGGTTCCCACCTGTATAAATGGTGAGGTCTTCTCTCTGGTAATGAGGACTGTGGACTCCCCTGCTCTCCCAGTCTGGACAGCTTTCTGACCTCAGCTTGGTCTCTCCTTCTCTCTGGAGTTATAGCTTCTACCCCTTGGCTGTAAGCAGGCTCCACCTCAGACCCCAGCTGCTGGCACTCCGACGGCCACGTTCTTCTGAAGCCTTTCCCTTGCTGCTTCCTGTTCCAGGGCTACTCCCACTGCTTCCTGGATTCAGCAGGCTTCTCTCTCTGTGACCTCTGCTTCCTGCACTGCTGCGGCTCACACTGACACTGACCTCTGCTGGATCTACCCAGCAGTTTTTATCTCCCTCTCCACTACACGTTCCCTGTGCTTTCCTGGACAGGTGATAATAATCAGATGCTACACTTCTTGCTGCGTCATGGCTTGGGTGTGGTAATTCTATTCCACTGTTTCTTTGCTCCTTCTGAGCTGTGTGCGCTGGCTGCCTAACAGGTTTTAAGGTAAATTTCTCTTTTTCCTCTATTATCATAGGCTCTGTATAGGTTTCCATGTCACAAGGTCTAGGATAGACCTGAGGCCTCCAGTCCTTTCTGGGACAGAAAGTACCTGGAATAAAAGCCCTTGCCCCAATGGTGCTTGGGTACCAGCTCTATTGCCTTGTCTTTAAGGAGACTTGTGAGCTCTGTGAGGACAAGGTCTGGTGAAGGAGAGGCCTCAGTGGCTCTCCTGGAAAGAAGTCTGGAGGTGTCTGCTGTAGGTGGAGGAGGTAGCCCTCTCTTTCCACCTGCAGTACCAAGAAGTCTGTGGTGACTGAGGCCCACCTGTGGACAAAGAGTGCCAAGCGCCCTCCTGGGGAACAGTAAGGGCCATGTTCTGGGAATCATTAAATTCCCCCTGGACTGGGCTAGAGCCGGAGTCTGGGATTTAGAGTTTTTGGCCTTCTGGGTCCCGGGCCCTTGTCTTTTGGGTTGGGTACCTTGCAGTGGCCCTGAGTAGCCTTGGCATTGTTTGGTATGAGAGAAGGCTCCCCTTCCTTCTGTGGGGAAAAGGGCTTTTTCCCTGATAGTTTTCTGCGGGGAGGCCCCGAGGTCTTTATGGAGAGCCTTTGTCAAGTCACAAACTCTTTTTCGATCTCTGCAGCCTTGTCAGATATAGGTTTGCCAAAAAGATTCTCCCTGGTACAGGGGACATAGAGTAGTTTGTCTTGGACCCACTATTTGAGATCAGACGATTGCAACCAGGTTTGGTGTCAGGCCCCGATGCCGGCAGCCGCAATTTGAGCAGACAACTCGAAGCTTCATAAGCCACTCGAGAGAGGAACTTTGAGCAGCCCTGTACTGCTGAGGTCAGGGTCTTGAACCAATGGAGGGGTTTCCCATCAAGGCCTGCTTAGAAACCAGTAAACTCCTTGGTTAATGCCTTGAGGTACATGCTGAAGTAGAGCTCACAGGCCTGGACTCTGGACTCTGCACTCTAGCATCATGCCCTGGAAACATTTGCACCTGAGGGTGTTGAGGGTTCAAGCCTCCCTACCCCGGAGGATGGAGGAGTGGGTCTTCTGGCTCTTTAGTTTGTGCATGGTTGACTCGACAACCATGGAGTTATGCAGTAATGGGGTTTTGTGAAATCCTAGGCTCTTGTGGATGCAGTACATCGCGTCGAGCCGGCAGCTGACAATGGGCACTGACGCCAGTGTTTCCCACATCCGGAGGAGCAGCCGTTCGAGGATCAGTTGCAACGGAACCGTGAGAGTCTCCTGGGGAGGGGCCTTGTTCTAGAGGATCTCCAGTCCCTCGGTGTGCAGATCCTCCTTGGCCTAGGTCTGGACCGAGAGCACCTTAGTCATATCCCATAGTCGTGGAAGGCCACGTCCTCGGTCAGAGACCAGCATCGAGGTGCTGGTGGAGATGGGTCCAAGGGAATATCTCAGTGTCCCCAGGTGTCCAGGGATGAGGATTCAGAGGCCCTGTGATTCTGCTGGAAGTCCGTGCCCGGGGGCCTGCCGAGAACCTGAGGTCTGAGTCAGACACTAGCCAGTGGGTAGGGCTACTGGGCACACGCTTAGAAAGGCTTTGCTTTTCTGAGCTCTGGAGAGCACTTCATTCTATAGCGCCATTGGATGATGTCACCAGGTGTGGCTGACTTATCCTGCTGTCCATGGAGAACCTCTGTTACAGGTTAGTAACCCTACCCTACAAACAGAACGAGCATTTATACTTAACACTAGAAGCCCCAAAAGGAATTTTACCTAGAAACCCCAAAGTGCGTCAATTGACGCATTATCACGACGACTGCGTTTAGCATGAAATGCAGATGTGAATTAATGTGAAGTTACTTGTTAAATACGTGCAGTATGTGATGTCATTACATGATGTCATCGTGTGTTGCTTGTAATGTCGGAGTAAAACTGTAAACAGTGATTGAGATGTGCCACCTAGTGGGAACATGAATTTATACCTAGAAGCCCCAAAGTACGTCAATTGACGCATCCAAGACAATTGAGTGCGTCAATTGATGTACTTTGGGGCTTCTAGGTATAAATTCATTTTCCCGCTAGGTGGTGCATCTGTCATTAATTTCCGATGCACATATTTGAAGATCTTGACCTTGCTAACAAAGTCATGGAACATGACTGACATGGTTCTAGCAGTGGCACTGGTATACAACTTCGAAGATGCATTCGCGTCAGTTGACGCACTTTGGGGCTTCTAGTGTTAAGTAAGGAATAGGGATGTCCTCCAAATGATGCTTATAAAAACCACCCCAGGCAGGTACATTTGTAGCAAAAAACCTGTGAGTCAGTTGGACCATTTAGATGGTAGAGGGGTAAAAGGGAGGACAAGGCCATAGGAGAGAGACTGAACAAACTCTTTGCTTTGGTCTTTACTGAAGATGATGTAGGGAAGTTACCCATGAAATGGTATTTAAAGGTGATGTATCAGAAGAATCAAAACAGATTTTGAATATCAGGGAAGATGTATTACAACTACAAGGGTGCTGAAAGAACTGAAATATGAGATTGAAGACCTACTGTTAGCAATCTGTGAACTATCATTAAAATCTGTAGTATCTGAAAATTAGAGAATGGCCAATGTAACATCACTTTCTAAAGGTGGTCCAGGGGTGGTCCAGGAAATTACAGACCGGTGAGCCTTATGTCAGTACTGAGCAAAATAGTAGAAACCATTATAAAGAATAAAATTACTGAACATGTAGACAGTCAAGTTTAATGGGAGAAAGTCAACATAGATTTAGCCAAGGAAACTCTTCTCTTACTAATCTGTGTTATTTTTTTGAAGGTATGAATAAACAGGTAGACAAAGGTGAGCCGGTTGATAGTGTATATGGATTTCCAGAAAGCCTTTAACAAGGTCTCTCATGAGACTCTTGGCAAATTTAAAATGTCATGGGACAGGAAGCAGTGTACTATTGTGGATCAGGAACTGGTTAAATGATAGAAAGCAGACATTAGGGCTAAATGGCCAATTTTCTCAGTGGAGAAAGGTGAATAGTGGAATACCACAGGGATCTCTGCTGGGCCCGCTGCTTTCTAGCATTTTCAGAAATGACCTGCAAATGGGAATGAGTGAGGTGATGAAATTTCCAGAAGACAGACACAAAATTATTCAAAGTTGTTAAAACACAAGAGGATTGTGAAAAATTGCAAGAGGACCTTGATAAATTGAAAGACTGGATGTCCAAATGGCAGCTGAAATTTGATATGGACTAGTACAAAGTTATGCACTTAAGGCAGAACAGCCCAAACTGTTACACAATGCAAGATTCCACATTATGAACAACCATCCAGGAAAAGGATTTAGGCATCATAGTTGATATGTTGAAACCCTCTACCCAAGGAGGTTGCCCAGTGCCCTTTCGGAGCTCAGGCCTTGGAACCGAACGCTTCCTGCTGTTTTTCTTGATTCCTAGGCCCCTTGTATGTCCTTTGCAAGCAGAAGGCTCATGGTCGACCCTGAGACATTGAAGGCACGAATTGTGGCAGTCGGTGATCAAGATGGTCCAACCACACTGAGCGCACTTTTTAAAACCATCAGTTGGGTTTGACATGGTGGAGAAGACGGCTCCTGTCAAGTTAAAGGACTCAACTATCCTTACCAATGAGGGGGTGGAAGAAAAACCGCGCACACCGAAAAAGAAAAAGAGATCCAAAAGAAAAACATGGTGCTGAGGCACCGACAGTCGCCTGGATTGACAAAGACGGAAAGGGCGATGGGAATTGAGAGAGAATGGTACCAGAACAGCAAAAACAGAGGGTGAAAAAATGAACTTATCTCCAGGATTCAGACAGACGTCCAAAGGGCTCCACAGAAAAAAGAAGTCTGAGATAAGATGGCTCCTTTGGGCGGGAAGACTGGCACACATGCATGGAGTGCATTCCAAAAGCTTCCTTTGAAAGCTGGAAAGTGTTCCCGTGAGGGCTCCATTGGTGACTTCACCCATATACCCATAAACCTAAAAGCCAAGAAAATTCTATCTAACACCTCCAATAATATTGACACTCTAATAATAGAAATCGGACAACTGAGAATCTGCTTAATATACAGACCTCCTAACCAAAACGCAGACAGTCTTCACTCACTAACTGAACTCCTTAATTCATCAACAGAACAAAACCCCCTAATTATCCTAGGAGATTTCAACCTCCCATCACTTGCAAATACTGATTCCAACCTCTTCCTGGAAACCATAACTGACTTAGACTTCCATCAAATTATAAACATACCAACTCACACTAAAGGTGGTACACTTGACCTTGTCCTCCTTCCTCATTCACTATTTAAACTTTTCAACCCAGACTCCTTACAATGTACTGAAATACCCTGGTCTGATCATCATCTAATTAAATTAAACTTCACTTACAACATTATCGGTGTCATAAAACACACAAGAAATGACCAAACTATAAAATTCAAGAAATTCATTGAAACCGAATTTCTAGACTCTACAATACCCCACCTTTCATCATCTCCAACAGATTTAGATGAAGCAGTCAAAAACCGGCATACCACCATCAATAATGCAGCCACAATTAACCAAAATAATAAAAAGCCAACCAATACTAAAATCAAAATCACCCCATGGTTCAACAGTACTTTAAAACATATGAAAAGAGATCTAAGAAAACTAGAAGCTAAATGGCGCAAAACCAAATCCACCATACACAAACAATTATATTATAACCACCTCACATTATACAAGGAAACCTTAGACAACACAAAGAAAAACAACTATGCCAGCATCCTATCAAATTCTTATAATAGACCAAGAGAACTATTCTCCATTGTTAGTAACCTAACTAATAACTCACAAACTTCCAGCAAGGAAATCACTGACATCTCAGCACAAACATTAGCTGTTGTTGTTGTTAAGTGCCGACGAGTCGGAGTCGACTCATGGCGACCCTCTGGATAGCTAACCTAAATTGTGTTCGGTCTCCAGTCAGGTGGCTCATTGTTGACAGACTGGTACCCGTAGTTGCTGTTATTGTATCGATCCATCTCATTGCTGGCCTTCCTCTTTTGCGTTGACCTTCTATCTTGCCAAGCATAATGTCTTTCTCTAATGATCTCTCTCTTCGCATGATGTGTCCAAAGTATGAAAGTCGAAGTCTTGTCATCTGAGCTTCTAAAGAAAGCTTAGGTTTGATCTCCTCTAGTACCGACTGGTTTGTTCTTCGGGCAGTCCATGGGATACACAGTATTCGCCGCCAGCACCATAATTCAAAGGCATCAATTTTCTTCCTGTCTGTCTTTTTCACTGTCCAGCTTTCACATCCATATGATGTTATTGAAAATACCATGGCTTGAACAAGTCGAATCTTTGTATGGAGAGAGACATCTCTGCTCTTGAGAATCTTATCTAGGTCTTTCATAGCCATTCTGCCAAGAGCAATGCGTTGTCTGATTTCTTGACTGCTTGTTGCTTCTTTATTGATAGTTGATCCAAGTAGGTTAAAGTTGTTCACAATTTCAATTTCTTCTCCTTCAACGATGAACCTGTTGATTATGCCAGTTGTCATGATCTTTGTCTTCTTTACATTAAGGTGCAGGCCCATTTTGAGACTATGTTCTTTGATTGTGAGAAGCAAATGTTTCAGATCATCTTCACTTTCAGCCAGTAATGTGGTATCATCAGCATAGCGAAGGTTGTTGATGACTCTTCCACCAATCTTCACACCTCTGTTGTCTTCATACAATCCTGCTTCTCTGATGATTTGTTCTGCATACAAATTAAACAGGTAGGGGGAAAGTATGCAGCCTTGTCTTACACCTTTGTTTATTTTAAACCATTCTGTTTCTTATTGTTCCGTTCGAACTGTTGCTTCTTGATCAATGTACAGATTGCGCAAGAGAACGATCAGGTGTTCTGGTATACCCATGCTTCTTAATGTGGCCCAGAGTTTCTCATGGTTTACACAGTCAAAAGCCTTGCTATAGTCGATAAAGCACAAATAGATATCCTTTTGGTATTCTTTAGTCTTTTCAAGGATCCATCTCACATCCGCAATGATGTCTCTCGTTCCTCGCCCTTTCCTGAACCCTGCTTGCACTTCAGGTAGTTCTTGTTCCAGGTATGGTTGTAATCTCTTTTGAATAATCTTCAGTAGAATCTTGCTGGCATGTGGGATCAGAGCGATTGTGCGATAATTTCCACAGTCAGTTGGATCACCTTTCTTTAGTATTGGTATAAACACAGATCTTTTCCAGTCAGTTGGCCATGATGTTGTCTTCCATATTTCTTGGCAGAGTCTTGTGAGTACGGTAACAGCTGCATCAGATTGCTGCAATACCTCTATGGGAATGCTATCAATGCCTGGTGCTTTGTTCTTTGATAAGGCTTTCAATGCTGCTTCAACTTCTTCTTTCATCACCAATGGTTCCCGATCATAAGGTACAGGTTGAAAGGGCTGTTGGTCCACTTGATCTTTATCATATAAAAACTCTGTATATTCCTTACACCTTTTCTTGATCTTCTCAGCATCATTCAACATAGAACCTTGAGCATCTTGTAACATTCCAATTCGAGGCTGGAACTTTTTCTTTAACTCTCGTAGCTTTAGGAAAGCCGATCTTGTTCTTCCTAGTAGTTTCTGCTTCTATTTCCTTGCAAGTGTCATTGTAGTACTTTTCCTTGTCCTGTCTTGCTGCACGTTGGAAATCTCTGTTGAGTTCTGTGATTGTCTTTCTTTCTCCTCTGGCTTTAGCTTCTCTGCGTTTCTGGGCAATTTTCAGAGTTTCTTCCGTCATCCATTTAGGCCGTTTTTGCTTTTTCACCTTTTGTAGAGACTTCTCGCTTTCTTCCAACACAACCTCCTTGATGTCATTCCATAACTCTTCCGGAGCTCTGTCATTTGTATCTAAAGCAGCAAATCGATTTTGCAGGCAGTCTTTAAATTCCAGTGGTATATTCTCAAGGTCATATTTTGCTGCATTCATGAGTGGTTTGCTCTTTTTCAACTTTAGCTTGAGTTTGCATACTAGTAGTTGATGATCTGTACCACAGTCAGCTCCAGGTTTTGTCTTTGTTGATGTTACAGAGCTTTTCCATCGTTGACTTCCACATATGTAGTCAATTTGATTTTTATATAATCCATTCAGTGAAGTCCATGTGTACAGTCGCCGCTTGTGTTGCTGGAAGAAGGTGTTTGAGATGAATAGATAATTGGTCTTGCAGAATTCTATCAGTCTTTCTCCAGCTTCATTTCTGTTGCCAAGTCCATATTTTCCAACTACTTTGCCTTCTTCTTTGTTGCCAACTTTTGCGTTCCAGTCACCCATGACTATCAGGATATCCTGTTTGCATGTTCTGTCAATTTCAGCTTGTACTTGTTCATAGAACTCTTCAATTTCATTCTCTTCTGCAGCTGTTGTTGGGGCATATACTTGAATTATAGTTGTGTTGATAGGCAATCCTCGTAGACGAATAGAGATTAAGCGTTCGCTGACTGCATTGTATTTCATTACAGTTCTTGCAAGTTTCTTCTTTATTATAAATGCAACACCATTTCTTCTTTGTCTTTCATTTCCAGCATAGTAGACCATGTGATCATCTGATGCAAAGTGCCCCATGCCAGTCCATTTCAGTTCGCTGACACCCAACAGATCAAGTTGTACACGTTCCATTTCATTCTTGACCACCTCCAACTTCCCTTGGTTCATGCTTCGTACGTTCCATGTTCCAATGTGTAAGACATCTTTACAGCTTCTGACTCTCATTTCATGCGCAGCTACATCAGCAGTCAGACTTCCCGAGGGCTTTGATCCAACCACATCATAAATGCTGGCTTTACTCTGAAAAGTCTTCAGCTCTTCCCCAGTAGCTAGTTGAGTGCCTTCTGACCTGGGGGTCTCATCTTCCAGCACCATAGCACAATTTATTTTGTTGTAACTATCCATTGGGTTTTCATGGCAAGATACAGAAGTAGATTGTCGGGCCTTTCTTCCGCGCAGTTTAAGTTTGGTGGTGTTGCCGTTGTCACAAAAATGTGATCCTCCGCTGTCAACACTGTCCCATTCTGCTGCTGCCCAGATGGGTGGTTTGTCTTGGTCTGGCACCTCAGCTGAGACCTGACCATCTTGGGAGACCCTGCCAGTAGTTAAACTACCGATAGTTTAGCTCTCAGCATCACTGATGCACGCAAGCCCTCACAGCACGACAAGCTGCAAACCAAGCTGCAAACATTTAACTATTACCATAACAAAACAAAACTACAATTCACGACTCCAGACTCTTTCCACAAACCTCATCACCCGATAGACGTATGGTCAGAATTTCACCCTATAACCAAAACATCATTAAAAAATATCATACTCAACCTAAACACCACTACCTCTTACCTAGATCCTTGCCCAGTAATCTGGATAAAAAACACTCTCCCAATCCTTCTTTCATTCATACTCCCCATTGTCAATCTCTCACTACTCCAAGGTTACCTCCCACCCACAAACACGTACAAATAAGACCAATTCTCAAGAACAGCACCCTTGATAAAACCTCACCAAAATCATATAGACCCATCTCAAGTATACCATTCTTAGCAAAAGTAATAGAAAAAACAGTACAAATACAGACGCAGGAGCACCTAGACTCATCTTACCCACTCAACGAACAGCAATATGGTTTTCGCCCAAAGCATGGAGTGGAAACACTCCTCACAGCTCTAACAGATACGCTATTAAGAGGAATCGACAATCACAAGCAAGCATTCATTCTATTATTTATTGATATTTCAGCTGCTTTTGATAGCGTCCACCATACCATAATGCTCAATAGTCTGAGTCAAATAGGAATAAATGCCACAGTTCATAAATGGTTCTCCTCTTATCTAGATAATAGGACACAAAATATACGAATAGGTAATCAAACCTCTGATTCATACAAACTGGAAACCGGTTTACCTCAAGGATCAGCGTTATCAGCACTCCTATTTAACATATACATAAAACCTGTTTGCAATATCTTTAAAAAATTTGGTGTACTGTATCATCTATACGCAGATGATATCATGATGTACATTCCGTTCACGATTCCCAACTTACCGATGCAAACTCTGTCAGATTGCTTCAATGAAGTCACATCCTGGCTAAATACCCACAATCTCCAAATAAATCACTCCAAAACTGAAGTGCTAATCGTCACCAAAAACCAATCCTATACTCCACCTACACACATAACACTTCAAAACCAAGAAATTAAAATAAAAAATGAACTAAGATATCTAGGTGTTATTCTAGATCAGGAATGGGCAAACTACGGCCCGGCGGACCTTTTAATCCGGCCCGCTGTATCAGTTATCCTGGTGAACAAATGGACTGCTGCAGAGGGAGCCGGGGAAGCCCGCGCGAAGCCCCGGCTCCCTCTGCACAGCCCGCCAGCGTGAAGAGCCTTTACCTTCACGCTGGCGGCTGTTTCAATGAAGCCACGAATGCTGCGAGAGGTTAAAGGGCATTGCCTTTAACCTTTCCCGGCATTCGCGGCTTCATTGAAACAGCCGCCAGCGGGAAGGTAAAGGTTCTTCATGCTGGCGGGCTGTGCAGAGGGAGCCGGGGCCTCGCGCGGGCTTCCCCGGCTCCCTCTGCAGCCCCTTAGACAGCGCGGGGCTCTTCGGGGGGGCGGCTAAGACTGGATGGGCTGTGATGGGGGGGGAACGGACTGGAAATGGGCTGTGATGGGGGGGGGGGAAACAGACGAAATGGGCTGTGATGGGGGGGAAAAAGACTGGAAATGGGCGGGGTGTGGGGGGGGGAAACAGACTGGAAATGGGCTGTGATGGGGGGGGGGAAACAGACTGGAAATGGGCTGTGATGGGGGGGGGAAACAGACTGGACATGGGCTGTGATGGGGGGGAAACGGACTGGAAATGGGCTGTGATGGGGGGGAAACGGACTGGAAATGGGCTGTGATGGGGGGGGAACGGACTGGAAATGGGCTGTGATGGTGGGGGGGGGGGAGAGCGTACTGGAAATGGGCTGTGATGGGGGGAGGACTGCAAATGGTCTGTGATGGTGGGGGGGATAGGACTGGAAATGGGCTGTGATGGGGGGAGGACTGCAAATGGTCTGTGATGGTGGGGGGGGATAGGACTGGAAATGGGCTGTGATGGTGGGGACAGACGGACTGAAAATGGGCTGGGATGGGGGGGGACGGACAAATTGGGCTGGGATGGGGGGAAACAGACTGGAAATGGGCTGTGGTGGGGGGGGGAGAACAGACTGGAAATGGGCTGTGATGGGGGAACGGACTACAATTGGGCTGTGATGGGGGGAGGACTGCAAATGGGCTGTGATGGTGGGGGGGATAGGACTGCAAATGGGCTGTGATGGTGGGGGGAATGGACGAAATGGGCTGTGATGGTGGGGGAACTTGGACTGGAAATGGGCTGATGAAGGACTGGATTAGGACTGTGTAAATGTGTTTGAAATTGAGAATTGCAACAACAAAGCTATCTCCTGACTTAACAAAAAAGGGAGACCAACAACACTGTTCACACTAAAATTGAAGGTACTATTTTATGAAAGAAATACATTGCATAAAAGTTTTGTAAAATAACTCTTTTTATGCTTTTCTACCTTAAATTAATCTAAACATTTAATGTTACAAATTTAAATTTAATTTATATTAATTCACACATACACACCGTCCATCTACTCTTGGTCCAGCCCCCGGGTCCAATATATGAACCCATTGCGGCCCTCGAGTCAAAAAGTTTGCCCACCCCTGTTCTAGATAAATACCTTACATTAGACACCCACATTAGAAACACCACAAAGAAAATCTATTTCAAACTCAAAATCCTTAAACAACTAAGACCCCTTGTATACATACATGATTTCATCAGCATAATTCAAGCCATCATAACCCCCCACTTTGACTTCGCTAACCTAATTTTATTGGGTATAACAAAACAAAACATTAAAAGAATTCAACTTGCCCAGAATGCAGCAGCTCGGATAATAACGAAAGTACACGCACATCAACATATAACACCAATACTAGAATCCCTTCACTGGCTGCCTATACAAAGTAGGATAGTATACAAAACATTGATAACCACATTTAAAACTCTAAACGACATGGCCCCAGTCACCCTAAGTAACCTAATCAGCAAAGAGCACTCAAAATCTACTCAAAGAAAAGGACAAATAAATAAACTAAAAACTCCCAAAGACTTCATAAAAGCAAATAAACTCACAAACAATAGAGCTTTTTCTCATGCAGCTCCAACAAAGCACAGTTACTTACCTGTAACAGGTGATCTCTGGGAACAGCAGGAATTAGTCCTCACAAATGGGTACGTCGGTACCGACGGAGCCCGTGCGGGAAAGCTCCCCAGCTTCTTAGAATAGAAGCTTTTGGGACCTCCCACTGCACATGCGCACTGCCTTCCCGCCTTCCTGAACAGCTCTCCTCAGTTTCGAGTTTATAGCTGAGTCAACAGAGAGAGGACAGGAAGATAGATAGATAAAAGATACAACTCCTAGGGGAGGTGGGTGGGTTGTGAGGACTAATTCCTGCTGTTCCCAGAGATCACCTGTTACAGGTAAGTAACTGTGCTATCTCCAGGAACAAGCAGGAATAAGTCCTCACATATGGGGACTCCCTAGCTTAGATGCATGGGATCCCCTGTAAAGGTTCGCCATCTTCGTATGGATCTCAGGCATCCATTCTGGGAAGGTGGGCAGGAGTTGTATAGGAATGGAACAGGTGCTTGAGGACAGCCTGGCCAAACAAGGCATCCCGGCGGGAGTCCTTGTCCAAACAGTAATGGGCTGTGAAGGTATGAACCGAGGCCCAGGTAGCGGCTCGACAGATCTGATCTATGGAAACAGAGTGCAGATGAGCCATAGAAGTTGCCATGGCCCTCACATTGTGAGCAGTGACATGGCCTTCCAGAGAAATGTTTTTGCTCTGGTAAGCAAAAGAAATACACTGAGCAATCCAATTGGAAAGTGTACGCTTGGAGACTGGAAGTCCCAAATGGGAAGGATCAAAGGCCACAAAAAGTTGAGAAGACTTTCGATGTGGCTGAGTCCTATTAAGGTAAAAAGCGAGAGCTCTTTTACAATCCAGAGTATGAAGGTTCCTCTCTGCATTGGATGCATGAGGAGCTGGAAAAAAGACAGGTAGATATACCTCTTGATTAAGATGAAAAGGCGAGACCACTTTAGGCATAAAGTGGGGATTCGTCCTAAGGACCACCTTATCATGATGAAATCTTGTGTAAGGTGGATTAGCCACTAAAGCCTGCAGCTCACTGATGCGGCGAGCCGAAGTGACTGCAATGAGGAAGATGACCTTCCAGGAAAGAAATTTCAAGGAGGTGGAAAACATTGGCTCAAAAGGTGGCTTCATAAGTTGACCGAGCACTAGATTCAAATCCCATGCGACCGGGGGTGGTCTGATGGGAGGTTTAGTGAGAGTCAGGCCTCTCATGAATCTTGCAACAAGAGGATGAGAGGAGATAGGTTGTCCATTTATATGTTTCAAGGATGCTGCAATAGCACTTAAATGGACTCTTACCGAATTCGTCTTGAGGCCTGCATTGGATAGATGCAGGAGATAATCAAGAAGAGAATTCAAAGGAAGTGCCAGAGGGTCAAGACCCTGCTGAGCACACCAAATGGAAAAACGTTTCCATTTGAAAGCATAGGAACGCCTGGTAGAGGGTTTCCTAGAGGCAGAAAGGATATCTTTCACTGGTTGGGAAAGATGAAAGTCTTGAAGGCTTAAGCCTTCAGTAACCAAGCACTGAGGTGAAGGGATTTGGGGTTTGGGTGCCACAAAGTCCCCTCCTCCTGAGACAGGAGGTCTGGCGCAGCTCCCAGATCCAAGTAGGATCCCTGGGAGAGCTGTAGAAGTAGAGGGAACCACACTTGGCGTGGCCAGCGTGGAGCTATGAGGATCATAGTTCCATGATCCCTCTGGAGTTTGAACAGAGTCTTGGGAATCAAAGGAATGGGTGGAAAGGCATATAGGAATGCCTGATTCCAATTCAGGAGAAAGGCGTCTGTAGCCTGAGCTCCCTGACACGGAGTTCTGGAACAGAACCGGGGAAGTTTGGCATTCCACGGACTTGCAAAGAGGTCTATGTCCGGGGTCCCCCATTCCTGAAAGATTCGGTTTATTTGGTCCAAATGTAGGGACCATTCGTGTGGCAGCAGAACTCGACTGAGCCTGTCTGCCCGAGAGTTTTGAACTCCTGGGAGATACACTGCTAGCAGGTGAATCTGATGCTCTCTGGCGAAGGCCCATAGTCTTAGAGCTTCGTTGCAAAGCGACAGAGAGCCCGTCCCTCCTTGTTTGTTTATGTAAAACATGGCCACCTGATTGTCCGTCTGAACTAGGACAGTGAGGTTGGCTAGGAGGGAGTGGAAGACCTTGAGGGCAAGGTAAATTGCTCGCAGTTCCAGAAGATTGATATGAAGGGTGGACTCCTGTAGAGACCAAGTGCCCTGAGTGGAGAGAGTTTGCAGATGGGCTCCCCACCCTGTTTGGGAGGCATCTGTTGTGAGGGTTGCTTGGGGTAGCAATGGTTGAAATGGAGCCCCCAACAACAGATTCTTGGTGGAAGTCCACCAGTGGAGGGACCAAAACAGACGATCGGAGGTTTGTATTTGGTCTGAGAGCGCTCCTGACGCCTGAGTCCACTGAGTGGCCAGGGTCCATTGAGCTGCTCTCATATGAAGACGAGCATAGGGCACCACATGCACTGTGGAGGCCATATGACCCAGTAGGCGTAGCATTTCCCTGGCTGTCAAGTGAGTGCTGGACTGAGCTTGGGAGGCCAAACTCAGGAGGCGCTGGCCTCGAACATGTGGAAGGTAGGCCCTTGCAGTGATGGTGTCCAACTGGGCCCCTATGAATTCTAGAGATTGAGTAGGGATGAGTTGGGACTTGGGAAGGTTTACTACCAGTCCCAGATACTGCAAAAGGCTCCTTGTGTGGTCCAGGGAAATCTGGGCCTGTGACTGAGTTGGAGCTCGGATGAGCCAGTCGTCTAGATATGGGAAGACAAAGATTCCCATGCCTCTTAGAAATGCGGCTACGACTGCCATGCATTTTGTGAATACTCTTGGAGCAGAGGCTAGACCGAAGGGGAGTACTCTGTATTGGAAATGTTTTCCCTGAAACAGAAAGCGAAGATACTTTCTGTGGGATGGATGGATGAGTATATGTGTATACGCATCCTGTAGGTCTAGAAAACAAAGCCAGTCCTGACCCTGGAGGTAAGGAAGGAGAATGCCGAGAGACAGCATTTTGAATTTCTCCTTGAAGAGAAATTTGTTCAATTCTCTCAGATCTAGGATTGGTCTGAATCCCCCTGTCTTCTTTGGAATGAGAAAATAAGGGGAGTAGAAACCGGACCCTTGTTGAGGAAGAGGAACCTCTTCTATGGCCCCTTGGGCAAGAAGAGAGGAAACCTCTTGACCCAACAGGGTTAGGAGAGATGGGGGAGAATTGAATGGTCTCACCATATGATGGGGAGGAAGGCTGGAGAAATGAAGTTTGTAACCCTCTCGAATGATAGAGAGGGTCCATTGTTCTGTTGTGATTTGTTCCCATCTGGGAGCAAAGTGAACCAACCTTCCGGGTATGGTGAGAGGTTCTGGTTGTGTTAGAACCAGAAGTGGCAAGTTCCCTAGGAGCAAGTCAAAACCCCTGAGGGGTTGGAGCCTGCTGAGCTACAGTAGCTGCTGCAGGCTTAGCTCGTGCTTGTTTGGATTGCTGACGCTTAGCAGTATAGCGAGGTTGAGAAGACTGCTGGCCAGTATTTGAAGCAACTCTGGCCTTCTTATAGTAAGGCCTTTTAAAAGACTTTTTCTTAGTAGGAATTGAAGTGGACTTTGAAAGTCTTTCCAAGGTGGCATTTTCAGCATCCATCTGGGTGGCTTTGATTTGCCACTCTTCCCCAAATAAGTTCTCACCTGTACAGGGCAGATTCCGTAAGCCATCTAGAACCCAAGGTTCCAGATCAGAGGCCTGGAGCCAAGCAAGACGTCGGGCTGCAATAGCAATGCCCGAAGCCCTACTGGCTCCCTCAAAGGAATCATATGCTGCCCTATTAGAGAACTTAGAAACCTCTAAGAGTTGTTTCACTAGGGAAAGGAATCCCTGCTTTTTATCCTCAGGGATAAAGGGGGCAAAATGCCGCACCTTTTTGGCAAGTTCCTCCAGGAACATGCCCATATAGAGACTGTAGGAATTAATCCTGGCTATAAGCATACTAGCCTGGAAAATTTTCCTACCAAAAGAGTCCAAAGTCTTACATTCCCGTCCTGGAGGGGTGGAAGAGTGCCTTTTGGTACTCCTAATCTTCTTCATTGCAGACTTCACCACAATAGAGTGGTGGGGCAATTGAGTCTTTTGGAAACCAGGAGAAGGAGGGACCCTATACATGGTGTCCAACCTACGGGAATAAGGAGACAAAGTCAAAGGATTTTCCCAGAAATCCATCAGTTGTTCTTGAAGGATTTCATGGATAGGCAGGGTAACTGCCTCCTTAGGGGCCTTTGAGTATCCCAAAATATCCAGTTTTTTGGATCTGGGTTCCTTTTCAGAGGATGTGGTAATAGAAAGGGCTGTAGCCATATCTAAAACAAAGTCCTGGAAGGACAAATCCTCTGGAGGGGACATTCTCCTTTTAGGAGAAGAGGGCTCCTCAGGTAAGTTGAGTGAAAACTCAGCAGAATCATCAGAGGAGTGAAAATCCTCAGAGGAATCGGTGCTTTCCTCTAACGCACGATACGCGTACCGATCGGTATCGATATCGGGCGTATCGGGTATGGAACCGGTATGGAGCGAAAGCCCATACGGTACCGACTTGCGTTTAGAGGTGGACGGCCTCGATACCGGCATGGCGGACGATACCGGTATCGGGCCCGGAACCGCTGAAAGCGGAACCGATGGCGTTGCAGCTTTAATGAAAGCCATGACGGCCTGCTGCATGGACTGTACAGTATCGCCCATGGACGCCATAGCTGCCTGGATGTCGGTACCGGAGTGACCCGGTACCCCAGAGCAGGCTAACAGGTGATCTGTCGAGGCCGTAGCATCGATATCAACCTGAGACCCCTGAATTGGCGTTTTTGGAAGTTGGACTTCCCGCCGGGGTTGTTTGGCTGGGGCAGGGTCCTCAAGTTCTAAGCTAAGAGCCTCTCGATGCTTTGAAGGAGATTTGCTCTTTGAGGACTTGCCCACAGAAGGTTTGGTTACCTGAGATCCATCCGGAGAAGAAGACCTGGATGACTGTGATGCTGTATTCTCTGAAGCAAACAGCACATGGAATTTGTTGGCCCGGTTCTGCAGCCCACGTTTAGACATGTGGGAGCAAGATGGGCAGTCCGGTATGGAATGGTCAGGCCCCAAACATTTCAGACACCATTCATGGGTGTCTGTGACTGAAATAACAGCATTACATTTGGTACACTTCTTAAATCCAGGGGCTGGCTTCTCCATGAGGAGAAATTGAGTAGGCCGAGAGGCCTCTCTGAAGTGACCAAAAAGCTAAAAAATAAGAAAAAAGAATTATAATTTTTTAAAGAAAGAAAGAAAAGACCGGCGATACCGGTATCGGTATGGGGAAGGCAGGTACGCGGTCTAAAGAAACAAATAAAATAACAATTTCTTCAGCGGTGACAGGAACACGACCTGCTGGCTCCGCGGAAAAAGAGAAACTGAGGAGAGCTGTTCAGGAAGGCGGGAAGGCAGTGCGCATGTGCAGTGGGAGGTCCCAAAAGCTTCTATTCTAAGAAGCTGGGGAGCTTTCCCGCACGGGCTCCGTCGGTACCGACGTACCCATATGTGAGGACTTATTCCTGCTTGTTCCTGGAGATTCTGGAATTCCCTCCCAGATGATCTAAGTTTACTAACCGAGATCATCGAATTCCGCAAAAAAGTGAAAACCTATCTCTTTTCTAAACATTACAACAACTCAGATCATCCCTCAATAGACTTAGATAATGGCTAACCAGTTTTTATCTAACAAATCCCAAATGACCTACACATACAATTCTTCATAGCTGATACTGTACTTTGAATAACGCTTAAGCCCCACATAATGTGTATTTGTACATAATGTATAGTTTGCACTGTTCTATACTGTTCTGTATTAACACTAGTTGTTTATCTTATTGTTATTTGGTCATATGATGTTTTATGTAAAACAAACTCCGATTTGTTAACTGTTGTTTATTGTGAACCGCAACTGAACTATGGAAGATGCGGTATATAAATCATTGTTAAATAAAATAAATAAATAAATATGTGAGGAATGATACCTGTTTGGTCCAAAAGCTCTCCCAGCCAGGATAGAGCTGCTTGAGCCGGTTTGATCCGCCGCCTCTCTGCTCCGCACCAAGCCGCCCAATCGGGGCACGCACCAGCGCTTTAAAAGGGCGCCATTGGGCGCAAGAACTTCTCCCGCAGCTGCCGGCCAAGCCAAAACTCTCCCAGCCAAGACAGAGCCGCTTGAGCCGATTTGATCCGCCGCCTCTCTGCTCTGGACCGAGCCACCCAATCAGGGCGCCATCGGGCGCACCCGTGCCTGAGGGCCTCACCAGAGTGCCCTCTGGCATGGCCCTTAGGCGCAGGCCAAACCTCGAGGCGCATCCCTCGCCAGTGAGCCCACCTGCCTGGACACCATAGCACACAAGGAGTGACCGCAACAAGGACACAGCCACAGTAAGCAGCGAACATTACCTCACACAGGACTTTAACTGTAAAACAGTAAATAACCCTTCCCCGAATGCTAAAACGCTCGTACAGCCCTAGCTTCTGTGACCCGTGAAGTGACCGCTAGAACTGTTTGCTAGAATTTTATGAACTGTGCCTTGTAAGACGCTGAGTTTATTGAGAGAACAAATAGTCGGCTAGAGATATACTGAACTGCCCTGCCTGATGCAATGCAATGTATGCCTTCGAGTCAGTCCTGACTCCTGGCGACCCAGAAGCTCCTGGGTTTTCTTGGCAGTGTCACCAGAAGTAGATTGCCAGGCTTTTCTTCCGAGGCAGTGGAGGGTTAAGTGACTTGCCCAAGGCCACAAGGAGTGCTAGTAGGAATTGAACCCTGGTTGCTTGGTTACCAAGCCAGTGTTCTAACCACTAGGATACTCCTCCACTCCACGCCCTGCCTGATATAGCACAGTTACTTACCTGTAACAGGTGATCTCTGGGAACAGCAGGAATAAGTCTTCACATATGGGTACGTCGGTACCGACGGAGCCTGCGCGAGAATGCTCCTCAGCATCTAATCAGAAAGCTTTTGGGAGCATCCCTCAGCGCCTGCGTGCTGCCTTCCCGCCTTTCCAACTGTCTCTCCTCAGTTGAGTTTTATAGCTGAGACAGAGAGAGAGGAAAGGAAAGATAGATAAAGAGATACAACTCCTAGGGGAGGTGGGTGGGTTGTGAAGACTTATTCCTGCTGTTCCCAGAGATCACCTGTTAGAGGTAAGTAACTGTGCTATCTCCAGGAACAAGCAGGAATGAGTCTTCACATATGGGGACTCCCAAGCTAAGATGCCTGGAGCCCTAGCATGTTGGAGAGTGAAACATGCTACACCTCATATGGCCAGGCATCCTGAGGATGGAGGGTAGGAGTTGAAAAAGAAAGGAGCTGTAGAAAACAGCTAATCTAAGATAGGACTACAGGCAAGGAGTCCTTGTATGTATGATAATGATCATGAAATATATTGAAATGAACAATCACAATATGGACCTCACCTACTGGATTGCAGGAAGTAGAGAGGCTGATGGAGTCTACTGGGGATCCAGTAGAGGAATCTTCAAGGTGACCTCACTGAAGTGAAGGTGAAGGTCAAAATCTAGAAGTGACAGGTGACCTCAGGATTCAACTGGGGTAGTACAAAAACGGTAGGTCTTTAGAGGGAAGCTTTATGGAAAAAGCGTAAAACTCTTTTGGCTACAGAGTTACTCACAGTTAGGAGCAAAAGAGGAAGATTGACCGATTTGGACAAACTGGCCTAGTCCTTGAGGGAAGAAGGGGTATGGGAAAAAACCCCATATTCCCAAAGAAAGGACAGATGTCTGAGGAGTTGAAACCTCAGATCTATTGAAGATCCACCATGTCTTTCCTAACTGGTGAGAGGTAGGAAGATATTGGAGCATGGAGCTTCAGGGATACCTAAACCTAGGGTTATGGTAGGAGCTGTCAGTACCACAGCAGTGGTTGTGTGCATAATACCCCAAACATACTGTGGAACAGCATGAATATGTGCAAAGCCCACTGTCTGGAACATATAGGAGGGTAAAACCTTTATGAGCATAGACAGAGAGATAAGTATGTAAATACATATCTACCTATAATGAAGCATCTCGACAGATACATACATACATATATATATATATGTGTGTGTGTGTATATATATATATATGTCTATAGTGAGATCTAGAGGGGCATAACATATGCACACGCAGCTGACAGACATATGTATCTATAGAGATGTATATAGATATATATACATATATGAATATATAGGTCTAAAGATAAATGTCTGCAATTAAGCAGACAGAGATATGCCTATAAGAACATTCACATGGGAGATGTGAAGAGGAAAGATTCATCCAATAACAAGAAGGTGGAACCTACTTGAGAAGATATATAGAGAATCTATTCCACCTGGTTATGATGGTGCAGGAATGCTATCCAGTGAAATAACCAGGATGGTTGCGTGAAAAAACAGAGGATAATATCAGTCTGTAACAGCAAGTCCTGAGTCCTGTAGAACTCTAGCATGGTAAATGGACAGAAAACGCATAGGATGAGATACCAGGTTGACCCACTTGAGGGACAAAAAAGGGTATCATGCGTTTTTTAGTTAAATATGTGCTGTCCATGAAGGATTAGGATACTATGAGGACAAGCTGCAAGGAAAAAAAGAGCATATTCCCTGTAGGAATTGGATAACTCTTTAGACTTTCACGTAGAGAAGGCTTATGTCCTTTATTTTAAAAGGAGATAGTAGGGTGTGAAGAACCCTCACAGTCATGGGGAATGACTGAGGAAGCCTTTTTCAACCATATAGGATAGTCATTAGAGAAAAAAACCCATGCTCTCTAGCAAGGGCCCATAGTGGAAAGCTTCTCTGTAGGATTGCAGAGAGCATTATGCAGGAGAATTGAGAGATAGAACTGGCTGTTGGAAAAAAACCAGCAGCCACGTCAACTATGCTGCCAAACCCAAAGGAATTGGAGATGGCAAGAATAGAAGATAGTGTGATAAGCCTGAAGTGATAAGGGATATCCAAGAAAGATGTATGCACTGTCTTGGAATCACTACGAAGCCCAGACAGAAAGTAGTGGAGGACAAGACTGGAAACTTGTGGAAAAGTACCAATAGTCCAATCACTGGAACTCCTGCATGGGCAGCTGCTGAATAAGACAGCAGAGAGAATCTTTCTGTGTAAAACAGAAAGAACAGACAGAACAAGAGAAGAAATTCCTGTCCCTGTCTGATAAGCTGCCCAGGCAAAGGGAGGGAGTTTACTCAAGAGAAAAAACTCCACACTGGACTGGAAAGAAAGGCTAAAGAAGCCCTCCAGTGGTATGGTACCACTCGTACAGGGGAAACCCTGGAGAAGAGGGTAGAGAAACAGGAGCTGAAGGGTGACTTACCATATGGTAAGTCTGTGGAAGGAAAAAATTCATGTTGGTACAGAAAACTATCATGGGATAGTTGTTAAACCTCTCTTCTTGGCAGGAAGAAGAGGAGAAACCTGTGACCTATAGACATGAATATCCTGACAGCTCAGCATACCTAGGAGCAACAGGATGTCCTGAGGAAAGGAATCCATGTGTAGAGTTTTGAATGAAAAACAGTGAAAAACTTCTGCTGGGAAGAAGTCAACTGTAGGTTGTAAACTCCAAGAGACAGAAAACAGATTAATCAGAACCCTATGGTTGCTGGGTTTGTTTAGCCTGGCGAGAGTTTGGATTCTTCAGACCAGGGCGATGTGTCCCCTGCTTGGGAACATCTGTATGATGGGCAGGAGAAGAGTAAAACCTTCTCCTCCTAGGGAAAGAAGGTTTGGTAGGGCATTTCCTACCTACTGGGGAAGGAGAAGGCTTAGGATAGCCTTCAGAAACAGGGAAGTCGGTGGACCACCGAGCAACCTGATGTAAAGACTCCTTATTGAAGAGATTTTCTCCAGTGCAAGGAGTATTACCCAGTCTTTGTTGTGCCCATTTGTTTAAGTCTGAAGCTTGAAGCCAGGCTCTACATCATGCCCCTATGGCTATAGCAGAAGTTCTGCTAACAGACTCAAAAGAGTCTAGGGAAGCACGAGTAAGAAACCAAGAGATACTTTGAATATGACTAAGTAGTAAGGAATAGTCTGCAGTCTTGGGCTCTGAAAGAAAAGGAGTCAAAAGATATAATTTCTTTGTGACCTCCTGAAGAGATAGATTCATATAAAAAATATATGAGAGAATCCTTGCTGACAGCATGGATGTCTGGAAGGTTTGACATCCAAAGGCATCTAGTGTCCTAGACTCACGACCCGGTGGGTAAGAAGAGTGCTTCTTCTTACTTTTCACCTTCCTCATTGCTGATTCCACCACAATGGAATGATGGGGAAGTTGAGTCTTTTGAAACCCTGGAGAGGGGGGCATCTGATACAGAAGATCAGTTGCTCTAGAAGGTGAGGGTACCTTTAAAGGTGCTTCCCACATTCTTAGAAGAAGATCCTGCAAGGAATGATGTAAAGGAAGCATTATGTTTTCCTTTTCTTCAGTAGAAACAGAGCAATGTGTAGGATCATGGCCAGAGATAGGAATAGCAAGAGATCTTGCCATATCCAGAAGGAAATTCTGAAAAGAAGGATCTCCAAAGGGAACCGTCCCTGGACAGGCTAGACCTGAAGAACTAGCCTGGGCACCGGAGGATCTACTTAAGTATATAGGAATATAAGATCCTGCACGGTGCAAAAAAGGATCCTTAAGGGATGGATGCTGGCACTGGAGGTCAGGACCTGTGACAGTCAGTACTGCATCGTCCATGCCAGGTATCGACTCCAAACTTGGTATAGAAAGGAGCGACCCTGGTGAAAGAAGCATGGAAGGAGCTGGCCCCGATGCTACTGCGGATACCGGTACCGATACTGGTAGCACTATCGGAATCGAAGGCGACACCGACATCGGAGCAGTCATCAGTGGCTGCTCAATCGGTACCGAGGTAACTGAAGGCCTTTGGTAATCACCCTTGGTACCGAGCATCCAGTACCGGTAAGCATCGGTACCGAGACGTGTCGGTACCCAGTCTTCTAGACTAGAGATCGATTCCAGACTCGGCATCGAAGGAAGCGAGTCTATCGATGCATGTCTAGAGGGTACCGACGTCGGTGGTAGTATCGGCATTGATGCCGATACTGGAAAGTCAATCTGGAGCGTATCCACCGGTCCCGAAGGTACCGAGAAAGCCAGATGACGATCCCTGGTAAGGAGTGTATCGTCCAACACCAGTGCCGATGCCGGGGTATCGGTACCGCTCGAAGCGGATGCCACCACCGAGCATGGCTCAGGTATGTTCTGTGAGGGGTGAGCCCCAGGAACAACCTGAAACCCCTTATAGGCTTTGGAGGCCGAAGACTCCCGCCGTGGTTTTGAAGCCAAAGGACCCTCGAGGGCAAGGCCGGAGCAGTCATCATGCTGAGCATGAGACCTACCACTCGAGAGTTGGCTAGTCTTAACAGACTGTTTGTGGGTTACCTGATCCTGTGGAGAAGAAGAAATGGTCGGTGCCCTGACACTGGAAAGGAACCCGGTATTGAGGGAAACTC
Organism: Ichthyophis bannanicus; assembly: GCA_033557465.1. Lineage (NCBI taxonomy): Eukaryota > Metazoa > Chordata > Amphibia > Gymnophiona > Ichthyophiidae > Ichthyophis > Ichthyophis bannanicus. The sequence goes on along the minus strand of CM066032.1, from coordinate 155,842,005 downwards.
GAAATGGAAAATCTCTTCTCACAATACTGTAGCCTAATGGCTCCGGAGGAAAACGGTCAGGACCCAAACAGGTTAGACACCAGTTCTTGGAGTCTAAAAATAAAACTGTACCGCCACAGCTTAGACATTTCTTAGGAAAAGAAAAACACCGGCGGTACCGGTGGAGTCGGGGAGACAGCCGCGACCACAAGAAAACAAAAGAATTAAAGAAAAATTTTCTGCGGTGACAGGAGGACGTCCTGCCGGCTCCGCGGAAAAACGAAAACTGAGGAGAGACAGTTGGAAAGGCGGGAAGGCAGCACGCAGGCGCTGAGGGATGCTCCCAAAAGCTTTCTGATTGGATGCTGGGGAGCGTTCCCAAGCAGGCTCCGTCGGTACCGACGTACCCATATGTGAAGACTCATTCCTGCTTGTTCCTGGAGATACTGTTTGATACAGGGGCGTCCCGCTGCTGCATGGGAAGGTTCCGCACTGGCTGGCTGATCTCGTTAGTACAGCCACAGTTCCAAGAAGCAGGAGCCGCGGCTGCTATAGGAAGGTGAGTCTGCCACTGCCGAGAAGTGGACTCGGCAGCGGCAGCAACTAGAGCGTTTGGATTTTTTTTATTTTTAACTTTTGAAGGTGAAGTGAGGCGGCTGTTTTGGGGGCATTTTTTGCCGCCTTTAAAACTTTGCCGCCTGAGGCAGCCGCCTCACTTTGCCTCATGATAGAGCCGCCCCTGGTTTGATATACTGAACTGCCCTGCCTCATATACTGAACTGCAGCAGAGGTTACCTGATTAGACCCCGATAGAGATACATTTGTACTGCCAGAGGCCACGAAGTAGACACCAAAATGGTGCCCCTCCCCCTATCCTTAGCCAGCTGCTACATTCTCATAGGCCTACTCCACAGTGCCCTCTCACTCACTATCGATTACAATCCCATACCAGTCCTACAGGGCTCAGGGAGGAGATGGTCGGGTACCCCGTGCCAACCAGCGGCTGAAGCTAAGCGCACGCCATGCCCACATCTACTTTGTCTCACTTCAGCACGCAAAAAAATCTCAGCTAGAGAAGCACCCACACCCACGCAACCTGAAATGCGCCCTCATAAATGCACACTCTGTCCGCAAGAAATGGCCAGCCGTTTCCGACCTGATATCCACCCATAACCTGGACATCCTACTAGTCACTGAGACATGGTTGTCCAACTCAGACACGGTCCTCCTTCACCAGCTCATCCCCCCCAGCTTCTCTATCCACACCTGCCACAGAACGGACCGTAGAGGTGGAGGAGCACTCATCCTGACCAAAACGGAGCTACATTTCCAGCTGATCTCTGCCACCAGCACAATTCACCTCGACTCAATCACCATAGCCAACAAGCACAGTTCCATCAACAATCTATGAGCCCCGTTTCCCTCTTCGGAGGACCTATCAATGATAATCGACCTCGCCTGCAACCCCAAGAACCCTCGTACACCAAACTGGTTACTGGGCGATTTCAACCTACCTGCCCTCCAAGACACCCACTCCAGAGCCTTCCTCGAGGCGCTTAAGGAGCTGGGTTACAAATAAAAATCAATGCTCCCACTCACATGAAAGGATAAAAGCTGGACCTGGTCTTTCCCCCACGGTCAGCCATAGACCCAAACCACGACCTAGTACTATCCATCACCCCAGTTCCATGGTCCAATCACAGCTTGATAAGATTCTAAATGCCAACGCACCCTAACCACAAAAGTGCCCGGACCTCACCTAAGGCTTCCACAGTGCCATCAGGACGATTCCGGCCCTTCAACAAAGAGGAAATCCTAAACAAAACCCAGCCACTCATCAACCTGCTAGCACCCAGCCTCGACGAAATGATCTCCACTTGGAACAGTAGCCTGGGTTCCATCGCTCACCTACTAACCACTAATAAGCCACGAGGGAGAAGAAAGACCGTTCCATGGTACTCCCCTGAGCTACGGCCATCACTCCTCCACCTAAGCTTGAAAGACGTTGGCGTTGATCGCACTCCACTGACGACCAGGAAACATACACCTCTCACCTAAAAAGACACCGGGCAGCAGTCATGGCAAAAATGAAGCAATACCATGCAGAAATCCTGCAGCGACCTCTAAACAAACCGCACGACCTATTCAGGAGTGGCGGAGTGGCCTAGTGGTTGGGGCAAGGTACTTCAGGCCGGAAGGTCGGGGGTTCAAATCCCACTAGAGGACAGCAACTTTGGGCCGGAAGGACTGGGGTTTCTAGTCCCACAGGTGCTCCTTGTGGTCTTGGGCAAGCCACTTAACCCTCCATAGCCCATGTTCCCTGTAAAATAGTTATCTCCAAGTTATAATGCCCTGTTCATTGTAATTTCAGTTTGTTCAATGTAAACCGCAATGATGCAGACGCCAGGAAGACCAGAGAGGTAGTCCTGCAGAGGGACTCATCTGATTCAGTATCTTCAGCAGACAATAACCTGAGAGGATATTTTAGCAGCTAGCCTGGATGGACAGAAGGGGCCGGTGGGTAGGAGATGACTCTAAGACTCAAAGAGATGTCTGAGTACACCCTGGCCAAAATTGCTGTCTTGTCAGGAATCTCCATCCAGCCAGTAGTGTACTGTGAAAGTATGGACCGAAGACCACTTCGCAGCCCTGTAGATTTCTTCTGCAGACACCGAATGTAGGTTGGCCACCAATGTAGCCATTGCACAGACATTGCGAGCCGTGACATGACCCTCAAGGCTCAACCCAGGCACAGAATATGCATTAGCAATGCATTCCACTAACCAAAGAGATAGCGAACGCTTCGAAAAAGCGATGCCCAACCTAATGGGGTCGAAGGAAACGAACAGTTGGATGGACTGATGGTGTGCCGCCTTGCGCTCCAGATAGCGTAGTTACTCACCTGTAAAGCATAGTTACTCACCTGTAAAGCATAGTTACTCACCTGTAACAGGTGATCTCCGGGAACAGCAGGAATTTAGTCCTCACATATGGGTATCGTCGGTACCAACGGAGCCTGTGCGGGAACGCTCCCCAGCGTCCAATTAGAAAGCTTTAGGGAACATCCCACAGCACCTGCGTGCTGCCTTCCCGCCTTTCCCAACTGCCTCTCTCCAGTTGAGTTTTAAAGCTGAGACAAAGGGAGAGAGAGGGAAAGGAAAGAGATAGATAGAGAGAGACAACTCCTAGGGGAGGTGGGTGGGCTGTGAGGACTAAATTCCTGCTGTTCCCAGAGATCATCTGTTACAGGTGAGTAACTATGCTATCTCCAGGAACAAGCAGGAATGTAGTCATCACATATGGGGACTCCCTAGCTTTAGGTGCCAGGGAGAGACCCTAGAAGTTGTGTGTCCCTGAACAGGGCTCCACTTCCCCCCATGAATCTCTGGCATCCTACCAGGGATGGCGGGTAGGAGTTGATTAGGTATGGAACAGGTGTTGGAGAACAGCCTGACCAAACAAGGCATCCTGGCGGGAGTCCTTGTCCAAGTAGTAATGGGCTGTGAAGGTATGAACCGAGGCCCAAGTGGCTGCTCGACAGATGTCGTCGATAGACACAGAGTGCAGATGAGCCATTGAGGCTGCCATGGCTCTCACATTGTGAGCTGTGACATGGCCCTCCAGAGAAAGGTTCTTACTCTGATAGGCAAAGGAAATACACTGAGCAATCCAGTTAGACAGTGTTCTCTTGGAGACTGGAAGTCCCAAATGAGAAGGATCAAAAGCAACAAAGAGTTGAGAGGACTTTCGATGTAGCTGTGTTCTTTGTAAGTAAAAGGCTAAAGCTCTTTTACAGTCCAAGGTATGAGGATTCCTCTCTGCATTTGATACATGAGGCCTTGGAAAAAACACAGGTAGGCAGACTGCTTGGTTCAGATGAAAAGGCGAGACCACCTTTGGCATAAAGTGTGGATGAGTCCTAAGGACTACCTTGTCATGATGGAACCATGTATAAGGTGGATCAGCTACTAGCGCTTGCAACTCACTAATGCGGCATGCTGATCTGATTGCAATGAGAAAGTTAACCTTCCAAGAAAGGAATTTCAAGGAGGTAGTAGCTAAAGGTTCGAAAGGTGGCTTCATGAGCTGCCCAAGAACCAGGTTTAAGTCCCATGCCACCGGTGGTGGCCAAATGGGAGGCTTAGTTAGAAGAAGGCCTCTCATAAAACTTGCTATAAGAGGATGAGAGGAAATAGGCTGTCCATTTAGAGGCTGAAAGGAAGCTGCAATAGCACTCAAATGGACTCTTACTGAATTAGTCTTAAGACCTGCATTGGATAAATGAAGGAGATACTCCAGCAATGATTCCAGAGGTATCGCAAGGGGGTTAAGACCCTTTTGCGAACACCATATGGTAAACCTTTTCCACTTGAAAGCATAAAAGCGTCTTGTGGAAGGTTTCCTAGAAGCAAAAAGAATATCTTTTAGTTGCTGAGGGAGATTAAGATCATGGAGATCTAGGCCTTCAGCAACCAAGCCCTGAGATGCAGAGACTGGGGATTGGGATGCCATAACATTCCGTCCTCCTGAGATAAGAGATCTGGAGCAGACCCTAACTCCAGGGAGGGAGTTTGAGAGAGATGTAGAAGCAGAGGGTACCATACTTGCCGTGGTCAATGTGGAGCTATGAGAATCATATGGCCTCTGTCTCTCTGAAGCTTGAACAGGGTTTTGGGAATTAGGGGAATGGGTGGAAAGGCATACAGGAAGTCTTGACCCCAGTAAAGGAGGAAAGCATCCCTGGCCTGGGCCCCCTGAGCCGGAATTCTGGAATAGAACCGGGGAAGTTTGGCATTCCACGGACTTGCAAAGAGGACTATGTCCGGGGTTTTCCCCAAAGTTGAAATATCCTGGCCACCTGGTCTGCATGCAGAGACCACTCGTGTGTAAGCAGAACTCGACTGAGTCTGTCTGCCCAAGAGTTTTGAATGCCTGGAAGATACACTGCCAGAAGATGAATCTGATGCTCTCTGGCGAGGGCCCATAGTTGCAAAGCTTCGTTGCAAAGCGACAGAGAGCCTGTTCCCCCCCCCCCCCTGCTTGTTCACATAGAACATGGCTACTTGATTGTCCGTATGAATGAGGACTGTCTTATAGCTGAGCAGGGTGTGGAACACTCGCAGAGCAAGGGAGATTGTTCTGAGCTCCAAGAGATTGATATGTAGATGACTCTCCTGTGGAGACCAGGTGCCCTGGGTGGAGAGGTCTTGCAGATGAGCTCCCCAACCCATTGGAGAAGCATCTGTTGTGAGAGTTGCTTGGGGTAAGGATTGTTGAAAAGGGGACCCCAGCAACAGGTTTTGAGTGGACTTCCAGCACTGGAGGGACACAATAAGGCGACTTGTGTTTGTTGTTTGTCCATTGAGTGGATAAAGTCCACCGGGCTGCCCTCATATGGAGGTGAGCATAGGGAACCACATGTACAGTAGATTCCATGTGGCCTAGTAGTTGTAACATTTCTCGAGCAGTGAGATGAGGCTTTAGCACTGCTTGAGAAGCTAACTGCACCATGCGAAGGCAGCGGGCCTGAGGGAGATAGGCCCTTGCCTTTCTGGTGTCCAGCAAAGCTCCTATGAACTCTAAAGACTGAGTGGGAGTTAGACAGGATTTTGGGATGTTTATTACAAGACCCAAATACTGAAGGATACGCATTGTGCAGGATAGAGAAGTCCTGGCCTCTGATTCTGTTGGGGCTCGAATTAGCCACTCGTCTAAGTAGGGGAAGACGAATCCCTAGAGTGCGGAGAAATGCTGCTACGACAGCCATGCATTTCATGAACACCCTTGGTGCTGAGGCCAGGCCAAAAGGAAGCACCCTGTATTGGTAGTGCTTTCCTTGAAAAAGGAACCGAAGGAACCTTCTGTGGGTTGGATGGATGAGGACATGGGTGTACGCATCCTTGAGATCTAGAGAACAAAGCCAATCCTGACTCTGAAGGTATGTATGGCAGCAGAGACCCGAGAGAAATCATCTTGAATTTCTCTTTGACAAGGAATTTGTTCAATTCTCTGAGGTCTAAGATAGGTCTGTATCCCCCTGTTTTCTTTGGAATAAGGAAATAAGGGGAGTAGAACCCTGTACCCTGCTGATGAATGGGTACTTCTTCTATTGCCCCTTGGGCAAGAAGAACAGCGACCTCCTGCCCTAACAGGTTGATGAGAGAGGTCGGAGAATTGAACTGCCTTACTATTGTGTGAGGGGGCATGCTTGAAAAATGAAGCTTGTACCCCTCCTTTATGATGGAGAGTGTCCAATGCTCTGCTGTTATCTGCCCCCATATGGGGGCAAAGTGACATAACCTTCCTGGAATGGTGGAAGGCTCTGGTCCCCCAAGAGCCAGGAAGGCTAAGTTCTTTAGCTGAAAGTCAAAGGCCTTGTGGAGGCTGAGATTGCTGTGACGGATGAGGCTTAGCAGTCTTTGCTTTCTTCTGTTTGGGTGGTTGCTGACCCTTCTTGACAAACTGACCTGCCGAACCTGCCTGCTGAGCATAGGCAGGATAATATCTTTTCTTCTTAGAAAAGAATGGTTTCTTGAAAGATTTCTTTCTAGCAGGATCAGCTGTGGACTTGGATAATCTATCCAAGGTGGAATTTTCAGCATCCATCTCATTGGCTTTTTCCTGCCAATCTCTACCAAACAGGTTCTCACCAGTACAAGGGATGTTTCCCAATTTGTCTTGTACCCAGAGCTCTAGATCAGATGCCTGGAGCCAAGCAATTCTATGTGCACCTATGGCAATAGCAGAGGTCCTGCTTATGCACTCAAAGCAGTCAAAGGCTGCACGGTTGGCAAATTTAGAAACATCTTGGGCATGTTTGACCAAAGTGAGAAAATCCTGTCTTCTATCTTCAGGAAGAATAGGACTTAAAGGTTCTAAATCATCTGTGACCTCCTTCAGGAACATTCCCATGTAGAGACTATAGGAACTGATCCTGGTAGAAAGCATGGAAGCTTGGAAGACCCAACGTCCAAAAGCATCCAAGGTTCTGCACTCACGTCCTGGAGGATTAGAGGCATGCCTCTTTGCACTCTTGATCCTTCTCATAGCTGATTCCACTACAATAGAGTGGTGAGGAAGCTGAGTCTTTTGGAAACCAGGACAAGGAGGGACTCGATACATAGTATCCAGTCTGCGAGAATGAGGAGAGGTGGTAAGAGGTGTCTCCCACATCCTTAACATGAGATCATATAAAATCTCATGAATGGGCAAGGTAGCTGCCTCCTTAGGAGTTTTGGGATATTGTAGAATTTCCAACTGCTTGGCTCTTGGCTCTGTTTCAGGGGCCACAGTAATGGACAGATCCCGAGCCACCTCCCTGATAAAATCCTGGAAGGAAATATCCTCCGGAGGAGACATCCTGTGCTTAGGGGAGGAGGGCTCCTCTGGGAGAAGCATTCCTGCATCGACAGAACTATCAGAATCCTCAGATTCTTCTGAGGACTCAAAGTACCATCTGTCGGATGCTCTTGAAGAGCCCGATACCTGTACCGACCGAAGTCGGTACCGGGAGTAATTGGTACTGGGGTATCGGTACCGGAGGGCATCGGATGACTGGGTACTGGCAAAGCAGACACCGATGCCGATGCTATCGGTACCGATGCCGGGGCCGGTACCGGCTGAATTGTCTCTCGCGGTTCCAAGGGCGTCGATGCCGCAAGGAGAGCCGCCAGATTGCGCTCAATAGCCAGGAATCTCTGGTCTATCAATGCTGCCGATGCCTGGATGTCGGTACCGGAGAAGACCGCCGGTACCCCAGAGCATGGCACCAGTAGTTCTGCCGAGGTCGTTTATCTCTGCCATCACCATCTCAGGCTCATCTCGAACAAACCCGTCACGCAGCTTTCTTCTTTTTCAGCCTTGTTCTTTGGAATGCCCTCCCTACTTCCCTCCGTCTTGAACCCTCTTATACAAAGTTCAAGGAACTGCTAAAAACCCATCTATTCCAACAAGCTTTCGACCTGCCCTCTACCATCCCTTCCTGAGTTGGTCTTGTTTTGTCCGTTGTATTTTGCTGTATGTTTGCACTGTCCTTTCTCCCTCTTTCCTATTTCACTATGGCGTTCTTTTTCTATAGTTAGGGAGCGTAGTCTTTTTTATTATTGTAAACCGCTTATATGTTTCGACCAAAGTGGTATATCAAATGTGGGAATAAAGATAAAGGCCTCGAGAACATCCTGGAGCCCCGATCATGCTTTGGAAGCCGAAGCCTCCCGCCGGGGCAATTTCGCCGGTGCAGAATCCTCAAGGGCAATGCCAGAGGCATCTCGATGCTTAGAAGGAGATCTACACTTTGAGGACCGACTAGACCTATGTTTAGTTACCTGAGATCCACGGGAGGAAGAGGAAGCCCTGGAAGACGTCGATGCCACCGAAGCTGCATCAGAGGGAAACAGGGTACTGAGCTTAGCAGCTCGGTTCTGCCGACCTCTTTTAGACATCATGGCACAGGACATACAATCCGTGATGGAGTGGTCAGGACCTAAACATTTTAGACACCATTCATGGGTGTCGGTGACGGAAATGGTACCGCCACACTTGGTGCACTTTTTGAAACCTGAGGCAGGTTTCTCCATTATAAGAAAACGTTTTTGGGCCTAAGGCCCAAAAAGGCACATGCACCTGAAGAAAAATAGGAAAAAACGTAGTATAAATATATATATATATATTTTTTTTTTAGAACAGAAAATAAGAAAAAAACCGGCGGTACCGGTAAAGCATCGAGGAAGGCAGACACGATCACAAAAAAGAAAGAAATAAAGAATAATTCTTCTGCGGTGACAGGAACATCGACCTGCTGGCTCCGAGGAAAAAGAACTCTCTCTCTTTGTCTCAGCTTTAAAACTCAACTGGAGAGAGGCAGTTGGGAAAGGCGGGAAGGCAGCACGCAGGCGCTGTGGGATGCTCCCAAAAGCTTTCAAATTGGATGCTGGGGAGCGTTCCCGCGCAGGCTCTGTCGGTACTGACGGTGATCTCCAGGAACAGCGGGAACAGCGGGTGATCTCCAGGAACAGCGGGAATTTAGTCTTCACATATGGGTATCGTCGGTACTGACGGAGCCTGCGCAGGAACGCTCCCCAGCGTCCAATAGGAACACTTTTGGGAGCATCCCTCAGCACATGTGTGCTGCCTTCCCGCCTTTCCAACTGTCCCTCTTCAGTTAAGTTTGTAGCTGAGTGAAAGGATAGAGGGAGAGAGGAAAGAGACAGAGAGATAGACAACTCCTAGGGGAGGTGGGTGGGTTGTGAAGACTAAATTCCTGCTGTTCCCGGAGATCACCTATTACAAGTGAGTAACTAAGCTATCTCCAGGAACAAGCAGGAATGTAGTCTTCACATATGGGGACTCCCTAGCTGAAGATGCCAGGGAGATGACCCCAGGAAGCTTCCACCTATGGTGAGGTGGGCCATGCTTCCTCCCATGGATCTCTGGCATCCCACCAGGGTTGGTGGGTAGGAGTTGTATTAGGTTTGAAAGAGATTTTGAAGAACAGCCTGGCCAAAAAAGGCATCCCAACGGGAGGCTTTATCCAGGCAGCAGTGGGCTGTAAAGGTATGTACCGAAGCCCAGGTGGCTGCTCGACAAATGTTATCAAGAGACACAGAGTGAAGGTTAGCCATAGAGGCTGACATAGCCCTCACATTATGAGCTGTGACATGGCCTTGAAGAGGAAGACTCTTACTCTCATATGCAAAGGATATGCACTGTGCAATCCATTTGGATAAAGTCCTCTTGGAGACTGGAAGTCCCAAATGACTAGAATCAAAAGCAATAAAAAGTTGCGAAGACTTTCTATGTTGCTGTGTTCTTTGTAGGTAAAAAGCTAAGGCTCTTTTACAGTCCAAAGTGTGAAGGTTCTTTTCTGCATTAGAGGCATGAGGCCTTGGAAGGAATTTAGGAAGATAAATCGCTTGATTTAAATGAAAAGGCGAGACCACCTTTGGCATAAAGTGTGGATGAGTTCTGAGGACAACCTTATCATGATGAAACCTAGTGTAAGGAGGATCAGCCACTAAGGCTTGCAATTCACTAATGCGACGTGCAGAAGTGATTGCAATAGGAAGATGACCTTCCAGGACAAAAACTTTAGGGTAGTAATGGCTAAAGGTTCAAAAGGCGGTTTCATGAGCTGCCCAAGAACTAGATTTAAATCCTACGCCACCGGTGGTGGTTTGATGGGAGGTTTTGTTAAAAGAAGACCTCTCATAAATCTGGATATGAGAGGATGAGAGGAAATTGGTTGTCCATTTAGAGGCTTATATGAAGCTGTAATTCCGCTAAGATGGACTGTTACTGAATTGGTCTTTAGACCAGAATTTGATAAATGAAGTAGATACTCTAGTATCGACTCCAAAGGTATCACCAGGGGGTTTAACCCCTTCTGGGAACACCATATAGTGAAACGTTTCCACTTAAAGGCGTAAGATCGTCTTGTAGAAGGTTTTCTAGAAGCCTGAAGGATATTCTTTACCTATTGGGAAAGGTTGAGATCCTGAAGATTTAAGCTCTCAGCAAACAGTGCGTGAGATGAAGGGACTGGGGATTCGGGTGCCATAGTGTCCCGCTATCCTGGGAAAGGAGATCTGGAGCACAGCCTAACTCCAGAGGTGCAGCGTGAGAGAGATGAAGAAGCAGGGGGATACCTCGTTTGGTGTGGCCACCATGGCGCTATGAGGATCATATGACTTCTGTCTCTCTGAAGCTTGAAAAGTGTTTTGGGGATGAGGGGAATGGGTGGGAAGGCATAGAGGAAGTCCTGACCCCAGTGAAGGAGGAAGGCATCCCTTGTCTGGCAACTGTGAGCCGGAATCCTGGAACAGAACCGGGGAAGTTTGGCATTCAGTGGACTTGCAAAGAGGTCTATGTCTGGAGTCCCCCAGATGTGAAATATCTTTGTCACCTGGTCTGGGTGGAGAGACCATTCGTGAGGCAGCAATACTTGGCTGAGTTTGTCTGCCCAAAGGTTTTGAATGCCTGGAAGATATACCACGAGAAGGTGGATTTGATGCTCTCTGGTGAGGGCCCAAAGTCGTAAAGCTTTGTTGCATAACGACAGAGAGCCTGTTCCGCCCTGCTTGTTTACACAGAACATGGCTACTTGATTGTTCATTTGGACTAGGACTGTCTTGTAGCTGAGCTGGGCATGGAATACTCGAAGAGCTAAATAGATTGCTCTTAATTCCAGGAGGTTTATGTGAAGAAAAGCCTCCTGTGGAGTCCAGGTGCCCTGGGTACCGAGACGATGCAGGTGTGCTCCCCAACCCACCTGTGATGCATCTGTTGTTAGGGTGGCCTGGAATAGGGGTTGCTGGAAAGAAGACCCCACTGAAAGATTCTCCAGTGATTGCCACCATTGAAGGGACAAGATCAGCCAATGAGAGTTTGCTATCTTGTCTAACAAACGTCCTGTGGCCTGTGTCCACTGTGTGGATAGGGTCCACTGGGCTGCTCGCATGTGGAACTACATGAACTGTGGATGCCATGTGTCCCAGTAACTGTAGCAGTTCTCGAGCAGTTAGGGAGGATTTTTCCGCTGCTTGAGAAGCTAGTTGCACTATGCGAAGACACCGGGCCTGTGGAAGGAAAGCTCTTGACTGTCTGGTATCTAGACAGGCTCCTATGCACTCCAGAGACTGGGAAGAAACAAGTTGGGATTTTGGGAAGTTTATTACCAATCCCAAATATTGGAGGATTCGCATTGTGCGAGACAGTGCAGAGCTGGCCTCTGCAACCATGGGGGCTCCAATGAGCCAGTCGTCCAAGGGAAGACGAAAATCCCTAGGGCTCGCAGGAATGCAGCTACCACTGCCATGCATTCCGTGAATATTCTTGGTGCGGAAGCCAGACCAAAGGGAAGAATCCTGTATTGGAAGTGTTATCCCTTGAAAAGGAATCGTAAGAACTTCCTGTGATCTGGATAGATCAGAATGTGAGTATATGCATCCTTTAAGTCTAGAGAGCAAAGCCAGTCCTGACTTTGAAGGTATGGCAGAAGAGTTCCTAGAGAAATCATTTTGAACTTCTCTCGGAACAGGTATTTGTTCAATTCTCTGAGGTCTAGAATGGGTCTGTGTCCTCCTCTTTTCTTTGGAATAAGAAAATAGGGGGAGTAGAACCCTGTACCCTGCTGGAGAATGGGTACCACCTCTATTGCCCCTTGGGCAATAAGTGTTGAGGCCTCGTGATCCAACAGATTGTCTGCAGATGTCTGGGAATTGAACTGCCTTAAGATTGTAGGAGGGGGCATGCTGTGAAAATGAAGCCTGTACCCCTCTCCTACAATGGACAGAGTCCAATTTTCTGCTGTTATTTGGTGCCATCTGTTGGCAAAATGACACAGCCTGCCTGGAATATTTAGGGGTTCTGGACCCCTCAGAGGCAGGAAGGCCAAGCTCTCTAGGAAGGGGTCAAAGCCCTTGAGGGGGCTGAACCTGCGGAGCTGGTTAAGCTCTCGGGCCATTTGGCTTCTTCTGCTGTTTGAATTGCTGTTGTCGTCCCTTTTGGGCAACTTGACTGTGAGCTTGGTTTTGCTGGGTATAGGATGGATACAACTTCCTCTTTTTGCTGAAAGAGGGTTTCTTATAGGGTATCTTTCTGGCTGGAGTGGCTGTAGATTTCGACAATCTATCTAAGGTGATATTGTCAGCATCTATCTCATTAGCCTTTTCCTGCCAATTTTTGCCAAAGAGATTTTCTCCTGTGCAAGGGATGTTGCCTAATTTATCCTGTACCCAAATCTTCAAGTCTGATGCCTGAAGTCAGGCAATCCGTCGTGCGCTAATGGCAATAGCAGAGGTTCTTCTGATGCATTCAAAGCAAAGGCTGCACGATTGACAAACTTGGAGACATCTTGAGCATGCCTGACAAGCGTAAGAAAGTCTTGTCGTCTGTCATCTGGGAGAAGTGGGCTCATAAGCTCCAAATTTCCTGTGACCTCCTTCAGGAACATACACATATATAAGATGCTGTCATATATAAGAATGCTGTCTTGAAGGACTAGAAAAAGGGACTGTTACTTCTGGAGAGAGATCTGCAACTGTGAGTATATACTTCTGGTAATTTTCTAAAAGGAATTCTTTGTATTAAAGCTAATTAATATGTGAATCCACTATTTTTGTTAAATCAGTCAGGGCCTAGTAGCAGCAGTTTAAGTTTAAATTTAAAACACAGAGGAGAACTTTCTGGTTACATTTCATACCCAGCAGAGAGCTTGCAGTTTAAATTTAATAATCACTCAGGGCCTAGTAACAGCAAAGTACTTTTAGTTTAAATTTAAAGCACAGAAGAGAGCTTTCTGGTTACATTTGGAACCCAGCAGAGAGCTTGTAGTTTACATTTAATAGTCACTCAGGGCCTAGCATCAGAAAAGTACTTTTAGCTTACATTTAAAACACAGAAGAGAGCTTTCTGGTTAAATTTAGAACCCAGCAGAGAGCTTGTAGTTTAAATTTCATAAGAGGTTAGTCTAGCAGCAGCTAAGAGCTATAATTTAAATCAAATCAGAATATAGCTTACCTCAGCAGCACAAGACAGGGTACTGTGTAGCAGCCTTCTTTTAATAAGTGTTATTTCCCACCCAGCCACCCCTGGGAAAATCGTAGCTTTATAGGTACTTAAACAGCTTAAAAGACAGGAGGTGCTTTCAGGTGAAGCTCATTAACCAAATCGGTCATACACTAAGGACCTGAGATTAATTAAGCTTCAGGTGAACAAGGTATATTATACGTATTAGATACAGTTTTATTAGTATACATATCCATAGCAACCCTTAGTAAGTAAAGAACTTAGATCTAAACACAAACTTAAAACTAAGATGCAGACAGCAGTCCAGCAGCGGGATGGGGGCTTTCCAGTCTTTTGCATTGAGTGTCACATGTATGATTTTCTCCCAGTTGGTGAGAGGTCCTACGTGTGTACTAGGTGCAAGGAGCTCTTTGCTCTCAGGGAACGAGTCTGTTCTCTAGAGGCTAGAGTAGCAGACTTGGAAAATATAAGACAGACAGAGAGGTACATAGACGAGACCTACAGGGAAATAGTCCTGAAGTCCCACCTCCAGTCTGGCAGCATCCCTGTTGCCATGGAGGAGAGAGGTCATGTGACAGGAGAGCATCACCTTGGTGTGGCAGGAAGTGATCCTGTAACTAGGACCTGTCCTCCAGGTGATGTAAAACCCTCTCGCACCAAGGAAGTTTCTCCAGGGCCATGTGCCCATGAGGGAAGGGTTAGGACAGCCATTATAGTTGGTGATTCGATCATTAGGCATGTAGATAGCTGGGTGGCTGGTGGATGTGAGGATCGCCTGGTAACATGCCTGCCTGGTGCAAAGGTAGCGGACCTCACGCGCCACCTAGATAAGGTCTTAGATAGTGCTGGGGAGGAGTCTGCTGTCTTGGTACATGTTGGTATCAATGACACAGGAAAATGTGGTAGGGAGGTTCTGGAGGCAAAATTTAGGCTTTTAGGTAGGAAGTTGAAATCCAGAACTTCCAGGGTTGCATTCTCCGAAATGCTTCCTGTTCCACGCGCAGGACCCAAAAGGCAGGCAGAGCTCCGGAGTCTCAATGCGTGGATGAGACAATGGTGCAGAGATGAGGGTTTTGGATTTGTTAGGAACTGGGGAACATTCTGGGGAAAGGAGGGGCTTTTCCAAAGGGATGGGCTTCACCTTAACCGGGATGGAACCAGGCTGCTGGCATTAACCTTTAAAAAGAAGATAGAGCAGCTTTTAAACTAGATATTAGGGGAAAGCCGACAGTCGCCCAAGAGCGGATGGTTCGGAAGAATGTATCCTTCAAGGATACTACCAAAAGCAGAGAGGTTCCACAAAAGAGTAAAGTAGCCCAAATGCCCTCAAGTATGGAGCAGACACAGCTTAAAGATCCCAAATTACCCATGTCTAACAATAGCCAAATTAATATGAATAAAATACAATCTCTAAAATGCTTGTATGCAAATGTTAGAAGTCTAAAAAATAAGATGGGAGAGTTAGAATATATAGCACTAAATGAAAGGTTAGATATGATTGGAATATCAGAGACATGGTGGAAGGAGGACAACCAGTGGGACACTGTGATACCTGGGTGCAAACTATATCGTAATGATAGAGCTGATCAAATTGGTGGAGGGGTTGCTCTCTATGTTAGAGAGGGCATTGAGTCAGAAAGGATTAAAGTTTTGCAGGAAACAAAATTTGCTGTAGAATCTATATGGATTGAAATTCCATGTAAAAGGGGGAAGGCGATGGCAGTGGGGGGTGTACTATCGAGCGCCTGGCCAGAATGACCAAATGGATGATGAAATGCTCAAAGAAATCAAGGAAGCTAACAAAGGTTACAGCGCAGTAATAATAATGGGTGATTTCAATTACCCCAGTATCGACTGGGTTAGTGTTACGTCAGGACATGCTAGGGAGATAAAGTTCCTAGATGAAATAAATGACTGCTTCTTGGAGCAGCTGGTTCATGAACCGACCAGAGGGGAAGCCATATTAGACCTAGTCCTTAGTGGAACACCAGATCTAGTGCAAGAGATAAGGGTGTTGGGGCCACTTGGCAATAGTGATCATAGCATGATCGCCTTTGATTTAATTAGTGGAGGAGGGATAGTAAGGAAATCCACAGAACTACCATTTAACTTTCGAAAGGGAGACTATGATAAAATGAGGAAAACAGTTAAGAAAAAACTAAAAGGAGCAGTTGCAAAGGTTAAAGACGTACATCAAGCTTGGGTGTTGTTGAAAAATACTATCTTGGAAGCCCAGACCAGCTGTATTCCACGCTTTAAGAAAAGTGGAAGGAAGTCCAAAAAACTGCCAGCATGGTTTAAAGGTGAGGTCAGAGAGGCTGTTGTTGCCAAAAAAGCATCTTTCAGGAAATGGAAAAAAGAGCCAAACGACGAAACCTGGAAACAGCACAAGCACTGGCAAGTCAAAGGCAAGGCATTGATAAGGCAGGCAAAGGGAGAATTTGAGAAGAAGCTTGCTGCGGAAGCAAAAACACGAAGTAAAGACCTTTTCAAGTACATTCGTAGCAAAAAACCTGTGAGAGAGTCAGTTGGTCCATTAGATGATAAAGGGGTTAAAGGAGCACTAAGAGGCGACAAGGCGATAGCGGAGAGACTGAATGAATTCTTTGCTTCGGTCTTTACTGAGGAAGATGTAGGGATGTTACCCAAGACTGAAGTGGTATTTAAAGGTGCGGAAGAATTGAAGGAAATATCGATACATCGGGAAGATGTATTGCAACTATTAGATAAGCTGACGAGTAGCAAATCACCTGGGCCGGATGGTATACATCCAAGGGTGTTGAAAGAACTGAAATACGAGATTGCAGACCTACTATTAGTAATCTGTGAACTATCATTAAAATCATCTCTAATACCTGAAGATTGGAGGATCGCCAATGTAACACCAATTTTTAAAAAGGGTTCCAGGGGTGATCCGGGAAACTACAGACCGATGAGCCTGACATCAGTACCGGGAAAAATGGTAGAAACCATCATAAAGAATAAAATTACTCAGCATGTAGATAGTCATGACCTAATGGGAGACAGCCAACATGGCTTTAGACAAGGAAGATCTTGTCTTACTAATCTGTTGTGTTTTTTGAAGGAGTGAATAATCAGGTGGACAAAGGTGAGTCGGTTGATATTGTGTATCTGGACTTTCAGAAAGCCTTTGACAAGGTCCCTCATCAGAGACTTTTGGCAAAACTAAAGAGTCATGGGATAGGAGGCAGTGTACTATTGTGGATCAGGAACTGGTTAAAAGATAGAAAGCAGAGGGTAGGGCTAAATGGCCAATTTTCCCAGTGGAGAAAGGTGAATAGTGGTGTACCCCGGGGATCTGTGCTGGGTCCGCTGCTTTTTGACAAATTCATAAATGACCTGGAAAGTGGAATAACGAGTGAGGTTATCAAATTTGCAGATGACACAAAACTATTTAAAGTTATTAAAACCCAAGAGGATTGTGGAAAATTGCAAGAGTATCTTGATAAATTGGAAGACTGGGCATCAAAATGGCAGATGAAATTTAATGTGGAAAAGTGCAAGGTTATGCACCTAGGGAAGAACAACCCAAACTATGGTTACACGATGCAAGGTTCCACATTAGGAACCACCACCCAGGAAAAAGATTTAGGCGTCATTGTGGATACCATGTTAAAACCCTCGGCCCAGTGGGCAGCAGCGGCCAAGAGAGCAAATAGAATGCTAGGTATGATAAGGAAAGGAATGGAAAATAAAACAAAAGATATTATAATGCCTCTATATCGTTCCATGGTGAGACCGCACCTTGAATATTGTGTGCAATTCTGGTCGCCGTATCTTAAAAAGGATATAGCGATTTTAGAAAAGGTTCAGAGAAGAGCCACCAAAATGGTAAAGGGGATGGAAGGATACTCCTATGAAGAAAGGCTAAAAAGGTTAGGGCTCTTTAACCTGGAAAAGAGACGGCTGAGGGGAGATATGATAGAAGTCTATAAATTAATGAACGGAGTGGAACGGGTAAACGTAGATCGATTGTTTACCTTATCAGAATATAGAAAGACTAGGAGACATGCAATGCAGCTACAGGGTAAACTATTTAAGACTAATAAAAGAAAATATTTTTTCACTCAACGTGTAATCAAACTCTGGAATTTGTTACCGGAGGATGTAGTAAAGGCTGTTAGTGTAGCTGGGTTTAAAAAAGGTTTGGACAAGTTCCTAGAGGAAAGGTCCATAAACCATTATTAAGAAGGGACCCAGGATATCACTGCTTGAACCAATACAAGCATTGTGGAACCTGTGTCCCTTGGGGAAACTGCTAGGTACATATGACCTAGATTGGCCACTGTTGGAAACAGAATACTGGGCTTGATGGACCTTGGTCTGACCCAGTATGGCATATCTTATGTTCTTATGTTAAGATAAATGAGCTGATCCTAGCTGAAAGCATGGAAGCTTGAAAGGTTCGACGCCCAAAAGCATCAAGAGTCCTGCATTCACGAACTGGAGGATTGGATGCATGTCTCTTTGCACTTTTCATCCTACGCATGGCTGACTCCACTACCATAGAATGGTGTGGCAGCTGAGTCTTTTGAAATCCAGGACATGGTGGAACTCGATACAAGGTATCAAGCCTCCTAGAATGAGGAGATGTGGTCAAAGGTGTCTCCCACATTTTGAGCATCAAATCATGAAGAATTTCATGAATGGGCAGAGTGGCTGCCTCATTTGGAGCTTTAGGATATTGGAGAATTTCCAATTCCTTTTCTCTATGTTCCTTTTCAGGAGCTACCGTGATTGAAAGGCCTTTGGCAACATCACGGATAAAATCCTGAAAGGACATGTCCTCTGGAGGCGACATTCTGCGTTGGGGAGAAGAAGATGCTTCCGGGAGAAAAACTCTGGTACCAGCAGAATTATCAGAGTCATCGGAATCGGAGGATTCGAAGTATCTCTGATCATGATGTTCATGTAAGGCATGGTCCCGGTATCGATCGAAGTCGGTACCGAGTTGATCCGGTACCGATCTTTCAATGCCAGGCAAAGATGGCATGGAAGGAATTCCATCCGGGGCCGGTATCATCTGTGCTAGTACCGGTATCTGTGCCGGTTGAACCATCGGTGTCAACGGCACCACAGCTGTAAGGAGAGCTGCAATACTGCGCTCGATAGCGAGGAATCTCTGGTCTATCGATGCTGCCGATGCCTGGGTGTCGGTACCGGTGAAGGGGCCGTGACCCCCTGAGCATGGCACCAGTAGTTCTGTCAAAGCCGAGGCCTCGAGAACATCCTGGAACCCCGTTGATGCTTTGGAGGTCGAAGCCTCCCGCCGGGGATGTTTTGCCGGTGTGGTTCCCTCAAGGGCAATGTCAATGGCCTCTCGATGCTTTGCAGAAGAGCTACCCTTTGAGGACCGGCTTTTACGTTTAGTTACCTGAGATCTATGGGAGGAAGAAGAGGCTCTTGAAGACATCGATGCAATGGATCTGGCATCCGAAGAAAAGAGGGTACCGAGCTTTGCAGCCCGGTTCTGTCTTCCTCTTTTAGTCATTCCCATACAAGAGAGACACTCAGATGGAGAATGGTCAGGGCCTAAACTGTTAAGACACCAGTCATGGGTGTCAGTGACGGAAATGGTACTGCCACACTTAGTGCATTTTTTTAAAACCACTATCTGATTTTTCCATCTTTAAGGAAAAAATGGGGCCTAGTGCCCAAAATGGCGCCTAGCACCGAAAAAGAAAGTTTCTGAAGAGAAACAATTCATAAGAACATAAGACATGCCATACTGGGTCAGACCGAGGTCCATCAAGTCCAGTATCCTGTTTCCAACAGTGGCCAATCTAGGTCATACGTACCTAGCAATATCCCCAAAAGACACAGGTTCCACAATGCTTGTACTTATGCTTTTTAATAGTGGTTTATGGACCTTTCCTCCAGGAACTTGTCCAAACCTTTTTTAAACCCAGCTATACTAACAGCCCTTACTACATGCTCCGGTAACAGATTCCAGAGTTTGATTACACGTTGAGTGAAAAAATATTTTCTCTTATTTGTCTTAAATAGTTTACCCTGTAGCTTCATTACATGTCCCCTAGTCTTTCTATATTCTGATAGCGTAAACAATTGATCCACGTTTATCCGTTCCACTCCATTCATTAATTTATAGACCTCTATCATATCTCCCCTCAGCCGTCTCTTTTCCAGGTTAAAGAGCCCTAACCTTTTTAGCCTCTCTTCATAGGAGTAGCCTTCCATCCCCTTCACCAATTTGGTGGCTCTTCTCTGTACTTTTTCTAATAATGCTATGTCCTTTTTAAGATACGGTGACCAGAATTGCACACAATATTCAAGGTGCGGTCGTACCATGGAGCGATACAGAGGCATTATAATATCCTTTGTTTTATTCTCCATCCCTTTCCTTATGATACCTAGCATTCTATTTGCTTTCTTGGCCGCCGCCGCACACTGGGCGGAGGGTTTTAACATGTTATCCACGATGACTCCTAAATCTTTTTCCTGGGTGGTGGTTTCTAATGTGGAGCCTTGCATCATGTAACTATAGTGTGGGTTGTTCTTTCTTAGGTGCATAACTTTGCACTTGTCCACATTAAATTTCATCTGCCATTTGGATGCCGTGTCTTCCAATTTATCCAGATCCTCCTGCAGTTTTCCACAATCCTCTTGGGTTTTAACAACTTTAAACAGTTTTGTGTCCTCTGCAAATTTGATAACCTCACTAGTTATTCCCTTTTCCAGATCATTTATGAATATGTCAAAAAGTAGCAGACCCAGTACAGATCCCTGGGGTACTCCACTATTCACCTTTTTCCATTGGGAATATTGGCCATTTAGCCCAACCCTCTGCTTTCTATCTTTTAACCAGTTCCCGATCCACAATAGCACACTGACTCCTATCCCATGACTTTTTAGCTTCGCCAAAAGTCTCTGATGGGGGACCTTGTCAAAAGCTTTCCGAAAGTCCAGATACACTATATCAACCGACTCACCTTTGTCTACTTGTTTATGCACACCTTCAAAAAAACATATCAGATTAGTAAAACAAGATCTTCCTTGTCTAAAGCCATGTTGGCTGTCTCCCATTAGGCCATGACTATCTACCTGCTGTGTAATTTTGTTCTTTATGATGGTTTCTACCATTTTCCCTGGTACTGACGTCAGGCTCACCGGTCTGTAATTTCCTGGGTCACCCCTGGAACCCTTTTTAAAAATTGGTGTTACGTTGGCGACCCTCCAATCTTCAGGTATTACAGATGATTTTAATGAAAGTTCACAGATTACCAATAGCAGGTCTGCAATCTCATATTTCAGTTCTTTCAACACTCTGGGATGTATACCATCCGGTCCAGGTGATTTGCTACTATTAAGTTTATCAAATAGTTGTAATATATCTTCCCGGTGTAGCGATATTTCTCTCAATTCCTCTGCAGTATCACCTTTAAATACCACTTCAGTCTTGGGTAATATCCCTACATCTTCCTCAGTAAAGACCGAAGCAAAGAATTCATTCAGTCTCTCTGCTATAGCCTTGTCTCCTCTTACTGCCCCTTTTACCCCTCTATCATCTAATGGTCCAATTGACTCTCTCACAGGCCTTTTGCTATGAATGTACTTGAAAAAGTCTTTATTTCGTGTTTTTGCTTCCGTAGCAAGTTTCTTCTCAAATTCTCGCTTTGCCTGCCTTATCAATGCTTTGCATTTAACTTGCCAGTGCTTGTGCTGTTTCCAGTTTTCATCATTTGGCTCTTTTTTCCATTTCCTGAAGGTTGCTTTTTTGGCAGCAACAGCCTCTCTGACCTCACCTTTAAACCATGCTGGCAGTTTTTTGGACTTTCTTCCACTTTTCTTAATGCGTGGAATACAGCTGGTCTGGGCTTCGAGGATAGTATTTTTAAATAACACCCAAGCTTGCTGTAAGTCTTTAACCTTTGGAACCGCTCCTTTTAGTTTTTTCTAACTATATTCCTCATTCTATCATAGTCTCCCTTTTGAAAGTTAAAAGGTAGTACTGTGGATTCCTTTACTATCTGTCCTCCACTAATTAAATCAAACATGATCATACTATGATCACTATTGCCAAGTGGTCCCAACACCCTTATTTCTTGCACTAGATCTGGTGTTCCACTAAGGACTAGGTCTAATATGGCTTCCCCTCTGGTCGGTTCATGAACCAGCTGCTCCAAGAAGCAGTCATTTATTTCATCTAGAAACTTTATCTCTTTAGCTTGTCCTGCTGTGACACTGACCCAGTCGATACCGGGGTAATTGAAATCACCCATTATTACTACTTTGTTGTGACTTTTGTTAGCTTCCTTGATTTCTTTGAGCATTTCATCATCCATTTGTTCATTCTGGCCAGGCGGTCGATAGTATACTCCCACTGCCATCACCTTCCCCTTCATAAATGGAATTTCAATCTATAGAGATTCTACAGCAAATTTTGTTCCCTGCAAAACTTTAATCCTTTCTGACTCAATGCCCTCTCTAACATAGAGCGCAACCCCTCCACCAATTTGATCAGCTCTATCATTACGATATAGTTTGTATCCAGGTATCACAGTGTCCCACTGGTTATCCTCCTTCCACCATGTCTCTGAGAGTGCAATCATATCTAACCTCTCATTTAATGCTATATATTCTAACTCTCCCATCTTATTGTTTAGACTTCTAGCATTGGCATACAAGCATTTTAGAGACTGTATTTTATTAATATTAATCTGGCTATTGGTAGGCATGAGTAATTTGGAATCTTTATGCTCTGTCTGCTCCTTACTCAAGGGCATTTGGGCTACTATACTCCCTTTTGGAACCTCACTGCTTTTGGTAGTATCCTTCAAGGATACCTTCGTCCGAACCATGCGCTCCTGGGTGACTGTCGGCTTTCCCCTATTTTCTAGTTTAAAAGCTTCTCTATCTCTTTTTTAAAGGTTAATGCCAGCAGTCTGGTCCCATCCTGATTAAGGTGAAGCCCATCCCTTCGGAAGAGCCCCCCCTTTCCCCAGAATGTTTAGAATGTTCCCCAGTTCCTAACAAATCCAAAACCCTAATCCTTGCACCATCGTCTCATCCATGCATTGAGACTCTGGAGCTCTGCCTGTCTTTTGGGTCCTGCAAGTGGAACAGGAAGCATTTCGGAGAATGCTATCCTGGAAGTTCTGGATTTCAACTTCCTACCTAAAAGCTTAAATTTAGCCTCCAGAACTTCCCTACCACATTTTCCTATGTCATTGGTACCAGCATGTACCAAGAC
Organism: Ichthyophis bannanicus; assembly: GCA_033557465.1. Classification (NCBI taxonomy): domain Eukaryota; kingdom Metazoa; phylum Chordata; class Amphibia; order Gymnophiona; family Ichthyophiidae; genus Ichthyophis; species Ichthyophis bannanicus. Next base: position 155,819,270 of record CM066032.1, on the reverse strand, counting down.
AGCAGACTCCTCCCCAGCACTATCTATGATCCTATCTAGGCGGTGCGTGAGGTCTGTTACCTTCGCACCAGGCAGGCATGTTACCAGGCGATCCTCATGTCCACCAGCCACCCAGCTATCTACATTCCTAATGATTGAATCACCAACTATAACAGCTGTCCTGACTCTCCCCTCATGGGGACATGGCCCTGGAGAAACGTCCTCGGTGTGAGAGTGTTTTACATCACCTGGAGGACAGGTCCTAGTTACAGGATCACTTCCTGCCACTCCAGGGTGATGCTTTCCTGTCACGTGACCTCTCTCCTGTCACGTGACCTCTCTCCTCCATGGCAACAGGGATGCTGCCAGACTGGAGGTTGGACTTCAGGACTATATCCCTGTAGGTCTCGTCCATGTACTTCTCTGTCTTTCTTATGTCTTCCAGGTCTGCTACTCTAGCCTCTAGAGAACGGACTCGTTCCCTGAGCGCAAAGAGCTCCTTGCACTTAGTGCATACGTAAGACCTCTCACCAACTGGGAGAAAATCATACATGTGACACTCAATGCAAAAGACCGGAGAACCCCCATCTCGTTGCTGGACTTCTATCTGCATCTTAGTTTACAGCTTGTGTTTAGGTCTTTTAAATTCTGTATATAATAAGGATTGGTGTAGATGCTTATACTAATAAAAGTGTATCTAATACCCCTAATACACCTTGTGTACCTGAAGCTTAATTAATTAATCTCAGGTCCTCCGTGTATGACTGATTTGGATAAAGAGCTGCACCTGAGAGCAGCCCCTTTCCTCTAAGATGTGCAAGAACCTATAAAACTACAATTACCCCAGGGGTGGGTGGGTGCTGGGGAGGGAGATAAGTCCTATTAAAGAGGGCAGTTACAAGGTGCCCTGTCCTGAACCCTCAGCAGGGGGGAGGGGGGTACCACACAAAGCCCAGTTAGTTGAGAGAGGCAAGGTAAGTTACAGCTGAGAAGGCTGAACTAGCACACCACTAAGACAAACAATAAATAATTAAATAAACAGCTAGAACTCACAGCAAGCAATTCAGATTATTTTTTTTTAAGAAGAAAAGAAAGAAAAGAACCGGCAGTACCGGTAGGCGTCATGCGGAGGCAAGCGCGACCACAAGAAAACAAGATTAAAGAAGAAATTTTCTGCGGTGACAGGGTATGAGTCCTGTCGGCTCCGTAGAAAACGAAGAACTGAAGAGGGACAGTTGGAAGGCAGGAAGGCAGCGCGCATGTGCTGAGGGATGCTCCCAAAAGCGTTCCTATTAGACGCTGGGGAGCGTTCCCGTGCAGGGTCCGTCAGCACCGACGATACCCATATGTGAAGACTACATTTCTGCTTTTTCCTGGAGATAGGCCAATGCACACTTAGTCCAGTGTGTGCAAGGTGGTCTCACTGCGGTTCACGTGAGGCCGAGGGAAGAACATCTGAAGGACAATAGGATGGTTGAGGCGGAATGCCAAGACCACCTTTGGCAGAAAGTGGGGGTGTGTGCGGAGCACCACCAGGTGTGATAAGAAAGCTTATCAAAGCTCAGGGAGTAATGACAAAAGAGGAGAATTTACTCTGATTAAGGGACCTGTGCTGGCAGGTTATAGAAATAAGACAGCTTGTTTCCCTAAAAGACTACATGTTCCAGAATGCACCAGTATGCAGAAAGTCCCTAGGGGAGCTAGAGTGGAAAAGCATGAGTCTAATCAGAGAGAGCATTATGTCATCCCTAATCAAACAGCCTCTAGGAGAAAGCTTAATCCAAAACACCTGTAGAGTGCAAGGGAGGAGTTGCAATCTAAGCCCTTTAAAACTAGAGGGGAATCTTCAGGAAGACAGACGGAGAAGGGGAATCAGAAGGAGAATGAGAACAGAAGGAAGAACAACCAGAAACTGAAGGAACAAGGACAAGGAAGCAGACGGTCCAAGAGAGGAGCTCAGAGAAGTACCTATGCCTGGAGAGATTCCTGGGGGAAAGGAACAGAGGACTGGAGAAAGCCAGAGGTCTGTAGATCCACAGCCAGGGACCCTCAAGGAACACCTAGGAAGAGGTCTGTTGCAGCTAAGGAGGAAATGAGCCCAAATACCTCTTGGAGGACGTCTGGAGAAAAGATCCTGAGGTCCAGAGATACCAACTGGAGGACAGGACACAGAAGCTCTATTGCATACTGGCCAGAATACCAGAAGAAACAGCCTGATGCTTGCCTGGATTCAGGTAGGAACTGTGAACGTTTCTCTAGCTTTGGGCAGTGCAAACAGCAGGGAAACAGTTTCTCTCCGTGTAGAGGTCAGTTCCTTAAGCCCTCTGAGTCAGACGGAGAAAGCACAGTTACTTACCTGTAACAGGTGATCTCTGGGAACAACATGAATAAGTCTTCACATATGGGTATCGTCGGTACCGACGGAGCCTGTGCGGGAACGCTCCCTAGCGTCCAGTAAGAAAGCTTTTGGGAGCATCCCACAGCGCCTGCGCGCTGCCTTCCCGCCTTTCCCAACCGCCTCTCTCCAGTTCGAGTTTTAAAGCTGAGACAAAGAGAGAGAGAGGAAAGGAAAGATAGATAGAGAGATACAACTCCTAGGGGAGGTGGGTGGGTTGTGAAGACTTATTCCTGCTGTTCCCAGAGATCACCTGTTACAGGTAAGTAACTGTGCTATCTCCAGGAACAAGCAGGAATGAGTCTTCACATATGGGGACTCCCCAGCTGGAGATGCCAGGGAGATCCCAAAGGTTGTGAGTCCCTGAGAAGGGCTCTACCTTCCCCCATGGATCTCGGGCATCCAACCAGGGATGGGGGGTAGGAGTTGATTAGGTATGGAACAGGTGTTTGAGAACAGCCTGACCAAACAAGGCATCCCGGCGGGAGTCCTTGTCCAAGCAGTAATGGGTTGTAAAGGTATGAACCGAGGCCCAGGTGGCTGCTCGACAGATTTGGTCGATGGACACAGAGTTTAGATGAGCCATAGAGGCTGCCATGGCTCTCCAGAGAAAGGTTCTTACTCTGGTAGGCGAAAGAAATACACTGAGCAATCCAATTTGACAGTGTTCTCTTAGAGACTGGAAGTCCTAAATGAGAGGGATCAAAAGCAACAAAGAGTTGAGAGGACTTTCTATGTTGCTGTGTCCTTTGTAAGTAAAAAGCGAGCGCTCTCTTACAATCCAGGGTATGGAGATTCCTCTCTGCACTTGATGCATGAGGTCCTGGAAAAAAGACAGGTAAATACACCTCCTGGTTCGGATGAAAAGGTGAGACCACTTTAGGCATAAAGTGTGGATTGGTCCTGAGGACTACCTTGTCATGATGGAACTTGTATAAGGAGGATTAGCCACCAAGGCTTGCAGCTCACTGATGCGGCGAGCTGAGGTGACTGCAATGAGAAAAATAACCTTCCAGGAAAGGAATTTCAAGGAGGTAGTGGCAAAGGGTTCAAAGGGTGGCTTCATAAGCTGACCAAGAACTAGATTCAAATCCCATGCCACTGGAGGTGGTCTAATGGGAGGTTTAGTTAAAAGAAGGCCTCTCATGAATCTTGCAATAAGAGGATGAGAGGAAATAGGCTGTCCATTGAGAGGCTTGAGGGATGCTGAAATAGCACTCAAATGGACTCTTACTGAATTTGTTTTAAGGCCTGCATGGGATAAATGCAGCAAATACTCTAGTAAAGAATTCAGAGGTATTGCAAGGGGGTTAAGAGCCTTCTTTCCACACCAAATGGTAAACCTTTTCCATTTGAAAGCATAGGAATGTCTAGTGGAAGGCTTTCTGGAAGCATGAAGGATATCCTTCACCTGCTGAGAAAGATGCAAATCTTGAAGGTCTAGGCCTTCAGCAACCAGGCCCTGAGATGGAGAGACTGGGGATTTGGATGCCATAACGTTCCCTCCTCCTGGGACAGGAGGTCTGGAGCAGATCCCAAGTCCAGGGAAGGAGCTTGAGAGAGATGCAGAAGTAGAGGGTACCACACGTGGCCAACGTGGTGCTATGAGGATCATAGACCCTCGATCTCTCTGAAGCTTGAAGAGAATTTTGGGAATTACGGGAATGGGTAGAAAGGCGTAAAGGAAACCTTGACCCCAGTGAAGGAGGAAGGCATCCTTGGCCTGAACTCCCTGACACGGAATTCTGGAACAGAACCGGGGAAGTTTTGCATTCCATGGACTTGCAAAGAGGTCTATGTCCGGGGTTCCCCAAATCTGAAAGATTCTGGCTATCTGGTCCATATGGAGGGACCACTCGTGTGGAAGCAGAACTCGACTGAGTTTGTCTGCCCAAGAGTTTTGAACGCCTGGAAGATATACTGCCAGAAGATGAATCTGATGCTCTCTGGCAAAGGCCCACAATCTCAAAGCTTCGTTGCAAAGCGACAGAGAGCCAGTCCCACCCTGCTTGTTCACGTAGAACATGGCTACTTGGTTGTCCGTGTGGATGAGGACTGTCTTGCAGCTGAGCAGGGTGTGGAAGACTCTGAGAGCTAGAAAAATTGCTCTGAGCTCCAAGAGGTTGATATGTAGAGAAGTCTCCTGTGGAGACCAGATGCCCTGGGTGGAGAGATCTTGTAGATGAGCTCCCCAACCCCTTGAAGAAGCATCTGTTGTAAGGGTTGCTTGGGGTAACAACTGTTGAAGGGGGGACCCCAGCAACAGGTTTTGAGTGGACATCCACCACTGGAGAGACCAAAAAAGGCGACTGGAGGTTGCTATTTTGTCTGACAGGCACCCTGATGCCTGGGTCCATTGGGTGGATAAAGTCCATTGAGCAGCCCTCATGTGAAGGCGAGCGTAAGGAACCACATGCACGGTGGATGCCATGTGGCCTAAGAGTTGTAACATCTCTCGAGCAGTTAAATGGGACTTTAACTGAATCTGGGAGGCTAACTGCACCAAGCGTAGGCAACGGGCTTGGGGAAGATAGGCTCTTGCAGTTGTGGTATCCAGCAAGGCCCCTATGAACTCCAGAGACTGAGTAGGGGTGAGATGGGATTTTGGGATGTTTATTACAAGTCCCAGATAGTGAAGAACACGCCTTGTGCAGGCTAGGGAAGTCTGGGCCTCTGACTGGGATGGAGCTCGGATGAGCCAGTCGTCCAGATATGGGAATACGAATATTCCTAGAGTGCGTAGAAATGCAGCTACTACTGCCATGCATTTTGTGAACACTCTTGGTGCAGAGGCCAGACCGAAAGGAAGCACTCTGTATTGATAGTGCTTTCCTTGATAAAGGAACCGAAGGAACCTTCTGTGTGTTGGATGGATGAGGACATGGGTGTACGCATCCTTGAGATCTAGAGAACAAAGCCAATCCTGACTCTGAAGGTATGGAAGGAGAGCACCGAGAGAAATCATCTTGAATTTCTCCTTGCATAGAAACTTGTTCAATTCTCTGAGATCTAAAATGGGTCTGTAGCCCCCTGTTTTATTTGGGATAAGAAAATAGGGGGAGTAGAACCCTGAGCCCTGTTGAAGAAGGGGTACTTCTTCTATTGCTTTTTGGGCAAGAAGGGTAGCAATCTCCTGACCCAGAAGGTCGAGGAGAGATGTTGGAGAATTGAACTGTCTCACCATGGTGTGAGGAGGAAGGTTTAAGAAATGAAGCTTGTACCCCTCCCTTATGATGGAGAGGGTCCATTGCTCTGCTGTGATTTGTTCCCATCTGGGAGCAAAGTGAGCTAACCTTCCTGGAATAGTGAGAGGCTCTGGTTCTTTTAGAGGCAGAAAGTCTAAGTTCTCTAGTTGTAAGTCAAAGGCCCTGAGGAGGCTGAGGCTGTTGGGCTGTAGCAGTCCTTGCAGCCTTAGGCTTGGCCTGTTTAGGTTGTTGCTGACGCTTTGCAGCAAAACGACCTGAAGAACATGTCTGCTGACCATAAACAGGATAATATCTCCCTTTTTTGGGATAAAAAGCCTTTTTGAACAACCTTTTTTTAACAGGAGCAGAAGTAGACTTTGAAAGTCTATCTAAAGAAGAATTTTCAGCATCCAGCTGAGTGGCCTTTGCTTGCCAATCCTTTCCAAAAAGGTTTTCACCTGTACAAGGAAGATTTCCTAATCCATCTTGGACCCAGGGTTCCAAATCAGAAGCTTGTAACCAAGTAACTCTGCGTGCACCTATGGCAATAGCCGAGGCTCTGCTGGCACACTCAAAAGAGTCAAAGGCTGCACGGTTGGAAAATTTGGAAACATCCTGGGCATGTTTAAGCCAGGTGAGAAACTCCTCCCTTTTATCTTCTGAAATAAAAGGGGCTAAAGTCTGCAGATGATCTGTAACTTCTTTTAGAAACATCCCCATATAGAGACTATAGGAGTTGATTCTGGCAGTAAGCATGTTGGCCTGGAAAATTCTCCGGCCAAAAGCATCTAAGGTGATGCATTCTCTTCCTGGAGGATTAGATGAGTGCCTTTTTGCACTCTTTATCTTCTTCATGGCAGACTCCACCACAATGGAGTGGTGAGGAAGTTGAGTCTTATGAAAGCCAGGAAAGGGAGGAACACGGTACATGGTGTCCAACCTACGAGAATGAGGGGAGGTGGTGAGAGGAGTCTCCCATATGCCCAACATGTGATCATAAAGGATCTCATGAATTGGTAAAGTAGCTGCCTCCTTAGGAGCCTTAGGATATTGTAAAATATCCAATTGTTTGGCTCTAGGCTCTGACTCAGGGGCCACAGAGATGGAGAGGCCCCTGGCCACTTCCCTAATGAAGTCTTGGAAAGACAAGTCTTCTGGAGGAGACATTCTCCTTTTTGGAGAAGAAGGCTCCTGAGGAAGGAGTACCGATGCTTCGACAGAAGCCTCTGATTCATCAGAGTCCTCAGAGGAATCGAAGTATCGCCTGTCTGGATGCTCCTGCAGAGCCCGATACGCGTACCGAGTGGCATCGACATCGGGAGTGATTGGTACCGGTTCGGTACCGATGGGCATCCTAGGACAGGGTACCGCTGCAGTCGACACCGAAGCCGATGTCGATGCAATCGATCCCGGTACCGGAACCGGTACCGACAACGGAGTTTGTTGCAGTACCGGAGGCGTCGCAGCCTGTATGAATGCCGTGATGGCACGCTGCATGGTCAGAATATTCTGATCCATCGACGCCACCAATGTCTGGATGTCGATACCAGTGGAAACCACCGGTACCCCAGAACATGGCAACAGGTGATCGGTCGAGGCCACGCCATCGATGTCAACCTGTGACCCCATAGATGAAGCTTTGGAAGCCGGGGCAATTTTGCCGGTGTAGAATCCTCGAGGGCAAGCCCGGAGGCATCTCAATGCTTAGAGGGAGATCTACCCTTCAAGGACCGGCTGGACTTATGTTTGGTTACCTGAGATCCATGAGAGGAAGAAGCAGCCCTGGAAGACGTCGATGCCACCGAAGCTGCATCAGAGGGAAACAGGGTACTGAGGTTAGCCGCTCGGTTCTGTCGACCTCTTTTAGACATCATGGAACAGGACGCACAATCCGTGATGGAATGGTCAGGAGTCAGGACCCAAACATTTTAGACACCAGTCATGGGTGTCGGTGACAGAAATAGTACCGCTGCACTTCGTGCACTTTTTAAACCCGGAGGCAGGCTTTTCCATGAGGAAAAATATTTCCTAGGCCTAAGGCTGAAGAAAAAATTGCACAGAAGTGGAAAACGGTAGTTTTTTTTTTTTTTTAGAAGAAAGAAAGAAAAGACCGGCGGTACTGGTCCGACGTCGAAGAAGGCAGACGCGAGACCAAAGAACTAGAAAAAAATAAAGAAATTCTTCAGCGGTGACAGGAACACGACCTGCTGGCTCCGTGGAAAAGAACTGGAGAGAGGCGGTTGGGAAAGGCGGGAAGGCAGCGCACAGGCGCTGTGGGATGCTCCCAAAAGCTTTCTTACTGGACGCTGGGGAGCGTTCCCGCACAGGCTCCGTCGGTACCGACGATACCCATATGTGAAGACTCATTCCTGCTTGTTCCTGGAGATAATGAATCAATGCAATTTCAAGAGCAAGGTTTAATATCTGATACAGAGGATGATTATATGGACTGTTCTTTGAGTAGGTTGTTATTTTAGGAAAATCCTAAATATAAGAGCAAACATCAAAAAGAAACATTCTAAATATTGGCTTCCCATAAAGTTTTGTTGAAAAGAAAAAGCTTTTGTGAAAGTTTGCACGTGTGCTGAAGTCAAGCTACTGATTGCAATTAATTGGCACCTGTTGGTAGAGGAGAGCCCACCACAAGCCGTGCACACGTGGGATTTAAAAGTTCTTTTCTGTATGGAGAAAGTGAGCTATGTTTTGTGTAAAGAAGTTTTCCTCTTTGATTTATTGCTACCTCAGCACTGCTAAGGAGTTTATTAGCAGTGGCTGTGAGAAAGCCTTTCTGTTCCATAAAGGACTTTGATACTTATTTGCATAAGTTTTTTCAGTTGCCTTATATATATGTTGAATAAACCCTGGAGAAGTTATCTGGATGGTGTTACCAAGCATATCTGTGTGTGGAATAATCACCCCATAAATAAACTCTAATTTTGCCTTACACTCGACCAACTACAAGAGTTTTCATTATTTTAAAAAGGCAAGCTTTGTGTGAATGGACTTCAATAACCACAATCCTTTGCAAAACAGTTAATTTGCATACTTGCCAAGATGGTGGTACCTTCATAACAAGCACCCCCTTTTACACAGGCTATGGTGAAACCTGGTATACAGAGGGTGAGCAACTAGCACCTGGAGTTCAATGATACATCACGCCGATGTGACTGCCACCAGGAAGAGGACTTTCCAGTTCAAGAATTTCAGTGAGCATGAGCTCAGGGTCTTGAACAGGGCCTGCATCAACTGGCCAAGGACCATAATGAAGTCCCAAGCGACAGTAGGGGGCCTGAGTGGAGGCTTCGAGAGGAGAAGGTCCTTCATGAACCAAGTCTCCAGGGACTGGACCAAAATAGGCTCCCCCTCCCCGCAGCCACGATGGTAAGCCCCAATCGCACTAAGGTGAACTTGCACCAAGTTAGACTTCAGTCCCGAGTTGGAAGGGGTATTCCAGCAGCTGCTCCACGGGACAGGAGAAGGGGTCCAGTGCCCTATCCGCATGCTAGACAGCAAACCACCGCCACTTGAGCAGAGAGCCCTTGCGGACACCAGCAGGATGTCAGTAACGCCCTTGGAGAGAGCAAGCTCTGCAAGGATTACTCTTTCAGCATCCACGCCATGAGCACCAGGGAGCAGATGTTGGAGTGCAATAGGGATCTGCCCTCCTGTGAGATGAGGTCTGGATTGGAGCCCAGGTGAAGAGGCTCCCTTGGTGAGACCTATAACAGCAGAGGGAACCACAGCTGCCAAAGCCAGTTTGGGGCGACGAGGATCATGGAACCCCTCAGCCTGGAGCTTCAGGAGAGTCTTCGGAACTAGGCGGGTAGGCATACAGCAGGCCCTCTCCCCAGTGGAGAAGAGAGGCATTGGCAGTCAGGCGACTGCTGGATGGCCTCCAAGAGCAGAACCAGGCCACCTGGGCGTTTTGTTCTGTGGTGAAAAGATCCACTACCAGGGTGCCTCACTCCTGGAAGATCCAGTCCACCACTTCCCTTTTGAGGATCCATTCATGAGGCTGAAGCACTCAGTTGAGGCGATCTGCCAGGCTGTTGAGCTCGACAGGCAGGTAAGTCACCCCAAGGTCCATGCCATGGAGCATACCGAACTTCTAGAGGTGAACAGCTTCCCAGCACAGGAGGTATGACCTCATAACCACCTGCTTGTTCACACAGAACATTGCTACCTGGTTGTCTATTTGAATCAGGACCACCTGATTCACCAGGTACACATGAAAGGCGCACAAGGTTTCACTATGGCCCGAAGCTCGAGTTAGTGGATTTGATGGAGATTCTCCTGCATGGACCACAGCCACTGGGTGCTGAGACTGACCAAGTGTGCACCTCAGCTAAAAGCTTGGACATGTACATCATGAATATCTTGAGGGGGCCGCTGGATGGAACGGAAGGCCCTGTAGTAGGTTGTCTGGCTTGAGCCACCATGCCAGAGACTTCGCTAGTGGAACAGTGACCACTAGTCTGTTCCGCAGACGGCCTGATATTTGCCTCCACTGTGTGGACAAGGTCCACTGGACCTGCCGCATGGAAAGGCGGGCAGGAGGAGTGACATGTACTGTGGTGGCCATGTGTCTGAGGGCTCTCAACAGCTCTCAAGTCTTGGTGTGGTGCTGGTGCTGCAGTGTGCCCACCACCTCGACAAAGTGCTGCAGGCGGTCCGCCAGCAGAAAGGCTCGTGCCCGAGAGGTTCGAGGAGGGGCCCCGATGAACTCCAGCTACTGTGTTGGGTGGAGATGAGAAGTCAGGTAGTTGACTACGAAGCCGAGACCCTCAAGCACCTGAATTGCGAGCACAGCAGACTGCCAAACGCGAGCAGGCGTGTTAGCCTTGATCAGCCAATTGTCCAGGTATCTGAAGACAAAGACCCGTCCCCAGGTCCGGAAAAAGGTGGCCATGATTGCCAAATACTTCGTGAAGACCAAGGGGGCTGCGGTCAGCCCAAAGGGAACACATGATACTGGTAATACTGGGAACCGGCTCAATGGCAAGGTTGAAGAGCAGGGCCTTGACCTCTGTCTGCAGGAGACTCTGTGCGCAGGATCCATGGGGTACTTCCCAGGGTTGTACAGAGGCGGCAGCTGGGCGAAGTGAAGCAGATATCCATTTTGGACAATCTGCAGCACCCAGCGTGACAAACGGCCACCAGTGGGCAAAGTAGACGAGCCGCCCCCGACCTGCGGGGGTATCTCAACAGGAAATGGATGGCTGGCTATGCTCCTGAGGAATCTGTCAAAACCCCACACCTGGCCCCTTTCAGATTCTTCTCCCTCCACTGAAGGCGGGGGGATCTGGGTCTTAGACTGCACTGATTGGGCCGGGAAATATCGGCGCAGGTGCAGATAGAAGGTTTTCTTAGTGTGGTGCTTCTTCTGAGCTGGGTCCACGTTACCTTTGGAGAGCTGGGTGAGTAATCTTCTCTCTTTCTCTAGCTCCTCGGCTTTCTCCTCCATGTGATTGCCAAACAAGTTCTCGCCCTGGCAGGAGATAATATCAATCCTGTCCTGGACCCATTGCTCCAGGTCTGAGGACTGCAGCCACGCCATCTGGTGGGCAGCGATGCCCACGGCTGCCACTCTGCCCGCAGATTCAGATGTCATAGGAGCTTTGCCCCATGAACTTTGAGCAATCCTTGTCATGAGCCATGAGGCCCCAAAAGGATTTGCAATGGTCCTTGGAAATAATGGCAGCAAAGACCTCCAGGTCGAACATGACATCCTTGAGGAACATGCTCACATAAGTCTGGTAAGCCAGGATCCTGGCAATCAGCCTGGAACTCTGGAAGCACTTCCTCCCAAAGGAGTCCAGGGTCTGAGTCTCACAACTCGGTGGGACCAAGGAGTATGTCTTAGCACTCTTAGTGAGCTTCAAGACTGACTCTACTACAATGGAATTGTGGGGTAATTGCGGCTTTTCAAACCCAGGGGCCTTATGGATTCGGTATAGGGAATTGAGCTGGTGGCTGAAGACAGGAAGCATGAGTGGCACCTCCCAGAGCCGCAGTAGCAGCTGCTGCAAGACATGGTGAACAGGAATCATCAATGCCTCCTGGGGGGGGGCCGAGGGGTACTGGTGCTCACGCAATGGGGCCTCTGCAGTGAGCCTCCCCTCGCCACTCGGACACTTCAACTCCAACTGAGCAAGCTGCTCCTTCACTTTGGCTGCCTCCGAATCTTTAGCAGGTGGAGATAAAGGGGTCGGGGCTGAGGATGCTGAATCAGATGAGCCGAAGAGCAATTCCTTCTGCTTTTCCTGACCTTTCAGCCCTCTGCACGTCATCTGTAAGCAGAGCTCAAGACGCATGCTCGTAGTCGGGTACAAAGGATTGCAAGCACCAATTATGACTGTTTGTGACAGAATAGTTTTGCCACACTTGGTGCATTTCTTAAATACACTAGCTGGCTTAGACATGCCCAAAAAAACGCCTTGGCAAAGCCAAACTGAAAAACTGCTGTGGGCGGAAAATCATCCCAAAGTGGGATAAACCAAGAAAAGGCATTGAAAAAGAACTAAAAAAAACCTAAAAGGGGGGGGGGAAAAAACACAGCTACGTAACTGATCACAAGCGGAAAGAATAAGAGCAAAAAAACTTGGCCGCGAGGGCCAGAGAGAATTTTTTTTCCAGACTGCAGGAACATGACCTAGGGGTTCTGTGGAAAAAAGAAGACTGGAGTATATGGCGCCACAGTGGGTGGGAAGGTAGGTACGAATGCGTTGTGTACCTCCCAAAAACTTCCAATGGAAGTTGGGGAGCTCTCCGTGCGGGGCTCCGTCGATGTCACCCATAAGTGAGGACTTATTTCCTGTTTGTTTCTCTGTGAACAATCTTGCTTTCTCCATGGACAAAATGGGGAATGGATCTATCTTTGGGTAATTCCAGAGCTAAGGAACATGTTATGCATTCTGGGTGTAGAGAGTCACAGAAAGAGATGCTTTAAGATCATTTATCCAAACTTGCTGTCTCTGCAAGTGAGAGTATCCCAACTATAATATTTGGTGAAGGTATGGATGGATGACCATGTAAGCTGCTTTAAAGATGTCAAGGATAGAGCTAGACCTGAAATTCGCTACTATCACAAGCTTAGTTCACAAATGGTGAGCGGTTATGCACCCTGGTGGAGAGTGATATGTTTTAGAATAGCAAAAGGCTATGCAATTTACTATGCATTTAGATAAGGTCTGTTTGGTTAATGCATGTCCTAGAGCATTCAGATCATAGGAGACAAATAGCTGCATGTCTCTGCGCATGGGATTCTCGGCTGCTAGGTAGTACTTGAGCGCTTTCTTGCAATCCAAAGGTGTGGAGTGTTGCTTTGGCATTATTAGTTTAGGTTTCTGGAAAAAAGACTGGCAAGTAGACAGTCTGGTTACGGTGAAAATCAGAAATAACTTTTGGTAGGAAAGTTAGATGAGTACGTAAAACAACTTTATTTGAAAAAAAATAAGAGTGTAAGGAAAATGAACTGGGGCCTGAGACTCGCTCACTTTTCCAGATGAGGTAGTTCCCAGGAAAACAAACCTTCCCGGAGAGGAGATGATGCAAAGCTTGGACTACTGGTTCAAAGGGTGGTTGGGTTAGCTGAACGAGTACTGTGTTAAATCCTAGGGCGGTGTAGGACACTGCAAGCGGGTCAGGACACAAACCCCCATGGAACCAGGCAGAGGGTTAAAGGAAAATGCTTTATTTACAGGGAGTTCACAGCAGTGGTAGCAGAGAAACTGTTTTCCCCTCCCTCAAAATTCCTTCACTCTGGTCTTCACAGCAGTAGCACCACAAGCCTGTTGATCAACATGGAAACACCTGGCTCCTACTTTCCCGTAGGATCTTCTTAGAGGTAGGTGGTCACTACGTACTCTGGAACACCGCGGGCTCTTCTCTCCCCCTCGGGCTCTTCCCTCCCGGTTAAAAGGGCTGTCCTTGGTCATATCCTTCCCAGGTATATTCAAGCTGGGTTCCTTAAAGGGGCTTGGCTTCTGGTGCTTAAAGGGGCATGTCCTTAGTCTGGCTGGAGGTATATCAGTACAGGGGATGGGGAGCTTCTTATGCACCCCATCACAGGCAGTAATGGACGTTTGACTGGAGATCTGGTGTTGAAGAGATCCCTCATGAATCTGACCACCAAAGGGTGAGTGGAGACTGGCTGGTTGTCCATTAACTTATGGTAAGCAGCAATTTATTTATTTGGCTGGTTTTACAAGGAACAATTTGAACGGTAACAATCATGGAATTATTTGCAATAACTTAAGCAATGGCTGACAAAGGCTGATGAACTAAATTGGTTCAGACTGGAGTCTGATAAGTGCAGTAAGCACTGCAGCAGCTATGGAATTGGACAAGAAACTGGCTTTTGAAAATGTTGAGAACACCAAATGGAAAATGATGCCATTTTGAAGAGTAAGATTTATGTTGCTGATTTCCTAGAGCAAGGACATCTGATATTACCAATCTGCCTTCAGCAGCCAAGTTGCCAAACATAGGAAGCAGAGATTGGGGTGAAGCAGGCAACTATCCTTCTGCGTCAGGAGCCAAGGGTATGCAATCTAAGTGAAGGGGCTGATCTACGGAGGGAGACAGCAGATGTGAACACCAGAGCTGGCAAGGTTAGTAAGGGACTATTAGAATGACATGTGCTCTATTTTGTTTAATTTTCTCATTGGCTTTGGTTAATAATGAAATTGGTGGAAACGCATAGAGGAGATTCTTTCCAGGGAATACTGAAGGGAAGAGAACTGGGTTTAGCTCACACCTTTCTCAAAGTTCAAGAAGAATTACATTCAGGTATACGCATCATAAGATAACTTGCCCTCTGCTAGATTTCTGGAACAGAAGATGGGGCATTTCTTGTTGTTCTGAGTAGCAAAATGACAGATTGTTGGAGTTTCCCCAAAGATTGAAGATGCTCCAAGCTATCTGGTCATTGATGGACCATTCATGAGGGTCCAGATGATGACTAAGCCCGTCTGCCAATTAATGACTCTCACCTGGGAGATACTCCTCTTGAATTTGAGCATGAAGCAAGAGCAAGATTCCAGATTTTGATTGGCTCTCAGTACAAGGCAAGAGATCACATATCTCCATGTTTGTTGATTTTATAGCATCACAATCTAATTGTCCATTTCTATCTTGACTACCTTGTTCTTGAGTCAATGATGAAAAGTGTGGAGGGCATCAAAAATTTCCTAACGTTTCAGAAGATTGATAAGACAATGACTTTCTGCTCTCATCCATTGACCTGGAGTTTGCAGGTGGAGCAGATGGTCTCCCCTTTCATGCAAGGAGGCATGTGTTGTGAGAACAAACTGGCTTCGTAGCTTGTTGAAAGGACATCCATTGTTCAAATTGTTGGAATTTGACTATCTGTAGAAAGTACTGCACATCAATGAGGTTATACATATTCTTCTGGATAAAGGCACCTGTAGCTGGCACCCCTGCAGTTTTAGGTGCCATTGCAAGGGTTTCATCCTGAGTCTTGCAAAAGGAACCTATAAACTGATGTGGCTATGTG
Organism: Ichthyophis bannanicus; assembly: GCA_033557465.1. Taxonomy (NCBI): domain Eukaryota; kingdom Metazoa; phylum Chordata; class Amphibia; order Gymnophiona; family Ichthyophiidae; genus Ichthyophis; species Ichthyophis bannanicus. Next base: position 155,804,194 of record CM066032.1, on the reverse strand, counting down.
GCGCATGGCTATGTGAGGATGTCTTGAACTGGTGCCTTGTCACTCTTCTCAACAGGGCAGAAACTGATGGGGAATCTGGTCCCCCCCCCACCCCCCACCTCATCTAAGCAAGAAATTCTAGTAGGGCATCCATGGATATGTCCTGGAGAAGACATCTGCCAAGTAAGCTCTAGTAGGAAGATGCCTCTCTCCCCCAGGTTTGTCTGTCCAGGAGACACCAAGATTCATACTGCACCAGTCCACCACTAACCTGGTAACCTGCCTGGAGTGGCATGTTCAAATCTACAATTCTGACACATTACTGGGCAGACAAGATGGATGATGCTGGTCTTTATATGCCACCACTTACTATGTTACCATCTGCTGGAGACAGAGATAGTGTAGTTACTCACCTGTAACAGGTGATCTCAGGGAACAGCAGGAATTTAGTCTTCACATATGGGTGATATCTGTACCGATGGAGCCCTCATGGGAACGCTCCCCAGCATCCAATAGGAAACCTTTTGGGAGCATCCTACTGAACCAGCGTAGCTGCCTTCCCTGCTCTCCGTCCTCAGTTGAGTTTGTAGCTAAGATAAAAGGAGAAAATCCTGGAGAAGGACCAACTGTGACTCCCAAATATAAAGATGGGAATGAAGTAGATACCACACCATTCACAGAAGATGGTGTTAGAACAACTTGCGAAACTGAAAGTGGACAAGGCCATGGGACCGAATGGGATACATTCCAGGATACTGAAAGAGCTCAGAGGTTCTTGCAGGGCCGTTAAAGGATGTTTTCAACAGTTCCTTGGAAACAGGAGTAGTTCCTCAGGACTGGAGAATGGCTGATGTTGTACCTCTACACAAAAGTGGTGACAGGGAAGAAGTGTCAAACTACAGGCCTGTGAGCCTTACCTCGGTGGCGGGAAAAGTAATGGAGGCGCTTCTGAAGGAGCGAATAGTGAACTTTCTCAAAACCAATAGCTTACAAGATCTGAGGCAACATGGTTTTACCGAAGGATGATCTTGCCAAACAAATCTGATTGAGTTCTTTGACTGGGTGTCCAGAGAACTAGATCAGTGGCATGCGATGGATATCATCTACCTGGATTTCAGCAAGGCCTTTGATACTGTTCCTCATAGGAGGCTTATCAATAAACTTAGTAGTTTGGGGATGGGTCCCAAGGTGGTAAACTGTATCAGAAATTGGTTGACTGATAGACGACAGAAGGTGATGGTAAATGGAGCTCAGTCTGAGGAAGGGAAGGTGATTAGCGGGGTGCCCCAGGGTTCGGTCCTGGGCCCGGCACTGTTCAATGTATTTGTCAGTGATATTGCTGAAAGACTGAATGGAAAGGTCTGTCTTTTTGCAGATGACACGAAAATTTGCAACAGAGTGGACTCCCCCGAGGGAGTCCTTAACATGAGAAAAGATATATAAAAGCTGGAAGAATGGTCAAATGCTTGGCAATTAAGATTTAATGCAAAGAAGTGCAGAGTCATGCACTTAGGTAGCAGAAACCCAAGAGAAATGTACACAATAGGGGGCGAGAGGTTGTTGTGCACGGATCAGGAGAAAGACCTTAGTGTGATTATTTCTGTAGATCTCAAGGTGCAAAACAGTGCGACAAGGCGGTGGCAAAAGCCAGGAGGATGCTGGGCTGCATTTGAAGAGGAATTACCAGCAGAAAGAAAGAGGTTCTAATACCACTGTATAAGTCACTGGTGAGGCCTCACTTGGAATACTGTGTTCAGTTTTGGAGACCGTATCTTGCAAAGGATGTAAAAAGAATGGAATCTGTTCAGAGGAAGGTGACCAAAATGATTTGGAGCCTGCTTCAGAAGCCTTATGAGAAGAAACTTGAAGACCTAAATATGTACACTTTGGAGGAGAGGAGGGATAGGGGAGATATAATTCAGACCTTTAAATACTTAAGGAGAAATAATGAACAAACAAAGCTCTTCCAAAGACGGGGAAGCTGTAAAACGAGAGGGCATAACATGAAGCTGCAAGATGGAAAATTGAAAGGCAATATCAGGAAATACTTTTTCACTGAGGGTGGTGGATGCTTGGAATGCCCTCCCGATGGAGGTGGTGGGGGCAAATACGGTGACAGAATTCAAAATCACATGGGACAGACACAATGGATCCATTTATAGCAACAGAATAAAATCAAAATAAACAGAACCATCTAACTTCTCAACAAAAAGGGGTGTCCTGCATGGAGCGGTGGGTTTACCCCTAAACAAAGACATGAGGAGGGGTGGCCTGAGGGGCGGCCTGCACAGAGTGGCACCTACTCCTGCCATCTTACTCCGGCCTTCATACTGGGCAGACTAGATGGACCATACTGGTCTTTATCTGCCATCATTTACTATGTTACCTACAACTCCTAGGGGAGGAGGGTGGGTTGTGAAGACTAAATTCCTGCTGTTCCTGGAGATCACCTGTTACAGGTAAGTAACTACGCTATCTCCAGGAAAAAGCAGGAATGTTGTCTTCACATATGGGACTGTGTAGCTAGAAGATGCCAGAGAGATGACCTCAGAATCAGCTGCAGTTTGTCCCAGCTATGCCTAAAGAGGTCATGTATCCTCCATGGATGTCTGGTATCGAAATCCAGGATGGAGGGTAGGAGTTGCTCTAAGTCTGAAAGAGATGCTGGAGAACAGCCTGGCCAAACATGGAATCCCAGTGGGAGTCCTTGTCCAGACAGTAGTGAGCAGCAAAAGTATGGACCGAAGATCAAGCTGCTGCTTTACAGATCTCGTCAACAGCTACAGATCATAGATTTGCCATTAAAATAGCCATAATCTTTTTGGCCTTTTCTCAGAGCAAAATATACACTTCTCCACTTAATAACTTATTGTTCTACAGTAACATCCATCCAACGTGGTAACTATTTCTTCTGTGGAAAATTTATGTAACCAAGACTATATTCACATGCTCAGAATGTCTCAGACTCAATGACACTCGATATAACGATATTAAAAAATATCAAAACATAGCGCCTAATAGCATCAATGACCTTTCTGGCATATAACTTTTTTTTGTTTATATATGGGTTTCCCACAGATGAAATCTTCAAACTATAAACAAAAAAAGTTATATGCCAGAAAGGTCATTGATGCTATTAGGCGCTATGTTTTGATATTTTTTAATATCGTTATATCGAGTGCCATTGAGTCTGAGACATTCTGAGCATGTGAATATAGTCTTGGTTACATAAATTTTCCACAGAAGAAATAGTTACCATGTTGGATGGATGTTACTGTAGAGCAATAAGTATTAAGTAGAGAATTAAAATAACCATGGCTCGAACATTATGGGCAGTGACATGACCCTCGAGGGAGAGTCCTGCCTTCTCATAAGCAAAGGTGATGCAGTCTGCTATCCACTTGGATAGAGTACGTTTGGAGACTGGCAACCCAAGGTGACTAGGGTCAAAGGAGATGAACAGTTGAGAAGCTTTCCGGTGCTCTCGCGCCCTCTGAAGATAAAAAGATAAGGCACGTTTACAATCCAGAGTGTGGAGGGTTGCTTCTGCCCTAGATGAGTGTGGTCTATGGAAAAACACAGGGAGGTAGACCGACTGGTTCAAATGGAAGGGCGAGACCACTTTCAGCATGAAGTGAGGATGAGTCCTAAGGACTCTCTTATGGTGTAACGGTACGTAAGGTGGGTCAGCCACTAAGGCCTGGAGCTCACTAATGCACCTTGCTGAAGTGAGGGCAATGAGGAAGATGACCTTCCATGTGAGAAACCTAAGTGACGTAGTGGCTAGAGGTTCAAAGGGCAGCTTGAGAAGCTGTTCTAGAATAACACTGAGGTCCCATGCCACTGGTGGTGGCTTAATTGGGAGGCTTGGTTAATGAAGACCCCTCATGAAGACCCCTGCATCTAAGTGCACATGAGAGGCTGGAATTGCATTTAGGTGTACTCTTACCGAATTGGTTTTGAGTCCAGAAGAAGATAAGTGGAGAAGATACTCAAGAAACACCTCCACCAGAGCTGAGAAGGGATTAAGATTTTTTCTGAGAACACCAGAAAGAAAACCTACGCCACTTGAAAGCATAGGACTGTCTGGTGGATGGCTTTCTAGAAGCTAAGAGAATGTCCTTAACCTTCTGGGAAAGGTTAATACCTTGGAAGGCTAAGCCTTCAGCAGCCAAGCTGTGACATGGAGAGACTGCGGATTGGGATGGAGCCGTGTCCCCTCCTCCTCCTGAGAAAGGAGATCTGGAGCAAACCCCAAATTTATGGGTTGAGCCTGAGACAGATGTAGAAAGAGAGGATACCACGGTTGACATGGCCAGCGTGGGGCTATGAGTATCATGAAGCCCCTGTCCATCTGGAGTTTGAAAAGAGTCTTGGGAATTAGGCGAATGGGAGGGAAGGCATATAGGAAGCCGTGTCCCCAGTGGAGGTGAAAAGCATCCACCTGTTGGTTTTCCAGCACAGGAGTCCTGATACAGAAGCGAGGGAGCTTGGCATTCTGAGGTGTTGCGAACAGGTCTATCTCTGGAGTCCCCTAGATCTGAAAAATGTAAGAGACTGTGTCTACATGAAGAGACCACTCGTGAGGGAGAAGGATTTGACTTAGTCTGTCCGCTAAAACATTGTGTTTGCTCGGGAGATACACCACTTGGAGGTGAATGCGATGATGTATGGCAAAGGACCAGAGATGCAGAGGGTCCAAGAACCTGTTTCACCTTGCTTGTTCACGTAGAACATGGCTACTTGATTGTCTGTTTGGACTAGGACTCTGCAGCAACAAAGATAGTCCTGGAACACTTTGAGAGCATTGAGAATAGTTATGCGCTCCAGCAGATTTATGTGGAGTTGTGACTCCTTCTGAGACCAGAGTCCTTGAGTGGAGAGAGACCCCAGATGGGCTCCCCAGCCCAGTATGGATGCGTCCATTGTCAGGGTACATTGATGTGCAGGCATCTGAAAAGGTGACCCTACAAGGAGATTTCCTGGGGATCACCACCACTGGAGAGACAAGAGCAGAAGGGTAGAGACTTTTATATTTCCTCCCAGGCGACCTGATGCCTGAGACCACTGGGATGCCAGTATCTATTGGGCTGTGCGCATATGTAAATGGGCATATGGAACTACATGGACTGTTGATGCCATATCTGACTGCTTGAGAAATGCTACAACTTCTGGGTCATAATTCTTGAGAAATGCCTGAGATGCTAACTGATTGAGACGAGCACAGCGGAGTTGGGGCAGAAATGCCCTTCACTGCTGAATATTTAAGAGAGTCCCTATGAACTCTAGAGTTTGAGAGGGGACGAGTTGGGACTTTGGAAGATTTATGACAAATCCCAAGTGTTAAAATACCTGCATGTTGCGTGAGAGGGACAGACTGGCCTCTTAAGAGGTGCTTGCTCTTATGAGCCAGTCGTCTAAATAAGGGAAGACAAATATCCTTAGAGTCCATAGAAATGAGGCTACTACCACCATGTATTTTGTGAAAGACTCTTGGGACAGAGATGAGGCCAAAGGGCAGGACTCTGTATTGATAATGTCTTCCTTGAAACATGAAGCACAGGAACTTTCTATGCTCTGGATTGGTAAGAATATGAGTGTACGCTTCCTTTAGATCTAGAGAACAGAGCCAGTCTTGAACTTCTCCCATAGGAGATATTTGTTTAGGTCCCTGAGGTCTAGAATGGGCCTGTATCCCCCCGTTTTCTTTGGAATAAGAAAGTAGGGAGAATAGAAGCCCATTCCCTGCTGGAATGTTGGATCCTCCTCTATTGCGCCCTGCAGTAGAAGGGAGGTGACCTCTTGTAGTAACAGAGCAGTGAGAGGGGGCTGAGAATGGAACTCTCTTGGTGAAGTTGTCGGGGGGTGGGGAGGGGCAGCTTCGTAGATGAAGTCTGTATCCATCTTGTACTATTGTTAATGTCCACTGTTCCAAGGTGATGAGATGCCATCTGTGGGCATAATGGCAGAGTCTGCTGAGAATGTGGATTGTCCAGAGGCAGGACAGCTATGTTCTCTAGAAAGGAGTCAAAAACCCGGAGCAGTCTTGAGTCTGCTGAGATGGTTGAGACTTGGGAGTCTGAGCCTTCTTTTGCTGTTTTGGAGGTTGCTGTCCCTTCTGAGGAGCATGATGCTGACATTGAACAGCAGGGGTATAAGAAGGATAATACTTTTTCTTTTTATTGAAGAAGGCTTTCTTTCCTGCTTTCTTCTTAGCTGGGTTGGCAGTAGATCTAGGGAGCCTATTTAGAGTAGTGTTCTCAGACTTCAACTGAGAGGTCTTGTCTTGCCAATCCTTGCCAAAAAAGGTTTTCACCGATGGAGGGGATATTACCCAGCTTATCTTGAACCCATTGTTCAAGATCCAATGCTTGGAGCCAAGCAATCCTGCATGCACCAATGAGGATGGATGACGTTCTGCTGATGCACTTAAAGCAATCAACAGTTGCTCTATTAACAAAATTTGAGACATTCTGAGCAAGGGTGAGATAATCCGCCCTCTTGTTATCAGGCAGAAGAGGAGCCATTAACTCCAAATCTTTAGTCACCTCTTTGAGGAACATAACCATATAGAATAGGTAGGAACTAATTCTGGACGATAGCATGGAGGCTTGAAAGCAATGTTGACCAAAACCATTCAGGGTTCTCGATTCCCTACCCTGAGGGTATGAGGAATGTGTTTTTATGCTCTTGATTCACGCATTGCTGATTCCACTACCATGGAATGGTGTGGCAATTGTGTCTCTTGAAAACCAGGACACTCCTGTACCCGGTACCGAGATGGCGGGTATGGGGAGAAATAGTCAGAGGTGTCTCCCACATATGAAGCACGAGGTCGTGAAGTATCCAATGGATAGGGAGTGTAGCCACCTCTTTTGGAGCCGTTGGGTACTGAAGAATTTCCAAGTCTTCGACCCTAGGCTTTTTCTCCAATGTTACTGTTATGGGCAGGCCCCAAGCAACATCGCGAATAAAGTCTTGGAAAGACATGTCCTCTGGTGGGGACATGCGGCATTGTGGAGATGGAGACGAGTCCTCTAGGAGAGTTTGCATGTTTCGAGTATCAGCTGATTCATCGTCCGAGGAATTGGAATCCAAAGACTTGAAGAATCGTCGGGCAGGGTGTTCCCGCTCTGTACAAACTCGAAACCGGTACCTGGAATCGGTGTGGTCGGAAGCTCGGTACCTGAAATGGATTCGAGGGCCAGCATGGGCGGCGATAGCATGGAAAATGGCAAAAAAGTCGATGCAGCCTGTATCGGTACTGACGTCTGCAGAACCGACTGTAAGGATTTCACTGGAACCGAGGCCGCCAGTAAGGCCGCCAAGCTCCACTCGATGGCAAGGATATATTGATACTTGGAGCTTGCTGATGCTTGGGTATCTGTACCACAATCCTTGAGCATGGCACCAGGAGCTCTCCGGAGGTGGAGGCCCCAGGAGCATCCTGGGACCCCACTAAGGCTTTGGAGGAGAGGTCCTCTCGCTGGGGTTGTTTGGGCGGTGTGTCCCCTGCCAGGGCAACGCCTGAGGCATCTTGATGCTTAGAAGGAGATATACCCTTGGGGGGAAGGGGGTGGCCAGCCGTCGATGAAGACTTAGGTTTCGATACCTGAGATCCATGGGAGGCAGAGGAAGATGAAGCTCTCGATGACGTCAATGCTAAAGAGAAGGCGTCTGAGGCGAAGAGGGTGCCCAGCTTTGCAGCTCGATTCTGTAGGCCTCTCTTCATTATCTTTCTACAGAGAGGACATTCTGATGGTCGAACAGGCCCCTGGAAATTTTAGACACCAGTCATGGGTGTCTGTGGCCGAGATAGTACTGCCACACTTAAAACACTTCTTAAAATCACTGAATGGTTTCTCCATTTTATCAGAGACAAATGGAAGGCCTAAGCCTAAGATGGCATCGATGCGCCTGAAGAAAGAAAATCCTTCTTCACAGTTTTTTTTAAAGGAAGAACGAAATAAAGAAAGTACTGATGGGAAGGCCAAACGCAAACCACAAAAATATGAAAAACAGGAATTTTCTGTGGTGACGGAATTTGCTTCCTGTTGGCTCTGTGTAAAATGAAGAACTGAGGGAGAGCAGGGAAGGCAGCTACACAGGCACAGTGGGATATTCTCAAATGCTTTCCTACTGTATGCTGGGGAGGGTTCCTGAAGTTCCTGGAGATACTGAAGTACCCCTAGCTGCACTAAAACTTGTATCAGTGCTGATGTCACTGAAATTTTCTAGTCTTTCTCTGTCTCTATCATCTACTGGCAGGAGGGACTACCTAGCAGGAAAATATGAAAAGAGGCATTTCCTTCAGATTTCTTATGAAAAGAAACTGAAGGTAAAGCAGAGTCAGTCTCCTTGTGGGAGTGATTTGATTTTCGAACTTTGTTTGCTATCACATTTGATAGATTTAGAGAGCTCTGTCCCTTTAAGGGACGATGATGTGGCTGATGTGTAAAAAAACCCCAAAATCTTTCAGAATGGGGGATGGAGGGAGTAAGGGCATCCTGGACAGAGACGTGGGGAGGAGTAGGTGCACCCCTAAACAATGACATGGGGAGGGGTACACCTACTCCTGCCATCTTACTGGGCAGACTAGATGGACCATACTGGTCTTTATCTGCCGTCATTTACTATGTTACTTTATCAGAAGATTTGTTTGCTCTTGGAGAAAATACAGACCGCAGGACTTTAAGCAAGTCCACTTGGTCCTTGGGATGCTTTACTGTTCCAGCTGCTCCCACAGGAAATTTAGCATAGTTACTCACCTGAACAGCAGGAAAAAGTCTTCTCATATCTTTATTTTACACTTGCTATACCACCCAGGCCAAGGCATTAGAGTGGTTTACAATAAAACATCAATGCTGCAGAAGAACAGGAAAAGAATAAGTGATAGGAAAGTGGTAGGAGATACAGTGACAGCCAACGGAGATAGGAGGAAAAAGAGGGAGGGAGACTAATGAGGGTCGGTGCCAGGAATATTATAAGCCTGTTGAAATAAGTGTGTTTTGAGAACTGTTTTCAATTTTGGGTAGGAAGCTTCAAGGCGGAGCGAGGATGGTAAAGCATTCCAGAGTAAGGACTGAAGAAGAAAAACGCAGCATGTCGCGTTAGCTCTAGATGAGCCTGAGAAGGGGATGGGACAACAAGCCGATTTGCATGAAGAGAACAAAATTGATGGTAGAGGGTTGCAGGGTTATGAGGGTGACATCAACCAATGGAGCCCTGTGCAAAAGTATTCCCAGCTCCTCCTAGAAGCTTTTGGAAGCTCAACTGCACCTGTGCATGTCTTTCCGCCTGCTGCCATCTTATCCTATGATTAGATAAGGAGCCAAGGGGAGAAGAGAAGGATGTGGGGACTTTTCCTGCTGCTCAAAGAAAACATCTGCTATGGGTGAGTAACTATGCTTTCTTTGTGCAAGCAAGAAAAAAAATCCTCACATATGGAAAACGCTAGCTACAGGCTTCCTTGAACAAAAAAGGGGTAGAATAACTGGCCCAACTGGGGACAACATGCAATATCTTTGTTAGCAACAGGCCTATTTTTTTTTCTTTTAAGGTAGCATTAACAGAATAAAATGGGCTTAGTGCACTCTGTTTGCCAGAGTATTTTGTTTGCCAGGTAGATAAGTGGCTCTCAACTACAACCTGTGAGAGATGACAAAGTTCCACAGTCTGACCATTCCTCAACACAGTAGATATGACCCTGCTTCTCCCTGCATGTTGAAGTAAAACATGGCAATTTGACTATTGGTCTGAAAATGATTTGGTTAGACAACCAATCTCTGAAAGCCCTTACAGTGTTTGCTATCATTCTTTGTTCCAAGAAGTTGATCTGATGGACACTTTCTTCGAAGAAGCAGTTCCGATGAGCTCCCCATCCCAGTTTGGACACATCTGTCATTAGAAATTTTGGAAGAGAGAAATTTGTAACAGGTGATCTCCGGCAACAGCGGGAATTTAGTCTTCACATATGGCTGACATCAGTACCGACGGAGCCCGCGCAGGAATGCTCCCAAGCGTCCAATTGGAAAGCTTTTGGGAGCGCTTCACTGCACCTGCACGACTGCCTTCCCGCTTTCCCAATCCCCTCTCTTCAGTTGAGTTTGTAGCTGAGAGAAGAGAGGAAATGAAACCCTATAACTCCTAGGGGAGGAGGGCGGGTTGTGAAGACTAAATTCCTGCTGCTCCCAGAAATCACCTTTACAGGTGAGTAAATATGCTATCTCCAGGAACAAACAGGAATGTAATCTTCACATATGGGACTCCCTTGTTCCCAGATGAAGGGAACCCAGAATCGGTGGAGGTTTGCCTCGGAGTAGGCTTGAAGAGGTCATGGATCCCTTATGGATTTCTGGTATCATTAAAGTCTGGGAAGGAGGGTAGGAGTTGCATCTAAGTCTGAAAGCGATGCTGGAGTATAGCTTGACCAAACATAGCATCCCCTACAGGAGTCCTTGTCCAGACAGTAATGGGCAGCGAAGTTATGGATGGAAGACCAAGTTGCTACCTTGCAAATTTCGTCAATGGCTACTGAGCGTGAGTTTGCCATTGAGGTTGTCATGGTGCGAACGTTGAGAGTGGTGACATGCACTTCCAGGGAGAGTCCCACTTTGTCATAAATAAATGAAATGCAGAGCACTATCCATCTTGAGAGCTTACGTTTAGATACAGGGAGAGGTGACTAGGGTCAAATGCGATGAACTGCGAGGCTTTACAATGATCTCGGGTCCTTTTGGAGATAGAAAGCCAATGCATGTTTGCAGTCAAGAATGTGCAGAGTAGATTCTGCTTGAGACGCATGTGATTTAGGAAAGAAGACTGGAAGGTAAATTGACTGGTTTAAATGGAAAGGAGACACCACCTTTGGTATAAAGTGAAGGAGAGTCCGAAGGACAAATTTGTCATGGTGGAACCGGGTATAGGGTGGGTCCACCAAAAAAGCCTGAAGCTCACTAATACGTCTAGCTGAAGTGAGGGCAATTAGGAAGAGTAACTTCCAAGACAGGAACTTTAGTGAGATCGTGGTTAATGGTTCAAAGGGTGGCTTGAGAAGCTGCGCTAGAACGACATTGAGGTCCCAAGCCACTTGAGGTGGTTTAATGGGCCGTTTAGACAGCAGGAGACCTCTCATGAAACATGCTACTAGCGATTGTGAGAAGATGGGCTGTCCATCCAGTAGGTGGTCTCTCACCGAGTTGGTTTTCAGACCTGTCAAGGACAGGTGGAGGAGATATTGGAGGAGTGACTCTACTGGGGCAGAAAATGGATTGAGATCTTTCTGGGAACACCAGATGGAGAATTTATGCCACGTATATGAACGTCTGGTGGAGGGCTTTCTAGAAGCTAAAAGGATCTCCTTAACCTCTTGTTAAGGTTGAAGCCTAGTAATCTCAGCAGTCAAGCTGTGAGGCAGAGAGACTGTGTATTGGGATGGAGTAGTGAGCCGTTGTCCTGGGAGAGGAGATCGAGCGCAGATCCCAATAGCAGAGGATAAGTCTGAGTCAGAGGCAGTAGCAGTGGAAACCACGGTTGCCATGGCCAATGAGATGCTATGAGAATCATGGAGCCCTTGTTGGACTGAAGCTTGAAAAACATCTTGGGAATGAGGTGTATAGGAGGGAAAGCATAAAGCAGACCCCTGACCCCAGTGGAGGTGGAAGGCATCCACCTGTTGGTTGCTGGATGTCTGAGTTTTGTGCAGAAGTGAGAGAGCTTGTCATTTTGCAGAGTCACAAACAGGTCTATGTCTGGAGTTCCCCAGGTCTGGAAGATGTAGGACATTGTGCCTGGATGGAGAGACCATTTGTGGGGAAAAAGGATCTGACTCAACTTATCTGCAAAGACAATGAACTCCCCCGGGAGGTACACCACTTGGAGGTGTATTTGATGAGAAATGGCAAAGGACCACAGGTGGTCTCTTCTTGCAGAGGGCCCATGAGCCTGTTCCTCCCTGCTTGTTCACATAGAACATGGCAACTTGATTGTCTGTCCTGACTAGGACCTGTTGTGCTCTGAGGTGGTGCTGAAACACCCAGAGGGCATTCGAGATAGCACAAAGTTCCAGGAGACTGATTTGGAGTTGACTCTTGCGTTGCCCAGAGTCCTTGTGTGGACAGGTTGCCCAGGTGTGCTCCCCAACCCAGTTTGGAGGCATCCGTCGTCAGGGTGCATTGAAGTGGAGGCATCTGAAGAGGTGACCCTATGAGCAGATTTTCTGGAGAATACCACTGCTGATGGGATGTGGTTAGAGGGGCAGTGACTTGGATCCTGTCCTGGAGACGGCCCAAGGCCTGCTTCCACTGGGAGGCAAGAGTCTACTGAGCTTATCCGCATATGTAGTCTGGCATATGGAACGACATGTATTGTAGAGGCCATATGCCCAAGGAGCTGCAGCATCTTTTGGACGGTCAGATGGTGCGTCTGGGACGCTAGTTCGACTAAACGGGCACAACATAGCTGGGACAGAAATGCCCCGACTGTTGGGTTTCTAAGTAGGGCTCCGATGAACTCTAGGCTTTTGAGTTGAGTGAGCTGGGATTTTGGGAAATTTATCACAAATCCCAAGTGTTGTAGTACTGTGATGGTACAATGCAAAGAAAGCAGTACCTCCTGAGAAGTGTGTGCTTTTATCAGTCAGTCGTCTAAATCAGGGAAGACGAATATCCCCAGAGACCTTAGGTATGCGGCCACGACCGCCATGCACTTTGTGAAGACTCTTGGGGCAGAGGATAGTCTAAAGGGAAGGCCTCTGTATCGATAATATTTTCCTTGAAAGGTGAAGCATAGATATTTCCTGTGTCCTGGATTGATGAGGATATGTGTGTACGCTTCTTTCAGATCTAGAGAACAGAGCCAGTCCTGACTGGAGATAGGGAAGAAGAGGCCCGAGAGAGATCATCTTGAACTTTTCGTGGACTAAAATCTTGTTGAGATTTCTGAGGTCCAGAACAGGCCTGTTTCCTCCAGTTTTCTTTGGAATGAGAAAGTACAGAGTAGAAGCCCATTCCCTGTTGGGACATCTTCTATGGTGCCCTTAGACAGAAGAGAAGACACCTCGTCTTGTAGGACAGCAGAGTGGGGGTTGCGTTTGATATTCCCCCGTGAAAGTGGAGGGGGGCAGAGTTTGCAGATGAAGTATATACCCTTCCTGGACTTGGTGAGTATCCTTTACTCTGAGGTGATGAGGTGCCATTTGTGGGTGCAGTAACACAGTCTGCCTGCTATGTGGAGGGGATTGAGTCCTCCAGAGGCAGGGTGGCAATGTTCTCTAAGAGAGTCAAAAAACAGGTGCACACTGTAGCTGAAGCTGGTTCAGATTTAGCCACCTGTGGCTTCTTCTATTGCTTAGGAGACTGCTGCCTCTTCTGTGGGGCCTGACCCTGGTACTCAGAAGCAGGAGGATAAGAAGAATAGATGGGAAGGCTATGGTATTAAGGTCTGAAAGAGCGTCAACCCGCCCATTTAAAAAAAAAAAACAATTTGAAAATAAACTAAAAGAAGAAAGAAAAGAATAGAATAAGGGAACCGGCAATGTCTTCGGTGCCGGCGTCGACGGGAAGGCAGACGCTATCTACAAAAAGAGAAGTTTTTTCTGCGGTGACAGGACTTGCTTCCTGCTGGCTCTGCGGAAAACAAAGAACTGAAGAGGCGTTGGGAAGGCAGTCATGCAGGTGCAGTGGAGTGCTCCCAATAGCTTTCCAATTGGACGCTGGGGAGCATTCCTGTGTGGGCTCCGTCTGTACAGAAGTCACCATATGTGAAGACTACAGTCCTGCTTGTTACTGGACATATTCCCTTTCTTACCAGGTAGTTTTTGCTGCTCATGGACCCAAGGAGTGGCTGGAGGCAGAACTGCTAGAGAGACGCTCCTGGGACCCCAAACTGAGCAGCGAGCTATGCCCCCTTTGCTGACATCATCACAGTGTGCCAGGACAGTATGAAAGCATTTCCAGTTTGAAAGAGGGTGAGGGAGGAATTCCCTTTCTCACCTGGTGGTTTTCGCTGCTGCTGGACCAGAGGGGTGGCTTGAGGCAGAACTGCTAGAGAGATACTGCTGGGACCCTGAGCTGAGTAGCAAGCAGTGCCCCCTTTGCTGCCATCATCACAGTGTGCTGGGACGATTTAAAAGCATTTGCAGCTGCTAGCGGCTGCAATTGCGGTTGCATGGCCAAAGGGGCACACCCCTTCAGAGCCTCTTTGGGTCTGGTACCTACTTGAAGATGATGAAGGGCTTTTGGGAAGCAGAAAGGTAAAAGTGGTAAGCAGCCTATGTCGTCATCTATACCAAAGCTAGTGACTGGACCAATGAATAAACATATTAAGCAGGGACAGGATGTGCCTGTTGCGATTCAGACTGGTTTAGATGTTTGTTCTTCTCTTCAAGTTTCTGGGGTCTCTAAGTTCTTCCTCTAGATACCCCCTGACGACTCCTGCAGAAAGGCTTGTACTTCAGGGCAAGAGTGTTGACACTTCCTTAATGTGTTCAAGGACTGAGAATATTTCCTTACTGGAGGACACAATACAGGGCCCTTTGGAGGTGTTGTAATGCCTGTTCCTATTCAATGTTCTAATTTCCTGGCTGTGGTTGATCTAAAAGTGTTAAACCTGATTCCATTAGGTTGATGGAAATACTGAAGGTTGTCACATAGAACAATACTATACTGGGGGGGGGGGGGGGTTTATTGACCATACAAAGCAGTTTTCTGTTGATACTGTTAAAAAAAAACAGGAGTATGATTCTGCTCTGCAGAAATTGGATAAATTATTCACTCAGGTTGATTCTCTACCATCTATTGGGATATCCAATATTAAAGCTAGTTTGAGTCATATGCACTTGAAGCAATTGAGAACTCTATGTGGGCCAGGAAAGCACAGTTACTTACCTGTAACAGGTGATCTCTGGGAACAGCAGGAATAAGTCTTCACATATGGGTACGTCGGTACCGACGGAGTCTGCGCGGGAACGCTTCCCAGCGTCCAATCAAAGAGCTTTTGGAAGCATCCCACCACGCCTGCGTGCTGCCTTCCCGCCTTTCCCAACTGCCTCTCCTCAGTTAAGAGAAAGAGAGGAAAGGAAAGATAGATAGAGATACAACTCCTGGGGAGGTGGGTGGGTTGTGAAGACTTATTCCTGCTGTTCCCAGAGATCACCTGTTACAGGTAAGTAACTGTGCTATCTCCAGGAACAAGCAGGAATGAGTCTTCACATATGGGGACTCCCAAGCTAAGATGCCTGGAGTCCCAGCATGTCATAGATTGGAACATGCTATACCTAATAACACCAGGCATCCTGAGGATGGAGGGTAGGAGTTAAGAGAAAGGTGCTGTGGAAAACAGCTTAACCTAGCATAGGACTGCAGACAAGAAGTCCATGTGTGGATGATAATTGTCATCAATGATACTGAAATGAAATATTGCAATATGGACCTCCCCTAACAGGATTTCACAGAAGTATGGAGGTTCATGGGATCTACTGGGGAACCCAGTAGAGGAACCTCGAAGAGAACCTCACTGTAGGAAAAAACAGTGGAGGTCAGAATCCTGAAAGGTAACAGGTAACCCCAGTAACAAAAACTGGGGTAGTACAAAAACGGTGGGCCTTCAGCGGAAGGCTTTATGACAAAAGCCAAACTCTTTTGGCGGCAGAGTGGCACACTCTTAGGAGCAAAAAGAGAAAGGCTAACCGATTTGGACAAACAGGCACAGTCCTTGTGGGGAGAAAGGGTATGGGAACCCCTTGTATCCCAAAAAGAGAGGACAAATGCCTGAGGCGTTTAAGCCTGTGATTAACTGAAGATCCGCAATGTCTCTCCTAACTGGGGTAAGCTAGGAGAGATATTGGAGCATGGAGAGCTTCAGAGGTACCTAAACCCTAAGGTTATGGTATAAAAGTTGTTGACTACCACAGGAGCGGTTGTGTGTGTAGAACCCCAAACCTGCTGGATAGCATAGGTATGGGTAAAGCCCATCTGTCGGAATCATATAGCTATATGAGCATAGACAGTGAGATAGATGAGTATGTGGATACATATCTATCTATAATAAAATATCTCGACAGATACATATCTATATCTATATATATACATACATATAGATATATAGACATATAAGAATATATCTATAGTGAGATATGGAAGGGCATAAAATACACACAAAAGATAGATATGAATATGTAAGCCTATATATGGGTGTCTGCAATTAAACAGACAGAGATATGCCTACAGCACGGTATTCACATAGGATATGTGGAGAGGAAAGATTCATCTAATAACAAGGAGGTGGAACCTACTTGAGAAGATATATAGAGAATCTATTCCTCCTGGTTATGATCTGCAAGGATGCTAGCTAGTGAAATAACCAGGACGGTTACGTGAAAAACAGAGGATAATATCAGTCTGCAGCCAGCAAGTCCCGAGTCTTCCAGAACACTAGCATGGTAAGTGGACAGAAGACGCATAGAGATGAGATACCATGTTGACCTGCTTAAGGGCAAAAGGTATCATGCATTCTTACCATGAGGACGAGCTGCAAGGAGAAAGAGCATATCCCCGATTGGGAATACTATGGACCAAAGCAGGGAATTGGCAACTCCTTAAGCTTTCACGTAAGAGAAGGCCTATGTCCTTTATATCAAAAAGGAGATAGTAAGAGAAGGGAGAACCCTTCTAGTCATGGGAGGCATGACTGAAAAGCCTTTTCCAACCATCTAGGATAGCTGTTGGAGAAAAAAAACCCATGCTCTCTAGCAAGGGCCCATAGTGGAAAGCTTCTCTGTAGAATTGCAGAGAGCATGATGCAGGAGAATGAGGAGATAGAACTGGCTGCTGGAGAGCCAGTATCTCTGCCAACTATGCTGCCAAACCCAGGAGAATGGAGATGGCAGAAATAGAAGACAATCCAGAAAGCTTGTAGTGAGATAATCTCCAAGATAGATGAAAGCACTGACTTGGAGCCACTACTGAGACTAGACAGAATGTTAGTGGAGGACAAATCTGGTTGTTTGTGGACAAGAACCAGTGGTCCAAACATTAAGGCTCCTGCATAGGCAGCTGCTAGCAAGACAGCAGAAAGAATCTTACTGTTTAAAAACAGAAAGAACAGACAGAACAGGAGTAGAAAACTCTGGACATGTCTGATAAGCTGCCCCAAGGCAAGATTGAAACAGAGGAGTTAACTCAGAGAGGAAAACTCCGCACTGGAAAGTGACAAAACTAGAGAGGCTGAAGAAAAATCCCTCCAGTGAAGTAATTCCGCTCTTACAGAGGAAAAAGCTTGGTAAGAGGGTGAAGAGAATGGAGCTGAAGAAGACTTACCAAGTAGTAAGTCTATAGAAAGGAAAAAATACATGCTGGCACAGGATACTATCATTTGATAGTGGTTAGACCTCTTTCCCTAGCAGGAAGAAGAGGAGAAACCTGTGACCTATAGGCATGAACATCCTGACAGCTCATAGAAATATAGAAAAAATGGAGGTCTTTTGAAAAGAGATCCATGTCTAGGGGTTAGAATGAAGCGGTGGATTGCCTCTATTGAGAAGAAGCAAACTGCAGATTCTAAACCCCAAGAGTCACAAGCATCTGATGATGATTGATCAGAAACCCTGCGGTTGCTGGGTTTGCTGAGCTTGGTGAAAGGTTGGATTCTTCAGACCAGGACGATGCCTCCTCTGTTTGGGAACATCTGTATGATGGGCAAGTGATGAATAAAACCTTCTTCTCCTGTGGGAAGAAAGTTTGGTAGGACATTTCGTACCTACTGGGACAGAAGAAGGTGTAGAACAACCCCTAGGAACAGGTAAATCAGTGGACAACTGAGTAACCTGACGTAAAGACTCCTTGTTGAAGAGATTTTCTCCAGTGCAAGGAGTATGTCCCAGTCTTTGTTGTGCCCATTTGTCCAAGTCTGAAGCTTGGAGCCAGGCTCTACGTCGTGCCCCTATAGCTATAGCAGAAGTCCTGCTAACAGACTCAAAAGAGTCTAGGGGCAGGGGGAGTGGCTATTCCAAGATGGTGGCGTGAGCGTTTGAGTTGAACATGCCTAAACGTAAAGGCAAATCGAAGGTCTTACCCGCGGAGCCTTTGCCTGCCGATTCCAAGGGTCCTATGGATCGTTTCGTTCAACTGACGGAGATTCAGAAATGGGAGATTAGAGTGGGCGCTGCAGCGGTGGATGAGGTGGTTTCTCCGTTGCCTGCCCTTGAGGTGTCTCTCTCCCCTGATGAGCGGCTTCCTCCCCCACGCGGGACCTGCCCGGCGCTTCTTCCCGCAAGAGGAGAGGCTGCCCCCCCCGGAGAGGGTGGTGCTGCGTCTGATGTGCAGGCCTCGTTGGAAGTATGCCCCGGAGAGCAGCCATCGGAGGTGTTGGCTGTGGAAATGGCCCCGTGCTCCAGCTTGGGGGTAGATTTACCATCTCGCAAAGTGGAGGAAGTTGATGTTCATTCCCTTGTGTCGACGGCTGATATTTCTAAAGGTACTTCCATACACCGCCCCAAACAGATATCTCTAGAGACAATTTGGGAAGCGATTTCACAGCTCTCCTCCGCCGTTAGCAAGCAGAGTTAACAATGCAGCGGTTGGAAAAGCTAGAAACTGACTCTTTCGGTGTTCAGGGAGAGTTGGCTAACCTTCGTTCAAAGATTGAGACTGGGGAACAGCAAATGACTCAGTTGTCTTTAGTGAATGACTCTCTAATAAAGGATAATGTCTCTGTAAGAATGAAATTGGAGAATTTAGAGAATGCTGTACGAGCTTCAAATATTTGTTTACTGAATTTTCCTATGATACCTTCTTTGTCCCCTATTGAAGTGTTTAAAAAATACATACGGGAAGTTTTAAATGTTCCATCTGAATTAATTCCCCCAGTTGTGAAGGCCTTTTCCTACCTCAGGGTAAAAAGGAAGGGAAGATAGTTGAGGGTGCTTTAGACATGGATGTTTTGGATGTTTCTGCTCTTTTACAGTCACCTAAGGAAGCTGACCTATCTGTCTCTACAATGTTGGTAACATTTGCAATTTAATCAGATAGAGATTGGATATTAAAATTATATTTTAAGAAACGTTCCATGCTATTTATGGGGAAGAGGGTTGTAATGTTTCCCGACGTCTCAAGGGAGACTCAGAAACGCCGGAGGGCTTTTTTGTTGTTGAGACCTGGTGCGGTTCAAATTGGTGCTTCATTTATACTGCGATTCCCATGTAAATGTATTATTTCTTTTCAGGATAGGAAATATGTATTTTTTCAGCCTGATGACCTATCATCATTTATTAGTTCTCGGATTGTGACATCTTCCCCCTAGTGATTGTCCTCATCATATTGATTGATATATCTCTGTCCCATGCCTCTGTTTTTATTCCTGAATCGTATTTCCTTTTGGATTAAGGAACCACATATCCTTATATTCGTTTTCATTGCTGACCCCTCTATTATTGTGGGCTAAATATACGCTTGTATGTATTATTTCTTAGACCTTTTCCTAATGATTTATACTTTGCAAGTTTGTTGTTTTCTGTACAAGCGATTGCTTGATTGTTATTGTAAAATTCATAAATACAAAATAAAAATAGTCTAGGGAAGCACGAGAAAGAAACCAAGAGATATTCTGGATATGCGTAAGCAGTGAGGAATAGTCTGCACTCTTGGAATCTGGAAGGAAATGAGTCAAAAGATGTAATTGCTTTGTGACCTCCTCAAGAGATAGACTCATATAAAAAATATATGAGAGAATTCTTGCAGAAAGCATAGATGTCTGGAAGGTTTGACGTCCAAAGGCATCTAGTGTCAGACTCACGACCTGGCGGATAAGAAGAGTGCTTTTTCTTACTCTTTACCCGCCTCATTGCTGATTCCACTACTATGGAATGATGAGGAAGTTGAGTCTTTTGAAACCCTGGAGAGGGGGGCACCTGATATAAGAGATCAGCTGCTCTGGAAGGTGGGGGTACCCTTAAAGGTGTTTCCCACATTCCTAGAAGGAGATCCTGCAAGGAATGATGCAAAGGAAGCATTATGTTCTCCTTTGCTTTGGTAGAAACAGAGCCTTGTGCAGGATCATGTCCTGGGATAGGAATGGCAAGAGATCTTGCTATATCCAGGAGGAAACTCTGAAAAGAGGGATCCCCGACAGGAATCTCCCTTGGACAGGCTAGATCTGAAGAACTAGCCTGAGCACCAACAGAGCTATCCAAATATATAGGAATAGAAGATCCTGCACAGTGCAGTGTGGAATGCTTAAGGGATGGTCACCGGTACTGGCTGTCAGGAGCAGCGACCGTCATTACCACATTGTCCATGCCAGGTATCGACTCCAAGCTTGGCATAGAAGGGAGCGATCCTGTTGAAAAGCATGGCAGGAGTTGGCCACGATGCTACTGTGGATACCGGTACCGATGCCAATACTGGTACCGATGTCAGAGTCGAGCCCGACAGAGACATCAGAGCAGTCATCGGTGACAGTTCAATCGGTACCGAGGTAACCGAAAACCTCCGGCTGCTATCCTCGGTACCGAGCCACCAGTATCGATCGGTGTCGGTACCAAAGCGTATTGGTACCCAGTCTTCCAGACTAGAGATCGATTCCAAACTCGGCATCGAGGGCAGAGAGCCTGATAAGCGAAGCATAGAAGGCACCGACCGTAAGGGTAATGAGGACATCGGTACCGACTTCGGTACCGTATCTGATACCGGTGAATGAAGGTCAACCAGTGGCAACTCAATCGGCCTCGGGGGAACCGAGAGTTGCAGATCCGAATCATCGGAACCGAGCCTTCGGTACCGCCGAGAGCCGGTACCAAGGCGAGTCGGAACCCAGTCCTCCAGACTGGAGATCGATTCCAGACTCGGCATCGAAGGAAGCGAGGCTATCGATGCAGGTCTTGAGGGTACCGACATCGGTGGTAGTATCGGTGCTGGTACCGATAATGGAAAGTCAGTCTGGAGAGTATCCACTGGTCCCGAAGGCACCGAGGACGCCAGATGACCATCCCTGGTGAGGAGTGTTTCATCCAACACCAGTGCCAATGCCGGGGTATCGGTACCGCTCGAAGCGGATGCCACCACCGGACACGGCTCAGGTATGTTCTGTGAGGGGTGAACCCCAGGAACAACCTGAAACCCCTGAAAGGCTTTGGAGACCGAAGACTCCCGCCAGGGTTTTGAAGCCAGTGGGCCCTCGAGGGCAAGGCCGGAGCCGTCTACATGCTGTGCATGAGACCTACCACTCGAGGGCTGGCTAGTCTTAACAGACTGTTTGTGGGTTACCTGATCCTGTGTAGAAGAAGGGGACGGTGCCCCGAAGTTGGAGGGAAACCGTGTATCGAGAGAACCTCGATATTGAAGACCTCTTCTCACCAAACTGTTGTCAGGACCCCCAAGCAGGTTAGACACCGACTTCGAGGGTCTAAAAATAAAGTTGTACCGCCACAGTTTGAACATTTCTTGGAGAAAGTGGCTGGCGGTTCCATGAAGGAAAAAGAAGAAGCCTAAAAGGCCTAAGAAACCGTGGAACACTATGAAGAAAAAATGTCCCTTGAAAAAGGAAGATTTTACAAGAAAAGAAAACAAAACACCGGCGGTACCGGTGGCGTCGGGAAAGACAGCCGCGACCACAAGAAAACTAAAGAAATAAAACAAGAATTTTCTGCGGTGACAGGACGACGTCCTGCCGGCTCCGCGGAAAATGAAAACTGAGGAGAGGCAGTTGGGAAAGGCGGGAAGGCAGCACGCAGGCGTGGTGGGATGCTTCCAAAAGCTCTTTGATTGGACGCTGGGAAGCGTTCCCGCGCAAACTCCATCGGTACCGACATACCCATATGTGAAGACTCATTCCTGCTTGTTCCTGGAGATTTCATGTTTGTTGAATTTTCCCAAGACGGATTTACTTTCTCCTCTTATTTTATTCCAGAAATACAGTTGTGGTCAACATTATTGGCACCCTTGCAGTTTAGGTATGTTGTGTACAATATCTTGAGAAATAATTGGAACTATTCCGGCTGTATGTCATCATAATAATTTAATAATATGTTCAAAAGTATACAACAAAAAAACATGTCTGTGCAATGTACACATAGTAATTTCCGAGAAAAAACCCCAAAATATGGCCTGAACAGGATTAAAGGCACTTTTCACTAATATATGGTTGTACACCCTTGGCAGTGATGACAGCCTCCAAACATTTTGTGTAGCCATCTATAAGTTTTGTACACCTGTCTGCTGGTAGTTTCTCCCACTCTTCAACTGCGATTTATTCCAGCTCATGGATGTTTCCAGGATTCCTTTTACCAATGGCAGATTTCAGCTCTTTCTAAAGGTTCTCAATTGGACTGAGATCAGGACTCATTGCTGGCCAGTTTAAAACAGTCCATATTTTCCTTTTTAACCATTCTTTTGTACTTTTGGATGTATGTTTTTGGTCACTGTCCTGCTGGAAGACCCATGACCTTCAACCCAGACCTAACTTTCTGATACAAGGTAGCACATTTCACTCCAAAACAGCTTGGTTGTCCTCTGACTTCATGATTCCTTCAATACATTTCAGGCCTCCAGTTCCCGAGGCATCAGAACAGCCTCCATCATTGAAGCGGGGCCTTCCATATGGCCAATTTTTGCACATTAGATGCATCTGTTCTTCAGTAGAGGACTTTAAGTCATGTGCTCAGGAATTGTGTTACCAAATTCGGCAAAGGGAGCATCCTCGATCGATCATTCAGTCTGCATACAGAAGAGCATTATACAATCATAGAGAATGGCTATTAGTCAACCAACTGAATTTAGTCAATCTGTAACACAAGATGATAAGATTGGGCACTAAATGGAAGAATGCTGACATTCAACTCAACTGAAAGCCATCCTGCATAAGCACTGGCAGGTTCTCAGTTTACATACTTGCATTTGGAAACATCTTTGTGTTGCTCATACTTGGGACAAAAATCTTCGAGAACCAGCAGTCACTGGAGCAGGTGGGATACTACCCTTGCAGGCGGTGTTCATTCTGCCCTGGGACTCTGGAGAGGGAATCTTGGACTGATACAAGGTCAAACAAGGAATGGCATTTGAGATATCATACCACTTTGATACAACTCAAGTGCTATATTTGATCCAATGCTCATGTGGCCTTAAATATATAGGTTGCACGATTCGTCTTTTTAAGAAGAGGTTGGCAGAGCATGCTTCTCATATACGGACAAAGATCCAATGATGCAACATGTAGTAAAATGTGACCATTCTTTTGCCCAGATTACCTGGAGAGTGATGGATTGGATATCATTAGGGGAAGAGACAGACAAGCAATGCTACAACTATGTGAACAACAGTGGATTTTTAATCTAAATATAGTGGTACAGTTTGGCTTAATTTGGAACTAGATTGGTACAGACTAGTGTAGTTTGGCCATTTGGGAGATAATTACATGATTGTTCTCCGTGCCCCCATTGGTCAAGCAGTAAACAATCAATTTTGAATGACGTCAGTTGCCATAGATTTAAGTAGCTCTCCTGAGTTTAGTTTTTCATCCATAAGGGAGTGTTTTTGTGGGGAATTCCAGCCTGAAGCAGGGTTTGTGAAATTTATAACCCAAAACATGGTGCTGGGTCACTGATCCACCCCAAAGTTTGGCTACGTTCTGCTTTGGATTTTGCATTCAGATAAGTGCATATTACATAATTTATGACTGAAGTGCTGTGTTTTTACTACAAATATGATTAAAAAGGACCAGACTTGTTGTAGTGATTAACTCCACACGCAGTCATTGTCTGACAAATTTTTCTTTCATGAATTAGTTTAGCAGGAGATACCTTTTTGGGTAAGGCCTACACTGAATTTAATAATCATGTCCCAGTTTTATACTATTTTGTACTATTTCCTTTATTAATTGGTCTTGTTTTATTCTTTTGTATGTCAAATGTGTGTGCATAAATAGTCCAAAGCCATTTCACTGGCCACTATTTTTTAGGAGATACTGGATATTAAGGGGTTGAACTGCTAGGGTGCCAATAATATTGACCACAACTGTATTTGAAAGAGATTTTGTTATTTACTGATGCAGATTCTTTTTGCCTGCTAGATCTTTGGTTCATGGTGGGAAAGCTAATATTTCAGTTGTGGCAGAATCACCTAAATTGGACTTGACTGGGTTTTTGGAGTCAAAGGATGAAATTACTTCTAGAGTGACTTTGATTATTACTCTTTCTCTAGATGCAGATAGAGAAATAAGCTTTCATGATTCTGGATTTAAGGAAGATTTTCTGCTTTGTGGCTAGAGCACATAGTTGAGGGAGAAGGAGGAGGTTCCTTCCAGCTGAAACCTCGTATTTCAGCTTTGGAGGCCACCTCCTTGCATTTCCCCTGCAAATGTCTAAATCTGTATCAGGGTATTAGATATGTATTTACTGATTCTGCTCAACTGGAAAACGTCCTGAAGCGTAAGTGATTTGTATCCTGTTTAGCTAAGGCCTTCCTGACTTTACTTTAGGTTTGCCTTATATTTTTTCAGTTTTGGGGTGTGCTTTCCTAGGGATAACATTTTTTTTCATCCGCCTATTTATGTTTGTCTCTTCTCTCTGTTCTCCTACATCCTGAACAGGCATAGTTCAAGGATGGGGGGCATGGGCACCATCAGTGCCTCCCTAGGAGGGGCCTCGTATTACAGGATCTCTAGGGTCCTCAGCACGAGGCTCATACTCCGGCACTGCCATGAAGGCGAGGGTCTGGGACATCTCCCGTACAAACGCGAGGAAGGCTAAGTCCTCTGGGGGAGACTGCTGCTGGTGGTGCGGCAGGGAAAGGTCGAAGGGGATATCACAATGGAGCATGATGTCAGGTGACTCCTTGTCAGTCTCCCAGTCTGATTCTGACCCCGAGGAGTCAATGTGCGCACCGTGGTCCCTGGACCAACTAGGCGGTGAGGACTCCCGATGCCAGTGGTCAGATGGCGTTGTGTCAGTCGTTGATGGCCTCGACACAGACCTAGCAAGGTGCTCCAGGATTGGAGGTGCCTCCTCCGGAGACATCCTCAGTGAGGCAGTTCCTGTGCGGGGTGCCAATGACCTGGAGGGACCGGGAGTCGGGCCCCACTGCACCTCAAGAAAAGCTGTAAAGCTACGCTTGAGGGCAACCATGCATGCCTTGATGCCCGAGGGCTCCGCAGCTGCTCCAGATCCCAAAGGGGCCAGAGTCGACTCCCTGGCCAGGGAGATCCAGATGGTGATAATCGGGAGTGGCTTGCCGCTCCTTCGATGCCGGTGTCTTGTCCCTGCAGAGCTGCTTCGACGGGTGCTCCCATCAGTCATCCCTTGAGTCGCGCCAAGAGCTCCAAGGCTGAGTCAAAGAGGACTTACCTCCCAATGCCGGGTCGGTCCTCTGTGTCGACTTTTAGGGTGCCATCAACATCTGCAGGAGGTCGTCTGATGATGACTCTGACACCCTGTACCCCCTGGGCTCTGACAGAGTCCGTGCGCATGATGCCATGTTGCCCATCGCCAGCATCGAGGAAAGGGATTCTGCCCCCCATGCTGAGTTGGAGCCAGACTTGCTAAATAGCTCTCCCTGACGCCTTTCACGGTCCCTCTGGGCTTTAGCTGACATGAGGCAAAGCAGGCAGGAGGACCATTTGTGGTCTGCCCCGAGGTACTTGATACAGGTGGCATGACGGTCCATGCGGGACATAGTGCAATTGCATTTACCACACTGCTTAAAACTGCTGGTCGAGGAAATAGCGGGGAAAATGAGGCCCACGAGGTCAAATCCTGACATCTTGACCAGGTAGACTGCAAGAAAGATTCCCACGTACCGAAAAAGCAAAAATTAAAGGAAAGGACACCTGAGCAAAAAACAAGAACACTGAAGCGAGACTCGGGTGGGGAAGGTGATCAAATTGAGCACTCGGTAACGGTAAAGAAAACACGAGTAGAAAAAAATCAGCTTTTACCGGGGTGCACAGACAGGATGTCTGCCAGGCTCCGTGGAAAAAGACACTGAGGCAAAATGGTAGCTTTGAGCGGGAAGGTGACTGCACATGCGCAGTGTATCTCTTAAAAGCTTTCTTTGAAAGCTGGGGAGTGGATCCATGCGGGCTCTGTCGGCGCCGATGTCGCCCATCTGTGGGGACTGACTTCCTGCTTGCTCCCGGAGAACTCCTCGATATCGACTCACCACCAGCATCCAGTGCAGCCTTGGAAGCTATCAAGGCTGAAGCAGATGTTGATGTATTGGACTCTAAAGCGCTACAAATCTTGTTGCACTGTTTCTCTTGACCTTTCAGCCCTCATTTTGCCAGCTAAAGACAAAAATTACAAGAAGAGAGTTTGTGATAAGAACCAAAGGACTGGAAGCATCTTTTGAGTGTCCACTATGGATATGGTCCTCGAGCACATGCTACACTTTTGAAATCTGCTAGCAAGATTTTGGGACATTTTGCTCAGAAAAATAGCCGCAGCAAAATCAAATGGCTCGATTTTGAAAAATATTCCCCATACAGAATTCCAAGTGCCTAAGGCATCAGAGAAAATAAAGGAAACTTTAAATGTTCAAAAATCTTAACTAAGAATAATACAGGAAGAAGAACAGAATACAGTGATGGCAGGAAGGAAAAATAATAAAAAATCGCCACAAAAAACCCCTCTATTACTATAACTCACAGCTAAACATGTCTGTGGGGGCTTCATAGAAAGAAATGACTGAGAATAAGATGGCACCGTGGTGGCAGGTGAGAAGGGGCATGCAGGTGCGGTTGAGCTTCAAAATTCTTCTAAAGGAGCTGGAAATATTCCCATGTGGAGCTTTCTCAGATGATGTCACCCATAGGTGAGGACTTTATTTTCCTGCATGTCAAAGAAGAATCAATTTTATTGGCTAAAACACTATCACCCATTGTAATGAACGTCAGTGTTTTTCAAGGGTTCTGACATTGCCACCGAGAACAGCCACTGCCACAGAACCATAAAGGTTTTAACTTTTGTTTTTTACTCTGTGGAGAACAAGGAATGCATGTCTGGCGGGCAGGGGCGGCCCAAGGGGGGTGCGGGGCCATGTGTGGAGGCTCAGTGCGGGGCCTCATTTGCATAAATATTTGCATAATGTTACCATACACTAACTTTTAGTAAACATGCCTCTTAATGAGTGTATGGATAAAGAAAGACAAAGATTTCTACATTACTGTAATCCAGTGCCAACCGCCAGGCACATTAGGAACTACTACAAACCCTGCCCATTTAGAACCCATAGCAAACCCGCCGTATCCTAACAGCACTACCAGGACTCACAAAGCACCATACCCTACCTATCAAAAGGCAACACTGCAAATATTAAACAATACATTTCAGAGAATAACAATACATGACCTACTGGGGAAAGAGAACAAGTGGCAATGTCAAATAGGAATTACATAAACAGAATACCTCAGCTCAGTTACACATGCAGAACATAGACCATCACCAAACAAGGAATCACAATTTAGAAACAGGAAGACAATAATTAAACTGGGAACCCCAAAAGCCAAACTTGGAATGTAAAACACTGTAGAAATAAAACTATAAATTAATTTCCTCTTGTACTAAACAAAGCGCAGATGTTAATGATATACATTTCCTAGAGCTGACATATTCCAGTTAATAAATTCAAAATAACGAGATATTTTTCTACCTTTTGTGCATTTTTTTTCAGTTGCAATTGCTCCAGCTACTTTCTTCTGGTTTCTTCGTGTCTTCTGCTAACTCTCCATCGTCTGCTGTCCATTTGTCCTTTCTTCTCTCTTCTAGTTTTTTTCCATCCTCTCTCTACATCTGCTTTAACATACTAATCTTTCTCCTTTTGCTCTTTCCTCATTCCTATTTCATCCACTCAAATTTTACCCCTCCATCCTCAATCCCCACTTACTCTCCCAATATCCGGCCAATTGTAGATTTGTCTTCCCTCCCACACAAAATATTTTTCCCTCTCCATTTCACTCTCCCAGCTCCATCCCATTCTAATCCTTCCCCAACATCAGCTCCCTTCTAGTTCCAGCCCCACCCAGCATCCGCTCCCTTCTAGTCCCTGCATCAGCCCATTTCCAGTCCTAGCCCCCCATCAGCCCATTTCCAATCCTATCCTAGCCCCACCAACAGCCCATTTCCAATCCTAGCTCCCCTATCCATTTCCAGTCCTATCAGAGTCCCTCCATCAGCTCATTTCCAATCCCAGCCCCCCATCAGCCCATTTCTAGTCCTTTCCTAGCCCCACCATCAGCCCATGTCAAATCCTAGCTCCCCTTCACTCAGCCCATTTCCAATCCAAGACCCCCATGAGCCTACTTCCGGTTCTAGCCCCTCCATGAGTCCATTTCAAATCAAGCCCCCACTACAGCCCATTTCCAAACCTATCCTAGCCCCTCCATCAGCCCATTTCCTGTCCTAGTCCCCCCCCAGCCCATTTCCAGTCCTAGCTCCCTCCCCTCACAGCCCATTTCCATTCCAAGCCCCCATCCCCATCAGCTATTTGCAGTTCAAGCCCCCCTTCCATTCAGCCCATTTCCAGTCCTAGCCCCCCCATAGCCCATTACCAGTCCTAAGCCCCCCCACAACCAATGTTCCCTCTAATTTTCTGTAGGCTGTGTGCGCATAAAATATCAGCTGTGCAACTTTTGAAGGAAGGTTAAATTTTTGTGCGCCACATAATGACACTCAGAGTTATATACTTTAAAATTTGACTACACGTCAGAATACAGTATGTACACCACATTGATTGCACTAGAAAATATTGTAGAACTTGTGAAAACCATAAATACACAACAACTTTTCAATTTTAAGAACATCTGTGTTGTTTTCTATCAGAATTAGAACCGTAATTTTTGTGCGCTCTGTTGTAAAGTATGTGCGCTCACTCGGCGAGGTGTGTGCGCGTGCACACGCGCACAGCTTAGAGGGAACAGTACCCACAACCCATTATCAGTCCTAACGCCCCCCATTAGCCCATTTCCAGTCCTAGCCCCCCCATAGCCCATTACCAATCCTAACCCCCCATCAGCCCACTTCCAGTCCTAACCCCCCCCATAACCCCATTTCCAGTCCTACCCCCCCATCAGCCCATTTCCAGTCTTAGCCCCCCGCCCCCATAGCCCATTACCAGTCCTAACCCCCCCCCATCAGCCCACATCCAGTCCTAACCCCCCCCATAACCCCATTTCCAGTCCTACCCCCCCATCAGCCCATTTCCAGTCTTAGCCCCCCGCCCCCATAGCCCATTACCAGTCCTAACCCCATCAGCCCACATCCAGTCCTAACCCCCCCATAACCCCATTTCCAGTCCTAGCCCCCCCATAGCCCATTACCAGTCCTAACCCCCCATCAGCCCACTTATAGTCTTAGCCCCCCCCATAGCCCATTACCTGTCCTAACCCCCCTCCCCATCAGCCCAGCTAGATAATAAAAATAACACAACCTGGCTGCTGCCGCTGCGGCAGCAGCAGAATCGAGCACCCCGCGGGGCCCCCCTGCCCTGCAGAGTCCTCCTATCAGCATCACCTCCCAAAGCGCGGGCGTTTCAGAGCCGCGAAGGGAGAGCTTCTCCTCTCGCGGCTCTGTTAATCCCGCTGCGGGGCTGATGGGATTTCCCATCAGCCCCGCGGCGGGATTAACAGAGCCGCGAGAGGAGAAGCTCTCCTTTCGCGGCTCTGGCAGCCGACGCTGAGGGAGTTGATGCTGAAAGGGGGATTCTGCAGGGCAGGGTGTCCCCGCGGGGTGCTCGATTCTGCTGCTGCCACAGCGGCAGCAGCAACCGGTTTGTGTTTTAAATCTAGCTGGGCTGATCTCTAATGCAAGATGTTTTTTGCGCGGGGCCCCCTGAAACCGCGGGGCCCTGTGCAAAAAACATTCTTGCTCAATGGACGGGCTGGCCCTGCTGGCGGGGTTGTGCAGAAAGACAGGAATGAGCAGGAAATCCACTGTCAGTGAGCAAGGCAGCCACTGCATACTCGGGGAAGCTTCTATAGCTCTCTTGAGCATGACTGGAGAGCAAAAGGTCCAGATTCATAACAATGAGGATGTCACCGAAGTGTGGATCCATTCCCTGCCTTGTCAATGGAGAATAATTCCCTCTTTGTGTAATTCCCATTGCATATCCTAAAATCAGCATTGTCCTCAGTTCAGTTCTTCAGGATCATAAATAGGCCAGATATTCAGGACACTACTAATAACTATGCATTAGAGAGATTTGTATGCCTACCACCTCCACTGTATAGAAATCTTTCTCATGCATACTCATTAGGGATATCCTGAAAATCTGGCTTGTTTGCAGCCCTGAGGACTGAACTTGAGGCATACATCTAGGGCAGGCAGGTCCCATCGATTGTTTGAGCTCTAGAGCAGTGATTTTCAACCCAATCCTTGGGGTATATCCAGCCAATCACATTTTCAGAATATTCACAATGAATATACATGAGAGATTTGTATGCACAGCCTCCTTCGCATGCAAATTTATTGTGGATGTCCTGAAAATCAGACTGGCTAGATGTGCCCCAAGGACTGGATTGAGAACCACTGCTCCAGAGTCAGCTTTCCATGCTGTCTTCTCATAGCTTACAGCAGCATGCTGCTAAACAAAAAAGCTGCTCAAGTTTAAATCCTTTTCCATGGGCTGTACAAGCTCTAATGCAATATCTTTGGAAAGAGCACAACTTTTTTTTTTTAAATTTTGGTAGGCTTTGTACAGGATTATTCAAATTAGTGTTTCTTCTTTTTCCTATTTCTTATCTCTGTATGACTTATTATGATTTCTGTTACAAGTTTATTCTATTTGTAAAGTTAATATAATTTAATAAAGTTAAAAAAAGAGAGAGCAAAGCATTTGTGGAAAGATACTTTTCAGTAAGTTAGGGCTTGATGTGTACCATTCAGTTCAGTTGTGCTAATAATCTTTTCCAAATCTGTTTAAAATCGTGCTTTACCTGTAGAAATTAGCTTTCAGAAAATTGCCTGCCCAACATGTGAATAAAAGTAAGCATGTAGGGCCAGTTCGCGTATGCCTTTATCCAGTGTCGGTAGAGGCATTTCTGGGAGAGGAGTTCCCTCCTGGTACTTCTCCAAACCTTTTCTATCTGGCCGAGTCTCTGGTCTTGAAACAGTTCTTCCTTAAGATCAGGAGCCATACTTAGCAATGCAGAGGCACTTAAATATCAGTAGCAATATCCAGATAGCAGCACTCACTGCAGACATGCGGTGGCAGCCGCTATCCGGAGACGTGGCAATGCTCAGCTGGCATTTATCTATTCAGAGAGTGCCACTAAATATCTCGCTCAGCACCCTTATTCGGACAGCTCCTCATGGTCTATCCGGATAAGGGCTTTGAAGATTGGGCCCAAAGTTCTTTTCTTCTAGGCACATATAGCGATATTTAATTTAATGATATATATATGCTAAGGCAATTCAACCTTGTCAGAGTTGAGTTAGCCATGTTGGAGTGCTGCTTTAAAAAAAATAAGCTGGACACAATTCAGATTTGAGTCTGTGTAACAATGTTACTTATGCTTTTATTTTAATAATGTAGTATAATATTGTGGTCTGTTTTTCTGTCCTCAAAGGATCATTCAGTGGGATCTAGGACACCCAGAGATGACTCTCTGGCCTAGCAAGCTACTAGTTGTAGTATTGCACTAACCTTTCAATAAAAGGCTTTTTCATTTCAAGACTGTAAATCTTGAAGTTTCTTAAAGGAGTATTCCTCAGTAATACATCTCCAACCATGCCTGCAAGGAGGTATATAAGAGAAAAGAAGATGAGCATCATAACTCAAAGAATTTATGCAATGTAACATGTACTTTGTTAACAACTATAAATAAAGTTTGAGAACTAAAAGAAAATTTCAGCAAGAAATGTGCCAATATCTTAATAAAAATAAATGCAATAATACGGACTATACTCGAGGAGGATAACTCTGCTATAAAAGAAAGTATGTATCTTGATGTTCAGAGCATTAAAGAGGAAAGAACTGTCATAACGAGAATAAAGTTTTGGGTTCTTAGCTGCAAGTGCATGATGCAGTGGTTTTTTTTTTGTATGATAGTATAAACAGTGTCAGAAAGAAAAGTGTAAAGACAGCAAAATTCTCCATAATGCTATTCATCTACTGGGGCTCAACCACAAAACTTACATCAAGAGTTTTCACAGGTAAGTGCATATAAGAAGAATTGCGAAAAGTGACTGTAAAATATTAAAGTAAAAAAAAATGCCATAAAGAGAAATTTCACCTACCGTTACTGTCCTTTCCTGGAATCCTTTTTATTTCAGTCCAGACAAGTGGGTTATATCCCCTTGCCAGCAGATATTGGAGACAAAGAAAGTACCAAAGGCTTCAATGAGCATGCCCTTGCATCTATGTGCTGCCCTTAGGTGGCGCCTTCAGTATTCTACTGGCACTGCAGAGAGCCATCAGGCTCAACCAACAAGCTCAAACAGAAGGAAGCGCAAGGAATGCACATCTAAAACCATAGCGCAACCAGTTCCCAGCCATGTGGACTAAGCACATGGAATGTAACTATCTACAGACTGGTGAGGGCAACTGCCTGATGTAAGGCTCTGCAGAGACAGCTATCCAAGAAAAACGCAGTCAGTGAGGGCAGGCCCCTGGACTGGTCTAGCAGGATTCCAGGAAAGGAAATTAATGGTAAGTGAAATTCCTCCTTCCAAATCTTCTGCTAGACCAGTCCAGACCAATGGACAGTACCATAGCTACTCCACCTTAGGGCGGGATGAGACTGCCACTGCCACAACATTGCCCCCAAAGGCTGCTGTATCTTGAGATTGTTCGCCATTACCGCCTTGACCTCCAAAGGTAGAAATGGAGGACCAGGTTGCCACCCGACAAATGTCCACCAGGTCCTCACATGACTGCTCCACCCAGAAAGTAGCTCAGAGGCCCAGTGGCATAGGCTTGCCCAGCAAGATATATATGGATTTGATGGTTCTCTTGATACATCGTGCAATTGTTGCTTTAGAAGCCACGAGACCCTTGCAGGGCCTGGCAAAAAGGACAAAGAGATGATCAGACTTCTGAAAATAATTTGTCACCCTCAGGTAATTGCTGATGTCAACGATCCGGAGATTACGGTTGGTGTCCGCGCGGTCCTCGCTAGAAAAGGCAGGAAGCATAATGGGCTAGTTAAGATGGAAGGCTGAAACCACCTTTGGTAAGGAGGGGACTGGGCGGATAGAGACCCCATCTGACAAAAAGGACAGGAAGGGATCTCGACAAGAGAGCGCCTGAAGTTTTGAACATGCCGAGCGGAGGTTATTTCAACCAGAAAGGTGGCCTTAAAGGATAAATTGTGGATAGCGGCATCCTTGAGAGGCTCGAAAGGAGGTTTCCGTAGGCTCTGTAATACAAGAGGAAGATCCCACGGTGGGATAGTAGGCCAGAGCAGAGGGCGCAGAGATCTGACAGCCCGGAGGAAGCAGCCCACATCAGCATGCAAGACTACAAAGCAACCGGAAATTGGCCACCAGATATATGTGAAGGCACGTTCAAGGAATTCAGTACGAGACCATTGTTGTACCCATCTTGCAAAAAGGTGAGGATATCAGGAGTCTGCACTCGCCAAGGTGAGTGGTGGTTGTGAGTACACCAGGTCATGAAGAGATGCCATACCGGAGCATAAGCTAGAGAAGTAGGAGGACGACCAGCCTGGAGTAGTGTTGTGACAACACGTTTTGAATACCCCTTCCATGCTAGGCACTGCCTCTCAAGAGCCAGGCTGTCCATCTGACGGGTCCCTGTTGCAGCAGTCCGCAGCGTGACCCGAGGGTCATTGGGTGTGCCACTAAGAGACGGATCAGATTGGCAAACTGTGGCCAGTTGGGCGCCACCAGAATCATGCTGCTGTGGTGAGCCTCCATATGGCAAAGGACTCGTCCGAGATGGGAACAGGTAAAGCAGCACATCGTTGGCCATGGTTGAACTAGCACATCCAACCCTTGAGAGTTGGTCTCCCTTCTGCGATTGAAAAAGATCAGAGCTTTGGTAAAGGATATGGATACGATCAGATTGATTGCCGACTGACCCCAGTGCTGGACGATGCGGCAGCAGGCCCAAGGAGCAAGCCCCATTCTCTGGGATCAAAGGCATGGCGGCTGAGAAAGTTGGCCTGAACATTATCGACACCCACAATATCCAGGGCTGACACCATCAGAAGATGCTTTTCGGCCCATGCAAAGTAGAGCCATCTCCTTTGCAATGCCTGGACACTCTGTGCTGCCCAGTCTGAGATAGGATACCGCTATGGCATTGTCAGAGAGGATCCGTACTACCCTGTGGTTGATGTGCGGAAGGAAATGTAGGAGGGCTTCAAGGTGGTTGATGGTCCATGCAACTTCCTGAAGGGTCCACAAGCCCTGCAATGTCTGGTTGAGGAAATGGGCTCCCCAGCCTGAAAGGCTGGCATCATTAGTCATGACAATCTACTGGGATATCTCTAGCGGAATCCCCTGGAACATGCTGTACAGCCAGTGCAACCACTGGAGGTTGTGGTACAGGGAGCACGGCAGTGATGTGAACGTTGAAATCCTCTGACACTGCTGACCAATGGGAGAGGAGGGAGCGCTGCAGAGGTCTCATGTGTGCCTGAGCCCAGGGGACAACATAGATAATGGCTATCATGGCTCCCAGGACTTGAAGGTAATCCCAGACTCAAGGTCGTACCTTCCTTAAGAGTGGTGTGGAGTTGATCAGCAAATCTGTGAAAGCGCTCTTCAGTAAGGTAAACTCTGCAGAGCTGAGTGTCAAAGCAGGCTCTGACGAATGCCAGGGATTGAGAGGGCTGAAGACAACTTTCGGAGTGACTAACCACCTAGCCGAGGCCTTATAAGAAATGGCAGACACGGTCTACCACCTTGATGGCATCAGTGTGCATTTTTGCTCTGATAAGCCAGTTGTTGAGGTATGGGTAGACCCGAATCCCCCTTGGATCTTAGGGCTGCAGCGACCACAACCATGACTTTTGAGAAGGTGCATGGCACTGTAGCCAAGCTGAAGGGCAGGGCCCAAAACTGATAGCTGTTCCTATGATTTGCCATCCTTGGGCAACACTGTGGTCTGCGCAGATTGGACCTCGCTGAGGCTTACTGCACATACCAGAAACACCAGGTAATCTTCTTTTCTTACAGCTTGAATGACGGACCGATGAGTTGCCATGTGAAACCAGGGTACTCGAAGGGAGTGATTGATCCACCCTTGAGATCTAGGATAGGGTGCCAGGAACCATCCTTTTTAGGGACCCCAAAGTAAATTGAATAGCAGCTGGAAGTCTTTCGGGGAGTGGTACGGGGCAAATGGCCTGGAGCTATTGCAGAGTGGAGAGCATGGCTTGCTGCTTTTGTGACGTGAAAGGGGATATGAGGAAGGCATCTTTGACGGGCCTGGTGCACTTGAGGACGTAACCATACCTTATGATGCTTAAGACCCAGTGATCGATGGTGATGCAAGCCCACTCGGGGGAGAAGGTGGTGAACAACCCTCCCACCAGCAAGATCCCAGAGTGGGGCCCAGAGGAGTTAGCAGCAAGGACAGTGGGAGCCAGAGAATTTGGCAGAGGAGGAAGCATAAGTGTCCTTTGTCAATCCTCAAAATGGTTGTGGCTTGAAACCCATTCTGTTAGAAGTTGAGGGTGCCGGGAATCCTTGTAATGCAAACATGCTGACGGGGGAACAGCTGTACCAGTGTCCTTGTGGTATAGCACAGTTATTTACCTGTAACAGGTGATCTCTGGGAACAGCAGGAATAAGTCTTCACATATGGGTACGTCGGTACCGACGGAGCCTGCGCGGGAACGCTCCCCAGCGTCCAATCAGAAAGCTTTTGGGAGCATCCCACAGCGCCTGCGTGCTGCCTTCCCGCCTTTCCAACTGTCTCTCCTCAGTTGAGTTTTATAGCTGAGACAAAGAGGGAGAGAGAGGGAAAGGAAGAGAGAGACACACAACTCCTAGGGGAGGTGGGTGGGTTGTGAAGACTTATTCCTGCTGTTCCCAGAGATCACGTGTTACAGGTAAGTAACTGTGCTATCTCCAGGAACAAGCAGGAATGAGTCTTCACATATGGAGACTCCCTAGCTTTTGATGCCAGGGAGAGAGCCCATAAGTTGTGTCCCCCTGGGACAGGGCTGCGCTTCCCCACCTGGATCTCTGGCATCCCATGAGGGATGGTGGGTAGGAGTTGATTAAGTATGGAACAGGTGTTTGAGAACAGCCTGACCAAACAAGGCATCCCGGCGGGAGTCCTTGTCCAAGCAGTAATAGGCTGTGAAGGTATGAACCGAGGCCCAAATGGCTGCTCGACAGATGTTGTCGATAGACACAGAGTTCAGATGAGCCATTGAGGCTGCCATGGCTCTCACATTGTGAGCTGTGACATGGCCCTCCAGAGAAATGTTCTTGCTCTGAAAGGCGAAAGAAATACATTGGGCAATCCAGTTGGAAAGTGTTCTCTTGGAGACTGGTTGTCCCAAATGAGAAGGATCAAAAGCAACAAAGAGTTGGGAAGACTTTCTATGTTGCTGTGTACTCTGTAAGTAAAAAGCTAGAGCTCTTACAATCCAGGGTATGAAGATTCCTCTCTGCACTTGATGCATAATGTCCTGGAAAAAAGACATGTAGGTAGACCTCTTGGTTGAGGTGAAAAGGCGAGACCACCTTAGGCATAAAGTGTGGATTAGTCCTAAGGACCACCTTGTCATGATGGAACCTTGTATAAGGTGGATTAGCTACTAGTGCTTGCAATTCATTGATGAGGCGTGCTGATGTGATTGCAATGAGAAAGATAACCTTCCAAGAAAGGTATTTCAAGGAGGTAGTAGCTAAAGGTTCAAAAGGCGGCTTCATAAGCTGACCAAGAACCAAATTTAAGTCCCATGCCACCGGTGGTGGTCTAATGGGAGGCTTTGTTAAAAGGAGGCCTCTCATGAACCTTGCTACAAGGGGATGAGAGGAAACAGGTTGTCCATTTAGAGGCTTGAGGGAAGCTGCAATAGCACTCAGATGGACTCTTACTGAATTTATCTTAAGGCCTGCATTAGACAGATGAAGGAGATACTCCAGCAACGATTCCAGAGGAATGACACGGGGGTTAAGACCCTTTTCAGAACACCAGATGGTAAACCTTTTCCACTTGAAGGCGTAAGAACGTCTAGTGGAAGGTTTTCTGGAAGCATAAAGAACATCTTTCACTTGTTGAGAAAGATGAAGATCCTGGAGATCTAGGCCTTCAGCAACCAAGCCCTAAGATGCAGAGACTGGGGACGGGGATGCCACAACTTTCCGTCCTCCTGAGAGAGGAGGTCTGGAGCAGACCCTAACTCTAGGAAGGGAGCTTGAGAGAGATGTAGAAGCAGAGGGCACTACACTTGCCGTGGCCAATGTGGAGCTATGAGAGTCATGTGGCCTCTGTCTCTCTGAAAGCTTGAACAGGGTTTTGGGAATTAGGGGAATGGGAGGAAAGGCATACAGGAAGTCTTGACCCCAATGAAGGAGGAAAGCATCCCTTGCCTGAGCCCCCTGAGCCGGCGTTCTGGAACAGAACCGGGGAAGTTTGGCATGCAACGGACTTGCAAAGAGGTCTATGTCCGGGGTTCCCCAAATTTGAAAAATCTTGGATACCTGGTCCATATGTAGGGACCACTCGTGTGGAAGCAGAACTCAACTGAGTCTGTCTGCCCAAGAGTTTTGAACACCTGGAAGATAAACAGCCAGAAGATGAATGTGATGCTCTCTGGCGAGGGCCCACAGTCGCAGAGCTTCGTTGCAAAGAGACAGAGAGCCAGTTCCTCCCTGCTTGTTTATATAGAACATGGCTACCTGATTGTCCGTGTGGATAAGGACTGTCTTGTGGCTGAGCAGGGTGTGGAAAATCTCGCAGAGCAAGGAAGATTGCTCTGAGTTCCAAGAGATTGATATGTAGACAAGTCTCTTGTGGGGACCAGATGCCCTGGGTGGAGAGGTCCTGAAGATGAGCTCCCCAGCCCATTGGAGAAGCATCTGTTGTAAGAGTTGCCTGGGGGAGGAGGCTGTTGAAAGGGGGACCCCAGCAACAGATTTTGAGGGGACTTCCACCACTGGAGGGACAAAATGAGGCAACTTGTGTTTGCTATTTTGTCTGACAGGCAGCCTAATGCCTGGGTCCATTGGGTGGATAAAGTGCACTGAGCTGCTCTCATGTGAAGGCGAGCATATGGTACCACATGAACGGTGGATGCCATGTGGCCTAGCAACTGTAACATTTCTCGAGCAGTTAGTAGGGGTTTTGACTCTGCTTGAGAAGCTAACTGCATCAAGCGAAGGCAACGGGCCTGAGGAAGATAGGCCCTTGCCCTTGTGGTATCCAGCAACGCCCCTATAAACGCCAGGGACTGAGTAGGGATCAAATTGGACTTTGGGATGTTTATTACCAGCCCTAAATATTGAAGAATACGCATTGTGCAGGTTAGAGCAGTCTTGGCCTCTGATTGAGTGGGAGCTCGAATGAACCAGTCGTCCAGATAAGGGAAGACAAATATTCCCAGGGTGCGCAGAAAAGCAGCAACCACTGCCATGCATTTCGTGAACACCCTTGGTGCAGAGGCCAGGCCAAAGGGGAGCACTCTGTATTGATAGTGCTTCTCCTGGAAAAGGAACCTTCTGTGAGTTGGATGGATGAGAACATGAGTGTACGCATCCTTGAGATCTAGAGAACAAAGCCAATCCTGACTCTGAAGGTATGGCAGCAGAGTTCTTAGAGAAACCATCTTGAATTTTTCTTTGACTAGGAATCTGTTCAACTCTCTGAGATCTAAAATGGGTCTGAAGCCCCCTGTTTTCTTTGGGATAAGAAAATAGGGGGAGTAGAACCCTGTGCCCTGTTGTTGGGAAGGCACTTCCTCTATTGCCCCCTGGGCTAGAAGAGTGGCAACCTCCTGTTCTAAGAGGCTGAGGAGGGAGGTTGGAGAATTGAACTGGTGCACTCTTGTAAGAGGGGGCAAGCTGGAAAAATGAAGTTTGTACCCCTCTCTTATGATGGAAAGTGTCCAATGCTCTGCTGTGATTTGCCCCCATCTGGGAGCAAAGTGACATAACCTTCCTGGAATGGTGGGGGTTCTGGTCCTTCTAGAGCCAGGAAGGCTAAGTTCTCTAGCAGAAAGTCAAAGGCCCTGAGGGGGCTGAGATTGCTGGGCTGGAGCAGGCCTCGCAGCCTTTGCCTTGGTCTGTTTGGAGGATTGCTGACGTTTGGAAGGGAACTGAGCTGCAGAAGATGCTCTCTGACTATAAGCAGGATAGGATCTTTCCCTTTTTAGAAAAAGGTGTTTTCTTGAACAACCTTTTCTTAGCAGGAGCAGCTGTAGATTTGGATAGTCTATCCAAAGCAGAATTTTCAGCATCCATCTGATTGGCTTTTGCTTGCCAATCCTTACCAAACAGATTCTCACCTGTACAAGGGATATTTCCCAATTCATCTTGGACCCAGATCTCCAAATCAGATGCTTGAAGCCAAGCAATCCTATGTGTACCTATAGCTATAGCTGAGGCTCTGCTTACGCATTCAAAGGAGTCGAAAGCTGCACAGTTGGAGAATTTGGAGATATCCTGGGCATGTTTGAGCCCAGAGAGAAATTCTTGCCTTTTATTGTCAGACATAAAAGGACTTAAAGTCTGCAAATGGTCAGTGACTTCTTTTAAGAACATTCCCATGTAGAGACTATAAGAATTAATTTTCGCAGCAAGCATGGAAGCCTCTTCTACCAAAAGCATCCAGGGTTCTACATTCACATCCTGGAGGATTAGAGGCATGTCTCTTGGCGCTTCTAATCTTTCTCATTGCAGACTCAACCACAATAGAGTGGTGAGGAAGCTGAGTTTTATGGAAACCAGGACAAGGAGGGACACGATACATGGTGTCCAACCTGCGAGAATGAGGAGAGGTGGTTAGAGGTGCTTCCCACATCCTTAACATGAGATCATATAGAATCTCATGAATAGGTAAGGTAGCTGCCTCCTTAGGAGTTTTAGGATTTTGTCAAATATCTAACTCCTTAGCTCTAGGCTCTGACTCTGGGGCCACTGTAATAGAGAGGCCCCGAGCCACCTCTCTGATAAAGTCTTGAAAAGACAAGTCCTCTGGAGGAGACATCCTTCGTTTAGGAGAGGACGCCTCCTGTGGAAGAAGCATCGCTGCATCGACAGACTCTTCAGAATTCTCAGAGTCCTCAGAGGAATCAAAGTATCGTCTGTTGGGATGCTCTTGCAAAGCCCGATACCCGTATCGACTGGGATCGGTATCGGGAATCACCGGTACCGGGGTATCGGTACCAGCATAGCGGACACCGATGCCGATGTTGACGCCACTGGGATCGGTGCCGGCTGAGTAGTCTGTTGCTGTACCATGGGCGTCGATGCCACAAGGAAAACCGCCAGACTGCTTTTGATGGACAGAATCCTCTGATCCATCGACGCCGCCAATGCCTGGAAGTCGGTACCGGTGGAAGCCACCGGTACCCCAGAGCATGGCACCAGGAGATCTGTCGAGGCCACGCCATCGAGATCATCCTGGAACCCTGATGATGATGCTTTAGAGGCCGAAGCCTCTCGCCGGGGTAATTTTGCCGGTGCAGAATCCTCGAGGGCAAGGCCAGAGGCATCTCGATGCTTAGAAGGAGATTTACCATTCGAGGACTGGCTGGATTTATGTTTAGTTACCTGAGATCCATGTGAGGAAGAAGAAGCCCTGGAAGACGTTGATGCTACCAAAGCCGCATCAGAGGGAAACAGGGTACTGAGCTTGGCAGCTCGGTTCTGTCGACCTCTCTTAGACATCATAGAACAGGACACACAATCTGTAATGAAATGGTCAGGGCCTAAACATTTTAGACACCAGTCATGGGTGTCGGTGACGGAGATAGTACCGCCACATTTTGTGCACTTTTTAAATCCTGAGGCAGGCTTTTCCATATTTAAGGAAAAAGGTTTGGGGCCTAAGGCCCAAAACTGAAGTGCACCTGAAGAAAAATAAATGGAAAAAAAAATAAAGAAAAGAATAACGACCTGTGGTACCGGTACAGCATCGAAGAAGGCAGACGCGACAGAAAAGAAATAAAGAAAAAATAAGGAAATTCTTCTGCGGTGACAGGAACATGACCTTCTGGCTCTGCGGAAAAAGAACAACTGAGGAGAGACAGTTGGAAAGACGGGAAGGCAGCACACAGGCGCTGTGGGATGCTCCCAAAAGCTTTCTGATTGGATGCTAGGGAGCGTTCCCACGCAGGCTCCGTCGGTACCCATATGTGAAGACTCATTCCTGCTTGTTCCCGGAGATGAGGATGATCTAGGTTGATCTTTGGGTAAACGCAGAGGCTTAATTTCACCCAGGTCCTTGACCAAGCGCTCAAGATCCTCGACAAAGAGGAGTTTGTCTCTAAAGGGGAGTTTGGCAAGGCGGGTCTTAGAGGCTGCAGTAGCAGACCCTTGCTGAAGCCAGAGCCAATGGCATGCTATTGTGGCGGCAGCAACTAGATGAGCCATAAGGCACAGTAGGTCATATAGTGCATCTGCTAGAAATGCTACTGACGATTCTAGGCATGCTGAGGTGGAATCTTTGGGCAGGAGCTGTATCCTGCACAGAAGGACGTGAGCTGCTAACCCGCCACAAGCTGATGGCTGCAGGGTAAGAGCGGAAGAGGAAAAAAACAGTCTTCAAGCAACCTTCCACCCTGTAGTTGTGGAGAGCTGCACTGCCTTCCACAGGAATGGTGGTATACTTGGTCACTGCTGTGACAAAGGTGTCCAGTGTTGAAAAGCGGAGTCATTTATAGAGGTCGGCCAGGGACCATGTGTAGAGGCGCCCCAGACTTCTGGCTGTGCGGAGAGATGCGTCTAGGAATTCCTATTCAATGGACACCATTTGTTGGAGTTCCAATAGGAAAGGAAAAGCCTTGGCTGGTTTCTTTATGCCTGCCAGAATTGCACTGTGTTCTGGGTGGGCAGTGGGTCCTAACCATCAGAGATTTGGAGAGCCTCCACAATTTGCAAAATAAGTGCAGACAACAACTTTTTGTGGAAAAGTCTGACGACATGAGAATTTTGCAAGTCATCATCTGGTTCCTCTGAAGGGGATCACTCTCCATCCTCCTGGTTGGAGGCACTATTCAGGTTGTTATCCTTAGAGAGGCGATCCAGGTCAAGCTGCACAAGGGAACTGCACTCCCTGGACTCTGCGTTGGCCAAAAGGGCCCTGACTCCTGGGTGCCTGCAGCCCGCTTCTGGGCTGAAGATGGCTTTGTGGCAGGAAGATTCAGAGACCCATGCACTATTGGAGGCTTACTCCTCCAGAACTCCCAGGCCCTCTCGAACAGGGCCATGAAACGGTCTGAGGGCATCTGGGACGAGAGTTCTGCCCTGGATCGCTGAGGCAGCCTTTCCTGAAGCACTAGGGGAGGAGTGGTCAGATGAAGCAGGCATTTGTGCACTGTCTTCCTGGGATGCAAGCGCCGAAGTGGAGTCCTCACCCGGATGAGAGGAACATGCGGCACAAATCTAGTCTATCAACTGCCAGCGTTTATGACCACATGCTAAGCAACGTGGTTGTGAAGCAGGCATAGTAACTGAATGTGGCGACTGCAATGGAGTGCTGATGCATGAAGAAAAGCTCCACAGGTCTGCTGTCGGAGTCTGACAGGTTCTGCTCTGCACTAGGGGTACCCTTCGGAATCACTCCCTGGGTGTCAGTTCTGGCCCAAAGAGAGGAAATGCCAGGATTTCGCAGCCTTTGATGATGATTTGACCCGGTGAAAAGCGGGATATAAATACAGCTAAATAAATAAAATAAAATAAATGATGTGGGTGTCCTGCTACACGATGGCCACAGTGTGAAATCATGCTGCTGACAAAATGTATGCTGTGAAAGCTGGTAGCAGCGGCTGTCACCGAAGGGCAGGATCCCTGAATAAAGCTCCGGTAAGCAGCTGATCAGCAATGGAGCGGGGATGCCGCCTCAGGCTGTGGAGAAATGCAGGGTGAGTAACAATAATAGGACAGCTACTTGCTCAGATGGTTAAAGGCATTGTTTTTTCCTGTGGCAAGGCTGAGGGCTAAGCTAAGCCAGAAACACTGAAGGCTGTTCCTCCCTGATTCAGACTGGTCTGGATCTCTTGCCTAGATGTCTGTTCCCCAGAGAGGGTGGCAAGCTGCCCTGATCCTCATGATCAGGGGCTGCCCCCAGGAAACTTTGTGCAGAAGTGTGGGCAATGCCACAGGGGCACCTCCTGTGCACCCTAGAGACCTCCACAGAACTTCGCTAACACTGACATACTGAAATGTCAGGAGCAAGAGGAGAAACGTCTATCATCTGCTGAAGACAGAGAAATACTAAAGGTGACATCTAGGGGAAGCACATAGATGTCAGGGCATGCTCACTGAAGCCTTCGGTACTTTCTCTGTCTCCAACATCTGCTGGCAGGGGGATATAACCCACTTGTCTGGACTGGTCTATCACAATGTTTGGAATTCTGTTTTGTTTTTTAAGACCTATGCTGGAGCC
Organism: Ichthyophis bannanicus; assembly: GCA_033557465.1. Lineage (NCBI taxonomy): Eukaryota > Metazoa > Chordata > Amphibia > Gymnophiona > Ichthyophiidae > Ichthyophis > Ichthyophis bannanicus. The sequence continues at coordinate 155,760,704 of CM066032.1, read as the reverse complement.
TGTCTGGCTTGTTTGCCATTAGCTACAGCAGTCATGAGGCATAAGCTCTGAGGTTTTCATTTTCCCCAGTTGTAAGTTTGATTGAAACACATTGGGGTAGTGGTTCTATTGATGCTTTTGTGGTTGATCTATGCAGTATTTTCTTCAATATCCCTTGATTAGATTGGCTTTATTTGTCTACTAGGAACAATTTCCAACATTTCCAGGTTGATGTGTATATAGATCAATATTTTCCACACAAAGCAATGCATCCAACCTTTCTGCTGAGTGTTCTGTTTTGGCCCATAGTTGACTCTCCCACAATTTTCAACTAAGATTCTCAGTTTCCTGTAACCCTGTAAACAGAGACCAATGCTTAATATTCATCCACTGCTGCTAGCATTGCATCAAAAGATCAAGTCTACAAAGGATAAGTAATTATAATATTAAAACTGCCATGGGTCCCTTAAAGTCTGCCTGCAAATAAATATGAAAGCAATATTATGCTTGTCATGCAGAAAACCAAGCCACAGCTGCTTCCTCACAAGTCCATACATCAAGAGAGAATAGCGTTTTCTTTAGCACAATAATCAGCTGATATAGATTTCTAATCTACACACAAGAAGAGGAGATAGACAATGGAATAAAACAGACTTCTTTATTGGAATTACCCAATTTGGCCAAGTTTTAGCTGGAACAGTTTTTGTCAGGGGTCAAACTCAAAATTCAGTGATAAATATATCAAAAGTAAGTGCCAAATGTAAGATGCTAATTACAACAAACATTCATTCGTCTGAGAACAGAGTGCAAGCATTTCACATTTGTGTGTTCCATCCTGCTGCCTATTTTGGTGCTCTCCTTTGAGACAGTAATCACTGAATTTGGAGTTTTAACCCTGATGAAGGCTGTTCCATCCAAACCTTGGCAGAGTTGTGTAATCCCAGTAAAGAAGTCTGTCTTATTGGATGGTCTACCTCCGTTCTTTGTGTGTAGTTTGATTCTTCGGTGCAGAAGTGTATACCTTATTTAGGCAGTTTTGTATACCACCTTATCCTTCAATCAAAGTGGTCACAACACAATTGGGGGATACATTTAACACGAGGGGATATGAGACACATATGCTAATACTTACAGGGAACATGGGCTAAGGAGGGTTAAGTGGCTTGCCCAAGACCACAAGGAGCACCTGTGGGACTAGAAACCCCAGTCCTTCCGGCCCAAGGTTGCTGTCCTCTAGTGGGATTTGAACCCCTGACCTTCCAGCCTGAGGTACCTTGCCCCAGCCACTAGGCCACTCCTCCATACCTTCTATCCATTCCCTACCTGACTACTGTACAGCATTTCAATAGTACATATGACTGGGTGCCCTACACGTTTGGATTATAGATTTTTTTAAATAACAAACAAAAACTATAACCTAGGCAGATTACAAACAAACATACATAAAATCTAAAACAAAAGAAAAAATAATCAATAATAAATAATTGACTGAGCTGCACGAAATAGACTACCCCCATTTATTGGGCTGCAAAAGGGAAAGCCTGGTGAAACAAATATGTTTTCAATCTATGGGGGAAATAACAGGAGTTTGGAGGTACAATGCAGATCTTGTGGCAGAGAATTCCAGCTTGGAGCACACGCATGGCGTGATTGAAAGTGTATCCTTCTAAAGGATGGCACATCCAACAAAGAACCCTCTTGAAAGCAAAGTAACCTTAGGGAACAATAAAGCTGCAAAAGAGTTGAGGGTCTACAAGGTGCTTGATGATGGAGGCATTTGAATGTGAGCATTATGATTTTATACAAAATGTGAAATTTAATAGGAAGCCAATGCAAATGATAAAGTTGTTGTAAAATGTCTTCAGAACAATTATGACCAGTTATTAAATGAGCCACAGCATTCTGAATGGATTGCAAAGACCAAAGAGAAGAAGCTGAAAGGCCTAACAGAAGACTATTACAACAGTATAAAGGATTCAGGACCAATGTCTGAACAACAGAAAGAAAGTTATCAAACAATAAGTAAGGTTTCTCAATTACAACATACTATCGATTTTTTTGAAATGATTTAAGCAACTTGCTGACAATTCCCTTTTGAAGCAGTTATTTTAGTAGAAGTCATGGGTTATTTCACACTTACTGGATATGAATGATTGGGAACTGGAATGAATTTTGCTAATGTCTTTTTCAGAAGTTCCAGATGAGTTGCATTCACATACAGTAGGTATTTGCCTGTCTCCAAAGGGCTTACAATCCAAGTTTGTGCCTGAGACAATGGAGAGTTAAGTTGCTTGCCCCAAATCACAAGAAGCAGCAGTGGGAATCAAACGTGGCTTCCCGTATTGGTTATAATCAGGACTGACCTTATCACTAGGCAGAATAGGTGTACGCCTAGGACAGCAGACATCAGGGGGGTGGCAACATAGTGGCTTTAAAGGGCTCTCTTGGCCGGCACTGTCAGTAGCAGCATAGTGATAAGCCTTTGAACACTTACATTAGTGTGCTCAAGACCTGTCATGTCCCACCCTTTCAATTTTCCTGTCAGAGGGGGTGGGACATGGCATGACTTGAGCATGCATGCATGCATGGGAATGCAAAGGCCCACTGCTGTATTTCCCTTTTATACAAGCTTGATGCTGGCAGAGGACTGAGGTAGGGTGGTAGTGGTGGTGGCTGCAGCAGCAGCAGTAGTGGTAGCAGAGGGAAGGGATAAGGGAGAGATGCTGAATAAAGAAGCAGGGTAGGGAAGGAAGGAAAAGTTTCACTTATTATTAATTTCCTTTCCTGGATTCCTGCTAGACCAGTGGGTTAAGTCCCCCTGTCAGCAGATGTTGGAGACAGAGAAAGATACAAGAAGCTTGACTGGCTGAGCCCTGTAGATATATGGCTGTACCCCTAGGGGTTGCCTTCAGTATACCACCGTTGTCTTGACTTCCTCTCTTCCCATGCTCTTCTCGATCCCTTGCAATCCGGTTTTCGTCCTTTGCACTCTACTGAAACTGCTCTTGTCAAAGTTTCCAGTGACTTGTTCCTGGCTAAATCTAAAGGCCTTTACTCTGTCCTTATCCTCCTTGACCTTCTGCTGCCTTTGACACCGTTGACCATGATCTTCTCCTTGACACTTTGTAGTCGCTTGGCTTTAGGGACTCTGTTCTCTCCTGGTTCTCCTCATATCTCTCCCATTGCTCCTTTAGTATATGTTCTGGTGGCTCCTCCTCCTCTGTTACCCGCTCTCGGTTGGTGTCCCCCAGGGTTCTGTCTTGGGTCCCTTTCTTTTTTTCTTTCTATACCCAATCCCTTGGTGCGCTTATTTCCTCTCATGGTTTTCAGTACCATCTCTATGCTGATGATTCCCAAATCTCTCTCTCTACTCCTGATCTTTCTTCTGCTTTCCAGTCCCGGATCTCTTGCTGTCTCTCTGCCATTGCTGCCTGGATGTTCCATCGTCGCCTGAAATTGAACATGGCCAAGACTGAACTTCTCATTTTTTCTCCTAAAATTTCCCTTTCTCCTCCTTCTTTTTCAGTCTCTGTTGATGGCTCTATTCTCCAACCTGTTTCATCTGCTCGCAATTTGGGTGTTATTTTTGACTCTTCACTCTCTTTCTCCTCTCATATCCAACTCATCGCTAAGCCCTGTCGTTTCTTTCTCTTCAACATTGGCAAAATCCGCCCCTTTCTCTCTGAGCTCACTACTAAAACCCTCATCCATTCCCTAATCACCTCCTGCCTTGATTATTGTAACCTCCTTCTTGCTGGTCTCCCTCAGTCTCATCTCTTCCCTCTTCAGTCTATTCAGCACTCCGCTGCCCGATTGATTTTCCATCAGCCTCGTTTTGCCAACATCACTCCTCTCCTCAGATCTCTTCACTGGCTCCCTATCCGCTTCCGTATTCACTTTCAGCTTCTCCTTCTGACCTATAAGTGCATTCACTCTGTGGCTCCTCAGTACCTTTCTTCTCTCATTTCTCCCTATTTCCCTCCTCGTGTACTCCGTTCTTCTTCCCAGTTGCTTCTTGCTATGTCCTTCTCCTCTACTGCCAACTCCAGATTCTGCTCTTTTCACCTTGCTGCTCCCTACGCTTGGAATAAACTTCCTTTGTCTATACGTCAGGCATCTTCTTTGCCCCTCTTCAAACTCAAGTTAAAAGCTCATCTTTTCACCTCTGCCTTTGGCTCTTGACTTTGCTGTTCTCCTTCCTTCCTTCCCCTCTTTTATTTCACCTTTCTTTTTTCCTCTTACGCTTGTTCTTACCTCTTTCCTTTGTCCTGTCTCTCCTGCTCTTGTCTCTTTGCCCTTGTTCTTATCTTTTTTTACTCTTTTTCTTGCTTTGTCTTTTAGATTGTAAGCTCTTTTGAGCAGGGACAGAGTAGTTACTCACCTGTAACAGGTGTTCTCCAGGAGCAGCAGGAATCAGTCCTCACATATGGGTGACGTCGGCGCCGACGGAGCCCTCGCGGAGCAATTTCCCCAGATTTCAAAGAAAGCCTTTGGGAATTGCAGCGCGCATGCGCGGTCCCCTTCCCGCCCAAGGGTGCCATCTTGCTCAGTCTGATGACATAGCTAAAAGACAGCAAATAAATTTAGCAAAAACGAAATGAGAGGACTGCAACTCCGAGGAGAGGAGGGAGGGTTGTGAGGACTAATTCCTGCTGCTCCTGGAGAACACCTGTTACAGGTGAGTAACTACTTTTTCTCCAGGACCAAGCAGGAAGTCAGTCCTCACATATGGGACTCCCTAGTTTAAGGCTACCGGAGACCTCAAGCGGAAAAATGAGCTCCCTCTAGCTCAGTAGCACAGAAGGAAGGAATCTTCTCTGAAAACGCCCCCGACCGGTAGCCCAACATCAGGGCCGGAGGGTAGGAGTTGCTTAAACCTCAAAGAGATTATGGAGGACTGCCTGACCGAAAGCACTGTCCCTGCGGGACTCCCTCTCCAGGCAGTAATGGGCCGCAAAAGTCTGGCTTGAAGACCAAGTAGCAGCCCGGCAGATGTCTGCCAATGGAACAGAGCGGAGATGAGCCACTGACGCAGCCTTCGCCCTAACACGACCCTCCAACGAGAGGCCGGCTGCTCCATAAGCCCAAGCGATACAGTCAGCAACCCATATGGACAAAGTACGCTTGGAGACAGGTAGCCCCAACTTATTGGGGTCAAAAGAGACAAAGAGCTGAACAGCCCTCCTATGCTCCTATGCGTACGGTCAAGGTAGAAGGACAAGGCCCTCCTACAGTCCAGGGTATGCAGGACCATCTCAGCCCAGCTGGAATGCGGCCTGGGAAAGAAGGTTGGAAGAACCACCTCCTGGTTGAGATGAAAAGGAGAAACCACTTTAGGAAGAAACTTAGGGTGAGTCCGTAAGATTACCCTATTCCTGTAGAACCTAGTGTAAGGAGGATCAGACACTAGGGCCTGCAGTTCACTAACGCGCCTAGCAGAGGTAAGGGCTACCAAAAACAAGGTTTTCCAGGAAAGAAAACGAAGAGGGCAGGTAGCCATAGGTTCAAAGGGCGGACAGGTAATCCGCTGCAAGACCACATTCAGGGGCTGGTGGGCGCAAAGGAGGCTTAAGGAGAAGGAGGCCTCGGAGAAAACGAGCCACCAAAGGGTGGTTGGAAAGAGGCCTGCCATCTACCGGTGCGTGATGCGCAGAGAGAGCACGGAGGTGGACTCTGACAGAGTTGGACTTAAGGCCCAGATTGGAGAGGTAAAGCAAATATTGCAAGACCACTGCCACCAAGCAGGAGAAGGGATTCTCAGATTGCTGAGCACACCACACGGAGAACCGACGCCACTTAAGAGCGTAGGACTTTCGGGTGGAGGGCCACCTGGAGGCCAAGACGACCTCTTCCACCTCACGAGGCAGCAGGAGGGGAGCAAGGACTACCCTTTCAGCAGCCAGGCCATCAGATGAAGGGACCGGAGGTTGGGGTACAAGAGTGTTCCCTGATCCGGTGACAGGAGATAGGGTTGAAAACCCAGGGGAAGAGGAGTGTCCACTGCCAGCTGCATCAGAAGCGGGAACTAGGGTTGTCTCGGCCACCGGGGAGCTACTAGGATCATCGAGGCTCTGTCTCTGAGAACTTTGAAGAGCGTCCAAGACACCAGTGGCATGGGAGGAAAGGCATACAAGAGGCCTGTGGACCATGGAATCAGGAAAGCATCCGCCGCCACTCTTAGAGGATGCAGTTGTCGAGAGCAGAATTTGGGAAGCTGCCGGTTCAGGGGACTGGCAAATAGATCCATGGTGGGGAGGCCCCACTTGAGAAAGATCTGCTGAACCACCAACAGATCCAATCTCCACTCGTGAGGTTGGAGGATCCTGCTCAGCCTGTCTGCCAGGTAATTTTCTTGACCTGGGAGATAGACAGCTTTGAGCAGAATGTCATGAAGGACGGCCCAAGAGCACAATCTCCGTGCCTCCTGACAGAGAAGGAAGGAGCCTGTACCTCCCTGTTTGTTCACGTAGAACATTGCAACTTGATTGTCCGTCTGGACCAGCACGGACTGGTGAGAAGTGAGGTGGGAGAAGGCTCTCAGAGCTAGGCGGATGGCTCTGAGCTCTAGGAAGTTTATCTGCTGAGCAGACTCCCAAGGAGTCCAGAGGCCTTGAGTACATGTCCCTTGGCAATGTGCTCCCCAACCTAGGAGAGAAGCATCGGTCGTCAGCACCTGAGAAGGCGGAGGAGATTGAAAATCCATTCCCAGCACCAGGTTTGGTAGATGAAGCCACCACCGCAGAGAAGAGACCAGCAAGTTGGATACCTGGACTGAGTCCGCCAGGCTCCCCGTGGCCTGATGCCATTGAGTGCGAAGGCACCATTGAGCAGGTCGCATGTTCAGGCGGGCATTGGGGGTTACATGGACCGTGGAAGCCATATGGCCGAGCAGTCTCAGAAATTGCCTGGCAGAGACCAGGGAATTGCTGCGAAAGTGGCTGGCTAGATCCATGAGCTTGTGTGCTCTGTCTAGAGGCAGGAAGGCCCACGCCTGAAGTGTGTTCAATCTTGCGCCGATGAATTCGAGATTGTGAGAGGGGAGCAAAGTGGACTTTGCGAAGTTTATGACAAATCCCAAGTGCTGGAGCAGAGTCACAGTGCGATGAGTGGCCTCTTGGGAAGACTGGGCCCTGATGAGCCAGTCGTCCAGGTATGGAAATACAAAGAGGCCTTGAAGTCTTAGATAGGCCGCCACCACTGCTAGGCATTTGGTGAACACCCTGGGGGCGGAGGATAGGCCAAAGGGCAGTACCCTGTACTGGTAATGATTTCCTCCCACAACAAATCTGAGATATTGTCTGTGGTCTGGATGAATAAGGATGTGAGTATAGGCATCCTTTAGATCTAAAGAGCATAGCCAGTCTCCCTGCTGGAGGTAGGGCAGCAGGATTCCAAGGGTAAGCATCTTGAACTTTTCCCTGGCCAGGAACTTGTTGAGGTTTCGCAAGTCCAGGATGGGTCTGAGGCCTCCTGTTCGTTTTGGTATCAGAAAGTACCTGGAATAAAAGCCTTGACCTCTCAGGTGGTGGGGCACCGGTTCCACAGCCTGTTCCTGAAGAAGACTTGCCAACTCCTGAAGGAGTAAGTCCCTGTGCAGAGGGAGTCTTGGAGGCTCCCCTGGAAAGTAGGAGGGAGGTACCTGGTGAAAGTGAAGAAGATAGCCTTTTTGAACTATATGAAGCACTCAGGTATCTGATGTGATGGCTGACCACCTGTGGGCAAAGTGGACCAGCCGGCCTCCTGTGCTGAGAGAAACCAGCGGAGGGGAAGAGGCTATGCTGATGGAGTCAAAAACCTCCACCCTGCTGAGCAGGGGCCGGTGTTGTGGGCTTGGGGGCCTGCTGCCTACAGGACCCATTACCCCGTCCCTTGGCCTGCTGATCCTGTTGGGGAGCTGCTGAGGCCTGATAATGAGGGTAGTGTTTATAGGCAGCTGCCTTCCTCGGGTAAAAGGTCTTTTTCCCCGAGCCCTTCTTCTTCTGAGAAGGGGCAGAGGTTTTTCTGGACAGCCGAGTCCTAGTCAGAGTCTCGGTCTCGATCTGTGCAGCCTTTTCAGCCATGGGCTTGCCAAAGAGGTTCTCACCTCTGCAGGGGACATCGACCAACTTGTCCTGTACCCATGGCACGAGGTCGGATGACTGAAGCCAAGCCTGTCGGCGGGCACCGATGCCGGCTCCGGCTACTCGAGCCGATGCTTCAAAGCCATCGTAGGCTGCTCGAGAGATAAACTTCGAGCACTCTCGAATGCCAGTGGACAAGGCCTGGAACCTCTGCAAAGGTTCCTCGGAGAGACCAGCAGAGAACCCTGCAATTTCTTTTGCAAGGTCTCGGAGATACATGCCCATATAGAGCTGGTAGGTCTGGACTCGACAAGCAAGCATAGAGCCCTGGAAGCACTTCCTACCGAGGGCATCCAGGTTTCGGGCCTCCCGGCCGGGAGGCACCGACGAATGCATCTTCTGACTCTTGAGTCGATGCATGGCCGATTCCACCACTATGGAATGGTGCGGTAGTTGTGCCTTTTGGAACCCGGGGCTCTTGCGGACTCGATAAATGGAATCGACCCGCTTGCTTAACACTGGCGCCGACGCCGGGCTCTCCCACATGCGGAAGAGAAGTCGCTCCAGCATCGGAGGAACCGGTACAGTAAAGGCCTCCTTCGGGGGAGAGTCATACTGGAGGGCATCATGCTCTTCGGCTCCTCCTCGGGATCCGCGGGGAATGCCAAGGCCTTGGCCATATCCCGCACGAAGTCCGAGAACCGGGTGTCCTCCGGGGGGGACCGTCTCCGAGGTTCGGACTCGGGTGAGTCCGATGGGACGCACCGAGTCCGAAAAGTACCAGGGGACTCTTTGTCCTCCGTTTCCCAGGCTGACTCCTCGGAGGAGGAATCGAGCGGTTCCGGTCGGGCGGGCACCGATGCCCTCCGTCCCGACGCCAAGGGTGTCGGCGTTGACGACCTCGGTCCCGAACGGGAGGCCGAGGGAGACCGCGACCGAGGATCGACTCAAGCTCGCATGGACTCGAGGATCGGCTCGGTCTCCGGGGTCGACTTGGACATCGACGTCCCTGTGGCCGGGGCAGATGCACCGGCGAGGCCAGCGATCAATGCCCGCTGCTGGTCCATGAAGGCAGCCAAACTGCTCTCCAAGGCCGTAAACCTGAGTCCGAGCTTAGGAGACCCAGCAGCCCCCGACGTCGGCTCCTTCGGAGGTAAGTCCACGAGGACTACAGTACTCACGTGTCTAGGAGACTCCATCTCGAGACGAGGATGTTTCGAAGGCCTCTCCGACTCCGAGGACCCGGGATGGCTATCGGGGCTATGCGACCTGGCCCTCGAGGAACCAGGAGCGTCCACCGACAACGCCCTCGCGGGTTTCTTCTTCCGATGATGTTCCCGGGCAGGAGACCCCCACTCAGAGGAACTCTGACGATGCTCAGGACCGGAGTCCCGGGACGTCGAAGCCTCTGACGAGGTCCGGGCCCGGCCGGACGCGGAGTCAGAGAAGATTCTTTCTTTTTGTTGCTGACGACTCCTCAACGCTTTAGAGGACATCTTGCCACACGGACCACAGATCATCGGGTCATGATCGGGTCCGAGGCAGCAGAGGCAGCAGTCATGTGTGTCGGTAAGAGACATAAGTTTCTTACACCGATCACACTTTTTAAACCCGCTGGCAGCCATCGGGGGAAAAAGGGCCCCTGCGAGGTCAAAAGACAGGGCTGCCAGTGAAAAAAGAAAAAATGGCGCGAACGCTAGTCACGAAGGACAAAAACCGAAAAAATTACGAACGGACTCGATACCGGTGTATCGGGTCCGGGTGGGAAAAGGATTCGGCGTCGAACCAAGAAAAGAAAAACAAATAAAATCAACTTTTTCAGCGGCGATCACAAACAGTGTCTGTAGGGCTCCGCGGAAAAAAGAAGACTGAGCAAGATGGCACCCTTGGGCGGGATGGGGACCGCGCATGCGCGCTGCAATTCCCAAAGGCTTTCTTTGAAAGCTGGGGAAATTGCTCCGCGAGGGCTCCGTCGGCGCCGACGTCACCCATATGTGAGGACTGACTTCCTGCTTGGTCCTGGAGAATGTCTTTTTGTGTTTTCATTGTATAGCGCTGCGTGCGCCTGGTAGCGCTTTATAAATGCTTAGTAATAGTAGTAGTAGTATACTCTGGCAAAGCAATGCAATAGGTAACCTAAAACAAGGCACGGAACCCAGCACTCAACTTCCTATATGCAATCAGATACTATATACAAGAACCCCTACATTAGGGGAGGAACAGCTCTGTAGAACCATGGTCCTTGGCTCTGCTAATAAGGCTGTCCGAAAAGCATACCACATGGGTGGGAGTGGAGGAGTAGCCTAGTGGTTAGAGCAACTGCCTAGTACCCAGAAGATCAAGGGTTCGATTCCCACTTGCACTCCTTGTGACTTTGGGCAAGTCACTTTACCCTCCATTGCCTCGGAAGAAAAGGCTGGCAATCTACTTCTGGTGACTCAAAAAGGTTCCAGACCCTCGTATACACCAAGGAGGTGGAGGGGCGCCGTGCCTTCAGAAGAGTAGCCACCACTTTGCTCGAGTAGCCCCTACGAGTCAGGCGGCGCCTCTCAAAAGCCAGGCTGTAAGCGAGTAGGGAGCCGGGTCATCCACTGTAATTGGACCCTGCCATAGAAGACCCACATGTGACCTGAGAGGCAGAGGGGACGCTGGAGTAGGCAAACGAGGTCAGCATGTCATGGCCACCGTGGCCAGTCGGATGCCACCAGAATCACCATGCTGGGTGAGCCTCGACACGCCGGAAAGCTTTCCCGATCATTGCCCAGGAAGGGAACAGGTACAACAGAGGGGCCGAAGGCAAGAACATGGAAGTCTTTGCATTTGCCGCTGTTGCCATCAGATCCAAGTCGGGCTGTACCCAGGCTCCAACTATCCGCTGAAAAGCCCAGGGGGCCAGCTCCCTTTCGCAGGGGTCTAGGAGGTGACGGCTGAGGAAGTCCGCCTGGATGTTGTCTACCCCGGCGATATGCTGGGCTCACAGATGACATTCTGCCCAGGGAAAGAGGAGGGCCATTTCTCTGGCTACCCCCGACACTTCGTTCCACCTTGCCGGTTCAGATAAGATACCGTTGTAGCATGTTGGACAGAACTCGGACTGTCTGAGCGCAGAGGAGAGGCAGAACGTGCAGAAAGGCCAGGCGGACTGCCCGGGCCTCCAGGCAGTTGATGGTCCAGCCAACTTCAAGTGGCGTTCAGGACCCCTGAGTTGTCTGGTTCAGGCAATGAGCCCCCCCCCAGTCCGAGAGACTGGCATTGGTGGTCACCAGAATCTCTGAACCTGTAAGTTTTTTTCATTTTCAAATGACATCAGTAATTCAAGCAGAATTCACTGGAACTTTGGGACAGAGAACGTATATAAGAGAGTGCCTGGGCCCATGGGACGACATTGATGGTGGCCACCATGGATCCTAGAATCTGCAAATAGTCCCACACCCAGGGGCTGCTCTGCATAAGAAACTCTGTGAAGAGAGTTTCTGAAACTGCTCCTGCCTCAGAAAAACTTTGCTTTGGAAAGTATCGACATGTGCTCCTAGGAACTTGACTGCTTGAGACCATTGCAGGCAACTCGGGGCATGATTGACGACCCAGCTGAGGCTTTCCAGGAAGGACACCAAACGGGCGACAGTCTGACTGGCTCATCCACGCAAGCTCCTTTTCCAAGGCCTATTATCCAAATATGGATGGACTCTGATGCCCTGCTTCCGTAAGGCTGCCGTGGCCACCACCATGACCTTTGAGAAGGTGCATGGAGCTGAAGCTAGGCCAAACGACAGAGTGCAAAACTGAAAGTGCTGAGTATGGAGAAATGTAAGAAGTGCTGTTGATCTTTGCGGATGGAAATGTGGAACTATGCTTCCGCCAGGTCCAGAGAGGCAAGAAACTCCCCTTTCCGAACAGCCTGAATAACTGACCGTAGCGTTTCCATGAGAGAGCACGGGACCCGAAGGGCCCGGTTGACCTCCTTAAGATCCAGAATAGGACAAAACGAGCCATCCTTCTTGGGCACCACAATGTATATGGAGTATCAACTGGAACCTTGCTCCGAAGGGGGAACCAGCCAGATGATCTGCAAGAGGAGGAGACATTGAAGGGTGGATTGTATGGCGACTCTTTTCTGGGGCGACCCACAGAGCAAAATGATAAAGGACTCTCAAATGGGACGCAGGCAATTGAGTACATAACTGACGAACAATGCTGAGAACCCATTGGTCGAAAGTTATCAAAGCCCACTCCTGGGAATACAGTGCCAGCCGGCTCTCTATCGACAGCAGAGCCCTGAAAAAGCTTCCTCTCTTGTCAGCAGGGGGAGCGGGTGGATCCAGAAAACTTTGCCAGACCTGCATAGGCATCTTTCCCTTTTCGTACACCCTGAAAGGGCTGTGACTTCTGGCCAGACCGCCCGGATGCCACAGCCACAAGACTTGCCAGGACAACAGTGCCGGGAGTCATGGAATCTTGACTGAGAGGACGACGATGGCTAGGTCTGTCTGGAGCGGCGTGAAGATGGCCAAGGCTTGTCCTTTGACAGCCGCTGGGGTTTGACTTCTCCCAGGTCCTTGACCAGCTTGTCAAGGTCTTCACCAAACAGAAACTTACTCTTGAAGGGGAGCTTGGAGAGGTGTGCCTTAGAGGCCGCATCAGCCGACCACTGCCAAAGCCAGAGCCAGCGATGAGCTACAGTCACAGTGGCCACTCAGCATGCCGAGAGGCAAAGCAGATCATGAGAGGCATCTGCCAAGAAGGCTGTAATTGATTCCAAGCATACCAACACCGGGCCCTCAAACAAGCGCAGAATCCATTGCAGGAGGGCATGGACCGTCAGACCTCCACAAATGGAGGCTTGGAGTGCCAGAGTGGAGGAGGAAAAGGCCATCTTAAGAAGCCCGTCAACCTTCCTATCTTGTTGGTTCCGAAGTGCTGCTCCGCCTTCCCCAGAACAGTGGTGTGCTTGGTGACACCCGTCACTAGAGCGCATACCTTCGGAAACCTGAGACATTTTTCCAGCTCCATTGGGGACCAAAGATAGTACTGACCCAGGTGCCAAGTCTTTCATAAGGGCACATCAGGCAATTCCCATTCCTGTGACACCATCTGTTAGAGCTCCAGTGGAAAGGGAAAGGCTCTAGAGGGGACTTCTGAATGCCCTGTAGGATGGAATCAGCCTGGGATTGAGTCTGGGCTGGGTCCTGTGCAGAAGGATCAGAGAGGCGTAAGGCTTATACCACATGCGCAATCAAAGCTGGGAGCTCTCTTCCTTGCAGAAAAGACAAATAGTCTGTGAGCCGTCCTGCTCTTCGGCTGAGGCCTGCGAGGGGGACCATTTGCCATCTTCATGGTCAGAGATGTCTAGGCTCTCAGCCGCCTCATCTGGAGGCACTTTTGCCCAGTCTCCTGAGGCCCATGAAACCACCTTGGGTGGGTGTCCCCCTTTTGGAGCCAAAGCATCTCGGGGGCGTTTCCGGGCAGCAGCCACAGCCTTCTGTGATGCTCTTTGGAGAGGGGCTACGGGCTGGAGGTGGCAGGATCCGCATGCCAGAGATACCACACTTGCCTGAAAAGTGCTAGGAAGTGCTGTGAGCCCCGGTCCAGTGGCTGAGATATAGGCCCCGTGAGCTGGGGCAGCAGCAGGGGCGGTAGAAGAGCATCCTCAGTTAAAGTAAGGGCCCCGGGACAACACAGGAGAGTTAGCGACATCACCAGCTGCCTGAATGATGATGTGGGGGGATTCACCCGGGTGAGCCAAGTAAACCCGGTCCTCCAAGTCGCTGCACTTGCGGCTACAAGCAATTGCAATGCTGGAGGGAGGAGGGCATGGTGAACGACTGTCCTGAGAGCTGTTCCAGCAATAGCCCCGCTGAGGGAAAAGACCCCAAAAGGGAGCACTGCCACTGTGGCAGGTCGCCCAGAAGAAATGCACCTGTCTCCCATTAAAAAGGCTGCCATGCTGAATGCAGCGCGTGGCATAGCAAAACAAGGCTGATACGCCCGCCATGCAGCTCAACAGAGAGCGCAGCTGATGGGAGACCCAGCGTGGAGCAGAGGCAGCGAGGAAGTCCCAGTGATGTGGAGACTGCCGGCTGGCGGGGAGCAGGAACCCATGCGGCAGACAGAAGCAAGGGAGCCAAGCACCACGGACTGCCAGAGCCTTTGTAATAGAATATCTTTGCTTTAGTCTCTCTGTTTTTTTTTAATTTAAATTTTTATTAATTTTCCACACATCATTTACACTTGACAAAGTTCATTCCATCACACTCCCCAATAAGCATCAACCAGCAGTTAAGCTGTAATCTGTTCCTCTTTTCCCCCCCAACCCTGCCCATTACCTCTCCTCCTCCCTCCCCCGACATATACCCCCCCATACTTTACTTCCCTCCTTAACTTTCCCCTCTCCCTCCTTCCCTTACTAACCCCTCCCTCCCTTATTCTTCCCTTATCCCTCCCCTATCCCTCCCTCACCCTTCTCACTCACCCCTCTCTTCCTCCTCCTCTCCCCTATTCCTATTTACTACCTCTTCACCCCCACCCCGAGCCCTAAACCTAACCCCCCCCTACTCCCGCTCCTCCCCATCTCCCCCCCCTACTCGCCCCCCCTTCCAGCCACCTATTTTCTCTCAACCATCTCCATACCCCCTCCCACCGTTTCTCCGTTTGTCCCCGCCTGCACCATTTCTTCCCCGTAATTTTATACATAAGGTATATACCCGACAATCTTTTAGCATAACTGTCCATTGATGGCAATACTGTTCTATTCCAATGCCGAGCAATTTCACATCTGGCCACCGTGACACAAAACCAGACAATGCTCCACTCTCCTTCCCAAAACCCATCCTTCTTCTGCAGGAGACACATTTCAGGAGTCAGTTCTATACTAGCTCCCACAATTTTGTTTATATTCTCCCCTACTTTCCCCCAATACTTCTGCACCACGGGCATGACCACCACATATGTAACCATGTACCTCTTCTCCACACAACCTCCAACACTCATTCGTT
The DNA here is from genome assembly GCA_033557465.1 of Ichthyophis bannanicus. Classification (NCBI taxonomy): domain Eukaryota; kingdom Metazoa; phylum Chordata; class Amphibia; order Gymnophiona; family Ichthyophiidae; genus Ichthyophis; species Ichthyophis bannanicus. Next base: position 155,745,673 of record CM066032.1, on the reverse strand, counting down.
TTCATAACCCCTGCTTTAAACAGCCGCTCCGGCGTAAGATACCACCTACTCAGCACCTTGAACCCATTCTCCCGTAACGCTGTGGCAATGGTAAATTTAGCTATACCTCGCGCTACCTCCTCCCACTCCTCCACTTCCCAATCTACCCCCAAATCCCTTTCCCACGCTTCCATATAACTCAATTTCCCGGCTCCCCTCGCTATTAAACCTTTGTAGATTTTAGAAATCAAACCCTTTTGTCCCATAGACCCCAAGCTTGCACCTACAAACCATTCTACTTCTCCTCCCCTATCTTGCTCCCTCCGTCTTTTACGAATAAACAGTCCTATTCGCAAATCTATCCATTTCCTGCAGCTGATATATATCCCGAATTCCCTCAAACATCCTTACCTCCTTTCCCACTAATATCTGTGATACCTGATTTAAACCTTGCGCCTCCCATCTCTTCAGAACTTCTCTACTTGGTCCCACTCCCGACTCGCAACACGCCTATAGGGACATAGTGTATGACCATTTCTTGTCCCCCACCATCCTCTGCCTATTCTGTTGCCATATGCTTACCGTGTGCCCCACCATAGGGTTATCCCCCCTCTCCCCCTTCCCCCCCAACACTATCCGCTCTAACTCTCCAGGGGGCAGATCTGCCGCCTCCATCTGCACCCAATGTTTCCATGGTTCCCTTAACCATGCATATACCACCCTCAATTGCGCTGCCTTGTAATATACTGCAAAATTAGGCACCCCATCCCGCCCTCCATCCCCTGCACTTGTAAGGTCCGCGCTGCCACCTTCGGCCTTTTACCCCCCCAAATAAATCCCTCCACTTGCTTCTGTACCTTTCTCAATACTCCTCTCGGTATCGCTATGGGTAACACTTGGAAGAAAAATAAGTACTGGGGAAGCAGCATCATTTTAACGATTGCCATCCTCCCAAAATAGGAGTAGTACCCCCTGCTCCACCCCCCCCAACTGTGACTCCAATTTCCCTATGAGTTGTTTATGGTTCAATTCAAATAATTCCTCCAGGGTCCTCCCCACCTGCACCCCCAAGTACTTAATCAATCTCTTCGCCCAACGAAACAGGAATCGCTGCTGCAGTTCCCTCTGCTGTTCCTCTTCCCCCACCACATTTAATATTTCTGACTTCCCCCAATTGACTCAGAACCCCGCCACACTCCCATACTTCTGAATCTCTCCCATTAGGGCTGGTAGCGTGTCCCCATTTTGTGATTGTCAACAAAATGTTGTCTGCAAAAAGCGACATACGGTACTCTGATTGACCTACCCTCACTCCCTTATCTCTGGGCTCCCCCTTATCCGCGCCGCCAAAGGCTCCAAAGAGAGTGAAAACAGCAGGGGCGACAGCAGACAGCCCTGCCTCGTTCCCCTCCCCAGAGGAAAAAACCACGAAAACCCCCCATTTACTCTCACACATGCTTTTGGACTTTCATATAACGCCTTTATCCATTTCACAAATTCTTCCCCAAACCCCATGGCCCTCAGAACTGAGAAGAGAAAATTCCAAGAAACTTGGTCAAATGCTTTTTCAGCATCCAACGAGACCAGCAGCGTTGGGTCTCCCGTACGCCTTGCTGCCCAAATTACATTCAGAACCTTTCTAATGTTATCCGCCACCTGCCTCCCCGGAATAAAGCCTGCTTGATCCGCATGCACTAAGTTCCCTAATATTTTATTAAGCCTTGTCGCTAGAATCTTTGCCAGCAATTTCGCATCCTGGTTTAACAATGAAATTGGTCTATAGGACGCACAGTCCTGTGGAACTTTCCCCTCCTTATGTATCAGAGTGATACCTGCCCATCCCATCGTATCCATCAACCTCCCCCCATGCCACGTTGCATTGAAAACTGAAACTAAGGGCTGCAATAGTAGACTCCCAAATTTCTTATAAAACCTCACTGTCAACCCATCAAGTCCTGGAGCTTTTCCTAGCTTCATGACTTTAATCGCCTGGAACACTTCCTCCACTCCAATTTCCCTGTCCAGATTATGCGTCTCCACTTCCGTCATCCGTATCAACCCCACTTCTCCCAAATATGTCTCAATCTCCCATTCCGCCCCCTCAGCCCGAGCTTCATATAGCTTCTGATAGAACGCTACAAATTCCCCTCTGATCTGGCGATCTTCCCGCACCACCCCCCCGCTCCCTCTGATCTGCAAAATTCTATTCCACTTCCTTCTCTTTTTCAGCTGCCTAGCCAGATATTTCCCAGCTTTGTTACCCCCTTCAAAAAAATTCGGTTTCAATATCTGCAGATATGGAAATTAGACTTACCTGCTAATTGTTGTTCCTTAAGGAACTCTAGTCCAGTCCCGGAACCATAGAGTTTAGAACCTCCACCAGCAGCTTTGGAGACTGAAAGATGTCATTGCTTTGATGTCACTGGTACAAATAGGCAAACACCGCCCCCTTCCACCAGTACCTATTGACAAAGCAGACTCAGTAGAGCAACAAATAAGTAGTAACCTGAATAAAATCCTAACAAAAAAGAAACAGCTTAAACTCCCCAGGAATTACACGCCCCCGGAACCTTGCAAAAAAACCCATCCCGCTCATGAGGACGGGACAACCATGCCCCCGAGCGCCCCCGACACTGCTGCGCAAAAAAGGGCCTCAATGTGCCACTCCTGTGCACCTTCAGAAAAAACATTCTCCTCCCAGCCCCCCGCTCCTACCGTTGCCCTCTCTCTCATTTGTCGTCCTCTATTTCTTTCTCTTTTTTTTTTTTTTAACTTGAGGCTGCACGCCGCGTCATACACTGGGAGGGGTCCGGGACTGGACTAGAGTTCCTTAAGGAACAACAATTAGCAGGTAAGTCTAATTTCCATTTCCTTTGTGTCCCTCTAGTCCAGTCCCGGAACCATAGAGGATGTAACAGAGCAGTGAATATCAACGGGAGGGACCCGCAAGCCCAGCCTGAAGTACCGCTGAGCCAAAACGGCCATCCCCCCTTTCCTGAACATCCAGCCTATAGTGCTTTGTAAAGGAATGCAGTGAGGACCAAGTTGCCGCCCTACAAATGTCCTCGACCGGCACTAAACTGAATTCCACCCAAGACGCCGCCTGCGCCCTGGTTGAGTGCGCATGAAGACCAACCGGAACCACCTTACCCTTCAACAGGTAGGCCGACGCAATAGCCTCTTTCAACCACCTCGAAATCAAAGACTTCGCCGCCGCCTCTCCTTTCCGCGGGCCTCCAAAGGCAACAAACAGCCTGTCGGACTTTCTGAAAGATGCTGTTCTACGGAGATACTTCTTAAGCACCCGTCGCATATCCAAAAGATGCAACCGGCCGCCCGACTGATCCTTCTGCTCGACCGAAAACACTGGTAGCGACACCACCTGGTTGACATGAAATACCGAAACTACCTTAGGCAAAAAAGGCTGGGACCGTGCGCAACACCACCTTGTGATTGAAAAAGGACAAGTATGGCTCCTTACAAGACAGCGCCTGCAATTCCGAAATCCTTCTAGCGGAGCAAATAGCTACCAGGAAAACTGTCTTCAATGTCAAGTCCTTGAGCGAAGCTGTGCCTAACGGCTCGAACGGTGCTCCAAGCAAGGCCTCCAACACCACATTCAGATCCCATGGAGGAATTGAATTTCGCCTCGGCGGCCTCAGAAGCAACACCGCCCGCAGGAAACGCCGAACATCGCTGTGCGCCCCTACCAGTTGACCTTGAATCTTTCCCCAGAAACAGGAGATGGCCGCCAGCTGCACTCTCAAGGAGCTAGCCGCGAGTCCCTTTTCAATGCCATCCTGCAAAAAGGAAAGAATATGTGGCACCGAAGCCCTCAAGGGACGCAGATCTCGCTCTCCACACCACGCTTCAAACACTCGCCACACTCGGATATACGCCAATGATGTCGACCGCCTGTGTGCCTTCAATAAGGTAGAAATGACCGCCGACGAATACCCCTTGGCAGTCAGCCTAGCCCTTTCAATAGCCATGCTGTAAGCGAGAATCGACCCACCTGCGGCATTCGTAACGGCCCCTGCCACAAGAGATCCTCCCGAAGCGGAAGTCTCCACGGTTTGTCCACCAGCAGTCGAATCAAATCCGCATACCACGGCCTTCTGGGCCAATCGGGCGCTACCAGAACTACCCGGCCGCGGTGTTTCTCTATGCGCTGGACCACCTTGCCTATGAGCGCCCAAGGTGGAAACACATAGAGAAGGCCGTCCGCCGGCCACCGCTGCGCCAATGCATCGAGACCTTCCGACATCCTTTCTCTCCGCCTGCTGAAGAACCTCTCTACCTTCGCTGAGTCGAAGCTGGCCATCAGATCCATTACCGGGGTCCCCCATCGCCGCACTACCATAGCAAAGACTTCCGGGTGTAAGCTCCACTCCCCCGGATCCACTCTGCGACGACTTAGAAAATCTGCCTCGACATTGTCTACCCCGGCCACGTGCTGTGCCGACAACGCCCTTAAATTCTGTTTGGCCCAGTGCAACAGCTGACTCGCCTCTTCCGCCAGCGACGCACTTCCCGTGCCTCCCTGGCGATTGATATAGGCTACCGTCGTCGCATTGTCGGACAGCACCCGTACCGCCTCTTGACTCACGCACTCTTGAAACTCTCGAAGTGCCAGATACACCGCTCGCATCTCCAACCTGTTTATAGACCACTGCTGTTTCTCCACCGACCACAGGCCCTGGGCCCATCTTCCTTCGCAATGTGCTCCCCATCCCGTGAGGCTTGCATCTGTCGTTATCAGCCTCCAGGGCGGAGCTTCCAGCGAAGCGCCCTTTTCCAGACTTCCGGGCTGCAACCACCAGCGAAGCCCCTGCCGCACTTCCGGAGGACACACTAGTCGTTGAGACAACGCATCCCTCTGATGAGACCAACGCCTGAGAAGAGCGCTATGCAACAGCCTCATGTGAGACCGGGCCCACTGAACGACCTCGATCGAGGCCGACATCGTCCCGAGCAACTGCAAATACTGCCACGCCGTCGGAGCCCTGCACAGCAGAAACCTCCGCACGAGTTCCCTCAAAGCTTGTGCTCTCTGGACTGGGAGAAACACCTCTCCTTGCTCTGTCTCGAAACGCGCTCCCAAGTATTCCAGAGTTTGAGAGGGAATCAGCTTGCTCTTTGCAAAGTTGACCACCCAGCCGAGACTTTCCAACAACCCTACCACCCGAGCAGTGGCCGCAGCGCTCTCCTCTCTCGACTTCGCCTGAATCAACCAATCGTCCAAGTAAGGATGCACAAGTATCCCCTCTTTGCGAAGCGTCGCCGCCACCACCACCACCATGATCTTGGTGAAAGTCCGAGGCGCCGTTGCCAGCCCGAAGGGCATCGCCCGGAATTGAAAATGCCCCATCGGCACCGCAAACCATAGGAACTTTTGATGCTCGCGGCGCACGGGAATATGGAGATACGCTTCCGTAAGGTCCAATGACGTCAGAAATTCTCCCTTCCTGACCGACGCAATGACAGAACGCAAGGTTTCCATCTGGAAATGGGTCACTCGAAGGCAGTGATTCACCCTTTTTAAATCTAAAATTGGCCGAAATGTGCCTTCCTTCTTGGGAACCACGAAATAGATGGAGTATCGACCGCACCCGTACTGGTCCACTGGCATAGGCACCACCGCTCCGAGCTGCCTCAGCCGCCGCAGCGTTTCTGCGACTGCTCAGAACTTCCGTGGAGCTCTGCACGGAGAGAGGACAAAGGAATCTAAGACGGGTCGATGGAGCTCCAGAGCGTAACCTTCTCGAATGACCTCCAACACCCACTGATCTGAGGTAATTTGGACCCAAGCAGGGTAAAACTCCCGTAACCTTCCTCCCACGGGCACCACCGCAACCAGGGTCCGCCTTATTTCATTGGGACTTTTTGCTGTTTGAGGACTGGAAGGAGGCAAAACCTCTGCCCGCTCCCCGAAACCCTTGAAATGCCTGGCCTCGAGATGGAAACCGCCCCCTCTGCGGCTGACTAAAACGAGAGGACCGAAATCTACGAAAATCCCGAGAAAGGCCCCTGGTCCCTGTAGCACCGTGGCTCTGCTTCAGCGTATCCTCCGGGAGCCGGCCTCCCCGAGGTCCTTGACCAACTTCTCCAAATCCTCTCCGAACAGAAGCTTCCCCCTAAAGGGGAGCTTACTGAGTTGCGCTTTGGAAGAACCGTCTGCAGACCAGTTATGTAACCAGAGATATCGGCGTGCCGCAACCACCGAGGCCATACTTTTGGCCAGACCTCAAATAAGATCGCAGTGGATATCCGATAAATACGCCGTGCCTGACTCCAGACGCGCCACTTCCTCTGTCTGCCCATCCAGGAGTTCTCCCTGCAAACGCTGAGACCACCCACGCCCCCGCTATTGAGGCCTGCAAGGAAAGGGCAGACATATCAAACACTTGCTTCAGCAAGGTATCCAATTTCCTGTCCTGTACATCCTTTAACACCGCGGCCCCTTCAACCGGAATGGTAGTCTTCTTAGTGACCGCTGACACCGCTGCGTCAACCTTCGGCGAACGAAAAATCTCTCTATCGTGGTCGGAAAGCGGATATAACCGGGCCAGAGCCCTGGTCCCCCGCAGCGCCGACTCCGGCGCGTCCCATTCTTCCTGAATCATGTTCCGAAAGACTCTATGAAACGGGAACACCCGTTGGGACGTTCTCACCGCCTGCAAGAGAGGATCCTCCAACGCCTCCCCTGCCGTCAGCGCCACCGAGGGCATGTTCAAAGTCTTTAACGTCTCCGCAATCAACGCAGCTCTTCCCGCCGAAACACCCGGACCACTCTACTCTGCTCCACGTCCGGTAACTCTCCTTCTTCTAACTCCTCCTCTGAGGCCTCTTCCGCCTCTATATCCGACACCCCTACCTCCTCTTCCAATGCAGACGATGGACTCTCCTCCATCGCCTCTCTACGTCTCTTGGCCGGACCCCCCTCCACTTCTGGGAGGCCTCCCTACCCTGCCCGCTTCTGACCTTTTTGGATCTGAGACTGCGCTCCCAACACGGGCTGTAACAAGGCAAACGCCTTCTGCATAAGGGAGAAAAAATCCGCGGGAATCCCAAAAGCACCCCCTCCCTGTTTCTCCTCCGCTGCCGGGAAAGCGCCCCCTGCTGAGGACGGCCCTGCCGTCGGCTCCGGGAGACCCAAGGAAGGTGGCCCGGACTCCCCTATCTCTGAGGTGGCCGCTGCCTGATCCCCCGCGGCACCCCCCAGAGCCTGTTCCATAACTGCAGCTTCTAAAGAGCAGCCTTTGCAAACCCCAGACTCCAAAACCTCGCTGCGCCTCACCCCACAGACGAGACAGCGGGTCTTAGCCGGCATTCTCACCAGATCTCAAGTACCCTCTCTTTGATATCGCTAACAGCCAGACCCCCAACTTCCGTGAGCGCTGCTGTATAGTAAACTTTTAATTTTTTTTTCACACATCCAAGGTAGAACTGACCAACTAGCTGAACCCCATTAACCTGATTCCAAAACGAAGCTCCTAGCGCTGACTAATAATCAAAGTAAATTCTCCTCTGAAAACGTGACTCCCAAAATGGCCGCCGCTAGCGTTCCCGCTCAAAAACACCACGCTTTACTGAACACACACGCGGCGAGGCCCCACTCCGGGAGCCGCCGCGAAGCCTCTGTTCTCACCCCTTTATCCCTGCCTAAATCAGGTCAGTGCGGGTACTTACTACCGCCGGTCCCGAGAGGGAGGGGGGAGAGTTGAAAAGACCGACACTGGAGCACAGCCCTCACATGGCTTCAGCTCCGGCGGTTCTCTGCTGCAATTACACAAGACAAAGCCCTAATAGGCTTGACAGCCCGTCTCCCTGCTGCTGCAACTTTCCGCCTACCACCTGCTCCTCACCCTTCTTACGCGGGTTCGGGAGCAGGGAGGCAACTCGTCAAGTCTATCCCCCCCGTGCTCGTTTAGATCGCTGGGGCAACTAACACTCTACAGAGGGAGGGAAAAGAGAGAGAGAGAGGAGCAGAGAGAAAAAAGGATAAAGGTCCACAGAGACAGGAACCCTTCCAGCAGCAGCAGCAGGTTTGAACCTAAAAACAAATAAAAATCAATGATCAAAGACCAATAAGCAAAAAAGGCTAAATTTCAAAAAACAAAGCTCTGCTTATTTGTTCCCCGTGAGCCCTGTCCTGGGCTCAGAACCTCCAAGCTGCTTGGAGACTGAAAGTACTGGTGGAAGGGGGTGGTGTTTGCCTATTTGTACCAGTGACATCAAAGCGATGACATCTTTCAGTCTCCAAAGCTGCTGGTGGAAGTTCTAAACTCTATGGTTCCGGGACTGGACTAGAGGGACGCAAAGGAATGTGCTTTATCCGCCCCGCCTCCAGAGCATTTAATTTGGCCCTTGTTTCTAAAACCGCTCCCCTATAATCCTCCTCCCCGTGCATCTTTCTCTTCCAATTCCATTAATTGCCGCCTTAGTTGTGCTTCCTGCTCCTCCCGTTCCCTTTTTAACCGCGCTCCCCATTTAACCAGCACCCCCTTACCACTGCCTTGAAAGCATCCCAGACCACCCCCTCTGCTACCTCTCCCTTCCCATTCCGTGCAAAATACTCCGGGATTACCTGCTCCACCTCTCGCACCACCCTAGCATCGTCCAACATCCCCTCATTGAGCTTCCAATACTGCCCCCACTTACTTTCCCCCCTCACCCTCACCCTCACCCGTACCACTACTGGTGCATGGTCCGACCACGTAATGGGCTCAATTTCCCCTCCCCTTATCCTGCCCGCCAACTCCTTTCCTACCCAAACCGCATCTAGTCTTGAGTAAGTGCCATGCACTGCTGAGAAAAAAAGAGAACTACCACCTACCCGGGTTCATCAACCTCCATGCATCTATCAAATCATTCTCGTTCACAAACCTTTGATACCTCTGTCTGTCTGCCATCCACCCTTCCCCCCTACCCGTCGTATCCCTCCCCACCTTCCAAGGCATATTAAAGTCCCCTCCGCAGATCAAAGCTCCATCTCCCATTACCGCCACTTGTTTATTTAACTCCTCCCAAAATTCCTTCTGGGACCCCGTGGGGGCATAGACATTCACCACACACAACTATTCCTCCTCAACTCTCACTCGCAGCAGCAGAAATCTCCCCCCCTTATCCCTCATTACCATCTGCACTTCAGTTTTACATTCCCCTGTGATAAGAACCGCCACCCCTCCTTTCCTCTTCTCCCGTGTATTTGATGCAAAGATACACTCTTTATATCCCTTCGGACACACTAACCCTTCATGGCTTTTTTGTAAATGTGTCTCCTGCAACATTACAATCGCTGCCCTGTGTCTTGCCAATTCTTTGTACAATTTCTGTCTCTTCCAAGGCGAATTCAACCCCTTCACATTCATTGTTATAATTTTCAGGGTTTCCTCGCCCCTCACCCTCCTGCCTTCATGCCCCCCTCCCTCCCCCCACCCTTCCCCCAGCCACCCTCCCCTCTCCACCCCTCCCCTATCCCTTCCTTCTGCTTGCCCCCCTTATATCCCCCCCTTCCCTCTCCCTCTCCTCCCCACCCTCCCCTTATCCTTCTCCCATCTTGAGATCCAACTTCCATGACTATGTCTTAGACTCGGCCCACCCCCTCGCCCTACCCCTTTCCCCCCCTCATCCCTCTACTTGCTCACCTTCGCTTACCCCTTTTGCCCCTCCCCTCTACCTCTCCTCCCTTCCCCTTCTGCTCTCCCCCCCATTTTACATTCTCTACTCCATACTGTCCCCCCCCCTCCTATTCCTCATCTTTAGACATCTGTTTCAAGTCCATTTGTCTTCTGTTGCTTCAGCCGGTTTCTTCCTCACTCTCCTTTCCTCTCTGCTGCTCCTTGACCAATCTTGCCAGTCTCCGACCTCCTTCCGCCGCTCTGTGCCATCTCAAGCTCTTCACCCTACTGCTATCGGCGGTGCTGTCCTTCGGCGACGCTGGGCTTCTGGCCTCCTCTGGCAGGTCTGCCGCTCCTAGCTCTCTCAGCGCTTTCCAGGCTTCTGCACTTGTCTGTACTTTCCTCGACCGTCCTTGTAATGTGATTAACAGTCCAAATGGGTACAGCCACTTATACCTCATGTTGGACCTCCTCAAGTATGCTGTGACCTCCTTTATCTCTCGTCTGGGTTGCAGCGTTCCCTGGGACAGGTCCTGAAACAGTTCCAGCTTATTCCCTTCCCACTGAAGGTGTTTTAACTTTCTCGCTGCTCCCAGTATGCGTTCTTTCCACTTGTAGGACGCCAGGCATACCACAATGTCTCTTGGGCGGTTGTCCCTTATGGGCCCCAACCCCCTGTGCGCCCTTTCTATTTGTATCAGAGTCCCGTCCAGCTCTTCTGCGTGCTCCGCTTCCTTTAGGAATTCTCCAAATATTTTTTGTACCACCACTTCACTGTTGCTATATTGAGACGCCTCTGGAACTCCCCGCACTCTAATATTGCATCTTCTCGAGCGATCCTCTAAATCTTCTGTTTTTATCTTCAGCTCCTCTTGCACTGCTCTTAACTCCACCCATCCTTTCTGAATGTGCTCCAGCTCTATCCCTTGATGTTCCAGCTGATTCTCCGCCTCCTCCACACGCTCTCCCAGTTCGGTGATGTCTTGCTTGACTGCAGAGTCTCTTTTAACTCATTTTTTACACCTCCAATTTCTTCCTTCAAATCCTCTTTCAGTTCCATCAGCCACTGCTTTATTTTTTCAGCCACTTCCGAGCACTCCTCTCCATCAGCCTCTTCCTCGCGCCCCGGCGAGCTATCTCCCATCATCTTGCCCGTCTTCTCGCCTTCCTTTCCTCCTTTAGCTGTTGCGTATGAGGAGCGGAACTCCGCCAATTTCTTCTTCACTGCCCCTTCTCTCTTCGACTTCTCCATGCTTTAATTCAATTATGGCCCTCTGCCGGTGACGACTACAGGTGATGAGGCTGCCTTGTCTTCTGCGCTCTGAAAGGGCACTACTGTTCTTTCTGTAGAAATCTGCTTCTGTCCGCCTGTTGCCCCCTACTCCAACCATTGCTCTGCCTTCCTGGACCACTCTCCGCGGGGCTTGTCGTATGGCTTATGGGACTACAGCGCTCCACCACTATTTTATGGCCCCTGCAGCCCTGGCTCTGTCTGGGCTGTCTTTGCGCTTTCTCACCCCTCCTTTTCTTCTCAGAGCAATTTTAAGCTTTCCCTCCGCTCTCCAATTCCTCTGCAGTTCTCACCTCCTCCAGTTGCTCTCTCCGGTCTGCACCACCTCTTGCTCTTCCTCTCTTCCCGGGCTCCACTAGTGCTCTGCCTTCAGCTCACCGTCAGAGGGCCCCTTCTCCACCCGCAGCCTCTTTCCGCTTAGCACACTGTATTCTTTGGCTCTCGCGCTGCTCTCCCTCCGTGCTGGCAGGCCTCACCGGCCTTATCACTCACTCCAGGCAGCTCACCCCACGCTGCGATGGCCTCGGGAGCTCCCCCTGCCTTCTCACCGCCAGGTGCGTGCTCTTGCTGCCTTTGCCGTGGCTCTGCTCGCTGCCAACACTCCGTGGCTCTCCTTTCACCGCCGCTTTCTCCGGGGACGTTCCCGTTCCCTCTTGCACTCCGCCACGTGGCTCGCCATCCTCCTGCTTCTCTCCACCATGTCTGCTCGCACCGGGACGAACTTCGCCCGATTGCACTCCCTCTTACTCTGTGGGGCTCAATACCCCAATGCCTCCTAATTTTGCAGCTTCTCTACCGCATTCGCTGCACTTTTAGCGGGTTAAGGCGGCGGAGATCTTCTAGCCCGCCACCATCCACGCCAGTGACTATTTTTTTTTTTTTTTAAACTCAGCCTGAGCAACGGAAAGCTCTCCCTGATGGCAGCTTACAATGGTCTTCATGACTAGGAGACTGGTACCTTTCAGACAGAAGGTGCACTGGTCCTCCTGACCAGGAGCTCAATCCTTCAGTTTAAGTAGTGTGCTGGGAACTCCAGAAAGGCACCTCCTGGGTGCCCTGGAGACATCCAGCCAGAAGAATTCCCAATAAGAAAACCGTCAGGATAGAACAGAAAAGAAAACACCATCATCTGCTGGAGACAAAGAAAGAGTAGTTACTCACCTGTAACAGGTGTTCTCCAGGAGCAAGCAGGAATCAGTCCTCACATATGGGTGATGTCGGCTCTGACAGAGCCCCCGGGCGGAGCATTTCCCCAGCTTTCAAGGAAAGCCTTTGGGAATGCAGCGCGCATGCGCGGTCCCCTTCCCGCCCAAGGGTGCCATCTTGCTCAGTCTGATGACATAGCTAAAAGACAGCAAAAAAATCAAAATGAAGTATATGACTGCAACTCCAGGGGAGGAGGGAGGGTCGTGAGGACTGATTCCTGCTGCTCCTGGAGAACACCTGTTACAGGCGAGTAACTACTCTTTCTCCAGGACTAAGCAGGAATTCAGTCCTCACATATGGGACTCCCCAGCTCTAGGCTACCGGGAACCCTAAGCTGAAAAAATGGCTCCCTCTCAAGAGCCTCAGCATCCGTGATAAAAACACTGCGACACCTGAAACCAATGCTGGAGACCAAAGATTTCCGTACAGTTTTCCAAGCAATAGTCACACCGCACTTCGACTATGCGAATATCATCCTGCACGGCCTACCCAAGAATACACTAAGACCACTACAACTGGCGATGAACGCGGCAGCCCGCATCTTATCCGGAGCTTCAAAAAGAGAGCACATAACACCAATACTGGTCGACCTACACTGGCTCTCGATAAACTGCAGAATAATATACAAAGCTCTCCTCATCACATTCAAGGCTATTAATAAAATATCACCTGCATCAATCTCAAATCTAATCACTCACGCACCGAATGATAGATACAGAAGACTAGTAGCAGAAAATACACTAGTCACTCCTAGTATCTCCACAAAATGGACACAACAAACCACTAACAGAGCTTTTGTGTCTTATGCCCCCAAGTGCTGGAACAAACTACCCCCCAGCATCAGATCAATCAGAGATATCACCCAATTCAGAAAGTCCCTCAAGCACTATTTATTCACTTTGCACTTTAAGCTACCATACACACCAGAGAACTGTCTTCCGCATCACTCAACTAACTCTTACACACATCAACAACCCAGAACAGAGGTTTAAAATGGGAAAATACCGAACTTCATCAAATACCAAACCTTGATGTAACATATTTAATTGTATATAGTTATTCCCCAGTTTGCACCCAGTTTACATTCCCTGTTATCTGTAAACCTAGATCAGTTATATATTGACAGGTATGTTGTTGTTTAATGTAAACCGCACTGATGATGAATAGTGCGGTATATAAAAACTGTTAAATAAAATAAATAAAAATAAATAAATAAAATAAGAATATCCTCTGAGAACGCCCCCGTATGGTAGCCCAACACAAGGGCCGGAGGGTAGGAGTTGCCTAAACCTCAAAGAGATTATGGAGTACTGCCTGTCCGAAAGCACTGTCCCTTCGGGACTCTCTCTCGAGGCAGTAATGGGCTGCAAAAGTCTGGCTTGAAGACCAAGTTGCGCACGGCAGATGTCTGCCAACGGAACAGAGCGGAGATGAGCTACTGACGCGGCTTTCACCCTGACACGGTGTGCCGTGACTCGACCCTGCAAGGGGAGGCCGGTTGCCTTGTACGCCCAGGCGATACAATCTGCTACCCAAGTGGACAACGTATGCTTGGAGACAGGTAACCCCAACTTATTAGGGTCAAAGGAGATGAAGAGCTGAGTAGTCCTTCGATGCCCCCGCGTACATTCTATGTAAAAAGACAACGCCCTCTTACAGTCCAGGGTATGCAGGACTGTTTCAGCCCAGCTGTTATGCTGCCTGGGAAATAAGGTCGGAAGAACCACCTCCTGGTTGAGGTGGAAAGAGGAGACCACTTTTGGAAGGAACTTTGGATGGGTCTGTAGGACCACCCTGTTCCTATAGAACCGTATGTACGGTCTATCAGAAACCAGAGCTTGTAGTTCACTCACACGTATGGCTGAAGTAAGAGCTACCAAGTAGAGCGCTTTCCAAGAAAGGAAGCGCAAATGGCAAGTAGCCATTGGCTCAAACGGTGGGCGAGTAAGCTGCTGCAAGACCACGTTCAAATCCCACTCAGTCGCCGGTGGACGAACCGGTGGCTTGAGAAGAAGCAGACCTCTGAGAAATCGGGACACCAAGGGGTGAACCGACAGACTGTCCTTCCACCGATGAGTGGTGCGCTGAGAAAGCACTGAGGTGGACCCAAACAGAGTTAGACTTAAGGCCTAGGTCTGACAGGTGAAGTAGATACTGCAGTATTACTGGCACAAGGCAAGAGAAAGGATCTTCATTGCGCTGAGCACACCATACCGTAAGCCTATGCCACTTGAGGGCATAGGACTTTCTGGTGGACTGCCTCCTAGAGGCCAAAACCACCTCCTCAACCTCCTTAGGTAAAAGCAAAGGAGCTAGCACTATCCTTTCAGCAGCCAGGCCATCAGATTGAGGGATCTGAGATTGGGGTGCAGAAGGGAACCTGATCTTGAGACAGGAGATCGTGCTGCAACCCCAGAGGGATTGGGGATTGCCCCAACTGCAGCAGAAGTGGAAACCACGGTTGCCTCGGCCATCTGGGGGCTACCAGAATCACAGAGGCCTTGTCCTGGAGAATCTTGAACAGAGTTCGGGCCACCAGGGGTGTGGGAGGAAACGCATACAGGAGGCCCGTAGACCAAGAGATCAGAAAAGCATCTGTTGCCATTCACAGGGGATGCGGCTGTCTGGAGCAAAACCTGGGCAGCTGACGGTTTTGTGGACTGGCAAAGAGAATGATGGACAAAAGTCCCCAGCGGAGGAAGATCTGCTGGACCACCCAAGGATTCAACTTCCATTCGTGAGGCTGGAGAATCCTGCTTAGCTTGTCTGCTAGGAAATTTTCCTGACCAGGTAGATAAACTGCTTTGAGAAACATGCCTTGTTTGACTGCAAAGGAGCAAAGGGCCAGCGCCTCTTGACACAGGAGCCTGGACCCCGTGCCCCCTTGTTTGTTCACATAGAACATTGCCACCTGATTGTCAGTCTGAACTAAGACAAACTGGTGAGAGAGGGCATGCGAAAATGTCTGTAGAGCTAAGCGGATTGCTCGCAGCTCCAAAAGATTGATCTGTTGTGTGGCCTCCCGAGGAGACCAGAGGCCTTGAGTGCACGTGCCCTGGCAATGTGCACCCCAGCCCTTTAAGGAAGCATCGGTCGTCAGCACCCTTGTGTGTGTTGAAGCATGAAAAGGTACCCCCCTGAGAAGGTTTGGGAGATGTAGCCACCACTGTAAGGAGTCCAAAAGTGGTTTGGACACCTTTACTCTGTCTCGGAGGTTGCCTGTGGCCTGCATCCATTGAGCTTTGAGGCACCACTGAGCAGCCCGCATGTGCAGACGGGCATTCGGAGTCATATGTACCGTGGATGCCATGTGGCCCAGGAGCCGCAGGTAGTGCCTGGCAGAAACATGAGAATTGCTCTGAAACTGGTTGGCCAAGTCCATCAGTCTTTGGGCCCTGTCCTCGGGCAAGTAAGCTCTTGCCTGCAGGGTGTCTAATCTTGCCCCTATAAACTCTAGGTTCTGAGAGGGGAGCAAAGTGGACTTTGCGGAGTTTATGACAAAGCCCAGATGCTGAAGAAGAGTGAAAGTGCGAAGAGTGGCTTGTCTGGCCTCCTGGAGAGACTGGCCCCTGATGAGCCAGTCGTCCAGGTATGGGAAGACAAAACTTCCCTGATTCCTGAGATAGGCCGCCGCCACCACCGCCAGGCATTTGGTGAAAACCCTGGGGGCAGAGGTTAGGCCAAAGGGAAGTACCCTGTACTGAAAATGGTTTCCTCCCACCACAAAACTGAGATATTGTCTGTGGTCTGGATGAATAAGGATGTGAGTATAAGCATCCTTTAGGTCTAAGGAGCATAGCCAGTCTCCCTGCTGGAGGTAGGGCAGCAGTATCCCAAGGGGAAGCATCTTGAACTTTTCCCTCTCCAGAAATTTGTTTAGGTTTCACAAGTCTAGGATAGGCCAGAGGCCTCCCGTCCTTTTTGGTACCAGGAAGTACCTGGAGTAGAAGCCTTGCCCTTCCAGGTGGTGAGGCACCGGTTCCACCGCCTGTTCCTTTAGAAGACTTGCCAACTCCTGAAGGAGGAGATTTCTGTGCAGAGGGAGTCTTGGAGGCTCCCCTGGAAAGTAGGAGGGGGGTAGCTGGTGAAAGTGGAGCATGTAGCCCTTTTGGACTATGCTGAGTACCCAGGTATCCCCTGTGATGGCTGGCCACCTGTAGGCATACAGGGTCAGTCGACCTCCTGTGCTGAATGGAGCCAGCAGCGGAGATGAGGCTATGCTGTGGGAGTCAAAACCCCGCTCCCTGCTGTGCAGGAGCCGGAGCTGGCGGCTTGGGGGTCTTCTGCCTACGGAGTCCATGCCCCTGCTCCTTGGCCTGCTGGCCCTGTTGGGGAGCTGGAGAGGACTGATACTGAGGGTAGGATTTGCAGGCAGTACCCTTCTTCAGGAAAAAGGGCTTCTTTCCCAAGCCCTTCTTTTTTTGAGAAGGGGCAGAAGTCTTTCTGGACAGCCTTGTCCTGGTGAGAGTCTCGGTCTCGATTTCTGCAGCCTTTTCAGTCATGGGCTTACCGAATAGGTTGTCACCTTAGTAGGGGATATCGATCAACTTGTCCTGCACCCATGACTCCAGATCCGATGACTGTAGCCAGACCTGACGGCGTGCACCGATGCCAGCCGCGGCTACCCGGGCCGAAGCCTCGAAGCCATCATAGGCTGCTCAAGCGATAAACTTCGAGCACTCTCGAATCCCTGTTGACAAGGCCTTGAATCTCTGCAAGGGTTCCTCAGAGAGGCCAGCTGAGAACCCGGCAATCTCCTTTGCCAGGTCTCATAGGTACATGCCCATGTACAGCTGGTAAGTCTGGAAACGGCAAGATAGCATAGAGCCCTGGAACACTTCCTACCACAGGCATCCAGGTTCTGGGCCTCCCGTCCGGGGGGCACCGAGGGGTGCATCTTCTGACTCTTCAGGTGGTGCATGGCCGATTCCACAACCATGTAATTGTGCGGTATCTGCGCCTTTTGGAACCCAGGGCTCTTACGGACTCGATAAATGGAATCGACCCGTTTGCTAAGAACCGGCGCTGAGGCCGGTGCTTCCCACATACAGAAGAGCAGCCGTTCCAGCATCGGAGGAACCGATACAGTAAAGGCTTCCTTCAGAGGAAAGTCATACTGGAGGGCATCGAGCTCCTCGGCTCGAGGCTCCTCCTCGGCGTCCGCAGGGAATGCCAAAGCCTTGGCCATGTCCCTTATGAAGCCCGAGAACCAGGGGACCTTCTCTGACGCTCGAACTCCGGCATGTCCGAAGGGACGCACTGGGTCCGGAAGGTATCCGGAGACTCCTTGTCCTCCGTCTCCCATGCCGACTCCTCTAAGGAGTCGAGCGGCTCCAGCCGTATGGGCCTCGGTGCCACCCGTCCCGACGCCAAGGGCACCGGCATCGACGACATCGGCCCCGCACGGGAGGTCGAGGGGGACCTTGACCAAGGATCAACTCGAGACTTAATGGACTCGAGGATCGGCTCGGTCTCCGGGGTCGACTTAGACATCGAGGTCCCGGTGGTCAGGG
This sequence comes from Ichthyophis bannanicus, assembly GCA_033557465.1. Taxonomy (NCBI): domain Eukaryota; kingdom Metazoa; phylum Chordata; class Amphibia; order Gymnophiona; family Ichthyophiidae; genus Ichthyophis; species Ichthyophis bannanicus. The sequence continues at coordinate 155,728,061 of CM066032.1, read as the reverse complement.
CAGATACACTGGTCAGACTGGCGATCAGCACCCGCTGCTGTTCCATGAAGGCAGCCAAGCTGCTCTCCAAGGCCGTCAGCCTGAGTCCAAGCTCAGGAGACCCAGCAGCCTCAGACTCGGGCCCCCATGGCGGATCTCCTGGAGGAGAGTCCATGAGGACAACAGAACTTACGTGACTCGGGGACTCCGGCTCCATATGAGGTAGTTTGGATGGCCTCTCCGACTCCGAGAGCCCGGGGCTGTGGTCAGGGCTACGCGACCTGGCCCTCGAGGATCAGGGGCCTCCACTAACGCCGCCCTCACGAGCTTCTTCTTCCTTTTGTGCTCCCGGGTGGGAGACCCCCTTCTCAGAGGAATCACGACAGCGCTCGGGTTCCGACTCCCGAGATGTCGAGGCCTCTGACGAAGAAAATTCTCTCACGTTGATGCTGACGGCTCTGAAGTGCCTTCGACAACATTTTGCCGCACGGGCCACAGGCCAGCGGGTCATGGTCGGGCCCAAGGCATCGGAGGCAGCAGTCATGTGTATCGGTGAGAGACATAGGTTTCTTGCACCAATCACATTTTTTGAACCCGCTGGCAGCCATTGGGGGAAAAAGGGCCCCTGCAAGGTCAAAAGACCGGGCTGCCAGTGAAAATAACAAAAAAGGCGCGAATGCTAGTCACGAAGGACAAAAACCAAAAAAAGAATGCCAGACTCGATACTAGTGTACCGAGCCCAGGTGGGAAGGGGAACCGGCGTCGAACCGGATCAGAAAAAGCGAAAATCGTAGAAAAAAAATCTACTTTTACCTGGTGACATGAACTCACGTCGGTTGGGCTCCGCGAAAAAAGAAAGACTGAGCAAGATGGCACCCTTGGGCGGGAAGGGGACCGCGCATGCGCGCTGCATTCCCAAAGGCTTTCCTTGAAAGCTGGGGAAATGCTCCGCACGGGGGCTCTGTCGGCGCCAACGTCACCCATATGTGAGGACCGACTTCCTGCTTGGTCCTGGAGAAATACTGAAGGTGACCCCCTAGGGGTACAGCCAATCAAGCTTCTGTCTCCAACATCTGCTGGCAGGGGGACTTAACCTCCTTGTCTGGACTGGTCTAGTAGGATGAATTGGAAAGGGAGATGTTGCACTATTTGTGGGGGGGAGCATGAGCACATGGTTGAAGGTTACCTAGGGTGTCAGATACCCTTGGGCTGGCCTTGGTTATGATGTCACAAATGTCATCATATACTCTGCATGAGCTTTTTGTATATCATCCCATTCAATGTTATTTGTGGTATTCTAGGCAGAAAACATTTTAAGTGACAGAAGATGAGTATTACTTCTAGTAGTGCATTCTACTGAAAACCTGTGCAGTACATGTTTTCTACCACACAATCAAATAACTAGGAACCACAGTTGCAGTACAAGTCTATTTACTCACCGGCACCTCTGCAATGTCCAGCTCCATGTTGTTGTAGTCAATGGACCCAACCAACTGGTTGCTAACAAACACCTGAAAAAGAACAAGAGCTTGAATCGTTTTGGTGGGGACCACTCAACAACTAAATGTCCAACTGAGTTTAGTTTAGTTTGCTATACTGCATAAGCAAGGCAACAAAGCAGTTTAGAAAATAAAATTATAAACAAAGTAATACAAGACAGGACAAGCTTAAGATCAATACAAACAATGGCAGGACAAGTTACAGGATTGTGATGTATTAAAATAAGAAGTCAATATACAAATCAAAATATTATACATCATTGTCCTTGTGCAATTACGTGAAAAGACCCAATAGAATCGTTCTTCAAAGGCTAATCTACACAAGCAGGCTTTAACTTAAGAATGATAAACTGAACAAGACAGTCCTGCTCACAATTCTTTGGGAAGACTGTTCCACAAAACTGGTCCTACAAAGCAAAAGGCATTTTTGCTGGTCCACTCAGAGTGGATCCTAACTGGAGAAGCATTAAGAAGTTCAGGTCCATTGACCTCAATGTCCAACAAGGCTGATATGAAATGAAATGCCTGAGCAAATAAACAGGTTGACTCATAAGTAAAATCTTAAAGACAATCATACGGATCTGAATCAAAATGGTAACCAGTGATGTTCCCTAAGGGGGGGGATGGGGCATCACATAATCAAATCTATATGCTCTACACACCATTTTAATGGCAGTATTCTGGCCCAACTGTGGTCGTTTCATTAAGCAAGTAGTAATCCCTGAGGCTAACGCATTTTCATAACCCAACCATGAAATTACAGTAGCATATGTTACCATAATCAAGTCGTCCTGTCAGGGCTGGCCCAAGGGTTTCTGCCACCCTAGGCAGAACCTTAGCTCTGCTGCCATCTGCCCCCTCCCCCCCGGTGTACTGAGCTGTGCTGTCCTCCCTCCCCCAGTGCACCGAGCTGTGCTGCAACCCCTGCCCCCCCATGCTGAGCTGCACCGTCGCCCCCCCCCCCACAGTAGGGATGGAGAGCAGCTCGGCAGCAGCAGCAGACCATGTGTTTCAGCACACATGGCCTCCTAACTTCTGACCCCTCCGACACATACATGGTCTGCTGCGGGCATTGCTGCCGAGCCGACCTCGCTGCCAGAATTGGTGGCAGCGGGGGGGATGGCAGCGCGGCACGCCATGTGTGCCGTGCCATCCATGGAGGTCTGCCACCCTAGCGGCTGCCTAGTCGATGGGCTGGCCCTGCTTCTGCTCCAAAAAAAGGACATAAAGATCTGATTTTATATAAATAGTGAAAACGAGTTCAAACTACTAAAGAAACATGCGACTGAAATGACAAAGGAGTCAAATGTTACTCCTAATATCTTATGTTCTTCAAAGCAATAGGTGAACCATCAAGCAGAGGAGTTAATGAAGAAGCACCATCCCTCTGTGTGATCCATATTTCTTTGGATTCATTTTCATTTTAGACCATACCAACCAAAACGAAATTAGGTCTTACCTGCTAATTGTCTTTCCTTGAGCTTTCTCCGGGCCAGTCCAGGAAAAGGTAGGGTTGTCAATCCCCTATAGCAACTGAGGACTGAAGACTTCAAGCTTTCTTGAGAGGTGAAGCCACTCCCCCTTAGGGTTATCCAGCAGTCTCCTTCTGACAAAGCAACTAAATAGAAAGAACTGACAAAGAGCAGATTAACCCTTGAAAAACTGATAACGATCTATAGTTCTTGAAAAATGAGGAAGCCAAGAAACGCACTTCCCCTGTCTGTTTTTTTGTTGTTTTTTTACACTATTTACAATACAGATATCATAGCTTGGCACTGAGTGTAAGCGCGAAGCCCCAAAGTTGTGCCCCTGGAAACTAACACGCAGATAAGATGAAATGCTTATGGATATGCCAAAAACATAACAGGGGTGGGACCCTGGACTGGCCCGGAGAAAGCTCAAGGAAAAACAATTAGCAGGTAAGACCTAATTTCGTTTTCCTTATCACTTCTCCGGGCCAGTCCAGGGAAAGGTAGGGCAGTACCAAAGCAGTACCTAAACATGGGAGGGACCCGCCAAACCTGCGATAAGAGCCGAAGCCCCCACTTTCGCATCGTCTCTGGCCTGAACATCCAAGCGTTAATGTTTTGTAAAAGTATGCAACGAAGACCACGTCGCTGCCCTGCAAATATCCACCGGCGGAACAAAAGCAAACTCCGCCCAGGAAGTCGGTAGAGCCCGAGTGGAATGAGCTCTCAAACCAACCGGCAGCGAAAGGCCTTGGGTAGCGTATGCTTCCGTAATGGCTCTGCGAACCCACCGAGCAATGGTGGACTTAGACGCTGCGAGACCTTTTCGAGGACCACTATATTGAACAAAGAGCCTGTCCGTCTTCCGAAAAGGTTGCGAAACTCGAAGGTACGTCTTTAGGACCCGAGCAAGATCCAAATGCTTGAGGGCACGGTCTATAGGAGAAGCGGGGGCAGCAGAAAAAACGGGCAACGCGACAGATTGGTTAATATGAAAAGTCGAGAGCACTTTCGGTAAAAAGGAAGGAACCGTTCTTAGCAAAACCCGCTCGGGAAGAAATTGCAAATAAGGTTCCTGGCAAGACAAGGCCTGCAAATCCGAAATTCGGCGTGCCGAACATAAAGCAACCAGAAAGGCTGTCTTCCAAGAACACTCTCGGAGCTGCCGCAAGCAGAGGGAAGTTAAAGGTGACCGGGAAAAAGCTTCCAACACTACATTCAAGTCCCAAGGAGGCACGATAGAACGTACGGGAGGACGGATAATCTTTGCGGCACGCAAAAAACGATGCACATCCGGATGTGCGGAAAGACGGCGACGTTGCACCGTACCTCGAAAACAGGCAAGAGCGGCTATCTGAACCTTAAGAGTACTAAGAGCCAACCCTTTGTCTAAGCCATGCTGCAGAAATAGAAGTAGCTGAGGCAAGGTAGAGGACATAGGAAGAACATTGTGTTGACTACACCAAGTTTCAAAAAGACGCCAAATCCGCACATATGCCAGAGAAGTCACCGGTCTCTTAGACTGAAGCAAGGTAGTCACAACAGAGCTCGCATACCCTTTGCGTTTTAAGCGAGCCCTTTCAAGAGCCAAGCCGTAAGTAAGAAGCGATCCACTCGTGGCATGAGAATCGGATCCTGATGTAAGAGATTGCTGCGGACTGGAAGAGGCCACGGCTGATCCACTAAGAGTCGAACGAGATCGGCATACCAAGGCCGACGCGGCCAATCCGGGGCTATGAGAATCACCATCCCCCGGTGTCGCGCTATGCGCTGGATAACTCGACTCAGCATCGGCCAAGGAGGAAAAACGTACAAGAGAGAGCTCTGAGGCCAGGGCTGAACGAGAGCATCGAGCCCCTCGGACATGTGTTCCCTGCGCCTGCTGAAGAAATGGTTGGCTTTGGCATTGCGACACGTCGCCATCAGATCCATTATTGGCTGTCCCCAACGTAACGTCAGTTCGTGAAATACCGCCGCGTTCAATTCCCATTCCCCGAGATCGAGAAGATTGCGGCTGAGATAATCGGCCTGCACATTTTCCGTGCCAGCAACATGTGCTGCTGAGATCGCCAGAAGATTGGTCTCCGCCCAAATCATCATTTCTTGACATTCGGAGAGAAGAGAAGGAATCCTGGTTCCCCCTTGACGATTGATATACGCGACTGTCACAGCATTGTCGGAAAAAATCTTGACCGCCGTCCCTTTGAGAAAAGACGCAAAGTGCAGGAGGGCGAGACGAGCTGCGCGAAGTTCCAGGAGGTTGATCGACCAGGTGCTCTCCTCTGGGGACCAAGAACCCTGAGCAATGTGTGTCTGACAATGAGCTCCCCAGCCCACGAGACTGGCATCCGTGGTGACTAACACCCAGGAGGGCTCCTGTAAGGGAATGCCCACGGTTAGATGATCTCGAACTAACCACCACTCGAGACTGTGTCGCACGAGAATTGGACAGGGCAGACGCTGCGAGAGAGGGTGAAGCTGTGGCGACCAGCGGGAAAGCAATGCCTGTTGCAAAGGCCGCATGTGAGCTTTGGACCATGGAACCAGATCCAGCGCCGCCGCCATGGACCCCAAGAGTTGTAAATACGTCCATGCCGACGGAGTTGTTAGTCGCAGAAACGCTTGTACCTGCTGCACAAGTTTTTCTACGCGCACTTCGGGCAAAGAGACTCTCCCCCGCTCGGTGTCGAAGAGAGCTCCGAGATAAACCATCTGCTGCGACGGTTCCAAGTGACTCTTGGTTTGATTGATCACCCAACCGAGTTCCTCGAGAAGCTGAACCACTCGAGCTGTCGCCGCTATGGAATCCAAACGCGAATCGGCTCTGATCAACCAATCGTCGAGATAAGGATGAACGCGGATACCCTCTTTTCGAAGCGCCGCTGCAACCACCACCATTAGCTTCGTGAAGGTCCGCGGAGCCGTAGCTAGACCGAACGGCAATGCTCGAAACTGGAAATGACCCATTGGAAGGGCAAATCGCAAAAATGATGCGAGGGTCTGATGGGAATATGAAGATAGGCCTCCGTGAGATCTATTGAGGAGAGAAACTCTCCGGGCTGTACCGCACGAATCACGGTACGAAGCGTTTCCATGCGAAAGTGCGGCACCCGCAAAGTACGGTTGACGCCTTTGAGATCTAGCACGGGACGAAAAGAACCCTCCTTTTTGGGAACCACAAAATAAATTGAGTATCGACCGCAATCGTATTGGTCTAAAGGCACGGGAACTATCGCTTGCAGCTGCAAGAGACGAGAGAGCGTGTCCGCAATGGCCTCGTTCTTCCGACCGGGAACACAGGGAGACATTACAAATGCGGGGGATAAAGGGCAGGCGAAATCGAGAGCATAGCCCTTCTGAATGATCTCCAACACCCATTTGTCGGACGTGATGTCGGTCCAGGCCGTCAGAAATTTCTGGAGTCGCCCGCCTACCGGAACTAACGGCTGGACCAGCAGACCTTCATTGTGACTTTTTAACAGAGGGCTGGGGCGCACTAAAGTAGGATCTGCCAAAACCTCTGGCTCCACGAAAGGATTGGCCACGAAAGCTGGAATGGCCTCTGGAATAGGGAGCAAAACGTGCTCCACGAAACCGACGGGATTCCCGACCTGAGCCACGGAACGCCGCAACCGTTCGCCCCAGCTTAGGTTTATCTTCAGGCAAACGGCCGCCTTTGGAGTCGCCCAAATCTTTAACAATCTTTTCTAAGGCTTCTCCGAAAAGCAACTTCCCTTTATAGGGCAATTTACTGAGCCGCAATTTCGAAGAAACATCTGCAGACCAGTTGTGCAACCAGAGAAAACGCCTGGCCGCTACGAGGGAGGCCATAGATTTAGCCACAATCTGTAGCAAATCATAGAAGGCATCCGCCATATAAGCAGTGGCCGATTCCAACTTCGCCGTGTCGGTAACTTCAGAAGAATGCTCCCCTGACACGTCCCCTTGTAGTCACTGAATGGATGCCCGAGAAACATAAGCTCCACAAATAGCAGACTGCAGCGCCAGCGCACTGGAATCAAAGGCCTGCTTGAGAAGAATTTCCAATTTCCTATCCTGAAGGTCCTTGAGAGCTGCCGCCCCCTCTACGGGGATGGTAGTCTTTTTTGTCACTGTGGAAATAATGGCATCCACCTTTGGCATGCGTAATAAATCCTTTTCCTCCTGGGGAAGGGGGTATAAACGCGCTAAAGCGCGGCTACCATGCAGGGAAGCCTCTGGACATTCCCATTCCGAGTCAATCATCTGTCTGATCACTCGGTGCATAGGGAAACAGCGTTGCTCAGCCTTAAACCCCTGCAACAAGGGATCTTCCAAGGGCTCCTGAGAAGAAGAGGGAAGCAGCAGGTGTAGCGCCGCCAAAGATTGAGAAATGAGCGCCGAAAGCTCCTCTTTACGGAATACCCTGAAAATATTGGGATCCTCCCCGGGAGCAATCTCCCCTTCCTTCAAATCCTCTGCATCAAGATCTAAAGCTGGCTCTGACAGCACCTCCGTATCCCCTTGACCTAGGGGAAGGGAAGGCTGAGAAGAAAAAAGATCAACCGGATCCTGAATATAGTCTTTAGCCTGAGAAGATCCCTCTCCAGGATCCTCAGACATGTGAACCTGCATGGGCAGAGGCACAGGATTTGAAATGGTATTGAGCGAATCAGGTTGAGAAGCTTTTAATAAAAAAGCTTTGTGCATCGCCAGAATAAACTCCGGCGAAAAAAATGATGCAACGCTTTCCTGGGGAGTAGAAGAGGAATCTGAAGGCTTTCCCTGGTGCCCGGTATCTTTAGATGATTTTGCCTTCCTTTTGTGTGGTCGGGGCGGCTCTGACTGAGAACTCACCGGCGCCGACAAAATGGCCGCCTTTCCCGCCGGCAAAGACAGCTCGTCCAACTTCGGCAGAGGTTTATCCACCATAAAAAAAGAAACCCCGAAACAGCTGGGAAGTGAAAGAAAATAACCAGAACGCTGACGGACAGCGTCTACGGCGAAGGAAAACAAACCGGAGCTGGAGCCGACCCGATGCTACTGACAGGAAAGGGGAAAGCAACAAAAACTCACCAGAGAAAACTGAGCCGGTACTGCAGTGCCGCTGCTAGCGGGAAGTACCGCAATATTGGTAGCGCTTTGACAGAGGAACAACTGGGGCCCCCAGGATCACTCTGTTGCCGGAGACGGAGGCAGTGAATGAGGCAGGCTCTACCTCGCACTGTAAGTAAGCAACTTCTCCACGTCTCTAATGCACTTAAAGTAACAGCGCACCCAATTTAAAATTTCACAATTTTCACAAGAACAATATCACTCAGTGAAAATAAAAAAGCTTATCTATGAGGGAGAAATAAAGATTCGATCCTCTTTAGCTGCTGAGGACTGAGAGACTGCTGGATAACCCTAAGGGGGAGTGGCTTCACCTCTCAAGAAAGCTTGAAGTCTTCAGTCCTCAGTTGCTATAGGGGATTGACAACCCTACCTTTCCCTGGACTGGCCCGGAGAAGTGATAAGGAATCTGAAATAGCCTCCAGATTCAGACTTGATAAGTCAGGTTGATAGGATCCATAAAGTAAACGAGTTGGATATCGTCTGCATAGCAGTAGACACTAATCCCATACTCTTGGATTATAGTGAGCAACAGGGTCATGAATATGTTAAATAATACTGGATCCAACATAGATCCCTGAGAAACACCACATTCTAAAGATCTAGCACTAGAATTTGAGAAATTGCATAGCATAGAGTAAGAGTGGTGAGCACTAAGCTGATCAAAGAACTACCTTTGATTTGGCTAGATTAATCTGTAAGCCCCACCTAAACAGGAAGAATGCAAAATATTCAGAACCTGAACACCTTATCAAAATCACAGTTAGTTGCAGTTGATCAGTCATATATCAAGCACTCAATAAAACAATTAACTATCCTACCAACTTCTGCCCATCAGATATTAACGCTAGTAAGTGCACTTTCAGAGATGTTTTTTATGAATGCTGTTAGGACAGTTGTCTTTTTTGCCTATTGCTTTCCCCTCATATTTACCTGTGCTCTATCTCGAATGTGTCCCTGAGAATGAAATTGTCCTCCTCCGAATATCACAGTTTCATATACTGCATACCCATAAGACTGGCCATTATCATCATTCACTGGTAGGTTCTCCATGCTAACTGGATCCACTGTTTTAAAAGGCTATAAAAGACACATGGCAGGTGAAGTTATACCATTCATTATAGAATGGACTTTCTTTTCTGGACAATCCTACTACTGTAAGAATTAAACAACATCCCTGGCAAAGGAGGATCAATCATGCTTCAGGAACAGGGTGGGGTGTGTTCTGGGACCCTCTCTTTTGTAAAACAAAGGTGCACCCTGATATCTTTGAATGTCTAAATACTGGGGTTAAATCAGGCCTTAAGAAATTTTATCAGAATTTAGGAGCCAGCCGTTGAAACTTCAGTCACAGCCTCCTGTCCCCCCTTAAAGCTGTATCAGTTTCTTTTTTAGGGCCTTATTTACTGTGTTTCCATTTTCTACAGGAAAAGAAAGCTTAATTAATTAGTCCCTTAATGTGCCATTGCACAGTGTCAACATACCCTTTTTCTCCTTCCCCTGCAGTCACCCAGCGTGAGCACGCTTATTGGTGACCCTTTATAGCTGCACCTGAGGCAACTTCTTTATTTGCTTAATGTATTACCATGAATTGGTAATAACATGAAGCAAAAATCATCTCTCCCTATAGCTCGAGCACCCTGCCTCCACCCAGTCTTTCTTCCATAGCCCACACCCTCCCTTCCCCCAATTTCTCTCATAACATTCCCAGCCTTCATTCAGCCTCTCTCTCAAAACCCCACAAGCCTTCACTGAGTCTCTCTCTCACAGCCCACACACCCTCCCTTCACTACTTTCTCTCATACCTCCCCCAGCTTCTATTTCTCACAGCTCCCTCCAGCCTTTATCCAGTCTCTCTCTGTGAGTCCCCCCTCCAAGCCTTCACCCAGTTTCTCTCACTCACCATTCCTATCTGTTTGCACCAGTGCTGCAGTGAAAATATTGTGCCGCTAACCTCCCCAGTGCTATCGGCTCTTTGCAAACAGCGTGATGAAATAAGTTTAACTTGTTCCTGCAGTTAGGATAGGAGAAACTACTGTGGTGGGGAGGTTAGCAACACCATGTTTTTACTGCAGTACAAGCACAAACTAAAACCGTTGGAGACATAAAATCCTGAGCACCAGGGTGCAATCTCTAGGCATCATGGCAACCTGGCAATTGGGATTTGTTGAGCCTTTGGTTAAAGGAAATTTAGATTATACCAAGAAAAACCCTTACCTTCTCAAGAAACATAATAGGCTACTGGGATATGACACAATGTGACCAATAAAATTCAGTGGAGATCTAAATACAGAATCTCTGCAAAGTCCTTGCCAATCTCTCACTGCGTTAGGTGTAAATTTTACAGACTGAAATCATATTCTACATATCTTGGCTGAGGAATAAGATTTATTGTCGCTACAGTATTCATAAAATTATCCTATTTCGAGACATTGTACCCCCTCTCTCCCCAGATGTTAAGGCTAATCCAGCCTCCTTTGTCATGTGCCGATACACAGTGGTACTTACCTCATCAGTGCTTTGCATAACATCCCACAGGGATACATACTGCTTTAATTCCACCATACCATATGAACCCTTAGTCATTGTACTAGGAGGAATAGGTAGCGGTTCTTCTGAAACAGCAAAAGACACAATAATAGGACAATATTATTAATACTGATAATCCAGTAGAAACAAAGCTGCTCCACAGGTTAACACAGACAGAGGGAGTCTGTCACTAGCGGAGACAAAGGGAGTCACAAACTGCAATATCATGAAAGGATTAGATTTTTTATCTGAAAACATCTCAGCTAGGATGGCTGGCAGACTCTGCTGCAGGATCTGGATATATTCCAAACAAAAGGGATGCCACAAAGATCCTCTCTCTGCCCTGAAAGATAAGACCATTGTACTTCCAAGAGACACCTACATACCAATAAACTTGCTGAAGAGCTCTCGAAGTTTGAAATACTTGGATGTGTAGTCACCAGCTTCAGTCAATGGTGCATCATAGTCTAAAACACACAGATACATCTTTGTAACCAACATCATCTCTTTTAATAAGGAACAGTGCCTTCCAGCAGCCCAGCCAGTAACATGCTTACCATAACTGGTGACATCCGCCTTGTACTCATTGAAATGTAAAGCGCCATTCATGAAGCCAAAGGTTGTACCTCCGTGGAACATATACAAATTGATGGATGCACCAGTCTTAAGAATACTGTGAACAGTCTTCACAACCACTAAATGGAAGACAGAGAAGTGTGGCAGAGCTCAGCATATTATGGAGGCCACCAACGCAAGTAAACTTTGCAATATGTGGAAAAAAGTGTATATAACAATGGTCAATCCAACATAACACCCATTCACTCATTGAAAATAAATGCTACTCATTGCTGTCCTCTAACAATGATAAAGAGAGACCTCAGGGGGCAGCTCAAAGTCAATATGGCAGAATATCATACATGCCCAGACAGCTCAGAAAGAGCATAACTGTAAGCCCATAAGTCAATTGTAGTCTCAACTTCACACAATTTTTTGAATTTGCAAATAAAACAGTACTTATCTGAAAAAATGCTGCCGTGCCATAGCAATCCACTGAATAGCTTAAGACTTAGCTAAACTAACATACGGCTGCAAAAGAAGCAATTTTCTTTCTGAACTCACAAAAATCTCCTTCCCGACTCGAGTTTTGTTGGCATATCACGAATTGCATCAGGGGATTAGGAGATTGTTGTAAACAGCAGACCACTCATTTCACCTATGATTGATTTACATGCTCACAGTTATGCTCTATCTGGAGGTATGTATGATATTGCCATACTGACTTTGAGCTGCCTCTCTGAGGTCTCTTTTTATCATTGTTAAATGCTACTCATTGCTGCCTCTATTTTGTATGAGTGAATTGGTATTGTGTTGGATTCAGCATATTATACAGCCACAGGATACTGTACTGTATATCTGTAGCCTGATCGTAAACACTGATAAAAATCGGGGAAAAAGTTATCTTATTAAAGCCAGAGACGAGGATAACACTAATGTATACTGAAGTGGTCAAGATGTACTGAAGGGTTTTCCCATTTTGTATGTTTGGAAAAGTGCTTACTGCATTGGCCCCAGTGTGTTACCACATGTCACTTAATCCGCCATCGCTTCAGGTTCAAACTTAGGGAGGGGGCATATTCAAAGCCATTTAGGCAGTTTGCAGACCCGCATACCACCTAAATAGCACTCGGTGAAATAAACAGTGGCACTAATGCGATTACTGCTCTGAATATCCCCAGGGGCCATCACTAAACGCTAGATGGCTAGCATCAGGGTATTCTGAGAGCAGAGTAGAGACAGCACCCAGGGATAACCAGCTAGTGGAGAACGTTAGGCACCTGAAAGGCTCACCTAACATTTTCTGCTTTAGCTAACTGACCAGTGGCTGAATATCGCCAATAGCTGGTTAGCTAATGCTCTAACCAGCCAACCTGGATATTGAATGCCGGTGCTGGATATGGCCCCGCATTGAATATCCAGATTCAAAGTTCAGTGGTGATGGCTAGCCACTTTATCAGTGCTAGCTGCCGACACTGAATATCCCCCCCACCTTCGATTGTAAGCCCTCTGGGGACAGGAAAAGTGGAGTTACTCACCTGTAACAGGTGTTCTCTGGGGACAGCAGGAATCAGTCCTCACATATGGGTGATGTCGGCGCCGACGGAGCCCGCACAGAAGCATCTCCCCAACTTTCAAAGAAAGCTTTTGGAAGATGCATCACGCATGCGTGATCCCCTTCACGCATAAGGGTGCCATCTTGCCTCAGTCTAATAACATAGCTAAGATGGCAAAAATTAAAATACGGTAAAGAAGCAACTCCAAGGGGGGGAAGGAGGACTGTGAGAACTGATTCCTGCTGTCCCCGGAGAACATCCTGTTTACCCTGTTACAGGTGAGTAAATACGCTTTCTCCGGGAACAAGCAAGAAATCAGTCCTCACATATAGGATTGCCCAGCTACAGGCTACTGAAAGCCTCTCAAAATGCCACAGTGGCCAGAGAAGGTGAGCCATGAGCTGCAGCCATTAAGACCCAACTGAAAGACTCTCGCAAGACCCAAGTGTCTGGCAGAGAACAAGCACTCTGGTAGCCTGAACACAGATGTGTCGGAGGGTAGGAGTTGCCTACACCACGAAGAGATTATAAAGTACGGCCTGGCCAAAGGCGCTGTCCCGTCAGGACTCCCTCTCCAGATAATAGTGAGCTGCAAAGGTATGGACCAAAGATCAGATGGCAGCCCTGCAGATTTCCGTCACAGGTATGGAATGCAGATTTGCTTCTGAAGTAGCCATGGCCCTGACCCGCTGGTCTAGTGAGATCCCAGTCTGCTCATAGGCGAGGGCAATGCAGCCCGCCACCCAAGTAGACAGAGTTTGTTTAGTCACTGGGAGCCCCAGTCGACTGGGGTCATAGAAGACGAAAAGCTGAGGTGCTTTGTGGTGTCCCTGAGTCCGTTGTAGATAGAAGGACAGGGCACTTTTACAATTCAAATTATGGAGGACGGTCTCCGCCTTGCCGGCATGAGGCCTCGGAAAGAAGGTAGAGAGCACCACCTCCTGACTGAAGTGGTATGGGGACACCATCATTGGCAGAAACCTGGAGTGTGTGCAGAGCACCACCCTGTTCTTGTAGAACCTCATGTAGGGGTGCTCTGTTATCAGAGCCTGGAGCTCACTGAGCCTGCGAGCTGATGTGAGTACCACAAGGAAGATGACCTTCCAGGGAGGTACCGCAAGTGGCAATAGCCAGGGGCTCAAATGGTGGCTTGGTAAGCTGCAAAAGCACCATGTTGAGATCCTATTCCGCCACTAGTGGGTGGATGGGGGGTTTGGATAGCATGAAGCCCTACAGGAACCTTGATACAAGAGGCTGGGCTGAGAGGGGTTTTCCCTGAACGGCATGGTGATGTGCTGCGATAGCACACATGTACACTCTGACTGAGTTGGACTTTACTCCCACCTGCGACAGATGGAGTAGGTACTAGAGTACCATCTAAAGCGAGGAGAATGGGTTTGCCCACTTCTCGGTGCAGCAGACCGAGAAGTGACGCCACTTGAAGGTGTATGCCCTTCTAGTGGAGGCCTTGCGAGAGGCCAGAAGGACCATGTCCACATCCCATGGAAGGTTGAAGGGAGCCAGGGTACCCTATCAGCAGCCAAGCTGTAAGAGATAGGGACCCCAAGTTGGGTAGCAGGAGATAGCCCTTCTCCTGAGACAGCAGTCCTGGGGCATGGCCCAGGGAAATTGGCAATGCCGCTGACAGGTGGAGAAGCAGTGGAAACCAAGGTTGCCTGGGTCACTATGGGGCTATAAGTATCAGTGATGTCCTGTCATGCTGGATACTGAAGAGGGTCTTCGCGACCAGTGGAGTCGGCGGGAAGGCGTAAAGGAGGCCTTCCATCCATGGAATCAGGAACGCATCTGCTGCCACCCGGGAGCAGAAGCTGGGCAACAGTGTGTTGTCCGGGCTGGCAAACTGGTCCACTAGAGGGACACCCCAGAGTCGAAAACAGCCGGGAAGCCACCCTGGGAGTCAGGTGCCACTCATGCGACTGGAGGACTCGGCTTGTCTGCAAGGCATTGTCCTGGCCCGGGAGGTAGACCGCCCTTAGGAGCATCCCGTTGCATGTCGCATATGAGCAGAGGACTACCACCTCTTGGCAGAGGGAGTATGACCCCAGGCCCCCTTGCTTGTTCACGCAGAACACTGCAACCTGGTTATCAGTCTAGCTTAGCACCAATTGGTGCCACAGCCAGTGGCGGAAGGTTCGGAGAGGAATATCGCCTGGAGCTCCAGAAGGTTGATCTGTAGCTGGTATTCCATCTGGGATCAGCTGCCTTATGTGCAGAGGTCCTACCAATGAGCTCCCCAGCCCACTACGGAGGCATCCATGGTGAGGACCGTTGTTACTCTCATCCTGTCCCAGAGCCTGCCCGTGGCTTGTGTCCACGGAGAACAAAGGCACCACTGGGCTGCCCTCATGTTTAGGTGGGCATATGGGGTCATGTGGACCATAGAGACCACGTGGCCTAGCAGGGGGAGGAGATGACAGGTGGTTAGCAATCGGCGATGCTGTACCTCTGTGGCTAGCCCCCTGAAGTGTTCTGACCTCTCCTGAGGGAAGAAGTCCTTTGCCTGGAGAGTGTCTAGCTGAGCCCCTATGAACTCCAAGCACTGAGCCGGGAGGGAGGTGGGACTTGGGGAAGTTGATGACGAACCCCAAGTGCTGCAGGGCGTGGACAGTGCGGTGCACCTCTGCAGCTGTGCCTCCCTTTATGAGCTAGTTGTCCAGGTAGGGAAAGAAGAAGGCCCCTTGGAGAAGAAGATAGGCTGCGACCACCGCCAGGCACTTGGTGAAGACCCTTGGTGATGAGGCCAGCCTGAAGGGCAGCACCCTGTATTGGTAGTGACCTCCTCCCACCACGAAGCAGAGGTATTTTCAGTGGATGGGATGGATCAAGATGTGCGTATAGGCATCCTTCAGGTCTAAGGTACATAGCCAGTTTCCCTGCTGGAGATATCGCAGTGGTGTTCCAAGGGAGAGCATCTTGAACTTCACCCTTACCAGAAATTTGTACAGGTCTCACAGCTCCAAGATGGGCCTGAGGCTCTCTGTTTGAATGGGAATGAGGAAATACCTGGAGTAGAAGCCAGTGCCCCAGAGATACTTGGGCACTGGTTCCATCGCCTTGTCCTTGAGGAGACCCATGAGCCCTGTGAGGAGCAGAGTCTGGTGGAGGAGAGGTCTTATGGGCTCTCCTGGAAAGCATGAGGGTTGCACCTTTTGCAGATGGAGGAGGAAGCCCTCCTTGACCACTTGCAGTACCCAGGAATCGGTGGTGATGATGGACTACCTGTGAGCAAAGAGGCCAGACGCCTCACTGTAGGCTGTTGGGGACATCCTGGGGGAGAGGAGGTTGTGTCCAAGGAGTCAAAAGCTCCCCCCCAAGTTGAGCTGGAGCCGGCGCCTGGGACTTAGGGGTCTTTTGTTTGCGGGGACCTTGCTGTGGGGCTGAGAAAGTTTGAAACTGTGAGAAATTGCCAAAACCTCCCTTTTTCCTCAGGAAGAAAGGCTTCTTCCCCAGGGCCTTCTTACGAGGCTGCACCAAGGTATTGTCAAGAACTCAGTCTCTATTTCAGCCGCCTTGTCTTCCATGGGTTTCCCAAAGAGATTCTCTCTGATACTGGTGGACAGCGATAAGTTTGTTCTGACCCCATTGTTTGAGGTCAGATGACTGCAGCCATGCCTGGTGTCAGGCCTTGATGCCCACGGTGGCTACTCTGACTAAGGACTCTAAGTCATCATAAGCTGCTTGGGATAAAAGCGTCAAGCACTCCTTGACCGCCGAGGCCAAAGACTTGGACCGCTGAAGGTGTTCCCCGAGGCCTGCTGAGAAACCGGCGAGCTCCCTCGTCAGTTCTTTCAGGTAAATTCCGATGTACTGTTGGTAGGATTGGGCTCGGCATGCAACTATCGAGCCCTGGAAGGCCTTTCAGCTGAGGGTACAGGCCTCCCTGCTGAGGGGGACCGAGGAATGGATCTTTTGACTCTTGAGTCTGCGCATGGCAGACTCAACAACCATCAAGTTGTGGGGAAGTTGAGGCTTCTGTAACCCAGGACTCAGTGCAGAGAGTCGAGTCACTGCTGACAATGGGTACCGACGCCAGTGTCTTCCACATATGGAGAAGGCGGCGCTCGAGGATCGGAGGGACATGCTCCGTAAGGGCTTCCTTGGGGGGGGGGGGCTTTGTTCTGGAGAATCTCCAGTTCCTCCTTGCGGGGATCCTCCTTGGCCTTGGTCTCGATGGCAAGCGCATTAGCAACATCCTCGGGCGGGAAATGACGCAAGGACACCGGGGGAGACGAGTCTGAGGGCATGTCTTGGTGTCGCCAAGTGTTCGACGACTCCTCGTCCTCAGTCTCCCGTTCCAACTCAAAGTTCAAGGACGAGTCTGAGGCCCCTCAGTCAATGCTGTCTAGGCCCGAGCTCAAAGGTCCGCGACCTCCAGGGGACCTGAGGTTTTAACTGCGTGCACTCGCTGGAGAGGACGGGACCTCGTCCAATGGCTCTCTCGAGGTTGGTGGCACTCGAGGATTGGCTCGACATCCGGGGAAGCCCTCGATGTCAAGGGTCCCATTGTTGGGGTGGATGAACTGGAGGAACCGAACATAAACGCCCACTGCATGGCCACGAGGGCAGATATACTGCTAAGGCCACCATCTTGGTCTCCATGCTAGTTGGCTCTGCAGCCTTCGAAGTGGGCACCGAAGACTTCGGGCCCAGCATCAGTTCTGTCGAGGGGAAGTCCTCGATGAGGATGGCTTTGGATGTTCAAGGTCGGTCGCTGGGTACAGACAACTCCTTCTGGGGCAGCTTGTGGGGCTGTTCCGGCTCCGACCCCTCTGACTCACGCCGGGGACTGCGAGGCTTGGAATGGGATTTTCCCTTCTTCCCAGATCTGTCCTCCAAGGCAGTCTTCAAGGGTTTTAACTTCTTGCGTTCCCCCTCCGGGGATTTCCACTCAGAGGACCCGCAGCTGCGGGACTCTGAGGCAGCCTGAGCCTCTCGGGGCATTGTGGTACTGGAGGGGGCCCCAGAGCGAAATGTCGCCAGAGACTCTGGTGCAGAGTTGGACTTGTGAAAGAACTGTTCTTGCTGCAGCTGATGACCTTTGTGGTCATGGTCCTGCAGAGTTCACAATCTGAGTCGTCGTGCTCCAGCCCAAGGCAGCGATCATGTGGGTCAGTGTGGGACATCATCTTACTGCACCGATCACATTTCTTGAAGCCGCTGCAGGCCATTGGTGAAAAAGAGGTTCCTGACGCCCAGCAAAGGTCTGAGGTCTGTGGCAAAAAAACCCCACACTTTCTGGGGGAAACTGGACAGACATCCGGAGGGCTCCATGGAAAAAAGGAGACTGAGGCAAGATGGCACCCTGGGGCGGGAAGGGGACCACGCATGCGTGATTCATCTCCCAAAGGCTTTCTTTGAAAGCTGGGAAGATGCTTCCGCGTGGGCTCAGTCGGTGCCGACGTCACCTATACCTCACATGTGATAATGAGTGCTCTGAAGATAAAGCGTAAATTTTTTGAAAGCTAAGTACCTGGATAAGCTATTGCTTTTCGCGCTTGATTCTTTGGACACTTAATTCTTATTCTGTATTGAGAACACTGCACTACAGATTTTGTTTATAAAGAAGAGAACACTGCACTACAGCTTTCTTTATGTAAAGGCCGTTGATGCAATGCTAGCACTCTCTAGTCAGGCTTGCCTGCTGGGATGCGAAGAAGAAGTCTGAGGCCGTAAGAAATCAATAGTTGCAGTTGGTCTAGAATGTGAAGTCCATAGAATAAGATTTAGTAAAAGATCATGTGTATTGTTCAGATTGGATGCACCTTTGAAGTCTATTGAACGCCTTCCTTGAGGCAATGACTGAGCTGGGCTACGAACAGGTGGTCAATGCTCCCACCCACCACAGAGGAAACTCACTGGACCTGGTCTTCTCTCCACGACCAGACACAAGCCAAGAACACAACCTCAACGTATCTATCACCCCCGTCCCGTGGTCTGACCACAGACTAATTACATTCCAGATCCCCTCACAGCAAGAATATGATCCACCCAGCAGCACAAGTGACACATTATTGGCACCTGCAGGGCGCTTCAAGTCTCTTGACAAAGAAGAGATCATCAAGTGCGCACTTCCGAAACTCAGACAGCCATCACCCAACCTTAACGACTTGATAGCTAGGTGGAACGACACCCTGAGTTCACTTTCTCGACTACCTTCCTCGGACAAACCACCTGACCCTAACAGACCGGCAAGAAGAAGGAAGCCAGCCCCCTGGTTCTCTGCAGAGCTGTGGTCTTCTCTTCTCCTCCTCAGGAAGCTTGAGAGAAAATGGCAACGTTCCTGTTCCACAGCAGACCAGTCAGCATACATATCCCACTTAAAAGTGCACCGCGAAACAATCTCAGACAAAATGAAAGAATACCACTCCGAGCTCCTTCACTGCTCTCTAAACAAGCCCCGGACCTCTTCAACTTAGTAAAGTCCTTAACTAAGGAACCATCCTCTCCCCAGCTTGGACCAATACAACCCCAGGTATATGCCGACTACCTCCAGGCCAAATCCATCAAAGCAGACTCATCCTTGAAACCCACGCCTAGTCATAACCCATGCCTACAGTCACTGCTTACAGAACTCACACCTCCATCCGAGAGAAGCATCGAGGACATTATCGCTATCATCAATACCACTACTGCACCAAACGACCCATGCCCAGCATACTGGATCACAGCGATTCGTGCAGAACTCAGCCCAATCCTAGCCAGGATCATGAGGTTATCCTTCTCAATAGGAACATTCCCATCAACTCTCAAACAGACTCCCATACGACCCCTTCTGAAGAACAACAGACTAGATCCCCAGAAGGCTGAATCATACCGCCCGATCTCGAGTATCCCCCTGCTAGCCAAAATAATCGAGAAAGTCGTCCAAAGACAGATCCAGCAACACATTGATATTGCAGCCCCTCTAGACCCCTGCCAGCACGGATTTAGAGAATCACATGGAGTGGAAACGCTACTCACCACGCTAACCAATACCTTAACCAGAGGGATAGACAATATCAAAAATAGGTTTGCACTTATCTTCCTTGACATCGCCGCCACATTCGACTCTGTCAACCATGATCAGCTCCTGACACGCCTCCATGAGAAGGGAATCCAGGGCTTGGCCTGGGACTGGTGCAAATCCTACCTAGCAGACAGATGGCAACATGTATGAATGGGATCCAAGACATCTGAGCCTTTTCAACAATGCCAGGGGGTACCCCAAGGCTCCTCTCTATCAGCGTTACTCTAACATATACATGCAGCCCATATGCGAAATCATTCGCTTCTTCAAAATTTCCTGCCTGATCCATGCAGATGATGTTTTGCTACTTGCTCCAATCAACGTCACGCAACTCGACTTTACAGCTCTAGTGAATTGCTTCAATGCAATCACCGACTGGCTTCATTCCCAGAACCTCCGAATCAACTTAAAAAAAAACTGAGGTCTTGTTCATCACAAAGAACAAAAACTTTTCTCCCCCCACGACATTAAAAGTGAGAGACGCAGAACTCCCAAGTAAACCCACGATACGCCACCTGGGTGTTACGCTAGACTAGCATCTTGATTTGAAAGCGCACATAAACAACACCGTCAGGGCCATATACAACAAGATCAAGACACTACGACACCTAAGACCCATGCTGCCGCCAGAGGACTTCCGAACAATCTTCCAAGCGCTTGTAACACCCCATTTCGACTATGCTAACGCCATTCTGCACGGTCTCCCCAAGAGCACCCTAAACCCACTACAACTTGCGATGAATGCTGCTGCCCGCGTCCTCTGTGGAATATCCAGAAGAGACCACATAACTCCAATCCTGAAAGACCTACACTGGCTACCGATCAACTGCAGGCTCACATACAAGGTACTACTCCTGACCTTCAAATCCATCAACAAGATATCCTCCTCCTCCCTCGCTGCCCTCCTCACCCCCACCCCCAACAACAGATCAAGAAGGACATTAGCCACCAACACATTGGTAATCCCCATGGAAACAACAAAATGTGCTCAGGCAACAAGGAACAGAGCCTTCGCGTTCTATGCCCCGAAGTGCTGGAATAGCCTCCCTCCCAATATCAGAGCGATCAGGGACCTCACCCAATTCAGGAAAGCCCTTAAACATTACCTATTCCTTCACTTCTCCCAGCCTAAGGGTACATCCCCACCTCTCACATCCCAATCCACACCATCAGCATCTCCACACAACACATGCAAACCAGGATAACGCTAGACTCCAACCCAACTACCAGATATGTCAACGAGGTAGTACAAATGTAATTTATAATAAGAATGGGATGTTTAAACAAATGGAAACGTATTAAGACTGTAAACTGTAAATAACTGACAAATGTAAATGTATTACGACTGTAAACTGTAAATAACCAACAAGATCCAGACCTAACCACGCCGTTATACACCAAGGGTGCAATGGTCTAACGTGTATATAGTTACCCCAGTTACAACTCCAAGTTACCGCTCCTGTTCAATGTAAGCACAAGGCAGGTCCTTCCTATCCTGTACAAGAATTGTTAATTGTTAACCACACTGATATTAAAGAGCGCGGTATAGAAAAGCTTTTAATTAAATAAATAAATAAATAAATGACATCGAGGACTTCCATAAAATGCTAAAAACGCACTTATTCCCTGAACATTTCGGACATATCACTTAAACAATTACCTCCTTCCAGACACTAATGCATTCTCCTCATACCAGGCCACCTCTAAACCTAGTTCAATTTGCCCTTCATCCCTGCTCCTTACTGTATATAAGTTCCATGTTATAGTTAATCTATTGTTATATTTGCACTAGTTTTGATGTATACCTTCTTGTTTCAATGTAAGCCGCTTTGATTGAAGGATAAGGCAGGATAAAAAAACCCATGAAATAAATAAATAGTTACTAGGACAAAATGAGGGGGAACTGCAGGTATTCCCAGGGTGTGATTATATTTTAGTTGGATAAATCTAGTCAGCTCGAACACCTATTATAAAGTTATCAGGGCATATTTATATTCTCTGCACTTTTACTCAGATAAGAATACCCAGTTAACTTTACTGCTCACCAGGCTTCTGAATATGGACCTAATTGTGTTCTATATACTCTGTAGAAGCACAAAACTACTGTACATAAAGGAAAGGATGTGCAAATCAATAAAATAATTTGTTTAGTTGAACATCACTGGTAATGCATAATACGCTCAGAGAACAGCACATCTAACAATAAATACATTTTAGAAAGTGTATTGGATATGGATGTTGACAACTCACTGTCTGCATCAAACACATGATGGTCACTTCCCCAGTGGTCAAACCAGCCTGTCCAATACTCCATCACCATCTTTGGCTTGTTGCTCTATTGTGAAAGGAAAAAGCACATGAATAAATCTATAATACACTCTATAGCCAAGAGTTCCTCTAAAGGCAATGCTCTGTATGTGTTTTAGAGTTCCTAAAAAGGATTAACTCAACAACAAATAAAAAAAAATAAACAACCACTCAAATATCAAAAAAGTGAATATGAAAATTACTTCCTGATCAGGCACCAGTAAGGAGTATAATTCATAATCTAAAGTAATCATAAACAAAGCTGAATCATGGCAATATGATGAAGCTGGGAGAGAAATTGCATGTCTTCATAAAACTCCTTTTATCATTGTGATGATGTGCCAACCTGTTCTATGAGCAGACTTCCCAAACCTGTCCGGGCACCCCACAGCTAGTCAGATTTTCAAGATATCCACAATGAATATGCATGAGATAAATTTGCATATGCTGGGTCTCTAATGCTGGAGTGGAGGAGTGGCCTAGTGGTTGGGGCAAGGTACTTCGGGCCGGAAGGTCGGGGGTTCAAATCCCACTGGAGGACAGCAACCTTGGGCCGGAAGGACTGGGGTTTCTAGTCCCACAGGTGCTCCTTGTGGTCTTGGGCAAGCCACTTAACCCTCCACAGCCCATGTTCCCTGTAAAATAGTTCTCTGTGTGCTGTGCTTTCCTGTCTAATCAATGTGTTTATACCTCAAAAATTTCCTGTCATGATTTGACAATTTCCAATCTGTAATCAAACCGCTGCTGATCGCTGGAAGTAGCGGTATACAAATGTATACTAAATAAATAAAAATAAATAAAATAAAATATTTATTTTATTGATATTCATTGTGCAGAAACTGAAAATCCAACTGACTAGGTTTGGGAAGTCCTGGTTTATGACTACTTTGAATTAACTCAAAGCTTGGTCTCATAATATTAGGGCCCCACCGAAAAGCCTCTTCTTTCTAGTGTCTAGTTTTTAACAAAACTCTTATGGTCCTGGAAACAAAGTTATAACTTATAAAGCTCTAGAACAAAAAAATCTTCCAACTCTCCTTCAACAAAGGCCAGTTCTTTTCCTTCTACAGGAAAGCACAGTTACTTACCTGTAACAGGTGATCTCTGGGAACAGAAGGAATTAGTCTTCACATATGGGTACGTCGGTACCGACGGAGCCTGCACGGGAATGCTCCCCAGCATCCAATCAGAAAGCTTTTGGGAGCATCCCTCGCGCCTGCGCGTTGACTTCCCACCTTTCCCACTGCCTCTCCTCAGTTGAGTTTCATAGCTGAGACAGAAGGAGAGAAAGAGGAAAGGAGATAGATAGATACAACTCCTAGGGGAGGTGGGTGGGTTGTGAAGACTAATTCCTGCTGTTCCCAGAGGTCACCTGTTACAGGTAAGTAACTGTGCTATCTCCAGGAACAAGCAGGAATGAGTCTTCACATATGGGGACTCCCTAGCTGTGGGTGCCCAGGGGAGATCCCATAAAATGCGTATCCCTGGAACAGGACGGCATTTTGCAAACCTGGATCCCCAGCATCCCCTGAGGGATGGGGGGTAGGAGTTGAATAGAGAAGAGCTGTAGAAGAACAGCAAATCTAAAGACTACAGAAAAAAAGAGTCTTTAGAATGTATGTCAAGTATCATTAAAATATTTAATGAACTAGTACAATATAGAGCTTACCTACTGGATTGTAGGAAGTAGAACTGTGATGGAGAGTACTGTAGATGCAGTAGCGGAATCTTCAAGGTAACTTCACAGCAGTGAGGATGAAGTTCCAAGCCTGGAATGGGCAGGTGACCCAGGTGTCAACTGGGGTAGGAGAAGAATGGCAGGTCTTCAATGGAAAGCTTTATGGAAAAAAGCTGAAAACTCTTTTAGGTACAGAGTTATTAACATTGAGGACTAAAAGAAGACGACTGACCGATCTGGAGAATTAGCCCAGTCCGGAAGAGGGGGGTATGGAAAAAAGCCCCTATTCCCAAGGAGAACAGAAGAGTACTCAGAAATACTGAAGATGTACACTGTCTTTCCTAGCTGGTAAGAGATAGGAAGACATTGAAGTTTGAAACTTCATAGACAGGGAGATGTATAAGAAAAATAGAAGCTGTTGACGTCACAGCAGTAATTATTTGTATAACCGCTCCCACTTACTGAGCCGTATGAAAAATAGGCAAGTTGACTGTCTGGATCCCCTAAGAAGGTAAAAACTTTATAGCACAGACAGTTAGGGAGAAAGTAGGTAATACCTAGGGTCCGATGGACATCTCCCAATGGGCACATACATATATATATATATATATATAAATATATGGAAATACATACATATCTATACATATGTGTATATATGTCTAGATATGTGTGATATATATATATATAGATATAGAGGTATATATATATAGATATAGATGGGCATGGCTTATGCCCACCCAGAGTAGAAAAACATGTATGTATAGGACATATACATACATGAATATAATTCTGAGAATACATGCCTGCAAGTGAGCTACAGAAAAACATTTGCATGGGGAATGTGATGGGAAAAGATTCATCTAATAATGAGGGGGTGAAAACCACCGGAAGATATATAGAGAATCTATTTCTGCGGTGCAGGAATGTAGGTCAGTGGAAAAACCAGTATGGTTGCGTGAAAAACAGAGGATAATAGCAGTCTGGTAAGAGCACGTCAGGAGTACTTTAGGACTCTGACATGTCCAAAGGACAAGAAAACGCATAGACTAAGACACCAGGATGACCCAGTGAAGGGACTTAGGGGTATCATGTACAGTAAAAGAGTATGCGTTGTCCAAGTGGAGCAGAAAACATAATGCCAAGCTGTAAGGAAAAAAGGGGTAGATTCCTGCCAGATTGGGAACTCCTTGGACATTCACGCAGAAAAAACTTGTCTTCGGTATCAGAACAGGAGACAAGAGGGTATAAAGAACCTATATAGCCATGGATTGACTATATAAGCTTTTTCTATTATATGGAAAACCCTCAGAGACAAAGTTCAATGCTCTGTAGCAAGGGCCCATAGTAGAAAGCTTCTCTGAAGATTGCAGAGAGCATTGTGCAGGAGAAATATGAGACAAAACTGACAAGAGTCAGATGTGTTGCCACATCCTAGGTAAGGATATGGCTAGGAGATTACTGGAACTCCTGCATGCACAGCAACAGAACAAAACAGCAGAGGGGATTCTCCTGTATAAAAACAGAGAGAAAAGAGACAAAGGGAGCGGAGACATTCCTGTCCCTGTCTGATAAATTGTTCAGAGCATGCATTGAAGGATAACTAAAAGTCTACACTGGAAAGAAGAGTAGTGTTTCAGTATGGTACCAACTCAAGCAGGGGAAACCCTGGAAGAGAGGGGGTTGGAAGGTGACTTACCATATGGTAAGCCAGCTGAAGGAAAGAAATGTCCATGTGGGGACAGAAACTATCATGGGATAGTTGTAATCTCCCTTCATGGTGGTAAGAGGGGAGAATTCTGTAACCCATGGACAAAGTATCGTAACAGCTTAGCATACTGAAAAGAAAAAAACAGTGTAGAGTTTGAAGAATAAACTTCTGTTAAGAAGAAGATAACTTTAGATTGCAACATACAGGAACCTATGGTTGCTGGTTATGATTAGCCTGGTTAGAGTTTGAAGACTTCAGACTAGGATGAGATGTCCCTTGCTTGGGTACATCTGGAGGATGGGCAGGAGAAGGGTGAAACCTTCTTTTCTTAGGGAAAGAAGGCTTGGCAGGACATTTTCTACGTCCTGGGTTAAAAGAAGGCTTAGGATGATTTGCAGAACCAGGGAAGTCAGTGGAGCAATGAGCAACCTGACGTAAAGCCTCTTTATTGAAGAGATTTTCTCCAGTATAGGGAGAATTACCCAGTGTGTGTTGTGCCCATCTGCTCAAGTCTGAAGCTTGCAGCCAGACTGTACGACGTGCTCCAATGGCAATAGCAGAGGATCTGCTAACAGACTCAAAAGAGTCTAGAGAAACACGAGAAAGAAACCAAGAGATATTCCTGCTATGATTAAGAAGCAAGGAATAGTCAGTGGCCTTAGGTTCTGACAAAAAAGGGGACAAAAGAGATAATTTCTCTGTGACCTCCTGAAGTGTCAGACTCATATAAAAAATATATGAAATAATTCTTGAAGCCAGCATAGAAGTTTGGAAGGTTTGACGTCCAAAGGCATCAAGTGCTTTAGATGCACGACCTGGCGGATAAGAAGAATGCTTCTTCTTGCTTCTTACCTTCCTCATTGCTGATTCCACTACAATGGAATGATGTGGAAGTTGGTTCTTTTGAAACCCTGGAGAGGGAGGCACCTGATACAGAACATTAATGGCTGTAGAAGGCAAAGGAACCTTTAAGGGTGATTCCCACATCCTCAGAAGAAGATCCTGCAAATAATGATGTAAAGGAAGCATTATATTTTCCTTTTCTGCAGGATCTTGGTCAAGAGTAAAGCCAGGAATAGGAATGGCAAGAAAGGTTGCCATGTCAAGGAGAAATTTCTGAAAAGAAGGATCTCCAATAGGAACTATTCCTGGGTAAGCTGAGGTTGAAGGAGCAGCTTGAGCACCAGAAGACATACTGGACCGGTGCAGAAAAAGAGTCCTGCTAGATGGACAGTGATACTGACAGTTCTGATTTGAGGCAGTTAGTACCGCATCGTCAGTGCCCGGTATCAATTCCAAACTAGGCATAGAAAGGATCGATGGCACCGATGGAACTGCCGGAATCGACATTGATACCGGTACCGGAGACGATAATGTCATTGAAGCAGTAATCGGGGGCTGCTGAAGCGGTGCCGAGGTAACTAGAGAGCCTTGGTAAATATCCTCGGTACTGCGTAGTCGGAAACGAAATGGATCGGCTCCGAAACGCGTCGGTACCAAGTCATCGAGACTGGATATCGATTCTAGACTCGGCATCGAAGCGACGGAGTCCATCGATGCATGTCTAGAAGGTACCGACATTGTGGTGGTATCGGCGATGCCGATACAGGAAAGTCAATCGGAGTCGCATCGATCGGTGCCAAAGGCACCAAGGACGTCCGAAGACGATGCCCGGTGAAGAGCGGAATACTCGACACCGGCGCCGATGTCGGGGTATCGGTAATGCTCGAAGCCGATACCAACCCCGAGCATGGCGAAGATACAGGAAAGTCAATCTGGGTTATATCGATCGGCCCCGAAGGTACCGAAGATACCAGATGACGATCCGAGGTGAAGAGTGGAACACTCGACACCGATGCCGGGGTATCGGTACCGCTCGAAGTCGGTACCAACCCCGAGCATGGCTGGGATACAGGAAAGCCAATCTGGGTCGTATCGATCGGCCCCGAAGGTACCGAGGACACCAGATGACGATCCGTGGTGAAGAGTGGAACACTCGACACCGGTGCCGGGGGATCGGTACCGCTCGAAGCAGATACCACCCCCGAGCATGGCTCAGGTATGTTCTGTGAGGGGTGAGCCCCAGGAACAACCTGAAACCCCGTAAATGCTTTGGAGCCCGAAGACTCCCGCCGGGGTTTTATTGCCAATGGGGTATTGAGGGCAAAGCCGGAGCCGTCATCATGCTGGGCATGAGACTTACCCTTCAAGAATTGGCTACCACAAGAAAACAAGAAAAATAAGGATTTTGAAGAAAAAAGTTTCTGCGGTGACAGGAGGACGTCCTGTTGGCTCCACGGAAAAACGAAAACTGAGGAGAGGCAGTGGGAAAGGCGGGAAGGCAGTGCGCAGGCGCGAGGGATGCTCCCAAAAGCTTTCTGATTGGATGCTGGGAAGCATTCCCGTGCAGGCTCCATCGGTACCGACGTACCCATATGTGAAGACTCATTCCTGCTTGTTCCTGGAGATAGGATAGAAAGCAGAGGAAAATGACAATATTTATTATTTATATAGCACCAGTGTACACTGCACCATGCAAAATATGGCACATGTTTGGGTACAGGAAGGTTAAGTAGCACACTCAAAGTCACACAATCTAACCAGAATCTCTTAGGTTATTCCTATGCTGCCAGCCCCCAGGATGACACTGGAACAGACTGTACAGCCAGGTACCACCTTGATGTTCTCAACAGTAAACAGAGGCTGAAAATTGCCTTCATACCTGGATTGTGTCAAGATATGAGAAGAGGACAGGCTCCAGCTTCTGGAAGTTAACAGTAGCCAGCACTGGTGAGCAGGAAGAACAGAATGCAAATTACAAAAATACAGAAGAGCATATGTCGTTGTGCAAAGAAGACAGATAACTAGTAGGCAAATGAGAAGCACAAGTCTCGTTGTGTCCTCATTTCCTCTATATATTCTAAACATTAAAAAAATATAAATGCATAGTTAAATCACAATGAGAAATTTATGTCAAAATGTGTTTGATCTACTGCCCAGTGCTATCAGCAGTAGGGTAATGCTGAACAAGAGTGTAATATTGCTTCCCAATTATTTTCATAACATTTGGCCCTTCTACAAATTACCAAAACAACTCAAGCATTCTTCTGGACTAATCATCATTTATTTCCATTATGCTATTTTCAGGAACCCGAGAGGTTTAATAAGAAATGATTTCAAAATCCAGAAGATATATTTTCAGAATTTTAAACAAAGAGAGAGCTGGTGTCAGCTTCAAAGGGTGCTCTTTAAATTATGATAAATGTAAGTAATTCAGTAGAGAGTGGTCTAAAAGCTCAAGAAGCTCTCCTAACCTTCATTATTTTATATCTGTAAGGCTCCTTTCCTTGGCCTCTGAAAGGAGTTTTCAAAACAACGAAAGAAAAAGTTTTGAAGGGACTCGGTACTAAACTGAGAGAAGTGGTGCATTTATTTTTAAGTAATTTTGAACACAATTTATGAGGAACAGAAACATCACTTTTAGCATAAGGTCAACTTACATAAAGTATCATTTTTTTCTTGCAAAAGCCAATCCCATTCATAAACACAAAAGGAGAAGCCAATAGGGGCCCACTGGCCCAACAGAATATCATGATGCTGCTAATGGGCCATACAAGGGTTGCTATTAAGTTCTGCAGATGGAAGAGCCTTGTAGTAGCTGCAACAATTGGGTAAGGACTGCCCAGCAGCACAAGGCAACATCAGAACAAAGAGCAAACCATATATGGGGCAGAAGAGGCCAGTGGCTTTAAGAGAAAGCAGTCATCCAGTTAGAAGCAGTAACAATAACTGGCATTTCTGAGCAGCCAGCAGGAAGGGGTACTGGAAACTTGTAGGTCAACAATGGGATCTTGAGGGGAGGTGATAGGGGTAGAATGGCGTGGGGGAGACAAGCAAGGAAAAGTAGAGAAGGAAAAAGGGAAAAGAAGAGGAGGGACAAAAACAGAAAAAAAAGGGGGTGAGAATGGAAGCAGGAGAATGGAAGGAACTGGAGGAGAGGGGAGGATGGAAAAGAGAAAGGAAGGAGTAGAAGAAAAGGAAGGAAACAGGGGTTAGAGTGAGAAGATAAAGTGGGAGGAGGAGTGAATGGGGGTAAAAGCAGGGAAAAGACATGGAAAATGACAGAAAGATGGCAATTGAGAGAGGATGGTATAAACAGTGCAGCCACAGAAAGGAATAAGGATCAAATCAGACAGACAAAAACAGACATGGCACAGGAATGTCAAGATAAAGAGAAGTGTGGCAGAGCACAGAGCAAGAGGTAAAACAACAAAATACAGGAAACAAATCAGTGAAGGAAAAATACAGTATATCAGGATTTTAACCACAGAAGGCCTAGCACTGGGGTTCTAGGTATAACAAGGCACATTAAGATCATGATTTCTATGACACAGGATCTATTTTATTGCTACTGACCCAAAAAGCGTAGTTACTCACCTATAGCAGGTGTTCTCCGTGAACAGCAGGAATAAGTTCTCACATATAGGTGACGTCCCCCGACAGAGCCCAGTGCGGGAATGCTCCCCTGTTTCCACCTGAAACTTTTGGGAGCCTCCATCGCACATGCACACGTGCCTGCCACGGCGCCATCTTATCCTCAGTAGAATACTAAAACTAGTCGTCAATAATAACTCCATGGGGAGGTGGGAGGGTTGTGAGGACTTATTCCTGCTGTTCACAAAGAACACCTGCTACAGGTGAGTA
The DNA here is from genome assembly GCA_033557465.1 of Ichthyophis bannanicus. NCBI lineage: Eukaryota > Metazoa > Chordata > Amphibia > Gymnophiona > Ichthyophiidae > Ichthyophis > Ichthyophis bannanicus. Next base: position 155,697,959 of record CM066032.1, on the reverse strand, counting down.
ACTACGCTTTCTCCATGAACAAACAGGAAGAAGTCCTCACATATGGGACTCCCAAGCTACAGGCTACCGAACACGAAAACAGCCCAACCGGGGCAACAAGAACCGGAAAACAGCATGTGCATTCCTTCTTCAGGACTCAACCGATTCAATGTCCACTGCAGGCATCCACATCAGGACGATTCTTTTGGTAGTCTGCACGGACAGAAGGGCCAGTAGGAAGGAGTTGAACCTAAGTCCCAAACAGATGGCAGAGTATGGTTTTGCCGAAGTTACCGTCATGTCGGGATTCCCCATCCAGGCAGTAGTGGGCTGTAAAAGTGTGAACAGAGGACCACGTGGCAGCCCTGCAAATCTCCTCCATGGAGACTGAGGCAGATTGGCCATGGACACAGCCATGGCCTGGACATTGTGGGCCGTGACATGACCCTTGAGGCTAAGTACTGGCTGAGCACAGACAAAGGAAATGCAATCTGCAATCCAAATGGATAGTGTGCATTTGGAGACAGCCATGCCTAGCTTGCTGGGATCAAAATAGATGAACAGCTGGGTGGAATGTCAATGCACTCTCGTCTGCCCCAGACAGCATGCCAGAGCATGTTTGCAGTTCAACATGTGCAGCTGGGCCTCCGTCCTGTTAGCTTGAGGCCTGGGAAAGAAGGTGAGCAACAGCGCCGACAAGTTGAGATGAAAAGCTGAGATCATTATGGGCAAGAAGCATGGATCAGTACGCAGTACCAACCGGTTGTGATGGAACCTCGTGTACGGTAGGTAAGCCACCAAGGCCTGAAGCTCACTGACTCGGCGAGCCGAGGTGAGAGCCATAAAAAAAACGATCTTCCAGGTCAAAACTTTCAGCGGCAGGTTGACAGCATCTCAAAGAGCACTGACAGGAGTTGCCCCAACACTACATTCAGATCCCACGCTACCAGTGGGTCTTAATCGGAGGCTTCGACAGGAGCAGGCCCCACATGAAATGGGCCACCAGCAGCTTAGCCGAGATGGGCTTCCCCTACAAGCCATGGTGATAAGCACCTATCATGCTCAGGTGGACTTGCACTGAGCTGGACTTTAGGCCTGAGTCAGAGAGATGCAGGAGGTACTCCAGCAAGTTCTTCATCGAGCAGGAGAAGGGATCCAGCGCCTTATCAGTGCATCAGAGCAAGAATCTGCACCACTTAAAGGCATAGGAGCAGCGCATCAAATCCATGCGGGAGGCCAGGAGGATGTTCAACCACCACCCGCCCCCCCGGCAGGTTAAACTCTGACAGAACTACCTCCTCAGCATCCAAGCCAGGGACCTGACACTGGGATGCAGCAGGGTCCCACCCGCCTGAGAGATGAGGTCAAGGTTGCAACCCAGCCGAAGAAGCTCCCAACAAGAGAGCTGAAGCAATAGGGAGAACTATGGTGTCTGGGCCAGTGCGAGACGATGAATGTCATGGACCCCCTGTAATATCTTCTTCACCAGCGGAATTGGAGGGTATGCATAGAGCAGGCCCATGCTCCAATTGAGAAGAAAGGCATCTGAGGCAGTCCTATCCTTGGAAGCCATGCCGGAGCAAAAGCGACCCATTTGGGCATTGTGTAGCATGGCGAGGATGTCCACTGTCAGAGTGCCCCATCCCTGAAAGATGCACTCCACCACCTTCTTGTTGAGGGTCCAGGGCTGGAGGACATGGCCGATATGGACTGCCAGAGTACTGAGTTCTCCAGGCAGGTAAGTCGCCCTCAGCTCTATGCCGCAGGCAACTGTGAACTTCCAGAGGCGTACCACTTCCCAGTACAGAAGGTATGATCCCGTGCCTCCCTGCTTGTTGACAGAGAGCATTGCCACCTGATTGTCCATCTGAATCAAGACAACCTGGTTGGCCAGGTGTGTCTGGAACACCTTAAGGGCATTCGTGATCGCCTGCAGTTCTAGGAAGTTTATTTTGTGCAGGCTCTCCTACTCCGACTATAGCCCCTGTATCCGCAGACTGCCCAGGTGCATACAATTTGGACGCGTCAATGTTAAGCGTCCAGTGGGGCGGTGTCAACTGAAAGGGGAGGCTCCTGAGTAAGTGTTGTGGTTTCAGCCACCACTGTAGGGATTCCACGAGGGGTGTGATAACAGCCACCCAGTACCTGAGGAGGCCCATGGCCTGTTGCCACTGAGTGCTCAGAGTCCACTGAGCCTAGTGCATCCTGAGACAGGCTAGCGGGATCACATGTACTGTAGAGGTCATGTAATCCAGCATCCACAGCATCCCTCGTGCCACTGTATGCTGCTTCTGATGGATGGCAGAGACCACCTCCGTTAGCCACAGTAGGCGATCCATTGGGAGAAAGGCTCGGGCCTGCACGGTGTCCGGGAGGGCACCAATGAACTCGAGCTGCTGCGATGGCTGGAGATGAGACTTGGAGTAGTTTATGACAAACCCCAGTGGCTTGAGCACCTGAATCGTCAGGTGGGCCAAGTGCTGCATGCCGTCTGGTGTGGGGGCCTTTCTAAGTCAGTCGTCTAAGTAGGAAAAGATAAAGACCTCCAGGGTCTGGAGGGTAAGTGGCAACGGCCGCTAGGTACTTCGTGAAGACCCCCCTGGGAGTCGACGCCAGCCCGAAGGGAAGTACTCAGTACTGGAAGCATTGGCCACCGAGCATGAAGTGCAGATACTTTCTGTGAAGTTGATGGATCAGTATGTGTGTGTACGCATCCTTCAGATCCAAGGAGCATGACCAATTGCTCTTGAGAAAATATGGGAGCACGGTACTCAGAGAGACCATCTTGAACTTTTCTCGAACCAGAAAGCGGTTCAGATCCCTGAGGTCCAGGATGGGCCGGAACCCCCTGTCCTTTTGGGGATGAGGAGGTACCAGGAGTAGAACCCTTGTCCCCATCTTAGCTGGCGGCAATGGGTTGATGGCCAACTCAGCCAATGGGGCGGCGACCTCTGTCTAGAGGAGATCGCGGTGGTGTGGGTCTAGAGGATACTCCCCCAGGAAAAATCGAGGTGGGAGCTGTACAAATGCAGCAGATACCCATCCCACATGATCTGTAGCACCTAGGCGTCTGTGGTGATGAGAGGCCACCTGTACGCAAAGTGGATGAGTCAACTGCCCACCTGAGGTGGCACCCTGTTGGCAAGCAGGTGGTGGGCTATGCTCCTGAGGAAGGCATCAAATACTCACCCCTGGCTGCGGCTGGGGCATAGGCTGAGTCTTCTGTGCCATGGCATGCCGTTGATGGCGCAGGGCCTACGTCTTGGGCTGAGCACCCTGGGTGCTCTAGTAATATCGGTGCTTTTGCCTGTAGAGAGGCTTGTTCCCGTGGTGCTTCTTCTTGGAGGATTCAGCCATCTTACGCGAGAGGCCCCTGCTCCATCTCTATCTAGCCTTCCCTCTCCTCCATGGGCTTGCCAAAGAGGTTCTCACCCTTGCTCAGCATGTCTTCCAGCTTGTCCTGGACCTACTGCTTCAGGTCAAAGGACTGGAACCAGGCCTGCTGGTGCGCCCCAATGCCCACGGCAGCCACCCTGCCCACCGACTCAAAGGCGTCGTAGGTGATTTGCACCATGTACTTGGAAATGTCCTTCCCCTGGCCCACAAGGGTGCGGAATGCCTCCAAGTGCTCCGCCGGGATGAGGGAACTAAACACATTGAAGTCTCTCATGATATCCTTTAAGGACATCCCCATGTAGTGCTGGTAGGACAGGATGTGTTTGACCAGCATGGAGCTCTGGAAGCAAGGGCTTCCCAAAGCCATCGAGGGTCCTCTGTTCCTGGCTAGGGGGCACTGAAGAATGGGTCTTCGAACTCTTAATGTGCTGCATGGCGGACTCCACCACAAGGCAGCAGTGTGGTAATTGAGGCTTCTTGAACCTGGGGACCTTTTGCACCCAGTACATCAAGTTGAATCGGCGGCTGACGGCCAGCACCGTCATGAGGTGGGTTTGGACAAAGATCAGGCATGCTTTTTTATTGCTGTCTTTGACCAGTGGGGTCTTCCTTGGCATTTGCCCATGAAGTCCTTCTTTGTTTAGTGCGCGGCATATGGTGCATATGAAACCACTCCAGATTGCTCCAGGTCAACCTTAAGTTCTTTGGATGTTGTACGTGGTCTTTTTCCAACAGTTCACACTAACCTTTGAAGACGTCTTGGATTAATTCTTCTCTTCCCACCACATCCTGGGAGGTTCTTGACAGTTCCATGAGGAGAAAAGTTCTTAGGGGTGCATGGCTATATACCAAGGGTGATGTCACAAAGCTTCTGTGATTTTCTCTGTCTCATCAATCTGCTGGCAGGGGGGCACTACCCACTAGTCTGCACTGGTCTAGATGAATTGGAAAACTTCTTAAGAACATTGCAAACTGTAGACACAGGAATCCTAAGGTCTTTGGAGATGGACTTGTATCTTATTTTATTTATTTAGCTGTATTTATATACCGCCTTTCACCGGGTCAAAGTGGTTTACAAAATCAAGGGGGAAATACAACGAGAGACATTATAACATAAGTTAAAAAAAAAAAGTGTGGGGGGGGGGGGCACCATCACTGGGGAAGTTCAAAACGGAGTATCAATAAGGAGGGGTTGAAACAGTATAACCATAATATTTACAAAATGCCGGATTTGTTGAAGGACTGATTGACCCAGACGGAGGATGAACCTGGGGTCAGTAGGTATTTGTGTTTTAGGTGGATAGGTGAGTTTTTAGTTGTTTCCGGAAGGAGGTGAGATCCTTGTTACCACGGATGTTGGTCAGAAGGGTGTTTCACAATGATGGGGTATATAAGTTAAAAGCTTGATTGCAGGATTGCTGGTTAAATTTTGTTCCTTCTTGTATTTCTAGTAGGTCGGATGTGGGCTGCTGTGTTAATCTTTTGGAGCTTAGCCGTGTTAGCAGGGTGCTCATATGCGTGGCTTGTTGTTGGTGGAATGCTTTCTGAATCAAAAACAGTGTTTTATATTTGATCCGTGCCTTGAGAGGGAGAAAATGGAGGTCTCGTAATATTGGGGTGATGTGATCATATTTATTCCCTTTTTGTATGATCCTCGCTGTTGTGTTGAGGGCTATTCGTAGAGGGTTGAGGTTGCTGGCTGGTAGTCCTTGGTATATCGCATTGCAATAGTCTATTTGGGGGAGAATCATTGCTTGCATGACCAATCTGAAGTCCCGTGGGTCAAGGAGTGGTCTGAGTCTTTGGAGCATTCTGGCTTTGAAGAAAACGGTTTCTGCTGTTCTTGGGATCTGTTGTTTGAAGGACAATGCTTGGTCCAATATGACGCCTAGATACTTTATTTGAGTCTGGACCTTAATTTGTGTTGCTCCCAGGGTGAGGAGGGTTGGGGGGGGGGGGGGTGAAGTTTTGGTCTTTTTTAACAAACAGAGCTTCCATTTTCTTAAGGTTTATAGTGAGGCTGTTGTCCTGTAGCCAGTTGGAGACATTGTTAAAGCAGTTTGTTAGGTCCGGGTTTGTTGGATTTAAAGTTGTAATGGGTCCATAGAGCATAATGTCATCTGCGTATATATGGAACTTAATATTGTGGGTCCTTATCAACGAGCAGAGTGGTTTAAGGTAGATGTTGAAAAGCATAGCCGATAGTGTGGAGCCCTGTGGTACTCCCTGCGTTTGTCGGTAGGGGGTGGAGACAATGGTGCTGGTTCAAATTAGTTGATGTCGGTCTGTCAAGTAGGAGTTGAACCACTGAAGCCTGTTATCTTTTATGCCAATTTCTCGTAGTCAGTGTAGGAGGATGGTATCAAATGCAGCAGAGACATCCAAAAAGATCAAGGCATATCCAGTGTGCTTGTTTTGGATACCTTTGATTAGGGTATTTGTGAGTGAGATCATGAGGGTTTCTACCCCATGTTGAGGGCGGAACCCATGCTGCTGTGGGTCTAGAGTGTTGTTGGTGTCTAGGTGATCCTGCAGTTGCTGTTGAACTATCATTTTGAAGTTTGATGAAAATGGCTTTTCTGATGGTCTCAGGCAGCAATCTTGTCTTCACCATTGTGAAAATGGAACAGGGAGTGAATGTGGCCATTTTAAATATTACAGCCATCATTCATTGGTTGATTCAAGTCATATGAGTACTGACAATTGATCACAGATGTGTTTAATTTTACTGCAATGGAAATGTGGTTCTTCTGTTCAAATTGATTTGAACAGAAGAACTACAACCGACCTAATACCTGAACCAGTCTGCTCATCAGAACTTCAAGAGACTACACACTCAGCAAAGGCTTTCAAACTTTAAAATTGCCTGGTTTTTTTGATAAACTTTAAGCGTTGAATATAGGTTTTTAGGAATCTTCAGCCTGCCCATGTTCCTTACATAGCCTTTAAATCAGATATCTGAGTGTGCCCTCAGTTCATAGAAGGTCTACTGCCCTGGGACACTTCTGATATATAGCTACTTGAAATATAAATATACATTGCTATTAGACTTGCAGAGACCTGGTCTTCTACTTAGGTCGCCCACATAATTTTTCAACAAAGGTACATAAGAACATAAGATATGCCATACTGGGTCAGACCAAGGTCCATCAAGCCCAGTATCCTGTTTCCAACAGTGGCCAATCTAGGTCATACGTACCTAGCAGTTTCCCCAAAAGACACAGGTTCCGCAATGCTTGTACTGGGTCAAGCATTGATATCCTGGGTCCCTTTTTAATAATGGTTTATGGACCTTTCCTCCAGGAACTTGTCCAAACCTTTTTTAAACCCAGCTACATTAACAGCCTTTACTACATCCTCCGGTAACAAATTCCAGAGTTTGATTACACGTTGAGTGAAAAAATATTTTCTTTTATTAGTCTTAAATAGTTTACCCTGTAGCTTCATTGCATGTCCCCTAGTCTTTCTATATTCTGATAGCGTAAACAATTGATCTGTGTTTACCCGTTCCACTCCATTCATTAATTTATAGACTTCTATCATATCTCCCCTCAGCCGTCTCTTTTCCAGGTTAAAGAGCCCTAACCTTTTTAGCCTTTCTTCATAGGAGTATCCTTCCATCCCCTTTACCATTTTGGTGGCTCTTCTCTGTACCTTTTCTAATAACGCTATATCCTTTTTAAGATACGGCGACCAGAATTGCACATAAGGAGAAATTAGACCTTACCTGCTAATTGTCTTTCCTTGAGTTCTCTCCGGGCCAGTCCAGGAAAGTAGGGTAGTCAACCTCCTCTAGCAGCTGAGGGCTGAAAAGAACTGAAAACTCATTGCTGACAGGCGCACTAGCTCCCTCTGGTGTCCGAAAGAGTCCCTCAGTCTAGTAGTATCAAAGCAGCGATGTTAAACCTATACTAAACTGGAACAAAAACAACAAACACGAAATACCTAGATAGTCCTAAAAAAAAAGGATGCACTCAACAGGTACTTTCCGTTTTACATTTCAAGAAACTCCAATTTTGTTTTGTATTAATATATTTGATTTTTTTTTCTTTATTACATATCATTAGCTGTTGGACCTTGGTGAAACAATTCTCTTTCCAAAGTCAACAATGTCCCCAGCATCGGCTACCAGCTAGGCAACCCATAAGGAGTGGAACATCTTAGCACCGAGGACGGTAACCACTAGCAAACTCACAGAAAACTATGGGCGGGTCCTGGACTGGCCCGGAGAGAACTCAAGGAAAGACAATTAGCAGGTAAGGTCTAATTTCTCCTTCCTATTCGTCTCTCCGGGCCAGTCCAGGAAAGTAGAGCAGTAGCAAAGCAGTACTTATAACCGGGAGGGACCTGCGAGCCCCGCTATTACAGCCGAGGCCCCCACTGCCGCATCTGCTCTCGCCGGAACATCCAACCGATAGTGCCTAGCAAACGTATGTAAAGAGGACCACGTAGCCGCTCTACAGATATCCACCGGCGGAATCAAGGCAGACTCCGCCCACGATGTCGCCTGACCCCTAGTAGAATGCGCTCGGAGCCCCACCGGAGCCTCCAAGCCCCTAGATTGGTAAGCTGCGCGAATAGCATGCTTTACCCATCGAGCGATAGAAGCTTTGGTTGCCGCTCTCCCTTTAGCCGGTCCCCCAAACAACACGAACAACCTGTCCGACCTTCGAAACGACTGCGTCTCCTTCAGATATTTGCGCAACACACGCCCCAAATCCAGACTCTTCAGCGACCGATCCCATTTTTCCCCCTCACGCGGACGAAAAATAGGAAGAAAAACCGGTTGGTTGAGATGGAAGGCAGAGACCACCTTAGGCAGAAAAGACGGTACCGGTCTCAACACTATCCGTTCTTTCGAAAACTGAAGGTAGGGATCCCTGCACGAGAGCGCCTGCAAATCCGAAACCTGACGGGCAGAACATAAGGCAACCAAAAAGGCAGTTTTCCACGAAAGCTCCCGCAGAGAGCCCGGTTCCCGGGTTTCAAACGGCGGCCGCGTCAGAGCATCCAATACCAGATTCAAGTCCCACGGAGGAACTACTTGACGAACCGGAGGACGAATGATCTTGGCCGCCCTAAGAAATCTACGCACATCCGGGTGCGAAGAAAGAGAACAACCACGCAGCTTCCCTCTGTAACAGGCCAGCGCCGCCAGCTGCACCTTAAGAGTGTTTAGTGCCAGACCTTTGTCAAGCCCTTCCTGAAGGAAAGCTAAAACCTCCGGAAGTTGCACAGTCGAAGGCCGAAACCGCTGATCCTCGCACCATGCTTCAAAAACGCGCCACACCCTAATGTACGCTAAGGAAGTAGAGGTCTTCCGGGATTGAAGTAAAGTGGCTATTACCGATCGCGAATATCCCTTACGAAGCAAGCGTGCCCGCTCAAGAGCCAGGCTGTAAGCAAGAATCGATCCACCTGTGGCATTAACAGGGGACCTTGAGACAACAGATTCACCCGAGCGGGCAACCTCCACGGCGGAGCCACCAGCAACCGCATCAAATCGGCATACCACGGGCGACGAGGCCAATCTGAGGTAATGAGGATCACCTTCCCCTCGTAAGCTGCTATTTTCTGTATTGTCCGACCTATGAGCGGCCATGGAGGGAAGACATAAAGGAGCTGCCCCGACGGCCAGGACTGAACTAGACCGTCGAGACCCTCTGACATGTGCTCCCTGCGTCTGCTGTAAAACCGAGCCGCCTTGGCATTCGCTTGTGTGGCCATGAGATCGAGAATGGGCTGACCCCACCTCAGAGTGATTGCGTGAAAAACTGCCCAATTGAGTTCCCACTCTCCGGGATCGATGGCAGTCCGACTGAGATAATCCGCCTGGACATTGTCCTTTCCTGCCACATGAGCAGCTGAAATCGCTACCAGGTGCTGCTCCACCCAGAGAAATAGCTGTTGACTCTCCTCTAGGAGCGCAGCACTGCCCGTGCCACCTTGCTTGTTGATGTACGAAACGGTCACCAAGTTGTCGGAAAAAACTCGAACTGCCTGCCTGTCGAGCAGATCAACAAACTCCACGAGCGCCAAGCGAACCGCTCTCATCTCCAACCGATTGATCGATCAACAACTCTCCTCCCCCGTCCAGACGCCCTGCGCCAACCGCGTTAAGCAATGTGCTCCCCAGCCGGAAAGGCTTGCATCTGTGGTGAGCAACACCCATTCTGGAACAGCTAACGGCATGCCCGCTTGCAGATGCGCAGGGACCAACCACCACTGCAGACTGATCTTCACTTCCTCCGAACACGGCAGACGCCGGGAGAGAGGATGATCCTGCAGAGACCACCGCGTCAGTAATGCCTGTTGAAGAGGCCGCATATGCGCTCTGGCCCACGGAACGAGGTCTAAGGCCGCCGCCATTGACCCCAATACCTGTAAATATCTCCAAGCCGTGGGTGCCTGATGGCGCAGAAAGGCCGTAACCTGCGAGAAAATCTTTCGAACTCTTTCCGGAGGAAGAAAAACCGAGCCTTTGTCGGTATCGAATAACGCTCCCAGATAGGTCAACTGCTGACCTGGGTGCAACTGACTTTTCACCCGATTGATGACCCAACCGAGCTGCCCGAGAAAGTCCACCACACGGGCCGTGGCTACGAGAGATTCCGCCCGTGACGGAGCTCTGATCAACCAATCGTCGAGATACGGATGGACCTGAATCCCTTCCTTCCGAAGCGCCGCTGCCGCCACCACCATCACCTTGGTGAAGGTACGAGGGGCGGTAGCGAGACCAAACGGCAGGGCCCTGAACTGAAAATGACCCATGGGAACCGCAAAACGAAGAAACTTCTGGTGTTCTGGCCGGATTGGAATATGCAAATACGCTTCCGTTAAATCTATGGAAGTAAGAAACTCCCCCGGTTTTACCGACCGGATTACCGAACGTAAGGTTTCCATTCTGAAATGAGGCACTCTCAAACAACGATTCACCATCTTGAGATCCAGAATAGGCCGAAAAGAACCTTCCTTTTTGGGAACCACAAAATAAATCGAGTATCGACCGAACCCGCACTGGTTTGCGGGCACCGGCACTACAGCTTGAAGACGCAATAAACGCCCTAAAGTGTCGTTGATTGCCTTCCGCTTTGCCAGAGGACCGCACGGAGAAGCTACAAAAGCCTCCCCCAGTGGATGCGCAAATTCTAGAGCATAGCCGTCCCTGATAATCTCGAGCACCCACTGGTCCGTAGTGATGGCGGCCCAGGCGGAGAGAAACTCCTGCAATCGACCACCCACAGGAATCTCCGCCTGGACCAGCGTCCCTTCATTGAGGCTTCTTAGTGGACGCGTGCTGGGCGGAGAAATAACCCCTATTGAAACCTCGGGCTCCACGAAAGGATTGGCCCCTAGCTACAAAACGTCCACGTTGATAAGGTGCAAACCGGGACCCCTGGAATCTGCGAAAATCGCGGCCTTGACCCCTCTGCAAGGAAGGCATCTTAGCCGCTCTTGGCCGGTCCTCTGGAAGACGGCCCCCTTTGGAATCGCCTAAATCTTTCACAATCTTTTCCAACGCCTCCCCAAAGAGCAGCTTGCCCTTGTAGGGAAGCTTACTGAGACGGGCCTTAGATAAAGCATCTGCCACCCAGTTACGTAACCAGAGAAAATGTCGAGCTGCTATGACGGACGCCATGGATTTCGCTGAGATCCTTACCAAATCATAAAAAGCATCTGCCAGATAAGCCGCAGCCGACTCCAGCTTAGCGCCCTCCGGCGACGAATCCTCTTCCTGATCAGGAGCACGGTCACCCTGAAGCCAGCGTATTGACGCCCTGGAAACATATGCCCCACAGACTGAAGCTTGTAAGGCTAAGGCACTGGAATCAAATGCCTGTTTCAAGAGAGCCTCTAAGCGACGGTCCTGAAAATCCTTCAGAGCCGTACCACCTTCTACCGGAATGGTAGTCTTTTTAGTAACCGCCACAACTAGGGCATCCACCTTAGGCATACGCAACAACTCCTTTTCCTCTAGGGGAATGGGATACAGACGCGCCATAGCGCGACTGCCTCTCAAAGAGGCCTCAGGACACTCCCATTCCGAGTCAATCATTTGCCTAATAACTCTGTGAAGAGGAAAACAACGCTGTTCAGATTTAAACCCTTGTAGCAGGGGATCCTCCAACGGCTCTTGCTGAACCGTAGGAAGTGCAAGATTCAAAGCCGCAAGCGACTGAGTAATTAAAGCTCCTAACTCTTCTTTTCTGAAGACTCTGAAAGTATTAGGATCCTCTCCAGGTCCTAGCTCACCTTCCTCCAACTCCCCGGGCCAAAAATCAAACCCTGTCTCTGACAGAATCTCACCATCCTCAGGAAGCTGGGACCCAGAACCCAGAGGCTCCAAACCCCCTGAGGCTGGTTCCCCCCCGAGGCACATGTAGGAGACCCCTTCTCCCGGGTCTGCCTCTGAGGTCTCCAGATTTGTTCTCCCTGCCTTGCAGGTTGCAGCAGGAGACAAAACAGACTGTGATCTCTTCATCAAATAAGCGTTATGAAGAGCCACAATAAACTCCGCGGAGAAAAAAAGACTCCAAAGAACCTGTCTCCTTAGCCACAGGTAACTGCTCTGCTCCCTCAGCCGAAGGAGCTTTATGAGATTTTGCTCTCTTTTTTCCGTCTTGACTGGCAGCGCGGGAGAAACCGGCGGCTGAGGTAAAATGGCTGCCGTTCCCGCTCTTTCAGAACCGCTCGGGGCCTTAACCAACTCCTCATCCTTAGCTTCCTTGCGCTTCTGAGGCTCCATGACCCCCGCAAATGAAAAAGCGTAGTTACTCACCTGTAACAGGTGTTCTCCAGGAGCAGCAGGAATCAGTCCTCACATATGGGTGACGTCGGCGCCGACGGAGCCCTCGCGGAGCAATTTTCCCCAGCTTTCACAGAAAGCCTTTGGGAATTGCAGCGCGCATGCGCGGTCGCCTTCCCGCCCAAGGGTGCCATCTTAGCCAGTCTGATGACATAGCTAAAAGACAGCATAAAAATTTGCAAAAAAACTTAAGCAGATGATTGCAACTCCACGGGGAGGAGGGAGGGTTGTGAGGACTGATTCCTGCTGCTCCTGGAGAACACCTGTTACAGGTGAGTAACTACGCTTTCTCCAGGACCAAGCAGGAAGTCAGTCCTCACATATGGGACTCCCAAGCTTAAGGCTACCGGAGCCCCTAAGCACAAAAATGAGCTCCCTCTAGCTCAGCAGTACAGAAGGAAGGAATCTTCGCTGAATTATTACCCACCGGTAGCCCCCATCCGGGATGGAGGGTAGGAGTTGCTCAAACCTCGAAGAGATTTCGGAGGACTGCCTGTCCGAAAGCACTGTCCCTGCGGGACTCCCTCTCGAGACAGTAATGGACCGCAAAAGTCTGGCTCGAAGACCAAGTAGCGGCCCGGCAGATGTCTGCCAGCGGAACAGAGCGGAGGTAAGCCACTGACGTAGCCTTCGCCCGAACACAATGAGCCGTGACTCGACTTTCTAAGGAGAGTCCGGCTGCCCCATAAGCCCAAGCGATACAGTCAGCAACCCAGATGGACAGGGTACGCTTGGAGACCGGGAGCCCCAATTTATTGGGGTCAAAAGACACAAAAAGCTGAGCAGCTTTACGGTGCTCCCGCGTACGGTCAAGGTAGAAGTTCAATGCCCTTCTACAGTCCAGGGTATGCAGGACTCGTTCAGCTCGGCTGGAGTGAGGCCTGGGAAAGAAGGTTGGAAGTACCACCTCCTGATTGATGTGAAAAGGGGAGACAACTTTTGGAAGAAATTTTGGGTGAGTCCGTAGGACTACCCTATTTTTGTAGAACCGAGTGAATGGAGGATCAGACACGAGGGCCTGCAATTCACTTACGCGTCTAGCGGAAGTGAGGGCTATCAGGAATAAGGTTTTCCACGAAAGAAAACGCAGAGAACAGGTAGCCATCGGTTCAAAAGGCGGACAGGTGATCCGCTGTAAAACCACATTCAGATCCCAGTCAGGTGCTGGTGGGCGCAGAGGTGGTTTTAGTAGAAGGAGACCTCGGAGAAACCGTGCTACAAGAGGGTCGCTGGAAAGAGGTCTGCCGTCCACCGGCACATGGTGAGCTGAAAGAGCACTGAGGTGGACTTTGACGGAGTTGGACTTAAGTCCCAGATTGGAGAGGTAGAGCAGGTACTGCAAGATCACCGATACCGAGCAGGAGAAGGGATCCTGAGACTGCTGTACACACCAAACGGAAAAGCGACGCCATTTAAGGGCGTAGCATTTGCGGGTAGAAGGTCGCCGAGAAGCTAGGACGACCTCTTCCATCTCTGCCGGCAGGAGAAGGGGAGCAAGGACTACCCTTTCAGCCGCCAGGCCATTAGATTGAGCGATCTGAGGTTGGGGTGTAGCAGAGACCCCTGATCCTGTGTTAGGAGATCCGGTTGAAACCCCAGAGGGAACGGATCCTCTACCGCTAATTGCAACAGCAGTGGAAACCAAGGCTGTCTGGGCCAGCGAGGAGCCACCAGGATCATGGACGCTTTGTCCCGGAGAACCTTGAACAGAGTTCGGGAGACTAGCGGGATGGGAGGAAAAGCATAGAGAAGGTTTTCCGACCATGAGAGCAGAAATGCATCTGCCGCTACCCGAAGGGGATGTGGCTGACGCGAGCAGAAGCGAGGAAGTTGCCGGTTGAGAGGACTGGCAAAGAGATCCATCGTGGGGAGGCCCCACTTCAGAAAGAGTTTCTGGACTACCAAGGGATCCAGACGCCACTCGTGCGGCTGGAGTATCCTGCTGAGTTTGTCCGCCAGGCAATTCTCCTGGCCTGGGAGATAAACTGCTTTGAGAAGAATGCCGTGACTGACGGCCCAAGAGCAGAGCTTTTGAGCTTCTCGGCAGAGAAGGAAGGAGCCCGTGCCGCCCTGCTTGTTCACGTAGAACATGGCAACTTGATTGTCCGTCTGGACAAGGACGGACTGGTGAGAAGTCAGGTGGGAGAAAGCCTTGAGCGCCAGACGAATAGCTCTGAGCTCCAGGAAGTTGATCTGTTGAGCAGATTCCCACGCGGTCCAGAGACCTTGAGTACATGCCCCCTGGCAATGAGCTCCCCAGCCCAGGAGGGAAGCATCGGTCGTCAGCACTTGAGTCGGCTGAGGCGACTGAAAAGGCATTCCGAGCACCAGGTTCGGCCGATGAAGCCACCACTGTAGGGAAGAGGCCAGCGGTCTGGAGAGGCGCACTAAGTCGGCTAGCCCGCCGGTGGCTTGTTGCCACTGCTTGCGAAGGCACCATTGAGCCGGCCGCATATTCAGGCGAGCATTGGGGGTCACGTGGACGGTGGAAGCCATATGGCCGAGTAGTCTCAGGAAGCGCCTGGCGGAGACCAGGGATTGGCTGCGAAAACGGCTGGCTAGGTCCATGAGCCGTTGAGCCCTGTCGAGAGGCAGGAAAGCTCGAGCCTGAGGAGTGTGCAGTTTTGCGCCGATGAACTCGAGATCCTGTGAGGGGAGCAAAGTGGACTTTGCGAAGTTTATGACAAAGCCCAAGTACTGCAGAAGAGTCACCGTGCGGTGTGTGGCATTGGTGACTGCCGGAGGGGACGACGCTCTGATGAGCCAGTCGTCGAGGTACGGAAAGACATAGAGGCCGTGAAGCCTGAGATAGGCCGCCACCACCGCGAGACATTTTGTGAAGACTCGCGGTGTGGAGGACAGGCCAAAGGGCAGTACTCTGTACTGGTAGTGATTTCCGGCCACCACAAACCTTAGGTATTGGCGGTGGCTTGGGTGGATGAGGATGTGCGTGTAGGCATCCTTTAGATCCAAGGAGCATAGCCAATCTCCCTGCTGGAGGCAGGGCAGAAGGATTCCAAGGGTAAGCATCTTGAACTTTTCCCGCACAAGGAACTTGTTGAGGTTGCACAAGTCCAGGATGGGTCTTAGGCCTCCTGTCCTTTTTGGTATTAGGAAATACCTGGAATAAAAGCCTTGACCTCTCAGGTGGTGGGGCACCGGTTCCACAGCCTGGTCCTGAAGAAGACTTGCTAACTCCTGAAGGAGTAAGTCCCTGTGCAGAGGGAGTCGCGGAGGTTCTCCCGGAAAATAAGAGGGAGGGACCTGATGGAAGTGGAGAAGATATCCTTCTCGCACGACTTGAAGCACCCAGGCATCTGAAGTGATGTTGGACCACCTGTGGGCGAAGTGAACCAGCCGGCCTCCGGTGCTGGGAGGGACCAGCTGAGGGGGAGAGGCTATGCTGAGGAAGTCAAAAACCCCCACCCTGCTGAGCAGGGGCTGGTGGTGCAGGCTTGGGGGCTTGCTGCCTACGGGACCCGTTACCCCGTCCCTTGGACTGCTGACCCTTTTGGGGAGCTGGAGGGGCCTGATATTGGGGGTAGTGTTTATAGGCAGCCGCCTTTCTCGGGTAAAAGGACTTTTTTCCCGAGCCCTTCTTTTTCTGGGAAGGGGCGGAGGTCTTCCTAGAAAGCCTGGTCCTGGTGAGAGTCTCCGTCTCGATTTGTGCAGCCTTTTCAGCCATGGGCTTGCCAAAGAGGTTCTCACCTCTGCAGGGGACATCGACCAACTTGTCCTGCACCCAAGGCTCAAGGTCAGACGACTGAAGCCAAGCCTGTCGGCGGGCACCGATGCCGGCTGCGGCCACACGAGCCGATGCTTCAAAGCCATCATAGGCTGCTCGGGACATGAATTTGGAGCATTCCCGAATACCAGATGTTAAGGCTAGGAACCTCCGCAAAGGGTCCTCGGACAGTCCAGCAGAGAATCCGGCTAGCTCTTTAGCCAGGTCTCGGAGATACATGCCCATGTATAGCTGGTAGGTCTGGACACGACAAGCCAGCATAGAGCCCTGGAAACACTTCTTACCAAGGCCATCCAGGTTACGGGCCTCCCTGCCAGGGGGCACCGAGGAGTGCATTTTCTGGCTCTTAAGCCTATGCATGGCCGATTCCACTACCATGGAATGGTGTGGTAGCTGTGCTTTTTGGAAGCAAGGACTCTTGCGGACTCGATAGATGGAATCGACCCGCTTGCTCAATACCGGCGACGAGGCCGGACTCTCCCACATGCGGAAGAGTAGTCGTTCCAGCATGGGAGGCACCGGTACAGTAAAGTGCTCCCGGGCGGGAGAGTCGTACTGAAGGGCGTCGAGCTCTTCGGCTCGAGGCTCCTCCTCGGGAACCGCCGGGAAGGCCAAAGCCTTGGCCATATCTCTGACGAAGTCCGAGAACCGGGCATCCTCCGGAGGGGACTGTTTCCGAGGTTCGGACTCAGGTGAGTCCGAGGGGACACACCGAGTCCGAAAGGAATCAGGTGACTCCTCCTCTTCAGACTCCCAGACCGACTCCGAGGAGGAATCAGTGGGGTCGGCTCGGGCAGGCGGAGGCGTCGGCGGCGACGACCTCGGTCCCGAACGGGAGGCCGAGGGTGACCTCGACCGAGGATCGACTCGAGTTCGCATGGACTCGAGGATCGGCTCGGTCTCCGGGGTCGACTTAGACGTCGACGTCCCGGCGGTCGGGGCAGCGGCGCCAGCGAGGCTAGCGATCAGTGCCCGCTGCTGGTCCATGAAGGCAGATAGTCTACTCTCCAAGGCCGTCAACCTGAGTCCGACCTCAGGTGACCCAGCAGCCCCCGACTCGGGCCCCGACGGCGTCGGACCTCTCGGAGGCGAGTCCAGAAGGACCACAGGACTTACCCGAGCAGGCAACTCCGACTCCAGGCGAGGTCGCTTCGGGAGGTGCTCCTTCTCCAAAGACCCGGGACGGCTGTCGGGGCTATGCGACCTGGCCCTCACGGAGCCAGGAGCGTCCACCGACGCCGCCCTGGCGGGTTTTGTCTTCCGTCGATGGTCTCCGGAGGGAGAACCCCTGTCGGAGGAGCTTCGGCGATGTTCAGAACTGGAGCCTCTGGATGCCGAGGCCTCTGACGAGGTCCGGGTACGGCTGGGGTCAGCGGAGATTCTATCCCGCTGATGCCGCCGACTCCTCAACGCTTTGGAGGACATTTTGCCACAGGCTCCACAGATCATTTCTTCATGATCCGGGCCCAGGCAGCGGAGGCAATTATCGTGTGTGTCAGTGAGTGACATATTTCTGTCACACTGACCACACCACTTGAAACCACTGGCAGCCATCGGGGGAAAAAGGGCCCCTGCAAGGTCAAAGGACCGGGCTGCCAGTGAAAAACCGAAAACGAAACTGACCAAAAATCAGAAAAACCGAAAAATAAGGGAAGGACTCGCAACGGCGTCGCGAGTCCGGGCAGGAAAACGACCGGCGTCGAACCGAATTGAAAAACGAGTAAAACTCACGAAAATCAACTTTTTTAGCGGGGACACGACGGGTACGTCTGTAGGGCTCCGTGGAAAAAAGAAGACTGGCTAAGATGGCACCCTTGGGCGGGAAGGCGACCGCGCATGCGCGCTGCAATTCCCAAAGGCTTTCTGTGAAAGCTGGGGAAAATTGCTCCGCGAGGGCTCCGTCGGCGCCGACGTCACCCATATGTGAGGACTGACTTCCTGCTTGGTCCTGGAGAAAGAAATAAACCGACGAAGAAATAATAATAATAATAACAATACCAACCCGACGCGACGTTGCGGAGCCGGCTTCAAATTCACGGCGCCTCAACGTGTCCCGGGAAACAACCCGACAACTAGCAAACTATCCCCGCAACGTTTTAAGACCTAAGTCTGCAATCCTAAGCGTCCCGTTAAGTTGTAGCACCTACCTTAAAAATAAATTGGGTATCACTCGTTTAGCAAACCGCATCCCCGCTGCTAGCGGGTAGCCGGAATTGCCGCCATTTGAAATAGAGAAATGTTCCCTGGGACTCCCAGCGAAATTCTCCGAGGTAATTTCAGCGAATTAAAATATCTCCCTCAAGCAGGCTCTGCTTATAAAAAAAGAAACACACCGACTTGGTGGTTATGGAGACAGAAATGAAGGTATTGCACCCACAGTAACACAGGATCAAAACGGAAAGCAGCTGCCTTGAATAACTCTGCTAGAGTTTTTGAAGCAGCATCCAAACCATCTGAAAACTCTCCCCCAGATGAGAAAGAAAACAATTTCCCATAATAAAACTCTGAATCTAGCAGTCTCCCCGGAGCCTGTCAGCTATGCAACCAGCTCAGCTGCTGAGGACTGAAAGACTGAGGGACTCTTTCGGACACCAGAGGGAGCTAGTGCGCCTGTCAGCAATGAGTTTTCAGTTCTTTTCAGCCCTCAGCTGCTAGAGGTTGACTACCCTACTTTCCTGGACTGGCCCGGAGAGACGAATAGGAATATTCACGGTGCGGTCTCACCATGGAACGATATAGAGGCATTATAATATCATTTGTTTTATTTTCCATTCCTTTCCTTATGATACCTAGCATTCTATTTGCTCTCTTGGCTACTGCTGCACACTGGGCCGAGGGTTTTAACATGCTATCCACAATGATGCCTAAATCTTTTTCTTGGGTGGTGGTTCCCAATGTGGAACCTTGCATCGTGTAACCATAGTTTGGGTTGTTCTTCCCTAGGTGCATAACTTTGCAGTTGTTGACATTAAATTTCATCTGCCATTTTGATGCCCAGTCTTCCAGTTTATCAAGATCCTCTTGCAATTTATTTATTTATTTTATTTATTTAGACAGTTTTTGTATAACGCCTTATCCTTCAATCAAAGTGGTCACAACACAATTGGGGGATACATTTAACACACGGGGATATGAGACACATACACTAATACTTACAGGGAACATGGGCTATGGAGGGTTAAGTGGCTTGCCCAAGACCACAAGGAGCATCTGTGGGACTAGAAACCCCAGTCCTTCCGGCCCAAGGTTGCTGTCCTCTAGTGGGATTTGAACCCCCGACCTTCCGGCCTGAAGTACCTTGCCCCAACCACTAGGCTACTCCTCCCTCAATTTTCCACAATCCTCTTGGGTTTTTACAACTTTAAATAGTTTGTGTCATCTGCAAATTTGATAACCTCACTTGTTATTCCACTTTCCAGGTCATTTATGAATATGTCAAAAAGCAGCGGACCCAGCACAGATCCATGGGGTACACCACTATTCACCTTTCTCCATTGGGAAAATTGGCCATTTAGCCCAACCCTCTGCTTTCTATCTTTTAACCAGTTCTTGATCCACAGTAGTACACTACCTCCTATCCCATGACTCTTTAGTTTTGCCAAAAGTCTCTGATGAGAGACCTTGTCAAAGGCTTTCTGAAAGTCCAGATACACTATATCAACAGACTCACCTTTGTCCACCTGTTTATTCACACTTTCAAAAAAACGTAACAGATTAGTAAGACAAGATCTTCCTTGTATTCCTTTTAAGATTACAAGGACCTTTGCATAATAGGCTGATACATAGAAGAAAGATTTCAGTTTGAACATTTCAGTTGTCATTGTCTGTTACAAGTCTGCTTCACAGGGTGGGGTAATTAAATCAACTCTGCAACTGACCTAATACCTGAATCAGTCTGCTCATCAGAACTTCAAGAGACTACACACTCAGCTAAGGCTTTCAAACTTTACAATTGCCTGTTTTTTGATAAACCTTTAAGTGCTGAATATGGGTTTTTAGGACTCTTCAGCCTGCCTACATTCCTTGCATAGCCTTTAAATCTGATATCTGAGTGTGCCCTCAGTTCATAGAAGGTCTACTGGTCTGGAACACTTAACTTCCCATCCACCCCACTCCTCACCCCACCAAACCCAGGGTTGCATTGCCTATATAGTCATCATATACATTAATATCTGTCCTTTAATTAGGTGTTACACGCACTTTTTCTCCTTTTCTCCTCCTAGGATAGCTGAATCAGAATGTCGTGTATTCAATGCAATAACTGTGGTGCTTTCATTCTGAGAAGAATCATTTGGAACCTAAGAGCTTGCCCTATATGCCTCAAGTTAGCTGCTATACATAAAGAATTGACTCTACTAAGGGAAGAATTAGCTGCAATTAAACACACCTCCTCTAGGGTACAAACTGAACAAAATCCACCACTGCTCGAAATGTAGCAGGAGATCTATTATCTATTCGAAGTCTGTCCCTCCAACCCCCAGATGAAAACACAGAGACAGACCGGTATGCAAACAGATGCTGTTTATTGTGCGCACAGTCTCAGGCAGAGCCGGCACCCTGAACAAAACGATCTGAGAGCCGAAGTGGCGTCACACACTGTCTTATATACAGTAAGTTTTCAAACCCATACTAGCTTCTCATTTGTCTCAGGTATCCCCTCTCCATCAATCAGTAGCCCCTGGGGGGGGGTTGTGGGCTATCATATAGCATGCCTAAATGACCTGTCTAAACTGGTATGCTCCGGTCTGCTGGACTCTGGGCGAAAGGGTATGTGTTTAAGTTTTGTTTCACTGTAACTCAGGCTGAAAGGGGAGGGGTTACCCTCACAGCTACCTTCCTGGCTGCCTCACTCCCCCCTTTTTTTAGTTGGACCTCAACCGTTAGGGCGGTAGAGGGCAGCAGTACTAGAGGCAGGCCGCAAGGGGGTATTATTGGGTCAGGGCCATGACCGAGGTAGCCGTCTTGCGTTCCACCAGGGCGTTGAGGGTGGAGGTGATAAAACAGTGGAGGATCGGGATACTGCATGGTAAGAGGGCGCATAGCAGGAAAAGAAGGAGAACTCCTATAACTAAGGTTTTAAGGCCTCCCAACTAACTAAACAACTTCACGAACCATCCCGTTCCCAGTCCCATGGATGAGTCTGAGATATGTTTCGCTAGTTCACGCAGGTCTTGGATAGAGCGTTCAATAGATACACTTTCGTCAGTGAGGTTAAAACAGCACATACCCTCGAACTCTTCACAGCCATGGTTAAGGCGTAAGAGCAAGAAATCAATGGTCATCCTATTCTGCAGTACCGCCGTGCGTAGGCCAGACATTTCACGATTCATGGTGGCCAGTATTGTTGAGGTCAGATTGAGGGATTTGGCTAGCGAACAAGCCAGTTGGCTTATCTCCATAGAGTTGTGTAGGACTAATCCAGGTGTTCCAACGATCGATAACGACAGCCCAAGGGCCATCCCATCGCTGTATGGCTCTACGTTTGAGTTACAGGTTGAGGACATAGGGATAGAGCAGAGTAGTCTGTGGCGCGCTTTAGCTGTATTGGGCGTAGCGGTTACTTCATTCACTTTGCAGTTATTTGTCACTTCTGTGCGGATGTTCGAGTCCGCGGGCGCTATCTAACCCTTTTTTTCAATGAGACACATTGATCCAGATAGGGACTCCTTCACAAATTTCAGCGGTGTGTAGTTCTGAGTTCTTGGGATGGTCTGTTCCATCTGGACTCTGGCCAATGCCTTCTGCTGGACCCTCTGGATTGCAATTGGTGACATGGCTCCAGGCCTCATTCAGAAAAGCAGCAGCAATGTTAAGTGAAAAGACTAAATATTCTAGATTAGATAGTTACTGGTAGACCATTGAAAGTTTATAAAGTAATATTTATAGGATATGATCTTAGTAAATATGGATGAAATTAAGTTTGTCGCATTGCATTGTCAATTTTGTCTCGCAGTTTGATTAACTCCTTGTCTCTCTATCACTGGAGATTAATTTGCTGATAGGAAATATTCCATTATGCCCTTGACTGATCTTTAAATGTTTACAGATCAGACAAGTTGCACACACGTGTTCTGCAATTTTGGCAAGTTTTAGAATTATACCAATTTTGTGAGAATTTGTCATCAAATCATCCCCCTTTGCCCATGCATGCCTGGCCAGGACATACAGAGGCAAAAAGGAGGCAAAAAAGCATCTGGAAGTACCACATGGCCAGTGTAGGTTTTCCAAAGCTCATCAGGGTGCAAGGTGCACCTAGCCTGTCTCCAGGTGTCTATTTCTAATTGTTGAGTATATGTTGGGGCTTAGATGACTTCCTAAATTGAAGATTCTGGAGACGGCATAGTTGAATAAAGTGCTCATCATTTCTTTTTCGTTTACATATTCATTAGCCAGATACATCACTTCACATCATTAAATTACCTTCATCAGTTTACTGTCCATCAGAGTCCCTCCTCTTAATATCCCACTTCATCCCTCACAACACTCCTTCATCACCTGCATCATTCCACCAACTACATACATAGGTCCTTTTCATGTTTTTATACCATACTAATGTATCCTTATTTGGCAAGGCTGCTAAGACAATTGTTAAAAACTTAGTATTGGTGTAAACGAATGGTAGGCAGAAAATATAAATTTAGATTCTTCTCAATAAGCATAACAGTGTGAGTAAACAGTGTCCCTTTCCCACTAACTTAATTGGTGTAGTTCTAAATGGACGTATGTGCTCATTCTAAATGGCAACTGTCTAAACAATCTAGGTAAAGTCCTTACAATATAAAACTATTATTTTGCAACATTTTATAACATCAATCCCAAAAGAAAGAAGTATGGCTTCTAACAGGACGGACACATATCTCAGGTGTGACTAGAATCTATCGTATACACTGTTCCCAGTGAGAGTGCTGTAGGAAACTTAAGAATACTTGGACTGATCCTGAAATTGCAGTATCCACAAGGATTTGTGTAAGCTACTCATTAATTATGGTGTCAAAAGAGATCCTTTTGAGGTGAGAGACCTAAGAGGGTACAAGGCGGGACTTCCGGTGACGTCGGATACCCGATGGCCGCCTGAACGCTCAGCTCCGTCCCGAGTGAGGAATTAATGCCCTAATTGGCTGTTGGAAAACCCCGCTGAGCACCCCGAAACCTCGAATCCGGTGGAGATCGCCCCGAGGACTGAATGGCGGCAAAAAAGCTGAGTGCGGACTTAAAGGCTTACTCCTTTAAACCCTCGACGGGGCCGCGGACTCCTGCAGCCAAGATGGCCGCAGGTCGTGGTGAGCCCGCCGGAGCGGGAGAAGCCGGAGATGGCGGAGGGGGGCTGAGTGAAGTTCAGGCCCTTCGTGCAGATCTACAGGGGTGGTTTGAGTCTTCGCGGCAGGACTTTGAGAGTCTCAAATCTGAGGTGCACGCATGGCTCCAGGAAGTAAAAGGAGATTTGGTTGGGCTGGGTAGCCGGCTGGAAGACATGGAGACACAGTTTGAGGAGCACGTGGGCCAATGTGCCGTGGCGGAGCAGCGCATAGACTCGCTGGGCTTACTCCAAGAGGAGGTTTGGCAAAAGATTGAGGACCTAGAGAACAGGTCCCGCCGAGCTAATCTGCGGATTCGGGGCCTGCCGGAGCACGAAGGCTCTGTGAATTATTTGCTCCTGGCAGAGGAGTTTTGCGGGGCTGTGCTGCGGAAAGCTGAAGTGGCCACTGATTCAGTATGCCTGCGGGTTGATAGAGCGCACCGGGCGTTGGGTCCCCGCCGGGATAATAAGCCCCGGGACGTTCTGCTGTGCTTACATGAGTATCGCACCAAGGAATTGGTTCTGGCTGCTGCGCGGAAGCTGGGGCGCATAAGGTGGCAGGAGGCTGAGGTGGAAGTATTTGCCGATATTTCCAGCATCACCATGCGGAAACGCCGCGAGTACCAGCTGGTGACAAAGAAATTGCGGGACGAGAATGTCCGCTACCGGTGGCTCTTCCCGGTGGGGCTCCAGTATTCACTTAATGGCAAGTCCTTTACAGTGCACTCTGTGGAGGCGGCGATCCAAAGCATGCAGCAGATGGGATGGTCGGACGTCCCAGCGCTCCCTCCGAGCACGGATGGCGGCCCTGGGAGGAGTGGGGCACCGCGGTCTAATCATCTTCAGTGGAGCCGAGCAGCTGGGGGCGACCGGCGTTTGCGGAGGCACCGACCCTCTAAAGATCAGTCTACTGTGGACACTTGAACTGTTTGTTGGGGGGGTCTGTGGGAGGCCTTTTGGTTTGCCTGGGCTTTCATGTGTTTCTCTACTGGAATGTGGGTAGGGTACTCGCGGTCGGGTGGGGGATGCTTCTTGCGGGGTGGTTGTGTGTTTTTTGTATGCTTGAATGGGGTTACTGTATAATGCTGTTTGACGGGGGGCTTTCTGGTCTGCGGTCCTTTTGCCGCAGGTCGCCTTGTTGGGTCTGATGGTGGAGGGGGGAGGGGGGGGAGAGGGGGGGAGATGGGGGGTGGTGGGGGGAGAGGGGAGGGGGGGTATTGTTTGCATTCGAAGACCTTTATTTGGGGGACAAGTGCTTTAGGCCATGGCGTTCTTTAAATTAGTGACGCTTAATGCTAAGGGGCTCAACTCCTTTAGGAAGCGCCAACTCTTTTTTAAGGAATGTGATCGGTTGGGGGGTGATATTGTTTTTGTTCAAGAAACCCACCTTCGGGTGAAAGATGAGAGGCGTATGAGGCATAGGCACTTCCCACAGCAGTATTTCGCCTCCAACAGGCGTGAGAGGAAGCGGGGAGGTGTTGGGATTCTTCTGTCATCTCGGGTAGCTGGGTTGGTGACAGAGTGCTATCGGGATGCTGGGGGCAGGTATGTGCTTTTAAAATTTAAACTGGGGGCGGATCTTTTCACCCTGGTAAGTGCCTATGCCCCGAATGTGAACCAAGGGGAGTTCTTTGTGCAATTGCAGGGGGTGCTCCTGGGGAAGGCAGAAGGGAAGTTAATCATGGGGGGGGATTTTAATGTCGCCCCGGACCCTGTGATGGATACATCCAGGGGGGCTGCCTCTACCTCCAGGAGCCACCGCCTCAAGTTGAAACATTTGGTGAGCAAACTGGACCTGGTTGATGTATGGCGGGAGGTGAATTATGGGCAGCGTGACTACTCTTATTACTCCCCCGTCCATGGATCCTATTCTAGGATTGACCTATTTTTCTTAGATAAAACCCTGTTGGGGGGGGGGGGGTGAAGGACTGTGTGATCCGAGAACGAACTTGGTCTGACCATGCTCCCCTGACGTGTCAGATTCAGCTCAATAAGCTGGGCCCTTGCCGAGCTTGGTGGAAATTGAATGAATCCCTGTTAGATGACTCAGAGGTAGTGCTCCAGATCCGCGACACCATTTCCGATTACCTTTCTCTGAATGACACGGGTGAGGTTTCCCCGGGGACCCTCTGGGAATGTTTGAAGGCGGTGGTGTGGGGTAAGCTGATTTCGGTGGGGTCCCACAAAAAAAAGACCCGGCTTGCCCAGCAGGGGCAGCTATTGGATTCTATCAGGGAGATTGAGAACCAGCTGAAGGCGAACCCATCTGATCGGACCTTACGTGAGCGGCTGCGGGGGTTCCAAAAGGATTTGAGTGAGCTTTCCCTCCAGGACACCCAGTATAAGCTGCAGATGTTGCGGCAGCGCACATATGAATTTGGTAATAAAGCCGGGAGATTGTTAGCACGCAAGGTGCGGAAGTGGACGGCACGCAATGCTATTCTCAAGATTAAGGATGTGCGGGGGCGGCTGCTGTGGCTTACCCATGAAATTGAAGATAGGTTTGTACAGTTCTATCAGACTTTGTATACCCCCGAGCAGGTGGTGGGTGAGGAGTAGATCTCGGACTATCTGGATGGTGTTCGGCTTCCTCGGCTGTCTGGGAGGGACAGTGAGGAACTTTCTCGGCGAATCAGCGAGCAAGAGGTGATCTCCGTGATTAAAGGTCTGAAGCCCCACAAAGCCCCAGGGATGGATGGGTTTTCAAATTATTTTTATAAGGTCTTTGCTGGTCAGCTAGTAGAACCCCTTACGGCGATGTATAACTCCTTTGGCGATGGCAGTCCGCTCCCGGCGTCTCTACGGTTGGCCGGGATTAGCCTCTTTCATAAAGAAGGGAAGGACCCTACTGAATGTGGCTCGTACCGACCCATTTCTTTATTGGGCAGTGACTTTAAGATATTCACTAGGGTGCTGGCGAACCGGCTACTGCCGAGCCTGGGACGGTTGATTCATCCCAACCAATCTAGGTTTATCCCCGGTAGGTATACCTCTGATAATATTCGCCGGGCGTTGAACCTGATGTGGCAAAGCTCCCGGGCCGGGACGTCTTTGGCGTTGCTAGCGGTGGACGCTGAAAAGGCCTTTGATCGAGTGAGCTGGCCCTTCCTGTTTAAAACTCTGGAAAGGGTAGGGGTGCAGGGGGGTCTTCTTGTCCTGGGTTCAGAGTCTCTATCATCACCCTATGGCGTGCTTAAAGATTAATGGGGCGGTTACACAGGCCTTCGAGTTACAGCGGGGGACGCGACAGGGTTGCCCCCTGTCGCCCTTGCTTTTCATTTTGGCAATGGAACCCATGGCGCAGCGTGTCCATGACTGCGCGGAGATATCTGGGGTATCTGTCGGGGCGGGGCAACACAAGATTTCTCTATTTGCTGATGATGTGCTATTTTTTCTTACGAAACCTGAGTCTTCCTTGGCGGCAGTCCAGGCGGAACTGGCTCAGTATGGGGAGGTCTCCGGGTTCCGGATGAATGTTGCGAAGTAGGAATTGCTTAATATTTCCCTCACGGATGGGGAGGTTGCTCGGGTGCGGCAGCTTTTCTCTTTTAAATGGGCCCGTAATAGTATTCGTTATCTTGGGGTGCAGATTACCGCGCAGCTGGGGCAGTTATTTTCGGCTAACTATAGACCGGCATGTGCCAACATGTTTAAGGAGTTGGAGAGGTGGGAAAGCTTTGAGGTGTCCTGGCTGGGACGGGTTGCGCTACTTAAGATGATCGCCCTGCCCCGTTTGTTATACTTGTTTATGAATCTGCCTATAAAGGTGCCCCGCCCTTTCCTGAAAAAGATCCAAGCTAGGTGTTTAAAGTTTGTATGGCGCGGGAGGAGGCCGAGAGTGGCGTGGAATGTTCTGTGCGCACCTAAGTCAGAGGGGGGGATGGGGCTACTGTTGTTTTCCCGGTACTACGAGGCAGCCCGGGCGCGGGAGGCCTTTGAATGGGCACTCCGTGAGGACGCGGAGTGGGTGACTCTTGCAGGGGCTGACTTGCGGAAGCCAGTCACGTTGGCAGCTTTAATGTGGGTGAAGGGGGGCGGGGAGCTGGTGGAGAACCCCTTTCTGCGGTTAACCCTGGGCTACTGGCGCAAATGGCATTCGAAGTGGTATGGAGGGCTGGGTGCTTCTAAATTTGTACCACTGGTGGGTAACCTTGACTTCCTACCTGGGCTTCAAGACCCCGCCTTTGCTCGGTGGGCTGGGCAGGGGTTGCAATATGTGGGCCAGTTCCGGGATGGGGGAGAGTGGGTTACTTTTGAGGATTTGGTGAGCGGATTTCAGCTCCATCCCACTGACCGTTTTCGCTACCTGCAGGCGCTCCACTATTCCCAATCTTTGGGGAAGGGAGGGACAGGCGAGCAAGGGGAGGCTGTTGATGAGCTCCTCTCCAGGGGGCAGGTTAAAGGGTTGATCTCTACCTTGTATAAGTTAATGGATTTAACGAATTGTGCCGCCTGGGTCCACCGGCGGGCCTGGCAGTACGATCTGAATCGCTCTTGGGAGGGTCCACAGTGGCAGGTGATTTGCAAGGGATTGCTGACTGGCGTTGTGGCCAGCAACATCTTGGAGCATAACTACAAAATGCTGTACCGTTGGTACTTTACCCCGTTGCGATTACAGAGATGGGTGGGAGGCCAAGCACTCTGTTGGCGGCATTGTGGGGGAGTGGGCTCCTTTTTGCACATCTGGTGGGAATGCCCTGTCATTCAGAGAACCTGGGTGGAGGTGCAGGATTGGTGTGGTTGCATTGTTGGGCGGGCGGTACCCTGGGGTCCGTGTATGGCACTTCTCAATGTGGGGAGTGACTCTCTTTCTGGAGACCTGGCAGGGTGGTGTGGCATTCTTTGTACTGCGACCCGCCAATGCATTGCTCGACACTGGAGGAGTGCTGAGCCGCCCCCCCTCTTGGTGGTCCAGAACCAGGTTGCTCAACTCTATCTGATGTATCGCCTCACTGCGCTGAGGGTTAAACGGCCCCTGCGCTTTCAAGCTGTCTGGGACCGGTACTCTGAGTGGTGTAAGGGGTCTCAGGGTTAGTGGTTTACGTTTGCTGTAATTGTGGCGCCAGGCCTACTGTTCTGTATGCGTGGTATTGAGTCTTCGATTGTACTGTGGCAGTTCTGCGGGGGGGGGGGGGGTCTGGGAGTTTTTGGGGATCCATGGTTGTGTCTGTTTATCTTTTTTGTATTGTGGCCTTTGGGTCTACTGTTGGATAAATAATAAAGGAAAAAAAAACAAAAAACTGTTAAATAAATAAAATAAATAAATAATGTGGCACTTTATATACAAAAAAAAAAAAAAAAGAGGGTACAAGGCATTGGTGGTTGGGCCTCATGGCGATACTTCTTCAGGTTCTTCTTGGCCTGTAAGGCATTTGTGGCTGGGCCTCATGGCGATACTTCCTCGGGTTCTTCTTGGCCTACTCTCCCCTGCCTATTCATGTCTCTTCAGAGGCATAAATATACAAGGTTCATGTTCTTCAGGCCTTGTGGGTCCTTGAGGAGTCTTAGAGCAGTCAGAATTCTGGTGGCCCAGATCATCACACTTGAAGCAGCGCGTTTATTGCCTTTTCGTAGGCTGTGGTCTCACCTTTCTGCCTCTCTCTCTCTCTCATTCTTTTTCTCAAACCTCTCCTGGATCATTGCTGACAAGCAAGATTTGGTTTTGTCCAATCAACTCAAGTTAATGTTATCGTTTTATTTGTAAATAACTTTACAAATATTCTCATATTTTCTGGGAACTCAGTCCATCTTTCCACTAAATTTGCTCTATATGCTTGGGGACAAAGCAATTTCAGATCAGCCTCTGTCCAAAATTCTATAATTGCTGTGTATACTAGACCTCTAAATAATGTACTGCTACAACAAGTATATTTGGTAACCTAAAGTGCAAGTGTATAAACTAAAGAAAATTCATATCTCGCAGTGCTACAATATACTGTAATCCTGAAACTGAAATTTAAAAAAACTTTCAAAACAAAGTACACTTTGTCTCTGGACACCAAAACGTAAAATTCAAATACAGAAAAACAGGTGAATTTATCCTAAAATCCAATATTGTATGGTGTTACTGTCCTGTTCATCAGTCATCAGTGCAGAGCTTAACAATGCAAAATAATTACCTTGAATCTTACAGTTCAGGAAACAGGCATTCTCAAATGACATGAAACTTCTTATTCACTCAGGATTTAAATCATTTTCAAGTTGCAATCTGGTAACTACTGGCTCAGAATGCCCTACTGTCCTGTCAGAGCTCTTAACCTCTACTTTGAAGGTCAAAGGAAAACAGAAACAGTTTCCTTAGTTTCATGCCTTGTTTGTTTGATCTAGCATCCAGGGGCACTTGGCAATGAGCAGTCAGCAATGAAAGAAAAAACAATATATCTCCAGGAACAAGCAGGAATGAGTCTTCACATATGGGTACATCGGTACTGACGGAGCCCGCGCGGGAACGCTCCCCAGCGTCCAATCAGAACGCTTTTGGGAGCATCCCACCACGCCTGCGTGCTGCCTTCCCGCCTTTCCCAACTGCCTCTCCTCAGTTTTCGTTTTTCCGCGGAGCTGGCAGGACGTTCTCCTGTCATTGCAGAAAATTCTTCTTCTATTTTTTGGTTTTCTTGTGGTCGCGTCTGCCTTCGCCGACGCCACCAGTACCGCCAGTGTTTCTTTTCTTTTTCTTCTAAAATTTCCTTTATAAGGAATACCTCTTTTCCTTAGTGCCTGACGGTTTTTTTCGGCCTGCAAGGCCTACTCTTTTTCCTCATGGAAGCGCCAGCCACTATCCCTAAGAAATGTTCAAACTGTGGCGGTACAAAATTCATTTTAGACACTCATAATTGGTGTCTGCCCTGCTTGGGTCCTGACCACTATCCGCTGGAGTGTCCCTCCTGCAACAGTATAGTCGGAAGAAGTCTTCAGCATCGAGTTCACCTCGATATGCGGTCCCCATTCAACTTTAGGGCACCGACCACCCTTTCTTCTTCACAGGATCAGGTAACCCAAAAACAGTCTGTTAAGACTAGCCAGTCCTCGAGTGGTAGATCTCATGCACAGCATAGAGATGCCTCTGGCCTTGCCCTCGAGGATACACTGGCTTTAAAACCCCGGTGGGAGTCTTCGGCCTCCAAATCCTTAATGGGGTTTCAGGTTGTTCCTGAGGTTCACCCCCTCTCAGAACATACCTGAGCCATGCTCGGTGGTGGCATCCACTTCCAGCGGTATCGATATCCCGGCATTGGCAATGGTGTTGGATGAAACATTCCTCACCAAGGATCGTAGTCTGGCGTCCTCGGTACCTGCAGGCCCGTTGGATACGCTGCAGACCGATCTTCCAGTATCGGTATCGATCCCGGTACCGGTACTGGTACTGACGCCGGTACCCTCCAGATGTGCATCGATAGACTCGCTTCCCTCGATGCCGAGTCTAGAATCGATCTCCAGTCTGGATGACTGGGTACCGACTCGCCTTGGTACCGATACCGGACAGTACCGAAGGCACAGTTCCGATGATCCATGTCGGGCACTCTCGGTTTCTTCGATACCGTTAGAGCTGTCACCGGCTGGCCTTCATCTACCGGTATCGGATACGGTGCCGGAGTCGGTACCGGTATCCACATTACCATTGTTGTCGATACCTTCCATGCTTCTCTCATCAGGCTCGCTTCCCTCGGTACCGAGTTTGGAATCAATCCCTAGCATGGACGATGCGCTACCGACTGGGGCTTGTCCCGACCTCCTGCGGTACCGGCGACCATCCTCTAAGGATCCGATACTCCACCCTTTAGGGTCTTCTATTCCTCTGAAATTGGATAGATCCCTGGGTGCCAAATCTAGTTCTTCAACAGATCTAGCCTGTCCTCCTCTTTCTAGAGGATTTCCCTCTGAGGATTTTTCTTTTCAGGCATTCCTGCTTGATATGGCAAAGTCACTTGCCATTTCTATACCTGGTCAGGATCCTGCACCAGGGAATACAGAATCCCTGTATATTCCCTGGAGTCCAAAGAAGAACATCATGCTTCCTTTGCATCAGACCTTGCAGGATCTCCTCTTACGAATGTGGGAATCTCATTTAATGGTACCCCCACCTTCTAGGGCAACTGATCTTCTATATAAGGTGCCCCCCTCTCCAGGTTTTCAAAGGACTCAACTTCCTCATCATTCCATTGTTGTAGAATCAGCAATGAGGCGTATTAAGAGTACTAAAAAGCACTCTTCTTATCCGCCAGGTCGTGAGTCTAAGACTTTAGATGCCTTTGGACGCCAAACCTTCCAGGCATCCATGCTTTCAGCAAGAATTCTCTCATATATTTTCTATATGGGATTATCTCTTGAAGAGGTCACAAAGAAATTATTGCTTTTGACCCCTTTTCTTCAAGAGCCCAAAAGAGCAGACTATTCCTCATTGGTTAGTCATGCTCAAAATATCTCTACGTTCCTTACTCGTGCTTCCCTAGACTCCTTTGAGTCTGTTAGCGGAACTTCTGCTATAGCTATAGGGGCACGACGTAAAGCCTGGCTCCAAGTTTCAGACTTGGACAAATGGGCACAAGAAAGACTGGGAAATACTCCTTGCACTGGAGAAAATCTTTTTAACAAGGAGTCTTTACTCCAAGTTGCTCAGTTAACCACTGACATTGCTGTTTCCAGAGGCTGTTCTAGGCCGTCCTCTTTCCCAATTGGTAGGAAATTTCCTAACAAACTTTCTTCCCCTAAGGGGAAAAAGTTTTATCCATCTTCTGCCCATCATACAGATGTTCCCAAACAGGGGAAACATCGCACTGGTCTAAAGAAACCACAACCTCAACAGGATCAGCAAACCCAGCAGTCGCAGGATTTCAGATAGATTATTATTACATCTCCTGTTTGGCGGTTAGAGTTTGCAGTCTGCTTCTTTTCACTTGAAGCATCTACACTAATTTCATCCTAAATTCTCATGGATCTCTCTTCACGAGACATCCTTTCTCTTTGCTCTAAGAGTCTTTATGATGATCATGCCCTATAGTTAACAGGTTTCTCTTCCTCCTACTTGGAAAAGAGAAGTTACAACTATCAATAAGACAGTTTTCCCTGTACTAGCATGTATCATCTTACCTTTTAGAGACTTACTACATAGTCAGTCTCCTTCAACTCTGTCTTACCTCCCTCTTACTACAACATTCGGTTTGTAAGAGTGACTCTATTACATTGGTAAGCCCCTATGGTCCTATACCTATTTCACAAAGGGATTTTCCCTTCCAGAGTTGTCTTTCATTTTCTTACTTTAGGGCAGCTTATCAGACAATAAGGCAGTCTTACCACTCCTACTATGTCTGTTGCTTCTTTTTTCCAATCTAAAAAAAAAAAAAAAAAGGAAAAAACAAATTTTTTCCGCTGCCCTGGTAGTTACTGCAAATGCAGCAATTCCTAGTGATTAAGCCACTGGTTCTGTTCACCACACAACCAGAGTTTGTCCTCCACTAGCAATCCTTCTGGCCTCAGTGCTAAACCCAAAACAGGTTATCAACCTTTTTTGGAAACCCTATTATCACAGACTTGTTGGTTTGACTTCTATTCTTCGCCATCTCCAATTCCCTTGTTTTTGGCAGAATAGTTTACGTTACCTACTGGTTTTAAGCAGCCAGTTTTCTTTTCTAACCAACCTGTAACATGCTCTCTGCAACTCTACAAAGTAGCTTTGCACTATGGGCCCTTGCTAGAGAGCATTAGTATCTTACCTAGCAGATAATCCTAGATGGTTAGGAGGGGTTCACCCAGTCATGCTCCCATGACTGGCAGGTGTTCCCTACCCTTACCATCTCATCTAAAATCTCTTTTCGAGACAAAAGACACAGGCCTTACATCACGTGAAAACCTAAAGAATGGCCAATTCCCCGGCTTGGTTCATATCTTCTTTGGACTTCTCGCCAGGGATACTTTTCCTTCAGTTGCAGCTCAAGGACGCCTGATACCCATCTTGCCCTCATAGGCGGGTCAATATGGTATCTTATTCCAGTGGCGTCCTCTATCCATTCACCATTCTGCAGTTCTAGAGAAATCTGGACTTGCTGCCTGCAGACTGAAGTTATCCTCTACATTTTTCATGTAGGCCATCCTGGTTATTCAAGAGCTCGAATTCTTGAAGGAATCTAGACTCCTCCTTGTCAGGGAGACCATTCCTCTGACTCTGTCACTTATAACCAGGGAAAGAAGATTCTCTATACATCTATTCAAGGAGGTATCACCCTTCTTGCTATTAAAAGAATCTTTTCTCTATCCCCATATCCCTATGGGGATCTAGTTATATAGCCATGTCTCCATCTACTTACTTGGAGACCTGTGTCTATATGTCTACATATCTATATCTATATCTATATATCTATATGTATCTCTGTATCTTCCGCCCAGGTATATCTCGGTATATATATATACTGTAATGGGGAAGATCCGTCCCTTGCCATGCAGTCAGAGGAAACTGAGGAAAGTATGTCAGATTCTGACAGCCAAGCAAAGCACATGGCAACAGGTTACCAGGGAAGATATAAACAAACCCAGCCATGAGTGCAGCAGCCCCGCCCAAGTTGCAAACAATCCCCATGCCTTGAGTGTAATAGGATTCACCTGGGTGGGGGAGGAACGAAGCTAAGCCCTAAGGCTGATAAAAAGCACTCATTAGAAAGCAATGAGAGTTCTGAAAGCAGATCTGAGAGGAGATCTGGAAAGAGAATTGAAAGCAGTTCTGGAAGGAGAACTGAAACGGGAACTGGAAGGAGAGTCGTTAGAAGGACTGATAGCAGAGAGGCTGAGAGTGATTTAAGCAGCCCTGAGAACCGACCAGGAAAAGCTTCAGCTGAAAAGGTACAGAGAACTCAAACCCAAAGACTACAGGAAAGCTACTCTCAGTTAAAGCCTGGTGTTGAAGGTAACTGGAGAGAAAAGTCACGCAGAAAGTCAGTTTGGGTGTGCCCAGAAGCTCCGGTGAGAGGAAGGTACAAATCTCTGGACTCTGCTGATATTGAAGAAGCACTGCTGAGTAAACCTTACAGGCAAAAGCCAGAAAGTGGTTTCTGTAAAAGAAACAGGGAGAAAACAAAGAATACCAGTTTTCTCTGGGATAGCAAAGCTCTCCGGGACTCTCTTAAAGGTAAAGAGAATTGTTTTAAATCCCTGTGTGAATGTGTTCCCATGTATCCAGCGGGGGAAGGGCTGGAAGATATGCAAGTTGAATCCATAGATGAATGTATAATCGATGAGCCCATGGATTGTACACTGACTATAGCAGATACCATAGAATCACTTTGCTGAGTTGGATGTATAAAGCTGTAGGAACAGCATTGAGAAGCAAAGTGAGCATTGCTGCCTTTGAAAAGAAACGTTTATTGATTCCTGTGTTAAAGGACTGTATAGTGAAAGCTGGAAGAAAAAGGAGTTATTTTTCTTCAGTTCCTGATTTACTTTTCTTTGTACCAGAAGCATGGTTATTTTGTCCTAAGTTCCTTGTGCTTACCAAACCCCGGGACGGGGAAATAAAACCTCATTTTGACCTTACCACTTTTGTTACTCCTATTCCTCTGCTTGGGGAGTGTTTGGGACTTCATTACCCAGAGGGTGTGTACTACTATGCCTGCATTACCCCCACTTCCTGGCTCAGGATAGTCATCAGCCTGACCCTCTCTGCGTGCCCTAGGACCCAGGGTAGGCCACTGGTGACAATACCTGTCGAGATATATCTTCTAGGTAGATATGTATCTACGTACTTCTCTATCTCTCTGTCTAGGTTCATATATCCATATATTCCTATATGACTATGACAGATGTGCACTACCCCTATCAATGCTGTGACAGCATGCTTGGGGTTTTACACATATAACCACTCCCTGTGGTAATTAACAAATTTGTTGTTTCTCTAACCATAACCATTCAGGTTTAGGTACCTCTGAAGCTTTCCATGTACCTTTTTCTTTCCTAATGGACTTCATTTAGGAAAGACATCACGGATTTTCAGTTAATCTAAAGCTATAACGCTTCATAAGTCTGTCCTTACTTGTTATCGGATATAGGGGTCCTCACACCCCTTCTCTCCTGCAGGGACTATTTCTATTGTCAGTCCAAATCGGTCAGACTTATTTTTCCTTTTGGTCCTAACATTGTACTGTTCTTCGACCAAAGGCCCTAAGCTTGTCTAATAGTACCTTCTGCGTTTCTCGCTGAAGCCCTACCTCATTGTTCTACCCCAGTTTCCCCAGGGGCTATTTCTCACCCTGATGGGTTCTGACCTCCACTGGTTTTTCCTACAGTTATTACCTCTACTTCACAGTGAGGCACTCCTTGAGGACCTTCTCTGGCTCTTCTAACAGATCCATATGAACCTCAATGGACTTTTTACAATACCACCAAGGGAGGTCCATTTTAGAATATTGCACTCAATATCTTTACTACTAAATGTCATCTATACAGGATCTTCCTCCATAGCAGTCCTGTTCTAGTCCAGCTGTTCCACAGCACCTTGTCTGTAATTCAACTCCTACCCTCCATCCCCAAGATGCCTGAGGTTCTGAGGAGTAGCATGGCTCTTTCTAGCTTCGCTACATGCTAGGACTCCCTCTAGGCATCTTAGCTTGGGGAGTCCCCGTATGTGAAGACTCATTCCTGCTTGTTCCTGGAGATAGCACAGTTACTTACCTGTAACAGGTGATCTCTGGGAACAGCAGGAATAAGTCTTCACAACCCACCCACCTCCCCTAGGAGTTGCTTTCTCTATCTCTATCTTTCCCTTTCTTGCTCTCTCTCTCTTTGCCTCAGCTTTAAAACTTAACTGAGGAGAGGCAGTTGGGAAAGGCGGGAAGGCAGCACGCAGGCGTGTTGGAATGCTTCCAAAAGCGTTCTGATTGGACGCTGGGGAGCGTTCCCGCGCAGACTCCGTCGGTACCGACCTACCCATATGTGAAGACTTATTCCTGCTGTTCCCAGAGATCACCTGCTACAGGTAAGTAACTGTGCTTTACTGTAGATTAAAACATTTAAACACAAGACTATTAGTCTTTTAAGTATAGCAGCCTATCTGATTGGAATAAGGAGGTTTTCTTGATAAATTTCACTAAACCCTCCCCCTTGGGTAGTTCTGAAAAGCAACATGCTTTAACAACGTCTTGGGAAAACCAGGGACCTTAAAAAGACAAGTAAAAAGTCTTAATTTCTTCATAAGCTACAAGTGGTTTGCAGCTAGCTCTCACACATGAGCTTTGCCCTACAGATATTCTCCACCCCATAAATCTTTGCTAATAGTAATTTGACCAGTCCTTCTCCAGCCTTTGTTTGCTCCCAGCCTTCAGGTGACATACACATAGTACACAATCAAGATGCTGGTCAGACATCTGAGGATGCTCAAGGGAGATACCCCCCCATGGTTTTAGAAGCTCAAAAACTCTACAATTAAAATTGATGACAAGAGGATTGTTTGGAGGCTAGGTGAATTGTTCTTTTTGTCCTCTTTAATGGGTTTCCATTTGTTTGCTAGGAGAAAGACTCGAGGTGAATTGTCCTTTTGTCCTCTCTAATGGGTCTCCATTCATCTGCTAGAAGAAGAACTCCTCCCTGATCTCCCAGTATCTTTCTGTAGCCATGCAAACAATTTCAATAGTTTCATTCCCAGTATCTTTCTGTAGTTATGCAAACTGTCTCAACAGTTTCAAGTACCCCTATCTCAGCAGTTTCAACTACCCCTTACTCACTGCTG
Organism: Ichthyophis bannanicus; assembly: GCA_033557465.1. NCBI lineage: Eukaryota > Metazoa > Chordata > Amphibia > Gymnophiona > Ichthyophiidae > Ichthyophis > Ichthyophis bannanicus. The sequence continues at coordinate 155,661,028 of CM066032.1, read as the reverse complement.
AGAAGTATGATCAAAATTTGGTTGACTATTGATTATGAATGAAACATAGTAATGAAACTGGATATGCATTAAATAAAGCAATTGTCTTCCTTCACTTCTATACTAGTACAACAGTCTATATACAGTAAACCCTGCTCCCCTTTATCTACAGGAGAGTCCCCCATTTCCCCTTTTATTTACAGGGAACAGTCCCTTTCCTCTTTATTTACAGAGGTTAGAGGAGAAGCTATGGGGTTGGGGCTGGACTCAGTCCCTTTTTCATTATCTACCCCCTTCTTGGATTTCTCCTTTTTAAAAAAAACCAAAACATTTTCTAAACTGTCCCTCTCCCTGCAGTCAGTAGACCTGATGTTTTTCACTGTTTCAGGTGGCCACGCTCGCACTAAGGTGGGCCACTCCCGCTCACAAAGTACAACTAGTCTGGGGGCAGTGAGCCTAACTCCATAGTCACCCCCAAAGGCAGTTTTAAAATGGCTTAGCATGCATTTCAGCGGAGTACTATTTTTGGATCCACTAGACCCCATACTATAATTATTCCTGATCCGTATACAACACTCGCGTTTATAACACAGAACGAGACAGCAGAGGGGAGACAACAGGCAGGTACACAGACAGACACACACATATATATATATATACCCTCCCAGACTCCCGTTTCCTGAATCCAGACACCAGGACAGGCGGTGGTTTCAGAACCCCATATCTCAGACTACGGTTCTTACTCGGACCGCCCGTAGGGGGTGGCCAATCCCGTACCAGACTTTTCAACCCGTTTCAGAAAACCAGACTTTTGAAAACCAGACTTTTCAACCCATTTCAGAAAATTAAGAGAGTGAGTACTCACTGTCCTGAAGAGTTTGGATGCCAGTCTATCAAGCTGGATTTCTGTACCCAGGGAGTCGGCCGTCCAGGACCGAGTGCGCAGGATACGCCGAGGGATCCCTCCAGAACAAAGGGTCCGGTGGCGTGGGACCATCGACGACCAGGAGGTCGGTCCCGGACCAGGCGAGTCCTGGTTGCGTAAACCGCGATGCCTTCACCTGGGGGTGCGAGGAGACAGACGGAGGTTTCCTGGCCAATGCACCAGGAAATGTAGCTGGAGATCTATTATCTAATCGAAGTTTGTCCCTCCAACCCCCAGATGAAAACACAGACACAGACCGGTATGCAAACAGATGCTGTTTATTGTGCGCACAGTCTCAGGCAGACCCGGCACCCTGAACAAAACGATGAGAGCCGAAGTGGCGTCACACACTGTCTTATATACAGTAAGTTTTCAAACCCATACTAGCTTCTCATTTGTCTCAGGTATCCCCTCTCCACCAATCAGTAGCCTCTGGGGGGGGGGGGGGTTGTGGGCTATCATATAGCATGCCTAAATGACCTGTCTAAACTGGTATGCTCCGGTCTGCTGGACTCTGGGCGAAAGGGTATGTGTTTAAGTTTTGTTTCACTGTAACTCAGGCTGAGAGGGGAGGGGTTACCCTCACAGCTACCTTCCTGGCTGCCTCACCACAAGGAATCAAACAGCCCAGGAACAAATGGATCACAGAGGGCTCTGGTAGGTTGCGACCTGCAACACAGAGACACCCTATACATCAAGAGATATCCCTGCATAATGCCTTCTCTGTCTTGGATAATGAGGGTGCCCAATCCGTGGAAACAGAAGTGCCCTTAAATGAAAGACATAATGCCAAATCTATTGATAATGTACCAAGTAGGAAGAAAAAAATTATAAAACAGAAAACTACTACTATTTGGAGATTCCATCATCAGAGGCACCAACTTGGGAACACTGTCCAAAAGAGAGAAGATGGTCAAATGCCTCCCAGGCTCTTCAGCCAGCAGGAATACAAACCAAATTGTTGGTATAGTTAGTGCAGAAAGTGAGCACTCCAAAACTGATATTGTCATCCACTTGGGTACAAATGATCTATCTAGAAAGCACAGTTACTTACCTGTAACAGGTGATCTCTGGGAACAGCAGGAATAAGTCTTCACATATGGGTACGTCGGTACCGACGGAGCCTGCGTGGGAACGCTCCCCAGCTTCCCAAAAAGGAAGCCTGCGCACTGCCTTCCCGCCTTTCCTAACCGCCTCTCTCCAGTTCGAGTTTTAAAGCTGAGACAAAGAGAGAGAGGAAAGGAAAGAGAGAGAGAGAGATACAACTCCTAGGGGAGGTGGGTGGGTTGTGAAGACTTATTCCTGCTGTTCCCAGAGATCACCTGTTACAGGTAAGTAACTGTGCTATCTCCAGGAACAAGCAGGAATGAGTCTTCACATATGGGGACTCCCCAGCTAGAGATGCCAGGGAGATCCCCAAGGTTGTGAGACCCTGAGAAGGTCTCTACCTCCTCCCATGGATCTCAGGCATCCAACCAGGGATGGAGGGTAGGAGTTGATTAAGCATGGAACAGGTGTTTGAGAACAGCCTGACCAAACAAGGCATCCCGGCGGGAGTCCTTGTCCCAAACAGTAATGGGCTGTGAAGGTATGAACCGAGGCCCAGGTGGCTGCTCGACAGATCTGGTCGATAGACACAGAATTTAGATGAGCCATAGAGGTGGCCATGGCCCTCACATTATGAGCTCTGACACGGCCCTCCAGAGAAAGTTTCTTACTCTGGTAGGCGAAAGAAATACACTGAGCAATCCAATTGGACAGTGTCCTCTTAGAGACTGGAAGTCCCAAATGAGAGGGATCAAAAGCAACAAAGAGTTGAGAAGACTTTCTATGTTGCTGTGTCCTTTGTAAGTAAAAAGCCTGCATGGGAAAGATGCAGGAGATACTCTAGTAAAGAATTCAAAGGTATTGCTAGAGGGTTAATACCCTTCTCAGCACACCAAATGGTAAACCATTTCCATTTAAAAGCATAGGAACGTCTAGTAGAAGGCTTTCTGGAAGCATGAAGGATATCCCTTACTTGCTGAGAAAGATGCCAATCTTGAAGGTCTAAGCCTTCAGCAACCAAGCCCTGAGAAGGAGAGATTGAGGGTTTGGGTGCCACAACGTTCCCCCCTCCTGAGACAGGAGATCTGGAGCAGACCCCAAGTCCAGGGAGGGAGCTTGAGAGAGATGCAGAAATAGAGGGTACCACACTTGGCATGGCCAACGTGGAGCTATGAGAATCATAGTCCCTTGATCTCTCTGAAGCTTGAACAGGGTCTTGAGAATTAGGGGAATGGGTGGAAAGGCGTACAGGAAGTCTTGACCCCAATGAAGGAGGAAGGCATCCCTGGCCTGAACTCCCTGACACGGAATTCTGGAACAGAATCGGGGAAGTTTGGCATTCCACGGACTTGCAAAGAGGTCTATGTCCGGGGTTCCCCAAATTCGAAAGATTCTGACTATCTGGTCCATATGAAGGGCCATTCGTGTGGAAGCAGAACTCGACTGAGTCTGTCTGCCCAAGAGTTTTGAACTCCTGGAAGGTATACTGCCAGAAGATGAATTTGATGCTCTCTGGCGAAGGCCCACAATCTCAGAGCTTCGTTGCAAAGCGACAGAGAGACAGTTCCTCCCTGCTTGTTCACATAGAACATGGCTACTTGGTTGTCCGTGTGAATGAGGACTGTCTTGTAGCTGAGCAGGGTATGGAAGACTCTGAGAGCCAAGAAGATTGCTCTGAGCTCTAAGAAGTTGATATGTAGGGAGGTCTCCTGTGGAGACCAAATGCCCTGGGTGGAGAGGTCTTGAAGATGAGCCCCCCAACACTTTGGAGAGGCATCTGTTGTAAGGATTGCTTGGGGTAACAATTGTTGGAAGGGGGATCCCAGCAACAGATTTTGAGTGGACGTCCACCACTGGAGAGACCAAAAGAGGCGCCTGGAGGTTGCCTTTTTGTCTGACAGACTTCCAGATGCCTGGGTCCACTGGGTGGACAAAGTCCATTGAGCTGCCCTCATGTGAAGGCGAGCATAAGGGACCACATGCACCGTGGATGCCATGTGGCTTAGCAGTTGTAACATCTCTCGAGCAGTTAGGTGGGTTTTTAACTGAATCTGAGAGGCTAGCTGCACTAAGTGTAGGCAACGGGCCTGGGAAAGATAGGCCCTTGCAGTTGTGGTATCCAGCAAGGCCCCTATGAACTCTAGAGACTGAGTAGGGGTGAGTTGGGACTTTGGAATGTTTATAACCAGTCCCAGATACTGCAGGACACGCATTGTGCAGGCTAGGGAAGTCTGGGCCTCTGAATGGGATGGAGCTCGGATGAGCCAGTCGTCCAGATATGGGAATACGAATATTCCCAGAGTGCGTAGAAATGCAGCTATTACTGCCATGCATTTTGTGAACACTCTTGGAGCAGAGGCCAGACCGAAGGGAAGCACCCTGTATTGATAGTGCTTTCCCTGACAAAGGAACCGAAGGAACCTTCTGTGTGCTGGATGGATGAGTATATGGGTATACGCATCCTTGAGATCTAGAGAACAAAGCCAATCCTGACTCTGAAGGAATGGAAGGAGAGTACCCAGAGAAATCATCTTGAATTTCTCCTTGCATAGGAATTTGTTCAATTCTCTGAGATCTAATATGGGTCTGTAACCCCTTGTTTTCTTTGGAATTAGAAAGTAGGGGGAGTAGAACCCTGAGCCCTGTTGAAGAAGAGGTACTTCTTCTATTGCCCCTTGGGCAAGAAGGGTGGAAATCTCTTGACCCAGAAGGTCGAGGAGAGATGTTGGAGAATTGAACTGTCTCACCATGGTGTGGGGAGGAAGGTTTAAGAAATGAAGTTTGTACCCTTCCCTTATGATGGAAAGGGTCCACTGCTCTGATGTGATTTGCTCCCATCTGGGAGCAAAGTGAGCTAACCTTCCTGGAATGGTGAGAGGCTCTGGTTCTTTTAGAGCCAGAAAGGCTAAGTTCTCTAGGTGCAAGTCAAAGGTCCTGAAGAGGCTGAGGCTGTTCGGCTACTGTAGGCCTTGCAGCCTGTGATAAGGAAGCTTATCATAGCTCAGGAAGGGGCTATAGAAAAGGTGAAGTGTCTCTGAACAAGCAACCTGTCAGTGCTGGTAGAAATGAGAAAACAGAATTTTGCCATAAAAGACTACCAGTCTCAGAATGCACCAGGTTTCCAACAGCCATGAGAGGAGCTGAAGTGAGAAAACGTGTGTTCAATCAAAAGGGCTATGAGGTAATCCCCAAGCACTCATTGCAAAGGGCAGGGCTTGATTCAGCACAGCTGCGCTGTGCTAGGAGGGAACACTCATCTCAAAGGGCAAATTCAGCACAGCTGCGCTGTGTTAGGGAGGAGCACTCATCCAGGCAGAATAAGAGTAGAGTTTATTCTACAGATGACCATCTTCATGATCACCTTGGATATCCAGAGAATTGTCCTCAGTATCCTGAGAATCAGCTTGAGTTTGATCATCAGTTTCATCTGAAGGATCATCAGAAGCAGAAGCCAAACCGGACGGACAGAGAGGGAAAGAGACCCTCTGGAAGAAAGAGGAGAAAAGCCTTTGAGAGGTCTAGAAGAGTCCAAAGCAGTACGTATACTGGGAGGCATTTCAAGGGCCAGCATACACCATTGGACTAGAGAAAGCCAGAGGAATGGTGCTGCAGAGCTAGGAATCACCAGAGGCTACCTGTGAGGGAGACGGCTGCACGTGGAAGGGACCCTAAGACCTATGCCAGAAGGTATGTGAAGAGAGATCCAGTGTCCAGGGATCTGGATTGGAAGGCTGGACATAAGAACTGGACTACATACTGGCCAGGCTATATAGAGAGGAACTCTAGCAGCAATGGAAGCTCAGGTATGAACACTGATCTATGCCCTAGCTATAACCTTGAAAGACAGCAGGGAAACAAGTATTCTCCTGAAAATGCTCCATTGAGAGATTCATCTGTGCCAATCCATGATATTGAACCCATGCTTGTTGAACAAGGGGGAATAATAGCAGATGAGGATCCTGTTTATATGGACTGCTCTCTATCTAAACTCCGTTGGTAACTTTCTGTTATAAAGTACAGCAACCATCACAAAGAAATACAAATTTGTTCTTTAATCTACTCAGAAAAGCTCCTGAAGCAGGATTTGACCCACACAGTGGAAGGCAAGCCAGCTAAGGGGTTTCAGCTGGTAACTGCTAGCAATTAAGCCTTACCTAATTGCTTGTGAGCTAGGAGAGAATCACTTCTGTATTTGTGTGGGAAGTAATCAGAAGTTAATCTGAAAAGAACAATTTGTTTCTTGCTTTGTGGCTTTTCATTTGTTGTTTTCCTGATTTTGACTTTGTTTTTCCAAGTTAACACTGAAAGCAAGTAACCTAATTTATGTGCTACCAAGCATATCTGTGTTGGGAGAAATAACCCCATAAATAAATATCTTATTGGCTTTACCCAAGAGCACAACTAAATTATTGTCAGCAGCTGTGTCTGGTGTGAATGAACTACATTGCCCACAATACCTTGCAAATCATATAGAAATATGCACTTGCCAAGAGTGTGAAGATTCTCACCCAGGCAACCGTCTAACAAGCCTTAGACTTGGCCTGTTTAGGTTGTTGACACTTTGCAGCAAAACGACCTGCAGAAGATGTCTGCTGACCATAAGCAGGATAATATCTTCCCTTCTTGGGAAAATATGTCTTTTTGAACAACCTCTTCTGGACAAGATTAGAGGTAGACTTTGAAAGCCTATCCAAAGCAGAATTTTCTGCATCCATCTGAGTGGCCTTTGCTTGCCAATCTTTGCCAAACAGGTTTTCACCTGTAGAAGGAAGATTCCCTAATCCATCTTGGACCCAGGGTTCCAAATCAGAAGCTTGTAACCAAGCAATTCTGTGTGCACCTATGGCAATGGCCGAGGCTCTGCTGGCCCCCTCAAAAGAGTCAAAGGCTGCACGGTTAGAAAATTTGGAAACATCCTGGGCATGCTTAAGCCAGGTAAGAAAGTCTTCCCTTTTATCTTCTGGAAGAAAAGGGAGGAAAGTTTGCAGATGATCTGTAACTTCCTTCAGAAACATCCCCATATAGAGACTATAGGAGTTGATTCTGGCAACAAGCATACTGGCTTGAAAAATTTTCCTGCCAAAAGCATCTATGGTTCTACATTCTCTTCCTGGAGGAGCAGATGAGTGCCTCTTTGCACTCTAACTTTTTCATAGCAGACTCCACCACAATAGAATGGTGAGGAAGCTGAGTTTTATGAAATCCAGGACAAGGAGGGACACGATACATGGTATCCAACCTACGAGAATGAGAAGAGATGGTGAGAGGAGTCTCCCATATGCCTATCATGTGGTCATAAAGGATCTCATGAACTGGCAAAGTGGCTACTTCTTTAGGAGCCTTGGGATATTACAAAATATCCAATTTTTTGGCTCTAGGCTCTGTCTCAGGGGCTACTGAGATAGAAAGCCCCTTGGCCACTTCCCTTATGAAGTCTTGAAAAGACAAGTCTTCTGGAGGGGACATTTTTCTTTTTGGAGAAGAAGGCTCCTGAGGAAGAAGTACCGATGCTTCGACAGAGGCCTCCGATGCATCAGAGTCTTCGGAGGAATCGAAGTATCGCCTGTCTGGATGCTCTTGTAAAGCCCGATACGCATACCAGGTGGTATCGACATCGGGGGTCATCGGTACCGGATAGGTACCGATAGGTATCATCGGACAGGGTACCGCTGCAGTCGACACCGAAGTCGATGTCGATGCAACCGGTACCGGCACCGGAACCGATATCGGAGCCGGTGTCGGAGCCAGTACTGACAACGAAGCTTGTTGCGGTACCGGCGGCGTCGCAGCTTGTATGAATGCCGTAATGGCACGCTGCATGGTCAGAACATTCTGATCCATCGACGGCATGAATGTCTGGAGGTCAGTACCGGCGGATTCCAACGGTACCCCAGAACATTGCAACAGGTGATCGGTCGAGGCCGTGCCATCGATGTCAACCTGTGACCCCATAGGAGGAGCTTTGGAAGCCGGAGCTTCCCGCCGGGGTACTTTTGCCGGTGCAGGATCCTCGAGGGCAAGCCCGGAGGCATCTCGATGCTTAGAGGGAGATCTACCCTTCGAGGACCGGCTGGACTTATGTTTGGTTACCTGAGATCCATAGGAGGAAGAAGAAGCCCTGGAAGACGTCGATGCCACCGAAGCTGCATCAGAGGGAAACAGTGTACTGAGCTTGGCTGCTCGGTTCTGTAAACCTCTTTTAGACATCATGGAGCAGGACGGACAATCCGTGATGGAATGGTCAGGACCCAAACATTTAAGACACCAGTCATGGGTGTCGGTAACAGAGATGGTACCGCTGCACTTAGTGCATTTTTTAAACCTGGAGGCGGGCTTTTCCATGAGGAATGTTCTGTTAGGCCTAAGGCCCAACGAAGAAAAAATACACTGAAGTGGAAAGGAAAGTATTCTTTTTTTTTTTGAAGAAAAAGAAAGAAAAGACCGGCGGTACCGGTCCGACGTCGAAGAAGGCAGACGCTCGACCAAAGAAATAAAATAAAATAAAGAACTTCTTCAGCGGTGACAGGAACACGACCTGCTGGCTCCGCGGAAAAGAAGAACTGGAGAGAGGCGGTTAGGAAAGGCGGGAAGGCAGCGCGCAGGCGCTGTGGGATGCTCCCAAAAGCTTTCCTTTTTGGGAAGCTGGGGAACGTTCCCGCGCAGGCTCCATCGGTACCGACGTACCCATATGTGAAGACTCATTCCTGCTTGTTCCTGGAGATACAGTGCCTCTGCAGTTCAAAGGGACTTCCAGACTCTGGGAGAGAAACTCAATGCTAACACTATAGCATTCTCAGAAGTTCTACCTGTTCATGGTAAGGGGGCAGAAAGGCTGCATCGCATAAACAACTTTAATATATGGCTCCAAACGTGGTGCAAACAAGAAGAATTTAGATATATAGGCGACTGGGGAAACAGATGGATCAACAAGAGACTATACTGTGCTGATGGACTACATCTCTCTGTCGCAGGGAAAAGGATCCTAAGTGAAAAACTCAGGCAGTATGTGGGCAGGCTTTTGTTTGTTTATTACATTTGATATACCGCTCAAGCCAAAGCAAAGCATCAGAGCGGTTTACAATATTACATAAAAGTTACAGAAAATATGAAAAGAACGCCATTAATTAGATAGGACAGAATAAGAGATACAGTGATAGTTAAAGGAATAGAGGAGACAAGAAGAAATGCTCCACATAGCATCTGAAGAGGTAGATATCATACCACCAGGTGTTTTTTTTTTTTTTTTTGTATTTAACTTTTTATTGTCAACAATTCCATCACATAACCAGACACAAAAGTTGTAGCGTTGCACCAGCTAAACATGTAGTATCTATCAGCAACAATAGCATCCCCTCCCCCGGTGTCCAATAAGATAACATACAATACCAGCATACCACACCCTTTTATCTCATAGCAATTTAGTGACCCCAGCCACCATTCCCAACATTGCAGAGGGCATCTCTGCCAACTCAAAACAGAAAAAACATCTCCCCAACTTACGGAATTGTTGATATTATTATTAGCCTTCGGCTTCTCATACCAACGTTAATATCATCTACCCCACCCATCCCCATTCTGCACTCCCACCCCCTTCCCCCCAAGAGCTGAGTTCCTCCCCCCCTCCAAACCTACCTCCTCCTGCCCACCCCTCCCCCGGTCCCAACCCTAATGGTGGAAATGGACTTGGACATTGTGGCCATTACAGAAACATGGTTTAACGACTCGCATGAATGGGATATAGCCATAGCTGGCTATAATCTATTTAGAAGAGATAGAGAGGGTAGAAAAGGAGGAGGAGTAGCCCTATATGTCAAAAGCAATATTAAAGCTGCTGAAATGCAGGGGACATGGGGAAAAGAAGAAGTGCTATGGATTGTGTTGGAAAGAGGAGATGGCACTATCATCCATACTAGTGTGGTCTACAGGTCTCCAACTCAAACCGAAGAAATGGAAAAGTCTGTTTTTTTTGCAGATGACATGAAAATTTGCAACAAAATGGACTCCCCTGAGGGAGTGGAGAACATGAGAAAGATCTGCAAAAGCTGGAAGAATGATCTAATGCTTGGCTGTTAAGATTTAATGTGAAGAAGTATAGTGTCATGCACTTGGGAAGCAGAAATCCAAGAGAAATGTATGCAATAGAGGGTGAGAGGTTGGTGTGCACAGACTAGGAGAAGGACCTTGGAGTGACTGTTTGAGGATGTCAAGGTGGTGAAACAGTGTGACAAGGTGGTGGCAAAAGCCAGAAGGATGCTGGGTTGCATATAGAGAGGAATTACCAGCAGAAAGGAAGAGGTACTAATGCCACTGTACAAGTCGCTGGTAGGGCCTCACTTGGAATATTGTGTTCAGTTTTGGAGACCATATCTCGCAACGGATATAAAAAGGCTGGAAGCAGTTCATAGGAAGGCGACCTAAATGATTTGGAGCCTGCATCAGAAGACTTATGAGAAGAGACTTGAAGACCTAAATATGTACACTCTGGAGGAGAAAAGGGATGGGGAGATATGATACAGACTTTTACATACTTAAACAGTATTAATGAATAAACAAACCTCTTCCAAAAATGGGGAAGTTGTAAAACTAGAGGGCATAACATGAAGCTGCAAGGGGGGAAAATGAAAGGCAATGTCAGGAAAGCGTAGTTACTCACCTGTAACAGGTGATCTCTGGGAACAGCAGGAATTTAGTCATCACATATGGGTATTGTCGGTACAGACGGAGCCTGCGCGGGAACGCTCCCCAGCGTCCACTGGGAAAGCTTTTGGGACCATCCCACAGCGCCTGCATGCTGCCTTCCCGCCTTTCCAACTGTCCCTCTCCAGTTGAGTTTATAGCTGAGACAAAAAGAGGGAGAGAGAAAGAGAAAGAGAGAGAGATACAACTCCTAGGGGAGGTGGGAGTGTTGTGAAGACTAAATTCCTGCTGTTCCCAGAGATCACCTGTTACAGGTGAGTAACTATGCTATCTCCAGGAACAAGCAGGAATGTAGTCTTCACATATGGGGGACTCCCTAGCTACAGATGCCAGGGAGATGGCCCCAGGAAGTCGTTAGGCCTTGTGAAAGGGCCATACTTCCCCCCATGGATCACTGGCATCCTACCAGGGACGGTGGGGTAGGAGTTGATTAAGTCTGAAAAAGGTGTTGAAGAACAGCCTGGCCAAACAAGGCATCCTGGCGGGAATACTTGTCTAAGCAGTAGTGGGCTGTGAAGGTATGTACCGAAACCCAAGTAGCTGCTTGACAGATGTCGTCGATAGACACAGATTGAAGATGAGGCTGCCTTGGCTCTCACATTGTGAGCTGTGACATGGCCTTCAAAAGGAAGGTTCCTACTCTCTCATAGGCAAAGGATATGCAATGAGCAATCCAGTTAGACAGAGTTCTTTTGGAAACTGGAAGTTCCAAATGACTAGGATCAAAAGCAACAAAGAGTTGAGAAGATTTTTTATGTTGCTGTGTCCTTTGCAATTAAAAGGCCAAAGCTCTTTTACAGTCCAAGGTATGAAGGTTCCTTTCTGCACTGGAGGCATGAGGCCTCGGAAAGAATACAGGAAGGTAAACCGCTTGGTTTAAATAGAAAGGCAAAACCACCTTTGGCATAAAGTGTGGATGAGTCCTAAGAACTACCTTATCATGGTGGAACCTTGTATAAGGAGGATCAGCCACTAACGCTTGCAATTCACTGATGCGACGTGCTGATGTGATTGCAATGAGGAAGATGACTTTCCAAGAAAGGAATTTCAGAGATGTAGTGGCTAATGGTGGTTCAAAGGGCAGTTTCATGAGCTGCCCGAGCACCAGATTTAAGTCCCATGCCACCGGTGGTGACTTAATGGGAGGCTTTGTTAAAAGAAGGCCTCTCATAAATCTCGCTATGAGAGGATGAGAGGAAATAGGTTGTCCACTTAGAGGCTTGTAAGAAGCTGCAATAGCACTAAGATGGACTCTTACTGAATTTGTCTTGAGACCCGCATTTGACAAATGAAGGAGATACTCCAGTATCGATTCTAGAGGTATCGCAAGAGGGTTAAGACCCTTCTGCGAACACCATATGGTAAACCTTTTTCCACTTAAAGGCATGCGAGCGTCTTGTGGAGGGTTTCCTAGAAGCATGAAGGATATCCTTTACCTGTTGGGAAAGGCTAAGATCCTGAAGTTCTAGGCTTTCAGCAACCAGGCCCTGAGATGCAGAGACTGGGGATTTGGATGCCAGAGCATCCCGTCCTCTTGGGAGAGAAGATCTGGAGCAGATCCCAACTCCAGAGGCGGAGCTTGAGAGAGATGTAGAAGAGGGTACCACGTTTGCCATGGCCAACGTGGAGCTATGAGGATCATATGACCTCTGTCTCTCTGAAGCTTGAATAGGGTTTTGGGGATGAGGGGAATGGGTGGGAAGGCACGTAGGAAGTTCTGATCACAGTGGAGGAGGAAGGCGTCCCTTGTCTGACAACATGGAGCTGGAATTCTGGAACAGAACCGGGGACGTTTGGCATTCAGCGGACTTTTAAAGAGGTCTATGTCTGGGGTTCCCCAAATCGTATTTATTTATTTTATTTATTTGTTGTGTTTTTCTATACCGCTCCTTCCAGAGATCAGGGGTGGTTTACATATAACTTTACATGTCACAAAAACTGTTTTGTGACTTTACATTATAACGTTCATGCTTATACATTATAACTTTATACATTATAAATCTGAAATATTTGGGCAACCTGGTCTGGGTGGAGAGACCATTCGTGTGGAAGCCGAACTCGACTGAGTTTGTCTGCCCAAGAGTTTTGGATGCCTGGAAGATACACCGCAAGGAGACGAATCTGATGCTCTCTGGCGAGGGCCCATAGTCGCAAAGCTTCGTTGCATAGCGACAGAGAGCCTGTTCCGCCCTGCTTGTTCACATAGAACATAGCTACCTGATTGTCTGTTTGAACTAGGACAGTCTTGTAGCTGAGCTGGGCGTGAAATACTTGAAGAGCAAAGATTGCTCTGAGCTCCAGGAGGTTGATGTGAAGACAGGCCTCCTGTGGAGTCCAGGTACCCTGGGTAGAGAGATCGTGCATGTGGGCCTCCCCATCCCACCTGTGATGCATCTGTTGTTAGGGTGGCATGGGATAGGGGTTGCTGGAAAGGAGACCCCACCAGAAGGTTTCTGGGTGATTGCCACCATTGGAGGGACAAAATAAGACAATTTGAGTTTGTTATTTTGTCCGACAGGCAGCCTAAGGCCTGTGTCCACTGAGTGGATAAAGTCCACTAGGCTGCGAGCATATGGAGGCGAGCATAAGGAACCACATGCATGGTGGATGCCATGTGGCATAGCAATTGTAGCATTTCCCGAGCAGTGAGACAAGGTTTGAGCACTGCTTTGGAAACTAGTTGTACTAGTTGTACGAAGACAGAGGGGCTGCGGAAGGAAAGCTCTTGTCTGCCTGGTATCCAGATGAGCTCCTATGAACTCTAGGGACTGAGTAGGAGCAAGATTGGATTTTGGGAAGTTTATGACCAGTCCCAAATACTGAAGGATTCACATTCTGCGAAACAGAGCAGAGCTGGCTTCTGGCACTCTAGGGGCTCGAATGAGCCAGTCGCCTAAGTAAGGGAAGACAAATATTCCCAGAGTGCGGAGAAATGCTGCTACCACAGCCATGCATTTTGTGAACACTCTTGGCGCAGAAGCCAGGCCAAAGGGAAGAACCTTGTATTGGTAGTGCTTTCCTTGAAACAGGAATCGGAGGAATCTCCTGTGATTTGGATAGATGAGAATATGAGTATACGCATCCTTGAGATCTAGAGACAAAGCCAATCCTGACTTTGAAGGTATGGCAGCAGAGTTCCTAGAGAGACCATTTTGAACTTCTCTCAGAACAAATATTTGTTCAATTCTCTGAGGTCTAAAATGGGTCTGTGTCCCCCTGCTTTCTTTGGAATTAGGAAATAGGGAGAGTAGAAACCTGTACCCTGATGGAGAATGGGTACTTCCTCTATTGCTCCTTGAGCAAGGAGCATTTTGACTTCTTGACCTAAGAGACTGTCAAGAGAGGTCTGAGAATTGAACTGTCTTACAATTGTAGGAGGGGGCATGCTGTGAAAATGAAGCTTGTACTCCTCTCGTACAATGGACAGAGTCCAATATTCTGCTGTTATTTGGTACCATATGTGGGCAAAATGACATAACCTGCCTAGGATGGTCGAGGGTTCTGGACCGTTCAGAGGCAGGAAGACAAAGTTCTCTAGGGAGGAGTCAAAGCCCCTGAGGAGGCTGAGCCTGCTGAGGTGGCTGAGGTTTTGCATCTTTTGGCTTCTTTTGTTTGTCTAGGTTGTTGCTGTTGTCCCTTTTGGGCAGTCTGACCTGGATGGTGTCCCTGTTGGGTATAGGAAGGATAAAACTTCCTTTTCTTATTGAAAAATAGTTTCTTAGAGGATTTTTTCCTTGCAGGATCGGCTGTAGATTTGGACAAACTATCCAAGGTGATATTCTCAGCATATATCTCATTAGCCTTCTCCTGCCAATTCTTGCCAAAGAGATTTTCTCCTGTGCAAGGAATGTTTCCTAATTTATCCTGTACCCAAATTTCCAAGTCAGATGTCTGAAGCCAGGCTATCCAACGTGCACCAATGGCAAAAGCTGTGGTTCTGCTTATGCACTCAAAACAGTCAAAGGCTGCAAGATTTACAAACTTGGAAACATCCTGAGCATGTTTGACTAGAGTAAGATAGTCTTGCCTTTTGTCATCAGGAAGGAGGGGGCTCATAAGCTCCAAGTCTCCTGTGACCTCTTTAAGGAACATTCTCATATACAAGATATAGGAACTGATCCTAGCTGAGAGCATGGAAGCTTGGAAGCATCGACACCCAAAGGCATCGAGAGTCCTACATTCATGACCTGGAGGATTGGATGCATGTCTCTTTGCACATTTCATCCTTCTGATGGCTGATTCCACCACCATTGAATGGTGTGGTAATTGAGTTTTTTGAAAGCCAGGGCAAGGTGGAACTCGATACATGGTATCGAGCCTTCGAGAACGAGGAGATGTGGTTAAAAGTGTTTCCCACATCCTTAGCATAAGATCATGTAAAATCTCATAAATAGGCAGAGTAGATGCCTCTTTGGGAGCCTTAGGGTATTGGAGAATTTCCAATTCCTTTGCCCTAGGCTCTTTATCAGGAGCTACTGTGATGGAAAGGCCTCGGGCCACATCACGGATAAAGTCCTGAAAGGACATATCCTCTGGCGGAGACATTCTGCGCTGAGGAGAAGAGGAATCCTCGGGTAGAACTACTCTTGTATCAGCAGAGTCTTCGGAGTCTTCAGACTCATCAGAGGATTCAAAATACTTCCGATCCCGGTGATCGTGCAAAGCATGGTACCGGTATAGATCGAAGTCAGTATCGGGTTGTTCCGGTACCGATCTGTCGATGCCGGAGACATACGCATGACTCGGTATGGGTGGCATACCCGCCAAAGCTAACGCAGTTGGTACTGGTTCCAGTACCGGTGTCGGTACCGGTTGAGGTGTCTGAAGCGGTTTCAACGGTACCGAAGCCGTGAGAAAAGCCGCTAGACTGCGTTCGATAGCAAGGAATCTCTGGTCTATCGACGCTGCCGATGCTTGGGTGTCGGTACCGGTAGAAGCGGCCAGAACCCCAGAGCATGGCGCTAGTAGTTCTGCTGAGGTTGAGACCTCGAGAACATCCTGGAGCCCCGTTAGTGCTTTGGAAGCCGAAGCCTCCCGCCGGGGCAGTTTTGCCAGTGAAAATTCCTCAAGGGCAAAGCCAGGGGCATCTCGATACTTAGAAGGAGATCTACCCTTTGAGGATCGGCTAGATTTATGTTTAGTTACCTGAGATAGCATAGTTACTCACCTGTACCAGGTGATCTCCGGGAACAGCAGGAATTTAGTCTTCACATATGGGTATCGTCGGTACCAACGGAGCCTGTGCGGGAACGCTCCCCAGCGTCCAATAGGAACGCTTTTGGGAGCATCCCTCAGCACATGCGCGCTGCCTTCCTGCCTTTCCAACTGTCCCTCTTCAGTTAAGTTTGTAGCTGAGTGAAAGGATAGAGGGCGAGAGGAAAGAGACAAAGAGAGAGACAACTCCTAGGTGAGGTGGGTGGGTTGTGAAGACTAAATTCCTGCTGTTCCCAGAGATCACCTGTTACAGGTGAGTAACTACGCTATCTCCAGGAACAAGCAGGAATGTAGTCTTCACATATGGGGACTCCCTAGCTGAAGATGCCAGGGAGGTAGCCCCAGGAAGGTTGTAGGCATCCTTCCTCCCATGGATCTCTGGCATTCCACCAGGGTTGGTGGGTAGGAGTTGAATTAGGTCTGAAAGAGATTTTGAAGAACAGCTTGGCCAAAGAAGGCATCCCGACGGGAGGCTTTATCCAGGCAGTAGTGGGCTGTGAAGGAGTGTACCGAAGCCCAGGTGGCTGCTCGACAAATGTCATCGATAGACACAGAGTGGAGATTAGCTATAGAAGCTGCCATGGCTCTCACATTATGAGCTGTGACATGGTCCTGAAGAGGAAGACCCTTACTCTCATAAGCAAAGGATATGCATTGGGCAATCCATTTAGATAAAGTTCTTTTGGAGACTGGAAGTCCCAAATGACTAGGATCAAAAGCTATAAAAAGTTGTGAGGACTTTCTATGTTGCTGTGTTCTTTGTATGTAAAAGGCTAAGGCCCTTTTACAATCCAAAGTATGAAGGTTTCTTTCTGCATTAGAGGCGTGAGGCCTCGGAAAAAATACAGGAAGATAAATTGATTGGTTTAAATGAAAAGGCTAAACCACCTTTGGCATAAAGTGTGGGTGAGTTTGAAGAACAACCTTATCATGATGAAACCTAGTATAAGGAGGATCAGCCACTAAAGCTTACAATCCACTAATGCGACGGGCAGAGGTGATTGCAATTAGGAAGATGACCTTCCAGGTCAAAAACTTATTTATTCATTTATTTATTTTTATTTATTTACATTCTCTTATATACCGCGCTATTATGCATCAGTGTGGTTTACATTGAACAAACTGAAATTACATTGAACAGGGCATTATAACTTTGAGACAACTATTTTACAGGGAACATGGGCTATGGAGGGTTATAAGTGGCTTGCCCAAGACCACAAGGAGCACCTGTGGGACTAGAAACCCCAGTCCTTCCGGCCCAAGGTTGCTGTCCTCAAGTGGGATTTGAACCCCCGACCTTCCGGCCTGAAGTACCTTGCCCCAACCACTAGGCCACTCCTCCACTCCTTAAGGGCTGTAGTGGCAAAAGGTTCAAAAGGCGGCTTCATGAGCTGCCTGAGAACTAGATTTAGATCCCATGCCACCGGTGGTGGCTTGATGGGAGGTTTAGTTAATAAAAGGCCTCTCATAAATCTTGATAGGAGTGGATGAGAGGAAATTGGTTGTCCATTTAGAGGCTTATAAGAAGCTGCAATTGCACTAAGATGGACTCTTACTGAATTGGTCTTTAAACCAGAATTCGATAAGTAAAGGAGATACTCTAGTATCGATTCTAAGGGTATGACCAGGGGTTTAATCCCTTCCTGGAGCACCATATGGTAAAACGTTTCCACTTGAAGGCATAAGATCTTCTTGTGGAAATTTTCCTAGAAGCCTGAAGGATATCATTTACCTGTTGGGACAGGTTGAAATCTTGGAGGTCTAAGCCTTCAGCAACCAGGCCGTGAGGTGCAGGGACTGGGGATTCGGGTGCTATGGCGTCCCGTTCTCCTGGGAAAGGAGATCTGGAGCATGCCCTAACTCCAGAGGTGCCACTTGAGAGAGATGTAGAATCAGGGAATACCACGTTTGGCATGGCCATCATGGTGCTATGAGAATCATGCGACCCCTGTCTCTCTGAAGCTTGAAGAGTGTTTTGGGGATGAGGGGAATGAGTGGGAAGGCATAAAGGAAGTCCTGACCCCAGTGAGGGAGGAAGGCATCCCTTGCCTGACAATTGTGAGCCAGAATCCTGGAACAGAACCGGGGAAGTTTGGCATTCAGTGGACTTGCAAAGAGGTCTATGTCTGGAGTGCCCCAGAGATGAAATATCTTTGCCACCTGGTCTAGGTGGAGGGACCACTCGTGAGGCAGCAGTACTCGACTGAGTTTGTCTGCCCAAAGGTTTTGAATGCCTGGAAGATATACCACTAGAAGGTGAATTTGATGCTCTCTGGCGAGGGCCCACAGTCGTAAAGCTTTGTTGCATAACGACAGAGAGCCTGTTCCGCCCTGCTTGTTCACATAGAACATGGCTACCTGATTGTCCATCTGGACTAGGACTGTATTGTAGCTGAGCTGGGCATGGAACACTCGAAGAGCTAAATAGATTGCTCTTAATTCCAGGAGGTTTATGTGTAAACCAACCTCCTGTAGAGTCCAGGTGCCCTGTGTAGAGAGATAATTCAGGTGTGCTCCCCAATCCACCTGTGATGCATCTGTTAGGGTGGCCTGAAAGAGGGGTTGATAGAAAGGAGACCCCACTGTCAGATTTTTTAGTGATTGCCACCATTGGAGGGACAAAATTAGTCGTTGAGAGATTGTTATTTTGTCCGACAAATGACCCATGGGCTGTGTCCACTGTGTGGAGAGGGTCCACTGAGCTGCTCGCATATGGGACTACATGAACTGTGGATGCCATATGTCCCAGTAACTGCAGTAGCTCTCGAGCAGTGAGGGAGGATTTGCCTGCTGCTTGAGAAGCTAGTTGCATTATGTGAAGACACCGGACTTGTGGAAGGAAAGCCCTTGCCTGTCTGGTATGTAGACAGGCTCCTATGAATTCCAGGCATTGGGAAGGAAGAAGGTGAGATTTTGGGAAGTTTATTACCAATCCCAAGTATTGGAGGATTCACATTGTATGGGACAGTGCAGTGCTGGACTCTGCAACTGTAGGGGCTCGAATGAGCCAGTCGTCTAAGTAGGGGAAGATGAAAATCCCCAGGGTTCGTAGAAATGCAGCTACTACTGCCATGCATTTCGTGAATACCCTTGGTGCTGAAACCAGACCAAAAGGAAGAACCCTGTACTGGAAATGTTTTCCCCTGAAAAGGAAACGTAAAAATTTCCTGTGATCTGGATGGATGAGAACGTGAGTGTATGCATTCTTTAAGTCTAGAGAGCAAAGCCAATCCTGTCTTTGAAAGTATGGCAGAAGAGTTCCTAGAGAAATCATTTTGAATTTCTCTTGAAACAGATATTTGTTCAATTCTCTGAGGTCTAGAATGGGTCTGTGTCCTCCTGTTTTCTGTGGAATAAGAAAATAGTGGGAGTAGAACCATGCACCCTGTTGAAGAATGGGTACTTCCTCTATTGCCCCTTGGGCAAGAAGAGTGGAGACCTCGTGATCTATCAGATTGTCTGCAGAGGTTTGTGAATTGAATTGCTTTAGAAATGTAGGAGGGGGCATGCTGTGAAAATGAAGCTTGTACCCCTCTCCTACAATGGACAAAGTCCAATCTTCTGCTGTTATCTGATGCCATCTGTTGACAAAGTGGCATAACCTGTCCGGAATATTGGGGGGTTGGGGACCCCTCAGAGGCAGGGAGGCAAAGCTCTCTAGGAAGGAGTCAAAGCCCTTGAGGGGGCTGAACCTGGAGATCTGGTTGGGCTCTCGGGCCTTTTGGCTTCTTTTGCTATCTAGTTTGTCCTTTTTGGGCAACCTGACCTGGAGTTTAACTCTGCTGGGTATAGGAAGGATAAAACTTCCTCTTTTTGTTAAAAGAGGGTTTTTTTTATAAGGTTTCCTTTTGGCTGGAGTGGCTGTAGACTTTGACAATCTGTCTAAGGTAGCATTGTCAGCATCTAACTCGTTAGCCTTTTCCTGCCAGTTCTTGCCGAAGAGATTCTCCCCCATGCAAGGAATGTTGCCTAACTTGTCCTGTACCCAAGTCTCCAAGTCTGATGCCTGTAGCCAGGCAATCTGTCGTGTGCCAATGGCAACAGTAGAGGTTCTGCTGATGCATTCGAAGCAGTCAAAGGCTGCACGATTGACAAACTTGGAGACATCTTGAGCATGCTTAACTAGAGCAAGAAAATCTTGTCTCTTATCATCTGGGAGAAATGGGCTCATAAGTTCCAAGTCTCCTGTGACTTCATTGAGGAACATTCCCATATATAGGATATATGAACTGATCCTAGCTGAAAGCATAGAAGCTTGAAAAGTCCTGCGTCCAAAAGCATCCAGAATCCTGCATTCATGACCTGGAGGATTGGATGCATGCCTCTTTGCACTCTTCATCCTACGCATGGCTGATTCCACTATCATTGAATGGTGTGGCAGCTAAGTTTTCTGAAATCCAGGACATGGTGAACTCGATACATAGTATCAAGTCTCCTAGAGTGAGAAGAAGTAGTCAGAGTTGTCTCCCACATTCTGAGCATCAAGCTATGCAGAATTTCATGGACATGCAGAGTGGCTGCCTCCTTAGGAGCTTTAGGATATTGGAGAATTTCCAATTCCTTTGCTCTGGGTTCATCTTCAGGAGCTACTGTGATTGAAAGACCTTTGGCCATATCACGGATGAAATCCTGAAATGACATGTCCTCTGGTGGTGACTTTCTGCGTTGGGGAGAAGAGGGATCTTCTAGGAGAAACCCTCTAGTGCCAGCAGAATTGTCAGAGTCTTCGGAATCGGAGGAATCGAAGAATTCCTGACCCCGATGCTCTTGCAAAGCACGATCCCGGTACCGATCGAAGTCGGTACCGTGCTGACCCGGTACCGCTTTGTCAATTCCAGCCAGAAATGGCATGGGAAGAGTTCCCACTGGGGCCGTACCATCGGTACCGGTATCGTCAGTGTCGGTACTGGTGTCTGTACCGGCATCAGTGTCGATGTCGGTACCGGTGCCCGTTGGACCACCGGTATCGCAGCTGAAAGAAGAGCTGCGATGCTGCGCTCGATAGCGAGGAACCTCTGGTCCATCGACGCTACCGATGCCTGGGTGTCGGTACCGGTAAGGACGGCCGGAACTCCTGAGCATGGCACAGGTAGTTCTTGCGAGGTTGAGGCCTTGAGAACATCCTGAAGCCCCATCGATGCTTTGGAAGCCGAAGCCTCCTGCTGGGGCTGTTTTGCCGGTGTGGTTCCCTCAAGGGCAATGCAAATGGCCTCTCGATGCTTAGCAGGAGAGCTACCCTTTGAGGACCGGCTTTTATGTTTAGTTACCTGAGATCCATGGGAGGAAGAGGCGGCCCTTGACGATGTCGATGCAATGGATCTGGCATCTGAAGAAAAGAGGGTACCAAGCTTTGCAGCCCGGTTCTGTCTTCCTCTTTTAGTCATCCCCATGCAGGAGAGACATTCAGTTGGAGAATGTTCAGGTCCTAAACATTTCAGACACCAATCATGGGTGTCAGTAACGGAAAAGGTATCGCCACACTTAGTACATTTTTTAAAACCACTAGTTGGCTTTTCCATGATTTAGGAATATGGGGCCTAGCACCACAGAGAAAGGTTTCTGAAAAGAAACAGTCTAAAGCCTATTTTTTTTTTTAATGAAACGAAAAGAAAAGAACCGGCGGTACCGGTAGGCGTCGTGTGGTAGGCAAACGTGACCACAAGAAAAGAAATTTAAAGACTGAATTTTCTGCGGTGACAGGGAATGGATCCTGTCGGCTCCGTGGCAAACAAAGAACTGAAGAGGGACAGTTGGAAAGGCGGGAAGGCAGCGCGCATGTGCTGAGGGATGCTCCCAAAAGCATTCCTATTGGACGCTGGGGAGCATTCCTGTGCAGGCTCCGTCGGTGCTGAAGATAACCATATGTGAAGACTACATTCCTGCTTGTTCCTGGAGATATACTTTTTCACTGAAAGGGTGGTAGATGCTTGGAATGCCCTCCCAATGGAAGTAATGGGGGCAAATTCAGTGACAGAATTCAAAATGGCATAGGGCAATCACAGTGGATCCGTTTACAGCAAGAGGATAAAATCAAAATAAACATAACTATCTCTTATATCTGAACAAATAGGGGTGACCTGCAAAGAGCGGCAGGTGCACCTACTCTTGCCGCCTTGCTGGGCAGGCTAGATGGACCATACTGGTCTTTATCTGCCATCATATACTATGTTACTATGAATTGTTTATAAGGGTGCCAATAATCATGTCCTATAAATCAAGTGAAAACCCTCTCAAACATGATAATTACACTTACCTGGTAATTGTAGTTCCTTGAGTGACGACAGTTCAGTCCTCTACCTCTGGGTTGTCAATCTCCTCCTGCAGCTAGGAGACTGGTATGTCAGAATGATGACATCACTGGAGATATAGCCTGCTGCACTCCTACTTCCATCCCAGTGTGAACTATAACAAAGCAGACTCAAAGGAGCAATAAATAAGTAGCCAAACATAAGATAACATCAACTAATCGTAAACTATACACCCCTAACGACAAGATTTTCTTACACCCTGCCTTGTCACCGAGAAGTGAACAAGGAAAGAAATGTTACAATCCAGACTTAACTGTAACCATCTGCCGCTGAGTACCAAATAAGAATCCCCCTCGAATCATCCGGGTGGGAAGGAGGACTGAACTGTCGTCACTCAAGGAACTACAATTACCAGGTAAGTGTAATTATCATTTCCTTATCGTTCCTCCAGTTCAGTCCTCTACCTCTGGGATGTACCAGAGCAGTAATCAATGGGAGGGACCCTTCCAGCCGGCAGATAAGACCGCCGATCCGAAACGAGCATCCGAAGCCGCTGCAACATCCAGCCGGTAATGCTTGCTGAACGTATGTAGGGACGATCAAGTCGCCGATCTACAAATGTCCCCAGGCGGAACCAAACTGTGCTCCGCCCAAGAAGAAGCCTGCGCTCTGGTGGAATGCGCCCGCAGCCCCACAGGCACGACCCGACCATGAAGCAAATAAGCGGAAGCAATCGCTTCTTTAAGCCAGCGGGCGATGGACGCCTTTGCCGCTGCTTCATCTTTGCGCACTCCCCCGAAAAGAACAACCGCTCAGACCGGCGGAAGGGCTCCGTGACCACCAAATACTGACGCAATACTCTCTTTACATCGAGACGACGAAGACTGCGATCCGACTCGTTGCCCCCCAGCGACCCCAGAACGGGCAAACACACCGCCTGGTTCAAATGAAACGGAGAGACCACCTTGGGCAAAAAGGACGGGACCGGCCGTAAAACTACCTTCTCCCTAGAAAAAGACAATGGCTCTTGGCACGACAATGCCTGCAGTTCCGAAACTCTCCACGCCGAACAAATTGCCACCAGAAATACCGTCTTTAATGTCAAATCCTTCATCGACGCCCGACGCAACGGCTCAAAGGGCGACTTGGCTAACGCTGTGAGAACGAGATTGAGGTCCCACGGCGGAACACACACCCGACGCGCCGGGCGCAATCTAGCTACCGCCTTCAGGAAGCGACCTATATCAGGGTGAGCCCCTAACGGCACTCCATGGACATTGCCCCGATAACAGGAAAGGGCTGCCAACTGGACGCGCAAGGAACTAGCCGCAAGACCTTTGTCAAATCTGCCCTGCAGAAACTCCAAGACCACCGGAATCGAAACCGATGCCGCCCGCACCTGACGCCTCGAACACCAATCTTCAAAAATACGCCAGACGCGCACATAAGCCAAAGAGGTCGAATGTTTACGAGCTCTAAGCAGAGTCGCCACCACAGCCGAGGAATAGCCTTTCTTCATCAGCTTAGCCCTCTCAATGGCCATACCGTGAACGAGAACCGATCCACCTGAGGCATGAACAGCAGTCCTTGCACCAACAGATCCGACCTCACCGGCAGCCGTCAAGGTTCGCCGTCCAAGAGACGGATCAGGTCCGCGTACCAAGGACGCCTCGGCCAATCGGGCGCTACCAAAAGAACTTTCCTGGTATGCGCTCCGATTTTCTGAACCACTCGGCCTATCAACGCCCATGGCGGGAAGACATACAGGAGTCCGAACGTCGGCCACTGCCGAAGCAACTCATCGATGCCCTCCGACATTCGTTCGCGCCTGCGGCTGAAGAAACGCCCGACCTTTGCCGAATGAAAGGTCGCCATGAGATCCATGACCAGAGTTCCCCAACGACTGACTATCTGCTCGAAAACCCACTCTCCTGCATCCACCTGCACCCTGCTGAGGAAGTCCGCAGTGACATTGTCTTTTCCCGCAATGTGTGCCACCGAAATCGCAGACAAGCGGACCTCCACCCACGCGAACAGCTTGTCGGCCTCCTCTTCCATTGCGGCACTCCCCGTGCCGCCCTGCCGGTTTATGTATGCCACCGTCGCCGAGTTGTCAGAGAGCACCCTTATGGGCCGGCCGCGTACCATGTCCTCGAACGTCTGAAGGGCCCGGAACACCGCCCGAAGCTCCAGCCGGTTTATCGACCAAGAGGCCTCCAGAGGGGACCAAAGCGGCTCCCGCAGTGGGCTCAAAGCGGCTCCCGCAGTGGGCTCCCCCGCCGACTAGACTGGCATCCGTCAACAGCGGAAGCCACTCCGGCTGTTCCAGCGGCATGCCAGCCGTCAACGACGAGCGTAGAAGCCACCAACGAAG
The DNA here is from genome assembly GCA_033557465.1 of Ichthyophis bannanicus. NCBI lineage: Eukaryota > Metazoa > Chordata > Amphibia > Gymnophiona > Ichthyophiidae > Ichthyophis > Ichthyophis bannanicus. Next base: position 155,636,544 of record CM066032.1, on the reverse strand, counting down.
AGACTGCCGGACTGTGCTCGGGCAAGGAAGACGCTTGCTCAGGGAATCGGTCTGATGCGACCAGCGGCGGAGCAGCGCTCTTTGGAGAGGTCGCATATGAATCTTGGCCCAAGGCACCGCTTTCAACGTCACCGCCATGGTCCCCAGCACCCGGAGATAATCCCATGCCAATGGTGCTGGTACCGACAGAAACTGCTGCACCAGGGACTGCAAGCCCTCGGCCCGCTTGTGCGGCAGAAACACCTGCCCGCTCAGTGTGTCGAACCGTACCCCCAAGTACTCGAGGTCCTGGGCAGGCTGCAAATGACTCTTGGCTGAGTTGACTACCCAACCCAGCTCCTGTAAAAACGTAACCACCCGGTTCGTCACCCGGAAACTCTCCTCCTCTGATTTGGCCCGGATCAACCAATCGTCGAGATACGGGTGGACCAGAATCCCTTCTTTGCGCAACGCCGCCGCCACCACCACCATAATTTTGGTGAAGGTTCGCGGCGCCGTTGCCAAACCGAACGGCAAGGCTTGGAACTGATAGTGGCCCCAAGGAAAAGCGAACCGCAGAAACTTCTGGTGAGCTTCCCGGATGGGGATGTGCAAATAAGCCTCCATCAGGTCCAGAGACGTCAAGAATTCGCTGCGCCGCACCGCGACTATGACGGATCGCAACGTCTCCATGCGGAAGTGCGGAACTCGTAAGCACTTGTTTACCGCCTTCAGGTCTAGTATGGGCCGTAACGTACCGCCCTTTTTGGGCACCACGAAATAAATAGAGTACCGACCCATGCTGTAATCGGATTTTGGAACCTCCACCACGGCGCCCAACTGAATGAGTCTTTCCAAGGTCGCACGAACCGCCGCCGTTTTCTTGGGACCCCTGCAAGGAGACAGAACGAACGAATCCCGCACAGGGCGAGCCAGCTCCAGCGCGTAGCCGTGTTGAACTATCTCTAACACCCATTGGTCTGACGTGATGCGGGTCCAAGCGGAAAGGAACCCCTGAAGTCGTCCGCCTATGGGAGACCCCTCCGCCGGGACCCGCCTCGCTTCATTGAGTTTTACGTGAGGTGGACGCAGGGATGGAGGAGAATCCTCGACTTGCTCCCCGAAACCCGCGAAAGCCCTGGGCTCGTGACGGAAACCACCCCCTCTGGAAACCACCGAAGCGCGGTGACCAAAATCTTCTGAAATCACGAAACTGACCCCGAACACTTTGGCCGGACCTGGCCTGCTTCGGTTTATCCTCGGGCAGCCGGCCCGCCTTGGACTCACCCAGGTCCTTCACCAACTTATCCAAATCTTCCCCAAAAAGCAACCCCCCCTTAAAGGGCAGCTTGCTAAGGCGGGATTTAGAAGGGCCGTCCACCGCACAATTGCGTAACCACAAAGATCTACGGGCAGCCACCACCAACCCTGTGCTGTTGGCCAGCGCCCGAATCAAGTCGTAATGCACATCTGCGAGATAGGCAGCACCGGACTCCAGGCGAACCAGCTCCTTCACCTCCTCGATATCCACACGCGAAGACTGACGTAGACGCTGGGCCCAGCGCAAACACGCTCTGGGTACCCAAGCACCGCAGATGGAGGCCTGCAACGAAATAGAATCCGCCTCAAAGGCCTGTTTTAGAAGATCGTCAACTTTACGGTCTTGAGTATCCTTTAAGGCCGCACTCCCTTCAACAGGGATAGTGGTCTTCTTGGTAACAGCCGACACCACTGCGTCAATCCGCGGTGCCCGGAACCTGTCTTTATCCTTATCGGCCAAAGGATACAACCTAGTCATTGTCCGAATGCCCCGAAGTCCTGTCTCCGGCTTATCCCATTCGTCCTGAATCATCTTCTCGACGACCCTGTGAACTGAAAACACCACCTGTGTCTGACGCACCGCCTGGATGACAGGATCCTCAACCTCATCCTCCACCGTTGACGGTGCAGTAAGGTTCAACATCTGCAACGTCTCTGAAATGAGGGCCGCCAATTCCTCCCGGCGGAAGACCCTAATGATTTTTGCTTGATCCTCGGGTTCAAGGATCTCCCCTTCTTCCAGATCCTGCGAACCCTCTTCAGGATCCCATTCCATATCCTGGGCTTCAGGCCACTCGCCCTCCTCCGGGTTGCCAGGTCTCGCACGCTTCGGAGCAGGTGGCTCCTCACCCCCCTCCCCAGCCGTCCCAGGAAGGGGAGGAGGTGATGCCAGCGACTCGGAACATGCCCTCTTGCCCTGCCTCCGTAGACAAAAGGCTTGATGCATCAGCAGAACAAATTCAGGGCTAAAACCTCCGAGACCCGACCCCTGGGCTACCACAGGCTCACCGGAGGGCCCCGCCGGCTCCTCCGACGCAGTCCCCCACGCTGATAGTCGCGGAGAGGCCGCGTCAACCCCTGCGGGGGCACCCTGCGCCTCCGGGGACTGCTGAACTTCCATCTGAAGCTCAACGACAGATGAGAGGGCAGCACAACCGCGGCACACCCCGGTGTCCGGAACAGAGCCCCTCCTAGTGCCACACACGAGGCACTGAGGCCGGGCAGCCATCACAAGGTTAGCAAGAACCCCCCCTTGGGCTCTCTTGATGCGCAAGCCCCACTTGAGTTGTTTTATTGATTATTTATTTTTAAGTTTTTTGTTTTTTTTTTAAATTTGGACAGGGATAGCCAGCAACTGCTCTGCAGATCCAAAAGCCCAACTAAGAAATTGCTAAGGTATCGCCGAGAAAACGATCCCCCCCCAGCCCCTCCCCCCGACTCTGAAGGGATGGCTGAAGAGGCCCAAAAAGCACAGTTACTTACCTGTAACAGGTGATCTCTGGGAACAGCAGGAATTAGTCCTCTCATATGGATACGTCGGAACCGACGGAGCCTGCGCGGGAAAGCTCCCCAGCTTCCCAGAAAGGAAAGCTTTTGGGGCCTCCCACAGCGCATGTGCGCTGCCTTCCCGCCTTCCTGACCAACTCTCCTCAGTTCGAGTTTAAAGCTGAGACAATAGAGAGAGGAAAGGAAAGAGAGAGAGAGAGATACAACTCCCAGGGGAGGTGGGTGGGTTGTGAGGACTAATTCCTGCTGTTCCCAGAGATCACCTGTTACAGGTAAGTAACTGTGCTATCTCCAGGAACAAGCAGGAATGAGTCCTCACATATGGGGACTCCCTAGCTAAGATGCCGGGGAGATCCCCCTCCAAGGGTTCCTCATCTTCCTATGGATCTCAGGCATCCATTCAGGGAAGGTGGGCAGGAGTTGTTTAAGAATGGAACAGGTGTCTGAGGACAGCCTGACCAAACAAGGCATCCCGGCGGGAGTCCTTGTCCAAGCAGTAATGGGCTGTGAAGGTATGAACCGAGGCCCAGGTGGCTGCTCGACAGATCTGATCAATGGATACAGAATGAAGATGAGCCATAGATGTGGCCATGGCTCTCACATTGTGAGCTGTGACATGGCCTTCCAGAGAAAGGTTCTTACTCTGGTAAGCAAAAGAAATACACTGAGCAATCCAATTGGACAGTGTTCTTTTTGAGACTGGAAGTCCTAAATGAGAAGGATCAAAAGCAACAAAAAGTTGAGAAGACTTTCGATGTTGCTGTGTCCTGTGGATGTAAAAGGCAAGAGCTCTTTTACAATCTAACGTATGTAGGTTCCTCTCTGCACTGGATGCATGAGGAGCTGGAAAAAAGACAGGTAGATATACCTCTTGATTAAGATGAAAAGGTGAGACCACTTTAGGCATAAAGTGAGAATTTGTCCTAAGGACTACCTTATCATGATGGAACCTTGTATAAGGTGGATTAGCCACTAAAGCCTGCAGTTCACTGATGCAGCGAGCAGAAGTGATTGCAATAAGGAAAATGACTTTCCAGGAAAGAAATTTCAAGGAGGTTGTGGCTAAGGGTTCAAAGGGTGGCTTCATAAGCTGACCAAGAACCACGTTTAAGTCCCATGCCACCGGAGGAGGCCGAATGGGAGGTTTAGTTAAAGTTAGACCTCTCATAAATCTTGCAATAAGAGGATGAGAGGAAACAGGTTGTCCATTGATAGGCTGAAGAGATGCTGCAATAGCACTCAAATGGACCCTTACAGAATTTGTTTTAAGTCCTGCATTGGAAAGATGCAGGAGATATTCGAGTAGTAAAGAATTCAAAGGTAGTGCTAGAGGGTTAAGACCCTTTTCAGCACACCAAATGGAAAATCTTTTCCATTTAAAAGCATAAGAACGCCTGGTGGAAGGTTCCTAGAGGCATGGAGGATATCCTTCACCTGTTGAGAAAGATTGAAGTCTTGAAGGTCTAGGCCTTCAGTAACCAAGCTCTGAGGTGAAGGGACTTGGGGTTTGGGTGCCACAAAGTCCCCTCCTCTTGAGACAGAAGGTCTGGAGCAGCTCCCAGATCCAGGGAGGGTGCCTGGGAGAGATGCAGAAGTAGAGGGTACCACACTTGGCGTGGCCAGCGTGGAGCTATGAGGATCATAGATCCTTGAACCCTCTGAAGTTTGAATAGAGTCTTGGGAATCAAAGGAATGGGTGGAAAGGCATACAGGAAGGCCTGACCCCAATGAAGGAGGAAGGCATCCTTGGCCTGAGCTCCCTGACACGGAATTCTGGAACAGAACCGGGGAAGTTTGGCATTGCACGGACTTGCAAACAGGTCTATGTCTGGGGTTCCCCATTTCTGAAAGATTCTGAGTACCTGATCCATGTGCAGGGACCATTCGTGTGGAAGCAGAACTCGACTGAGTCTGTCTGCCCAAGAGTTTTGGATTCCTGGGAGGTATACTGCCAGGAGATGGATTTGATGCTCTCTGGCGAAGACCCACAATTTTAGAGCTTCGTTGCAAAGCGACAGAGAGCCAGTCCCTCCTTGTTTGTTTATGTATGGCTACTTGATTGTCGGTATGAACAAGGACTGTCATGTTGATGAGGAGGGTATGAAAGACCTTGAGAGCAAGGAAAATTGCTCGCAGCTCCAAAAGGTTGATATGAAGGGTGGTCTCCTGTGGAGACAAGTGCCCTGAGTGGAGATATCTTGGAGATGAGCTCCCCAACCTGTTTGGGAGGCACCTGTAGTGAGAGTTGCTTGGGGTAACAAAGGTTGGAAGGGGGCCCCCAACAACAGATTTTGAGTGGATATCCACCATTGGAGAGACCAAAAAAGACGTTTTGAGGTTGCTATTTGGTCTGAGAGAGCTCCTGATGCTTGGGTCCACTGGGTGGACAAAGTCCATTGAGCTGCTCTCATATATAGGCGAGCATAAGGCACCACATGAACTGTGGATGCCATGTGGCCTAGCAGTTGTAGCATCTCCCTGGCAGTCAAGTGGCTTCTGGACTGAATTTGAGAGGCCAAGTGCACTAGACGGTGGCAACGGGCCTGAGGAAGATAGGCCCTTGCAGTGGTGGTATCTAGCCAGGCCCCTATAAATTCTAGGGACTGAGTAGGGGTGAGTTGAGACTTTGGCAGATTGATGACGAGTCCCAGATACTGCAGTATGCGTCTGGTGTGGTCCAGGGAAGTCTGAGCCTCGGACTGAGATGGAGCTCGGATGAGCCAGTCGTCCAGGTATGGGAAGACAAATATTCCCAGAGTGCGTAGAAATGCAGCCACTATTGACATGCATTTGGTGAACACTCTTGGAGCAGAGGCTAGACCGAAGGGGAGTACTCTGTATTGGAAATGTTCTCCCTGGAACAGAAATCGTAGAAATTTTCTGTGGGATGGATGGATGAGTATATGTGTGTACGCATCCTTTAGATCTAGAGAACAAAGCCAATCCTGACTCTGGCTTTGTGAGCAATTGTCAAAGGGATAGTCACTGATCAACACTAGTTTGCCAGCAGAAACATGGCCAGAGCTAGCAGTGGGAGTGGGTGGGAAACAAAATCTCTGTGGCACCAGCTGGCTAATGGATTTTTAAAGGAAAGCTCTATGTTTCTCTTTAAGAATTGCCTCTTAGGTTGCACTGGCCGAAAATCACCCTCTTGATCTGCAGGATTCTGTACAATTGATTTTGCCCATTCTTAAAAACTTTTGGAGGGGGATACTCAAAGACATTTAGGTGATCTGTATACTTGCAAACCACCTAAATGCCACTCTCCGGGATATTCAGCAGCACAAATGGAGTCCATGCCACTGAATATCCCTAGTTTCGGCTTCTAAGCACTTTGACACTAGCCAACTAGTGTTGGGACGTTCCAGGGGTGGAGTGGAGCAGCACCCGAAGATAACCGTTAGCAGTGATATTCAGCAGCTAGCCAGTTTTATCCTAAACCGGCTAAGGCAGGAGTGGGCAAACTACGGCCCGGCGGACCTTTTAATCCGGCCCCTACCAACATTCATAAGCCTGTATGGACGGCATGGTAGTGGCTGGGCCGGCCAGCAGCTAGTGGGGGGGGGGGGGGGGGGGGGGGGCCGTGGGCGGAGTACGGATTGAGCCGTATGTGCAGGCGCAGGCAGGGAGTTGACGTCACGTCAGATGACGTCAACTGCCTTTCCGCGCGCCTGCTAGTGAGGAGCGATCCATGCGGCGCCCGGCAGTCATTTTGTGATGCAGCTAGAAGAGAAGAAAGCGCTAGCCAACATAACAAGCAGCCTATGGGCAGATGCGTCTTATAGGGTGAAAAATATGGTAATCTCCTGAGGCCATCTGACTAGTGTCCGTGATGGTATCTGCTTCTTCTTCAATTGCACGCTATTATTTGCACGTGTTTAGTAATTTCTGTTTTAACTCCTATTTTATTTATAGATCTTTATTGCAGAATCCCAAAATTTATATTAATTCACACATACACACCGTCCATCTACTCTTGGTCCGGCCCCCGGGTCCAATATATGAACCCATTGCGGCCCTCGAGTCAAAAAGTTTGCCCACCCCTGGGCTAAGGTTAGGTACTTTAATGGCTGGCCTAACGTTAGCCAGTTAAGCGAACTGGCCAGCAGCAGAATATTGCTGCTGACTGGTTAGCTAAACTGTTATCCGGCCATCCCAGATATTCAAAGCTGGTGGCTGGATACAACCCCAGCATTGAATATCCAGGTTCAATTTACAACAGTGATGGCTGGCCACTTTAACAGCATTAGCTGCCATCATTGAATATCCCCCGTTCTACTGACTCTACTGCTGTTTATGGTCTGTTCACACAAAATACAAACATTTTGTAATTGTTTCTCGCTGTCAGCTGGGCATACGTTCCTTAATCTCCTCAAGTACTATTTAAAGAGTCAAAACTTCTATGGACATGTTAAGGCATCTAAGAATTCTACATCAAAGGCCATTGCTTAGCAAACAATCCACTCAGTGAGCTCTGAATGCTCTGAACATTTGCAGAGAAAATCTAAAAATTAAAACCGGATTTCCACTATGATACTTATTTAAATGGAACTAGTGATCTCTTGTGGCCCATTTCAGAAATGCAACAGCAATAAAAAGTCACAAAACTAAAAAAGTAGACAAAGATTTTCTAAGTTATCTCAGTTCTAGGAACATCAAAAGCAGCTTAATGCTTTATTTTACAGAGAGCTAACAAGACAGCATCAAGGGGATTTTGGTGTTGCATAATGTATGAGATTCTGTGGAGGTGGTGACTGGGCAATACGCATTTTCAAACACATTGCGCTTGGGGGAAAAGGAAAGCAAGTTAAAGTGCATTCCTGTAACAGGCTTTTCCGAAGACAACAGTTCACCAGTCACACAAATGCCTCAATTTACTGATTCCAAGAGTTAACTTTTTAAATTGATTAGGGTGCCAAACTCAACTCAAAACATCCTTCCCTGGATATAATGAAGAAGTCTGCCCAATACTGAGGGTGCTCAAGCACTCAATGCACTCACAGAGCTGGCACTTACTCCCCATGTTTGGGGTTGTGTTTTAGGCAGGATCAGAAAATAACTTGTGCTGATTGTACTTTTAATTCTATGTCTGCAATTTTCTGCAAAAGTTATACCCAAATGGAAAGTAAGTGTGAAAGTCAGTAGCTATTTTGTAAAAAGTACAATTATGTCAGGTCTTGACAAATTGTCTTGGAATCCAGGAGCCAGTTGCCAAGACCTAGGTCACAGTGCCCCCCCCCCCCCACCCCTTCTCTTCCAAAGGTGCATCGCAGCTCCTCTTTTAGGGCCTGATTTACTGTTTTCCCATTTTCTGCAGGAAAAGAAAGCTTAATAAACCAGACCTTTAATGTGCCTTTGCACAGTGTCAATGGAAGGCAATGACCCTTCTCCTCCTCCTATCACCCTCAATGAGTATGCTGTTAGCAGCATGTTGGTGACCCTTTGTAACTGCACCTGAGGCAGCTTCCTTTTTTGTTTCACTTATCACCATGGCCTGGTAATACATTGAGCAAAACATTTTCATATCCCCTGCATTCTGCATTTACCCAATCTCTCTCTCTCACACAGCCCTCTTCTTCTAGCCAACAACCTCTCTCTATATTTTTTTCATAAGTCCCTGCAGCCTTCACTCTCATAGCCCTTGCAGCATACCTCATCCAGTCTCTCTCTCACAGCCCCCCCCCCAGCCTTCACGGTTTCTCTGTCTCATAGCCCCCTGCCTCTTCTCCTTGTAGACCCCCCCCAGCCTTCATCCAGTCTCTCTCTCATAGCCCCCGCACCATGTCTTCACCTAGTCCCTCTCATATAGTCCCCTCCAGCCTTCAAGCATCTCTCTCTCTCTCATCGTCCCCCCAAGTCTTCTCCCAGTCTTTCTCTCTTACAGTCCCCCAGCCTTTATCCACGCTAATAGCCCCCTAGCCTCTACCCTTCATAACCCCCAATCCCTCACCCAGTCTCTCACTGTCATAGGCCCCCCAGTCTCTATCATAACCCCCCCAAGCCTTCAAACAGATTCTCTCATAACTTCCCCCAGTCTCTCTCTCTACCATAGCTGCCTCCAGCCTTCACCAAGTCTCTCTCTCCCTCTCTCCTAATCCCCTCCCAGCCTTCACCCAGTTTCTCTCTCCAATAAACCCCTCCCAGTCTTTACCCAGTCTCTCTTCCTCTCTCTCATAATCCCCTCCCAGCCTTCACTCAGTCTCTTTCTCTTGCATACTCCTTCCCTCCAGCTTTTACTCAGTCTCTCTTTCTTGTATAGCCCCTCCCCCTTCCAGCTTTCACCAAGTCTCTCTTTCAATCACTATTCTTTTTGCCTTTCTGTTTGCAATTCCAGCAAGGTAAAAACCTGGCTATTCCATAATGCTTATAATGAAAATCTGTGATATTCTCCTCTACGACATTTGCAGTCATGATTTTTTTTTACCCTTCCAAATATGGACTGCACAACTATTATCAGTTCTTTTATGGATGAACATTGTTGTCTTATTCATTCTTTTCCAGATATGTAGCAAGCTTTAGAGATCCTAAGCCAGAGTTAGTTCTTGCCTAGAGCCTCATTTTGTTTTTTATAGCGTTTCAGCTTTAACTGTATTAATCTATGTCCAGTTTGTGACCAAGATTGTAAACCACCATGATGCCAATATTTCCACAGCCCCCAGCGATATAACAAATTGCCTATATCAATCATATGAGTACATGCACAACTGCTTGTATTTTTAGGGAGAAATATTCAAATAGCCTATGAAGTTACTATTTGGGTGGTTTTAATACACATTCTTTTTGAAAATTTCCTAAAGTAACAACCCACTTTATTTTTCTTAGCAAGTGCAAAGTAACACATGTTGAAAGCATTTACATACCTTACACTTGCTATTTATGCAGGAGGTGGAAGGGGAAAAAGCAGCATGCATACTTTGGAAAATGAAATGTACGCTTGAGGAATTCCTCCCCTGACTTAAACATGGCCACAGTAAAGTCTCTTGTTCCTGTGGCTAAAAGTACACAAGCTATGTAAGTGGGGCATACTTTTAGCTGCATTTGAAAGGAAGTGCAATTTTCAGTTAGGCCATTTTATCCTATGGCAGAAAAAAAAATTGTTCTGGCTAAGCAGGATTATCAAAGAAAAATCTTTAATATAAAAAATGCCAGTGGTGAAGAGATTTTTTTCAGAATCTCTATGGCAGGCCTTGACAAATTCTCTTAGAATCTAGGAACCAGCTTAAAAATTTAGGAGCCGGCCACCGAGACCTATTTCACAGTGCCCCACCCACCCCAAAAGGTGTATCGCAGCTCCTTTTTTTAAGGGCCTGATTTACTGTTTTCCCATTTTCTGTAGGAAAAGAAAGCTTAATAAATCAGGCCCTTAACATGCCATTACACAATGCCAACAGAAGGCAGCGACCTTTCCTCCTCCCTCTCCCACCAACCCTAATGAATAGGTTGTCAGCAGTACACTGATCCTTTATAGCTGAACCTAAGGTAAAGTCCTTTTTTGCTTCACATATCACCATGGCCTGATAATGCATGAAGCAAAAAAAAATTCTCATAGCCCCTGCACCCTGCCTTTACCTGGTCTCTCTCTCTCATAGCCCCCCTAGCCATCACACAGTGTCACTTTTTCTTTCATTGTCCCCTCACACTGTCACCCAATCTCTCTCTCTCACAGACCTCCCCCACAGCCATCACCCAGTGTCTCTCTCTTTCATAACCCCTCCCACACCATCACCCAATCTCTCTCTCTCATAGCCTCCCCATAGCCATAATCCAGTCTGTCTCTCTTTCTCCTTCATAGCCCTTCCCAACAGCCAGCATCCAGTGTCTCTCTCTATTTCATAGACCCCCCCAAAGCCATCACCTAATCTCGCTTCTCTCATCTTCCCCTCACAGCCATCACTCAGTCTCTCTCTTTCTCACAGTCATCATATGGAGGCGAGCAGAAGGAACCACATGCACGGTGGATGCCATGTGGCCTAGCAACTGTAACATTTCCTGAGCAGTGAGATGAAGTTTGAGCACTTCTTGGGAAGCTAACTGTACAATGCGAAGTCAGCGGGGCTGTGGAAGGAAGACCCTTGTCTGTCTGGTATCCAGATGAGCTCCTATAAATTCTAGAGATTGAGTGGGAGCAAGGTTGGATTTTCGGAAGTTTATGATGCGCATTGTGCAAGACAGAGCAAAACTGGCTTCTGGCCCTGACGGGGCTCGAATGAGCCAGTCGTCTAAGTAAGGGAAGACGAATATTCCCATGGTGTGGAGAAATGCTGCTACCACATCCATGCATTTTGTGAACACTCTTGGTGCAGAAGCCAGGCCAAAAGGAAGAACCCTGTATTGGTAGTGCTTCCCTTGAAACAGAAAGAGAAGGAACTTTCGGCGAGTTGGATGGATGAGAACATGAGTGTACGCATCCTTGAGTCTAGAGAACAAAGCCAATCCTGACTCCGAAGGTTGGCAGCAGAGTTCCTAGAGAAATCATTTTGAACTTCTCTCTGAACAGGAATTTGTTCAATTCTCTGAGGTCTAGAATGGGTCTGTGTCCTCCTGTTTTCTTTGGAATAAGGAAATAGGGGGAGTTAACCCTGTACCCCGCTGGGGAATGGGTACCTCTTCTATTGCTCCTTGAGCAAGGAGCATTGTGACTTCTTGACCTAACTGGTCGTTGAGAGAGGTCTGAGAATTGAACTGTCTTACTATTGTAGGAGGCGGCATGCTGAGGAAATGAAGCTTGTACCCCTCTTGTACAATGGACAGAGTCCAATTTTCTGCTGTTATCTGACACCATCTGGGAGCAAAATGACATAACCTTCCCGGGATGGTGGAGGGTTCTGGTTCGTTCAGGGCCAGGAAGGCAAAGTTCTCTAGACAGGAGTCAAAGCCCCTGTGGAGGCTGAGTCTGCTGAGCCGGATGAGGCTTAGCAGCTTTTGGCTTCCTTTGTTGCCTAGGTTGCTGTTGCTGTCCCTTTTGGGCAGACTGACCTGAACGATGTCCCTGCTGGGTATAGGAGGGATAAAACTTCTTCTTCTTGCTGAAGAACGGTTTCTTAGAGGATCTTTTCCTCGCAGGATCAGCTGTAGATTTGGACAATCTATCCAAAGTGATATTGTCAGCATCTATCTCATTAGCTTTTTCCTGCCAATTCTTGCCAAAGAGATTCTCTCCTGTGCAAGGTATATTTCCCAGTTTGTCCTGGACACAGATTTCCAAGTCAGATGCCTGGAGCCAGGCAATCCTACGTGCACCTATGGCAATAGCAGAGGTTCTGCTTATGCATTCAAAGCAGTCAAAGGCTGCACGATTCACAAACTTGGAAACATCCTGAGTATGTTTAACAAGAGCAAGATAATCTTGCCTTTTATCATCAGGAAGAAGAGGGCTCATAAGCTCTAAGTCTCCTGTGACTTCCTTAAGGAACATCCCCATATACAAGATATAGGAACTGATCCTAGCAGAAAGCATGGAAACCTGGAAGGATCGACGTCCAAAGGCATCAAGAGTTCTACACTCACGTCCTGGAGAATTAGATGCATGCCTTTTTGCACTCTTCATCCTTCTCATCGATGACTGCATCACCATGGAATGGTGTGGTAATTGAGTCTTTTGAAACCCAGGACAAGGAGGAACTCGATACATGGTGTTGAGTCTTCGCGAATGAGGAGATGTGGTTAGAGGTGTTTCCCACATCCTTAACATAAGATCATGCAACATCTCATGAATAGGTAAGGTAGCTACCTCCTTGGGAGCTTTAGGGTACTGTAGGATTTCTAATTCCTTTGCCCTAGGTTCTTTTTTCAGGAGCCACTGTGATGGAAAGACCTCGGGCCACATCTCGGATATAATCCTGAAAGGACATATCCTCTGGTGGAGACATCCTACGCTGAGGAGAAGAGGAATCCTCGGAAAGAAGTACTCTGGTATCTGCAGAGTCTTCAAACTCATCTGAGGATTCAAAGTATCTCCGATCCGGGTGATCGTGCAAGGCACAGTACCGGTTCAAGTCGGTATAGGAATGGCACGGTACCGATTTGTTGATGCCGGATAGAGACGCATGACTCGGTCCCGGTGGTATACCTGCCGATGTCGATGCAGTCGGTGTCGGTATTGGTTGAAGTGTCTGAAGCGGATTCAGGGGCATCGAGGCTGTGAGAAGAGCCGCCAGACTGCATTCAATAGCCAAGAATCTCTGGTCTATCAACGCTGCCGATGCTTGGGTATCGCTGCCGGTTGAAGCGGCCGGAACCCCAGAGCATGGCACCAGTAGTTCTGTCAAGGTTGAGGCCTTGAGAACATCCTGGAGCCCAGTTAGTGCTTTGGAAGCCGAAGCCTCCCGCCGGAGCAATTTTGCCAGTGAAAGTCCCTCAAGGGCAATGCCAGAGGCATCTTGATGCTTAGAAGGAGATCTACCCTTTGAGGACCAGCTAGATTTATGTTTAGTTACCTGAGATTCATGGGAGGAAGATGAAGCCCTGGAGGACGTCAATGCCACGGACGCTGCATCGGAGGGAAAAAGGGTGCTAAGTTTAGCAGCCCGGTTTTGCCGGCCCTTTTTTGACATCATTCCACAGGCGAGGCACTCTGAAATAGAGTGGTCAGGACCTAAACATTTGAGGCACCACTCATGGGTGTCGGTGACGGAAATAGTACCGCCACACTTAGAACATTTTTTAAAACCCGAAGCAGGTTTTTCCATGTTTAAGGAAAAAACTGGGCCTAGTGCCCAAAATGGCACATAGCACCACAGAAGAAAGTTACTGAAGGAAAGACTCCAGAAACAAAAGTTGTTGTTTTTTTTTTTAAAAGAAAAGAAGAACCGGCGGTACCGGTATAGCGTCGAGGGAAGGCAGACGCGACCACAAAAAAGAAGTATAAGAATGGAATTTTCTGCGGTGACAGGATGTGTGACCTGTCGGCTCCGCGGAAAACGAAAAACTGGAAAGGGACAGTTGGGAAAGGTGGGAAGGCAGCACGCATGCGCTGTGGGATGCTCCCAAAAGCTTTCCTATTGGACGCTGGGGAGCGTTCCTGCGCAGGCTCTGTCGGTACCGACAATACCCATATGTGAAGACTACATTCCTGCTTGTTCCTGGAGATGATGTATTACAACTATTGGATAAACTAAAGAGTAGCAAAACACCTGGACCCGATGGTATATATCCCCGGGTGCTGCAAGAACTGAAATATGAGATTGCAGACCAATCTATGAACTATCATTAAAATCATCTTTAGCACCTGAAGATTGGAGAATGGCTAATATAATGCCAATTTTTAAAAAGGATTCCAGGGGTGATCCAGGAAACTACAGACTGCTAAACCTGACATCAGTAACAGGCAAAATAAGCATTATAAAGAATATATATGTAAATAGTCAAGGTTTAATGGGAGAAAGCCAATATGGCTTTAGCCAAGGAAGACCTTGTCTTACTAATCCGTTATATATTTTTTGAAGGTATGAATAAACAGGTAGATAAAAGTGAGCCGGTTGATATAGTGTATCGGGATTTTCAGAAAGCCTTTGACAAAGTTCCTCATGAGAGACTTGGTGAAATTCAGAAGTCATGGGATAGGAAGCAGTGAACTATTGTGGATCAGGAACTGGTTAAAATATAGAAAACAGAGAATAGGGCTAAATGGCCAATTTTCTCAATTGAGAAAGGTGAATAGTGGAGTACCCTAGGAATCTGTGCTGGGCCCACTGCTTTAACATATTCATAAATGACCTGGAAATAAGAATAATAAGTGAGGTAGTAAAATTTGCAGATGACACAAAATTATTCAAAGTTGTTAAAACACAAGAGGATTTAAAAAAATTGCAAGAGGACTTGATAAATTGGAAGACTGGGCATCCAAATGGCAGATGAAATTTAACATGGACAAGTGCAAAGTTATGCACCAAGGAAAGAACAATCCAAACTAGGGTTACATGATGCAAAGTTCCACATTAAGAACCATCATCCAGGAAAAGGATTTAGGCATCAACGCGGATAATATGTTGAAACCGTTCGTCTAGTATGCAGTGGAGGCCAAGAAAGCAAACAGAAAGCATAGTTACTCACCTGCAACAGGTGATCTCCGGGAACAGCAGGAATTTAGTCCTCACATATGGGTATCGTCGGTACCGACGGAGCCTGCGCGGCAACGCTCCTCAGCGTCCAATTAGAAAGCTTTTGGGAGCATCCCACAGCAGCTGCGTGCTGCCTTCCCGCCTTTCCCAACTGCCTCTCTCCAGTTGACTTTTAAAGCTGAGACAAAGAGAGAGAGAGGGAAAGGGAAAGAGATAGATAGAGAGATACAACTCCTAGGGGAGGTGGGTGGGTTGTGAGGACTAAATTCCTGCTGTTCCTGGAGATCACCTGTTACAGGTGAGTAACTATGCTATCTCCAGGAACAAGCAGGAATGTAGTCATCACATATGGGGACTCCCTAGCTTTAGGTGCCAGGGAGAGACCCCAGACGTTGTGTGCCCCTGAACAGGGCTCCACTTCCCCCCATGGATCTCTGGCATCCTACCAGGGATGGTGGGTAGGAGTTGATTAGGTATGGAACAGGTGCTGGAGAACAGCCTGACCAAACAAGGCATCCCGGCGGGAGTCCTTGTCCAAGCAGTAATGGGCTGTGAAGGTATGAACCGAGGCCCAGGTGGCTGCTCGACAGATGTCGTCGATAGACACAGAGTGCAGATGAACCATTGAGGCCGCCATGGCTCTCACATTGTGAGCTGTGACATGGCCCTCCAGAGAAAGGTTTTTACTCTGATAGGCGAAGGAAATACACTGAGCAATCCAGTTAGACAGTGTTCTCTTGGAGACTGAAAGTCCCAAATGAGAAGGATCAAAAGCAACAAAGAGTTGAGAGGACATTCTATGTTGCTGTGTTCTTTGTAAGTAAAAGACTAAAGCTCTTTTACAGTCCAAGGTATGAAGATTCCTCTCTGCATTTGATGCATGAGGCCTTGGAAAAAACGCAGGTAGGTAGACCGCTTGGTACAGATGAAAAGGCGAGACCACCTTTGGCATAAACTGTGGATGATTCCTAAGGACTACCTTGTCATGATGGAACCTTGTATAAGGTGGATCAGCTACTAGCGCTTGCAACTCACTAATGCGACGTGCTGATGTGACTGCAATGAGAAAGATAACCTTCCAAGAATGGAATTTCAAGGAGGTAGTAGCTAAAGGTTCAAAAGGTGGCTTCATGAGCTGCCCAAGAACCAGGTTTAAGTCCCATGCCACCGGTGGTGGCCTAATGGGAGGCTTAGTTAGAAGAAGGCCTCTCATAAATCTTGCTATAAGAGGATGAGAGGAAATAGGCTGTCCATTTAGAGGCTTAAAGGAAGCTGCAATAGCATTCAAATGGACTCTTACTCAGTTAGTCTTAAGTCCTGCATTGGATAAATGAAGGAGATACTCCAGCAATGATTCCAGAGGTATCGCAAGGGGGTTAAGACCCTTTTGCGAACACCATATGGTAAACCTTTTCCACTTGAAAGCATAAGAGCGTCTTGTGGAAGGTTTCCTGGAAGCAAAAAGAATATCTTTTACTTGCTGAGGGAGATTAAGATCATGGAGATAAAGGCCTTCAGCAACCAAGCCCTGAGATGCAGAGACCGGGGATTGGGATGCCATAACATTCCGTTCTCCTGAGATAGGAGATCTGGAGCAGACCCTAAATCCAGGGAGGGAGCTTGAGAGAGATGTAGAAGCAGAGGGTACCACACATGCCGTGGCCAATGTGGAGCTATGAGAATCATATGGCCTCTGTCTCTCTGAAGCTTGAACAGGGTTTTGGGAATTAGGGGAATGGGTGGAAAGGCATAAAGGAAGTCTTGACCCCAATAAAGGAGGAAAGCATCCCTGGCCTGAGCCCCCTGAGCCGGAATTCTGGAACAGAACCGGGGAAGTTTGGCATTCCACGGACTTGCAAAGAGGTCTATGTCCGGGGTTCCCCAAATTTGAAAAATCTTGGCCACCTGGTCTGCATGCAGAGACCACTCGTGTGGAAGCAGAACTCGACTTAGTCTGTCTGCCCAAGAGTTTTGTATGCCTGGAAGATACACTGCCAGGAGATGAATCAGATGCTCTCTGGCGAGGGCCCATAGTCACAAAGCTTTGTTGCAAAGCAACAGGGAGCCTGTTTCCCCCTGCTTGTTCACGTAGAACATGGCTACTTGATTGTCCGTATGAATAAGAACTGTCTTGTAGCTGAGCAGGGTGTGGAACACTCGAAGAGTAAGGAAGATTGCTCTGAGCTCCAAGAGATTGATATGTAGATGAGTCTCATAAGAACATAAGAAATGCCATACTGGGTCAGACCGAGGTCCATCAAGCCCAGTATCCTGTTTCCAACAGTGGCCAATCTAGGTCATACGTACCTAGCAGTTTCCCCAAAAGACACAGGTTCTGCAGTGCTTGTACTAGGCCAAGCATTGATATCCTGGGTCCCTTTTTAATAGTGGTTTATGGACCTTTCCTCCAGGAACTTGTCCAAACCTTTTTTAAACCCAGCTATACTAACAGCCCTTACTACATCCTCCGGTAACAGATTCCAGAGTTTGATTACACGTTGAGAGGCACCTGTGGAGACCAGGTGCCTTGGGTGGAGAGGTCTTGCAGATGAGCTCCCCAACCCATCGGAGAAGCATCTGTTGTTAGAATTGCTTGGGGTAAGGGTTGTTGAAAAGGGGACCCCAGCAACAGGTTATGAGTGGACTTCCACCACTGGAGGGACAAAATAAGGCGACTTGTGTAATGTTTGCTATTTTGTCTGACAGGCATCCTGATGCCTGGGTCCATTGAGTGGATGAAGTCCACTGGGCTGCCCTCATATGGAGGCGAGCATAGGGAACCACATGCACAGTAGATGCCATGTGGCTTAGTAGTTGTAGCATTTCTCGGGCAGTGAGATGAGACTTTAGCGCTGCTTGAGAAGCTAACTGCACCATGCGAAGGCAGCGGGCCTGGGGGAGATAGGCCCTTGCCTTTCTGGTATCCAGCAAAGCCCCTATGAACTCTAAAGACTGAGTGGGAGTTAGACTGGATTTTGCGATATTTATTACCAGCCCCAAATACAGCACAGTTACTTACCTGTAACAGGTGATCTCTGGGAACAGCAGGAATAAGTCTTCACATATGGGTATCGTCGGTACCGACGGAGCCTGAGCGGGAACGCTCCCCAGCGTCCAAAAGGAAAGCTTTTGGGAGCATCCCACAGCGCCTGCGTGCTGCCTTCCTGCCTTTCCTAACCGCCTCTCTCCAGTTCGAGTTTTAAAGCTGAGACAAAAGAGAGAGAGGAAAGGAAAGATAGATAGAGAGATACAACTCCTAGGGGAGGTGGGTGGGTTGTGAAGACTTATTCCTGCTGTTCCCAGAGATCACCTGTTACAGGTAAGTAACTGCTATCTCCAGGAACAAGCAGGAATGAGTCTTCACATATGGGGACTCCCCAGCTAGAGATGCCTGGGAGATCACCCAGATTGTGAGTCCCTGGGAAGGGCTCCACCTGCATCCATGAATCTCAGGCATCCAGTCAGGGATGGAGGATAGGAGTTGATTAGGTATGGAACAGGTGTTTCAGAACAGCCTGACCAAACAAGGCATCCCGGCGGGAGTCCTTGTCCAAGCAGTAATGGGCTGTGAAGGTATGAACCGATGCCCAGGTGGCTGCTCGACAGATTTGGTCGATGGACACAGAGTTAAGATGAGCCATAGAGGCTGCCATGGCCCTCACATTGTGAGCTGTGACATGGCCCTCCAGAGAAAGATTCTTGCTCTGGTAGGCGAAGGAAATACACTGAGCAATCCAATTAGACAGAGTTCTCTTGGAGACTGGAAGTCCTAAATGAGAAGGATCAAAAGCAACAAAAAGTTGAGAGGACTTTCTATGTTGCTGTGTCCTTTGTAAGTAGAAAGCAAGTGCTCTTTTACAATCCAGGGTATGAAGATTCCTCTCTGCACTTGATGCATGAGGTCCTGGAAAAAAGACAGGTAAATACACCTCCTGGTTCAGATGAAAAGGCGAGACCACTTTAGGCATAAAGCGTAGTTACTCACCTGTAACAGGTGTTCTCCAGGAGCAGCAGGAATCAGTCCTCACTTATGGGTGACGTCGGCGCCGACGGAGCCCTCGCGGAGCAATTTTCCCCAGCTTTCAAAGAAAGCCTTTGGGAATTGCAGCGCGCATGCGCGGTCGTCTTCTCGCCCGAAGGTGCCATCTTAGCCAGTCAGATGACATAGCTAAAAAAGACAGCATAAAAATTTGCAAAAAGAACATAAGCAGACGATTGCAACTCCAAGGGGAGGAGGGAGGGTAGTGAGGACTGATTCCTGCTGCTCCTGGAGAACACCTGTTACAGGTGAGTAACTACGCTTTCTCCAGGACCAAGCAGGAAGTCAGTCCTCACTTATGGGACTCCCAAGCTCAAGGCTACCGGAGACCCTAAGCACAAAAATGAGCTCCCTCTAGCTCAGCAGCACAGAAGGATAGAATCTTCGCTGAATTATCACCCACCGGTAGCCCACATCCGGGATGGAGGGTAGGAGTTGCTCAGACCTCAAAGAGATTACGGAGGACTGCCTGTCCGAAAGCACTGTCCCTACGGGACTCCCTCTCGAGACAGTAATGGACCGCAAAAGTCTGGCTCGAAGACCAAGTAGCGGCCCGGCAGATGTCTGCCAGCGGAACAGAGCGGAGGTAAGCCACTGACGTGGCCTTTCCCCGAACGCAATGAGCCGTGACTCGACTTTCTAAGGAGAGTCCGGCTGCCCCATAAGCCCAAGAGATACAGTCCGCAACCCAGATGGACAGAGTACGCTTGGAGACCGGGAGCCCCAATTTATTGGGGTCAAAAGACACAAAAAGCTGAGCAGCTTTACGGTGCTCCCGCGTACGGTCAAGGTAGAAGTTCAAAGCCCTTCTACAGTCCAGGGTATGGAGGACCGTTTCAGCCCGGCTGGAGTGTGGTCTGGGAAAGAAGGTTGGAAGTACCACCTCCTGATTGATGTGAAAAGGGGAGACCACTTTAGGCAGAAATTTCGGGTGAGTCCGTAGGACTACCCTATTCTTGTAGAACCTAGTGTAAGGGGGATCAGACACGAGGGCCTGCAATTCACTTACGCGTCTAGCGGAAGTGAGGGCTATCAAGAACAGTGTTTTCCAAGACAGAAAACGGAGAGAACAGGTAGCCATAGGTTCAAAAGGCGGACAGGTGATCCGCTGCAAAACCACATTCAGGTCCCAGTCAGGCGCTGGGGGGCGCAGAGGTGGTTTAAGTAGAAGAAGACCTCGGAGAAACCTCGCTACAAGAGGGTCGCTGGAAAGAGGTCTGCCGTCCACCGGCACATGATGTGCTGAAAGAGCACTGAGGTGAACTTTGACGGAGTTGGACTTAAGTCCCAGATTAGAGAGGTGTAGCAAGTACTGCAAGATCACCGACACCGGGCAGGAGAAGGGATCCTGAGACTGTTGGGTACACCAGACTGCAAAGCGACGCCATTTAAGGGCGTAGCATTTGCGGGTAGAAGGCCGTCGCGAAGCCAAGACGACCTCCTCCACCTCCGCCGGCAGGAGAAGGGGAGCAAGGACTACCCTCTCAGCAGCCAGGCCATGAGGTTGAGAGACCTGAGGTTGGGGTGCAGTAGGGACCCCTGATCCTGAGTGAGGAGATCCGGTTG
Source organism: Ichthyophis bannanicus (assembly GCA_033557465.1). Taxonomy (NCBI): domain Eukaryota; kingdom Metazoa; phylum Chordata; class Amphibia; order Gymnophiona; family Ichthyophiidae; genus Ichthyophis; species Ichthyophis bannanicus. Next base: position 155,616,075 of record CM066032.1, on the reverse strand, counting down.
TACCCCCAGAGGGATCGGATCCTCCACCGCCAGTTGCAGTAGGAGCGGAAACCACGGCTGCCTGGGCCAGCGAGGGGCCACCAGGATCATGAAGGCTTTGTCTCGGAGAACCTTGAAAAGAGTCCGAGAGACTAGCGGGATGGGAGGGAAAGCGTACAGAAGGCTCCCCGACCAAGAGATCAGAAAAGCGTCCGCCGCCACCCGAAGGGGGTGTGGCTGACGAGAGCAGAAGCGAGGAAGCTGCCGGTTGTGAGGACTGGCAAAGAGATCCACCGTGGGGAGGCCCCACTTGAGGAAGAGCTTCTGAACTACCAAGGGATCCAGACGCCACTCGTGCGGCTGGAGGACCCTGCTGAGTTTGTCCGCCAGGCAATTTTCTTGGCCCGGGAGATAAACTGCCTTGAGGAGAATGCCGTGACTGACGGCCCAAGAGCAGAGCTTCTGCGCCTCCCGGCAGAGGAGGAAGGAGCCCGTGCCCCCCTGCTTGTTCACGTAGAACATGGCAACTTGATTGTCCGTCTGGACAAGGACGGACTGGTGGGAAGTCAGGTGGGAGAAGGCCTTGAGAGCTAGGCGGATCGCCCTGAGCTCCAGGAAGTTGATCTGCTGAGCAGACTCCCACGTGGTCCAGAGGCCCTGAGTACGTGCCTCTTGGCAATGTGCTCCCCAGCCCAGGAGGGATGCATCGGTGGTCAGCACCCGGGTCGGCTGAGGTGACTGGAAAGGCATTCCGAACACGAGGTTCGGCTGCCGGAGCCACCACCGGAGAGACGAGATCAGCGGCTCGGAGACGCGCACTAGGTCTGCTAGGCCGCCTGTGGCTTGACGCCACTGCTGGCGGAGACACCATTGAGCAGACCGCATATTCAGGCGGGCATTGGGGGTCACATGGACGGTGGAAGCCATATGGCCTAGTAGTCTCAGGAAGCGCCTGGCGGAGACCAGGGGCTGGCTGCGAAAACGGTCGGCTAGGTCCATGAGCCGTTGAGCCCTGTCGAGCGGTAGGTACGCTCGTGCCTGAGGAGTGTGCAGCCTTGCGCCGATGAACTCGAGATCCCGTGAGGGGAGCAAAGTGGACTTTGCGAAGTTTATAACAAAGCCCAAGTGCTGCAGAAGAGTCACCGTGCGGCGCGTGGCGTTGGTGACCTCCCGAGCGGACGCTGCTCTGATGAGCCAGTCGTCGAGGTACGGAAAGACATAGAGGCCGTGAAGCCGAAGATGGGCCGCCACGACCGCGAGACATTTTGTGAAGACTCGCGGTGCGGAGGACAGGCCAAAGGGCAGTACCCTGTACTGGTAATGATTCCCTGCCACCACAAACCTTAGGTATTGGCGGTGGCTTGGGTGGATGAGGATGTGCGTGTAGGCATCCTTTAGATCCAAGGAGCATAGCCAATCTCCCTGCTGGAGGTAGGGCAGAAGGATTCCAAGGGTAAGCATTTTGAACTTCTCCCGCACAAGGAACTTGTTGACGTTGCGCAAGTCCAGGATGGGTCTGAGGCCCCCTGTTCTCTTTGGTATCAGAAAATACCTGGAATAAAAGCCTTGACCTCTCAGGTGGTGTGGCACCGGTTTCACCGCCTGTTCCTGCAGAAGACCTGCTAACTCCTGAAGGAGCAACTCCCTGTGCAGAGGGGGGCGCGGAGGTTCTCCCGGAAAATAGGAGGGAGGGACCTGGTGGAAGTGGAGAAGATAGCCTTCTCGCACGACTTGAAGCACCCAGGCATCTGAGGTGACGCTGGACCACCTGTGGGCGAAGTGAACCAGCCGGCCTCCGGTGCTGGGAGGAACCAGCGGGGGGGGAGAGGCTATGCTTAGTGAGTCAAAAACCCCCACCCTGCTGAGCAGGGGCTGGTGGTGCAGGCTTGGGGGCTTGCTGCCTACGGGACCCGTTACCCCGTCCCTTGGCCTGCTGGCCCTGTGGGGGAGCTGCAGGGGCCTGATAATGGGGGTATTGTTTGTAGGCAGCCGCCTTCCTCGGGTAAAAGGACTTTTTCCCCGAGCCCTTCTTTTTCTGGGAAGGGGCGGAGGTCTTCCTAGAAAGCCTGGTCCTGGTGAGAGTCTCAGTCTCAATTTGCGCAGCCTTTTCCGCCATGGGCTTGCCAAAGAGGTTTTCGCCTCGGCAGGGGACATCGACCAACTTGTCCTGCACCCAGGGCTCAAGGTCTGACGACTGAAGCCAAGCCTGTCGGCGGGCACCGATGCCGGCTGCGGCCACTCGAGCCGATGCTTCAAAGCCATCATAGGCTGCTCGGGACATGAACTTTGAGCATTCCCGAATGCCAGTGGACAAGGCTAGGAACCTCCGCAAGGGTTCCTCGGACAGACCAGCGGAGAATCCGGCTAGCTCTTTAGCCAGATCCCGGAGATACATGCCCATGTATAGCTGGTAAGTCTGGACACGACATGCGAGCATAGAGCCCTGGAAGCACTTCTTGCCAAGGCCATCCAGGTTACGGGCCTCCCTTCCAGGAGGCACCGAGGAGTGCATCTTCTGGCTCTTAAGACGATGCATGGCCGATTCCACTACCATGGAATGGTGTGGCAGCTGTGCCTTTTGAAAGCCAGGGCTCTTGCGGACTCGATAGATAGAATCGACCCGCTTGCTCAGGACCGGCGAGGAGGCCGGACTCTCCCACATGCGGAAGAGTAGTCGTTCCAGCATAGGAGGAACCGGTACAGTAAAGTGTTCCCTCGCGGGAGAGTCATACTGGAGGGCGTCGAGCTCTTCGGCTCGAGGCTCCTCCTCGGGATCCGCAGGGAAGGCCAAAGCCTTGGCCATATCCCTAACGAAGTCCGAGAACCGGGCATCCTCCGGGGGGGACTGCTTCCGAGGCTCGGACTCCGGTGAGTCCGATGGGACACACCGAGTCCGGAAAGAATCAGGTGACTCTTCCTCCTCAGACTCCCAGACCGACTCCGACGAGGACTCGGTGGGGTCGGCCCGGGCAGGGTGCGGCGCCAGCCGCCCCGACGCCGAGGGAGTCGGCGTCGGCGACCTCGGTCCCGAACGGGAGGCCGAGGGTGACCTCGACCGAGGATCGACTCGAGTTCTCATCGACTCGAGGATCGGCTCGGTCTCCGGGGTCGACTTGGACGTCGACGTCCCGGCGGTCGGGGCAGCGGCGCCAGCGAGCAGTGCCCTCTGCTGGTCCATGAAGGCAGACAGTCTGCTCTCCAAGGCCGTCAACCTGAGTCCGAGCTCAGGTGACCCAGCAGCCCCCGACTCGGGCCCTGACGGCGTCGGGCCCGACGTCGGCTGTCGCGGAGGCGAGTCCAGAAGGACCACAGGACTTACCCGGGCAGGCATCTCCGACTCCAGGCGAGGTCGCTTCGGGATGTGTTCCTTCTCCAAGGACCCGGGGCGGCTGTCGGGGCTATGCGACCTGGCCCTCGCGGAACCAGGAGCGTCCACCGACGCCGCCCTCGCGGGTTTCACCTTCCGACGATGGTCCCCGGAGGGAGAACCCCGGTCGGAGGAACTCCGGCGACGGTCCGAGCTGGAGCCCTTCGACGCGGAGGCCTCCGACGAGGTCCGGGTACGGCTGGGGTCAGCGAAGATTCTCTCACGCTGATGCCGCCGACTTCTCAACGCCTTTGAGGACATTTTGCTGCAGGGCCCACAGATCAGTTCCTCATGATCCGGGCCCAGGCAGCGGAGGCAAAAGTCGTGTGTGTCGGTTAGTGACATATTTCGGTCACACCGACCACACCGCTTAAACCCACTGGCAGCCATCGGGGGAAAAAGGGCCCCTGCGAGGTCAAAGGACCGGGCTGCCAGGGAAAAACCGAAAACGAAAGCTGACTAAGTCAGAAAAACCGAAAAAAGTAAGAGGACTCGTGACCGGCGTCGCGAGTCCGGGCGGGAAAAAGATCGGCGTCGAACCGAAGGAAAAAAGGATAAAATAAAGAAGAAAATCAACTTTTTCGCGGGGACAAGACGGGGACGTCTGTAGGGCTCCGCGGAAAAAAGAAGACTGGCTAAGATGGCACCTTCGGGCGGGAAGACGACCGCGCATGCGCGCTGCAATTCCCAAAGGCTTTCTTTGAAAGCTGGGGAAAATTGCTCCGCGAGGGCTCCGTCGGCGCCGACGTCACCCATAAGTGAGGACTGACTTCCTGCTTGGTCCTGGAGAAAGTGTGGATTAGTTCTGAGGACTACCTTGTCATGATGGAACCTTGTATAAGGAGGATTAGCCACTAAAGCTTGCAACTCACTGATACGGCGAGCTGAGGTGACTGCAATGAGAAAAATAACCTTCCAGGAAAGGAATTTCAAGGAGGTAGTGGCTAAGGGTTCAAAGGGTGGCTTCATAAACTGGCCAAGAACCAGATTCAAGTCCCATGCCACTGGAGGTGGTCTAATGGGAGGTTTAGTCAAAAGAAGGCCTCTCATGAATCTTGCTATAAGAGGATGAGAGGAAATAGGTTGTCCATTGAGAGGCTTAAGGGATGCTGCAATAGCACTCAAATGGACTGATTGAATTTGTTTTAAGGCCTGCATGGGATAAATGCAGCAAATAGTCTAGTAAAGAATTCAAAGGTATTGCAAGAGGGTTGAGACCCTTCTCTACACACCAAATGGAAACCCTTTTCCATTTAAAAGCATATGAACGTCTGGTGGAAGGCTTTCTGGAAGCATGAAGGATATCCTTCACCTGCTGAGAAAGGTGTAAATCTTGAAGGTCTAGGCCGTCAGCAACCAGGCCCTGAGATGAAGAGACTGAGGATTTGGGTGCCACAAGGTTCCCTCCTCCTGGGAGAGGAGATCTGGAGCAGACCCCAGGTCTAGGGAGGGAGCTTGAGAGAGATGCAGAAGTAGAGGGTACCACACTTGGCGTGGCCAAAGTGGTGTTATGAGGATCATAGACCCCTTGTCTCTCTGAAACTTGAACAGAGTTTTGGGGATGAGGGGAATAGGTGGAAAGGCATAGCGGAAGTCTTGCCCCCAATGAAGGAGGAAGGCATCCCTGGCCTGAACTTCCTGACGTGGAATCCTGGAACAGAACCGGGGAAGTTTGGCATTCCACGGACTTGCAAACAGGTCTATGTCTGGTGTACCCCAAATCCGAAAAATCCTGGCTATCTGGTCCCCATGGAGGGACCATTCGTGCGGAAGCAGAACTCGACTGAGTCTGTCTGCCCAAGAGTTTTGAACCCCTGGAAGATACACTGCCATGAGATGGATTTGATGCTCTCTGGCGAAGGCCCACAATCTCAGAGCTTCGTTGCAAAGCGACAGAGAGCCAGTCCCTCCCTGCTTGTTCACATAGAACATGGCTACCTGGTTGTCCGTGTGGATGAGGACTGTCTTGTAGCTGAGCAGGGTGTGGAAGACTCTGAGAGCCAGAAAGATTGCTCTGAGCTCTAAGAGGTTGATATGAAGAGATGTCTCCTGTGGAGACCAGATGCCCTGGGTCGAGAGATCTCGTAGATGAGCCCCCCAACCCTTTGGAGAGGCATCTGTTGTAGGGGTTGTTTGAGGTAACACCTGTTGAAAGGGGGACCCCAGCAACAGATTCTGAGTGGACTTCCACCAGTGGAGGGACCAAAATAGGCGACTGGAGGTTGCTATTTTGTCTGACAGGCAACCTGATGCCTTGGTCCTTTGGGTGGATAGGGTCCACTGAACTTCTCTCATGTGAAGGCGAGCATAGGGAACCACATGCACCGTGGATGCCATGTGGCCTAAAAGTTGCAACATCTCTCGAGCAGTTAAATGGGATTTTAACTGAATCTGGGAGGCTAACTGCACCAAGTGTAGGCAACGGGCCTGGGGAAGATAGGCCCTTGCAGTTGTGGTATCCAGTAAGGCCCCTATGAACTCTAGAGACTGAGTAGGGGTAAGATGGGATTTTGGAACGTTGATTACCAGTCCCAGATACTGAAGAACACGCCTTGTGCAGGCTAGGGAAGTCTGGGCCTCTGACTGGGATGGAGCTCGGATGAGCCAGTCGTCCAGATATGGGAATATGAATATTCCTAGAGTGCGTAGGAATGCAGCTACTACTGCCATGCATTTTGTGAACACTCTTGGAGCAGAGGCCAGACCAAAAGGAAGCACTTTGTATTGGTAGTGCTCTCCTTGGTAAAGGAACCGAAGGAATCTTCTGTGTGTTGGATGGATGAGAACATGGGTGTACGCATCCTTGAGATCTAGAGAACAAAGCCAGTCTTGACTCTGGAGGTACGGAAGGAGATTTCCGAGAGAAGTCATCTTGAATTTCTCCTTGCATAGAAACTTGTTCAATTCTCTGAGATCTAATATGGGTCTGTAGCCCCCTGTTTTCTTTGGAATGAGAAAATAGGGGGAGTAGAACCCTGAGTCCTGTTGAAGAAGGGGTACTTCTTCTATTGCCCCTTGGGCAAGAAGGGTAGCAATCTCTTGACCTAGAAGGTTGAGGAGAGATGTTGGAGAATTGAACTGTTTCACCATGGTGTGAGGAGGAAGGTTTAAGAAATGAAGTTTGTACCCTTCCCTTATGATGGAGAGGGTCCACTGCTCTGCTGTGATTTGTTCCCATCTGGGAGCAAAGTGAGCTAACCTTCCTGGGATGGTGAGAGGCTCTGGATTTTCTAGAGCCAGAAAGGCTAAGTTCTCTAGTGGAAAGTCAAAGGCCCTGAGGAGGCTGAGGCTGTTGGGCAGTAGCAGTCCTCGCAGCCTGGGGTTTGGCCTGTTTTGGTTGTTGCTGTCTCTTTGTAGCAAAACGACCTTGAGAAGAGGCCTGACCATAAGAAGAAAATTTCCCTTTCTTTGGGAAAGATCCCTTTTTGAACAACCTCTTTTTAAAAGGAGCAGTAGTAGACTTTGAAAGTCTATCTAAAGCAGAATTTTCAGCATCCATCTGGTTGGCCTTTGCTTGCCAATCTTTGCCAAACAGGTTTTCGCCTGTACAGGGAAGGTTACCTAGACCATCCTGTACCCAGGATTCCAAATCAGAGGCTTGCAACCAAGCAACTCTGCGTGCACCTATGGCAATAGCCGAGGCTCTACTGGCCCCCTCAAAAGAGTCAAAGGCTGCACGGTTGGAAAACTTGGATACATTCTGTGCATGTTTAAGCCAGGTGATATATTCTTCTCTCTTAACTTCTGACATAAAAGGAGATAAGGTTTGCAGATGATCTGTAACTTCTTTCAGAAACATCCCCATATAGAGACTGTAGGAGTTGATTCTGGCTACAAGCATACTTGCCTGGAAGATTTTCCCGCCAAAGGCATCTAGGGTTCTGCATTCTCTTCCTGGAGGAGCAGAGGAGTGCCTTTTTGTACTCTTTTTCATAGCAGACTCTACCACAATGGAGTGGTGAGGAAGCTGAGTCTTATGAAAACCAGGACAAGGAGGAACACGATACATGGTGTCCAACCTTCTGGAATGAGGGGAGGTGGAAAGAGGAGTCTCCCATATGTCCAACATGTGATCATAAAGAATCTCATGTATTGGTAAGGTGGCTGCCTCTTTAGGAGCCTTAGGATATTGAAGGGTATCTAATTTTTTGGCTCTAGGTTCAGTTTCAGAGGTCACTGAGATGGATAGGCCTTTGGCCACCTTCCTAATGAAGTCCTGAAAAGACAAATCTTCAGGAGGAGACATTCTCCTTTTTGGAGAAGAGGGTTCCTGAGGAAGGATCCCCGATGCTTCAATTGAGGCCTCTGAAGAATCAGAGTCTTCAGAGGAATCGAAGTATCGAATGTCTGGATGCTCTCGCAGAGCCCGATATGGGTACTGGGAGGTATCGACATCGGGAGTAATCGGTACGTGTCGGTACTGATGGGCATCACTGGATAGCGTACCGCTGCCGTCGATGCTGATGTCGATGCAAGCGGTACTGGTATCGGAACCGGAATCGGATCCTGTACCGGAATCGGTACGGGTACCGACAACGGGGTTTGTTGCGGTACCGTAGGCGTCGCAGCTTGTATGAATGCCGTGATGGCACGCTGCATGGTCAGGATATTCTGATCCATTGACGCCACCAATGTCTGGATGTCGGTACCGGTGGAGACCACCGGTACCCCAGAACATTGTAACAGGTGATCGGTCGAGGCCGAGCCATCGATGTCAACCTGTGACCCCATAGGTAGTGCTTTGGAAGCCGGATCCTCCCGCCGGGGTAATTTTGCTGGTGTGAGTTCCCCTCAAGAGTAAGCCCGGGGGCATCTCGATACTTGGAGGGAGATGAACTCTTTGAGGACCGGCCAGATTTACGTTTGGTTACCTGAGATCCATGGGATGAAGAAGCAGCCCTGGAAGACGTCGATGCCACAGAAGCTGCATCGGAGGGAAACAGGACACTGAGCTTGGTTGCCCGATTCTGTAACCCTCTTTTAGACATCATGGAACAGGACTCACAATCCGCAATGGAGTGGTCAGGACCTAAACATTTTAGACACCAGTCATGGGTGTCGGTGACAGAAATAGTGCTACTGCACTTCGTGCACTTTTTAAACCCGGAGGCGGGTTTTTCCATGAGGAAAAATATATCTGTAGGCCTAAGGCCCCAGAAGAAAAAATGCACTGAAGAGAGTAAAAGTTTTTTTTTTTTTAAAGAAAGAAAAAAGACCGGTAGTACCGGTCCGGAATCGAGAAGGCAGACACGCGACTAAAGAAAAATAAAAGAAAATAAGAAATTCTTCAGCGGTGACAAAAAACACGACCTGCTGGCTCCGCGGAAAAGAAGAACTAGAGAGAGGCGGTTAGGAAAGGCGGGAAGGCAGCGCGCAGGCGTTGTGGGATGCTCCCAAAAGCTTTCCTTTTGGATGCTGGGGAGCGTTCCCGCGCAGGCTCCGTCGGTACCGAAGATACCCATATATGAAGACTCATTCCTGCTTGTTCCTGGAGATTGAAGGATACGCATTGTGCAGGATAGAGAAGTCCTGGCCTCTTACTCTGTTGGGGCTCGAATGAGCCAGTCGTCTAAGTAGGGGAAGACGAATATCCCGAGAGTGCGGAGAAATGCTGCTACTACAACCATGCTGGGACAGCTGAGGCTTAGCAGTCTTTGATTTCTTCTGTTTGGGTGGTTGCTGACCTTTCTTGACAAGCTGACCTGCAGAACGTCCCTGCTGAGCATAAGCAGGATAATATCTTTTCTTCTTAGAAAAGAATGGTTTCTTGAAAGATTTCTTTCTAGCAGGATCAGCTGTGGACTTGGATAATCTATCCAAGGTGGAGTTGTCAGCATCCAACTCATTGGCCTTTTCCTGCCAGTCTCTACCAAACAGGTTCTCACCAGTACAAGGGATATTTCAAAATTTGTCTTGTACCCAGAGCTCCAGATCAGATGCCTGGAGCCAAGCAATTCTACGTGCACCTATGGAAATGGCAGAGGTTCTGCTTATGCACTCAAAGCAGTCAAACGCTGCACGGTTGGCAAATTTAGAAACATCTTGGGCATGTTTGACCAATGTGAGAAAATCCTGTCTTCTATCTTCAGGAAGAATAGGACTCAAAGCCTCCAAATCACCTGTGACCTCCTTCAGGAACATTCCCATGTATAGACTATAGGAAATGATCCTGGCAGAAAGCAGGGAAGCTTGGAAGACACGACGTCCAAAAGCATCCAGGGTTCCGCACTCATGACCTGAAGGATTAGAGGCATGCCTCTTTGCACTCTTGATCCTTCTCATAGCTGATTCCACTACAATAGAGTGGTGAGGAAGCTGAGTTTTTTGGAAACCAGGACAAGGAGGGACTCGATACAGAGTATATAGTCTGCGAGAATGAGGAGAGGTGGTAAGAGGTGTCTCCCACATTCTTAACATGAGATCAAGGAAAATCTCATGAATGGGCAAGGTAGCTGCCTCCTTAGGAGTTTTGGGATATTGTAAAATTTCCAACTCCTTAGCTCTGGGCTGTGTTTCAGGGGCCACAGTAATGGACAGACCCCGAGCCACCTCCCTGATAAAATCCTGGAAGGAAATATACTCTGGAGGAGACATCCTGCGCTTAGGGGAGGAGGGCTCCTCTGGGAGAAGCATTCCTGCATCGACAGAACTGTCAGAATCCTCAGATTCTTTTCGAAGTACCATCTGTCCGGATGCTCTTGAAGAGCCCGATACCCGTACCGAGCGAAGTCGGTACCGGGGTATCGGTACCGGAAGGCATCGGATGACTGGGTACTGGCAATGCAGACACCGATACTGATGTCGATGCCACCGGTACTGGCCGGATTGTCTATAGCGGTTCCGAGGGCGTCAATGCCGCAAGGAGAGCCGCCAGACTGTGCTCAATAGCCAGGACTCTCTGGTCTATAGAGGCTGCCGATGCCTGGATGTCGGTACCGGAGAAGACCGCCGGTGCCCCAGAGCATGGCACCAGTAGTTCTGCTGAGGTCGAGGCCTCGAGAACATCCTGGAGCCCCGATAATGCTTTGGAAGCCGAAGCCTCCCGCCGGGGCAATTTTGCCGGTGCAGAATCCTCAAGGGCAACGCCAGAGGCATCTCGATGCTTAGAAGGAGATCTACCCTTTGAGGACCGGCTAGACTTATGTTTAGTTACCTGAGATCCATGGGAGGAAGACAAAGCCCTGGAAGACGTCGATGCCACCGAAGCTGCATCAGAGGGAAACAGGGTACTGAGCTTGGCAGCTCGGTTCTGTCGACCTTTTGGACATCATGGCACAGGCCATACATTCCGAGATGGAATGGTAAGGACCTAAACATTTCAGACACCAGTCATGGGTGTCGGTGACGGAGATGGTACCGCCACACTTGGTGCACTTTTTAAACCCAGAGGAGGGTTTTTCCATCGTGGAAAAAATCCTGGGCCTAAGGCCCAAAAAGGCGCATGCACCTGGAAAAAAAAACGGGAAAAGTACTAAAAGGTTTTAAGACAAGAAAGAAGAAAAAAACGGCGGTACCGGTAAAGCAACGATCCTGTGAGCAGTGAGTGAGAATCAGCTGTGCCTACTTAGTTGGGAACTGTGTGTGAGAGAAAACTGCAGCCAATCTGAGCACTTTTCAAATCATTTAAAATCCCTTCAGCAATGGCGCGCCCGTGCCTTGCGGGCCCGCGCCTGAGGGCCTCGCAAGAGGGCCCTTTGGCGTGGCCCTTAGGCGGTGGACCGTGCGAGACCCACTATCTGCTGCTATATGCTCATTCTGTTCAGCGATATGCTGTTTGTAGTTAATGTAAGGTAATGTAATGTAAGTTATGTACTGTGTTCCCTGTTTGTACTCCTAGTGTTTTGTTGTGATGTAATGATAATGCAATGTATGTTTCCCTCACCTTTGTTTAACTTTGTGCTGTATTAACCGCTTTGATTGAAGGAAAAGGCGGGATACAAAACATGTTAAATAAATAAATAAATAAGACGTGACCACAAAAAAGAACAATTTTTTGCGGTGACAGGAACACAACCTGCTGGCTCCGCGGAAAACTAAGAACTAGAGAGAGGCAGTTGGGAAAGGCAGGAAGGCAGCATGCAGGCGCTGTGGGATGCTCCCAAAAGCTTTCTAATTGGACGCTGGGGAGCGTTCCTGCGCAGGCTCCGTCGGTACCAACGATACCCATACGTGATGACTACATTCCTGCTTGTTCCTGGAGATCAGCTGTTCTCTGGGGACAGCAGGAATCAGTCCTCACATATGGGTTACGTTGGTGCCGATGGAGCCCGCGTGGAGCATCTCCCCAGCTTTCAAAGAAAGCCTTTGGGAGTTGCCCACACACATGCGTGGTCCGCTTCCCACCCAAAGGAGACATCTTACTCAGTCAATGACATAGCTAAAGAGGGCAAAAAGAACAAAACAGTAATATAGGACTGCAACTCCAAGGGGATGGAGGGAGGGTTGTGAGGACTGATGCCTGCTATCCACGGAGTACACCTGTTACAGGTGAGTAACTACGCTTTCTCCGGGAACAAGCAGGAAGTCAGTCCTCACATATGGGACTCCCCAGCTACAGGCTACCATGAACCCATAGCCAAAAGAGGCTCTCTCATCGAGAGCCGCGAGCAGCTGCAGTAGAAAAAACTCTGAACTGTCAAGGAATTCGCACTCCAGTAGCCTGAACACAGAAGGGTCGGAGGGCAGGAGTGGCCTAGACCTCAAAAAGGTTACGGAGTACAGCCAGGCCGAAGGCACTGTCCCGTCGGGATTCCCTATCCAGGCAGTAGTGAGCTGCGAAGGTATGAACCGAAGACCAGGTGGCGGCCTGGCAGATGTCTGTCAGAGGAACGGAGCGCAGATGAGCGACAGAGGTTGCCATGGCCCTGACCTTGTGAGCAGTGACACGGCCTTCCAAGGGAAGCTACCCTTCCTCATAGGCCCGGGCGACACAGTCCGCCATCCATGTGGACAGCGTACGCTTGGTCACTGCCTGCCCCAGCTTGCTGGGGTCATAGGAAATGAAAAGCTGAGATGCTTTCCGGTGGCCTTGAGTACGTTGAATGTAGAAGGATAAGGCCCTCCTACAGTCTAGGGTATGGAGGACAGCCAGCGCGATCGGTGTGCAGTCTAGGAAAGAAGGTAGGGAGGACCACCTCCTGACTGAGTTGGAACGAGGACACCACCTTTGGAAGAAACTTGGGGTCTGTGCGAAGCACCCTATTCTTGTAGAATCTGGTATAAGGCCTCTCGACCATGAAGGCTTGGCGCTCGCTCAGCCTTCAGGCGGAGGTGAGTGCGACGAGGAACACCACCTTCCAGGAGAGATAGTGAAGATGACATGTAGCCATTGGTTCGAAAGGCGGTAGGGTGAGCCGCCCCAACACTACATTTATTTTTATTTATTATTATTTATTACAAGCTCTTCTATACCGCACCTTTTAGTATCAGTGCGGTTTACAGATAACAAAAAAATTTTGCAGCAGACCAAACGGCCTTAAGCTTACATTGTAACAGGATAGATAACTTGGGACTGTAACTGGGATAACTATATACATGTACAAACAGTAAAACTATTTACAATTTATAATATCTGATGGAAGGTTCTCTTGTACATTTTGTCATAAGTCATGTTATGGGTGTGTTAGGGGCTGTATGAGTGGGTTGAGGTGTGGGGGGTGGTTGTGTTGGGTTAGGTTGGGCAAAGTGTAGGAGGAACAGGTGATGTTTAAGAGCTTTCCTGAACTGATAAAGGTCCCTGATTGATGTGATATGTGGTGGGAGGTTGTTCCAGCACCTCGGGGCATAGAAGGCAAAAGATCTATTCCTGGTTGTTTGTATGCATTTTGTGGCTTCCGATGGTATAATGAGCGCATTGGCAGCTATTGACCTTCTCAGCCTGTTGTTGGGGGTGGCGGTGAGGAGAGCAGTGAGGGATGAGGGGGCTATCAGGTTGATTGCTTTGAAGGTTAGGAGTAGTGCCTTGTAGGTGAGCCTGCTGTTCAACGGTAGCCAATAAGTATGGGCGTGATGTGATCTCTTCTGGATAAACCGCAGAGAATGCGGGCTGCTGCATTCATCGCCATTTGCAGTGGATTGAGGGTGCTCTTGGGGAGACCATGCAGAATGATGTTTGCGAAATCAAAATATGGTGTTACAAGCGTCTGGAATATTGTTCTGAAATCATTTGGAGCTAGCAGAGGTCTTAGGTGCCTTAACGTCATGATTTTATTGTAAATGGACTTGGTGGTGTTCTTTGAAGTTGAGCTGTTGGTCAAGCGTGACACCCAGGTAGCGTATCACAGATTTGCATGGGAGCTCTGCATCTCTCACCTTCAAGGTAGTGGGGGGAGAGAAGTTCTTGTTCTTTGTGATAAATAAGACCTCAGTTTTACTAAAGTTTATGCGTAAATTCTGAGATAGGAGCCAGTCGGTGATTGCGTTGAAGCAATCTACTAGCGGGGAGAGGTCAGGATGCATAATTTTGATTGGAGTGAACAGCAAGACATCATCTGCCTAGATCAGGCTGGATATATTAAATTGATTGAGATCCCATTTGGCTGCCAGAGGGCAGACTGGAGGCTTAGACAGGAGAAGGCCCTTAAGGAAAGGGACACCGTCGGGTACACCGAGAGGGGCTTCCCATCTACCGGATGGTGGTTGGCCGCAAGGGCACTGAGATGTACTCTGACGGAGTTGGATTTGAGCCTCGAGTCAGAAAGGTGGAGAAGGTACTGCAACACCATAACCACCAGGCAGAAAAAAGGGTCGGCCCCCCTAGCCGCACACCAGAGCGCAAACCTGCGCCACTTAAAGGCGTAAGCCCAACTGGTAGACGTTCTGCACAAAGCTAGCAGAACATCCTCCACTTCTCTCGGAAGTAGGAGCGGAGCTAGTGAGACCCTCTCAGCAGCCACGCCATTAGCGAAAGGGAGCTGGGGTTGGGGTGCAGGAGAGAGCTCCCCTCCTGGGAGAGAAGCCACGGGTCTGTCCCCAAGGGGATGGGAATCTCCGCCACTAACTGCAGGAGGAGTGGGAACCACAGTTGCCGAGGCCACTGTGGGGCTAACAGAATGACTGAAGCTCTGTTGCGAAGAATCTTGAACAGGGTCTTGGTGATCAGAGGTGTTGGGAGAAACGCATACAGAAGACCCACCAACCATGAGATTAGGAAGGCGTCGGTAGACACCCTGAAAGGATGTGGTTGTCCAGAAATGGGGCAAATGGTGGTTGTTCAGGCTGGTGAACAGGTCCATCATTGGCTCCCCCCAAATCTGGAAAAGCCCCCAGGCCACCTTCGGGTCCAGCTATCACTCTTGCGGCTGGAGCAGTCTGCTGAGTCTGTTGGCCAGCCAATTGTCCTGGCCCGACAGGTACACTGCCCTGAGGAGAATGTCCTGTCGGGCTGAAAATGAGCACAAGTCCATAGCCTCCTGGCAAAGGTTGCGGGACCCCATGCCCCCTTGTTTGTTCACGTAGAACAAGGCAATATGGTTGTCCATCTCGACTAGGACGGATCTGTGACTCAGGGGCCTCCAGAACGCCCTTAGGGCAAGGTGGATCGTATGCATTTCCAACAGATTGATCTTTTGGGCACTCTTGTCTGGGGACCAGACGCCCTGGGTGCAGTACCCCTGGCAGTGGGCTCCCCAGTCCAGCAGGGAGGAGTCTGTAGTGAAGATCCTCAAGTGACGAGGAGCCTGAAAAGGCATCCCCGCTTGCAAGTGGTGGGGTGACTGCCACTAGTTCAGAGACTGCGCCAGGCACCTGGTGACTTTGATTCTGTACTGGAAATGCCCCGCTGCCTGGGACCACTGGTCCCTGAGGCACCACTGCGCAATTCACATGTGTAGGCGGACATCTGGCATGACATGGACCGTGGAGGCCTTGTGCCCGAGGAGGCGCAACATGTGTCTTGCTGGCACTGAGGGACAGCGCTGTACATTTCTGGCCAGCGCCATAAGCCTGTCGACCCTGTCTGCAGGTAGGAAGGCCTTGGCTGGGAGGGTATCGATCCTTGCCCCGATAAATTCCAGCTTTTGAGCTGGACACAGGCTGGACTTGGGATAATTGATAACGAAGCCCAAGTGCTGAAGGACCTGGATAGTGGCCGTGCTGCCCCTGAGCAGCCAGTCGTCGAGATAGGGGAAGACAAAAATCCCCTGAAGTCTGAGAAAGGCGGCGACTACCGCTAGGCACTTCGTGAATACCCTGGGGCCGAGCAAGGCTGAAGGGTAGCACCCTGTATTGAAAATGATGGCTCCCCACCACATAGCGTAGGTATTGCCTGTGATTTGGGTGGATTAGGATGTGTGTATAAGCATCCTTCAGGTCTAAGGAGCACAGCCAGTCTCCCTGGCAGAGGTAAGGCAGCAATGTTCCACGGAAGAGCATCTTGAACTTCTCCAGCACCAGGAATCTGTTGAGGTTGCGCAGGTTGAGGATGGACCTTAGGCCCCCTGTCCTCTTTGGCACAAGAAAATACCTGCAGTAGAACCCCTTGCCCTTGAGATGGTGGAGCACTGGTTTCACTGCTCGGTCCTCGAGAAGACCTGCCAACTCCTTCAACAGAAGGTCCCAGTGAAGGGGAGGCCGAAGGGGCTCTCCGGGGAAATAATGTGGAGGTACTTCGGCTAGGCAGAGGAGGTAATCCTCCTTGATCACCTGTAATGCCCATGTATCGGTGGTGATAGCTCCCCACCTGTGGGCATACAGGGAGAGCCGACCTCCTGTGGGCTGCCCAGCTTTGCTTGGAAGAGAGGCCATGCTGTAGGAGTCAAACGCTTCCCCTGGGCTGAGCCAGGGTCGAAGCCTGGGGGGCTTGGGAGCCTTCTGCTTACGTGGACCATGCCCTTGCTCCTTGGCCTGTTGCCCCTCCTGGGGCAATGGGGAGGCCTGATAAGGGTGGTAACTTCAGTAAGCAGTGGACTTCCTGGGATAGAGGGCTTTTTTCCTGAACCCTTCTTTCGGGAAGGGGCAGAGGTCTTCTTAGAGAGTCTAGTCCTCATCATGGACTCTGTCTCCAGTTCAGCGGCCTTTTCTATCATGGGTTTGCCGAATAGGTTCTCCCCACGGCATGGGACATTGACCAACTTGCCTTGTACCCATTGTTCAAGGTCCGATGACTGTAGTCAGGCTTGGCGGCATGCACCAATGCCCACTGCGGCTACTCTGTCTGCCGACTCAAACCCGTCATAGGCCTCTCGAGACATAAATTTGGAGCATTCACCGATGGCTCTGGATAAACCCTTGAAGGGCTGTAATGGCTCTTCGGAGAGACCAGCCGAGAATGTAGCGATCTCCTTCGCCAGGTCTCTCAGGTACATGCTGATGTACAACGGGTAGGCTTGGATCCGGCAACTCAGCATCGCACCCTGGTAACATTTTCTGCCGAAGGCATCCAAGGTGCGTGCCTCCCTGCCGGGTGGTACCGAGGAATGTGACTTCTGACTTTTTAGTCGATGCATGGCCGATTCCACGACCATGGAATTATGCGGCAGTTGTGACTTTTGAAAACCAGGGCTTCGGCAGACCCGATATATCTAGTCGAGCTGCTTGCTGATCACCTGCATCGACGCCGGTGTCGCCCACGTGCGGAGCATAAGGTGTTCCAGGATAGGTGAAATGGGCACCGTGAGGGTTTCCCGAGGAGGGGCCTTGTATTTGAGGATCTCGAGTTCATCTGCTCGAAGATCCTCCTCGGACTCCATTGGGAAAGCCAAGGCTTTGGACATATCTCGAACGAAGTCCCGAAAAGCCATGTCATCCGGAGAAGATCTTCTCCAAGGCTCTGATACTGGGGAATCGGACGGAACATCTCGGTGAAGGTGAGTGTCTGAGACACCTCATCTTCAGAATACCAGTCAAAGGCCTCCGAGGAAGACAGGTGACGATCTCCATCCCAAAGAATAGGAGACCGAGCAGGACCTCGGCTGAGGATCTACTCGTGCCCGTAGGGCTTCGAGGATCAGCTAGGTCTCCAGGGTCGACTTCGTTGTCGAACCTCCGGTGGTCTAGGCAGAGGAACCGGACGTACCGGATACTAGTGCCCATTGCTGCTTCAGGAAGGCAGTGATCCTGCGTTCCAAGGACACCATCCTGGACATAGGTTCGGGAGGTTCTGCAGCATCTGGCTCGGGCACTGATGTACTCGGGCCCGAAGCCGGTTTCCCCGGAGGGGAGTCCTCGACTAGGATAGGATGCGCATGCCAGGGTCGGTCTGTGGCCGGATCCTTCCGGGAGAGTTTGATCAGGTGCTCCTTCCCCGATACCTTGGGCTGGTGCTCAGGACTCTGTGACTGGCCCCGCGAGGGACCTGGCCGTTCTGAACCATCCAGAGACGCAGCCTTCGAGTATTTTCTCCTTCTTTTCGGTTCCCTCAAGGGGGACCCCCTCTCTGAGGTCCCCCAATATCACCCGGGTTCGGCGCGTTCCTCCCGAGGCGTGGAGGCCTCAGACGAGGCCCTGGCTTTCAGAGGCATGGGGGAATCAGGGAAAAATTTTCCATGCTGCTGCTGGCGACTTTTCAAGGCCTTCGAGGACATAAGTTTGCAAAGGCCACAAACAGCTGGGTCATGGTCCGGGCCGAGGCACCAGAGGCAGCAGTTGTGCATATCAGTGAGGGACATAATTTTACCACACCTGTCGCACGTTTTGAACCCATTGGTAGCCATGGGGGGAAAAAGAACCCCAGCAAGGTCAAAGACCTTTCGGGCTGCCAGAGAGGGAAAACAGGGGCAGAAACACCCAAAAGAAAAAAGTAAAAGGAGAAAAGAAAAAAAAGAGAGCCAACCCGATACTGGGGGTGGGCGGAAAGGGTACCGTGCTAGCCGGAAAGAAAAAACAGCCAAAAAGGCAAGAAGACAATCACTTTTTCCGGGACAGAGAACAGACTACGTCTGAAGGGCTCCACGGAAAAAGAAGACTGAGCAAGATGGCTCCTTTGGGCGGGAAGCGGATCACGCATGCATGGGGGCAACTCCCAAAGGTTTTCTTTGAAAACGGGATTTGCTCCCCACGGGCTCTGTTGGCGCCGACATAACCCATATGGGAGGACTGACTTCCTGCTGGTTCCCGGAGAATTCTAGGACTCATAAGGAAAGGAAAGGAGAATAAAACCAAGTATATTTTTAATGCCTTTGTATTGTTCCATGGTGCAACCGCACCTTGATAATGTGCAATTTTGGTTACCATATCTTAAAAAGGATATAGTGGAATTAGAAAAGGTACAGAGGACAGCCACCAAAATGGTAAAGGGAATGGAAGGATGAGGAAAGACTTAAAAGGTCAGTGATCTTCAACTTGGAAAAGAGAGGGCTGAGTGGAGGTATGACAGAGGTCTATAAATTAATGAATGAAGAAGGATGGGTAAATGTAGATCGGTTGTTTATGCCATCAAAAAGTAGAAAGACTAGGGGACATACAATGAAGCTACAATATAACCAATTTAAGACTAATAAGAGAAAATGATAATTACACTTACCTGGTAATTGTAGTTCCTTGAGTGACGACAGTTCAGTCCTCTACCTCTGGGTTTTCAATCTCCTCCTGCAGCTTGGAGACTGGTATGTCAGAATGATGACATCACTGGATATAGCCTGCTGCACACCCACTTCCATTCCAGTGTGAACTATTAACAAAGCAGACTCAAAGGAGCAAGAAATAAGTAGCAAACAACCAAAAAAGTTTTGTTTTGTTTTTTTAAACTAGAGAAATTAGCGAAACACCTACTCTCTCCAGCAAGGCTTTCTTTCTCCCTGCCCTGCCAACACAAAAGGGAAATTTCCGCCAAAAAGAAAAGAAGCAGACCTACCTGTAACACCCTTCTGCCAGCTAGCAAATCTGGATCCATCGAGAAAGAATGGGCGGGAAGGAGGACTGAACTGTCGTCACTCAAGGAACTACAATTACCAGGTAAGTGTAATTATCATTTCCTTATCGTTCCTCCAGTTCAGTCCTCTACCTCTGGGATGTACCAGAGCAGTAATCATTGGGAGGGACCTTTCCAGCCGGCAGACAAAACTGCCGACCCGAAACGGGCATCAGCAGCTGCCGCCACGTCTAGCCGGTAATGTTTACTAAACGTATGCAGAGACGACCACGTTGCCGCCCTACAAATGTCTCCTGGCGGAACCAAACAGTGCTCTGCCCAGGAACAAGCTTGCGCTCTGGTGGAATGCGCCCGCAAACCCACGGGCACCGGGCGATGCTGAAGTAAGTAAGCAGAAGCAATCGTCTCCTGGATCCACCGCGCAATGGAAGCCTTAGCCGCTGCTTCCCCTTTGCGCACACCTCCGAACAAGACAAACAAGCGATCCGACCTACGGAAGGACTCCGTCACTTGCAGATACTGACGCAACACTCTCTTCACGTCCAGACAACGCAGACTGCGATTCGATTCCTCGCCCTCCAGAAAACCCAGAACAGGCAAAGTTACCGCCTGATTCACAGAAAAGGGGGACACCACCTTAGGTAAGAAGGACGGCACGGTACGCAAAACCACCTTCTCCTTGGAAAAAGACAGAAACGGTTCGCGACACGACAAAGCCTGCAACTCCGATATGCGCCTGGTCGAACAAATGGCTACCAAAAACACCATCTTGAGCGTCAAGTCCTTTATCGAAGCTCGCCGCAACGGCTCGAAGGGAGGCCTAGACAACGCCCCCAAAACGAGGTTGAGATCCCACGGGGGAACCCACACCCTGCGTGCAGGCCGCAGCTTAGACACCGCCGTCAGAAACCGCCTCACATCAGGGTGAGACCCTAACGATACTCCGTTGACCTTACCGCGATAACAGGAAAGCGCCGCCAACTGAACCCGCAAAGAACTAGCTGCAAGACCCTTAACAAAGCCGTCCTGCAGAAATTCCAAAATCGCAGGAATAGTAACTGAGGCCACGCGCACCTGCTGCCGCGAGCACCAATCCTCAAATATCCTCCAAACGCGCACATAAGCCAAAGACGTTGACCGCTTGCGAGCTTTAAGCATCGTCGACACTACCGCCGACGAATAGCCTTTCCTTCGCAGTTTAGCCCTCTCAAGGGCCATACCGTAAGTGAGAATCGATCCACCTGGGGCATGAAAAGAGGCCCCTGAACCAACAGATCTGCTCTCTCCGGAAGCCGCCAAGGCCGCCCGTCTAGGAGACGCACCAGGTCGGCGTACCAAGGACGCCTCGGCCAATCGGGTGCCACCAACAGCACTTTTCCCGGATGAGCGCCGATCTTTTGAACCACTCGGCCTATCAACGCCCATGGAGGAAACACATACAGAAGACCTTCTGACGGCCACCGATGTAACAGCACGTCTATGCCTTCCGACATCCGTTCCCGTCTTCTGCTATAAAACCGACTGACCTTCGCTGAACGGAATGTCGCCATCAGATCCATTATCGGAGTTCCCCATCGCGCCATTATCTGCTCGAAAACGTCGGGATGCAACTCCCGTTCTCCTGCATCCACGTGTACTCTGCTGAGGAAGTCCACCGCGACATTGTCCTTTCCCGCAATGTGCGCAGCTGAGATCGCGTACAACCTGACTTCGACCCAAGTGAACAACTCGTCTGCCTCTTCCTCCATGGCGGCACTTCCCGTGCCACCCTGTCTGTTGATGTACGCTACAGTCGCCGAATTGTCTGAGAGAATCCGTACGGGTCAACCCTGGACCATGCTTTCGAATGCCTGAAGGGCCAGACGAACAGCACGACGTTCCAGACGGTTTATCGACCAAGAGGCCTCCCGGGGGGACCAAAGGCCCTGCGCAAAGCGACTCTCGCAGTGAGCTCCCCAGCCCACCAGGCTGGCGTCCGTCAACAAGGGCAGCCACTCCGGCTGTTCCAGGGGCATGCCGGCTGCGAGCGACGACCGGAGCAACCACCAGCGAAGAGACTGCCTGACCTTGAGCGGGCAGGGGAGGCGCTTGCTCAGAGGGTCGGACTGATGGGACCAGCGGCGCAGCAGCGCTCTTTGCAGGGGCCGCATATGCACCTTGGCCCAAGGCACCGCTTCTAACGTCGCCACTACGGTACCCAGCACTTGGAGATAATGCCAGGCTGACGGCGCCACCACCGACTTGAACTTCCGCACCAGAGACCGCAAGACCTCGGCTCGTTTGAGCGGCAAAAACACTTGCCCCGACCTTGTGTCGAAGCGAACCCCGAGATATTCGAGGTCCTGGGTGGGCTCCAAATGACTCTTCGTCGGGTTTACCACCCAACCCAGACTCTGCAAAAACCGTACCACTCTGTCCGTCACTCGCAAACTCTCCTCTTTGGACTTGGCGCGAATCAGCCAATCGTCTAGATAAGGATGGACTAGAATTCCTTCCTTGCGCAATGCCGCCACCACCACCACCATGATTTTGGTGAAGGTCTGCGGCGCTATCGCCAGACCGAAAGGTAAGGCTTGGAATTGATAGTGTCCCCAAGGGAGAGCGAATCTTAGAAATTTCTGGTGAACCTTCCGAATGGGAATATGCAAGTACGCTTCGGAAAGATCCAGAGAAGTCAAGAATTCTCTGCGACGCACCGCCACTATGACCGATCGCAACGTTTCCATCCGGAAATGCGGGACCCGCAAACAACGGTTGACGGCTTTGAGATCCAAGATAGGCCGCAAAGTTCCGCCCTTTTTTGGCACCACAAAATAAATAGAGTACCGACCCATGCCGCATTCGGCTTTGGGCACCTCTACCACTGCTCCCAAGTGAAGCAGTCTGTCTAAAGTTGCGCAAACCACCGCCGTTTTCTTGGGTCCCCTGCACGGAGACATCACAAAGGAGTCCCGCACGGGACGAGCGAACTCCAGAGCATAGCCGTGCTGAATAATCTCTAGCACCCACTGGTCTGAGGTGATGTGGGTCCAAGCAGAAATAAACTCCCGAAGGCGACCGCCTATGGGAGGTCCCTCCGTCGGGACCCACCTCGCTTCATTGTGGCTTACGCGAAGCTGGCGCAGGGTTTGAGGAGAACCCCTTATTACCCCCTCGAAACCCCTGGGTTCGGGACTGAAACCGGCCTCTCTGGAAACCACCAAATCGGGGCGAACGAAATCTACGGAAATCGCGAAACTGGCCTCGAAAGCCCAGGCTGGACCTTACCGGTTTCGGCTTGTCTTCCGGCAGCCTACCCACCTTGGACTCCCCCAGGTCCTTTACCAACTTATCCAAATCGTCCCTGAAAAATAAACCCCCTTTAAAGGGGAGCTTGTTAAGAGGGGATTTAGAAGGTCCGTCCGCCGCCCAATTACGCAACCACACCGACCGACGGGCAGCCACCACCGACACCGTGCTATTAGCCAGTGCTCTGATCAAGTCATAATGCACGTCTGCTAAATAAGCCGCACCGGACTCCAGACGATCAAGCTCCTTCAAATCCTCGCCATCCATGCGGGAAGACAGACGCAGTCGCTGGGTCCAGCGCAGGCACACTCTGGCTACCCACGCTCCACATATGGAGGCCTGCAGAGAAAGGGAATCCGCTTCGAAAGTCTGCTTCAGCAAACCGTCAACCTTACGGTCTTGGGCATCCTTCAAGGCCGCACCACCTTCCACAGGAATGGTGGTCTTTTTGGTAACCGCCGACACCACTGTGTCCACCCGCAGTGCCCGGAACCGGTCTTTATCTTTATCAGCCATAGGATATAGCCTATTCAGTATCCGTACGCCTCGGAGACCTGCTTCAGGCTTATCCCACTCCTCCTGAATCATTTTTTCGACAACTCTGTGCAGCGGAAACACCACCTGCGTCTGGCGTACCGCCTGAATGACGGGGTCTTCGACCTCGTCCTCCACCGTTACATTCGTAGCCAGATTCAACATCTGCAATGTCTCTGTGATTAGCGCAGGTAATTCCTCTCTGCGGAAAACCCTAATGATTTTAGCCTGATCCTCGGGCTCAGGAATCTCTCCTTCCTCCAGATCCGGAGAACCCAGTTCCGGATCCCAGTCCGGATCTTGGAAACCCGTCCATTCGGTTTCCACCACTGCTGGATCCTTCGTCCGAGCTCGTTTAGGCGCCGGAGGCTCCTCGCCTATGGTAGCGACTGCCTCCAGTTGCAGAGCTGAAAATCCCATTGCCCCAGAAATCGACCCCTTGCCCTGGTGTCTCAGGCAAAAGGCCTGATGCATAAGCAAAACGAACTCAGGGCTGAATTCCCCGAGATCCGAAGCGTGGCCCCCCAAAGAAGTACCCGAAGGCAACGCTAGTTCCTCCAACACTGTCCCGTGCGCCCGCGGATGCAGAGAAACCGCCCTATCCTCTGTGGACGGCCCCTGCGCTTCTGGGGCTTCTGTAGGCTCCATCTCCTGCACCACAGTGGACAAAAGAGAGGCACAGCTCCGGCACACCCCGGTATCCGCTACAGTGCCCCTTTTTGTGCCACAGACAAGACACTGTGGTCTGGCAGCCATAATCCAGCCGAGCGCAAAGACTATAAAGCTGCTCTCTCTTTCTCAGTTTCCTCTTTTTTTTTTTTTATATAAACCACGGTCTCCTAACACCTCTACAACCTACCAGCAGATTGGAAAGCTTCTGCTTCCGCAGAAACCAAGCCCCCTCAGCCCTCCCCCTTCCCTAAGGAGCGGCTGCAGGGGATACCGAAAATAACAAATTAAAACAACAAAACAAATAAAACAAATAAAAGAAAACACGGAGGCCAAGCAAAGAAGAATAAAAGAGAGCCTTACTGCACTCCAACAGCTGGCTCGCGGACCGCACGGTGCCCACGCGGCTTTCCCGCGGCAGTCAAAATGGCCGCCGCAAAGCTAAGAAGTACCTCAAAAAGGGCGCCAAAGCAAGCCGCTGCTGTACGCGGCCTAGACGACAAAGGACCGTCGTCTACACAAACAGCCTGACCAGGTGAAAAGCCTACCGGCCAGGACTGCTGCTCCGGTGCACAAAACGTCTGCGTGTTTGCAAGGACCCCGGCTCCCGGAGATCCAGAGAACTGATGTGCCCTTGTCCCCGCAGCCACGTCACAGCTACGGGACACCTGAAGGCAAAGCAATAAAATGAAGGGCTCTCCCCCGTAGCGTCCGGGGGGAGAGAACTTCGGCACCAGCGTTAATCGACTCACCCCTCTGAGCAAGAACCCCCAGCGAAGGTGCAGAGAGAAGGAGGAAGAATGCCAAAGACGTGCTAAGTTTTTTCTTTTTTTAAAGGAACAGAACCCCCAAAAAGAAATTTCAAACCTAATGCCAATTAAGCTACCTAACACCTAGCTCCTTATTAGTTCCTCCAGAGAGCCCCACACTAGGGCTCGTCAAGTCCTCCTGCTGCATGGAGACTGGTCACACTGGAATGGAAGTGGGTGTGCAGCAGGCTATATCCAGTGATGTCATCATTCTGACATACCAGTCTCCAAGCTGCAGGAGGAGACTGACAACCCAGAGGTAGAGGAATGAACTGGAGGAACGATAAGGAAGTGTAGTTACTCACCTGTAACAGGTGATCTCCGGGAACAGCAGGAATTTCGTCTTCACATATGGGTATCGTCGGTACCGACAGAGCCTGCGCGAGAACGCTCCCCAGCGTCCAATAGGAACGCTTTTGGGAGCATCCCTCAGCACATGCACGCTGCCTTCCCGCCTTTCCAACTGTCCCTCTTCAGTTAAGTTTGTAGCTGAGTGAAAGGATAGAGGGAGAGAGGAAAGAGACAAAGAGAGAGAGAGAGAGAGAGAGACACAACACCTAGGGGAGGTGGGTGGGTTGTGAAGACTAAATTCCTGCTGTTCCTGGAGATCACCTGTTACAGGAGAGTTAACTACGCTACATTCTTCACATATGGGGACTCCCTAGCTGAAGATGCCAGGGAGATAGCCCCAGGAAGGCGCCACCCTAGAAAGGTGGGAATCCTTCCTCCCATGGATCTCTGGCATTCCACCAGGGTTGGTGGGTAGGAGTTAAATTAGGTCTGAAAGAGATTTTGAAGAACAGCTTGGCCAAAGAAGGCATCCCGACGGGAGGCTTTATCCAGACAGTAGTGGGCTGTGAAGGTGTGTACCGAAGGCCAGGTGGCTGCTCGACAAATTTCATCAATAGACACAGAGTGGAGATTAGCCATGGAAGTTGCCATGGCTCTCACATTATGAGCTTTGACAACGCCTTGAAGAGGAAGACCCTTACTCTCATAAGCAAAGGATATGCATTGGGCAATCCAATTAGATAAAGTTCTTTTGGAGACTGGGTCAAAAGCTATAAAAAGTTGCGAGGACTTTCTATGTTACTGTGTTCTCTGTAGGTAAAAGGCTAAGGCTCTTTTACAATCCAAAGTATGAAGGTTTATTTCTACATTAGAGGCGTGAGGCCTGGGAAAAAATACAGGAAGATAAATTGATTGATTTAAATGAAAAGGTGAAACCACCTTTGGCATAAAGTGTGTATGAGTTCTAAGAACAACCTTATCATGATGAGATCTAGTATAAGGAGGATCAGCCACTAAAGCTTGCAGTTCACTAATGCGACGTGCAGAGGTGATTGCAATTAGGAAAATGACCTTCCAGGTCAAAAACCTAAGGGTTGTAGTGGCTAAAGGCTCAAAAGGTGGCTTCATGAGCTGCCCGAGAACTAGATTTAGATCCCATGCCACCGGTGGTGGCTTAATGGGAGGTTTGGTTAATAGAAGACCTCTCATAAATCTGGATATGAGTGGATGAGAGGAAATTGGTTCTCCATTCAGAGGCTTATAAAGAAGCTGCAATTGCACTAAGATGGACTCTTACCGAATTGGTCTTTAGACCAGAATTCGATAAGTGAAGGAGATACTCTAGTATCAATTCTAAAGGTATGACAAGGGGGTTTAATCCCTTCTTGGAGCACCATATAGTAAACCGTTTCCACGTGAAGGCATAAGATTTTCTTGTGGAAAGTTTTCTAGAAGCCTGAAGGATATCCTTTACCTGTTGAGACAGGTTAAAATCCTGGAGGTCTAAGCCTTCAGCAACCAGGCCGTGAGATGCAGGGACTGGGGATTCGGGTGCCATAGCGTCCTGTCCTCTTGGGAAAGGTGATCTGGAGCATTCCCTAACTCCAGAGGTGCCGCTTGAGAGAAGCAGGGGATACCACGCTTGGCGTGGCCATTGTGGCGCTATGAGAATCATGCGACCCCTGTCTCTGAAGCTTGAGGAGTGTTTTGGAGATGAGGGGAATGGATGGGAAGGCATAAAGGAAGTCCTGACCCCAGTGAAGGAGGAAGGCGTCCCTTGCCTGACAATTGTGAGCCGGAATCCTGGAACAGAACCGGGGAAGTTTGGCATTCAGTGGACATGCAAAGAGGTCTATGTCTGGAGTGCCCCAGAGATGAAATATCTTTGCCACCTGGTCTAGGTGGAGGGACCACTCGTGAGGCAACAGTACTCGACTGAGTTTGTCTGCCCAAAGGTTTTGAATGCCTGGAAGATATACCACTAGAAGGTGAATTTGATACTCTCTGGCGAGGGCCCACAGTCGTAAGGTCTCTCGATGCTTAGCAGGAGAGTTACCCTTTGAGGACCGGCTTTTATGTTTAGTTACCTGAGATCCATAGGAGGAAGAGGAGGCCCTTGAAGATGTCGATGCAATGGATCTGGCATCCGAAGAAGAGAGGGTATCGAGCTTTGCAGCCCGGTTCTGTCTTCCTCTTTTAGTCATCCCCATACAGGAGAGACATTCAGATGGAGAATGTTCAGGCCCTAAACATTTAAGACACCAATCCTGGGTGTCAGTGACGGAAATGGTACCGCCACACTTAGTACATTTTTTAAAACCACTAGTTGGTTTTTCCATGTTTTAGGAATATGGGGCCTAGTTCCCAAAATGGCGCCTAGCACCAAAAAAGAAAAGTTTCTGAAGAGAAACAGTTCAAAGTATAAGTATTTTGGGTTTTTTTGGAAAAGAAAAGAACTGGCGGTACTGGTAAGCATCGTGCGGAGGTAAATGCGACCACAAGAAAACAATTTTAAAGACGGAATTTTCTGCGGTGACAGGGTATGGATCCTGCCGGCTCCGTGGAAAACAAAGAACTGAAGAGGGACAGTTGGAAAGGTGGGAAGGCAGCGCGCATGTGCTGAGGGATGCTCCCAAAAGCGGTCCTATTGGACGCTGGGGAGCGTTCCCGCGCAGGCTCCGTCGGTACCTACGATACCCATATGTGAAGACTATATTCCTGCTTGTTCCTGGAGATATTTTTTCACTCAACAAATAATCAAACTCTGAAATTCATTATTAGATGATGTAGTAAAAGCTGTTAATGTAACTGGGTTTAAAAAAGGTTTGGAGTAGTTCCTGGAGGAAAGGTCTATAAACCATTATTAAAAAGGACCCGGGAAATCCACTTCTTAACCCAGGACAAGCATTGTGGAGCTATGTACCTTTTTGGGAACCTGATAGGTACAGTACTTGTGACTGGATTGGCCACTGTTGGAAACAGGATACTGGACTTGATGGATCTTGGTCTGATCCAGTATGGCATTTCTTATGTTGGCACCCAGGATTTGTCAAAAACTGCTCTATGGGGTGCATTTCTTTGACAATATATCTGATAATCTTAGTGGACAAAAAGGACCTGTGGGGCTGCTGCTGCATGAGAACTAATATACATACACAGTGAAGGACTTTTGCATTTCCAGAAAGTTCTGGAATAGTCATGTTAAATGACAAGTGCAGTCACATAACTCACTTGTAGAACTCGGTGAACTGCTTGTTTTCAGAGAAACAGACTTATGTTTGCCAAATGCCAGAGATTTGATAATTAATACCTAAAGAGGGACAAAATGTGAACATTCTTATTGTGTCAAGCAACGCAGGGAAAACTGCTAAATTTAATTAGAGATAGGCCACATGATCACCGTCTGAGATCACGATTCAAAAATCCTAACTATGATCAAAACATTTCCTATCCAAGAAGTTAAATGCATTGTGATCTAGGATTTGACAGAAATTAACCAATAAATAACCTGACAGTCACACTAGAGACATTATTATAATTCCAGTTTTAGCTGATCTTTTTATATGATCTTACTTACTTTGCCCCAAAGGTATCTGACACTCTAGTCTAGGCAAACCTTCAGCCATGCCCCTCACCAATCTTCCAGCCTCTCCCCTTTCCCCTCATTCTCATGTCTGGTTATCACCCGTTCTCTACCTTCCCAGTGTGCCCAGCATCTCCCCTTCCCTTCCCTATCCTACTCCCCCAGGTAACCAGCATATCTCGTTCCCTTACCTATAACCCCCGCTTCCCCTGTGTACATTATCTCCCCTTCTTTTCCTCCCAAGGTATTCAGCATCTACCCCTCTACTCTTGCTTCCGCTGTCACCTTGTTTCCATACCCTGTCAGTTATTCTCTGCCCGAGACTGCTGCAGCAAAATGAAACAGAGTGCAGTGATAGGCCTTTGAGCACTGCATTCGCTCACAGCCTGCTGGGTCCCACCCCTCTGACACAAGGTTCCTGTTGAAGGGAACAGAATGGAACAGAACACAACTTTGAGCATGCAAGTGCTGCTATGCTGCAGTCTTGCCAGCCATGCTGGTGCCACAGTGCTGTCCCTGAATTCTGCCACCACAGGTGGACACTAATCCACTTAATGGTAGGGCCGGTCCTGCCCATTTCATACAAAATGGAAAAATTTGCTTTTACCTGCTAATCTTCTTTAACGGAATTGTGCTAAACTAATCTAGAAGCATGTGCTTATGCCACCCTCCAGGCAGATGAAGACAGAAAACAGTGACATTATCCGTGGTATAAGGAGTAGTGCAGCCTAGGTACTTGCCAGTGTACTAATGTTAAAACTATCAACAAACCCTGTAAAACCGCGAAACAAACAAGAAACCTCTTGAATTGAACCTTCCCAGTAAGAAAACTGAATACAACCATGAGGACTCTTCTCCCCTTTTCGACCTCTCTTCAGAAAAGAGATACTCCAGAGGAACATTACCTGAAGTAAGAAACTCTGAAGACTGAAGGAATTCCAGAGCAGCTGTAGACTTTCCACAAGGGTTTTGCACAGGTTTAACAAGATTCAAGGAAAGAAAATTAGCAAGGAAGAACAAATTTCTCTTTCTTTTTCATCCTTCTAGACCAGTTGAGATGTTTGGGAAGTGCTCAAGCCTCTCTGACTCAGGTGGGTGAAAGGCATGGCTGCCATGAGCTGCTCCCAAAGGCAAAGACTTACAATGTTTGACAAATGAATGCAAGGACCACCATATAGCTATTGTACATATGAACTCCGACACAGCTGTACTAGCTTTGGCCCAGGAGATCAGAGACCTTGTGGAACGCACTTGTAATACTTCTGGTACTTGCTGGCCCTTCAATACATATGCTAAAACTATGGTCTCCCCCTCATCCATTTAGACAGGGAAGATTCTAATATTGGCTTATTCTTGTGGGGGGCTGCTGAACAAGACAAAATAGTCCATTTAACTTGCAAAAAGAATAAGTCACCTTCAGAGAGCTGAGAATCTAATGGATATTCAATAGATGAAGACCTTGTCTCCACTGCAACAATTCAATATGGAGAATGACAGAAGAGAAATTGTTTGGTTCACATGAAAAGGTGAAATCTCCTTAGGAACTGGACACAAGATGATAGACTCTCAGGAAAATGCCAGATATATATTCTCACAAGAAGGAGGCCTGAAGTTCAGAAATGTACAAATAACAACCAGAAAAAGTATCTTGAGACGACATACTTTAGGAGCTCAAAAACGGAGCCATAAAGGCATAAAGAGCCAATTTAAGGTCCCATTGAGTAACTAATGCCTAGAATAGACAGGCTACATCTGAGTGTATCGCCAGACAGCTCCCCTGAATTGGCCTCCTATAACATTAAAACGCTGCTGTTTGAACTCTTTCTTCTTAATTCACTGAGGCTTTATTGTAAACGTGAGACAAGGGTATACATTTGACAGCATGCTTTTCAGGATACAGCTTTGACAGTAACAGTCCTCTTGCATAAATTGTCCCACATAACTACATAAAACTGTGAGCCACATACCAATCTCAACAGTGCAAACCTTCCATTTTGCCTCTTTTTAATAATTTATACCTTCCCCTCACTAACTTATACCTAAGACAATTCAATGGTATATATTAATCTTAGTGAAGGGGAATAAGCCATTATTTATTTATCTATTTGACATTTCTTATATACCGCCTTTCATGGCTATATGTAGCTTTATTGTTGTAGGGTATTGTGCAGCATTGTGGTGTAGTTGGGTGTGAGTCATTCCTGTTTTTTACAGCTGTGTGACTGCTGAGATGTTGTCATATTCTATGAAAAGATGGGTCTTCATTTTTTTTTCGGAAGTCTGCTATATCTGAGTTGTTAACATACAAGAGCACGGTGAAAAATTGCAAGAGAACCTTGATAGATTGGAAGACTGGATGTCCAAATGGCAGATGAAATTTAAGGTGGACTAGTGCAAAGTTATGCACCTAGGAAAGAACAAGCCAACGTATGGTTACACGATACAAAGTTCCACATTAGGAACCACCTAGGAAAAAGATTTAGGTGTAATTGTGGATAATACATTGAAACCCTCTGCCCAGTGTGCAGCAGTGGCCAAGAAAGCAAATAGAATACTAGGAATCATATGGAAAGGAATGGAGAATAAAACCAAGGATATTATAATGCCTCTGTATCGTTCCATGGTGTGACCACACCTTGAATATTGTGTGCAGTTCTGGTCACCATATCTTAAAAAGGATAATGCGAAATTAGAAAAGGTACAAAGAACAACCACCGAAATGGTAAGGGGATGGAAGGACACCCCTATGAGTAAAGGTTTAAAAAGTTAGAAACATGATGGCAGAAAAAGACCACATGGCCATCTACTCTATCCTTCCATATCAACTACGTCTCCTTTTTTCCTTTAGAGATCTTCTGTGTTTGTTCAATGCTTTTTTGAATTCAGATACTGTCCTCGTCTCTACTACCTCCACTGGGAGACTATTTCACGCATCTACCGCTCTTTCCGTAAAGAAATATTTCCGCATATTACTCCTGAGTCTATCCCCTTTCACCCTCATCTTTGTCCCCTAATATCAGAGCTTGCTTTCAATTGCAAGAGGCTCTCCCTCCTGTGCATTTATGCCACGGAGGTATTTAAACATCTATCATATCTCCTCTATCCCGCCTTTGCTCTAATGTGTACATATTAAGACCTTTAAGTCTTATGTTCTTATGTCCTCATACGCTTTATAATGAAGACCACTAACCATTTTAGTAGCCATCTTCTGCACAGATTCCATCCTGTTCATATCCTTTTGAAGGTGTGGTCTCTAGAATTGCACACAATACTCCAAATGAGGTCGCCTCAGAGACTTATACATAGGCACTATCAGTTCCTTTTTATTGCTGGCCATTCCTCTCCCTATGCACCCAAGCATCCCTCTGCCTTTCGCTGTCACCTTTTCTACCTGTTTAACTACTTTAAGGTCATCAGAAACAATCACGCCTAGGTTCCACTCTTCTTTCGTGGACAGAAGTACTTCGGCTCCTACCCTGTACCGCTCCCTTGGATTTTTGCAGCCCAAATGCATGGCCCTACATGTTTTAGCATTAAATCTCAGCTGCCAAATTCTTAACCATTCTTCAAGCTTAGTTAGATCTCTCCTTGTGTTATCTAATCCTTCCTGGGTGTCTACTCTGTTGCAGATTATGGTATCATCCGCAAAGAGGCAAACCTTACCCGACAGCCCTTCCCCAATATCACTAACAAAAATGTTAAAAAGAATCGGACTAAGGACAGATCCCTGTGGCACACCACTGATAACATCCTTCTCCTCAGAGTGAGCTCTATTTACCTATATCCTTTGTTGCCTTCCACTCAACCAATTTTTAACCCAGTCAATC
The DNA here is from genome assembly GCA_033557465.1 of Ichthyophis bannanicus. Classification (NCBI taxonomy): domain Eukaryota; kingdom Metazoa; phylum Chordata; class Amphibia; order Gymnophiona; family Ichthyophiidae; genus Ichthyophis; species Ichthyophis bannanicus. The sequence continues at coordinate 155,583,920 of CM066032.1, read as the reverse complement.
ACCTTAGGTCCATCCCTAGGGTGCTCGGATTGTTTATAAGCCACCTGTGCGGAACGGTGTCAAAGGCTTTACTAAAATCTAAGTACACCACATCTAGGGCTCTCCCTTGGTCCAACTCCCTGGTCATTCAGTCAAAGAAATCAATCAATCAGATTTGTCTGACAAGACCTGCCTCTGGTAAACCCATGCTGACTTGGATCCTGCAATCCACTGGACTCCAGAAACCTCACTATTCTCTCTTTTAGCAGCGTTTCCAATAATTTATTCACCACAGAGGTTAGACTAACCAGTCTGTAGTTTTCAAACTCATCCTTCCTTTTGCTTTTGTGTAAAGGGACCACAAGTGCCTTTCTCCAGTTCTCTGGGAAAACTCCTGACTCCAAGTTAGGGCTTTTCAACTTGGAAAGGAGATGGCTGAGGGGAGATATGATGTCTATAAATTAATGAATGGAACAGGTAAACGTAGATAGTTTTTTTACGCCATCAAAAAGCTACAATGTAATCCATTTAAGACTAATAAGAGAAGATATTTTTTTCACTCAACGCGTAAACTCTGGAATTTGTTACCGAAGGATGTAATGAAGGCTGTTAGTGTAGCTGGGTTTAAAAAAGGGTTGGACAAATTCCTGAAGGAAAGGTCCATAAACGTAAGCATTGTGGAACCTGTGTGCCTTTTTGGGAACTTGCTATGTACTTGTGACCTGGATTGGCCACTGTTGGAAAAAGGATACTGGGCTTGATGGACCTTGGTCTGACCCATTATGGCATTTATTATGTTCTTATTACAGAGAAAAGCAAATAAAATGATAAAGGGGATGGAAGGATACCCCTTTTGGTTGTTTACTTCTTCAAAATGTAGACAGACTAGGGGGCACGCAATGTGGCTACAATGTAGCATATTTAAGACTAATTGGAGAAAATATTTTTTTCACTGAACATGAAATCTAACCCTGGAATTTGTTACCAGATATGTAGTAAAAGCTGTCAGTGTAGCTAGGTTTTAAAGCAGTTTGGAGAAAGTTCCTGGAGGGAAAGTTCATAAACCATTATTAAAGTGGACTGGGGAAATCCATTGCTTACGCTTGGGATAAGCAGCATAGAATCTGTCTTTCTTTTAGGAATCTGACAAGTACTTGTGACCTGGACTGGCCACTATAGGAAACAGGATGGGCTTTATGGACCGTTGGTCTGACTCAGTATAGCACATGTTATTTTCTTATGATAGTGGCAATATCTGAAATACATACAAGTGTCTCAGCAGAATCTTCCGAATCATGATAGTGTAGTTTTGGTCCAGATTTCCAGGTCTCGTTTAATCTGCTCAATTAGGGCCAGATAATTTGTGGCATATAATTTTCTTTTGTCCATTTGAATTCCTACCAACCCTGAAGTTGCTGCTGTGACTTTTGTGGTAGGTTTACGTTGAGGTCTACCATCTTGATGACGTTCATTCTGAAACTAGAGACTTTTGTATAACTAGCTACTTTGGGAGAGCAGATTAAGGAAAGTGGTTAGAGGGGTGGTCAATGTTATTAGCACGTCATCTGTGAACCAGGTCAGTTTTCATTCTTCCCCTGAAAACACAATTCTTTTGATATTGGGAATGGTGTATATGAATTGGGACAAAGGCCCCATAACCAGCAAATAGCAATGGGCAGAGTGGACATCTCTTGTTTCCAATCCCAATGAAAAAAAAGAACAAGTTACTGCAATTTATCCTCACACATGCTTTGGGATCACTGCATAGCTGCCATATCTTCCTACCTAAAGTATGGAGCCCAGCCCATTTTTGCCATGAGCACATGCAAGAACCTTCATTGAATTCTGTTGATTACCTTCTCTGCATCGACTCCCTAGAAGAAAGCAAATTGTTGCTGAATTCTAACCACATGGGACAACTGTAGTACTCGACGGACATTGTCAGCTGCCTGCCTGCCCTGGGCAAAGCCCACCTGGTTGGGTGAACCAACTGCGGCAATGCTGTATTCAAGCAGGTGGCCAGAATTTCAGCAAATATTTTGACATCCAAATTATGTAACAAGATTGGGTAGCAGGACTGACAATTCATTTTCTCTGTCCCCTCCTTGGGTATCATGATTACCTATGCTTCCCACATTGATATCAGCAGACCCTCATCATCAAGAACCATATTGTACACATTGACCAGGAAGGGAGCTGTTTCCCAAAAAGCTTAAAAAAATCCAGTTTCAGGCTGTCCAGGTCTGGTATCTTTCCTGTGGCTAGTGCAGAGACAGACGCCACTACTTGTTGGCATGTAATCTTCCCGTCCAGATGCTCAGCATGTGCCTCTTCCAACTTCAGCAGATCTACCATTGATGCTATTTGAACCTTTAATAAATTCAGGGCTAGCCCTTCATCCTGACCCCAGAAGGCCAGAATAGCAACCATATCCACCCGCCAAGAGGGAATGCTCAGGCCCCACCACCAATCCTCAAACATCTGCCAGACACTGATGCATGCTCAGAAAGTTGAGCTCTTACAGATCTTAAGCATAGTCAAATCACTACAAAAGAAAATCATTTCTTGCACAACCTGTCCCTCTCAAGGGCCAAGCCATAAACCAAAATGGACCCTACTGCTACTAATCATTTGTATAGCGCTACAAGATGTACCCAGCGCTATACATATAGATGTAAGACACAGTCACGGCTCATCAGAGCTTACAATCTAATCAAGACAAAACTCAAAGCGAAACTGGGGACTAGAGTACGGTAAGATACACATAAGTAGTGAACAAGAGAGTGAGGAGCATCAGGATTTAAAAGTGGCTTCAAAGAGGTGGGTTTTTAGCTTGGATTTGAATCGGACTAGAGAAGGAGCCCAATGCACAGACTCAGGTAGTTTGTTCCAGGCATATGGAGCAGCAGGATGGAATGAATGAAGTCTGGAGTTGGCAGTAGCAGAGAAGGGCATAGATAGTGTAGTTACTCACCTGTAACAGGTGTTCTCCAGGGACAGCAGGAATCAGACCTCACATATGGGTGACGTCAGCACCGATGGAGAGCAGTGTCATCCACAGAAATAGAGGAGGAAGGAGGTAAGTTTAGGGGGAAAGATAAGGAGCTCAGTTTTGGCCATGTTCAATTTCAGATGGCGATGAGACATCAAGGCAGTAATGTTCGATAAGCAGGCAGAGATCCGACTGGATTCCTGGAGAGATTTCAGGCACAGAGAGGTAGATCTCTTCAGGAATCCAGAAATCTAGGCTCTCTATAAGGATATAGCGTTATTAGAAAAGGTTCAGAGAAGAGCCACCAAAATGGTAAAGGGGATGGAAGCATACCCCTATGAAGAAAGGCTAAAAAGGTTAGGGTTCTTTAACCTGGAACAGAGATGGCTGAGGGGAGATATGATAGAAGTCTATAAATTAATGAATGGAGTGGAACAGGTAAACATAGATCAATTGTTTACATTATCAGAATATAGAAAGACTAGGAGACATGCAATGAAGCTACAGGGTAAACTATTTAAGACTAATAAAAGAAAATATTTTTTCACTCAACGTGTAATCAAACTCTGGAATTTGTTACCGGAGGATGTAGTAAAGGCTGTTAGTGTAGCTGGGTTTAAAAAAAAGGTTTGGACAAGTCCCTGGAGGAAAGGTCCATAAACCATTATTAAGAAGGGACCCAGGATATCAATGCTTGACCCAATACAAGTATTGTGGAACCGGTGTCTTTTGGGGAAACTGCTAGGTACGTATGACCTAGATTGGCCACTGTTGGAAACAGGATAGTGGGCTTGATGAACCTTGGTATGACCCAGTATGGCATATCTTATGTTCTTATATCTTTGGAGTTCTGCCAAGTATCCATTAGGTACATGAAAGGACGACCCCACTGGCCTGTTGTTGTTAAGTGCCGTCGAGTCGGAGTCGACTCATGGCGACCCTCTGGATAGCTATCCTAAATTGTGTTCGATCTTCAGTCAGGCGGCTCATTGTTGACAGACTGGTACCCGTAGCTGGTACTGGTACTATCTGCAAAAGCTCCTTGATCCTGTGTCTACTTGTTGCGATCCAAGATGTTTCTAGCACCAAAAATTGGCCTAGACATTTTCAATCCTGCTATATGAGAGAGGTTGTTATCCCTTGCAGATTCTATTTCATCCAATGGAAATTGAGTCTTGCCTTCCATGCCATCAGCACACTCCTGGTTCTTCCTTGTTAGTTTATCTATGCTACCACTGTCACATTGTCTGAGAGAATCTGAATTGTCACTCCCTTTCCTGATTATGGACTATGCTTCCTCCTGACTGAACCAATGCTTCTATACCACCTGCTCAAGACAGTGAGCCCCCAATCCCATTAGACTTGCATCTGAAGTGACTACAATCCAAATGAGAAACTCCAAGTCCATCCTTCCTAAGATTTGAGGCAGGTTAAACTGTTTCGGACCAGGAAGCAAATCTCTAAATCCTGCGATTGGGGGGAACCCATGAGATAACAACAAAGCCTTCAAGTGTCTTATGTGCACCCTTTATCAAGATACAAGATCAGCGCCATGGCCACTGTCCCCAAAAGCTGAAGGTAATCCCATAATCTGAGGGTTCTGAGACTGAAATTTGTGGATCTGAGTGCGCAACTTGGAGATTCTGTCTGTCTGTCCCAGAAATGTTCCCCATTCTGGTATCGAAGAGGGCTCCCAGATATTCTGAGTACTGGGAAGGAGTCAACTTGTGCTTCACATAGTTCACCACCCTGCCAAACTTTCCAGAAACTAATCACCTTGGAGGTTGTTCCTTGACTGTCCTGCTCCAAACCAACCTGGATTACTGATCTGTCCAGATAAGGGTGAATCATGATACCTTCTTTGTGGAGGAAAGCCGCAACCATCACCATGGAAAAGGTTGGGCTCTGAACTGGAAATACCTCCCTTGAATGGCAAAGCACAGAAACACTTGTTGATCCTCCTAAATTGGAAAATGAAGGCGCTGTCCTATCAGGAATCCCTCTCCAGGCAGCAGTGAGCTGCGAAGGTATGGACCAAAAACCACATTGTGGCCCAGCAGATTCCCGGCAAAGGTATGGAACGCAGATTTTCTACAGAGGTAGCCATGGCCTTGACGTGGTGCGCCGTGACCTGGTGGTCCAGTGAGATCCCAAACTGCTCATAGGCGAGGGCAATGCAGTCCGCTACCCAAGTGGACAGATTTCACTTGGTCACTGGAAGCCCTAGTCAACTGGGGTCATAGGATACGAAAAGATAAGGTGCTTTGCGGTGGCCCTGAGTCTATTGTAGATAGAAGGACAGGGCCCTTTTACAATCTAGAGTATGGAGAATGGTCTCCGCCTTACCAGCGTGAGGCCTCAGGAAGAAGGTGGGGAGCACCATCTCCTGATGGAGATAGAAGGGGGACACCACCTTTGGCAGAAACTTCGGGTGTGTGCAGAGCATCACCCTGTTCTTGTAAAACCTTGTGTAGGGAGTCTCTTCCATTAGAGCCTGGAGCTCGCTGACCCTGCAAGCCGACGTAAGTGCCACAAGAAAGGCGACCTTCCAGGAGAGGTACTGCAAGTGGCAAGTAGCCAGGGGCTCAAACAGTGGCTTAATGAGCTGCGAAAGCACCACATTGAAATCCCACTCTGCCGTTGGAGGGCAGACGGGGGGCTTGGACAACATGAGGCCCCGCAGGAAACGAGAAACAAGGGGCTGAGCCGAGAGGGGCTTGCCCTCCACCGAGTGGTGGTGTGCCGCAATGACGTTCAGGTGCACTCTGACTAAAATGGACCTCAGTCCCACCTGGGACAGGTAGAGTAGGTACTGGAGTACCAGCTGCACCGAACAGGAGAGCGGGTTCACCCGCCTCTCAGCACACCATGCCAAAAACTGGCACCATTTAAAGATGTACGCCCTTCTCGTGAATGCTTTCCGGGAGAATAAAAGGACTTCCTCCACTTCTCATGTGAGGTTGAAGGGAGCTAGAGCTACCCTTTCAGCAGCCAAGCCGTCAGCAACAGGGGCCAAGGTTGGGGTGCAGCAGAGAGTCCTCCTCCTGTGAAAGCAGTCCTAGGGCATGGCCTAGGGGAATTGGATATGCCACTGCCAGGTGGAGATGCCACCGCCAGGTAGAGAAGCAGCAGGAACCAGGTTTGTCTGGGCCACCAGGGGGGCTATCAGTATCAGTGATGCCCTGTCACGCTGTACCTTGAAGAGGGTCTTGGCGACTAGCAGTGTTGGCGGGAAGGCGTATAGAAGGCCTTACGTCCATGGAATGAGGAATGCATCCGCCACCACCCAGGACAGATACAGTTGGTGGGAGCAGAAGTGGGACAACTACGTGTTGACTGGGTTTGCGAACCGGTCCACTAGGGGGACGCCCCAGAGTCGGAACAGCCGGGAGGCCATTCTGGGGTCCAGGCACCGCTCGTCTGACTGGAGGACTCTGCTCGGTCTGTCCGCCAGGGCATTGTCCTGGCCCGGGTGGTAGACCACCAGCAGGAGCATCCCGTTGTGTGTCACGTTAAGAGCAGAGGGCTACCGCCTTCTGGCAGAGGGAGTACGACCCCATGCCCCCTTGCATGTTGACACAGAACACTGCGACTTGGTTGTACATCTGGACGAGCATTCACTGGTGCCTCAACCAGTGGCGGAAGGCGCAGCGGGCCAAAAATATTGCTCGGAGCTCCAGAAGGTTGATCTGCAATTGGCATTCCATCTGAGACCGACTGCCTTGCGTGCAGAGATTCCCACAGTGAGCTCCCCATCCCAGCAGGGAGGCATCCGTGATAAGGACCCTATGGAGGGGTGGGTACCTGAAAGGGCATCCCGGCCTGAAGGTGGTGGGAAAGCTGCCACCAGCAGAGGGAGGCCACCAGCTGGCGGGTCACTCTTATCCTGTCTCCCTGGCTTGTGTCCACTGGGAGCGGAGGTAATGCTGAGCCACCCTCATGTGTAGGCAGGCGTAAGGGGTCACGTGGACCATGGAAACCATGTGGCCCAGCAGGTGGAGAAGGTAGCGAACAGGCACCGACTGGCGGTGCTGCACCTCTGCGGCCAGTGCCCTGAGACGTTCTGCCCTCTCCGTAGGGAGGAAGGCCTTGGCCTGGAGGGTGTCAAGCTGTGCCCCTATGAACTCCAGGCTATGAGCCGGAGAGAGGTGGGACTTGGGGTAGTTGATGACAAATCCCAGATGCTGCAGGATAAGAGTGGTGCGCTTGGTGGCATGGTGCACCTCTGCAGCTGTGCCTCCCCTTATTAGCCAGTCATCAAGGTAGAGAAAAACGAAGGCCCCTTGGAGATGAAGGTGGGCTGCGACCACCAGTAGGCACTTGGTGAAGACCCTTGGCGATGAGGCCAGTCCAAAGGGTAGCACCCTGTATTGGTAGTGACCTCCTCCCACCACAAACTGGAGGTGCTTTCGGTGGGTGGGATGAATCAGAATGAGTGGATAAGCATCCTTCAGGTCTAAGGAGCATAGCCAGACTCCCTGCTAGAGGTATGGCAGCAGTGTTCCAAGGGAGAGCATTTTGAACTTCCCCAGGGTCTTCTTATGGGGTGTACAGAGGTCTTCTTCCAGAGTCTGGTCCTGGTCAGGAACTCAGTTTCTATCTCTGCAGCCTTGTCTGCCATGGATTTTTTCCGAAGAGGTTCTCTCTGGTGCAAATGACATCGATGAGTTTGTCCTGGACCCATTGCTCAAGGTCAGATGACTGCAGCTATGCCTGATGTTGGGTCCTGATGCCCACAGCGGCTACTCTGGCTGAGGACATGAAGCCCTCATATGCTGCTCAGGATAAAAATTTTGAGCACTCCTTGACTGGCAAGGCCAGTGACTTGAACCTCTGGAGGGGTTCCTCATCAAGGTCCGCAGAGAAACTGGTGAGTTCCCTCACCAGTTCTTTGAGGTACATACCGATGTAAAACTGATAGGATTGGACTCGGCAAGCCAGAATCAAGTCCTGGAAGCATTTTCGGCAAGGGCATCCAGGGTCGGGGGCACCGAGGAGTGAGCCTTTTGGCTCTTGAGTCGACGCATGGCCAACTCGATGACCATCGAGTTATGAGGGAGCTGGGTTTTTTGGAATCCCGGGCTTCGACGGACTCAATACATGGAGTCGAGCTGTCTGCTCACTATGAGTACTAACACCGGTGTTTCCCACATGTGGAGGAGACGGCGCTCGAGAATCGGAGGGACATGCACCATGAGGGAAAGAATCCTTTGGAAAGGATCTCAAGTTCCTCCATGCAGGGGTCCTCCTCCGCCTCAGTCTCAAACATGAGTGCCTTTGCCATGTCCTGCACAAAGCTGAGAAAGGTAATGCCCTTGGGAGGGGAATGGTGTCGAGACACCAGTGGAGATGAGTCCGAGGGCACGTCTCAGTGTCGATGTGTGTCCGGGGACTCCTCGTTCTCAGTCTCCCAGTCTGACTCAAAGTCAAAGGAAGAATCCGAGGCTCCACGAGGCCCATGGTCGAGATCCGAGTCCAAAAGCCTATGACCTCTGGAAGATCTTCGGTCAGAGCCACATGCGCACGCCAGAGATGGCTCTCTCGAGGTTAGTGGTGCTTGAGGATCGGCTCAACATCCAGGGAAACCCTCGATGTCGAGGGTCCGGTTGCTGTGGTGAATGAACCAGAGGAACCGGACATCAGTGCCTGTTGCTGGGCTAGGAGGGCAGAGATACTTCGCTCCAAAGCCGCCATCCTGGTCTCCATGGCAGTTGGCTCTGCAGCTCTTGACATGGGCACCGAGATATTCGGGCCCGGCCTCAGTTCCATCAAGGGAGAGTCTTCAACCAGGATGGCCTTGGGGGTCTGAGGCTGGTCGCCTGATGCTGACGACTCCTTCCGGGGCAGCTTATGAGGCCACTCCCGCTCCAACCCCTCAGACTCACGTCGAGGACTGCGGGACCTGATGTGGGATTTACCTGCTTTTCCAGACCCATCCTCTGAGGCGGCCTTCGAAGATTTGGAGCTCTTCTTGTGTTCCACCTTCAGGGATTTCCTCTCGAAGAACCCACAGCTGTTAGATTCCGAGGCGCCCTGGGCATCGCGGGGCACTGAGGTACCAGAAGGGGCCCTGGAGTGTGGTGTCTCTGGGGACTCTGGCGCAAAGTTGGATTTAAGGAAAAACTTCTCCTGCAGCAACTGACAACTCTTGATGGCCTTTGCAGACATGGACTTGCAGAGATCGCAGTCCGAGTTGTCATGATCTGGCCCGAGACAACGGAGGCAGCAGTCATGTGGGTCAGTGAGGGTCATCATTTTACTACACTGATCACATTATTTTTTGAAGCCGCTGGAGGCCATTGGCCCTGTCACTCGGGCGAGGGTCTGAGGACCACCGGTCAGAAAAGGGTATGAAGCACCGGTCAAGAAAAACAAAGAACGAACTCGAGGAGCGACGCAAAGGCGAGCTGGCTCGGAGGTTAGGAAGAGGAACTGGTACAAGTAAGGGAAAAAGATAATTCTAATATAACTTTAAGACACTTTTCCCAAGGAAACAGGACAAACGCCTGGAGGGCTATGTGGTAAAAATGAGACTGAGGCAAGATGGCACCCTTGGGTGGGAAGGGACCATGCATGCGTGGTGCATCTCCCAAAGGCTTTCTTTGAAAGCTGGGGAGATGCTTCCTTGCGGGGTCCGCCGGCGCTGATGTCACCCATATGTGAGGACTGACTTCCTGCTTGTTCCCGGAGAACCGGTGTTATTGTCTATAGCTGGAAAAGCCTTGTCAATGTTTCATAGAGCGCAAGTTGTTTGGAAACCAACCACAAGGAAAGGGGGGGGATGTACACTTCAGGGCAAAGCTGTTTCACAAAACATATAGGACCCACTGGTTCAAGGTGATGTGTGTCTACTCCTGGTAACACCAGTGAAGGCATCTGTCCAACAGTATTACCTAAGGAGGGACTCATGGCACTTCACTGGTTAGAATAGTAAGTATTGGAGTCTGGGGCACTGGTGTCACTAGATTTATTGACCCCCTCCATCAAAGCAGTCAAGTTTTTTCTTGATACCTGTTGGACTGAAAAGAGGGCTGTTATCCTGGCCTGTAAGGTCTAGAATCCTGAAAGTAAAAATGGGCCAAACTAAGGCACTAAAAAACCATCTATTTATGGTGCACGTTGGAGACATAATAGCATAAATCTCAAACCCCACCAACAGTTAGGTAAGCACAATCCTCTATTGTTCAGAAGTTCGTAATCTAGCAATGTTTTCCCCTGCCTTTATTCCAGTTGAAGAACATGAATAACTTGTACATCCTATGTTAGCATGTTTTCAGTTCCTTGTTTTATGTAAAACTGTTATTGTTTCTTGTAAACCGCTCTGACCTGGAGAAAAGTAGTATAGAAAAATAGTCAAATAAATACCCCTAGACACTGTGAAGACCTTGTCCTCTGGAAGCTTCTGAGACGTAAACTCTCTTATTTAACCAATTTTTTCAGGTGCTCTTCAAATGACAACTTGCTTTTAAAAGGTAGCTTTTTGGACACGCTCTGGAGTCTGACAGGGGGGATTTCACTTGACCAGAGAAGGTGACCCAAGACTACTGCCCTGGAAGATGGGAACTGCCTCTACCAGGAAGAGCAGCTTGAAGCCTGTGACCATGACTTGACCAAGGAGAACAGCCCTGAGACTGTGGCCCTGGGAGCTTAACAAGTGTCTTGCTGCACCAATCCAACACACCCACCATCTGCTGCCAAGTACCTAGGTTATATTTTATTTTATTATTTTATTTATCTAATGTCTCTTCTATACCGCGCTCTTTAAAAATCAGTGCGGTTTACAGGTAACAGATCTGTGCAGTGCAGGCAAGCCTGCACTGGACTTAAAATAAACAGGGGATTATATACAGGGTTAACAGGGTAACTATGTACAAGATAACTTGCTGTCATTAAGTTATGAGGACAGCTCGCCACTATTACACATTGGCACAGCTATATACATGCTGTCATACTACTTTATATACCACTGTTGTCAATGGAAAGAAGTGTTAGCAGGATGGCATAAAAACCCATGTATTTGGAATGGTCTAGCAGGATGAAAAGGAAGTATGCATTTTGTGAAGGGTTTTGGATTGTGATTTTTCTGGCTCACCTCTTATTTTAATATTTGTATTAGCAAAGTATTCTACAGGGATAGGGCAGACATAAAGACATACCTCCCTCCAGGCTTCCAGCGCTTAAGCCATCCTTGTTGTCACTGGTCATTAACAGTTCCACTATTCCTCTTTTAAGAAGTGCCTATGTAACAGAACAAAAAAAAATGATTACCTGAGAAAGCAGTGAGAACAGTCTGCCATAACTTAACTCACTGACTCTGTTAAAAATATAAGGATACCCAACAAGTTCTCACCATAACTCAGGAACTGTTCCTTCTTCCCATGTGATTTTAATTGCCATAACCTGAGAGAGGGTTCATCTTATAAGGACTTCCTAAGACCTACAGACTCCCTCAGGATTCAGAATTCAAAAACTATCCATCTTGTCAGTCTTCACAAGATCTTTTTTTTTTTAATTTATGAATTTTACAAGATACTTACAAAAGCAAATACAAAGAAAAAGAAAAAAATAAAACATTAAAGTCAATTAATCAAAAATAAGAAAACCTACAAATCAAATTTAGCCCACATCACGGTGAGAATAAATAAACATAGAAACTGGGGAACACCTCCCACAAAAAGAAAATAAGGAAAACAATTTCCAAACTTACTGCTGTAATACATTAATCCCACTATCCATATACTAATCCCCTGAACCAAACCTGCTCTCCTTACTCAATAGAAAAGTCTCCAACTGTCCAAAATCCAGAAAAACATATGAAGTACCCTGTAACATAATTAAACATTTACAGGGATAATGCAGAAAAAAGGAAGCTTCCAGAGCAACAAAGCGTAGTACTCACCTGTATCAGGTGTTCTCCAGGGACAGTAGGAATCAGTCCTCACACATGGGTGACGTCAATGCCGACGGAGCCCTGCGCAGACCATCTCCCCAGCTTTCAAAGAAAGCCTTTGAGAGATGCCACCATGCATGTGTGGTCCCCTTCCTGCCCAAGGGTGCCATCTTGCTCAGTCAGGTGCAATAACTAGAGCCCGACCAAGAAGAAGGCCAAAAATGAACAGCAACTCCAGGTGAGTAACTACACTTTCTCCAGGAACAAGCAGGAAGTCAGTCCTCACATATGGGACTCCCTAGCTCCAGGCTACCGAGGACTGGAATAAAACAGGCAGCCGCAGGCAAATCCTGATGACAGACTCGAGGGACCCCAGTGTCCAAGGAGAATCATGGCTCTGGTAGCCTGAACAAGAAGGGTCGGAGGGCAGGAGTTGCCTAAACCCCGAAGAGGTTGTGGAGTACGGCCTGGCTGAAAGCGCTATCCCGTCGGAACTCCCTCTTCAGGCAGAAGTGGGCTGCAAAAGTGTGGACGGAGGACCAGATGGCAGTCTGGCAGATGTCTGCCATGGGCACCGAACGGAGACTGGAACCAAGATCGACATCGCCCGGACATTGTGCATCGCAACTTGATGCTCTAGAACAGGGGTTCTCAACCCTGTCCTCGGGACCCACCTAGCCAGTCGGGTTTTCAGGATAACCATAATGAATATGCATGGCAGACATTTGCATATAATGGAGGCAGTGTATGCAGATTTCTCTCATACATATTCATTGTGGTTATCCTGAAAACCCGACTGGCTAGGTGGGTCCCGAGGACAGGGTTGAGAACCCCTGCTCTAGAGGAATACCGGCTCAACTGTGAGCGAAGGCAATGCAGTTCGCCAGCCATACGGAAATGGTCCTTTTGGTGACAGCCAGCCCCAGATGGCTGGAGTCGAAGGAGACGAAAAGCTGTGAGGCTTTACGGTGTGCCCTGGGTAACTGCAGATGGAAGGACAAGGTTCGCTAGTAGTCCAGGGTATGGGGAATAGCTGACGCAGAGTTCGTTTGGGGTCATGGAAAGAAGGTAGGCAGCATTATCTCCTGATTCAGGTGTAAGTCGGAGATCACCTTTGGGAGAAACTTCGGGTGAGTGCAAAGCACAACCCTGTTCTTATAGACTCTGATGTAGGCTGGCTTGGCCACCAAAGCCTGAAGCTTGCTGACCCTGCGAGCTGAGGTTAGTGCCACCAAGAAAGCCACCTTCCAGGAAAGGTGGCATAAGGAACAGGTAGCCAAAGGCTCGAAGGGCGGTTTAGTAAGCTGCGCCAGAACCACATTGAGATCCCACTCCGCCAGGGGTGGCTGAATGGGAGGGTTAGAGAGCAATAAGCCCCGCATGAATCTGGTAATGTGGGGTTGCACCGACAGAGGCTTGCCCTTCACTGGATAGTGGTTGGCACTCAGATGCACCCAGACGGAGTTGAACTTAAGTCCAGACCATGAGAGGTGGAGGAGATACTGAAGGACCGAATGCACCTGGCAAGAAAATGGGTCCAATCGGGTCTGTGCAGCACCTGGAGAACTGGCGCCACTTGAAGGCATAAGTCCACTCGTGGAATCCTTATGAGAGGCTAGAAAGATTTCTTCCACCTCCTCAGAGAGGTTAAGAGGAGCTAAGGCATCAGCCGCCAGGCTGTGAGGGACACAGATCCCAAGTTGGGATGGATGATCGAGCCCTCTTCCTGTGTCAGAAGTCCTGGGGAGCTCCCAAGAGGAACCGGGGATTCTGTGGAAAGATGGAGCAGCAAGGGGAAACAGGGCTGTCTGGGCCACGAGGATCATCAACGCCTTGTCCCGGTGGACCTTGAGGAGGGTCCGGGCTATCAAGGGCGTAGGAGGGAAGGCATACAGCAGGCCTCTCAATCACGAGATGAGGAAGGCGTCTGCCACCACCCGTGAGGGGTGTGGTTGGGGGCTGCAGAACCGGGGCAGCTGAGCATTGGTCAGGCTGGCAAAGAGGTCCCGGCTGGGTTAGTCCCACAGCTGGAAAAGCCAGAGCGTTATCTCTGCGTCCAGGCGCCACTCGTGCGGTTGGAGAACCCTGCTCAGCCTGTTCGCCAAGACATTGTTCTGGCCCGATAGGTAGACCGCCTTAAGGAGTGGCAGAGGGTGTTGGGGCCACTTGGCAATAGTGATCATAGCATGATCACCTTTGATTTAATTAGTGGAGGAGGGATAGTAAGGAAATCCACAGTACTACCCTTTAACTTTCGAAAGGGAGACTATGATAAAATGAGGAAAACAGTTAAGAAAAAACTAAAAGGAGCAGTTGCGAAGGTTAAAGACGTACATCAAGCTTGGGTGTTGTTGAAAAATACTATCTTGGAAGCCCAGACCAGCTGTATTCCACGCTTTAAGAAAAGTGGAAGGAAGTCCAAAAAACTGCCAGCATGGTTTAAAGGTGAGGTCAGAGAGGCTGTTGTTGCCAAAAAAGCATCTTTCAGGAAATGGAAAAAAGAGCCAAACGATGAAACCTGGAAACAGCACAAGCACTGGCAAGTCAAATGCAAGGCATTGATAAGGCAGGCAAAGAGAGAATTTGAGAAGAAGCTTGCTGCGGAAGCAAAAACGCGAAATAAAGACCTTTTCAAGTACATTCGTAGCAAAAAACCTGTGAGAGAGTCAGTTGGTCCATTAGATGATAAAGGGGTTAAAGGAGCACTAAGAGGCAACAAGGCGATAGCGGAGAGACTGAATGAATTCTTTGCTTCGGTCTTTACTGAGGAAGATGTAGGGATGTTACCCATGACTGAAGTGGTATTTAAAGGTGTGGAAGAATTGAAGGAAATATCGATACATCGGGAAGATGTCTTACAACTATTAGATAAACTGAAGAGTAGCAAATCACCTGGGCCGGATGGTATACATCCAAGGGAAAGAACTGAAATTTGAGATTGCAGACCTGCTATCAGTAATCTGTGAACTATCATTAAAATCATCTCTAATACCTGAGGATTGGAGGATCGCCAATGTAACACCAATTTTTAAAAAGGGTTCGAGGGGTGATCCGGGAAACTACAGACCAGTGAGCCTGACATCAGTACCGGGAAAAATGGTAGAAACCATCATAAAGAATAAAATTACTCAGCATGTAGATAGTCACGACCTAATGGGAGACAGCCAACATGGCTTTAGACAAGGAAGATCTTGTCTTACTAATCTGTTATGTTTTTTGAAGGAGTAAATAAACAGGTGGACAAAGGTGAGTCGGTTGATATTGTGTATCTGGACTTTCAGAAAGCCTTTGACAAAGTCCCTCATGAGAGACTTTTGGCAAAACTAAAGAGTCATGGGATAGGAGGCAGTGTACTACTGTGGATCAGGAACTGGTTAAAAGATAGAAAGCAGAGGGTAGGGCTAAATGGCCAATTTTCACAATGGAGAAAGGTGAATAGTGGTGTACCCCAGGGATCTGTGCTGGGTCCGCTGCTTTTGACATATTCATAAATGACCTGGAAAGTGGAATAACGAGTGAGGTTATCAAATTTGCAGATGACACAAAACTATTTAAAGTTGTTAAAAACCAGGAGGATTGTGGAAAATTGCAAGAGGATCTTGATAAATTGGAAGACTGGGCATCAAAATGGCAGATGAAATTTAATGTGGAGAAGTGCAAGGTTATGCACCTAGAGAAGAACAACCCAAACTATGGTTACACGATGCAAGGTTCCACATTAGGAACCACCACCCAGGAAAAAGATTTAGGCGTCATTGTGGATAGATACCTTGTTAAAACCCTCGGCCCAGTGTGCAGCGGCGGCCAAGAGAGCAAATAGAATGCTAGGTATGATAAGGAAAGGAATGGAAAATAAAACAAAAGATATTATAATGCCTCTATATCGTTCCATGGTGAGACCGCACCTTGAATATTGTGTGCAATTCTGGTCGCCGTATCTTAAAAAGGATATAGCGATTTTAGAAAAGGTTCAGAGAAGAGCCACCAAAATGGTAAAGGGGATGGAAGGCTACTCCTATGAAGAAAGGCTAAAAAGGTTGGGGCTCTTTAGCCTGGAGAAGAGACGGCTGAGGGGAGATATGATAGAAGTCTATAAATTAATGAACGGAGTGGAACGGGTAAACGTAGATCGATTGTTTACCTTATCAGAATATGGAAAGACTAGGGGACATGCAATGAAGCTACAGGGTAAACTATTTAAGACTAATAAAAGAAAATATTTTTTCACTCAACGTGTAATCAAACTCTGGAATTTGTTACCGGAGGATGTAGTAAAGGCTGTTAGTGTAGCTGGGTTTAAAAAAGGTTTGGACAAGTTCCTGGAGGAAAGGTCCATAAACCATTATTAAGAAGGGACCCAGGATATCAATGCTTGAACCAGTACAAGCATTGTGGAACCTGTGTCCCTTGGGGAAACTGCTAGGTACGTATGACCTAGATTGGCCACTGTTGGAAACAGAATGCTGGGCTTGATGGACCTTGGTCTGACCCAGTATGGCATATCTTATGTTCTTATGTTCTTAGATCGCAAAGGAACAGAGGGCCACAGCTTCCTGGCAGAGGTGGTAAGAGTCCATGCTGTCCTGCTTGATCACGTAGAACATTGTCACCTGGTTGTCCGTCTGGACGAGCAATGACTGATGCTGCAGGTGGTGCCGAAAAGCCCTGAGCGAGGAAGACTGCTCTGAGCTCGAACCGAGTGATCTGCTGATGGCTCTCCTCGGGGGACCAGGCTCCCTGAGTGCATAGCTCTCCGCAATGGGAGCACTGGCCTGTCAGGGAGGCATCCATCGTGAGGACCCTCTGGAGGTTTGGTGACTGTAAAGCCATGCCCACTAGCAGTTGCTGGGTGTCCTACCACCAGGTAAGGGATTCCGTCAGCTGTCGCGACACCGTGACTCTGTCGCAGAGTCGGCCGGTAGCCTGAGATCACTGGAACCAGAGGCACCAATGAGCTGCCTTCATGTGGAGGCAGGTGTCGGGGACCACATTGACTGTGGAGACCATGTGGCCTAGGAGGCGAACCAATGTCTGAGCTGACACTGAGTGGGGCCGCTGTACCTCAGCTGTGGGCCGATCCGCCCTGTTGAGGGGAAGGAAAGCCTTGGCCTGGACAGTGTTGAGGCAGGCCCTGATGACCTCCAGCACTCGAATTGGGGTGAGCTGGGATTTCGGACAGTTTATCACGAAACCCAGGTGCTGTAAGACCTGAATGGTATGGCTGGTGGCCTGCCCAGCCTCCAAGGCTGTGTCCCCTTTTACCAGCCAATCGCTGACGCAGGTCTTCTGGAGGTGGAGATAGGCTGCCACCACCGCCAGACACTTGGTGAAGACCCTTGGGGCAGAGGTGAGGAAGAACCCTGTACTGGTAGTGGTCGCCTCTGACCACAAACCTCAGGTACTTTCTGTGAATGGGATGGATAAGGATGTGGGTGTAAGCATCCTTTAAATCCAAGGAGCATAGCCAATCTCCCTGCTGGAAGTAGGGCAGCAGTGTTCCAAGGAAGAGCATCTTGAACTTCTCGCGCACCAGGAACTTGTTGAGGTTCCTCAGGTCCAGGATGGGCCTTAGGCCCCCTGTCCTTTTCAGGACCAGGAAGTATCTGGAATAGAAACCCTTCAACCTGGAGGGGAGAGGTACAGGTTCCACTGCCCCATCCTTGGAGGCCCGCGAGCTCCTGCAATAGCAGAGCCCAGTGTAGGGGAGACCAAGGGGGTTCCCTGGGAAAAATGGGTGGAGGAGTCTGTTCCAGGCACAGAAGGTAGCCCTCCCGAACCACTTAGAGAGCCCAGGCATCGGTGGTGATGTGGGCCCACTGGTGGGCAAAGTGGATCAGGCGTCCCCCTGTGGGGTGCTGGTCCTCCCAAGGGAGAGGGGCTATGCTAATGGCGTCAAAGCTCCAACCCAGGCTGGGCTGGGGCTGGTGTTTGGGTCTTCTGACCCTTGCGCAGTCCCTGGCCTGCGCCTTTGCCCTGGGGGACTCTGCTGAGGGGTCTGGGTGGCTGGGTAGCCTCAATAGTGTTAACTCTTCTGGAGGAAAGGGGGCTTCTTCCCCTGTGGCTTCTTTCTGGGAAGGGTGGCGGTCTTCCTCGAGAGACGGGTCTGAGTAACATACTCAGTCTTGATCTCGGCTGCCTTATCCTCCATTGGTTTGCCAAGGCACGGGACATCCAGGAGTTTTTCCTGCGTCCACTGCTCGATATCTGATGATTGCAGCCAGGCCTGGCGTCAGGTGCCGATGCTGGTGGCAGCCACTCTGCTACTGGATTCAAAGTCATCATAAGCGGCTCAGGAGAGATATTTGGAACACTCCATGACAGACTTCGTTAGAGCCTGGAAACGTCAGAGATGGTCCCCATTGAGGCCAGTGGCATAGCCACCAAGCTCCTTTGCCAGGTCCCACAAGAACATGCCGATGTAAAGTTGGTAAGTTTGAATGTGGCAAGCCACCATTGAGCCTTGGTAGCATTTGCACCCCAGGGCATCGAGTGTGCAGGACTCCCTGCCCGGGGGCACTGAGGAGTGCGTTTTCGGGCTTTTTTGCCAAAGCATGATATACTCAACCTCAACCAACATGGAGGTGCGTGGGAGCTGCACCTTGCGGAATCCTGGCCCCCGCTGGACCCAATACATCGTGTTGAGCTGACGGCTCACGATGGGAACTGAGGTTGGCATCTCCCACATATGGAGGAGAAGCTGGGTGAGGATGGAAGGCTGCGGGACCGTCAGGGTCTCCTTCGGCGGTGCCTCATACTGGAGGATGGCACAACTTCAATTCTATGAGTACCAAAGGAGAGCACCAGGTACCTGCACACTAGATAGAGAGCTAACCAAGCAGGTACACAAGGACTGACGACAATTCTACAGGTGAAGAGTCTTTTTTATTGTACCCCAATGCGTTTCGGCCACAAAGCCTTCCTCAGGGGGTCTTTAAAAGGAGCACACCGTGGAGCCAACTTGGTTTCTTTTCTTTTTAGTTCAATATGCAATAAACCGCCAAAAATCGAAACTCGCACATAACAAATATAACAACAAACTATCACCGTTCGTTTCAAACAAGGCAACACGCGAACGAGCCTCCTCAGTCCTTGTGTACCTGGCTTGGTTAGTTCTCCACAACTTCAATTCTAGACATTATTATCAACATCAATACCACAACCTCAACTCTCGACCCCTGTCCTGTTACATGGCTAAAAAATCTAAGCAATCAATTTGCTCAAACCATCCTACAGATAGTTCACTCCTCCCTCAGGCAAGGATACCTACCCCCTGCATTTAAACAGGCCTCTATACGTCCTATCATAAAAAAGACCTCGTTGGACAAGGCCCTCCCGAGTTCCTATCGCCCAATTGCGAGCATCCCATTTCTAGCCAAAATAATCGAAAAAACCATACAACATCAGCTGCAAGACCATGTGGATACATATGCTCTGCTAGACCAACATCAACATGGTTTCCGCCCACAACATGGCATTGACACTCTGCTAACAGATCTCTTCAACAGACTCATCAATGGCCTAGATAAACCTCGACAGAGATTTGTGCTCTTGTTCCTTGACATAAGCGCTGCTTTTGACTCGGTGTCACATCACATTATGCTAAACAGGCTCAGTGACATTGGTCTAACAGATAACACACTAAAATGGTTCAAGTCATACCTCTCTGACAGGTACCATGCAAGTAAAGCACAGTTACTTACCTGTAACAGGTGATCTCTGGGAACAGCAGGAATAAGTCTTCACATATGGGTATCATCGGTACCAACGGAGCCTGCGCGGGAACGCTCCCCAGCGTCCAAAAGGAAAGCTTTTGGGAGCATCCCACAGCGCCTGCGCGCTGCCTTCCCGCCTTTCCTAACCGCCTCTCTCCAGTTCGAGTTTTAAAGCTGAGACAAAGAGAGAGTGAGGAAAGGAAAGAAAGATAGAAAGATACAACTCCTAGGGGAGGTGGGTGGGTTGTGAAGACTTATTCCTGCTGTTCCCAGAGATCACCTGTTACAGGTAAGTAACTGTGCTATCTCCAGGAACAAGCAGGAATGAGTCTTCACATATGGGGACTCCTCATCTAGAGATGCCTGGGAGATCACCCAGGTTGTGAGTCCCTGGGAAGGGCTCTACCTCCACCCATGAATCTCAGGCATCCAGTCAGGGATGGAGGGTAGGAGTTGGTTAGGTATGGAACAGGTGTTTGAGAACAGCCTGACCAAACAAGGCATCCCAGCGGGAGTCCTTGTCCAAGCAGTAATGGGCTGTGAAGGTGTGAAGTGAGGCCCAAGTGGCCGCTCGACAGATCTGGTCGATGGACACAGAATTTAGATGAGCCATAGAGGCTGCCATGGCCCTCACATTGTGAGCTGTGACATGGCCCTCCAGAGAAAGGTTCTTACTCTGGTAGGCGAAAGAAATACACTAAGCAATCCAATTGGACAGAGTTCTTTTAGAGACTGGAAGTCCTAAATGAGAGGGATCAAAAGCAACAAAGAGTTGAGAGGACTTTCTATGTTGCTGTGTTCTTTGTAAGTAAAAAGCAAGAGCTCTTTTACAATCCAGGGTATAAAGATTCCTCTCTGCACTTGAAGCATGAGGTCCTGGAAAAAAGACAGGTAAATAAACCTCCTGGTTCAGATGAAAACGTGAGACCACTTTAGGCATAAAGTGTGGATTAGTCCTGAGCACTGTTCCCTCTAAGCTGTGCACGTGTGCGCGCGCACACACCTTGCTGAGCGAGTGCACATACTTTACAACAGAGCGCACAAAAATTACGGTTCTGATTCTGATAGAAAACAACACAGACATCTTAAAATTTAAAAGTTGTGATTGTAATTACTAGAAATTTTCCACTTCATTTAGTAATCATCTATTTTCATTTAATTTGATTAAAATCAATGTGGTGTGCATACTGTATTCTGACGTGTAGACAAATTTTAAAGTATATAACTCCGAGTGTCCTTATGTGGCGCACAAAAATGTAACCTTCCTTCAAAAGCTGCACAGCTGATATCTTATGCGCACACAACCTACAGAAAATTAGAGGGAACATTGGTCCTGAGGACTACCTTGTCATGATGGAACCTTGTATAAGGAGGATTAGCCACCAAGGCTTGCAGCTCACTGATGCGGCAAGCTGAAGTGACTGCAATGAGAAAAATAACCTTCCAGGAAAGAAATTTCAAGGAGGTAGTGGCTAAGGGTTCAAAAGGTGGCTGCATAAGCTGGCCAAGAGCCAGATTCAAGTCCCATGCCACTGGAGGTGGTCTGATGGGAGGTTTAGTCAAAAGAAGGCCTCTCATCAATCTTGCTATAAGAGGATGAGAGGAAATAGGCTGTCCATTGAGAGGTTTAAGGGATGCTGCAATAGCACTCAAATGGACTCTTACTGAATTCGTTTTAAGGCCTGCATGGGATAAATGCAGCAAATACTCTAGTAAAGAATTCAGAGGTATTGCGAGAGGGTTAAGACCCTTCTCTGCACACCAAATAGAAAACCTTTTCCATTTAAAAGCATAGGAATGTCTAGTGGAAGGCTTTCTGGAAGCATGAAGGATATCCTTCACTTGCTGAGAAAGATGCAAATCTTGAAGGTCTAGGCCTTCAGCAACCAGGCTCTGAGGTGAAGAGACTGGGGATTTGGGTGCCACAACGTTCCCTCCTCCTGGGACAGGAGGTCTGGAGCAGATCCCAAGTCCAGGGAGGGAGCTTGGGAGAGATGCAGAAGTAGAGGGTACCACACTTGGCGTGGCCAATGTGGTGCTATGAGGATCATAGACCCCTTGTCTCTCTGAAGTTTGAAGAGTGTCTTGGGAATTAGGGGAATGGGTGGAAAGGCATAGAGGAAGTCTTGCCCCCAATGAAGGAGGAAGGCATCCCTGGCCTGAACTCCCTGACACGGAATCCTGGAACAGAACCGGGGAAGTTTGGCATTCCACAGACTTGCAAAGAGGTCTATGTCCGGGGTTCCCCAAATTCAGAAGATCCTGGTTATTTGGTCCCCATGGAGGGACCATTCGTGTGGAAGCAGAACTCGACTGAGTCTGTCTGCCCAAGAGTTTTGAACCCCTGGAAGATACACTGCCATGAGATGAATTTGATGCTCTCTGGCGAAGGCCCACAATCTCAGAGCTTCGTTGCAAAGCGACAGAGAGCCAGTCCCGCCCTGCTTGTTCACGTAGAACATGGCTACCTGGTTGTCCGTGTGGATGAGGACTGTCTTGTAGCTGAGCAGGGTGTGGAAGACTCTGAGAGCTAGAAAAATTGCTCTGAGCTCTAAGAGGTTGATATGTAGAGATGTCTCCTCTAGAGACCAGATGCCTTGAGTGGAGAGATCTTGAAGATGAGCTCCCCAACCTCTTGGAGAGGCATCTGTTGTAAGGGTTGCTTGGGGTAACACCTGTGGAAAGGGGGACCCCAGCAACAGATTTTGAGTGGACTTCCACCAGTGGAGGGACCAAAAGAGGCGACTGGAGGTTGCTATTTTGTCTGACAGGCAACCTGATGCCTGGGTCCATTGGGTGGACAGAGTCCACTGAGCTGCCCTCATGTGAAGGCGAGAGTAAGGAACCACATGCACAGTGGATGCCATGTGGCCTAACAGTTGTAACATCTCTCGAGCAGTTAAATGGGATTTTAACTGAATTTGTGAGGCTAACTGCACCAAGCGTAGGCAATGGACCTGGGGAAGATAGGCCCTTGCAGTTGTGGTATCCGGCAAGGCCCCTATGAACTCTAGAGACTGAGTAGGGGTGAGATAGGATTTTGGAAAGTTTATTACAAGTCCCAGATACTGAAGGATACGGCTTGTGCAGGTTAGAGAAGTCTGGGCCTCTGATTGGAATGGAGCTCGGATAAGCCAGTCGTCCAGATATGGGAATACGAATATCCCTAGAGTGCGTAGAAATGCAGCTACTACTGCCATGCATTTTGTGAACACCCTTGGTGCAGAGGCCAGACCGAAAGGAAGCACTCTGTATTGGTAGTGCTTCCCTTGATAAAGGAACCGAAGGAACCTTCTGTGTGTTGGATGGATGAGGACATGGGTGTACGCATCCTTGAGGTCTAGAGAGCAAAGCCAATCCTGACTTTGAAGGTATGGAAGGAGAGTACCGAGAGAAATCATCTTGAATTTCTCCTTGCATAGAAACTTGTTCAATTCTCTGAGATCTAATATGGGTCTGTAGCCCCCTGTTTTCTTTGGGATAAGAAAGTAGGAGGAGTAGAACCCTGAGCCCTGTTGAAGAAGGGGTATTTCTTCTATTGCCCCTTGGGCAAGAAGGGTAGTAATCTCCTGACCCAGAAGGTCGAGGAGAGATGTCTGAGAATTGAACTGTCTCACCATGGTGTGAGGAGGAAGATTTAAGAAATTAAGCTTGTACCCCTCCCTTATGATGGAGAGGGTCCATTGCTCTGCTGTGATTTGTTCCCATCTGGGAGCAAAGTAAGCCATCCTTCCTGGGATGGTGAGAGGCTCTGGATGTTCTAGAGCCAGAAAAGCTAAGCTCTCTAGTTGTAAGTCACAGGCCCTGAGGAGGCTGAGGCTGTTGGGCCGTAGCAGTCCTAGCAGCCTTAGGCTTGGCCTGTTTCGGTTGTTGCTGTCTCTTTGTAGCAAAACGACCTGCAGTAGATGACTGCTGACCATAAGCAGAATAATATTTCCCTTTTTTGGGAAAAAATCCCTTTTTGAACAGCCTTTTCTTAAAAGGAGCAGAAGTAGACTTTGAATGTCTATCTAAAGCAGAATTTTCAGCATCCATTTGGGTGGTCTTTGCTTGCCAATCTTTGCCAAAAAGGTTTTCACCTGTACAAGGAAGGTTTCCTAGTCCATCTTGAACCCAAGGTTCCAAATCAGAAGCTTGTAACCAAGCAACTCTGCGTGCACCTATGGCAATGGCCGAGGCTCTGCTGGCACCTTCAAAAGAGTCAAAGGCTGCACGGTTGGAAAACTTGGAAATATCCTGGGCATGTTTGAGCCAGGTGAGGAACTCTTCCCTTTTATCTTCTGAAATAAAAGGAGATAAAATTTGCAGGTGATCTGTAACTTCTTTTAGAAACATCCCCATATAGAGACGATAGGAGTTGATTCTGGCAATAAGCATACTGGCCTGGAAAATTCTCCTGCCAAAGGCATCTAAGGTTCTGCATTCTCTTCCTGGAGGAGCAGAAGAGTGCCTTTTTGTACTCTTTATCTTCTTCATAGCAGACTCCACCACAATGGAGTGGTGAGGAAGCTGAGCCTTATGAAAGCCAGGACAAGGAGGAACACGATACATGGTGTCCAACCTGCGAGAATGAGGGGAACTGGTGAGAGGAGTCTCCCATATGCCCAACATGTGATCATAAAGAATCTCATGTATTGGTAAAGTGGCTGCCTCTTTAGGAGCCTTAGGATATTGTAAAATTTCTAATTTTTTGGCTCTAGGCTCTGTCTCAGGGGCCACTGAGATGGAAAGACCCCTGGCCACTTCCCTAATGAAGTCTTGAAAAGAGAAGTCTTCTGGAGGAGACATTCTCCTTTTTGGAGAAGAGGGCTCCTGAGGATGAATCACCGATGCTTCGACCGAGACCTCTGATTCATCAGAGTCTTCAGAGGAATCGAAGTATCGCCTGTCTGGATGCTCCTGCAGAGCCCGATACGCGTACCGGGTGGTATCGACATCGGGAGTGATCGGTACCGGTTCGGTACCTTTGGGCATCACAGAACAGTGTACCGCTGCAGTCGACACCGAAGCGGATGTCGATGCAATCGGTGTCGGTACCGGTGCCGGAGTCGGTACCGGCAACGGTGCCGGAGTCGGTACCGGCAACGGAGTTTGTTGCGGTACCGAAGGCATCGCAGCTTGTATGAATGCAGTGATGGCACGCTGCATGGTCAGGATATTCTGATCCACTGACGCAACCAATGTCTGGATGTTGGTACCAGTGGGAACCACCGCTACCCCAGAACATGGCAACAGGTAATCGGTTGAGGCCGAGCCATCGATGTCAACCTGTGACCCCATAGATAAAGCTTTGGAAGCCGGAGCCTCCCGCCGGGGTAATTTTGCCGGTGTGGATTCCTCGAGGGCAAGCCCGGAGGCATCTCGATACTTAGAAGGAGATCTACCCTTTGAGGACTAGCTGGATTTAAGTTTGGTTACCTGAGATCCATGTGAGGAAGAAGAAGCCCTGGAAGACGTCGATGCAACCGAAGCTGCATCCGAGGGAAACAGGGTACTGAGCTTAGCTGCTCGATTCTGTAAACCTCTTTTAGACATCATGGAGCAGGACTCACAATCCACAATGGAGTGGTCAGGACCTAAACATTTTAGACACCATTCATGGGTGTCAGTGACAGAAATAGTGCCGCTGCACTTCGTGCATTTTTTAAACCCAGAGGCGGGCATTTCCGTGAGGAAAAATGTCCTAGGCCTAAGGCCAAAGAAGAAAATGCACTGAAGTGAGAAAAAACAGTAGTTTGTTTTTTTTTTTAGAATAAAGAAAGAAAAGACCGGCGGTACCGGTCCAGCGTCGAGAAGGCAGACGCGCGACCAAAGAAATTAAATAAAATAAAATAAAGAAATTCTTCAGCGGTGACAGGAACACGACCTGCTGGCTCCGTGGAAAAGAAGAACTGGAGAGAGGCGGTTAGGAAAGGCGGGAAGGCAGCGCGCAGGCGCTGTGGGATGCTCCCAAAAGCTTTCCTTTTGGACGCTGGGGAGCGTTCCCGCTCAGGCTCCGTCGGTACCGACGATACCCATATGTGAAGACTTATTCCTGCTGTTCCCAGAGATCACCTGTTACAGGTAAGTAACTGTGCTGTATTTGGGGCTGGTAATAAATACATGCTGCACCACTTCTTTTGTGGTTTATCTTATTATATGTCCTTGCACCTTATATTACATAGGACGTACCTCTCGGCCATTTAAAATCCGCCTGGGAGAGCACGCTTCCAGAATACGTACAGGGACACTTTCGGCACCTCTGGTTGAACATTGCCTTCAGAACTCTCATTCTTTTGACAAACTTACTTGGAGAATCTTGGATCATATTCCTCACAATCCACGTGGGGGGAATAGACTGCAAGCCTTACAATATCGCGAACAGAGATGGATTTACCGTCTAAACTCGGTTTCGCCACATGGACTTAATCAACAACAAGACTGGTACACGATCATATAGTTTCTGTAATTGGCCATCTTGAGCATTAGGGGTTTGGTCTGATTGGCTTCCTCAGTGATTACTACTACCAGCTGATATTAAACAGCTGGGTTTACGTTGTTCAACGTCATGACATAAACCGGCTTCTGAAGCAGAATCACACATCATTTCAGCTACCGAGCAATGTCTTGTACCTGAAGCAGGGGCTTGACTACTACGGCCCCGAAACGTGCCACGTCGTGCCTATTACATTGCTGACTGGATGAGATGGATTGCTAACAATTCAGTTAAGTGCATACTGAATTTTAAAACATATTAATTTACTAAAAAGGGAAATTGCCACGGCGGTACGAGGTTTCCTTCCTCTTTACTGGGCTGGCTATCCCGACAAAAAAAGTTAGTGCTTCTACCCTGGTGATTTTTTGCCTGGTTTTGTTTGTATAGTATTCTATTTTTTCCGGGTTTGGGTATTATATATTTTGATTGGATGTTCCAAGGGAGAGCATCTTGACCTTCTCCAACACCAGGAATTTGTTGAGGTTGCGCAGGTCGAGGATGGGCCTTATGCCCCCTATCCTCTTTGGGACGAGGAAGTACCTGGAGTAGAACCCCTTGCCCTGGAGGTGGTGGGGCACCAGTTCCACTGAATTGTCCTCAAGAAGACTTGCCAGTTCCTTCAGAAGGTGGTCCCGGTGGAGGGGAGACCTGGGGAGCTCTCCCAGAAAATGAGGAGGAGGCATCTGAGTCAAGCGGAGGAGGTAACCCTCCCTGACAACCCTCAGTGCCAAGGCATCGGTAGTGATGTTTACCCACCTTGGGGCATAGAGGGTCAGTCGTCCCCCTGTGGGCTGCTGACCTCCTTGGGGTAGAGAGACTATGCTGGAATAGTCAAAAACTCCCCCCTGACTGGGCCGGAGCCAGTGCCTGTGTCTTCGGAGCCTTCTGCTTATGCAGGCCATGCCCTTGTCCCTTGGCCTGCTGCCCTTGTTGGGGAACCAGGAGGGGCCTGGTAGGTTGGGTAGTTTCAGTAAGCAGCTCCTTTCCTCGGGTAGAAGGGCTTTTTACCCGAGCCCTTTCGTCGGGGAGGGGCAGCAGTCTTCTTGGAGAGCCTGGTCCTCGTCATGAACTCTGTCACCAGCTCGGCGGCCTTGTCGGTCATGGGCTTGCCAAAGAGGTTTTCTGCCTGGTACAGTACATCAACCAACTTGTCTTGGACCCATTGCTCAAGGTCAAACGACTGGAGCCAAGCTTGGTGGCGTGCACCGATGCCTGCTGCGGCTACCTAGGCTGCCGACTTGAACCCGTCATATGCCGCTCGAGACATAAATTTGGAGCACTCACGGACGGCCTTGGACAGACTCTTGAAGCACTGCAAGGGTTACTCAGAGAGACCAGCTGAGAAACCGGTGAGTTCCTTTGCCAGATCCCTTAGGTACACTACTACTACTACTACTGAGCATTTGTATAGCGCTACCAGTCGTATGCAGCGCTGCATAGACATGTAAGAGAGACAATCCCTGCTCATCAGAGCTTACAATCTAGTCAAGACAAAAGACAAAACACAAAACACAGAAGGTGTAAGCAGGAGTAAAACAAGGGGAAGGAACAGGAGATCAGATGAGTCAAGATCCAAAAGCAGATGCGAAGAAGTGCGCTTTCAACCTGGATTTGAAGAGGGTTAGAGAAGGTGCCTGGCGTACAGACAGAGGTAGTTTGTTCCAGGCGTAAGGGTGCAGCAAGGTGAAAGGAGCTCAGTCTGGAGTTGGCAGTAGAAGAGAAGGGCACAGACAGAAGCAGTTGGCAAGAAGAGCGGAGTTCCCGAGGGGGGTTGTAACGAGAGATAAGAGAAGAAAGGTACTGAGGAGTCGAAGAGTGAATGCATTTATAGATTAGTAGGCCCCGACCTCTGTAGTATTGATCAGGGCCATAGGGTGCATCGTAATCTTGTTCTTGATCCCTGTCTGACCTTCTTGGTTTTGAATGGGTACGTGAATTCCCTCGGCCCCCTCCCTTCCAAAGTTGGGATCAAGAACAAGATTACGATGCACCCTATGGCCCCGATCAATACTACAGAGGTCGGGGTCGAGGACGAGGAAGGGGCCAATGGAGAATGGAGCGGTCAGAAGAGAGGATACATTAGAGGATCCACCAATGGATAGTATTATTAATCTTTCTAAATAAACTTTGACGGAAGACGAAATAACCATTTTGAGCAAAGGTTTATCTTTTATTCCTAAGAACAAGGCAGATACGTTTGAGATACAGATTGACCTATATAAATTCTTTAGGAAACTGAGGATTCAACAGTTTTTCTCCGAACAACCTAAGATTACTAGTGATATCTCAGTTAATAGCAAAACGTCCACCTGGGTACCCCCCCAGAAGACAGATTTGATGTTAGAAGCCTTTGAGAAAGTGGTTTTGAAGCAAGTTAGTGAAGTTATCAAAGATACACCACCTTCATATCAAAATATTACACAAGGAGAAAGAAAGGCTATTGTATCCTTACAGAAGAATAGTCAGATCATTATCAAACCTGCTGACAAGGGTGGTGCTATAGTTGTATTGGACAAACAGGACTACATAGATGAAGTGAACAGACAACTCAATGATACAATTTTCTATGAGAGACTGGACGGAGACCCTACCAATAATATCAAGAGAAGCATCGACAATTTAGTCACCAATGCCTTTGAGATCGGCTATATCACTAAAAAAGAAAGAGATTTCCTTATTGTCGATGCTCCAGTCATTCCCACAATTTACATTCTCCCCAAGATTCATAAATCCCTTCACAAACCCCCAGGCCGTCGGATTGTCTCTTCCATTGGCTCGTGTCTCGAGCCCCTCTCCAAGTTCTTAGATTTATTCTTACGTCCCTTTATCAAATATATGTAGTCCTATGTACCTGATTCCTCACATGTGATAGAAATTTTGTCGGCTTTTAATTTTAGTGGAGCAGATATTATTTTGGTCACCCTGGATGTGGAATCCTTCTATACTAATGTCCCTCAAAAAGAAGCTCTGGATATCATTACTTATTATTTCCTTAAACGTACAGCACATCGACGGATTCCTACAACATTCCTTTTGTCATTAGCACAAATTGTACTTTTTGAGAATTTCTTCTGTTTTAGAAACCTATTTTATAAACAAATTAAGGATGTAGCAATGGGGTCGTCGTTGGCCCCCGATATTGCTAATCTATACATAATTTCGAAGAATGTTTTTTAAAAGAACACCAGTTTAAAGACAATGTTATACTATGGGTACTGTGATGCAGCAGACCAGTGGGGAACAGAAGAAAATATTTTAAACACGAAAAAAGGCATGCACAAGCTGCAGTATTTTCAGGAACCTGATAGGGGGAGCAAGAAGGACCTCCGGAAGACTGAGGATCCACGCCCCACAGGGTGTGACCAAAAGCCAGCCAGCCTCCAATCCAGGAAGGCAGGAACTCCTTTTAAAGAAAGTCTGGAAGACTGGAAAGGGGGAAGTGGCAGTAAAAGGAGAAGTGGCGGTAAAAGCGAAAGTGGCCGTAGCAGCAGGAGCAGCAGAGAAGTTACAGAGCCTGCAGAAGCCGGAGGAGCGGCAGGAGCTGCAGAGGTGGCAGAAACCGAAGAAGCTACAGACGCTGCTGGAGCGCCAGAAGGAGGAACAGGCCAGAGAGACCTGAAAGGACGGAGAGTGCGGAAGGATCCAGGAGATCCGGGGACACGAAAGCAGGACTGGGACAGCTGTGTGAAGTCAACCGAAGGACGGTTGAAAAACCCACGCCAGATTGCAGGAGCAGGGCAGAATCTCAGCAGGAGTAGGCCGCAAGCCTTACCCCAAGGAGAGAAGCCAGCACTACAAGGTAACCCACACTTAGTTGGGAACAGCCTTCAGAGAGCTAGCCTGTGGAGAGGACGGGAAACAGAAGGTCCCTGTTCATGTAACACTTCTCATGATAAAAGGTATGAAAAGCTTTTATCAAATGAGAGACTTTTGAATAAGCAATGTTTGCAGGAAGCTAATATAAAACCTATGAAGAGGGAAGAATATTCGCCTTGTAGAACAGTTCATGACCGACGCCCCACGCTGAAACCAAGGCATTGGGAGGTCATACAGCGTTTGATTGAAAAGCCCACTTATAGGTTGCCCAGAACCCCGGACTCTGTTTCAGAGGCGTATGATCAGGAACCAATGCAAGTGGATGTGGTAGAATCCCTTTCAGATGAGGAAATGGATTGTAGTTATTGTACCACTGGAAGCTTGGAATCCTTGCATAGCATGTGAGCAGTAAACTGGTGAAATAGGAAATGTTTGTTTTCTATCACCTCTATGAAGAGAACAATTGTTGCTTTGAACCTGAGTTTTACTTTTTCTAACCTGATGTAAGGACATTTCTTTTGTTGTTTTGGGACTGATCCTTGGAACCTTTGCAAGACAAGGGAAATAAAGCCTTATTTTCCCTCCACTTCGAAACCTGTGTTCTTTGGGTATTGGGTAATAAGGACGCTACCAAGGCTATACATCCCTGGGCCCTGAGAAATACGTACCCATCCCAACCTTATCTTTATTTGTGTCCGACTTACCCTGGCGCCCATTAGCCACCAGGGTGGCGTCGCGACAGTACGTTATATAGACGACATTCTCATCCTCTGGAGAGGCACATTGGATCTTTTATCTGAATTTAACGTATGGATTAATCAATTGGACATGAATCTGCGGTTTCAGAACACATATGATTTCCACAAGATTCCATATCTAGATCTGTTGATTCGAAAGGAAACTTATTTTTTCTCTACAACACTTTAAAAGAAGCCACCTGATAGAAACCACTTTTTACACTACGACAGTTACCATAATCCTTCTTTAAAGAATAATCTTCCAATAAGTCAATTCCTTAGGGTTAGGAGGACATGCAATCACTTACAAGATTTTGAATAAGAAGCTTCAACTATGCGCACACGGTTCCTTTCTAAGAAATATCCTATTAAATATATAGAGTCCGCTCTCAAAAGGGCTAGAGATTCATCATGTGAATCACTTCTAAGACCAAAGACAAAGAAGGCAGACATAGGAGTAGTTTGTCCTCTTTTATATTCTCAACATTCATCTAAAATAATAAAGATACTCAAGAAAGAATGGCATCTTTTACAGACCTTGCCAGCGTTTCAAGATGTAAATCTGATGATAGCACATAAACGTAATGTCAATCTAAGGAATTTGCTCGTACCATCAGCCCTTACTGAACGGAGCTATTTATCTCAATACAAAGGTCAGTTCCAATGCGGGAGATGTTGCGTTTGTCTCAATGTACTGCCTGTTAGGAACATGTTCATTCATCCTACTACACATAAGAAATTCCATATTAATGATTTTTCTAATTGCGAAACATCTAATGTCATCTATGTGATTCAATGTCCTTGTAGCCTATTATATGTTGGCAAAACTATTCGTAACATCAAGACCAGGATTATGGAACACAAGAGTTGCATCAGAAGAGGTATTATGGACCAACCCCTTGTTGCCCATTGGCAAGAACATCAACATAAAATCACTGACTTAAAATTCTTTGTAATTAAAAAGGTTAAATCCAATTGGAGAGGTGGAGATGCTAATAAGACCATCCTGAGACTTGAGCAGACGTATATTTTTCTATTGAATACACTTACTCCCAATGGTCTTAATTTAGACATAGACTATTCTGTTTTTCTCTAGCAGTCTTGATTTACACAACCTTTTATATATATATATATTTTTTTTATATATAGATGTTCAATTGTCTCCCTTCTCTCTTCCCGCATACAGTAGAGACATGTTTCAGTCCTAGCTTCAGTCCCAATTGTTTTTAATTATTTTTAGTTGCACGGGCTACATATAAATGTGCATAAATGCTGATGTATTCTGCTGGCATAATTTGATAGACAAATTCTCGAATCCCACGGTATATTCCCATGACAATATGTTATTTTCTACTATTTACAACTTTTAATGGACTCCACAATTTATGTATAATGTTTTAACTAGCCCGCCGTTGTTCACAGGCCCTTCTTAGGGTTTATGATGTAGTCATTCTGTAGGAGCATCTAGCCCACTATATCGGCACTTTTATTTACTTTTTATATTACAAATTCACCCTAATAAGGTTTTTTTGACAAATTCCCGTGGTCTGCGGTAGGACGATATAACTCTGCCCCTTGCTCCGCCCCCTTTGTTTCCCGCCGAGCTGGCTCTAGTTTTATGTGCACATGAGCTGGCGTTTCACGATCCTAGAAGATTTTACAGAGAGCAGACGGTGACGATTCTTTTCGTTGTTTGGCATCAGCGCCACGAAGGTATGGCTTTTACTATCAAATGATGCAAGTCTGATTTCCTTTTGCCGGCTGTTCTTTTACTGATTACAGATTAAGTATGGCTTAGAATCTAGAATACATTTGTTTATTTCTTCTGACAGCGATCTGGGAAAGGCTTACGGAGAACATACGTTGCTGATTTTCATTTGGCTTTCAATTTTTTGCATTGATCTTGAGGCCATGACGGTAGGCTTTTTACTATTGGATATTTAAAATCTTTATCTGATTACATAAGATGTCGAGTTGAGAGGCTGGGATGTACTTGTCCTTTGTGATATTAACTTGTGCAATACAGCTAGACATTTCACAATTTAATTTTAAGACTAATGTCCTTAATCTATAGATCTCTCCTCCCTTTTGAAATGGTACATTTTGAAATGGGATATTTTAAACTTTTCACAAGTAGATTAGGTCCATTTTTAATATGAGACAGTCTCCTGAGTGGTAGATAGAGATATGACATTTTAGAAATTATATACTGCTACCATATTTATCCCATGGGTCCTTGTAATGTTTCCTTCACTCCTGCTGCTTTCTATTCCTTTTTTCAATATGCTGGGTTATCCAACACATTGGGTAGCCTTATACTATTTTAAGGTTTTTAATTTCTGTTTGAGCAATATAAGCACGACCTTGTACAAATGACCGTTGTCTGTTGTGCCTTTTGTGCTCCATGGAGATAACGATTATACGATATGTTTGTCGGCAATATCCTTTTTTTCTGTTTTAAATATTTATACTTTTATGTATTTAACTAATATATTTGGTGGTTTCATCTTGTTACAGTATTTATTATTTATTATATGATCATGATTAGTTTTATTATTTATTGGGTTCCAATTGCACTTTTTATCCCTTTTATTGGTTTTAGTTGGTTTTCATAAGTATCTTTTACTATTTATGATATTTATGTTTTTAATGTACTTATGTATGAATTTATGATTAGGTTTATTTTTTATTTTATTTATTTATTTTACATTCTCTTATATACCGCGCTATTCTGCATCAGTGCGGTTTACATTGAACAAACTGAAATTACATTGAACAGGGCATTATAACTTGGAGATAACTATTTTACAGGGAACATGGGCTATGGAGGGTTAAGTGGCTTGAGGTTTGAGTCATCTGTTCTGACACAATGTTTTACCATTATGTTTTTATTTTATTTTATCTCATTTTTATGTTCTTATGTTTTAGTATTTTACCTGATCAACCCCTGACGAAGGTTCACGAAACACGGCCTGTGTCGGGTTGGCTATAGGTTTGATTGAATAAAGTGTTTTTCCACCTTATCACATCTGGGGAGTCCAAGGGGACAGAGCAGTCTCGACGGATATCCGGGGACTCGTCATCCTCCGTCTCCCACTTGGAGTAGCCCGAAAAAGATTTGAGGGTGGGCTGCTCTGTGGGCTTCGAGGGGCCCGAAGCCCCATGATCCGTCCTCGGGGGGGGGGGGGGGGTCAACAGGGACGAACGTGGCCCCGTTGAGCGAGACACCAAGCGCAACCTTGGCTGAAGATAGACTCAAGGCCACAGGACCTCGAGGATCGGCTCGGCCTCCGGGGACTTCTTCGACGTCGAACACCTGGTGGTCGGGACAGAGGAACCGGATGTGCCAGACAACAGCCTTGGCCATATCCCTGACGAAGTCCGAGAACCGGGCATCCTCCGGGGGGGACTGCTTCCGAGGTTCGGACTCAGGGGAGTCCGAGGGGACACACCGAGTCCGAAAGGAATCAGGTGACTCTTCCACTTCAGATTCCCAGTCCGACTCCGAGGAGGAATCGGTGGGGTCGGGTCGGGCGGGCGTAGGCGTCGGCCGCCCCGACGCCGAGGGAGTCGGCGTCGACGACCTCGGTCCCGAACGGGAGGCCGAGGGAGACCTCGACCGAGGATCGACTCGAGCCCGCATGGACTCGAGGATCGGCTCGGTCTCCGGGGTCGACTTAGACGTCGACGTCCCGGCGGTCAGGGCAGAGGCGCCAGTGAGGCTAGCGATCAGTGCCCGCTGCTGGTCCATGAAGGCAGACAGTCTGCTCTCCAAGGCCGTCAACCTGAGTCCGACCTCAGGCGACCCAGCAGCCCCCGACTCGGGCCCCGACGGCGTCGGGCCCGACGTCGGACTCCTCGGAGGCGAGTCCACGAGGACTACAGGACTTACCCGAGCAGGCGATTCCGATTCCAGACGAGGTCGCTTCGTGAGACGATCCTGCTCCAAAGACCCGGGACGGCTATCGGGGCTATGCGACCTGGCCCTCGCGGAACCAGGAGCGTCCACCGACGCCGTCCTCGCGGGTTTTATCTTCCGATGATGATCCCCCGAGGGAGAACCTCTGTCGGAGGAACTCCGGCGATGCTCAGAGCTGGAGCCTCTGGACGCCGAGGCCTCCGACGAGGTCCGGGTACGGGTGGGATCTGTGAAGATTCTTTCCCGCTGATGCCGCCGACTCCGTAAGGCTTTGGAGGACATTTTGCTGCAGGCCCCACAGATCAGTTCCTCGTGATCTGGGCCGAGGCAGCGGAGGCAATGATCATGTGTGTCAGTGAGAGACATGTTTCTGTCACACTGAACACACCTTTTGAAGCCACTGGCAGCCATCGGGGGAAAAAGGGCCCCTGCAAGGTCAAAGGACCGGGCTGCCAGCGAAAAACCGAAAACGAAACTGACAAGAAAAATCAGAAAAACCGAAAAATAAGAGAAGGACTCGCAACGGCGTCGCGAGTCCGGGCAGGAAAGAGACCGGCGTCGAACCGAAGAAAAAATGGAAAATAAATGAAGAAAATCAACTTTTCTGCGGGGACTGGAAGACCACGTCTGTAGGGCTCCGCGGAAAAAAGAAGACTGGCTAAGATGGCACCCTTGGGCGGGAAGGGGACCGCGCATGCGCGCTGCAATTCCCAAAGGCTTTCTTTGAAAGCTGGGGGAAAATTGCTCCGCGAGGGCTCCGTCGGCGCCGACGTCACCCATATGTGAGGACTGACTTCCTGCTTGGTCCTGGAGAATTCTTGATTTTGTCCGTTAAGCGACCTGTGGCTTGTGTCCACTGCGCCGGCTCGCATGTGTAGGCGGGCATAAGGGACCACATGCACAGTGGATGCCATATGCCCCAGCAGTTGAAGCATTTCCCGAGCAGTTAGGAGGGTTTTCTTTACTGCTTGGGAAGCCAATTCTATTATTTGTAACAGCGCGGCTGCGGCAGGAATGCCCTTGATTGCTGCGTGTCTAAGTGAGCCCCTATGAACTCTAGGGATTGAGAAGGGGTGAGATGAGACTTTGGGTGGTTGATTACCAGACCCAAATATTGGTGCATTCTCATGGCATGAGAAACAGCTCGTTCTGTTTCTGGAGCTGTTGGTGCTCTGATGAGCCAGTCGTCTAAGAAGGGAAGACGAATATCCCCAGAGTTCTCAGGCATGCTGCTACTACAGCCATGCATTTTGTGAAGACTCTTGGGGCAGAGGCCAGCCCGAATGGAAGGACTCTGCATTGGAAGTGGCTTCCTTGAAAGAGAAATCAAAGGTACTTCCTGTGATTTACATGAATGAGGATATGCTGTACGCATCACTTAGATCTAGAGAACATAACCAATCCTGATTCTGAAGGTATGGTAAAAGTGTTCCGAGGGAGATCATCTTGAACTTTTCTTGGAACAGATATTTGTTCAATTCTCTGAGGTCCAGGATAGGTCTGTATCCCCCTGTCCTCTTTGAAACAAGAAAATAGGGGAGTAGAACCCCCTCCCCTGTTGGGATATGGGTACCTCTTCTATTGCTTCTTGAGCAAGAAGTGAAGAGACCTCCTGACACAGGATGTCGGAGACAGGGCCTTGAGAATTGAATTGTTTTAGGACTGTAGGCAGGGGCATGCTGAGAAAGTGAAGTTTGTACCCCTGTCCTACAATGGACAGAGTCCAGTTTTCTGATGTTATTTGCTGCCATCTTTTGGCAAAATGGCATAATCTGCCCGGAATGGTCAAGGGCTCTGGACCTTTCAGAGGCAAAATGGTTAAGTTCTCTAGGTAGAAGTCAAAGCCCCTGCGGAGGCTGTACTTGCTGAGCCGGCTGAGCTCTTTGAGCTTGCAGCTTTCTTTGTTGCCTAGGTTGCTGCCCCTTCTGGGGAGCATGAACTGAACAGTGAATTAGATGGGTATAAGAATGGTAAGATTTTTTCTTTTTGTTAAAGAAAAACTTCTTGCCTGATTTTTTCTTTGATGGGTTGGCGGTAGACTTTGATAGTCTATTCAAGGTGGTATTGTCAGATTCAATCTGATTAGCCTTGGTCTGCCAATCCTTCCCAAATAAGTTTTCACCTGTGCAAGGAATGTTTCCTAAATTCTCTTGCACCCACTCCTCCAAGTCTGATGCTTGGAGCCAGGCAATGCGCCGTGCTCCGATAACAATAGCAGAGGTTCTGCTAATAGCTTCAAAGCAGTCAAAAGCTGTAAGGTTCACAAATTTGGAGACATTTTGAGCGTGCTTGAGCAAAGTGAGGTACTGATCCCGGTTATCTTCAGGAAGAAGAGGGCTCATGCGTTCCAGATCCGGTATAACCTCCTCTAGAAACATTCCCATGTAAAGGGAATATGAGCTAATCTTAGCTGCTAGCATGGAGGATTGAAAGCATCGACGCCCAAAGGCATCGAGTGTTCTCGATTCACGGCCTGGTGGGTTGGAAGAATGCGTTTTAGCACTCCTTATTCTCCCCATGGCTGATTCCACTACCATGGAAT
This sequence comes from Ichthyophis bannanicus, assembly GCA_033557465.1. Classification (NCBI taxonomy): domain Eukaryota; kingdom Metazoa; phylum Chordata; class Amphibia; order Gymnophiona; family Ichthyophiidae; genus Ichthyophis; species Ichthyophis bannanicus. The sequence continues at coordinate 155,546,858 of CM066032.1, read as the reverse complement.
GGTGTGGTAACTGAGTCTTCTGAAAACCTGGAGAAGGTGGGACTCGGTACATGGTATTGAGGCGTCGAGAATGCGGTGACACCATTAAGGGAGTTTCCCACATTCTGAACATAAGATCTTGAAGGATCTGATGAATGGGCAGCATCACTGCCTCCTTGGGAGCCATAGGGTATTGCAGAATTCTTAGTTCTTCTGCCCTAGGTTCCTTCTCAGGAGTAACCGTGATTGAAAGCCCCTTAGCTACATCACGTATAAAATCCTGAAAAGACATGTCTTCTGGAGGAGACATTCTACGCTCAAGAGAAGGAGATGGAACAACAGAACTGCTCTTCAACAGAACTGCTCTTGTATCAGTAGAGTCATCGGAATCGGAATACTCATCGGAGCTTTGCATCGATCGATGCTGGTACCGATGAATATCGGTACCGTGGTGTTTCGTTTCCAACCCTTCGATGCTGGAGAAACTCTCGAGGTTCGGCATGGGAGGAAGCCTTCCCACCTGAGTGGGTGCCACTGGAGCCGGTACCGGTGTCGGTACCAAGCTCATTTGAACCACCTGTAGCGGTCTTAGTGGTACCGAGGCAGCTAAGAGGGACGCTAGACTGCGTTCGATAGCAAGGATTCTCTTATCCATTGCTAATGCCGATGCCTGGTCGGTACCAGTGGAAGCAGCTATGACCCCAGAACATGGCAACAGAAGTTCTGCAGAGTTGGAGGCCTCTGGAACATTCTGAAACTCCGTTTGTGCTTTGGAGACTGAAGACTCCCGCCGGGGCAATTTTGCCAGTGTACTTTCCTCGAGGGTAGTGCCAGTGGCATCTTGATGCTTTGCAGGAGATTTATCCTTCAAGGACCGGCTAGTCTTTACAGACTTTTGTTTAGTTACCTGAGATCCATGAGAGGAGGATGAAGCCCTGGAGGACGTCAATGCAACTGACATCATATCAACCGTGAAAAGAGAACCGGCCTTTGCAGCTCTGTTCTGCAGGCCTCTTTTGGTCATCTTTCTACAGGAGAGACACTCCGCTGGACAATGCTCAGGACCTAAGCATTTAAGACACCATTCGTGGGTGTCAGTGAGGGAAATAGTATCGCCACAGTTTGAACATTTTTTAAAGCCACTAGTTAGCTTTTCCATATCTGGAGATTTTTGGGCCTAGTGCCCAAAATGGTGCCTAACCCCAGGAGGGGTGAGGCACCGAAGAAAAGAAGGAAAGTTTCTTTTTTTTTTTTTAGAAGAAAATAAGAAAAGAGAACCGGTGGTACCGGTAGGCGTCGAATGAAGGCAGACGCAACCACAAAAAACAAGAAAGAAGATAAAGTTTTCTGCGGTGACAGGAGAGACGTCCTGTCGGCTCCGCGGAAAACGAAGAACTGAAGTGAGAGAGGCAGTGAGGAGGGAAGGCAGCACGCATGCGCTGTGGGATGCTCCCAAAAGCTTTCCTTTTGGACGCTGGGGAGCGTTCCCGCACAGGCTTCGTGGAAAAACTATGCACATGAAATAGCAGGCATAAACATGTTAATATGATTTCCTAATATAATTTCCTAAGCCAAAAGTATGCATAAACTTTCAATTTTAAAACTAGCAAATCGCATAACAGGAAGCATGTATGTGAGCAGTTATAAACTGACTCCTTAAAAAGGTGGTTTTCAAAGCCATTCCTACAGGCAAAGCACTGCTTTATCTGTGGAAAAGGGCTTTCTAAATCCGCCTGCATTATTCGCAGATTGAGTTTTATGGATGTAACTTTACCTGCAGTTTGAGAGAGTGTTCTCGATGATAGGGTTGGGTCACATTTTGCATTTACATGTTTACTTCTGAAAATGCAAAAGTATGCATGTATTTAACCCTGAAAAATTATGAGCACCAAACAGTGGGTGTGTGAAGATTTGTATGAAATAGAAACCTTTAGGCAGAGTTCACCGTAAAAGTTAAAAAAACACAAAGGTGAATATAAAAAGAAATCCACAGTTTTCATTCTACTTTAAGTAATCTAAAATAGTTTATGATGGAACTGCATCCAAAATGCACAGTACAATGTTCTTCAAGAAACATTAAAGAAACCTAGCCCGTAAAACTCTGGGATTTCAACCCAGGAATCATTAAACCCTGATAACTAACAGGTTGATATCAGCCTTGGCAATTGGCATTTTTTTAAATGCAAGCCAATGAGGCCGAAAAAAATCCAGATATTCAAAGCCAGTATCTGGACAGTGATTGGTGTTGAAAATTTGGTTTCACCGCTGACCACCAGCACTATCTCAACAGCAGTGATATTAAGCCTGCTATCCAGGTAAGTAAGCAGATAAATGTAGGACAGCCTTTCAGATGGCCTAAATTTATCCAGATAGCAACTGAATATCACCACTATCAAGATAAATACCAGCTTGGCCCAAGTTCAGCCACTAGATCACCCCAGAACTATCCAGGTAGCATTGAAAGCATAGTTACTTACAGTAGTTGTAAGAGGTGCTCTCCAGGGACAGCAGGAATCAGTCCTCACATATGGGACTCCCTAGCTCCAGGCTGCCGAGTACCAAACCACAATAGCACTACCGGAGATTCATCGGTTAGCTGCAAGTTGCAGAAGGTGAGTCCAGAGAGAGAGACTCTGCAAGACCCTAGTGTCCAGCGGCAACATCACTCTGGTAGCCTGGACACAGAAGGGTCAGAGGGCATGAGTTGCCTACACCCCGAAAATATTACGGAGTACTGTCTGCCTGAAGGCACTGTCCCTGCAGGACTCGCTCTCCAGGCAGTAATGAACTGCAAACGTATGACTCAAAGACCATGTGGTGGCCCTGCAGATTTCCGTCACCAGCACTGAGCGGAGGTTGGCTACTGACGTGGCCATAGCCCGCACGTGATGTGAAGTGATCTGGTGCTCAAGGGAGAGGCCCGCTCGCTCAAAGGCGAGGGCAATGCAGTCCACCACCCAAGTGGACAGAGTTCGCTTTGTTACAGGGAGCCCCAGTCTATTGGGGTCATATGACACAAACGGCTGAGGAGCTTTGTGATTGGTCCTCTGCAGGTAGAAGGACAAGGCCCGCTTAGTCTAGCGTATGCAACATGAGTTCCTCCCTGCCGGCATGGGGCCATGGGAAAAAGGTGGGAAGGACCACCTCATGGTTGAGGTGCAAGGGAGATTCCACCTTGTGGAGGAATTTGGGGTGTGTGTGGAACACTGCCCTGTTCTTAACAAACCTCATATATGGCAGATCCGCCACCAAGGCCTGGAGTTTGCTCACTCTCCAAGCGGATTGATGGCCACCACAAAAAACACTTTCCAGGAGAGGTATCTCAAACGGCAGGTGGCCAGAGACTTGAACGGCGATCTGGTGAGTTGGGAGAGCACCACATTAAGGTCCCATTCTGCTGCAGGAGGGCGGAGATGGGGCTTCAATAGCAAGAGGCCCCGGAGGAACCTGAAGACCAGGAGCTGGTTTGAGAGGGATTTTGCTTCTATAGGGTGATGGTGAGCGGCTATGGCACTCAGGTGTACCCTCTCCGAATTAGACTTCAGGCTGCATGCGAGATAATAAACCATAAACATTAAGTACTGTAGCACTAGTTGCACGTGGCAGGAGAAAGGGTTCTCTTCTCTCTCTGCACACCAGACGGAGAATCTTCTCCTTGTCTGGTGGAGGGTTTTCAGGAGGCCAGCAGGATCTCCTCGGCTTCCCCCGGGAGACTGAAAAGAGCCAAAGCTACCGTTTCAGCAGCCACACCGTCAACGCTAGCGACCCCAGGTTGGGGAGCGGGAGGGAGTCCTCCTCCTGGGACAGGAGGTCTGGATTCCAAACCAGCAAAACTGGGAGTGCCACCGACATAGAGAGCAGCAGAGGGAACCAGGGTTGCTGGGCCCATCTTGGGGCGATCAGAATCACTGATGCCTGCCCTCTCTGGACCTTGAAGAGGGTCTTGGCCACCAGTGGAGTCGGTGGGAAGGCACAGAGGAGGCCCTCGGACCACAGGATCAGGAAGGCATCTGCAGCCACTCTCCCCAGATGCGGCTGGCATGAACAGAAGCAGGGCGGGGAGGCGAACAGGTCCATCATGGGCCTGCCCCAGAGGAAGAAGAGTCTTTGTGGCACCCTGGGGTTCAGATGCCATTCGTGTGGGCGTAGGACTCTGCTGAGTTTGTCCGCTAAGCAATTGTCCTGACCTAGAAGGTATATTGCCTGTAGTAGCATTTCGTGGTGCACTGCAAAGGAAAGGATAGCCACTGCTTCCTGGCAGAGGGAGTACGAACCGGTGTCCCCCCTGCTTGTTTACATAAAACATGGTGACCCGGTTGTCCATATGGGTCAGCACAGGGTGGTTGCACAGGAGGTAGCGGAATGCTCACAAGACCAGGAAGATGGCCCTGAGTTCCAGGAGGTTGATCTGCATGAGCGACTCCTCCTGTGACCAGCTGCCTTGAGTGCAGAAGTGTCTGCAGTGTGCCCCCGAACACAGAAGGGAGGCGACCGTGGTCAGGATCCTCTGTGGCGCAGGTGACTGGTATGGCAACCCTGCCTGGAGATGGCGTAGATACTGCCACTAGCTGAGGGAGTTCGCTAGTTGGCGGGTGACCCTGCACCTGTCCTGCAAGCTGCCCATGGCCTGAGTCCACAGGGAGCAGAGATACCACTGGGCAGCCTGCATATGCAAGCGGGCTAGGGGCGTGACGTGGACTGTTGAGGCCATATGGCCCAGTAAGTGGAGGAGGAGGCGGGCTGGTACCGACCGATGAGTCTGCACCTCTACCACCAGCTGTATGAGGCAATGTGCCCTTTCCTTTGGGAGGAAGGCCTTGACCTGTAACGTGTCCAGCTGGACACCTATGAACTCCAGGTTTTGGGATGGAGAGAGGTGAGATTTGGGGTAACTGATGATGAACCCTAGGTGCTGCAGGAGGCAGACTGTTCGCCCTGCAGCCTGGCTGGCCTCGGGGGCCATGCTGCCTCTGATGAGCCAGTCGTCCAGATAGGGGAAGACGAAGGCCCCTTGCAGGCGCACAAAGGCGGCAACGACTGCCAGGTACTTTATAAAGTCTCTCAGTGAGGAAGCTAAGCCGAATGGAAGTAGCATGTACTGGTAGTGCTCTCCTCCCACCACGAACTTTAGGTACTGTCTGTGGGAGGAATGGATCAAGATGTGGGTAAATGCATCCTTTAGGTCTAAGGAGCAAGGCCAATCTCCCTGGTGGAAGTAGGGCAGCATTCCCTCACCAGAAACTTGTTCAGGTTTCGCAGGTCTAGTATGGGCCTGAGGCCCCCAGTTCTTTTGGGGACAAGGAAATACCTGAAGTAGAAACCTTTTCCCCACAAATGCTTGAGTACAGGTTCTATTGCCCTGTCCTTGAGCAAACCTGCGAGCTCTGAGAGGAGCAAGGTCTGGTGAAGAAGAGGCCGCACCAGCTCTCCTAGGAAGAACCCTGGGGGTGTTTGCTGGAACCCAAGAAGTCAGCCCCCCTTTATCACCTGTAGGACCCGCCTGGGCAAAGAACGCCAGGCGGTCCCCTGTGGGCTGGGGAGGGTCTCCTGGGGAGGAGGAGGCCCTGCCCGGGGAGTAAAAAGCTCTCCCCAGGCTGGGTGGGGGCTGGTGGCTGAGGCTTCTGAGTCTTTGACTTCTTCTGCCCATGGCCCTGGTTCTGGGGCTGGGGGCTCTGTTGCTGTTGCCCTGAGAAGGGTTGGTAATGGCCCTGCTGAAAAGACCCCTTTTTCCTCAGGAAAGGTGGTCTTTTTCCCCCGACGTTTTTTTCCGGGGAAGGGTCAAGGTCTTCCTCGAGAGCCTCTGCCTGGTCACGACCTCGGCCTCTATCTCAGCTGCCTTGTTGGCCATGGGCTTGCCAAACAAGTTTTCCCAGGTGCAAGAGACAACAAGCAATTTCTCTTGCACCCATTGATCGAGGATAGACTTCCTGCTTGTTCCTGGAGAAGAATATTTTGCTGGCTAGCACTTATCCAGTTAGCAGATGCTGTTAATTGAATAAGTGCTTTTGAATATCAGACCCTAAATTTTTTTCTGTAGATAAAGATATCCAAGATACAACCTGCGATTAACCTGTTTGCAAGAAGTTACTGAGGTGCTGTGGCCGTCAGACTCCACCAGCCTGTTTCTATAAAGTTCAAGCTTGGGAAGGAAAAATCATACAAGCCAAATATGAAATACTGCATAAAGGATTCATTTTACCGTCTTCACATATTCTAAGTAGTTAGGATCTTTGGCATAGGAACCATATTCATTCTCCACCTGCACAGCTATGATGGGCCCACCCTTATGATACTGCAAGGAAAAAGCAGATTAGCACATTGTAAGTCACTTCTAAAGTCATAAATCGTATTTGGTACATAGAAACATAGAAAAGGATCTCAAGACCGATCTAGTCATTTTTTCCTTCTTGCAGCAATTCCACAGACTGTATCTAATTGCAGCTTTATCCTTGGCTCTCCATAGTATTCTCTATGCTTTTCAGGTTTCTTGAATTATGATAATTTCTCTGCTGGAAGCTGTCCTATGCACCTTCTGTCCTTCCTGTGAAAGGGGCATATATATGAACTGCATGATTCTATGTACAGGCCTCCTAACAGCATGTAAACAAGAATATCCCCTGTTCAGTCTGTTGTAACCATTTCCTTCCTGGGTTTGCACAAGGTCAAAGAAATTATATCTTAGCTACTAATTTTCTTTTCTCTAGTCCCACCAGACCAGTCCAAGCACATGGATTTATGTTCCCTTGATAGCAGATGGAGACAGAGAACAACTGGTTTAATGAAATTACCCTATATAAGGTCCTATGCAAACCACTCTCCCAGTATTCCTATATGAAAGAATCATTACTAAAAACTCCTCCATGAGCCAGGGGACTTTGAACAACAGGTTAATTGATTCAGCCTCTGAATCTGAAGAACTAAATAATTCATAAGAATAACCTAGCCAGAAACTGTAAGGAAAGGTCTAAACATAATATCAAAGTACAGATAATCAAGTATGCAGGCTGAAGACTCTAGCTGGGTGGGTTCTGAATTGGTCTGGTAGGACTTAAGGAAAGAAAATTAGTAGCTAAGATATAATTTCTCTTTCCTTATCATCCTTCCAGACAAGTCAGATGCAAAGGATGCACCCAGTTGGACATTAAACAGAATGAGACACTGACACACATGCCCGCAATACACTTGCCCTGAAAGCCACATCCCCCTTGGCCTACAATGTTTCATGAAAAAATGCAGAGGACCAAGTGGCTGCTCTACAGATCTCCAGGGAAGTAAAGTAATGCTCTGTCCATGAAGCCTGTACTCTAGTTAAACGTGTCCTAAAACCTTAGGGATTGAGAGACTCCTAGAGGCCAATCCAATAGCTTCCTTAATCCAACAAGCCTTGAATGCTGATTCTCCTGTCTTGTGCTCACTGAACAGAATAAAAATGCAATCTGATCCTCAGAAGGGACTGGCCACCTTTAGATATCACATCAAGGTTTTAAGAACATTTAAGTAGGGAAGCTTTTTATACAGTAGTTCTTTCCCATTTACAGTCTTCCAAAGTTTGGTAAAGAAACCTACTGATTGATGTGAAACACTGAAATCACTTCAGGTAAATAGGATAGCACCATCCTAATCATCACTCTTTCCTGTGACAGAATTAGGCAGGGTTCCCCTGCAAGAGAACTTGCAACTCCAGTATTTGTCTGGATGAACCAATGACCACAAGAAATAGCATCTTGCGCTTAAGATCCTTAGAACTGCCTCTCAAACAAGGAAAATTTACAAATATCTTTAGGACCAAAGTGAGATCCCAAAAAGAAGCCAGTGATCTTCAGGATGGAGGGGGGGGAGTGTGGCAAAGGTGCTTATCCCCCTTCAGAAAGCGTACTACGTAAGGGTAGTTTCTAAGGGGCCAATCTTGTACTTGGCTCCTGTAACAGACAATAGCCACCACCTGGACTCAGAAAATTTAGAGCCAATCCTTTACCCTAAGCCTGCCTGTAAAAAGGATAGAATCATTGGAATGGTTGCTATAAAAAGGTAAGTACTCTTTCTGCTAGCACCATGTTTATTACAAACGTTTTAACCACCCTTCACAGGGCATCAGAGAGGTTTACATCAAATGAGCTGTAATGTTGTTAGAGTAGTAGCCTCTAAGAAAGTGGATATGACTGTCACTAAATATCCCTTCTTTCTCAAATGCAACCTTCAAGGGATAGGCCATAAGACAAATTGAGAGAGGTCTTCCAGTGGACTGATACTGGATCAGTAGACATTTGATCTTTGGCAACCTTGGCGGCTCTTTCATTACGATCCTCATCAGATATGTATATCAGGGCCTTCTGGGCCAATCTGGAGCTATGACATTTGCTCCAAAGGATTGCTCACATTCCTCTGGAGAGCCCTGCCTATGAAAGGCTACAGTGAAAAGATATAGAGAAGTCCATCCTGAGGCCAAGGCTGCATCAAAGCACCCAAATCAACAGACACTCCACTCTTGTTTTCGGCTGAAGAAATATTATGCCTTGATGTTCTGTTTGCAATCAAGTCCATCTTAAGAAGCGTAAAATAGTCACCACTCCCCTGGATCTAGAATACACTTGCCACTATATAGGCTATTAAATGAGCAGATAATGCTTCTCTGCTCATTCTAGCAAAAGCTTTATCTCTCCAGCAACTTCAAGACTCTTGGTTTCTGCTTGCCAGTTCACACAGGTCACCACTGTGGCATTCTCTGAAAGAATCTGAACTGATTCTCTCTGGATTGTCGGAATGAGGCCTGGAGTTCTCTCTGCATTGGCCTCTGTCTCTAGATAACCGATTGGCCACCTTGTCTCCATTGGAGATTATGATCTTTGAGTTATCTTGTCCTAACAATGTGTTCCCCAAATACTCAGGCTGGCATCTGTCATGACTGTGATTCACAGAGGAGCTTCCAGATGCATCCCTTTTTTCAGATTTCTTTCCACTAACCACCAAGTTGGACTGAATCTTGCCTTTCCTTGTAGTAGGAATTTCATTTGGTAATCCTAGAATTCTGACATGTGGGCTCTGGCCTAAGGCCACCACCATAGACCCCAGGGCCTGAAGATAATCGCAGACTCTGGGATTCCATGAACAGAGCAACTCCCAGAATGAGTTTGTAATTTGAGGTCCTTTTTTTCATTATGAAGACATTATGTGTCAAAGAGGGCACATAGGTACTCCAAAGACTAGAAGGGAATCCATTTGCTTGTTGTAAAGCTGACCATCCATCCTAAATCTTGCATAAGATTTATCATTCTGGAGGTCACGGACTGGCAGCAAAAGGACAATTATGTCAACTACCTTCAGAGTAAGCTACACCATATTCACTGTTAGCTTTCTCAATTTACCAGACTGGGAGCCCTTGATCGTCATGGCTTCCAAAGGTAGGTTCAGGACTGGTCTAGCAGGACTCAAAGAAAGTAAATTACCAGGTAAGTTTAAATTTCACCTTCCTTTCATCCATGCAAGACCAGTCCAGATGAGTGAGACGTATCCAAGCTCTACCTAGACCAGATAGAAGGAAGCCACAATAGCAATCAGGACTCCTACATCTAAGGTGCAGTCCTCCAGACCTTCATACCCAGGCAAAGGCATTTAGAGAAGGGCAGCATGTAGGCAAGGGCAATGCCCTGCCATTATCCTCTGGAAAGACAGATTCTAACTCTGCTTACGAGGACTCCTGTACTCTAATCAAATAGGCTCACCAGCCCTCTGGGACTTGATCATCTCAGACCACAAGCAGCAAGAATTGGCATCTCCTTGACTCCTCCTCAAATCAATGCTTTTACAACCACTATGCCTTAATAGGACACTTCAATAGACAAAAGATTTATCTGAAATTCAGAAGGAACTGGGTGCCAACAAACATCTGAAAGACCACCGACCACTGACTTGAGAATGGGTGCACCTTCTCCCACCTACATCACCCGAGTTCCCTACCATGGCATAGAAGAAAGAAAAGGTAGTTGCCTGTAGCAGGTGTTATCCGTGGACAGCAGAAATAAGTCCTCATATGTGGGTGATGTCCCTGATGGAGCCCGGTGTGGGAAAGCTCCCCAACTTCTATTGGAAGCTTTTGGGAGGTTCCACTGTGCCTGCGTGCCTCCTTTCTGCCTGCCACCGCAGTGCCATCTTGATTCAGTCTGATAATATAGTTGTAGCACAAGACAACACCTAAGGGAGATGGGAGAGTTGTGAGGACTTATTCCTGCTGCCCACAGAGAACACCTGCTAAAGGTGAGTAATTACCTTTTCTCCATGGACAAGTAGGAATGAGTGGGCGTGAGGCTTTGAGACACTTATGTCCAAGGCTACAAAACTACGTTCTTTGAAGACAAGAGAGTTCCCCTTTACTCCAGAGATTAGGAAGGATAACATTTTTTATCAGGATAATCATCAGCAGAACTCTGGCTACAGCTGAACTTCCCTGCACAGATTCAGCCAGGGCTGGCCCCAGAGAAGATTTAAGGTACTGGTGCCCTACGCAAATCTTAAGCTTTACAGTCCCTCTGGCTGTCAAAATAACGATGTTACTTACCTGTAATGGGAGTTCTCCGAGGACAGCAGGATAAGTCAGCCACACCTGGTGAAGTCCTCTCTATAGCTCAGAAGGGCTTTTTGCCCTTCTGAGCATGAGCCCAATAGCCCAACCCCTGGTCCCGTCCCTAGCTGGCCAGTTTGTCACAAACCGAGTCTTTTTCGCTAGATACCGGGACTTAGAAGGCCAGGGCGGCACCTGATAGGGGAGGATGGGAGGGATGGTGTGGCTGACTTATCCTGCTGTCCCCGGAGAACTCCCGTTACAGGTAAGTAACATAATTTTCTCCTAGGACAAGCAGGATGAGTCAGCCACACCTGGTGCCTCCCTAGCTGCGGAGCGCTGTGGAAGGGGAGGCCCTAGTTAAGTTGATGGACATATTTAGGCGGAGCCAGGTCTTAAGAGTCGAGATTAATTTATTAAAAATTATTATTATTATTTTTTTATTAGTGCGAGCATAATGTGCAAGCACAACAGTGTGGGAACAATGCAAACAATAAGCAACAGTGAAGTCAATACAGTGCAACAATGTGCAAACAGTGCAGTCAGTCAGAGCAAACAATGTGCAAACAGTGCAGTCAAACCGCGCAATGGTGCAGTAAATCCTTAAAGTCTTAGTGTGCAGTTAGTGTCCATGTGGTAGTGACAGGACCTCACGTGTGTGAGGGTCCAGTCTGGGTTAGTTCAGCCGTGGCCAGTACCGCCTGGCCAAAGGCTGCTTCGCACCCTGATATCTTATCGAGACAGTAGTGCTTTTGAAAGGTGTGTGGTGAGGACCAGGTTGTGGCCTTGCAGATGTCCCTTGTTGGTATGGCCTGTAGGTTGGCGATGGTTGCTGCTAATGCACTGAGCTGGTGTGCGTGGATCTTAGACAAGTCATGTGAGCCTGCTTGCCGTAGGCAGTAGGTGATGCAAGAGGTGATCCATCCCGATAGCATACGTTTGCTAACGAGCCGACCAGGTTTGTTGGGGTCGTAGGAGACGAAAAGTTGAGTTCCCTTCCACAGAGTGGATGTCCGTAGAAAGTATGTACGTAGGGCCCTGATGCAGTCCAGGGTGTGAAGGCGCTGCTCCTCAGCAGAGGAGTGGGGTTCCGGATGGAAGCAGTGAAGCTTAATAGTCTGGTTGATGTGGAAGGCGGATTGTACCTTCGGCATGAACTTTGGATGCGTCCGGAGGGTAGCACTGTCCTGGGTGAGGAGAATGTGTGTGTGTGTGTGGGGGGGGGGGGGGGGGTGCGAAACCATGGCTTGTAGTTCACTGATCCTTCTGGCCGAGGTGATGGCTATTAGGAATAGCGTTTTCCATGTCACGTGCTTTAGCTGTGCTGATGACATGGGTTCAAATGGTGGCTGAGTCAGTTCCTGTAGGATGATGCTGAGGTCCCATTGGGGCACGGGATCTCGTACTGGGGGCCGCAAATTAGCCAGCCCTTTCACGAATCGTGCCACCAGGGCCTGCTTCGCAATGGAGTCTCCTCCGGTCAGGTTGAGGAAGGCTGCGATCGCTGCCAGGTGCACATGGATGGATGAAACTTGTAATCCACTTTGGAAAAGGGAGGTGAGGTATTGTAGCACCATGGGCACCAGGCACGAGAATGAATTAAGGTGATGCTGTGAGCACCAGATATTGAAGCGCTTCCACTTCAGCCATAAGATTTGCAGGTTGCCGGGCGTCTTGCCTCGAGAACCACTTGCTGCACTTCAGTGGGAAGGTTGAAGTGTGCTAGAGTTACCCTTTCAGTTTCCATGCAGTAAGAGCTAGGGGTCTTCAGGTTGGGATGGAAACATGTCCCTTTCTGCAAAGTGACCAGGTCTGAGGTCATGGGTACCCTCTGCGGCGGTTCCAGCGCAAGGCGGCGTAGGTACGGGAACCATACCCGACGTGGCCAGTGAGGTACAACTAGAATGACTGTCGCTTTGTCTGTGATGATGCGCTGGATGGTCATTGAAATGAGAGGGAAGGGGGGAAAGGCATATATTAGAGACCACTCCCCCCATGACACGTCGAATGCATCCGTCGCGATGCTGTGGTTGGAAGGGCGCTTCGAGCAGAAGAGAGTACATTTCCTGTTGTCCTCTGTGGCAAAAAGGTCGATCTGTGGTTGTCCCCACCTCCGGAAGAGGGCAGTGGCTATGCAGGGTTTGAGGAACAATTTGGCGACTGAGTCTGTCCGCTAGATCGTTCTGTGCTCCCGGTAGGTAGGAGGCCCGAGGGAGACAGCTCCTTGAAAGCGCAAAGGTCCAGAGGTTGATGGCTTCCTTGCAGAGGTAGCGGGAGCCTGTCCCTCCCTGCTTGTTGACATAGAACATGGCTACTTGGTTGTATGTTTGAAGAAGGACTGTCTTCCGTCAGATGAGGTTCTGGAAGGCCTTGAGAGCATAGAGGAGTGCTCTGATTTCTAATAGGTTGATGTGTAAGGTGCGTTCCTCCTGCGTCGAGGTTCCTTGGGTGCGGAGGTGTAGACAAGGTGCCCCCCCAGCCCACCAGCGAAGCGTCCGATGTGATGGTTAGCTGGTGGGGCTGCTGTTGCAGGGGGCGGCCTGACACCAGGTTCTTAGTGTACATCCACCAAGCCAGGGAGCGTGCGGCTGATGGCTCCATAGGAATGCGCGAGGAGAGTGGTTGTGTGTGCTGATTCCAATGGATGCACAGGTGCCATTGTAGGTGGCGCATGTGTAGTCTTGCGAGTGGCAGGACTTGTGTTGCCGCTGCCATGTGTTCCAAGAGTCGAAGTATGTTCCGAGCAGACGTCTGCAGAGTTGTGGAGAGGCTCATAGCCAGTTTGGTGATGGTGCTTCTCCATGTTGGTGGGAGGAATGCTTTTGCCGCTACCGTGTCTATCTCTGTGCCGATGAATTCCAGACGTTGTGTTGGGCATAGGTTGGATTTCTGTAGATTTATCCGAAATCCTAGGGAGACAAGTAGGTTGATTGTGCTCTGGATGGCTGATTGTTTCTCCTGGGGTGACCGGCCGGAGATCAGCCAGTCGTCCAGGTATGGGAAGACACAGATGTCCTGCTTTCGCAGACGTGCAGCTGCAACCACAACGCATTTGGTGAAGACCCGTGGGGCCGGAGACAGGCCGAAGGGAAGAACTCTGTACTGATAGTGTTCGTTTTGTATCTGGAAGCGGAGGTATCTCCGGTGAGATACATGTATCAGGATGTGTGTGTAAACATCGTGTAGATCCAACAAGGCCATCCAGTCCCTTGGTTGTATGAGCGGGAGGATTGAGCCCAGGGAGTACATTCTGAATTTTTCCTTTATTATGAATTTGTTCAGTCTGCGCAGGTCGAGGATAGGGCGGACTCCGCCCGATTTCTTGGGGATAAGGAAAACCCTGGAGTAGAACCCAGTGTTGATTTCGTTGACTGGTACAGGAGCGTACCTCTGAAGAGAGGGCGAGCAGTGAAGGTGGTGGAATGCTGTTGCGTGGAGGATTGTGCTGCAATGGGGGAAAAGCAAATCGCATACTGTATCCTTCCTTGATGATGTTCAGGACCCATTTGTCCGTGGTGATGGATTTCCAGGTATTTATGAAGGTCGCCAGCCTTCCCCCGGTAGGGGAGATGGCTGTGGAGTTCATGTCAAAAGGAAGGGTTGGCTTTCCCTGTGTTGGACGGTGTGTTCTTCTGTTGTTTTCTATCCCTCTGGCGCAGTTTGGTGCGATAGGAGTTGCTGTATTGTTTTGTAATGAGGAGCTTGCCATTTGCGGTAGGAGTTGCAAGAATTGCGCTTTGCGGAGGGTTTGGTTACAGGTGCGTCTTGAAGAGGAAGGCGGTTTACATTCTAGTCCTTCCTCTGCCAAAGTTTGTAGTGTCGTGCACCGGTCTTTCATGTCGTTAAAAGCGTCCTTGACCTTTTCACCGAAGAGGGAGTCCCCCGTGAATGGGGCATCTGCAAGGTGGTCATGTGTGTCTTCGCGAAGACCAGATGCCTGTAGCCAGGCCATGCGCCGGGCTGATATTGCTGTACCAGCGGTGCGGGCTGCTGTTTTGAATGCGTCAAATGTACTTCTGACCTGGTGCTTAGTGCATTCCTGAAGGTCAGTTAGGGTTGCAGAGATGGAGGTCAGGGCCTCAGAACTGAGGGTGGATTTGATTTTGTCCATGAGCACATCCTGGTAGAGGGCGTGCAGGAGCTGATACGCCGTTACTCTGGATGAGAGCATGGCTCCTTGGAAAGTTCTCTTTCCTATGTCGTCAAGATATTTGAGGTCCCGGGTAGGGGGGCTGTTGGCGTGCGTTTGCGTCGCTTTCACTCGCTTAAGGGCAGACTCGACGACAATGGACGAGTGAGGCAGCTGGGCCTTGTTGAATCCCACTGTCGGTTGCACTTGATATTTGATGTCCAGCTTACGTGGAGCGGCAGGTCCCATGGCAGGGTTCTGCCACAGCTTGATTAGGTTTTCCCGCAGTAGAGGATGGATAGTGAGGCGTGCTGTGTTCCTGGGAGTCTCCAGGAATTTCCATGCTGCTTGGGTCTCGGGTCGTAAGTCAGCTGGTAGGGCAGTGGTGATTCCGAGGGCAGAAGAGACCTTCTGCAGGAATTTGGGGTATGTTAGATCCTCCGGATTGGTCGTGGATGGATTAGGCGTAGCGGAGGTCTCGTGGGGTGCAAGGTCCTCATCGGGTGTTTCTTGGATCACCGATCCTGCGTCATGGCCGGATACAGTGTCCGTGGGGCACTTGGTCGATGGTGCCAGGAGCCCCAGCGAGTCTTGAGGCAGGCTGGGATCTACAGTCTTTTCAGAGCTGACTGCAGCCTGGTTGGTTGACCACTGCTTGAAGCAATCCATGAAAAACTGGAATAGGTCTTTTGGTCCTCCAACCGGAGGGGCTATGAGGAGGGGATGACCAAAGGAAGCCCGAGTCCTCCAAGGACAGTGGCTGTACGGGACTGGAGGGTGCAGAAACAGGCTCAGTAAAGGAGGGGGTTCAGGCGAGTACCTGTGCCTCTCAGGGCTGCTGCTGCTGCGACGTCAGTGTGATCTGCGCTGGTGCCTTCTATGCCTGTGCCTGTTCGAGGGGCTCCTTCTTCTCCTGCTGCTCCAGCGCCGGCGCAAGCTGGATCGGTGCCGGCGTGAGGTGACGCTTCGGGATCATGCCCGGTGTCGGTGCTTGCTCTGGTGTCGGCGCTGAGGGGAGGAGCGGGCTGTCCCAGCTCCCGAGGAGCCAATAGCAGCCGGAAGGGCGGAGCCCGAGGACGAGCCAATCAGGGCCAGCGGGGCGGAGAGCGTGGTCGGGCCAATCACAGCCAGCAGGGAGGGGCTTAGCTCCGAGTGTCCAATTGCTGCTGGGGAGGCAGAGTGTGTGCTGAGTCCAAGATGGCTGCCTCCAGGAAGGTCCCCATGTGTGCCCGGAGCCTCAGCAAGAACGCCGGGAGGGGAGAGAGCTGTGAGCCCTCTGGGGATAGAGGCTACGAGGGGCGCGTCCCGGGCTGCTCCGGAGCCTTTTTCAGCAGTTATGGATGCTTTCTTGCAGTTTTGGAGGTACCTTTCTGGTTTTTGCCGGCATCTTTCCGACGGGGATCCTTCTTCCTTGTGGGGTCCCCCGATGCTGCTGCTCCTGAAGCTGGGATAGAGGCCCCCGATGCTGGAACAGATTCCAAGAAGTCCTTGAGGGCATGTCCCCGGGATATGCGTGCTCTGGGAGACATCTGGGCACAGTGGGGGCAATCTTCTACCCAATGGTCCTTGCCCAGGCAGTGAAGGCACTTGAGGTGAGAGTCCGAGATGTTCATCTTCCTTGAGCAGTTAATGCATTTTTTAAACCCAGGTTTGGGCATTCTTGTAGTTTTTTTTTTTTTGAAGTTGAAAAATTGAAGAGAAAGGAGAGAGTCCATCTTGAAGCAAGGCGGAAGATTCAAAAGGCCAGCTAGGGGCGGGACCAGGGGTTGGGCTAGTGGGCTCATGCTCAGATGGGCAAAAAGCCCTTCTGAGCTATACAGAGGACTTCTGTCTCGGCGCCGCCGGATGACATCACCAGGTGTGGCTGACTCATCCTGCTTGTCCTAGGAGAAATATTGTTTAGCATTGAATGCCCTGCTCTATGCTGCCCCAGGCAATTGCCTAGTTTGCCTGATGGTTGTCCTCGACCCTGAATAGTCATTCATTTGATTTTACTACAGCTAATTCAGGCCACCATTAGCACAAAGGGAGGGTCTGAAGTTGTCAGTGAGGGAATTCAGGATACTGAATCTGAGAAACATCTAGTGGTAACCCTTGGAGGGAATATCCCTGTGAACCCATGCAGGAAACTACCTGAGAAGAGGTCTGTCATTCTGCATGGGGACCCCACGAACAGATAGACTCAGTGGCTCATCACACCAGCCCACCATTACCCCTGAAGCCCTCAATGAAGGTGAAGGGAAGTCCCCCTAGGTAGTGTCCAACCATTCAGTGAGAAGACTAAGAGTTGCACTGAAGGATCACAGTCAAAACACAACAGCCTCCAACAAGTAAGTGTCCAACCCAGTCAGACCAATTGTTCAACCCTATGCTCCTGAGAAAAGGAGGGAACTGCTTTAGTAATATTGCTCATAGCCTATAAAACTGTATAGACCAGAACCAAAATTGGGAAGGAGAGCTCAGGATTAGGAGTGGCTTCCCATAAATACTTCTAGCTAGCCTCTGAATTTTTGTCCCCAAAGTTCCAGAACTTCTCCAAAAAACAGTCACTTCTTAGAGATGGTGAAACTGCATAAAAGTTTGTTTTTTAATTTTATATTTATGAATTTTTACATATTTATCAAGACAAGCTTGTACAGAAAGGTATAACCAAGTAAATACACCATGAGAAAAAAACAAATAAGAAAATATCTGATGAAAATACCTATAGTCCACATAGAAGGGAGTGTGAAACAATTAGCAGCTGGTTAGGAGGAACTTCCCAACTGCTGAACAAGGAAAGTATAAAGAAAGCAATCAAGATGGATACAGAGGGACTGAGGTATTATAACATTTTATGCACAGTCAGATAACCCTACCACCGTCAGTGGGGCTGAGGACACTGGCAACCTAGCACTAATAAATGCAGACAAATCATCAGGTTGAAAAAAAAATCTTTGAGACTTGTACACAATAGGGTAGTTACTCACCTATAACAGGTGTTCTCCAGGGACAGCAGGAATCAGTCCTCACTTATGGGTGACGTCAGCGCCAACAGAGCCCACACAGAGCAATTCCCCAGCTTTCAAAGAAAGCCTTTGGAATTGCTGCCACGCATGCGTGGTCCTCTTCCTGCCCAAAGGTGCCATCTTGCTCAGTCAGGTCCCCTAGCTGGAGCCCTACTCAGCAGATGGCAAGGGAGGAAAAACAAAAATGGCAACTCTTAAGGGGAGGTGGGAGGGTAGTGAGGACTGATTCCTGCTGTTCCTGGAGAACACCTGTTACAGGTGAGTAACTATGCTTTCTCCAGGAACAAGCAGAAAGTCAGTCTTCACTTATGGGACTCCCCAGCTACAGGCTACCAAAACCTGCAAGCCAAAAACACCTCTGCAAGGCCGTGAGCAGAAGCCGATGACCAAAGGAAGCCCGAGTCCTCGGACCCTTGGGCCAAGCTCTCAGTAGCCGCAGAAGGGTCGGAGAGCAGGAGTTGTTTATAACCCGAACAGATCTCAGAGAACAGCCTGGCCAAAGGCGTTATCCCGGCGGGACTCCCTCTCCAGGCAGTAGTGTGAAGTGAAGGTATTTGCAGAGGACCAGGTTGCAGCCTGGCAGATGTCCATCAGAGGCACTGAGCACAGTGAAGCCACAGATGTTGCCTTGGCTCGGACGCCGTGTGCAGTGACTCAGCAATCCAGCGGGGCCCCAGCCTTTGCCTGAGCGAAGGCGATGCAGTCCGCCACCCAGATGGAGATGGCCCGCTTGGTGACTGTGAGCCCCATGAGATTAGGATCATAGGCAATGAAGAGCCGGTCGGACCTGCGATGACCCTGGGTGCGCTGCAGGTAGAAGGTGATAGCACTCTTGCAGTCGAGCGTATGAAGGACCGCCGATGCCTTGTCGGTGTGGGGTCTCGGGAAGAAAGTCGGTAGGACGATCTCTTGGTTGAGATGGAAAGCCGAGACAACTTTCGGTAGGAACTTGGGGTGAGTTCGAAGAACCATTCTGTTCCCATAGGACATTGTGTAGGGAGCCGCAGCAATGAGGGCTTGCAGCTTGCTGACTCACCGGGCAGAGGTGAGCGCCACCAGGAAGACTACCTTCCAGGAGAGGTGCCGAAACGAGCACATCGCCATCGGCTCAAAGGGCGGCTGCATCAGCTGCATAAGCACAATTTTCAGATCCCATTTCGCCGGTGGAGGCCAGACGGGGAGGGCCTGGAAAGCAAGAGGCCCCGCATGAAGCAGGAGACCAGAGGCTGGCCCGAGATGGCGCTCAGGTGAACTCGGACCAAACTGGATTAAAGTCCCATCTGCGAGAGGTGGAGGAGGTACTGGAGAACCACCGGGTAGAGCAGGCGAATGGGTTGATCTGGAGCTCGGCGCACCAGACCGAGCAGAACTCCCACTTCAGGGTGTAGGCCCGTCTCATCGAGTCCTTCCTCGATGCGAGGAGAACCTCCTCGATCTCCTCTGGGAGGTGCAGCGAGGCTAGAGACACCCATTCAGCCGCCAGGCTGTCAGGGATAGCAAGACCAGGTTCGGGTGGAGCACTCGTCCCTCCTCCTGCATTAGCAGACCTGGAGTACTGCCCAGGGGGGCCGGAGGTTCCGATGAGAGCCAAAGCAGAAGCGGGAACCAGAGCTGTCGAGGCCACGAAGGAGCCACGAGGATCACCGAGACTCGGTCCCGCTGAATCTTGTGGAGGGTCCTCGCAATGAGAGGGGTGGGAGGGAATGCATAGAGAAGCCCGGAGGACCAGTTCAGGAGGAACATGTCCGGGGCTACCCTGCTTGAGTGCAGCATCAGCCCGCAAAAGCGGGGAAGCTGCGTGTTCGCCAGGCTGGCGAACAGGTCCAAGGACGGAGACCCCCAGCGGCGGAACAGGTGGAGAACCACCTCTGGATTCAGGTGCCACTCGTGTGGGCGAAGGAGACTGCTGAGTCTGTCTGCGAGGACATTGTCCTGGCCTGGGAGGTAGACCGCTCTCAGGGTCATGCCCCAGTGTACGGCGAAGGAGCAGAGGAGGACTGCCTCCCGAAAGAGGAGGCAAGAGCCTGTATCCCCCTCCTTGTTGATGTAGAACATTGTGACCTTGTTGTCGGTCTGCACGAGCACCAACTTACCTCGCAGGTGGTGCTCGAAGACCTTCAGGGCCAGCCGGACCACTCGAAGCTCGAGCAGGTTGATCTGCTGCCGAGATTCCTTGGGTGACCACTGCCCCCGAGTATGGAGGTTGCCACAGTGGGCTCCCCAGCCCAACAGTGAGCTATCCGTTGTCAAGATGAGTTTGTGATGTCGAGTCTGGAAGGGCATGCCCCGAAGAAGGCTTTGGGGGTTCAGTCACCAATCCAGAGAACTGGAGAGGCTGCGGGAGATCAACACGGGATCCCGGAGGCAGCCCGAGGCTTGGGTCCACTGCGTACTGAGTCACCACTGGGCCGCTCGCATGTTTATGTTTATTGAGTTTGATATACTGCCTTTCAATTATAACAGCAAAGCATGTGCATGTGAGCATGGGGGACAACATGGACAGCTGAGGTCATGTGCCCCAGAAGATGCAAAATGGCCAGTGCAGAGACTCTGGACCGGCTTTGAATCTCAGCGGCCAGAGCGCAGAGCTGCTCCGCGTGCACTGGAGGGAGGAAGGCAGCTGCCTGTCTCGTGTCAAGAAGAGAGCCGATGAACTCCAGGGTCTGCACCGGCTCGAGGTGGGACTGAGAGTAGTTGATCAGGAAACCAAGGCGCTCAAGAAGGAGAACCGTGCGCGACACCGACAGGCGAGCGTCATCTATCGATGTGTCTGTGACGAGCCAGTCATCCAGTAAGGATAGACAGATATGCCCTGTAGCCGGAGGTGGGCTGTGGCCACTGACAGGCATTTCGTGAAGACACGCGGGGCAGATGCGAGCCCAAAAGGGAGCACTCTGTATTGGAAGTGCTCCCCTTGCAACCTGACGTGCAGGTACTTCCTGTGCTTGGGGTGGACTAGAATGTGGGTGTAAGCATCTTTGAGATCCAAGGAGCACAGCCGATTGCCCTGCCGGAAGAAGGGCAGCAGGATGTCAAGCGATAGCATCCTGAACTTCTCCCGCACCAGAAATTTGTTCAGATTCCTGAGATCAAGGATGGGGTGCAGGCATCCCCTCCTCTTCGGAAAGAGGAAGTGCTGGGAGTAAAACCCCCAACCTCGGAGGTGCGGCGGAATGCTCTCGACCATCTGTTGACTGAGGAGGTTGATCAGCTCTTGCTGAAAGCAAGTTTGGTGCGAGGGAAGCCAAGTTGGCTCTGCTGGGGAGAAGGGAGTCTGTCCAAACGAAGACGATAACATCCCAGATTACCTGAAGGACCCAGGTGTCTGATGTAATGGCCGCACATTCGGGGGCGAAAAGGGACAGACGCCCTCCTATGGGCAGAAGTGCCGCTGGGAGGCGAGGGGCTATGCACTTGGCGTCAAAACCCCGGGGCTGGCTGGGGCAGCACTGATGGTTGAGCTTTGGGCCCCTTCGGTTTCCGGTGACCCCGAGTTCCTCCTTTGCCCTGGCCGTCAGCGCTGGGGTGGGCGGATAAGGTGAGTATCCCTGGAAAGGGAGCCCCTTCCTCTGGAAGAAAGGCTTCTTGCTGTGTTGTTTCTTCCGCAGAAGAGAAGTTTTATGAGAGAGACGGGTGCAGGTCACGAACTCCGTCTCGATCTCGGCTGCCTTGTTCTCCATGGCTTGACAAACAGTTGTTCACCGAGGCAGAAGACATCCAAGAGCTTCTCCTGGACCCATTGCTCCAGGTCTGAAGACTGCAGCCACGCTTGATGCCGGGCTCCCATGCCAGTCGCTGCCACACGGGTGGAAGACTTGAACCAGTCATATGCGGCACAGGAAAGGTATTTTGAACAGTCTGCAACTGATCTCAGAAGGGTCTGAAATCTGAAGAAGTGTTCGCCTCCGAGGCCCGCAGAGAAACTGCCGAGCTCTTTAGCGAGGTCGTGAAGTAACATCCCCATATACAGTTGGTAAGCCTGGATGCGGCACGCCAGCATGAATCCCTGGTAAGCCTTGCACCCAAGGGTGTTGAGGGCATGGGATTCCCTACCAAGCGGGACCGACGAGTGCGACTTCGGGCTCTTCTGCTTCCGCATCACAGATTCAACTACCATGGAAGTATGGGGAAGCTGAGTCTTCCGGAACCCCGGGCCATGCTGGACCCTGTACATGGCATTGAGTCTTTTACTGACAATAGCGACTGAGGCGGGTGCTTCCCACATGCAGAGGAGCAGCCGGGTCAGGGTGGACAGTACTTGGACCATGAGGGACTCCCTAGGGGGAGACTCATATTGCAAGATGTTGAGTTCCTCTGTCCTCGGCTCTTCCTCGGTCTGCGTGGGCAGATTGAGGGCTCGAGCCATCTTCGGGGGGCGACCGCCTTTGCAAGGCGGGAGGGGATGGGTCAGAAGGAAGGTACATATGGGCGCAGGTTTCAGGGAACGTGTCTCCGTCCGATTCCCAGCCCGAGAGGTCCGAGGAGAACTCTGAGTTGGGCTGATCCCCACGCTCAGTGGCTGAGGCCCGCTTGGAGCCGGAGGCACTGACTCTGGAAGACCTTGCCCCCAAGGAATGGGACAGCGAGCAAGACCAGTGCCGAGGACCCTCATGAGGCCCGCGGCTCTTGGGGGGTTTCCAAGGCAGTTTTCGGGACCCCCATCAAGGGACCTTTGGTCTCGAGGTGCGGGCCAGCCATGCTGGGTAAAAGCGCCTGCTGGGAAGTTAGGAAGGCAGAAATGCTGCGCTCCAGTGCCAGCATACAGAACTCCCACTCAGGAGTGGATCCCTGCGCCGTCGACACCAGGGTTACAGGGTCTGGCGTGGAGGAGGAGAGGGGGTCCTCGTTGGGACGACCCTCAGGAGACTGGGCGCCATTGGCGGAGGCCTTCGTATCCATACAAGATACCTTACAAGGCCACTCCTTGTCCGACTCTCGGGAACGCCGAGGAGGGCTGAGGGAACGAGCGCGAGCCCGCTCACGCTTGTGTGGATCCCCCGACAGTAACTTCGAGGTCTTCTTCTTCTTTCGCCGTTCCACCTCAGGCGAACCCTGATCGGAGTGATGCCTGGGGCGCAGAGTCACTGCGGGGTACCCCGCAAGTGGTGGATCGGTGGGGTGAAGCGCTCCCGGGGACCCCGGGACTGCCTTATGAAAAATGTTGTCAGACTTCTGCACTCACTGAAGGAAGGCCCGTGCAGTCAAGCCTCCACATATAGTTGCCTGAAAGATAAGAAATAAGGCCAAGAACCCAGGCTTGAGGAGCATCTCCACCTTATGATCCAGCTAGTCTTTTAAAGAGTGGTCTTACCATCTACTGGGATGGTGATACGCCTGGCAACAGATGCAACATGTGCGTTTACTTTTGCAAAACGCAGCCACTTATCCAACTCCTGCTGAGAAAGGACATACAGCTTCTTCAGGACTCTGATGCCTTTCACTGAGGCATATGGAGAGCCCCACTCCTCTGAGATCATGTCCTGGAGAACCTGTGGAAAGGGAAAGGCCCTGGCAGTCTACAGACCCCTTGAAGAGGAGGATAACGCTGTGACTCTGCGCCAACTATGGGAACATCTGAAATCTGCAGGGAAAAGGCCACCTGATAAATCAGGACTGTCTATTCATCTCTCCTAAAGAGGCAAATAATGCACCAATCTTCCAACTCTTCCTCCTGCAGAGAATCCTCATCAACCAGTCCAGACTCTTCAGTCAAGCTAATAGCCAACTTGGGCTCCCGAGAGAGATGTGAATTACCTAAGGCCTCCCCATTGACGCAGACGCTTTCAGGTCATAAGCAATACCTTGCCCGGCTGCTACTCACTGAGGTAGAGGAGCCCAGCTGGGCTGGGGGGTCTGAATGTTTTCCTTTCTTACTCTCACTGCTTTGCCAGAAGGAATAAACATGCTAAAAGAAGAAGTGAGGTGATTCTTCCACCCACTGATAGTAGTTTCTCTTTCCCAGATCCTGCCTGCAGAAGCAGAATAGAAGGAGAAGAATATCCAGGGGTGCACTGAAAGCTCCATGCCAGCCTACCCCTGCTGAGAATCCAAACTTGGAGAAAGCATAGTTACTCACCTGTAACAGGTGATCTCCAGGAATAGCAGGAATTTAGTCCTCACATATGGGGTATCGTCGGTACCGACGGAGCCTGCGCGGGAACGCTCCCCAGCGTCCAATTAGAAAGCTTTTTGGAGCATCCCACAGCGCCTGCATGCTGCCTTCCCGCCTTTCCCAACTGCCTCTCTCCAGTTGAGTTTTAAAGCCGAGACAAAGAGAGAGAGAGAGAGGGAAAGGGAAAGAGATAGATAGAGAGATACAACTCCTAGGGGAGATGGGTGGGTTGTGAGGACTAAATTCCTGCTGTTTCCGGAAATCACCTGCTACAGGTGAGTAACTATGCTATCTCCAGGAACAAGCAGGAATGTAGTCATCACATATGGGGACTCCCTAGCTTTAGATGACAGGGAGAGACCCCAGAAGTTGTGCATCCCTGAGAAGGGCTCCACTTCCCCCCATGGATCTCTGGCATCCTACCAGGGATGGTAGGCAGGCGTCGATTAGGTATGGAACAGGTGTTTGAGAACAGCCTGACCAAACAAGGTTTCCCGGCGGGAGTCCTTGTCCAAGCAGTAATGGGCTGTGAAGGTATGAACCGAGGCCCAGGTGGCTGCTCGACAGATGTCGTCGATAGACACAGAGTGCAGATGAGCCATTGAAGCTGCCATGGCTCTCACATTGTGAGCTGTGACATGGCCCTCCAGAGGAAGATTCTTACTCTGATAGGCAAAGGAAATACACTGAGCAATCCAGTTAGTGTTCTCTTGGAGACTGGAAGTCCCAAATGAGAAGGATCAAAAGCAACAAAGAGTTGAGAGGACTTTCTATGTTGCTGTGTTCTTTGTAAGTAAAAGGCTAAAGCTCTTTTACAGTCCAAAGTATGAAGGTTCCTTTCTGCATTTGATGCATGAGGCTTTGGAAAGAACACAGGTAAGTAGACCGTTTGGTTTAGATAAAAAGGCGAGACCACCTTTGGCTTAAAGTGTGAATGAGTCCTAAGGACTACCTTGTCATGATGGAACCTTGTATAAGGTGGATCAGCTACTAGTGCTTGCAACTCACTGATGCGACGTGCTGTGATTACAATGAGAAAGATAACCTTCCAAGAAAGGAATTTCAAGGAGGTAGTAGCTAAGGGTTTGAAAGGTGGCTTCATCAGCTGACCAAGAACCAAATTTAAGTCCCATGCCACAGGTGGTGGCTTAATGGGAGGCTTAGTTAGCAGAAGGCCTCTCATAAATCTTGCTATAAGAGGATGGGAGGAAATAGGTTGTCCAATTAGGGGCTTGAAGGAAGCTGCAATTGCACTCAAATGGACCCTCACTGAGTTAGTCTTAAGTCCTGCATTGGATAAATGAAGGAGATACTCCAGTAATGATTCCAGAGGTATGGCAATGGGGTTAAGACCCTTCTGCGAACACCATATGGTAAACCTTTTCCACTTGAAAGCATAAGAGCGTCTTGTGGAAGGCTTCCTGGAAGCATAAAGGATATCCTTTATTTGCTGAGGGAAGTTAAGATCATGGAGATCTAGGCCTTCAGCAACCAAGCCCTGAGATGCAGAGACTGGGGATTGGGATGCCATAACATTCCGTCCTCCTGAGATAGGAGATCTGGAGCAGACCCTAACTCCAGGGAGGGAGCTTGAGAGAGATGTAGAAGTAGAGGGTACCACACTTGCCGTGGCCAATGTGGAGCTATAAGAATCATACGGCCTCTGTCTCTCTGAAGCTTGAACAGGGATTTGGGAATTAGGGGAATGTGTGGAAAGGCATACAGGAAGTCTTGACCCCAGTAAAGGAGGAAAGCATCCCTGGCCTGAGCCCGGGTTCTGGAACAGAACCCGGGAAGTTTGGCATTCCACAGACTTGCAAAGAGGTCTATATCTGGGGTTCCCCAAATTTGAAAAATCTTGGCTACCTGGTCTGCATGCAGAGACCACTCGTGTGGAAGCAGAACTCGACTGAGTCTGTCTGCCCAAGAGTTTTGTATGCCTGGAAGATACACTGCCAGGAGATGAATCTGATGCTCCCTGGCGAGGGCCCATAGTCGCAAAGCTTTGTTGCAAAGCGACAGAGAGCCTGTTCCCCCCTGCTTGTCACGTAGAACATGACTAATTGATTGTCCGTATGAATGAGGACTGTCTTGTAGCTGAGCAGGATGTGGAACACTCGAAGAGCAAGGAAGATTGCTCTGAGCTCCAAGAGATTGATATGTAGGTGAGTCTCCTGTGGAGACCAGGTGCCTTGGGTGGAGAGGTCTTGCAGATGAGCTCCCCAACCCATCGGAGAAGCATCTGTTGTGAGAGTTGCCTGGGGTAAGGGTTGTTGAAAAGGGGACCCCAGCAACAGGTTTTGAGTGGACTTCCACCACTGGAGGGACAAAATAAGGCGACTTGTGTTTGCTATTTTGTCTGACAGGCATCCTGATGCCTGGGTCCATTGAGTGGATAAAGTCCACTGGGCTGCCCTCATATGGAGGGTAGATGCCATGTGGCCTAGTAGTTGTAGCATTTCTCGGGCAGTGAGATGAGGCTTTAGCACTGCTTGAGAAGCTAACTGCACCATACGAAGGCAACGGGCCTGGGGGAGATAGGCCCTTGCCTTTCTGGTATCCAGCAAAGCTCCTATGAACTCTAAAGACTGAGTGGGAGTTAGACTGGATTGTGGGATGTTTATCACCAGACCCAAATACTGGAGGATACGCATTGTGCAGGATAGAGAAGTCCTGGCCTCTGACTCTGTTGGGGCTCGAATGAGCTAGTCGTCTAAGTAGGGGAAGACAAATATCCCTAGAGTGGGGAGAAATGCTGCTACAACAGCCATGCATTTCGTGAACACCCTTGGTGCTGAGGCCAAAAGGAAGCACCCTGTATTGGTAGTGCTTTCCTTGAAAAAGGAATCGAAGGAATCTTCTGTGAGTTGGATGGATGAGAACCTGGGTGTGCGCATCCTTGAGATCTAGAGAACAAAGCCAATCCTGATTCTGAAGGTATGGCAGCAGAGTTCCAAGAGAAATCATCTTGAATTTCTCTTTGACAAGGAATTTGTTCAATTCTCTGAGGTCCAAGATAGGTCTGTATCCCCCTGTTTTCTTTGGGATAAGGAAATAGGGGGAGTAAAACCCTGTACCCTGCTGATGGATGGGTACTTCTTCTATTGCCCCTTGGGCAAGAAGCATAGTGACCTCCTGACCTAACAGGTTGATGAGAGAGGTCGGAGAATTGAACTGCCTTATCAATGTGGGAGGGGGCATGCTGGAAAAATGAAGCTTGTACCCCTCTTTTATGATGGAGAGTGTCCTCTGCTGTTACCTGCCCCCATCTGGGGACAAAGTAACACAACCTTCCTGGAATGGTGGAAGGCTCTGGTCCAATGAGAGCCAGGAAGGCTAAGTTCTCTAGCTGAAAGTCAAAGGCCTTGTGGAGACTGAGACTGTTGGGACGGCTGAGGCTTAGCAGTCTTTGCTTTTCTTTGTTTGGGTGGTTGCTGACCTTTCCTGACAAGCTCACCTGCAGAACGTCCCTGCTGAGAATAAGCAGGATAATACCTTTTCTTTTTAGAAAAGAATGGTTTCTTGAAAGATTTCTTTCTAGCAGGATCAGCTGTGGACTTGGATAATCTATCCAAGGAGGAGTTATCAGCATCCAACTCATTGGCTTTTTCCTGCCAATCTTTACCAAACAGGTTCTCACCAGTACAAGGGATATTTCCCAGTTTGTCTTGTACCCAGAGCTCCAGATCAGATGCCTCGAGCCAAGCAATTCTACGTGCACCTATGGCAATGGCAGAGGTTCTGCTTATGCACTCAAAACAGTCAAAAGCTGCACAGTTGAAAAATTTAGAAACATCTTGGGCATATTTGACCAATGTGAGAAAATCCTGCCTTCTATCCTCAGGAAGAAGAGGACTCAAAGCCTCTAAATCACCTGTGACTTCCTTTAGGAACATTCCCATGTACAGAATATAGGAACTGATCCTGGCAGAAAGCATGGAAGCTTGGAAGACATGACGTCCAAAAGCATCCAAAGTTCTGCACTCACGTCCTGGAGGATTAGAGGCATGCCTCTTTGCACTCTTGATCCTTCTCATAGCTGATTCCACTACAATAGAGTGGTGAGGAAGCCAAGTCGTCTGGAAACCAGGACAAGGAGGGACTCGATACATAGTATCCAGTCTACGAGATTGAGGAGAGGTGGTAAGAGGCGTCTCCCACATTCTTAACATGAGGTCATGCAAGATCTCATGGATGGGCAAGGTAGCTGCCTCCTTAGGAGTTTTGGGATATTGTAAAATTTCCAACTCCTTTGCTCTGGGCTCTGTTTCAGGGGCCACAGTAATGGACAGACCCCGAGCCACCTCCCTGATAAAATCCTGAAAGGAAATATCCTCTGGAGACATCCTGCGCTTAGGGGAGGAGGGCTCCTCTGGGAGAAGCATTCCTGCATCGACAGAACTATCAGAATCCTCAGATTCTTCTGAGGACTCGAAGTACCGCCTGTCCGGATGCTCTTAAAGAGCCCGATACCCGTACTGACCGAAGTTGGTACTGGGAGTAATCGGTACCGGAGTATCGGTACCAGAAGGCATTAGATGACTGGGTGCCAGCAATGCGGACACTGATGTTGATGTTATCGGTACCAGTAGCGATACCGGTGCCGGAACCGGTTGAAATGTCTGACGCGATTCCGAGGGCGTCAATGCCGCAAGGAGAGCCGACAGACTGCGCTCAATAGCCAGGACTTTCTGGTCTATCGACGCTGCTGATGCCTGGATATTGGTACCGGAGAAGATCGCCGGTACCCCAGAGCATGGCACCAGTAGTTCTGCCAAGGTCGAGGCCTCGAGAACGTCCTGGAGCCCCGATAATGCTTTGGAAGCCGAAGCCTCCCGCCGGGGCAATTTTGCCAGTGCAGAATCCTCAAGGGCAACGCCAGAGGCATCTCGATGCTTAGAAGGAGATCTACCCTTTGAGGACTGGCTAGACTTATGTTTAGTTACCTGAGATCCACGGGAGGAAGACGAAGCCCTGGAAGACGTCGATGCCACCGAAGCTGCATCAGAGGGAAACAGGGTACTGAGCTTGGCAGCTCGGTTCTGTCGACCTCTCTTGGACATCATGGCACAGGCCATACATTCCGAGATGGAATGGTCAGGACCTAAACATTTCAGACACCACTCATGGGTGTTGGTGACGGAGATGGGACCTCCACACTTGGTGCACTTTTTAAAACCCGAAGAGGGTTTTTCCATTGTGGAAAAAATCTTGGGCCTAAGGCCCAAAAAGGCGCGTGCACCTGGAAAAAATGGAAAAAAGTACTAAGAATTTTTTTTTTTTTTTAAAGAAAAGAAAGAAAGAAGGAAAGAAAAACCGGCAGTACCGGTAAAGTGTCGAGGAAGGCAGACGCGACCACAAAAAAGAAGGAAAATTTTCTGCAGTGACAGGAACACGACCTGCTGACTCCGCGGAAAACGAAGAACTGGAGAGAGGCAGTTGGGAAAGGCGGGAAGGCAGCACGGAGGCGCTGTGAGATGCTCCCAAAAGCTTTCTAATTGGACGCTGGGGAGCGTTCCCGCGCAGGCTCCGTCGGTACCAACGATACCCCATATGTGATTACTACATTCCTGCTTGTTCCTGGAGATATATTCTTATCCGTGGGATCCACCAACTGCTTATCTTGTTCTTTCGTACAGTACTCATGCAGTAAATCCATAGGTCCAGCTCTGCATTTACCACTGCTCAGACAGCACTTCTTTTGGGCTGCTATGTGGCATCTCTCACGATTATCACAGCAGTGTTCACCAGACTTAAGGTGAAATTAGACTTACCTGCTAATTGTTGTTCCTTGAGTAACTCCAGTCCGGGAACCTTTGAGTTCTGTACCTCCTACAGCAGCTTTGGAGACTGAAACACGCCATCGCTTTCATGACACCGGTATAAGTAGGCAAGGACCGCCTCTCCCAGCCAGTACCTATTGACAAAGCAGACTCAGCAGAGCAACAAATAAGTAGTTACATTTATTCTTTCTTTCTTTCTTGACCTCTATCTGTTTTTTTTTTCAACTTAACTGTGAAACTTGAACGCCTTTGCTAACATTCCTATTCCTAAGAGAAGCTCCCCTGGAAGAGGACCTTCCGTGAACAAACTAAACACGGCATAGGAAAGTTGCCCTCTCTCTGCCCGAGAATAGAAATCCTAAAGAGAGAGCCCCCCATGCGAACCGAAAAAACCGATGCCTTCCTGAAACTCCTTCTTATTTCCACTGTACTCTGCAAGGACTTCAGGCTGACTGAAAACCTGGAACAGCACCCCGGGTGGGATCCGGGACTGGACTAGAGTTACTCAAGGAACAACAATTAGCAGGTAAGTCTAATTTCACCTTCCTTTTCGTCCCTCTAGTCCAGTCCTGGAACCTTTGAGGATGTAACAGAGCAGTAAAGATCAACGGGAGGGCCCTGCAAGAGCAGCCTGAAGAACTGCATTATAGGCTGGATGTGCACATCACCTGCCGCTTGCACATCCAGCCTATAATGCTTGGCAAACAAATACAAGGACGACCAGGACGCCGCCTTACAAATCTCCACAGCCGGCACCAAGCTAAATTCCGCCCAGGAAGCTGCCTGCGCTCTAGTCGAATGAGCTCTGAGACCCTCCGGAACCACTTTACCCTTCAAAATATATGCCGCTGCAATGGTTTCCTTCAACCATCTGGAAATGGATGCTTTAGTCGCAGCCTCCCCTTTCCGCGGACCTCCAAACAACACAAATAAACAATCCGACTTACGGAAGGCCGCTGACCTGCGAAGGTACCGCTTTAGAGACCTACGAACGTCTAAAAGATGTAATCTGCCTCCCATTGACTCCTTCTCCTCACCAGAGAACATTGGTAACGACACCGTCTGGTTGACGTGAAAGACTGAAACCACTTTGGGTAAGAATGCGGGAACCGTCCTCAATACCACCTTCTGATCCGAAAAAGACAGGAACGGTTCCTTATAGGACAAAGCTTGCAATTCCGAAATCCTGCGAGCTGAACAGATGGCCACATGGAACGTCGTCTTTAATGTCAAATCCTTCAGGGATGCCTTACTTAACGGCTCAAAAGGAGCTCTGACCAACGCTTTCAAAACCAGATTCAGGTCCCACAAAGGAACCGAGCACCGGCGAGGAGGCCTCAGGAGCAACGTGGCCCGTAAAAACTGCTTCACGTCCGCGTGCGCCCCCAACACATCTCCTTGAACCTTCCCTCGGTAACACGAGATTGCCGCTAACTGCACCTGCAAAGAACTGGCCACCAATCCTTTCTCGAAACCATCCTGCAAAAAGGAAAGGATCTGCGAAATAGACGCCGCCAAGGGTCATACCTGCCTATCCGCACACCAGGCCTCGAAAATGTGCCAGACCCGCACATAAGCTAAGGAGGTAGAATTGCACCTTGCCTTCAGCAAAGTAGAAATGACTGCCGCTGAATAACCTTTGGACTTCATCCTCGCCCTTTCAAGAGCCAAGCCGTAAGCAAGAATCGATTCACCTGCGGCATGCGAAGCGGCCCCTGAAGCAACAGATCCTCCCGCAACGGGAGCCGCCACGGCCTGTTTACCAGTAGACGAACCAGATCCGCGTACCACGGCCTTCTCGGCTAGTCTGGTGCCACCAGAATCACTAGACCCCAGTGACGCTGCACCACGCGTCCGATGAGCGCCCATGGCGGAAAAACGTAGACGAGACCCTCGACAGGCCACCTCTACATCAATGTGTCCAGACCCTCCGACATTCTTTCTCGTCGTCTGCTGTAAAACTGAGCTGCTTTCGCCGACTCGAAGGTCGCCATCAGATCCATAATCGGTGTTCCCCCGCACTCTGTTATTAGTGCAAACATGTCTGGGTGAAGCGCCCATTCTCCTGGATCCACCCTGTGACGACTCAAATAATCTGCCTCTACATTGTCCACCCCTGCCACATGCTGAGCTGAGATGGCTAACAGGTTTAGTTCGACCCAGGCTAACAGCTGACCTGCTTCTGCCTCCAATGCCGCACTCCCCGTGCCGCCTTGCCGGTTGATGTAGGCTACTGTGGTCGCATTGTTGGAGAGCACGCAGACCGCCGATTGACCCAAGCACGACTTGAACTCTAACAAGGCCAAATACACCGCCCTCATCTCCAGCCTGTTGATCGACCACTCTTTCTTGAGCACCGACCACTGTCCCTGCGCGAGTCTCCCTTTGAAATGCGCTCCCCAGCCTGTGAGACTTGCATCTTTCGTCAAGGGTCTCCAGGGGCATCCCCTTCTCCAAGTTCTCTTGCCATGCCCACCAAAGAAGCTCCTGCCTCACCCGCCAGCGGACAGACCAACCGCTGAGACAGCGCATCCGACTGATGTGACCACTGCCGAAGAAGGGCCCTTTATGTTTATGTTCATTAACTTTATATATCGCTAAACAATATCATCAAAGCGGTTTACATAGCATATACAGAAAGCCGTGAGGCAGAAAATAGGAAAGGAAGTTACAATAGTGGATAGGAAAGCAAACGGTCTCATGTGAGCCTTGGCCCACGGAACCACTCTATCGTGGCTGCCATCGTTCCGAGCAATTGCACATATCGCCAAGCTGTGTGAGCCGCCTGAGACCGAAACCTCCTCACCAGCTCCCTCAAGCCCTGCAACCGTCCAACTGGAAGAAAAACCTTCCCCTGCGCTGTGTCGAACCGCGCCCCCAGGTATTCTAGTGACTGCGACGGGACCAGCTTGCTCTTGGAAAAGTTGACCACCCATCCCAGGCTCTGTAACATCTGCACTACCCGGGATGTGGCCTTTTTGCTCTCTTCCTCTGACTTTGCTCAAATCAGCCAATTGTCCAAATATGGATGCACCAGCATTCCTTCCTTGCGGAGAGACGCTGCCACCACCACCACCATAATCTTGGTGAATGTCCTTGAAGCTGTCACCAGGCCAAACGGCAAGGCCTGGAATTGGAAAGGCCCCATAGGCACAGCAAACCGAAGAAACTGTTGGTGCTCTCGACGAATGGGAATATGCAAATAGGCCTCTGTCAGATCTAACGACGTAAGGAATTCTCCCTTCCTGACCACCGCAATCACAGAACGCAACGTCTCCATACGGAAATGAGACACCCGGAGACAGCGATTCACTCCTTTTAAGTCCAGAATGGGCCGAAACACGCCGTCTTTCTTTGGCACTACGAAATAAATGGAGTACCAACCGGACCCGCACTGTTCCGGCGGGACTGGCACCACTACCTGAAGTTGCAACAATCTTTGAAGAGTCTCCTGCACCGCCTGGAACTTGATCCGCGCCCTGCACGGAGACTGGAGAAACAAGTCTACCACTGGCCGTTGGAGCTCCAGAGCGCAACCCTCTCGAATCACCTCCAACACCCACTGATCCAACGTTATCTGGACCCAGCCAGGGTAAAAATCCCGCAGACGCCCCCCTACTGACAGGCACCCCACCTGAGTCCCCCTCATCTCATTGTGGCTTTTTAAGGTTCGAGGACGAGAAGGGCGCAAAACCTCTACCTGCCCCTCGAAATCCTCAAAACCCCTGGCCTCGCACAGGAAATTTGCCCTGCTGAAACTGCCCAAAGTGAGGCAAACAAAACCTATGAAACTCTCTCTGCGACCCTTTGGGAGCTGGAATAGGGCGGCCCTGCTTTGGTTTATCTTCACAACGTAACAGGTCATACTATTGAGGGCTTTATCTAGCACAGTAAGAAAAAATAGACCCTCATGCTGTAGAAAAAATGTACCTATAGAAAAATAACTGCAGTGTTGTCTGTAGAAAAAAGAACCATCGGTCTCAGATTAATACTGGCACTTCTCCTCTGTAGGTTTTCTGTAGAGGAATGTGCACTTTTGCATCAATGACCAGGGCTGGTTCTTAATCTGACAGATTCTTCTCATGCAATTTTTTAGTATTCAAGGTCATTTTTCATACTTCTCAGACAAAAATAGGTAATTATGTAGAGATTAAGCTTATCTTAAAACTTATTGAAGATGTTTCCCCAACGCCATCACACAGGTACCAGGATCTGCGTTTCAGCTCTTCATCAGGGGGTTCATTAAAATAGGTATTCACAATCTCTGAAAAAAGAGGACACACTCTAAGAATGTATTAAAAGTAACTAGCTAACAGCATATGCAAAAATGTTTGCAAATATTGCCTTGTTTATCATAAATATATGTGAAACTTATTACCAGCATACGATCCAACGGCTTAAAGTCTTCCAAACTGAATCCTTACTCAGAAAGACACTGCGCATGCGAGGTATGAAAATCAGCCAGAGTGGCTGGGTTTAAATGGCCAGAAAAGGGGGAGGTGACTAAATGTAGTAGAAACCATTCATTCTGTCTTCCGTGTGAACTGATATAAGTTAACACCTATACGCAAGCCCCCCATTCCACCGAAACATTAAGACCTCCCGGGGCAATCGTGTCCAACCGGTAAATCCATCGTTGTTCTTGTACGAACAGCGTCTGCTCTCTGGACTGGCCCTGTCTCCCACTTGCCACGGAGGCGATCCCAAAGCACTGCAACTCATCTAAGGCATGATGTTGTTGAATACAATGTGACACTAATGGAGCCTCCATCACTTTACACTTAGGTCTACTTTTGTGTTCATTAATACGAACTCTTAATTGGCGGGTTGTCTGGCCAACATATAATAGACCACATGGGCAACGAATCCCATATATAACGTGGTCCGAACCACAAGAGGTAGAATTCTTTAGAGTATATAACCGATCGTGATATTGGAAGCTCACAATTTCACCAGAAATTGAGCAAATGTTACAATGCCCGCATTTTGTGTGGCCAGTCGGATCTTGTGACTTGCCTGCCAACGCAGGTCGCAGGCGTGCCGGACTAAGTTTTTCCTTCAGATTTTGGTGTCTCATCCACACACATCCAATGACACGATTTTGTAAACCAGGAAGAGTTTTCAGAACATTCTGATGGCGTTTAATAATACGTTGAATGTCACCACTAAGCGGCAAAAACTTTGTAATGAAATATTAACAGTAGAGTCATCAAAACTAGTATTTTTTTTCCGGGTCTGTAACAGTAATTCACGGTGATTGTAAAGTGCTCGTTGATAGGCGGTTTTGACCACCTGCCGTGGATAGCCTCTGTTATAAAAATCCTTCTGTAAATTTTTCGCTTGCACTTTATAGTCTTCAACTCTAGAGCAATTTCTGCGATATCGAATGAACTGGGACAGCGGTAAACTGTCCCGCAACTGTTTAGGGTGTTTACTGCGATAATGTAAAATAGTGTTCCTATCTGTAGATTTCTTATGTATTAATAAAGCAACCCACCCGTGTCGACTCTTCTGTATTATCGTGTCCAAAAAAACAATTTGTTGCTCATGGAAAGTAGAGGTGAACTGTACTTGGGGATCTACGCTGTTCAACCAGTTCAAAAAATCTTGTAATTCAGAAGCCGTTCCATTCCAAATCACAAACACATCGTCAATGAATCTCTTCCATAATATGAGGTGGTGTTGAAACCATGGTAGGGTAAGCCATTGTTGTTCATAGGCTTTCATGAACAAATTCGCCACTGATGGAGCAAACGTAGCTCCCATGGCTACCCCGGTCATTTGCTGATAGATAGTACCCTCAAATTCAAAATGAACAGTTTTGCATATGCTGTTAGCTAGTTACTTTTAATACATTCTTAGAGTGTGTCCTCTTTTTTCAGAGATTGTGAATACCTATTTTAATGAACCCCCTGATGAAGGGCTGAAACGCAGATCTGGTACTTATGTGATGGCGTTGGGGAAACATCTTCAATAAGTTTTAAGATAAGCTTAATCTCTACATAATTACCTAATTTTGTCTGAGAAGTATGAAAAATGACCTTGAATACTAAAAAATTGCATGAGAAGAATCTGTCAGATTAAGAACCATCCCTGGTCATTGATGCAAAAGTGCACATTACCTCTACAGAAAATCTACAGAGGAGAAGTGCCAGTATTAGTCTGAGACCGATGGTTCTTTTTTCTACAGACAACACTGCAGTTATTTTTCTATAGGTACATTTTTTTCTACAGCATGAGGGTCTATTTTTTCTTACTGTGTTGGTTTATCTTCAGGCAGCCGACCCCCTTTAGACTCTCCCAGATCCTTGACTAGCTTGTCCAAATCTTCACCGAACAACAACTTCCCCCTAAAAGGGAGCTTACTAAGCTGAGCCTTGGAAGAACTGTCCGCCGCCCAGTTCCGTAACCACAAACACCGCCGAGCTGCCACCCCCGAAGCCATACTCTTAGCAAGCCCCCGGATCATGTCATAATGAATATCTGCCAAATAGGAGGACCCGGACTCCAGGCGAGACACCCCATCCACCTGCTCACCCGCCTGATCCACCCGCAAGAGCTGAGACCATCACAGACAAGCTCTCGCTACCCAAGCCCCCATGATCGAGGCCTGCATGGATAGAGCGCTTATGTCAAAGACTTGCTTCAACAAAGTATCTAACTTCCTATCCTGACCATCCTTCAGCGCAGCTGACCCTTCTACCGGGATCATCGTCTTCTTTGTAACTGCCGACACCGCCGCGTTGACCTTTGGGAATGAAAGAGGTCCCCATCTTGGTCAGACAATGGATAGAGCCTAGCTATAGCCCTAGATCCCTTAAGGGTCAACTCGGGCAAATCCCACTCTTCCTGAATCATGTTCCTGAATACTCTATGAATAGGAAATACCCACCGCGTCGTACGTACGGCTTGTAACAATGGATCCTCCAAAGCCTCCTCTGTTGCTGGAACCGCGGCCGGCACATTAAGCGCTTTGAGGGTCTCAGAAATGAGCGCTGGCAACTCTTCTCGCCTAAACACCCTGACTACTCTAGCCTGCTGCTCTGCATCCGGCAGCTCGCCCTCTTCTAACGAATCTTCCTCGAGATCCCCTTCTGTCGCTTCCAGATCCTCTGAAGACGTAGCCACGAACATCTCTACCCCTGCACCCTTACTTCTCTTCGCAGGGGTACCAGTAGACTCCAGCCCCAGTGGACTCCCCAAGTGCTTCTCCCCCCGAACACTGGCCGGCAGCGTGGCCATATTGGGCTGCAGAAGAGAGAACACCTGGTGCATGAGCAAAAAGAAATCCGGAGAAGAGACGGACCCTCGCCATAGATGTCCCGGCCATGGGCTCTGAGGGGACCAGGGACGGAGGCAGGACGTCATCCTGGCTCTGGGACAGAACCCCCATCCCCCCCCCCCCCAGCGCCTGCTCCATCAATGCTGCTTCCTGGGTGCAGCCTCTACAAACCCCCGATTCCAGGACCGAGCCCCGCCTCGTGCCACACACTAGGCACCGAGGCCTAGCCGGCATGCTATTCCTGGGTCCGATGCCCACGGAAGCAGCCACCAGGAGCCTCAAGATGTCCCCAGATGTCAAAATTCCTTCCCTCAGGGTTTTAAAATAAAGCCAGACAATGTCTTCTTTTTTTTTTAAATAGGCCTCTAACCTAGACCACCAGAGACCCCAGCCCACTAAAAAAGACCCCCTGGAAGAACACCTGCCTCTTCCCTCACGGTGTCTGTGAGCCTGCAAACCCGAAGAACACAAAATGGCCGCTCTCGTGCTTCCCGCGCGAATGCCACACGGTCAGGCTCGCCGAATCCGATCGCACACCCAACGGCGCGATCCGTGTTCCCCGGCCTCCCTGCACATGGCCTACATGCCAGAAATAAAATTCAACACTTACTGCAGTTCCCCCCTTGCATGCTGGGGGCCTCAATCCACCCCTGGAGCTCAGCCGAATCGGCGGCTTTGGCTCCGGGTGGAGACACACTGCCGTGATCCTCCTTCCTCCGCGAGCCCCAGACACGCTGCCGGCTGCACCTGCCACATGCTCCTCACCCTTTCACGTGGGATTGGGAGCAGGGAGGCTCTTCATGCCAGATCCCTATCGCGGTCCACTGTCTCATGCCCGGAGGGGGGGGAAGCAGGAGGACAGAGAAGAGAGAGAGACAGAGGTGGCAATCCAACCTGTGCGGCCCTGCTCTACACTGCAACCTCTGGCCCCTGCAGATCTAACCCCAAGAAAAATCCACCAATTTAAAACCACTCTGCTTATTTGCTACTACCATGAGCCCAGATCCTAGGCTCAGCACCTTCTCCAGCTGCTATGGAGACTGAAACTACTGGTGGGGAGAGGTGGTCCTTGCCTACTTATACCAGTGTCATGAAAGCGATGACGTGTTTCAGTCTCCAAAGCTGCTGGAGGAGGTAGAGAACTCAAAGGTTCTGGGACTGGACTAGAGGGACGAAAAGGAAATGTATAAATTCATACTGGACCCTTTGCGTGTGTTACTTTGCATGTGTAACTTACACGTGTATGTGGCGGCACCATGAAAAGAAGGAAGAACACTTAAAAACATATACCAACGCCAAACGCAACAATAAACCATGCACACGGAAGATTGGACAGACTGCCCTTACCTAAGAGCTCAGGACTGAAGATGGTGCTGTGTTCAGTCCGCTCCTAGGTGTTCTGCTCTCTCATCATATACTTCTCTCCTTCTGACACTGTGCTGGGAAGCCAAGGGAGGGAGGCTAAAATCCATGTTAAGACAGTCTTAATCTGGCTGAATTTCGGGATCTCAGCCAGTCAGAAGTACTGATGGTCATTTTTCTCCCGCCATGTAAAAAACTCCAGCAGAATACTCTTAGATACAGATACACTCTGGGGATACTCGGTTGTGCTCTACTAGGTCCAAGGCTGCCCAAGAATTCATCCACTTTCAAAACTGAATTTCACTAGTCCTGCATTCACCATCTACTGGATACAGAGAACTACTGGAGTATGCCCCTAATGCACTGGCTCAAGTAGCAGGATGATGTCACTAAATGTTTCTAGATGTTCTCTGTTGCCACTTCTGCTAGCAGTGGAACAGAATCCACTTATCTGGACTGGTCTAGCAGAACGACCTGGAATTGAGTTATGTACCCCTACCAGATAGAAAGAAAAAAAAAGTTCAGAACTGATTTAATTGTCCTTATAGGGGATATAGTGCTACCTTTAGCTCCTCATTATCCTATCCAGGGCTGGCCCATTCACTAGGTGAGCTGGGTGGCCGGTGGCAGCAACACACATGGGCAGCCGTACCACCCCCCTCAGCTACCGCCGATTCCATTGGGGGGGGGGGGGAAGTAGGCAATGGCAATATTTGCAAAAATGGCGGCAAAAAGCCACCACTTTTGGAAATACTGCGGCCTCCCCCCTCCTGAGACATTATCGGCATCAGCTTGGGGGGGGGGCAGTGGTAGCAGCGGGGGAAGGGGGGGCAGTGAAGCCGGGGTTTCTGCCTAGGGCAGCAGAAACCCTTGGGCTGGCCCTGATCCTATCTCAAAGCTAAAACAAAAGAAGGCAATTGTTATGGTTTGGATTTCAATTCAACAATACAACCAATTTCACTTCAAGTGCCTCCACCTGCTGGATGGGAAAGCATACTTACCTGTAACAGGTGATCTCTGGGAACAGCAGGAATAAGTCTTCACATATGGGTACGTCGGTACCGACGGAGTCTGCGCGGGAACGCTTCCCAGCGTCCAATCAAAGAGCTTTTGGAAGCATCCCACCACGCCTGCGTGCTGCCTTCCCGCCTTTCACAACTGCCTCTCCTCAGTTAAGTTTTAAAGCTGAGACAAAGAGAGAGAGAGGAAAGGAAAGATAGATAGAGATACAACTCCTGGGGAGGTGGGAGGGTTGTGAAGACTTATTCCTGCTGTTCCCAGAGATCACCTGTTACAGGTAAGTAACTGTGCTATCTCCAGGAACAAGCAGGAATGAGTCTTCACATATGGGGACTCCCAAGCTGAGATGCCTGGAGTCCCAACGGCGCGATCCGAGTCCCAGCATGTCATAGGTTGGAACATGCTATCCCCCACACCACCAGGCATCCTGAGGATGGAGGGTAGGAGTTGAAGAAAGAAAGGTGCTGTGGAACAGCTAACCTAGCATAGGATTGCAGACAAGGAGTCCATGTGTGGATGATAATTGTCATCAATGATATTGCAAGGAAAAAATATTGCAATACGGACCTCCCCTAACAGGACTTCAGAGAAGTATGGAGGTTCATGGGATCTACTGGGGAACCCAGTAGAGGAACCTCGAGAAGGACCTCACTGTAAGTGGAGGTAGTAAACCTGTAGGAAAAGCAATGGAGGTCAGAATCCTGAAAGGTAACAGGTAACCTCAGTAGGAAAAACTGTAGTAGTACAAAAACGGTGGGCCTTCAGCGGAAGGCTTTATGATAAAAACCGAACTCTTTTGGCGGCAGAGTGGCTCACTCTTAGGAACAAAAAGAGAAAGGCTAACCGATTTGGACAAACAGGCCCAGTCCTTGTGGGGAGAAAGGGTATGGGAACCCCTTGTATCCCAAAAGAAAG
This sequence comes from Ichthyophis bannanicus, assembly GCA_033557465.1. NCBI lineage: Eukaryota > Metazoa > Chordata > Amphibia > Gymnophiona > Ichthyophiidae > Ichthyophis > Ichthyophis bannanicus. The sequence goes on along the minus strand of CM066032.1, from coordinate 155,506,713 downwards.
GACAAACGCCGGAGGCAGAGCCTGTGATGAGCTGAAGATCCGCAATGTCTCTCCTAACTGAAGTCAGCTGGGAGAGATATTGGATCATGGAGAGCTTCAGAGGTACCTAACCTTAAGGTTATGGTAGGTGTTAACTACCACCAAAGTGGTTGTGAGTGTAGGACCCCAAAACATGCTGGATAGCATAAGTATGGGTAAAGCCCATCTGTCAGAATCATATAGCTATATGAGCCTCGACAGTCAGGTAGATAAAGCAGAATACATATCTACCGATAGTAAAATATCTCGACAGATACATAAATAAATATATATATATATATATATATATATATATATATATTTATATATATAACATATAGATATATGAGAATATATCTATAGTGAGATATGAAGGGCATAAAATACACACAAATGATAGACATGGACATCTGTAAGATGTGTGCTATAGGTATGAATATATAGGCCTCTATATGGAAGTCTGCAATGAAGCAGACAGAGATATGCCTACAAAAAGGTATTCACATAGGAGAATGTGGAGAGGAAAGATTCATCTAATAACAAGAAGGTGGAACCTACTTGAGAAGATATATAGAGATTCAATTCCCACTGGTTATGGCTACAGGGATGCTAGGTAGTAGAATAACCAGGATGGTTACGTGACAAGCAGAGGATGATATCAGTCTGCAGCCAGCAAGTCCCGAGTATTGTAGAACTCTAGCATGGTAAGTGAACAGAAGACGCATAGGAATGAGATACCATGCTGACCTGCTTAAGGGCAAAAAGTTATCATGCGTTCTTACCATGAGGACGAGCTGGAAGGAGAAAACATATTCCCGACTGGAAATACTATGGACCAAAGCAGGGAATTAGCAACTCCTTAAGCTTTCACGTAAGAGGAGGCCTATGTCCTTTATATTAAAAAGGAGAACTTTTCTAGTCATGGGAGACATGACTGAAAAAGCCTTTTTCAACCATCTAGTATAGCTGTTGGAGAAAAAGCCCCCCATGCTTTCTAGCAAGGGCCCATAGTGGAGAGCTTCTCTGTAGAATTGCAGGAGAATGAGGAGATAGAAATGGCTGCAGGAGAGCCAGTACCTATGTCAACTATGCTGCCAAACCCAGGGGAATGGAGATGGCAGAAAGAGAAGACAATCCAACAAGCTTGTAGTGAAAAAATTTCCAAGACAGATGACAGCACTGACTTGGAGCCACTACTAAGACCAGACAGAATGTTAGTGGAGGACAAATCTGGTTGCTGGTGGACAAGAACCAGTGGCCCAAACATTAAGGCTCCTGCATTGGCAGCTGCTTGCCAGACAGCAGAAAGAATGGTACTGTTTAAAAACAGAAAGAACAGACAAAGCAAGAGTAGAAAACTCTGGATGTGTCTGATGAACTGCTTCAAAGCAAGATTGAAAAAGAGGAGTCAACTCAGAGAAGAGAACTCCGCATTGGAAAAGTTAGAGAGGCTGAAGAAAAAGCCCTCCAGTGAAGCAATACCGCTCTTACAGAGGAAAAACCTGGTAAGAGGGTAAAGAGAATGGAGCTGAAGAAAACTTACAAAGTAGTAAGGTTATAGAAAGGAAAAAAGACATGCTGGCACAGGAAACTATCGTTTGATAGTGGATAGACCTCTTTCCCTAGCAGGAAGAAGAGGAGAACCCTGTGAACTAGAAGCATGAACATCCTGACAGCTCATAGAACATAGAAAGAATGGATGTCTTTCGGGAAGAGATCCATGTTTAGGATTTAGAATGACAGCAGTGGATTGCCTCTATTGAGAAGAAGCAACTGCAGATTCTAATCCCAAGAGTCACAAGCATCTGATGGATTGATCAGAAACCCTGTGGTTGCTGGGTTTGCTGAGCCTGGCGAGAGGTTGAACTCTCCAGACCAGGACGATGTTTCCCCTGTTTGGGAACATCTGAATGATGGGCAGATGATGCATAAAACCTTCTTCTCCTATGGGAAGAAAGTTTGGCAGGACATTTCCTACCTACTGGGACAAGAAGGTGCAGAACAGCCCCTAGGAACAGGTAAGTCAGTGGACAACTGAGTAACCTGACGTAAAGACTCCTTGTTGAAAAGATTGTCTCCAGTGCAAGGAGTATGTCCCTGTCTGTGCTGTGCCCATTTGTCCAAGTCTGAAGCTTGGAGCCAGGCTCTACGTCGTGCCCCTATAGTTATAGCAGAAGTCCTGCTAACAGACTCAAAAGAGTCTAGGGAAGCACGAGTAAGAAACCAAGAGATATTCTGGAGATGCTTGAGCAGTGAAGAATAGTCTGCACCTCTTGGACTCTGGAAGGGAAGGAGTCAAAAGATGTAATTGCTTTGTGACCTCCTCAAGAGATAGACTCATATAGAAAATATATGAGAGAATTCTTGCAGAAAGCATAGATGTCTGGAAGGTTTGACGTCCAAAGGCATCTAGTGTCTTAGACTCACGACCTGGCGGATAAGAAGAGTGCTTTTTCTTACTCTTTACCCGCCGCATTGCTGATTCCACTACTATTGAATGATGAGGAAGTTGAGTCTTTTGAAACCCTGGAGAGGGGGGCACCTGATATAAGAGATCAGTTGCTCTGGAAGGTGGGGGTCCCCTTAAAGGTGTTTCCCACATTCCTAGAAGGAGATCCTGCAAGGAATGATGCAAAGGAAGCATTATGTTCTCCTTTGCTTTGGTAGAAACAGAGCCTTGTGCAGGATCATGTCCTGGGATAGGAATGGCAAGAGATCTTGCTATATCCAGGAGGAAACTCTGAAAAGAGAGATCCCCAACAGCACTCTCCCTTGGACAGGTTAGATCTGAAGAACTAGCCTGAGCACCGACAGAGCTATCCAGATATATAGGAATAGAAGATCCTGCAGAATGCAGTGTGGAATGCTTAAAGGATGGTCGCCGGTACTGGCTGTCAGGAGCAGCGACCGTCATTACCACATTGTCCATGCCAGGTATAGACTCCAAGCTTGGTATAGAAGGGAGCGATCCTGTTGAAAAAAGCATGGCAGGAGTTGGCCACGATGCTACTGTGGATACCGGTACCGATGCCAATACCGGTATCGATGTCGGAGTCGAGCCCGACAGAGACATCGGAGCAGTCATCAGTGACCGTTCAATCGGTACCGAGGTAACCGAAAACCTCCGGGCGCCATCCTCGGTACCGAGCCACCGGTATCGATCAGTGTCGGTACCAAAGCGTATTGGTGCCCAGTCGCCCAGACTAGAGATCGATTCCAAACTCGGCATCGAGGGCAGCTCAATCGGCCTCGAGGGAACCGAGAGTCGAGGATCCGAATCATCGGAACCGAGCCTTCGGTACCACCGAGAGCCGGTACCAAGGCGAGTCGGTACGCAGTCCTCCAGACTGGAGATCGATTCGAGACTCGGCATCGAAAAAAGCGAGGCTATCGATGTACGTCTGGAGGGTACCGACGTCGGTGGTAGTATTGGTGCTGGTACCGATAATGGAAAGTCAGTCTGGAGTGTATCCACCGGTCCCGAAGGCACCGAGGACGCCAGATGACCATCCATGGTGAGGAGTGTCTCATCCAACACCAGTGCCGATGCCGGGGTATCGGTACCGCTCGAAGCGGCTGCCACCACCGGATACGGCTCAGGTATGTTCTGTGAGGGGTGAACCCCAGGAACAACCTGAAACCCCTGAAAGGCTTTGGAGACCGAAGACTCCCGCCGGGGTTTTGAAGCCAGTGGGCCCTCGAGGGCAAGGCTGGAGCCGTCTACATGTTGTGCATGAGACCTACCACTCGAGGGCTGGCTAGTCTTAACAGACTGTTTGTGGGTTACCTGATCCTGTATGGAAGAAGAAGGGGACAGTGCCCCGAAGTTGGAAGGAAATCGTGTATCGAGGGATCCTCGATGTTGAAAACCTCTTCTCACCAAACTGTTGTCAGGAACCAAGCAGGTTAGACACCGACTTCGAGGGTCTAAAAATAAAGTTGTACCGCCACAGTCTGAACATTTCTTGGAGAAAGTGGCTGGCGGTTCCATGAAGGAAAAGAAGAGGCCTGAAGGCCTAAGAAACCGCGGGACACTATGAAGAAAAAATATCCCGTGAAAAAGGAAGATTTTACAAGAAAAGAAAAGAAAACACCGGCGGTACCGGTGGCGTCAGGAAGACAGCCGCGACCACAAGAAAACTAAAGAAATAAAACAAGAATTTTCTGCGGTGACAGGAAGACGTCCTGCCGGCTCCACGGAAAATGAAAACTGAGGAGAGGCAGTTGGGAAAGGCAGGAAGGCAGCACGCAGGCGTGGTGGGATGCTTCCAAAAGCTCTTTGATTGGACGCTGGGAAGCGTTCCCGCGCAGACTCCGTCGCTACCGACGTACCCATATGTGAAGACTCATTCCTGCTTGTTCCTGGAGATGCATAATCCACTCATCTGGACTGGTCTAGCAGGATGATAAAGAAATATGGGTTGTCGCATTTTGGATGAGATAAAGAATTGGAACAAAAGAAGACTGTGCAGTGTGTGAGTTTTTGAGACTACACAGGCCTCTTCAGATGTTTTTGTTCATCTTTTAAGGTGTCAACCTATGAATACTCCTGATATGTACTTCAGCACATGGACAAAAGATTTTTCTGTGATCATTAGGCATTTAATGAAAAATAAATTTCAGAAACTAAAGACTGAAATTTAAAGCAGCTCCCACAGCTACAACATCAGAATTAACATCCTTAATCCTGCAAAAATGCTGAATAAATAAAGTACAATGGGATTTTTAATGTATACAGAGCATACCCAAATTCATCCACAATCAGTGTCTATAGTACCCTCTGATATCAGAGATACCATATTGGGGCATCAGCTGATTCCTGGCTCAGGGGAAAAGTGACTTTTGCTAGACAACAAACAGTACTTCTTGCAGTTCTAATCAAGTCCCATCTCATTCCATTTCAGAAATTTCACAGCCTCAAGTGGTATGACTGCAAGCATTCTCAGTATTTTCCTAAGATGGCACACACAAAACTTTTTCTAGCAGTACACTCACAGCAATAGCCTCCCTTGTCTTTGTTACCTGATAACGGGCCAGCTTGGGAATCAATTTATCAAAAAATCCATCTGTTGCTTCAGTGAAGCCTTTGTAGGTTGTCCTTAGTTGCATGTTCTTATCTCTCAATAACCAGCTAGAGGAAAAAAGCAGTTGATATAACCACTGAAGATATTACAAAGGCTGGTGAGACAGATCAAGAGAAGCGGCAGAAAGATGGTTCATTGTTGCACAAACTGAAAATAGATTTTCCAGTAATGAACAGACAGCACAAATAGGTTAAAGTACGCATAGGTGAAAGTCACCAAAATAAACACATGTATTTTAGAAATAACTGTACATATTGAGAGACTGTAATTACAATATTTTTATACTGCTGTGTAAGGTAAATGGTCTTGTTCAACTTGAAGATCTTTGAACTCCGCTCTCCTAAAGACTGAAGAAAATGCTGAAAGCTATATAAAATTCACTAGTGCAATCTACCAGTAACAGGGCCTTCTCCCTCTATGCTCCATCCCTATGGAACTCCCTTCCTTACGAACTGCGGAACTGTCCAACCCACTCTGAGTTCCGAAAGAAGCTAAAAACTCTTCTTTTCCTTGAACATTTTTCCCTACCACCTTAGTACCTTACCTTTCATCCTCCTCCCCGCTCTTGCCCTATCAAAAACTTATCATACAGCCATGTGATATCCCAGTATTTTACCATTGTATATAGTTACTCACTGTTCTTGTAATTAGTTCTCATGTTACCTGTATATATCTCTGTTACTTTGTTCCATGTAAACAGTTGAAACATACTGCCTTTAATGTTTTATGTAAACCGTTTTGATTTGTAGAAAGACGGCATATAAATTCAGTTACATAAATAAATAAATAGTGCAGGGCTTTCTATTCCTGGAATATTTGCAGCAGTTGGAGGAAAATGTGACTGGGGGAATATCTACAGCACAACGGTTTCATTAATAGTATTTTCTTGAAACTCTAGGTATTTCTTTTACAGAGATTTTGTTCTGCACTTCCCTGTTTATAGCTTCCTGATGCAACTGAATTAAGTCTCTCTGATTCTGCTGTGGTTTTGATATGGACATGGATAGTGGCTTTTAAGACTTAGAAATAAGTCAGAATTCAGTTGATGATGGACAAAAGAATAACACATTTGGAACAATCAATTTCACTCAAATCATTATGCATGATGTAAGAGGACAATGAGAGGTAGAAAATAAGTGCACTGAAGGAAGAATACCTGGATCCTTTCTTCTTCCCCTTCACCTCACCTAACTAAAACAGCATAACCTATTAAAATCTCAAAGTCAAGGGATTATCTGAGGCAAGGCTTAATGGCCCACTGTAAACGAGAAGGTTTTTACTGTAGAATCCCTAGTTTGGATCCAGAATGTTGCTGATTCAAATCCTGTGCATTCAAGTTGGAAAAATTGTCAGGTGCTGTAATAAAATTGTGAACCCTCACCTATGATGATAATAATTCAATTCACAGGTATCTCCACAGAGACTAATGCACTGCAGTGAGAATTTAACTATCTCATGAGTTTTACAACCATAATACTTCAGAAACATTCATGCACACATCTCTTTAGGGTGGATCACTAGCACACTGCATGACAGTTTGAAAAGGAAGCAAGGAATATTATTTTTTAAAATGTCATTCTCAGATAAACTCTTGTTCAAACAGATTTAAAAAACAAACAGGCATAAGCCAAGTATATTACAAAAAGTCTATTTGGATAAAAATCTCCTACTTATCTAGCAGGTATCCAGCAATACTGTCTTCTTTATTGATGCCAACTTATGATGAATGTCGAGCTGCTTAAGAGACCAGTATGTGAGGAATTTCTCCAGTCACTGAATTATGACTGAAGTTCATCAAGGTCAAGCCAATCTCCACATCTGCTTCAGTTCTTCCGACAGTTTCACATTTTGTTTATCTTGTCTGCATACATTCTTTGTATATTGCTTCTTGGTGGTATAGCAGTATTAATGAATCCCAATGTTCTATTAAGTTCACCAAACATCAGACTGAGTCTGTTGGTCAGAATTTGCTGGTCTGTTACTATGGATCTATCCCGATACATTCAAAACATTCACCAGCTCATACCTAATGTGAAGTGTTTCTTTGCTCAGTAGCTCTTATTTCCAGACTAATTGCTGCAATACAATCAAAGTTACATTATTTGCCTATTAGAATAATTTCTAGCAGCCAATGTAACCGATCCTCTGATGAAATGTGCTATTGTGAAACCAGTCATTGTACACCATCAGCGCATGTTTATTTATATTATTTATTTATTTACTTCTCTTATATACCGCGCTATTAAAATCAGTGCGGTTTACAACTGAACAAAAAACATACTGCAACGTCACACGACAATTGAGTTTTTACATTGAACATGGACGAGATAACCTGGAGGTAACAGGGGTAACTATTACAGAGTAATTATTCATGGAGTATGGTGAGAAATTATACATATAGTATGGTGAGAAATTATACATATAGTATAGTTTGGTTTCAACATATTTATAAGAGGTTTAATCAATAAGATGTGTGATCAGTACCAATAATAAATAAGAGAGGGGATATGGTGGTAGAGCTAGTCATTTTCTTTATGGTGTTGGATTTTGGGTGGGGTGGAGTAGGGTGTAGGATGTGAGGATGGGTGGTTGTTTCTGGGATTGGATTCTGGGTAATGGATGAGGAAAAGGTGTTGTTTGAGGGCTTTTCTAAATGACAATAGGTCTGGGGTGGAACGGAGCTCAGTGGGGAGGGCATTCCAGGTCATGGGTGCAAATAGGGAGAAGGCTCTATTGGCAGTAGCCTTTTTGCACTTAGTTAGAATGTTGGGGATCTCTAGAGTGTTTGCTTGATTAGATCTCCTGATCCTGTTGAACGGCCGTCTTTGAATGAGTTTGCTGATGGGTGAGGTGATCTGGTTCCTTAGGGCTTTGAATGTTAGTACTAGGGACTTATACTGGATTCTAGCCTGAAGTGGAAGCCAGTGGAGATCCATCATGACTGGGGTTATATGTTTAGCTCTTGATGTACCTGCAAGTACCCTTGCTGCAGCATTCATTGCAAGGCGAAGAGGTCCTAGAGTTGACTGAGGGAGGCCATGAAGGATAATATTTGCAAAGTCTAGATGTGGGAGCACCAAGGCTTGGAAGATAGTTCGGTAGTCATTAAAGTCCAATAGGGGGCGCAGGTGACATAGTATCCAGACCTTATGGTAAATTGCTTTCGTGATGTTCTTCACATGTGTAAACATGTCGAGTCGTTGGTCAAGCGTGATGTCGAGATAGCGGATAGTTGATTTTGCTATCAACTCAATATTGTTTACTTTTAATGTGGGGGGTGGGGAGAACATCTGGTTCTTGGTGAGGAATAAGACATCTGTTTTACTATGGTTGATCCTTAAATTTTGTGTTGTAAGCCATTGTGATACAGCTTCGAAGCAGCTTGATATAGGTGAAAAGTCAGGTTGATCAATCAGGAATGGTGAGTAGATTAGGACGTCGTCTGAGTAGACTAGGCACTGGATGTTGAAGGAGCGGATTAGGGTACAAATTGGATGCATATATATGTTGAACATTAATGCAGATAGGGATGAACCCTGAGGTACACCCTTGATTGAGAGGGAATGGGTCAGAAGTCATGGGACCTGTTCGGACTTGTTGCCATCTGTTAGATAGGTAGGACTTGCACCATGCTATAGCTGAGCCTTATATTCCTTTCTCCACAAGACGGAGTATCAGAGTTTCATGGTTGACTGAATCAAAGGCTGCAGCAATATCCATGAAAATGAGGACAAATCCCTGGCGGATGTTATCAAGTCCTGTAACTAGATCATTGAAGAGAGTTGTGAGGATGGTGTCGACACCATGAGCTTCTCTGAAGCCATGTTGAGATGGATCCAGTGGAGCTACATTGTCAATGTGTTGTTGGATTTGTCGTTGAACTACCTTTTCTTTTTTTTTTTATTTTAATTTAAAAGTTTTTATTAGCACTCAACATAACAAGCAATACAGAACATACTTCGGGGACCCCCCCCCCCCGACACAAAAACACAAAGCAAAAAAAAAACATTCTGTACAGTGTCATCGGCATGTGGGGTAGAACCCCGCCCATAGTGCTACTCCATTTTCTGTTATCCCCCATACTCTGTTTTGCACTTCATACATTGTATCTTGTACAGTTTATACATTCTACAGTTTATACAGGCAAAGATTCGTCTATTGTGGACCATACAAGCATAGAGACCACAGACTACACATTAACCGTAATAATATCATACCCCCCCCCCCCCCCAAATAATATCCACCCCCCTCTACTCCCGCTAGCCCTAGACCTCCCAACCCAAACCTCCCTCCCTCCCGTAAAGCAGAAGATCCCCTTCCCCACCATACAAGCAGCGGTGAGCTGACAACTAGTAACCACGGCAAATCTTAACCCGAGGTGCAGAAGTGCAGAGGTGCATACAGGAAACAGCCTACCCGACACCCCCACAGGTGGAGGGGACAGGGAGTGTATACTACAACCCTGACCATGATTTTATACTAAACCCCCCCCCCCCTACTGCCTTCCAATGCTCATATCGTTCCCACACCTTATTGTACCTGTGGACAGTATGTTTGTGATGAGCTTCTATTGCACAATACCCCCTAAGCTGCTCTATACGCCCCACCACCTCCGCTATTGGGGGAACATCCTGTTTCTTCCACCATTGCAGCAGACCCATCCTCCCGGCAATAACACAGTACCCCTGTAGTCTATTCAATTCTCTCCCTCCCCCTCCCAGCACACCTTCATTCAGAATCACCACACTAGGGGTAAAACCCACCTGCACCCCTGTAATGGCTGCCGTAAGGCTTTCCACCTCCCGCCAATAATCCCGAACTATCGTACATCCCCACAGCATATGCAGCAAATCACCTCTATCCCCACACCCTTTCCAGCATCTATCCGAACTCGCCGGGTAAAGGGCGTGCAGCCACACCGGTGTCCAGTACATTCTGAACCGTAGCTTATAGCTGTTTTCCAGCATAGCTGTTCCCGGAGCCAATTTATGGGTTCTGATATAAATTCTTTCCCACCGCTCAACATCCCATTGCCCCCCCAGCTCCTCCTCCCATTGCAACTGACCCCTTATAGGGCCCTGTTGATATTCCCCCAGAAGTTTGTATAACTTTGAAATAATCCGAGTGGGCATCCCGGCACTCCCCATCATCTCCTCAAACTGCGTGCGCTTCGCCATCCAATCCTGCTTCACCTCCCGCTGCTGAAGCCGATACCACAGACTTACATAGGCAAATCTATCGGACTCCTCCAAACCATATTGCCGTTGCAGCACCTCAAATCCCCGAATGTGCCCCCCTTCCTCCACCAATTGACCCACTTTCCGTAATCCTTTCGCCCCCCACCTCCGAAAAATCCCTGCTGCCTCACCCATCCTGCCCGTCATTAAAGTCTGAAGTGGAGTTTCGCGGGAGACTTGTTTCCCTTCTAGCAAAAACCGCTTCCATTTCACCCAAACCTGTCTTGTTAATTCGCGATAGGGATTCCCATCCCCTTTCTCCGTCCCCCCCCCTCCAGGGTCCCATATCCATGCCCCCACCACTGCCCCCTCCCCTTCCTCCATCTCCACCCAGCCAGGTCTCTCCACCCCCTCCTTCCAAGCAAACAGCGCCCGAAGTTGCGCCGCTTCATAATATCGGAGCAACGACGGGACTCCCAATCCCCCCTCTGCTTTTAACCTATACATGGTTGCCCTGGCGACTTTCGGGCGCTTACCATCCCAAATAAATTGCAGCAGGAGATTTTGCATCCGATCTATTTCTTTTCTAACCAGCCTACACGGCAGAGACATATACACAAATAATAACCGTGGGAGTACATTCATTTTTACCACCGCAATGCGGCCCAGCCAAGACAAATACAACCCCCGCCACCGGGATAGATCCTGCCGGACAGTCTCAATCAAACCTTGATAGTTCCATTGCTTAAGCCGAACAAGAGGGGTCCCTAACTGGATCCCCAAATACCGAAATCTCCCCTCCACCCACCGAAACTTAAAGTGGTGTCGGAGGCTCTCTTCCACCCTGGGCGTCAAATTAAATCCCAACAATTCCGTCTTCCCTTGATTCATTTTATATCCCGCGAGGCGGCTGTACCTGTGTATAGCCGTCAAGAGCACCGGTAGAGTTGTAAGGGGCTGGGTCAGGGTGAAGACAACATCATCTGCAAACAGCCCAATCTTTTCTTCCCTCCCACCAATCGTCACGCCTTTAATATCCGTCACCCGTCTGATATAGGCTGCCAGCGGCTCTATAGCCAGTGCAAACAAGAGGGGTGACAAGGGACATCCCTGTCGAGTACCTCTATGGAGCTCAAAACTCTCAGAGTACCCGCCATTCACCCTAACTCTAGCACGCGGTCCCTGGTAAAGCGCTTTAATCCAACTAATATACCTCCCTCCAAACCCCATGGTCTCCAAGACCTGAAACATAAACGACCACTCCACCCGGTCGAATGCCTTCTCGGCATCTACTGTGATTAACACTGCCTCCTCGGTGGTACGCTGAAGATGCCACATGACATTCAAAACTTTTCTCACATTATCACTACCCTGACGCCCCTTCACAAAACCCGTCTGATCCGGATGAATCAGGTGCGGAACCACATCTTGAATTCTATTCGCCAAAATCTTTGCCAACAACTTTGCGTCCAAATTTATCAAGGAGATAGGTCGGTATGAGCCGCATACCCCCTTATCTTTACCTGGTTTCGGCAGGACCGTTATACCCGCCTCCGCCATTGTGCGCGGAAGGCCCTCCCCCTGTAGCACCTTATTAACTACCTTAGTAAAGAGGGGCGTGATCTGGTCTGAGAAGACCTTAAAGAACTTTGCCGTATACCCATCCAACCCTGGCGCCTTTCCCAATTTCAGTGTAGTTATAGCCCTCCGCACCTCCTCCTCCCGGATTTCCTGCCCAAGATATTCTCTTTCCTCCGCGGTCACTTGCGACAGACCACATTCCTCCAAAAAGTCAGCCGTGTCCTGCCCTCCCACCTCCAACTCACTTTCATACAATTTCTGATAGTACTCCCGAAACACCCCCCTAATACCCTTTGAGGTATGGATCCAGTCCCCTCTAGTGTTCCTAATACCATCCACATGCGCTGCTTGCCGCCGCCCCTTCAGGCGACTGGCCAGTATCTTCCCCGCCCGATTCCCGCCTTCGAAATGGGCCTGCTTCAGTACCGCAAGCTGGAATGCTATCTCCTGGGCCCGCAGTGTACTCAGCTCCGCTCTAACCCTAATGAGCTCCGCAAGGATGCTTGGATCCGACACCTTCTGATGTACCCCCTCTAAACGCCGCAGCTGTTGCAATAATTTACTTTCCGCAGCCCCTTTTTCCCGCTTCACACCCGCGCCCCTAGGCTAACCAACTGGCCACGCATCACCGCTTTTAAACCATCCCAGAGTACCCCCATAGACACCTCCCCTGTATCGTTAAATTGGAGGTAGTCCTGTATATGAGCCCTAATCTTCCCCACATGCTTCTCCTCTTCTAACAGAGAGTTGTTGAGTCTCCAAAATTTGAGGCTATCCTCTTTCCGACCCAGATCGAAACAGACACTCACCGGGGCATGATCGGACCAAGTGATCGAACCATGTTCTATATCCTGTACTCTATCCAGCCAAATTCCACCCCCCCATATCATATCCAACCTACTGTAGGTGCTATGCACTGGGGAGTAGTATGTATATTCCGTACTCCCGGATGCCAGCTCCGCCAAACATCCACCCCACCCAGGCCTTCTCTCAATCGATGCAGGCTTTGTCTATCCCGTCGCACCCCCCCCCCCTGCCCCCCGCTAGTGTCAATTCTGGGGTTACACGTCAAATTGAAATCTCCTCCCAGTATTATTGGAATATTCCCCACTCCCTCCAACTCCTTCAAAAATTGCTCATAGGCCTCCCCCTGTTTCTCATTGGGGCCATACCAGCTGATCACCCACACCTCCTCCCTTTCAATTTGCAGCAGCACCCCCACCCATTTACCTCCTTTTCCCCGTCGAACCTCCTTCACCCGGTTATGATACTCCCCCCCTATCAGGATGCCCACCCCCCCCTTCCTAGAGTTTAGTCTCTGGCCCGCCAGAACCACCGTAGGGTACTGCCGAGATTCTAACATATATTCCTGCCCCACCCGCAAATGAGTTTCCTGTATGCACATAATATCAGCACCTGTTCGTTTACCCTCCATCTCCACCAACCGTCGTTTCTGTCTGGAACGCAGCCCTTTGACATTCAAGGTCATAATCCGCAACTTCCTCTGCTTCCCACACCCCCCTCCCCCTAACCCGCCACCCACCCTCCCTGCCCCATACCTCCCCCCTCCTCCTCCTCCTCTCCTCACCCGTCGAACTGCTATGAACCCACTAACAGCCTCCCCCCCCGTCCCACCCTCCCCCCCCTTCCCCCCCTTCCCCCCCATATCCTCCATCATTTCCAGAGGATAACTCAGGAGTAGTGCGCCCCCTACCTTCCCCAGCCTAACACTTATTCTCATCTCTACCCCCCCCCCCGGCTACCAACCCACTCACCCGCCTCCCTCTGTCACCTACTCATCCCCTCTGCCCCCCTGTTCCTCTCCACATGCCCCTCCCACACCCTCAATACCTCTCCTTCCGTCCCCCCTCTCCCCTCCCCCCTGTTCCCGGAATCCTCCTCCCCCTCCCATCCTCTTACTCATTCCCCTTCACCACCCGCTCTCCAACTTCCCTCCCTTCTCTTCCCCAAATTACATTACACAAGTCCTATATGTTACCAAGAGGGTCAGACAGAGACATAACACTCCACCTGCCCCCTTCAACAGTTAAACCAACCTGCTATCAGTCCACAAAGACCTTCAAGTGTCTTCCGGCAGCTGGGCGGCTTGCAGCTCCCGCCCTGGGTGTGCAGTCCTTGCACGCCGGTGCTGTGGGCTGCCCCCACCCCGCCCCCGCCACCCGCCAGGTGCAATACCTGCCCCCACACCTTCCGTCGTGGTGCTCAGTCCTGCCTCCCGAAGGGCCTGCATTGCCTCCTCCGGAGTCTGTAGCCGCCACGGTCGCCCTTTAACTGTGAACGAGAGTCCAAATGGATGAAGCCATCGATATTTAATGTCTTCCCTCCGCAGGATTTGTGTAACAGGTTGCATAGCCCTCCTCCGCTGCAACGTGCCCGCAGAAAGGTCCTCATATATGTGCACCGGGTACCCTTGCCACATGAGGGCTCCTGCTCTCCGTATTTTATGCACAATTTTCTCTTTGATTTTATACCGTGCTAGGCATATGATGATGTCTCGTGGTTTATTGCCAACTGGTTTGCCCAATGCACGGTGCGCTCTTTCCAACTGTATGTCCATAGCTGTCACCTCTTCTCCACCTTGTCGGAGAGCTTCCAGGCACACCGATCGCGCAACCTTTTCACTGTCCATAAACTCCTTTTCCTCTGGGATCCCACGGAGTCTCAAATTGTTGCGTCGCGAACGGTTCTCCAGATCCTCCAGCTTATATAGTAGAACTTCATATTGAGATCCTAACTTCACATTCCGTTGGGTCTCTTCTTCCTGTTGTTGTTCAAGTTCTTGTAACCTGTTCTCGTGATCTCCCATTCTACACACCAACTCGCCGACTTCCTCCTTCAGGGACCCAACACCTCATTCAACTCATTCTTCACAGATTGCACCTCATTTTTAATTTCAAGAAACCAGTCTCTAAGCTCCGCTCTGGTGATATGTTGCATAGTTTCCTGCCCAAGAGCTGTTACATTCTCCCTCTCCACTTCTTCACTCTGCTCTTCTTGTCCATCAGGTGGCTTTTTATGCCCTGCCTGGCCGGCTTCTCCCTTCCCTCCATGCGATCCAGGGTAGGCAAACTCTTTAAGATCTGCCGCTTTCCTTCTAGTGGTCATTTCTGCCCCAGATTATGCAGTCTAGCTCTGTACTGGTCTTTCACTCTTCACCCTTGCTGTCACTAAGGGCAGCCTTACACAATACTGTCACTCTGCTCCGCGCTGCACCAGGTCCTCCCAGTGCCCTCTGACTCTAGCACTGCAAACTCACAGTTTTAGGACTGTCTCCAGTCCTGTGGGCTCCCTCCTCAGCCTCTGTTTGCTGCCAGGTTCATTGCCCTCCTCCAGCACTCCTGTGCTCCGCACTCTTCTCTCTCGGAGGAATGGGACAGCTGGGGAAATGCGCCACTCACGCCGCCTCTGTGAGGCCTCCGGGCGCCATTTCTGCCCTCCACGCGGCTGTATAGGCCTCCCGCTCACGCGGCTCTCTGCCGCCGAATTAAACCGCCGCCGGCGTTCCAGCCGTCGCGGTCAGCTCCGGCCGCTTCCCGCACCCGGGACCACCACTTTCCACCTCCGGGGGGTCGCAATATGACTTTAAACGGCCGGATCGGTGCCGGAGCAGCTCTTTCAGGCCGCCATCGGCTCCGGTGACGTCACTTCCTCCTCTGAACTACCTTTTCAATGATTTTGGCGAGTAGGGGGATGCTTGATATTGGGCGAAAGGATTCATCTTTGGAGGAATCAAGTTTGTTGTTTTTTAATAATGGGCGGATTGAAGTAAATTTCAGGCTTTGTGGGAAAGATCCTATGGAGAGGGATTGGTTTGTGATTCTGCTTATAGCGGGACTAAGTTCTTGGCGTAATTCTTTGATCCAACTAGCTGGACATGGGTCACTAGGGGCAGTGGTAAGATTAATGGATGTGATAATATCTTGTATTTCTTTATTGGATACTTCGCAAAATTTGAGTAGAGGGGTTTTACATGTAGTAGAGGAGATTGTGCAGGTTGATAATTTGTTGGCTTGGATTATCTTTGATTGTAGGTAGTTTGCATAATCTTGTGGGTGAGGCACAGTTGTTTGGGCGGGAGCTGGGTCACCTGTTAGGGACTTAACTATGCTGAACAGATCATGGGGTTTGTTAAGCAATCGCTTTAGAATATCTGCATGGTATTGTTTTCTTTTTTCCATCGTCATTGCTCGATGAGATTGTAGATAAGAGGTGTATGTACGTAGAGATTCAGGGGACCGGGCGTGGCGCCAGTGTCTCTCTAGTTTACGTAAGTGAAGGAGCGACGCTCTAAGGTCATTGGTGTACCATGGAGCATGTTCTCGCTCTCGCTTCTTGATGTTTATTCTTGTGGTTGGAAGGGAGGCAGCTGATTTAAGGGCGTGGTCCCAGTTGGAAACTAGTTTATCTGGGTCAGATAGTGTGATAATAAGGCGAGGTAAGATTTCCTCAAGGGCTTTATCCTTAACAAAAGGCTTAAAACGTGTAGATAGAGAGCTCGGTGGGGCTTGTGCCTTGATAGTGCTGTTAGTCTGATGGATGGTGGGTATCTGAAATGTGATAAGATCATGATCAGACCAGGGTACTGAAGTTATTGATGTGGCGAAGTGATGAGCTATATTTGTTGCTATCTGTGGGGCGAAGATCAGGTCAAGTGTGCTTCCCTTGATGTGGGTAGGTGATTCAATAATCTGATTGTATCCCAGATCTTTCATAGCATCAATGAAGGCTGTTGCATGTGCAGTTGTTAGAGAAGGCAGGTTAAAATCTCCCATTATCCAGCTTGGGATACTGGAATTGCAAGCAAGATTGATTATTGTTGGTAATTCGTCTGGTGAGGGTGTTGGAGCTCGATATAAAAAGTTGATAGAGCAGAGTTCATTTGTTATAGTAATCATATCAAGGTGAGTGGTGCTGGATGCATTGCTTGTTTTGAACTGGAGATTGGATTTTGTGAGGATGAGTGTACCTCCTCCTTTTTTATTAGATCTGTGGCAAGTGTGGATGGTGAAGCCAGGTGGTGACATCTGGTGGATGAGAGCATTATCGCAGTCTGATAGCCAAGTTTCGGTTATCATTAGGATATCAAGATTGTGTTGAGATATCAGGTCGTGGACCACTGGCCATTTTTGAACGTATAGATCTTGCATTTATAAGTGCACACCTGATTGGGTGCTGGGATTTGTTTTTCTGGCTATGGTCCTTTTTGAGGTTTTGCAATGGGATGTATAGTAGGTGGGGGTGGGTTGTGATGGGTCTTGATGAAGGGCGACGGGGGGTTTCAAACCATTTTCTTCCCGTGTAGCGGAGAATTGGGATGAAGCTGGTGTCAGGGTTAAACGCGTGAAGAAGGTTGGGGTAGTAGGAGGTAAGGAGGAGTAGGGTTAAGCTCAAGATTGAGTGCATTTTTGGTATCTTGAGTGAAGGGTACATATGTGATTGCAAGGTAGGTAGATTTTAGGATAGTAAATTAGAAAAGGCCTGAATGTCTTAGTAGATCTGTATTATTGTGAAGTAAATAGAAGAGACTATAGGGTGTCTATAATGTGGTTATGTACTATGGGTTACAAGATATATACTATAAGTACAATGTACATATTTGTATAGTAGCAACATTAATTAAAGTAATGCAAATATAAGGAACAGTAATTGGATCAGTAATGGTGGTAACTAAATATAGGTAGTCAAACTAACAATGGAACACCAGTGTAAATAGCATTTTTGATAAAAGGATCAAATTATAAAATTACATTAGTGTGGTAGCATTATTAATTAAACTAACATAGTAGGCAGTAACAGGTAGACAAAGGAGATAACATTAAACATAATGTTGATTTAAGGTAGTGAACCTGGTTGCAGAAATTTGCTCAGTGGTGTTGATTCAGAAGAAGATTTGAGTTTGGG
Organism: Ichthyophis bannanicus; assembly: GCA_033557465.1. Lineage (NCBI taxonomy): Eukaryota > Metazoa > Chordata > Amphibia > Gymnophiona > Ichthyophiidae > Ichthyophis > Ichthyophis bannanicus. The sequence goes on along the minus strand of CM066032.1, from coordinate 155,488,931 downwards.
ATTTGATTTGAGATTGGGCAGCAGGTCTGATGGCTGTTAGCTGCTTCAGCTATGCAGATGGAATCATAGATCCCCAGAGGGGACAGGAGCTGGAGAGAGTCTCTGTCACAGAGCCTGATGGTGCTTCTTATTTAAAAAGCAAGCTGGAGCTCTGATTGGGCAGCAGGTCTGATGGCTGTTAGCTGCTTCAGCTATGCAGATGGAATCACAGATCCCCAGAGGGGACAGGAGCTGGAGAGAGTCTCTGTCACAGAGCCTGATGGTGCTTCTTATTTAAAAAGCAAGCTGGAGCTCTGATTGGGCAGCAGGTCTGATGGCTGTTAGCTGCTTCAGCTATGCAGATGGAATCACAGCTTCCTATTTAAAAAGCAAGCTGGAGCTCTGATTGGGCAGCAGGTCTGATGGCTGTTAGCTGTTTTCAGCTATGCAGATGGAATCACAGATCCCCAGAGGGGACAGGAGCTGGAGAGAGTCTCTGTCACAGAGCCTGATGGTGCTTCTTATTTAAAAAGCAAGCTGGAGCTCTGATTGGGCAGCAGGTCTGATGGCTGTTAGCTGCTTCAGCTATGCAGATGGAATCACAGATCCCCAGAGGGAACAGGAGCTGGAGAGAGTCTCTGTTACCAGGAAAACTATTTTTTTTCACGATAAGCTTGTTGCTGTTGTTGTTGTTAAGTGCCGTCGAATCGGTGTAGACTCATGGCAACCCTCTGGATAGTTGTCCTAAATTGTGCTTGATACTTTTTTGTGCCAGAACACCAGACCACCACTTGCCATATCACAGCATGATTTGCTTCAAGCATAAGTTAGCAGTTTTATCTACATAACTTTGGCTGACTTAACTTGGAGGCATACCATGCAGCCCTTTTTTTTTTGTCTGTACTAGATGTTTACTCATCTGTAAATTTAATGATAGCTAATAAGTTGCACTTCCAAGATTCAATAGTGTAAACCTGTCATCAGATTTAGTTACCATTTTATAAAAACTGCAGTCTGACTTGCAGAAAAAAACCTCAATTTTATACTGTGGGAATAATGCAAGTTCTTGATATGGAAGAATGATTCTTTCAATTGCAGCTTCCAAGTGATAACATGGGAAGCTTTGTCATTAATACACTCTCCTTCATGTGATGGCCTTTTCTTCCATTTTGTATTTGATAATGCCAAATAGATACATTATACAAATATATTAGCAGGCAAGGTCTAAATTTTCCCTTCATCCATGTCGCTTCGATCCATTCCAGACAAATGGGATGTACCACAGCAGTATCTATAGATGGGAGGGACCCGCGAGACCTGCCTTTAACACCTGAGCACCAAAACACACCTCCTGTGCCCCTGCACATCCAAGCATTAGTACCTGGCAAAAGTATGCAATGATGACCATGTCACCGCCCGGCAAATGTCCACCAGCAGCACCCGACAAAATTCTGCCCAGGATGCAACCTGGGCTCTTGTGGAATGTGGATGTAGTCCCCCAGGCACTGGTCTACTTTTAAGAATGTAAGGCAAGGAAATAGCCTCTTCGACACAAGGAGAGATGGATGCCTTTGAGGCCGCCTTTCCTTTCCTTGGACCACCAAATAACACAAAAAGATGTTCTGATTTGCAGAATGACTGAGTGCGCTTCAGATAACACTGCAACACTCTGCGAACATCCAACTTATGGAGACACCTGTCGGAGGCTCTCCCATCTGCCGCAGTAAATACCGGCAACATCACTACTTGGTTAACATGAAAGAGTAATTACTCACCTGTAACAGGTGTTCTCCAGGAGCAGCAGGAATCAGTCCTCACATATGGGTGACATCGACGTCGATGGAGCCCTTGCGGAGCATTTCCCCAGCTTTCTATGAAAGCCTTTGGGAATACTGCACGCATGCGCGGTCCCCTTCCCGCCTAAAGGTGCCATCTTGCTCAGTCTGATGACATAGCTAAAAGACAGCACAAAAAATGCAAAAATGAACTATGTACAACTGCAACTCCCAGGGGAGGAGGGAGGGTTGTGAGGACTGATTCCTGCTGCTCCTGGAGAACACCTGTTACAGGTGAGTAACTACTCTTTCTCCAGGACCAAGCAGGAAGTCAGTCCTCACATATGGGTGACTCCCTAGCTCTGGGCTACCAGGAACCCAGGCTGAACAAGAGAACTCCCTCTAGTCCCAGCATCAGAGAAAGGCTTTCACTGAAAAAGAACCCCCACAGGTAGCCCAACAGAGGGTTGGAGGGCAGGAGTTGCCTAAACCTCAAAAAGATTCCGGAGTACTGCCTGGCCAAAAGCACTGTCCCTACGGGACTCCCTCTCCAGGCAGTAATGAGCTGCAAAAGTCTGGCTTGAGGACCAAGTTGCAGCCCTGCAGATGTCTGCCAACGGTAGAGCGGAGATGAGCTACTGAGGCAGCCATAGCCCTGACACGGTGGGCCGTGACCCGACCCTGCCAGGAAAGGTCAGCCGCCCTGTAAGCACAGGTGATACAGTCAGCCACCCAGATGGACAAGGTACGCTTGGACACAGATAACCCCATATTATTAGGGTCAAAAGATATGAAGAGCTGAGTAGCCCTTCTATGCCCCTGCGTAAGGTCAAGGTAGAAGAATAAGGCCCTTCTACAGTCCAGGGTATGCAGGACTGCTTCAGCCTGGCTTGCATGAGGCCTAGGGAAGAATGTCGGAAGAACCACCTCCTGGTTGAGGTGGAAAGAGGAGACAACTTTTGGGATGAGTCCTAAGGACTACCCTGTTCCTATAGAAACGAGTGTAAGGCCTGTCACAGACCAGGGCCTGAAGTTCACTCACTCGTCTGGCCGAGGTTAGGGCTACCAGGAAGAGCGTCTTCCAGGAAAGGAAGCATAGAGGACAAGTAGCCATCGGCTCAAAGGGTGGGCGAGTCAGTTGTTGCAAGACCACATTCAACTCCCACTCAGGGGCTGGAGGACGGATAGGAGGATTGAGCAAGAGCAAACCTCTGAGGAACCGGGACACCAAGGGGTGAACCGACAAAGAGTGTCCTTCCACTAGTGAGTGGTGAGCTGCTAGAGCTGAGAGGTGGACCAGAACAGAATTAGACTTGAGGCCCTGATTGGATAAGTGCAGCAGGTACTGAAGCACCACTGGCACAGAGCAGGAGAAAGGATCTTCTGTGTGTAGCTGACACCACACAGAGAACCTTCTCCATTTCAGGGCATAGGTTTTTCTGGTGGACTGCTTCCTAGAGGCCAAGACCACCTCTTCAACCTCCTGAGGCAGGTCCCAGGGAGCCAACACTACCCTTGCAGCCTCCAGGCCATCAAATTGAGAGATTTGAAGTTGGGGTGCAGAAGAGAACCCTGATCCTGAGAGAGAAGGTCGGGCTGCAACCCCAGAGGTAGTGGGGTGTCCACTGCCAGTTGAAGCAGAAGTGGAAACCAAGGCTGCCTCGGCCACTGGGGGCTACCAGAAGTACCGAGACCTTGTCCCTTAGAATCTTGAACAAGGTTCGGGCCACCAGAGGCGAGGGAGGAAACGCATACAGGAGGCCCTGGGACCAGGAGATCAGGAAAGCATCCACTCCCCACCTCATGGGATGCGATTGCCTGGAGCAGAACCTGGGCAGCTGCCGGTTCAGGGGACTGGCAAAGAGATCTATGGATGGAAATCCCCATTTCAGGAAAATTTTCTGAACCACTAATGGGTGCAGTTGCCATTCGTGGGGCTGCAGAACTCTACTCAACCTGTCTGCCAGGAAGTTCTCCTGGCCAGGGAGATAAACAGCCTTGAGAAACATGTTGTGCCTGAGCGCAAACAAGCAAAGGTCCTGTACCTCCTGACAAAGGAGCCTGGACCCAGTGCCGCCCTGCTTGTTCACATAGAACATGGCTACTTGGTTGTCTGTCTGTACTAAGATAGACTGGTGAGCCAGGGTTTGAGAGAACGTTTTGAGGGCTAAGCGAATAGCCTGTAGTTCCAGTAGGTTGATCTGTTGCGTGGCCTCCCAGGGAGACCACAGGCCCTGGGTGCACTTGTCCAGACAATGTGCCCCCCAGCCTTGCAAGGAGGCATCGGTGGTTAACACTACTGTGAAAAAAGGTACCTGAAAAGGCACCCCTTGTAGTAAGTTGGGGGGGTGCAGCCACCAACATAGGGAGTTCAGGAATGGTTTGGACACCCGTACTCTGTCTCTGAGGCTTCCTGTGGCCTGTGTCCACTGAGTTCTGAGACATCACTGGGCAGGCCTCATGTGGAGCCGGGCATTTGGGGTCACATGTACTGTCGATGCCATGTGGCCCAGGAGCCTCAGACAGAGTCTGGCGGAAACCAGTGGCATGCTGAGAAACTGGGTTGCCAAGTCCATCAATCTTTGGGCTCGGTCTTCTGGCAAGTAAGCTTTTGCTTGCAGAGAGTCTAGCCTTGCCCCTATGAACTCTAGGTTCTGGGAGGGGAGCAAAATGGACTTTGCGAAGTTTATGACAAAACCCAGGTGTTGAAGGAGAGAGACAGTTCGGAGGGTGGCTTGCCTGGCCTCCTGGCATGTCTGACCCCTGATGAGCCAGTCGTCCAGGTAGGGGAAGACAAAGATACCCTGATTCCTCAAGTAGGCCGCCACCACTGCCAGGCACTTTGTAAAGACTCTGGGAGCAGAGGTGAGGCCGAAAGGCAGTACTCTGTACTGATAATGGTTTCCTCCCACAATGAACCTGAGGTACTTTCTGTGGTCTGGATGAATGAGGATGTGAGTGTATGCATCCTTCAGATCTAAGGAGCATAGCCAATCTCCCTGCTGGAGGTAGGGCAGTAATGTTCCAAGAGTAAGCATTTTGAACTTTTCTTTCTCCAAGAACTTGTTGAGATTTCTGAGGTCGAGAATAGGCCTGAGGCCCCCGGTTCTCTTTGGTACTAGGAAGTACCTGGAGTAGAAACCGTGACCTTGTAGGTGGGGAGGCACAGGCTCCACCGCCTTGTCTCGCAGCAGACCCTGAAGCTCTCGAAGGAGGAGGTCTGTGTGCAGAGGAGGCCTTGGAACCTCTCCTGGGAAGTAAGGAGGAGGCAACTGTTGGAAATGGAGCATATAGCCCTTGTGGACTATGCTTAAGACCCAATTGTCTCCTGTAATGGCTTTCTTGAAAGCTAGGGCTGCTTCCGCTAGGGCACCATCGGTGCCGACGTCACCCATATGTGATGACTGACTTCCTGCTTGCTCCCGGAGAATCCTAGTTTTGTTGTTGTAGTCTGCTGCAAGTGTGTGCGCTCTCTTTTGGACAGACACCACACATTCAGAGCCACTTTTACCAAAGTAACAGCTGCCCTGGGCCCTTGCACAACAGGAGCCCAGCTGCCCTCCTGCCCATAGGTAAAAGTGTCCCTGTTCTTCCCTTCTGCTCCCTCAGGCTGCTTGCAAGAGAAGTGTGTGGCGCTTTAGTGAACAGATTGACAATTTCTTGCTTGCAGGCCAATCTCTCAATATGAGTTCAAATCGCAAGACTGGCCCGCAAGCAACACATCTCCAGTCTGTTCATTAAAGCACCGCTCACTTTTCTTGCAAGCAGCCTGCTGAATGTGCTGCTCTAGGTGGGAGGCCATGAACAGGGAAGGGCCCATTCTCAAAAACTCTCCCAGAGCCCCATAAGCGGTTGACGCGGCCCCTGAAAGAGTAGTTACTCACCTGTAACAGGTGTTCTCCAGGAGCAGCAGGAATCAGTCCTCACATATGGGTGACATCGACGTCGATGGAGCCCTTGCGGAGCATTTCCCCAGCTTTCCATTAAAGCCTTTGGGAATGCAGGCATGCATGCGCGGTTCCCTTCCCGCCTAAAGGTGCCATCTTGCTCAGTCAAATGACATAGCTAAAAACAGCACATAAAAATGTAAAAATAAACTATATACAACTGCAACTGCCAGGGAAGGAGGGAGGGTTGTGAGGACTGATTCCTGTTGCTCCTGGAGAACACCTGTTACAGGTGAGTAACTACTCTTTCTCCAGGACCAAGCAGGAAGTCAGTCCTCACATATGGGTGACTCCCTAGCTCTGGGCTAAAAAGGAACCCAGGCTGAACAAGAGAACTCCCTCTAGTCCCAGCATAAAAGAAAGGCTTTTCACTGACGGAACCTCCACCGGTAGCCGGGCAGGAGTTGCCTAAACCTCAAAGAGATTCCGGAGTACTGCCTGGCCAAAAGCATTGTCCCTACGGGACTTCCTCTCCAGACGGTAATGGGCCGCAAAAGTCTGGCTTGAGGACCAAGTTGCAGCCCTGCAGATGTCCACCAACGGTACAGAGCGGAGGTAAGCCACTGAGGCAGCCATTGCCCTGACACGATGGACCGTGACCCAACCCTACAAAGGAAGGTCAGACGCCCTGTAAGCCCAGGTGATACAGTCAGCTACCCAGGTGGACAAGGTACGCTTGGACACAGCCAACCCCAAATTATTAGGGTCAAAAGATATGAAGAGCTGAGTAGCTCTTCTATGTCCCTGCGTACGGTCAAGGTAGAAGGATAAGGCCCTCCTACAGTCCAGGGTATGCAGAACTGCTTCAGCCTGGCTTGCATGGGGCCTAGGGAAGAATGTTGGAAGAACCACCTCTTGGTTAAGGTGGAAGGAGGAAACAACTTTTGGGAGGAACTTTGGATGAGTCCTAAGGACTACCCTGTTCCTATAGAAGCGGGTGTAATGCCTGTCACAGACCAGGGCCTGAAGCTCACTCACTCGCCTGGCCGAGGTTAGGGCTATCAAGAAGAGTGTCTTCCAGGACAGGAAGCGTAGAGGGCAAGTAGCCATCGGCTCAAAAGGTGGGCGAGTCAGTTGCTGCAAGACCACATTCAACTCCCACTCAGGAGCAGGAGGACGGATTGGAGGCTTGAGCAAAAGCAAGCCTCTGAGAAACCGGGACACCAAGGGGTGAACCGACAGAGAATGTCCTTCCACCAGTGAGTGGTGAGCTGCTAGAGCTGAGAGGTGGACCCGAACAGAAGTGGACTTAAATCCCTGATTTGATAAGTGCAGTAAATACTGAAGCACTACTGGTACAGTACAGGAGAAAGGATCCTCTGTACGTAGCTGACACCACACAGAAAACCTTTTCCATTTGAGAGCATAGGTTTTCCTAGTGGACTGTTTCCTAGAGGCTAGGACAACATCCTCAACTTCAGGAGGTAGGCCCCAGGGAGCCAAAACTACCCTTGCAGCCTCCAGGCCATCAAATTGAGAGCTTTGAGATTGGGGTGCAGAAGGGAACCCTGATCCTGAGAGAGAAGGTCGGGTTGCAACCCCAGAGGCAGTGGGGGATCTACTGCCAGCTGAAGCAGAAGTGGAAACCAAGGCTGTCTGGGCCACCAGGAAGCCACCAGCAGGACTGAGGACTTGTCCTGAAGAATCTTGAACAGGGTTCGGGCCACCAAGGGCGTGGGAGGAAACGCATACAGGAGGCCCTGAGACCAGGGAATCAGAAAAGCATCTGCTGCTATCCGCAGAGGTTGCGGTTGCCTGGAGCAGAACTTTGGCAGCTGTTTGTTCAGAGGACTGGCAAACAGATCTATGGATGGAAGTCCCCATTTCAGGAAAATCTTCTGAACCACCAAAGGATGGAGCTGCCACTCGTGGGGCTGCAGAATCCTGCTCAACTTGTCGGCCAGGTAGTTTTCCTGGCCAGGTAGATACACAGCCTTGAGGAGCATGTTGTGCCTGAGAGCAAACAAGCAAAGGTCCTGTGCTTCCTGACAAAGGAGCCTGGACCCAGTTCCGCCCTGCTTGTCTGTTTGAACTAGGACAGACTGATGAGCCAGGGTTGGAGAGAAAGTCTTGAGGGCTAACCGAATAGCCCTGAGTTCCAGTAGATTGATTTGCTGTGCGGCTTCCCAGGGAGACCACAGGCCCTGGGTGCACTTGCCTAGACAATGAGCTCCCCAGCCCTGCAGGGAGGCATCCGTGGTCAACACCACTGTGAACCCAGGCATCTGAAAGGGTACCGCTTGCAGCAAATTGGGTGGGTGCCGCCACCAGCTGAGGGAGTTCAGAAATTGTCTGGACACCCTTATCCTGTCTCGGAGGCTGCCTGTGGCCTGTGACCACTGAATCCGAAGGCACCACTGTGCAGGCCTCATATGGAGCCTGGCATTGGGGGTCACATGTACTGTCGAAGCCATGTGGCCTAGAAGCCTCAGGCAGAGTCTGGCGGAGACTAGTGACCTGCTGAGAAACTGGTTTGCTAAGTTTATCAGTCTTTGGGCTCTGTCTTCTAGCAAGAATGCCTTTGCCAGCAGAGAGTCCAACCTCGCCCCTATGAACTCCAAGTTCTGGGAGGGGAGCAAAGTGGACTTTGCGAAGTTTATTACAAACCCCAACCTTTGAAGAAGAGCAATAGTTCTGAGGGTGGCCTGTCGGGCCTCCTGGCACGTCTGATCTCTGATGAGCCAGTCGTCCAGATAGGGGAAGACAAAGACTCCCTGATTTCTTAGGTAGGCTGCCACCACTGCCAGGCATTTGGTAAAGACCCTGGGAGCGGAGGTGAGGCCAAAAGGTAGTACTCTGTACTGATAATGGTTTCCTCCCACAATGAACCTGAGGTACTTTCTGTGGTCTGGATGAATGAGGATGTGAGTGTACGCATCCTCTAGATCTAATGAGCATAGCCAATCTCCCTGCTGGAGGTAGGGCAGAAGTGTTCCAAGAGTAAACATCTTGAACTTTTCCTTCTCCAGGAACTTGTTGAGGTTTCTGAGGTCTAGAATAGGTCGAAGGCCACCGGTTCTTTTGGGTACCAGGAAATAGCTGGAGTAGAACCCTTGACCTTGCAAGTGGGGAGGCACAGGCTCCACCGCTCTGTCTACCAACAGACCTTGGAGCTCCTGAAGGAGAAGATCTGTGTGCAGGGGAGGCCTTGGAGGCTCCCCTGGAAAGTATGGAGGAGGCAGTTGTTGGAAGTGTAGCAGATAGCCCTTGTGGACTATGCTTAACACCCAACTGTCTCCAGTGATGAGTGGCCACTGGTGGGCAAACAGGGCGAGGCGACCTCCTGTGCAGGGTTGGGAGAGCAGGGACGGAGAGGCTATGCCTAAGGAGTCAAAAAAACCCACCCTGCTGAGTGGGAGCAGGGGCCGGAGGCTTGGTTGTCCTCTGCCTACAGGGCCCATTACCCTGCCCCTTGGCTTGCTGACCCTGAGGGGCAGCTTGGGCAGCCTGGTACTGTGGGTACTGTTTGTAGGCAGTGCCCTTTCCTTGAGTAAAAGGGCTTTTTACCCGAGCCCCTCTTTTTGTGAGAAGGGGCTGAAGAAGTCTTCCTAGACAGCCTTGTCCTTGTGAGGTGCTCGGTCTCGAGCTGTGCGGCCTTCTCGGTCATGGGCTTGCCAAAAAGGTTCTCACCTCGGCAAAGGACATCGACCAACTTGTCCTGAACCCATGGCTCGAGGTCCAATGACTGCAGCCATGCCTGGCGTCGAGCCGCGATGCCGGCTGCCGCAACACGGGCCGAAGCCTCGAAGGCAGCGCGGGACATAAAACTTGAAGCATTCCCGGATCCCCGAGGACAAGGACTTGAACCTCTGCAAGGGTTCCCCGGAGAGACCAGCAGAGAACCCGGCCAGCTCCTTGGCCAGGTCTCGCAAGTACATGCCCATGTACAGCTGGTAAGACTGGACACGGCAAGCAAGCATCGAGCCCTGGAAGCACTTTCTACCAAAACCATCGAGGTTCCAGGCTTCCCTGCCAGGGGGCACCGCGGAGTGCATCTTCTGACTTTTCAGGCGATGCATGGTCGATTCCATCACCATGGAATGGTGTGGTAGCTGCGCCTTTTGAAAGCCAGGAATCTTCAGAGTCGATAGATCGAATCGACCCGCTTGCTTAGAACCGGCGCCGAGGCCGGTGCCTCCCACATCCGGAAGAGGAGCCGTTCCAGCATCGGAGTAACCGGGGTCCGCAGGGATAGCCAACGCGGTGGCCATATCCCGGACGAACTCCGAGAACTGGGTATCCTCCGGGGGGGAGATCTACTCCGGGGCTCAGACTGCGGTGAGTCCGACGGGACATACCGAGTCCGGAAGGTGTCGGGGGACTCCTCGTCCTCTGTCTCCCAGGCGGACTCGTCCAATGAGGAATCGGGGTCCGACCGCGCGGGGCCTGTGAGCACCCGCCCCGACGCCGAAGGCACCGGCATCGACGCCCGAACGGGAGGTCGAGGGAGACCGCGACCAAGGTCGACCTCGAGCCTTTATGGTCTCGAGTATCGGCTCAGTCTCCGGGGTCGACTTCGATGTCGATGTCCCGGTGGTCGGGGCAGATGCGCCAGACAGGCTGGCCATCAGTGCCCGCTGCTGTTCCATGAAGGCAGACAGTCTGCTCTCCAAGGCTGTCAGCCTGAGAGCCAGCTCAGGAGACTCAGCAGCCCCCGACTCGGGCCCCGGCGGCACCGGGCCTGACGTCGGCTCTCTGGGAGGAGAGTCCACGAGGACTACAGGACTTACGTCTCCAGCAGACTCCGGCTCCACTCGAGGTACTTTGGAAGGCTTCTCCTGTTCCACGGACCCGGGGCGACGGTTGGGGGTCTGAGACTTAGCTCTCGAGGAGCCAGGGACCTCTTCCGATGACGCCCTCGCAAGCCGCTTCTTCCTCTTTCGTTCCCGGTTGGGGGACCCCCTGTCCGAGGAGCCCAATGGTGCTCGGGATCCGATTCCCGAGATGTCGAGGCCTCAGACGAGGTCCGGGCCCGGTCGGAGGCCGAGTCAGAAAAAAGCCTTTCCTTTTGGTGCTGACGACTTCGAAGTGCCTTGGAAGACATTTTTCCATATGGTCCACACGTCTTAGGATCGTGGTTAGGACCGAGGCACCGAAGGCAGCAGTCGTGTGTGTCGGTGAGAGACATCAGCTTCTTGCACCGATCACACTTTTTAAACCCACTGGAAGCCATCGGGGAAAAAAAGAGTCCCCGCGAGGTCAAAGGACCGGCCTTCCAGGGAAAAAGAAAAAAAGGGCGCGAATGCCAGCCACGAAGGGCAAAAACCGAAAAAGAAGATCGGGCTCGATACCGGTGTACCGAACCCGGCGGAAGGGAAACCGACGTCGAACTGGAGAAAAAAAAAATAGCGAAGGATCGCCAAAAAAATCGAACTATTTTCCGGGAGGACTAGGACACATGACCGGTGGTCTTCACGGAAAAAGAGAGACTGAGCAAGATGGCACCTTTAGGCGGGAAGGGAACCGCGCATGCGTGCCTGCATTCCCAAAGGCTTTCATGGAAAGCTGGGGAAATGCTCTGCAAGGGCTCCATCGACGTCGATGTCACCCATATGTGAGGACTGACTTCCTGCTTGGTCCTGGAGAATACACAGTTTTGTGTTTTCAAAACTATGTGCTCTTTCATGAAAACAATATTCACATAAAATGCCAGTACAAATCTCTCTGGGTGCATATTCCTTAGGCAATTTTCAAAGGGAATGCCCTTTCCCTTTGAGAACTGATGCAAAGTCTGTAGTAAAAGTACCTGAGGACTTTGTACCTAACCACACTATCTTGAAAATTGCCTGGGAGTTTTCCTGGGTCCACTTTCTTTGTCCCTGGGTGAAGAGAAGATCTTTGTCGGGCAGAAAAAGCTAGTTGGATTAGCCCTCAGGAATTCCTAAGCTAAGTACTGTACATTGGTGGGACTTTGTGGGAGCATTTGTGAAAGTCTTTAATTGCTGTGCTCCATTTTGTTTGCAGGAGTATGCCTTTGAGCTGATGTGTGTAACAGCTTCCCTGTTTATCCCTCGGGTGATCAATACACTTGTTCTGGTTTTACCTCTTAAAGATTGTGGGTTAAGTGGGCACCAGTAATTGTTGAATAATGCATAGATAGAAACTGCAGAGATAAAAATTGATTAAAGAAATATTGGAGATTTAAAATGGTGAAATTAGGTCTTACCTGCTAATTGTCTTTCCTTGAGCTTTCTCCGGGCCAGTCCAGGGAACGGTAGGGTTGTCAATCCCCTTTAGCAGCTGAGGACTGAAGACTTCAAGTTTTCTTGAGAGCTCAAGCCACTCCCCCTGAGGTCAATGTGCCAGTCTTCTCCTGACAAAGCAGCCAACAATTAAACATCTGAAAACACAAGGTTAACTCGTTAGGAACTGATAAGTTTCCATATTCTCCCGGAACGACTAGTCAATTTTTTTTTTTTCAAAAACACCACTTCTCTTCAGAAAAGAATCGTAGAAGCCCCAAGTTATGCCAACTGCACGAAACAAGGTAACCGGATATCATTCTTGCGCTTCGGCAGATGTAACAAATATAGAAAGGGTGGGACCCTGGACTGGCCCGGAGAAAGCTCAAGGAAAGACAATTAGCAGGTAAGACCTAATTTCACCTTCCTTATCGCTTCTCCGGGCCAGTCCAGGGAACGGTAGGGCAGTACCAAAGCAGTATCTAAACTCGGGAGGGACCTGCAAGTTCTGCGATAAGAGCCGAAGCCCCCACCTTCGCATCCTCCCTGGCCTGAACATCCAACCGGTAATGCTTGGCAAACGTATGCAGTGAAGACCACGTCGCCGCCCTACAGATATCCACCGGAGGAACGAAGGCAAACTCTGCCTAGGACGCCGCCTGAGCCCGAGTGGAATGTGCTTTTAGACCAATAGGAGGCGTCTTTCCACATGCTTCGTAAGCTGCCCCAATGGCGCACTTCAGCCATCGAGCAATCGAGGACTTCGACGCCGCTTGACCCTTCTTTGTACCGGCAAACTGGACAATCTTTCCGTCTTCCGAAAAGGTTTAGTGATCTTAAGGTAAGACCTTAAAACACGGCCAAGATCCAATTTGCGGAGAGCACGGTCCATCTGCGAATCCGATAGATTGGAAAAAATCGGTAAGGCCACCGATTAACATGAAAAGCGGACACTACTTTAGGCAGAAAGGAAGGCACTGTCCGCAGCAGTACCCTTTCAGGTAAGAAATGAAGATAAGGCTCCTGACAGGACAAGGCCTGCAAATCCGAAATTCTTCTTGCTGAACACAAGGCTACCAGAAAAGCTGTCTTCCAGGAACACTTTCTCAAATGCTCCGAGGAAGCTGACGCAAACAGCGGACGTGTTAATGCCTCCAGAATGACATTTAAGTCCCACAGAGGCACGACACGACGTAACGGAGGACGGATAATCCTAGCCGCCCGAAAAAACCGTTGCACATGGGCGTGCGCCGAGAGACGGCGATTCTGCACCGTACCCCTAAAGCACGCCAGAGCCGCTAAATGAACCTTAAGCGTATTGAGAGCCAAACCTTTATCTAACCCCTCCTGGAGAAACAAAAGCAATTGAGGCAAGATAGACGAAAGAGGATGAAAGCCCCGCCGTACACACCAATCCTCGAAGAGTCGCCAAACCCGAACATATGCCAGCGAAGTCCCTGGTCTCTTAGACCGAAGTAAGGTGGCCACCACGGAACTCTCGTAACCTCTGCGTCTTAATCGAGCCCTTTCAAGAGCCAAGCCGTAAGCAAGAAGCGATCCACCTGCGGCATGAGAACCGGACCCTGACTCAACAGATTGACTCGGACCGGAAGCCGCCAAGGTGAATCTATCAACAGCCGAACTAGATCGGCATACCAAGGACGACGAGGCCAATCCAGCGCAATCAGAATCACTGTACCGCGGTATCCCGCTATACGCTGAATAATCCGACTCAACATTGGCCATGGAGGAAAAACGTACAAGAGGGAGTCCACAGGCCAGGGCTGAACTAGAGCATCCAGTCCTTCTGACATGCGCTCCCTCCGTCTGCTGAAAAATCGAGTCGCCTTTGTATTGCCGAAAGTAGCCATTAGATCCATAATCGGCTGACCCCAACGCACCGTCAGCTCGTGAAAAACCGCCACGTTCAGCTCCCATTCCCCGGGATCGAGAACATTGCGACTGAGATAATCGGCTTGCACGTTGTCCTTGCCCGCCACGTGTGCCACCGATAATGCCAGGAGATGGTTCTCCGCCCAAGCCATCAACTCCTGGCATTCGTCGAGCAGAGGCATACTCTTGGTACCCCCCTGCCGATTGATATAGGCAACTGTCACCGCACTGTCGGAAAAAATCCGCACCGCTGTCCCCTTGAGGAAGCTCTCGAAACGCTGAAGGGCGAGCCGAGCTGCGCGGAGTTCTAGACGATTGATCGACCATGAGCTCTCCTCCGTGGACCAACACCCTTGAGCCACCTGCGACCGACAATGAGCTCCCCAGCCTGCGAGACTGGCGTCCGTGGTTACTAACACCCATGTTGGCTCCTGCAAGGGTACCCCTGCTCTCAGATGCGTGGGGTCTAACCACCATTCCAGACTTTGACGTACCAGCTCCGGACAGACGAGTCTCTGCGAAAGAGGGTGAAGCTGCGGAGACCATCTGGAAAGCAGGGCCTGCTGCAGGGGCCGCATATGAGCCTTGGACCACGGCACCAGATCCAAGGCCGCCGCCATGGACCCTAAGAGCTGCAAATAAGTCCACGCCGACGGAGCGGACACCTGCAAAAACGCTCGCACCTGCTCCAAAATCTTGTGCACCCTGATCTCGGGCAAAAAGATCGCACCCCGAGCCGTGTCGAAGAAGGCTCCGAGATAGGTCAGTTGTGTCACCGGCTGCAAGTGACTTTTGGTTTGGTTGATGACCCAACCTAGTTGTTCCAGAAGCTGAACCACTCGAGCAGTCACCGTCACTGAGGCTGATCGAGAATCTGCCCTGATTAGCCAATCGTCGAGATACGGATGAACCCGGATTCCGTCCTTCCGCAGAGCCGCTGCCACTACCACCATCAGCTTCGTGAAGGTCTGTGGGGCCGTGGCCAGACCGAACGGCAATGCTCAAAACTGGAAATGACCCATAGGAAGGGCAAATCGTAAAAACCGCTGATGAGCCGGTCTGATGGGAATGTGCAGATACGCTTCCGTGAGATCTATGGACGAAAGAAACTCTCCCGGCCGAACCGCCCGAATAACTGTACGTAACGTTTCCATGCGAAAATGTGGAACTCGCAAGGCGCGGTTTACGTATTTGAGATCTAGCACGGGCCGAAAAGAACCTTCCTTCTTGGGGACCACAAAATAAATCGAGTATCGACCGCAGCCGTATTGGTCGCGAGGCACTGGAACCACCGCCTGCAGACGTAAGAGTCGGGAAAGTGTGTCCGAGATTGCTTGTGACTTCTGACCCGGAGCACAAGGAGACATCACAAAAGCGTCGGTGAAAGTGCAAGCAAGTCCAGCGCATAACCCTTCTGAATGACCTCCAGCACCCATCTGTCTGAGGTTATCGCGGTCCAGGCCTGAACAAATCCCTGCAGTCGCCCTCCCACAGGAATCTGCGCCTGGACCAGCAAACCTTCATTGCGGTTTCTTGACCGAGGACTGAGGAGCATTGAAGTAGGATCTACCGTACCCTCTGGCTCCTCGAAAGGACTGCCCGCGAAATCCGTCACGGCCTCTGGAATAGGGAGCAAACCGCACCCCCCTGAATCTACGAGCGTCCCGACCTGATCCGCGTAGCCCCCCAGTTCCTCTAACCGGTCTAGGCTTATCCTCCGGTAAACGACCCCCTTTGGAGTCCCCGAGATCCTTAACAATCATTTCCAACGCTTCTCCAAAAAGTAACTTACCCTTATAGGGAAATTTACTAAGGCGTAACTTAGAGGAAACATCCGCTGCCCAGTTACGCAACCACAGAAAACGCCTGGCTGCCACTAGAGACACCATGGACTTTGTGGCAATCCGCACCAAATCATAGAAAGCGTCCGCCATGTAAGCTGCTGCGGACTCTAACTTCGCACCTTCTACCGCAGAAGCAGACGCCGCATCCGCAGAAGTGTCTCCTTGAATCCACCGGATGGAAGCTCTAGAGACATATGCCCCACAAATGGCAGCCTGTAGCGCCAGAGCGCTAGAATCAAACGCTTGTTTAAGTAGAATTTCCAATTTCCTATCCTGGAGATCTTTAAGCACCGCGGCCCCTTCTACGGGAATGGTAGTCTTTTTAGTCACAGCCGACACGATCGCATCCACTTTAGGCATTCGCAATAAATCTTTCTCATCCTGAGGCATGGGATAAAGGCAAGCTAAGGCGCGACTGCCTCTGAGAGTAGCCTCAGGACACTCCCACTCAGACTCAATCATCTGTTTTATCACACGGTGTACCGGAAAACAGCGTTGTTCCGCCTTAAACCCCTGCAACAACGGATCCTCCAATGGCTCCGGAGAAACCGAGGGAAGAAAGAGGTTCAATGCTGATAAGGACTGTGAAATAAGCGCCCCGAGCTCTTCTTTGCGAAACACCCGAAAAATATTTGGATCCTCGCCGGGCGCAATTTCACCCTCCTCAAGCTCCTCTGGACCCAGGTCCAAGCCAGCATCTGAAATAACTTCTCCATCCTCTTGACCCTGGGGTTCAGAGACCAGGAGCCCAAAGGGATCCAAAGGACCCTGTGTTGCTACTTTTCTTTGAGAAGAACCCTCTCCAGGATCCTCTGCAACTGGAGAACCCAAAGGGACTTCCACCGAGGCAGAAAGTGGCACCGCAGAGCTTTTCTGAGAGGATTTCAATAAAAAAGCCCTGTGCATTGCCAGAATAAATTCTGGGGAAAAGAAAGCAGAAATCCCTTCCTGAGCCTCAGGCAGGTTCTGCGGTGGCTTAACCACCTCTGAAACGTCCTTACTCGACTTAGACTTTCTCTTTCCCGGCCTGTGATGGTCCGTGGGTGAAATGGCCGGCGCACTCAAAATGGCCGCCTTTCCCGCGGGCAAAGAGGGCCTCTGACTCCGAAGCAAGCTTACCGTCCATCTGCTAACGATCGCACCGCCGCAGATCACCCCGGGAAAAACTCCTTCTAGCCGCGCCACAGAGCGCTGAAGTAAAGAAAATGCCTGAGCTTTCACCCTGATAGCAACGACGCCGCACCGCCAAACACTCCCGAATGCACAAAAGCAAGGCTCACCTGAATCGAGCTGAAGAACGTGGCACCGCTGAGACGCTGACCCGCTGCTAGCGTGAAGCGCGAGGGTGCGGCGGCTTATCGAGGCAGAGGGTAACTGGGGCTCCCAGGACCAATCTACCTAAAAAGAGACGGAGGCGGACAGGAAGGTAGGTTCTACCTTACCCCGCTAATAATTAAAGGTGAACTCGACGTCTCTTATTTAATCCTTTAAACTCTGGCGACTACAATCAGTTCCAGGAAATATAGAGCAAGATCAGCCCTGCTAGAGCCAACTTGTTATCTATTTGTGTGAAAATAAAAATAAGAAAGTGATTCGTTCGTGAGGGAGATAGCCAGAATTGATCCTCTTCAGCTGCTGAAGACTGAAAGACTGGCACATTGACCTCAGGGGGAGTGGCTTGAGCTCTCAAGAAAACTTGAAGTCTTCAGTCCTCAGCTGCTAAAGGGGATTGACAACCCTACCGTTCCCTGGACTGGCCCGGAGAAGCGATAAGGAAAATACTTTTTAAAGTCTTTCACTGTAAAATAAAAATAAAATTTTGAATATAAAAAAAGGGACCTTTTTTTAAGCCAGTGGTGTTGAGTATTCTATTTCTCCTATGGCTGTGATTTGCTGCATGAAGGAATGTGATAATATCCTAAGGCTTTTTCTCCCCTCTTTGGTAAAACATTGAGATTTGTATGACTGCCTGATCTTTCTTTCTTTTTAAGTCTAAATTTAGGCAAAGGGATATATAGTGTTTGGTGGAATATAAATGCTAAATTAAAGTGCCTTGCCTAAGATCACTTGGAAAATATTAAAATCAGGACTAAAACCCAAGACCCATCAACTTCTTCAGCCTTTTTTAATACACCCTGTTCCAGCCATCCTCTTCTGTATCACACTAAAGCAGGTAAGAAAGAAAAACAAGTGACTGAAGATTTCTGGTTGCTGCTTTAGGGACCTGGTAACTATGCCAGATCCCCCTGTGTTTGCATGGTAACACATTTCCTACCACATCAGACTCAATCCAAAGGAAAACAAGAGAGAAAAATAAAAGGAGAGAGACAGAAAAGGGGAGGGGATTGGATAAAAAAAATAGAGAGGAAAGGGAAAGGAAAAAGAGCAGTGTAAAATGAGAGAGCCTAAGTGAAGAAAAAGCAAAAGGTGACTAGGGTCTGAAAGAAAATGATCAGCTAGGATGGTCTTATATTTAGGAAATGACAGAGTTCCTAGATCACTCTCATCAAGGGAAAACAATACCACTAATGATTCACATCATCAACTTTGATAACTGTTTTCATTCAATAAACTGAAATCTTAGTACCTAGCACAAGTGTTTTGTACCAACACCATTAATCAATAGATGTTGCAGTATATGAGCTTTCAAGATCATGTAAAAGTCTCTACTTCAAATGCATCTGAAGAAAGGAGCTAACTGGTCTTGAAAACTTATTCACTGCTACAGCTTTACGTTATTAGGTTGATCTGATAAAAGATATCACAATCTACAAAACTCAATTTACTCTAGGACCAATATAATTATTAGAACTTTATTATGCCATGAAATTCATTCATAATTTTCACAACTGATTTTTAATTTTAAGCTGTGGATTGAATGTCCAAATGTGTGTCAAGTTGCTGACAGAAAGAAGATAGTACAAAACAAAAATCAAAACTTTATCTTACCTGGGCAAACCTCCAAGATCCCACTCAGCACAGATATATGGTCCTGGGCGCATAATTACCCATAATCCAACATCTGCTGCTATCTTAAGAAATGCCCTACAGGGAAAATAAAGCATAGTTACTCACCTGTAACAGGTGATCTCCGGGAACAGCAGGAATTAAATCTTCACATATGGGTATTGTCGATACCGACGGAGCCTGCGCGGGAACGCTCCCCAGCGTCCAATAGGAAAGCCTTTGGGAGCATCCCACAGCGCCTGCGTGCTGCCTTCCCGCCTTTCCAACTCTCCTTCGACAGTTGAGTTTATAGCTGAGACAACAGGAGAGAAGGAGAGACAGAGATAACTCCTAGGGGAGGTGGGTGGGTTGTGAAGACTTAATTCCTGCTGTTCCCGGAGATCACCTGTTACAGGTGAGTAACTACGCTATCTCCAGGAACAAGCAGGAATGTAGTCTTCACATATGGGGACTTTCCAGCTGAGAGATGCCAGGAGGATGACCCTAGCAAGCTGCGAATCTCTGATGAGATGGGTCATTCTTCCTCCCATGGATCTCTGGCATCGAAAACCCCAGGACGGTGGGTAGGAGTTGACTAAGTCTGAAAGAGATGCTGTAGAACAGCCTGTCCAAACGAGGCATCCCGACGGGAGTCCTTGTCTAAACAATAATGGGCTGTAAAGGTGTGTACTGAGGCCCAGGTGGCTGCTCTACAGATGTCGTCAATGGACACAGAACGAAGATTAGCCATGGAGGCTGCCATTGCTCTCACATTGTGAGCTATGACGTGGCCTTCAAAAGAAAGTCCCTTACTCTCATATGCAAAGGATATGCAATTCGCAATCCATTTAGAGAGAGTTCTTTTGGAAACTGGAAGTCCCAAATGACTAGAATCAAAAGCAACGAAAATCTGAGAAGATTCTCTGTGTTGCTTAGTTCTTTGAAGGTAAAAAGCTAAGGCTCTTTTACAATCCAAGGTATGAAGGTTCCTTTCTGCACTAGAGGCATGAGGCCTAGGAAAGAATAAAGGAAGGTAAACCGATTGGTATAAATGAAAAGGCAAAACCACCTTTGGCATGAAGAGAGGATGAGTCCTAAAAACTACCTTATCATGGTGAAATCTTGTATAAGGAGGATCAGCCACTAAGGCCTGCAACTCACTGATGCGTCTTGCAGAAGTGAGAGCAACTAGGAAGATGACTTTCCAGGAAAGAAACTTCAGGTCCGTAGTGGCTAAGGGCTCAAAGGGCGGTTTGATAAGCTGTCCGAGAACAAGATTGAGATCCCATGCCACCGGTGGCAGCTTAATGGGAGGTTTTGTTAAGAGTAGAACTCTCATAAATCTTGCTACAAATGGATGAGAGGAAATAGGTTGTCCATCCAAAGGCTTGCAAGGAGCTGCAATGGCACTAAAATGGACCCTTACTGAATTGGTTTTAAGACCAGAATTTGATAAATGGAGGAGATACTCCAGTAGCGATTCCAGAGGCACCGAAAGCCCCCTTTGAGAACACCAAACAGAATCTTTTCCACTTGAAGGCGTATGATCGCCTTGTGGAGGGTTTTCTGGAGGCCACCAGGATATCCTTTACCTGTTGAGAAAGGTTGATATCTGGAAGCTCTAGGCTTTCAGCAACCAGGCCCTGAGATGTAGGGACTGGGGATTCAGATGTAATAGTGTCCCGTTCTCCTGGGAAAGAAGATCTAGAGCATATCCCAACTCCAGTGGCGTGGCTTGAGAGAGACGTAGAACCAGAGGATACCACGTTTGCCGTGGCCAATGTGGAGCTATGAGAATCATACGTCCTCTGTCTCTCTGAAGCTTGAATAGTGCTTTGGGAATGGGTGGGAAGGCATAGAGGAAGTCCTGCCCCCAGTGGAGGAGGAAAGCATTTCTTGCCTGACAGTTTTGAGCCGGAATTCTGGAACAGAACTGGGGAAGTTTGGCATTCTGTGGACTTGCAAAGAGGTCTATATCTGGGGTTCCCCAGATTCGAAACACTCGGGCAATCTGGTCTGAGTGAAGAGAACATTCGTGTGGCAGTAGTATTCGACTGAGTTTGTCTGCCCAAAGGTTTTGAATGCCCTGAAGATATACCACTAGGAGGTGGATTTGAAGCTCTCTGGCGAGGGCCCACAGTCGCAAAGCTTCGTTGCATAACAACAGAGAGCCCGTTCTGCCCTGCTTGTTCACATAGAACATGGCTACTTGATTGTCGGTTTGAACCAGGACTGTCTTGTAGCTGAGCTGGGCCTGGAATATTCGAAGAGCGTGGTAGATGGCTCTGAGTTCTAGGAGGTTTATGTGAAGACAAGCCTCCTGTGGGGTCCAGAGACCCTGAGTAGAGAGATTGTGCAAGTGAGCTCCCCAACCCAACTTGGACGCATCCGTTGTTAGAGTGACCTGGAAAAGAGGCTGCTGAAAAGGAGAGCCTACTAGAAGGTTTTCCAGAAATTGGCACCATTGAAGGGAAGAAATGAGACGTGTGGAGTTTCTGATTTTGTCCGACAGGCGACCCGAGGCCTGTGTCCACCGAGGAGAGGGTCCACTGGGCTGCTCGCATGTGAAGGCGAGCATAGGGAACCACATGGACAGTGGATGCCATATGCCCCAGAAGCTGAAGCATTTCCCAAGCAGTCAGGAAGACTTTCATAGCTGCTTGGGATGCCAGCTGCAGTATACGAAGACAGTGGGGCTGTGGTAGGAAAGCCCTTGACTGTCTGGTATCTAGACGAGCCCCTATGAACTCCAGGGACTGAGAAGTGGTGAGCTGAGATTTTGTGAGGTTTATGACCAGTCCCAAGTAGCGAAGAATTCGCATCGTGCGAGAAGAGCGAAGCTGGCTTCTGGAGCTGTTGGTGCCCGAATGAGCCAGTCGTCTAAGTAGGGGAAGACAAATATTCCAAGACTTCTCAGGAATGCTGCTATTACTACCATGCACTTTGTGAAGACTCTTGGGGCAGAAGCCAGCCCGAAGGGAAGAACCCTGTATTAGAAGTGTCTTTCCTGGAAAAGGAATCAAAGGAATTTCCTGTGATCTGTATGGATGAGAATATGAGTATATGCATCCTTTAGATCTAGAGAACATAGCCAATCCTGACTCTTAAGGTATGGCAAGAGTGTTCCAAGGGAAATCATTTTGAATTTTTCTCAGAACAGATATTTGTTTAATTCTCTGAGGTCCAGAATAGGCCTGTGTCCCCTTGTTTTCTTGGGAATGAGAAAATAGGGGGAGTAAAACCCTGCACCCTGTTGGGATATGGGTACTTCTTCTATTGCTCCTTGAGCAAGAAGTGATGTGACCTCCTGACCCAAGAGATTGGTGACAGAGACCTGAGGATTGAACTGCTTTATGATTGTAGGAGGGGGCAAGCTGTGGAAGTGGAGTCTGTACCCCTCTCGTACAATGGACAAAGTCCAGTTTTCTGATGTTATTTGTTGCCATCTGCTAGCAAAATGGCATAACCTTCCTGGAATGGGGAGGGGTTCTGGACCTTTCAGGGGCAGAAAGACTAAGTTCTCTAGGAAGGAGTCAAAGTCCCTGAGGAGGCTGAACTTGTGGAGCCGATTGAGTTCTTGGAACTTGTGGCTTCCTCTGCTGTCTGTTCTGTTGTTGCTCCTTTTGGGGAACATGAACTGGACAGTGAGTATGATGGGTATAGGATGGGTAAAACTTCTTTTTGTTACTGAAAAAGTGTTTTTTGGCTGACTTTTTCTTTGCTGGGTTGGCTGTAGACTTAGATAGTCTATTCAAGGTAGTATTTTCAGATTCAAGCTGATTTGCCTTGTCCTGCCAATCCTTGCCAAAGAGATTTTCTCCTGTGCAAGGAATATTTCCCAGTTTCTCTTGTACCCATTGTTCTAAGTCCGATGCCTGGAGCCAGGCAATACGACGTGCACCGACTGAAATAGCAGAAGTTCTGCTAATTTCTGTCCTATCTTATAATGGCGTTCTTTTCCTATTTCCTCAAATGATATTATTGTAAACCACTTTAATGCCTTTTGGCCTAAGCGGTATATCAAATGTAATAAACATAAACATAAACATAATACCTTCAAAACAATCGAAGAATGCACGGTTCACAAATTTAGAGACATCCTGGGCATGTTTGACCAGAGTAAGAAAATCCCCTCTTTTGTCCTCAGGAAGAAGAGGGCTCTTAAGCTCTAAGTCTCCTGTAACTTCCTTGAGGAACATTCCCATATAGAGAATGTAAGAGCTGATCCTGGCTGCCAACATGGAGGATTGGAAGCATCGACGCCCAAAGGCATCGAGAGTCCTCGACTCCCGGCCCAGAGGACTAGAGGAATGCGTCTTAGCACTCTTAATCCTACGCATTGCCGATTCCACTACCATTGAATGGTGTGGTAACTGAGTCTTTTGAAAACCAGGACAGCTTGGAACTCAGTACATAGTATCGAGTTGTTGGGAGTGCAGAGACACCGTTAAAGGCGTTTCCCACATTCTGAGCATAAGATCCTGCAAGATCCTATGAATGGGCAGGATAGCTGCCTCTTTAGGAGCTTTAGGGTATTGAAGAATTTCCAATTCTTCTGCCCTGGGTTCCTTCTCTGGAGTCACCGTGATTGCAAGACCTCGAGCTACATCATGTATGAAATCCTGGAAGGACATGTCTTCTGGAGGAGACATTCTGCATTGAGGAGAAGGAGATGGATCCTCCAGAAGGTTTGTTCTGGTACTGGCAGAGTCATCAGAATCGGAAGATTCAAAGTATTTCGGTGACCGGTGTTTGTGCAACGCTCGGTACCGGTACCGCTCAAAGTCGGTATCGGGGTGTGTCAGTACCGGCCCTTCAATGCCTGAGATAGACTCGAGGCTCTGCATGGGCGGAAGCATACCTGCCGAGGCAGGTGCACTCGGTACCGGCACCGGTCGGTAGCGATACCTGTGGAACGGTCTTAGCGGTACCGAAGCTGCTAAGAGAGCCGCTAGACTGCGTTCGATAGCGAGGAATCTCTGATCCACCGCTCTTGCCAATGCCTGGGTGTTGGTACCGATGGAAGCGGCTAAGACCCCAGAACATGGCACCAGTAGTTCTGCAGAGGTTGAAGCCTCTGGAACATTCTGGAGTACCATTAATGCTTTGGAAACCGAGGTCTCCCGCCGGGACTGTTTTGCCGGTGAACTTTCCTAGAGGGCAACGCCAATGGCATCTCGATGCTTGGAAGGAGATCTACCCTTTGAGGATTGGCCAGTCTTAAAAGACTTAGGTTTAGTTACCTGAGATCCATGGGAGGAAGATGAAGCCCTGGAAGACATCGATGCAACGGACATTGTGTCAGCAGCAAAAAGGGTACCGAGTTTTGCAGCTCTATTCTGCAGGCGAGACACTCCGATGGAGAATGGTCAGGACCTAAACATTTAAGACACCATTCATGGGTATGTGTGACGGAAATGGTACCGTCACATTTAGAAAAATTTTTAAAACCACTAGCTCGTTTTTCCATGTCTGAGGAAAAATGGGCCTAGTGCCCAAAATGGCGGCTAACCCCGAGAGGGGAAAGGCTCCTAAAAAAAGATTTTAGAAGCTAGTTTTTTTGAAAAGAAAAGAGAACCGGCGGTACCAGCAGGCGTCGAGTGAAGGCAGATGAGACTACAAGAAAACAAAATAAGAAGAATAGTTTGTCTGTGGTGACAGGGATACGTCCTGTCGGCTCCACGGAAAATGAAGAACTGACGAAGGAGAGTTGGAAAGGCGGGAAGGCAGCACGCAGGCACTGTGGGATGCTCCCAAAGGCTTTCCTATTGGACGCTAGGGAGCGCTCCCGCGCAGGCTCCGTTGGTACCGACGATACCCATATGTGAAGACTACATTCCTGCTTGTTCCTGGACACTGACAGTTACTCTTGCCCTAGAGTATACAATGGAGAGGGAGCAGGAAGATACTACAGATGAAAGATAGAATGTGGAACATTTTTATCTCAGGAATGTTGGGACATACTGCTAAAATTGAACATGGCCAAGACTGAACTCCTTATCTTTCCCCCAAATCCCTCCCCTCCTCTTTCCCCTTTCTCTGTCTCTGTGGGTAACTCTGTTATCCTCCTGTCTCCTCAGCGCGTAACCTTGGTGTTATCTTTGACTCCTCTCTCTCTTTCTCACTACATAGCCAACTCATTGCTAAGTCAAGCCGTTTCTTTCTCTACAATATCTGCAAAATTCGCCCCTTCCTCTCTGTTAACACTACTAAAATGATTGTCCACGCCTTAATCACATCCCACCTTGATTACTGTAACCTTCTCCTTGCTGGCCTCCCTGCAAACCACCTCTTTCCCCTTCCGTCTATTCAACATTCTGCTGCTCGTCTGATTTTCCGTCAGTCTTGTTTTTCCCACATCACTCCTCTCCTCATGTCACTTCATTGGCTCCCCATCCGTTTCCGTATCCAATTCAAGCTTCTCCTACTGACCTATAAATGTATTCACTCTTCTGCCCCCCAGTACCTTTCATCTCTTATCTCTCTTTACACTCCCTCTCGGTTACTTCGCTCTTCTAATAGTCTTTGTTTATCTATGCCTTTCACTCATATTGCTAATTCTAGACTTCGCTCCTTTCCCCTTGCTGCACCCTTCGCCTGGAACAGCCTTCCTGTCTCTGTGCGCCAGGCATCCTCCCTGGCCATCTTCAAGTCCAGGTTGAAATCCCACCTCTTCACTATTGCTTTTCATTCTTGACTCTTGTGTTGTGATATGACTATTTTATATATGCTGTGTTTGCTTTCTCTAACATTAGATTATATACTTTGTCCTGTTGATCTGTAATTTGTATTATGTAATTTTTTGTCTTGACTAGATTGTGAGCTCTGATGAGCAGGGACTATCTCTCTTATTTGTGTCTACAGTGCTTTGTATGCTTGCAGCGCTTTATAAATGCTTAATAATATTAATAAGACTAACCTCCCTACAGATCTAGATGGATAAAAATCTGTGATTTAAAAACAAAATTAAAAAAAAAAGATTTTTCTTTTTAATTTTAAATTGAATTTTTAAATTTTCATAGCATATTTTCTAAAAAGAAATACCTTGTTCAAAGATATGATCATGAATAGTAATCATAACTTCTAATTATATTACATAAACATGTTTGTTAACAGTAGTATATAAAAATAAGAGATAGCAGACTTGATCAGTCCTTGCCAGTGGTGTACATGCACCCACACAGTCAATCCTTACCTCTTTCTCTATGTCCAAAGATGAAGAAGTTCAATGAATAGAGGATTGGGGGGGGGGGATGAATAAGATCTGGGGAAAGAGGAGGAGTCGGAATAAAAATACAAGGGACTTAGGAGAGACAAAAAGTGCAGGGCTGGAACTAGGGCAAGGCAAACAAAGCTTTGCATGGGTGTCATACTGTAGAAGGCACAGAAGGACAGTGGCCGGTTGCAGTTTTGGCCAGCCTTCACATTTGAAGGAGTGTTTAATGCTGCTTGCCCCAGCACCAAAATTTATTATTTATTTATTTATTTATTTAAAGTCTCTTTTATACCGCGCTATTCAGCATCAGTGCGGTTTACAATAAACAACGAACATACACATTTCCAATAGTACTTTGTGTTTACATATGAACAGGAGAACAACTTGGCTAACAGGGTAACTATATACAATAACAATATATACAATTTACAGGCTGGTCATGTGTTCTTATGGTTTCAGACAGAGGAGATTTGTGAGGTCTCGGTAATTGGTGCTGAGCTTTCATTGGTTTCTGGGTAATGTAGGAGGAAGAGGTAGTGTTTCACAGCCTTCCTGAATTGGAATATGTCTGGGATTGCGCGCCTAAGTTTCAGCTCTGAGAAAGTGAAACAGAAAGTGAGCAGCAGAATATACTCCTACTGAATAAGGTTTTTTACTCTGAATATACCTCCACTGATTTTTGAGGTCTACTAATAAAAACTATAGAAGGGGGCTCGTGAGCCCGCTGTGTGATGGCCGCAATCTAACCAAGCTCCGTCCCAAGTACCCCAAAACTCCAGCTAACATGCGCTAACTGAAGCAATTTTCCACGAACTCACCTGCCCTGGGTCGGCATTTGCATGTGGTGACCCCTGAAAAACTGAAAAATTGCCCGGTAAGATCCCTGATGGCTGGGACGCTGTGAAGTAAATCTCTGGAGTGCGGCCTGCTATTTGCCTCTCATTGCCGCTTGCCTTGGGCCTGAACAACCTCACTGCTGACCCTCGCGATTCGTGGCGGATTGGACGGCACCCAAGCAGAGTCCTCCTGGACTGTAGCACCGGACCCCTGCGCAGAGTCGGAGCACGTGCGGCAGCCTACCGCTGAGCGGAGTAACACCCTCGAGATCGGGACGCATGAATGCGGATCTGAAGCCCTTTCGGCTGGGCTGAGGAGAGGGCCTCGATCCCACGCGGCAACTGCTAGTGCCGATCGCATCCTCCTGCCCTCGCTGCGGCCTTGTCAACGCAAGTCCCCCTGAGGGAGGTAAATACGAACGCTACCTTTTTCTTTTGATACCCTCTGGATCATCAAAGGCGCCAACGACAGTGGCAAAGTATTGTCAGCCTAGCGCCCTGCCGAGGCCCATACTTCTCAGCGCGACTCATCTGTGCCCTGTTGGAATGCCTCTGCGCTCCTATTGATTCTGGATCTCTGCAGTTGTCGGCACTCAGCAACATATTTTCATATAGCTCTGCAGAGCAATCTGAACAGCCTGGCAGCCCGCCTCTCTTGGAGGGCCAAGGCAGCCTTCCCCTCCTTACATCGCTGTCTTTTCAGTGCCTCTACCTTTGTGGACATTGGCTGTATCTCTCTCTTTTCACTGTGAGACAGTAATTGTCCTGCGGGCTTGCGAAGCTTTCTACATTGTCGCCTCTTCGGTGCCTCTGCCCTTGCTGACATTGACTATACTTTCTCCCAACACTGTGCGGTATTGGTTGCCTTGTGGAACTGTGGGGCTTCCCTTACTGCTTGCCTGAGAGGCTGCCCGGTATACGCTGATATTTGATTTGTTTGGTGTTTCTCCCTCCTATGGCTGCTAAAGCTAAAAACCCTGAAGCTCGAGAGGGGATGCGTTCCTCCCAGCGACTGCAGATTAAGTCTGGGGCCCCCAGCAGTCCACTTGAACAACAGCTTCCATCAGGCACGGATGATGAGACTGTAAGTGAAGATGAACTAGAGCCCCACAAGCAGCTCTCCTCTGCTCAACTCAAAAAAGAACTCCGCAGAGGCTTTGCAGAACTAGCCAGCGAGTTTCGCTCACTACGTGCAGAGCTGCTGAATGATGTTGCAGCATTAAGGACTGATGTGAAAGAATTGGGAGCCCGAGTAGAAGATGTGGAGGCCAAAGCGGCTGACCATGATGGGACTCTGGTGGATCTACAATGTGCACTTGACCGACAGCATGCGCAAGCGTTGGAGTTGACCTACAAAATTGATGACATTGAAAATCGCTCCCGCCGCAATAATGTGCGTTTTCGAGGAATCCCAGAGGCGGTGGGGGGCGGAGAGGATTTACCGACAGTGCTTAAACTGTTGATAGCGGAACTGCTCCCGGCGGAGGATCTGGCCGCTCATGTGTCTGGAATGGAAATTGAACGAGTCCACCGTGCCTTGGGAAAACCTCCCAATAACCAACCTCATGATGTCATTGCAAGGTTTTTGCGATATTCTGACGCTGAGCTTCTCATACGGCGAGGCCGGGAGAAAAAAACGGTCCGCTTCCAGGATGCAGAAGTGTCAATTTATCAAGACCTCTCGACGTTCACCTTGGCGCGTAGGAGGGAGATGAAGCCAATTACGATGGTCTTGAACAGCAAGGGGATTCGCTACTCTTGGTCTTTCCCATTTAGGATGAACTTTCTTTTGGGAAATAAAAAGATTTCAGCAAAAGACCATACTGAAGCTTGGCGAGCTCTTCGTCAGGCGGGACTAGTTGATGATAATGCTCAGCCTCACCCATCGCTCCCTAAGCCACAGCACTCTAGGTGGACTCGGGTGGGCAAACCCGCTTAATCTCTCTTGGAGAAGGAGAGCTGCTGTTACCTCTAAGGGAGACTCATCTTGTGGGCCTCCCGGCCTCATGATGTGGGGTTAAGTGAATGGTTTTTGATGCTTTGCTGTTCCTTGTACTGTTTTTTATTGAGTTATTGGCTATTGGCCCGGGTTAGCCTGGGCCTCCACTCTAATATACATAGGGGGTGGCGGGTGACTTGCAAATGCTTTGATGATGACACTGTTTTGATAAGGGGTCAGGATGGTATTGATGACTCAGGGTGGGTGGGGGAGTAATGGGGAAATACTACTATCTGTTTTGTTTGTATTCTTGCTTTAAGGGGACTTGGGGGGAACAGGGTTTGAGGTCAATTTACCGTGTCCTTTATTACTGTTGACAGGCAGGTGGTATTGACGGGAAGGGGGGGGTTGGTTCTGAGGGAGGGTGTTTTAACTTGGAGTTGGTGGATGTGTGTGGGTATGGGGGGGGGGATATGGCATTTGCTTCTGGAGTATGGCATAAGTGGGCGGGGATAATAAACCTTCTGGGTTTGCTGGGGGATGCTGTCAGGGATGCTGTCACTGGGACCCTTCGGGTAACTGGAGGGTAAGGGGGTTTAGATTGTGAATATTAATGGTGCGACTTATTTCTTTAAATGTTAAGGGTCTCAACTCCCCAAGGAAGCGGTCGCTGCTGTTTTCAGAGTTGCGCGCTTTGCGGGGGGACATTATTTATCTACAGGAGACTCATCTTCAGAATTGTAAGCAGGGCTGGTTGAAGCGGTCCCCGTACACTGAGGTGCGGGTGGCCTCAGACGTGCAGGGCCGGAAGAAGCGGGGGGTGGCCTTCCTATTTCATCAGAGCCTGTCCTTGCAGGTAGAGGAGGAGAAAAGAGATACCCTGGGGAGGTGGCACTTTCTGAATGTTCGCTTAGAAGGGCGCTTGCTAACTTTAGCTAATATCTACGCGCCCAATGAAGGCCAGGGGTCATTTTTTATGCGGTTGAAAGCCTTACTGGCAGACTTCGCAAGGGGTCCCATTGTTCTTGGTGGGGATTGTAACACACATTTGGTACCCCATCTGGATTCCACAGGTCACGCTGGGGGGGGAGTGAGGGGGCCGGCTAGAGCCCTTCAACGCCTTATGTTAGATTTAGGTCTGCGGGATGTATGGTGGGACACCCACGAGGGAGAGCGGGGATACACCTACTACTCTCCAGTTCATCAGGTTCACACTCGCATTGATTATTTCTTACTGGATCAGCGCCTGATGGATGGGAGAGTGGAGGCTGGACATGGAGCGCTGACTTGGTCAGATCATGCCCCGTGCTGGCTTGCCCTCCCGGCAGGATTGTACAGCGAGCACCAGCGCCTCTGGCGCTTAGATACGCGGTTCCTGCGGCGGCAGGGTGCAGTGCAGGAACATGCCTGCTTCATCACCGAATTCTTTGAGCTTAATGATTCTGGGGATGTCTCCCTTCCCACGGTTTGGGATGCCTTTAAGGCTACGGCCCGTGGTCAACTCATGGCAGAGGCAGCCCGCACGCGGAAAATGTGGACGCACGACCACGATCAGTTGGTGAAGGAGTCTGCTCGCTTAGCTTTGGAGCATGCCCGAACCGGCTCGCGGCAGGTTTTACGTCAGTGGCGGACTACGCGAGCCAATTTGGATGCATGTTTGCAGAGGGAATTAGATAATAAACGCCGGAAACTACGGCAAACTTTTTATGAGCATGGGAATAAAACTGGCCGCTTCTTGGCCTTGCGTCTCCGACAACAGCAATCCGCGAGAGTGGTTCGTGAACTGCGCGATTCCGGGGGACGGAAAAGGGTAATTTCTCGGGAGATACGAGATATTTTTGCTGATTATCTGGAGCAGCTCTATAAGGCAGAACCTTTTGATCGGGATCGTGTCCAGGCTTACTTACAGAGGATTGCTCTGCCGCGTCTTTCTGACCCTGACCGAGCTCAGTTAGATTCTGAATTTACGGTGGACGAAGTGGAAAATGCTATTCGGCGGCTGAAAACTGGCAGTGCGCCGGGTAACGACGGTTTCCCAGCGGAATATTATAAGACGTTTCGTGTACAATTAGCGCCAACTTTGACCATATTGTTTAATGAGGTTCTGGGCGGGGTTCCTCTCCCTTCGTCCCAGTGCGAGGCGATGATAATGATGATACCCAAGCCAGGTAAACCTCTGCACAACGCGGCGTCGTATCGCCCCATTTCCCTGTTAAATGTTGATGTCAAAATATTTGCTTCTGTTCTGGCTGCGCGCTTGAATCGGGTCCTTCCGGTTTTGGTCCACCCTGACCAGGTTGGGTTTGTGCCGGGTCGCCAGGCCGCAGATAACATAAGGCGTATGTTGCAGGTTATTCAGGTGGCCCGACGGGAGCCGCAGCCGGCTTTGCTGGTGGGGATCGACGCAGAAAAAGCTTTTGATCGGGTCGATTGGGGATACCTTTGGTGTGTTTTGGCGACAATGGGCTTTGGCCCTAATTATATCCGTTGGGTTTGTAGTCTCTATCAACGCCCTCAAGCGTGCGTTCGGATAAATGGGGGACGCTCGAGAAACTTCTTCCTGGAGAGGGGCACACGGCAGGGCTGCCCACTTTCGCCTCTGCTCTTCGCCCTCGCAATGGAGCCCTTGGCACAAAGCTTTCGTGAACATCCAGGCTTGCAGGGGGTCCGCATTGGCCCCGCGGAATATCGGATTGCGCTCTTTGCGGACGACATTATATTGTCCCTGGTGGATCCATCTACTTCCCTTCCAGCCACGATGCAGCTGTTTGAAAACTTTTCTCGGATATCCGGTTTCAAAATTAACTACACTAAATCGGAGATCTTAAATGTCAGGATCCCTGGGGCGGTCTGTGCGGAGCTCCAAGCGGCCTATCCTCTTCGATGGGTATCGGGTACCCTTCGCTATCTAGGGGTGCAATTGACCGTGGAGTGGGCGGACCTCTTTAAAGCTAACTATGAGCCTCTGCTCCGTCAGGTTCGACGGGACTTAGATGTCTGGAATGGCCTGCTCCTTTCCTGGTTTGGGCGTATAGCGGTAATCAAGATGGTAGTTGTTCCCTGTTTTCTTTATTTTTTTCAGGTACTACCGCTTCCCATTGCGCGGGCCACTTTGGCGACTTGGCAGCGGTTACTTATGAAGTTTATATGGCACTACCGTCGCCCGCGGTTGGCACGGCACGTTCTCTATGCCCGTACGCGCACTGGAGGTATGGGCATGCCCAATTTGCATTGGTACTATGCGGCGGCACAATGTCGGGTGGGGGTGGAATGGATGATTGCCGAAAGCACCAAACGATGGGTACAGATAGAAATGAGTTTGGCTGGGGGAGCGGGATTGGGGGATTGGCTGTGGCTTGGTCCAAAACTTCGGCGCGGTAAATGCATCAGTAATCCCTATGTACTTCATACCCTCCGTTGCTGGGACCAGCATTTTTGATCCCGGGGTACAGACTTGTCCCCTTTGGCCCCTATAGTAGACAATGCTTCCTTCCCGCCGGGGTTGAGTGACTTAGTCTTTCGGCAGTGGGGACATCATGGCCTTAGCCGGGCCGGGCAATTCTTTGCTGAAGGTCGGTTGCAATCCTTCCGTGCATTACAAGATGAATTTGACATTCCGGGTGGGCATATCTATCAATATATGCAAGTGACACATTGGGTTCAATCTAGGCTTGTGCGGCCCCAGGTGGCTCGGGACCTGACGGATTTGGAACGTTACTGTGAGGGGTGCACTACTACTAAGGGACTCGTGGCGACCCTATATGCACACCTACAGGGGTGTCAACCGCGATCTATAAGACACCGGGAGCTTTGGAACTCTGATCTGAATCTTTCTTACGCTGAGCAACAGTGGGAAAGGGTGGAAACACGCTTATGGAAGAGCTCGGTAGCGATTAATACCCGTGAAACTAATTATAAAATAATGTACCGTTGGTATATGACCCCGACGCGGATCGCTCGTATTTATCCAGGGGCTGCGGACATCTGTTGGCGTAATTGTGGGCAGCGGGGCACCTTGGGGCATATTTGGTGGGATTGCCCCCGCATTCGCGCCTTTTGGAGGGGTGTACAATTCCGGCTACAATTGCTTTTGGGAGTGAGTATCCCCTGGGATCCGGGGATCTTTCTTTTTGGGGCCTCAGTGCCGGGTGCACGGGCCCTGCAGCTTGCTTTACTCCGCCACGGCCTGAATGCGGCCCGATTATCCCTTGCAGCAGCATGGAAACGTGATTTGCCCCCCTCCTTCCAGGTTTGGTTGGAAAGAATGTGGGATATGTATATAATGGAGCGGGGGTAGCTGTTAGCAGAATGCGTTTGGCGCGCTTTGAATTGATATGGGCACCCTTTGTTTCTCGTTATGGCGCGTGACTGTTACAAATAATCATAAGGGAAAACACAAACTTCAAGGGAACTTTCCCCTTGTATGTGCTTCTTGCTCTCTATCTTCTCTTGTCTAAGGATCAGCAAGCCATAGAGGGGGGGGATTGGGGGGGGGGCTTGGTTTAGGGAGGTCTTGGGGGGAGGGAAATGGGAGGTTGGGGGGGCTGTAGCCCCTTTTCTCTCTTCGGAGCTTTAATCTATGTGCCATTAAAGTTGAATGGGGGAGCAGTGGGGAGAGAATGGGTGGGGGAAGGGGGAGGTGGTTGTTTGGTACTTATCTTAAAAATACCAAAATGAAGGCATATTGTAGGCTACCAATGTGTTCTAAAGCCCTGCTTTTGATGTTGCATTCTTTTTGCTGATGTCTTTGGTTTATGGTTCTTGTTTCTATGTATTCTTTGGAAGCCTTTCAATAAAAAAAAAAAATAAAAAAAAACCTATAGAAGGGAAAATCTACCATGGCAGGAGCCATAACAAGATCCTATCAGGGATTATAAGGAAATCCCTGTGCCAATAAACAAGATAGGCATGCGTGCAAACTGTAAACAGCGCAACAAAATGCAAGGCGTGTTTGCTTGAATGAAACAGCATCATGAAAATTGCTCCTGCTTTGGAGATAACTGAAGGAAACATATCTGAATAGGTAGGATCTTCTGGCTAATAAATATTCTTATGCCATTCTATTTTATTTTCTTAAGAACTGTCTGTCTTTCCTGACCATACCTTTTTGGTGGACTTCTTTAATTACTACTTGAATTCTCGAATCTGAGCAAAAATATATTTTGTTGCCTTATTATGGTACTAATCAGTTACAATATCCGGATAAATGGCAATGACTATCCAGATGGTGCCTGCATATTCAGTAGCAGCCACTATCTGGATAATGCCACTGAATCTCTGGACTTTTTTTACCCATGGTGGCAAGCTTAAAAAAAAAACTGTTGACCGCCGTGGGTTGAATATAACCTCCCTCCACCCTAAAGTTGCTTACCCGTCACTGGTTGTTCTCCCTGATCTGCAGGATTAATAGTCCCAGGTTTGGGAAGGTGTCATCATCATACAGCATAGGTGTCAAACTCTGGCCCGCGGGCCAAATTTGGCCCGTAGTGTAATTATATTTGGCCCGCGAGGCTATACCAAATGACTACTAGAGCTAGCCCGCCGGTATTATACAGCGCATTCATTCATCGCTAATACTACAAATCCCATAATGCCTTGCTGTTGTTTTGGCGCGTCAATCAGGACAGGTCCCAGAAACGCCCTCTCCTGTGTGACAGAAGTCATAGCGATCTCAAGCTACAACTGTCACTGTGGAACCCCTTCCCAAAAATGGCAAAAAGAAAGGCAGACAACAGGAACTTTCTGGACAGGTGGGAGACAGAATATTTGTTTACATATGTAAAAGACAGACCTGTTTGTCTGATTTGTGGAGTCAACGTGGCTATAACTAAGGAGTATAACATTCGACGACACTATGAAACAAAACACCATGACAAGTACAAGGACCTGGACATGACTCAAAGGAGCCAGAAAGTGGAGGAGATGAAAAGAAGTTTGGTTTCACAACAGAATATGTTCAAAAAAGCCACATCACAAAGTGAGGCTGCTGTAAAGGCTAGTTATATTGTGGCAGCAGAGATCGCAAAATCAGCCCGGCCCTTTAATGAGGGAGAGTTTGTGAAAAAGTGCATGTTGAAAGTTTGTGACATTGTGTGCCCAGAGAAAAAGCAAGCCTTTTCAAACGTGAGCCTGAGCAGAAACACAGTAGCTGATCGCACATGTGATCTTGCCACCAATCTGTATGACCAGCTTTTGGAAAAGGGAAAAGATTTCGTTGCATTCTCCCTTGCTGTGGATGAGAGCAGCGACGCATCTGATACTGCTCAGCTGTCAGTCTTCATCCGTGGAGTGGACTCAAATATGTGTGTTACGGAGGAGCTATTGGGATTCAAATCAATGCATGGCACAACCACAGGAAAGGAAATTTTTGAGGAGGTTTCCAAATGCGTAACTGAAATAAAGCTGCCGTGGGATAATCTCGTGGGATTAACGACAGATGGTGCGCCAGCGATGTGCGGTAAAACAAGTGGACTGGTGGGCAGGGTCCGGGAGAAGATGCAGGAAGAGAACTGTGCAGGTGAACTAACTGTTTATCACTGCATCATACATCAGGAATCATTGTGTGGCAAAGCCCTAAAGATGGAACATGTTATGACCACAGTAACACAAGTAGTTAACTTTATAAGAGCCAAAGGTCTGAATCACCGCCAGTTTAAGTCTTTTCTGGAGGAGTGTGGTTCGGAATACGCAGACGTGCCGTATCACACAGAGGTGAGATGGTTAAGCCGAGGAAAAGTACTGAATAGATGTTTTGAGCTGCATGAGGAAATATGTCAGTTTCTGGAAAGCAAAGGGAAGGACACAGCAGAGCTTCGGGAGAAAAAGTTTCTGTGTGAGCTGGCCTTTCTGTGTGACATCTCGAGCCATCTCGATGCGCTGAACCTGCAGCTTCAGGGGCGGGGGCGCATCATCACAGACATGTACGCTGCAGTGAGGGCTTTTAAAACTAAACTGTGCCTGTGGGAGAATCAGATGCTGCAAGGAAACCTTGGCCATTTTCCCTGCTGCCAAACCATGAAAACGCAGTTCTTTACCAACTTGTTCCCATGCGCACAGTTTGCTGAAAAACTCAGTGTACTCGGCGCTGAGTTTAGCCGGCGATTTGCCGACTTTGATGTCCAGAAATGTAGGTTTGAACTGCTCAGTAATCCCTTTGCAGTTAATGTGGAAAACGCACCAACCAACCTCCAAATGGAGCTAATTGAACTCCAGTGTAATGACACGCTGAAGTCAAAGTATGATGCTGTGGGCGCCGCCCAGTTTCCACAGTTCATCCCTGACACAATGCCTCAGCTCCGCACCCAAGCTGCTCAGATGCTCTCCATGTTCGGCAGCACTTATCTATGTGAGCAACTTTTCTCCTCGATGAAGATGACCAAAACATCTCACAGGAGACGTCTGACTGATGAACACCTTCGCTCGATACTGAGGATTTCCTCAGCTCAAAGCCTGAGCCCAGACATTGATGAACTATCATCCAAGAAGAGATGCCAGGTATCTGTCTTGGGCACATCAGATTAGATCAGTGTGCAGCAAACTGAGCAATAATTAACGTTTTCTTTATGCACTTTTTCTTGCTACTCCAAGACATGGGCTTGAATGGTTGATTAATTTTATTATTGTTATTTTATTTTAAAAATTATTATTATTTATTATTTAAATCTTATTTAATAAATGAATGTCATTGATGTTTTTTTTTATTTGAAATTGGTTTTTGCATATCTGAACTATTAAGTTATAAATTGTATAGTAATAAGTGTTGCTTCATATTCAATGTTAAAGCAAATCTTGTTTGGGTCCATATTAAAAGGTTCATTTGTTCAATGCTGGCCCGCGACTTTGTTCAAGTTTTACATTTTGGCCCACTGTGTATTTGAGTTTGACACCCCTGTCATACAGCATCATATACAGTGTCAGCTCATTGGCTAGAAGGCATTGTGCCAAGAAGCCCTCAGCAAAGCTCCCTCATTCTATGACAAAATAAATGGCGTTCAGAAGGAAGAGATGACTGATCTCTATGGGGAGGAGGAAGGGAACATGTAATTGTTAATCCTTCTGCGCATGAAGAACAGCAGTTACACCAGGTTAGTAACTTTGGATCCAATATTTTAAAAAAAACAAAAAAACCCCACCCGCTAAGCACCTAAATTTAGGCTCCTAAGTTAACAGTCCTAAATTTGTGCTCTATTTTCATCCAAATTTAGGAGTCTAAAGGGTAGGTTTATTAAGCGGAGTTAGCGAAGGACATGTAGTATGTGTGCCGAAGTCCCATGTTATTCAGTGGGAACTCAGTGCATATTCTGCAAGTACACTGCTAGCGCCATATAGTAAACGTACCCCTAAGTTTTCAGTCGAAAAGTCATCTTAATTTAGGCGCTTAAAAGTTATGCTTATAAATGTTTCTCTAAAACGTAGATCTGCTATTCATTTACCAAGATTTATGGGCCTACTTTATGAGCATAGTGATTAAAATCAGTGCTAAGATCATAATGTCGTTTTCCCTGCCTAAATCTGCATCTGTTGCCACCCACTTTTTATGCTCCTAAATTTAAGGGTTTAGTGGAAATTTGAACCTAGTAAATTTTCAAAGAGGGCAATTAAGAAGCACAAGGTGACATTTTACTTACCAGTTAATGTCCCTTCCTTGAGCCCTGCTAGACCAGTCCAGACAAGTGGGTTGCGTTCCCCTACCAGCAAAATGGTGGAGACAAAGAATCAATGAAAAACCCAGGCTTCAATGACATCACTTCCATGTCTCTATTTGCCTCAGCCACCAGAGGACCCTTTCAGTATACATCCCAAAGCAGATGGGAGAAACATGGCAAGCCTCACACAACCTCAGCCATGGACAACAATGAGTAAGCAACAGTAGAAAACTACATGCAGGAAAGTATAAACAGAAAGTTGTCCGCAGAAGATGAACCTGCAGAGCCAAGTATAAAAATCACAGGGGACCCAAGGGAACCGCAGCAAAATAACAAGGCAAATACAGTTTCAGGGGCAGGCCCTGGACTGGTCTAGCAGGACTCAAGGAAAGGACATTAACTGCTAAGTAAAATGTCACCTTCCATATCTTCCTGCTAAACCAGTCTAGACAAGTGGGATGTACCAAAGCTACAATTCCACTGGGCGGGAAGAAGACAGCAGCTCACAAAACCCCAGAACCAAAGGTAGGGTCCACCTGCACGTGGACATCCAAACGGTAATGCTTGACAAAAGTGGAAAGTGATGCCCACATTGCTACCCAACAAATGTCTGCAAAGGCTACTAAACTCCACTCCACCCAGGACGATGCTTGTGCTTGGGTAGAATGGGCAAGCAAACCCTCCAGAACCGGCCAGTTCCGCAACAGATATGCTGAGGCAATGACCTCCTTAATCTAGCATCCTAAAGATGACTTGGCCACCATGTCACCCTTACACAGGCCAGCAAATAGCACAAAAAAAAAAGATGGTTGAACTTACAAAGGGAATTCGTAACCTCCACATACCAGAGAAGCACCCTCTGGAAATCCACAAGGCAAAGATCCTTATTCTTCCCCGACACTGCTCCACTTGGTTCACATGAAGGGGAGAAATCACCTTAAGCAAGCAGGTAGGCACAGGCCAAATGGAAATGGCCTCCTTTAAAAAGACAAATAAGGATCTCAGCAAGACAAAGCCTGAAGCTCGGAAATTTGCATTGCAGCATAAATTGCAACCAAAACGACCATCTTGAGCATCAAATCCTTGAAGGTAGCATGCTTCAATGGCTCAAAAGGCACCGCCATCAGGGCCCTGAGCAGACACAGATCACAGGAAGGAATCACAGAACGGAGTGGAGGACGCAGATGCTGAAGCCTCTGGATAAAGAACAAAACGTCTGGGTGCAAAGCTAGAGATTTACCAGCCACCAGACCTTGGAAACAGGGCAAAGCTGCCATCTAAACTTTCAGGGAGCTAAAGGAAGGACCCTTTTCCAGGCCGTCCTGTAAAGATGTCAACAGAGAGGGAACCTTGGCCACCTCAGGAGCGAATTGCCGAGCACCGCATTATTACTCAAGGAGGCACCTGATCCACCCGAATTCTAGCTTGGTAGACCTCCTCTGGCCTCCAAGCAGAATAGATACTACTTCCAAGAGCCAAGTCGTAAGTGAGACATGAACTTGGCCAAGATCGGGTCAGGGCATCGACAACACCCTCGGACACCGTCTCCGTGCGGCAAATGAAGAAGCAACAAATGATGGCATTGGCAGGTCGCCATCAGATCCATTTTAGGATGACCCCAGCAGCACAGAATCAACTGAAAGGGATCCAGAGAGTGCCAGCTGAGGAAATCCGCTTCCATATTGTCCACCCTGGCAATGTGCTGAGGCAACAAGTTTAGGAGGACCTTCTCCACCCAGGAAAACAGGAGAGCCATCTCCAGAGCTACCCTGGCACTCCTCATGCTGCCTTACCAACTAACATAAGCCATCACCGTGGCAGTGTTTGAAAACACTTGAAACGCCTGGCCCTCAAGAAG
Organism: Ichthyophis bannanicus; assembly: GCA_033557465.1. Taxonomy (NCBI): domain Eukaryota; kingdom Metazoa; phylum Chordata; class Amphibia; order Gymnophiona; family Ichthyophiidae; genus Ichthyophis; species Ichthyophis bannanicus. The sequence goes on along the minus strand of CM066032.1, from coordinate 155,449,871 downwards.
GGGCCAGAAATACAGAAGAGCCTGCCTGATTGTCCTTGCCTCAAGGTGGTTGATGGACCACAACGCTTCCCTGCGGTTCTAACAGCCCTTGGACTACAGTCTTGGCAATGGGATCACCAGGACAAGAAACTGACATCCGTCATCAGGAGGATCCAGGAGAAATCATCCAGTGTACACCCTTCCTCAGATGACAGGGCTGCTGCCACCATCGCAGGCTGGACTTCACCATCAATGGGAGTGGGAACTTATGCTCAAAATCCTGAGAACTTGGGGACCACTGTGCCAGCAAGGACCGTCAGCGGTCGCATGTGAGGATCTCTATGGTCGGTACCATCTCTATGGTCGCCGCTATCAATCCAAGGAGCTGAAAATAATCCCAGATTCTGGAAGCCTGCTGCGCACCGAACAGTGCCAGACAATCCACCAGGCTTTTGACTTTCTCCTCTGGCAGGAAAACTCTTCTCACTCAAGTGCTGAAATGTGTTCCTGGAAACTCTAGGGAATGGCTTTTGCCCTGATTGATCACCTAGTTGAGGCTTTCCAAAAAGGACACCACTTGGGACACCACCGAAGCACCTCCGAAAGGGAACAGGCCTGGATGAGACAGTCATCCAGATAGGGATGAACAAAGATCCCTCAAAGCTGCAGCTGCCACCACCATGACCTTGGAGAACATCCTCAGGACGGTAGATAGCCCGACAGGGAGGATAGCAAACTGATAGTGAGAACCAAGCATGGCAAAACCCAGATACTTTGCTGATCCGCCCGGATCGAGATATGAGAATATGTCATGGCCAAATCCAGGGAAGCCAAGAACTCCCCTTGGCACACTGCTGGAATCATGAAGTGCAAGGCTTCCATCCGAAAGCGCAGGACACGCAAGTGCTCATTGACACCCTTGAGATCCAGAATGGGCAGGAAGGAACACTCCTTTTTTTGACACCACAAGAGAGATGGAGTACCTGCCCTTGTCCCACTTGTCCAATGAGATAGGCGCCACCGCAACTTGTCCAAGGTGGTCTGCACAGTAACGCTTTCGATCGCAGACCAACAAAGGGAGATGATGAAAGCATCTGGAATCGGCTCCTTGCATCCCAAGACTTAGCTGAACTGAATGGTGCCTAGCACCCAGTAATCCTTGGAAAACCTCGGGCACATTTCTGAAAGGAAAGGCAAAGCCTGCCTCCAACCAGAGGAACCGGGGATAAGACACCCAAACTTTCAACGTGTAGCATGGAAGGGTCCTCTTCTGGGTGGGACAGAGTCCCTAGACCCACATGCTCCACGAAAGGACTGAGAACAAACTCGAACCCAGAAGCAGTGGAGAAGAAAAGGTTTATTTTTTTTCAGGGTTGGTAATGATGACAGTCCCAAGACCTCCGGAAATCTAGCCAGCACACCCTCGATTGACAGGAGGAGGCTGATAAGAGAGGGGCCCCAGCCCACTTCATAGGCTCCTTAGATCTATCTTCAAGAAGACAGTTAAGATTTTTGTCTCACCTAGGTCATTCACCAGCTTCTCCAAATCAGCTCCAAAAGAAGCTTCTTCTTAAAAGCCAGGTGGGCCAACAGAGCTTTGGAAGATGTAACTGTTGCCCAGTGCCAGAGTCAAATCAAACACCAAGACATCATAGTCAGTGCACCATCCCTGGCTGCCAAAAGTACCGGTCATACATGGCATCAGAAAGGAAGGCAGCAGCGAACTCCAAAAGAGGGGTAGAAACATCCGGCGGAAGAGAATGAATCCACTGGAGCAGGGCGCGAGACATCAGGTCTGTAAATAACACAACTGAAGAACAGCAGCTGCTGCACAAACTGATTTTTCAACACAAATCCACCTTTCGGTCCAGAGTATCCTTTAAGGCCAATCTGCCTTCCACAGAAATGATGATCTGTCTTGTAACTTTTTTTTTTTTTTTTTTATTGAAAGGCTTCCAGAATATACAGAGCATCATAGACCACAAAAATCTTCAAAGAAGATGCAACAATAATAACATAACTTCAGGTCACAACAGCATTCAACAATATGCCTTCATTTTTGCAATTTTTAAAAGTGAGGAAACGGGGAACAATAACCTCCCAGCCTCCCTTTCCCCCCCCCCTCCGAAACCTCCCTAACCCACTCCCCCCCTCCCACCCCGCCTCCCAATACCCCCCACTATGGCTTGCTAGTGTTCAAGCACGGGAGTGTGGTGAGCGAAAGACACATTCAGGGGGCAAGCTCCCTTTAGAGTTTGAATGTGCCATCCCTTTCATCCAGTGTAGTCACGCACCATATCGAGAGACAAAGGGCGCCCACACCAGCTCAAAGCGCGCCAGGCGCATCCTACTGACCGCTACCCGTCGTTCCATGGCATACATATCCCACATCCGTTCCAGCCAAGCCTGAAAGGACGGGGCCGAGGCACGCTTCCAGGCTGCTGCAAGGGATAGCCTAGCTGCATTCAGGCCATGGCGGAGTAGAGCAAGTTGCAGAGTCCGTGCACCCGGCACCGAGGCCCCAAACAGGAAGATCCCGGGATCCCAAGGGACACTCACTCCCAGAAGCAATTGCATCCGGTATTGTATACCCCTCCAAAAAGCGCGAATGCAGGGGCAGTCCCACCAAATATGCCCTAGGGTACCCCGCTGCCCACAGTTACGCCAGCAGAGGTCCACCGCCCCAGGATATATGCGCGCTATCCGCGCTGGGGTCATGTACCAACGGTACAGGATTTTATAATTGGTTTCACGGGCATTAATCGCTACCGCACTCTTCCACAAATGAGTTTCCGCCCGTTCCCACTCCTGCTCAGTATAGGAGAGGCTCAAGTCGGAATTCCAAAGTTCCCTATGTCTAGTAGAATACGATTGGGATCCCTGCAAGTGGGCATACAAAGTCGCCACGAGTCCCTTAGTGGTAGTGCACCCCTCACAGTAGCGTTCCAATTCTGTCAAGGCCGAGCAACCTGGGGCCGAACATGTTTTGATCGGACCCAGTGTGTCACTTGCAGATATTGAAAATGTTGCCTGGTCGGAATATCAAATTCGTCTTGTATCGCGCGAAAAGGTTGTAGATGACCATCAGCAAAAAGTTGTCCGACCCAGCTAAGGCCGTGGTGTCCCCACTGCCGAAAGACTGTATCACTTAACCCCGGCGGGAAAGAGGCGTTATCCACTATAGGGCTAAGGGGGTTAAATCCATGTCGCGAGATCGAAAGTGCCGGTCCCAACAACGGAGTGTATGAAGTATATAGGGATTGCTGGTGCGGATACCACGTCGGAGTTTTGGGCCAAGCCACAGCCAGTCTCCCAAGCCGGCTCCCCCTGCCAAGTTCATTTCCAATTGTACCCACCGCTTGGTGCTATCAGCAATCATCCACTCCACTCCTGCCCGGCATTGCGCCGCCGCATAATACCAATGTAAATTGGGCATGCCCATACCTCCAGAGCGCGTACCAGCATAAAGAACATGTCGTGCCAAGCGCGGTCGGCGATAACGCCAAATGAATTTCAGAAGCAGCTGCTGCCAGGTCGCCAAGGTAGCCCGTGTGATGGGGAGTGGCAGAACCTGAAAAAGGTAGAGAAAGCGGGGAACAACCACCATCTTGCCTACGGCTATACGCCCGAACCAGGAGAGGAGCAGTCCATTCCATACCTCTAGATCCCGCCGAACCTGACAAAGCAAGGGATCGTAGTTGGCTTTAAAGAGGTCTGCCCTCTCCACAGTCAAATGCACCCCTAAATAGCGTAGGGCTCCAGACACCCAACGAAAAGGATAAGCCGCTTGAAGTTCCACACAAACCGCCCCGGGGACCCCAACATTCAAGATCTCCGATTTAGTGTAATTAATTTTAAAACCGGATACCCGAGCATAGTTTTCGAACAACTGCATCGCAACTGGGAGGGAAGTGAACGGATCGACCAGGGACAGTATGATGTCATCCGCAAAGAGTGCAATCCTATATTCCGCAGGGCCAATAAGAACCCCCTGCAAACCTAAATGTTCTCGGAAGCTTTGAGCCAAGGGTTCCATCGCGAGTGCAAAGAGCAGGGGCGAAAGAGGGCAACCCTGTCGCGTGCCCCGTTCCAGCAAGAAACGCCTCGAGTGTCCCCCATTAACCCGAATGCACGCCTGGGGCAGCTGATAAAGGCTACGAACCCAACGGATAAAATTTGAGCCGAAGCCCATTGTCTCCAGTACACACCATAAAAATTCCCAGTCGACCCGATCAAAAGCTTTTTCTGCGTCAATCCCCACCAGCAGGGCTGGTTGCGGTTCGCGCTGGGCAACGTGTATGACCTGCAGCATACGTCGGATGTTATCTGCAGCCTGGCGGCCGGGCACGAAGCCAACCTGGTCCGGGTGGACCAGGCTCGGAAGGACCCGATTCAGGCGCGCCGCCAACACAGAGGCAAAGATTTTAACGTCAACGTTTAGCAGGGAGATGGGGCGGTACGACGCCGCGTCGTGCAGTGGTTTACCAGGCTTGGGTATCATCACGATCAATGCCTCGCGCAGGGACGGCGGTAGCGAGGCCCCTGCCAAGATCTCATTGAACAAGATGGTCAAGGTCGGCGCTAGTTGTATCCTAAACTTCTTATAATATTCTGCTGGAAAGCCATCACTGCCCGGTGCACTGCCAGTCTTCAATCGTCAAATTGCCGTTTCCACTTCGTCTACCGTTAAATCAAAATCTAGCTGAGCCCGGTCAGAGTCGGAGAGGCGTGGCAGACCAATCCCCTGCAAATAATCCTGTTCACGGTCCCGTTCAAAGGGCTCCGCCTTATAGAGCTGCTCCAGAAAGTCAGCAAAGAGATCACGTATCTCCCTAGAAATAACCCGCCTCCGTCCCCCAGCGTCGCGCAGTTCTCGCACCACTCTCGTGGATTGTTGTTGGCGAAGACGCAAAGCTAGGAAGCGGCCTGTTTTGTTCCCATGCTCATAAAAAGTTTGCCGTAGTTTCCGGCGCTTGTCATCCAATTCTCTCTGCAGACACGCATCCAAGTTGGCTCGAGCGGCCCGCCACTGGCGCAGGGCCTGCCGGGAACCGGTTCGGGCGTGTTCCAGACCGAGGCAAGTAGCCTCCTCCACCAACAAGTTGTAGTCACGTGTCCACATTTTGCGCGTGCGAGCTGCCTCCGCCATGAGTTGACTTCGAGCCGTAGCCTTATAAGCATCCCACACCGTGGGAAGAGGAACATCCCCAGAATTGTTAAGCTCAAAAAATTCCGTGATGAAACGGATATGGTCCTGCACTGCGCCCTGCCGCCGCAAGAACCTCACGTCTAGGCGCCAAAGCCGTTGGTGTTCACTGTATAATCCAGCCGGAAGAGCGAGCCAGCACGGGGCGTGATCTGACCAAGTCAGCGCTCCATGGCCAGCCTGCACTCTCCCATCCATCAAGCGCTGATCCAATAGAAAATAGTCAATTCGAGTGTGAACTTGATGGACCGGAGAGTAGTACGTATATAGCCTCTTTCCCCTCCATGAGTGTCCCTCCTAACGTCCCTCAAACCTAAGTCGAGCATAAGACGCTGTAGGGCTCTTGCCGACCCCCCCACTCGCCCCCCGGTGCGGCTGGTGGTATCCAGTTGGGGCACCAGATGCGTGTTACAGTCCCCCCCCCCAGAACAATAGGGCCCCTTGCAAAATCCGCCAGCAAGGCTTTCAACCGTGCAAAAAAGGCCCCTTGACCGGTATTGGGAGCGTAAACATTAGCTAAGGTTAGCAAATGCCCTTCTAAGCGGATATTCAAGAAAAGCCACCTCCCCAAAGCATCTTGCTTTATCTCCTCTATCTGGAGAGAGAGGCTCTGGTGAAATAGTAAGGCTACTCCCCGTTTCTTCCGTCCTTGTGCATCTGAGGCCACCCGCACCTCAGTATACGGGGACCTCTTTAGCCAGCCCTGCTTACAGGTCTGAAGATGGGTCTCCTGTAAGTAAACAATGTCCCCCCGCAGGGTGCGCAGTTCTGAGAACAGCAGGGACCTCTTCCTCGGGGAGATGAGGCCCTTAACATTCAAAGAAATAAAGCGCACCATTAGCAATTACAATCCACTCTCTCGCTGCCACCCATTATCCAAAAGGTCCCAGTGGTAGCTCCCCCCCAGCTAACCCAGGTAATTGGCGAGCCGGGCCCACCCACTCCACCCTCCAAGAACAGGAGCCATAGTCCCTCCTCCCAAGCCCAAGGATACCCCTCAATTCCTCATTGAAAAAGAACCTCCCCTCCCACCCCCCTTCCCGTCAATACCACCTGCCTGTTTAAGTTATTACAGGACACGGTAAATTGACCACAAACCCCAAACCCCGCAGAACCCCTCAAAGCAAGAGTTCAACCTAAACAGTGAAAATACAGAGAAAAACATACTCCCCACTACTCCTCCACCTCCCCCAGGTGATCAAACTCACCGTACCCCTTTATCAAAGCAATAACATCAACAAAACGTTTGCAGCTCATCCGCCACCCCTCATATATCAAAAAAGACGAGGGACCCCAGTCGAATGCCCACCACCACTTATGCACAAATCAGGGGACCCACAGATTGAGACTCCTTAAAGAAGAAAAAGTAAGAGGAGCTCCTCAAGTCCACAAGGAGAGATCAAGTAGGCTTGCCCACTCGAGTCCACCTGGAGTGTTGGGGCTTAGGGGGCGGCGGATGAGGCTGAGCATTGTCATCTACTAAACCCGCCTGGCGAAGGGCTCGCCAGGCTTCAGCGTAGTCCTTTGCAGAGATCTTTTTGTTGCCCAAAAGGAAGTTCATCCTAAATGGAAAGGACCAGGAATAGCGAATCCCCTTTGCTGTTCAGGACCGCCGAGACTGGTTTCATCTCTCTCCGCCGCGCCAGGGTGAACGTCGAGAGGTCCTGGTAGATGGACACGGATGCATCCTGAAAGCGGACCGTCTTTTTCTCCCGGCCTCGACGGATAAGGAGCTCAGCATCCGAATAGCGCAAAAATCTCGCGATGACATCACGAGGCTGGTTATTGGGGGGTTTCCCCAAAGCACGGTGAACTCGTTCAATTTCCATACCAGAGGCGTGCGCAGCCAGGTCCTCCGTCGAAAGCAATTCCGCTATCAGCAGTTTAAGTACAGTTGGTAGATCTTCTCCGTCTCCTACCACCTCTGGGATCCCACGGAAACGCACATTGTTGCGGCGCGGGAACGGTTTTCAATGTCATCAATTTTATAAGTCAGTTCCATTGCTTGCGCGTGCTGCCGGTCTAAAGCACATTGTAAATCCATCAGAGTCCCATCTTGTTCTACCATTTTGGTCTCCACGTCTTCTACTCGGGTTCCCAGTTCCTTGACGTCGGTCCTGAGTTCGGCGACATCTTTCATCAGGTCCTCCCGTAGCACACGAAATTCCTTAGCTAATTCTGCAAAGCCCCTCCGAAGCTCTTGTTTGAGTTGAGCCGAGGAGAGTTGCCTTTGCGGATCCAAGTCCTCCTCGCTGACAGTCTCATGGGAGGGGTTGCCCGTGTGGGCTACTTGGGGCTCCGGATTTACTCTGCAAGAGCTGGGAGGAGCGCATCCCCTCCCGAGTTTCAGAACTTTTGGCTTTAGCAGCCATCTTACAGAGTCACCAAAGTCACACAGTGGTAGGAGAGAGATGTGTCCAATGTCAGCAAAAGTGGGGACAGCAAGGAGGCAGCGGCGTCCAAGGCTTCACACATCCACAGGGCAAGCACCACCTCACAGTGTCAGGAGACGTGCACAGATAACACAGGTACACTAAAAAATTTTTTTTTTAAACTGACTCTAATGTTTCGATTGATTTTTACGTTTTTTGGTGCGCTGAATCCAAATCTGGTAATCAATTTGCTCCATCACGTACAGAGTTTTTGCTACATTGGGTTAGCAGTTTGAGGTGAACGTTTCAGATTGAGTGCGATCGAGATAAAAGTTTCTTGGATGAATTCTTTATACTAATTGTTTAGTAGTTATTCAAATAAGAATAAAGAAAATTGTAACAAGGCAGCACATAAGAATAGAGTAATGTCAACAAAACACACTGTGATGGTAGCAAAATTGTCTGCACTTAAAACAGCCACATACATGTGCACAAACATTGAGCATATAAGAGTGAGGTTAGACACAAAGCAAAGCAAAGAAATGTGCAAAAAATGTTGTACAGGTATGTATGTAAGAATAGAAAACGCAAACCGCACCATTGCAATACATGAAGACAAACACCCGATGGTGTGAAAATAAAATTCTAATAAATGAGATCCGACACTGTGGTAATAACTAGCAAATTTTTATTTCAAAGTTTAGTAAAAACACGATATTTGTCAACACAGTTTAGATTTTAAAGTCATTCTTGGGTCAATCAATCTCCTGGTGGGCCCGTTTCTTCTTCCCCCGAATGCTTCTCTTGGTGCGCTGCTTGGCGTATTTTTCATCTGGGGTTTCCCGCAGCAGCAACCAACAGAAATCAGCCATCATAGTGGTGTTCCATCTTCCTTGGTACCTTCTCTCTGCGTCCTTGATGTCCTGGTGAAACCTTTCACCTTGTGCTTCACTGTACGCCCCCAAGATTTCGGGAAAGTAGTTCACATGGGAGTGCAAGAAATGGACTTTCAGGCTCATGTTACAGCCTTGTTCTTTGAAGGCATTGAGCATCCTGGCAACAATATCCTTATAGTTCTCATCCCGCCTGTTCCCCAAGAATTTGAGAACAACATCCTTGAAGGAATCCCAGGCTTCTTTTTCCTTCTCAGACATCGTTTCAGCGAATGCTCCATCTGAAATGAGTTTCCTTATATCAGGGCCAACAAACACTCCTTCCTTTAGCTTTGCTTCAGAAAGTCGGGGGAACTTTGAGCAAAGGTACCGAAAGCACTCACCATCTTTTGGAAGGGACTTGATGAATTGCTTAATGAGACCCAACTTAATGTGGAGAGGTGGTAATAGAATTTTATCACGAGGTACCAAGCTCTCATGAAGAACATTTTTCTCACCGGGTCTCAAATACTCCCGAATTGGCCAGTCTTTTTTCCCCCAGTGTAGGTTGCGGGCCCGGCTATCCCACAAGCAAAGGAAGCAGGGATATTTGGTGAAACCGGATTGCTGCCCTAATAGCATGGATAGAATTTTAAAGTCTCCACAAATCATCCACTTATGCTCATCATAACGAATCTTCTGAAGAATCAGGGCCAAATTCTTGTATTTTTCTTGGAGAATAACAGAGTGAGCAATAGGAACTGAAGCGAATGTGTTGCCATTATGAAGAAGAACACCTTTTATGCTGTCTTTTGATGAATCAATGAACAGCCGCCATTCAGCAGGATCATACTTGAGTTTAACCTTTTCCATCACTCCGTATATATCGTTGCAAAATACCAAATCTTCCTCTTTGCTGAAATACTTCAAAAATTGTGTCTCGCGGTTGCGGTACCAATAAAAAGTTGTTCCTGGTGACAATAGATTTTTCTGTTTAAGCCGAGAACCTAGCAGTTGGGCAGCATCTTTTGGGAGTCCTAAATCCCGGACTAAATCATTCAATTCAGCTTGAGAGAAAAGTTCAGGTTTCGGATCTGGTTCAGTTTCAAACTCGGAAGTACTGGACTCATCGGGAAAAGCCACCTGATGAGTCTCATCATGATCAGAACCGTCCACACAAATATGATCCAAAGATTTTGGTGGTTCAGGCACAGGTACTTCGTTGCTATGAGGCATAGGCCTAATTGCTGAGGGAAGGTTGGGGTAACTTATTACGTTCTTATTTTTTAAGTTGTATCCCTTCACAATGCAAGAGCAAAAATAGCAGTCACTGCTGTGGTCTCTTTGTTCACGCCACATCATAGGTATTCCGAAACAAAATGCTTGTTTTTTACCTTTCATCCATAAGCGTAGATCTTCCTCACATGTCTTGCACACTTTGTGAGGAGCCCACGGTTTGTCTTGATCGCCTAACTTCAAACCGAAATAGGCGAAATATACTTTTTTAATAAATGCAGAAATGTTCCTCTGCCGCTTTTTCACGGTATATTCCCCACAAATAAAACAAAAACTGTCCGGAGAGTTGACGCAACCTCTGGCTCTGTGAGCCATCACAAATACACAGCACTGCAAACTACAACTGTAGTGAACCACTTTGGAATAAAGCTGGATTACGACTGAGCAAACAAAAGGTAATAATGAACTTGCAAGAAACTGAAATTTGACAGGAACGTTCATGTCGCAACCACCGTGTTTGAGCGAGCGAACGAGGCGAGGCGAACAGGAAAGAACATGCGCCAGCGCGAGTACTGGATTTAGCGAGTACTGGATTTAGCCCCCCGCCTCCCAATTGTCCTGTTAATGTATAAAATGAATACAAAACACTCTAAAATATCATGAGGGAGTGTTTCTAGTTAGTTAACCATTACAACCTCTATTTTGGGCCAAGAAAATAAACTGCAGTCGGCTAAAAGAAATTATGTGAACATTCCTTATATGGGTAAGAAATCTAATTTTGCAAGAAAACGTGACGTGATGGAACATTTTGGCTATTTTTCCTGGATTCAGCACCCCAAAATCTATAGGAATCAGTTGCAAAACTGGAGGCAGTTTTTTGGTAGTGTACCTGTGTAATGTCAGCAAAGCACCCACGGTTGTTGCGCAATCAATCCTGCCTTTTATTTTTCTTTAGTTTTTTGGTTGCATGCAGTACACTACAATCCTCTTTTTCTCCTTATTACTTGAGTGTGGCTTACCGTTCCATATACGGATCATTTTGTTTCAATTCACATAATACAGTTTTCTAAACATTTGTAAACGGACCTGTTCCTTGGATTAGTACTAAATCATAGTGTTGTCAGTTTGTATGATTTTCAAGATAGTTAATATGTTTTTTTGTTCTTTTGGACCGATTTTTGTTTTTGTTTTTCATGAAGTCTGCTTTCTACCCCCCCCCCCCTTTTTTTGATAGCTAATGGACACCTTTTTATATATTTTATGCTAGCCAATCAATTTGCTTATTCTTATGGAGCACAATATGGCAGTTTTTATCCAGGGTCACTTTGGATTCTTTTCCATTACACTGCTTTTAGTTTTAAATGATGTGTGAATTGCAGTCTCTCATTTGAGAGTTTAATGTGCACAGCTACCCTCTATAGTTATTCTATCCTTACAGGTTTCCTTTCAGCACTTTTGTGATTGGCCGCTGGAGTCAAGCATTTTTCAAAAAAAACTTCTGGAGTTAATTTTATCTTTTTCCGATGTAGTTTCATAATATTTCCTTGCTTTCCCCTTATGTTAGGGATGGTCGGATAGTGGTATCTTATTACACCAGCGCACATTTGCCGATGCTTTGAGATTGACTAAGAAACCCTCAAGGGGTTTAAAAGGATAGTCTCCCTAGATGCTGGCTATACAATGAGTTGAAGGTGCCATACAGTTTACATTGTGAGGTTACATCATGAGTGAACAGTTCCTTGGTTACCGGCATCTAGACAGTGTAACTCTCTGTGATAGTTCACACATTAGAATCCTCATTGTTGATCACTGCAACATATTTTTGTTTACATAAGGTCGTTGTTTCCCCTCAGGAAGTGCCTCCTATATCTGTGAGTTTTCTTCAATTTGTATTACTAACAGCAAAGCTACACCTCTGCCTCGCCGTGCTTGGAATGACGTCGGGGTTGCCTCATTTTTATTTGTCACCCTCAGCCGGTGTTTTTGCTATATATTGACTGCAAGTTGTATAGAGAATATCACTCTATTTAGCACTCATTGGGAGAGTGATGGTGAGCATTTCCGATTGTTTTGTGTCTATATAATTGTAGATTATGCAATTTTATGGCTCGTGAGAATGAGAAGAAGCAGATTACCTGATTTTATGGCTCGTGGGAATGAGAAACTAGAAGTAATTAGGGTGGATAGTATCTATTTTACAAGAGAGGGCTCCTAGATAGCACATTTGATATGCCTCTACTGTCACTTCTCGTTAGTTATTCCATTATTATTTATATGACTGGTCTCCTATGAGGTCCTCAGAGTGGCATTGGGTGCAGTTTTAAGATATCATGCATGATATAGCGTAGTTCCTCGCCTTTAACAGGTGTTCTCCAGGGACAGCAGGAATCAGTCCTCACTTATGGGTGATGTCGGCACCGACGGAGCCTGCGCGGAGCAATTCCCCAGCTTTAAAAGAAAGCCTTTGGGATTGCTGCCACGCATGTGTGGTCCTCTTCCTGCCCAAGGGTGCCATCTTGCTCAGTCAGGTCCCTTAGCTGGAGCCCTACTAAGCAGATGGCAAGGGAAGGATAAAAATCCAGCAACTCATCAGGGGAGGTGGGAGGGTAGTGAGGACTGATTCCTGCTGTCCCTGGAGAACACCTGCTACAGGTGAGTAACTAGGCTTTCGCCAGGAACAAGCAGGAAGTCAGTCCTTACTTATGGGACTCTCCAGCGACCGAACCTGAAACCAAAAAATGCCTCCGCGAAGATGGAAGCATAAGTCGATGCCTGAAGGTGCAAGCACATCTCGTCGAGTCCTTCCTCGATGCAAGGAAGACCTCCTCCAAGAGGTCTAACGTGGCTAGGGAGACCCATTCAGCCGCCAGGCTGCAAGGGACAATGTGGCCAGGTTCGGGTGTAGCACCCGCCCCTCCTCCTGCGTTAGCAGGCCTGGGGCACAGCCCAGGGGAACCGGAGGCTCGGACGCAAGCCAGAGCAGGAGTGGGAACCACGGTTGTCGAGGCCACGAGGGAGCGATGAGTATCATCGATGCTCGTTCCCGCTGAGCTTTGTGGAGGGTCCTCGCAATGACAGGAGTGGGAGGGAACACGTAGAGAAGCCCGGAGGTCCAGCTCAAGAGGAACACATCCCACGCCTCCCTGCTCGTATGCGGGACCGGGCCGCAGAAGTGGGGGAGCTGTGTGTTCGCCAGGCTGGCGAACAGGTCCACAGTCGGGATCCCCCACCAATGAAACAGCAAATTGGTCACCTCCAGGTCCAGCCGCCATTGATGAGGGTGGAGGATCCTGCTGAGTTTGTCCGCAAGGATGTTCTTGTGGCCCGGGAGGTAGACTGCTCATAGGGTCATCCCGACGGAAGGCAAAGGAGCAGAGGAGGACTGCTTCCCGGCAGAGGAGGCGTGATCCTATGCCCCCTCCCTGTTGATGTAGAACATCGCCACTCGAGTATCGGTTTGCACGAGCACCGACTTTCCTTGGAGATGGTCCTCGAAGGCCCTCAGGGCCCACCGGACCACCCAAAGCTTGAGCAAGTTTATCTGCTGTTGAGACTCTTCGGGTGACCATCACCCCTGCATGCACAGTGCACCGCAGTGGGCTCCCCACCCCAGCAGGGAAGTGTCCGTTGTGTGGGGGCCCCTAGCCCAGGCCACGGCCTATAAGTATAGGGGTGCCACTGTTTAGTCTTTGAATAAAGAATTATTTGTCCTCGTCCAGAGCTTGGGGCTGCTGGGACTTGTAGTTGTGCTACCACTTTAAAAAACAGTAGTATTGAGAACCGAGGATTTTTTTCCAAGACACAGGAATTTATTTCCTTCTTTTCACAAGCGTATAGCTCAAACAAAGTAACAGGATTCTTCTCCAAAACGAATGATCTTCAGGAAAATCACACAAAAACCCAACAGTGAAATTGCTTTAGCTGGCCTTCACAACATACATAACTGTTTCTCAAACATACAGCAACAAACATAGTTTCTTTTCTTCAAATTAAAGTAAATGTCTTTTCTTCTTTCAACAGGGTACTAAGCAATTCAAGCTAGAATCATTCTCCCTGTCTTACTCACTGCTTTTGGTGGTTTTCAGGTTACAGACTTTTTCTTCTTTTAACCAGCAGCTTTTATTCTGCCTTTTTGCACCATGAACAGTCCATTAATAAATCCTCTGAGTCAGAATCAGGTTCAACAGATTCTATCTGCATTTCCTCCAGGTTTTCAACCGGTATGTCTGGCTCTAAGCCTTCATGCAATGCTTCTTGCTTGAAACTCTCTAAGAGCTCCTGAATTCTCCTCTACTGGGGCTTCTTACTAGGAAAAGGGTTTTCACCTGGAGTGAAAAGGTTCTTCTCCTGACTGAAACGCCAGAGTGCCTCTAACTGGCTTAGGTCACTCTTAGATTTATTTTTATCCACCCACCTTCTAAGAACTTGAATCTTTTTAGCTGATCCACGTACTGGAGGAACTGCACCTTGCCCCTTGTCTGCACTTCTTTCAGCTACAGCTCTACTAGCTTCAGAACCAATTGCAGTTTCCTTGCAAGCCTGGCTCTCTTTCTGGGTGCTGCTTTCACTTCTGAAATCCCCCTGGAAATCTCCACCATTCTCCTCTCCGGTGAGTTCTCTGGGTCTTTCCCTGGTGCTTCTCCCTCCACGGAAGTCTGCAGTGCTCTCTCTAGTCAGCTCTCTCGTGGGCTGCTCTCTCGCTGAGTACTGCTCTCTCATGGAATCCTCTCTCCAGCCAGTGCTGGCCCCTGTTTCTGGCCCTCGTGCTGGCCTCCCTTCCACTGGAGCTACTCTCACGTGTTTCTCTGGGTTTATAAGGCTGCCTTTTCCCTAACTTGCACTGTCCCTTACCCAGGTGCCTCTCATTATCCTCCAAGCCTGCCCTTAGATCAGCAGAGCTTGGGTGTGGCTTAGCTGCAGCAAGTGTGTGTTTTTTTTCCTTTGCCTGCACCCTGAAAGACACAGATACCTTGCCTGTCTCCTTCCTTAAAGGTAGATTTACAATTTTCCTCTGTTTGCATGGGCTCAGCCATGCTCTCCTCATCACAGTTGTCAGCACTAGTTTGTGCTGCGGGGTCTGGAAAGGCAGTCCCCGGAGAAGGTTGCGGGGGTCCTGCCACCAGTCTAACGACCTGTGAAGGTTGTGGGAGACCTGAATGGGTTCTCTGAGGTGACCGGAGGCCGGGCTCCACTGAGTACTGAGGCACCACTAGGCCGTCTGCATGTGCATGCGGGCATGTGGAACCACATGGACAGTGGAGGCCATGTGCTCCAGGAGGCACAGCATAGTCTGCGCCGTGACCAGAGTGTTGCTTTGGACATGGGTTGCCAAGGTTCGGAGGTGAGCCGCGTGGTCTGCCGGGAGAAAGGAGATTGCCCACTGAGTGTTGAGGCGTGCGCCAATAAACTCCAAGGCTTGTACTGGTTCGAGGTGGGACTTGGGGTAGTTGACCAAGTACCCCAGGTGTTCGAGGAGGATTGTGCATGCTGCCGCCAGGCGGGCTTCCCTGGCAGAGGGCCCCATGACGAGCCAGTCATCGAGGTAAGGGAAGACCAGTACGACTTGCCGTCTGAGGGAGTCAGCGGCCGCGGAGAGGCACTTTGTGAAGACCCGCAGAGCAGATGCGAGTCCGAAGGGAAGCCCCCTGGTATTAGTAATGCTCCCCTTGCACCCTGAAGCGCAGAAACTGCCTGTGCTGAGGGTGAATCAAAATGTGGGTGTAAGCGTCCCTGAGATCCAAGGAGTATAGCCAGTCGCCCTGCTGGAGGAAGGGCAGTTGGACGCCAAGTGATAGCATTTTGAACTTCTCCCACACCAGAAACTTGTTTAGTTTTTGGAGGTCGAGGATGGGCCATAGGTCCCCCTCCTTCTTCAGAATGAGGAAGCACCAGGAATAGAAGCCCCGACCTTGGAGGTGCGTCGGTACCCTCTCGATCGCTCGTTGGGCGAGGAGGTTGTCTAACTCCCACTGTAGGAAGGTCTGGTGCGCGGGGAGTTGAGAAGGCTCCGCTAGGGAGAAGGAAGGGGGAAGCTTGTCCAGACGGAGATGGTAGTTGTCCCGGACTACTCGGAGGATGCAAGTGTCCGACTTGATGGACGCCCACTGAAGGGCAAAGGAGAACAGGTGTCCCCCCACCGGCTGTGGTGCTGCCGGGGAGCGAAAGGCTACGCTGCTGGCGTCAAAACCCCTGGGCGGGCTGAGGCGGCGCCAGGGTTTGGACCTTGGGTCCTTTTGGCTTGTGATGACTGTGGGGCCCAGACTTTCCCTGTGTCGCGGTTGTCGGCACGGGAGTGGGTGGGTAGCCTCAGTAGGGTAGACTCTTCTGCAGAAAGAATGGCTTCTTAGTTTGCTGTTTCTTCCGAGGGAAGGAGGAGGTCTTGAGCAAGAGGCAGGTTTGGATGATTAACTCCGTTTCTATCTCGGTGGCCTTATCCTCCATTGGTTTACTGAAGAGCTGCTCATCAAGGCAGGGTACATCTAGGAGATTTTTCTGGACCCACTGCTCCAAATCCAAAGGCTGGAGCCATGCCTGGCGTCAGACCCCAATGCCAGCAGCCGCCACTCGAGCCAAGGACTCAAATCTATCGTAGGCGGTGCGGGAGAGGTTTTTCAAGCACTCCGCGACAGACTTCAGAAGGGTCCAGAATCCCCCGAGTTCCTTGGTTAGGTCTCGCAAAAACATGCTCATGTACAATTGGTATGCCTGAATATGGCATGAGAGCATGGACCTTTGATAGGCCTTACGGCCTAGGGCATCGAGGGCTCTCGACTTCCTGCCCGGCGGAACTGAAGAGTGTGACTTCGGGCTCTTTTGTTTTCTCATAGCCGATTCCACCAACATGGAGGTATGGGGGAGTTGGGTTTTCCTGAACCCGGGTCCGCGCTGGACCCTCTCCCACATGCGGAATAGCAGCTTGGACAGAATGGGGAGGAACTGGAATAGTAAGAGATTCTTGAGGCGGGGACTTGTACTGCAAGATATGGAGCTCTTCAGCTCGAGGTTCCTCCTCAGCCTAGGTAGCCAGGTTGAGAGCCCATGCCATATCCTGTACAAACACCACGAAGGTGGTGTCTTCGGGTGGTGAATGCTTCTGAAAGGCGGGCGGGGACGGGTCCAACGTGAGGTCCCGATGGGCACGGGTCTCTGGGGAGGTATCCCCGTCTGACTCCCAGTCCGAGAAATCAGAGGAGGACCACAATTCGGGCTGGTCGCCTCGTCCGGAAGCAGAGGCGCGCTTGGAGCAGGAGGCCCGGGAGGATCTCGCCACCAAGGAATGGGAAAGCAAGCGAGACAGACACCAAGGACCCTCACAAGGCCCATGGCTCTCTGGGGTTTTCAGGGTGGATTTTGGTGTCCCTTTCAAGGGAACCTCGGTCTCTAGGCGTGGGCCAGCAAAGCTGGATACGAGCGCCTGCTAGGAAGCTATGAACGCAGAAACGCTACGTTCTAGCGCCAGCATAAGGGATTCCCACGTGGGCGTGGGGCCCTGCGACGCCGACACCGGGGTCACTGGGTCAGGCATCAAGGAAAAGAGGGGTCCTCGCCGGGATAGCCCTCAGGAGACCTGGCGCAATCGCCGGGGGCCTCCAAATCTGTATGGGGTACCTTACGAGGTCGCTCCTTGTCCGACTCGCAGGAACACAGAGGGGGGCTAAGTGACCGAGTGCGGGAGCGCTGATAGCGACTTTGAGGCCTTCTTCTTCTTATGCTGCTCCATTTCAGGGGATCCCTGGACAGAGTGCCGTCTTGGGCACGAAGCCGAGGTGGGGGATCCCACCAGCGGAGAGACGACCGAGAGCGCCACCGGGGATTCCGAGCAAGCCTTAAGGAAAATGTCCTCGGACGTCTGCTTACGACTGAGCAGGGCTTTGGAGGACATTTTCTTACAAAGCGAACAGAGCACTGGATCATGGTCGGTCCCGAGACACCGCAGACAGCAGTCATGGGTGTCTATAAGCGACATGTTCTTGGAGCATCTATCGCATTTTTTGAAGCTGGTGGCCATTGGGGCAAAAAGGGCCCCTGCGAGGTAGAAAAACTACATGGCCAGCGGTTGGGAGAAAAAAGGGCGCAAAGTCCACTAACAGCAAAAAATGTTAGGAAAAATGTCCTCTATGCTCAAAAGAAGAGGTAGCACAAGCAAGTTTAAAATCTTTGGAGTTAGAGGGAGTAAATCTCACTAAGATGGAGGAACTGAAGAAGCAAGTGTTGGCCCTACATCAGGAAGTTATGGCTAAGAAGATGAAGAAGTTGAAAAGGGATAATATGGATTACACAACAGGATACGTCTATCCCTGGATGAACACCAAACGTAAATTGAAAAAATCCAAGAAGCGAGTCATTTTTGAAGATACTTCAGATGAGGTTTTATCCACAGATTCAAATAAGTCCTCTAAGAATGGAAATAATTTTTGGACGAAGACAAGGACAACAAGCACAAGAAGAAAAAGACAGAACGGGTCAAACAACGGGATCGAATGAAATTGAAGAAAAAATGAAAAATTCATTGGAAATGAGAAATGTAGTTGATTTAGTAGTGAATTTATCGGGGAAAAAATTATCCCAGTCATCTTTAAGTGTTTTAAATAAAGGTCTGTCTTTTGTCCTGCACACTAGTTTTGATTCTTTCCAATTCAGAATAGACTTTGAAAGCCTGATACGGAAATTGAATTTGAAAAGTTATTTTTCCAGGATTAACCCAAAAGTGAAAGACCAGCTAGAATCGGGAGAAAGGGATCAGCAACTGGGACGAGCACGGCTGCCGATGAAATCTACATGGTCCCCCCCGGGCCCCTTGCATCCGGTCCTGGAGGTTTTTAAAAAACTGGTGTTGAATGACGTACAGGAACTTAAGATAAAACATAGATTAAGGCATACCACGTTGACTAGCTCAGAGAATCAGGCTCTACATGAGTTGAAGAAACGGTCAGACATAGTCATCAGAAGAGCCGACAAAGGAGGGGCGGTGGTGGTGTTAGACAGACAAGATTATCTGTCAGAAGCTTTTTCTCAATTACAGGATTCAGCTGTCTATATTATACTGGAGAATGACTCTAAAATAGGCTTGCAAACTGAAATTAGAAATATTACCTTAGAGGCTTTACAGAAGAAATTAATCACTAGTAAAGAATTCCATTTTTTAAATGTCCAGACCCCCACAACAGTGAACTTCTATATAGTACCAAAAATCCACAAAAACGTTTGTTAAAACCCCCAGGTAGACCTATCGTGTCTACAAGGGGCAGTGTCCTGGAGCCGTTGTCAACGTACATGGATTCTTTCTTACGCCCCCTGCTAGTTAATGTTCCATCATATTTAAAAGATACCACCCACTTTTTGAATCTTTTAAGAGAAGCAGGAGAATGGTCAAGGCACACGGATGTCATACTAGTTACTCTAGATGTAGTGTCTCTTTACACTAATATACCTCAAGGGGCAGCGTTGGAAGTAGTACACCAGGTGTTACAACAGCGAGGAGACATCTCAGAAGCTCAGCTTGAATTGTTGCTAAATTTAGCACGGTTGGCAATTTTTCATAATTATTTTGTTTTTCAAGTGGTTTTGTATCAGCAGATATCTGGGGTAGCCATGGGGGCTACATGTGCCCCCTCAATAGCTAATTTTTACATGGGTCAGTTTGAGGATCGGTGGCTCGCTTCTTCTATATACGTTTCCAATATTATAGTATGGAAGCGTTTTATAGATGATGTTTTTCTGCTATGGAAGGGCACAGAGGAGACCCTCCTTATGTTCCTCCAATGGGTGAATCACCTCGATGATAATATAAAATTTACTCATACATATCACAAGGAGACGCTGACCTATCTAGATGTACAGATAAACAGGGGTCTAGGTGAATGGATAACATCCATATATAAAAAAGCTACTGATAGGAATACATTTCTACATTTCAAGAGTGCACACCCTAGGCGATTGAAAGAGAGCCTTCCATTCCCACAATTTCTACGATTTAGGAGAAATTGTTCAGATAGGAATGATTATAAATATAAGTCAAAACAACTTTTCAATAGTTTCCTAGCTAGGGGTTATCCTAGGCAAATAGTTAAACAAGCGTACTTCAGGGCACTGTACAATCACAGGAGTTCACTATTAATAACGAAGTCCACTAGTAAAAATGAAGACACCGATTCCGGCAATGTCAACTTGATAACTAGATATTCCCCATTGAGTCTAGATAGTCAACGGGTGATAAAAAAAACACGGGAATGTTTTAACAGCAGTCCCTGGTCTGGTAGATAAAAGAATACGCTGCGTGTGGCAAAGAGATCGCAACTTGAAAGAATGGCTGAGCCCAGCAGTGTTAAATCCTGTAGCTGAATTGGCACAGACTATACAGGGGAAAGGACACAGAAGCTGTGGAGGTTGTGATATATGTGACATCACTATAGCGGCTTCTGAGTTTGAGTACCGAGGATCGACTTTCTTTTTAAGCTTTAGCACCACATGCGATTCCAGCTCTGTGGTTTATGTTATTGTATGCCCTTGTGGGCTATCGTATGTGGGTAAAACAACACGCCCCTTTAGAACACGTATGAGAGAGCATAGGAGCCGGTTAAAGTGTAAGATAAAGGAAGCTCCGATTGTTCAACACTGTGTGTCGAAGGGGCATGTGTTTGAACAGCTTCGCTGTCTATGCATAGATAAGGTGGAGGAAGGTAGGGCAGGTAGATCGTTAGACCACACATTGATAGTAAAGGAACAGAGATGGATCCATCGATTACAATCAGTAGCACCCTTAGGTTTGAATGCGAGCATTGAATGGACAGCATGCTTATAAATACATCATACATTAAGGAAGTTATAACTCGGTTGGGGGAGGATAGTAATGATTGGAACGCATTTGAGAGTTGGATCAGCTGATTAATGTGCTTCAATCACTAGGGGAGTTATTAATCAGAATATTGGAATTGGAGAGAGAAAGTAGCTGGTTGGGGATGTTTGATCCCCTAAGAGAAAGACTGGATATTGCGACACCCACCGGCTGGGCCAAGAGGCTGACAGCTGGTAGGCGGCCTTGATGTCCTTTAGAATAAAGTTCTTTTACTCCTCAGGCAATAAATTTGTAGTTGAGTCGGTGGTAAGGCTTTGCAAGATTTTTATTTTCTTTTATGGGGATTTCCAAAAGCACGCTGGGGTTCAATTACAACCAAGGCAGAAGAATAACATCTCCAAACAGAAAAGATGAACTCAGGAAAACCAGGAGAAACAAATCAAATAAACTTTTCTTTTCTCAGCCTTACTGCTGCTCTGTGTCCTCACACTCTGCACTGCTCCGTGTGGTCACACAATGAACTGCAGCAGAACTCTATCACAGCTGTTCTCACTTTGTAATGCAACGTTCCCTCACAGCTCCGTTGCTCTCAGTCAGTGAACAAACAAACATTGAATGCTTCTTACAACTCTCGTGGTAAGCACTACCCTTACTGTAGGGTTTTTACATTTCTTCCTTTCTTATCTCACAACTGTAGCTTTCCTTTGAGCCAGAGAACAATCCATAGGAACTGGGCAACAGACTTCATTAGGCACATATGTCTCTATTTGCATTTCTTCAAAATCATTTGTACCAACAGAGTCTCTCTCATATTGTGGAGTTTCTTTAAGTTTCCCCTCTCTTAGAAACTGCTGAAACTGGTCCCACAGCAAGTCAGCCCTTGTAGGTATTTTTGCATTGGAGATAGAATTCTTCTCATTAGAGTGTATCCCTTGCAAAGCCCCTAATTTAGAGGATTCAAAAGCTTCTCTGTTATCTGCACTGGGGATTCCAACACTGGCTAAGCTTTCAATCCACTGATCAATGGTGGAAGGTGAAGGTTTCAGTTCCTGCCCTTTTAAACCAGCCCTTAGCCCTCTTGCCACATTGTCAGGAAAGAAATTATCGGCTTTACCTTGAGGCTGTTTCTGTATGTCAGCACTGATACCTTTTCCACCTCTCCAGCTATCACCGTTGTCCCGGTTGCTGGCCTGACGTGCACTTCTCCTCCAGTTACTTGTACTTCTGCTTTTAAATGCTGGCACAATATCTCTTCTTCCTGGTCTGAAACAGTAGACGGGCTTTGGCCTGAGACTGCCACTGCCTCTCGGTGAGCTGCTGCTGCCTGAGTTTGAGCCTTCTCTCTGGCTCCTTCTCTCACTCAGACTTCTCTCTCTCTGTCTGGCTTCAGCCACTCTCCTCTGGCATTCTCTCCAGCAGGTCTCTCGCTGACTCTCACTCCCTGGAGTCTCCCTTCGTCTCTCCGTCTCTGTCCTTGAGCTTGACTGTGCTTGTCTTTTTCCTTGGCTCTCTCCTTGGCTCCTTCCTTGTCCCCCTCCTTGTCTGCTACACGTGGTTTTTAACCACTGCTTCCTGCTGGGTCTTCCCTGTGCTCCGCCCTCCTCTGACCAATCAGGAGGGTGGCTTGTCTCCACCCCTGAGCTAGGGCGTGTTTCACCCCTTGCAGGGAGCTGAGCTTTCCTCTGACATAGGCTGAAATTCCCTTGCACATGTGCACTGTCATTGACTTCAATGGGGCTTTCAGGATTTTCATCCCTATCCATGCTTTCTACTATGCTTTCACCATCACAATATAAACGGGCTAAGTAGGGTCAAATGATTGGTAGAGAAAAGGTAGATAGAGAGTTTTATAGGATGATGGTAGCTATGGGGGGAGAGGTTGGGAGTAACCCAATCAGAGAAAAGCTGGCGGGCCATTTAAATGTGCTGTTTAGTTGAGTACCTTGCATGCGCGGCGTTTGTTACCCTAACGAAGAGAGACATTGGCTACGGAGATGTAGTCTGTTTGGGGTTTTGCAAGTATCGGACGCGGGCAGCATCGGAGGTATGAGACAAAGTTGTTTTTATTCTTATTTTAATTTCTTTCTTTTTTTTTTCATTTAAATCTTTATTGGCACACATCCAACTACAGATCACAACATCCAAAACAGTGAAACATTAAGCAGTGTACAATACAAACTGCGACTGCTATAAAAGACATCCTGCCTTCAAAAAACACCCATTTTTGTTATTTCCCCCCCCCTCCCCCACAGCCACTCACAAAAGATACACAGTATACAAGTGAAAAGCCACAAAACTATATAATCCCCAAAAACATCAACTTTAACCAACAATGTGGCAACCCCCCCCACTCCCCCACCCACCCACCCACCCACCCGGTGGCCTAGCCATCCTCAAAAAAGTCCTGTAAATTTCCCATATTGCTGGCGTCGGAGCGCTGTTAGCTGCTCCATCAAAACTATCCTCCTCAGTCGGGTCTGCCATAGTGCCAGACTCGGGAGGTCTGCCTGCTTCCAGGCTCGAGCGATCTCGCTCCGGGCGGCCTGGATACATGCCCGTATGGGACGTTCCGCTGCCCGCGCACTCTGTGCAGGCCATATCCCAAGTAACCCAAGGCCCATATCTACCTCCACCCTCCTCCCAAAGATACTCTGGAGACGCTCCTGCACAGTTGCCCAATACACTCTAACCCGGGGACATTCCCACCACACATGAATAAAGGACCCCTCCTCACCACATCCCCTCCAGCACCTGTCAGTCACTCCCGGAAACATCCTATGCAGCCTCGACGGTGTATAATACCATCTATAAAGCAATTTATAGGATGTCTCCCGGACTGCCACCGACAATGCCTACCGGCCAATATTCAAATGCACACGCTGCCATTCCTGCTCATCCAACACCCGGCCCAGGTCCCGTTCCCAGTCAAGATGGTGCTTAAACTTCACCCAATTCCCCCCCCCCAAGCCCCTGTACAATTGGGTTATTAAACCTCTTGAACTTTCCCAACATCGCCACAACCCTTCCCGAACATCTTGTTCCCCCTCTCGGAGTTCCGGCGTTAACTTAGTAGCTAGAAAGTGTTTGACCTGCATATGGGCGTAGAAATCACCCCCCTTCAACTGGTATTTCACTCGAAGGTCTGGGAAGGGGATAAATTCTCCCCTGTCAATAAACTTATCAAAGGAATCTAACCCCAACCTCTCCCACCTTTGAAAAAACCCCTCCCTCCCCGGGAGAAATCCCTCCGTCCCCCTCAACGGCCCCATCAACGAAAAGTTGGCCCCAGGGCAGAGCTTCCTCCTGGCCTTCCGCCATTGCATAAGCAGATGCCATATATAAGGATTATCCCTCCATCTCCCCTCAGGCAACTTATTCCAAATCCATGGCAAATATCGTAAAGGGATCGTCCCTGCCCAGTATTGCTCTACTTCCCGAAAGCGCTTATATGGCGCTCCCGTATCCCGCCATTCAAAGACCTGCCGCAACTGAGCTGCCGCATAATATCTACCCACATCAGGTACAACCAGCCCACCCCCCTCGCGAGTAGCATATAACACCCGCCGACTCACCCTCGGCCGGCTATTTCCCCAAACAAAAGCAAAGATCTGGCTTTGCAACATCCTAAGATCCCTACTGCCCACCCCCACTGGGAGCGTCTGGAAGGCATATAAGAGGCGAGGCAGCAAATTCATTTTCAGCACCGCAATCCTGCCCAACCAGGATAACTCCACCCCTTTCCAACGCCCCATATCCTTTTGCAACTGCCCAAACAAGGATGGGTAGTTTGCACCATACAACCGAAGCGGGTGTGCCGTGATCTGTACCCCCAGGTATCTAAGGGAAGTGCTCGCCCATCGGAACGGGAACGAGGCCCTCAAGCTCGCCACCATTTGGGAGGAGAGCGTCAAAGACATAGCCTCAGTCTTGTCCCAGTTGACCTTAAAGCCCGAGAGTTTCCCATAGGCCCCTAACTCCCGCATGAGGCGCGGTAAGGAGACCAGCGGCTGAGTCAGCGAAAACATCAAATCATCAGCAAACAAGGCCATCTTATGCTGCGAATCTCCCACCGCTATCCCGTGAATATCCTCCAACGAACGGATCCGAGCCGCCAGAGGCTCCATGACCAATGCAAAAAGAAGCGGGGACAAGGGGCAGCCCTGCCGGGTCCCCCGACCCAAACGAAAAAAGTCAGAGTAACCCCCATTGAGACAAACGGTCGCCTCTGGAGCCTTATACAACGCCCTAATCCACGCCCGAAAGTTAGAACCCAAGCCAATATACTCCAAAACTGACATGAGAAAATCAATATTCACGCTATCAAAGGCCTTTTCGGCATCAATTGAAAGAAACATGGCTTTCTGATGTTCCTGCCTAGCCAACCAACCCAATTGGAGAACTCGCCGCACCCCATCCGCCGGTTGCCGACCCGAAATAAACCCCGACTGGTCCGGATGTATAAGCCCCGGCATACACGTCCCCAGTCGCAATGCCAACACCTTGGCCAAAATCTTTACATCAATATTCAAGAGGGAAATTGGGCGGTACGAACCGCAAACAGCCGGATCTTTCCCGGGCTTAGGAATAACAACTATAGCCGCCTGACGCATTGATGTCGGGAGATCTTCCCCCCGCAAAATTGCATTAAACACTCTTACCATCGTGGGACCCAACTCCTCCACAAATGCTTTATAAAAGAGCCCCGAGAAACCATCAACACCCGGGGCCTTGCCCGCTACCAAGGCCTTGATAGCCCCCTGCACTTCATCAAGAGTAACTTCCCCCTCCAACCCTTCCCCCAGAGAATTCTCCAACCGTGCACTGCCCTTCCCCTCATTCCACAGATATTGCCGGATCTCCTCCCCATCCCCTGGTGAGTCCGCGGTGTATAATGCCTCGTAATAGGACCGAAACCTCTCCCGTATGGCACTATTTTTAAACAGCAAGCTATCGTTCGGCCCTTTAATTTTTATAATAGCCCTCCGCTGCCTCTGAGAAGCAAGCCTAGCTGCTAAGAGACGCCCCGCTTTGTTGTCAAACTCGTAATAGCGCTGCCTGGCCCAGTCAAGTTGGCAGGAGATCTGCTCCACCTGAAGGCTATTTAATTGCCTGCGGAGCTCCTCGATCTGTCCCCGCAGTCTCACACCCCCTCTCTGCTTGTGAACCCTCTCTAAACTCTCCAGCCGCTCCCTAAGGCGGCACTCCTCAGCTGCCCAAGCTTTCTTCCGCTGTGCTCCCAACTGGATCAGGCGACCCCTTACTACCGCCTTTAACCCATCCCAAAGTGTCCCTGTGGACACGTCCCCCTTATCATTATTTGCCATGTAATCCTTAATTACCTCCCGAAGCCGTAGCTTCACCACCTCCCCCTGTATAAGGTAATCATTTAACCTCCAAAATCGTCTGCGCTCAGGCTCCCCGGGAGGTCCAAACATGGCTCTTACCGGAGCATGGTCCGACCAGGTGGCCACCCCAATAGAGATCTCAGCTAATGCTTCTCTCCAGTAATCATTCCCCAGGAGGTAATCGATTCTGCTATATGACGCATGTACCGCCGAGTAATAAGTAAAATCCTTGGCGGAAGGATGGGCTAACCTCCATAAATCCTCCACCCCATGGGCCTGCATCCACTCCCGAAACCGCCTCAAGCCTAGGTTCCCACCATCTCCCTTCCCCTTCCTCTCATCAAGGGCAATATTACAGTCCCCCCCCACCAAAAGCCGACCCTGAACCTTCCCCGCCATCCACACCCCCAGTTCTTCCCAGAAGAAGCCCTGCGCCACATTGGGCCCATACACTGAGAGAAAAGTCACTACTTCTCCCCCCAACTCCCCCACTACCCCCACTGCCCTCCCATCATCTTTTCGAAACACCCTCCCAACAGTAAAGGGGACATCATTCCTAATCAGGATACCAACTCCAGCTCTCTTCCGTCCTCCCTCCTCCGCTGCAAAAAACCCCTGAAAGGAACCTCCACCCATCAATC
Organism: Ichthyophis bannanicus; assembly: GCA_033557465.1. Lineage (NCBI taxonomy): Eukaryota > Metazoa > Chordata > Amphibia > Gymnophiona > Ichthyophiidae > Ichthyophis > Ichthyophis bannanicus. The sequence goes on along the minus strand of CM066032.1, from coordinate 155,423,425 downwards.
GCTCGTCACACGCATGCAAATGGGTCTCCTGCACAAACACCACCTGCCACTGGCACGCCCGGGCCTCTTTCCAAAGCAGCTTCCGTTTCTGAGGGGAGTTCAATCCCCTAACATTCAGACTCCCCACCCGAACACCAGTCATAACCTCAAACAGACCACTAGGCTACCCCCTACATGTTGCTGCAAAGCCTCCCCCCCCACCCCCTCCCTCTCCCCCACCCCCTTCCTCTCCCCCTCCTCCCTCCCCTCACGCAGAGCTCCACTCTGCCTATCTTCGAGGAAGAAACCCACCCGTGGACGTTATTCCCCACCCTTCCTGGCATCTGCCCCTTACACCACGTCCCAACCCCCCTCCCTCCAGTATTCTGGCAACATCATTAGGCATTAATAAACATATCCCCCCCCCAAACCCTCCATAATGCACACAAAATACATCACTCATATTAGTCCCACAACAATGTCCCTCAACAGCCCCCCCAATAACAAGCACAATTACAAATCCCCCCACCCCCTTCTTGCAGTCTCTCCAAAGGACCTAATCCGGTCATAGGTATCCCCACCCAAATTCTTCCAATTCAGAAATGTGAACAACAGTTACCAATATCAGGCAACAGGCCTGCTGCCCAAACCTAACGGTATCCCCTACATAGTCCTTGGAGCATTCAGGTAACTCGGGCAGGCGAGGCTCTCGCTGCATCTCCTTGGCCAGGCTCTCCCGTCTTCCTCTGCAAACGCTGTCCCTTCGAGGGCATTCGCTCCCATCTGGAGGACCCTCCCTTATGACCTTCCAGCGTTGGTTTCTTGGCCTCATCAGGTAAGCGCGGGGCCCCCTCCTGCCGCAAAACTTTCCAGGCTTCCTCCTCCCCGCGAACCCGAAAGCTCCTGCCATTGATGTCGAGCAACATCGCAAAGGGGAAGAGCCATCTATATTTCATGTTCTCAGTTCGGAGATATTGGGCAACCAGACGCATGTCACGGCGACGTTGTAGAGTGCCCGCTGATAAGTCGTGGTACAGTTCCACGGACTGGCCTTCCCACAGGAAGCACCGGCGGGCCGCAGCCGTCCGCATAATCTTTTCCTTCACAGTGAACGAAGTCAAGCAGGCCACAATATCACGCGGCTTCCCGTTGCGTACCGGGCCCAGCGCCCGATGCGCTCTTTCCACTGAAATCTCTGGTGCGGCAGCCTCTCCATCCTCCCCCCTCAGTAGGTATTGACAAACTGTTTGAGTCACCGCCACCGCATCCGTATAGGCCTCCGTCTCCGGGACTCCTCTCAGGCGCACATTATTTCGCCGGGAACGGTTCTCGAGGTCGTCTAACTTATCTTTAAGGCTGAGTTGTTCTTCCTGCAAGCCCTTCATAGACGCCTCTACATCCGTGTCCCGTTCAGCCAGATGATCGGCCTGCTCTTCTAGCGCCTCCACTCTGTGGCCCAAATCTCGAATATCAGCCTTAATGCCAGACAGGGATTCCTTGAGCTCTCCTTGGGTAGCAATGATTTCCTTTCGCAAGGATCTCATCCATCCCCACATATCTCCGCGAGTGCAACTCTCCTCTGGCCTGTCTGGCTCCTCGTCTGAGTCCTCACCTGATGCCACGAGGTCTGGCGGCTCGCGGGCCTTTTTCTCCGCTCCCTCCGCATAGGAAGACTTGAATTTCGCCAATTTCTTCCTCACCGACATCACTCCCAGATCCGGTCTCCTCCCGCACTAGTTCTGCAAGGAAGAATGGGGTAAATCAAGCACTTTTCACCTCGTAAAGTAGCATCCCGACGGGAGCACAAAGATTATGCTGCCATCTTCCCGGGTGACGTCACTTCCTCCTATTCTTATTTTAATTTTAGTATTCACTAGTTTGTTAGGGAGTAACTATTTAGAATTTGGAGTGGGGTTTAATATTATATTTTATTTTTATGCAGCACAATAAAAAAAGAAAATGCAGATCCCCTGAGGAAACTGATATCGTGAAACGCATGAATGGTACCTGGGGCAGGCGTCGGGATCAACGTAGTATTTATATAACAGAAGAGCTAAGAGAATACAGTTGAAATTTGAAAGCTAAGTGTACAGTGTACAGTTTACAGTTTGTTTTCATTAAGGCCGTTACTGCTTTAATACCAGTTTGTACACCAGCTCTCCATAAATTAGCTCCACTGGTGGAAATAGATCGAAGGTCATTGATGCAATAAGGCACAGTACTGATTCAAGACGACAGTCTGAAAGGTAGTGCCGATATAAGTCTGAGACCTTCGTAAATGTCACAAGTGCTTCTGATTTAATTAATCGGGCTGGCATGGGAATGGTGCAAATCATACCTGGAAGATCGCCTGCAACATGTCAGGACTACTACAGGGACATCACAACCTTTCCAGTTAAAACAAGGAGTACCTCAGGGCTCCTCCCTATCAGCGCTGCTATTTAATATTTATATGCAGCCTATATGCAACATCACTCGTTCCTATGGCATATCCTCGTTGATCTATGCAGACGATGTACTAATATTTACACCAATCAACGTCAAGCTTCCAGACTTCACAACACTAATAGATTGCTTTAATGCAATAGCAGACTGGCTCCTCACCCAGAATATGCGCATAAACTACAAAAAAACCGAAGTACTCATAATCACGAAAAACAGAGCATTCTCACCCCCTGATATACTAAAAGTACGAGACGCAGACCTCCCAATCAAGCCGTCCATAAAATACCTTGGAGTAATACTCGACCAGCGACTGGATTTTAAAGAACATATCAACCGCACTGTAAAAACTATTTATTTCAAAATAAGGACTCTGCGTCATCTGAAAAACATGCTCGAACCAGACAGCTTCAGAACCATATTTCAAACCATAGTCACACCCCACTTCGACTATGCAAACATAATACTCCATGGTCTCCCTAAAAACACCATAAATACATTACAACTAGCCATGAATGCCGCAGCCAGAGTTCTATACGGTGCTTCAAAGTGCGAACACATAACACCCATTCTAATGGAGCTTCACTGGCTACCTATTTACTGCAGAATAGCATATAAAGCTCTCCTCATGACCTTTAAGGCGATAAATACTATAGCTCCTTCATCAATTTCAAAACTCATCCATCCGACTCCCAATATTAGATCCAGGAGGTCAGCAGCGGCAAATACCCTAGTTATTCCACAAGAGACCACAAAATGCAAACATTCAACATCAGACAGGGCTTTTGCATACTATGCACCTAGATGTTGGAACAACCTTCCCCACAACATAAGAGCTATTACGGACCTCAAGAATTTCAGAAAAGCTATAAAACACCATCTCTTCATTCTGCATTTCCAAAGCTCATCACCATCCCTCTAACATGCACAGTAAAATTGTATATACCTTATTTACTCAAGATGTAACTAAGAAATCCTATCCCCTGTATATATGTTATTTACAAATATGTACAAAGTTTCCCAAAGTTAAATTCCCAGTTGACTACTCCTGTTATATGTAAACTTATCACAATTTGTTGATTGTAATGAGTATTTCTGTTTAATGTAAACCGCGCTGATGAAAAAGAGTGCGGTATAAAAGAACAATAAATAAATAAATAAATAAAAGGAAGGATTTTGGATCTACTTCATTTTTCATAGAGTTAATATTGAATGACTTATTATTGAGGTGTACAAAAGGAATGGGAGCAGGGGAAGAACGGGTAGAGGATTGGTGCAACCGTAAAAAATAGTAGGCCAGAGGCCGGGAACGAAACACTTTTTCTGATGGACAATGACGTGCATCTGAAGTGCTCCGCGGAAAAAGTGAGACTAAGCAAGATGGCACCTAGGGGCGGGAAGAGGACCACGAATGCGTGGCAGCAATCCCAAAGGCTTTCTTTAAACCTGGGGAATTGCTCCGCGTAGGCTCTGTCGGTGCCGACATCACCCATGAGGACTGACTTCCTGCTTGTTCCTGGAGAAATGACATTACCACACACTTCCTGTATATTATTTTTATGATTATCTCCGATTATCACATTTTCTTAGGTGTATTATTATCAGTAAGAGTTTCCAACATATCTCTTGGTAATTGGTTACCATTTTATTATCTATGTTCTTATCAGGATTATTTTCTTTAGCTCTGCAATTTTATTATTTCCTGTATTCCTATTATTCTTTATATTATTTGTTTACAACTATCATTCCTTTTGATGACTGAATTTTACAAATAAGCCATATGGACCAATGGTGTTCGAATGGTTATGTTTTAAAAATTTTTTACCTTCGTTTAATTTTATTGGTTTTATCTCCGGTTTTCATATGTTTTAATTATGCATAGGTTTTAATTGATGTATACGTGGTTTTATTTTTTTGGGGTGTTAGTATTATTTATTTTATTGTTCACTTTCAGAGATCTTTGTCCCCTGAAGAAGGCCCCCATCCGAAACACGTGTCGGGCTGACCTCATCCCTTGATATTAAAGTTGGCCTTCCACGATGAACTGTTGTCCTGCTGTTTCTTTGTGCTTGTGAGAGTCCAGAAGGCTACCAGATTTGAAAAGCAGAGTCTTTCACATTATTCAGTGATGGTCAGATCCGCTCTCAAGAAAGCCAAGAATTTCAAGTCACACTCTTCAGTGCCCCTGGGGAAGGATGCTAGGATTTTGGATTCCCTTGAGAGAAAGGTGATTCAGAATACTATTCTCTCTTTCCACATAGCTTTTTACCAGCTCTTTATGGACCAGTATATTAAAAAAAAAATTGTACATTAACATTCAGAAATTCCTAGACTTTCTCCCTGAAGACAAGTCTGTCAACTCCTGTCAGTAGTGAGCAAGAGTAAGGAGTGTGAAAAGCACATGGTCAGATCAACCTCTGATGCTTTCAGACAGCATCAAGAGCCTCTGCTATGGGTACTGTGGCCCGTGACTCTCATGGCTGTAGGCCTCAGACCTTTGTTACAATGTACAGGAAATGCTCATAGATGTGCCTTGCCATGAAAAGAATCTTTTTGGAGATAAGGTGAAAAAGGAAGGTTCTCTAATTAAGGAGCACTGTAAAACATTCAGATCCCTCTCTCAGTCGAGGCCTCCTCTTCCACCAGGAGGTATGTGAGTGGAGTCAAAGGAAGACCCACTACTCTCAAAGGCATAGGTATGCTCTGAATTCATTGCTGAAGGATGTGGTAAATGCAGTTTGTGCAGTTCGTTTTAAAAAGGTCTGGACAAGTTCCTGGAGGAAAAGTAAATAAAACTTTATTAAAGTGGACTTAGAAAAGCCACTACTTATCCTTGAGAGTGGGCAGCACGGAATCCTGTTACTTTTTGGAAGCTACCAAGTACTTGTGACCTGGATTTATTACTGTTGAAAATAGAATACTAGGCTTGATGGATATTGGTCTGACTCAATAGTTCTTTTATAAACAATGTTTTTTTGCAGATTGACCTGGCATTAAAATAAGAGCAAGGAAAAGTTAAGTTCACATCTAGTGCATTGCCTGCATTCTTAATAGGAATTCTTAAGAGAGAGCTGGTCTTCTGATACATAAGCGTAATAGATCGCTTTGCATTACATATCATCCTAAACCTGTCCTTATTGCTGAGTTCGCCTGGAACAAGAAGGAGGAGCATAAAGCGTAGTTACTCACCTGTAACAGGTATTTTCCGGAGACAGCAGGAATCAGTCCTCATATATGGGGGATGTCGGCATCAATGGAGCCCTCGCGGCAGTATCCCCCAGCTTTCAAAGAAAGCCTTTAGGAGATGTCACCATGCATGAGCAGTCCCCTTCCCGTCCAAGGGTGCCATCTTGCTCAGTCAGATGACATAGCTAAAAGACAGCAAAAATAAAAGATGTAAAAGGAGCAACTCCAAGTGGAGGAGGCAGGGTTGTGAGGACTGATTCCTGCTGTCCCCAGAAAACACCTGTTACAGGTGAGTAACTATGCTTTCTCCGGGAACAAGCAGAAAGTCAGTCCTCACATATGGGACTCCCCAGCTACAGGCTACTGAAAACCCATAGCAAAAGCAGGGCTCCCGCGAGAGGAGCAACAAGCAACAGCAATTTTAGTCTGTGCACACAGACTACAGTAGGACCCCTGTGTCCGCTGAAACCAGCATTCTGGTAGCCTGAACACAGAAGGGTCAGAGGGTAGGAGTTGCCTAGATCCCGAAAAGGTTATGGAGCAAAGCCTGGCCGAAGGCACTGTCCTGTCAGTACTCTCTTTCCAGGCAGTAATGAGCTGTGAAATTATGGGCTGAAGACCAAGTGGCGGCCCAGCAGATGTCCACCATCGGGACAGAGTACAAGTTTGCCACTGAAGCCACCATGGCCTGGACACGGTGCGCCATGATGCGGCCTTCCACTGCAAGCTTCGCTTGCCCATAAGCAAAGGCAATAGTCTGCCACCCAAGTGGACAGTGTACGCTTGGTCACCACCTCCCCCAGCCTACTGGAGTCATAGGAGATGAAGAGCTGAGAAGCTCTGAGATGGCCTTGGGTGCATTGAATGTAGAAGGATAAGGCCTTCTTACAGTCCATGAGTGAAGGACCGTCTCCGCCCGACTGGAGTGAGGTCTTGGGAAGAAGGTAGGAAGCACCACTTCCTGGTTAAGGTGGAAGGGCAACACTACCTTCGGCTAGAACTTGGGGTGCGTGCGAAGCACCACCCTGTTCTTGTAGAACCTGCTGTAGGGTGCCCTCTGCCACGAGGGCCTGGATCTCGCTAACTTCCATGGTAGCAAAGGTGGCAGGAAGCCAGAGGCTCGAAGGGCGGGCAACTGAGCTGCCCCAACACTACGTTGAGGTCCCATTCGGTAGCCGGAGGGCAAACGGGGGTTTTGACAGAGCAAGCCCCGAAGGAAGGAGGTCACCAAAGGTTGGACCAAGAGGGGCTTACCATCCAACGGGTGGTGGTGAGCCGCCAGGGCACAAAGGTGCACTCAGACAGAGTTAGACTGGAGCCCAGATTGGGAGAGGTGGAGAAGATACTGCAACACCAAATCCACTGGGCAGGAGAAGGGAACAGCCCCATGATCGGCGCACCAAACAGAGAACCTATACCATTTGAGGGCGTACTCCTTCCTAGTAGAGGCCTTGCGAGAGGTTAGCAGAATGTCTTCAACCTCAACCGGAAGGTTGAGGGGGGCGAGAGTCACCCTCTCAGCAGCCACACTGTCAACGAGAGGGACCCCAGGTTGGTGTGTAGAAGAGAGTCCCCCTCCTGAGATAGGAGTCCTGGGGCAGTGCCCAAGGGAATGGGGGCCTCCACTGCCAACTGCAGCAGCATCGGGAACCACGGCTGCCTGGGCCACCTGGGGGCTATCAGGATAAGCAAGGCCCTGTCGCGGAGGGTCCTGAACAAGGTCTTGGCGATCAGCGGCATCGGAGGGAAGGCATACATCAGGCCCTACGACCACAAGATTAGAGACGCATCCACTGCCACCCTGGAGGGGTGGGCCTGCCAGGAACAGATGCGGGGCAACTGAAAGTTGTCTGGACTGGCAAACAAGTCCATCACGGGTTCCCCCCAGAGCCAGAAAAGTCAGCTGGCTATCCCGGGGTCCAGCTGCCACTTGTGTGGCTGAAGAACTCTGCTGAGTCTGTCAGTCAGCAGGTTGTCCTGGCCTGGCAGATACACTGGCCTCAGGAGGATACCCTGTTGGATCACGTACGAACAGAGACCCAGTGCCTTCTGGCAAAGGACATGGGACACCGTGCCCCCTTGTTTGTTTACACAGAACATTGCCACCTGGTTGTCCGCCGGACTAGGACTGGCTGATGGTGAAATAAAACTCTCAAAGCGAGGTGTATTGCTCGGAGCTCCAGGAGGTTGATCTGTTGGGCGCTCTCGTCTGGCGACCAGGTGCCCTGAGTGCGGATGGTCCCACAGTGGGCTCGCCAGCCAAGCAGGGAGGCGTACATAGTAAGGACTCTCGAGTGGCTGGGAGTCTGGAAGGGATGCCCGCTTCTAGATGTTGGGGCAACTGCCACCAAACCAGGGAATTGGCCAACTGGCAGGTCACCGCAACCCTGTCCTGGGGGGTGGCCTGTGACCACTGGTTTCGGAGGCACCACTGCGCTGCCCTCATATGGAGGTGAGCATCTGGGGTGACGTGGACTGTGGAGGCCATGTGCCCGAGGAGACGCAGAACGTGCCGGGCAGTCACCGAGAGATGGTGCTGTACCTCTTGAGCCAGACATGTGAGACGATCTGCCCAGTTCTTGGGCAGGAAAGCCTTGGCCTGGAGGGTGTCTAGCTTTGCCACGATGAACTCCAGGCATTGCGCTGGGAGGAGGTGAGACTTGGGGTAATTTATGACGAAGCCCAAGTGTTGCAGAACCTGGATGGTGCGTGCAGTGGCCTGCTGCACCTCGGAGGCTGTGCCTCCCCTTATGCACCAGTCATCCAGGTAGGGAAACACGAAGACCCCTTGGAGCCTGAGGAAGGCAGCCACAACTGCCAGGCATTTTGTGAAGACCCTCAGGGCAGAGGCTAGACCGAAGGGAAGCACCCGGTATTGAAAGTGTTTGCCTCCTACCACAAACCGTAGGTACTGCCTGTGGTTGGGGTGGATAAGGATGTGGGTATTAGCATCCTTGAGGTCTAAGGAGCATAGCCAATCTCCCTGCTGGAGGTATGGCAGCAATGTTCCAAGGGAGAGCATCTTGAACTTCTCCCTCCCAGGAATTTGTTGAGATTGCGCAGGTCGAGGATGGGCCTTAGACCCCCTATCCTCTTTGGGATGAGGAAGTATCTGGCGTAGAACCCTCTGCCCTTGAGGTGGTGGGGCACCAGTTCCACTGCTTTGTCCTCGAGAAGACCTGCCAACTCCTTCAGGAGAAGGTCCCGGTGGAGGGGAGACCTGAAGGGCTCTCCCTGGAAATAAGGGAGAGGTGTCTGAGTCAGGTGGAGGAGGTAACCCTCCTCGACTACCCTCAGAGCCCGGGAATCTGTGGTGATGGACACCCACCTCTGGGCATATAGGGCCAGACGTCCCCTGTGGACTGCTGATTTCCTTGGGGTAGAGAGGCTATACTGAAGGAGTCAAAAGCTCCCCCCCTGGCTGGGCCGGAGACGGTGCCTGGGGTTTTGGAGCCTTAAGCTTATGCGGGCCATGCCCATGTCCCTTGACCTGTTGACCCTGTTGGGGAGCCAGGGAGGCCTGATAGGGTGGGTATTTTCAGTAAGCAGCTCCCTTCCTTGGATAAAAGGGCTTTTTACCCCAGCCCTTCCATCAGGGAGGGGCAGTGGTCTTCTTGGAGTCCCTGGTCATCGTCATGAACTCGGTCTCCAACTCGGCACCTCTGTCGGTCATGGGCTTGCCGAAGAGGTTCTCCCCTTGGCATGGGACGTTGAACAATTTGTCCTGAACCCACTATTCAAGGTCGGATGACTGAAGCCAAGCCTGGCGGTGTGCACCGATGTGCGCTGCAGCTACCTGGGGCGCCGACTCAAACCTGTCATAGGCTGCTCGAGACATAAATTTGGAGCATTCACGGATGGCCTTGGACAGGCTCCTTAACCGCTGCAAAGGTTCCTTGGAGAGATCAGCCGAGAACCTGGCAAGTTCCTTTGCCAAGTCTCTCAAGTACATGCCTGTGTACAGCTGGTAGGCCTGGACCCAGCAGATGAGCATCGAGCCCTGGTAGCACTTCCTGCTGAGGGCTCCAAGGTGCGTGCCTCCCTGCCAGGGGGCACCGAGGAGTGCGTCTTCTGGCTTTTCGGCTGACGAATGGCCGATTCCACCACCATGGAATTGTGCGGCAGCTGTGACTTCTGGAAGCCCGTGCTCCGGGGGACCAGATACATCAAGTTGAGCCGTTTGCTCACCACCGGCACCGACGTTGGTGTCTTTCACATGCAGAGCATGAGCCGTTCCAGGATGGGAGGAATAGGCACTGTGAGCGATTCCCAAGGAGGGCCTTGTACTGGAGGATCTCCAGCTCGTCCGCCGGAGGATCCTCCTCCGATTCAGTTAGGAACGCCAGGGCATTGAACATGTCCTTGACAAAGTCCAAGAAGCCCATGCCCTCCGGCGGGGACCGCCTCCGAGGTTCTGAGATTGGGGAATCGGAAGGGATCTTGCAGTGGTGATGGTTATCAGGAGACTCCTCATCCTCTGTCTCCCATTCGGGGTACTCCGAGGACGACTTGTAGACGGGCTGCTCTGTGGGCTTCGAGGCCACTGAAGCCCTGCGGTCGATGCCCGGTAGACTGGCCGGGGATGACCAAGCTCCCGTTGAATGGGACTCCGAGCATGACCTCAGCCAAGGATCAACTCGAGGTCGCAAGACTGCAAGGATCGGCTTGGCCTCTGGGGACATCTTGGATTTCGAATGCCTGGTGGATGGGGCAGATGAACTGGACGTGCCGGACAACAGCACCCGCTGCTGGCTAATGAAGGCCGACAAACTGCGCTCCAGGGCCGCCATTTTGGAGGCCAGAAGGTTCCATAGCCTTTGGCGCGGGCCCTGAGGAATTCGGGCCCGTGGCCAGCGGCCCCAAAGGGGAATCCTCGATGAGAATAGTGTCTGGAGATCGAGGCCGGTCCACGATCGATCCTTCCATGGCGGGTCTCTCCTTTTCCGAAGCCTCAGACTGCAGGACCGGGCCTGAGAGATTCCCGGCCGGTCAGAACCATCCAAGGACGCCACCTTCGAGGGTTTCTTCTTCTTCCTGTGTTCCCTCGAGGGGACCCCCTCTCTGAGAACCCATGATGATACTCTGGTTCAGAAAGCTCCTCCCGAGATGTTGGGGCCTCAAACGAGGCCTTGGCCTTCAGAGGCATCGGGGATTCAGGGAAGAACTTATCGTGCTGCTGCTGGTGGCTCTTCAGGGCCTTGCTGGACATCCGTTTGCAGAGATCGCAGGCCACCAGGTCATGGTCCTGCGCGAGGCAACGAAAGCAGCAGTCATGTGTGTTGGTTAAGGACATTATCTTAGAGCACCACACTTTTTAAAGCCACTGGCAGCCATGTGGAAAAGAGGTCGAAGACTCTCTGGGCTGCCAGTGGGGAAAAAGGGTGCGAAGGTGCCAGAAAAATAAAAGAACGAAGACTATAAAAATGAACCGAACCCGACGCCAAGGCATCGAGGACGGTAGCGGGAAGGGTACCGGTGCAAGACTGGAGTCGAGTTTGAAACTCATGTACAAAAATATCAACTTTTTCCGAGGGAAAGTCAGATAACGTCTGAAGGGCTCCGCGGAAAAAAGGAGACTGAGCAAGATGGCACCCTTGGGCAGGAAGGGGACCGCGCATGCGTGGTGGCATCTCCCAAAGGCTTTCTTTGAAAGCTGGGGGGATGTTTCCACGAGGGCTCCGTCGGTGTCGACGTCACCCATATGTGAGAACTGACTTTTTACTTATTCCCGGAGAAAAAATGGAAATTACACTTACCTGGTAATTGTTGTTCCTTTAGTGACTCCAGTTTAGTCCTCCACCTCTGGGTTTTGTACCTCCTCCCGCAGCTTGGAGACTGGGCATGTCAAAATCGTGACATTACTGGATGTAGCCTGCTGGCCTCTCCCATCAGCCCCAGTGAACTATTGACAAAAGCACACTCAAGGGAACAACAAATAAGTAGCTATCATATAAAACATTTCAAACTTATACTGAAATTGAACTCATAACTAGTACGTGTGTAATATGAATTTCCCCCTAGGAAGGAGGAAAATGCCTTGCGCCTTTCCCAACCGCCCCACACAGAATTAGGAAACCACAGCGTAAGATTAGACAGAAACAGATAGATACCTACCGGTAGACTTGTACTACTCCCAACTGAACCTCCACTGCCATACGACCCCGGGTGGGAATGAGGACTAAACTGGAGTCACTAAAGGAACAACAATTACCATGTAAGTGTAATTTCCATTTTCTTATTCTTCCTCCAGTTTAGTCCTCCACCTCTGTGATGTAACAGAGCAGTAATCATTGGGAGGGACCTTTCCAGCTGACTCGCAACACCGCCGACCCAAAGCAAGCAACCTTCACCGCCAGAACATCTAGGCGGTAGTGCTTACTGAAAGTATGAAGAGACGACCCATTGCCCGCTCTACAGATGCCCCCCCGGTGGAACCAAACGGTGTTCCGCCCAGGAAGTCACGCGCTCTGGAGAGTGAGCCTGCAAACCCATCGGAACTGCCGACCTTTCAAAAGATATGCTGAAGCAATTGCCCCTCCATTCCACCTGGAAATGGACGCCACTTCCCATTTGCGGGGACCTCCGAATAACACGAAGAGGAGGTACGAAGCGTGAAAGGTTTCCAAAACTTGTAAAAATCACCGTAGCACTCGGCTTATGTCCAACCTGCAGCAATTACGATCAGAAGTGTTCTCTGCTAGAGAATGTAGCACCGGCAGATAAACCTTTTGATTAAGGTGAAAGGCAGATGACACCTTTGGCAAAAAGGACGGAACTGACCGCAATCGCACCTCCACTCTGGAAAAGAACAAGACTGGTTCTCTACATGATAACGCCTGTAACTCCGCAACTAGCTTCGCCGAACAGATGGCTACCAACAACACGTGTTTGTGGGGTTTTTTTGTTTTTTTTTCCAAATCCAATCCGTTACCAACGCTTGGTGCAAAGGTTCAAAAGGTTTCTTAGTCAACGCTCCTAAGACCAAATTGAGAGCCCACGGCATAACTAGGACCCTCTTCGAGGACCACAGTCTGGAAACTGCTTCAAGAAAGCGTTAAACATCAGTATGAGAAGCTAGCGCAAATCCCTGCACCTTTTCTCTATCGCAGGTAATAGCTACCATTTGGACTTTCAAGGAACTGGCTTCTAGTTCCTTATCAAATCCGTCTTGCCGAACGACGTAACACCAGGGGAACGGATACTGTAGCCACCCGAACCTGCCGCCGAGAACACCAGTTCTCAAAGACACGCCATACACGCGCATATGGCCGAGACGTGGACTGCTTGCTTGCTCAAAGGAAAGTGGTGATCACCGCCCCGCAATAACGCAGCGGACCTGCTATCAACAAAGCTGCCGACACCGGTAATCTCCAGGGATGGCCGTTGAGCAGACGAAGGAGAGTGGCGTACCACGGACGTCTTGACCAGTCCGGAGCGACCAATAGCACTCTCCCCTGATGAGCTGTGATACGCGGAACGCCTCGCTCTATGAGCGCCCACGATGGGAAGACATATAGGAGACCCGCCGACAGTCAACACTGCCTCAGGTCGTCGCTCCCCTCCGACGTCCGTTCTCGCCGCCGGCTGAACAAACAACTGGCCTTTGTCGAGCGGAAAGAGACCATAAGGCCCCTGATTGGTGGGCCCCATCTGTGAACAATGTGTGCAAACACGCCCGGATGCCATTCCCACTCCCCGGCATCCACTCTGACCCTGCTGAGAAAATCCGTCATCACATTGTCCTTTCCTGCAACGTGTGCCACTGGAATCCCGCTAAAGGATCCTGCCTTCCCAGTGTCTTTTCCTGTGATGCGCGCCACCGATATCACCAACAGCCGGAGGTCTACCACAAGCGAGCCATGTTACTACTTCCTCATCCGTGGCCACACTACCCGATTTGCCTTGCCGGATGCTGACAGCCACCAAAGCCGAATTCTGCAAAGCACTCGCACTGCCCAGCCTTTTATGGAACTTTGACTGCATGCAGCGCTAGAGCTCTTTTTAGCCTCCCGATCCGGGAGAACTACCATTGCCCCTCCCGAACCGATCAAGTCCCTTGCTCAAAGAGATCTCCGACTTGTGCTCCCCAACCCGCGAGACTCGCGACTGTCACCACTGGGAGCCACTGTTGCTGCTCCAAGGACCGGCCTGCTTTCCAAAGTCCTGGAGCGATTCTCCATTGAAGGGACTCCGTAACCCGAAGGGCATAGGGGGAATGCTTGTCCAGCGACCCGCTCTGGTGAGCACAACGGGTCAACCACAGAGATTGCAATGGATGCACGAGAAATGTAGCCCAATTAACTACTTCCAGGGACGTTGCCCTTGCCCCGAGCAACCAAAAGGAATCTTCAGGCCGATGGTGTCAGGAGAATAAGAACTGGCCTACGAGCTGTCGACGTGCTTGAGCTTGCCGAATCGGCCAAAATAAAAGCCACAGCTCCCCTCCGGGTTTCTGAAGGCATTCCCAAGTATTCCTAATCCTGAGCCGGAACCAACTGACTCTTGATCATATTGGTCCCTCAGCTGAGCCGCAGAAAAAGTAGTAGCACTTAGCACATAACCTGCCCCTACTCGGCCTCAGCTGACACAACTAGTCGCCGAAATAGGGGTGCAGTAAGATGCCTTTTTGCCCGCATTGCCGTCGTCGGTACCCGGAGAATCTGTGACGGTGTGTGGAGACGTTACCAGAGCTAACGGCGACGCCTGGGATTCGTAGTGCACCCACCAAAAGGCGACCCTTGAAAACTTGTAAAAAACAGCCCTGATGGGAATGTGCAGATAAGCTGTTCCCTTAATTTACACCAGGAACATTTTCTCCCCCTTTTTTTTTTTTTTTTAAAATCAAACGGATTCTTTGGTGTCAAAATCCGATCCTTGAACTCTGAAAGTCCACCTAAATTAAACCGGACGACTAACCTTACAACGGTTCCTCGAAACCTGTCAAAAGGTGCGTTCGTATGGCTGGTGTCAAACCTGTAACCTTCTCCTGCAAGGTGAAACTTGTTATGAATACAAAGCGTAAACATTTTGGAAGCTTTCATACTGAACCGCAGAACCACCCCTGAAGTGATTCATATGCTCCCACAGCGGACAGCATTGTTCTTTAAATGCTCAATAGACTTCCTCAAAGAATGCACACACAGGTATTGCCATGGGGCCATCACGAATATCCCCCCAAAGAAAACTCTGCACCACCTCCTTACCAACCAGAGACATCCTCTTCAACAAAACCCATGAGAAAGTCCCTTCGTCTTTTTTTTTTTTCTCAGACTTTCTCTCCTGTCCTATAGACAGACTCTTTAAGGCTTGGAGATGACATAATGGCTGGTCAGGCTACGAATAGGCAACCTAAACCTGCCACCAAAGGGGCACTTTAAGACTAAATGGCCAGATAGCAAAACATCCCAAACTGTGTAAATGCTCTGCTTGAAAGAAATCTAGAAAGGAAAAATTCTGAATAATCATTGGAGTCATCCCCACCAGAAGCAGCAAGAATACCTAGTATTTGCAGCCACCTGACCCTAAAGTCTTGCCTGCAGCGTGGCCAATGCCTTAGGCCTAGCTCCAATAGTGATCTAGACCACCGATGATCAGCTGTAGCAAGGTCAAGCGCTAGCAGATCTGTGACCCTGCCGAGATCTTGTTTCCACAAGGAGTCATAACACTATGCCTGCTGAGATTCCTAGCCAGTCAGAGTCACCGCCTTCTGATAGGAGCAAATACTGGACTACGCCGACCACGGGCTTTGGGTTTTTTTTTTGTTTTGTTTTATAATGCCTGACCTACCGATGAGAAGACGCGATGGTACTGGAGCTGCCTTGTCAGAGATGACGGCTAGTGAGATACAAAAAACTTTATGCTCCCTTATTACAGAGACCCGGTTTGTTGCTAACCCTCAGAGATTAGAAGCAATGACCAGCTAAAGGGTCCCTGCAATAAAAGCAAGGTGACACCCAGGAAGGAAACTACCAGGACCGTCCAGAGAACCCCTCAGGGTAGAAAATGACCGGGCCAGACCTAACCAGAAAGACCGCCCGTGTATTCTATAGAAAACCAAAGCTGCCACCGGTCGCTTCAACTAGCAGCCCAAAGGCTTGCCAAGGTCAATCTTTTTCTTTTTTACTACTACCCTTTCAAAACCGCAAATGAAAAGAAACAGAAAAGTGTGAAACTCACACCACCAAAATAAGTAAACCATAAACCTGCCTTTGCAACGGCACCAAACCCAGTTCCCAAACCTGGTCCATAGTCGGTAGCCATAAGACCCGGGAAGGAACTGCTCTCCAAACCCCTTAAGAGGCACCACCGGCTAAAGCTCTGCCTTCACAGCCTGCGGCCGAAAGGGGCCCAGTGTGGCAAACAAGATGACAATGGGGGTTTCTCCCCGGCCAGAAGAGCATCACATCGTCCTACCCTTTGTCGCTCGTAGCCACGGCAGCCATGCCGGACAGCGAGCTGAGATCAGGGTGACATCTGCGCCGTTAAGACCAGCTGCACCGAAGCCCTGCGGCGCCTTGTAACGCCAGCGGAAAATCGCCAGTGCCTGCCAAAGCAAAGGCCACCACTGCTGAGGCCCCGAATGGCTCACCTTTCGTGCCGTTCAGTAAGGAGGGGGGGGAGGAGGGGGAGAGAGTGGGCAGCATTACTTTTTCCTTGTTTTTTTTTTTAATCAAATGAACATAAACCCTAACGCAAATTGTATCCATATGCTCTGTGCCTGCTCCCCATAAAGACTTAACAGCAAAATCAAAATTAAGATGAAATTAGACTTACCTGCTAATTGTAGTTCCTGGAGGAACTCCAGTCTAGTCCCGGAATCTCTGGGGTTGTCATCCTCTTCCAGCAGCTTGGAGACTGAGAACTGTCATTCTTATGATCTCACTGTTAAATAAGCCCCGGAACCGCCTTTCACCAGTTACCTATTGACAAAGCAGACTCACCGGAGCAGCCATTAAGTAGTAAACCAAATCATAACCAAAACCTAAACCTAACCGGCAGTTTGTCCCTCGAAGGACGCCATGCCAAACTCTGAAATGTGTCATGCTCGTTGAGGCCCACCTTCCCTGCCCCGCAAGGGATGTCAACCCCACCAACTACCAGTCTACCCCCGTACTTAGAATGCAGCACAGCCACCAGCGACGCTTACCTGTCACCTTGGTTCCGTTTCAGGCTGAAGTCCAGACACCTATCCGGGTGGGATACGTGACTAGACTGGAGTTCCTCCAGGAACTACAATTAGCAGGTAAGTCTAATTTCATCTTCCTGATCGTCCCTCCAGTCTAGTCCCGGAATCTCTGGGGATGTAACAGAGCAGTGAATACCTTCAACGGGAGGGCCCTGCTAGCCCAGCCTGAAGCACCGCCGACCCAAAATAGATGTCCTTCTCCGCCTGAACATCCAGGCAGTAATGTTTCACAAAAGAATGCAAAGACGACCAGGTCGCTGCTTTACAGATTTCCACCGCAGGCACCAGACTACATTCCGCCCAAGAGGCTGCCTGTGCCCTAGTGGAATGTGCTCTCAACCCATCTGGAACCACTCGGCCTTTCAACAGATACGCCGACGCAATTGCCTCCTTCAACCATCAGGCTATTGACGCTTTAGACGCCGCCTCACCCTTTCTTGCTCCTGCATACAATACAAACAGCCTATCTGACCTACGGAAACAGGCCGCCCTGCGGAGATACTTCAACGCTCGCCGAATATCCAAGAGATGCAACTGCCCCGCAGTCTGCCCCTTGCGCTGAGCCGCAAACACCGGAAAGGACATTGTCTGATTCACATGAAAAACCAAAACCACTTTTGGCAAAAAGGAGGGCACCGTCCTCAACACCACCTTATTATCCAGGAAGACCAGAAAAGGTTCCCGGCAGGATAGTGCCTGCAACTCCGAGATTCGTCTCGAGGAAGCAACCGCCACCAAGAACACCACCTTCAGAGTGAGATCCTTTAGTCGCCTTGGCCAATGGTTCAAAAGGCGCTCTCTCCAATGCCCCCAATACCAAAGGGAGATCCCAAGTCGGAACTATGTGCTTCCTCGGCGGCCTCAACAGGGTTACCGCCCGTAAAAAGCGTTTAACATCTGCATGCACCCCAAGCAATTTGCCCTGCACCTTGCCCCTAAAACAGGACAATGCCGCCAACTGCACCCTTAAGGAAGCAGCCGCCAGGCCCTAATGAAAACCTTCCTGCAGAAATGATAGGACTTGCGGAACTGACGCCCTCAAGGGAACGAAACCCTTATCCTCACACCAAGCCTCAAACACACGCCAGACCCTAACATAGGCCAACGAAGTAGACCGTTGACAAGCTTTCAGCAAAATGGAGATTACTCCCGCTGAATAACCCCTCGCCCTCATCCTAGCCCTTTCAAGAGCCAAGCTGTAAGCGAGAATTGATCTACCTGAAGCATGCACAGGGGCCCTTGCATTAGAAGATCCCTTCGAGCTGGAAGCTTCCATGGTTTTTCTACCAACAGCTTCACTAGGTCCGCGTACCATGGCTGCCTGGGCCAATCCGGCGCTATTAAAATCACCAGACCCCTGTGAAGCTCTATGCGCTGAAAGCACAGTTACTTACCTGTAACAGGTGATCTCTGGGAACAGCAGGAATAAGTCTTCACATATAGGTATCGTCGGTACCGACGGAGCCTGCGCGGGAACGCTCCCCAGCGTCCAAAAGGAAAGCTTTTGGGAGAATCCCACAGCGCCTGCGTGCTGCCTTCCCGCCTTTCCTAACTGCCTCTCTCCAGTTCGAGTTTTAAGCTGAGACAAAGAGAGAGAGAGAAATGAAAGGAAAGATAGAGAGATACAACTCCTAGGGGAGGTGGGTGGGTTGTGAAGACTTATTCCTGCTGTTCCCAGAGATCACCTGTTACAGGTAAGTAACTGTGCTATCTCCAGGAACAAGCAGGAATGAGTGTTCACATATGAGGACTCCCCAGCTAGAGATGCCAAGGAGATCCCCAAGGTTGTGAGTCCCTGAGAAGGGCTCTACCTCCCCCTATGGATCTCGGGCATCCAACCAGGGATGGGGGGTAGGAGTTGATTAGGTATGGAACAGGTGTTTGAGAACAGCCTGACCAAACAAGGCATCCCAGCGGGAGTCCTTGTCCAAGCAATAATGAGCTGTAAAGGTATGAACCGAGGCCCAGATGGCCACTCGACAGATTTGGTCGATGGACACAGAATTTAGATGAGCAATAGAGGCTGCCATAGCCCTCAAATTGTGAGCTGTGACATGGCCCTCCAGAGAAAGGTTCTTACTCTGGTAGGCGAAAGAAATACACTGAGCAATCCAATTGGACAGAGTTCTCTTAGAGACTGGAAGTCCTAAATGAGAGGGATCGAAAGCAACAAAGAGTTGAGAGGACTTTCTATGTTGCTGTGTCCTTTGTAAGTAAAAAGCAAGCGCTCTCTTACAATCCAGGGTATGGAGATTCCTCTCTGCACTTGATGCATGAGGTCCTGGAAAAAAGACAGGTAAATATACCTCCTGGTTCAGATGAAAAGGTGAGACCACTTTAGGCATAAAGTGTGGATTAGTCCTGAGGACTACCTTGTCATGATGGAACCTTGTATAAGGAGGAATAGCCACCAAGGCTTGCAGCTCACTGATGGGGCGAGCTGAAGTGACTGCAATGAGAAAAATAACCTTCCAGGAAAGGAATTTCAAGGAGGTAGTGGCTAAGGGTTCAAAGGGTGGCTGCATAAGCTGGCCAAGAACCAGATTCAAGTCCCATGCCACTGGAGGTGGTCTAATGGGAGGTTTCATTAAAAGAAGTCTATAAATTAATGAACGGAGTGGAACGGGTAAACGTAGATCGATTGTTTACGTTATCAGAATATAGAAAGACTAGGGGACATGCAATGAAGCTACAGGGTAAACTATTTAAGACTAATAAAAGAAAATATTTTTTCACTCAACGTGTAATCAAACTCTGGAATTTGTTACCGGAGGATGTAGTAAAGGCTGTTAGTGTAGCTGGGTTTAAAATAGGTTTTGACAAGTTCCTGGAGGAAAGGTCCATAAACCGTTATTAAGAAGTGACCGAAGATATCAATGCTTGACCCAGTACAAGCATTGTGGAACTTGTGTCTCTTGGGGAAACTGCTAGGTACATATGACCTAGATTGGCCACTGTTGGAAACAGAATACTGGGCTTGATGGACCTTGGTCTGACCCAGTATGGCATATCTTATGTTCTTAAGGCCTTTCATGAATTTTTGCTATAAGAGGATGAGAGGAAATAGATTGTCCATTGAGAGGTTTAAGGGATGCTGCAATAGCACTCAAATGGACTCTTACTGAATTTGTTTTAAGGCCTGCATGGGATAAATGCAGCAAATACTCTAGTAAAGAATTCAGAGGTATTGCAAGAGGGTTAAGACCCTTCTCTGCACACCAAATGGTAAACCTTTTCCATTTAAAAGCATAGGAACGTCTAGTGGAAGGCTTTCTGAAAGCATGAAGGATATCCTTCACTTGCTGAGAAAGATGCAAATCTTGAAGGTCTAGGCCTTCAGCAACCAGGCTCTGAGGTGAAGAGACTGGGGATTTGAGTGCCACAACGTTCCCTCCTCCTGGGACAGGAGGTCTGGAGCAGATCCCAAGTCCAGGGAGGGAGCTTGAGAGAGATGCAGAAGTAGAGGGTACCACACTTGGCGTGGCCAATGTGGTGCTATGAGGATCATAGACCCCTTGTCTCTCTGAAGTTTGAACAGTGTCTTGGGGATTAGGGGAATGGGTGGAAAGGCATAGAGGAAGTCTTGCCCCCAATGAAGGAGGAAGGCATCCCTGGCCTGAACTCCCTGACACGGAATCCTGGAACAGAACCAGGGAAGTTTGGCATTCCACGGACTTGCAAACAGGTCTATGTCCGGGGTTCCCCAAATTCAGAAGATCCTGGCTATCTGGTCCCCATAGAGGGACCATTCGTGTGAAAGCAGAACTCGACTGAGTCTGTCTGCCCAAGAGCTTTGAACCCCTGGAAGATACACTGCCATGAGATGAATTTGATGCTCTCTGGTGAAGGCCCACAATCTCAAAGCTTCGTTGCAAAGCAACAGAGAGCCAGTCCCCCCCTGCTTGTTCACGTAGAACATGGCTACTTGGTTGTCCGTGTGGATGAGCTGAGCAGGGTGTGGAAGATTCTGAGAGCTAGAAAAATTGCTCTGAGCTCTAAGAGGTTGATATGTAGAGATGTCTCCTGTGGAGACCAGATGCCTTGAGTGGAGAGATCTTGTAGATGAGCTCCCCAACCTCTTGGAGAGGCATCTGTTGTAAGGGTTGCTTGGGGTAACACCTGTTGAAAGGGGGACCCCAGCAACAGATTTTGAGTGGACTTCCACCACTGGAGAGAGCAAAATAGGCGACTGGAGGTTGCTATTTTGTCTGACAGGCACCCTGATGCCTGGGTCCATTGGGTGGACAGAGTCCATTGAGCTGCTCTCATGTGAAGGCGAGCATAAGGAACCACATGCACAGTGGATGCCATGTGGCCTAACAGTTGTAACATCTCTCGAGCAGTTAAATGGGATTTTAACTGAATCTGTGAGGCTAACTGCACCAAGCGTAGGCAACGGGCCTGGGGAAGATAGGCCCTTGCAGTTGTGGTATCCAGCAAGGCCCCTATAAACTCTAGACTGAGTAGGGGTGAGATGGGATTTTGGAATGTTTATTACAAGTCCCAGATACTGAAGAACACGCCTTGTGCAGGCTAGGGAAGTCTGAGCCTCTGACTGGGATGGAGCTCGGATGCGCCAGTCGTCCAGATATGGGAATACGAATATCCCTAGAGTGCGTAGAAATGCAGCTACTACTGCCATGCATTTTGTGAACACTCTTGGTGCAGAGGCCAGACCGAAAGGAAGCACTTTGTATTGGTAGTGCTTTCCTCGGTAAAGGAACCGAAGGAACCTTCTGAGTATTGGATGGATGAGGACATGGGTGTACGCATCCTTGAGGTCTAGAGAACAAAGCCAATCCTGACTCTGAAGGTATGGAAGGAGAGCACCGAGAGAAATCATCTTGAATTTCTCCTTGCATAGAAACTTGTTCAATTCTCTGAGATCTAATATGGGTCTGTAGCCCCCTGTTTTCTTTGGGATAAGAAAGTAGGGGGAGTAGAACCCTGAGCCCTGCTGAAGAAGGGGTACTTCTTCTATTGCCCCTTGGGCAAGAAGGGTAGCAATCTCCTGACCCAGAAGGTCGAGGAGAGATGTTGGAGAATTGAACTGTCTCACCATGGTGTGAGGAGGAAGGTTTAAGAAATGAAGCTTGTAGCCCTCCCTTATGATGGAGAGGGTCCATTGCTCTGCTGTGATTTGTTCCCACCTGGGAGCAAAGTGAGCTAACCTTCCTGGAATGGTGAGAGGCTCTGGTTCTTTTAGAGCCAGAAAGGCTAAGTTCTCTAGTTGAAAGTCAAAGGCCCTGAGGGGGCTGAGGCTGTTGGGCCATAGAAGCCCTTGCAGCCTTAGGCTTGGCCTGTTTAGGTTGTTGCTGTCGCTTTGCAGCAAAACGACCTGCAGAAGATGCCTGTTGACCATAAACAGGATAATATCTCCCCTTTTTGGGAAAAAATCCCTTTTTGAACAACCTTTTCTTAACAGGAGCAGAAGTAGACTTTGAAAGTCTATCTAAAGCAGAATTTTCAGCATCCATCTGAGTGGCCTTTGCTTGCCAATCTTTGCCAAAAAGATTTTCACCTGTACAAGGAAGATTTCCTAGTCCATCCTGAACCCAGGGTTCCAAATCAGAAGCTTGTAGCCAAGCAACTCTGCGTGCACCTATGGCAATAGCCGAGGCTCTGCTAGCACACTCAGAAGAGTCAAAGGCTGCACGGTTAGAAAACTTGGAAACATCCTGGGCATGTTTAAGCCAGGTGAGAAACTCTTCTCTTTTATCTTCTGAAATAAAAGGAGAAAGTTTGTAGGTGATCTGTAACCTCTTTTAGAAACATCCTCATATAGAGACTATTGGAGTTGATTCTAGCAACAAGCATATTGGCCTGGAAAATTCTCCTGCCAAAAGCATCTAAGGTTCTGCATTCTCTTCCTGGAGGATTGGATGAGTGCCTTTTTGCACTCTTTATCCTCTTCATAGCAGACTCCACCACAATACAGTGGTGAGGAAGCTAAGTTTTATGAAAGCCAGGACAAGGAGGAACACGGTACATGGTGTCCAACCTACGAGAATGAGGGGAGGTGGTGAGAGGTGTCTCCCATATGCCCAACATGTGATCATAAAGGATCTCATGAATTGGTAAAGTAGCTGCCTCTTTAGGAGCCTTAGGATATTGCAAGATATCCAATTTTTTGGCTCTAGGCTCTGCCTCAGGGGCCACGGATTCCTCGAGAGCAAGCCCGGAGGCATCTCGATACTTGGAGGGAGATCTACCCTTTGAGGACCGGCTGGATTTGAGTTTGGTTACCTGAGATCCATGGGAGGAAGAAGCAGCCCTGGAAGACGTTGATGCTACCGAAGCTGCATCAGAGGGAACAGGGTACTGAGCTTGGCTGCTCGATTCTGTAGACCTCTTTTAGACATCATGGAACAGGACTCACAATCCATGATGGAGTGGTCAGGACCCAAACATTTTAGACACCAGTCATGGGTGTCAGTGACTGAAATAGTGCCGCTGCACTTCGTGCACTTTTTAAACCCGGAAGCGGGCTTCTCCATGAGGAGAATTTCTCATAGGCCTAAGGCCAAAGAAAAAAGCACAGAAGTGAAAATAGTAGTCTTTTTTTTTTTTCTTTTTTTTAAGAAGAAAGAAAGAAAGACCGGCGGTACCGGTCTGACGTCGAAGAAGGCAGACGCGCGACCAAAGAAATAAAATAAAATAAAGAACTTCTTCAGCGGTGACAGGAACACGACCTGCTGGCTCTACGGAAAAGAAGAACTGGAGAGAGGCAGTTAGGAAAGGCGGGAAGGCAGCGCGCAGGCGCTGTGGGATGCTCCCAAAAGCTTTCCTTTTGGACGCTGGGGAGCGTTCCCACGCAGGCTCCGTCGGTACCGACGATACCCATATGTGAAGACTCATTCCTGCTTGTTCCTGGAGATGCACCCTTCCGATCAATACCCAAAGTGGAAACACGCAAAAGGAGCTGATCCTCCGGCCACTTCTGTATAAGAGCATCCAAGCCTTCGGCCATTCTCTCCCTTCTTCTGCTGAAGAAGCGTTCTATCTTTGCCGACTGGAAAGTCGCCACGAGATCCATCACCGGCGGCCCCCATCGACACACTAGCATCGCGAATACGTTGGAATGTAGAACCCACTCCCCCGGATCTACTCTTACCCGACTCAATAAGTCGGCTTCCACATTGTCCACCCCTGCCACATGTGCTGCCGACAAGGCTACCAGATTGTCCTTGGCCCACTGCAACAAGCTCTCGGCCTCAGCTTCCAGTGCCACGCTGCTGGTGCCTCCCTGACGGTTGATGTAAGCCACTGCGGTCGCATTGTCTGAAAACACTTGAATGGCCTTCACCCGGAGCACCGGACAAAACCCTTGCAACGCCAATGCCAGCGCCACCGCTCTCAACTCCAGTCTGTTGATCGACCAACTCCTCTCCATTTCGGACCACTGAACCTGCGCAAACTGTCCCTGAAAGTGAGCCCCCCACCCCACAAGGCTGGCATCCGTCGTCAGACAGCCATGCAGGCGCGTCCAAGGACATCCCTTTTTCCAGAACCCCTGGCCACCACCACTGAAGCGCCACCACCACCACTGAAGCGCGTCAGTGGCTGACACGGAAGCCGTTGCGCCAGCTGATCCTTCCGATGCGACCACCTTCTCAACAGTGCACTCTGCAGCGGTCTCATGTGGGCTCTCGCCCATGGCAACAACTCGAGCGTCGCCGCCATGGTGCCCAGCAACTGTAGATAATCCCAGGCCGAGGGGCCCTGCTTGCCGAGAACCTGTGTGACCAGCGTCCTGAGCCCCAGCACCCGCTTTTGCGGAAGAAAAATTCATCCCGCTCTCGTATCGAACCACACCCCCAGGTACTCTAGAGACTGAGACGGTTCCAACCTGCTCTTTGCCATGTTGATTACCAAACCAAGACTCTGCATAAATGCTACCACCTTGGCTGTAGCCAACACACTCTCTTCTCGGGACTTTGCTCTGATCAACCAATCGTCCAGATAAGGGTGTACCAACACTCCTTCCTTTCGCAAGGCCACTGCCACCACTACCATCACCTTGGTGAACGTACGTGGTGCCAGGGCCAGGCCAAAGGGAAGAGCCTGAAACTGGAAATGTCCCATCGGTACGGCAAACATGAGAAACCTCTGATGCTCCTTTCGAATTGGAATATGGAGATATGCCTCCAAAAGGTCTAAGGACATTAGAAATTCTCCCTTTCTGACCGCCACGATAACGGACCTGAGGGTCTCCATGCAAAAATGAGACACACTGAGACACCGATTCACTCGCTTGAGATCCAAAATAGGCCGAAACTTCCCTTCCTTTTTCAGGACTACGAAATAAATGGAGTATCGACCGCACCCTAACTGGGCGTGCGGAACCGGCACGATGGCCTTGAGGGAGAGGAGCTCTGCACTGTCTCCCCTACCACCTTGCGCTTTGTCTCCGATCTGCATGGGGACAGAACGAACGAGTCGGTTACCGGCCTCTGAAATTCTAAGGCATAACCTTCTTGGACCACCTCCAATACCCACTGGTCTGACGTGATCTGGGCCCAGGCAGGGTAAAATTCCCATAATCGCCCCCCTACGGGAACCAACCCCAACTGGGCCCCCCTCACTTCATAGCGCTTTTTTGAAACTTGAGGAAGTGGAAGGGGCCGCAAACCCCCTGCCTGCTCCTCTAAATACCCGAAACCCCTGGTTCCTACCGGGAAACCGGTCCCGCTGATTTGGGGCAAACCTTGGGGAACAAAAACTCCAAAAGTCCCGTTGCTGGCCTTGCAACATGGGAGTAGACCGACCCTGCTTCTGCTTGTCCTCCGGCAATCTCCCGCCTTTGGACTCTCCCAAGTCCTTCACCAATTTATCTAGATCTTCACCAAACAGCTTTCCCCTGAAGGGAAGCCTACTCAACCGCACCTTAGAGGGGCCGTCCGCTGCCCAATTACGCAGCCAAAGAAACCGCCGCCCCGCTATCACCGAAGCCATACTCTTTGCTAATCCCCTAATAAGGTCATAATGAATGTCGGCCAGATAAGCTGTCCCGGATTCCAGCTTGGAGGCCTCCGTATCAGCACCCTCTGATAGACCCCCCTGAATCCGCTGCGCCCAGCGTAGGCAAGCCCTCGCCACCCAGGCTCCGCAAATCGACGCCTGTAAAGAGAGAGCATTAACCTCAAAGACCTGTTTCAACAAGGTCTCCAATTTGCGATCCTGTGCATCTTTGAGCGCCGCACCACCTTCCACGGGAATGGTAGTCTTTTTAGTAACCGCTGACACCGCTGCATCTACCCTAGGCGACTTAAACAACTCCTTCTCCTGATCTACGAGAGGGTAAAGAGGCACCATAACTCTACTACCCTTAAGCGCGGCCTCTGGCATGTCCCACTCTTCCTGTATCATCTCTTTGAACACACTATGAACGGGAAACGCTCTCGGAGTCTTCCGAAACGCTTGCAACAATGGGTCTTCTAGAGCAGCGTCCTCAGGAGGCCCCTCGGGCGGCATATGGAGAAATTAGACCTTACCTGCTAATTGTCTTTCCTTGAGTTCTCTCCGGGCCAGTCCAGAACAGATGGGTAGTCAAATCTCCCTCCTCTAGCAGCTGAGGACTGAATACTGATTCTTGTTGCTAGGATACCCAGCTCTCCCCTGGTGACAGAAGGCAGTCTTAACGTACCAAGCAGGACCAAAATAACAAACCAGAAGATGAAATATGGGAAACAGCGAGAACAATGGAAGAGTTACCCAGAAGGTTGCTGACTATGCACTGAGTCCTGCCATCCAGAATGGAGGCATTGGAAGAGCAAAAGCTTAGGCTCCCTTTGCTAGAGCTCCGCTGGTCCTCTTTTCGTGTTCATGTTATTTATCCTTTCTTTTTTTTTTTTTTTTGCAAGTTAGCAAACACCAAGATGGCTACTAAAATTTACATCACTGAGAAAATACAGAAGATACAGAAAGGGTGGGTTCTGGACTGGCCCGGAGAGAACTCAAGGAAAGACAATTAGCAGGTAAGGTCTAATTTCTCCTTCCTAATCATCTCTCCGGGCCAGTCCAGAACAGATGGGTAGTACCAAAGCAGTATCTAACCCTGGGAGGGACCTGTGAGCCCCGCTATTATGGCGGAAGCCCCCACACATGCATCTTGACGCGCGAACACATCCAACCGATAATGACGTGAGAAAGCATGGAGAGAAGACCAGGACGCCGCTCGACAAATATCCACCGGAGGAACTAAAGCTGACTCCGCCCACGAGGTCGCCTGACCTCTGGTAGAATGAGCACGAAGACCGACAGGAACGGTCTTGCCTTTGGTTTCATAGGCGACCCGAATGGCCTGTTTTACCCAACGCGCAATGGAGGCCTTGGAGGCCGCTTGACCCTTAGAGGGCCCCCCGAAAAGCACAAACAACCTGTCGGACTTACGAAACGATTCAGTCTCCCTAAGGTAACGACGGAGCACACGACCCATATCCAACCTTCGCAGACAACGATCAACAGAAGCCTCGGCCCCCGACTCAACGAAGGTGGGTAGCGAGACTGACTGATTCAGATGGAATGCAGACACCACCTTAGGCAGAAAAGACGGAACCGGATGCAAGACCACTTTTTCCGCTGAAAACTGAAGAAACGGCGGCCGACATGAAAGCGCCTGCAAATCTGAAATGCGTCTAGCGGAACATAGGGCCACCAAAAATGCCGTCTTCCAGGATAACTCCCGGATGGAACTAGAGGAACGTGGTTCAAAAGGGGAGCCTGACAACACCTCCAGCACCAGATTCAAGTCCCAAGGGGGAATAACCTGTCGAAACGGCGGTCTAAGATGCTTGGCCGCTCTAAGGAACCGCAGTATGTCCGGATGCGAGGAAAGCCGAGTCCCGCGAACCGGCCCCCGAAAAACCATTAGCGCCGCTAATTGTACCCTCAGGGTGCTAATAGCAAGCCCAATATCCGGAATCGAAGACAAACGGGCCCGTAAGGCGCGCTCTGCGCACCATGCTTCAAAAACGCGCCACACCTGGATGTAAGCCAACGACGTGGAACGCCTGCGAGACTGCAGCAACGTGGAGATCACTGATGCCGAATAACCTTTGCGGCGCAACCGTTGCCTCTCAACAGCCATGCCGTAAGCAAGAATCGATCCGCCTGGGGCATCGGAATGGGTCCCTGAAGCAGTAAGTCCGCTCGAGCGGGTAACCGCCATGGCGGCTCCACCAGAAGCCGCATTAGATCGGCATACCAAGGCGTCTGGGCCAATCTGGAGCAATAAGGATCACACGACCCTCGTGAGTGGCTACTCTCTGAATGACTCGACCCACTAATGGCCACGGAGGAAACACATACAGGAGCTGACCCGACGGCCAGGGTTACACCAGGCCGTCGAGACCCTCCGACATATGCTCCCTGCGCCTGCTGTAAAAGCGCTCCGCCTTTGCATTGCGAAGAGTGGCCATCAGATCCATAACCGGCTGACCCCAACAAAGAGTGAGATCATGAAACACTTCCGCATGGAGTTCCCACTCTCCCGGATCCAGCACGTTCCGACTGAGATAGTCGGCCTGTATATTGTCCTTTCCTGCCACATGAGACGCCGAAAGCGCCACGAGGTGCAATTCCGCCCAGTGAAACAAGCGTTGGCTCTCCTCCAGGAGGAGACTTCCCGTTCCGCCTTGTCGGTTTATGTAGGAGACCGTCACGAGGTTGTCGGAAAAGATGCGCACCGGCTTTCCCTCTAGAAGAGCTGCAAACGCTAACAGCGCTAGATATACTGTTCTCAGTTCCAGTCGATTGATGGACCACAGACTCTCCTCCGGCGACCAGGAGCCCTGCGCTATGTGAGTCAAACAATGCGCCCCCCACCCGGACAGACTGGCATCCGTCGTGACCAAAATCCACTCTGGGAGAGCCAGGGGAACGCCCGCCAGAAGATGGTCCGGAACCAACCACCACTGAAGACTGAGCCTCACGTGATCGGGACAGCTCAAGCGACGAGAAAGCGGGTGATGCTGCGGAGACCACCGCGAAAGCAGCGCTTGTTGGAGTGGCCGCATGTGCGCTCGGGCCCAAGGCACCAGATCCAAGGCCGCCGCCATCAGTCCCAGCAACTGCAAGTACTTCCAAGCTGTCGGCGCCCGAACACGCAAAAAAGCGGACACGTGAGAGAGAAGCTTCCGAACTCTCTCCGGAGGCAAGAGAACCAGCCCCCTGTCCGTGGTGAAGAACGCCCCCAGATAAGTAAGCTGCTGTACGGGCTGCAGCCGACTCTTCGCCTGGTTCACAATCCATCCGAGATCCTCGAGACAGGAAACTACCCGAGCGGTCGCCCTGACCGACTCTTCTCGCGACGCCGCCCGAATCAACCAGTCGTCCAGATAAGGGTGAACCAGGATTCCGTCCCTGCGAAGAGCCGCCGCCACTACCACCATCACCTTGGTGAAGGTGCGCGGCGCCGTTGCCAGACCGAACGGCAAGGCCCGGAACTGAAAATGACCCATGGGAACTGCAAACCGAAGGAACCGCTGATGATCCGGCCTGATAGGAATGTGGAGATAGGCCTCCGTCAAATCGATGGAGGAGAGAAACTCTCCCGGACGCACGGAGCGGATTACTGATCTCAAAGTTTCCATCCGGAAATGAGAGACACGCAGACACCGGTTCACGTGTTTCAAATCCAAGATGGGCCGGAAGGAGCCCTCTTTTTTGGGTACCACAAAGTAAATCGAGTATCGACCGAATCCGCACTGGTCTTGGGGAACTGGAACCACGGCCCGGAGCTGCAACAAGCGCTGCAACGTGTCGTGGATCGCCGTTCGCTTGGCGACAGGACCACATGGAGAAAAAACAAAAGCGTCCGCCAGAGGCCAAGCGAACTCGAGAGCATAGCCTTCTCTGATAATTTGCAGAACCCACTGGTCGGTTGTAATGGCGGCCCAAGCGGAGACAAACTCCTGCAAACGACCTCCTACTGGAAGCTCCGCCTGGACTGGCCTCACTTCATTGTGGCTTTTTAAGGGAAGTAGGAGAGGTTCCAAAATAGCCCCTGCCGGAACCTCTAGCGCCCCGAAAGGACTGCCCCCGAGACTGAAACCGACCCCGCTGATAAGGGGCAAAGCGGGCTCCCCGAAAGCGGCGAAACTCATGCCCCTGACCCCTAGGGAAGGAGCTCTGCTTAGTTGCCCGAGGACGATCTTCGGGAAGGCGTCCCCCTTTGGAGTCACCTAAATCCTTAACAATTTTCTCCAGCGCTTCTCCAAAAAGAAGCTTACCTTTGTACGGACGCTTACTGAGATGGGCCTTGGAAGAAGCATCCGCCGCCCAATTGCGCAACCAGAGAAACCGACGGGCGGCAATCATGGAAGCCATAGCTTTCGCGGAAATGCGAATCAAATCATAAAAGTCATCCGCCAGATACGCTGCCGCAGATTCCAGCTTAGCTCCTTCCCAAGAAGGAGAAGCATCCCCCTCTGGACTAGAAGCCAGCTGACTCCACCGAATAGCAGCTCTAGACACGTAAGCCCCAAAGACTGATGCCTGCAGCACCAGAGCGCTAGCATCAAAAGCTTGCTTCAAGAGCCCCTCTAACCGACGATCCTGCATATCCTTAAGGGCCGTAGCCCCCTCCACTGGAATGGTGGTCTTCTTGGTGACCGCTGAAACCAGCGCATCAACCTTAGGCATACGTAGGAGCTCCCTTTCTTCCTGGGGCACAGGATACAAACGTGACATAGTTCTAGCCCCCCGTAAGGAAGCCTCCGGACATTCCCACTCGGACTCTATCATCTGTTTGATGACTCTGTGCAGGGGAAAACATTTTTGCTCGGGCTTGAAACCCTGTAACAAGGGATCCTCCAAAGGTTCCTGCTGAACTACCGGAGGAAGAATACTGAGAGCCAAGAGAGACTGTGCAATCAGGGCCGGCAACTCATCTTTCCTAAAAACCCTAAAAACATTAGGGTCATCACCGGGCCCTAACTCACCTTCCTCTAAATCTGCGGGCCAGGAGTCTAAACCCGGGTCTGACAGGAGCTCCCCCTCTTCTGGCCCCACGGCTTCAGCCGCCAGAGAAACATTATCAACCTTAGAATCTCTAAGAGCTGTGAAAGAAGAAACCCCTTCCCCGGGCTTAGACCGGCTAGAGACCCCTGTCTGAGACATCAGAAGAGAATCTGCTACAACTGGCCCAGGAGACTGAGCCTTCTTAATTAAATAAGCCCTGTGAAACGCCAGAATAAATTCTGGTGAAAGAAGAGGATCGATTACCCCTGGCACTGCTGACACCACAGGCTGCTCCTGCTCCACAGTGCAATGGCGCGATTTAACTTTGCGCTTGCCTGGTTTAGGGAGCGGGACTGCAGAAACAGACGGCTCCCCTAAGATGGCCGCCGTTCCCGCGCTTTCTCCCAATGGCTGCATTTTTGCAGTTTGCTCCCCCAACTGCTCCGGCATAGTGGCTCGAGTCCTGCCCCACGGAGAGACGCTAGACCACTGAAAAAGCGTAGTTACTCACCTGTAACAGGTGTTCTCCAGGAGCAGCAGGAATCAGTCCTCACATATGGGTGACGTCGGCGCCGACGGAGCCCTCGCGGAGCAATTTTCCCCAGCTTTCAAAGAAAGCCTTTGGGAATTGCAGCGCGCATGCGCGGTCGCCTTCCCGCCCAAGGGTGCCATCTTAGCCAGTCAGATGACATAGCTAAAAAGACAGCATAAAAATTTGCAAAAAAACTTAAGCAGATGATTGCAACTCCAAGGGGAGGAGGGAGGGTTGTGAGGACTGATTCCTGCTGCTCCTGGAGAACACCTGTTACAGGTGAGTAACTACGCTTTCTCCAGGACCAAGCAGGAAGTCAGTCCTCACATATGGGACTCCCAAGCTTAAGGCTACCGGAGACCCTAAGCACAAAAATGAGCTCCCTCTAGCTCAGCAGCACAGAAGGAAGGAATCTTCGCTGAATTATTACCCACCGGTAGCCCACATCCGGGATGGAGGGTAGGAGTTGCTCAAACCTCAAAGAGATTACGGAGGACTGCCTGTCCGAAAGCACTGTCCCTGCGGGACTCCCTCTCGAGACAGTAATGGACCGCAAAAGTCTGGCTCGAAGACCAAGTAGCGGCCCGGCAGATGTCTGCCAGCGGAACAGAGCGGAGGTAAGCCACTGACGTAGCCTTTGCCCGAACGCAATGAGCCGTGACTCGACCTTCCAAGGAGAGTCCGGCTGCCCCATAAGCCCAAGTGATACAGTCCGCAACCCAGATGGACAGAGTACGCTTGGAGACCGGGAGTCCCAATTTATTGGGATCAAAAGACACAAAAAGCTGCGCAGCTTTACGGTGCTCCCGCGTACGGTCAAGGTAGAAGTTCAATGCCCTTCTACAGTCCAGGGTATGGAGGACCATTTCAGCTCGGCTGGAGTGTGGTCTGGGAAAGAAGGTCGGAAGTACCACCTCCTGATTGATGTGAAAAGGGGAGACCACTTTTGGAAGAAATTTTGGGTGAGTCCGTAGGACTACCCTATTTTTGTAGAACCGAGTGTAAGGGGGATCAGACACGAGGGCCTGCAATTCACTTACGCGTCTAGCGGAAGTGAGGGCTATCAAGAACAATGTTTTC
Organism: Ichthyophis bannanicus; assembly: GCA_033557465.1. Taxonomy (NCBI): domain Eukaryota; kingdom Metazoa; phylum Chordata; class Amphibia; order Gymnophiona; family Ichthyophiidae; genus Ichthyophis; species Ichthyophis bannanicus. The sequence goes on along the minus strand of CM066032.1, from coordinate 155,391,059 downwards.
CAAGAAAGAAAACGGAGAGAACAGGTAGCCATAGGTTCAAAAGGCGGACAGGTGATCCGCTGCAAAACCACATTTAGATCCCAGTCAGGCGCTGGCGGGCGCAGAGGTGGTTTAAGTAGAAGGAGACCTCGGAGAAACCTCGCTACGAGAGGGTCGCTGGAAAGAGGTCTGCCGTCCACCGGCACATGATGTGCTGAAAGAGCACTGAGGTGAACTTTGACGGAGTTGGACTTAAGTCCCAGATTAGAGAGGTATAGCAAGTACTGCAAGATCACCGACACCGGGCAGGAGAAGGGATCCTGAGACTGTTGGGTACACCAAACGGAAAAGCGACGCCATTTAAGAAAAGCGACGCCATTTAAGGGCGTAGCATTTGCGGGTAGAAGGTCGCCGAGAAGCTAGGACGACCTCTTCCACCTCTGCCGGCAGGAGAAGGGGAGCAAGGACTACCCTCTCAGCAGCCAGGCCATGAGATTGAGAGATCTGAGGTTGGGGTGTAGCAGAGACCCCTGATCCTGAGTGAGGAGGTCCGGTTGTAACCCCAGAGGGAATGGATCCTCTACCGCTAATTGCAGCAGGAGTGGAAACCACGGCTGTCTGGGCCAGCGAGGGGCCACCAGGATCATGGAAGCTTTGTCTCGGAGAACCTTGAAAAGAGTTCGAGAGACTAGCGGGATGGGAGGAAAAGCATACAGAAGGCTCTCCGACCATGAGAGTAGAAAAGCGTCTGCCGCAACTCGAAGGGGATGTGGCTGACGAGAGCAGAAGCGAGGAAGTTTCCGGTGAGAGGGCTTGCAAAGAGATCCATCGTGGGGAGGCCCCACTTTAGAAAGAGCTTCTGAACTACCAAGGGATCCAGGCGCCACTCGTGCGGCTGGAGGATCCTGCTGAGTTTGTCCGCCAGGCAATTTTCTTGGCCTGGGAGATAAACTGCCTTGAGAAGAACGCCGTGACTGACGGCCCAAGAGCAGAGCTTCTGTGCTTCCCGACAGAGAAGGAAGGAGCCCGTGCCCCCCTGCTTGTTCACGTAGAACATGGCAACTTGATTGTCCGTCTGGACAAGGACGGACTGGTGAGAGGTCAGGTGGGAGAAGGCCTTGAGAGCCAGGCGGATCGCTCTGAGCTCCAGGAAGTTGATCTGCTGAGCAGACTCCCACGTGGTCCAGAGGCCCTGAGTACGTGCCCCTTGGCAATGTGCTCCCCAGCCCAGGAGGGACGCATCTGTCGTCAGCACCTGGGCCGGTTGAGGCGACTGAAAAGGCATGCCGAGTACCAGGTTGGGCCGATGAAGCCACAACTGGAGAGACGAGGCCAGCGGCTCGGAGACGCGCACTAGGTCTGCTAGGCCGCCTGTGGCTTGTTGCCACTGCTTGCGAAGACACCATTGAGCAGGCCGCATATTCAGGCGGGCATTGGGGGTCACATGGACGGTGGAAGCCATATGGCCGAGTAGTCTCAGGAAGCGCCTGGCGGAGACCAGGGGCTGGCTGCGAAAACGGTCGGCTAGGTCCATGAGCCGTTGAGCCCTGTCGAGCGGTAGGAAAGCTCGTGCCTGAGGAGTGTGCAGCCTTGCGCCGATGAACTCGAGATCCTGTGAGGGGAGCAAAGTGGACTTTGCGAAGTTTATGACAAAGCCCAAGTACTGCAGAAGAGTCACCGTGCGGCGTGTGGCGTTGGTGACCTCCGGAGCGGACGCTGCTCTGATGAGCCAGTCGTCGAGGTACGGAAAGACATAGAGGCCGAGAAGCCGGAGATGGGCCGCCACCACCGCGAGACATTTTGTGAAGACTCGCGGTGCGGAGGACAGGCCAAAGGGCAGTACTCTGTACTGGTAATGATTTCCTGCCACCACAAACCTTAGGTATTGGCGGTGGCTTGGGTGGATGAGGATGTGCGTGTAGGCATCCTTTAGATCCAAGGAGCATAGCCAATCTCCCTGCTGGAGGTAGGGCAGAAGGATTCCAAGGGTAAGCATTTTGAACTTTTCCCGCACGAGGAACTTGTTGAGGTTGCGCAAGTCCAGGATGGGTCTGAGGCCTCCTGTCCTTTTTGGTACTAGAAAATACCTGGAATAAAAGCCTTGACCTCTCAGGTGGTGGGGCACCGGTTCCACCGCATGTTCCTGTAGAAGACCTGCTAACTCCTGAAGGAGTAAGTCCCTGTGCAGAGGGAGTCGTGTAGGTTCTCCCGGGAAATAGGAGGGAGGGACCTGGTGGAAGTGGAGAAGATAACCCTCTCTCACGACTTGAAGCACCCAGGCATCTGAAGTGATGTTGGACCACCTGTGGGCGAAGTGAACCAGCTGGCCTCCGGTGCTGGGAGGAACCAGCGGAGGGGGAGAGGCTATGCTGAAGGAGTCAAAAGCCCCCACCCTGCTGAGCAGGGGCTGGTGGTGTAGGCTTGGGGGCTTGCTGCCTACGGGACCCGTTACCCCGTCCCTTGGCCTGCTGGCCCTGTTGGGGAGCAGCGGGGGCCTGATATTGGGGGTAGTGTTTATAGGCAGCTGCCTTTCTCGGGTAAAAGGACTTCTTTCCCGAGCCCTCCTTTTTCTGGGAAGGGGCGGAGGTCTTCCTAGAAAGCCTAGTCCTGGTGAGAGTCTCAGTCTCTAGTTGTGCAGCCTTTTCGTCCATAGGTTTGCCAAAGAGGTTGTCACCTCGGCAGGGGACATCGACCAACTTGTCCTGCACCCAGGGCTCAAGGTCAGACGACTGAAGCCAAGCCTGTCGGCGGGCACCGATGCCGGCTGCGGCCACTCGAGCCGATGCTTCAAAGCCATCATAGGCTGCTCGGGATATGAATTTTGAGCATTCCCGAATGCCAGTGGACAAGGCTAGGAACCTCCGCAAAGGTTCCTCGGACAATCCAGCGGAGAATCCGGCTAGCTCTTTAGCCAGGTCTCGGAGATACATGCCCATGTATAGCTGGTAGGTCTGGACACGACACGCAAGCATAGAGCCCTGGAAACACTTCTTACCAAGGCCATCCAGGTTACGGGCCTCCCTGCCAGGAGGCACCGAGGAGTGCATCTTCTGGCTCTTAAGACGATGCATGGCCGATTCCACTACCATGGAATGGTGTGGTAGCTGTGCTTTTTGGAAGCCAGGGCTCTTGCGGACTCGATAGATAGAATCGACCCGCTTGCTCAGGACCGGCGAGGAGGCCGGACTCTCCCACATGCGGAAGAGTAGCCGTTCCAGCATGGGAGGAACCGGTACAGTAAAGTGTTCCCTGGCGGGAGAGTCATACTGGAGGGCGTCGAGCTCTTCGGCTCGAGGCTCCTCCTCGGGATCCGCAGGGAAGGCCAAAGCCTTGGCCATATCCCTGACGAAGTCCGAGAACCGGGCATCCTCCGGGGGGGACTGCTTCCGAGGTTCGGACTCAGGTGAGTCCGAGGGGACACACCGAGTCCGAAAAGAATCAGGTGACTCTTCCTCTTCAGACTCCCAGACCGACTCCGACGAGGAATCGGTGGGGTCGGCCCGGGCAGGCCGCGGCGCCGGCCGTCCCGACGCCGAGGGAGTCGGCGTCGGCGACCTCGGTCCCGAACGGGAGGCCGAGGGTGACCTCGACCGAGGATCGACTCGAGTTCGCATGGACTCGAGGATCGGCTCGGTCTCCGGGGTCGACTTAGACGTCGACGTCCCGGCGGTCGGGGCAGCGGCGCCAGCGAGGCTAGCGAGCAGTGCCCGCTGCTGGTCCATGAAGGCAGACAGTCTGCTCTCCAAGGCCGTCAACCTGAGTCCGACCTCAGGTGACCCAGCAGCCCCCGACTCGGGCCCCGACGGCGTCGGGCCCGACGTCGGCGGTCTCGGAGGCGAGTCCAGAAGGACCACAGGACTTACCAGAGCAGGCAGCTCCGACTCCATGCGAGGTCGCTTCGAGAGGTGCTCCTTCTCCAAGGACCCGGGACGGCTATCGGGGCTATGCGACCTGGCCCTCGCGGAGCCAGGAGCGTCCACCGACGCCGCCCTCGCGGGTTTCACCTTCCGTCCATGGTCCCCGGAGGGAGAACCCCTGTCGGAGGAACTCCGGCGACGGTCCGAGCTGGAACCTCTGGACGCCAAGGCCTCCGACGAGGTCCGGGTACGGCTGGGGTCAGCGAAGATCCTATCCCGCTGATGCCGCCGACTTCTCAACGCTTTGGAGGACATTTTGCCACAGGCCCCACAGATCATTTCTTCATGATCCGGGCCCAGGCAGCGGAGGCAATTATCGTGTGTGTCAGTTAGTGACATATTTCGGTCACACTGACCACACCGCTTGAAACCACTTGCAGCCATCGGGGGAAAAAGGGCCCCTGCGAGGTCAAAGGACCGGGCTGCCAGTGAAAAAACCGAAAACGAAACTGACTAAATCAGAAAAACCGAAAAGAAGAGGACTCGTGACCGGCGTCGCGAGTCCGGGCGGGAAAAAGACCGGCGTCGAACCGAAGGAAAAAAGAGAAAATTACGAATAAAATCAACTTTTTTGCGGGGACAAGACGGGTACGTCTGTAGGGCTCCGCGGAAAAAAGAAGACTGGCTAAGATGGCACCCTTGGGCGGGAAGGCGACCGCGCATGCGCGCTGCAATTCCCAAAGGCTTTCTTTGAAAGCTGGGGAAAATTGCTCCGCGAGGGCTCCGTCGGCGCCGACGTCACCCATATGTGAGGACTGACTTCCTGCTTGGTCCTGGAGAACACCGCGAATCCCTTCACCCCGACAAAAAACGCTCGCGGGCAGCAAGAACTCCGAAACCCGAGGGGGGAGGGAAACACACGCGGCGCGCTGAAAATACCTCACAGAAGCTGCCGGCCAGGCTGAAGTGCTCCTGCCAAAGAAGAGAACCGCTGCCAGCGGTCAGAGGAGCTGGAAGGAAATGCTGGGGCCCCCAGGTCTGTTCCCAACTAGCACACTGAATAGAGAAGAGGAGACAGGCTCTGTCCCATTCTCTTAGCCGAGTACACGGCTAACAGACACCAGCGATAAGGAGAAAACCTAGTCAGCAGAAATAATCGTGAAGTGCTAAGTACACTGCTAGGGCAAAGCACTCACCACCCTGTGAAACTCTTCCTCAAAAATAACAAAAGAGGCCACCGAACTAAACAGAACAGAACTTTGTGGGGAGTCAAATCTTCACACATCCAGTTCAGCTGCTGAGGACAATAAGACTGCCTTCTGTCACCAGGGGAGAGCTGGGTATCCTAGCAACAAGAATCAGTATTCAGTCCTCAGCTGCTAGAGGAGGGAGATTTGACTACCCATCTGTTCTGGACTGGCCCGGAGAGACGATTAGGAATAAGAGTCTTAAGAGACTCTGCAATGAGAGTCAACAACTCCTCTCTACGAAACACATGGACCACCCTTGCCTGGTCCTCTTGTTCCGCAATCTCGCCTTCCTCGAGATCCTCATCTAGGCCCGTTTCCGGACCCAGATCCTCTGACTGGAGCCCCTCTGACGAGACCGACCTGTCTACCCGGTCCCCTTCACCTCTGCATCTCTTCGCAGCTATGCCGGACCCAGCTGCTGACAAGGGGGTACCCGATCTCTTCTCCCCAATACCTGCTTCGATCGTGCTGACAGCAGACTTAGTGAGGGGGCCGCTCAAGGCCTGTTGCAGCAGGGCTACGAAATCTGGCGCGAAAATCACCGCTAAACCTGCTGGTAACACTAAACCTGCCCAGGGTCAGGAGTCGCAGACGTGCTAGGCACTGGTTCCCGCTCGGCTCCTGTGCCTAATAGGGCCCCCTCCCCCGCTGCCTCCTGCTCCATAGCCGCCGACTCCCGACGGCAACCTTTACAAATCCCCTCTGCAGACACGGATCCCCTTCTAGCGCCGCACAATAAACACAGCGGCCTAGAAGGCATCCTACTTAACTGAGCCACCTAAGAACTGCAGCAGGGCCTAGTCCCCGAGTAGGACAGGAATGAGAAAATCCTTCTTAAATTGTTTTTTTTTTTTTTTTAAACTGTGCACTCTTCAAAAAACGTTCCCCCTCTGCAAGTAAGAGGAAAGTTCTCAAAAACGAGGCCCCAGGAGCAAATTACAGCGCTTAGAAAAACTTGCCAAGCACACCGCGCTTCCCGTGCGAGAGCCACGCGGTCCGGCCCGCTCAGCCGCGGACCGCGCTTTCCCGTGCTCTGCTAACCAGGAAAAAGGTATCCTACCTTGTGCCGTTTTTGGCACTAGAACTGAGTGCTCCGCTGCCTTCCAGTGCTCTATTCTGCCCAGGGAGCTGTAGACTTCGGCCGACAAGGGCCGTAGCAGGAAACTGTTCGCCCGATCGGGCGTTGGAAGCACCGGCTTCAGCCGCGTTTGCAGGCAATGCTTCTGCACGCGCTGAGCCGTGCTGAGAGCCGGGACCTGTCCCCCGCTGACAGGAACGGACACCGGTGACTGTGCTCTGCCTCTAAAATCGCCCCCAAAGCTCCAGCCCGGAGTATAAACACGAACGAAAGGTGAATAGGCGGGGGTGGGGGGGGGGAGGGAGGGAACGGCGGGGGGGGGGGGGGGGGAGAAGGCAGAGACCTCGAAGGCACAGTGAAGGGAAAAACAGCACCAAGGCAGTCTGGCACCAGGATCCTTAACACCCGATCCAGTAAACTGCAGTGCCTTCCCTTTCTCTCCTATCCATAAGCTAGCCCACTACTCTAACCTAGACTCTCCTTAATAGTCCTCCAGTGAGCCCGAATCCCAGGGCTCACCCAACCTCCAGCTGCTTGGAGACTGAGAGAACTGGTGAAAGGAGGCGGTTCCGGGGCTTATATACCAGTGAGGTCATAAGAATGACAGTTCTCAGTCTCCAAGCTGCTGGAAGAGGATGACAACCCCAGAGATTCCGGGACTAGACTGGAGGGACAATCAGGAAAGTAAAATTAAACAAAATTAAGCAAAATTAAAGTAAAATTGGAGTAAAATCACCTCAGGCGCTGAAGCCACGCGGTGGACACGCTCCTAAAACGGCCACCACCTGTAAAAGGTAGAAAAGAGCGCCCCAAACGCACCACGGAAGAAACCGGCACGGCTGCAGCCCGTTCTCCGCTTGTTGGCCCGATAAGCTGCCCCAAATGAAAAATCTTTCACTTACTGCTCCTCAACGGGCTCTAGCCCGTGTGGCCCCGCTCAATTTAGACGCGAGCGGAAAGCCGCCGGGCGAGCCTCCCGTCAGTGCACCGGTGTGAACAGCGGGATCGCGGCCATCCACCAGGCCAAGGGAGCTCCGCTTCTGCAGCAGAGCTCTCCTCCGTCCCGTCCAGGAAGAGAGATCTGAGCAATGAATCCAACCTTCCCATTATTGAAGGAGGCACAGAGACACCGGCACTAAAAACTCTTTTTTTTTTTTTTTTAAAGTGGCATAAACCAAAAGAAATTGAAATTTAAACTTAAAGGAAAACCACCGAATTTAAAGGTACCAATTGAAATATAAGCTAATCTAAAGCTACACTATTGCTCCCCAATTGTTCCTCAAGTGAGCCCAGCACCTAGGCTCACTACATCCTCCTGCTGCATGGAGACTGGACACACTGGGGCTGATGGGAGAGGCCAGCAGGCTACATCCAGTGATGCCACGATTTTGACATGCCCAGTCTCCAAGCTGCGAGAGGAGGTACACAACCCAGAGGTGGAGGACTAAACTGGAGGAATGATAAGGAACATAAAATTGCCATACTGGGTCAGACCAATGGTCCATTATACACCATAACAGCTCCTGAATTAGTACAGGAAGAAAATATACAATCTAATTGATGCCCTCCTTGATGAGTACTTGTGGATCTTCCATAGTAGGCAAAAATGAGGGTACAATAGGATCATTCTGCTCATCTAGATGTAAATTTAAATCACCCAATATCACTGAAGACAATACCTTGTGTATCTTGTTTTGCGAGCCAGGAGCTTTATAAATTGAAAGACAAATCAGAGCTATAAAAGGTGAATCGAGCTGCAGTTTAGCTATCATCATTTCCTCATTTCCAGCTCAGGTATTTGCATAGTGTTAACAATTATGCACAGAAAATCTTTATAAATTACTGTAAAAGTCTCACCCCATTTATGAATTTGAGGGCTATGAAGAATTTCATAATGTGGAGGGGAGTCACAAAAGGTTCTTCATAAATAGACAATAATTTCTCTGTGATAAATGTTAAACCCATTTGTGAGTCACCTGTTAGTTCATTTATAACCACTGTTTTATTACAAATTGATCTGGCATTAAAATAATAGCAAGGAATAGGTAAGTTCACATCTAGTGCATTGCTTGTGTTCTTAATAGGAACCCTTAAGAGAGAGCTGGTCTGATACATAAGCGTAAAAGATTGCTCTGCTTTCCATACGGTCCTAAACCTGTCCTTACCGCTGAGTTTGTCTGGAACAAGGAGAAGGAGCACAAAAACATAAAATTGCCATAATAGGTGACTCTCAAATGGGTTTAACATTTATCATAAAGATATTGGGTGATTTAAATTTATATCTAGAGGAGCAGAATGATCCTATTGTACCGTCATGTTTGCTTACTATGGAAGATCCACAAGTACACATCAAGGAGGGCATCAATTAGATTGCATATTGTCTTCCTGCACTAATTCAGGAGCTGCTGCAGTATGGTGAATAATGGCATCAGCCTCCCTCATGTAGGACTGTTTATCCTGCATGTCCATGAAGAAAAAGCAGATAGTGCAGAATCTCACTGACTGGTTATTTAAATCATGATTTAAATGGATTTGATTTAAATCAAAAATTCATTCTGCTCCCTGACTAGTGATTTAGGGCCCAATTTTGAAAGCATTAATTGTGGTCACCGGGATATTCAGCAGCATTAACATGGTTAGCACTGCTGAATATTTCTGGGCGCTATCGCTAGGCACCCCGATGCTAGCCAGCTAGCATCGGTGCATTCCAGAGCGGCACTCGTTGATAACAGGCAGCGGCGATATTCAGCCATTGCCTGGTTATTGCAAAGCAGTATAAATTGGGCATCTTAAAGGGTGACCTAGCTTTCACCACCAAAACTAAACTAGGCAGTGGCTGAATATCGCCATTGCCCGGTTAGCTTTGCCGCTATTTGCTCGACCAGGATAGTCAATGCTGGTGGCTGATATGGCCCCAGCATTGAATATCCAGGTCTTAGCTTCAGTGGCGGTGGCCAGCCACTTTAGAATGTCGAGCCACTGCTGCTGAATATTGGGCCCTTAAATCGTAACCTAAAATATGATATAAACTGGATTCATTTGAATCATCCTGTCACAAATCTTGGTATATTAATGAAATACCTCATGCTTCTATAGACAGTTTTCCTTCTAGTGCAATTACAAACTGCAGCCCCATGTAAAGGTCTGAGCCTATATGCCATAAAGGGAAAGCAGTTAGGAGCAAGCCAGAGCTAATTGCTCTTGAGTTTCATTTTCTAGTCTACAATTTACTACCAATTCCTTTGAAATAACAGTAAACTCTACAACTTCAGCCACTTATCCCCAAATAACAGTAAGAAAAATAATAATGCTCTCTGCTGAAATTGCATGTCCAAGGTGTAATGATAAACTATAACCCCACAAAATGGTCATCTGAAATGAATACTATCACTAATGACCCCAAAGCAAGCAACACTTCATCACATACTCAATGTCCAGATTCCCAATGAAATCAAACTTCCCTCTTGCTGGTTCATGGAGATTCCAAGCTACATACCTGCAAAGAAGGAGGTGGGGAGAAACACAGTCAGATAGATTCATTCTTATCCTTTAAACACACCAAACAGATGATTCCTGATTTAAAATTAAAAGCAAAAAGTCTGCATCATCTGTTACTGCTGCAGTAATTATCCTACTTTTTCTCCAAACACTCTTTCATTTTTATCCCAGCTTCTTTCTAAAGATGACATATCCTGCATCACCCAGTAGTAGTCAAATACTGATAAAATTAATAGTGGTGGCTTTAGAAAAGGCAATAGCAGACACACACCTTTGCATCACATTGTGATTTTCCCTGTCCTGACATATTACTCATATATAAAAAGTCACAAAGTCCCTTCATGAATATTTGATTGTAAACACTTGTACTAAATATGCCACAAAACTGTACTTTCCCTCCAAAATCTGATCTATATTCTAAGAGATGGCACAGCTATTTATTTATTTTATTTAACAGTTTTTTTAATACCACTTTATCATTTCAGTCAAAGTGGTTTACATTGTAATTAGCTGGGATCCAAGTTTGCATTTCCCTCAAATTCAAATAATCACTTAGAGGTCACGGTTAAGTGATGTGGTGGGAAAAGGTAAGCATGTTTCCTCTAAGCTCTTGGGCCTCCCTCTGCTTTGTAGCATTTAACCCCATTTAAAGTTTCTTTTTACGGACCCTGCCAATGTGTAATATCGTTCTTGCAGTACGTATTGATGCGAAGATTGCATTCTTTAAGAAACACTGGGATAGAGCAAGGTGGGAGTTCCCAAGATGGTGGATGTGCGGCCTGGGAGCCCACATGTTGTGGAGGTGATGATGGATAAAGTGTTGGCGGCGGTAGTGCGGTCTTTAGAGAGCCATTTTGCTTGGATCTTCGAGAAGCTCGGTGGCATCGCTAATTCTCTGGTGGCTTTCCAGGGTTGGCTGACGGAGGCAGAGAACCACATCTCGAGTTTGGAAGATGGGAACCTGCATGTAGCTACAGAGATGGTGCCTTTGAAGGACCTGGTTGCTCATCAGGCTGACAAACTCGATGATTTGGAAAATCATGATAGGCAGAAAAATGTTTGCTTAGTGGGCATCCCAAAATCCATCTAAGATGACGAATTATAAGGGTTCACTACCGATCGGTTTGCAGCTGGAGAGCAAACTGAGAGGGCTCACCATCTAGGCCCACGTTGTGAAGAGGATCCTCGCCCATGCATGGTCATCATGAAGTTTTTGAGTTTTCTGCTAAAAGGCACAATCTTGCAAACAGCCAGGAGGCAAAAGCAAGTTGAATACAAAGTTAAAGGTACTTTAATTTTTCAGGATTACTCTACCTGCTTAGCTCAAAGTGCAAAATGTTTGCCCAGGTAAGTGGCTTGCTTGCTATCAAGAAGCTTCAGTTTGTTTTACAGTATCCGACCTGGCTGAGACTTCCATAATGAATGGCTGCACCTATTTAATACTCCAGATGAGGCATAGGACTTTTATAGTCAACACCTTCTCAAACGGCAGGGGCCAGACTGATTGGAACTTGGTGGTTATGACTGCTCAGGAGGACACGGCTAGCATTTGACTTTTCTTTGTGTTTGGACTGTTTCTTTTTTGGTTGGACTTGTTTTTTTTCTTTTTCTTTTTGCCTCACAGAGGGTATTGAGGGATTCCGTGGTTTGCCTACTGTGTCCTGGTCTGGACTTTGACTGCTTAGATCTCTGCTGTCTTTTGAAATTTTTGAATGATCTCATCTATTTGTTTTTTCTGCTTTTGGGGTTTAGATTATGGCTCTAATGACATATACTCTCCATTTTTGCACAGTGTATTGGATTGGAATATGGTTTGCTCTGCAGAGTTGTTGTTGTTTTTTCTTATTTGCAGTTCTGGATTCTACCTGGATTACATATTGTTTGCTTTTGCATTTGTTTTTGTTAATGCCCCTTTAAGTTGAGCATTTGGAATGTTTGAGGTGTGGATGCAGTTTCATTGGGGTAGGGGGAAATTGGTTGTGAGGTGGTAGGTGGGGATGGGAGTGGAGGGTGTTCCTTCTTTATTATTCAGGCCTTTTTTCATGTATCACCAGGACCAACCCTAGAGTTGGTTCAAAGTGTTGGGGCCCTAGGTGAACCTCAAGTTTTACACCCCCTCTCAACTGTCAAAATCTATTATTTAGCTTTGAATATCCTGCTTTGGCTGCCCTCTGGAAGTTGCTGCCCTAAGCAACTGCCTAATTTGCCAACCCTGTGTATCCCTGTTATTACTTGTGCTATTTACAGGCTGAATGCTGAGAGGTGCGTGGGATTGTATGCAATGTGAATGGGAAGTGCTGAATAGAGGGGGAGGTAATTATTTGTATGTTCGTATGTTTGGTATGGAATAGTAGCTGTTGTCTGAAGGGTTACCTGCTGGAGGAGTGAGATGGCATGGGTGGATGCTCCAGGGATGAGGCGAGGCACTGTGAAAGGGTGAGCATGGGAGGTGGAGGTGAAGTTCAGGGGGATCGTGCTCTTTGTTCGCAGAGATGATCCAGTGGTGGCAACAGATCTTTTTGATAAGATATGCAGGTGAAATTCTGTCCCCTCGAGATCTCTCAACATGCCCTGGTGTGGGTTGATATTTCCTGGGGAGAGGATACACAAAGAATGTTGTAGCGCCTTCCCTTACTTTGGTGGGAGATGCTGCCTTTCAAGCTTTTCTTCAGGACAAATGAAGGGCATAGGAAGGTAATAATGATCAGCATAATCCCCCTATATGATGGGCTGCTGCTAAAGCAGTGTTGTAGGGAGAGATTTTGGATTATGCTGCAAAACTAAAATTGCATCTGGCCAATGGGTAGCGCAACTGGAGAGGCACATATGTACTGAGTGGAGGAGTTATACAATCCATCCCACATAGGCAGGGAGGGAAAACATTCTTGCTTTTCAGACTAAACTGAATTTGGTTCTGCATGAGAAGGTTTGGAGATTTATGTTCTATTATAGATAAAGGGCTTGATTTTCGAAGGCCTTTGCAAGGATAACTTCCCTAGTTACCCATGTAAAGGCCTTATCCGGGATTTTTGAAGGGCACCTACACGGGTAATGCCCTTCGAAAATCCCGGATATGTCCCTAATACGCCCAGATGCTATCCGCATAACATTGGGGTGTGTTGGGGGAGTTACAGGCAGAGCGGAGGCGTGCCATGGCGCAACCCGTGTAGCACCGATTTTCAATGCTACACGGTTAGCGCTCTGTGCCTTAAAGTTAGGCGTGGAAAACCTTGCCTATCTTTAAGGCACTGGGGCTAACCATGTAGCATCGAAAATCAGTGCTACATGGGTAGCTCCTGCGGTTTCCTGTTTGTGTGGCAACACCAGGATTTTCAATGCTGAGAACGCATATGACCCCGGCATGGAAAATCCGGGTTAGGCGAGTGGTGGGCAGGCTATGCATCAACACGGCACATAGCACCACTCAGCTCATATTCGGACCCATAAACTTCATCTATTTGATAATAAACCCAGAAAGCTGTTTTCTTTGTTACTCCATAGTTAGGAGAGGAAGAAGAAATGTCAAGTTCAGACTATTTGGAATGAATGGAATGAAGACTAATTCCCAGGATCAAGAGTAAACTAGGGGATATATTCAGAGTGCAAGGTTACGTGCAGCAATGTGGCATGCCCAGACTGTTGGCCAATCAGGTGGCCAAACTTAATGAACCCACTTTGGTGAAGGAAGTAGAACTGGGAATTTGGAGTCTTTGTGCTGGTCAAGTGCCAGGACTGGATGGTTTTTTCAGGATAAGATTAGTGTCCCCTTGGCAAAGATGTACTTTAGTTTGAATGGACTTCAGCGATTCCCCTATGAATCTAATAAAGCAATGATTACAGTGATCCCCAAACCTGGGAAAGATCTCATACAGCCGGGCTCCTATCAACTCATTTCTTACTGAATATAGATATTAAATTGTTGCCAAAAATATTGGCTGACCGTTTGTCCCAATTTATGTCCCAGTTTAATCATGAGTCTCAGGTGGGTTTTGTTAAAAGGTGGTATACTGTAGTTAATATGTAGAAGATTTGGCTGAAATGTATTATAGTTTGAGGAAGAAGGTGAAATTAGACCTTACCTGCTAATTTTCTTTCCTGGAGTCCCTTCAGTCCAGTCCAATCCAGTCAAGTGGGTTATGCTCATCCACCAGCAAGGGGCAAAAAGCAGAGAACAGAGCCCAAAACCCCTTGTCTCTGCCAGCCACACCCCATCAAGAAAATGAGAAAGGCAACACAATACTTCTCAATGCCCAAAAAGGACTCTCCTCCCTCAATACTATTTTTTCTTTTTTTCTTATTTTTTTTTACTTTAATGCCCACCAGAAAGGTGAAGACTCCTTACACAGGGAAGAACAAAAATCCCAACAGATCTCTAAAGAAAGAGGAATGTCACACGTCAATGCCAACCATCTTGGAGTCACCTGCTCAAACACTGGATCCTTCAAAAGCAAATGCAAGATAGAGAAGCCACATATCCGGGTGGGTCCTGGACTGGACTGAAGGGACTCCAGGAAAGAAAATTAGCAGGTAAGGTCTAATTTTACCTTCCTATTCATCCCTCCAGTCAAGTCCAGATGAGTGGGATTTTGCAAAGCAGTATCGACAACAGGTGGTGAACAAAACCCATGCCTTCAGCACTCGTGCACCAAAGGCCGCATCCTGCTGAGCCTGCACATCCAGACGATAATTCTGTACAAAAGAATGAAGAGAGGACCAAGTAGCTGCCCTACAAATGTACTGGGGAGGGAACAAACCCAGCTCCACTCAGGATGATGCCTGAGCTTGCATCAAATGAGCTCTCAACCCAGATGATACCAGATGACCGTTCACCACATAGGCAGATGCAATCGCTTTCCTGATCCAACAAGAAATGGAAGCCTTACTACTACTATTACTACTTATCTTTTGTATAGTGCTACAAGGCATATGCAGCGCTGTACAGACACATGTAAAAGAAAGTCCCTACTTATCAGAGCTTACAATCTAGTCAAGACAGACAACACAACAGCTGATGACAAGGATATATCTCTAGGGGAAAGGTAAGGAAACACATGGTGACTAAGCAATCAGGATTCAAAAGTGGCCTTGAAGAGGTGAGTTTTCAGCCTGGATTTGAAAAGGGCCAGAGATGAAGCCCGACGCAGACTCTGATAGTTTTTTCCAAGCATAAGGAGCGGCTAGGTGGAAGGATTGCAATCTGGATCTGCCAGAAGAGCAGAGTTCAAGAGGAGGGGTGTAGGGAGAGATAAGAGAGGAAAGGTAGTGAGGAGCAGCAAAATGAGTGCACTTATAGGTCAGTAGGAGAAGTTTGAACAAGATATGGAAACAAATACGGAGCCAGTGAAGCGATCTGAGAAGAGGGGTTATATGACCATATTAAGGCTGGCAGAAGATTAGCCACACAGCTAAGCTTTGAACAGATTGAAGGGGATAGAGATGATTCAGAGGGAGACCAGCAAGGAGGAGGATGCAATAGTCTAAACAGGAGGTGACTAAAGAGTGGATAAGTGTCTCAGTAGAGTGTGTAAAAACGAAGGGACAATTTTTGCCAATCTTATAGAGAAAGAAGCGACAGGAGAAGAGCATCTTTCAATTGAAAGCAAGCTCTGCTACGAGGAGACATAGGATGAGGAGAAAAGGGGGATAGACTCAGGAGTAATATGCGGAAATATTTTCTTTATGGAAAGAGTGGTAGATGCGTAGAATAGTCTCCCAGTGGAGTTGGTAGAGATGAGGACAGTATCTAAATTCAAAAAAGCATGGGACAAACACAGAGGCACTCTAAAGGAAAAAAGGAGACTCTTGTAGTGAGATATGGAAGGCTAGACTAGATAGGCCATGTGGTCTTTTTCTGCCGTCATGTTTCTTTGTTTCTATTTTAGCTATCTGTTGGATGTGTGCAGAGAAAGAGAGTAAAATCAAAGATGACTCCAAGGGTGCGAGCTGAGGAAACAGGGAGGAGTGTAGTGTTATCCACAGAAATAAAGAAGGGAGGAAGGGGGGAATGTGGATTTAGAGGGAAAGATAATGAGCTTAGTTTTGGCCATGTTCAGTTTCAGATAGTGGTGAGACATCCAGGCAGCAATGTTGGATAAGCAGTCAGTCAAAGATCTGGGTCTAGATTCCTGGAAAGATTTCAAGCACATTAAGATAGATCTGAGAGTCAACAGCATAAAGATGGTACTGAAAACAATGGGAGGAAATAAGTGCACCAAGGGACTGAGTGTAGATAGAAAAAAGGAGAGGCCCCAAGACAGAACCCTGAGGTACACCAACTGAAAGCGAGATGGCAGTAGAGGAAGAACCACCAGAACAGACACTAAAAGTACAATGGGAGAGATAAGAAGAAAGCCAGGACAGAACAGAGCCCCTAAATCCAAGTAAGGACAGGGTATCAAAGAGAAGGAGGTGAGCAACAGTGTCAAAGGTAGCAGAAAGGTCAAGAAGGATGAGTAGAGGCCTTTGGATTTGGCGAGGAACAAGTTGCTAGAGACCTTTGAAGAGCCGTTTTTGTGGAATGTAGAGAACAAAAGTCAGATTGCAGTGGGGTCCAGAAGGTCTTGAGAGGAAAGAAAGTCAAGACAGTGTTGGTGAACTGCTCATTCAAGCACTCTTGAAGCAAAGAGGGGAAGAGAGATAGGTCGATAATGGAAGGACAGATAGGATCTAGTGAAGGGAAGGCCACAGGAACAGTTGCAGTGGAAAACGATAGGTTAAGGATATGACAAATGGAAGGGATAATGGCAGAAGAGACACAGCTTAGTAGACGGGTAGGGATGGGATCAGAGGAGCAAGTAGTCAGTTTGGAGAAGGAGAGAAGATTTGCAGTTTCCTCCTCAGTGATTCCAGAAAAGGAAGAAAGAATAGCCGAAGGTGAGGGAAGGAGTTGAGATTGATGAGGAGGAAGATGAGGTGGGGGTGACTCTGCAGAGAATTCCAGGTTAATCTTCTGGACTTTGTCATGGAAGTATCAGCCAAAGTCTGGGCAGATAGTGAAGGAGGGATGGGGGGAAGAGGGACCTTGAGGAGAGAGTTGAGCATAGCGAAGAGACAGCAAGGGTCAGAGGCAAGACAGTTAGTCAGATGGACATAGTACTCTTGTTTGGTGAGTGTTATGGCCGACTGGAAAGAGGTTAGCTTGAATTTGAAATGTAGGTAGTCAGCAAGGGTAAGTGATTTAAGGCAAAGGCACTCAGTTGAGCAGGCACGGGAATGTAGGTCGTGGGTTGTTGAGGACAGCAAGGGGTGAGGTATGGTACGCCTCACAGGGCATGGAAAGCGTAGTTACTCCGGGAACAGCAGGAATTTAGTCTTCACATATGGGTGACGGTACCGACAGAGCCTGCGCGAGAACGCTCCCCAGCATCCAATAGGAAAGCTTTTGGGAGCACTCCACTGCATCTGCGTGGATGCTTTCCTGCTTTCCCAACTCCCTCTCTTCAGTTGAGTTGGTAGCTGAGAAAAAGGAGAGTAAGAGAAGAAAAGTGAAATTAGACTTACCTGCTAATTGTTGTTCCTTGAGGAACTCCAGTCTAGTCCCGAACCTCTGGGGTTGTGTTCCTCCTCCAGCAGCTTGAAGACTGAGAAACGTCATCCTTTTGATGAGACTGGTATAAAGACACAGAAACCACCTCCTCACTCCAGTAACCTATTGACAAAGCAGACTCACCGGAGAAACAATTAAGTAGTAAACACTATCAACAAACTGTAAACTAACTTAACCAAAAACCTTTAGGGGAGAAATATCTCTTTATGATCTCCCCCTACGCAATACTAACATTTGATAGAACTGCTTAGGCCTGCTCTCTCCCACTTATGGAGAATAGCGACCCCCTTATAGTCCCCATGTCCAGAACCTCCCCTTATGAACCAGAACCCAAACAGTTTTATTCTCATCTTACCTGTGATACATCGTTTGCATCAGGCTCTAGTCCAAAGGAAAAACCAGGGAGGGATACGGGACTAGACTGGAGTTCCTCAAGGAACAACAATTAGCAGGTAAGTCTAATTTCACCTTCCTTATCGTCCCTCCAGTCTAGTCTCGAACCTCTGGGGATGTAACAGAACAGTGAAATAAATCAACGGGAGGGACCTGCTAGACCAGCCTGAAGCACCGCTGTCCCAAAACAGGCATACCTTTCCGCCTGAACATCCAGATGGTAATGTTTGACAAAGGAATTTAAAGATGACCAGGTCGCTGTTGTACAAATCTCTACCGCTGGTACCAACCTGTACTCAGCCCATGAAGCCGCTTGAGCCCTAGTCGAATGAGCTTTAAGCCCTTCTTGTACCAGTTTATCCTTCAACATATACGCTGACGCTATTGCCTCCTTAATCCATCTGGCAATGGAAGCCTTTGACGCTGCTTCTCCCTTCTTTGCACCACCAAACAGGACAAATAATCTATCCGACTTCCGGAAGTCTGCCGGATATATTTCTTTAATGCCCGGCAAACATCCAAAAGATGTAACCGCCCTGCGGAAGAAGCCTCTGAACCTTCACTGAAAACTGGCAAAGAAACTACCTGATTCACATGAAACGCTGATACCACTTTTGGCAAAAATGATGGTACCGGCCTCAATACCACCTTCGAATTGTAAAAAGACAGAAAGGGCTTCCTACAGGATAAAGCCTGCAATTCAGAGATTCTCCTGGCCGAACAAATGGCTACCAGGAAGACCACCTTGAGAGTAAGATCCTTCAAAGACGATCTAGACAATGGCTCATACAGCTCACGCACCAACACTTCCAAAACTAAATGAAGATCCCACGTTGGAATTACCTGCCGACATGGTGGCCTCAAAAGCAACACCGCCCTTAAAAAACGCTTAACATCTGGGTGAGCCCCCAGCACTTCCCCTTTGATCTTTCCTCTATAACAGGACAGCACTGCCAACTGCACCCTTAAGGATGAGGCTGCTAAACCTTTCTGAAATCCATCCTGCAAGAACACCAGAATTTGCGGTATTGACGCTCTTAACGCTTCCAATTTCCTGTCTACACACCAAGCTTCAAAAATACACCAAACGCGAATATACGCCAACAAAGTAGATCTCCTTTGTGCCTTCAACAAGGTAGCAATCACTGCTGCGAAGTGTCCCTTTGTTCTCAACCTTGCTCTCTCAAGAGCCAAGCCGTAAGCGAGAATCGATCCACCTAAGGCATGTACAGCGGACCCTGAGACAACAGATCTCTCCTGACTGGAAGACGCCAAGGCTGCTCTACCAAGAGTCTCCTCAGATCCGCATACCAAGGTCTTCTTGGCCAATCCTGTGTGATCAATATCACCAATCCTCTGTGTAGTTCGATGTGTTGCACTATGCGGTCTATTAACACCCAAGGTGGAAATACGTACAAGAGGTGCTCTTCTGGCCAGTCCCGTATGAGAGCATCCAGGCCCTCCGACATTCTCTCCCGTTTTCTGCTGAAGAAACGACTGACCTTTGCCGACTGGAAAGTCGCCATGAGATCCATTACTGGTGACCCCCAGTGACGCACCACCATTTCGTATAATTCTGGATGAAGCATCCACCTTCATTCGACTCAAGAAGTCGGCCTCTACATTGTCCACTCCTGCCACATGCGCTGCTGACAGAGCCCCCAGGTTTTGTTCAACCCAAACGAACAACTGCTCGGCCTTGGCTTCCAGTGCCACACTGCTGGTGCCTCCTTTCCGGCTGATGTAGGCTACTGCAGTTGCATTGTCAGAAAACACTCAGTAGATAAGGTTGAAAAACTTGCAACGCCAGCGCTACTGCCCTCGGTTCCAACCTGTTGATCAACCATAGCTTTTCCAGAGCGGTCCACTGCCCTTGTGCAAATCTTCCTTGGAAGTGAGCTCCCCAGCCTAATAGGCTGGCATCCGTTGTCAGGGGTATCCAACAAGGCGTTTCCAAAGGCATCCTCTTCTCCAGAGACCCTGGACACAACCACCACTGCAGTGCCTGCCGCGTCTGTACCAGACAGGCTAGCTTCCGGGACAGAGGCTCGTCCTGGTGAGACCACCATCTGAGCAATGCTTTCTGTAATGGCCTCATATGGGCCCTCGCCCACGGCACCAGCTCGAGAGTTGCTGCCATGGTACCTAGCAACTGTAGATAACGCCAAGCCGTGGGAGGCGACCTGCTCAGAAATTCTCGGACCAACTTCCTCAAGCCTTGCGCTCGATGCTGTGGCAGTAATATCTTGCCGGCCTCCGTATTGAACCGCGCCCCCAAGTATTCCAGACTCTGCGATGGAGTCAACCTGCTTTTTAATATATTGACTACATAAGGATGTACTAGTATTCTGTCCTTTCGCAGCGACGCGGCTATTACCACCATCACCTTGGTGAACATCCGTGGTGCCGTAGCTAGCCCGAATGGTAATGCTCGGAACTGAAAATGTCCCATAGGAACTGCAAATTTGAGAAACATTTGGAGTTCCTTCCGAATTGGAATGTGCAGGTACGCTTCTGACAAATCCAGGGACGTAAGGAACAGCAACCTTGGGCCGGAAGGACTGGGGTTTCTAGTCCCACAGGTGCTCCTTGTGGTCTTGGGCAAGCCACTTAACCTTCCATAGCCCAGGTTCCCTGTAAAATAGTTATCTCCAAGTTATAATGCCCTGTTCAATGTAATTTCAGTTTGTTCAATGTAAACCGCACTGATGCAGAATAGCGCGGTATATAAGAGAATGTAAATTTAAAAAAATAAATAAATAAATAAATAAACAAACTCTCCTTTTCTTACTGCTACTATGACCGACCTCAGGGTTTCCATATGAAAATGAGACACGAGGAAGACAGCAATTTACTCTTTTGAGATCCAGAATTGGCCAATAAGCCCCCTCTTTTTCGGAACCACGAAATAAATGGCGTACCGACCAGAACAGCATTGGTCTCGAGGAACCGGCACTACGGCTTTGAGAGCTATCAGTCTCTCTGTCGTTTGTCTGACCGCTTTGTACTTGAGATGTGCTCTGCACGGGGACTGTATGAAAGAGTCGGTCACCAGCCGGTGAAATTCCAAAGCATAACCTTCTCGAATGACCCACAGTACCCACTGGTCTGAGGTAATTTGGACCCAGGCAGGGTAAAATCCCGTAGCCGATCTCCTACAGGCACCAAGTCTAACTGGGTCCCCCTTACTTCATTGCGACTTTCTAACATTTGAAGAGGAGGAAGCAAAACCTCTGCCCGCTCCTTGAAAGCCCCAAAACCCATGGTTTCTATTTGGGAAACGTCCTCTTTGACCTTGACTGAACCTCGGCGAACAAAAATGACTAAAAGCTTTCCTTAATTGTTCCTCAAGTGAGCCCTGACCTCCAGGCTCACGACCCTCCAGCTGCTTGGAGACTGAGAAAACTGGAGTGAGGAGGCAATTCCTGTGTCTTTATACCAGTGTCATCAAAAGAATGACGTTTCTCAGTCTCCAAGCTGCTGGAGGAGGAGCACAACCCCAGAGGTTTGGGACTAGACTGGAGGGACAATAAGGAACCCTACAACTTTTAGGGGAGGAGGGCGGGTTGTGAAGACTAAATTCCTGCTGTTCCTGGAGATCACCTGTTACAGGTGAGTAAGAGTAAATTAGACTTACCTGCTAATTGTTGTTCCTTGCGGAACTCTAGTCCAGTCCCGGAACCATAGAGTTGTGAACCTCCACCAGCAGCTTTGGAGACTGAACATCTTCATCTCTTTGATCATCCAGCTATATGCAGCCCCAAGGACCGCCCACACATCAGTACCTATTGACAAAGCATACTAAGCAGAGCAACAAATAAGTAGATATAACAACACAGTTGAAAAAAAGGATCCTGACCCTAAAGTTCCCACTACAAGCAAAAATTTTTTTTTTTCAATTGCGTAAGAACAACCTCCCGCCTACGGGAAGGCGGACCAGAACGGCCGTGGCGACCCTTATGCAAAACGCATGCAACAAGAGGCGCCACCGCTCACCCCCAAGATTTGACCCCGAAAGGAAACTAAGGCGTGCTGCAAGCAGAGGAGCTCTGACCGAAAGTATAGAGAACAAAAACCCTGGCAGACTCCTATAATGAATGTACCTTCTTGGCTGGCAGCGAGAACAGATAGACAGGGAGGGATCCGGGACTGGACTAGAGTTCCGCAAGGAACAACAATTAGCAGGTAAGTCTAATTTACTCTTCCTT
Source organism: Ichthyophis bannanicus (assembly GCA_033557465.1). Lineage (NCBI taxonomy): Eukaryota > Metazoa > Chordata > Amphibia > Gymnophiona > Ichthyophiidae > Ichthyophis > Ichthyophis bannanicus. Next base: position 155,369,250 of record CM066032.1, on the reverse strand, counting down.
AGCGTCCCTCTAGTCCAGTCCCGGAACCATAGAGGATGTAACAGAGCAGTAAATCTCAACGGGAGGGCCTCGCTAGTCCAGCCTGAAGCACCCGAGACCCAAACCGCGCATCTGACGCCGCTTGCACATCCAGACGATAGTGCTTAGCAAAGGTGTGCAAGGACGACCACGTCGCCGCCCGACAAACATCCACCGCCGGTACCAAGCTAACTTCTGCCCAAGACGCCGCTTGCGCCCTAGTCGAGTGAGCCCGAAGCCCGGCAGGAACCATCCTGCCGTGTAAAAGGTATGCCGACGAAATCGCCTCTTTCAACCAGCGGGAAATGGAAGATTTAGACGCCGCTTCCCCCTTGCGCGGACCGCCAAATGCGACAAATAGGCGATCGGACTTACGGAAGGCCGCCGTTTCCCTCAAATACCGACGAAGAGCTCGACGGACATCCAACGCGTGCAAGGAGTTATCCGCGTGCTTGCCCTGTTCCTTGGCAAACACTGGGAGAGACACCACCTGATTCATGTGAAACGCCGAAACTACCTTAGGCAAAAACGCGGGAACCGGTCGCAATACCACCTTGTCGGCAGAGAAAGACAGATAGGGTTCCCTACACGAAAGAGCCTGCAACTCCGAGAACCTGCGAGCTGACGAGATCGCTACCAGAAACACCGTTTTCAACGTCAAGTCCTTCAACGAAGCTTGCGCCAAGGGTTCAAACGGCGAAGCCACCAGAGACCTCAACACCAAATTCAAGTCCCACGAGGGCACTAAAGCCCTGCACGGAGGACGCATAAGCAGCACCGCTCGCAAGAAGCGCTTCAAGTCTGCATGGGACCCCAATAACTGGCCCTGAACCTTGCCTCGAAAACACGCAAGAGCTGCAAGTTGTACCCTCAACGAACTGGCCGCCAGGCCCTTGTCCACCCCTGCTTGCAAGAAGGAGAGGATCTGAGGAACGGAGGCCCGCAAAGGCCGCAACTCGCGAGCCGCACACCAGCTCTCAAAAACACGCCAGACCCGGACATACGCTAGCGACGTAGACCGACGCCGCGCCCGCAACAAGGTAGCAATGACCTCCGGAGAATAACCTTTGGCTCTCATTCGCGCCCTCTCAATAGCCATGCCGTAAGCGAGAATCGAGCCACCTGAGGCATCTGCAGCGGCCCCTGCCGAAAGAGATCCGGCCGAGGAGGAAGGAGCCACGGATCGGCCACACTCAACCGCACCAGATCCGCATACCAAGGCCGACGAGGCCAGTCCGGGGCAATCAGAACCACGGGACCCGGATGCTGCTCGATCCGCTGTACCAGGCGACCCAGCAGAGCCCATGGAGGAAAGACAGAGCAGCCCGTACCTTGGCCACCTTTGTGCCAATGCATCGAGGCCTTCCGACATGCGTTCCCGACGCCTGCTGAAGAACCTTTCGACCTGCGCGGACTCGAAGGTCGCCATGAGGTCCATTATCGGCAGACCCCAACGACGGACCAGCAACGCAAATACCTCGGGATGTAGAGACCACTCTCCGGGGTCTACCCTGCGATGACTCAGAAAGTCCGCCTCCACATTGTGAACCCCCGCGATATGCTGGGCCGACAGACACTGAAGATGCCGCTCTGCCCAATCCAGAAGCAGATCCGCCTCCGCTTCCAACGCCGTGCTGCCTGTGCCTCCCTGGCGATTTATGTAGGCTACCGTGGAGGCATTGTCGGATAGCACCCTGACCGCCGCTCCCTGCAGCCAAGGCTGAAACGCTGTCAGAGCCAACCACACGGCTCTCATTTCCAGTCGGTTGATGGACCACCGGCTCTCCCGCGAGGACCACTGGCCCTGAGCAATCTGGCCCTCGCAATGAGCCCCCCAGCCGCTCAAACTGGCATCCGTCATCAGCAGACGCCAGACAGGAGACTCCAAGGGCATACCGTTCGCCAGAGAGCGCCGACGCAACCACCAGTGAAGGCTGCGCCGAACTTCCAAGGGGCAAACTAACTGACGAGCTAGCGAGTCGGACTGATGACACCATTGACGCAGCAGCGCTCGCTGCAGAGGCTGCATGTGCGCCCTTGCCCACGGAACTACCTCGATGGTCGACGCCATCGTGCCGAGAAGCTGAAGGTATTGCCAAGCCGAGGACGCCCGTCTCGCTAGAAACTGCTCCACCAGCCGCCTCAGGGCCCGCGCTCTGTGCACTGGGAGAAAAACCTTCCCGTTGCCGGTCTCGAAACGCGCCCCCAAATACTCCAAGGTCTGCGAGGGAAGAAGGCTGCTCTTCGCCCGATTGACCACCCAGCCTAACGACTGCAAAACCTGTACGACCCGCGCCGTCGCCCGGAGACTCTCCTCCCTCGACTTCGCCCGGATCAACCAGTCGTCGAGATAGGGATGCACGAGGACACCCTCCTTCCGCAGGAACGCCGCTACCACCACCATGATCTTCGTGAAGATCCGTGGCGCCGTCGCTAGGCCGAAGGGCATGCTTGAAACTGAAAATGGCCCATCGGCAGCGCAAACCGCAGAAATCTTTGATGTTCCCGGCGAATGGGAATGTGCAAATAGGCCTCCGTAAGGTCTAGGGACGTTAGGAATTCCCCCTCGCGGACCGCCGCTATGACAGAGCGCAGCGTTTCCATGCGAAAATGCGACACCCGGAGGCACCGATTCACTCTCTTTAAATCCAGGATTGGTCGAAAGGTGCCCTCCTTTTTCGGCACTACGAAGTAGATGGAGTATCGACCGGACCCTAACTGCCCCTCCGGCACGGGGGCGACCGCCCGGAGCCGAAGCAGCCGGGAAAGTGTATCGGATACGACTCGTCGTTTCCAGGGAGCGCTGCACGGGGACATAACGAAGGAATCGAGCACCGGTCGATGTAGCTCGAGCGCATACCCCTCTCTTATCACTTCTAACACCCACCGATCGGATGTGATAGCGGCCCAGGCAGGGTAGAAATCCCGCAGTCTGCCCCCTACGGGAATCACCGCCACCGGAGCCGGCCTCGCTTCATTGTGACTTTTTGGGGACCTGCGCCTGGAAGGAGCCAAAACCTCTACCTGCCCCCCGAAATCCGCGGAAACTCTGTCCGCGCCCCAGATATCTGGAACGCTGGGACTGACCAAAGCGGGAGGCACGAAACCTCCGAAAGGACTGCTGAGACCCCCGGAAGGTGAAGGTCGGCTTACCCTGCTTGGGCTTATCCTCCGGAAGCCGACCCCCCTTAGAATCCCCGAGATCTTTTACCAACCTATCCAAGTCCTCCCCAAATAACTGCCTGCCCTTAAACGGCAGCTTACTAAGGCGAGCTTTAGAAGAGCCATCAGCCGCCCAATTGCGTAACCAAAGGGAACGACGCGCCGCTACCACCGACGCCATGCCGTTAGCTAACCCCCTAATGAGGTCATAGTGGATATCCGCCAAATAAGCGGTACCCGACTCCAATCTGGACGCCGCAGCCTCTTGTTCCGCCGACTGGGGCCCCTGGAACTGTTGAGACCAGCGGAGGCAGCCGCGGCGCCACCCAGGCCCCGGCCACCGCCGCCTGCATTGACAGGGCAGCAGCAACATCAAACGCCTGTCTCAACAAGCTATCAACTTTCCGATCCTGCGGGTCCTTCAACGCCGCAGCACCTTCCACCGGGATAGTAGTCCGTTTAGTAACCGCGGAAACTGCCGCGTCCACCTTCGGCGAACGAAAGAGCTCTCTATCAGCCTCCGACAGAGGATACAACTTAGGCAACAGTCTAGCCCCGCGCAAAGCGGACTCTGGACTGTTCCACTCCTCCTGGATCATAGCTTTAAAAACCCTATGGAGCGGAAAAGACTTTGTGGGAAGTGCGCACCGCCTGCATCAAGGGATCCTCCAACTTGTCCTCCGCAGTGGCATCTTCCACGGGTATGTTCAATACCTTGAGGGTTTCGGCAATCAGTGCCGGAAGTTCCTCTTTACGAAATACACGCACTATTCTACTACTCTGCTCGTCGTCCAACAACTCGCCGTCTTCTAAATCCTCCGCAGAATCCAGCTCGAGAGCCTCCCCCAGCCCCTCGTGGAACTCGTCCCCAGGAGGCGCAGAATCTGCAACACTCGGGGGCCAGCTCTTCTTTTGTGAACCAGTGTCTCCCTCTACTGAAAGTGAACGCTTTAGCCCACGGCGGGGCAGGACCGAGCCTCCCCCCCCCCCGCCAGCTGCAAGAGATCCAGAGCCTCCTGCATGAGAGAGAAAAAGGCGGGTGGAACTCCCAGGGATCCCTCCTGGACGCCCCCCGCCAACAGACGCTCCGGCACCACAGAAATCCCCGGACCAAGGACCGTCTTCTGCCTGCTCTGATGTCCCTTCTGTAGATACAGGTGGGAGATCTGCACTGGAGCCCTCCAGAGGATCCTCCATGCCAGCACCCACAGCAGCACAAGTGGCACAGACTCGGGCTTCCAAATTACTACTTCTACGAATGCCACAGACCAGACACCGAGGACTAGGAGGCATGGCTATGCACACAGCCCTTTGCCAGCAAAGCAGGAACACCTTGCTGAAGCAAACAGAGCAGAAAAAGAAAAAGTGATTTTAAAAGTGCTCAAAAACGCTCCAAATTGCAGGATTAGATAGAACTGGAGCCAATTAGCTGATATCTGACCAAGAAATGCAAAAACGAAGCTCCTATCCCTAAAAAAAACACGAAGAAAAACAACTTTGAAAAAAAAATCCAAAATGGTCGCCGGACCCGATCCCGCCAAAAAAAGGACCATAAAAAATACCCAAAAGGTCTAAAACACTCCCCAGAGCTGATTCCAGGCCACCCCAAGGCCTCCACCACTGCCTTTAGAAAGAAACAGCTTCAAACTCTACTCACCCACACATAGGAGTGGAGGGGGGGCCAAAACACTGAGAGTGCTGTCCAGCGTGCCTGTCACAAGCTCTGAGTAGCAGTTATCAGAGTCAATAACAGAGTAATAACCGCTCAGGGCAGCTCGGGGAACCCCTAAATCAGTCAGGGGACCCTCAGAGCCTACTGCTGTATTTAATTGTTGCCTATAATTGTCTTCAACCTTCTCCTCACCCACCAAGGGGGTTCGGTAGAAAGGAGACCTGTGTCCTGTGCAGCTCCCCTGCTTGTTTGACCTATGGGGAGACTGACAGAGAGAGACAGAGAGAAAAAAACAGATTAGAGACAGAAGGGACACAGTCAAAGATTTCCTCCACAGCAGCAGCCCAGCACCTAAATCTAGAAAATAATAAAACACTAAAGCTCTGCTTATTTGTTCTTAAGGAGCCCAGTTCTGGGCTCTGACTTCCAAGCTGCTTGGAGACTGAGATACTGATGTGTGGGCGGTCCTTGGGGCTGCATATAGCTGGATGATCAAAGAGATGAAGATGTTCAGTCTCCAAAGCTGCTGGTGGAGGTTCACAACTCTATGGTTCCGGGACTGGACTAGAGGGACGCTAAGGAACTATGCTATCTTCAGGAACAAGCAGGAATGTAGTCTTCACATATGGGACTCCCTAGCTCCCAGATGCAGTGACCTCAGAACCAGTGGAGGTTCACCTCGGAGTAGGCTTCAAGAGGTCATGTATCCCTCATGATGTCTGGTATAGTCAAAGTCTGGGACGGAGGGTAGGAGTTGCCCCTAAGTCTGAAAGAGGTGCTGGAGAAGAGCTTGACCAAACATGGCATCCTGGCGGGAGTCCTTGTTCAGACAATAATGGGCAGCAAAAGTATGGACAGAAAACCATGTTGCCGCCTTCCAAATTTAAAAAAAATCACATCCCTCTAAATATATTAAGAACCTGCCCGATGAACTTTGCAAAATTATCTACTAAAACAAATTTAGGCAATGACTCGTTAGTAGAACTTGTGGTCTCAGACTCAAATTGGCAATGCTCTGAAAATTCAGACAATATGCCCTTCTCGCATCAATGACCACTACTGTTCTTAATTGTTGTGTAGAGTTATGCACTCATATATTCATCAAAGTTGTGTAGAGTTATGCACTTATTTATTTATTTTTATTTATTTATTGAACGGTTTTATATACTGCCTTTCAGAAAAATCAAAGCGGTTTACATAGAACAAAACTTGAACATTACATTGAAATTTATTCAAACAATTGAGATTACAGTGAACATTAAATTGTATATAATAAAAATGGTAATTTGAGGGTTACAATGCTGAGTAAATGCTGATTAGGTATATAGTTTAAACATATATACAGATTTAAATATTTACAAATTTAAAAAATCTTATCTTATCTGAGCAAGGAAAAATGTATTGTAGTTCACTAGAATTATTAGTGTAAAGAGTAAATGTGATAATGTGGAGAATTGGGTATTGTAAGATAGAGTAAGAAAAAGGAAAACGTTGTGAATTAATGAATATGAGTATACATGAGTTTAAGTGGGAAATATTTCATCTATTGAGTCTCCAAAGTACTCTATAAATAGGTGCGTTTTAAGATCTTTTCGAAATGCTGAAAGATCTGTGATATCTCTGAGTTTATCCAGCAGAGCGTTCCATATTAAAGGAGCATTGAAGCTGAATGCCCTATTTGTTGTAGTTTTATTGAGTTTTGAAAAGTTGTTTGGAACAAGTAGTGTGTTCAGGTTCCTTTGTCTCACTGTTCTGGTCCTTGAATGAATTGTCAGTAGATCAGTTAGATATGATGGGGCTATATCTCTTATCAGTTTGAACGTTGTTATGATAACTTTATATTTTATCCTACTTTGTATAGGTAACCAGTGAAGTTTGTATATTCATCAAATCCGTCCTTAATGTTTGTTCACATTCTCAAAGTCTTTAAAAATTTGAGAATGTGAACAAACATTAAGGACTATAAAGATAGCTTTAACACACCACCAGCCCGCAGTGCTCAGCAGCTCCCCCGATCGGGGTAGAGCGCCTGAGCGGGAAGTCCTCCCGCTCAGAAGCTCCTGCCCAATCGGGGCAGTGGGAGCAACACAGCCGCAAGCAAGACAGCATTAAAGCGGCGCCCCAACACAAAGGGAGCCGCTTTAACACACCACCAGCCGCCGCAGTGCTCAGCAGCTCCCCCTATCGGGGTAGAGCGCCTGAGTGGGAAGTCCTCCCGCTCAGAAGCTCCTGCCCAATCGGGGCAGTGGGAGCAACACAGCCGCAAGCAAGACAGCATTAAAGCGGCGCCCCAGTAGGGCGGGCCCGCGCCTGAGGGCCTCGCCAGAGGGCCCTTTGGCATGGCCCTTAGGCACAGCACAGAGGCGCACACAAGCAGAACCAAATAAAGAAGGACAGACCCCCCGACAGAACCCACCGGAACCACATAACAACTCCAGAAGGCAACGAAAAGCAACAACCCCCCCAAAAAAAAAAACGGAAAATCACCTCAGTGTACAATTCACCAAGAAACCAGGCACGCCTACAAACTACATCAAGGTACGCCTACAAACCATGCCACCATTCCTAGCTCCCATATACCTCCTATCACCCCTCCTGACCATCTACCCCCCCCCCTGCAGTCACACTCACCAACCTACCCGGACCAAACACCACAACCATCCAAACCACTAATATCTACAACCCCCCCCCCCTCACACGGAACAACACCCAAACAACACACACAACAACCTACATCCCCAACCCCCCGAATAGCACCCCCCTATCCATTTCACTAATTAATGCTCGATCGGTCAGAAACAAATACCACATGCTACACGACCTGATCGAAACCCAAAAGATTGACATCCTATGCATAACAGAAACTTGGCTAACAGACACAGTGATCATGAACCAACTGACACTGACAGGATACAGCCTTCAACATTGCTCCCGAACACACACCAGAGGAGGAGGCGTAGCTATCATAGCAAAAACCAACCTTCACCTCAGGCACCATGCATCAGAAACAACCAATGAAGCGGACATACTGACCCTCACCAATAAGCACCTCTCACTCTGCCTAGTCTACCGAGCACCCACCCAAAGCACCGATCTAACAAGGATACTTCAACACATATCTGAGAGCACCATCTCCACAAAAGAGCAAATAATCCTAGGAGAATTTAATCTCCCATCTCTCCAAGACAAGCAAGCAGAAACCCTCATCAATGCTATGGAAGCAATGAACCTATCACAGATCATACATGAACCAACCCACGTAAAAGAAAACACACTGGACCTCATATTCCTGAACTCCAAAACTGCCATCTCATACAAGAACCCAGAGATCACACACGTACCATGGTCTGACCACTACCTCATCAGCATATCCCACACCTACCATCACATGAACAGCAAGGAGAACAAACAACACACAAGAAGATTTAAAAGATTCATCAAAGAAGATTTCCTGGCACAAACCCTACCTGAACTCCAAACAAGTTCCAGCAATATTGACGACCTGGTCCGCAACTGGAACACCACAATTTCTGCTGCGGCCAGCACAATAAATAAGACTAAAACCAGACACACCTCTGCAAAAGCCCGATGGTTCACACCCAACCTCCGGAAGCTAAAGACCAAACTCAGAAGAGCAGAAAGAAAATGGAGAAAAACCAAAAAAAGAGGACGACAAAAATAATTACATATACAAATTGGATGCATACCACACAGAAACAGACAAAGCAAAAAAGGCCTTCCATACAAAGATCATAAACACGTCAATAAACAAACCACGAGAACTCTTCAATATTGTCAAACAACTGACAAAAGCACCCAACCACTCCAACCAACTACCAAACATCCCACCTGAACTACTAGCACGACATTACAAGCAGCTTCAACAACCACAGAATCCACAACTGAACGCAAAGGCAACAACAGCAAACCACCCCATCACCACAGAGACTGGAGCACATTCGAAACAGTCACAAAAGAGGAAGTATCATCCACCATCTCTCGACTAAATACCACCACCTCCCCACTAGACCCCTGTCCTACAGAATGGATAAAGAAAACAAAAGATGACCTGAGCACACCATTAACCCACATTGTTAACGAATCCCTCAGCCAAGGACGCATGCCAGATCTCCTTAAAACCTCAGTCATCCGACCAACCCTAAAAAAACACAACCTGGATCCCCTCGAACCCACCTCCTACAGACCCATAGCAAGCCTCCCATTTACCGCCAAACTCATTGAGAAGGTAGTCCAGAGACAGCTCCAAGAACATTTAGATGCTAACAACATATTGGACCCACAACAACATGGCTTTCGTCCACTCCACGTAGTCGAGACCCTCATGATGTCGCAAATGAACACCCTTGTCATGGGAACTCAAGCCAAGCACTCTGGATATGCCATGATCTTCCTAGACATATCAGCTGCCTTCGACACCATCTCCCACAACATCCTCATACACAGACTACAAGCAATCGGCATCAAAGATAACATACTCCAATGGTTACGTTCCTACCTGACCAATAGACAACATTTGATCCGCACAAATATGTCAACCTCCCCCCCTTTCCAGCAACACCAAGGAGTACCCCAAGGATCCACATTATCTGCCATGCTCTTTAACATCTACCTGCAACCACTCTGCTCAATCATACGCACATACAACATTAACTACCATATCTATGCGGACGACATAATGCTCTATGCTCCAATCACAACATCCAACCCAACCAATAAACACTTATCAGAATGCTTCACCGAGGTATCCAGCTGGCTACAAAAGAACAACCTATCCATCAACATATAGAAAACTGAAGCCCTCATAGTAACAAAGGACCCAGACTTCACACCACCTACACACCTCGACATTGGAACCACAAAAATACAAGTACAACCACGAATAAGATACCTAGGAGTCATCCTAGACCAAGTACTCACACTCAATCAACAGATCAAAAAAAACACCGCAACAATCTACCACAAGGCTAAAACAGTACAACGCCTCAGACCTCTCCTTGAACCACAGGACTTCAGAACAGTGATGCAAGCCTTGACACTCCCCCATCTGGACTACTGCAATATAATATACCATGGACTTCCAGCCACTCATACCAACCCACTTCGAACTGCCTTAAACACCACAGTAAGAATTATCAAGAATGCAAAAAAACAGGACCACATCACCCCAGTCCTGAGGGAGCTACACATACTCCCCCTAGAAGCAAGAATCAAATACAAATCCGCCCTACTCACCCACAAAGCTCTCTACCAAACTCAATCTTCTCAGCTCCGCACTCTACTGCCTCAACCAACCCACAACAGAACAACCAGAAAAACCACCACCAACTCCCTCACCATCCCACACAAAAGAACGAAATACAATCAACAGACCTGCAACAGAGCCTTCGAACTATATGCACCATCCCTCTGGAACTCTCTACCAAATCACATCAGAAGCAACACAGACCCCTTATCTTTTAGAAAACAACTTAAAACTGCACTATTCCAAGAATTCCTCGGACGAGAATCAACCACCCACCACTGACGCCCTCCCAACCACCATATTTCATCCCCCTGAACATATGTCCTATGTAACCATAACACAATGTCTATGTCTATGTCCCAATTAATTGTTAAAAATCATTATTGTTGGCCACCTGGTGACGGCTCCAAACCCTTGTAATTGAGTATTGTATGTTCCACCGCTTTGACCCGGCGAAAAGCGGGATATAAATACAGCTAAATAAATAAATAAATAAAGTAATAAAGTCCAATCACTAAATTGAAAATAAAATTATTTTTCTACCTTTATTGTCTTGACCATTTTATTCTCTGGTCATGCCGGTCCTGATCCAAGGCTTCTGCTTTCCCGTCTTCTCTTAGCACTCTGTCTGCCATTTCTTGTCTCTTCTTTTGTTTTCTTCACTTCCTTCCATCAGCCTATTTCCACTCCCAGTGCACCCTCCCTGTCAGCCTCCTCCCCGCCAGCCTCCTCTCCATTACCCAGCCACCTACTAGTCCCATCCCCAAGTGTCATCTCCTTTCCAGTCCCCCTCTTTCCCCCGTCAGTTCCCTTCCAGCCATCTCTTTCCCCCTCTATCAGCTCCGTTACGCTCCCTCTCCTTCCCCGTCAGCTCCCTTCCAGCCGTCTCTTCCCCCCTGTCAGTTCCCTTCCAGCTCTCTTTGCCCCTGTCAGTTCCCTTCCATCCATCTCTTTCCCTTGTGTCAGCTCTCTTCCAGCCCTCTCTTTGTCCCTCTGTCAGCTCTCTTCCAGCCCCCTCCTTCCCTCGTGTCAGCCCCGTTCCACTCCCCCTCCTTCCCCCTTGTGTAGCTCTCTCTCCTTTTCCCCATGTAGCTCGTTCCGCTCCCTCTCCTTCCCCCCTGTGTAGCTCATTCCGCTCCCTCTCTTTCCCCCCATGTAGCTCTGTTCAGCTCCCTCTCCTTCCCCCCACGTAGCTCCATTCTGCTCCCTCTCCTGCCGCCGGTGTCATCTCAGTCTGCTCCTTTCCCTTCCTCTGCGGTAATTTAAAATGAAAAGGAAACCGGTGCAGAGCCTCCTGGCCCTATGGAACCCCTGCAGCTGTGTCCAACCCCCAAAAGGAAGTGATACTAGAGCGGGACGCAGCAGCAGAGGTTCGATAGGGCTGGGAGGCGCCGCACCGGTTTCCTTTCATTTTAAATTACTGCTATCGCAGCTGCAGCAGCTTGTCCACATTTATTTTTTTTAAACTGAAGGCAGAGTGATGCGACTGTTTTGGGGGCATTTTTGCTGCCCCCAAAAGTTTGTCGCCTGAGGCCACCACCTCAGTCTGCCTCATTATAGAGCCACCCCTGCGTTTAGATACCGGGAGACCCAGATGACTAGGGTCAAAGGAAATGAACAACTGTGAGGCTTTACAGCAATCTTGAGTTCTCTGGAGATAAAAAGCCAACGCATGCTTGCAGTCAAAGGTATGCACGGTTGCTTCTGCTCTAGATGCATGCGGTCTAGGAAAGAATACAGGAAGATAAACTGACTGATTCAAATGAAAAGGAGACGCCACCTTTGGCATGAAATGCGGGCGAGTCCTAAGGACAACCTTGTCATGGTGGAATCTGATGTGAGTCCGCCCCAAAGCCTGAAGCTCACTAATCCGTCTAACTGAAGTGAGGGCAATAACCTTCCATGAAAGGAACTTTCGTGGGATCGTAGCCAATGGTTGACTTAAGAAGCTGTGTTAGATCGATGTTGAGATCCCAAGCCATTGGAGGTGACTTAATAGCTGGCTTGGTCAGCAAGAGCTCTCTCATAAAGCGCACTACCAGTGGTTGTGAGGAGATGGGCTGTCCATCCAACAGATGAGAGGCTGTAAAGGCATGGAGGTGAATTCTCATTGAGTTGGTCTTGAGACCTGTTGAGGACAGGTGGAGGAGATACTGGAGGAGTGTCTCCACGGGAGCAGAGAAGGGACTGAGATCCTTCTGGGAACACCAGATAGAGAAACTATGCCACTTGAAAGCATAGGAACGCCTGGTGGATGGTTTCCTGGAAGCCAACAGGATCTCCTTAACCTCTTGTGTAAGGTTAAAGTCTTGTAAAACTATGCTCTCAGCAACCAAGCTGTGAGATGGAGAGACTGTGGATTGGGATAGAGCAGTGTCCCATCTTTCTGGGAGAGGAGGTTGGGCACAGATCCCAATCGTAGAGGCTGAGTCTGAGTCAGATGTAGCAGCAAAGGGAACCACGGTTGACGTGGCAAGTGAGGGACTATGAGAATAATGGAACCCTTGTCGACCTGTAGCTTGAAAAGCGTCTTGGGAATGAGGGGCAGGACCGTACCTAGCCCTGCGCGAGTGGTGCGGCCGCACAGGGCACAAAGGCTGAAGGGGCGCATTGTGGCTGTCTGCCTTTGCCTGCCGCCGCCACTTTTTCTTCTCTCAGCAGGTCTAGCTAGGTCTCAAATGAATTTCTGGTAGGACATGTCCTCATGAGGCGACATGTGTCGTTCTGGAGGTGGGGAGGGCTCCAAAGGCAGGCCTCAGGGCCCTCGGGAGTCGAGTGGCTCTTCATCGGAAAAAGGGGAGTCGGAAGCAGAGGACTCAAAGTATCGGTGGGGACGGTGTTCATTCTCAGTCAGGCTCGGAGAACTGTTTGGGTCGCGCTCTGGTATCGGTGATGGACTCGAGGGAAGATATGGGTGGCAGAGATGCCAGTGCCATGTAACCCAACGCACCATGCACCGATGCCGATGTCAATGTCAGTGCCGGTACCAGTATCAACGGCCCAGTTTCTGAGGGCAAAGGTTTGATGGGAACCGAGGCTGCCATTAGAGCTGCCAAGCTCTGCGCGATGGCAGTATATGCTGATCTATCGAGGATGCCGATGCTTGGGTATCAGTGACAGAGACTTGCACCACCAGGAAGAGCCAGGCCATAAGCGAGAATCGACCCACATCCAGCAACTGCACCGGCCCCTGAGAAAGAAGGTCTGTCACCATCAGCAAGGGAAACAGCTCCTCAACCAGGAAGCAAACCAGATCTGCATACCAGGGATGCCTCAGCCAATCTGGCGCTATCAACACCACACACCCCTAATGAGACTATTTCACTGCAGGACACGCCCAACAGAGACCACTCTTCAGGGTCCAGAGAGCTGTGACTCAGATAATCCACCTGAATATTCTCCTTCCCAGTGACATGGGCTGCTGTGATCGCTAGCAAGTGGACCTCTGCCCACTGCAAAAGCTGGACGGCCTCCGCTGCCACCAACGAGCTCCAACGATTGATATAGGCCACCGTCCTCACCTTGACGGAGAGAACCCTCACCACCTTGTGATTCAGCAAGGGGAGGAAATCTTCCAAGGTGAGACGCACAGCCCATGTCTTCAAGCAACCAATGACCACTGACTCTCCTTGAGAGATCATCTGCCCCAGCTGAGAGACTCGAGAGGCATCCCTGCCGCAAGCTGCACCAAACACAGCCACCACCGTAAGCTTGCTCTGGCTCCCTCAAGAGGGAGCCGTACTTCCATGGACTGTGAATGGGGAGACCACAGAGACAGCAGTTCTGTCTGAGGCACTCGCATGTGCAACCTGGCCCAGGGCACGAGTTCCAAAGTGGCCGCCTTAGAGTCCAGCACCTGAAGGAAGTCCCATATACAAGGCCAGAGAGCCTTCAACAATGCCTACATGTATTCACAAAATAAAATCCTGGAGAACATAGTAACATAGTTTATGATGGCAGATAAAGATCAGCATGGTCTATCGAGTCTGACCAACAAGGTGGCAAAAGTAGGTGCACCTGCTGCTCCATACAGGTTACCCCTCCCCATGCCTTTGTTTAGGGGTCTCACCAGCAACTTGTATAGGTGGCATTAGTCCCTCCTCCTTTCTTCTGATAATTCTTCTCTGTATGCAATCCAGCATCCTTCTGGCTTTGGCCACCGCCTTGTCGCACTGTTTCGCCACATTGAGATCCTCAGAAATAATCATTCCGAGGTCCTTCTTCTGATCCATGCACCAACCGCTCGCCCCCTATCTCATACAATTCCCTTGGACTTCTGCACCCCAAGTGCATGACACTGCACTACTTCACATTAAATCTTAGCTGCCAAGCATTAGACCAGTCTACCAGCTTTTGTAGATCTTTCCTCATGTTGTCCACTCCCTCAGAAGTGTCCACTCTGTTGAAACTTTTTGTGTCATCTGCAAAAAAACCCAGAATTTTTCATTCAGTCCTTCAACAATATCACTCACAAATATGTTGAACAATACCGGTCCCAGGACCGATCCCTGGGGCAGGCCATTAATCACTTTCTTTTCATCCGAGTGAGTTCCGTTTACACCTTCTGTCATCTGTTAGTCAACCAATTCCTGATCCAGTTCACCACCTTGGGACCCATTCCCAGGCTATTCAGTTTATTGATAAGCCTCCTTTGAGGAAAAGTAGCAAAGGCTTTGCTGAAATCTAGGTAGATCACATCCATCGCTTGCCCTTGATCTATGGTCACCCAGTCAAAGAACTTAATAAGATTTGTTTGGTATGATCGTCCTTTGCTAAAACCATGCTGCCTTGGATCATACAACCTATTGGTTTCGAGAAGTCCACTATTCTCTCTTTCAGGAGCACCTCCATTACCTTTCCTGCCACCGAAGTAAGGCTTACTGGCCTGTAGTTTGTCACTTCTTCCATATTACCACTTTTTTGAAGAGGTACCATATTAGCCCTTCTCCAGTTCTGTGGAATGTCTTCTGTCTCCAAGGATCTATTAAAAACATCCTTTAGGGGAGTGGTTACTGCATGACGGCGGCGGTGGTGAATTTTTGAGTCAACATGCCTAAATATAAAGGCAAACCTAGGGTTCTCCCTGCGGAGCCCTCGGTTGCAAGTGGAGGACCAATGGATCGTTATGTTCGGCTCTCCGAGAACCAGATCCGGGGGATTCGAGAGGGCTTGGAGGTGCCACTGGAGGAACTTTTGGCGTCCTCCGCCCTGACTATCTCTCTCCCCCCAAACGGGCTTATCCCTCCAGTCCCACCAGGATCCGCAGTGTTTCCTTGGCCGAGTGGGGTTGTGAGCTCTCCCGAAGCGGGTATCTCGGCGGCTTTGGAGCAGGACCTGACGGAGGAACTTGCTGGAGTCCAGCCGAGGGATCCCCTGGCTGTCGTGCCTGGAGGGACACAGGTTGCATCGCGAGGGACGCCTGCCCAAGGAGCGAGTAGTGCTAAGGAGCGGCAGGAAGCCTCGGGTAACTCTGCAGTAATTGCACCTGCGTTTTTCTTTGAGATTTTGTGTCCGGCCTCTGTGACTCTTGATAGTATCTGGGATGCGATTACACAAATATCTGCGGTAGTTGGTCATCAGTTGACTCTTTCGTCTACAAAGGTTTCTGCTCTTGAGGAATCGATTTTAAAGCTGCATAATGATACGATGGAAATAAATGCAAAGCTTACCATTTCTGATCAGAAGCTTAATCGGGTTTCTGATTTATCTCATTCTTTGGTTAAAGATAATACTGCCCTCTAGATTTAATGCCTCCCGTTGCAAAAGTTTATTATCTACCGGTGGCAAAAAAGGAGGGTAAAACGTCTGTTGGGACTCTGGAAATAGACTTTCTCAATGTCTCTAATTTACTTTTAACACCTAAGGATGAAGATCTGCCTGTTTCCATGTTGTTTATTTATTTATTTAACATTTCTTCTATACCGCACTATTAAAATCAGCGCGGTGTACATCGAACAAGAATACTGCAATGTATACAAACAACATTGAGTTTACAAAGAACAGGGAATTGAACATGGGAGCGAAACCAGGGAAACTAAATACATATTAACTCGAACTATGTACAATACTCTAATGTAAATGGGTGTTGCATTGGTTTTGTGAGGTTGATAGGGTTTGAGGGGGGACTACCTATTGTCTGTGGTGTTGACGTGCAGGGGCGACTGGTGTATGGGGAAAGTTTGCAGGTTGTTGGTTGTGCTTCTATCGCTGGAGGTTTCTGAGTAACATTTTGTGAACAGGTGGAGTTTTAAGGCTTTTCTGAATAGGATGAGGCTTTTTATTCCACGGATTTCATGGGGGAGTGCATTCCAGCTTAAAGGGGCGAATAAGGAGAAGGCTCTGTTGGAGGTAGCCTTTGTGCACTTAGTCATTAGCTTGGGGACTGCTAATGTGTTCCGTGCAGTAGATCTTCTGCTTCTATTTTCTAGAGTGCTATGGATTAGCTTGCAGATTGGCGTAGGGGGGTAGTTATTTAGGGCTTTGAAAGTGAGGACCAATGATTTGTACTGGAGCATGGCATGTAGAGGTAGCCAATGCAAACCCTTCATGATGGGCGTTATGTGGTCGGATCTTGACGATCCGGAGAGGACTCTTGCGGCTGCATTCAAGGCTAATCGGAGCGGGTTTAAGGTCGATTGTGGGAGGCCATGAAGGATGATGTTCGCGAAATCGACATGTGGAAGGACTAGTGCCTGGAAGGTTGTTCGGTAGTCTGTGAAGTCCAGTAGGTGTCGGAGGTGACGTAGAGTTCTGATCTTATGGTATATTGCCTTTGTGATGTTTTTTATATGCGTTGTCATGTTCAGGTGCTGGTCCAGGGTGATGCCGAGGTAACGGATTGTGGATTTGGACTTCAACTCTACATTGTTGACACGTAGTGATGAGGGAGGTGTGAATTTGAGGTTCCTCGTGACAAATAGGACATCTGTTTTGCCGTGATTGATCCGTAAGTTTTGTGATAATAGCCAATCGGCTACTGCTTCGAAACAATTAATTATTGGGGAGAGCACTGGCTGGTCTATCAAGAACGGCATGTAAAGGAGGATGTCATCAGCATATGCAAGGCATTTTACGTTGAAGAATCGGATTAGGTCACATATCGGCTGCATATAAATGTTGAACATCAGTGATAAGGACGATCCTTGGGGAACTCCCTGTGTTTGCAGAAATGGTTCGGAGGATGAGTGGCCAGCCTTGACTTGTTGCCACCTATTGGATAGGTAGGATTCACACCATTTTAGAGCTGTATTTTGGATCCCCTTTTCTTTCAAGCGTTGTAGAAGTATGTCATGACTCACCGAGTCAAAGGCGGCAGAGATGTCCAGGAAAATAAGGACAAAGCCTTGTTGGATGCTGTTGATTCCTGTGATCAGATCGTTGAACAGGGTTGTGAGGACAGTGTCTACTCCATGTGCTTCTCTGAATCCGTGTTGGGCTGGATCCAGCGGTGCTTCGGTGTCGATATGTTGTTGGATTTGTTGTTGAGCGGCTTTTTCGATGATCTTGGCAAGCTGGGGGATGCTCGATATTGGTCTGAAGGATTCTACTTTAGATGGGTCTAGTCTGCTGTTTTTTAGTAAGGGCTTGATAGAGGTGTTTTTGAGGCTCTGCGGGAATGATCCTGTGATAAAGGACTGGTTCAGTATTTTGGCCAGGATGTTGCTTATGTCATGGAGAAGCTCTTTGATCCAGCTGGCTGGGCAGGGGTCATTAGGTGCTGTGCTGGGGTTAACAGAAGCAACGATGTCCGCAACCTCTTTAGTGGATACTGTGGTGAAGTTGCATAGTGGAGTTGCTTGAAATGTATTGGATGGTGTGGAGGGATGTTAGTGTCTTTGGCTTTATCCTCTGATAGAGAATGGTTGCTTAAGCTTTATTATAAAAAAAGAGCCAACTTGTTTCATGGAAAAAAAGATTTTGATGTTCCCAGATGTGGCCAGGGAAACGCAGAAGCGTCAGAAGTCCTTTTTATTACTTAGACCAGGTGTAATGCAATTAGATGCCTCTTTTGTGTTACGCTTTCCATGCAAATGTATAGTAGTGTATAAGTCTCAGAAAAATGTGTTTTTTTCATCCCGAAGATCTTTCCTCCTTTATTAGTTCTCATGTCTCTATTTCTCTCCCTCCTTGAGTAGGTTGTTGTTCGTCCTCGGACCCCCCGCCTTCACCTGATTTCTTTAAAGATTGTTTTTTTTTTTTTACTTTACCAATGGAGTAGTTCCCCTCTTTGGTTTTCATAAGTACTACTCCCCATTTATGTGGACTAATGATATCCCTTGCTTATATTATGCTTATTAGTTTTCCTAATGTGTTTCTGCAAGTTGTATCTTTTCTGTACAAGTTTTTTTGCTTGATTTATTACTGTAAAATTTATAAATAAATTAAAAAAAAAACCACCATCCTTTAAAGGCCCTGCAAGTACCTCTCTGAGCTCTTTTAGTATCCTGGGATGTTTCCCATCCGGTCCCATGGCCTTGTCCACTTTCAGTTTTGTAAGCTATTCAAACACGTCATCTTCTGTGAAGGGTGTAATATCTACTCCAGTCCCATTTGTATATTTGTCAACCACAGGTGGTTCTTCTCCAGGATTTTCTTTAGTAAAAACAGAAAAGTAGTATTTGTTTGGTATTTTCGCTTTTCCAATGTCACTTTCCATAAATCCGTTTTTGGCAATTTTAAGTCTTGCAATCCCACCTCTGATCTTCTTCTTCTCCCGAATATATCTGAAAAATATTTTGTCACCATGCCTCAGATCTTTAGCCATCTTTTCTTCTGCTTTTGCTGACCTTATTTCCCTTTTAGCTTTATCCTGTATTCTTTTCTGAGTTCCTCTGTTTGCGAACTTCTAAATTTTGTGGAAGCTGTGGTTTTTGCCTTTATTTGTGCAGCCACGTCTTTGGAGAACCATATAGGTTTCCTTTTTCTTTTGTTTTATTTACTTTCCTTACATATGTATCTGCTGCCCCTTTTATTGCCTCCTTTAGTTTAGTACACTGCAAGTCCACTTCCCTTAATTCCTCAAACCCTGCCAACTTCTCCTTCAGGCACTTGGCCATTTTACTGAAGGCAGCGTTTTTGAAATCTAGGACTTTTGAGCTTGCTGTGATTGGCTTTTATCTCAAACCACACCATGTGATGATCGCTGCTGCTCATATGGGCACCCACCCAGACATTTGACATGCTATCTCTATTGATGAGTACTAAATCGAGCATCAATCTTTCCCTGGTCGGTTCCATCTCCATTTGTCTAAGCAATGTTTCTAGGAAGACATCCATAATTGTTTTACTTCTTTCCAGATGGAATACTCTGGTGCCCCTGTGGTGTGAGTGGTATATAAAATGCTTCAATAAAGATAAAGATACTCCAATCGACATCAGGCAGATTAAAGTCATCCAATGTGATTACTTCCCCTTTCATGGCTACCTTTGCAATATCAATAATCAAGTCTCTATCCATTTCTTCAGTTTGAGTTGGAAGCCTGTAGACTACACCAGTACGGATGATAGTGCCAGCTCCTCTTTCCAACACAATCCACAGCGCCTCTTCTTTCTCCCACGTCCCCTGCATTTCAGAAGGACCACATATGAGTGATAAATATACAAACGGGAATCAAGTAGATACCACACCATTCACAGAAGATGAAGTGTTTGAACAGCTTGCAAAACTGAAAGTGGACAAGGCCATGAGACCAGATGAGATACATCCCAGGAAAGAGTTCAGAGAAGTTCTGGAAAGGCCTTTAAAGATTTTTTTTAATAGATCCTTGGACAGGTTCTGCAGAACTGGAGAAGGGTTGGTGTGGTACCTCTTCACAAAAGTGGTAATGGGAAAGAAGTGACAAATTACAGGCCAGTAAGCCTTACCTCTGTGGTGGAAAAGTAACGGAGGCACTCTTGAAAGGAAATTGGATTTTCTGGAAACCAATGGATTGCATGATCCAAGGCAACATGGTTTTACCAGGGGAAGATCATGCCAAACAAATTTGACTGAGTTCTTTGATTGGGCATGCAATGGATGTGATATACCTAGATTTCAGCAAAGCCTTTGATACTGTTCCTCATAGGAGGCTTTTTGATAAACTGAGCAGCCTAGGGATAGGTCCCAAAATAGTGAACTGAATCAGAAATTGGTAGACTGACAAACCACAGAAGGTGGTGGTAAATGGAGCTCAATCAGAAGAAAGGAAGGTGCATAGTGATGTGTCTCAGGGATCAGTCCTGTGACCAATACTGTTTAATGTATTTGTGAGTGATAGTGCAGAAGGATGGAATGGAAAAGTCTGCAGCAGAGTGGACACTTCTGAGGGAGTGGACAACATGAGGAAAGATATAAAAACACTGGAAGAATGGTCTAATGCTTGGCAGTTAAGATTTAATGTAAAGAAGTGCAGAGTTATACACTTGGGATGCAGAAATACAAAGGAATTGTATGCAACAGGGGGAGAGAGGTTGGTGTGCACAGACCAACAGAGGGACCTCAGAGTGCTCATGGGCGACCAGGGGCTCCTGAGGGACCCCCATGACTCTGAGTGCTGCCTTGAAAGGAAAGCCCACTGCAGAAACCTGGATCTCTGCGAGTTAAACCCCTGTACTGGGAAAAACCTATGAGAGTCCCTTCCCTGGCCCTTCAAGGGAGCCCCTCTGCCAGCTCCTTTGGACTTATCCTCTGGCAGCTTGGATACCTTGGATCCCTCAAATCCTTGACCAACTTTTCTAGGTCATCACCAAACAGCTTCCCTGCAAAGGGTAACTTACACAGGCAGTCTTGGAAGTCACATCGGCCGACCAGTTGCTCAACCACATCAGCCGCCATGCCGAAACTACTGTGGCCATGCTCTTAGATGATGTTTAAAGCAGATCGCCAGGAAAACTGAACCGGATTCTAGTCTTGCAGCTTCTACCTTGCTTGCGGAGTCTGACAACAGCTCCTTGGGATTCGCTGAGACCACCGGAGACAGACTTGGACCACAGATAGCCCTTTGCAGGGCCAGAGCCAACAACTCGAAGGCCTGCTTGAGTAGAGCTTCCATCCTCCTATCTTTGGAGTCCTTCAATGCTGCACTCACCTCCACTGGAATGGTGGCCTTGCGAGTGACGGCTGTCACTAACTCATCCACCCTACTCAAGCAGAGCTTCTCTTGCTTTTTGGGGGAGGGGGGTGGGAAATCAGTTACAGCCATGTGTACTCTGCCCCACGCACAAGCTTGCATCTGGTGTGCTCCATTCTTCTGCAATCATCGTCTTCAAGGCCCGGTGAACCGGAAAGGAACATGGGAGCTTGCAGATGCCCTCAACCAGTGGATCTTCTGCAGAAACCGAGGGCTCCGTCCAAGGCTCTTACACAATACATAAAACCACAAGGGACTCTGAGATAAAATAAGGAAGCTCATCCTGGTGAAAAATCCTAACTGCCATCAGATCCTCCCCCACCGGGAGTTTCCCCTCTTCTAGCTCTTCCTGAGACTGGTCCTCCAGGTCTGCAGGACCTTCCAGAGATTGAAGGAGTCCACTGAGCCTGCCTCCGCCTCAGCCTCCACACGTCCCGCCATAGATGCCTAGCTGCCATGATGAAATCTTGCACCCTTATGGGAGGCTTAGTGGAGACTGAAGACAACTCAAGCAAGCCCTGCTTTAACATAAAGGCCTGATGCAGAAGGATGACAAATTCATGGGGAAAAGGAGACACTCCCCATCATAACCTCCCCCCCCCTCAAAAGGCCTGCAGGGGTCCCGGGTGAAAATATTGGCCATGGAATGAAAGGCTGGGATCAGTTCCTTCCAAAATCAAAGTATTCGCAGCATTCAGTACCACCACGGCCTCCTGGAGTGCAATCCTGCTCCCATTCAGCAGGTCTGCAAGCCTCCAGACTTCTCCCAAGCAAATCCAAAGCAGTTGCGTTGTTCCTCATGCAACCACGGTACAGCCCGACATCTGAGAGCTGTGCCTGGTGGCTGCCGAGGCCATGTGCTGTGTAGCCCCGCCAGCCTTACACCACAATCGGCACCAAGCGCGGAACTTACCCAGCAGCCATATCCCGAAGACTGCCTGCTGTTCCCTGCAGCGGGTCTTCACCTTGCTCATTCCTTGCTGGATTTTACTTTTTTTTTCTCAAGAAAGCCTTAAAGCACTAGGCATCAGTTCAACCTCTGGCCTCCTCCCAGGAGTTGGGGAGGAAGAAAGAGGGAACCTGCTGAAGTGGAGGGGGTGGCTAGGGGAGAAGGGGGAGGGAACCTGCTCCACCCGGTTCTGCATCCTGGACCTGTTATCCAAATTTTAAGGCCCAAGACCAATACCTGCCATCACAGGCTATGCTCACCAGCTGCTGGAGAAATACTAGTTGTGAGCTAAGGGCACAGGCTATTTATAAGATCTTTAGGTTAGTGTTTCTCAGTTTCCCTCTGCTGGTGGATGAGCATAACCCACTCATCTGGACTAGACTGGAAGGACAATTAGGAATATTTCCTTTGGTTCTCATTAGTTTTGCTACAGAGAAGGCCTTTGACCAGACCAGTTTACGCCATCAGAATATAAAAAGACTAGGGGAGAGATCACGTGGTGTGGTGAGCTGGGGAAGACGTGAGTCACCTTAGCTCCGGGCCCCCTCGTCCCTGACCGTTGATTTGGACCGTAATCCACGGCAAATTTATTGGCTGTGAGTCCCAAGGGTGAGGTCGACAGTGTTTCTACCCCCTTCTGGAGCCGAATTGGTGAATGGCAGCGGCGGCGAAGGCGGGAAGGAGGGAGAAGGACCGCACTACGGGCCTGCCGAAAATGGCGGAATCCCCCCCAAAAGTGAGCGTCGCGACCTCCCTCACCCTGAGTGAGGAAATCTCCGCGGCAGTCACAGCTGCAATTACCGCACAGCTGGAAGCCCTTAGTGGCAAAATAGACACGCTGCAAGGTTCCTTGTCGGCGCTGGGCGCCCGGATGCACGAGGCAGAGGGTCGCGTTCTGCATACCGAGGAGGCGGTGGAGCAGTTACAACGGGATCTGAGTGCGGTACAAAAATTAACTAAAGCACAAGACCTGAAAATTGACGACTTAGAAAATAGATCCCGGCGCAATAATTTGCGCTTTTTGGGGATAGCCGAGAAAGTGCCCGATAAGGATCTGCGAGTTCTGGTGGAAAGGATGGCTGCCTCTTTGCTTGGCCGGGACAGTGAGAACACCCCTATAATCGTGGACAGAGCCCATAGAGTAGGGCCACGGCCGCAAGGAGAGAATACGCGGCCCAGGGTGGTTCTTGCCAGATTTCTCTACTATGTGCAGAAAGATGATCTTTTGCGGGCGGCGCGGCAACAGGGAGTGCTGGAATTTGAAAATATGAGGCTTCGTATTACCCCCGACTACTCCACTGCGCTGAGCCACCGCCGCAAGGCCTACGCACCAGTCTGTCAGCGCCTCCTCTCGGCGAACATTCGCTTCTATGTCCAATATCCAGCCCGATTACACATTCTACACCAGGGAACACACCGGGTCTTGGAATCGGCGGCGGAGGCTGCTACTTTTGTGGAACAGCTGCTGGCATCCTCGGAAAACTTGCAGGGAGACCGTAGGCCGTGAGCCCTCCAGGCCTGAATCCTTCTGCTACAGCAAGATGGCGACATGCGTTCATGGAGGGACCCGGTGGCTGGATGCTGGTGGCCTCACTGATGGCTTTCTTCCACTTTTTGGCTCGGGACATTGGCCCCCCTTAGCGGAGTGGTCCTGCCGGTGAACAATGCTGGTTTGCTGCTGACTGGTCGGACTGGAATGATCTGGACTGACCAATACTAATGGTGGTGGTATTGGCCCGGTCAGCTAGGCCTGCCATGTTTTCCGTTGCTATCCCCCCTTGTTCCCTTTCCTCCTGTGGGTCCTCTCCTCCTCCCCCCCCCCCTTGCCTCCCTTCCCTGTATCCCTGTTATTGTTTGTATATTTATTTTACTTGTTTGTTTCACAGTATTTCTAAACCGCCTTCTCTTGACTATCAAGGTGGTATCACAGCTAACAATCAGGTCCAATGATTCTGGTATACTTGTAATGGGGGGAAATTGAGTGTGTGTTGTGTTGTGTGCTGGATGGGGATGATCTCTGTACAGAGTGGGCTATATACCGTGGTGCAAAATCATGTTCCATGCTTACATTGGTTGGGCGGGACCATGGGCTGTGATCCATTCACTGAAGTTGTATGCTGTGTCCACAGTGTACTATGTATAGCATGGTTTTCAGCTGTCTTCTAAAATCTTTTAGGTCGATAGTGGTCCTCAGTTCGCCCCGGGGTTTGTTCTATATTGTTGGAGTGGCCATTGAGAGTGTTCCGTCTGTTGTGTCTTTGCGAGTGTGCTTGTGCTCACTTAGGGTGCTGACTCGGTTGTGGGTTTGTTTTTTTTGGGACGCGTGATGGTGTTTGATTGTATGGGGGTGTGTAGGCTGTTGGCTGATGTGTGGCGTTTTATCTTGAGTGTGTTTATGATGGTTTTGTGTTTGATGCGTGCACCGCTTGGGGAACCAGTGTAAGTCCTTTAGGGTGGGTGTGATGTGCTCCTGTCTTGCAGTTCCTGTTATGCTTCGTGTAACAGGGTTTTGTGCCAGTTGTAGCGGTTTGAGGGCTTGTTTAGGTAGGCTACGGTATATTGGATTGCAGAGGTCCAGTAGTGGGGTTATCAGTATTGACAGATGGTGTGGCAGTGTTCCGGGGCGAGGAGCGGCTTTCGTCTCCTGATGTCTCTATATAGGGGCCATTAGCCTTTTCTGGTTCTCTGCCTTACTATGCTGGGCTGGGGGGGTTGGGGGTGGTGGGGGGGAGGGGAAGCGGGCGGGGGGCACCCCACTTCGGCGGGGGGGGGGGCTGCTTTAGGCCACTGGCCGGGGCTAGGGACATTAAATAAGATTCAGGGAGGAAGGGGGACCCGTTCACATCGTATGTGATCGCGATGGGAGTGTGGTGGAGACTGGGGATGAGGTTTGGGGCGGAGGGCGGGGGGGAGGTGAGGTATGGGAGGGTAGGGGTAGGGGTTGGGGAGGGGTGGTTTTGGGGGGAGGGGGGGTGTACTCCGTGGAGAGCACAGCAGCACTACGGTGGGACTGATGAAGACCTGTATAGGGGCGCTTTAATGGTAATGGGGGGGCTCCAGGCTGGGGGGGACCCACCCTTTCGCCTTTCTTTGGTAGCCGAGATTCTTTACTTGCTCTTTTATGACCCGCCCTGAAGGTTATCTCTTGGAATATCTGTGGCATAGGTAGCCCTATTAAGCGATATAAGGTGTTGCAGACCTTGGCCCGGATGAAATGTGATATAGCCATGTTACAAGAAACCCACCAGACAGCGGAAGAGCACGCTAAATTGCAGAAGATGTGGGTGGGGCAGTGTTGGGGAGCACCGGCTGTGGGGGAAAAAAAGGTGGAGTGGTCATACTGATCAGTAAACGCACCCGGTTTGAGCTGTTGCAGGAGTATTCTGACCCCGAGGGCCGTTATATTTTGGTCCACGGCCACCTGGACGGACGGCCGGTGATATTGGGATGCGTGTACAGTCCTAATGTCCTGAATCGGGCGTTCTATGATCGTCTGGCGTCTCGAGTAGAACAAATGTCAGATGTCCCCCTAATCCTCGCTGGAGACTTAAATGGGGTCCTGGATGCCGGACTCGATGTGTCGGGTGTGGGTGGGGTACACTCGCGTGTCCAAACGATGAAGGTCTTACGCGGCTTCTGCCGACGATTGGGCCTGGTGGACCCGTGGCGATTGCTCCACCCTGCGGACCGGGATTTTACCCACCAGTCGAGAGCCCATGGTACCAGTGCTCGATTGGATTATGTTTTAGTATCAGAGCGGCTGTTTGCACAGGTGGAGGAGGCGTGCATTGGCCCTTCGATGGTGTCTGATCATGCACCGGTTTGGATTGACCTTGGTGTGGGGGGTCCCGCCGCGTCGACTAGGATCTGGCGGTTTCCCTTGGGCTTGTATCAGGATGCGGAATTTCGGCCTTACCTTGTTAAGTGCTGGCAAGAATTTTTCCGTCATAATGAGCAGCATCAGGCAGACCCGGAGTTGTTTTGGGAGACGGCTAAAGTTGTGTTGAGGGGGGATATCATTGCGTATGTGGCCAGGAAACGGCGGTTAATGGCGTGGCAAATTGTACAATTGGAAAAGCAGGTGGTGCGGGCACGGCGGCGATGTGCAGGTGCTCCTAGTGTAGCGCACCGACGGCGACTCTGGGAGTTGCAGGTGTCCCTTAATGAGCTACTCCACCAACGAGCCAAGAAATCGCATATGTATTACCGTTACCAGCTTTTTCGCTTTGGTGATAGGCCTGGGAAACTTTTAGCGCGTTGCGTGCGGGGCCACCAAGGCTATCGTTTAGTGGCGGCGTTGCGCGATGACCAGGGAAACCTACATAGAGATAACGCAGGTATCGCCCGAGTGTTCCGCTCCTTTTTCCAGAAATTATATGCCCAGAGGGGGGGGGCTCCGGAGGCTATGCAGCAGTATTTGCGGGAGTTGTCTTTGCCGCAGCTGACTGAAGCGCAGAAGACCTGTTTGGACGAGCCGGTGTCAGTTGAGGAAGTCCAGCGTGTTATTCAACGGGCCGCTTGCTGCAAGGCCCCGGGTCCGGATGGCTTCGGGGCTGAGTTCTATAAGCTATTGAGTGAATGCACACCCCCAACCTTAGTGGCGGTATACCACCGGCGGGTAGCTCAGGGGCGTTTTACATGGGGCACTAATCACGCGTATATCTCCGTAATCCCCAAACCTGGGAAGGACCATACCCAGGCAGCTTCGTACCGGCCAATCTCCTTATTGAATTTTGATTTGAAAATTTTAGCGAAGGTGTTGGCCGATCGGCTGGCGTCCGTGTTAGGGGACTTGATACATGAGTCTCAGGTTGGGTTCGTCAAAGGGCGCTATGCTGTACGGAATCTCCGAAAGCTGCTCGCATCCTTAGAATGGGCTCGGGAACACGATCTTCAGTCCTTGATCATTAGTTTCGATGCTGAGAAGGCCTTTGACCAGGTTCCCTGGGACTACCTAAGGGCTCTGTTGCCTTCTTATGGGCTTGGGGCCCCTTTTTGCCAGATGGTGGACCTGCTTTATGCTGACCCGACCGCGGGGGTCCTATGTAATGGGGTTATGTCAGATTCCTTTAGGTTGGAGCGTGGTACGCGGCAGGGCTGCCCGCTCTCTCCCTTGCTCTTCGTATTATCTTTGGACCCGCTGATACGGAAGATTGAGGCTTCTCCCACCATTGGTGGGATTCGTATCGGCTCCCATGGCTTCAAGGTGGCTGCCTTTGCCGATGATCTCCTGGTGCACCTCTCTTCTCCTCAGCAGTCCCTTCCGCGATTACTTGCGGAGCTCTCGCTTTATGGACAATTCGCGGGCTTGCGTATAAACATGGCCAAATCGGAAGCCTTAGATGTAGGGGGGACGTTACGGGAATACTGGTCGGGGCCCTTTCCGCTTCGTTGGGCCGAGGACTCGATTATTTATTTAGGTATCGTGTTGACCCGAAAACCGACATTGTTATATGTGACTAATTTTGAACGGATCTTAGCTAAGGTTCGATTGCAGTTGCGGGCTTGGGTCCACCTCCCGTTGTCTTTGCTTGGTAGAGTGGCCGCCTTAGGAATGGTGATCTTTCCGCGTGTGCTTTATTGGTTGCAGACGCTACCGGTGTGGCTTCTGAAGCGCGATTTGGCGCGCCTAGAGCGGGAGATTCGGGGATTTCTCTGGAAAGGCTATAAGGCCCGCATTCCGATGGCGCGCTTGCGGGGGGGTTGGCGGTCCGGCGGAGTGGGGGTCCCCGACATATGGAAATATGCGCTGGCCTGTCAGGCCCGCCATTTAAGTGACTGGTTGGGGGACACAGAGACCTATACCCCGCGGGGTCTCGAGGCGGCTTTCGCAGCACCCCATTCTTTGGAAGCGGTCTTGCACTTGCCCAGTGCGGACTTGCCGCCGCGCCTCTTAAACAGTCTGCTACTGCGGACGTCCCGCCGAACTTGGCAGCAGTTGAATAAGTGCTGGGGCAGTGATGCTGGGGTCTCCTGCTGGCTGCCCATACAGGGTAATGCTTGTTTCTTGCCCGGTTCGGATACGGCTCCCTTTCGCGCGTGGTGGCGTGCGGGAGTCCGCAGGTTGGGGCAGGTTGTGGACACTGCTGGCTGCTGTAAGGCGTTGGGAGTATTATGTAAAGAATACGGGTGGCCTGCGGGGTCTTTGACGTTTGCGTATGCACAAATTTCTCACTATATTGGCTCTTTGCCGCGGCAAGAGCTTACGGTGGAACATTCGAGCCGTATTCTGGAGTTTCTTGCGCTGGGGGCGGACTCCCCACCGACGATTGCCGATTTGAAAAAGCGACTGGATCGGCTGGATTTGCCCCCTGATTACACTAGGGTGGAAAGCCTTTGGGCGGAAGAGTTGGGTGGAGGGGTTGCCCCCGGGTCTGTCCGGATGGCCTTGGGTAGGATCGCGCAGCTCGTGGTCGGGGCTCGTTGGCGTGAGGTCCAATTTAAGTGTATACTCCGGGCCCATTTTTCCCCGCGGCGGGCCTTTCGGAGCCATCTTGCTCTTCATGGCGGTTGCCCAAAATGCCCATGTGCCTTGGCGGACCTGGGACATATGTGGTGGGGTTGCCCTGCTATTCGGAGGTATTGGCACTCCATTGAAACCTATATGAGTGGGTTGTTGGGTCAGCAGCTGTGTTGGTCAGGGACTATGGTAGTATTGGATCAGCTGGGACCACTCCACCCGAAAGGTAGATGGGATAGGGTATTGGTGCGAAAAGCTTGTCTGGTGGGTAAGGGCCCTATCCTCAGTCATTGGAGAGAATCTGCGGCCCCCACTTTCTGCGAATGGCGGAACAGCTTGCATCAACTCCTGCTTTTGGAGCGGAGAGTGGCATTGCGGCACCCCCGGGCCTGGACCACCTTTTTATTGATCTGGATGCCTTATGTTCAACGCTTGGGCCCC
The DNA here is from genome assembly GCA_033557465.1 of Ichthyophis bannanicus. NCBI lineage: Eukaryota > Metazoa > Chordata > Amphibia > Gymnophiona > Ichthyophiidae > Ichthyophis > Ichthyophis bannanicus. The sequence continues at coordinate 155,340,177 of CM066032.1, read as the reverse complement.
AGGGCGCGTAGTGAAGTACTTAAGCTGGGTTAGGGGGTTGGGGACTTGCGTCCCCCATGCGATATACGCAGTTGGAGCTGCTGGTGTTGCTGTGCTCTCCGCGGGGGGGGGGTGGGGGGTGGGGGGGTGGGGGTTGTTTGTACTGGTTGACCTTGGGATTCTGTGTGCTCTGTTTCTGTTGGGTTCCCGGGTGGTGGACAAGATTCAGCCCTACCTGGGATACGTTTATTTTTGTGAAACTAAGAAAGATACATGTTGTTGGCTGTGTGTTATTGGTGCCTTGTTGTATTCAATAAACAGAGTTTTGAAAAAAAAAAAGACTAGGGGACATGCAATGAAGTTACAGGTAACCTATTTAAGACTATTAAGAGAAAATATTTTTTCACTCAGCGTGCAATCAAATTCTGGAATTTGTTACTGGAGGATGTAGTAAAAGCTGTTAGTGTAGCTGGGTTTAAAAAAGGTTTGCACAAGCTCCTGGAGGAAAGGTCCATAAACCATTATTAAAAGGGACCCAGGATATCACTGCTTGACCCAGTACAAGCATTGAGGAACCTGTGTCTTTTGGGGAGACTGCTAGATACTTATGACCTAGATTGGTCACTGCTGGAAGCAGGATACTGGGCTTGATGGACAGTCTGACCCAGTATGGAATATCTTATGTTCTTATATCTATACAGTATTTGGTTTTATTTATTTATTTATTTATTTTATTTATTTAACATTTCTTATATACCGCGCTATTTGTCATCAGCGCGGTTTACATCAAAACAATAGAACACTTGACCAGATACATTGGCCGTCGTTTACATAAAAGGCTATTTGGGCATTGAGGGGCATCTTCTGAATGCAATTTGGTTTCTTTACTCAGATCTAAGGAGGGTGGTTTGGTCAGTGGCCTGATTAGAGTTCTCTCTGCCAAGACAGACACAAGATTGTTTTTCATTTTGACTTTAGAGTCCTCATTGATGAGAATTTGAACTCACCATGGTATTCCTAAAATACGCTTGAGCGTTGTGGACTTTAAAGATTCTGCTTTTGCAGATGACCTGTTTGGTGCAAGTCATGGGTCTGGTTTGCTCTTTGGGGACTTCAGTTCAGGAGATTTAGGATTTGGGGAGGTTTTCAGGGTTGAGGCTTAATTGAAATAAATCTGAGGCTTTCCCTCTGCAAAAAAAACATCCATGACTTTTGGGAGGGCAGTTTTCCTGTTCTGTCGGCATTCGACTTCTGAGTAATCCAGCTCAGTTATATGAATATAATGTCCCTTTCTTGATTCAGGATCTGAGGGTGTGCATGCAAACATGGATCTTCCATTGACCTTGGGGGTCAGACGGTTTTATATAAAATTGTTCTTTTCTTACAATGGCTTTACATGTTGCAAGTCTTACCAATTCTACAAACTAAGAAGGATTTGAGGAGTCTGGTCCACTTGCTTAATATTTTTCTCTGGTGTGGTCGACAGGTAGGTTTACATTCAGAGATTATTCAACTGTGGCATCAAGGGGGAAGGGTCTCCTAGATTTGAAATGCTATAAAATAGTTTGTATCATGTGGCATCTTAAGGATTGTTTGTTTGGTACATCAGATTATACTCCACTTATATATGAATAGGCTTTGGCCTCCCCTATTGCTCCAAATTATTATTATTATTATTATTACCCCACATTTCGATTTTGCAAATACAATACTTAATGGTATTTCGAAACAAAATATTAAAAAGATACAAATAACTCAGAACTTAGCTGCTAGAACGATTATGAATATAAGCCCACTTGAACACATTACACCAATTTTAGCTGAACTTCATTGGCTACCAATTTACTCCCGAATCAAATATAAAATTCTTGTCACTACATTTAAACTTATAAATAAACTTGCACCATCTGCACTAAATACACTGATTAACATTGACATTGATAAACGATCTCAAAGGAGCAGAAACATAAATACTTTAACAATACCAAAAGATTTTACAAAAGCCAGAAAACAAACCAATAAGAGAGCTTTCTCACACTCTGCTCCAATACTCTGGAACAATTTACCTGACAACATTCGCCTACTGTCTGACATAAAAGAATTAAAAAAAAAATTAAAAACTCACTTATTTACATTACACTATAATACACTCCCAAAACAGAATTCTCAAAGGGATACAGGCTAACATTTATATTTAATATTATATACCCTATTTTCAAAAATTAAATGACACTAATACACTAATTTAACCATACTACACACTCATTTACATGATGATTAATAATTTAACTAGCAATGTATATATGTTCTAATATGTTATACTTGTAATGTTACAATTTTCCTTGTAAATTATAATTATCTGTTCTATGTAAAATGTCCTGGTATATCTCATACCAATTAACCTACTGTTACATGTAAACCGCACTTGAAACAAGGGAAAGAGCGGTATATAAATAACTGTTAAATAAATAAATAAATAAATTATATTCTTCATATGGCAGATGCTCACTATGGCCATACTAACCAATCTCGTCTAATCTCGGAAGCTAATAAGAGAAAATATTTTTTCAATCAACGCGTAATAAAACTCTGGAGTTCGTTACTGCAGGATGTAGTAAAAGCTGTTAGTGTAGCTGGGTTTAAAAAAGGTTTGGACAAGTTCCTGGAGGAAAAGCATGGCATATCTTATGTTCTTATGAAGCTACAATGTAGCCCATTTAGGACTAATAAGAGAAAATATTTTTTCACTTATTAGGTAATCAAACTCTGGAATTCATTACCAGAGGATGTAGTAAAAGTTGTTAGTGTAGCTGGATTTAAAAAAGGTTTGAACAAGTTCCTGGAGGAGAGATCCATAAACCATTATTAAAGAGGACCCAGGAAATCCACTGCTTGCCCCAGGGCAAGCATTGTGGAACCTGTCTGCCTTTTTGGGAACCTGCTAGGTATTTGTGACCTGGATTGGCCACTGTTGGAAAGAGGATACTGGGCTTGATGGATCTTGGTCTGACCCAGTATGGTATATCTTATGTTCTTATGAAGCCACAATGTAGCCCATTTAGGACTAATAAGAGAAAATATTTTTCACTCAACAAGTAATCAAACTCTGGGAGTCATTACCAGAGGATGTAGTAAAAGCTGTTAATGTAGCCGAGTTTAAGAAAGGTTTGGACAAGTTCCTGGAGGAAATGTCCATAAACTATTATTAAAGAATACCAGGGATAAGCAGTGTGGAATCTGTCTACCTTTTTGGGAACCTGAGAAGTACTTGTGATCTGGATTGGCCACTGTTGGAAACAAGATACTGGGTTTGATGGACCTTGGTCTGACCCAGTATGAAATTTCTTATGTTCTGAAGTCCACTAGATCCCCCAAATATAAAAGGAGCCTGCCTGCTAACCTTGCCCAAAAGCCATCTCCGCAACCTCTGGAGACACCATAAACAGGACATTGCAGAGGAAAAGGTGGATCACAAAGATCCTGACCAGTCCCTTGGAGGACCACTGCTCCATCCTGATCAGACTTTCCTAAAGTTTCCGTGACAGGAAGGTAAGACCTTCAATCAACCCCTGGAGGGGAAAGGAGGAGCTTCCAGAGCAATAGAGGACTGTAAGAGTGAAGGGGGAACTATGACCCCTGTAGGTGTCTGTGCCTGGAATAATCATGGGTTCTGGATTCCCAGGGAGGATGCCTGGGTCCCCACAAAGCAGTGCTGCTAAGCAGTTAGCCAAACTGACTACAGCTTGACAGCTATTTCAGGAGCTGCAGTGCAAGCCGGTCACAAGTAAGGCCCTTGGCAGCCCCCAGATATGCAACTAGGACCACCCTGCCATGCTACACCTTTGCTGGGCCCTAACTGCCATCTGAAATGGCTGCAGGGCTCACAATTGGATAAGGAAAAAAGGAGGGATGGCAGGGGCAACAAGTATGGCACTGAGCCCCGAGCCTCCCGCAGGGGGTCTCAGAATTCCAGCAAAAAGGAACTCTGGGGTTAGCAGCCATAATGGGGGCAAAAAATGGCAGCTGTGGGGGTTGCAGGCTACATTGGGACGCATGATGGAAAAAAAAATCACCAAAAAACTGTGCAAAAAGAAAGGAGCTTGGCCATGGTGAAAAGGGAATCATGAGGCCTGTCAGGTTGACTAGGAATACCTAATCAGAGAAGCCTGAGATCCCCGCACAAAGCTGGTGAAGCCAAGCTGCTGATCAAAATTATATAAAAAAAAAATCTATATATACATACATATATATATATACACATACATACATACATACATACATATAGATAGATTTTTTTTTTATAATATTGATCAGCAGCTTGGCTTCACCAGCTTTGTGGTATGTATGTATATATATGAGACACACAAGGCATGCAGATAATGACAGCAAGAGGGAAGTGGGGCCTGAGCCCAACTTATGGACCCCTCCTTGGGAGTCCAATGGGGTCCTCCTACTCCTTTTCGGCCCATTGAGTGTATTTAACCCATAAAAAGAGCATTGGATCCTGGGTAAATGTCAGTTTGAGAAATCAGGGGTGCACCCTTGCTATGAGCACTGTAGGGCCTTTCTTGACTCAAACTAAGGCTGCTGCCCTGTAATGCGGACCAGGAATGTGAGGCCTTTCTGCACTGCTATACCAATCCACACACCTGGCCACCTGCTGGAGGCAGATAATACTGGCTTTTCTCAGTGCTGTACCAGAGAATATACCAAGTGCTGAAAGTTGTTAAAGTCTGCTGCCACCTGCTGGTAAGGGAGCATAACCTACTTGTCTAGACTAGTCTAGCAGGATAATAAGGAAGGTGACATCTTACTTACCATTTAATGTTCTTTCCTTAAGTCCTGCTAGACCAGTCCAGACAAGTGGGTTGAGTTCCCCTACCAGCAGATTGAGACAAAGAACCAATGAAAAGCTCAGCTTCCAATGACATCACTCCCATGCCTCTATTCACCTCAACCACCAGAGGTCCCTTCAGTATTCACCCCAAAGCATAAGGGAGAAACATGGCAAGCCTCACACAACCTCAACATGAGTAACAATGAATAACGAAACAGTAACGAACTATATACAGGAAAGCATAAACAGAAGGCTGTCAATAGAAGATGAACTTGCAGAGCCAAGTATAAAATCATAGCATACCCAAGGGTATCGCAGCAGAAGAACAAAGCAATACAGTTCCAGGGGCGGGCCCTGAACTGGTCTAGCAGGATTCAAGGAAAGGACATCAACTGGTAAGTAAAATGTCATCTTCCATATCGTCTTACTAGACTAGTCCAGACAAGTGAGATGTACCAAAGCCATAACTCAACTGGGTGGGAAGAAGATACAGCAGTTCGCAAAACCCTTGAGCCAAAGGACATGTCTGCCAACGAGTGGACATCCAAGCAGTAATACTTGACAAAAGTGGAAAGAGAGGCTCATGTTACTTCCCAACAAATATCCGCAGGGGCAACAGAGCTCCGCTCTGCCCACGAGGACGCTTGCGCTCAGGAAGAATGGGCATGCAAACACTCCGGAACCGGCTGGTTTCATAACAGATACACTGCGTCAATGGCCTCCTTAATTCAGTGCCCCAAAGTCGACTTAGCTGCCACCTCACCCTTGTGTGGGCCGGCAAACAGCACAAAAAGATGGTTGGACTTACGAAAGGAATTTGTAATCTCCAAGTACCGAAGAAGCACCCTCCGGAAATCCAATGTCGAAAATCCTTATCCTTCCCCCAACACTGCTCCTTAGACAAGGAGGACAGGCAAACCATCTGGTTCACATGAAAGGGAGAAAACATCTTAGGCAAGATGGAAGGCACAGGTCAAATAAAAATGGCCTTTGAAAAAGATAAAGATCTCAGCAAGACAGAGCCTGCAGCTCAGAAATCTGCCTTGCAGAGCAAATTGTGACTAAGAAGACCATCTTGAGCGTCAAATCCTTTAAAGTAGCACGCTTCATTGGCTCATAGGAGCCGAGCCACTATCAGGGCCCTGAGCACCAGACTCAGATCGCAGAAAAGGGATCACAAACTGGAGGGGAAGATGCAAACGCCAAACCCCTGGAGAAAACACGAGAAATCCGGTGCAAGCTAGAGACTTACCAGCCATCTAACCTCGGAAACAGCCCAGAGCTGTCACCTGAACTTTCAGGGAGCTAAAGGGGAGCCCCTTTTCCAGGCCATCCTGTAGAAAGGCCAGCAGAGATGGCACCTTGGCCACCTCAGGAGCCAACTGCCGAGTGCTGTACCACTGCTCAAAGAGGCACCATATCGGCACATATACTAGCTTGGTAGATCTCCCCTGGGTTCTGAGCACAGTGGAGACCACTGCCAGAGAGTAACCTTTACACACTAACCGTCTCCTTTCAAGAGCTAAGCTGAAAGAAAGAAAGGGACCGGGTCCTCCTGGCCAAATCGTTCCCTGCTGCAATAGGTCCCGAGACAGAGGCAACCGAAGAGGGAGTGCCTGTCTCTTCGGCCAATCTGGCACCACCAGAACAACCCTGACCAGGTGGCACTCTATACACCAAATCACATGCCCCACAAGGGGCCAAGGAGGAAACACATACAGTAGGCACGGGCTTGGCCAAGGCTGTATCAGGGCATCAATGCTCTCAGATCTTGTCTCCATATGGCGACCGAAGAAGCGGAAAGCTTTGGCAATAGAGCGGGTCGCCATCAGATCTATTTTGGGGCAACCATAGCGGCGCAGAATCCACTAAAATGCCTCCTGACAACTCCCACTCTCCAGGATCCAGAGAATGCTGGCTGAAATCCGCTTCCACACTGTCTACCCCAGCAATGTGCTGAGCCAACAAGTCTAGGAGGTTCTTCTCCGCCTAGGCAAATGGGAGAGTCATCCCCAGATTTGCCCCGGCACTCCTGCCGCTTTGCTGATTGACAAAAGCCACTGCTATGGCATTGTCTGAAAACACTCAAACTGCCCAGCCCTCGACCAGGGGCCAGAAACACAGAAGAGCCAAACTGATGGCCCGTGTCTCAAGGCAGTTGATGAATCACACCGCTTTCCTATGGTTCAAAAAGCCCTGGGCCATTTGGTCTTGGCAATGGGCTCTACAGCCTGAGAGACTGGCATCCGTCATTAGATGGATCCAGGAGAAATCGTCCAGTAGCACGCCCCTTCCTCAGATGGCAGGGCTGCTTCCACCACCACAGGCTGGACTTCACCCTTAATGGGAGCAGGAGCAGGAGCATGTGCTCGAAGTCCTGAAAACTCGGGGATCACTGAGCCAACAAGGTCCACTGGAGTGAGCATGCACTCACGGCACCATCTCTATAGTTGCAGCTATCAATCCGAGCAGCTGAATACAATCCTAGACTCTGGGAGTCTGCTGTGCACAGAACAGCACTAGGTAATCCAACAGTTTTTTGACTTTCTCCTCTGGCAGGAAAACTCTACCCACTCAAATGCTGAAACATGCTCTCAAACTCCAGGGACTGGGAAGGCAGCAGCTGGCTCTTTACCCAATTGATCAACCAGCCGAGGCTTTCCAAAAAGGACACCATTCGGGATACCACCCAAGATGCTTCTGAAAGGGAACAGCCCTGGATAAGCCAGTCGTCCAGATATGGATGGACACAGATCCCTTGGTACCGCAGCCACTACCCACCATGACTTTGGAGAAGGTCCTCGGAGCAGTGGATAGTCCGAGAGGGGAGGGCGGCAAAGTGAAAGTGAGAGTCAAGCACGGCAAAATACAGATACGTCTGCTGCTCCACCCAGATCGGGATGTGAAAGTACATCTCAGCCAAATCCAGAGAAGTCAAGAACTCCCCTCAGCACACTGCTTGAATTACGAAGCGAAAGCTTTCCATCCAGCAGCGCAGGTCGCAAAAATGCTCGTTGATCACCTTGAGGTCCAGAATGCACTGAAAGGAACCATCCTTTTCAAGCACCACAAAATAGATGGAGTATCTGCTCTTGCTCTGTTCGTCCGGGGGAACGGGCACTACAGCCCTTAGGAGCAGTAACTCACGCACGGTGAACCATACCCTGGCACTTCTGATTACAGACCCACAAGGGGAAATGACGAAGGCGTCCGTAATCGGCTCCTTGCATTTCAGGACACTGCTGAACTGAATGGTGTCTAGCATCCAGCGATCACTGATTGCTAAGTCTGGAAGGATTTACCTCTGGAGAGGACAGAGTCCCTGGGCCCATAGGCCCCGCAAAAGGACTGAGAGTGAGCTCGAAGTCCATACAAAGAGTGCAAGAAAGGCTTTCCAGGTCAGTAATGAGGAAAGTCCTGAGATCCCTGGGAGTTCTGTCAGCACATCCCAGTGGATAAGTAGAGGCTGAAGAGAAAGGGGCTCCTGCTCACTTTAAAGTCCCCTTGGGCCTGTCTTCCAGAAGGCAGTAAGACCTTGGCTACCTAGGTCCTTCACCACCTTCTCCAAATCGGCTCCAAACAGAAGCTTCCCTTTAAAAGCCAATTGGGCTATCTAGGCTTTGGAGGAGGAGTCTGCCACCCAGTGCCGGAGCCAGATCCACCTCCATGACACAGTATATAGGGCACTGTCCCTGGATGTCATACAACGTCATACATGGCTTCAGAAAGAAAGGCTGCAGCCAACTCCAAAAAAGGGGTAATATCATCCAGCGGAAAAGACTGAATCCACTGAAGAGGGGCTCAAGAGGTTAGGCTCACACATACTGGAAACTGAAGAATAGCCATCACCACAGCGAACTAGCTCCTCAACAAGGCATCCACTTTTCAGTCCAGAGGATCCTTTAAGGCCGAGCCCCCTTCCACAGGGATGGTGGGTCCACTTGTAACTGCCTTGACCTGAGCATCCACCTTGGGAATATCAAACCACACCATGCACTCCTTTTCTGGGAGTGCGTATATCTTCTTACACACTCTTAACACTCGAGGCAGAGAGCTGGGAGAACCCACTCCGACCAGATCAGTAGTGGATTTCTGCACCCCTTACAGAAGCTGGTGCACTTTTGGCTCCTGCTCCATCCCTGGAGCATCTGCCAAGTTCAAGGCGGATGAGGCCCTGGTAATCAGCTCCACCAGTTCCTCCTTCTGGAATAGGTGTATCACCCTGGCCTCATCACAGTCCTCGGAAGGCGAGAACACTTCCTCGTCCACATTAGAGCTCAGCACCGAGACATTTGAATCAAAGTCACAGTCCAAATATCAAAATGGTCCGAGAGGACCCCCATCTCCAGGGGACGCCTCTCACCAGGAACTCTTAGCCAAAGACAGTCAAATAGGGCTTGCACTCTCAACCTGCCCCCCAAGAAACTGTTTATCTGGCTTTGCAGCACTGTGTTTAAGGTGGCTAGCAGGCAGATACCTCTGAGAGCCTTCTGCAATTTTTGGGAGAGAGCAGAGGGGAAAACAAACAAAGGAGGAGGGAGGGGAGGGGGCATGTAAGGCAGATGTATTCTTCTAGATCCTTTCAAATCCTTCCAATTTCTGGTTGTTCAACAGGCCCTTATCCAGTGTAAGAGCATGGAGTTGAACCAATTTTCTCTGCTCCTATGACTACCGAAAAGACCGCAATCTAGTGTAGTCTCCCATGTCGCACTGTAGTGACAGATCAACCCATGAGCTTTTTAAATCAATCAATCTTTTCCTCTCAAATCCATCCACCATCTACTGGAGACAAAGAAATACTGAAGGGGCCTCTGGTGGCTGAGGCGAATAGAGGCATGGGAGTGATGTCATTGGAACCTGGACTTTTCTTTGGTTCTTTGTCTTCACCAATCTGCTGGTAGGGGAATACAACCCATTTGTCTGGACTAGTCTAACAGGATGATATGGAATGCCCCTTCTCTTTCTTCTTTGCTTCTGGCTCAATCAGAACCAGGGCTGGGATCTAATATCATGAGCCTTCATTCACAAATATATGAATTTTTTTCCCTCCTTTCTATGTCCCCCAAAACTCTTGGCTTGACCTTGACAGTGACAACCCTCAGTGAGGGGCCATATTTCAGGGTCCCTTCTGGAACTTTGCCATCATAGATTCTGATGGTCACTAGGTGTCTCCCTTAAACAATAACTACTCCCCCTCCCCAGGGGCTGTGATAGCTATCTTCACAGCATAGTCTACCCCAATCAATCTAGGGAACACAGGCCCAAAGTGAAAATCAAACCAGCTACCCTCTGCATGGCAGTTCATAACGCTTACCACCTGAGCCTGCCATCCTTTTTTTAAGTGACTAAATTTGTGCACCTTGTGATTTTAAGCAAATGTAGCCAGTCGGGAGTAAAGGAAGGCATCTTTAACCAATTAAAATTGATCTGATTAGCTTCCAAGATTAGCCAGATGAATATTTTGAAAATCTACTTCTGTAACTCTCTGTGCTCAAATGTAAAACTCCTGGGAACAAGAGTACTACATAAAAAGATTAAATATGAATTACAGTCACCACTTGAAGATATATCAATAAGTTATCTGTATATCTTTATGCAGATTTTCAGCCAGCCCATCCAATAAGTCAGATCACTGAATATGCAGTCATTGCTTATATGGACAAGCTGTCTATATATATTTATCTTGTAATGTTACACCAGTGGTTCTCAACCCAGTACGTAGGACACCCCCAGCCCTGGAGAAAATTTTCAAATGGATATTTAACACTTCTTTTGGGAGTGGACACTGCTTTCTCTTGTGAAGAGTAGACTGTGGTATGTGGATTCTCACCATAGGCTTTATGAGTTTGGTCTATGATTTCTTTCTTTCTTTTTGGTTTTTTATTTTACTGTGACTTTGCTCTTCACCAAAAAAGGACTATCCATTCATTTCCAGTCCTGAAATGGATACAAGTCCACTGTGAGTTGCAAGATTTACTGATTCATGTGTCCATAGGGGTTGGGGAACCTGCTGGCAATGGACAACACAAGGAGTGAGAGCGAAATTCCTCTCCTTTGATGTATTTTGTTTTCAGAATATCCACAATGAATATGCATGAGACAGATCTGTATACAGTGGAATATCCTGAAAACCTAATGGACTGGGGTATCTCGAGGACTGGGTTGACTGCATTATACAGGTAAGTTATCCATTTAAACTTAGGACTGCTATTTTTCCATTCAGACTTAAATTGACAAGTACTGCAGCTGCATGTCAGTGCTATTTACTATACATAACCTTTGGCCCCAATCTCAGAATGCCATTAGACCCTCCTCAAGTCATACAGATACATTTTGGACATTTATCTACTTAGACAACTAAAATATATCCATTTACCGATGGCTGATTTTTAAATTAAAGCAGTTATGTGGCTGATAACGAGTGCTTTTGAATATTGACCCATATATTAACAACTCTGTCCCAACAATGTGCAGATCTCAGTGAGAACAACAATATAATACCCACGTGGTAAGTGTGTTCAAACCACATGCTTTCATCTTCAGCATACGATCTCTCCAGTAATCCTGTGGCACTCGGAAATAATGCATGGAGCCTCCAAATATCCGGAATGGCTTCCCCTCCAGCTTGAACATAGACTCTACTGCCTGCAGCCCTATGCTTCGGCTCCACATTTTGAAAGGGATGAATTCACTCCAGTTAAACCTGAAACCAAAGGGCACACACTATACTCTTTCTGCAGATTCCTGGCAAGACAGCCACTTGCATAATATTCAAGTCCAGATACTACATAATACTGCTAGGCATCAGGGTTCACAGTTTTATTTTGAAGTGAATTTATGCTGCCTAGCATGTTTCACAAAGATAGGCTCAAAAGCTTAATAAAGCAAATGGATAGGGAAAAGGAGAAAATTCTCTACTAATGAGACTATGGAAGCATTCACTATTTTATGACACAAATAGTCCCATTCTGCATAGGGGTTTAGCGTGGGAAATGGGACATCCCGGTTGGAACATTCACATTTCCCAGTATGTTACAAAAGGCTCTGCCGAACAAATAGCTTTTTGCATATGCTGGCACATATTGTAAGAATACTGATTTTGCAAAATTACATATTCACAACAAGAGTGGCATCACTTCGCAGCTTCCACGTATATAGTGGTTATTAACTTCTAAAAGAGATTCTCCAGGAACATCAAGATAAATCAACCACACAAAATAGTGATGTCAATCGCTAACGATGTCTGGGTGGACCTGCTCCGGGCATATGAAGTACTCCCTCTTTAGTGTGTGCTGCTCCTTACTTTTCAATCTCTTTCAAAGCACTGGCAAGTTCAACCCTGAGGGGAGATGGGCAAGGATTGTGTGGCTGATTTATTCTGCTATCCACGAAAAACCGCTGTTACAGGAAAGCAACTTCGCTTTCTCCATGGACAAGCAGGATATAATCAGCCATGCATAATAGTGATTTCGTAGCTAAGGGTGCAAGGGTATTCAGTATTCCAGTCTTGTGAAATGAAATATCCACCCTTGCAACCCAAAGATAACTGCTGTAGTAGGTTGAACATAGGAAATCTGTGGGCATATTTAAATGCATTTGCAAATCCAGAGATGGACTCGCTGAAACTGGTCATCAAGGGGGAAATGGGAACAACAAGGGCTTAAGGCTCAAAGATTTTGTAATTAGGAGTTTTACCGAGGGGGGGAAGCTGGCTTGGTGGGGGGGGGGGAGGAGGGGCGTTCATGGTTAACAAGGTGAAATTAGACCTTACTTGTTAGTTTTCCTTGAGGACTTCCAGTGCAGTCCAGACATCTGGGTTGTCAGCTCTCACCAGCAGCTTTGGAGACCGAGCATGTCATCTCTGATGACATCCGAGTTCTTAGGCAGCTGGCACCACCCACCAGCCTCAGTAAACTATTGACAAAGCAGACTCACAGGAGCAACAAATAAGATGTCAACTGTTATCAAAACTTTTATTTTTTTTCCCAACAAATACCTAACCTTTCCAATCCTGAGGAAAACACCATTCCCCACAACAAAAAAGGGAAGCCCTTCACAGACTACTCAAGACAGACTGTCTGCAGGGTTTGGAGATAGCTAGTCTCCTCAACTACGCCTCTGAATGCAACACTCCACAGTCTTGTCCCTGAACTATATACACTCTGAGTTCCCCTGCCAGCTGGAAGGGGATAACTAGGTGCTAACCCATCACATGTGACCCTTGAACTGCATTAAACCGATGACTTTCTCTTAGTCCGGTGTTGCCATCCTTGAAAGAACTTGGGCAGGTCCGGAACTGCACCAGAGGTCCTCAAGGAAAGCTAATTAGCAGGTAAGGTCTAATTTCACCTTCCTTATTGTCTCTCCAGTGCAGACCCGACATCTGGGATGTAGCAGAGCAGTACTACACTTAGGATGGACCAGCAAGCCCAGCTTGAATGACTACCGCACCGAATCTCGCATCCTCCGTTGCTTGCACATCCAGCCTGTAATGCTTCACAAAGGTGTGCAAGGATGCCCATGTGGCCACCCTGCAAATGTCCACCAGTGGAATTAGGCGAAATTCTACACATGAATCCGCCTATGCTCTGGAAGAATGTGCTCATAACCCACTCGGCACCTGCCGGTGTCATAGCAGATAGGCCGAATAAATGGTTTCTCGAATCCAGTATGAGATAGAGGCCTTGGAAGCTGCCTCCCCTTTTTGTGGTCCCCCAAACAAAATGGACAAGCAGCCCGACTTATGAAAGGTGTCAGTTCTCTTAAGGTAACGGTCTCAAAGTCAGACGCACATCTAAGAGCTGCAAACGTGGCTCTCGCTGTGCTGCCTCTGTGTCCGCAAACACCGGTAACGTGACTGGCTGATTCAAATGAAATGCTGAGAGGACCTTGGGTAAAAAGGACAGAACCACCTGTAAGTCTACTTTCTCCTTTGAGAAGGCTAGATAAGGCACGCAACACGAGAGTGCTTGCAACTCCAAAATCCTTCGTGCAGAACATATTGCCACCAGAAACTTGGTCTTTAACATTAAATCCTTCAACGTACATGCCCCGAGTGGCTCAAAGGGCTTCTCCGTCAGCATTGACAGTACTAGGTTAAGGTCCCATGGGGGAACAAACGCCCTAACTAGAAGGCATACCTGTTTGACTGCCCGAAGAAACAGGACAACATCTGGATGAGCTGCCAAGGAAACCCCCTGGACTCTACCCCGATAGCAGGCAATTGTTGCCACCTGCACCAGCAGGGAACTGCCGGACAGACTTTTTTCCAGCCCTGCCTGAAGAAATGCTAGGACCTCTGGAATCGACACCTAGAGAGTGCAACAGCTGTTGTCCTTGCACCATGCCTCAAAAATCCTCCAAACTCGCACATATGATAGCAATGTAGAGTGCTTACGGGCCTTCAGCAATGTAGAAATTACTAATGCCCAATGGCCCCTCTTCCTCAACCTCGCACTTTCAAGAGACAAGCTGTATGCAAGAATCGATCCACTTGAGGCATTCGCACCGGCCCCTGACAGAGAAGATCCTGTCTGTGGGGAAATCGCCAAGAGTGATCTACTGTCAGCCGTAGCAGGTCCACATACCATGGCCTGCAGGGCCAGTCTGGGGCAATGAGGACAACCAGCCCCTGATGCACCTCTATCGATTAACACCCATGGCGGAAACACAATACAGCAGTCCGTCCATTAGCCAAGGCTGCACCAGGGCATCCAATCCTTCCGACATCCGCTCCCTCCGCCTGCTGTAGAAGCGGCTCACTTTGGTGGAGGCAATGGTCGCCATGAGATCCATGATCGGTGTCCCCCATCTGTTCACTATTTGCATGAAGACCTCCTCACAGAGTGACCACTCTCCTGGGTTCAAACGAACCCGACTGAGATAGTCTGCCATTACGTTGTCGGTTCCTGCGACATGAGCTGCCGAGATTGCTTCCAAGTTTTCTTCTACCCATTCCAATAACGAGGCTCTCTCAGCCTTGTGCTGCACACCTCTCATACCTCCCTGTCAATTGATATAAGCTACCATAGTGGCAGTGTCTGAAAACAACCGCACCGTCCTGCCATGTATGGTTGAGTGAAACATCTGTAGTGCTAAGAAAACCGCCCGCATTTCCAGACAATTGATGGAACACTCCTTCTGGTCTCTAGTCCAAATCCCTTGTGCAATGAGGTCCTGACAATGGGCACCCCAGCCCTTGAGACTGGCATCAGTTGTCAATGGTATCCAGACAGGTGCCTCCAGGGACATGCGTATTAAAATAAGTTCCAGTCTCAACCACCACCGAAGTGCCCACCACATGTCCTTGGGGCACAGTAATGGATGACGCTGTGCTGACCACTGTCGGAGCATGGATCTCTACGGAGGCTGCATGTGAGCCTGTGCCCACGGCACCGACTTGATAATCACTGCCATGGACCCTAGGAGTTGTAGATAATGCTATGCCATGGGCAACGTCATGCCAAGGAACTCCCTGATCTGCTTGTGCAATGTCAGCATCCTGTCTCGTGGTAGGGCTACTCTGCCCTTGCCTGTTTGAAACCAGGCTCCAAGATATATGAGGTCCTGGGAAGATTGACCACCAGCCGAGTTCCTGTAGAAACTTTATCACTTCTATCGTGGCACGCTCGCTCTCCTCTGTGGACTTTGCTCTGATGAGCCAGTCGTCTAGATATGGGTGTACCAAAATGCCCTCCTGCCGGAGGGCTGCCACAACCACCACCATTATCATGGTAAATATGCAAGGAGCGGTCCTGAGACCAAAGGGCCAGGCGCAGAACTGAAAATGCCCCATCAGAACTGCGAAACGGAGGTACAGCTGATGCTCCAGTCGAATCAGGATATGCAGGTATGCTTCTGTGAGGTCCAGAGAGGAAAGATATTCGCCGTCCCTCACGGCCACGACTGCAGCGTTTCCATGCGTAAGTGGGGCACATGCAGACACCGATTTACGTACTTGAGATCTAATATTGGCCGAAAAGTCCCTTCCTTTTTGGGAACCACGAAATAAATGGAGTATCGACCATAACTGCACTAGTCTTGTGGTACCTCCACTACCGCCTTTAAATGCAACAGCCAAGCGAGAGTGTCCTTTATGGCTTGCTGTTTTCCCACCGTCTTGCAAGGCGACAGCACGAAGGTGTCCGAGATGGGCCTTGCCAATTCCAGGACATAGCCTTCCCTAATGATTTCCAGAACCCACTGGTCGAAGGTGATGTGGACCCAAGCCGGGTAAAACTCCCGAAGGAATAATCTCTGGCTGGGTCTCCCTCATCTCATTGTGGTTTCTTGGGGACCGCAAAGGAGGAGGAGTAAAAACCTCTTCCCCACTCCTCAAAACCCCCGAAAGGCTTGTTCCTGGGCTGGATAGCGTCCCCTCTGATAAGGTGCAAATCGTACTGCCCAAAAGCGCTGTAAGCCTAAAATCCCATGACTGACCCCACAATGGGCCTGCTAGCCGACCGGGCTTCTGCTCATCTTCCGGAAATCTGCCGCCTTTAGACTCCCCTAAGTTCTTGACCAATTTATCCAAAGCTTCTCCAAAGAGTAGCTTGCCCTTAAATGGCAATTTGCTCAAATGAGACTTTGAGGAGACATCTGCCAACCAATTTCATAACCAGAGGTAGCATCTGGCGGCCACCACCGAGGTCATACCCTTAGACAGCCCCCTGATGAGATCATAAAAGGCATCTGCCAAGTACGCTGCTCCGGATTCCAGCTTTGCTGCTTCTGCAGGCAGAGACTGCCCCTGCCCTGCAGTCTCTGTGCCCAGCACAGACAGGCCCTGGCCACAAACACACCACAGACTGAAGCTTGAAACAGGGCATTAATGTCAAAAGCCTGCTTCAGCAAGGCCTCCAACTTCAGTTCTTGCACATCCTTGAGTGCGGTACTCCCTTCCACCAGGATGGTGGTCTTCTTAGTGATAGTCGACACTGCTGCATCTACTTTAGGGGAGAATAAGGTCTCCTTCTCTTGCTCCGGAAGGGGATAGAGGCGAGCTGTGGTCCTTGTACCCTTCAGAGCGGCTTCAGGGACGTCCCACTCATCTTGAATCATTTGTTTGATCACCCTATGCATTAGAAAAATTACCTGTGGCTTTCAGACGCTCCTTCCATGTTCAGAACCCGCAATGATTGTGATATGAGAACTGGGTGCTCCTCCCGATGGAATACGCGTATAAATTTGCAAATCCTCTTGCGGTATCTCACCTTCTTCCAACTCCCCTGGCTCTTCATGTCGGGATCCCCCATGAGCTCCTCATGGTTGCCTGAATGGAGGGTACCCATCTCCTCCCAGGGGTCCTGCTCCAGATGCCTTTTCGCCTCTGTAGAGTAGTCTTCAGCCTCCGGCACCCTTTTCCGTTTCACGCGCTCAGATGGCCCTCCTGGCTCTTGTCCTTGCTGCTTCATGCAGAATGCCTTATGCATGAGCAACACAAATTTTGGTGTAAATGCAGATAGTGGTGCCATATCTGCAGGAAAGTCTCTAGACATCGAGAGACGGGGCAATGACTGTTCCGTGCCCTTGCACTCCAGAACCTCAAGGCCCTGCCCATCCTCTTCCTCTTGGAGTGATGGGAGCCCTGGATCTCCCAGAGACAATCCTTCTGAGGTCTGTGCAGTCCCCTCAGCCCCACTGGAGGTTCCTGCACCTCGAATAGTTGTCTTCCAGGGCGTGACTCCGTGTCGCATCCGCGGCAAAACCCCGCCATAGAAATGGAACTGTGCTTACAACCGCATGCCAGACACGTGGCCTTGGTGGGCATTGTAGTCCGTGGAGGTGAAATTACCCTTTCCTGAAGGAAAGGATTGAATGATTGCTCGTGTTTTTTGTTGTTGTTGTTTTTGTTTTTTTAATTTTTTTACATGTTTGCTTCAACCATCAGCACTGCAGGGAAAGGAAACGGTTTAAAAAACAATAAAATGCGATGGACAAGTTCCCCCCACATCTGTAACCATTTCCCCTTACAAAACTAGCCTAATTGGTCCCCTGAGGAAATGGCGCCATTTCCTG
The DNA here is from genome assembly GCA_033557465.1 of Ichthyophis bannanicus. Classification (NCBI taxonomy): domain Eukaryota; kingdom Metazoa; phylum Chordata; class Amphibia; order Gymnophiona; family Ichthyophiidae; genus Ichthyophis; species Ichthyophis bannanicus. Next base: position 155,322,344 of record CM066032.1, on the reverse strand, counting down.
GTTAGCAAAATGGCGTTTATGCAGCCATGCGGTTTCTCACATCTGCCCGTAGCTACGTGGCTCGATGGTACACCCCAAAAAGACTGCCCAGCACTCCCTGAGGAGAAAAAACAGAGCCCCTCTTACCTCGCTGGCATCTAGTCTTGCCTGGATGCCGTGGGGCGAACTGAAACTTCCTGTGCTATCGCGTGCAGCCGCTGCCACCCACTACCGGCAAAAACGCACTGGAGTGCTGCTCAAGGCACAAAACTGAAAAAGTGACTGCTATCTTCCTGTCACAGCGGCTCCTCATCCAGACAGGTTTGGGAGCCGCCGAGTCTGCCTACATACCTGGAGAGTTGGGCGTTTCCCTGATATATTAACCACTTTTTTTTTTCTTTTTTCAATCTTAAATTTGTTAGGGCAGATTCTGCTTCCTCTGCATTGTCAAACAGACAAATCCAAACACAAAACAACAAACTGTGCTCCTTATTTGTCTCTGCAGTGAGCCCAGAATCCGGGATCAGCTCTCTCCAGCTGCTTGGAGACTGAGTTTACTAGGGCTGATGGTGATGCCAGCTGCCTAAGAACTCTGATGTCATTAGAGGTGACATGCTCAGTCTCCAAAGCTGCTAGTGAGAGCTGACAACCCAGATGTTGGGACTGCATTGGGGGACGATAAGACAGTGGAGGAATTTCTGTGACAATGCAGAAGGTGGATGAACCTTCAAACATGTGTCCATGTACAAATAACCAAGCAAATAGAGCAGAAAGGGCATGTGTCAAATTGAAAAAAAAGTGATCTTATGCATAGCACTGGGGCAGACTGAGGTGCTGCCATATCTGTGTTGTTTTATACTCGAGAAGATGGCTGTAGAGACAATAAGCATTTGGGAAAAGCAAATAATCTTTGGAGGATAGAGTTAAAAACAAAATGCATGGGAAACAATATGAACTGTGTTGTACAATTCAGAAGAATGAAAATTAGAGTCATTTCTAAAGTGCTCAGAAATTATGTAAAATTGTAGAGAAGGCCAGGGGTACTGGTGACCCTGATGTATCAGAGAAAAAGATAACATGTGCTATCATTGTATTACTTCCTGAAGCCATGGTTTAGAGCAGTGAGGATCTGTGGGCCACAGAGATGGAAACTGTTTCCGCCTGGAGGTAGAATATTGCTAGTGTGCATTGTTGTGATATTGACTCACATAGGGATGCTCAACAAAGTTTTAAGCAAAATCGTGTATGGCTGGAGGCATACATTTACTAGTGTAATTAATACAGGATATAACTGGAATATGGCAGATCTTGGAAGCATAGTCAGTCCTTCCTGCATTCTTTTATTAAGGGTGATGAAATGTGGGTTGCAGGAACAGCAAGTCTCATTCAGACACAACATAGGAGAAGAGGGACAGGTGGATGGAAGGGTGGCAAGCACAGATGGAGAAATTGCTGTGCGAGAACGTGACTTGCAAAAATAAAAGTAGGAACTATGAACCAAGAATTAAGGATGAGGAATATATGTAGGCCGCTGTAATTTGAGAAATGAGATACAGCAGCCGAGCATGTAGCCTCAAAAAATAGGAGGGGGCAAGGGGAGTGAAATTAAGGCACTCCTTTATGTGGACATGGAACTGCTTACGTGAGGATGCTGTGTATGTATACATACATAAAGGTACAGATATATATGCACACAGATGTGCGTATATATAAGCATATGGATTGGTAGGGTCAGAAAAACATTTTTTTCTCTTTTGAGGGACATGCAAGAAACCCATATATTCAGCCCACCCCCAAGAAGTCTAGTTGCTGATGCCATACTGGGCAAAATATTATTGAGTGCATGGCCCTTGTGACTCATGGCACTCTGCTATGCATGTATACTGGAATCTGAGAAACAGGATGACAGTATAGTGGTTACGGAGGACCAACTGTCTGCAGTTGCTGAATATAATGGGTCTCTGACCAAGGGATGTTTAAGTGTGGACTAAAGGTGATTTTATTTTTTTCTCACTACTACAGGAGAGATGGAGGTATACCCAAATTAAAAGAGAGGATACGGAGGCTAGGTCTCAAGATTGCTTTGTGCGGTTTGGAGTGTAAGATAGGAGAAGAAGCTGTGAGATATTTATTGAAATGGGAGGAAAACAGGGGGAGGATCCCACACCATGATGTGAGGGAGTGCAGCATGGAGGGGGAGGTCAGTATCTACAAGGATTTCTGAAATTAAATCATGTCCATACGATAATTACAGTTCATGCTGCTGTAGGCAGAACCCAGATCTAGTTTGGGTACTATCGATCCTTTTGATAGGATTTGAATGAGAGTTTAAGAAATCAGGCAGATACGAAGCTGCATGATGGCTCTTAAGCGCTTTGACTTCAAGCATCAATGACGAGGAGGAGGTGATTTCTGTTGCATGAGAAATCTGGTTGGAAAGGCAACATGTGGTACAGAATTATGGGGAAGGATAGGCTTGGGATATGCTGCTACGCAAGTTAAAGATCATTCCTGACCATAGGAGATGTCTTAGTTTGCAGAACTTCTGGGGCTAGGAGAAAAATACCTACTGCATCTGAGATCTACTTGCTCCGAGTTCCTGTAGAAGAGATGTGCCCAGCATGGCGACAACAGCTATGTGCAGGAATTGGGCAATACAAGACTTGTGAACGTGTCTCTTTTGGGGAAACTGCTAGGTACGTATGACCTAGATTGGCCACTGTTGGAAACAGGATACTGGGCTTGATGGACCTTAGTCTGACCCAGTATGGCATATCTTATGTTCTTATGGGCAACTGTCAAAGTTTTGGTTTTCCTTACCAATTTGTTTTCTCTCTTTTTGGAGGGAGGATTAGAAATTGCTGGAGACATTTTGGGCTTCCCATAGCATCAAGAATCAAACACAAAGTTCTCACTATTAACCATAAGGCACTTATTAACATCACATCCGAGCATCTCCAAAGGCTCATCAAACACCCAAACTCCAATAGACCACACAGAGCGAGCACACACAACCTTCTTCTCCTCCCAACTCAAATACATAAGAGCACATAATGTGCTCATACAAGAGCCTTCAAACTTTATGCTTCCACCCTCTGGAACTCTTTACTTCCTACACTACGGAGCATCTGATCACATAAAATCTTCAAAAAAAAAAACACCTCAAGACATACCTCCAAAGAGCACTACGGAATATCCCCTCCAACTGATTCCCAAAAGGAACATCTGCCACTCTTGCCGATCATCCCCATCCCCCCCAAACCGTGCTGGCAGTCATTTGACCTTCCTCCTACCTTTCTTAAAGCATGGAATACATCTAGTCTGTGCTTCCAAGATAGTATTTTATTACAACAACCATGCTTGATGTAAACTTTTAAGCTTTGCAGCTGCTCCTTTTGGGTTTTTATTAACCATTTTCTTCATTTTATTATAGTCTTCCTTTTGAAAGTTGAATGCTAACGCTGTGGATTTCCTTGTTGTCTCCCCTCCATTTATTAAATCTAATGTGATCATGTTATCTCTCCATTATCTCACCATTATCTCTCACACCAGATCCTGCGTTTCAATAAAGACTTTGTCTAAAATAGCTTCCCCCCCCCCCCCCCCCGTGTTGGTTCATGATCCAGCTACTCCATGAAGCACTTCAATTACTTAATCTAGTCTCTATCTCCCTAGAATGTCCTGAAGTGATCCAGTTGATACCGGGGTAATTGAAATCACCCATTTTTACTATGTTGTAACTTTTGTTAGATTCCCTAATTTCTTTTAGGATTTCATCATACATCTGTTCATTCTGGCTAGGCAGACGGTAGTATACCCCCACTGCCATTGCCTTCCTCTTTTTACATGAAATCTCTATCCATAGAGATTCTACTGTGTATTTTGTTTCCTGCAAAACCTTTAGCTTGTTTGACTCAATATCTTCTTTAATATATAGTGCAACCCCTCCACCAATTTGATCTACCCTATCATTGTGATATAATTTGCATCCACATATCACAGTTTCGAAGGCACACATTGCATTGCATCACAGTTTCCTATTGGTTTTCCTCCTTCCACCAGGTCTCTGAGATGCTAATCATATCTAACCTTTAATTTTCCAGTAACAAGCAGGTTGAGTCTCAAATATATGGGTGATGTTGGCACCGATGGAGCCCATGCGAATCCACTCCCCAGATTCACAGAAAGCCTTTGGGAGTTATACCGCTCATGTGAGGTTACCTTTCCGCCCAAGGGTGCATCCTGCCTCAGTCTTTCTTTTTTCCGCGGAGCCCTGCAAACGTACCATCTGTGCCCCCAGTCTAAGTTGATGTTTTTCTACCTTTTTTCTTTGTGAATTTTGCCGGATCGGCTCCAATCATCTTTCCACCACCTAAATCCACCGCCTCATCATCGTGTTTTTCTCGGGTCCCTCTTTTTTCCTTTTCTTTTCGGCGCACATTTTTTTTTTGCTTGCAGCCTAGCTGATTGAGACGTTTGAGTTTGATCTTGCAGTTGTTGTCTTTCCCGCTACGGCCTCGATCAGCGGTTTCAAGCAATATGGCAAGTACCCCTGCACTATGTCCATAATGGACTGCCACAATTGCTGTATCAAATGCTTCGGGGTGGACCACGATGTGTCTGTTTGCATGTTCTGCCAACAGATGTCGGTGAAGACCTGGAAGGATCATAAAAAGCGGCAGGGGGAGCTGTTTGGATGAAGTCTGCCTCGGGACTGGCATCGAGGAAGGAATCCCTGCCCTATGAGCCAGCGTATGATGACTCGTTGTCACATGCCCAGGCTCGTTCGGAGCCCCGGGGTCGCAAAGCCTCAGACCGGGGATCATCCTCCAAGGACCTTCCCTGTGGGTCCAGGAGTTTGTCAAAGCTGAAGGCGAGGTCCAATATTGGACCGGCAGGTAAGACCTCCGGCACATGGCCTCGCTCGACCCAACAGCAACAGCCGGAAACAGTCTTCCAAGTAGCCCAGGCAGGAGGAAACTCCCACAGCATCAGGGGATCGGGTCAGGTCCCCTGACGCCATAAGAACATAAGATATGCCATACTGGGTCAGACCAAGGTCCATCAAGCCCAGTATCCTGTTTCCAACAGTGGCCAATCTAGGTCATACTTACCTAGTAGTTTCCCCAAAAGACACAGGTTCCACAATGCTTGTACTCGGTCAAGCATTGATATCCTGGGTCCCTTTTTAATAATGGTTTATGGACCTTTCTTCCAGGAACTTGTCCAAACCTTTTTTAAACCCAGCTACACTAACAGCCTTTACTACATCCGCCGGTAACAAATTCCAGAGTTTGATTACAAGCTGAGTGAAAAAATATTTTCTTTTATTAGTTTTAAATAGTTTACCCTGTAGCTTCATTGCATGTCCCCTAGTCTTTCTATATTCTGATAACATAAACAATCGATCTACGTTTACCCGTTCCACTCCGTTCATTAATTTATAGACTTCTATCATATCTCCCCTCAGCCGTCTCTTTTCCAGGTTAAAGAGCCCTATCCTTCCATCCCCTTTATCATTTTGGTGGCTCTTCTCTGAACCTTTTCTAATATCGCTATATCCTTTTTAAGATATGGCAACGAGAATTGCACACAATATTCAAGGTGCGGTCTCATCATGGTACGATACAGAGGCATTATAATATCATTTGTTTTATTTTCCATTCTTTTCCTTATGATACCTAGCATTCTATTTGCTCTCTTGGCTGCCGCTGCACACTGGGCCGAGGGTTTTAACATGTTATCCACAATGACGCCTAAATCTTTTTCCTAGGTGGTGGCTCCTAATGTGGAACCTTGCATCGTGTAACCATAGTTTGGGTTGTTCTTACCTAGGTGCATAACTTTGCACTTGTCCACATTAAATTTCATCTGCCATTATGATGCCCAGTCTTCCAATTTATCAAGATCCTCTTACAATTTTCCACAATCCTCTTGGGTTTTAACAACTTTAAATAGTTTTGTGTCACCTGCAAATTTGATAACCTCACTCGTTATTCCACTTCCCAGGTCATTTATGAATATGTCAAAAAGCAGCGGACCCAGCACAGATCCCTGGGGTACACAACTATTCACCTTTCTCCATTGGGAAAATTGGCCATTGTGACATAGTGAGTCCTTCTAGCCCTGTAGAAACTCCCCAAAACCAGGTAAAAAGTGCAGGGCTGCAATATAAACAAAAGCACATGGCTACTGGTTGTCAGGGAAACCAAGCCCGAGAGAAGGAAACACGCCCCTGCTACCAGTTTAACAGAGAGTTACAAAGTAATTCAGAACACCTGCTAGGAGGCGGAGTCAGGCCCTACCCGAGAAAGCTGACTCATAAAGAGGTCCCAGTAGGTAGAGAGAGGAGAGAGACGAAGACGAGGACAGAGTCAGAGAGAGAGAGGAGAGACAAGCAGTGTCCCCTTGGAGGAAGAAAAGCCAGCTTCCAGTAAGGAGGTGGACTGAGTCTCTAGCTGAGGAAAAGTCAGAGGCTCTGAGCGAGAGATACAGCAGGAGCAGACCTGGTCAGTTGAAATACTCTCTGGATTATAAACAGGAGAAAAGGCCAGGAAGGCCGTTGAATTCTACTCTGCACAAGTCAGGTTGGGAACCTACAACAACTTACAAACCCAGAGAAAACCTTCCACAGCCAGAATAAAAGGTAAGCCCAAGGGCTGGAAGTACAATAATCACTGTGAGTTTATTGACCAGGAAGGTTGGGGCTACGGTGCAAAGGACTATAATGAGAATGATTGTTTAGAGCTGTACCAAACCCCAGAGCTTATCCCAAGGCCTAGCGTGGGAACGGGCGTGGCTCCAGAGCGAACGTGGCAAACAATTCCTGCCTCAGAGGAGGAGGGCATGGAAATTGAGCCATCCTTTGTAAATACTCCTAAGGAAGAAATGGACTGTACGATTTCAATGGCTGAGGAGATAATATCTCTATGTTAAAGTTGTGCTGTGAAGAAAATACAGACTTACTGTGAGAAAGGAACAGAGCTGTAAGAAACAGTACTGTGGTGCTTAATTTTGCTGGAAGCAAATGTTTAATGCTGAATGAAGCTGTTTAAGTTGGATATCTTATTTTGTCCTTTTGTCTGCCAGAAGTGCAAGATATTTGTGTTACCTTTATTCCTTGTGAAATCCACCCCGGGAGGGGAATAAATCCTTTTGCTTTATCCACTTGAGTCACACTACCCTTCATTGAACTATTAAAGGAACTACATTTCCCTACAAGCATTTCTGCAGGAAATAGCGAAACCTTGGTTCAGGAAGGAACTTAACCTCCTTAAACCCTACATACCTACGGGTATCAGAAAGGGGGGAGGATCACACCATTTAGCCCTACCCTCTGCTTTCTATCTTTTAACCAGTTCCTGATCCACAGTAGTACACTGCTTCCTATCCCATGACTCTTTAGTTTTGCCAAAAGTCTCTGATGAGGTGATTGGTGATTCCACGATGAGGGACTTGGCTCTGGGCTCAATGACCTCGAGACCCACGCCAGCCGCTGCAGAACTAAATGACATTGAGGACAGGATGATGGCTCTGGAATGCAGCTTCGCCGCATTCTGCAAAGTGCGGCGGGGCCCAATGCCCAGAACCTTTGGGTCATCAGCGCCAACCTCAGGGCCCTCCTTAGTGAGGACGTCCTCAGAGGAGGTCCAACCTGTCCTGGAGAAATTGGCCTGGCCGGCGCTGACTCTGTCTGCATCCAACTCAAGATGTTTAACGTCTCCTCCGACTCTGAGGCGTTTTGGGAGATGGAAGAGGTGTCTCCCAACACCATCCTCCACTGAGACATCCCTTCCAACTCATCTCTACCACACCAGCATTGGAGATCTCCACCAGAAGATCTTACCTTTCTGGACTTCGTGAGGGAGATGTCCCAGGCTCTCACCTTCATGGCAGAGCCTGAGGACGAGCCCCATACTGAGGATCTGGAGATCCTCCAGTAGGAGGCTCCCCCAAAGGAGGCATTGACGGTGCCTATTCCCCTATCCTTGAACGACTGTTGTTGAGGATATGGGAGAGTCCGGTGATTGTGCCAATTGTGAACCATCGACTTGACTCCCAGTATCGAGTCAGCGGGAACCCTGGCTTCCAAAAGACACGGCTGCTTCATAAATCCATGGTGGTGGAATCGGCCATGTGTTGAATAAAGAGCCAGAAGATGCAATCCTCTGGCATGCACCATGGATGCCTTTGACAGAAAGTGTTACCAGGGCCCCATGCTCACAGCCCAGATCCAGACATACCAGCTGTACATGGACATGTATCCGAGAGACCTGGTGAAGGAGCTCGCTGGGTTCTCGGCTGGGTTGGCAGGTGAACCTCTTGAGCACTTCAGGGCCCCAGTCTCCTCGGTCAAGGAATGCTCCAAATTTCAAACCCGGGCATCCTTTGACGGTTTCGAGTTGGTGGCTCATGTAGCTGTGGTGGGCATTAGTACCTGCCGCCTCGCCTGGCTACAGTCCTCCAACCTGGAGCTTCGCCTAGCTAGTCCTCTGACCTGGAGCAATGGGTGCAGGACAAGCTGGCCGATGTCCCTTGCCAGGGTGAAAATCTCATCGGCAAGCCCATGAAGGAGAAGGCAGCTATGCTGGAGACCGAATTACTGATAAGGACTAGGCTGTCCAGGAAGACTGCTGATTCTTCTTGTTGGAAGGCTCCGGGGAAGAAGCCCTTTCACCTGAAGACCAAGAAGGCTTACGGGAAAGACTCCCAGTTTACGGCCAATCAGGCTCCCCAACAGGGACAGCTGGTCAAGGGCCATGGGCATGGCCCCTGTAAGCAGAAAGCCCCCAAGCCCCAAACAGCACCCCAACTGCAGCCTTGGGAGGGGGGGGGGTGACTTTTGACTCCTTGGGCATAGCTTCCCTCCCCCAGGAGGTCAAGGGCCCAAGGTTCATGGGAGAATGGCTGGTCCACTTTGCATAACTCTGGCTGGACATCACCACAGATGCCTGGGTGCTGCAAGTGGTCCAGGAGGGGTACCTCCTGCACTTTGTCCAGCTGCCTCCTCCCATCTTCCTAGGGGAATTTCCCATGGACCTCTCACACAGTGAGCTCCTGCAGAGGGAGCTTGAGTCCCTGCTCAGTGATTGAGCTGTAGAACCATTCCCCCAGCCTCTATGGGGCAAGGGATTCAACCTCTGCTGGAAAACAGTTCGTTTGTGGAACTTCCCCATGGGGAGACAGATCTCCCTTCGAGCGGTTTACCTGTCTGCCCAAGACAATGTGATGGCAGACCGCCTGAGCCGGGTCCTTCAACCCCACAAGTGGTGACTCAACATGGGGGTGCTCAGCGTCGTCTTTTGCCACTGGGGGACCACGGAGATAAATCTCTTTGCCAGCCAGGAGAATGCACAGCTGCCATGCTTCTGCTTTCATAGACCAGCCTGGGGGCAGGAGGCAGCAGATGCCTTCCTCCCTAGATTCAGGGGCCTCCTGTATGCATTCCCGCCTACACCTCTGGTTCCCCGGACTCTCTGCAAGATATAATTGGAGGCAGCCTCTGTCATCCTCATCGTTCCCAGGTGGCCCAGGCAGTCCTGGTTCCCCCTGCTCATGCAGTTGTCCCAGAGGGACCTGCTGCCACTAGGGAGCTCCCTGGACCTACTGTCACAGGAGAACAGGACGCTTCTCCATCCCAACTTCTCGTCCTTCGCCCTGATGGCCTGGATGCTGAGAGGTTAGCCATAGTGCTCCTATGCCTCTTGCGGGAGGTAAAGGATGTCTGCTGGCTTCATGTAAGGATTCCACACGTCAAGCACACGCCTTTAAGTGGCGCAGGCTCTCTGTCTGGGGCACAGATGGAGGTCTTAACCTCTTCTCTTACTCGGTGCAAGACATCCTATGTTATCTTTTACATCTGTCCAGAGCTGGCCTGAAGTCTAACACGTCCATCAAGCAAAAACAGCAACACTGCCGCACAAACGAGCAAAGAACCAACAAAAGAGTGGGCAGAGAGTTCAAACAACAATTTTATTAATCTTTAAAATCAGTGGCCTAAACCCAACACAGGACCGTGTTTCGTATTGAACTTCGTCAGGGGTTATTTGGTCACACTAAAATAACATATAGACACATTAATAATTAAAATTGTACTTAAAAAACATAAATTAATTATAACATAACATCAATATAAATGGTATAATAAATAGAGATATAAAACATAGGAATAAAGACCATTTCATAAAACAAAATATATCAATAAAAACACCAAAATGAACAATGTTGTTAAGTGCCGTCGAGTCGGAGTCGACTCATGGCGACCCTCTGGATAGCTATCCTAAATTGTGTTCGATCTTCAGTCAGGCTGCTCATTGTTGACAGACTGGTACCCGTAGCTGCTGTTATTGTATCGATCCATCTCATTGCTGGCCTTCCTCTTTTGCGTTGACCTTCTATCTTGCCAAGCATGATGTCTTTCTCTAATGATCTCTCTCTCCGCATGATGTGTCTCCTCTAGTACAGACTGGTTTGTTCTTCGGGCAGTCCATGGTATACACAGTATTCGCCGCCAGCACCATAATTCAAAGGCATCAATTTTCTTCCTGTCTATCTTTTTCGCTGTCCAGCTTTCACATCCATATGATGTTATTGAAAATACCATGGCTTGAACAAGTCGAATCTTTGTATGGAGAGAGACGTCTCTGCTCTTGAGAATCTTATCTAGGTCTTTCATAGCCATTCTGCCAAGAGCAATGCGTCGTCTGATTTCTTGACTGCTTGTTGCTTCTTTATTGATAGTTGATCCAAGTAGGTTAAAGTTATTCACGATTTCAATTTCTTCTCCTTTGACGATGAACCTGTTGATTATGCCAGTTGTCATGATCTTTGTCTTCTTTACATTAAGGTGCAGGCCCATTTTGAGACTATGTCCGTTGATTGTAAGAAGCAAATGTTTCAGATCATCTTCACTTTCCGCCAGTAATGTGGTATCATCAGCATAGCGAAGGTTGTTGATGAGTCTTCCACCAATCTTCATACCTCTGTTGTCTTCATACAATCCTGCTTCTCTGATGATTTGTTCTGCATATAAATTAAACAGGTAGGGGGAAAGTATGCAGCCTTGTCTTACACCTTTGCTTATTTTAAACCATTCTGTTTCTCCTTGTTCCGTTCGAACTGTTGCTTCTTGATCAATGTACAGATTGTGCAAGAGAACGATCAGGTGTTCTGGTATACCCATGCTTCTTAATGTGGCCCAGAGTTTCTCATGGTTTACACAGTCAAAAGCTTTGCTATAGTCGATAAAGCACAAATAGATATATCCTTTTGGTATTCTTTAGTCTTTTCAAGGATCCATCTCACATCCGCAATGATGTCTCTCGTTCCTCGCCCTTTTATGAAACCTGCTTGCACTTCAGGTAGTTCTCGTTCCAGGTATGATTGTAGTCTCTTTTGAATAATCTTCAGTAGAATTTTGCAGGCATGTGGGATCAGAGCGATTGTGCGATAATTTCCACAAGTCAGTTGGATCACCTTTCTTTAGTACTGGTATAAACACAGATCTTTTCCAGTCAGTTGGCCATGATGCTGTCTTCCATATTTCTTGGCAGAGCCTTGTAAGTACGGTAACAGCTGCATCAGATTGCTGTAAACGTCTATGGGAATGCAATCAATGCCTGGTGCTTTGTTCTTTGATAAGGCTTTTAATGCTGCTTCAACTTCTTCTTTCATCACCAATGGTTCCAGATCATAAGGTACAGGTTGAAACGGCTGTTGGTCCACTTGATCTTTATCATATAAAAACTCTGTATATTCCTTCCATCTTTTCTTGATCTTCTCAGCATCATTCAACATAGAACCTTGAGCATCTTGTAACATTCCAATTCGAGGCTGGAACATTTTTTTAACTCTCGTAGCTTTAGGAAAGCTGATCTTGTTCTTCCTCTAATAGTTTCTGCTTCTATTTCCTTGCATGCGTCATTGTAGTACTTTTCCTTGTCCTGTCTTGCTGCACGTTGGAAATCTCTGTTGAGTTCTGTGATTGTCTTTCTTTCTCCTCTGGCTTTAGCTTCTCTGCGTTTCTGGGCAATTTTCAGAGTTTCTTCCGTCATCCATTTTGGCCGTTTTTTTCTTTTTTACCTTTTGTAGAGACTTCTCGCTTTCTTCCAACACAACCTTCTTGATGTCATTCCATAACTCTTCTGGAGCTCTGTCATTTGTATCTAAAGCAGCAAATCGATTTTGCAGGCAGTCTTTAAATTCCAGTGGTATATTCTCAAGGTCATATTTTGCTGCATTCATGAGTGGTTTGCTCTTTTTCAGCTTTAGCTTGAGTTTGCATACTAGTAGTTGATGATCTGTACCACAGTCAGCTCCAGGTTTTGTCTTTGTTGATGTTATAGAGCTTTTCCATCGTTGACTTCCATAGATGTAGTTAATTTGATTTTTATACAATCCATTGGGTGAAGTCCATGTGTACTTACTAAAATGAACAATATTAATGATAAATAATTAAAATATGATAAAGAAATATATCCATAAAAAATTATATATGAATATATAAACATTGTAAATGAGTGAAACATAGTAAAATATAAGTAACAAGGGAATGCAAAGTAAAAGCACAAAACACAAATAAAAAAGTACATCAAAAAACATATTATTAAAACAGGAGGTACCTTTGACAACCACATTATAATATACAAGGAGATGAGGAGGATCAGAATAAACTAAAATCTCAAGGAGCAGGAATGAAAGAATGTAAGGGAGCAAGAGTGAATTAAAAAATGGAGGAGTAAATCGGAGGATTACCTCAATGATGTGTGATAGCACCACAAGATACAGGCTGATACCAATGTAAAATTGGCTAAAAGGCATATAGAAATAAAACAGCCATGGTATGCTGTGGTAAAAGACACAAAAATGAATTATGTACAAAAGGCAATATATTAAAATCATATGGCTACGATAAAAAGGGTAAATTAACATTACTATATTAAAAAGCGAATCATAAAAACCATAAATGGTAATTAAAAAGTTAAATGTGCATGTATAGGGCTACCACCGCTGTGAAAAATCAACTAGAACTATAGACGTAGCCAGGTGAACTCATGAAATACCTTACTAAGCCAAAGGGTTATAAGCGTGCACCAAATCATTACTATTCTTTAAATATCACATAATATAAAAAAACAGCTTGCCCTAAAACAAAAACACCTTAACAAAGGGGTATAAAAGTAGCTTACCCCTCCAACCGCCAAAGGCTCGTGAGTAAATCCTGCAAATAAAACCCATTAAAAAGATGAAAAGCTTGTCTAAGATCAAACTGCAGATAAAAAAGCACCCTATGTGCAATAAAGACTTTAACCGGCCAAGAAAAGAACAGCGTAAAACCTTAAGCTGCTAATACATGCGCTATAAATAAAGAATGAAAAATGAATGAAGACAATGCCAACGGGCAAAATGAAGCACGATATAACTTACTAAAAATCTAAATATATACATCAAAACAAACAACTTGTAAAATTAGCCACATGACCCAACTTAAAAGTCCATCGTGTACTTCAAAGAAAAAGTTATTTCCCAAATGCTAGCGTATATCAAAGAATCATGAATATATACTAAAACATTACTATTCTAGTGCTAGCATATATAAAAAATCTTAAAATGTATACATTAGACCGTTACTATTTAAAAATATGTAATCTAAAAACCGGCTAATGCATACTCTATATTGACTTTAAAAAAACGTGAAAACGCTGGACCTTTGTGATAACAACAGGATCGTAAATAAACCTGCTATAAAAACATCCAAAGGACAAAAAACCTCTATAAATGAAATCAAAATGAACACCCGAGTAAATAACCAAGAGTACCTCATGACTTGGTAGAACCTGAGCAGGTAAAATCAGAAACACCATGTAGGAGTACAAATAGTATTATGGAACTTAAAAACGCTAACGCATGCGCTCTTTAAAGGGCCGCCAAAACCGAGAAAACAACCGGCAATGACTTGCTTGAGAGCCCATTATAAAAACTAAGAATATACCAGATAAAAAGACTGATATGGTCAAACTGAAACTAAACAAAAATGCCATTGTGTGCCCCCGAAGTAAAAAATGTATTATTATATCTCCTAAGTGCCAGCATGAGTCAAAAAATGTTGAATGCATACCCAATCAAAACTATATTAATGCTGACATGTACCAATAACTTGTAACCATGCATTAAATAAAATGCTATTAAAAACACCACCACTGACTTAAGCCCACTAAAAAGTGTGTAGTATACCCCACTGCTTGCCTAGGGATTACAAATGATCCTACAATGAAACCAAAGAAAGAGGGGAAATGGACAAAAAAACGTAGAGGAAGGGACAATGTTTACAAAAAAACAGACAAGTCTCTTTCTAAATTCAAACCGTATGGGGCCATAGACTCTAACAGGTAAATATATCTCTGTTCTAACCGCAACATGGTTTTATCAATGTCCCCACCTCTCCAATTTAATTTTACTTTTTTAATAACAAAAAATTTTAAATCAGACAATTTATGACTCATATCCAGCCAATGTTGGACTAAAGGTTTGTCAACTAACTTCCTTCTAATGCAACTTCTGTGTTCTACTATCCGTACCCGTACACTACGCATAGTCTTGCCAATGTATAACTTGTTACACGGACATAGGATGACGTAAATAACGTGTCGTGTCACAGTTTGAAAAATCGTCAATATGAAATTTTTTGTGTGAAGGATGAACAAAAAACTCCCATACTGGCAGTGCGTGTGCACAGACAGAGCAGTGCCCACATTGTTATTGTCCCTTATAGATGGATGCCGTTTTCTTTTCTGTAAATGCTGATGGGACTAAGAGATTCCAACGATTAATATTACGTTTATGTGCTACCATTAAAGTCATATCCTGAAAACCAGGGATGGCTTGAATTAGGTGCCATTCCTTTTTAAGAATATTGATAATAGTGTTTGACTTTAAGGAGTATAGCAAAGGGCACACTATTTTATTCTGGGTGTTCTTCTTTACTTGTGGCCTGTCAGACGGCTGCCTGGGTGAGAATCTTCACACTCTTGGCAAGTGCATATTTCTATATGATTTGCAAGGTATTGTGGGCAATGTAGTTCATTCACACCAGACACAGCTGCTGACAATAATTTAGTTGTGCTCTTGGGTAAAGCCAATAAGATATTTATTTATGGGGTTATTTCTCCCAACACAGATATGCTTGGTAGCACATAAATTAGGTTACTTGCTTTCAGTGTTAACTTGGAAAAACAAAGTCAAAATCAGGAAAACAACAAATGAAAAGCCACAAAGCAAAAAAACAAACAAACTGTTCTTTTCAGGTTAACTTCTGATTACTTCCCACATAGATACAGAAGTGATTCTCTCCTAGCTCACAAGCAATTAGGTAAGGCTTAATTGCTAGCAGTCACCAGCTGAAACCCCTTAGCTGGCTTGCCTTCCACTGTGTGGGTCAAATCCTGCTTCAGGAGCTTTTCTGAGTAGATTAAAGAACAAATTTGTATTTCTTTGTGATGGTTGCTGTACTTTATAACAGAAAGTTACCAACGGAGTTTAGATAGAGAGCAGTCCATATAAACAGGATCCTCATCTGCTATTATTCCCCCTTGTTCAACAAGCATGGGTTCAATATCATGGATTGGCACAGATGAATCTCTCAATGGAGCATTTTCAGGAGAATACTTGTTTCCCTGCTGTCTTTCAAGGTTATAGCTAGGGCATAGATCAGTGTTCATACCTGAGCTTCCATTGCTGCTAGAGTTCCTCTCTATATAGCCTGGCCAGTATGTAGTCCAGTTCTTATGTCCAGCCTTCCAATCCAGATCCCTGGACACTGGATCTCTCTTCACATACCTTCTGGCACGGGTCTTAGGGTCCCTTCCACGTGCAGCCGTCTCCCTCACAGGTAGCGTCTGGAGATTCCTAGCTCTGCAGCACCATTCCTCTGGTCTCCCCCAGTCCAATGGTGTATGCTGGACCTTGGAATACCTCCCAGTATACGTACTGCTTTGGACTCTTCTAGACCTCTCAAAGGCTTTTCTCCTCTTTCTTCCAGAGGGTTTCCTTGCCTCTCTGTCCGTCCGGTTTGGCTTCTGCTTCTGATGATCCTTCAGATGAAACTGATGATCAAACTCAAGCTGATTCTCAGGATACTGAGGACAATTCTCTGGATATCCAAGGTGATCATGAAGATGGTCATCTGTAGAATAAACTCTACTCTTATTCTGCTTAGATGAGTGCTCCTCCCTAACACAGCGCAGCTGTGCTGAATCAGGCCCTGCCCTTTGAGATGAGTGCTTAGGGATTACCTCATAGCCCTCCTGATTGAACACACGTTTCCCCACTTCAGCTCCTCTAATGGCTGTTGGAAACCTGGTGCATTCTGGGACTGGTAGTCTTTTATGGGAAAATTCTGTTTTCTTATTTCTATCAGAACTGACAGGTTGCTTGTTCAGAGTCACTTCACCTTTTCTATAGCTCCTTCCTGAGCTATGATAAGCTTCCTTATCACAGGCCTCAACAAAACATCACATGAAGAATCTTGGGCTCTTATATAAGCCTTTTCAACAGAATGATGCAGATATTGGCGTGCATAAAATCTCTCCTTCAAATGCGAAGCCTGTGATTCAAAATCTTCCTCAGAAGTACAAATTCTTCTAGCTCTAAGGAACTGGCCAACTGGCAAATTATTATTCTTTAAAGATGGGTTATGAAAACTAGTGTGGTGTAACAAATGGTTCCTGTCGGTTGGTTTCCTATATAATGTTGTTTTAAATTTGGAATCTTCTTTTTTTATTAATAAATCCAAATAAGGGATCTGTACCGGATCATGTTATTTGAAAACGTAAATTGTCATCAAGGTTATTGATCCATGTATTAAACTCTAGTAATAAATCCATGGAACCAACCCATATGATCAAAATATCATCTATATATCTTATCCACAGCCTAATACCGTCCTTGAAACAGTGATCTTTGAGAAAATTCTCCTCGAACTGAAACATATAGAGATTTGCAATGTCGGGGGCCATGGATGACCACATGGCAACCCCCTTAATCTGCTGATAAAACAGGTCCCTAAAGCAGAAAAAATTCTTGCATAATGCTATTTCAGCAAGTGCCAGAAGAAATGCAGTGGGGATACGTCTATGAGTCTGTCTAAAAAGAAGGCATTGTTCAATGATATTCAGGGCCTCTTGTTGTGGTACATTCGTATATAACGATTCAACATCTAAGGTAACCAAAATCGTATTAGGACTTAAGTCCTCAAACGCAGATAATATCTCTATTACGTGAGATGAGTCACAAACGTAGGACCACATCTTGGTGACAAAAGGTCTGAGAATGACATCCAAAAATTGGGATATTGGTTCCAGAAGGGATCCAATTGCTGACACAATAGGACATCCTGGAGGATTATCCAGGGACTTATGTATCTTAGGTATCACATAAATCGTTGGTATAATAGGATTTTGTACAATAAGAAACTCCTTCTCCTTCTTTGTAATATGTCCCGTCTCGTATGCAATAATTACCAAATTGTTAATATGGCTTTTCAATGAGTCAGTGGGATCATCGTCTAATCGAAGATAAAATTCTTGGTCTCGAAGTTGTCTATTGACCTCATCAATATACTTATTTTTATCCAAAATAACTACAGCACCACCTTTGTCTGCAGGCTTAATGATGATGTCATTGTTGGTCTGCAGGGACCTTATAGCCATTCTTTCCTTGTACGTCAGATTGTGAAAGGGAAGCCGAGAATCTACCCCTATTTCTTCAACTTGCTTAATACAAGCTTCTCAAATGCTTCAATAAGGGGGTAAGTTTGTGGGGGAGGGATCCATTTAGATTTCTTGCAAATAAAGCACAGTTACTTACCTGTAACAGGTGATCTCTGGGAACAGCAGGAATAAGTCTTCAAACATGGGTACGTCGGTACCGACGGAGCCTGCGCGGGAACGCTCCCCAGCTTCCCAAAAAGGAAAGCTTTTGGGAGCATCCCACAGCGCCTGTGTGCTGCCTTCCCACCTTTCCTAAACGCGTCTACCCAGTTCTAGTTTTAAAGCTGAGACAAAGAGAGAGGAAAGGAAAGATAGATAGAGAGATACAACTCCTAGGGGAGGTGGGTGGGTTGTGAAGACTTATTCCTGCTGTTCCCAGAGATCACCTGTTACAGGTAAGTAACTGTGCTATCTCCAGGAACAAGCAGGAATGAGTCTTCACATATGGGGACTCCCTAGCTAGAGATGCCTGGGAGATCTCCAAGGTTATGAGATCCTGAGAAGGGCTCTACCTCCTCCTATAGATCTCAGGCATTCATCCAGGGAAGGAGGGCAGGAGTTGATTAAGAATGGAACAGGTGTTTGAGAACAGCCTGACCAAACAAGGCATCCCGGCGGGAGTCCATGTCCAAACAGTAATGGGCTGTGAAGGTATGAACCGAGGCCCAGGTGGCCCCTCGACAGATCTGGTCAATGGACACAGAATTTAGATGAGCCATAGAGGTGGCCATGGCCCTCACATTATGAGCTGTGACATGGCCTTCCAGAGAAAGGTTCTTACTCTGGTAGGCGCAAGAAATACACTGAGCAATCCAATTGGACAGTGTCCTCTTAGAGACTGGAAGTCCCAAATGAGAGGGATCAAAAGCAACAAAGAGTTGAGAAGACTTTCTATGTTGCTGTGTCCTTTGTAAGTAAAAGGCAAGAGCTCTCTTACAATCCAGGGTATGAAGATTCCTCTCTGCACTTGATGCATGAGGAGCTGGAAAAAAAGACAGGTAAATACACCTCTTGATTAAGATGAAAAGGTGAGACCACTTTAGGCATAAAGTGTGGATTGGTCCTAAGGACTACCTTATCATGATGGAACCTTGTATAAGGTGGATTAGCCACTAAGGCCTGCAGTTCACTGATGCGGCAAGCTGAGGTGACTGCAATGAGGAAAATAACCTTCCAGGAAAGAAATTTCAAGGAGGTGGTGGCTAAGGGTTCAAAAGGTAGCTTCATAAGCTGACCAAGAACCAGATTTAAGTCCCATGCCACCGGAGGAGGCCTAATGGGAGGCTTAGTTAAAGTTAGGCCTCTCATGAATCTTGCAATAAGAGGATGAGAGGAGATAGGCTGTCCATTGATAGGCTTAAGGGATGCTGCAATAGCACTCAAATGGACCCTTACTGAATTTGTCTTAAGGCCTGCATTGGAGAGATGCAGGAGATATTCCAACAGAGAATTCAAAGGTAGTGCTAGAGGGTCAAGACCCTTCTCAGTACACCAAATGGAAAACCTTTTCCATTTAAAAGCATAGGAACGTCTAGTAGAAGGTTTTCTGGAAGCATGGAGGATATCCTTCACTTGTTGAGAAAGATTCCAACCTTGAAGGTCTAGGCCTTCAGCAACCAAGCTCTGAGGTGAAGGGACTTGGGGTTTGGGTGCCACAAAGTCCCCTCCTCCTGGGACAGAAGGTCTGGAGCAGCTCCCAAGTCTAGGGAGGGAGCTTGAGAGAGATGCAGAAGTAGAGGGTACCACACTTGGCGTGGCCAGCGTGGAGCTATGAGGATCATGGATCCTTGATCCCTCTGGAGCTTGATCCCTCAGGAGTCTTGGGAATCAAGGGAATGGGTGGAAAGGCATACAGGAAGTCTTGACCCCAGTGAAGGAGGAAGGCATCCCTGGCCTGGACTCCCTGACACGGAATTCTGGAACAGAACCGGGGAAGTTTGGTATTCCATGGACTTGCAAAGAGGTCTATGTCCGGGGTTCCACACTCTTGAAAGATTCTGAGTACCTGGTCCATGTGCAGGGACCATTCGTGTGGAAGCAGAACTCGACTGAGTCTGTCTGCCCAAGAGTTTTGGATTCCTGGAAGGTATACGGCCAGGAGATGGATTTGATGCTCTCTGGCGAAGGCCCACAATCTTAAAGCTTCGTTGCAAAGCGACAGAGAGCCAGTTCCTCCTTGCTTGTTTATGTAAAACATGGCTACCTGATTGTCCGTATGAATGAGGACTGTCTTGTAGCTGAGCAGGGTATGGAAGACCTTGAGAGCTAGAAAAACTGCTCGGAGCTCCAAGTGGTTGATATGTAGAGAAGTCTCCTGTGGAAACCAAGTGCCCTGAGTGGAGAGGTCTTGCAGATGAGCTCCCCAACCTGTTTGGGAGGCATCTGTTGTGAGGGTTGCCTGGGGCAACAACTGTTGGAAGGGGGACCCCAGCAACAGATTTTGGGTGGACTTCCACCACTGGAGAGACAAAAGAGGCGCCTGGAGGTTGCTATTTTGTCTGACAGAGCCCCTGATGCTTGAGTCCACTGGGTGGACAAAGTCCATTGAGCTGCTCTCATGTGAAGGCGAGCATAGGGGACCACATGCACTGTGGATGCCATGTGGCCTAGCAGTTGTAGCATCTCCCGGGCAGTTAAATGGCTCTTTGACTGAATCTGGGAGGCTAACTGCACTAGGCGTAGGCAACGGGCCTGAGGAAGATAGGCCCTTGCAGTGGTAGTATCTAGCCAGGCCCCTATGAACTCTAGGGACTGAGTAGGGGTGAGTTGGGACTTTGGGAGATTTACCACAAGTCCCAGATACTGCAGAATGCGCCTTGTGCAGTCCAGGGAAGTCTGGGCCTCTGACTGAGATGGAGCTCGGATGAGCCAGTCGTCCAGGTATGGGAATACAAATATTCCCAGAGTGCGTAGAAATGCAGCTACTACTGCCATGCATTTGGTGAACACTCTTGGAGCAGAGGCCAGAACGAAAGGAAGCACCCTGTATTGGTAATGCTTTCCTTGAAAAAGAAAACGGAGGAATCTTCTGTGAGAAGGATGGATGAGGACATGTGTGTACGCATCCTTGAGATCTAGAGAACAAAGCCAATCCTGACTCTGAAGGTATGGAAGGAGAGTGCCTAGAGAAAGCATCTTGAATTTCTCCTTGCATAGAAATTTGTTCAATTCTCTGAGATCTAATATGGGTCTGTAGCCCCCTGTTTTCTTTGGGATCAGAAAGTAGGGGGAGTAAAACCCTGACCCTTGTTGAAGAAGAGGAACTTCTTCTATTGCCCCTTGGGCAAGAAGGGTAGCCACCTCCTGACCTAGAAGGTCGAGGAGAGATGTTGGAGAATTGAAATGTCTCACCATGGTGTGAGGAGGAAGGTTTGAGAAATGAAGTTTGTAGCCCTCCCTTATGATGGAGAGGGTCCACTGCTCTGCTGTAATTTGCTCCCATCTGGGAGCAAAATGAGCTAACCTTCCTGGAATGGTGAGAGGCTCTGGCTGTTTCAGAACCAGAAAGGCTAAGTTCTCTAGCATCAAGTCAAAAGCCCTGAGGAGGCTGGGTCTGCTGAGTTGCAGCAGCCCCTGTAGGCTTAGGCCTGGCCTGTTTAGGTTGCTGACGCTTAGCAGCAAAACGACCTGTAGATGATTGTTGGCCAGAAGCAGGATGGAATCTGCCTTTTTTGAAAAAAGACTTCTTGAAAGGTTTTTTCTTGGCAGGAATGGAGGTTGACTTTGAAAGTCTATCCAAAGCAGAATTTTCTGCATCCATTTGAGTGGCTTTTATTTGCCAATCTTTGCCAAACAGGTTTTCTCCTGTACAGGGAAGATTTCCCAAGCCATCCTGGACCCAAGATTCTAGATCAGAAGCCTGGAGCCAAGCAATTCTGCGAGCAGCTATGGCAATGGCCGAAGCTCTGCTGGCACCCTCAAAGGAGTCAAAGGCTGCACGGTTGGAAAACTTTGAAATATCTTGAGTATGCTTAAGCCAAATAAGAAATTCTTCCCTTTTATCCTCTGGAAGAAAAGGGAGGAAAGTGTGCAGCTTATCTGCAACTTCTTTCAGAAACATACCCATATAGAGACTATAGGAGTTGATTCTGGCAATGAGCATACTGGCTTGGAAGATTTTCCTACCAAAAGTATCCAAGGTCCTGCATTCTCTTCCTGGAGGAGCAGAGGAGTGTCTTTTTGCACTCTTTATCTTTTTCATAGCTGACTCCACAATAGAATGGTGAGGAAGCTGTGTTTTATGAAAACCAGGACAAGGAGGGACACGGTACATAGTGTCCAATTTACGAGAATGAGAAGAGATAGTGAGAGGAGTCTCCCATAAGTCAATCATGTGATCATAAAGAATCTCATGAATTGGCAAGGTGACTGCCTCCTTAGGAGCCTTAGCCTTAGTCTTCCACAAACCACCTTACACCCACTTCAAATGGCTATGAATGCTGCAGCTAGAGTCCTTCATGGAGCTTCCCGGAAAGACCATATCTCACCTATTCTAAAACATCTTCATTGGCTCCCAATTCAAAGTAGACTCACTTTCAAAATTTTACTAATTACATTCAAAGCCTTCAAAGAACTCTCATCTTCATCAATATCAGACTTGATCCAAACACCACCCCTCAATAGAGACAGAAGGTCAGTAACACTCAATACTCTGTTAGTCCCTAAATCAATATCACAGTGTACCAAAACGACTTCAGACAGGGCCTTTTTATTCTGTGCACCAAGGTGTTGGAATAGCCTTCCTCAAAACATCCGAGCAATACCAGACCTTTTGCAGTTTCGCAAAGCTTTGAAACACTACCTCTTCCTTTTATCTTATCCAGTAAACAATAAAGACATCTCAACCAACCCACAGACCTTCCACTCATACACATACAATACAGATACCCCACAGACCACATACACACAAAACTGAAGCCATGATGATATTATGACTATGTTTATTAATTATATACCCTGTTATCCGAGTTATATTCTCCTGTTTTCTGTAAACACAAAGTACTGTTGAATTGTGTATCTCACTGTTTTTTGTGAACCGCGCTGATGCTTAATAGTGCGGTATATAAGAGTCTATAAATAAATAAATAAATAAATTAGAATAACTTAAAATATCCAATTTTTTAGCTCTAGGATCTAATTCAGAGGTTACTGAAATAGAGAGTCCTTTAGCCACTTCTCTTATGAAGTCTTGAAAGGACAAGTCTTCTGGAGGAGACATTCTTCTTTTTGGAGAAGGCGGCTCTTCAGGAAGGGCTATGGATACTTCAGCAGATGCCTCCAATGCATCAGAATCTTCGGAGGAATCGAAGTATCGACTGTCAGGGTGTTCTTCCAAAGCTCGATACGCGTACCGAGCGGTATCGACATCGGGCATCATCGGTATCGGTTTGATACCGATGGGCATCCCTGGACAGGGAACCGCTGCAGTCGGCATCCTGGTCGATGTCAATGCAGTCGGTACCGGTACCGACACTGGTGCCGGTACTGGAGCCGATACCGACAATGGAGTTTGTTGTGGTATCAGCGGCGTCGCAGCTTGAATGAAGGCCGTGATAGCCTGCTGCATGGATAGGACATTCTGATCCATCGACGCCATGAATGCCTGGAATTCGGTACCGTAAGGTTGCGCCGGTACCCCAGAGCATTCTAACAGGTGATCGGTCAAGGCCGTGCCAACGATGTCAACCTGTAACCCCATAGGTGGAGCTTTGGAAGCCGGAGCTTCCCGCTGGGGTTGTTTTGCCGGTGCAGGATCCTCGAGGGCAAGCCCGGAGGCATCTCGATGCTTGGAAGGAGATCTACCCTTCGAGGACCGGCTGGACTTATGTTTGGTTACCTGAGATCCATGGGAGGAAGAAGCAGCCCTGGAAGACGTCGATGCCACTGAAGCTGCATCAGAGGGAAACAGCACATGGAGCTTGGCTGCTCGGTTCTGTAACCCTCGTTTAGACATCAAGGAGCAGGATGAACAATCCAAAATGGAGTGGTCAGGACCCAAACATTTAAGACACCATTCATGGGTGTCGGTAACAGAAATAGTACCGCTGCACTTAGTGCATTTTTTAAACCCGGAGGCTGGTTTTTCCATGAGGAAAATTTTTTGTGAGGCCTAAGGCCCAAAAGTGGAAGAACACACTAAATGAGGGAAAAATATGTTCTTTTTTTTTTTTTTATAAGAAAAGAAAGAAAGACCGGCGGTACCGGTCCGACGTCGGGGAAGGCAGACGCGCGACCAAAGAAATAAAATAAAACAAAGAACTTCTTCAGCGGTGACAGGAACACGACCTGCTGGCTCTGCGGCAAAGAAGAACTGGGGAGAGGCGGTTAGGAAAGGCGGGAAGGCAGCGCGCAAGCACTGTGGGATGCTCCCAAAAGCTTTCCTTTTTGGGAAGCTGGGGAGCATTCCCGCGCAGGCTCCGTCGGTACCGACGTACCCATATGTGAAGACTCATTCCTGCTTGTTCCTGGAGATTAGATGTACTATCTAATGGGGAAGCGTGATGACTAAAAAAATATTGAATGCGAATCTTGCGGAAAAACTTATATAAGTCTATTTGAGTTTCAAATGGATTGAATTTCTGAATCGGTACAAAAGAGAGACCCTTATTAAGCAAAGAGGCTTCATCAGATGTGAGGACATAATTTGAGATATTTATAACATTATTAGGATTTAATATCTTCTCTCGTATGATCTGTCTCTCCCCCACCCGCCCCTCCCATGTCCTCGTCCCCGACCCCATCCCCTCTGCGGAAACTGTTCATTGTGTGTCTGTTCTTGATATGGCTTGAGTCCCTGTGGTTTGTCTAAACTTATGTTGTGAGGTGGGCAGGGCCGAGAGGAGCTCCTCCCTCCTCCTTTCCACAAATTGTCCATGTTTTAAAAGTTTTTCTTTTTTACTCTGCTGTTTAGGATGATCTGACTTATCTCTCTGTGATGAAAATAATGGGGCAGAGCCCTCATTGAGTTCAACCGATTCACTCCTGCTCCTCTTCTTCTGCTCCAAAGAAGAATCTTTACTAGGCGAAGAATCGTCTAAATTACTCTCGTTATGATCAAAAAAGGCAGATCTTCTTTTAACCCATAATCTATCATTATCTACCTTCCTGCACCAGTGATACACATAACTCTATAATCCTCCTCATCTCTTATAAACTTCTCCTTATTATTTTTTATTTCCTTCCTATATTGCACCATATTTCTATTATACTCTGTATGTACCTTATCAAAATCTTTATCGCATTTCTTAAGTTCATTTAACTTTTCATCCAATTCTACCTTATATAATTCCGATTTTTTATGTGCTGTAGAAATAAGTAAAATCATCAAGTCTAGTGAACACTTGTTCAATATTGCATTCCAGCAACTGACAAAACCTTGTTCACTTTGGTATAGTCCAGGAGCCTTGTTAACCCTAAGGCCTCTAGGTATAATTTTTGACCTACAACATTCTATTTTTATTTATTTATTTAACTGTATTTATATCCCGCTTTTCACCGGGTCAAAGCGGTGGGACATATAACAAGGGGGGGGGGGGAATCAATGGTGGGGGGGGGGGGCCATCACCGGGGGTTCAACATTGATGATTTTGGGATGAACATAGAGACTGATAGGGTAGCATAGTTACTGGTCTGAAGCTTTTGAGAAAAAATAGGGGGGTTCCTATTCAGAGATGTTCTTGGAAGAGGACGGTTTTTAGCTGCTTTTTGAATGATGGGAGATCACCGTTGTTCCTGATGTGGTTTGGTAGAGAGTTCCAGAGGGATGGGGCATAGAGTTCAAAGGCTCTGTTGCAGGTCCTTTGTGTTGCCTTGGTCCTTTTGTGGAGGACTGCAATGGAGCTGTTGGAGGATTGTCTGGTCGTTCTGCTGTGGGTTGGTCGAGGTAGTAGGGAGCAGAGTGGGGTGCCTTGTGTTTGGTGGATGGTTTTGTGGGTGAGTAGAAGAGCTTTGTATTTGATTCTTGCTTCGATGGGGAGAATATGAAGGTCTTTCAGAATTGGGGTGATGTGGTCCCTTTTCTTTGCATTGTGAATTATTCTCGCCGTGGTGTTTAGGGCAATTCGGAGAGGATTGGTTTGTGTGGCAGGTAGGCCATGGTAGATTATGTTGCAGTAGTCTAGATGAGGGAGTGTCAGAGCTTGCATTACTGTCCTGAAGTCCTGCGGTTCGAGGAGAGGTCGGAGACGTTGTACCGTTTTTGCCTTGTGGAATACTGTTCGAGTGGTCTTGTTGATTTGCTGCTTAAGGGTTAGGGCTTGGTCAATGATAATGCCGAG
Source organism: Ichthyophis bannanicus (assembly GCA_033557465.1). NCBI lineage: Eukaryota > Metazoa > Chordata > Amphibia > Gymnophiona > Ichthyophiidae > Ichthyophis > Ichthyophis bannanicus. Next base: position 155,296,324 of record CM066032.1, on the reverse strand, counting down.
ATATCTTATGTGTACTTGTATTTGGATTTGCATGGTTCCCATGGTGATGTGAGTGGGTGGTTTGAAGTCTTGGTCTTTTGTCACTATAAGAGCCTCGGTCTTCTTTATGTTAATGGATAAGTTGTTCTCTTGTAGCCAGTTGGATACGTCGGTGAAGCAGGTTGACAGCTGGTCGTTTGTCGGGTCTGTGGTTGTAATTGGGGCGTAGAGAGATAAGAGGCATGTAATTCTTCTTTCACCAATTTTTGTGTAAGCCATACTGTGGCATCACATTTCGTGTATGTCTGATCATCATCATCTTCATTAAGATCCATCACCGAGCCTTGATTTATTAATTTGTCCAACGCATCATCTCCAAAGCTGAGAATGTCCTTCCAAGGTGAGAACATGCTGTAAAGAACAGTCCACCAAGCAAAAACAGCAACACTGCCGCACAAATGAGCAGAGAAAGAACCAACAAAGAGTGGGCAGAGAGTTCACACAACAATTTTATTAATCTTTAAAATCAGTGGCCTAAACCCAATACAGGACCGTGTTTCGTATTGAACTTCGTCAGGGGTTATTTGGTCACACTCAATGATGTGTGATAGCACCACAAGATACAGGCCAACACAGGACCGTGTTTCGTATTGAACTTCATCAGGGGTTATTTGGTCACACTAAAAATACATATAGAAGCATAGATAATTAAAATTGTACTTAAAAAACATAAATTAATTATAACATCCTAGACTGAAAACATCAATATAAATGGTATAATAAATAGAGATATAAAACATAGGAATAAAAACCATTTCATAAAACAAAATATCAATAAAAACACCAAAATGAACAATATTAATGATAAATAATTAAAATATGATAAAGAAATATATCCATAAAAAATTATATATGAATATATAAAGATTGTAAATGAGTGAAAGATAGTAAAATATAAGTAACAAGGGAATGCAAAGTAAAAGCACAAAACACAAATAAAAAACCACATCAAAAAACATATTATTAAAACAGGAGGGAGGTACCTTTGATAACCACATTATAATATACAAGGAGATGAGGAGGATCAGAATAAACTAAAATCTCAAGGAGCAGGAATGAAAGAATGTTGGGTTTAGGCCACTGATTTTAAAGATTAATAAAATTGTTGTGTGAACTCTGCCCACTCTTTTGTTGGTTCTTTCTCTGAAGTCTAACACGGTCAGAGTGCATCTTAGTGCCATTTCCGCACACCACCATCCTGTAGATGGTCTAGTCATATCGGTGCACCTCCTGGTGGGCCAGTTCATGAAGGGACTCCTCCTATCACGGCCTCTAATCTGTCTGCTACCAGTGGCATGGGAAGCTCATGGCTCCCCCCTCTGAACCCTTGGCCACATGTCATGGAAGGTCGTTTTCCTGGTGGCATTCACCTCAGCCAGACGGGTGAGTGAGCTGCACTGCAAGTGCTGGTAGCCCACGTACCCTACACTAGATTCCACAGGAACAGAGTTGTCCTTCGGATTCACCCCAAGTTCCTGTCCAAGGTGGTCTCTGCTTGCCACCTGAATCAAGAGGTGGTGTTCCCCACCTTCTTTCCCAGCACTCACTCCTCTCGGGCAGAGGCCTTTCTGCACACTCTCGATTGCAAGAGGGTTTTGTCCTTCTACCTCCAGAGGATGCAGTCCCACTGCCACTCAGTGCAGCTCTTTGTCTCTTATGCCCCGGTCAGCTTAGGGTTGCTGTCTCCAAGCACATCCTCTCCTGGTGGGTGGCCAACTACATTTCCTTTGCTTACGAGCAGGCTGGGTTTGCTCTGCAGCATCATGTCACTGTGCACAATGTGCACGCCGTGGCAGCCTCTGTGGTCCATCTGTGCTCGGTGCCCTTGCAGGACATCTGCTGGGCTGCCACCTGGTCCTCTGTCCATACCTTTGCAGCGCATTACTGCTTGGAGGAGAGCTCATGGCGTGCTAGTGCCTTCGGCCAGGCAGTACCTTGTCACCTCTTTAAGGAATAGTGCAGTTCCTTTCCTCCAGCCCTCTCTGTCTAGGCTACCGAAGAGGGGATTGCATCTTCGATGTTGGTGCTGCATTGTCTGATTTCCAGCCTACCAGCACTCCCTGCTGTCCTTTACTGTCCATTTTTTGGGTCACCTGTGGCTTCTACAGGATTTTTCGGTAGCCTGTAGCTTGGGAGTCCCATATGTTTATGTTTATGTTTATTGTTTTTTGATAAAACCGCCTTTCTCCAATAATCAAAGCGGTGTACAATTAAAATCAAGTTAAAACAAAAGGCCAAAGCCATGGAAAAGGAAAAAGAAAGTTACAATTCCTTCATAAAAGATAGTGTAGACAGGAGATTGTCAGGATTGACTTCCTGCTTGTTCCCGGAGAAAGCATAGTTACTCACCTGTAGCAGGTGTTCTCAAGGGACAGCAGGAATCAGTCCTAACAACCCTCCCTCCTCCCTGTGGAGTTGTTTTTTTTTTCATGCTTCATTGAGTTATGTCGTCATACTGAGTTAAGATGGCACCCTTGGGCGGGAAGGTGACCACACATGCTAGTTTAACTCCCAAAGGCTTTCTGTGAAATCTGGGTAGTGGATCCACACAGGCTCCATCGGCACTGACGTTGCCCATATGTGAGGACTGATTCCTTCTGTCCAATGAGAACACCTGTTAAAGGTGAGTAACTTCACTTCTAGTGCTATATATTCTAGCTCTCCCATCTTATTGATGAGGTCAGAGAGGCTGTTATAGCCAAAAAAAGCATCCTTTAGAAAATGAAAAAAGGAGCCAAATGACAAAAACAGGAAATATAATAAGTACTGGCAAATTAGATACAAGGCATTGATTAAGGCACGCAAAGGGAGAATTTGAAAAGAAGCTTGCGGTGGAAGTTAAAACTCATAAAATCTTTAAGTACATTCATAGCAAAATAACTGTGGAAGATTCAGTTGGACCATTAGATGATAAAGGGGGCACTAAGGGATGACAATGGCATACTGGAGAGACTGAATGAATTCTTTGCTTCGGTCTTAACTGAAGATGGAATCTGGAAGTTACCCATACCAGAGATGATATTTAAAGGTGATGTATTGGAGGACTTGAAATAAATATTGATAAACCAGGAAGATGAAATATAACTATTTGATAAAACTAAAGAGCAGCAAAATCACCTGGACCGGATGGTATAAATCCCAGGATGCTGAAAGAACTCGAATATGAGATTCAAACTTACTATCAATAATCTGTTAACTACATTAAAATCATCTTTATAACCTGAAGATTGGAGACTGGCCAACGTAACACCAATTTTTTAAAAGGGTTCCAGGCAATGTTCCCTCTAATTTTCTGTAGGCTGTGTGCGCATAAAATATCAGCTGTGCAGCTTTTGAAGGAAGGTTAAATTTTTGTGCACCACATAACGACACTCGGAGTTATATACTTTAAAATTTGACTACACATCAGAATACAGTATGTACACCACATTGATTGCACTAGAAAATATTGTAGAACTTGTGAAAACCATAAATACATAACAACTTTTAAATTTTAAGATGTCTGTGTTGTTTTCTATCAGAATCAAAACCATAATTTTTGTTTGCTCTGTTGTAAAGTATGTGCGCTCGCTCGGTGAGGTGTGTGCGCGCGCACACAGCTTAGAGGGAACAGTGGATCCAGGGGTGATCCAGGAAATTACAGACCGGTGACCCTGACGTCAGTACTAGGCAAAATGATACAAACCATTATAAAGAACAAAATTACTGAATACATATAGATAGTCATGGTTTAATGGGAGAAAGTCAAGAAGGATTTAGCCAAGGAAAGCGTAGTTACTCACCTGTAACAGGCATTCTCCAGGGACAGCAGGAAATCAGTCCTCACTTATGCGTGACATCAGTACCGACGGAGCCCGCACAAAGCAATTCCCCAGCTTTCAAAGAAAGCCTTTGGGATTGCTGCCATGCATGTGTGATCCTCTTCCCGCCCAAAGGTGCCATCTTGCTCAGTCAGGTCCCAGAGCTAGAGCCCTACTAAGTAGACGGCATGGGAAGGACAAAAAATTGCAACTCTTCAGGGGAGGTGGGAGGATAGTGAGGACGGATTCCTGCTGTTCCTGGAGAACACCTGTTAGAGGTGAGTAACTACGCTTTCTCCAGGAACAAGCAGGAAGTCAGTCCTCACTTATTGAACTCCCCAGCTACAGGCTACCGAACCTGTAAGCCAAAAACGCCTCCATGAGGCTGTGAGCAGAAGCCCATGTCCGAAGGGAGCCCGAGTCCTCGGGTCTTCAGGGCAAGCTCTCGGTTGCCACAGAAGAACTGTTGGAGGGCAGGAGTTGCCTATATCCCAACAAACTATGGAGTACAGCCTAGCCGAAGACGCTGTCCCGGTGGGACTCCCTCTCCAGGCAGTAGTGCGAAGCAAAGGTATTCGCTGAAGACCAGGTCGCAGCCCGGCAGATGTCTGTCAGAGGCACGAAGCGCAGCGATGCCACCGGACACCACCTTGGTGCGGACACCATGCACGGTGACCCGACGATCCAGCGGGGCGCCCGCCTTTGCCTGGGCAAAGGTGATGCAGTCCACCACCCAAATGGAGAGGGTGCACTTGGTGACTGCCAGCCCCAGGCGGTTGGGATCGTAGGAGATGAAAAGCCTGTTGGACCTGCGATGACCCTTGGTGCGCTGCATGTAGAAGACGAGAGCCCTCTTGCAGTCAGGCGTATGCAGGACTGCCGATGCCCAGTCGGTGTGAGGCCTCGGGAAGAAAGTCAGTAAGACTATCTCTTGGTTGAGATGGAAATGCGAGAGAACTTTTGGTAGGAACTTGGGGTGAGTGTGAAGAACCACCCTGTTTCTGTAAAACCTGGTGTAAGGGCCCTCGGCCATGAGGGCTTGAAGTTTGTTGACTCACCACGCCGAGGTCAGTGTCACCAGGAAAACCACATTCCAGGAGAGGTGCTGTAGCGAGCACATCGCCATCGGCTCAAAGGGCAGCCGCATCAGCTGTATGAGCACAATGTTAAGATCCCATTCCGCCGGTGAAGGCCAGATGTGGGGTTTGGAAAGCAAGAGGCCCCATAAGAAGAGGGAGACCAGAGGCTGGCCCGAGAGGGGTTTACCGTCGATGGGCAAGTGGTTGGCCAAGATGGCACTCAGATGAACCTTGACCGAGTTGGACTTCAGTCCCACCTGCGAAAAGGTGGAGAAGGTACTGGAGAACCCAACGGGTGGAGCAGGACAAACGGGTCAATCTGGAGCTCAGAGCACTAAATTGAAAACAGTCGCCACTTCAGGGTGTAGGCCCCACCTCGTCGAGTCCTTTATCGACGCGAGGAGAACATCCTCTATTTCCACTGGGAGGTAAAGCGAGGCTAAAGAGAACTGTTCAGCCACCCGGCTGTCATGGATAGCGAGAACAAGTTCGGATGAAGCACCCGCCCCTTCTCTTGCATCAGCAGACCAGGGGCACTGCTGAGGGGACCCGGAGGCTCCGACAAGAGCCGGAGTAGAAGCGGGAACCAAGGTTGTCGAGGCCACAAAGGGGCTACGAGAATCACCGAGGCTCGGTTGCGCTGGATCATGTGGAGGGTCCTCGCCAGGAGAGGAGTAGGAGGGAACGCATAAGCAGCCCGGAGGTCCAGTTCAGGAGGAATGCATCTGCGTCCACCCTGCTCAGGTGTGGTGTCGCTCGCTGGGCTGGCGAACAGATCCATGGCCAGAGTCCCCCAATGGCGGAACAGGTAGAGAACCACCTGCAGACTCAGGCACCACTTGTGCGGGCAGAGAAGCCTGCTGAGCCTGTCCGCAAGAACATGGTCTTGGCCCGGGAAGTAGACAGCTCTTAGGGTCATCCCTGGCGCACTGTGAAGGAGCAAAGGAGGACTGCCTCACGGCAGAGGAGGTAAGAGCCCGTGCACCCCTCCTTGTTTATATAGAACATCGCGACTCTGTTTTCGGTCTGCACAAGCACCGACCTGCCCCTCAGGTGGCGTTCAAAGACCTTCAAGGCCAACCGGATCATTCGAAGCTCGAGCAGGTGATCTGCTACCGAGATCCCTCAGGTGACCACCGCCCCTGGGTACAGATGTGGCCGCAGTGGGCTCCCCAGCTCAACAGCGAGGCGTCCGTCGTCAAGATGAGTTCGTGCGGACGAGCCTGGAAGGGCATACCCCGAAGGAGGTTCTGGGGGTCCTGCCACCAGACTAAGAACTCGACTAGGTTGCGAGACACTCGGACGGGGTCCCGGAGGTGGCCCGAGGCCTGGGCCCATTGTGCTCTGAGGCACCATTGGGCCGCTCGCATGTGCATGAGAGCATGGGGAACAACGTGTACTGTCGAGGCCATGTGTCCCAGGAGGTGCAGCATGGCCCGCGCTGAGACTCTGAGCCAGCCCTGGATCTCGGCAGCCAGAGCGCGAAGCCGATCCACGCGTGCTCGAGGGAGAAAAGCGGTCATACGTTCTGTGTCGAGAAGAGCGCCAATGAACTCCAGGGTCCGCACCGGAGAGAGGTGGGATTTGGAGTAGTTGATCAGGAAACGGAGGCGCTCGAGGAGGAGAACTGTGCATGACGCCGAGAGATGAGCCTCCTCTGCCGAGGCGCCCGAGATGAGCCAATCGTCTAGGTAAGGGTAGACGGATATGCCCTGAAGCTGGAAGTGAGCCACAGCTGCCGCCAGGCATTTAGTGAAGACTCGCGGGGCAGACACAAGCCTGAAGGGGAGCACTCTGTCCTGAAAATGCTCTCCCTGCACCCTGAAACGCAGGTACATGCTGTGCTTGGGGTGGACAGGAATGTGGGTGTAAGCGTCTCTGAGATCCAAGGAGCATAGCCAATCGCCCTGCCTGAGGTAGGGCAGCAGGACGCCAAGGGATAGCATTTTGAACTTCTCCCGCACCAGAAACTTGTTCAGGTTCCTGAGGTCGAGGATGGGGCGCAGGTCCCCTGTCCTCTTCGGAACGAGAAAGTATCGGGAATAAAATCCATGACCCCAGAGGTGTGGCAGAGCTCTTTCGACTGCCTGTTGACCGAGGAGATTGTTCAGCTTTTGCTGCAAGCAAACCTGGTGCGAGGGAAGCTGTGTAGGCTCCGCCAGGGAGAAGGGAGGAGGGAGTCTGTCTAGACGAAGACGATACCCGTCCTGGATCTAATAGCTGCCCATTCGGGGGTGAAAAGAGACAGACGTCTTCCCATGGGCGGAAGCGTCCCCGGGGACAAGAGGCTCTGCTTCTGGCGTCAAAACCCCGGGGCTGACTGGGGTGGCTGGGTCTTGGGCCCTCTGGGTTTCTGGTGACCCTGAGCACCCCCCCTTTGCCCACGCGCTGGTTGTCAGCGCAGGTGTAGGTGGGTATTCCCAGTAGGGGAGCCTTTTCCTCTGAAAGAAAGGCTTTTTGGTGTGCTGCTTATCTGTGGAAGTGAGGTGGTTTTGCGAGAGAGAGGGGTGCGAGTCATGAACTCCGTCTTGATCTCGGCTACCTTGTTCTCCATGAGCTTGCTGAACAGCTATTCACTGAGGCAGGGGACATCCAGGAGCTTCTCCTGACACATTGCTCTAGGTCCGAAGACTGCAGCCATGCCTGGCGTCGGGCTCCGATGCCAGTCGCCACTACACAGGCGAAGACTCGAACCCGTCATATGCGGCGTGGGAAAGGTATTTCGAGCAGTCAGCGACCGACCTCAGGAGGGTCTGGAACCACACCCAGTTCCGCAGAAAAACCGCCGAGCTCCTTGGCGAGGTTGCAAAGAAACATACCCCTATATAATTGAAGCGCCTGGATGTGGCACACCAGCATGGATCTCTGGTAAGCTTTGCGCCCAAGAGTGTCGAAGACACGGGATTTCCTACCAGGCGGGACCGAAGAGTGCGACTTCAGGTTCTTCTGTTTCCGCACTGCGGATTCGACTACCAGGGAGGTGTGAGGAAGTTGGGTCTTCTGAAACCCCGGGCCACGCTGGACCCTATACATGGCATTGAGACTTCTGACAATTGGGACCGAGGAGGGTGTTTCCCACATGCGAAGAAGCAGCTGGGATAGGATAGATGGTATCGGAACAGTAAGAAACTCCCTGGGAGGAGACTCGTACTGCAAGATAGCGTAGTTACTCACCTGTAACAGGTGTTCTCCAGGAGCAGCAGGAATTAGTCCTCACTTATGGGTGACGTCGGCGCCGACGGAGCCCTCGCGGAGCAATTTTCCCCAGCTTTCAAAGAAAGCCTTTGGGAATTGCAGCGCGCATGCGCGGTCGTCTTCCCGCCCGAGGGTGCCATCTTAGCCAGTCAGATGACATAGCTAAAAAAGACAGCATAAAAATTTGCAAAAAGAACATAAGCAGACGATTGCAACTCCAAGGGGAGGAGGGAGGGTAGTGAGGACTGATTCCTGCTGCTCCTGGAGAACACCTGTTACAGGTGAGTAACTACACTTTCTCCAGGACCAAGCAGGAAGTCAGTCCTCACTTATGGGACTCCCAAGCTCAAGGCTACCGGAGACCCTAAGCACAAAAATGAGCTCCCTCAAGCTCAGCAGCACAGAAGGACAGAAGCTTCGCTGAATTATCACCCACCGGTAGCCCACATCCGGGATGGAGGGTAGGAGTTGCTCAGACCTCAAAGAGATTACGGAGGACTGCCTGTCCGAAAGCACTGTCCCTGCGGGACTCCCTCTCGAGACAGTAATGGACCGCAAAAGTCTGGCTCGAAGACCAAGTAGCGGCCCGGCAGATGTCTGCCAGCGGAACAGAGCGGAGGTAAGCCACTGACGTAGCCTTTGCCCGAACGCAATGAGCCGTGACTCGGCTTTCTAAGGAGAGTCCGGCTGCCCCATAAGCCCAAGAGATACAGTCCGCAACCCAGATGGACAGAGTACACTTGGAGACCGGGAGCCCCAATTTATTGGGGTCAAAAGAGACAAAAAGCTGAGCAGCTTTACGGTGCTCCCGCGTATGGTCAAGGTAGAAGTTCAAAGCCCTTCTACAGTCCAGGGTATGGAGGACCGTTTCAGCTCGGCTGGAGTGTGGTCTGGGAAAGAAGGTTGGAAGTACCACCTCCTGATTGATGTGAAAAGGGGAGACCACTTTAGGCAGAAATTTTGGGTGAGTCCGTAGGACTACCCTATTTTTGTAGAACCTAGTGTAAGGGGGATCAGACACGAGGGCCTGCAATTCACTTACGCGTCTAGCGGAAGTGAGGGCTATCAAGAACAGTGTTTTCCAAGACAGAAAACGGAGAGAACAGGTAGCCATAGGTTCAAAAGGCGGACAGGTGATCCGCTGCAAAACCACATTCAGGTCCCAGTCAGGCGCTGGCGGGCGCAGAGGTGGTTTAAGTAGAAGGAGACCTCTGAGAAACCTCGCTACGAGAGGGTCGCTTGAGAGAGGCCTACCGTCCACCGGCACATGATGCGCCGAAAGAGCACTGAGGTGAACTTTGACGGAGTTGGACTTAAGTCCCAGATTAGAGAGGTGTAGCAAGTACTGCAAGATCACCGACACCGGGCAGGAGAAGGGATCCTGAGACTGTTGGGTACACCAGACTGCAAAGCGACGCCATTTAAGGGCGTAGCATTTGCGGGTAGAAGGCCGTCGCGAAGCCAAGATGACCTCCTCCACCTCCGCCGGCAGGAGAAGGGGAGCAAGGACTACCCTCTCAGCAGCCAGGCCATGAGGTTGAGAGACCTGAGGTTGGGGTGCAGTAGGGACCCCTGATCCTGAGTGAGGAGATCCGGTTGTACCCCCAGAGGGATTGGATCCTCCACCGCCAGTTGCAGTAGGAGCGGAAACCACGGCTGCCTGGGCCAGCGAGGGGCCACCAGGATCATGAAGGCTTTGTCTCGGAGAACCTTGAAAAGAGTCCGAGAGACTAGCGGGATGGGAGGGAAAGCGTACAGAAGGCTCCCCGACCATGAGATCAGAAAAGCGTCCGCCGCAACCCGAAGGGGGTGTGGCTGACGAGAGCAGAAGCGAGGAAGCTGCCGGTTGTGAGGACTGGCAAAGAGATCCACCGTGGGGAGGCCCCACTTGAGGAAGAGCTTCTGAACTACCAAGGGATCCAGACGCCACTCGTGCGGCTGGAGGACCCTGCTGAGTTTGTCCGCAAGGCAATTTTCTTGGCCCGGGAGATAAACTGCCTTGAGGAGAATGCCGTGCCTGACGGCCCAAGAGCAGAGCTTCTGTGCCTCCCGGCAGAGGAGGAAGGAGCCCGTGCCCCCCTGCTTGTTCACGTAGAACATGGCAACTTGATTGTCCGTCTGGATAAGGACGGACTGGTGGGAAGTCAGGTGGGAGAAGGCCTTGAGAGCTAGGCGGATCGCCCTGAGCTCCAGGAAGTTGATCTGCTGAGCAGACTCCCACGTGGTCCAGAGGCCCTGAGTACGTGTCTCTTGGCAATGTGCTCCCCAGCCCAGGAGGGAGGCATCGGTGGTCAGCACCCGGGTCGGCTGAGGTGACTGGAAAGGCATTCCGAATATCAGGTTCGGCTGCCGGAGCCACCACCGGAGAGACGAGATCAGCGGCTCGGAGACGCGCACTAGGTCTGCTAGGCCGCCTGTGGCTTGTCGCCACTGCTGGCGGAGACACCATTGAGCAGACCGCATATTCAGGCGGGCATTGGGGGTCACATGGACGGTGGAAGCCATATGGCCGAGTAGTCTCAGGAAGCGCCTGGCGGAGACCAGGGGCTGGCTGCGAAAGCGGTCGGCTAGGTCCATGAGCCGCTGAGCCCTGTCGAGCGGTAGGTATGCTCGCGCCTGAGGAGTGTGCAGTCTTGCGCCGATGAACTCGAGATCCTGTGAGGGGAGCAAAGTGGACTTTGCGAAGTTTATAACAAAGCCCAAGTGCTGCAGAAGAGTCACCGTGCGGCGCGTGGCGTCGGTGACCCCCCGAGCGGACGCTGCTCTGATGAGCCAGTCGTCGAGGTACGGAAAGACATAGAGGCCGTGAAGCCGGAGATGGGCCGCCACGACCGCGAGACATTTTGTGAAGACTCGCGGTGCGGAGGACAGGCCAAAGGGCAGCACTCTGTACTGGTAATGATTTCCTGCCACCACAAACCTTAGGTATTGGCGGTGGCTTGGGTGGATGAGGATGTGCGTGTAGGCATCCTTTAGATCCAAGGAGCATAGCCAATCTCCCTGCTGGAGGTAGGGCAGAAGGATTCCAAGGGTAAGCATCTTGAACTTCTCCCGCACAAGGAACTTGTTGAGGTTGCGCAAGTCCAGGATGGGTCTGAGGCCCCCTGTTCTCTTTGGTATCAGAAAATACCTGGAATAAAAGCCTTGACCTCTCAGGTGGTGTGGCACCGGTTCCACCGCCTGTTCCTGCAGAAGACCTGCTAACTCCTGAAGGAGTAATTCCCTGTGCAGAGGGGGTCGCGGAGGTTCTCCCGGAAAATAGGAGGGAGGAACCTGGTGGAAGTGGAGAAGATAGCCTTCTCGCACGACTTGAAGCACCCAGGCATCTGCGGTGATGCTGGACCACCTGTGGGCGAAGTGAACCAGCCGGCCTCCGGTGCTGGGAGGAACCAGCGGGGGGGGGAAAGGCTATGCTGTGAGTCAAAAACCCCCACCCTGCTGAGCAGGGGCTGGTGGTGCAGGCTTGGGGGCTTGCTGCCTACGGGACCCGTTACCCCGTCCCTTGGCCTGCTGGCCCTGTTGGGGAGCTGCAGGGGCCTGATAATGGGGGTATTGTTTGTAGGCAGCCGCCTTCCTCGGGTAAAAGGACTTTTTCCCCGAGCCCTTCTTTTTCTGGGAAGGGGCGGAGGTCTTCCTAGAAAGCCTGGTCCTGGTGAGAGTCTCAGTCTCAATTTGCGCAGCCTTTTCCGCCATGGGCTTGCCAAAGAGGTTTTCGCCTCGGCAGGGGACATCGACCAACTTGTCCTGCACCCAGGGCTCAAGGTCTGACGACTGAAGCCAAGCCTGTCGGCGGGCACCGATGCCGGCTGCGGCCACTCGAGCCGATGCTTCAAAGCCATCATAGGCTGCTCGGGACATGAACTTTGAGCATTCCCGAATGCCAGTGGACAAGGCCAGGAACCTCCGCAAGGGTTCCTCGGACAGACCAGCGGAGAATCCGGCTAGCTCTTTAGCCAGATCCCGGAGATACATGCCCATGTATAGCTGGTAGGTCTGGACACGACATGCGAGCATAGAGCCCTGGAAACACTTCTTGCCAAGGCCATCCAGGTTACGGGGCTCCCTTCCAGGAGGCACCGAGGAGTGCATCTTCTGGCTCCTAAGACGATGCATGGCCGATTCCACTACCATGGAATGGTGTGGCAGCTGTGCCTTTTGAAAGCCAGGGCTCTTGCGGACTCGATAGATAGAATCGACCCGCTTGCTCAGGACCGGCGAGGAGGCCGGACTCTCCCACATGCGGAAGAGTAGTCGTTCCAGCATAGGAGGAACCGGTACAGTAAAGTGTTCCCTCGCGGGAGAGTCATACTGGAGGGCGTCGAGCTCTTCGGCTCGAGGCTCCTCCTCGGGATCCGCAGGGAAGGCCAAAGCCTTGGCCATATCCCTAACGAAGTCCGAGAACCGGGCATCCTCCGGGGGGGACTGCTTCCGAGGCTCGGACTCCGGTGAGTCCGATGGGACACACCGAGTCCGGAAAGAATCAGGCGACTCTTCCTCCTCAGACTCCCAGACCGACTCCGACGAGGACTCGGTGGGGTCGGCCCGGGCAGGGCGCGGCGCCAGCCGCCCCGACGCCGAGGGAGTCGGCGTCGGCGACCTCGGTCCCGAACGGGAGGCCGAGGGTGACCTCGACCGAGGATCGACTCGAGTTCTCATCGACTCGAGGATCGGCTCGGTCTCCGGGGTCGACTTGGACGTCGACGTCCCGGCGGTCGGGGCAGCGGCGCCAGCGAAGCCAGCGAGCAGTGCCCTCTGCTGGTCCATGAAGGCAGACAGTCTGCTCTCCAAGGCCGTCAACCTGAGTCCGAGCTCAGGTGACCCAGCAGCCCCCGACTCGGGCCCCGACGGCGTCGGGCCCGACGTCGGCTGTCGCGGAGGCGAGTCCAGAAGGACCACAGGACTTACCCGGGCAGGCATCTCCGACTCCAGGCGAGGTCGCTTCGGGACATGTTCCTTCTCCAAGGACCCGGGGCGGCTGTCGGGGCTATGCGACCTGGCCCTCGCGGAACGAGGAGCGTCCACCGACGCCGCCCTCGCGGGTTTCACCTTCCGACGATGGTCCCCGGAGGGAGAACCCCGATCGGAGGAACTCCGGCGACGGTCCGAGCTGGAGCCTTTCGACGCGGAGGCCTCCGACGAGGTCCGGGTACGGCTGGGGTCAGCGAAGATTCTCTCACGCTGATGCCGCCGACTTCTCAACGCCTTTGAGGACATTTTGCTGCAGGGCCCACAGATCAGTTCCTCATGATCCGGGCCCAGGCAGCGGAGGCAAAAGTCGTGTGTGTCAGTTAGTGACATATTTCGGTCACACCGACCACACCGCTTAAACCCACTGGCAGCCATCGGGGGAAAAAGGGCCCCTGCGAGGTCAAAGGACCGGGCTGCCAGGGAAAAACCAAAAACGAAAGCTGACTAAGTCAGAAAAAACCGAAAAAAAAGTAAGAGGACTCGTGACCGGCGTCGCGAGTCCGGGCGGGAAAAAGATCGGCGTCGAACCGAAGGAAAAAAGGATAAAATAAAGAAGAAAATCGACTTTTTCGCAGGGACAAGACGGGGACGTCTGTAGGGCTCCGCGGAAAAAAGAAGACTGGCTAAGATGGCACCCTCGGGCGGGAAGACGACCGCGCATGCGCGCTGCAATTCCCAAAGGCTTTCTTTGAAAGCTGGGGAAAATTGCTCCGCGAGGGCTCCGTCGGCGCCGACGTCACCCATAAGTGAGGACTGACTTCCTGCTTGGTCCTGGAGAAATCAAGTTCCTCTGCCCTCGGCTCTTCCTCGGTCTGCGTCGGCAGGTTGAGGACCCGAGCCATATCCCGCACAAACGCCAGGAAAGAGGTGTCCTCTGGAGGCGACCGCCTTTGGGAGGCAGGTGAGGATGTGTCAGAGGGGAGATCCCTGTGGGTGTGTATCTCCGGGGAAGTGTCCCCGTCCGATTCCCAGCCCGAGAGGTCCAAGGAGGACTCTGAGTCAGGCTGATCCCCACGCCCTGTGGCCGAGGCCCGCTTGGAGCCAGAGGCACTGGCTCCGAAAGACCTCGCCCCTGAGGAACGGGACGGCGAGTGAGACCGGTGCAGAGGACCCTCATGAGGCCCGCAGCTCTCGGGGGTTTCCAAGAAAGTTTTCGGGGCCCCAGTTGAGTGACCCTCAGTCTCGAGGCGCAGGCCAGCTGTGCTGGGCAAAAGCGCCTGCTAGGCAGAGAGTAAGGCAGAAACGCTGTGCTCCAGTGCCAGCATACGGGACTCGCACTCGGGAGTGGGTCCCTGCGACGCTGACGCCAGGGTTACCGGGTATGGCCTGAAGGAGGAGAGGAGGTCCTCACCGGGATGACCCTCAGGAGAGCAGGCGCCATCGCTGGAGGCCTCCGTGTCCATACGAGGTACCTTTCGAGGCCGCTCCTTGTCCGATCCTCTGGAACGCCGGGGAGGGCTAAGGGAACAAGCATGAGTCCGCTCGCGCTTATCCGGAGCCCCCGACAGCGACTTCGAGGTCTTCTTCTGCCGTTCCACCTCATCCGAACCCTGATCAGAGAGACGCCTGGGGCATCGAGTCACTGCAGGGGACCATTCCAGTGGTGGATCGGTGGGGCGAGGCAGCACCAGGGATCCTGGGGCTGCCTTATGGAAAATTTTGTCAGACGTCTGCTTGAGGTTTAGCAAGGCCTTAGCGAACATTTTCATACAAAGTCAGCAGAACTCCGGGTTGTGATCAGCCCCCACACACCGTAGACAGCAGTCGTGGGTGTCCGTGAGCGACATATTTTTGGAGCATCTGTCACATTTCTTAAAACCAGTGGCCATGGGGGCAAAAAGGGCCCCTGCGAGGTTGAAAATCCTTGAGGCCCGTGGTGGAAAACAAAAGGGCATGAAAAGGGCCTGAAAGAAAAAACGCTAAGGGAAAACAAAAAGGGATCCCCCTAGCCCACAGCCGAAGCAGGGGCGAAGGGGAGGACGGGAGAGGACCAATGCAACCGGAAAAAAGGGCCAAAAGGCCGAAGTAAAAAAAAAACTTGCGCCCAAAGGGCTCCGCGAAAAACGGGAGACTGAGCAAAATGGCACCTTTGGGCGGGAAGAGGACCACGCATGCGTAGCAGCAATCCTAAAGGCTTTCTTTGAAAGCTGGGGAATTGCTCAGCACTGGCTCCGTCGGTGCCGACATCACCCATAAGTGAGGACTGAGTTCCTGCTTGTTCTCGAAGAAAGTCTTGTCTCACTAATCTGCTATATTTTTTTTGAAAGTGTGAATAAATAGGTAGATAAAGGTGAGCCAGTTGATGTAGTGTATCTGGATTTCCAGAAAGCCTTCAACAAGATGCCTCATAAGAAACTCTTGGGGAAATTAAAAAGTTATGGGATAGGAGAAAGTGTACTACTGTGGATTAGGAACCGGTTAAAAGATAGAAAGTAGGGCTAACTGGCTAATTTTCTCAATGGCAAAAGGTGAACGGTGCTAGGCCCGCTGCTTTTTAACATACCTTATTCATAAATGACCTGGAAAACAGAACAAATGAGGTGATCAAATTTGCAGATGACACAAAATTAAAGTTGTTAAAATACAGAGGATTGTGAAAAGTTGCACATGTAAATCAAAGCTTTTTCCTGCACATCCTTAAAGGGAACTACACATTTTTGCAGACCATTCAAATGCCCAAAACACAGACCTTGAAACAAAGAAACATGACAACAGAAAAAGACCACATGGCTTATCTAGTCTGTCCTTCCATATCAACCACAACAGTCCCCTTCTTTATCTTTAGAGATCCCCTGTGTTTGTCCCATGCTCTTTGAATTCAGATACTATTCTCATCGCTACCACCTCCACTGGGAGACTATTCCACGGATCCACCACTCTTTCCGTAAAGAAATATTTCCACATATCACTCCTGACTCTATCCCCTTTCACCCTCATCCCACGTCTCCTCATAGCAGAGCTTGCTTTCAATCGAAAGAGGCTCTCCTCCTGTGCATTTATGCCACGGAGGTATTTAAATGTCTCAATCATATCACCTCTATCCCGCCTTTCCTCTAAGGTGTACATATTAAGATCCTTAAGACTATCCTCATATGCTTTATAATGAAGACCACTAACCATTTTAGTAGCCACCCTCTGTACTGACTCCAGCCTTTTTATATCCTTTTGAAGGTGAGGTCTCCAGAATTGCACACCATACTCCAAATGAGGTCGCACCAAAGATTTATACAGAGGCACTATCACCTTTCTCCTAGGATCTACATGTGTAAATGGCAGTTTTCTGAAGGTAGGTGACTTGTAGAAGGAGCCAATACATCTCCAACCTCGACTAAGGACTCCAAAAACTGGTCCAATGTGAAAGGGATCCCTCCCTGAGAGAATAGCCTGTGTTACACCTCAACTGGCTGCACATCAGGAGGGACTGTCGTAACTCAGTGAGGGGGATTACAGTCTCCTAATGGAGCCATGGAGGCAACTATAGCACAGCAAAAGCTCTGAAAAGACTGCCCCTACTAAAACCGAGGTCCCAGAGGACTCCTAGCAGTCCAAGGACATCTCTAGACTCTATGCATGGCCTTCCAAGAGGAACTCTTGGCAGCTCTGGGTCTGTCTTCCAAGAGTCTCTGTGGGCGGGCTTCTCCTTCCAAAGGACAAGCAACTCTTTACTCCGCCACTGTTTGAAGCCAGAATCTGTCAACTAAGGGTAGTCCCAGCACTGCCAATTGGCCAATATTACCATCATCATGGACTTGGAAGAAACCTCAAACCAGTCTTAGCAGCCATCTAGGTGGTCTGCTGCAAGTTACCTAGTATCTGAAAGGGCTTGAAGGCATACTGAAGGCCCTCTGACCACAAGATGAGGAAGGCGTCTTCCGCTACCCGGGAAGGATGTGATTGGGGACAGCAGAAGTGGGGCAGCTGAGCACTGATCGGGCTGGTGAAGAGGTCCAGACTTGGGGTTCCCCAGATTCGGAAGAGCCGCTGTGCCACCCTGGGGTCTAGTCGCCATTTATGCGGCTGGAGGACCCTGCTCAGCCTGTCCGCTAGGGCATTGTCTTCACCAGTAAGGTACACCATTCTGAGGAGCATTTCCTGACCAATCGCGTACGAGTACAGGGTGACTGCCTCCTGACAGAGGTACTGAGATCCTGTGCCTCCTTGCTTGTTCAGTTAGAACATCACGACCTGATTTGGACTAGCACCAACTGGCTCCACAGACAGTAATAGAAGGCCTTGATCTATTGCTGGCTCTCCGCTAGGGACCAGTTGCCCTGCATGCACAGTTTCTCGCAGTGGGCACCCTAGCCCAGGAAGGATTTGTCCGTGGTGAGGATCCTCTGGGGATTTCGGGACTGGAAGGGTATGCTCTCCTGCAGGTGCTGTGCACCCTGCCACCAGTCAAGCGACTCTGCTAGCTGACAGGACACTAAGACTTTGTCCTGGAGCCTGCCCATGACTTGTGTCCACTATGAGCGGAGACACCACTGAGTCACAGGCATGTGGAGGAGGGCGTTGCGAACCACATGAACTGTGGATGCCATGTGACCCAGTAGACGAAGCATGGACCGCACCGACACTGTGTGATGGTGCTGCACCTCGGTGGCCAGGGCCCTGAGGCAATCTGCCCTGTCCAAGGAAAGGAAGGCCCTGGCCTGCAGAGTGTCCAGTCGAGTTTCTATGAACAAGTCCTGCGTTGGAGTGAGGTGAGATTTGGGGTGGTTTATCACGAACCCCAAATGCTGTAGGATCTTGATGGTGCGGGCCGTGGTCTGTTGCACCTCAGTGGCCCTGTCCCCCTTTACAAGCCAGTCATCTATGTATGGGAAGATGAAGGCCCCTTGGAGAGAGAGGTAGATGGCCACCACTGCCAGGCATTTGGTGAAGACTCTTGGTGTGGAGGCTAGACTGAAGGGTAGTACCCTATACTGGTAGTGGTCGCCCCTGACCATGAACCTTAAGTACTGCCTGTGACTGCGATGAATAAGGATGTGAGTGTAAGCATCCTTCAGGTCGAAGGAGTATAGCCAATATCCCTACTGGAGGTAGGGCAGCAATGTTCCAAGTGAGAGCATCTTGAACTTCTCCCACACCAGGGACTTGTTTAGTTTTCGCAAGTCCAAAATGGGCCTTAGGCCCCCTGTTCTTTTTGGGACTAGAAAGTAACGGGAGAAGAACCCATTGCCCCTAAGGTGGAGGGGAACTGGTTCTACAACTCCGTCCCTGATGAAGCCTGCACGTTCCTGCAGTAGCAGAGCCTGGTGTAGGGGAGTCTGAGGAGGTTCTCCTGGAAAGAAAGGGGAGACATCCAGTCCAAGAGAAGGAGGTAGCCTTCTCTGACTACCTGGAGAGCCCAGGTATCAGTGGTTATGGCCGGCCACCAATGGACAAAGTGGATCAGATGCACCCCTGTTGGCAGCTACTCCCCCTCAGGCAGGAGCTGATGTTTGGGGCTTAGAGCCCCTTAGGCTTGTGTTGACCTTGGCCCGCTCCTTTGCCCTGGTGACCCAGCTGCGGGGTCTGGGGGGACTGGTATTGGGGATAGCCGATGGTTTCTTCTTGAGAAGGATGGAGGTCTTTCTGGAGAGCAGAGTCCTTGTGATGAACTCAGTGTCTATCTCCGCCGCCTTTTCCTCCATCGGTTTGCCAAAGAGGTCTTCACTGAGACAGGGGACATCAAGGAGTTTCTCCTTGACCCACTGATCGAGGTCCAATGCCTGGAGCCAGGCCTGGTGTCAGGCACCGATGCCTGCGAAGGCTACCCTCACATTGGACACGAAGCCATCGTAGGCGGCTCAAGACATGTACTTTGAGCACTCCCTGTTGCACTTCGTAAAGGTTTGGAATCGCTGGAGGTGATCTCCACTGAGACCCGCCGAGAAACCTGCAAGTTCTTTTGCTAGGTCTCAGAGATACATGCCGATATACAGCTGGTAGGCTTGGATTCGGCAACCCAGCACTGAGACTTGGTAGCACTTGCATCCAAGGGCATCGAGGACAGTAAGTCTTCAGGCTTTTCTGCCGGCGCATGGGCAACTCTACCATCGAGGTGCATGGGAGTTGCGCTTTCCGAAAGCCAGGACCCAGCTGGACCTGGTACATGGTGTTGAGGCGTTGTCTTAACTACTAGCACTAATGCCGGTGTCTCCCACATCTGAAGAAGGAGTCACCCAAGGATGGCAGGGATGGGGACCATCAGGGACTCCTTAGGTGGAGCCTCATACTGGAGGATTTCAAGCTCCTTTATGCGAGGGTCCTCCTCCGGACAAACTCGAGGAAAGATGTGTCCTTGGGTGGGGACTGGTGCCGCAACACTGGGGGAGACAGGTCCGAGGGGAGATTGCTGTGTTTATGTGTCTCCAGGGAAGCCTCACCCTTGGAGTCCCAGTCTGAGTAGTCTGTTGACTCAAGGCCAGACAGCGCTTGAGGTGTCAGGCTCAGGACTAGGAGCATGCAGCCTTCGACGAGGACACTGGGGTGACCCGCTCCAACTCGATACCCACCCAGGGACTGTGGGACCTGGCACGGGACTTGCCGTATGTGTCCGATTCCTAGGATGAGGTCCTCAAGGATTTCTTCTTCTTCTTGCACTCACGTTCCGGGGAACCCTTGTTGGAGTGTCCGCAGACCCGATCGGGCACTGCAGGGACTTTATGCAACTCCGAGGATCCGTGCGGCGCCTTACAGCATGAGGATACTGGGGAAGAATCTGACCTGTGGAAGATGTCTTGCTTCTGCCAATGACTTTGGATGGCCTTAGTGGACATCTTTTTGCACAGAGCACAAACCTCTGGGTCATGGTCAGCACCTAGACATCGGAAGCAGTAGTCATGTGTATCGGTTAGCGACATGTTCTCTGCTCAATGGTCACACTTTTTGATCCCACTGGTCACTGTGCAAAAAGGACCCCTGCAAGGTCAAAGACCCTCAACGTGGCCAGTGGTTAGAAAAGGGCGTGAAACCGCGCTGGAAAAAGAAAAGAAAAATGGTTCCAAGGCTCGATGCCAGGACAATGGGGCTCGGAGGTGGGAAAGGGACCGGTGCTAACCAGAGAAGGAAGGGCAGTTTTATGCACAAGAATATCAACTTTTTCTGGAGAAAAAAGACTGACGTCTGTTGGGCTTCATGGAAAAATGAAGACTGAGTAAGATGGCACCCTTAGGTGGGAAGGGGACCACGCATGCATGGTGGCATCTCCCAAAGGCTTTCTTTGAAAGCTGGGGAGATATTTCCACGGGGGACTCCGTTGGCACCGATGTCACCCATATGTGAGGGCTGACTTTCTGCTTGTTCCTGGAGAAAAAGGCAGAAAGGAGTGGCAGGGTCCCTAGAAACAGAATCAGGCTCCAGGCCCCCATAGTGGTTTCAAAATGCCAAAAAATGGTGCCACAGGCTTTGCACTCAACATGAAGTAAAAATAAACAACCATGGAGAAAATACACTGGGGGAGTCACAGGCTGCAGCGGGCCACTGCTGTGGCAAAGTTTTAAAAAGACCATTAAAAAGACACGATGAAAAAAAGAAGCAGGGCTGCAGCAGGAAAAGGGAGTCTTGAAAAGGGAATCTGTTGGGTTGATAGGGGAAACCCGTGTAGATACTCCTTGATTGCCCCATGCAAGCCTGGGAGGCCCAGCAGCAAAACAAAGGCCTTGGTTCTTTATTTTATTTTTTTTATTTGCAGTTGCTTTTTGAACGCAATAGAGAACCAAATACTGACCAGTGAAACAATGGGATATAAATAAATTTAAAAATATTCAAAAAATACGGGACATGCAGATTAGTGCAGCAAGAGGGAAGGGGGGCCTTGTGTAGTCCTCCTGCTCTTCTTCCAGTCCACTAAGTGCTAGTAACCTGTGGGAAACAGCATGGACACAGGGCAGCTGTCTTCTCCAGGAGACATGGGCATACCAGAGCAATGTTGGGCTTTACCAGACACACTCTCAATGACCATTTCATCACAGTATGGGCCAGAATAGTTGGGCCTATCTGCACTGCTGTACCAATCCACACACCTTGCCACCTACTGGTGGCAAAAACTACTGGCTTCTCTCGATGTTGTACCAGAGGATATACCTAGTGATGACATTATTGAAAGTTGATCAAGTCTGCCTCTACCTGCTGGCAAGGGAGCATAACCCACTCATCTGGACCAGTCTAGCAGGACAATAAGGAAATAACTCCTTAGCCTGCTAGATAAGAACATAAGATATGCCATACTGGGTCAGACCAAGGTCCATCAAGCCCAGTATCCTATTTCCAACAATGGCCCATCTAGGTCACAAGTACATAGCAGTTTCCCCAAAAGACACAGGTTCCACAATGCTTGTATTGGAGCAAGCAATAGATTTCCCAGGTCCCCTTTAATAATGGTTTATAAACCTTTCCTCCAGGAACTTGTCCAAACCTTTTTTAAACTCAGCTACACTAACAGCTTTTACTATATCCTCTGGTAACAAATTCTAGAGTTTGATTATGCGTTGAGTGAAAACATATTTTCTCTTATTAGTCTTAAATAGGTTACACTGTAGCTTCATTGCATGTCCCCCTAGTCTTTCTATATTTTGAAGGCGTAAACAATCAATCTACATTTACCCGTTTCACTCCATTTATTTATAAACCTCTATAACATAGTTACCTATAACAGGTCTTCTCCGGGAACAGCAAGAATCAGTCCTCACATATGGGTGACATCGGCACCGACGGAGCCCGTGTGGAGCATTTCCCCAGCTTTTAAAGAAAGTCTTTGGGACATGCTATCACGCATGCATGGTCCTCTTCCTGCCCAAGAGTGCCATCTTACTCAGTCAGATGGCATAGCTAGGACGGCAGTAAAAGTAACATAAGGTAGGGCGGCAACTCCCAGAGGAGAGAGGGTTGTGAGGACTGATTCCTGCTGTTCCCAGAAGACACCTGTTACAGGTGAGTAACTACGCTTTCTCTAGGAACAAGCAGGAAGTCAGTCCTCACATATGGGACTCCCTAGCTCCAGGCTGCCAAGGACTGAACCAAGACAGCACCAACAGCAACCGATCAGGTAGCCATGAGTTGCAGAAGGTGGGTCCCCACTGAGAGACTCTGCAAGACCCTAGCATCCAGCGACACTATCACTCCCGTAGCCTGAACACAGAAGGGTCAGAGGACAGGAGTTGCCTGCATTCCGAGAATATTACGGAATACTGCTTGGCCAAAGGCACTGTCCCTGCGGGACTTGCTTTCTAGGGGGTAGTGAGCTGCAAACTATGAAATGAAGACCATGTGGCGGCCCTGCGTCACTGGCACTGAGTGGAGGTTGGCCACCAATGTGGCCATCGCCCTCACGCAATGCATTGTGATCCGGTGCTCGAGGGAAAGGTCAGCTCGTTCATAGGCGGGGGCAGTACAGTCTGCCACTCAAGTGGACAGAATTCGCTTAGTGACAGGAAGCCCCAGTCTACTGGGGTCATAGGACATGAAAAACGGAGGAGCTTTTCGATGGGCCTGCATCCGCTGTAAGTAGAAGGACAGGGCCCACTTGCAATCTAGCATATGAAGTATTAGTTCCTCCCTGCCAGTGTCAGGACGTGGAAAGAAGGTGGGGAGGACCACCTCTTGGTCAAGATGGAAAGGAGATACCACCTTCAGGAGGAATTTGGGGTGTGTGCAGGGCACCATCCTATTCTTATAGAACCTCGTATATGGTGGATCCGCCACCAGGGCCTGGAGTTCGCTCATCCTTCGAGTGGACATGAGTGCCACTAGGAAGACCACTTTACAAGATAGACATCTCAAGTGGCTAAGTGGCTAGGGGTTCGAATGGTGGTTTAGTGAGCTGGGAGAGCACCATGTGGAGGTCCCATTCTGCCACCGGAGGGCAGAGGGGGACTTTAACAGGAGGCCCCAGAGGAACCTGGAGACCAGTGACTGGTTCAAGAGGAAATTTTCCCTCAATAGGGTGGTGGTGTGCAGTTATGGCGTTCAGATGCACCCTCACAGAATTTGATTTCAGCCCGGTGTGTGACAGGTGTAGTAGGTACTGGAGTAGAAGTTGCACCTGGCAGGAGAAGGGATTCTTCTCCTTCTCTGCACACCAGATGGAGAACCTTCTCCATTTAAAAGGCTTACACCCGTCTGGTGGAGGGTTTTTGGGAGGCCAGCAGGACTTCCTTAACTTCTCCCGGGAGGTTGAAAGGAGCCAATGCTACTCTTTCAGCAGCCACACTGTTAGCGTTAGCAACCCCAGACTGAGGTGCAGGAGGGAGCCCTCTTTCTGAGACAGAAGGTCCAGGGCTCGACCCAGTGGGACTTGGAGCACTACCGACAGGAAGAGCAACAGAGGGAACAACAGTTGCCTGGATCACTTGGGGGCGATCAGTATAACTGACGCCCTCTCGCTCTGGACCTTGAAAAGGGTCTTGGTGACCAGGGGGGTTCGGTGGAAACGCATAAAATAGGCCCTCGGACCACGAGATCAGGAAGGCATCCGCTGACATTCCTCCAAGGTGCGGAAGGCACAAGCAGAAGCAGGGCAGCTGTGACTCAATGCCCTCTCTAACATAGATTGCAACCCCTCCACCAATTTGATCTGCTCTATCATTACGTTATAGTTTGTATCCAGGTATCACAGTGTCCTACTGGTTGTCCTCCTTCACCATGTCTCTGAGATACCAATCATATCTAACCTCTCATTTAGTGCTAATATATTCTAGCTCTCCCATCTTATTTTTTAGACTTCTAGCATTTGCATACAAGCAATTTAGAGGCTGTATTTTATTCATATTAATCTGGTAGGCAGGGGTAATTTGGAATCTTTAAACTTTGTCTGCTCTGTACTTAAGGGCATTTGGGTTACTTTTGTCTTTATTGGAACCTCTCTGTCAATATGCCCTAACTTCAATCTTTTCCTAGTATCCTTCAAGGATACATCCTTCCGAGCCATGTACTCTTGGCCGACTGTTAGCTTTTCCCTATTATCTAGTTTAAAAGCTACTCTCTACTTTTCAAAGGTTAATGCCAGCTGCCTGGTTCCGTCCTGGTTAAGATGGAGCCCATCCCTTCAGAAAAGCCCCTCCTTTCCCCAGAATGTTCCCCAGTTCCTAACAAATCCAAAACCCTCTTCCCTGCACCATCGTCTAATCCACGTATTGAGACTCCAGAGCTCTGCCTGCCTTTTGGGTCCTGTGCACAGAACGGGAATCATTTCAGAAAATGCTACCCTGGAAGTTCTGGATTTCAATTTCCTACCTAAAAGCCTAAATTTTGCCTCCAGAATCTCCCTACCACACTTTCCTAGGTCATTGATAACAACATGTACCAAGACAGCAGACTCCTCCCCAGCACTATCTAAGACCTTGTCTAGGTGGCGCGCGAGGTCCGCTACCTTCGCACCAGGCAGGCATTTTACCAGGCAATCCTCACGTCCAGCAGCCACCCTTTATCTACATGCCTAATTATTGAATCACCAACTATAACAGCTGTCCTAACTCTTCCCTTGTGGGCACATGGCCCTGGAGAAAACTCCTCGGTGCGAGAGGGTTTTACATCACCTGGAGGACAAGTCCTAGCTACAGGATCACTTCCTGCCACACCAGGGTGATGCTCTCCTGTCACATGACCTCTCTCCTCCATGACAACAGGGATGCTGCCAGATTGGAGGTGGGACTTCAATACTACATCCCTGTAGGTCTCGTCTAGGTACCTCTCTGTCTTCCTTATGTCCTCCAAGTCTGCTACTCTAGCCTCCAGAGATTGGACTCGTTCCCTAAGAGCAAAGAGCTCCTTGTACCTAGTGCACATGCAAGACACCTCACCAACTGGGAGAAAATCATATATGCGACTCTCAATGCAAAAGACTGGAAAGCCCCCACCTCGCTGCTGGACTACTGTCTGCATCTTAGTTTTAAGGATGTGTTTAGGTATTTAAGTTGTTTACTTAGGTTTGCTGGAGATACTTATACTAATAAAACTATACCTAATACGTTTAATGGACTTTGTTCACCTCAAGATTAATTAATCTCAGGTCCTTAATGTATGCCTGATGAGGATAAACAGCTGCACCTGAGTGTGAATACGGGTACCTCCTTCCCTTTAAGAAGTTTAAGCACCTATAAAGCTACGATTATCCCAGGGGTGGGTGGAAGTCAGGGAGGGAGGGAAGGAAAGAAGGCTCATTAAAAGTCGGCTGCTACACAATGCTCTGTCCTGTACTTTTAAGGTAAAGTCTTACCAATTTCCTGGGTGATTCACACAGCCCTTGGTTTGATAGAAGGGGCCTTTTAAATTGCCCCTTTGATCGTCACTAGTCTTTAATATCTATTTAAGGCAACTTCACAGATCGTTTGCCTCCTAATTGTGAGGGCTCTTTGTAAAGGTCACTAGAAACAAGTTTTTTTCCTTCTACTCAGAAACTATTCTACTTGTATGCTGTCATATTCTGATTTAAGTAAAAAAGCTCTCTAGAAACAAATTTATTTCAGTAACTATTTATGTTACTCTGTTTTACTTTCTAGGTTAAGCTATACTCCGATTTGATTTAAATGAAAAGCTCTCTAAAACACATTTATTTCAAAGTCTATTTTCTCATTTTATTTTCTGTGCTAAGCTATACTTTGCTTTGACTTAAATACAAAGCCTACTAGTGGTACTAAGACCTGACTGACTCAGCAAAAACACTGAATTCTAAAATACACAGATTTATCAGCTTTAACCACAAGAAGTCCCTTTTACCCTAAGATTTAGAGTTTATTCCAGAAGATTATTGTGTAGATAGTGTAGATCTATTTCCAGTTGTAGCAGTCCCTTTTGGTAGTCCTTCAAGACTATCAAAAGGGACTGCTAGATCTTCCTGAAAACTCCCCTTGTAATATAATAAAGCTATAACAGACTCACTTTGTATAACTGACACATGAATAAACTTGGAAAAAGAATGAACTAATAGCACATTACAAAGTTAAATTATAAAACTACTTAATCTGTGAAAGGAAAAAAACTGTTAAATAAAGAATGTCTCATATTAAAAAGGCTGCCTATACACTTTTGATTATGGTTGCCGTTCCATCCTGTTTTTCATTTCTCTCTGTCACACCCTGAATTCTCCCACTACTGTTTTTGATCTTCCCCATTAAATTATGCCCACTACCACAGAAAAAAATAAAAATTACCTGAACACTGAAGAGAGTGGAGGAAAGAACAGTATTAAATAAGAAAGATTCTTCTTTTCACTTGGCTCTAAACATTAGCTTACTGGAAGTAAAAGTAAAAGTTTCCTGTCTACAGCTGGCAAGCTAAGCCATAGTGGATGTGTCATTCTTTCCTCCCCTGCTGCAGGCCAGCAATGGAAAATACACAAGACAACAAAATCAACATTTCCTTCTGCAATACAAACTAGGAATCTTTCTCATCAAGTTTGCTATTTCAACTCTGCCTAAATCCGTATAACATGACACAAATAATGCCACTTAAAAGCATAAATAAAAATATATTTTCTGCTTATTATCATTCAATACACTCTGCTTCCCCAGAAACTTAAATACATCTGTTCCTCAAGGGCTTTGTCACATCTCTTTCTTACCCAAGTACCAAAGCTCTTTCTAATTGCAGTGTGGGGAACTGCAATAGCTTTGTTTGCATTTTATTTTCTAAGCTGGAATCTCTGTGGAGTAAGGTTAAATTAGACTTACCTGCTAATTGTTGTTCCTTGCGGAACTCTAGTCCAGTCCCGGAACCATAGAGTTGTCAACCTCCTCCAGCAGCCTTGGAGACTGAAATACATCAGCGCTTTGCTGGCACCAGTATAAGTAGGCAAGGACCGCCCCCTCTCACCAGTATCTACTGACAAAGCACACTGAGCAGAACAACAAATAAGTAGATTTAACCAGAATACATTCAACAAGAATGGGAAATAATCAGTAACAGATATACATATCTACAAATATATATATATATATATACGGATTAGTTTGTTTTCTTTTTTTTTTTTCCCATTATCGACTGTGTCCGAATATGAATATCATCTTACTACACAGAAACGCCCCACACTATCACCTCCGGAGAGGATGGGCAGCCAAGAGCGCTACGCAAGTGGGTCCTCCAATGGCTTCATCCCGCGCCTCCCGGAAGTTAGGAAACGCAGAGTACCCGCGGGAGTGGAAACAGTCAGGCTGGCGACCCTTCAAAAACAGAGGGAGGGATCCGGGACTGGACTAGAGTTCCGCAAGGAACAACAAATCAGCAGGTAAGTCTAATTTAACCTTCCTTAGGGTCCCTCTAGTCCAGTCCCGGAACCATAGAGGATGTAACAGAGCAGTGAACATCAACGGGAGGGACAAGCAAGCCCAGCCTGAAGCACCGCTGACCCAAAACGCCCATCCTCCGCCGATAAAACATCTAAGCGGTAATGCTTAGCAAAGGAATGTAAGGACGACCAAGTCACCGCCCTACAAATGTCGCCTACCGGAACCAAACTGAACTCTGCCCAAGACGCCGCCTGCGCCCGAGTGGAATGAGCCCGAAGACCCCGCGGAACCAACTTGCCCTTCAAGATGTAGGCCGACGCAATCGCCTCCTTCAACCAGCGCGAAATAGAAGACTTTGCCACCGCTTCTCCTTTACGCGGTCCCCCGAACGCCACAAAAAGCCGATCCGACCGCCGAAAGGATGCCGTCCGAGAGAGATACCTCTTCAGAACCCTGCGAGCGTCCAACAGACGCAACTTTCCCCCAGATCTGGCCCCGTGCCGATCCGAGAACACCGGAAGAGAGACCACTTGGTTAACATGAAAGGCGGACACCACACTGGGCAAGAACGCCGGAACGGTACGGAGAACCACCTTGTGGTCGGAAAACGAGATAGAGCTCTCGACAAGACAAGGCCTGCAGCTCCGAGATCCTCCTAGCCAAACAAATAGCCACCAAGAAAACAGTCTTCAACGTGAGATCCTTTAGTGAAGCAGTGGACAACGGTTCAAACGGAGGAGCAAGCAATGCTTCTAACACCAAATTCAAATCCCACGGTGGAACAGCACAGCGCCGCGGCGGTCGCATGAGCAACACCGCCCTCAAAACCGCCTGACATCCGCATGAGCCCCGAGAGACTGCCCCTGCACCTTTCCACGGTAACAGGAAATGGCAGCCAACTGCACGCGCAACGAACTAGCCGCCAAACACTTGTCTACGCCATCCTGCAAGAACGAGAGGATCTGCGACACCGAAGCCCCTAACGGACGCACGGTACGCTCCGTACACCAAGCCTCAAAGATGCGCCAGACTCGAATGTACGCAAGAGATGTGGAACGTCTACGCGCCTTCAGTAAGGTTGAAACGACCGCCGCCGAATATCCCTTAGCGGTTATCCGAGCCCTCTCAAGAGCCATGCCGTAAGCGAGAACCGAGCCACCTGAGGCATGCGCAATGGACCCTGACACAAGAGATCGCTCCTCTGAGGAAGTCTCTACAGGTGATCCGCTAACAGCCGCACCAAATCCGCGTACCACGGCCGTCTGGGCCAATCGGGCGCCACCAGCACCACGAGGCCCCGATGACGCTCTATGCGTTGCACCACCCGGCCTATCAGAGCCCAAGGTGGGAAGACATAGAGAAGCTCCCCTTGCGGCCAGGGCTGCGCCAGCGCGTCGAGCCCCTCCG
This sequence comes from Ichthyophis bannanicus, assembly GCA_033557465.1. Lineage (NCBI taxonomy): Eukaryota > Metazoa > Chordata > Amphibia > Gymnophiona > Ichthyophiidae > Ichthyophis > Ichthyophis bannanicus. Next base: position 155,267,629 of record CM066032.1, on the reverse strand, counting down.
ACATCTGTTCTCGCCACCTGCTGAAAAAGCGCTCCACCTGAGCTGACTCGAAGGTCGCCATGAGATCCATTAGGGGAACACCCCAGCGCCGCACTAGAAGTGCAAAGACTTTGGGGTGCAGGACCCACTCCCCTGGGTCTACCCGTCGGCGACTCAGAAAATCCGCCGCTACATTCTCTACGCCTGCCACATGCTGTGCCGATAGACACTCCAGATTCGATTCGGCCCAAGCGAGCAACTGAGCAGCCTCCCGCTCGAGCCCCACGCTGCCGGTGCCGCCCTGCCCATTTATGTAAGCGACTGTAGCCGCATTGTCAGAGAGAACCCGAACCGCCTGCCGCGCAAGAGTCCCCCGAAACGCTTGTAGAGCCAGAAACACTGCTCGCATCTCCAACCGATTGATGGACCATTCCCTTTCCGCCAACGACCACTGGCCCTGGGCAAACGCGCCCCCGCAACACGCCCCCCACCCCAGAAGACTGGCATCCGTGGTCAGCAGCTTCCAGGACGGAGGTTCCAAGGGCATACCCGCGGCTAGATGCTCCGGCCGTAACCACCAACGAAGATCCAGGCGTACCTCCGGGGGACAGATCAGCCGTCGAGACAACGCATCGTGCTGATGAGACCAACGACGGAGAAGTGCGCTCTGTAGCTTTCGCATATGCGCTCTGGCCCAGGGCACCACCTCGATCGTTGCCGCCATCGTGCCGAGCAACTGGAGATACTGCCACGCCGTGGGCGCCGCCTGCAAGAGAAAACGCCGCACCAGCCTCCGCAACGCCTGCGCACGCTGATCTGACAAGAACACTGCCGCTTGTCGCGTCTCGAATCGCACCCCCCAAGTATTCCAACGACTGCGAGGGAGTCAACCTGCTCTTCACAAAGTTGATCACCCAGCTTAGACTCTGTAGCAACTGCACCACCCTGGTGGTGGCCTCCGCACTTTCCGCCTGAGACTTCGCCCGAATCAACCAATCATCTAAATAAGGATGCACGAGCACCCCCTCCTTGCGAAGAGCCGCCGCCACGACTACCATGATCTTGGTGAAAGTGCGGGGCGCCGTCGCCAGGCCGAAGGGCAACGCCTGAAACTGAAAATGCCCCATGGGAGCCGCAAACCGCAGATAGCGCTGGTGCTCTTGCCGAACCGGGATATGCAGGTAAGCCTCCGTGAGGTCGAGCGAAGTCAGAAACTCCCCCTGTCTGACAGCCGCGATGACGGATCGAAGTGTCTCCATGCGAAAGTGAGTTACCCGGAGACACAGATTGAGCTTCTTTAAATCGAGGATAGGACGAAAGGATCCCTCCTTCTACGGTACCACGAAATAGATAGAGTACCGACCGCAACCGCACTGGTCCCCCGGCACGGGAATGATGGCCCTGAGCTGCAACAATCTCTGCAACGTGTCGACGATGGCTCGCCGCTTGAGCGGAGCTCTGCAAGGCGACATAACAAAGGAATCTAACACGGGACAATGGAGTTCTAGAGCATAACCCTCTCGAATTACCTCCAGAACCCACTGATCTGACGTAAGTTGGACCCAGGCAGGGTAAAATTCCCGCAACCGTCCCCCCCACGGGAACTACATCTACCTGAGCCCGCCTCATCTCATTGGGGCTTCTTAATGGAGGAGGAGGGGAAGGCGGAGAAACCTCTGCCGGCCCCTCTGAAGCCACGAAACCCCTGGCTTCTAGCCGGAAACCTTCCGCGCTGAGGCTGCCCAAAATGAGACGCCCTAAAACGGCGAAACTCCCGAGGAGCTCCTCGAGGCCCCGCGTCAGCCCTGCTTCGGTTTATCCTCCGGAAGACGTCCCCCTTTAGATTCACCGAGATCCTTGACCAACTTTTCCAAATCCTCCCCAAATAACAACTTCCCTCGAAAGGGAAGCTTACTGAGACGAGCCTTGGAGGAACTGTCGGCCGCCCAATTACGCAACCACAAATACCGCCTCGCCGCTACCACTGAGGCCATAGACTTAGCTCCACTACGGATGAGATCATAATGAATGTCCGACAAATAGGCGGCCCCAGACTCCAAACGCGCCGCATCCTCCACCTGCGCTGTCCCTACATCCCCCTGCAATCGTTGGGACCAGCGCAAGCAACCTCTCGCGACCCAAGCCCCAGCCACGGCGGCTTGCATCGAGAGAGAACACACATCAAAAACCTGCTTCAAGAGCGTATCCAACTTCCTATCCTGCACATCCTTCAACGCTGCAGCGCCCTCAACCGGGATCGTAGTCTTCTTAGTTACTGCCGACACCGCCGCATCAACTTTGGGAGACCGAAAGAGCTCCCTATCCTGATCGGACAATGGATAAAGGCGCGACAAGGCACAGGAGCCCCTCAGCGCCGATTCCGGCGAGTCCCACTCCTCCTGAATCATCCCTCTAAAGACCCTATGCAGGGGAAAGACCCGCTGAGACGTACGTACCGCCTGGAGCAGTGGATCCTCCAGAGCATCATCCGGCGCCGTCGCCTCCGCAGGCATATTCAACGTTTTGAGAGTCTCGGCAATCAAGGCCGGAAGCTCTTCCCTACGAAACACCCTGACGAGCCGACTGTGCTGCTCCGTGTCAGGTAACTCTCCCTCCTCTAACTCCTCACCCGAGGTGATATCCAGGTCCACGTCATCCGCCCCTAGGTCCTCCCCCAAACGAGACGCTAGACCCTCATCTGCCTGTCCCCTTGGTCACCTTCGCAGCAGGAGCGCCGTCTTCAGGCTGAATCAAGGACCCCGGACGCTTCTGCCCCTCCGAACCACGAGCCGGAGAGACCAACCCGGGTTGCAGGAGCGCAAAAGCCTGCTGCATGAGAGAGAAGAAATCTGGCGGAATCCCCGGAGCTAAGGCCACCGAATTCTGACCCTGCGAACCCGAGGACCCCTCCCCAGGGGAAGACTACGGCCCCTGAAAATCGAGAGATGGAGGTAACACCGACACCGCCCCTAATGGAAGTACCTCACCGGCGACGGCCGGAGACGGAGCTGTACCCTCCATAACGTTGGACTCCAGAGTACAGGCCCCACACACACTGGACCCTGCCAATAAGCCCCGCTTAGCTCCACAAACCACACAGCGTGGTTTTGCAGGCATATTCAGAGAAAAAGCTCTACTGCCACCCTCGGCCCCGCGGAGCAGCAGTACAGCATAGAAAAAAAGAGCCTTTCAGGCAGGCTCTACAAACCCCCGTTTTTATTATTAAGTTTTTTTTGTTTTTTTTTAATTTTCCACACAATAGAATCACAGACCTCCCCCAAGTCGAATCCAGATGGTCTGCAGCCAAAACGAGGGTTAGAAAACTTAAAAGAAGCAAAATTAAATCAAAAAATCAAAACGGGATTTTTTCAAAATGGCCGCTGCTGCCGATTCCCGACGAAAACACCACGCGGCAGACCACCCCGATAAGGACACAAACCTAAACCTAGCCCCCCACCTGCTAAATCTCAAAGGGCCCCAAAAATCAGAGAAAGGAATACCTCTCACTCACCACTGTGAAGATCGGGTGAAGAACAGAGGGAGAGATGCAGCAGCCTCGCTGGAGCTCAGCCTGACTGTGGCTTCAGCTCCAACACCGGCAACACTTTCCACAGCTGCCCTGCAAACTCCGGGCCACTGCTGCCAGCCTGCAACCTGCTCCTCACCCTTTAACGCGGGTTCGGGAGCAGGGAGGCACAGAAAATTCCTTTGTACTGTCTTAACCCCACTGTGCTCGTCTAAGCAATGGGGCTGTGAAAGGAAAAGAAGGGAGAGTGATAGAGAGAGAAGAGGGAAGGGGAGGGAGGGAGGGGGGCAGATGGAGCCAGAGGAAGAAATCTCCTGCAACAGCACAGCTCCTGTAATCAAAACACAGAAGGGCAAAGTAATTAAGTAAATCTAAATTTAAAGGTAAATGTATTCTATTTAGCTCTGCCTATTTCTGTAACTGAGCCCAGAACCAGGCTCAGAATCTCCTTCAGCTGCTTGGAGACTGAAAGTACTGGTGAGAGGGGGCGGTCCTTGCCTACTTATACTGGTGCCAGCAAAGCGCTGATGTATTTCAGTCTCCAAGGCTGCTGGAGGAGGTTGACAACTCTATGGTTCCGGGACTGGACTAGAGGGACGCTAAGGAAGTAGTGGCAGTTCCACAGAGACATGCTGACTTAGCTCTTTGACACCATATCATTACAAAGAAATGCAAACAATGCAAAGTGTGCCTTTGAGTGGATGCTGACTCCTGGTGACCCAGCAGCTCCTGGGTTTTCTTGGCAGTATGACCGGAAGTAGATTGCCAGGCCTTTCTTCCGAGGCAATGAAGGGTTAAATGTCTTGCCCAAGGCCACAAGGAGTACTCTAAGGCCCAAACCAGTGCTCTAACCATTAGGCTACTCCTCTACAAAGAGATATTAGAATAAAAATTGGGACTTTATGTGAAGGCATGAGTGGAGTAGTTGTCTAATCGTTAGAGCATTGGCTTAGGAACCAAGAGACCAGGGTTTGATTTCCATTAGCACTCCTTGTAGCCTTGGGCAAGTTACTTAATTCTTCAGTGTCTCAGAAAAATACAAGTTATCACTGTCCCTGTTTAATGTACATTACCAGGTTTAAGTTACAATAAAAACCGCTTTGACTGAAATGATAAAGCGGTAGAAAAAACACCAACCCTGTTAATTAAATAAATAAATACATTTATTTTAGATAGGCAATAGAGAGGGGAATTTACACATCCAGGTCAGAACATGGAGAATCCACATAGTATTTTACAAGAGGCTCTGCCAAAATTAGAGCCTCTTGTAAAATAGGACTCTCCACATCAGGAGGAAGCAGCAATTTTAAGAATCTGCACATGGGGGAAAACATAAAAATATTCCCATATATTTATAGGGAAGGGAGGGGGAATGCAGAGTAGCAGATGTTCTCTGTGGACAACAGGATAGGTCCTCATGGATGGGTGACATCACCAATGGAGCCCTTGAGTGGGAGCATTTCCCAGCTCCTTCTAGAAGCTTTACCTTGCATGTGCCCATCTTTCGCCTGCCATGGCCATGGCATTTTGCTTCAGTTATTGAATAACTGAGTAGACTACAACTCCAAGGGGAGAAAGGAAGGTTGTGAGGATTTATCTTGCTGTCCACTGAGAACACCTGTTACAGGTGAGTAACAGACTTCTCCATGGATTATGTTGATGACAAAGTCCTCATATGGGAATCCCTAGTTATAGGCTGCATCTAACGAAAAAGAAGAAAATAACTGTGTGCCAAAATAGGAGACACATGAAGAACACTTGTTTTTGGTGGCAACGGGCCTTTTGGAACGTATTTTCTCTTTTTATTTTTTTAATAAAGGAAGCCTGAACAGAAAGAAATGGACCTTGGATTCTAATCCCCAAACAGATTCTACAGTACCGATTGGGCAAATCTACTGTTGCACTGGGCATTCCCATCCAGACAAGTGAGAAGCAAATGTGTGGACAAAAGTCCACAATGCAGCTTTGCAAATCTCTTCCATGGAGACTGAGCACAAGTGGGCTACCAGTGTAGCCATGGCTTTGACATTATGAACCATGACATGACCTTGAAGGCTCAAGTCTGCCTGGGCATAAGTGAAAGATGTATTCTGCTAGCCAAAGTGACAGACTGTGTTTGAAGATAGCTTCTAGTTTGCTGAGTTCAAAAGAAATAAAAAAGTTGGGCAGACTTTTTATGGGCTTTAGACTGCTCTAAATAGAAGACCAAGGCTCTTTCACAATCCAACATGTGAGAATGGGGTTTTGGAAAAAAGGTTGGTAAGACAACTGACTGATTATGGTGGAAATCAGACATCACTTTGGAAGGAACCTAGCATGTATATAAAATCACCCTATTATGGAAAGATTTTGTGAAAGGTAGATTAACTGCTAGAACCTGAAGCTCACTCACTTTGCCTGCTGTAAGTGACTGCCACTAAAACAGTACTTTCCAGGTCAAAAACTTCAAGTGTTAAGTGGCTCGAAAGGAGCTTTCATCAGCTTCATCAGAACCATGCTGAGGTCCAAACATGCTGTGGGTAGATTGAGAGGGGGTTTTAAGAGTAGCAAGCCCCACATAAATTGAACAGCTAAAAGCTGTACAGAGATAGATGTCTTCTCTACATAAAGATGATAAGCTACAACTGCACGGAGGTGAACTCTTAGGGAGCTGGACTTCAGCCCAGACTTTGACAAATATAGAAGGTATTCAAGTAGTGTTTGTGTGGGACACACAAATTGATCAAAGTTCTTCCTCTCACACTAAACGGCAAACCTCTTCTACTTGAAAGTCTAAGAACTTGTGGAGGCCATCCTGGATGCCAAAAGAATGCCAGTAACGGGCAAGTTAAGAGAAAACAATATCATCCTCTCAACTTCCAAACTGTAAGAGCTAGAGACTTGAAGTTGGGATGCAACATTGTGCCACCCTCCTAAAAAATTAAAGTTGGTGTATGACTCAGGCATAGTGGTTCCCATATGGAGAGTCCCAGGAAGAGAGGGAACCAAGGTTGTTGGGGTCAATAAGGAGAGATGAGAACCATCATGCCTCCATCACTTTTGAGTTTTAGGGAGATCTTTATAATGAACTGAGGCACCTGGGCATTCTGAGGATTGGCAAAGAGATTTATTGAGGTGGTGCCACACTCTTGAAAGATGGCCACCTCCAAGTCCAGGGGCCATTCGTAAATTTGAATGTCAATACTCAGTCTGCCCCAGAGTATTCTGTTGACGAGCTTGGCCCTTAGTTCCATCCCTTGAGAGATGGCAAAGTTCTACTCCTGATTGTTTCCTAACACAAGAGGTACAACCTGGTTCCTCCCTGCTTGTTGATGCAGAACATAGCCACTTGGTTGTTGTTTTGAATCATTTCAATCTGGCTTACCAACCAGTCTCTGAAAGCACTTAGAGCACTGTATATTGATCTCAGCTTTGAGAAATTGACCTGATGGAGACTTTCTTAGAGAGACAAATGCTCTGGGCGTGAAGTCCATTGAGATGAGCTTCCCAGTCCAGTTTCAACAGATCTGTCATCAGGAGTAATTAGACCTTACCTGCTAATTAGCATTCCTGAAGGAACTCCAGTCCAGTCCCTTTCCTCTGGGTTGTGCTCCCCTTCCAGCAGCTTGGAGACTGAGCATGTCATCTTTTTTGATGACACTAGGATATAAATACCACTGGCACCTCCCGCCAGCTCCAGTATCCTATTGACAAAGTCAACTTAACGGAGAGACAATTAAGCAGATTAACAAACCAACTAACTACATCTAATCGAAAAATCCCAAAATACCACCTCCTGTTTCCCCCGGAAGGGACTTCCCACCCCGCCGAAGAGGAGGCGGCTTACCTAACACACCACTTGCCCTTAAACTCTGTCGCCAGGGCACCCAGCTCGTCCATTCTACCGCATCATTGGAACTCCTCGGCAAGGAGCCTTCAGAAACGTTCTTCCGCTCTTGTCTACTAAAGCTTCGGGCCGGCGACGCCTCACCCACATTGAAGCTTAAATCTTGGCGGGATCAGGGACTGGACTGGAGCTCCTTCAGGAATGCTAATTAGCAGGTAAGGTCTAATTACTCCTTCCTAAGCGTCCCTCCAGTCCAGTCCCTTTCCTCTGGGATGTAACAGAGCGGTTCAAGCATGGGAGGAGCCTGCAAGACCATACCAAAGTACCGCTCCTCCAAACCCTGAATCTCCCTCTGCCTGAACATCCAAACGGTAATGCTTGGCGAAAGTATGCAGGGAAGTCCAGGCAGCCGCTCTACAGATATCCAGTGGCAGAACCAGACCGAACTCCGCCCATGAGGCCGCTTGGGCTTGCGTAGAGTGTGCACAGAAAACCACCGGAACGGGTCTTCCTTTCAGAATGTATGCTGAAGCAATGGCCTCCCTAATCCACCAGGAAATGGAAGCCTTGGCTGCCGCCTCCCCTCTATGTGGTCCTCCAAACAAGACAAACAACCGGTCCGATTTGCGGAACGCTGCTGTACAATTCAGGTAGCACTTCAGCACCCTGTGAACATCCAGATGGCACAGCCAAGCATCGACGGGCCCCTGCCCAACCTTAGAGAAGGATGGAAGAGACACCGGCTGATTCACATGAAAAGGCTAGACTACTTTGGGCAAAAAGGAAGCACCATCTGCAAGACCACCTTTTCTTTGAAGGAGGAGAGGAACGGAGGGCAACACGAAGGAGCCTGAAGCTCCAAAATATGTCTAGCCAAATAGATAGCAATCAGAAAAACTGTCTTTTGAGAGTCAAGTCCTTCAGAGAGGCTCGCCCTACTGGCTCGTAGGGTTCCCCAGCTAGAGTGTCCAGCATGAGATTGAGGTCCCAGGGTGGAACTGACGACTTCTACTGTGGCCATAGATGCCTCACCGCTCTCAGGAATCGCCCTACGTTCGGATGTTCACCTAAGGACTTACCTTGAATCTTGCCCTGGTAACAGGAAATCGCTGCCAACTGCACCCGCAAAGAGCTGACAACTAGGCCTTTCTTGAAACCTGCCTGTAAGAAATCTAAACACCTTTGGAACCAAAACTGCCATAGGCCTCTTCTCCTGGGCTGCAACCAGCCCTCAAAGATGCGCCAGACTCACATAGGAGAGGCAGGTCGAACACTTCCCAGCATTTCGTAGTGTCGCGATCACTGCCCCGGAATATTTATTTAACTAACAGCTTTTATATACCGCACTTTTGATATCAGCGCGGTTTACATTTTAACAACTTCGTACTTGAACATAGAACAAATGTTAAGTTTACAAGTAACAGGAAATAAAAACATGGATAACAGGGGTTGAATAAATAATATTTTCAACTATTTACAATAGATTCTTAAATACTCGAGCTCTAAAGATAGGGTTTGTGAGGTTTGATCTAAAACGAGTAATAAGTAATATCCTTTTGCATCCTTGCCCTTTCAAAAGCCAGGCCATAAGCGAGAATCGATTCACCTGCGGCATCTGAACTGGGCCCTAAGCTAGGAGATCGTCTTTCACCGGAAGCCGCCAGGGGCGATCGGCCAGCAGCCATATGAAGTTGGCATACCACGGTTGCCGTAGCCAGTCCGGGGCTATCAGAACTACCCACCCTCGGTGGGTCTCTATTCGCTGGAGAACCCTGCCTATGAGAGCCCACAGAGGAAACATATACAGAGGCCCCTCCGTGTGCCACGTCTGAACCAGAGCATCCAGGCCCTCCGACATCCTTTCTTCTGCTGAAGAAGTGGCTTGCTTTGGCCGACTCCCATCTTGCCATGAGATCCATGATGGGAGGCACTCATCGGCACACCACCTGCTCGTACACTTCCTGACAGAGCTCCCATTTGCCGTGATCCACCTTGAACCTGCTCAGGTAGTCCGCTGTGACATTTTCTACCCCGGCTACATGCCCGACAAGGCCTGCAGATGGGCTTCGGCCCAATCCAGACTCTCCGCCTCCTCCTCCAAGGGAGGACTTCTCGTGCCGCCCTGATGGTTGATATAGGCCACCGTGGTCACGTTGTTCAAGAGCACCCGGTCCGCCCTCTGGCGGACCCAGGGCTCAAACGCTCTGAGCACCAGCGCCACCGCTCGCATTTCTAACCTGTTTATGGACCACTGGGCTTCTAGGGCACTACAGTGACCCTGGGCAAAGTGTCCCTCGCAGTGAGTCCCCCAATCGACCAGACTGGCATCCGTTGTCAACTGAATCCACTGAGAGGACGAGGGGCATGCCCTGCTCCAGATTCCCTGGCTGGAGCCACCACTTCAGGGCCCTCCTGGTCACTGGGAGACAGGGTAGCGTCGCGAACAAGGGCTGACGCTGATAAGACCAGCAACAGAGAAGGGACCGCTGGAGAGGTCTCATGTGGGACCTCACCCAGGGCACTAGCTCGAACGTCGCCGTCATGGTCCCCAGCACTTGAAGATAATGCCAAGCGGAGGGCACCCTCATGCCTAGAAACTGGCGCACCAGATGCCGTAGCTCCCTCGCTCTCTGAACCGGCAAGAACACCCTGCCTCTGCGGGTGTTGAACTTTACCCCAAGATACTCGATCTCCTGAGAGGGAACCAATCTGCTCTTGGTCACATTGATCACCCACTCTAGACTCCTCAGGAAACTGACCTCCCTGACCGCTGCCTTTACACTGTCCTCCTTGGACTTGGCCCGGATCAACCAGTTGTCGAGATACAGGTGGACCAGAATCCCTTCTTTGTGTAGAGCTGCGGCTACCATGACCGTGACCTTGGTAAAGGTGTGAGGAGCCGTCGCCAGACTGAATGGTAATGCTTGAAACTGGAAGTGTCCCACAGGTACTGCAAAACGCAGAAACTGCTGATGCGATGCGCGGATGGGAATATGCAGACACGCCTTGGTGAGGTCGAGAGACGTTAGAAACTCTCCCTGTCGTGGAAGTGGAGCCTGATATCTGGTCAAGATGCACATGTAAGAACGGTGCTCTGGAGGGCAAAGACAAGAATCCTGTTTTCCTGCAATATTTGATCATATAATTCCTACCTACGTGGTGCCATTTGATCCCGGTTATGTCAGGTTCTAAGCAGATGCAGTTGGATTTCCAACTTTCTCAAAATGCTAGTGCAAAGAGAGCCAAGACAGAACCTCTCTCACCTCACAAGATGGCAGTCATCCGAGATGGCCCTGTGACCTCACAGGAGATCTTGGCTGAAATTCAGGCAGTCAAAGAAATGGTCAAAGCCAATGGTGAATTGCTAAGGGCAATGCAAAAAGATATCAACGCTTTGAGATCTTCGTTAGAGGCAAATAACGACCCATTTGGAGAAGGTAAAGAAGGTGGTAGCGTCGCATGAGGAGAGACTTGAGGCCGTTGAGAAGCAGGCCAAGTTGATTCGCTCACTACAAAGAGAGGTGGAAGATGGCAATATCGCTCGTGGCGAAACATAAGAGTGCTGGGAGTGCCTGAAGGAGCAGAGGGACATGATTTGATATCCTTTATGCAGGCTATGATTCCAGATGTTTTAAAGTTGCATTTCACTATGCCGTTTGAAATAGAGTGTGCCCACAGAGTGACTATGCAATTCAAGGCCATAAACAAGTGTCCACGCCCAATTATCCTGAAGGTTTTACACTTCCAACAAGTGTTGCAGATAAAGCACAGTTACTTACCTGTAACAGGTGATCTCTGGGAACAGCAGGAATAAGTCTTCACATATGGGTACGTCGGTACCGACGGAGTCTGCGTGGGAACGCTTCCCAGCGTCCAATCAAAGAGCTTTTGGAAGCATCCCACCATGCCTGCTTGCTGCCTTCCCGCCTTTCCCAACTGCCTCTCCTCAGTTAAGTTTTAAAGCTGAGACAAAGAGAGAGAGAGAGAGAGGAAAGGAAAGATAGATAGAGATACAACTCCTAGGGGAGGTGGGTGGGTTGTGAAGACTTATTCCTGCTGTTCCCAGAGATCACCTGTTACAGGTAAGTAACTGTGCTATCTCCAGGAACAAGCAGGAATGAGTCTTCACATATGGGGACTCCCAAGCTAAGATGCCTGGAGTCCCAGCATGTCATAGATTGGAACATGCTATACCTAATAACACCAGGCATCCTGAGGATGGAGGGTAGGAGTTGAAAAGAGAAAGGTGCTGTGGAAAACAGCTTAACCTAGCATAGGACTGCAGACAAGAAGTCCATGTGTGGATGATAATTGTCATCAATGATATTGAAATGAAATATTGCAATATGGACCTCCCCTAACAGGATTTCACAGAAGTATGGAGGTTCATGGGATCTACTGGGGAACACAGTAGAGGAACCTCGAAGAGGACCTCACTGTAGGAAAAACAGTGGAGGTCAGAATCCTGAAAGGTAACAGGTAACCCCAGTAAAAAACTGGGTAGTACAAAAACGGTGGGCCTTCAGCGGAAGGCTATATGACAAAAGCCGAACTCTTTTGGCGGCAGAGTGGCTCACTCTTAGGAGCAAAAAGAGAAAGGCTAACCGATTTGGACAAACAGGCACAGTCCTTGTGGGGAGAAAGGGTATGGGAACCCCTTGTATCCCAAAAAGAGAGGACAAATGCCTGAGGAGTTAAAGCCTGTGATTAACTGAAGATCCGCAATGTCTCTCCTAACTGGGGTAAGCTACGAGAGATATTGGAGCATGGAGAGCTTCAGAGGTACCTAAACCCTAAGGTTATAGTATAAAAGTTGTTGACTACCACAGGAGTGGTTGTGTGTGTAGAACCCCAAACCTGCTGGATAGCATAAGTATGGATAAAGCCCATCTGTCGGAATCATATAGCTATATGAGCATAGACAGTCAGATAGATAAGTATGTGGATACATATCTATCTATAATAAAATATCTCGACAGATACATATATATATAGATAGATAGATAGACAGATAGATAGACATATAAGAATATATCTATAGTGAGATATGGAAGGGCATAAAATACACACAAAAGATAGATATGAATATGTAGGCCTATATATGGGTGTCTGCAATTAAACAGACAGAGATATGCCTACAGCACGGTATTCACATAGGATATGTGGAGAGGAAAGATTCATCTAATAACAAGGAGGTGGAAGATACTTGAGAAGATATATAGAGAATCTATTCCTCCTGGTTATGATCTGCAAGGATGCTAGCTAGTGAAATAACCAGGACGGTTAAGTGAAAAACAGAGGATAATATCAGTCTGCAGCCAGCAAGTCCCGAGTCTTCCAGAACTCTAGCATGGTAAGTGGACAGAAGACGCATAGAGATGAGATACCATGTTGACCTGCTTAAGGGCAAAAAGTATCATGCGTTCTTACCATGAGGACGAGCTGCAAGGAGAAAGAGCATATCCCTGATTGGGAATACTATGGACCAAAGCAGGGAATTGGCAACTCCTTAAACTTTCACGTAAGAGAAAGCACAGTTACTTACCTGTAACAGGTGATCTCTGGGAACAGCAGGAATTAGTCCTCACATATGGGTACGTCGGTACCGACGGAGCCTGCGCGGGAAAGCTCCCCAGCTTCCTAGAATGGAAGCTTTTGGGACCTCCCACTGCACATGCGCACTGCCTTCCCGCCTTCCTGAACAGCTCTCCTCAGTTTCGAGTTTATAGCTGAGTCAATAGAGAGAGGACAGGAAGATAGATAGATAAAAGATACAACTCCTAGGGGAGGTGGGTGGGTTGTGAGGACTAATTCCTGCTGTTCCCAGAGATCACCTGTTACAGGTAAGTAACTGTGCTATCTCCAGGAACAAGCAGGAATAAGTCCTCACATATGGGGACTCCCTAGCTTAGATGCGTGGGATCCCCTGTCAAGGTTCGCCATCTTCGTATGGATCTCAGGCATCCATCCTGGGAAGGTGGGCAGGAGTTGTCTAAGAATGGAACAGGTGTTTGAGGACAGCCTGGCCAAACAAGGCATCCCGGCGGGAGTCTTTGTCCAAACAGTAATGGGCTGTGAAGGTATGAACCGAGGCCCAGGTAGCGGCTCGACAGATCTGATCAATGGAAACAGAGTGCAGATGAGCCATAGAAGTTGCCATGGCTCTCACATTGTGAGCTGTGACATGGCCTTCCAGAGAAATGTTTTTACTCTGGTAAGCAAAGGAAATACACTGAGCAATCCAATTGGAAAGTGTACGCTTGGAGACTGGAAGTCCCAAATGTGAAGGATCAAAAGCCACGAAAAGTTGAGAAGACTTTCGATGTGGCTGAGTCCTATTAAGGTAAAAGGCTAGAGCTCTTTTACAATCCAGAGTATGAAGGTTCCTCTCTGCACTGGAGGCATGAGGAGCCGGAAAAAATACAGGTAGATATACCTCTTGATTAAGATGAAAAGGCGAGACCACTTTAGGCATAAAGTGGGGATTCGTCCTAAGGACCACCTTGTCATGATGAAATCTTGTATAAGGTGGATTAGCCACTAGAGCCTGCAGTTCGCTGATGCGACGAGCGGAAGTGACTGCAATTAGGAATAATACCTTCCAGGAAAGAAATTTCAAGGAGGTAGAAAATAACGGCTCAAAAGGTGGCTTCATAAGCTGACCAAGCACTAGATTCAAATCCCATGCGACCGGGGGGGGTCTGATGGGAGGTTTAGTGAGGGTCAGGCCTCTCATGAATCTTGCAACAAGAGGATGAGAGGAGATAGGTTGTCCATTTACAGGTTTCAGGGATGCTGAAATAGCACTTAAATGGACTCTTACAGAATTCGTCTTAAGGCCTGCATTGGAAAGATGCAGGAGATAGTCTAAGAGGGAATTCAAAGGAAGTGCCAGAGGGTCAAGGCCCTGCTGAGCACACCAAATGGAAAAACGTTTCCATTTGAAAGCATAAGACCGCCTCGTGGAAGGTTTCCTAGAGGCATGAAGGATATCTTTCACAGGTTGAGAAAGATTAAAGTCTTGAAGACTTAAGCCTTCAGTAACCAAGCTCGGAGATGTAGGGATTTGGGGTTTGGGTGCCACAAAGTCCCGTCCTCCTGAGACAGAAGGTCTGGTGCAGCTCCTAAGTCCAGGGAGGATCCCTGGGAGAGCTGTAGAAGCAGAGGGAACCACACTTGGCGTGGCCAGCGTGGAGCTATGAGGATCATAGAGCCGTGATCTCTCTGGAGTTTGAACAGAGTCTTGGGAATCAGTGGAATGGGTGGAAAGGCATATAGGAACGCCTGACCCCAATGGAGGAGAAAGGCGTCCGTGGCCTGAGCTTCCTGACATGGAGTCCTGGAACAGAACCGGGGAAGTTTGGCATTCCACGGACTTGCAAAGAGGTCTATGTCCGGGGTCCCCCATTCCTGAAAGATTCTGGTTATCTGGTCCACGTGTAGGGACCACTCGTGTGGCAGCAGAACTCGACTGAGCCTGTCTGCTCGAGAGTTTTGAACTCCTGGAAGGTACACTGCTAGCAGATGAATTTGGTGCTCTCTGGCGAAGGCCCATAATCTGAGAGCTTCGTTGCAAAGCGACAGAGAGCCCGTTCCTCCTTGTTTGTTTATGTAAAACATGGCCACCTGATTGTCTGTCTGAACCAGGACAGTCAGGTTGGCAAGGAGGGTATGGAAGACCTTGAGGGCAAGGTAAATTGCTCGCAGTTCCAGGAGGTTGATATGAAGGGTGGCCTCCTGTGGAGACCAAGTGCCCTGAGTGGAGAGAGTTAGCAGATGGGCTCCCCACCCCAATTGGGAGGCATCTGTTGTGAGGGTTGCTTGGGGTAGCAAGGGCTGAAAGGGAGCCCCCAACAACAGATTCTTGGTGGATATCCACCAATGGAGGGACCAAGACAGACGGTTTGAGGTTTGTATTTGGTCTGAGAGTGCTCCCGACGCCTGAGTCCACTGGGTGGCCAGGGTCCATTGAGCTGCTCTCATATGAAGACGAGCATAGGGCACCACATGTACTGTGGAGGCCATATGGCCCAGGAGGCGTAGCATTTCCCTGGCTGTCAAGTGAGTACTGGACTGGGCTTGGGAGGCCAAGCTCAGCAGACGCTGACCCCGAACCAGTGGAAGGTAGGCTCTTGCAGTGGTGGTGTCCAACCGGGCCCCTATGAATTCTAGAGACTGAGTAGGGCTGAGTTGAGACTTGGGAAGGTTTACCACCAGTCCCAGATACTGCAGAAGGTTCCTTGTGCGGTCTAGGGAAATCTGGGCCTGCGACTGAGTTGGAGCTCGAATGAGCCAGTCGTCCAGATATGGGAATACGAAAATCCCCATGCTTCTGAGAAATGCGGCTACGACTGCCATGCATTTGGTAAAGATTCTTGGGGCAGAGGCGAGACCGAAGGGAAGTACTCTGTATTGGTAATGACTTCCCCTGAACAGAAAGCGAAGATATTTTCTGTGGGAGGGATGGATGAGTAGATGTGTATACGCATCCTGCAGGTCTAGAGAACAAAGCCAGTCCTGACTCTGAAGGTATGGAAGGAGAATGCCCAAAGAGAGCATTTTGAATTTCTCCTTGTACAGAAATTTGTTCAATTCTCTCAGATCTAGGATTGGTCTGAATCCTCCTGTCTTCTTTGGAATGAGAAAATAGGGGGAGTAGAAACCTGACCCCTGTTGATGAAGAGGAACCTCTTCTATGGCCCCTTGGGCAAGCAGAGAAGAGATCTCCTGATCCAACAGGGCTAGGAAAGGAGATGGAGAATTGAAGGGTCTCACCATGTGATGAGGAGGAAGGCTGGAGAAATGAAGTTTGTAACCCTCTCGGATGATAGAGAGGGTCCATTGCTCTGTTGTGATCTGTTCCCATCTGGGAGCAAAGTGAGCTAACCTGCCAGGTATGGTGAGAGGTTCTGGTTGGTCCAGAACCAGGAATGGCAAGTTCTCTAGGGGCAAGTCAAAACCCCTGAGGGGGTGGAGCCTGTTGAGCTGCAGTAGCTGCTGCAGGCTTTGCTCTTGCTTGTTTCGTTTGCTGACGTTTAGCCGCAAAACGAGGTTGAGAAGATTGCTGGCCAGTATTGGAAGCATATCTGGCCTTCTTATAATAAGGCCTCTTGAAAGACTTCTTCTTAGTGGGAGTAGAAGTGGACTTAGAAAGTCTCTCTAAGGTGGCATTTTCAGCGTCCATTTGAGTGGCCTTAACTTGCCACTCTGCACCGAATAAGTTCTCACCTGTACAGGGCAGATTCCATAAGCCATCTAGAACCCAGGGTTCCAGATCAGAAGCCTGGAGCCAGGCCAGACGTCTGGCTGCGATAGCAATGCCAGAAGCTCTGCAGGCTCCTTCGAAGGAATCAAAGGCAGCTCTGTTGGAGAACTTAGAAACATCTAAAAGTTGTTTCACAATAGAAAGGAAGTCCTCCTGTTTATCCTCAGGGATAAGGGAGGCAAAATGCCGTACTTTCTTGGCAAGTTCCCCTAGGAACATGCCCATATAGAGGCTGTAGGAATTAATCCTGGCTATAAGCATACTAGCCTGGAAGATTTTCCTACCAAAAGAGTCTAGTGTCTTACATTCCCTTCCTGGAGGTGTAGAAGAGTGCCTTTTAGTACTCTTGATCTTTTTCATTGCAGACTTTACCACAATGGAGTGGTGAGGCAATTGAGTTTTCTGAAAACCAGGAGAAGGAGGGACCCGATACATGGTGTCCAACCTACGGGAATAAGGAGACAGAGTTAAAGGGTTCTCCCAGAAATCCATCAATTGTTCCTGAAGGATTTCATGGATAGGCAGAGTAACTGCTTCTTTAGGAGACTTAGAGTATCCTAAAATATCCAATCTTTTTGACCTTGGTTCCCTTTCAGAGGAGGTAGTGATAGAAAGGCCTTTAGCCATTTCTAAAATAAAGTCCTGAAAGGACAAATCCTCTGGAGGAGACATTCTCCTTTTTGGAGAAGAAGGTTCCTCAGGAAGGTCAAGGGAGAGCTCTGCAGACTCATCAGAGGAGACAAAATCCTCAGAGGAATCGGTGTATTCTCTAGTTTCCTCCAACGCACGATACGCATACCGATCGGTATCGACATCGGGCGTACCGGGTATGGAAGCGGTATGGAGCGAAAGCCCATACGGTACCGATTTGCGTTTAGAAGAGGAAGGCCTGGGTTCCGGCATGGCGGACGATACCGGAACCGGGCCCGGAACCGCTGGAAGCGGTACCGATGGCGTTGCAGCTTTAATGAAAGCCATGACGGCCTGCTGCATGGATTGGACAGTATTGCCCATAGACGCCACGGCTGCCTGGATGTCGGTACCGGTATGGGCCGGTACCCCAGAGCAGTCCAACAGGTGATCTGTCGAGGCCGTGCCATCGATGTCAACCTGTAGCCCCTGTATTGGCGTTTTGGAAGGTAGGGCTTCCCGCCGGGGCTGTTTGGCTGGGGCAGGGTCCTCAAAACTAAGAGCCTCTCGATGCTTTGAAGGAGATTTGCTCTTTGAGGACTTGCCCACAGAAGGTTTGGTTACCTGAGATCCATCCGGGGATGATGACCTGGATGACTGTGATGTTGGATTCTCTGAAGCAAACGGCACATGGAATTTGTTGGCCCGGTTCTGCAGCCCACGCTTAGACATTTGGGAGCAGGAAGGGCAGTCCGGAATGGAGTGGTCAGGCCCCAAACATTTAAGACACCATTCATGGGTGTCTGTGACTGATATTACAGCAGTACACTTGGTACACTTCTTAAATCCAGGGGCTGGCTTCTCCATGTGGAGAATAAAAGTAGGCCTGAAGGCCTAACTGAAGTGACCAAGTGCTGAAAAAATAATAAAAGAAAATAATTTTTTTAAGAAAGAAAAAGGAAGACCGGCGATACCGGTATCGGTATGGGAAGGCAGGTACGCGGTCTAAAGAAACAAAACAAAAAACTACAATTTCTTCAGCGGTGACAGGATACACGACCTGCTGGCTCCGCGGAAAAAGAGAAACTGAGGAGAGCTGTTCAGGAAGGCGGGAAGGCAGTGCGCATGTGCAGTGGGAGGTCCCAAAAGCTTCCATTCTAGGAAGCTGGGGAGCTTTCCCGCGCAGGCTCCGTCGGTACCGACGTACCCATATGTGAGGACTTATTCCTGCTTGTTCCTGGAGATGGCCTATGTCCTTTATATCAAAAAGGAGATAGTAAGAGAAGGGAGAACCCTTCTAGTCATGGGAGGCATGACTGAAAAGCCTTTTCCAACCATCTAGGATAGCTGTTGGAGAAAAAAAAACCCATGCTCTCTAGCAAGGGCCCATAGTGGAAAGCTTCTCTGTAGAATTGCAGAGAGCATGATGCAGGAGAAAGAGGATAGAACTGGCTGCTGGGGAGCCAGTATCTCTGTCAACTATGCTGCCAAACCCAGGAGAATGGAGATGGCAGAAATAGAAGACAATCTAGAAAGCTTGTAGTGAGATAATCTCCAAGATAGATGAAAGCACTGACTTGGAGCCACTACTAAGACTAGACAGAATGTCAGTGGAGGACAAATCTGGTTGTTTGTGGACAAGAACCAGTGGTCCAAACATTAAGGCTCCTGCACAGGCAGCTGCTAGCAAGACAGCAGAAAGAATCTTACTGTTTAAAAACAGAAAGAACAGATAGAACAGGAGTAGAAAACTCTGGACATGTCTGATAAGCTGCCCCAAAGCAAGATTGAAACAGAGGAGTTAACTCAGAGAGGAAATCTCCGCACTGGAAAGTGACAAAACTAGAGAGGCTGAAGAAAAAGCCCTCCAGTGAAGTAATTCCGCTCTTACAAAGGAAAAAGCTTGGTAAGAGGGTGAAGAGAATGGAGCGGAAGAAGACTTACCAAGTAGTAAGTCTATAGAAAGAAAAAATACATGCTGGCACAGGAAACTATCATTTGATAGTGGTTAGACCTCTTTCCCTAGCAGGAAGAAGAGGAGAACCCTGTGACCTATAGGCATGAACATCCTGACAGCTCATAGAAATATAGAAAAAATGGAGTTCTTTTGGAAAGAGATCCATGTCTAGGGGTTAGAATGAAGCGGTGGATTGCCTCTATTAAGAAGAAGCAAACTGCAGATTCTAAACCCCAAGAGAGTCACAAGCATCTGATGATTGATCAGAAACCCTGCGGGGTTGCTGGGTTTGCTGAGCCTGGTGAGAGGCTGGATTCTTCAGACCAGGACGATGCCTCCCCTGTTTGGGAACATCTGTATGATGGGCAAGTGATGAATAAAACCTTCTTCTCCTGTGGGAAGAAAGCTTGGTAGGACATTTCCTACCTACTGGGACAGAAGAAGGTGTAGAACAACCCCTAGGAACAGGTAAATCAGTGGACAACTGAGTAACCTGACGCAAAGACTCCTTGTTGAAGAGATTTTCTCCAGTGTAAGAAGTATGTCCCTGTCTTTGTTGTGCCCATTTGTCCAAGTCTGAAGCTTGGAGCCAGGCTCTATGTCGTGCCCCTATAGCTATAGCAGAAGTCCTAACAGACTCAAAAGAGTCTAGGGAAGCACGAGTAAGAAACCAAGAGATATTCTGAAGATGCCTGAGCAGTGAAGAATAGCCTGTACTCTTGGACTCTGGAAGGGAAGGAGTCAAAAGATGTAATTGCTTTGTGACCTCCTCAAGAGATAGTCTCATATAAAAAATATATGAGAGAATTCTTGCAGAAAGCATAGATGTCTGGAAGGTTTGACATCCAAAGGCATCTAAGTATCTTAGACTCACGACCTGGCGGATAAGAAGAGTGCTTTTTCTTACTCTTTACCCGCCTCATTGCTGATTCCACTACTATGGAATGATGAGGAAGTTGAGTCATTTGAAACCCTGGAGAGGGGGGCACCTGATATAAGAAATCAGTTGCTCTGGAAGGTGGGGGTACCCTTAAACGTGTTTCCCACATTCCTAGAAGGAGATCCTGCAAGGAATGATCAAAGGAAGCATTATGTTCTCCTTTGCTTTGGTAGAAAGAGAGCCTTGTGCAGGATCATGTCCTGGGATAGGAATGGCAAGAGATCTTGCTATATCCAGGAGGAAACTCTGAAAAGAGGGATCTCCAACAGGAATCTCCCTTGGACAGGTTAGATCTGAAGAACTAGCCTGAGCACCGACAGAGCTATCCAAATATATAGGAATACAAGATCCTGCACAGTGCAGTGTGGAATGCTTAGGGATGGTCGCCGGTACTGGCTGTCAGGAGCAGCGACCGTCATTACCACATTGTCCATGCCAGGTATCGACTCCAAGCTTGCATTGAAGGGAGCGATCCTGTTGAAAAAAGCATGGCAGGAGTTGGCCACGATGCTACTGTGGATACCGGTACCAATGCCAATACCGGTACCGATGTCGGAGTCGAGCCCGACAGAGACATCGGAGCAGTCATCGGTGACAGTTCAATCGGTACCGAGGTAACCGAAAACCTCCGGCTCTTATCCTCGGTACCGAGCTACCAGTATCGATCGGTGTCAGTACCAAAGCGTATTGGTACCCAGTCTTCCAGACTAGAGATCGATTCCAAACTCGGCATCGAGGGCAGAGAGCCTGATAAGCGAAGCATGGAAGGCACCGACCGTAAGGGTAATGAGGACATCGGTACCGACTTCGGTACCGTGTCTGATACCGGTAAATGAAGGTCAACCAGTGGCAACTCAATCGGCCTCGGGGGAACCGAGAGTTGTGGATCCGAATCATCGGAACCGAGCCTTCGGTACCCGACGAGAGCCGGTAGCAAGGCGAGTCGGTACCCAGTCCTCCAGACTGGAGATCGATTCCAGACTCGGTATCGAAGGAAGCGAGGCTATCGATGCACGTCTGGAGGGTACCGACGTCGGTGGTAGTATCGGTGCTGGTACCGATAATGGAAAGTCAGTCTGGAGAGTATCCACCGGTCCCGAAGGCACCGAGGACGCCAGATGACCATCCCTGGTGAGGAGTGTTTCATCCAACACCAGTGCCGATGCCCGGGTATCGGTACCGCTCGAAGCAGATGCCACCACCGGACACGGCTCAGGTATGTTCTGTGAGGGGTGAACCCCAGGAACAACCTGAAACCCCTGAAAGGCTTTGGAGACCGAAGACTCCCGCCGGGGTTTTGAAGCCAGTGGGCCCTCGAGGGCAAGGCCGGAGCCTTCTACATGCTGCGCATGAGACCTATCACTCGAGGGCTGGCTAGTCTTAAAAGACTGTTTGTGGGTTACCTGATCCTGTGTAGAAGAAGAAGGTGACAGTGCCCCGAAGTTGGAGGGAAACCGTGTATCGAGGGAACCTCGATGTTGAAGACCTCTTCTCACCAAACTGTTTTCAGGACCCAAGCAGGTTGGACACCGACTTCGAGGGTCTAAAAATAAAGTTGTACCGCCAGAGTTTGAACATTTCTTGGAGAAAGTGGCTGGCGGTTCCATGAAGGAAAAAGAAGAGGCCTAAGGCCTAAGAAACCGTGGGACACTATGAAGAAAAAATATCCCTTGAAAAGGAATATTTTACAAGAAAAGAAAACACCGGCAGTACCGGTGGCGTCGGGAAAGACAGCCGCGACCACAAGAAAACTAAAGAAATAAAACAAGAATTTTCTGCGGTGACAGGAGGACGTCCTGCCGGCTCCGCGGAAAACAAAAACTGAGGAGAGGCAGTTGGGAAAGGCGGGAAGGCAGCACGCCGGCGTGGTGGGATGCTTCCAAAAGCTCTTTGATTGGACGCTGGGAAGCGTTCCGGCGCAGACTCCGTCGGTACCGACGTACCCATATGTGAAGGCTCATTCCTGCTTGTTCCTGGAGATTGGGAGCTGCCAGAGCACTCACAGCTTTGGAATATCAGGGGCATAAACTCCTGTTCTTTCCGGACTTTGCAAGGGCGACGGTGGATCGGAGGAGTCTTTTGGCGCTGCGTCCACGCTTGATACAGCTGAAGGTCCATTTTGGATTGCTATAACCTGCTCGCATGAAAGTCACGCTGCACAACCAGACCAAGACTTTTGATGACTCTAGATATGTGCATTTCTGGAAGAAATGGAGTCGGCGGTGATGCAGTGAAGGACATATTGTATCTTCTGTTTGCCACAGTTTTACAGCGCTTGTTTTTTGAGCGGTCGACTGGCCTGTGATCGTGGGAAGGTGAATTATCCACGTAGAAGCGACACATAACTGTGTTACACTGCTATTTCCTGAGACATTTGTGCTGTTCTGTCTATAAGACATTATTTCTACTTTTAAGATGGGAGGTGCGCAAAATGTGATATTCGGAGTATTGCAGGAGTGTGGGAGTGCTGGGTCATTGAGTGCTCCGTGTCTATCTTGTCCTAGTGGGCTCACTCGCTAAGTTTTGTGTTTTATATAGCCCCCCTGAAATGTTTTCTGTCTTTTTTTTTTCTTTTCTTACTAAAGTTGGGTGTTTTCATTGTACTTGATCATATGACGGGGCCTTTGTTCGTTTCTTGGGCTATGAATGTAGCCATACTTTAAAAGCGTTTAAAAGCTGTCCTATAATGTTAAATGAAAGGCTACAGCACCGAATTACTTCTGAGAGTAATGAGTGCTTCTTCGGAGATATATTTAGTATGTTCCTTTCTGGGATTGGGTACCTAAATGTTAAGGGTATTAATCATTTGCTACTATGAGGAGTATTTCTCTTCTTTATGGTAGGATAGAAACTGTTGACATTTCATTACTGCAAGAGACGAATTTGAATGTAATTGAGTTATTGAAATTTGGTACGCCAGCTTGATTTCAAAGGAATTTCTACTGCCCATGTTACAATCTCACTCACCCTCTTTGACTTAACGAGCTCTAATTATACACAGTAATGTGGTCATTGGTCTGATTCTTGGTGGGGTCGTTTAGAAGATATAAATATGTCTATCACTCATAAAGTGAATTATATAATAGGAATACTGCCAGTGTTCCTTCAAGTAAAACACATTATTAAATATGGATAGAACTTTAACTCAGTTCTCACGGAGAAATAACAGCCTAGATTTGCTCGTGGGAAACTTGGGCGTGAATAAGACAGTGGGGAAGGAGTTTCACTGAATAACTGGCCTATATTATGGTTTTGTTAACACAAGGTTCATGATGGGTGGAAGGGGCCGTAGGTACATGTTCAATAGGTAAATGAGAATAAATGTTGGTCCCTTTAAGGAGATGTCAACAACTTGGGATAATTGACATAGGATTGACTTAACATTCAGTTGCATTGCGCTTAACGCATAGAATTATACTGGGTGGTGCTGGGATTCGGGGCCAATCTTTCCTGGTCTGGGGTCTTTTTTCAATCAGCAAATTGGCATTTGTACTTATAAAGTTACTGCCTGTTTGAATTAGCTCCATATTGGGGAGTGGCCCTTTCCTGTTATTTCTAATTGGAAACATACTACTGAGTTTAGTAGACATTCATGATGACTCAGCTATGTTTATGCTTCTCCATAATGGAGTTCTGGCTCCTTTACAGCCCTTGCAGGCCTTATAGGTTTGTAGTTTCATTTGGCTCCTGATGATCATAGGATGATTGGAGGGACAGGGTGGGCTGGGTATTTAAATATCTTATGTCACAGAAAAGATTTGTGTATTTTAATTTTATTGCAAATTGTTTATTTTCTGTTCTGTTTTGCTTTTCTGTTTGCATTTTGTTGGAAAATATAAATACAGAAATTAAAAAAAAAAAAAAAAGAAACTCTCCCTGTCATACCGCCACTATCACCGACTTCAGTGTTTCCATGCGAAAATAAGGTACCCGGAGGCAATGATTGACTCGCTTCAGGTCGAGGATCAGATGAAAGGAATCCTCCTTTTTGGGTACCACAACATAGATGGAGTACCTGCAGCAGTCGCAATGGTCTCTGGGAACCAGCACGACTGCTCCCAGGAGCAGTAGCCGCGCCAGGTTTCCTTCATCGCTGTGGCCTTGGCCAGAGATCTGCAAGGAGACTGCACGAACGACGGGAGGACTGGTCTTGCAAGGTCGAGGGTATACCGTTCTTGAACAACCTCCGGAACCCATTGATTGGAAGTGACCCGGACCCGGACCCAAGCAGAGAAGAACTGCCGCAGACGTCCCCCCACTGGCAGAACCCCTGCCTGGGCCCCCCTTGCCTCATTGCGGCTTCCTAGGACCAGAGGCGGAGAAAGAAGCCCCAAATACCCTTCCTGTCCCTCAAAATCCCCGGAAACCCTGCCCCCTGGAAAAGAAGCGTCCCCTCTGAAAGGGCGCCGAACGAGTCGGACGAAACTTACAGGGACTCCTGCAGCTGAGACCGTGCAGGTGTGGGGTTGCGACTCTGATTTGGCTTATCCTTGGGGAGGCTACCCTCCTTTAGACTCCCCCAGCTCCTTCACTAATTTATCCAGATCCTCCCCGAAAAGCAGCTTTCCCTTAAAGGGGAGCCTGCTGAGGCGGGCCTTCGAAGAACCATCTGCCACCCAGTTGCAGAGCCAAAGGTAACGATGAGTTGCCACCACAGAAGCCATGCTCTTCGTCAGGCTCCTGATGAGATCATAGTTGCTATCTGCAAGGTAGGCCACCCCCTGACTCAATTCTTGTTGTTTCACTTGCCGAGCCACCTGGAAGGTCACTAGGCAGCTAGAGCTGCTGAGACCATTGCAGGCAAGCCCTGGCTACCCAAGCCCCACACATGGATGCCTGGAGAGTCAGGGCATTGATGTCAAAGGCCTGTTTTAATAATGTGTCCAACTTCCTGTCCTGGACATCTTTAAGGGCCGCACTGCCCTCAACTGGGATGGTTTTCTTCTTGGTAATTGCCGATACGACTGCGTCCACCCTATGGGACTAAAGTAACTCTCTCCAGCTCCGGCAAGTTGTACAACCGTGACAAAGACCACACACCCCTTAAGCCGGAATATGGCTGATTCTACTCTTCTTGGATCATTTGTTGAACCACTCGGTGAACCAGGAAGACTTTTTGCAACTTCCTAACCACCTGAATCAACAGGTCCTCCAACACCTCTTCCTCCGCTGGAACGCCTGTGGAGATATTGAGGACTTTCAAGGACTCGCCGATCAAAGCCGGCAACTCTTCTTGGCGGAAGACCCGAACAATCTCGCCCTCTTCGAGCTCCTCCTTGTCCTCTCCCAACTCCCGGTCCGAGGACTCCCCTTCCAGAGCCTCTGACAGAGGGGGGTGGAGAGCTTCCTCATTCGCCAGCTTAATCCGTTTCAGTGGCACCTCTGCATCTCCCGGTTCCTTGGGCTCCACACTTCGCTTTGCCACCCTCTCTTGCGCTGGCCCCTGACCGTGCGTTCCCTGCTGCTGCAGACAGAACACCCTGTGCAGCAATAAGACATACTCTGGAGAAAAACCACCCCGCCTCCACTCCTGCAGAAGTGGAGGGCCTGGGTTGAGGCTGAGGAAGAGCCAGCTGCTCTGATACCAAGGGCAGCAGAGACCCAGCCCTGAGCATTGCATCCATAGGCTCCCCTGACTCCTGGGGATAATAGGGATAATAGAGGATCCTGGTTTATACTCACCTGGATTCCCTGTTCCAAGGAGGCGGCCTCCACTGTGCAGCCCCTGCACACGCCTGTCTCCGATACAGCTCCCTGCCGGGTCCCGCATACCAAACACTGTGGTCTCGCCAGCATGGTATCAGGAAGATTCTGCCCGTAACCTGAAAAAACACACCAGGGTTAGACACCTCTCAAAAATCCTTGTACCTGGTTCACTCAGTCTGATATATATAGATATCTTTTTTTCTTTTTAATCCAAGGAATAAAGGAAATAAAGGGCTATCCCAAATAAAGTTACAACTTTAATGTCAGGGCCCATCAGCAAGCACTGGCAGACTCCCAGTGCTGAAATGCCAGGCCTGAACAAGCAAAACTTACCTGCTAATTATTGTTCCTTGAGGAAATCCACTCCAGTCCCGAACCTCTGGGTAGTGTACCTCCTCCAGCAGCTTGGAGACCGAGCATGCCCAAAACTGAAGACATCAATACAAATACTACTGGCACCGCCCACCATCTCCCAGTACCTATTGACAAAGCAGACTCAAAGGAGCAACAGATAAGTAGATAAACAATAGAAATAACGTATTAAACTATATATTAGAAAAGAACTGCCCGGAACTCCCTCCCCCCAAATGTAGAGGAGGACTCCTAGCCCTCCCCAGGAGGAGAGAGACATAGAGAGACTAAGCTAAAGGAACTCAAACTGCCAGCTGAACAAAAAGCAAGAACAAATCTCAGATGTGCTCAGGAGCACTGAAAACCTCCCGATTCAACTTGGGTGGGATCCGGGACTGAACTGGAGTTCCTCAAGGAAAAACAATTAGCAGTTAAATCTAATTCTGCTTCCCTTATCGTCTCTCCAGTCCAGTCCCGAACCTCTGGGATGTAACGGAGCAGTACACTCACTAATGGGAGGTACCTGCCATACCGGCACGCAGAACCGCCATCCCAAAACCGGCCTCCCTTGCTGCATGGACATCCGAGCTATAATGTTTAGCAAAGGTATGCAGCAAAGACCAAGTTGCCACCTTGCAAATGTCCACAGGCAGCACCAGACTAAATTCAGCCCAGGACGCTGCGTGCACCCTAAAGGCACCGGACACGCATTAAGGAGGTATGCAGAAGCAATGGCCTCCCGAATCCATCTAGAATTGGAGACTTTTGCTGCCGCTTCCCCTTTACGTAGCCCCCCCAAAAAGTACAAACAAATGCTCCGACTTACGAAACGCCGCTGTTTCTGCCAAATAACACTTGAGCACCCAGCAAACATCTAGCTTGCGGAGATTGTGGTTGACTTCACCATCTCTAAACCTTCCCAACACCGGCAAGAAGACGGGCTGATTCACACGAAAAACCGAGACTACTTTGGGAAGAAAGGAAGGAACAGGCCGCAAAACTACCTTCTCCCGAGAGAAGGAGAGGAAAGGCTCCCGGCATGACAGGGCCTGCATCTCAGAGATCCTACATGCGGAACATATGGCTACCAGAAAAACGATCTTTACCGTTAAATCCTTCAACAAAGCCCAGCTCAAAGGGCTCCTTTGCCAGCACTCGCAGAACCAGATTGAGATCCCATGACGGAACCACTGCTCTACACGGGGGGGGGGGGACCCCAGAGGAATTTTGCGGACCTTACCCCTATATAGCAAGCAATCACCGCCAGCTGTACTCGCAAAGAACTAGCTGCCAGGCCCTTCTCAAAACCAGCCTGCAAGAAGGCTAAAACCTCCGGAACTGAAGCCACAGTGGGCCGAACCAGTCGTTCCGCACCAAGCCTCAAAAACACGCCGGTCACAAATGTAGGCAAGCGATGTAGATCTCTTACGTGCCTTCAACAAGGTTGAGATCACCGGACCCGAATACTCCTTCTTCAACCTTGCCCTTTCAATAGCCAGGCCGTAAGTGAGAACCGATCCACCTGAGGCATGCGTACTGGTCCCTGCGTTAACAAGTCTTCCCGACCTGGAAGGGGCCATGACTGATCCACCAAAAGCCGCATCAAGTTGGCATACCACAGACATCAAGGCCAGTCCGGAGCAATCAGAATGACGTGCCCCCGGTGCACCTCTATCCGTTGCAACACTCGGCTTATGAGCATCCAAGGGGGAAAGACAGAGAAGGCCCTCCAAGGGCCAAGATTGCAGTAGTGCATCTATCCCCTCGGACATCCGTTTTCGTCTTCTGCTGAAGAAATGGCTTGCCTTGGCGTTTTTGACAGTCGCCATCAAACTTGTCCAGATCTTCACCAAAACAGCAGTTTCCCTTTGAAAGGAAGCTTGCTAAGCCTTGCCTTCAAAGAGCTATCAGCTGCCCAATTGTGCAACCAAAGATAGCGATGGGCCACTACTATCAATGCCATACTGTTTGTGAGGCCGCGAATGAGATCATAGTGGATGTCAGAGAGATAAGCTGCTCCCGACTCCATCTTAGTAATCGCCACCAGCTGGTCCGGCAACAAGACCTCAGACTGCTGCAGCAGTTGTGACCACCGCAGACAGGCCCTTGCCACCCAGGGCCAACAAATGGAAGCCTGCATTGAAAGGGCACTGACATCAAAGGCCTGCTTCAACAGCATGTCAAGTTTTCTATCCTGTGCGTTCTTCAACGTCGCACTTCCCTCCTCCGGCAGAACCAGGGCGTTCTTCGCCCAGGAAGCCACTTGTGCTCTCGTAGAGTGTGCCTGGAGCCCTACCAGCACCTGCCGACCCCATAAGAACATAAGATATGCCATACTGGGTCAGACCAAGGTCCTTCAAGCCCAGTATCCTGTTTCCAACAGTAGCCAATCTAGGTCATACGTACCTAGCAGTTTCCCCAAAAGACACAGGTTCCACAATGCTTGTACTGGGTCATGCATTGATATCCTGGGTCCCTTCTTAATAATGGTTTATGGACCTTTCCTCCAGGAACTTGTCCAAACCTTTTTTAAACCCAGCCTCCTCCCATTGTAGGGCAGAAACAGAGATATGGATATAACGAGGACAGAGGCAGCCCCCTCCTGGTATGGGACAGAATGTAGAACATTATAGTTAACTGGGAGGATAGCTCATCCTGAAGTGGGACAGAATACGAAACACTATAGATAACCGGGAGAAGTACAGGCCCCTTCAGGTGTGGGATAGAATGTGAAGCACTACTGGTAACAAAGACAAAGACAGCCCCCTCACGGTGTAGGACAGATAGGGGAGACTTATGTGGTTGGGATGGGGGTAGAGGAATGGCCTCCTCAGGTGTGGGACAGGAAGAAGAAATACAGAGATACCAAGTAGAGGAACACCCCTCACAATGTGGGATGAAGAGGGGAGATCTTGGCAATAGAGCTTTGGAAGAACGTCTTTCAGCAAGCTCCCTCCCCCTTCCCTCCTCACTCTCTCGCTCCCTTTCAGTGTGATAAAGAGCCAATGATTGAACACAAGCTTACAATCAATACGACTTGGTGTGGGGGTCTCCTGGGGGAGGTAATGGGATGTTATGTGTCGGTACAATAAGGAATAGAGCGCTGAGGTAGCAGAGGTACTCCACAGTTCTAATGTATGCTTCACCCCCAGGGCCTCCACGCTGGCAAGCTTCCCCTTCAGAAACAGATTCCGCCAGCACGAAATGACACAGTAAGAGACAGGTCGACCCAATCGCCTCCTTCAATCACCTAACAATGGAATCCCCGAACAGGATGAAAAGCTAAGCAGACTGACGAAATGGAGATGTGATCTTCAAGTAACAACGCAGCACCCCATGCACATCCAACATGTGGAGCTTCCAATCCCCCATCCCGGGAAAGGCGGGCAGCACCAACGACTGGATGAGATGAAACGCCGAGATTATTTTGGAAAGGAAAGACGGTACCATCCGCAAAAGAACCTGATCCTTAGCCAGACCAGGTAGGGTTCCCTACAGGACAGCGCCTGTACGCCGAAATTCACCGAGCAGAACAAATTGCCACCAGAAAAAAACTGTTTTCAAAGTGAGGTCTTTCAGTGAAGTCGCCACTAGAGGCTCAAACGGTGCTCCTGAAAGAGCTTCCAACACTAAGTTCAAGTCCCATGCCGGGATGCAGGATCACAAGGGTGGTCGTAGCTGCTTGACTGCTCTGAGAAATCAGACCACATCTGAATAGGCAGCCAACAAGATACCCTGCACGTACCCACGATAACGTCAAGGCAGCAATCTGCACCCGCAGAGAATTCAAGGCCAAACCTTCCTCTAAGTCATCCTGCAAGAAGGCCAAAATGTGCAGGACAGAAGGTCCAAAGGGACGCAGCTGCCACTCCTCATACCAGTTCTCGAAGACCCTCCAAACACGCCCGTATGCCAAAGATGTCAACTGGCATCTTGCTTTCAACAAAGTGGCAATGACAGATGCCAAATAACCTCTGCACCTCAAGCGAGCCCTCTCAAGAGCCAAGCTGTAAGCGAGAATCGATCCACATGAGGCATCCAGATGGGCCCTCGAGACAAAAGATCAGTCCTCTCCAGCAGTGTCCACGGACTGTCCACCACCAGCCTCACCAGATCCACATACCACCACGGCCATCAAGGCCAGTCCAGGACTATCAAGATGACCAGACTTTGGTGGGCCTCTATGTGCTGAATAAAGCGTCCTATGAGAGGCCAGGGAGGGAACACATATAGTAGCCCCTCTGCCAGTCATGGCTGAACCAGTACATCCAGTCCTTCGGATATTCACTCCAGACGCTAACTGAAGAACCGGTCTACCTTGGTGTTCTCTGTCGTTGCCATGAGGTCCATCACCGGCATGCTCCAGTCAGAATGAGGAAAACTCCATCCGCCAGAGTCCATTCCCCGGGATCCAACTGAAGTCTTCTCAGAAAACTGGCCTGAAGATTTTCCTTTCCTACCACATGCGACACAGCCAGCTGTGAGAAATTCACCTCCATCCACTGAAGCAGTGGAGTAACCTCCTCTGCGAGCAGGGAGCTCCCCATGACCCCCTGGCGATTGATGTAAGCCACTGTGGAGGAATTGTCTGAGAGCGCTCTCACTGCCCTGTGCTGGATCAGCGAACGAAACTCTTGGAGAGCCAACAAAACAGCCCTCATCTCCAGTCAAGTTGATTGACCACTGCACTTGTTCTGACGATAATACACCCTTCACTACCTGGGACAAGCAATGCGCCCCCCCCCCCCCCAGCCGAGAGAATGGCATCCGTTGTGACTACTATCCATTCTGGCGGTTCCAGAGGCATTCCCTTAGCCAGGCCGGACGATGACAACCACCACACCAGGCTGCTGCAAATCTTCAATGGGCACAGAAGGCATCTCAAGAGAGGATGCCATTGCGGCAACCATAAAGACAAAAGAGCTCTCTGCAAGGGCCTCATGTGTGCCCTTTCCCACAGCACTAGATCCAACGTCACCGCCATGGACCCTAGCACCTGAAGGTAAGCTCACGCAGAGGGAGACCCGCTGTCCTAAAAAACCATGGCCTTGAGCCTGAAGCTTCCTGCGCTGCTCTTCTGGCAGAAAAACCAGCCCCCGAGCCATATGAAACAGAGCTCCGAGGTACAGAAGCTCCTGCAAGGGTATAAGGTGACTTTTGGAGGAGTTCACCACTCAGCCCAGTTGCAGCAGAGTCTCGAGAACTCACTGCATGGCCTCCACACTCTCCTGTTGGGACTTTGCCCAGATAAGCCAGTCGTCCAAGTACAGCAGTCTGGCCGTGACCACCACCATGATCTTTGTGAAGGTGCATGGAGCCATCACGAACCCAAATAGTAGGGCTTGAAACTGAAACTGACCCATGGGAACCACAAACTGGTCGAATGGGTACATGCAAATAGCTTCCGTGAGATCCAGGGACTGCCCCTGACGCACCACCACTATTACGGAGTGTAAGGTTTCCATGCAAAAGTGAGGCACGTGGAGAGCCTGATTAACTCGCTTGAGGTCGAGAATGGGTCGGAAGGAGACCTTTTTGGGAACCATGAAATAAATGGAGTAACACCCCAGACTGAACTGGTCCCGAGGTACATGCACCACTGCACACAGCTGAATCAATCTGCACAGAGTCTCCCTGACCACAACCACCTTCGAGGGCACTCTACATGAAGACACCGGGTAGGCATCTGCGAGGGGGGAGACAAATTCCAACGTGTACCCTTAGTAAATGACCTCCAACATCCAATGATCGGAAGTGAGTCGGACCCAAGCAAGGTAAAACCACCAAAGGCGACTGCTGATAGAACGATCCCCACCTGAGCACCCCTCATCTAGAGAAGAAACCCCGGCCTTCATGAAAGGACTGGCCCTTAGATGGATAGTTGGGCTTCTGGTAGGGAGCAAAATGCACCGCTCTGAATCGACGGAAATCGCTTGAGCATTCCGAGGTCCGCCAGACCCTCCAGAGGGTCGATGCCAGAGAATGCTCAGAGGACCTGTCCTCTTTAGTGTTCTCCAGGCCGCTGGTCACCAAGGCTGCCAACAAGAGCTAAGGCATAACAGCCCCACCAGAAGCTGTGCCTTGCACTATTGGACTGGTCTCTGGGTGCTATGAGTCCATCAGGCCCTGCTTAATACAGTAGGCCTGATGGAGTAACAGCATGAAATCCGGAGAGAAAGGCAGGCTACCACCTCAAGCCTGAGGCTGTGAGAGCCTCTGTTCCAACTGCCATGCTTCCTCAAAGCCGGCTGAAGCCAGTAAAATGTCTGATGGTGGGGCAGACAAGATGGCCATATTTCTTTACGGAAAAAGTGGTGGATCCTTGGAATAGTCTCCCAGTGGAGGTGGTACAGATGAGGACAGTATCTGAATTCATAAAAGCATGGGACAAACACAGAGGATCTCTAAAGGAAAAAAGGGGATTGTTGTAGTTGTTGATATGGAAGGAAAGACTAGATAGAAAAAGACCACATGGCCTGTCGTCATTTTTCTATGTTTCTATGTTCCCCCAAAAGCGTGGGACCCACGACCAAAAGCGTTGTCCTGGAGGCTTCACGACCTCTGATCCTCTTGGGGAAGCCCCTGATAATGCTGGAGATGCCCACAATGAGCTCTTGAGGGGAAAATGAATCCCCCTTCAGGTACCCTTGTCTTAAGTTGGACTACTGTCCTCCATCTTGTGCTAAAACATCTTCAGCTCCAGGCCTAAGAAAGAAAAGGCCTGCTGACTCTTTCACCCTGAAACTGCAGAATTAGCAGCTTGAACTATGAAATGTGCTGACATCCTGAAATCATAGAGCTGACACAATGACAGATACTGGACTTAACAGCTCTGAAAACTACACAGCTACTGAAACTGTCACCTAGATCTAGTGGCCATGAACAAGGAGACAAAAAGAAGAACTAGGTGGCAGGATGTAGCTGACCAACATCAACATCTGGAGTCAGTCTGCAGGAAGCAGGGTCAGCAACAGGCAAAAGGAACTGCCAAGGAGGGCGAGAAGACAAGATGTCACAAGGGAAAAGCAGAGAGCAAGAGGGCAAAAGGTTAAGGAACAGACATGCTTGAAAATAGGGAACAAACGAGGGAAAGGAAACTTGACTGCAAGCAGTGTAGATTTACAAGCCCAAAACTGAATATAAATATAGGACAACACCACTAGTATTTGGGACAGACTGGCACACCCTCCTTAGAGAGCAACGCTACTCTGTCCTCAGGACCCTTCATAGGAGACTTCAGGTGCTTTGCGCATAAAGGCAATTTAATATTAATTTTCCTGTTTCATGCTGATTTATAATATAGAGATTACAACATTGACTTTTACTTGCAAAGCCTGTGGTATTACATACCTGACAATAAAATTTCTACTTTACTTCAGTGGCACAATACTTTATTTGAAAGAGGGTCCTGTGCTTTACACTTATATTGGGGTGAACTCTGCAGCCTCGACAATTAACAAGAGGGCGAAAACCCCAACACTCTCTGCCACCCGATCTTCGGCCTTCATGCCCAACAAAAGCCTGACGATAGATGGCTCCGCCTGCTACTGCAGGCCGCATTAACCACCACTCCAGAAGGCATGCTGTGGCAACGGGAATGAGACTCCACCAACTCCCTTGCCTACCTCCCCCCCCCCCAAGTATGTCTTCTTAACAGCCCAGAGGGGAAATACTCATACCAAATGATGAGCCGTGGACTCCCGCAGCTGAATCACCTTGAGCAGCAGTAAGCCCAATCATCTCAAATCTACTGAAGGGCATGAGATGACAGGCAGTAGGTCTGAAGGCATAGAGAGAGCTAAAAGGAGACTCCACAGCTCGTACTCCTCCTGGGGCTCTACATCCGACTTAATGGCATCGGTCCCCCGGGGCAGACCCGGTCACCATAGTAGCTGCCTAAGCTAACCAATCCAGAAGCAAAAAATCTTCAAGAACCTGCTCTTTTCTTAAAAAAAAATAAACACTGATCCCTAGAGTTTAGCCTAGACTACTCAGGTTCTGTCCCATCTGTTGGAGACTGAGGATACCGGTTTGGTGGGAGGAGCACTGGCTCCTTATACTGTGACATCACCAAAACCTGGAATATTCAGTCTCAATCTGCTGGAAAAGGGGCATAACCCAGGAGTCTGGACTGGACTGTAGGGGCGTTAAGGAACTATGAACTTGCAATACCTGATTCAGTTAAGACTCATTTCCTGCAAAATCTTTGTGCAAATGGAGCAAGAAGCCACACACCATGTACAGTTACTGCCACATGACTCCCACTGCCAGTTTTACCTCTAAATATTGTATTATACTGATCTGAAGGAGGAAGCATCCATATCCAATTCAAACTCCTCCTTCTGACTTTTAAATGCATTCATTCTTCTGCTCCTCACTATCTTTCCTCTCTTATCTCCCCCTACACGCCTCCTCATGGTGAACTTTGCTTTTCTACTGGCTTGTTCCTCTCTTTATCCTTTTCTTCCATTGCTAACTCCAGACTTCGGTCCTTTCACCTTGCTGTTCCTTATGCCTGGAACAAACTTCCCGAGTCTGTACTTCAGGCTTCATTTCTGCCCCTTTTCAAATCTATGGAAGGACAGACTAGATAGAAACATGATAACAGAAAAAGACCATATGGCCTATGTAAAAGCTCACCTCTTTGAGGCTGCTTTTGGATCCTGATCCCTTGTTTCCTTGTGTCTCCTTACCCTTCCTATTCTATCCTTATTCTTATATTCTGTCTTGTCTGTTTTGATTAGATTGTAAACTCTGACAAGCAGGAACTGTCTCTATCTATGTTTGTACAGCGCTTGTAGCCTTTATAAATGTTTAATAGTAGAAGCAGCAGTAACAGTAGCAGCAGAGATTTCAAAAGCTAACACAAATATATTTAGTCCAATAAAACTACTATTACCTACAACTTATTTGCAGACTTGTAGGTTAAGTGGACTAGCATGGCAACCAAATTACTACAGCCAAGTATGAAATTAAGGGGTATGTCTACTAAAGGGCATTAGGCTTTTGCAGCTGACACCGAGCATTAGTGAAAAAAGCGCTGTGGCAGCTGCAAAGGTCGAAAGTTATTTGTTGGGGGGTGTGCCCAGCATGTCATGTGGTCAAACATTGGGATTGAGAAATGGCAGCAGTGTGGATGCAGCTATTACCACCCAGAGGTAACATCAGCTGCATCCACAATGTCTGCAAAAACATGCAGCTACCACATGCTATCAACACCTGTGGTAACTGAATGGTACAGGCATACCCACTCTCTGCCCTCTCTTGCTACTAACACATGGTATGCAGCTATTGCAAAAAATTGCCTGTGGTTGCTGTATTTGATCCACGATAACTGTCACCATGGTGCAATTTTCCCATGTTAGCACCGTGATAACAGCTAATGCTCTTTAGTAAACATACCCCCAATTTTCAAACAAGCAGAAAAGCATGACTCCCAGCTACAAGATGGCGATATATATACTCCTGGGGAAATTTTGTGTAATGAAGATTTGTGCAGAATTCCCCTCCTACGCAGAATTCTGCATTTGCCTTGCAAAATATGGCCCACTGTCCAGAAGCCAGAAGCACGGGCGCTATTCAGTCTCCTTACCACCACTGTACATATGATGCTGACCCACTCCATTTCTTCTTATCTCCAGTCACACTGAACCTGATGTCAACTCTATGAGGAAGCAATAGAGTTGACATTGGGCCCCAAATAGCTGAAAGGATGAAGCAACTAAGACAGCATTGGCCATGTGCGATAAAACAAGAATGCTGTTGTAGCAGCACTGGTCCACATGATTGAAGATGGAAGCAAGAGAGGCAGTATATGTAGGGATGGAAGCTGAGAGAGCAGCTAGGCGTCTTACTTTGGAGATGGGGTAGAGATTGAGCTTGAGATAGATGAACAGAAAGCCAAAAAACATGGGGTCTTACTGGAGGTGGAGAGAGAGAGACAGAATTATGAATATGAAGTCCAACCCGGAGGTGCAAAGAAAAGAACTGGGAGTCTAGGGGCAGCCAAGCCTGAAAGGAGCAGAGAGAAAGTTGTGAGGTGTTCGGCTTCAAAAAGACAGATATTGTCAAAGAGGTGTGGGAAAGAGAGAGAGCGAGCGAGAGCTGGGAGAGATTAAGTTTGGGGGAGGCATGAGAGCAGAGTGGGTAGTGAAGCTCGGTGACGCCAAGCCAGGACTAGGAGAATTCTGCATAAAAGTTTTTTTTAAATTCCGCATCAGAACAAAAACATTTTTTAGTATTGTTTCTTTATTACTCAAAGACACTGATGCAGACAATGTATGCAGAATTTTAAAA
The DNA here is from genome assembly GCA_033557465.1 of Ichthyophis bannanicus. Taxonomy (NCBI): domain Eukaryota; kingdom Metazoa; phylum Chordata; class Amphibia; order Gymnophiona; family Ichthyophiidae; genus Ichthyophis; species Ichthyophis bannanicus. The sequence continues at coordinate 155,231,153 of CM066032.1, read as the reverse complement.
TGATGTGTACAGAATTTGAAATTTATTTTTTGCAGTTTTCCCCCAGGAGTAGATGTGGCTGTGGAAAATGCTAGACAGAGTTGGAAAACAGCATATAAGCAGTGGATTAAGCAATTACAGTAATTGCTGAAGGTTGTAGCGGAGGTAGTTACTATGAGTACAGTAGCTGACCTGAGTGTGAAGGTTTTAGAGACAGTAAAGCAGGAGGAGTGAAGAATACTACTATATAGAAGATGCTAGACTGAACAGGTGCTGGATGTTAAGTGAACAAATAAATGCTGGAACGAGTATGGCAGATGTGAAAAGGATGGACTGGGTGCTGGGGTATGACACAGGAAGAGAAGGGATTTTGGATTTAGCTCATACCAGTTTCTTCTTTCCATTTCAACAGAAGTTGAAAAGAATCTCTGTCCATCTGTCCAGGGGGAAAATAACTCTGAAAATTTAATGTAATGGGATGAAAATTGGCATGAAGGAAGAACTGGTAAAAAGACACACTGAATTAGAAAATGTACCAAATCAGACGGAGTTCCAGAGAAATACAGTAATTCCTTTCCCAAAAACCTAGTCCAGGATATTTCTATGGGAGAAAGAATTCCAGCTTCTGGAGCAGAAACTTACATACAGTACACTGAAACATAACAGTTTAAAAGGAGCAATTCCCTGACTCCCTCTCCCTATTCTCTGCTCCCCCAACCCTTACACTCCTCCCCACAATTGTCCCACCATGCCACTTGTTGCCCTCCCCTCCAAAAAAAAAATACTCCCTCAGAACTGCCCTACCAACCTGCCAAATGTTCCCACTCCAAAAATATTCCCCCACACAACTGCCTCACCAACCTGCATACTGCCCCGTCCCCAAAAAACACCAATGACTGCCCCACTAGTGCAACCTAACCCCTCCTGTGACAGCCCCACACCCAGAAACTACCCTGCCCCAACTGTCCCACCACCCTGTCAACTACCCCACCACAAAAAACTACCCTGCCCCAACTACCTCTGAGTATAACTCTGCAATTGCCCCCCACCTCAAACTACCTCATCCTCAAAAGCTATCCCCTCAATGTCCCCAAAAGCCCAAAAACTATCCTCCTGACTGCTCTGCCACCTTGCAAACTACCCCACCCCCCAGAAAATACCCCAACTGCCCACAACCCCCAAACTACAAATGCCACACAACCCAGAAAAATACCCTCACTCCCAAGAACTACCTCCCAACTGCTCCACTGTCCAATAAAACTCCCCCATTTCCACAACTGCCCCACAAACTAATTCCATCCTCAAACACAACCCCCTGCAACTGACCCACCACCCCCAAAAATACCCCCACTCCCACAAACTACACCCACCTCCAAAAGGCTAAATTAGACCTTATCTGCTAATTGGTGTTCCTTGAGGAATTCTAGTCCATTCCCGCACTTTTGGGTTGTGCTCCTCTTCCAGCAGCTTGGAGACAGAGCATGTCATTGTTTTGATGACACTAGAACACTTGACCGGCTGGCACCACCTACCAGCTCCAGTAACCTATTGACAAAGCAGACTCACAGAGCAACAAGTAAGTTGCTCTGTGAGTCTTTACCCCTCACTCTTAGAACAAAACTATGCCACATTTAAAAGCCGTCTAAAGAGACTTCCGGTGGCAATGAGCTGGTAGGGTGTGAGTCGACCAGCTCTGGGGGATACCCCCAATCTACTGCTATAAAACCCCTTTAAGCTGTGCTCTAAGCTCTCCGGAGGTTTTGCTACCGCCTGAGGAGACTGAGCGGGAGAGGAATCTTAATTCCGGGCTCTTCGGCGCAGCTATATGGCCTCAAAAGTCACCCGCAGGGAGAAAGGACGGCCACCGGAGGGTAAGATGGCGGAGGACGCACCGGCAAACCCTGTAGCAGGTCAAACACAAGCTATGGTGGCTGAAGTAAGCGTGGCAGTGGTGACCGCGCTGGATGACCGGTTCCGCTCCCTGGCTGAGCAAATTTCCCAGGTTAACCAAAGTATTGGTGACTTCACGGGGCGCATGGAACAGGTGGAGGCCCGGGTCTCGGATGTTGAGGACTCCCATCGCACTTTGCAAGAGCGGGTGACGGCTTTGGAAAGTCTGGTGCAGCAACAGCATGACAAGATAGATGACCTTGAAAATCGGGGTCGACGAAAGAACTTACGTTTTGTTGGCATCCCTGAAAGTGTGGGAGATCGTATGCTGGCTGGGCATCTGGAATCTTGGATTACCCAGACTTTCCCGGACACTGTTGCAGGCCTGATAAAGTTGGAGAGGGTGCATAGACTGGGCCTGTGGAGGGACGGAGCCCGTCGACCACGTGCAGTCATTGCACGATTTCTGGAGTTTAGGCAGAAGGAGGAAGTTTTGAGAGCGGCCCGCAGTCGGAGGAGGCAGCCTGATAGTGGAGATCAGATCTTGGTGTTCCAAGACTACTCCGTCCTTGTGAGCCAGCAGCGGAGGGCCTTTTCTGCTATCTGTGGCCAATTAGCGAATCGGGATGTGAGATTTGCATTGCTCTACCCTGCGAAATTACGAGTGGAGCACCAGGGAGGTGTGAAATTTCTGGCTACACCGTAGGAAGCCCGGAACCTTTTGGAGCAACTTGGTGGATGTTCCACTCCATGAAGACGGATAGTGGAGGCTGGGGTGAAGCTGTGGACTGCCTGCGGGCAGATGGAGTGGGTGGAGGGTGACGGCATGGAGCTGCCTACCACATACTTATTGTTCCATACTGTATAATTTGCTATTCTATCAGTGTGTGTTACTATGTCCACGGGTCGTGTCGGTGGTCTGCCCCTTCGCCTTTATCTCCTTTTTTTTCTCTTCTTTTCTTCTCTTTTTTCCTTCCTGTTTGGATGATTGAGCAGTGTGTTATATTTTCTGCGGGTAGGCGGGTGGGGATGGGAGGGAGTGTGCCCATGGCTGGAGTACCTTTTTTTTTTTTTTTTTTTTTTTTTTTTTATATAGCACTCTCCTGCGGCGCGGCTTGACGCATTTGGCCTTGTTATCCCTCATGGCTCTGGTGGCCGTTGCCGTCAAGGCCGGATGCTAGCTCCCCCTGCTCCAGGTGCACAAACGCCATGTGGCAGGATTCACTGACTATCTGTTTCTCGTTTGGGAACGCTGGCCGTATCGGGCTGGAGTGACGGTGGACATATTACTTTTGTCTGTGCTGGATTTTACTGTCAGAGCAGGAAGACAGCTGCTGCCGTCCTTGATGTTTTTTGAAGTTTTACAAAGTTCATGCAGTTTCTTGCTGTGGGTTTTGTTATACTGTTATTTGTGGAATTGGGGCAGTGCTGCAAAATGTTCTACTGTGGGATACTGTTGCAGAAGCAAGGGGGGAGGTGCGTGGTGTATACATTGTGGGGGGTGGTGTGTAAGGGGTATTTAGTTAGCTGCGAGGGGTGACCCTGAATGCCATTGGAATGGGGTCCCGGGTGGAGGGGGGTCGGGAGGGGTTCTGGAAGGAGATGTGGGGGGCTGGGGTAGGTCGAGGAAGGGGTGGGGGAAGTGAAGTGGCTCGTACGGGGGGGGGGGGTCAGGGGTGGGTGGATGGGGAGGGTTGGGACTTAGTGGAGGTGGAATCGCTGCTGCTTGGTTTTTGGCATTGGAGGTGGGTGGATATCAGTGTGGTGGGAGCCCTAGGCTGGGGGGGGCTGCTGCCTCAATGCAGAAGATTTTTTCATGCTTAGATTGCAAGGGTGGCCCTTTGAGAATGGGTAAGCACTTGAAATTGGCCTCTTCGAATGTATGTGGCTTAGGTTCCCCTATAAAGAGATATAGAGTGCTACAACAGTTGCGATCAAAACGGGTTGATATAGCCATGTTACAGGAAACACATCAGTCCTCTGAGGAGCATGATAAGTTGTGTAAGGGGTGGGTTGGCAAGGTGTATGGGGCCACGGCTGTTGGGAAAAAGAGGGGAGTGGCCATCCTTCTCGCGAAGTAAGTGGGGTGGGTGGAGGAGAAGGTGGAGGTTGACCCTGAGGGCCGCTATGTTTTCGTTTGGGGGACTCTTGCTGGCCTGCGGGTGGTGCTGGGGTCAGTATACGCGCCTAATGGCTATGAAGCTCGCTTCTATAGGCAAGTGTCTCGGGTGGTGTCTGCTTTGGGGAACTATCACCTGGTGTTAGGCGGTGACTTTAACTCGGTCATGGATGAGGGAATGGATCGTTCTGCGGCGTCTGGGTCCCGGGACCAGCGAAGTGCTCAGTGCATTCGGGGTTTGTGTGAAGGGTATGACCTTTTGGATGTGTGGCGGGTCTTGCATCCTGGTGTTCGCAAGTACACTCACATGTCCAGGGCACATGGGACGTGGTCGAGACTTGACTATTTCCTTCTCTCTGCTGATTTGTTTTGGTGGGTGGACTGAGTGGATATTGGACCGCCGGTTCTATCGGATCATGCCATGGTGATCCTGGGGATTCAGCACCTTGAGCAGGGACGGGGTGGAGTTGGCGATACCCCTTAGACCTTGGGGGCGATGCAGGCTTTGTGCAATTCCTGCGGGGAAAATGGGAGGAATACGCTACGCATAACGCCCAGCATAGGGATAACCCGGCCCTCTTTTGGGAGGCGGGGAAGGCCGTGCTGCGCGGTGAGATTATTAGTTATCACAGTCAAAGGCGGAAAACCATCAATAGTCGGATCTTGCAGTTAGAAAAGGAGCTGTCTAAGGCACGCAGTTGGCATGCCCGCTGCCAGAGTAGGGAGGCTAAGGCGCGGTTGAAGGAATTACAAATTGAGTTGGAGGCTGTGCTCTGTCACAGGACAAGGAAATCCTTGTTGTATTATCGATACCAGCTATATCGGCATGGAAATCGAGCAGGTAAACTATTAGCTTCGTTGGTGCGGGCTGACGGGGGACCCCGGCAGGTGGGGGGCGATACGACATGCGGATGGTACATTGCGGACTAGGGCAGAGGAGATTGAGCAGGTGTTCTGTGAATATTATCAAACTTTGTATGCTCGAGAAGGTCTTGGTTCGGGAGGGAGAGGGGAGGAGTTTTTGCGGGCCAGTAATTTACCAAGATTGGCTGACGATCAGTTGGCGGTGCTGAACGCGCCCATTTCCATTCAGGAGGTGCAGTTGGCGATCAGGGGTTTAAAGAGGGGACGGGCGCCCAGCTTAGATGGCTACAGGGGAGAATTTTACAAAGTTTTTTAAGATAAGGTGGCGATTCCTCTCTCCGAGTACTATGAGGACTTGATTCGTCGGGGCTTGTTTCCTTATGAGGCGAATAAGGCTCTTGTTACCGTCTTGCCTAAGCCGGGTAGGGACCCACTTTTGCCGAGTTCCTACCGGCCCATTTCCTTGTTGAATGTAGATATTAAAATCCTAGCTAAGATCTTGGCAGAGAGGTTGGCGGGCTTCCTGCCAGGTTTAATACGGACTGACCAGGTCAGCTTTGTGAGAGGTAGACATGCAGCTTATAGCTTGCAGCGGGTGCTGGCCTCTATGTGTGCCAGTCGAAAGGATAAGAAGCGATCAATGTTAATTAGTTTTGATGCTGAGAAAGCCTTTGATAGGGTGGATTGGAGCTTCATGTACCAGGTGCTTGACGCGGTGGGTATTACAGGCTTTTTTGTTGCAGCGGTGCGGTTGTTGTATGCTGATCCTAGAGGAGCGATCTTGGTTAATGGTCATATGTCACCAGAATTTCGGATTCAGAAAGGCACTCGGCAGGGTTGCCCCCTTTCGCCTCTTTTATTTGTCTTGATGTTGGAACCCTTACTGTGTCATATTAGGTCTTCTCCGGCCTTTGGGGGGATTTCGGTGGGCACGGCCGAGTTTCGGGTTGCAGCCTTTGCTGATGATCTACTGATACATGTCGAGAATCCGGAGGAAGGGTTACCCGCTCTGCTACAGTTGTTTCACAGTTACGGTGAGCTCTCCGGGTTTCGCTTAAACCTGGATAAATCCGAGGCGCTACCGCTTGATACCGCTATTTCCCAGGGCTGGTCGGGTCCTTTTCCTCTAAAATGGGCAGGCGATCGGTTCAAGTATTTGGGTATCTACTTGCCTAGAGATCTGCGGGATCTTTACCGAATCAATGTAACCTTTTTATTGCAACACTTAACTGATACGGTCCATAAGTGGAAGGAATTGCCTTTGTCGTTGGGGGGTAGGATAGCCCTTTATAAAATGGTACTGTTTCCTAAATGGCTATACACGTTACAGACATTACCGTTGTTATTGAAAAGGACCGACCTCTTGTTAATGGAAAAACAGATTAATCTATTGTTATGGCAGGGAAGGAAGCCCAGGGTGCGTCTGGCGGTGTTGCAAAGATCGTGGGATGCGGGAGGTATGGGGCTTCCTGATCTTCGGCAATATAATCGGGCGTGTATTCTGCGGCATGTTAGGGACTGGATATGGGGGATGGGGGACTATACTCCTCTTGAGATGATTGGGGCTCTCGTTGCCCCGTTGCATGTTCGTTATGTTTTGCATATGCGACGGGCGACAGGCCTAGACCAACTGGTGTGGATTGTGTTGCTTTGCCCAGTGGTGCGAGTCTGGCGGTATTTGTGTGGCAAGCTGGGGCGCTCGGCCTTTTGCTCCCCCTATCTTTCAGTTAGGGGGAATAAAGACTTTCTACCGGGCCTCACGGAAGCCAGCTATGTGAGATGGGAAGAGATGGGAATCTCCACTCTTGAGCGGCTTTTGGCTGGTGATGGCACCCTTGAGCCTTTGGCTCGTTTAAGTGCCCAATATCGCTGGACGAGTAAAGACGTGTTTCCTTATGCTCAGATTCGGAGTTATACTGGCAAGTTGCCAGTGGCTTCCTTACAAGGGGACATTTGTTCTTGGCTGGAGGAACCTTTGATGGGGGAATTGGCGAGGAAGGTTTCCATTTTACATCAGGCGTTGTTGAGCCTTGAGACCCACGGGACTGAGGAGGCTTTAGCGGAGGCCTGGACACGCGATCTGGGTGAGTCAGTGGCAGGCGAAGGAGTTGTGCAAGCCCTGGCGCAGATTCCTAAGGTATCTGTCTCGGTAGACCACCGGGATATGCAGTACCGGTTGATCCGTCGCTTATATTTCGCGCCCAATAGGGCTTGGCAGGCGGGGGTGGCGTCCACGAGTGGATGCCTGTGCTGTGGCTTTGTGGATGCAACGCTTGGACATATGTTTTGGCACTGCCCTTTGGTGAAGCTCTTTTGGAGTAAAGTTGTTGGGTACTTAGACAATTGTTTGGGTACGCTGTTGGTACTGCAACCCTTGAATTTGGTGTTGGACGTCTGGACCGGGGATGGTGGGGCCGATCTGGGACAGATAGAATGGGCTTGGGTGCGCCGGGTGCTCGTAATAGCCCGTATGACCATTCTGCGGAGCTGGTTGGATCCTCGGGGTCCGATGTTTGGATAGTGGCGGACACGTCTGCATAGTTTGTTGTGGATGGAAAGGCTTCACGCGTGCCATCACCCCAAAAGGTGGGAGGCCTTCCGGGTGGGATGGAGCCCCCACTTGCGGAATCTCCCGACTAGAGTTCGGGCTCGGATATTGGATGGGAGGGGCGGTTAAGGTGCCAATGCTGTGCAGTGGCAGTGATCTAGGATGATGGGTCCCTGGGGGGGGCGGGGGGAATGGGGAGGGTGGTGGGGTGGGGGGGGGGTTTGGTTGCTGTTAGGGATTGAGGACTTGACGACGCGGCGCTGGGTGGGGTGCAGAACCATCATCTCGCCTGGGGTCTGGGACTCTGCTATTGATGAGGGATAAGGGCGGGGGGGGGGGGGTAGGGCTGGAGCGAAGGGTGGTGGGGGAGCGGCGTGTATATTGTTTGTATTTCTGGGGGGCCACATGTTCGGTACTCACAGTTTGAATTGTTGTAAGACTGCTGATTTGTCTCTCTTCTGTGTTTTTGTTTTGATTGAAAATGAATAAAAATGATTTTCACTAAAACCCGTCTAAAAACCTCTCTTTTCTAATCGCTTTTGACCTCCCCCTCTCCACCACATAATTTTGTACTCTCCCCCTCTCAGCATTACACTTACATGCATTGCCTATTGCATATTATTGTCGCATGTTTGTCCTGTCATGTTTTGTAGCCCCTCCTGCCTACACTTATCCCGGTACCCCTCTCTCCCTTGATGTTTGTGGTTTTCTTTTGTGCCGTTTGGTTATCCTGTCTGAATATTGTACTTTCTTTTCTTTTCTTCATGGCCAGTGGCCCTTTTCTTGAATTTGAAATTGTAAACCGCTTTGACTGCTTGCTTGAAAGGCAGTATATTAAGTACAACAAACATAAACATAAGTAGTCAACCGTATTCAAAAACATATGCTCCCTCCCCCATGGAGGCATACCTGTAGACTGCCTGAGAGAGAGAAAAAAAAACGGGCCCTCTTCCGGGATACTGAAAAGTCCAACAGCACTTCCGCCGCAACTGGTGATGCCGTGACCCCTTATCCTCCCATTCGATTATCCCCCGGATGCCAATAGCCAGTAATGGCCTGCTCTTCAGGCCCAGGGCATGAAACGGACTATCAATCTATCAGAGAGAGATCCAGGACAGGACTGGAGTGCCTCAGGAATGCCAATTAGCGGGTAAGGTCTAATTTAACTTTCCTTATCATTCCTACAGTACAGTCCTGCACTTCTGGTATGTAAGAGAGCAGTTTAGACATGGGAGGGGCCCGCGAACCCGGTCTGAAGCACTGCAGACTCAAAACAGTCACCCCCCCCCCCCCACTTGCACATCCAAACGGTAATGCTTAGCAAATGTATGAAGGGAGGTCCACGAGGCTGCCCTACACATCTCGACTGGAAGCACCAAGCTGCACTCAGGAGTCGGCCTGCACACGCGTGGAATGTGCCTGCAATCTCGGCGACAAGGTCTTCTCCATCAAAATGTACACCGAGGAGATGGGTTCCCTGATCCAACGCAAAATCGATGTCTTTGCCACTGCTTCTCCTTTCCACGGTCCCCCGTAAAGCACGAACAGGCAATCCGACCTATAAAAAGTGGCTCTGCTCTTCAAATAATGCTGCAGTATCCTCCGGACATCCAAGAATCGCAACAGTGGATCCTCCACTTCACCCCCCGCCTTTCCTAGCACCTGCAGGGTCACGGGCTAATTTACATGAAAAACTGACACTACCTTAGGCAGGGAAGAGGGTACCAGACGGAGAACCACCCTCTCCTTTGAGATCAAAAGGAAAGGCTTCTGATAAGGCTTGCAGTTTTGAAATCCTCCGCATTGAACAGATCGCAACCAGAAACACCGCCTTCAGGGTCAAGTCCTTCAATGACACCCGACTAAGCAGCTCAAAGGGCTCCCCTGTAAGGGCTATCAGCACTAGATTGAGGTCCCAGCTCAGTAGTACCAGCCGCCTCAGCGGACGGAGGCAACTCACCACCTTCAGGAACCGCACCATGTCCAGGTGTGAACCTAACGAAACTCCCTGGACCTCACCTCGATAGCAGAAAATCACTGCCACTTGCACCTTCAGGGAACTAGCGGTTAAGCCCTTTTCAAAACCAGCCTGCAAAAATGCCATAATGTCCGGCACTGTAGGCCCCGACGGGTGACACTGACTCTCCTCACACCACGCCTCAAACACACACCACATGTGGATGCACGACAAAGAGGTGGACTACTTCCGGGTCTTCAACAATGTGTTAATGACCGGCCCCAAGTAGCCCCTCTTCCTCAAATGCACCTTCTCAAGAGCCATGCAGTAAGCAAGAATTGATCCACCTGGGGCATTCGCGCCAGCCCCTGAGTCAAGAGGTCCTCTCGCGTTGGGAGTCTCCATGGCTCCCCTTGCACTAACTGCACAAGGTAGGCATACCATGGATGCCTTGGCCAATCCGGGGCGATCAGAATGACCAGCCCCCGGTGTGCTTCGATCCACTGCACAATCCTACCTATGTCCCCATGGAGGAAACACAGAGCAGCCCTTCCTCAGGCCACCTCTGCATCAGAGCATCCAGAGCTTCCGACATCCGTACTCTTCTCCTGCTGTAAAACCAGCTGGCTCTGGCATTCACATTGCCATTAGGTCCATGATCGGCGTGCCCCATCTGCGCGAACACTTCCTGGCAGAGCACCCACTTGCCTAGGTCTACCCGCAGTCGAATGAGGTAATCCGTCATCACAATATCAACGCCCACCATGTGGGCCGCTGACAAGGCTTGGAGATGACTCTCTTGCCCAGTCCAGCAGCATCTTGGTCTCTTGCCCAGTCCAGCAGCATCTTGGCCTCTTCCTCCAACTCTATGCTGCCCATGCCTCCCTGGCAATTGACAGAAGCTATTGTGGTGGCATTATCTGAGAAGACCCGGACCGCCTTCCTGTGCAGCCAGGGGCTGAAGCTCTGCAATGCCAGAGCCACCGCCTGTTGATCGACCAAGTGGCTTCCTGAGGGACCCATTGTCTCTGACAAATTGCCCTTCGCAATGGGCTCCCCAGCCCACTAGACTGGCATCCATCGTCAAAGGGATCCACTGTAGTGACTCAAGGGGCATACCCTCCCTCCTCCAGACTCCCCGGGCGGAGCCACCACCTGAGCGCTCTCCTGGTCACCTGAGGGCAGGGAAGTCTCTGTGACAACGGCTGCCTTTGGTGTGACCATCTGCAGAGTTACGCCTTCTGCAAGGGGCGCATGTGGGCTCTGGCTCAGGGCACGAGATTGAGAGTCACTGCCATAGACCCAGTACCTGCAGATAATGGTAAGTTGTCGGTTCCGATATCCTGAGGAACTGCCACACCAAGCATCACAGCCCCTGGACCCAATGTCCTGGCAGGAAAACTTTCCCTATGTGAGTGTTGAAGCGTGCCCCCAGATATTCGAGCTGCTGGGCTGGCACTAGCTGACTCTTGGTCCTGTTGATTACCCAGCTGAGACTTTGCAGGAATCCTCCACTCTTGCCATTGCTTGCTCACTCTTGCCACTGGACTTTGCCTGAATCAGCCAGTCAGTCATTGAAGTACGGGTGCACCAAGATTCCTTCCTTGCGCAGTGCTGCCGCCACCACCACCACCATGATCTTGGTGAAGGTATGAGGAACTGTGACGAGTCCGAATGGAAAGGCTCTAAATTGGAAATGTCCCATCGACACCACAAAACAGATTGCACCAGTGATCTGGAAATGTGCAAATATGCCTCCGAGATAGAGAGAGGTCAAGGACTCTCCACTCCTGACCACCACTGTGACTGATCTCAGCGTCTCCATATGAAAACGTGGCACCTGCAGGCAGCAATTCACCCACTTGAGGTTGAGAATCGGCCGGAAAGAGCCCTCCTTTTTGGGGACTACGAAATAAATGGAATATCGACCTAACCCACAGTGGTATTGAGGAACGGGCACCATGGCCCCTAACTGACGAAGTCTTGCCAGGGTGTCTTCTACCGCCACTTCCTTGCCTCGCAACCTGCAGGGGGGAGGATGAAGGATTGGGTCACCGGACATGCGAACTCCGGCATGTAGCCTTCTCTATTAGGTTACTGGAACTGGTGGGCGGTGCCAGCAAGTTAAGCATTCTAGTGTCACCAGAAAGATGACATGCTCAGTCTCCAAGCTGCCGGAAGAGAAGCACAGCTCAGAAGTACAGGACTGGACTGGAGGAACGATAAGGAACTACCTTTCTGCATCTGACTCCATTCCCAAAACTACATAACTCAGAAATGCCCCAACACCCCAAGCTTCCCCACCCACAAACACATCACACCTAACAGAGACACAGGGATTACTAACAATTCCCTGGTTTGAGATATACGTATGAATGATTTCAAATTAAGTATATTTCATTTTCTCTGTTATTTCTACTCTAAAAGCTAATGGCAGAATTTTACTGCTTTCTTATCCGTTGTCATAGGTACAAGCAAATAATTCTGTTGATGTGGGTAGGGCTAGGTTGAGGAACTGGCAAGCTAGGAACATGCCTAGGGGCCAAAGTTTAAGGCCGCCCAGTCAGATGTGCTCCATAATCAGGTTAGGACTGACAACTGTCTTGCTTTTTTCAGATGTTACTGATTTTTACATGAATGTCTGGAAACTAGAAGGATGGTTAACATCTCTGCACATTTCTCAGGGTTTAAAACCTCTATGTGCAGTTCTCTAAACACACCAACCCCCCCCCCCCCCAGGTGAGTGAACCTGCCCTGCCTTCTTCCAGGACCCAACTAATGGGAAGGCAGTGGGGGGCTAGACACTGGAATGCTCTTCTAGTCACAGGCAGGTGGGAGCTGAGGGAAGTTCATGGGATGTACAAGTTTCTGCTTGTGGTAGGAGATGGAAAGGAAAAAAAAGCCCAGCCCCCCTTAAAAAAAAAAAAAAAAAGAGTCTCAATGCATTTCTATAGGAATAGGTATTCCAACACTCCTCCAACAACTGAGTTGGTGCTTAAGTGGATAACAGTGACTAAAAAGATAACAGATATTGTAGATTTATTTTATTTATTTAACATTTTTTATATACCGCACTCTTTAACATCAGCGCGGTTCACAGGTAACACAAATGTCCAGTGTGGGAAGTCTACATTGGACTTACAATAAAACAGGAATTTGAACTTGGAGAACAGGTAAAACTATGTACATCACTCTTAAATCTATCTATGCATGTATTTAAAGGTCGTTGTAAGGAGTAGAGTTGAGGTCGGTCAGGTGACCGGGAAAGGAGGGATGGAGGCACTGTTCCCTCTAAGCTGTGCGCGTGTGCGCGCGCACACACCTCGCCGTGCGAGCGCACATACTTTACAACAGAGCGCACAAAAATTACAGTTCTGATTCTGATAGAAAACAACACAGACATCTTAAAATTTAAAAGTTGTTATGTATTTATGGTTTTTCACAAGTTCTACAATGTTTTCTAGTGCAATCAATGTGGTGTACATACTGTATTCTGATGTGTAGTCAAATTTTAAAGTCTATAACTCTGAATGTCGTTATGTGGCGCACAAAAATTTAACCTTCCTTCAAAAGCTGCACAGCTGATATTTTATGCGCACACAGCCTTCAGAAAATTAGAGGGAACATTGGATGGAGGGTTGGAGAGGGCGATTGGATGGGTGTTGGGTAGGGATGAGGTGAGGCTACGTAATGTCTTCTAAGTTGGGAAAGCATTGCAGGAAGATGTGGTGCTTCAAAGCCTTTCTGAATTGGTGAAGGTTGTTTATGGCACGGATGTTGGTTGGTAGGTTATTCCAGCATGAAGGTGCTGATAGAGCAAAGGCGCGGTCTCTAATGGCTTTAGTACATTTGGTGATGGATTTCGGGAGTGTTAGGGAGTTGGTGGCAGCAGATCTTCTCAGTCTGTTGGATGTAGGAATAACTGATTAGGTGCTGGTAGTGCAAAGCCAAGGGTTGTACGAGGACTGCAGCCACATTGAGTGAAAATAGGGTGCAACTTTTTTAACTAGGAAAAATGCACAAGCTCTTGGTGGAAAAGGTAAGTTTGTAATTGGAGCAAGGAGGTTTGAAGGACCTGCTTAGCTCTTTGTAGGGATGGGGATAGTATGTGATGAAAGCATGGAAGCTCTGGAGGAGTAGGGTTAGGAGTACTATGGAAGACTATTAGACATAATTAACTCTTAGGAAATAAGCATGTAGTGGAGGAAACAGATAGGTCCTGGCAAGATGTATGCCGCATTGCTGGGTGCACTAAGGTGGAATTAGGTTTCAAGACTGCGGACAGGTGTGGAGGTAGCAGATAGGGTATGAGTAGAGAGAGATGGCAAATGTGACCAAGTGTGAGAGGAGTAAGTGGGCATGGTTGCAGAATTAGGGAACTGAAAAAAGTGTGTGCAATACACTGAGAGAATAAGTAGATGTATGTAAACAGTGGAGATAGCAGATTCAGTAGGTGTGCAAGGTACAGTTGCAAGATTGCTAGAGGGGGGGGGGGGGGTCAGAACTGGAGCAGTGGATAAGTATGCAAAGCAAAGTGCAGTTTTTAGAGATGGGAGTTGATACAGGTGAGCATACATTTTGAGTAGGAGAAAAAAAAGCATCCTATAGGATAAAACGAGGAAAGCAATAGCGGAGTAATTAGTTTCAGGGAGGGTGAATAATTGGGAAAAAATGGGAGGAATAGTCCCGGGATGGGGGTGGAGCTTAGGCTTGGAGGGGGAGGGGGGGTTTTACCTGCGCACGAGGAGCACTCCTAGCAGCAGGAGCAGGAAAACTCCGAGTCTCCGTCGCTGCTCCCGCCTCATCCTCAGCCCCGTGAGCCGCGCCGGGGTGACAGACACGAAAAAGATGGAGGAAGGGGCAAGACAGGTGCACGTGCTGCGCGCTCAGAGGGCGGGAGGAGCGAGCGCGCTCCAGACCCGGACCGTTGGTGTCGCGCGCGCCCTGTAGCACTACCAGGCAGAACCTTACCCCTGCCTCCCGCTACTTCGTTGCCAAGGCGACGCCGCGCCGCGAATCTTTCCACCCGCTGCCTTCGGATTGGTCGGGGTTGGTTTCTTTTCCTGAGATGGGCAGGAAAGTGTTCCCTTATTTGTCGGAACTGCGGAGGAGGAGAAACACTCGTGGTGGAGGAGGGCAGTGCAAGCTCCGGATCGCTGCTCTTGATTGGCTGGGACTCCGCCCACGCTGCTTGATTTAAAGTTCCAGGAGCTTGTGTAAGGAAAGGTGTATAAAGCCAGGCATAAACCTTCCAAGTCGAAGACTTGGAGATAAAGACAACTACATAATAGATTTAAAAAGCGGATAAATAATACACAATCTATTACTAAATATTGTAGTCAGAGCTACTACGTTACCCCAGTTCCATCAATGCTACTTTTTGGCTTGTTCTGGTTTTGAACAAGTTTCATAAAGCTGGAAGGTGATGTTAGAAATCCAAGACTAAGCAACTATGGCTGTTAAATAGAAATGTTTAAAGTATAGCACACAGATGCTTTGAAAACGTAGAAGCAAGAATCAGATTTTCAATCCAGTCTGCCTTTGCAGAGTGCACGTGGCTATGATAGTGTCAACAGTGCTAATACTCAGGCTGATCAAAAACTACAAAGGGAGGTATGCAGAGGACTAAAAGCAACACTCATGCACTGTTCTCTTAAGTGAGACAAAAGGGCACTTCTGCAGGTATTGTGGCACCGAAAGACCAGTAGGGAATTCAGAAACAGCTCCAGAGAGGAAAGTTAAAATAATTATGCATGAGGGTATAGTGGAGAAAGGAGCTCTAAAGCTAACAGGCATTGAAAATATCACAAAGACTAAATTATGAAATGAATCATTCAGTTTTATTAAATTCTACATTCTTCTATGGAGAGTGGCACTTCTCACAAATGGGGAAAGGATATTGCTTTTCCCAAAATATATACTTACATTCAGCTTTGGAAGGAACTCTTCTCATCGCCACTTTGAAATACAATAATGATGTAGAGATGGGTAGCACCATATAGTCTAACAGATGCATTAAAACATGAGTTTAAGGACAAAGGTTCATTCTGTCAAATGCAATGGATCAGTACTAATACTGCAATACCATAACGGAAAAGAGGGAGCAGCTGTGGCAAATCAAGGAGTCATGACCATAGTCAGAGCAGTAATCAATGAGCAAGAAAGAGTGCAGAGACTCATTCAAATCTGGCTCCATCACAGACCTTGACCAACTCAATTCCTCTCCTTATTTCTCAATTCAAATGCTGGCTCTACCCAGACTCCCTGTGACCCTGAACGTATCTCCTCTTTGTGCTCCAGTGTTCACAGCTGTAATTAAATCAGGAATAGTAACTACATTACTTCTGCCAATTTGGAAGATGACATGTACAGAGGGTATGAAAAGAAGCCTGGGGTGACTATTTATATCTCCAAAATACTACACTATGAAATGCTCCAGCTAGGTAAACGGCACCTCCATTAGCCACTAACACAAAAAAATTATTACATCAGGTTTTGCAGAACAGCAGTGTATATTCACCATATAGGACAGAGGAATGAATCTGGCTGTCAAAACTTCAGTTAATGACTTTTATATCTCCATTTGATACTCACTATAAAGTACTAGCTAATGCAAGCTCAGCATAATGAGCACTTTTTTTGTTCTAAGAAAATCTCCCCCCTTTTGTCTTTACAGAGCAGAAGCAATGCCACTGTGAAATGCTTCAGGGTGTTTAGTAAGATGCTTAGCCTTTCATTTTCATCAGCCAAACCTGGCACAGGAACTTTGTATTATCAGTGCCACTTCTTCCTCAGAAATGCATTTTCTATAATGCAGCATAGAATAATTGTCATTTTCCCCTCATTGCATTTATATTGCTGATGATTACAGTCATACAATATGCATGATATATAGATTGGACATTGTATCTAAACAAAGCAGTAAAAGGCAGAGAGCATGTTCTAAGAGATCTATGTTCTCTTACCTAATGCTGCACTGTAACTGGCTCGATTTCTTTTAACTTACTCTAGATATGATCCTCCACTACTGTAGACATTGAGCATGGTGTTGACTGGTTCATACTTTGAAGCATTCTCTTTGGTAATCCATCTAAGTCAGCATTGAGCCAATGGTAGCAGGAGACACACTTCCCTCTGAGCTAGCACTGAATCAATGTTCCAGTATGGCATTAGGGGGTCACTGTTCTCTTGTAGCCTCTCAGCAGGGGCTCAGAGTGGTAGATAAGCACTCTCTTCCAACTGACCCAACATCCCAGCCTGATAGGAGGGGTGCACTTGGAAGCATATCGTTAGAGCATATCGTTTTGAGGGAATGTTAAAATGAGGTTCTGTCTGCTCTCCTTTTTTGCAATATCATTACCAAAAGTCAAAACATATGAAAAGACCTGGGAATGAGTAGTATAAACCACATGACTATACCTAGAAAACCCAAAGTACTATTTTAACAAACACACTTTTTTGTCGGGATCCGCCGACCGGAGATGGAGAGAGGAAAAAACTCCACTCGTTGTCGGCAGAGGCCTTTTGTTTGTATTTTCAAAAACAATAACACAAGTAGTGAAAATCACTTATCTGATAGTGCATTAATAGGGCAGCAGAATAGCAAAGCAGCAACATGCATGTTTCGAGCCAGGGGAGGCTCTGTATCAAGCTGTTTCCGGTAATGTACGCACCCTGAAAAACGCCAAATTCTCCAGGCTATTTAAAGCACCAAAAAGATCTCTGAATGGCTGCTGAAGGAAACGTCACCAAAACGTCATCAGGAAAAAGGGAAAAGATCCAAAAACCTTGATGCAATAAATCCCAAAAAAACAGAAAAAGAAGGGACACAGTTAAAGTAAACTCCACCAGTCACACTCCAAATTCAAGCCCGTAGGCATTACTGTTTGAAGTTGAAAAATCCATCGCTGTTCACAACATTGAAGCAGCTGCTCCCGGTCACCACCACGGGGGTCTAAAGGAATTAAATCAATCACTCTCCAACAAAGATCCGTGAAAACATGTTGATGCTGAAGACAATGTTCAACTATAGGAGCAGAAAGGGTCATGTTGGCCAATCGAGAGGCATGTTCGCCCAGACGAGGTCAACAAACATCATCCAAGCTGCCACGCCCGAGGCCTCTTGCTTAAAACAAATACCCATAGTCAAGCTCCGGGTAGTGCTTTGGAGGAAAAGGCTGTAAAATATGCTAATACTAGTCATTTGAGTAGCTAGTGATCAGGGCCAGCCTATCCACAAGGTAGGCAAAGAGCAGACCTCTGTGGGCGGCAGGCCATGTGCTCCGGCACACATGGCCTACTGCTTCTGACCCCGCTCAGACAGAAAGTTGTGTCAGAGGGTGATCAGAAGTGGCAGGCATGTGTGCTAAAGCACATGGCCGGCCGCTGCTATGCCAAGCCAAGCCATTCCACCAACTGAATTAGCAGCAGCTGAGGAAAGAGGGACAGCACGTCCAGGGCTTCTGCTTGGGGCAACAGAAACCCTTGGAGCAGCCCTGCTAGCAATTCACAGAACATACAGTATATATGCTTCAGGAGATTTTTCAGCTAGTGGCATTTATCAAACTCTTGTAGTACTAGACAAATGATAAGTAGAAGTAATTGATTCCTTAGTGCTTAGAGCCATTCCTGCATTTGAAGATCACATGAGACAGCATGCTACAACATGAGACATTCGTCAGGGCCCTTTGCCGAGACAAATCCTAAATTATGATTGTAATTCTTGTGTCTCTGTTCCCATCCAATCAAACCCATCATTGTCAGTTTTGGTGATGTCTTCATAGGTTGTGAGGCCTTGCAAAGGATTTGAGGCCCAGTGAAACCCACAGTACAGAAAAAACCCACAGCAGCTTGCTCCATCCTTCCTCCCCCAGATACACAGATGGTGTAGTTGATAGAAAGAGAATACAGAAAGACCGTTCCATGTCAGGCCACAAGAGACCCTCAACTCCAGGAGACATGCCCAATGGGGCACAGAGCTTCTGTCCATCCTTTACCGCACACCTGCCGACGTCACTCTTGCAAAAGACTTCTTGCTACAATCATCCGCATCACCTCATTGGTACCTGTGATAGCAAGAGAAGATCTGAGTTGTGACAGCAGAAGGCAGCATCAAGTGCTGTTAGGAGGCAATTTTTTTAAAGAAAGAAACTCTAATGGCGACAAGCAGGCCCTAGCCCCCCCTCCCCAAGCTCAACTGCAAAAACAAAGCGACTAAAGTCATTAACAGATACCAAACCCAGCATAGCAATATAGTAAATGATGGAAGAGAGACCATGTTAGTCTATCCAGGCTGCCCAGTTGCAGTACTTGCGTTGGTTAGATCGCCATACAACACACATACTGACACCAATTCCCTGCCCACTCTATCTTTCACCAAATCTTTTAATTCTTTTCCTACTGCTATAAGGCCTTAATCCAGGGAGCACAGATATACCTTCCAGGATTTGGTGAACACGGATATCCCTCATAAACTGCTGCACAGCATAATCCTTCAGGTAACCGTAACCACCATGCATCTGCACAGCCTGATTACATATCTGAGAGAGGGGGGACAAACCATCACGGAGTCAGAAATTACACACAAAGCCAGAGCTTAACTTTCAATGGATGGTTTAAAGCCACAATTCACTGCTTTTCTGCTCTAGTGCTTTAAAAGCAAGGCTTCACAGTATTATATAAAAAAAAAGAGACATTTTGGGGTAAAAAAACCCCACAAAAAACAAAACCCACAGTCCCTGGAAGAAAGAGGACTCTGGAAAATAAATTCAACATCCTCACACAGTGTATTGATTTTGATGCAAAATGTTTGCGATGTAAGAATATGCACAGTCAAAATGATTGCAAAAAAAAGTATGACTGCCATCTCCTGGCCAATCGAAGTAACTACCATTGTTTCTATGTTTCTAACTACCATTGTTATTTCATTTTGCAATGCCAAGTGAATATGTCAATAAAAAATTTAAGCGGACCCTTTGCCAGTATCCCAGGGCTAATCACATGGGGAGGTGGGGGACAGAGAGAGTACCTCCAATGACATGATTGTCTTACTGAAGTCCTCCTGGATAATGCTGCTGCTTGCTACAGCTGCGTCAATGCTCTGAATTCTTTTCAGTACAATGACAGCATGGAGCACTCACATTCTGTCTCCTAACAAGACACATTGATGTAACCCAGGCCTGGCAGCCCCTGACAGCTGCCTGCCTCACTCGCTCCTACCAACAGCCCTGAATTTAAGGACATATCTTTTTAAAAACTAAAATGGCCTTGGGGAAAAATGGGAGTCTAGAAACAGAACAGCCTAGCAAGTCACATACGATGCACTGCTTTTAATGGAAGAAATTTTTTGATGTAAGAATACATTTCTTATTAATACATTTCACATTGGGAATTGTCCCAGTGAATAAACCAGGCCCTGTTAACAGTAAAATTGCTATGTTCTGCCAATGTGATAACATAACATAGTAAATGATGGCAGATAAAGACCAGCATGGTCCATCTAGTCTGCCCAAGAAGGTAGCTAGAGTTGTACAGCTGCACCTTTTGCTCTGTGCAGTTTAATCCTGCCCCAGTGGAGGAGGGATAGTAAGGAAATCCACAGTACTACCTTTTAACTTTCGAAAGGGAGACAATGATAAAATGAGGAAAATAGTTAAGAAAAAACTAAAAGGAGCAGTTGCAAAAGTTAAAGACTTACATCAAGCTTGGGTGGTGTTGAAAACTACTATCTTGGAAGCCCAGACCAGCTGTATTCCACACGTTAAGAAAAGTGGAAGGAAGTCCAAAAAACTACCAGCATGGTTTAAAGGTGAGGTCAGAGAAGCTGTTGCCAAAAAAGCATCTTTCAGGAAATGGAAAAAAAAAAAGAGCCAAACGATGAAACCTGGAAACAGTACAAGCACTGTCAAGTCAAATGCAAGGCATTGATAAGGCAGGCAAAGGGAGAATTTGAGAAGAAGCTTGCTGCGGAAGCAAAAGCACGAAATAAAGACTTTTTCAAGTACATTCGTAGCAAAAAACCTGAGAGAGAGTCAGTTGGTCCATTAGATGATAGAGGGGTTAAAAGGGGCACTAAGAGGCGACAAGGCAATAGCGGAGAGACTGAATGTATTCTTTGCTTCGGTCTTTACTGAGGAAGATGTAGGGATGTTACCCATGACTGAAGTGGTATTTAAAGGTGCGGAAGAATTGAAAGAAATATCGATACATCACAACTATTAGATAAACTGAAGAGTAGCAAATCACCTGGGCCAGATGATATACATCCAAGGGTGTTAAAAGAACTGAAATATGAGATTGCAGACCTGCTATTAGTAATCTGTGAATTTTCATTAAAATCATCTGTAATACCTGAAGATTGGAGGATGGCCAATGTAACACCAATTGTTAAAAAGGGTTCCAGGGGTGATCCGGGAAACTACAGACCGGTGAGCCTGATGTCAGTACCGGGAAAAATGGTAGAAACCATCATAAAGAACAAAATTATTAAGCATGTAGATAGTCATGGCCTAATGGGAGATAGCCGACATGGCTTTAGACAAGGAAGATCTTGTCTTACTAATCCGTTATGTTTTTTTGAAGGTGTGAATAAACAGGTGGACAAAGGTGAGTCGGTTGATATAGTGTATCTGGACTTTCAGAAAGCCTTTGACAAGGTCCCTCATCAGAGACTTTTGGCAAAACTAAAGAGTCATGGAATAGGAGGCAGTGTACTATTGTGGATCAGAAACTGGTTAAAAGATAGAAAGCAGAGGGTAGGGCTAAATGGTCAATTTTCCCAATGGAGAAAGGTGAATAGTGGTGTACCCCAGGGATCTGTGCTGGGTCCGCTGCTTTTTGACATAATCATAAATGACCTGGAAAAGGGAATAACGAGTGAGGTCATCAAATTTGCAGATGACACAAAACTATTTAAAGTTGTTAAAACCCAAGAGGATTGTGGAAAATTGCAAGAGGATCTTGATAAATTGGAAGACTGGGCATCAAAATGGCAGATGAAATTTAATGTGGACAAGTGCAAAGTTATGCACCTAGGGAACAACAACCCAAACTATGGTTACAAGATGCAAGGTTCCACATTAGGAACCACCATCCAGGAAAAAGATTTAGGCGTCATTGTGGATAACATGTTAAAACCCTCGGCCCAGTGTGCAGAGGCAGCCAAGAGAGCAAATAGAATGCTAGGTATCAAAGAAAGGAATGGAAAATAAAACAAAATATATTATAATGCCTCTATATCGTTCCATGGTGAGACCGTACCTTGAATATTGTGTGCAATTCTGGTCGCCGTATCTTAAAAAGGATATAGCGTTATTAGAAAAGGTTCAGAGAATAGCCATCAAAATGGTAAAGGAGATGGAAGGATACTCCTATGAAGAAAGGCTAAAAAGGTTAGGGCTCTTTAACCTGGAAAAGAGACGGCTGAGGGGAGATATGATAGAAGTCTATAAATTAATGAAAGGAGTGGAACGGGTAAACGTAGATCGATTGTTTATGTTATCAGAATATAGAAAGACTAGGGGACATGCAATGAAGCTACAGGTTAAACTATTTAAGACTAATAAAAGAAAATACTTTTTCACTCAACGTGTAATCAAATTCTGGAATTTGTTACCGGAGGATGTAGTAAAGGCTGTTAGTGTAGCTGGTTTTAAAAAAGGTTTGAACAAGTTCCTGGAGGAAAGGTCCATAAACCATTATTAAGAAGGGACCCAGGATATCAATGCTTGACCAGTACAAGCATTGTGGAACCTGTGTCTTTTGGGGAAACTGCTAGGTATGTATGACCTAGATTGGCCACTGTTGGAAACAGGATACTGGGCTTGATGGACCTTGGTCTGACCCAGTATGGCATATCTTATGTTCTTATGTCCCCACATGCTTTTGCTTAAGTTTGTACTTGCCGCTCCAGGCAAGTTACCCTTCTCTATTTATGAAGTTATTTATGTTTGCTTTCATTCCATCCTCTTACAATGTACTGATCCTCTGTAATGTCGGTCCCCTCTACCGGCCTACCCTACTGTATATAAAAGAGAGAACAGTAATCCTGTCACCAAGAAATGCTTATATTCAGGAATGCATAATCCACAAAAATCTAAAATGTTAACTTTAGTCCCTTCTGTTATATATGTTCACGTCCCTAGATTTAAATTCAGGATCTGATGACTTACAGCAAAGCACTCATCTGTAGCAAAGAGTTTTGCCATAGCGCAGAGTGCGACAGCATCACTGCGGTCCTTCTGCAGCGCGCGTGCTGCATTTCGCACCATCAGCCGTGCAGCCACTAACCGGGTCGCCATCTCTGCCAGCTTAAACTGGAGGTACTGCATAAGAAACATGTACCAGGCATGTGAATATTAACAAGCAGCCTCTGCTGTGTGTCTGCTGATCATCCACCCTCCCAAGCAGCCCACGGGGTATCAAGCCCTATCTATGCTTTTACTAGGCTTAAACAAGGGGCCAGATTTTCAGAGGCCGCTGCGGTGACAGCTTTATTCATATAATCCAAGGTGTCGGCCATTTAAATGGCACTGCTGAATATACATTTAAGCGGCAATCACGTCACTCCTATACTAAAAGTTAGGTTTGCTATTTCACAGGCCTAACTTATGCAGTTATCCAGAGAGCAGATGAAATTTTACCACTCTGTTATTACTTTTCTGCCAGCTACCAGCCCTACCCCTATCTCCCAGCGCACACATAACCTCTGTGTATATATCCTGTGCTTGCAAGTTATATGCATAAAATTGTGTGCATCATCAGCCAAATATTAAAAACAGACTATATGGTTGGCACCAATGTCAACAGCCTAAGTAGCATAGGATGGGCTTCCATTTCCTAGCACTGAAGAAGATGGTATAGGACCTCTGGCTGCTGGGGAGCTCACTTATGCCTGTCTTACACCCTCACTCAGCAGGAGGTGCTGCAGCAGTACCAGCGGTTACTAAGAAGTTATATTCTTACTAACATCATTAGACGATAGATTTAAAGGAGAAATTTCACTTACCGCTAATTTCTTTTCCTGGAATCCTGATAGACCAGTCCAGACAAGTGGGTTTATCTCCCCCCACCAACAGATGTTTGAGACAGAGAAAAAAAAAAAAACTCCAGAAGCCTGGATTGGTTGGGCTCTGGTAGGCATATAGGCATAGCCCTAGGGGTCCCCTTCAGTATACTCTGACAAAGCAAAATGGAAACCAAAGGTTATGGCTGTCGCATCCCAACTATTTACATGAAGCAAAAGACGTCCAAACTATCTACATGGACCGGACTAAGTGTCCTTAAGAGGCAGTGAGGAATGCACTGCCTGAAATATGAACCTTGGCTCCCCGGCAAAGCCACCACTCCAACTGAAACAGGATGGGCTCTGGACTGGTCTAGCAGGATTCCAGGAAAGGAAATTAATAGTAAGTGAAATTTCTCCTTCCAATTCATCCTGCTAGACCAGTCCAGACAAGCAGGAAGTACCCAAGCTAAAGGTCTTTGGGGTGGGATGAAAAAGCCGCCGAAGGTACGCTGGCTCCAAACTGTGCCTCCTTTCCAGCTTGGAGATCGAGTCGATAGTGCCAGACAAACGTGGATAGCGAAGACCAGGTTGCCACCCAACAGATATCAAGAGGAGCGACCTTAGAGCGCTCAGCCCAAGAAGTCGCTTGGGCTCAAGTGGAGTGCGCCCGGAGACCTGAAGGCACTGGTCTACCCTGGATTATATAGGCTGCTTCAATAGTCTGACGGAGCCATCGAGCAATGGTGGATTTGGAGGCTGCGAGGCCCCTCTGAGAGCCCACAAAGAGTACAAAAAGGTAGTCAGACCCACGGAACGGATTGGTCACTTTCAAATAGCAATACAGAACCCTTCTGAGATCCACTGCTCGGAGATTCTTATGCTGGCCTGAACATTGTTCTTTAGAGAAAGCCAGCAGCAAGAGAGGCTGGTTCAGATGAAAAGGCGTAAGGACCTTTGGTAAGAAAGAAGGGACCCTGCGCAGGGCCACGCCCTCCTCTGAAAAGGTAAGGTAGGGATCCCGACATGAGAGCGCTTGTAATTCCAAGATCCTATGAGCCGAGGTTATCGCCACCAAGAACACTGTCTTGAGGGTCAAGTCCAGCAGAGAGACCTCTTTGAGGGGCTCGAAAGGCTTGCCCATGAGGACCTTTGGGACCAAGGAGAGGTCCCAGGGCGGCACTACTGGGCAGACCGGCAGGCGTAAGACTTATGCGCCCTTGAGAAATCGGGCAACATCCGCGTGAGATGCAAGAGGGCAACCGCCTACAGGCCCCCGGAAACATGTTAGGGCAGAAACCTTCACACGAAGAGTTCTGAGAGCTAGACCCTTGTCAAGACCCTCCTCTAGAAAAGGAAGAACCTCAGGGATTTCCATGCGCCACAGCAAAAGGTGGTGCCGTGAGCACCATGATTCAAAGACGCGCCATACGCATGCGTATGCCAGCAACATTGAGAAACGCCGCGCCTTGAGCAGGGTGGCGACAACTCAATGAGAGTAACCTTTGTGACTCAGCCGGCGGCATTCAAAAGCCAAGATGTAAGTGAGTAGGGAGCAGGGTTGTCCATGCTGATCGGCCCTTGATGTAGGAGACCTTGCAAGCTCCCAGCTGCAGAGGGGCTGCCAGGGCTAACCGTACGAGGTCGGCATACCAGGGCCTCTGGGGCCAGTTTGGGGCAACCAGGATCACAGCTCTCTGGTGAGCGCTGATTCGCTGGAGAACTCTCCCGATCAGCACCCAAGGGGGAAAGATGTACAGAAGTACTTTCTTCGGCCACGGCTGGGCTAGGGCATCTGACCCTTGTGATACATGCTCTCTCCAACGACTGAAGAAGGCTGGCACCTTGGCATTCGCTGCTGATGCCATAAGATCCATTGTCGGCCAACCCCATCGTTGAACTATTCATTGGAACGCTCCTTGAGCGAGTTCCCATTCTCTGGGATCCAGAGCATGCCAGCTGAGGAAGTCCGCTTTTATGTTGCTCGTTCCTGCGATATACTGGGCCGACAGGGCCTGTAAGTAAGTGTCTCTCCGCCCAGGGAAAGAGAAGAGCCATTTCCCTGGCCACCCCGGGGCATTTTGTGCTGCCTTGGCAGTTGAGATAGGCCACTGTCATCAAGTTGTCAGAGAGAACGCGGACTTCTTGGGTATGAAGGAGAGGGAGAAAGCCCTACAAGGCAAGGCGGACGGCCTGGGCTTCCAGACGGTTGATGGTCCAGCGTGCTTCGCAAGCTGACCAAGCGCCCTGAGCTGTGCGAGTCAGACAGATAATGTGCTCCCCAACCTGAGAGACTTGCGTCGGTCATCACCAGGATCCAGTGAGGAGCCTCTAGAGGAACCCTCTTTAAGAGATGGGATGGCGAGAGCCACCAGCAAAGGCTGCATCTTATCGATGGAAGGAGCGGGAGATGACAGTTGTAATCCTCTGATACTGGGGACCATCGAGACAGCAGAGCCTGCTGAAGGCAGTGCATGTGCACTCTGGCCCACGGGACCACCTTGATGGTAGCCACCATGGTCTCCAGGATCTGGAGGTAGTCCCACTGAAGAAACAGCCAGAGCTGAGAGGAGAACTTGAGAAAGCGGTTGTGCATTAGGAAGACCCTGCTCTGGCTGGTGTCAAACCGGGCTCCCAGGAAGTCCAGCTGCTGGGACGGCTGGAGGCAGCTCTTGGATCGATTGACCACCCAGTCCAAGTTCTCCAGGATGGAGACTACCAGGGAGACGGTCTTGTGGACCTTCGAGAGGGAATCTGCTCGAATAAGCCAATCGTCCAGGTAAGGGTGTACCCAAATCCCCTGTTGCGCAAGGCCGCCGCCGCCACCACCATGAATTTGGAGAAAGTCCGTGGGGCTGAGGCGAGGCAGAACAGCATGGCCCAAAACTGAAAGTGCTGCCCGAGAATGGCGAAGCACAGGAAATGCTGGTGGTCGCTTCGAATGGGAATATGAAAGTATGTTTCTGCCAGGTCGAGAGAAGCAGGACCGAGCAAAGCGTTTCCATCCTGAAGTGTGGGACCCGAAGGCTGCGGTTGACCCCTTTGAGGTTGAGAATCAGTCTAAAGGAACCGTCTTTGGGCACCACAAAATAGATGGAATAAATGACCCAACCCTCTCTTCAAGGGAGGAATGGGACGAATGGCGTCCAGAAGGAGACAATGAATGGTGGTGCGGATGGCCATCCTCCTTCTGGGCGCCCCACCTGGAGAGACGAGGAAGGCCTCACGAATGGGCTGCCAGCATTTGAGAGAATAGCCCCGAGCGACAATGTCGAGGACCCACTGATCGGAGGTTATGAGGGCCCACTGCCGAGAGAAAAGTGTCAACCGGCCTCCAACCAGCGGCTGCCTCTCGGGTGGGCTGCCCGCCTCGTCAGTGGGAAGAGTGAGTGGCGCAGGAGAACTTGCCTGGGCCCGAATAGGAGTCGTTGCATTTCCGGGCACCTCGAAAGGACTGTGACCTCTAACCGAAGTGAATGGAAGAAGCCGAGGCTGCTGGTCTATTGGGACGGTAAAGACAGGAATCACGAGACCTGGGAGGTACGCCACGAGGTCAGAGGATAAAACCGAGAAAATCGGCACGTGGAGGCCTTAGGTTTGTCCAAGTCCTCGCCAAAGAGGAGCCTAACCTTAAAATGAAGCCTAGAGAGGCGCATCTTGGAGGCGACATCTGCCAACCACTGATGCAGCCAGAGTCATTCCCTAGCTATGGTGACTGCCGCCACTGACTGAGCCGAGAGCCTCAACAAATCGTAGAAGGCATCTGCTAAGAAGGCCGTGACCGATTCCAAGCGAGTCAGTGCCAGATCCTCCGGCAGGTGCAGAATCCACCTTAACAAGACAGGGCCGCAAGGCCCCCACAAACAGTGGCTTGGAGCGACCGTGTAAATGATGAGAAGGCTGTTTTAAGAAGACTCTCGACTTTACGGTCTTGTTGGTCCTGAAGTGCTGCTCCACCCTCAACCAGAATGGTCATATGTTTCGTGACTCCCGTCACTAACGCATCCACTTTCGGATATGCGAGCCATCTTTTCATTTCTGCCGGTGACCAGAGATATAGTTGGCCCAGACGGCGCACTTTACATAAGGAGGTATCTCCCACTCCCGAGACACCATCTGCTGAAGTTCCGCCGGAAAAGGAAAAACCTTGGAGGGCTTACATATGCCCTGTAAGATGGGGGTCCGCTTGCGACTATGCCTGGGACTACTGCAGTTCGGGAGGGTCAGTGAGGTGCAAGGCCTCCACAACCTGAGCAATTAGTGCGGGCAACTCATCCTTGCGGAATAACCGGATATCCTGTGCATCTTCCTGGCCAGCCGCTGAGGCATCGGACGGAGAATATTCTCCATCCTCGCGATCTGAGGCCTCCAAGCTGTCATCCGCTGAAAACATGTCCTCCTCCGGAGCCAGAGGCCACGCTTCTGCACCCCAAGATACCTCCTTGGGAGGGCGGCTACCTTTGGGACTTGAATCCCCTTGCGGACATTTTTGGGAGGCCGAAACAGAGGATACTCTGTTAGAAGAAGAGAGATGCTCTGAACCGAACACTGATGATTCAGAGCGCCAGAGAGACCAGGCTGCCGAAAGAGGGCTAGGAACTGGATATCTGAAGTCTGAGAAGAAGTCTCAGGTGGCATTAGGGACTTAGAGGAGGAGGGTAGAGGCTGTCGCAGAAGAAGCGGAGCGTTTAGTAACCCTTCTGCAGGAGGCGCAGGTTGAGGGTCTGCCAGGAGAAGGGGAGCAGAGGATGAGCTGTCTGTATGAGGGAGAGCAATAGAAGGTGCCTTAGAAGACTCTCCTGGGTGAGAGGAGCATGCCGAGCATACCCCGTCTTTTAAATCTTTCTGTTTCCTTTTCGTCCCTCTAGTCCAGTCCCGGAACAATAAAGTTTAGAATCTCCTCCAGCAGCCTTGGAGACTGAATGACATCATCGCTTTACTAACAGTGGTATAAGTAGGCAAGGACTGCCCCCTATCTCCAGTACTTCAGTCTCCAAGCAGCTGAGGAGATTCTGAGCCTGGGACTGGGCTCAGTACAAATAAGCAGAGCTAGGGGTTTATAGCTCCTATTGGGTTTTATTTTGGTCTTTAATTTCAATATTTTTCTTCAGAGTTTAAAGTTTTTTCCCTTTCCTTTGGTTTGCAGGTTCAGTTTTGGCTCCATCCTGCACCCTGGGCCCCCCCTCCCTCCTTCCCCCCTCCCCCCCCTCTGTGCTAGTTTCCCCATCGTTTAAACGAGCAAAGGGGAGAAGTAGAGGTGTTGGCCTCCCTGCTCCCGAACCCAATAATAGGGGTGAGGAGCAGGTAGCAGGCTTGCTCACAGTGTCCCGGGTACCTGTGGAGTCCGGGGGCAGAACTGGACAGTGAGCATATTTTGGGGATATTGCTAGGTATGTATGACCTAGATTGGCCACTGTTGGAAACAGGATACTGGGCTCGATGGACCTCAGTCTGACCCAGTATGGCATGTCTTATGTTCTTATGTTCTTATGAGCAGCGTCGGAGTCGAAGCCGCGGCAGGCTGAGTTCCGACGCCGGTGTGACTCTCTGCAGCAGGACAAGCACCGTGAGTGGTAGCGCCGCTTTTATGGGCGCTTGTTTCTTTGATTTTCTCTCTTTCATTTCCTTTTATTTCCTCTTCTTTTGTTTTGAGGAGTGAGCGTTGGAATTCTTAGGGGGTGCTTGTCACAGCCGCATGTGCGCGCGCGGGAAAAGGACCGGCGGCCATTTTAGGAGCCGCGGTTCCTTCTGCCCTCTCCTGTGCAGGTGATTTTGCAGCATTAGAGGCCTCGTTTGTGCACAGCCCTATTCCTGGCTGTCTGGGCACCTCTGTGGGGTGGCTTAGCAATTAAAAAAAAAAAAGAAAAAGCAAAGTAAGACACAGAACAGAAGAGGGGCTAAAGCCTAGATTAGAGGCTGTAGCAGAGATTGCAGGGTTTCACCCGACTGGGCTACAGGTGGCAGTTCAGGGGGTGCTACCCGGCCTCTGTAGGAGGTGGAACGCAGGCACAGAGCAAGTTGGGGGGTTTTGCTTCTCAGGGCTCGGCTATGCCTTCTAAGCCACGGTGTTTGGTGTGTGGCTTGAGGCGCAGTACTGTGCAGGACTCTGGGGTGTGTTCTTCTTGTACACTGGTAGCAGAAGGGATGGATAAGGGGCCGGGGCAGCCTGTGGCGGAAGCAGTGGGCTCGTTGCCTCCGGTCCTAGCCCAGGAGGAGCCAGTGGTGGGGCCTTCCTCAGGAGAATGTTCCTCGGTATCGTTAGGTCTGGAACAGGGGGCAGCTTCTCCAGGGATCCCGCCAAATTTCATTACACTGCTTCAACAGGCGTTTGCCTTGCTCCAGCCCGCAATACCGGTTCTGCCGCCGGGGTCCCAGGGGCAGAAGAGGTTAGGGCCCTTGGGCAGTCCATCGGAGGGCGCTCCTGCGGCTAAGAAGTGTAAGGGGGCCGGCGTTGAGGGTGCGGCCTCGTTCCTCAGCGAGGACCCCGCAGAGTTGGACGAGGAAATGGAGGTCATTTCGGATGAGGAGTTGGAAGAGGGGGAGTTGCCTAGTGCTGAGCAGCAGAGTCGGGTGATCAGAGTGTTTCGTCGCGAAGAGCTCCCGGCCCTGATCACGGAGACTCTCAAGACCCTCAACATGCCCGTGGGTGAGCCGGTGGCTGATGAGGTCTTGGAGGATTCGCTGTTGCAGGGGGTTCGGTCATCCCAGAAAGTTTTTCCCCTACATCGGGTCTTTAGGAATATGATCCAAGAGGAATGGGATGTGCCGGAGGCGGCTCTCAAGGGTACCAGAGCCTTGGCTCGGCTTTATCCGCTGGCAGACCAGGATAGGGAACTGTTTCGCTCCCCGAAGATGGATGCAGCGGTATCTGCGGTTACGAAGAAAACTACGATCCCGGTCGAGGGGGCCGCAGCGCTGAAGGATGTGCAAGACAGGAGGCTGGATTCTTTACTGAAACAGGTTTTCGATGTTTGCGCCCTTTCCATGCAGGCTTCCATAGCGGGGGCCTGGGTGGCTCGGGGCTGTTTGCGGTGGTCCCAAAGATTGCAAGGGGAACCGGTGGAGGGCCGCTTGGATGATGCGTTGCGGCTAGAGTCTGGTACGGCGCACTTAGCGGATATCCATTATGATCTCATCCGCGGTTTAGCTAAGAGTATGGCCTCAGTAGTGGCGGCTCGGCGGTACCTCTGGTTGCGTAATTGGTCGGCGGATAGTTCCTCTAAGGCTCGTCTCAGTAAGCTGCCCTTTAGGGGTAAGCTCTTGTTTGGAGAGGATTTGGAGAAGTTGGTCAAGGATCTCGGGGAGCCCAAGGGCGGTCGGCTCCCGGAGAATAAGCCAAAGCAGGGTCGTGCTCCGGCGGGGTTCGATCCTCTCGGTTTGGCCCGTCTCAGCGGGGGAGGTTCCCGGTTAGAGGTCAAGCGTTTCGGGGCTTCCGGGGAGCAGGAAGAGGGTTCGCTCCTTACCAGTCCTCGGGCCCTAAAAAGGCACAATGAGATGAGGCGGGCTCAGGTGGGGGTGGTTCCCGTGGGAGGTCTGTTGCGGGACTTTTACCCTGCCTGGGTCCAGATTACGTCGGACCGGTGGGTCCTTGAGGTCATTCGCGAAGGGTACGCGTTGGAACTCCACTGCCCCGTTTTAGATTCCTTTGTCAGATCCCCTTGCACAGCTCCAGCCAAGTTGCAGGCGGTCTCGGACACTCTGCAGCGACTGATTCAGCTCGGGGTGGTGGTGCCGGTTCCAGCGGATCAGTGCGGGTACGGTCGGTACTCTATATATTTTGTCGTGCCAAAAAAGGAAGGCACGTTTCGGCCGATCTTAGATCTGAAGCGCGTGAATCGGTGTCTCCGGGTGACCCATTTTCGGATGGAAATGCTGCAGTCCGTGATAGCGGCGGTCCGAGCGGGGGAATTTCTTACGTCCCTGGACCTGACGGAGGCTTATCTTCATATCCCCATTCAGCAGGACCATCAAAAATATCTCCGGTTTGCGGTTCCTTTGGGGCACTATCAGTTTCAAGCGTTACCCTTCGGGCTGGCTATGGCCCCTCGGACTTTCACCAAGATCATGGTGGTGGTGGCGGCAGCGCTCCGCAAGGAGGGAGTGCTGGTCCACCCATATTTGGACGATTGGCTGATTCAATCAAAGTCGAGGGAGTAAAGTTTGGCTGCGACCGCCCATGTGGTAGAGATATTGGAGAGCCTGGGCTGGATCGTCAACTTTGCAAAGAGCAGTTTGGTTCCTTCGCAGTCCCTGGTCTTTCTGGGGGCCCGCTTCGACACGAGTCAGGCGGCGGTGCTCCTGCCCACCCCTCGAGTGCGGGGGCTGCGCGACCTGGTCAGGCGGTTTTTGTCGACTCCAGCGCCAACGGCGTGGCAGTATCTTCAGTTGTTGGGCACAATGGCAGCTACGATCGAGGTGGTGCCGTGGGCCCGAGCTCACATGCGGCCTTTGCAGAGTGCGCTGCTTCACCGGTGGTCGCATCAGCGGGATGCGTTGTCTCAGCGCTTGGTGTGTCCTCAGGGGGTGCGTCAAGAGCTTCGGTGGTGGTTGCAACAGGAGAGTTTGGAGGCCGGCATGCCTCTTGAGTCCCCCTCCTGGAAATTGCTGACTACGGATGCAAGTCTCTTGGGGTGGGGTGCGCATTACGAGGGCAGGTTTGCCCAGGGAGGTTGGTCTCCGGAGGAGTCGGTTGGTCCATCAACAGGTTGGAGATGAGAGCGGTGTTCTTGGCGCTGCAGAAGTTTCAGGACAGTTTGCGTCAGAAGGCGGTTCGTGTTCTGTCCGACAATGCCACAACGGTAGCTTACATCAATCGACAGGGCGGCATGGGCAGTGCGGCGCTAGAAGCCGAGGCGAGTCAGCTACTAGGGTGGGCCGAACAGCACCTAGGGGCTCTCTCGGCTCAGCATGTGGCCGGCGTAAACAATGTAGAAGCGGATTTCCTCAGCCGTTGCAGGGTGGATCCGGGAGAGTTGCGACTGCACCCGGACGTGTTTGCGCTGTTGATGCGGCGCTGGGGGATTCCGCGGATGGATCTCATGGCGACCTTCGAGTCGGCGCAGGTGCCGCGGTTCTTTAGCAGGCGCCGAGAACGGATGTCAGAGGGGCTCGAAGCATTGGCGCAGAGGTGGCCGGATGGCGACCTTCTCTATGTGTTCCCACCTTGGGCTCTCATAGGCCGGGTGGTGCAGCGCATAGAAAAGCATTGCGGCCTGGTGTTGTTGGTGGCTCCCGATTGGCCCCGAAGGCCTTGGTATGCGGACGTAGTGCGGTTGTTGGCCGATAGTCCGTTGAAGTTGCCGCAGCGGGAAGATCTTAGGGCAGGGGCCGTTCCGCATGCCCCAGGTGAGTCGGTTCTCGCTTACGGCTTGGCTCTTGAAAGGGCTAGAATGACGGCCAAGGGGTATTCGCCTACAGCTATTTCTACCTTGCTAAAAGCGCACAGGCGCTCCACCTCGTTGGCATACATTCAAATTTGGCAGATTTTTGAGGCCTGGTGTGCGGAGCGCGATGTTCAACCCTTGGGGGCTTCAGTGGCTCAGATCCTTTCGTTCTTGCAGGATGGTGTAGACAAAGGGTTGGCGGCTAGTTCCTTGCGGGTACAGTTAGCGGCCATTTCCTGTTACCACGGAAAGATTTGGGGTCAGTCGTTGGGTTCTCACGGCGACATCCGGCGGTTCCTGCGGGCGGTGTTGCTTATGCATCCGCCGGTGCGTAATGCAGTGCCGACCTGGGATCTGAATTTGGTGTTGGAGGCCTTGCTCAAAGCGCCGTTTGAGCCTTTGGACAAGGCCTCTCTGAAGGACCTAACTTTGAAGACAGTGTTTCTGGTGGCGATTTGTTCCGCGCGCCGCATTTCTGAGTTGCAAGCCTTGTCTTGTAGGGAACCTTATCTTTCCTTCTTCCATCACAAGGTGGTGCTGCGTACGGTGCCGGCCTTTCTGCCTAAGGTCGTTTCGCCCTTTCATGTTAACCAGGTGGTTTCGCTTCCGGTGTTTTCTGGCCAGCAGAAAGACGAGTCGGGAAGGTGGTTGCACCTACTAGATGTGCGTCGGGTGCTGCGTAAGTACCTTCGTAGGACAGAGGACTTTCGGAGGTCCGATAGGCTGTTTGTGGCTTTCGGGGGGCCGAGAAAAGGGGAAGCGGCGGCGAAAGTGTCCATTTCGCATTGGTTGAAGACAGCTATTGCTTCGGCGTACATTCTGAAGGGGAAAGTAGTGCCGGAAGGTCTCCGAGCGCATTCGACTCGGGCTCAAGCAGCATCTTGGGCGGAGTTCAGTTTGGTTCTGGTTTGGGACAATTGTAGGGCGGCGACCTGGTCGTCGTTGCACTCTTTTGCCAAGCATTATAGGCTCGATGTGCAGGTGGCGGGGGATGGGTGTTTTGGCTCGGCGGTTCTTCAGGCTGGGCTCGCTGGTCCCTCCCGTTGAGGTTTACTGCTCTGTTACATCCTCTATGGTTCCGGGACTGGACTAGAGGGACGAAAAGGAAAAGTAAATTAGACTTACCTGCTAATTGTTGTTCCTTAAGGAACTCTAGTCCAGTCCCGGAGCCCTCCCTGGGGTTATCAGCTCGTTAGCCTGAAGTTGGGCGATCTCAAGAATAAGAAAACGTAAGCCAAGCAAATTTGGTGTAAGAAGCAGTCGAAAAAGGTAGCGATGGAGAGGGTTCTCGAAGGGCATAGAGTGGAGCCATGCTGGGAACCTTTTGCTAAGACGGGAAATGTATCCTGTTCCTAATTCTGTTCATTTGATGATACTTTATCTACTTATTTGTTGCTCTGCTCAGTTTGCTTTGTCAATAGGTACTGGAGATAGGGGGCAGTCCTTGCCTACTTATACCACTGTTAGTAAAGTGATGATGTCATTCAGTCTCCAAGGCTGCTGGAGGAGATTCTAAACTCTATGGTTCGGGAACTGGACTAGAGTTCCTTAAGGAACAACAATTAGCAGGTAAGTCTAATTTACTTTTCCTGCTGCACACGATGCATCGCTGTGAAGAGGCAGGCATGGTGAAAAGAATGTTGCCGCCCTGTCCACCAGTCAAATCAACCCGAGGAGAGGAGCTGGAGCTGTTTAGACTCGAGGCAGAGACCCAGAGGACAGATTGGATGTGTTTCCCGCTAAAAGATGGCTGACGCGAACGGGCCCATGTGATCTGAAGGAGCCATGAAAATGGCCGCCGCACTAAAAGCCCGCCAAACTAAGAACATGATTGCAGCGAAAAACAGCCGGACTGACAAAGGAACACACTGGGAGGCGAGGAGGGAGGAATAAGAGGGCAATCCAGCAGTGCGGGCAGGAGACCGGTAACCACACAGGAGTGGCGATGATGGGGGGGATGGGTGTACCTCGCTGTGGCCGAGTTAAAGCAGGAGGAGCAGCAGACATCCAGGACAGAGACAGCCAAGCAGGGAGTTTAAATAAAACTGCTGCAGAGTTCTGAAGGCTTCCTCTGCTACCAGCAGATCAGGTCCTCGTGGCCAGGGGCCGGAGTCCCCTCCGTTGAAGGGAGCTCAACTGATCCTCGTGATCAGGAACTCACCTAGGAGTGTAAGTATGTGGGCTGGGCAGTCCAGAGGGATACCTCTTGTGCGCTCTGGACACGTCCAGCAATGGAGACAAGAACAAAAGGAACACTAAAGGAACCTGAAGAGAAAATAAAAGAACACCATCATCTGCTGGAGACAGAGAAAATACTGAAGGGGACCCCTAGAGGTATGACTATATGCTTACCAGAGCCCAGTCAATCAGGCTTCTGGAGGGTTTTTTTTCCTCTGTCTCCAACATCTGCTGGTAGGGGGTGATAAACCCACTTGTCTGGACTGGTCTAGTAGGATGAATTGGAAACTCACTTGATTTTTAGCTAAAGGTTCTCCAAATTGCTTGCGCACATTGATATGATCCAAGGCCTGGAGAATGGCGGCATGAGCAGCACCTAAGGAGCAGGAGGCTGTAGGATGAAAGACAAAGAGAATGCAGTCAATAGTGCTGATAAAAAACCCCAATTCCCTGCTGATAAGCTCTCTTCCTCCAAATCGCCTCACCAATGTTTATCCTGCCCCCGTTCAGACCACTCATGGCGATATTGAAGCCTTGCCCCTCGGCACCGAGTCTGTTGGTGACGGGAACCACACAGTCTTCTAATATCACTGCTCTCGTAGGCTGGGAATTCCACCCTACCTACAGGAAACAGTAGCAGGTCAGAGAAGATGAGTACATGTTCACAGTGTCAACTCAATGGGGCCCTCCAAGGCTTCAGCTGTCAACTGCCAGGGTTGTAAAGGACACAATACCTGTCATCAGAGTTCCTTCTTTAGTGATCTCCCAACGGAGTCTCTAATAACCTATCGAGCTTTCCCTCTGGGGAGATGGTAGAGAAATCCATCATTTTCCTGGTCCTTTACCCTCCTGTATTACACTGACAAAATGTATTACAAATTAAAGATTTCTTAGAATCAGCAAAGAATACTGAACTTTTGAACCATTCTGTATGTGAGGAATCATGATGAGCCAGCTGCACCAGAATTGTTTACTAGCCCAGAGACCAAAGGTGTAAGGAATGACTGACCAGAATTGTTTATTAACTCGGAGAACAAAGGCTGGAGAAGGACTGGTCAGAAATTACTTGTTTATCAAAAGGTGTATGGCATGGAGAATATTTGTAGGGAAAACCTCATGTGAGGAGTCATGCGGTCCAGCTGTGACACATTTGTTACAGCCTATAAAAAGAGCTAGAAAATCCAGGACAGGCAGAGAGCTGATGTCCGCTTGGCCAGCGTGTGGGGGGTCCTAGACGACTTTTCTCCGGCCTTTGCTGTGGCTCTCCCAAGCTGATGATAAAGGGGCTGCAATGATGGCAGAGTTTAGTGATGCATTGTTTTATTGTCATATCAACTATTGTGTTGTCATTATAATAACACTAACTTATTGTTCTATTCTCTAGCGGATTGAAATATTAAATAGCTTATTAAATACCATGCACGTGTGGCTGTTTGCTCTTGAATTTAATATCTAGCGAGGCAATACAAATGGCGACGAGGATGGGATATTAAATTCAAGAACAAATTGATAAAGGAAATGACTGTAGCTGGATTCTGCAGCCGAGGAAAAGAAAAAAAAACCCCTTTGTTTAGGAAAATATGTAATCTTGGGATGTAAAGATGTTTAGTTCAGTGCTTTAAACAACATTACTGTTTCCTGTAGAGCTAGTATTAATTGTTAGGGAAAATCCTTGTAAGATTATGAAGAAGCAAAGACTTTATTACTTGTTATTTTTCTCAAGGTCCCTGGTTTTCCAAGCTGCTAAGACATGTTGCTTTTCAGAACTACCCAGGGGGGCCCAGTTCAGTATGCAGGGTGAAGTTTCTCAAGAAAACTTCCTTATTCTGACTAATAGATGCCTAGGCATAAAGCACTTGTAAGCTTTGATTTGTCTTGTGTTTAAATCAGAACCTCTGCAATGTATGTTTTAGTCTATAGTATATACTGTTTTATTTCATTGCTGGCTGCTCAAGTAGGTGTCACGGCCCCTGGATGCTGAATTGACTAGAGCTCTTTACTAAAGCTGAAACAAACAACAAAAAGACAGAATATTAAGGAAAATGCTTGTTTTCCTTTAACTTTCAAAGTAGGGGTTGAGAGCTCTGTCAGGACAATGGGGCATCTTGAGCCAGTAATTATGAGATTGCAATTTAAAATTGATTTAATTCCTGAGTGAATAAGAAGGTAATCCTGCTTGAGTCTTATGTGTATGCTACCAAGCAAACTTAAAAGTTAAAGGGACTTTTATATATTGTGGCAGGCACTTCATAGAGGGCATAATTATTGTTCATATATTACAGAAAAACAAAGAGCTGTAACTATAGGTTTATTTAGGAATTTAATAGCAATCACAATTAGTAACAACTTTCAAGCAACTTTTTATTTTAACTCTTAGTGTTTACGACGCCTCTCTTGTTCAGCTGCGGATATTTAGATAAAATGACATAGTAATCTGCAGTTGCCTGAAGGAGTTTGGACAAAAGAGAGACTACTGTTTACTTATCTTTTTGAAAACACAGATAGCAAACATCAAAGGTGGTTGTAACTCTAGGTAATTTGCTTTAAAATAACTTGATTATTTTCAGATCAGTTTGATACCAGTCTCGGGTATAAATGTAAAAGGTTTTAATTTAAATGTAAACGTACTGGCATTTTGGTTAAAAATATGAAAAGAGGGAGTATTTGCATTCCAGATATCCACCAACCTTTCCATGAAAAAGTATTTCCTTATGTTGATTTTGAATTCACTTCCTTGCAGCTTCATTTCATTTGAATGCCTGTTTCTTGAACTGTAAGGTTTTAGTTAATTACTTTGCATTGTTAAGCTCAGTGCTGATACAATTTTTGTGACTGATGAACAGGACAGGAACACCACAGGCATTAACTACACTGATCTTTCCAGTTTTATTTGTTACAATATTGGGTTTTAGGATAAATTCACCTGTTATTTTGTATTTGAATTTTAAGTTTTGGTGTCTAGAGAAAAAGTGCACTTTGTTT
Organism: Ichthyophis bannanicus; assembly: GCA_033557465.1. Lineage (NCBI taxonomy): Eukaryota > Metazoa > Chordata > Amphibia > Gymnophiona > Ichthyophiidae > Ichthyophis > Ichthyophis bannanicus. Next base: position 155,193,251 of record CM066032.1, on the reverse strand, counting down.
TGAAAAATGTTTTTCTCTCAGTTTCAGGAGTACACTTCCTGAGAAAACAGATATATGTTGTAGCATTGTAAGATACCAATTTTATTTAATTTAGACACTTGCACTTAGCTTACCGAATGTGATCCTTGTGTCCAGTATACACTCAGCAATTACAAGATGAGTAAACATTACTGTTTCTTTAGAACTTGCATTGACCTTGCTGGAATTTGAACAGAGGCTGATCTGAAATTGCTTTGTTCTCAAACATATAGATTACATTTAGCAGAAAGATTGAACTGAGTTCCCAGAAAATATGAGAATATCTTTTTTTTCCTAGCTTATTTGTATACTTTCATAACGCTATTTATCCAACACTACCAAAGCCTTCCACAGCCAACATTATGCCTAAGTATTTGACAAATAAAACAATAACACTAACTTGAATTGATTGAACAAAATAAAATCTTTCTTGTCAGCAGCGATCCAAGAGAGGTTTGGGAAAAAGAATGGGAGAGAGAGAGGCAGAAGGTGAGGCCAGTCTAGGAAAAGGCAATAAGCGTGATGCTTCTAATGTGGTGATCTGGGTCACTGAAATTCTGACTGTTCTAAGCTTCCTTGAGGAACCCCCCCCCCAAGGCCTGAAGAAAATGAACCGTGTAAATTTATGCCTCTGCAGAGACATGAATAGGGAGGGAGAGTAGGCCAAGAAGAACCCGAGGACGTATCGCCATGAGACCCAACCACAAATGCCTTGTGCCCTCTTAGGCCTCTCACCTCAAAAGGATCTCTTAACACCATAATTAATGGGCAGCTTACACAAATCCTTGTGGACACTGCCGTTACAAAATCAGTCTTCAAATATTTTGAGTTTCCTACAGCACTCTCACTGGGAACAGTGCATATAGACTCTACCAATTAAGTTTAGTGGGAAAGGGGCATTGTTTACTCATATTGTTATGCTTATTTATTTATTTATTTCTCTTATATACTGCGCTATTCGACATCAGTGCGGTTTACATGGAACAATAATATTCTTACAGTGGGGGATTACACCGTAAGTTACAAGTAACAATACTAAGCTTTTAACAATTGTTTGATGTTCTTAGCAGCCTTCCCAAATAAGGATACATTAGTATGATGTAGAAACATGAAAAAGATCTATGTATGTAGTTTGGTGGAATGATGCAAGTGATGAAAAAGTGTTGTGAGGGGCGAAGTGGGATATTAATAAAAAAGAAAAGACTGATGGACAGTAAACTGATGAAGGTAATTTAATGATGTGAAGTGATGTGTCTGCCAAATGAATACGTAAATGAAAAAATGATGAGCACTTTATTCAATTATGCTGTCTCCAGTACCTTCAATTCAGGAAGTCATCTAAGCCCCAACACATACTCAACAATTGGAAATAGACACTTGGAGACAAGCTAGGTGCACCCTGATGAGCTTTGGAAAACCCGCACTGGCCATGTGGTACTTCCAGATGCTTTTTTGCCTCATTTTGCCTCTGTATGTCCTGGCCAGGCATGCAGAGGAAAAGGGGGATGATTTGATGCACAAATTCTCACAATAGTGGTATAATCCTAAACTTGCCAAAATTGCAGAAGACATGTGCAACTTGTCAGATTTGTAAATGGTGCAAAGGGGGCTAAATATGTGAAAATCAGTCAAGGGCACAAGTCAAAGACATGAATTTATAAATGTAACAAAGACATTGATGGAGCATTTCCTACCAGCAAATGAATCTCCAGTGATAGAGAAATAAGGAGTTTATCAAACTGCGAGACAGGGTTGACACCATACGAGATAGTTACTGGTAGACCATTGAAAGTTTATAAACCAATATTTATAGGATATGATCTTAGTAAATATGGATGAAATTAAGTTTGTCTTGTTGCAAAATCTAAACTAGAATATTTAGTCTTTTCATTTAATATTGGTTGCTGCTCTCCTGGATAAGGCCTGGAGCCATGTCACCAACTGCAATCCAGAGATTCCAGCAGAGGGAACTGCCCAGAATCCAGATGGAACGGACCATCCCAAGAACTCCTAATTACACACCGCAGCAATGTGTGAAGGAGTCCTTACCTGGATCCATGCGTCACATTACAAAAGGGCCAAGATATCCACCTATGAGAATGGTTTCTCCTAAAAGTTGAACCTCCCAAAAAAACTTCAGAGAAAGGTGAAGCACACTACGAAGTCCTGAAGAACTGCTGAGAAGCAGGACCAAATTATCTGAAAATAGGAAGAGGACTATTAGACTGACTGGGGGCTTTTGTGAATGATTTTTTTCGTCTTACGTATTGTTATCCTTTTATTATTGTTTCCTTGGTAAGTAACTGTAACTCTAGTATCTCAAATTTTTTTTCTGCTGGACATCATGTGCCAAATTGCTTGTTTTGCCTGTGCCCCAGATCTTAGTTATTGCTGTGACTTCTCTTTCTAATGCTCATACTGGTTTTGGATGTACGGGTGGCCAATGATACAAATGTTTGGGTAAAATATCCAAGATTCGTAGCCGATGGAGGGAGAAATAGTTGCTGAAGGTAAAGATAATACGATTGAGGTTGTTAGTCCCTTACCACTTCAACTTACCTTGAATATTGTGTTCAATTCTGGTCACCGTATCTTAAAAAGGATATAGTGTTATTAGAAAAGGTACAGAGAAGAGCCACCAAAATGGTAAAGGGGATGGAAGGATACTCCTATGAAGAGAGGCTAAAAAGGTTAGGGCTCGACTTCCGGTGATGCGGTGAGCAGGAGCAGACGCACGCTGCTTGAGCTCCGGGCCCCCTTGCCCCTCCGGCACCGATAAATGTGACACCGGGGGTTAAGTTTGGGGTCTCTCGCCCTCCCCGGAGCTCCCCCAACTGGATCGTGGCAGGGGATGGTGCCCCGATACTCCCAGCTCACCCTCACACGACGATCCGAGGAAGCGGCCTGGACCCGGACAGCAGACGCCGCATGGTAGGAGAGGCTGCGCTGCGGGGTGAGTAGACTCGCTGAAGACTTCGGCGGCGGGTGGAGCGGGGTCCCGCGGCTGCGGCAGCTCATCGGGCGGTGCACTTTGCCATTTCCCGCCCCCCCCGCGTGACAGCAGTGCCGGATCTGAGAGAGGGGCTGCAGTGGCGGCTGCGAGGGGAGGCAGAGAGTTGTCGAGGGGCCTTGATCGGGGCCGCTGCCTGTTTGACCGCCCCCCCCCCCCCCCCACGGGATCCTCGAGGGCCGAATATCTCCAGCACGCGGAGGACGGAGACCAGTGCCTTGCCCTTGGCATGTGAGAGCCTGTAACCTACCTTAAACACATGGGAGCTGTACCCCCCTGCCTCTGCCACGCCGGAGCCTCCGAATGACGCCCTGCCACCAACACACAACAGCCTGTGACCTGTACCCGACGCCCAGTCTTCGGCACAACGGAGTCTGAGACCTGTGCTCTGCGTTAAGCGCATTGGAGCTGCAACCCGCACCTTCCCTTCAACGTCCAAGAACCGGGGCCCGGTGCCCTATCCTTGGCTCTCGGAGGTCTGAGCCCTGCCCTTGCTGCCGGCGCATAAGTGCACAGACGCCTGAGACACGTGCTCTATCTTTAGTGCACAGCAGCCTGAGACTCGCACCCTGCTTCAAGTGCACGGGAGCCTGAGCGGAGTCGGTGGCGCCTGAGTCTTGGGACGGGGCCTGTACAGCGCACCTTGGAGGAGGGCAACTAAAGCCTTCGTCGCCCGGCAGTGAGGTGAGGGGAAGGGGGTTGGGACCCCCCCCGTGCAGACCACAACAGCGGCCCTGGCGATGGCGGCGAAGGGAGGCCGACGAATGGAGAAGGAGAAGACCCCCCTGCAGCCAAGGGGGGGGAGCAATCCTCGCCGTCGAAAGGAGAGGCTAAAGTCCCGGCGGGGATGGTAGACGAAATCTCCGTGGCTGTGGCAGGGGCGCTGTCGGCGCAGTTTGACGACCTGCGGAGCCGCATGGACCTAATCCAATCCTCCGTGGAGGCCCTGGGCAACCGACTGCAAGAGGCGGAGCACCGGATAGAGAGGTCGGAGGAGCACGTGCTGGAGCTACAGCAGGAGATGGCCCGGATGAAAAAATTACTCCAGGGGCAGGAGGCTAAGCTCGACGACCTCGAAAATAGGTCCCGCCGTAATAACCTGAGATTTCTAGGGGTCCCGGATGCCATAGAGGATCGGGATTTACAACCGTACGTAGAAGACCTGGTGAAACACATTCTGGTGAATGATCCCGAAGGCACTCTAGTACAAATAGAGAGGGCGCACCGGGTCGGGCCTAGGAGAACCAGTGACGGCCGACCTAGAGTGGTCCTGGCACGGTTCCTGAGATTCCCACAGAAGGAAGCGGTCCTGCGTGCTGCGCGAAAGAAAGGGACCATCCAAAAGGACAATGTCCGGATACGCATCGTCCAGGATTACTCAGCAGCCCTGGGACAGCGACGACGAGAGTATGGACCCCTGTGCCAGATCCTGATAGACAATAATATCAAATTTATGGTGCAATACCCCGCACGGCTGATTTTCACCCATGGCGGGACCCGCCGGTCTTTTGACTCCGCGACAGCAGCAACGCCCTACGTGGAGGAGATACGGCGGAGGGCCGCAGTGGCGGTCGAGTCCTGAGGACTAGAGGTGGAGACTATTTCTCTGAAGAACAAGCCGGGAGCCTTCACTTTGGACTGTAGAAGAGATGGTGATGGTAACCGGGATGGGGGAGGGGGGAGCTAAGGGGTTTGTTTACATTACCCTCAAGTGTTGGTTGTTTTCTTTGGGCGTGGGGGTGGGCGGGGGACGGCCCGAGTAGCTGGGGGTGTCTGCTGGAGGGGGGGGAAGCGGGGAGGGGGACAGAACCTGGAGGGGGGAGAGTCTCGGGGGGACCCCGGATGGCCTAGCTGAGCCGGTATAATGGCGGGGTGGGGGGTACCTTACGCATCTAGGAATTCACTGAGGAGGCGAGGAGGATGGTAGTAGAAATAAAGAATTGGAGTGGGGAGGAGAGGGGTGGAGAAGGGATAGGAGGGGGGAGGGAAGGGATAGGGGAGTAGAGAGGGAGGGGTGGGGGGGAGAGGGAAGGGGAGGAGAAGGAGAGCTGTATCCTAGGGGACCAGTAGAGGAGGGGATGGTGCGAGGACCATTTTGGGAGGGAAATGGGGGAGGACCCCAGGCTGGGGGGGTGTCTTCCCTACATTCTGTATGGTATATAACAGATACTATTGAGCCTAGTCTAGTACTGCATGCCGCTTAAGATCATTTCTTGGAATGTGTGTGGTCTGGGCAGCCCGATTAAACGGGCAAAAATTTTGCAGGCCCTGGCAAGGCAGGGGGCGGACATCGCTATGCTCCAGGAAACCCACCAGACCGCCGAAGAGCACCGTAAGCTATGCCGGGAGTGGGTGGGACAGGTCTGGGGGGCCCCGGCCCTTGGTAAGAAAGGGGGGGTAGCACTTTTGATACACAAACGTGTCCGGATGGAGGTGGTGAAGGACTTGGTCGATCCGTCGGGCAGATTTGTACTGGTGCAGGGAGTCCTTGAGGGGAGGCCGGTAATTCTCGGTAACGTGTATTGTCCCAATGTGCTTGACTTGTCCCTTTATGCGCGCCTTGCCTCTAAAATTGAGACGTTACCGGAGATCCCCGTTATCCTGGGGGGTGATTTCAACGGGGTCATGGATGTCGACCTCGATACCTCAAAAGGGGGAGAGCAAAGAGACAGGATGGCGACGGTTCGGGCATTACGACGACTCTGCTCTAGGTTGGAGCTGGTGGACCCATGGCGCTTATTACATCCGGTCGAGCGGGATTACACGCATCAGTCCCGGGCTCATGGCACGAGCGCACGTATAGATTACTTGTTGCTGTCCACCGGGCTGTTTGCCACCGTTGGGGATGCCCAGATAGGGCCTGTGGAGATCTCTGATCATGCTTATGTTTGGCTGGAGGTCCTTTGGAGTGGGAGTACTCCTCGAGCCTTTCAATGGCGTTTTCCCCTGGAATTATATAGAGACGCGCAATTTCGTTCCTTTATTCAGAGGCGGTGGCAGGAATTTGAAGCTGATCATAAGGGTCACCAGGATGACCCAGAGTTGCTCTGGGAAACGGCGAAGGTCGTATTGCGGGGAGATATCATCGGGTTCCTGGCCAGGAAAAGAAGATTGAGGGCCGAACGTATCATTGAACTCGAGAGATTGGTGACCAAGCTAAGACGCCGATGGGCCCATACTCCCACCGCCGGGCTTAGAAAGCAGCTGTGGGACTCCCAAACGGAACTAAATGAACTCCTACACCAGAGGGCTAAGAAGTCAGTGTTATATTATCGCTACCAATTGTATCGATACGGGGACAAGCCCGGGAAGTTATTGGCCCGGTGCCTTCGGGGACCCAGGGGCTCGAAACTGGTGCCAGCCTTGCGAGATGAATCGGGGACTTTACATAGGGAGAACCCGGCCATAGTGCGTATTTTCCGATCCTTTTTTCAGAACCTTTATGCCGCGGAGGCGACCTCCCTCACGCAGATGGCAGATTATGTGCGGCGACTGGACTTGCCTTGCCTATCGTTAGAGCAAAGAGCACAGTTGGACCGGCCGATTACGGTAGCTGAGCTGCAAGGGGCTATTTCAAAAGCTAGTTGTTATAAAACTCCTGGATCGGATGGCCTGGGTGCCGAACTCTACAAGATTCTTAATGAACAGATTTCCCCAATGTTGGCCGCCGTACATAATCGGAGAGCACAGCAAGGTTACTTTCGGTGGGGGCCAATCATGCTCACATCGTTCTTATCCCCAAGCCGGCAAAGGACCCTCTTTCGGCGGCCTCGTATCGTCCCATCTCTTTACTTAATTTCGATCTTAAATTAATGGCTAAGATCTTGGCAGACCGACTGGCGGAGTTTTTGGGGCAACTAGTGCATGAGTCACAGGTCGGTTTCGTTAAGGGGCGATATGCGGTCCGTAACTTACGCAAGATCATCGCGTCCCTAGAGTGGGTCCAGCATAGACATCTGTCCTCTCTGTTGGTCAGCTTCGATGCGGAAAAAGCTTTTGACCGGGTGGACTGGCAATATTTGAAATTTATCCTCCCACAATATGGTATAGGGCCGTTGTTTTGTAATATGGTCGCGAGTTTGTATGCCAATCCGACCGCTGCGATACTCTGTAACGGGGTAGTATCAGACAACTTCCCGCTGCAAAGGGGGACTCGCCAGGGCTGCCCCCTATCTCCTCTTCTCTTCGTTCTCTCGTTGGATCCGCTCCTGCGGCAAGTGGCGGGTATGCGGACAATTCAGGGAGTGGGTGTTGGCAAACAGGAATTTAAGATTTCAGCCTTTGCTGACGATTTATTGGTGCACTTGCTTTCCCCTGGGGAATCCCTGCCTCTTCTTATGCAAGAGCTTCGAGCCTTTGGGCAGTTCGCAGGGTTTAGTATTAACAGGGATAAATCCGAAGCCCTGGATGTCTCAGGCCGACTTCGGGGCGGCTGGGTGGGCGAGTTCCCCCTTCGATGGGCTGAGCGTCAGTTCATATACTTGGGGATTGTACTGTCTTGTCAGCCAGGTCAACTGTATGAGAGTAACTTGCGACGGCAGTTGAATAAGGTAAGAACTCAGCTGCAAGCATGGCGGCCTCTCCCCCTGTCTCTAATGGGGAGAATCGCGGCGATTAAACTGGTCATCCTGCCGCGCATTTTATACTGGTTACAGACCCTCCCTGTATGGATCCTCCGACGGGACATTCGGCGTTTCGAGGCGGAGTTTCGGGGCTTCCTTTGGGGGGGGTCGAGAGCACGTATCTCCTATCGTCGTCTGGTGGGGAGGGTGCGCTGTGGGGGGTGGGGGCTCCCGGATCTTGGGGCCTATGCACTGGCTTGCCAGTCCCGCCACCTAGGGGACTGGCTGGGTGACACTGATCTTTATACTCCCCGGGCCTTTGAGGAGGCCTACGTGGCACCCCACTCCCTCAAAGCCCTTTTGCATTTGGAGGTACGTAGGTGGCCTACACACTTGGCGGACAGTGTGTTATTGGCACCGGTTTGTAAGACGTGGAGGTATTTAAATGCCTACTGGGGTCGCCGCTGGCAGGTGTCGAGCTGGTTACCCATTCAGGGCAATGCCAACTTTACCCCGGGCACTGAAACCGCTGCGTTCCGTCTGTGGGGAGAGAGAGGTATGCATACTTTGGGCCATGTGGTGGACTTGGCGGGCCAACCCAAGCTCTTTCCTGCATTATCCCGTGAGTATGAGTTGGGGCCTCGGCAGTTTTTCGCGTATATGCAAGTGGCCCACTATGTGGCTTCCCTCCCGCGGACGGAACTGTGTAGCGATCGTTCGGCCCAGATAATAGCATTCTTTGGTTTTGGCGAAGTTGAACGGCCATCTATTCGGACTTTTCACCTTAGGTTGGAGCAGTCTCGACCGCAGCCGGACTATAGCGATGTAGAACGGGCCTGGGGGGTGGAAATGGGGCAGGAGATTCCCCCTGGCACGATTCTGGAGGCCCTTCGGAGAGTGGCGAGCCTGGCGGATGGTGCCCGCTGGCGGGAAATACAGCTTAAGTGTTTGACTAGGGTTCACCTCTCCCCACGGCGGGCCCTTCGATGCCACTTGACTGCGGATGGTCGCTGCCCACGATGTACGGAGCCTCTGGCGACATTATATCATATGTGGTGGGGGTGCCGACGGATACGCCCATACTGGCAGAGAATTGCCTCATTTATGGCCGACCTTCTTGGACAACCTGTTTACTGGGACGCTGCCCTGATCGTTTTGGACCACATGGGCCTCACCTCTCCGAAGGGGAAATGGAGTCGTTGGCTGGTGCGGAAGGCATGTCTGGTGGGCAAAGGGCCAATACTACGTGGGTGGAGGGACAGCCTCCCTCCCTCCTTTTGGGAGTGGCGGAACTCCTTCCACCAACTTATGCTCCTGGAGTGTAGGGCTGCTCGAGGCCATGTTAAGCGATGGTCCGCCTTCTGGCTATTGTGGGAGCCCTATATTCAAAATCTCAGTCCTCGGACCCGCAATGTCATCCTGCAACTAGGCTATTGATGCCCCGATTAGCAGGGGGAGATTTCTGGATGATCCACACGGAGGTATATACTGGTCCTATTTGGTAATGCTTGGGAGGGTGGGGGGGTTAACCAGGGGGAGGTTGGGTGGGGGAGGGGGGATGGGGACATTATTCAAAAATCATGTAACCATCTATGTGTTCCGCCCCCTGGGGATCAGAGTCCACCCCAGGGAGCGACTGTTACCAGTTGTGTATTTGCCGTTCCTGTTTGATGGTTTATAAATAAAATTTTGAAAAAATAAAAATAAAAAAAAAAAAAAAAAAAAAAAGGTTAGGGCTCTTCAACCTGGAAAAGAGACGGTTGAGGGAAGATATGATAGAGGTCTGTAAATTAACAAATGGAATGGAACAGGTAAACGTAGATCGATTGTTTACGTCATCAGAATATAAAAAGACTAGGTGACATGCAATGAAGCTACAGGGTAACTTATTTAAGACTAATAAGAGAAAATATTTTTTCACTCAACGTGTAATCAAACTTTGGAATTTGTTACCAGAGTATGTAGTAAAAGCTGTTAGTGTAGCTGGGTTTAAAGGAGGTTTGGACAAGTTCCTGGAGGAAAGGTCCATAAACCATTATTAAAAAGGGACCCAGGATCTCAGTGCTTGACCCAAAACAAGCTTTGTGGAACCTGTGTCTTTTGGGGAAACTGCTAGGTACGTATGACCTAGATTGGCCACTGTTGGAAACAGGATACTGGGCTTGATGGACCTTGGTCTGACCCAGTATGGCATATCTTATGTTCTTATGTTCCCCTACCCTCTACATGTAACTAATAGATTGAACTCCATGGGGCAGATATACAGTAGAAAAAGTCCTGAAGATGCAGGCAAAATGAGTCCCCACTGTATGGACTACTGATAAGAGTAACCGAGATCTACAAGCCATTTGGCTTCAGCAATTACAATGTCGGTGGGAAAGGTATATTAGATATCTTGGAAAAATATCACCCTGTCCCCTCACGCATTTACCTTAATGCTATCCACTATGTTTCATCCCATGCTAATAATAATAATTGTATGGATTGGCCTAACCTTATGGAACTGTATTCTCACTTATTGTATTTCCAAATGAGCTACAAGGGCAATTCAGCCTGTGCTTACGTACAATATCCTTGCTGATCCACGGGTGGAATGTATTACAAATTAAAGATTTCTTAGAATCAGCAAAGAATATTGAACTTTTGAACCATCTCGTATGTGAGAAATCATGCTGAGCCAGCTGCACCAGAATTGTTTACTAGCCTGGAGACCAAAGGTGTAGGGAATGACTGACCAGAATTGAGAACAAAGGTTGGAGAAGGACTGGTCAGAAATTACTTGTTTATCAAAAGGTGTATGGCATGGAGAATATTTGTAGGGAAAACCTCATGTGAGGAGTCATGCGGTCCAGCTGTGACACATTTGTTACAGCCTATAAAAAGAGCTAGAAAATCCAGGACAGGCAGAGAGCTGATGTCCGCCTGGCCAGTGCCTAAGGGGGTCCCAGACTTTTCTCCTGCCTTCGCTGTGGCTCTCCCAGCTTATTATAAAGGGGCTGCGATGATGGCAGAGTTTGGTGATGCATTGTTCTATTGTCATATCAATTTTTGTGTTGTCATTGTAATATCACTAACTTATTGTTATATTGTCTAGCTGATTGTCATATTAAATGGCTTATTAAATACCATGCACATGTGGCTGTTTGCTCTTGAATTGAATATCTAGTGAGGCAATACAAATAGGAACCAGCACATTGTAAACGCAAGTCTGCTTTGTAGCGTCTATCCCATTTGCTATAGGCGAGTACAACAGAGCAATCGCTTTACTATGTCTAGTGAGGAATAATATTTTTGCCATTTTTAGTATCTAATTGTTTTGAAAGCTTGACTCTTATGGCACTTTACTAGAAATGAAATTATGTACGCTTAAGTCTTATCCAGAGAGGTTGATTCCAGGGAAAAGGTGAACCGCTGGAAGTTTCCCTTTTCCAAGGGTCATTCTGAGGGTGCAGTAACTCAGAAGCACAGGTCTCCTAACTCCCTAACCTAGGGAAAAACTGTTTGCTGCCCCATGTTCTCCTGGTATTAGTTTCTTCAGGGAAGAGCCTTGCTGCTTCTTCTTCTTCTTCCTGCCCCACTGGATGAGAGCTGCCTTTGAGATTTGTTTTACTACATATTCCACAGCATTAACAGGGGGTTTCACCCCAAAAAGATGACGCTAGGCCAATGTATTACCATAAAATCAGTGAATGAAGTAACCAAGCCCAGGGAGCTAAAAACAGTCACAGTTAGCAGAAAAGTCACAGGGGACATCAACAACCCTTTTCCAGCCTCCTTCTGACATTTCCTCTCTCCTGCCTCTTCTCATCCCTCTACCCTACCTCCACTAATTGGTTTTGTTCCTCTCCTGCCTGATCCCTCCCTGCTCACCTCCCAATTTGGTTCTTCCCACGAGCCTGTCAGCCCCGCACCTTTCTCTCCTTCTTGCCGAAGCAGAGTCCTGGCGTTCCTTTCTCCACTACAATGCAGGAGATGCCTTTGGAGCCGCTGCCTCCTGTGCGGCACATGATCAGGTAAACATCTGTGTCACCACCGCCACTGATGAACGCCTGATGAGCAAAAGACACAAGATATGAATGAAGCAAGCACTGAAGGATGTAATGAGGCAGTGGGATGGTGGATTGGGGGGGGGGGGGGGGGTTTACCAACAGCAAAATTCAGTCCATGTTTCCCCCTCCATCTTTTAGGGATGCAGACCTGTCTCGAAACCACCCACCCCAGCACGTTTTTAGTTCCCTACTAGGTGCTTCACTTTGGGCAACTGATTCTGCTTCCTCTTCGGCCTTATGATACCATTTCTTTACCCTTGGCCGGTGACAATCATTGATACAGCCTCCCGACAGACTGCTGACACTACCTTGTTTCCTTCAGCCCATGCAGGCCGCTGATGCTAAAAGGTTCTGGGTCACTAAATTTGTGTATGAGCAATGTTTGGAAGAGGGGGCAGGGGGACTCTCGAACAAGGCATCTTAGGAGATCCACACCATGTCCCCTGCATCTACTGGGGCCATCTGGTCACATTCCTAGGGTGAGGACCGCAAGCATACAGTTGAAAAAGAAAACCCTGGTAATCCGCCAAAAATTCAGATGAGCTAAAAGAAAGGCAGAAAAGTATTGAAGCAGAGCCGATTCCTTTTCTAAAGCAACTGAAAGGTCAAGGTTTAATCATCTGATATACTGCATTTTCATTTCAATGCAATAAAGCAATTTAAAATAATATAAACAAAAACAGAAAATAAAATTAAAACAAACAAACAAACAAACAATCATATGTGTACAATAATGCTCTACAGTAAAAATAGATAAAATTATAAAACAAGATCAAAACCCACCAAATGTAAACTTTTGGACATGCTTAGATTCCTGACATTATCTACAGAAGAACTTTAGTAATCCCGAATCCCTGCATGTGAAAACATTCATTAATCTCAGAAAGGATCTGCTGTACACAAATGTTGTTGTTTTCCTTAAACAAACATCAGACGCGCCTAGAAATAAAGGAAAATATCCTACTACCTTAGAACCATTGAGGATGTAACAGTCACCACTTTTCTTTGCCGATGTTAAGAGAGAGGCTGCATCACTCCCACTGCCTGTATGGAAGAAAAACAATGACTTAACTTCAGCTCTTTTACTGGCACATGTTCAGTAAGCCCTGGATACAACTTTCCTCCCTCAGTCCCAATCTGATTCCTCCGGAGAAGCATCCCCAGGCTTACCCACTATGTCATGAACCCTTCCACCATCCCTAGCACTGCAGAACCCCTCAGGATCTACTTTGCTCCACCGCTGACTTTTCCCCTCTCCTCTTCCATCCTCCAGTTCTGCTCTTACCCCATATAAGGGCACTTGTGTGTGCGCGTGTTTTCTCTGTCTGTAGGAGGATATGTGGGCGAGTATTATGGTTCTTTATCCCAGTGTGAAATACAAAGCTCAGGAACTCACCTGGCTCGGTAAGGCAATAGGAAGCAAATCTCTCCATACTGCAGAGTGATGGGCAGAATCGATGTCTCTGCTCCTCATTCCCAAATGTGTCAATCATCCACACACACATGCTGCAGAAGGAAGAAGGTAGGATGTAAAACCCAGGTGGCATGTTACACCTGCCCACCATACCTACTGGAATACAGACTGCAGAGACCACAGAAGAGGGGCAAGGAGAGGATGCAGCCAATGATAGAATGCATCAACCCTATCACAGACACCTTTACATGCCACAAATCAAGAATGGGACCCATGAGCCTTTGCAGTCTCATGCCACACACTCACTCACTTGTGAATGCTCATATATGCTGTGGTGCTTGCACACCCTGTTGATAATGCTTCAAAGATGATGGAAGTGTCCAGGCGGGACAGTCCCGATCCACCTACTTCAGGATGGACGTAGATCCCACCAAACCCAAGTAGTGCTGCTTGCCGCATGGTCTCCACTGGGAAAACTTCCTGTGAGAACCGAAATGATAGGGTTTACAGATCAGAAGAGACTCAAAAGGAATTCATGCAGCTGCTACTACTACCAATAATCATTTGTGGAGCACTGCGAGTCGTATGCAGCGCTGTACATATAGATGTAAGACACAATCCCTGCTCATCAGAACTTACCATCTAATCAAGACGAAAAAACATTGCAAAACTGGGGACTAGAGTAAGGTTAAAATACATATAAGGAATGGGCAAGAGAATGAGGAGCATCAGGATCCAAAAACAGCCTCAAAGAGGTGGGTCTTTAGCCTGGACTTGAATAGGGCCAGAGAAGGAGCCTGACACACAGACTCAGGTAGTTTGTTCCAGGCATATGGAGCAGCAAGGTGCAATGAACGAAGTCTGCCACTGGACAGGCATGAGCTAGATAATATTAATGACTACAGAATTATCGAGGAGCGACATAAGCAGTGTAGCAATCAGTGTGTGAAGTGCTGTCAAACTGAGAAACTTTATGGAACATGGTTTCACCACTGCTGAGAAATGAAAGGAGAATGACAAATAAGAATCAATAATGCATCCTAAAATTTCGATAGAAATTACTGTTGTGGTAATATAGCCATCAATCAGCATTGTAATGGAAGGTTTAACAGAGCCAGTTATCCGCATTGTTTCAGTCTTTCAATCATTACATTTTAACTAGCTTGAAGAAAGCCAATGGTTAATGGCACCAAAACAGCAGTTCATTTGTGATAAATCTGGATTCTGGATAATTAGTAGTCCACAAGGAAGCACACATACACACTCGCAAAGCAACACCTAACTCCTTCTTGTCTTCTTCTGATAACTAGTGAACACAACGAACTGTGCATCATTTGTGTAAAAGAAAACTTATGACAAGATATTGTTGGATTAGAGTTGCAAGGGAACTCAGATGTTAGAATTGCCTGAGTCTGAGTATGGCAAGGAGCAGTTGATGGTGAACCATCTCAAAAGTGGCTGAAAGATCGAGAGAGGCTATGGGAGTCATACTGAACAGCGAATAGCGGGGATGACTGTCCCGTTTGTACGTCCATCCCCACTATTCGCGCCCCTGCCAGCCCTGGCTAAAGCCTCCGCATACGAACAGCGCGTTTGTATGGGGAGGCAGAGCAAGGGCGGGCCATGACCCCGGACATACAGGGCCAATTCAGAGGTCAGCCCTGTATGTCCGAGGCCATGAACTTAAGATGGGGGACTTACTCCACTGTAGAAGTGGAATAAGTCCCCCCCTGAATGTCGGGGGATCATGCTGCTGGGCCTGGAAAGAAAGGTAGGGAGTGCAGGAAGTTCCCCGTAGCTGAACCCTGGCCATGGGAGGCTGGGTCGAGGCTGCAGGGAAAGAAGGATTTCGGTGCTGGCCAGCATTCATGGCTCCTGAATGGAGCCACAGTGCCATGGCGATGGGACGCCATGGCATTGACTGAGGTGGTTGGGCATGTAGGCCGATCAGAATCGGGGCCTGGCCTGCACATCCAGGCTGTAGACCTGATTCTCATCCCGTGGGCACTTTTAGTCCCTGCGGGATTAGAATCAGGTCTAACTCTGGGCATCCCGCTTCTGGTTGGCCGCACAGGGGGCTGGACAGCCAGATCGGAATGTGCCTCTACTTGTCCAGAGTCAGTGAATGTCACCAATTAGAGTTGTAATGACTGTTTCCATACTACATCCCATCTGAAAACCTAATTGATAAGGGTGCAGTGCATTGGTTTTCTAGAAAATTGTTAACTGGAGGCTAACCCACTGTTCAATAATTTTGGAGAGGAAACGTAAATTGGAGATTACAAAGATCAGATGCATTTAAGGATTTTTTTTTAAGTTGGGAGAATTGAGGCTTGCTTCAAGGTAATGGGTACATTTCCACTTTGAAGATTTATGTTTATCATTGATAATATGCATGGCATCAGCTGCAAAGCCAGGTTTCTTAACCATTTAGAAGAGGTGGAGTCCTAAGCACTGATTATTGGTCAATGAGAGTCTATGTATATCATTTTTTTACCAGTTGAAAAACATTAACAGGATCAAAGCTAGACTAGGTGGTGACTCCCTCACTTGGTTTGCAGCTTGTCGTGCTGTGAGGGCTTGTGTTCATCAGTGACGCTGAGGGCTAAGCCATCGGTATCTTAACTACTGGCAGGGTCTCCCAATATGGGCAGGCCTCAGCTGAAGTGCCAGACTAAGACAAAACCACCCATCTGGGCAGCAGCAGAATGGGATGGTATTCGCGGCAGAGGATCACATTTCTGTGACAACGGCAACAACACTAGAATTACCCGCATGGAAGAAAGGCCTGGCAATCTATTTCCATATCTAGCCATGAAAACCCAATGGATAGTCAAAAAAAACTGCACTGTAGTGCTGGAAGATGAGACCCTCAGGTCGGAAGGCACTCAACGGCTACTGGGGAGGAGCTGATGACTTTTCAGAGTAAAGCCAGCATGTATGATGTGGTTGGATCAAAACTCTCAGGACGTCTGACTGATGATGTAACTGCACATGAAATGAGAGAGTCAGTAGCTGCAAAGATGTCGTACATATTGGGACATGGAACATACAAAGCATGAACCAAGAGAAGTTGGAGGTGGTCAAGAATGAAATGAAATGTGTACAACTCGATCTGTTGGGTGTCAGCGAACTGAAATGGACTGTCTTTGGGCACTTTGCATCTGATGATCACATGGTCTACTATGCCGGAAATGAAAGACAAAAGATTAAATGGTGTTGCATTTATAATTAAGAAGAAACTTGCAAGAACTGTAATGAAATACAATGCAATCAGTGAACGCTTAATCTCTGTTCATTTACGAGGAATGCACATCAAACACAACTATAATTCAAGTCTATGCTCCAACAACAGCTGCAGAAGAGGACGAAGTTGATGAGTTCTGTCAATTTCAGCTTGTACTTGAACACAGAAAATTCACAGAATGCTTATGTTTATTAAAGCTTGATATACTGCCTTTCAAACGTCAAAGCGGTTTACAAAAAAATCAGCAAGAAAAGAACACCAATTAAAAATAGAACGGGAAGGTTATAGAGGGAAGGAGGGGTCATCCAAGGAAGGAGAGTAGGGGAAGTGAGCTCCACGCAGGGTCCTGTGCTCAGGAGAGAGAGGGAGATCATAAGCTATAGAAGTAATTGATATTTGGTTACCAATTTTGTTTTAGGACTACTTTATTAGTGTTATCAAAGAACAAAGCACTAGGCATTGATGGCATTCCCATTGAAGTATTACAGCAATCTGATGCAGCTGTTACCATACTGTCAAGGATTTCCCAGGAAATTTGGAAGGCAACATAATGGCCAACTGACTGGAAAAGATCTGCGTTTATACCAATACTAAAGAAAGGTGATCCAACTGACTGTGGAAATTATTGCACAATCACTCTGATTCCACATGCCAGCAAGATTCTATTCAAGATTATTCAGCAGAGACTACAACCATACCTAGAATGAAAACTGCCTAAAATGTAAGATGGGTTCAGGAAAGGGCAAGGAATGAGAGACTTTGCAGATGTGATATAGAGCCTTGAAAACACAAAAGAATACTAAAAGGTTAACTACAGCAAGGCTTTTGACTATGTAAACCATGAGAAACTCTGGGCCATATTAAGAAGCATGGGTATACCAGAACACCTGATCAAACTGTTGCTTCTTGATCAATGGAAAGGTTGTGCAAGACAACAAATGGAACAAGGAGAAACAGAATGGTTTAAAATCAGCAAAGGTGTAGGACAAGGCTGCATACTTTCCCTCTACCTGTTTAATTTATATGCAGAACAAATCATCAGAGAAGCAGGACTGTGTGAAGATTGGTATTAGACCATCAACAACCTTCGCTATGCTGATGATACCACATTACTGGCTGAAAGTGAAGACGATCTGAAACATTTGCTTCTCAAGATCAGGGAACAGTCTTAAAATGGGCCTGCACCTTAATGTAAAGAAGACAAAGATCTTGATAACTGGCAAAATCAATAACTTCATCATTGATAGAAAAGAATTTGAAATAGTGGACAACTTTAACCTACTTGGATCAACTATCAATAAAGAAACAAGCAGTCAAGAGATCCGATAACGCATTGCTCTTGGCAGAATGGCTATGAAGGAACTAGACAAGATTCTCAAGAGCAGAGATGTCTCCCTCTATACAAAGATTTGACTTGTTCAAGCTATGGTATTTTCAATAACGTCATATGGATGGGAAAGTTGGACAGTGAAAAAGATAGACAGGAAGAAAATCAATGCTTTTGAATTATGGTGCTGACAACAAATACAGTCAGTACTAGAGGAGATCAAACCTAAGCTTTCTTTAGAAGCTCAGATGACAAGACTTCGATTTTCATACTTTGGACACATTATGTGAAGAGAGAAATAATTTGAGAAAGACATCATGCTTGGCAAGGTAGAAGGTCAACTTAAAAGAGGAAGGCCAGCGATGAGATGGATTGATACAATCACAGCAGCTATGGGTGCCGCTCTGTCAACAATGAACTGCCTGACTAAAGACTGGACATAGTTCAGGACAACTATCAAAAGTGTCACCATGAGTTGACACAGGCTCAACAGCACTTAACAACTAAAACATCAACAGGTGGTGACCAATGTTCCCTCTAATTTTCTGTAGGCTGTGTGCGCATAAAATATCAGCTGTGTGCAGCTTTTGAAGGAAGGTTAAATTTTTGTGCGCCACATAACGACACTCAGAGTTATATACTTTAAAATTTGACTACAAGTCAGAATACAGTACGTACACCACATTGATTACACTAGAAAATATTGTAGAACTTGTGAAAACCATAAATACACAACAACTTTTAAATTTTAAGATGTCTGTGTTGTTTTCTATCAGAATCAGAACCGTCAATTTTTGTGCGCTCTGTTGTAAAGTATGTGCGCTCGCTCGGAGAGGTGTGTGTGCGCGCACACGCGCACAGCTTAGAGGGAATAGTGGTGGTGACTAGCAGAATAGAGGCAAAATTAGGTTCTAATGCAGTGGTTCCCAAACCTGTTCTGGGGGCTCCCCAGCCAGTCATGTTTTCAGGATATCCACAGTGTATATGCTTGAGAGTTTTACATACACTGCCTCCATTGTACGCAAATCTCTCTCATGCATATTCATTATGGATATTCTGAAAACTCAACTGACTGGGGAGCTCCCAGGGCAGTCTTGGGAACCAATGTTCTTATGTATTAAGGGACAGGAACAGGGGCAGTTCTATCATTAGGCCAACTGAGGCGGTGGCCTCAGGTGGCAGTTTCTAGAGGGCGGCACTGATATGTCACTCCCTAGAAACTGCCTATGATAGAACCGCTGACGCGGTCCAGCCAGATTCATCATTTAAAATCAAACGAAAGCAGCTGCGGGATCATTTCTCCGTTCCCACAGCTCTGCTTTCAAACTGCTGGGTCGCGTCCATCTTCCTTGAGCCGGCGGGGTGGGGGGCCCCCCCCCAAGGTCATCGCTTCTGCCGCCCTTCCGCTTCTGTTCCCGCGGCTGCTTTCGTTTGATTTTAAAGGATGAATCAGTGAGGTGAGGGGGGGGGGAGGAGGGAAGGGAGCAGACAAGGGGGGGGAGCTGGAAGGGAGCCGACATGGGGGCCTGGAGGGGAGCAGCTGTGGGGGGGGGGGGGAACTGGAAAGGAGCAGAGCAGACATGGGGGGGAGCTGGAAGGGAGCTGACACCCAGAGATGGCACTGGAAGGTGGATGGACAGGGGAGAGGGGGAGCTGGAAGGGAGCTGACATGGCAGGGGGCACTGGGACTGGATGTTTGCTGATACCTGGGATGGTATTTTAACTAGACAGGGCTGGACTATGGGGAAGAAGGGGGACTGGAAGAGAATAGACATCAGTGGCAGTACTGGGAAGGCAAAGGGGTTGGTACTGGGAGGGGAGGCTGTAAAGGGTGCTGATACTAGGGAGAGATACTGGGACTGAAAAAAGACTGACAAGAAATGGCAGATGGACTATAGACCATAGAAAAAGAGCTAAGAGAAGACAGAGGAAAACGGAAACCTCAGATCAGGACCAGCATGATCAAAAATCAGACAACAAAAGGTAAAAAAACAACAACTTTATTTTCAATTTAGTGATTGGACTTTGTGCTATCTATATTTCACACAGTATGGGGAACTGCATATCTTATCTGGTGGGGCACTGCATGCGGAGTCTGGCTTCTTGGGGTTTCATTTTAATTTTTGCCTTATGTTGTGGTCACTTATTCTGTACTTGGTGAGGGTCTGTGTTCTGAGTGTGCGACCAAGTTTGTACGTAGGGATCTGTACTGTAGTAATTTGACTTGTTCAGTTTTTCAAATAGGTGTATGGATGTTTTGGGGCCCATTGCAGTGTTTACAGTGCTGCTTTTTTCTTGGTAGGCCCCTTATTGTATGAGTTTTGGAAGTGTATGCTGGTATGGTAGATTTGGTCTTGCAGATCTTAGTGACTTTAGTAGGGTTTTATATTAGTTCCCAATATGCCTGGTACTGGAGAATGTTTGTTATTGGTGAGATAACCAGAATCAGATTTGTTTGTTATATATATATATTTATTGAGTTCTGTGGGGGAATGTCCTACTCTGCACCCATCGTTGAGGAGAGGGTTCTCTGAATGCAAAATGTATATTCAAAAAGAAAAAGCAAGCACCATAACTCAGTTTATAACAAAATACAAATGAATTATAATTTGGAGTTATAAACTGCTGTGGTTCTCGCTCTTTTAGTTCCTTGGTGTGTGAACATCTTGCATTTGCTCCACATTATCTAATTGACTTTTTGATTTGGTTCAGTCCCTGACTGGAGTTTTGAGAAAGAGCCCCACCCTGGGTCGCCATCTCATCCCTCACCTCAGGCAGCAGACTGCCTTGAGCCGCCCCTGGACAGGAAACATGGGAACGCTGAAATGAGAAATGTGGCTATTCATTAGCTGTAGGTGATGTGGAGCATGTGAGTGCAAAGCATTAAGAGGACAATTTTCCAAGCCATTTACAAAAGGTAAATTGGCTGCCCCAAAAACTGCTTTGTTTCAATATAAATTCTCGCAGGGGCTTCATTTCAAGCAAGGTGATTCTGTGACTTTTACTACAAAAGTTCCCTGCCTGAAAGTTCTTTAAAAAAAGAAGCTATTTTTGTAAGGTAACATTTTTTTTGCTGCTTAAAGTTACCAGTTTATTTTTAGTACCTAGTTGCAGCAGGGGATTTTTCTGTTTTAGGCAAGGCTTTACGTTTTACTGTTGTTCCCCTTCCCTGCAAGTTCAAAGAGGAAGGAAGCTAGCAAGTATTCCTTGAAGCCACTACCCTACTGAAGCCTGAGTGCTCTTAATTAAATTTGCCTGGAGAGCAATGGGCAAATTAAATACAATTAAAATGAGGAAAAAAAGTGTGTTCACTGAGCTAGTTGTAAATGTACACAAGAGCTTATCTCCAAAAAACAAACAAACAGTCTACTCATCACACACAAAGAAAAAACATCATTAAAATGTCTTTCACAAGTCTTTGAGAATTCTTGAATGACACAGAAAGTTTTAAACACATCTACTTAGCCATAAGATTATCGAGGTACATTAAGCTGTGCTGGTCCCAAAATTCAGAGAAGAAAAAAAGCCATCCAGAATAGCCTATGCATCACCTTACATGGTTATTTAGAAATAAACAAATCCACTGCTATTTCCTTGCAGTGTTCAGTACCACTACTACTAATCATTTCTATAGCACTACAAGAGACCGTCCCTGCTCAATCCAATCAAGAGAGACAACACAGCAAACTGGGAACTATGGTAAATGGTAAAGATATATATAGGTGAACAGGAGAATAAGGGGATCAGGATCCAAAAGCAGCTTTCAAGAGGTGGGTTTTAGCCTGGATTTGAATAGAGCCAGAGATGGAGCCTGATGTACTGACTCAGGTAGTTTGTTCCAAGCATATGGAGCAGCAAGATGGAATAAATTAAGTCTGGGGTTGGCAGTAGCAGAGAAGGGCACAGATAAAAGGGATCGGTCAGTTCCTTTGGAAAGGTGTAGGGAGAGAGAAAAGAGGAAAGGTAGTGAGGAGCCACAGAATGAATGCACTTATAGGTCAGTAAGAGAAATTTAAAGTGGATGGGGTTATGTTTTGAACAGACTGAAGGGGAGAGAGATGATTCAGAAAGAGACCAGTGAAAAACAAGTTACAATAGTAGGGTTCTCAGAATACTGTGCTCTTACCTTTTCATCCCATTCAGCCATGCGAGGCGCCATCTCCCGGGCAGCAAAGTCAAAGGCCACCTTCTGAAATTCCTTCTGCTCCTCGGTCAGGCCTATAGAAGCTAAACATCAGAAGCCTAGATGAAGAGGTGGTGTAAAAACTTGGGGGGGGGGGGGGGGCGGTAAATTAATTTCTACCGGAGCTGCCAAGTGACTCAAGCCAAGGAATGAGAATTTGGTTACTTCTGAATTATTAACTAGTTGCTGGTGCAACTACTTTAACTATAAAATCTAGGCTATACTTGCAAAAGGAACTGAAGACAGAGTTGTTACAAAAGACGAGCTCTAAGTCTAAGGGGACACCATGCTGTCTTTAGAGTCAGTCTGTGAATAAACAAGCATGCAAGCTTAGAAAAAAAAAAGGTGCTTAATTCATTTTTTTTCCACCGGCAGCTCGAGACATAAGAACATAAGATATGCCATACTGGGTCAGACCAAGGTCCATCAAGCCCAGTATTCTGTTTCCAACAGTGGCCAATCTAGGTCAAATGTACCTGGCAGTTTCCCCAAGAGATACAAGTTCCACAATGCTTGTACTGGGTCAAGCATTGATATCTTCGGTCACTTCTTAATAATGGTTTATGGACCTTTCCTCCAGGAACTTGTCCAAACCTTTTTTAAACCCAGCTACACTAACAGCCTTTACTACATCCTCCGGTAACTAATTCCAGAGTTTGATTACACATTGAGTGAAAAATATTTTCTTTTATTAGTCTTAAATAGTTTACCCTGTAGCTTCATTGCATGTCCCCTAGTCTTTCTATATTCTGATAAGGTAAACAATCGATCTACGTTTACCCGTTCCACTCCGTTCATTAATTTATAGAATTCTATCATATCTCCCCTCAGCCGTCTCTTTTCCAGGTTAAAGAGCCCTAACCTTTTTAGCCTTTCTTCATAGGAGTATCCTTCCATCCCCTTTACCATTTTGGTGGCTCTTCTCTGTACCTTTTCTAAAATCGCTATATCCTTTTTAAGATACGGCGACCAGAATGGCACACAATATTCAAGGTGCGGTCTCACCATGGAACGATATAGAGGCATTATAATATCTTTTGTTTTATTTTCCATTCCTTTCCTTATCATACCTAGCATTCTATTTGCTCTCTTGGCTGCCGCTGCACACTGGGCCGAGGATTTTAACATGGTATCCACAATGACGCCTAAATCTTTTTCCTGGGTGGTGGTTCCTAATGTGGAACCTTGCATCGTGTAACCAGACAAGTTAAATTACACATGCAGTAGAAATTTCCCTGTCACCAGAGGACTTCCAATCTAGTTTTGTTTGTACTATAAAGCAATCAAGTGTGAAATCACTTGTCCAAGGTCACATGGAGTGCCAGCGGAATTTGAATCCCTACTTCCCTGGTTCTTAAGACTGTTGCTCCTTCAGTTTTTCAAACAATATTTGTCCCTGGGCACTATGTTATCCAGTAATTATACTAAATTTATACTTATGCGTTTCAAATGCACCCTAGTGTTATTCTTAGGTAACCAGAACTTCAAGTCCCAACATGCCTTACGGTAAACCCGGGCTCATTTTATTCTGTCTCTGATAACTTGCATCTAGCCAGTAACCCTAGTCATATCTTATGTACTGATGCATATACAATGAGGATGAGTAGTTGATTCGTATCTGCCGACAGACTGATCCAGCCCTAGGTTTACCACTGTGCATGTTGGGAGATATAGTCCTTGCACATTTCCTTGTCTGGCATCAAACTGATTATAACCAAACAGCTACGGCAGTCGGCGCCTTACGATCGATGCAGGAGGCGATACCCCTCGGATGCAGCGCCAAACGCCGGCACCAGGATGACCTGAGCCATGGAACCAACAGCGCTGGCAAACGTCCCCTCCACGCCATGGTAGCTTTAGACCCCGCCGCCGGACTCCTAGCCTCTCGGTAATGGGAGAAAGAGAAGAAGGCGGCAGCTGACAGCAGAAAGGAAGCGGTGTCGGGAACTATAGTTCTGGCGGGAGTCGCAGCTTCCGGATTCTAGCTAGAGGCTAAGGAAAAGTGAACTGCAATTCCCTGCTAACACTGCGGGGGGAGGCTAGGTGAGAGCTCACGGTCATTGGCTACTGGGAGGCTTCCCGGCCTTTTGCGAACATTGTCTGCAAAGGTAGAATATGATGGTTCTCCAGTCATTGGCTAAAAGGTGGGAGGACTCCCTATCCTGTATGACCATTGGCTGCCGAGAATTCAGTAGGTGCTAGAATGTCCGGCCTCCTCGAGCCATTGGCTGCTAGGAGTAGAGTGTCGGTGACTTTTCGGAAGTACAGTTGTAGGTAAAGCAATTGGTAAAAACGTGTTTTTCTCTTCGTTTTAATGTTGACATTCATACGAGGAAGCGGCTGGTGGGTTCTCAGGGTGCTAAAAATACGATAGACCTCTCCAGCAAAATGCGGTACATTTACGATATTGTGCATATCGGGAAGTGTACATGATACCACTGAGCCCGCACGTGGGGGAGTTTGAGCCAAGCATTCGTGGAGACTGGAGGGTTTTTGCACGTTTGAAGAAACAAGGCTGGGTTTTCAATAGACGTGCCCGATTTTAGATCTGGGTCACGCCTGTTTGGCAGCTTCCTGTCCCCAATTCTAGCAATGAGGACAGAGAAAGTAGAAACAAGTATTAGGTCAGTTTTTAGAATTTACATCCATTATCTTTATATTTTGCACTGTTTCTTTTTCTCTGTCGATTTGGCTGTTTGGAAGTGATAGTATTGCTGTCATAGGGATCAAGGTGATGACCCCTCTTCTGTCATTCAGGCCTTGTCTCCCCCCCCCCCCCCCCCCCCGTGAAAAACATAACTTTTTATACAATAACAGACTCCTCGGTGAAGCAAAGGGTTACTTTTATTACATTCTTGCAAGAATGCATGCCTGAATAAGCAGACACACCTCTGTTTCACAGTTCTTTTATAGTACAATATTTTATTTTTATTTATTTATTTACATACCGCGCTATTCTGCATCAGTGCGATTTACATTGAGCAAACTGAAATATGTCCTTCCCCCACCCAGCATGTCTATAACTCATTGATTAATACTGTCTCACTCCATTCCTTGCATTTCCGCACCTGTGGCAGGCTAGGTGTTAGCCTCTCCTTCCAGGATGCAGATATACAACAAAGGGAGTCAGAAAATTATTACATACAAAATTACATTACAGAGTGGTAGATGAGTGGAATACACAAATTATATTACATTGTAAAAATAACATATCACATTTGTTTATATCAACCCCCCACTCTTTCTTTTCTTGTTACTTTTTACATTTACTCTACAGTTCCATAGGAAGCTTCCAATCTAAATAACATCCTTCCTGACTCTTCTCTCTTCCCCTTTATTGTCCATTAATAACATTGCATCCTTGTGCACTGGAGGTGATACAATCATTTGTTTAGTACTTGCCGTTTCTATCAGTCTTTGAGCTAGCCCTCTTATACATGGTATTATGCAACACCTCACCGTAATTAATACTCCAGATATAACAAGTACCGAGGTAAATATGGATAGTACCACACCTTTCCACTTCCCAAACCATGACTCCAACCATCGAGTGAGAGAGGTATTCATCCCTGAATTTTCTGCCAATTCCTCTGCCAAGGTAGTCCTCGCAGGGCTTTAGTGATAGTGCCATCAGGGGCTGTGTTATTGGGGATGAACATACAACCCCCCCCCCCACATCACACACACGCCCCCTCTTTCAGCTGCCATTATATATAAAATCATTTGGTTCTCCCAGGCCATTCTGCTAGTGGCGTCCAATTGTTCCATGATCCCCTTTATTACATCCCAAGTATAATTGATAAACCGCTGTTGGATAAATTATATATATTATAACCAATCTACATTTTTGTTTTATCGTGACTACTCATAACAGGGATTCGAATCCAGCTGCAATCTGGTTTCGGACTTTATACTCATCCAGAACTCCCCGAGAGACTCTTATTGCATCTATATATATCCTGTCATCAAATGAGGTTCCCAAGGTGGTACTCCTTTCCCTTTGTATTTGCCCCTTGTCCTGTTCTGTGAATGCCAAGGTGAAAGGGACTGCCAAATGAACTATTGCACATGTTCCCGACCATAGGGTGGGCAATGTTGGTCTCAATGTCTGCCCTCCACAGTACCACCACAGGTCTGCCCTAGGGATTACCAGGTTGGAGTAGTTCTTTTCTTCTTCTTCCATCCCTGTCGGGTTTAAACTTAGCATGCAGGTGTTCAGTTCCCCCACTTCCCTTGTGTAGTTCTTCCCCCACCTGGTGAAACAGGCGGAATGATTTCCAAACACTGCTGAAAATGTGGGGGGAACTTTTATCTCCAAGTCTGTAGGGGGAAAGAGCAAACTCAATGACTTGCATCTTTAATTTCCCCAAGCTATTTTTTTTCCTGATACAGAGATATGAGGTATCTTACTCCATCGTGATCAGTATCCCACCTCAAGGGTAAGGGCACAACCTGTGCAATGGGCCCTTACCCTTTCCACCCAGGCCTTCACATCCCCATAATCCATTTCCACCTCTAGAGTGTCCCTCAGATCTTTAATCTCCACTATCTTGACTGCCTTACGATCCTTATTAGGTTCAAAGGATTTGCTGGGGAATGGCGTGGAGATCCAAGTCTGATTCTTGAGGGGTATTTTTATCCTCAATCTTCCCAGGGGATCTTGCCCACTAACATCTATTCCTAGTCCATAGGTCCCATCCAGTGAGTCATCCCTTCCAGAGAGGGTGACTACGATGGGGTTGCAACTTCCTGGTTACATTGCTGAATGCTGTGTTTCTTTATCATTATTTTCTTTTGAACTGGGTGCCCCTTCTCCTCTGGGGAGACCCAGCCTCCATCCTTGGTGGTCCACCAAACTTGTGACCACCTGTAACTGGGCATCCCGTACACAAGTGTCTGGCTAGTCTCTGGACACATATACTTATGACTATTTCCCCACAACTTTTCTTAGTATCCCCCATCACAACTTATCACTTGGCAGGCATCAAATTCTAGGCTCACTGGTCCCTCTCCCTCTGGTATGGTTACAGTAAATATGTTAGGGTATGCCCTTCTCCTTCGTGTCTGTGCTTGTATTTGTTCATCCGTCGATCCCTTTCCCCGTTCTAGATTCCATGTTATTCCCCTTAACAGAGAAAGTGATCCCCCACCATAGCAACACCATCCACTTTTCTTTGTCCATGTTATAATTTTTATTAGTCCTTTTTAACCAACTCCTCTCCTGTTCTTTTTTTTTTCCTTGTTATTTTCAGGCGCAGAGTGTCATTAGTTCCCTGGACCTTCCATTGGTTGTCTGCAGGAGCTTTGACCGGACCTTTAATGCTATATGAGTCCAACCTTTTTCTGCAGTTTTTACAGCAGTCTCAGTACTCAGCAAGACCTGGAACAGGCCCTCCCAGTCTGGTTGCAATTTGGTCTCCTTCCAGGATTTTATCAAGACCCACTGTCCTGGTTTGAGACCGTGAACTGCAAACTCCCAACGGGGGTGTTAGTGCCAACAGTCCTTTATTCCTGAGAACAGATAAAGAAGAGGACAGCCCAAGTATTTATTCTTTAAGAAACTTATCTTTGGTTTCATATAGGGTAATCCGAATAACATTTTGTAGGGGGACCATCCTAAATCTTTCCGAGGGGCTGTTCGGATTCTTAACAATGCTAAGGGCAAACACTTAGTCCAAGGTAATTTTGTTTCTAACATCAATTTGGCTAGCTGCTTCTTTATAGTCTGATTCATGCGTTCCACTCTCCCTGAGGAGGGTGGATGCCATGGAGTATGGAAATCCCAGGATACTCCCAGAGTTTTCATTATGTTTTGCAATACCTTGGCTGTGAAGTGACTTCCCTGGTCTGAGTCAATGTGACCTATCATCCCATATCTTGGAATGATTTGTTCCAAGCTATTTTTGCTACTTCTATTGCCGTGGCAGCTACCATGGGATATGCCTCCACCCATCCCGTCAAATGGTCCACTATTATCAAAAGGTACTTCACTCGCCCAACCAGGGGCAACTCGGTGAAATCAACCTGTATACTTTAGAATGTACGAAGACCAGTGTCTCTGCCACCCTGCGGTTGTTTCCTAAGGACCTTTTTATTTATTTTCTTACAGGTTATACACCTTTCACACACTTGCTTGGTTACTGTGTATATTTCCATAACACCCATAGTACCTTAGAACCAGATCACACATTGCTTGTACACCCCAATGACTCCCTTGATGTAGAATGGCCATAATTTCTCTCATTATTTGTTTGTTTACCATCTGCCTGCCATCAGGTAAAACCCATTTTCCCCCTTCAGTTTCTATTGCCCCTATATCTTTGAGTTGTCATTTTCCCCTTTCAGTAAATATGGGATTTGCTGCATGACTCACTATTTCTGGGGTTAAATTGTATATAGAGGTTAGGTCTTCCCCGAAGGCAGCTTCCTTAGCAGTTTCATCTGCTAATCTATTTCCTCTGGCTTCAAAAGAATTCCCTGCTTAAAGACTGTTTACATGCACCACTGCTATTTCTTATGGTAGCAGCAAATTCTTTAACACTTGTTGACTTAATCTTTTCACTGTTTACATATAAGCCAAATTTCTACCAGAAGATTGCGGGCGACCTTATATTTTCTTATAGTCCAAATAAAACAACATATCTTATCATCTTCATTTTATCTTTATCCCTGGTACTTTCATTATTCTTCCAATATTTCAACATTCCTCCCAATGGACTGTCTGGAGAAATGTCCCTGGGAGCTGTATTGCCAGCCCCATCCTTACTCAAGTTACTCTTAGAACTTTTTAACAACCATCGAGACCTCTTTCACTAATATGCCTTTTGCTTTGTCTTCGGCTGCACTCCTCACGGATGTGTCTGAACCATGGATTGAGACTCTGCACTCATTTCGTGTCTAGGACACGTTTCATACACACAACAATCTGTCTCGATACCCAACCACCAAGGTAATACTTTACAGTCTTGTTTCTTGCCTTGGTCCATGCACAGAGTTGCCAGGTTGACGTGTTTGTGCCCACTTAATACCTGGTCTGCTTCACTGAGTCTGTATTGATTTTTCCTTTATGGTCTCGGGATTCTGCTGTCAGTACGATGTCAGAGCCCTCTGTTGTCGATACACGAGGCCGTTGAACTCAGTGGGACGCGTCTCCCCATCCTCGGCGGCGGTGGTCTCCTCCAGAGATGACACAATCTCAGATGAGCACCCAATCTATAATAAAACTTAACTTTTTACACAAGAACAGACTCCTCGATGAAGTAAAGGGTTACTTTTATTACATTCTTGCAAGCATGCATGCCTGAAAAAGCAGACACCCCTATCCTCTTCCAGCATGTCTATAATTCATTGGTTAATACTGTCTCACTCCACTTCTTTGCATTTCCGCATCTGTGGCAGGCTACGTGTTACTAGCTACTTAGCCTCTCCTTCCAGGATGCAGATATACAACAAAGGGAGTCAGAAGGTTATTACATACAAAATTATATTACAGAATAGTAGATGAGTAGAATACAAAAATTATATTACATTGTAAAAATAACATATCACATTTGTTTATATCACCCCCCAACCCTGATTCAGAAAACAAGTGTCACAGAATTTACCTGTAAAAATCTGAAAGCCTTAATAATAAACAAGGTTATGCATTAAAAATAGGAGTGAGACGGGACTGGGGTCAGAGTCTAAAGTTCTGTTGCCCTCGGAGAAATCACCAATAACGTTAAATTTTTGTTTTTGTTTTGATTAACTAATCAAAGAACTCTTCGGGTCTAGTGTACTGAAGAATTCTCCATTTTTCTCATCCCCACTGTTTTTGTGTGTAGATGGCTCTCAAAGGGCCTGCCCCACAATTGATTGGCACTCTAAGCAAACCGTAAGCTTTATGCCTCCTAGCTGTTGGAATCTATTGTTTAGCTTTGAATGCCCTGCTCTTTACCCCCCCCCCCCTTCCCTGAAGCTGCTTCCCTAGATGACCACCCAGTTGGCCTGATGGTTAGACCTGTCCTTCTGGAGACATGCCCAGCAAGTCAGGTTTTCAGGATACCCATAAAGAATAGATTTGCATGCACTGTCTCTGATGCATATTCACTATGGATACTAAGAGT
Source organism: Ichthyophis bannanicus (assembly GCA_033557465.1). NCBI lineage: Eukaryota > Metazoa > Chordata > Amphibia > Gymnophiona > Ichthyophiidae > Ichthyophis > Ichthyophis bannanicus. Next base: position 155,163,336 of record CM066032.1, on the reverse strand, counting down.
TGAGAATTGCTGGGGGATTGCAATAGTGTATATACAGTGGTGTGTCTGTAGAAGACACAAGTAGTGATTCTCTTAACTTGTCAGGAAGGTTACTCTGAGTTGTGCATTTTCTGGATTTAATAACTGAATTGAGGTATTTCTCCCAGGTGACCTGCGTTTTCAAACTACTGTGCAGAAAATAGTATAAGCAGCCTAGAGATGCCTCAACTAAAGAAGAAACGGGGGAGATCAGATTTGGGTAAGGGCATAAAATGCTGCAGTAGGGCCTGCTGTTTCTCAACTTTGTCCAGATATAAAAATACTCAAAATCCTGGAGATCAAAATATCAAACAGTTGAAAAGATCCCAGTGTAACAATGAATTCAAACTGTGAAAATAATGAAAATACAAAAAAAATTTTGTCGGGTGCACTATCAAAGGTGGAGGAAACAAACCTCTCTCCCCCGCTGTAGCGTTCCCATTTTAATCAAATATAAAGTGAGAAAGTAAAAACAGCTACTTAGCTGATACAGACTCGCCAATAGTCTTCTAAAGAGTGTACTGAAGAGGCCCCACATGTGCGACGTGACATGTTTTGGGTTGAGTCACCAACCCTGCTTCAGGCTTTGCAGGATGACATTCAAAATGGCACAGTCATGTATCACTGGATTTTTAAATTGGATACGATCTTTCTTAAGGGTTTGAATTTGGAACTCGATTGGTCTAGTATACTTTAACATCCTCTATTCAAATCTGGGATTCCTTATCCAATGGGAGGTCTCTAACAACATTGTCCAATCAGGTCCAGGACTCCCTGTTCAGTAGATGGCCTCTAATACTCGACACTTGATTGGCTTCTGTTCAACAACATCAGACACTATTTATTTCAAGATCTTTGAATCTGGCGATACACAACTGTGCCATTTTGAATGTCGTCCTGCAAAGCCTGAAGCGGTTGGTGACTCAACCCGAAACGTGTCACATTGCACATACGGGGCTTTTTCAATGCACTCTTTAGAAGACTATTAGCAAGTCTTTGTCAGCTAATTAGCTGTTTTAACTTTCCAACTTTATATTTGATTAAAATGGGAACACTACAGCGGGGGAGAGAGATTTGTTTCCTCCACCTTTGATAATGCACCCGACAAAAAAATGTTTTTGTATTTTCATTATTTTCACAGTTTGGATTCATTGTTACACTGGGATCTTTTAAATTGTTTCTCAACTTTGGGCATCCCTAGAGTTTGGTACTGATTAGAACCAGAGACTTTACTCAGATTTTACTCCCAGGCGCCTTTTTATCCTGGGCGACGTGTGGCCAGTATGTATTTCTCTTTTTCGTTCCTACCATACTTCCATTGTAGTGTTGCCTTGCTGAGATTTAGTATAGATGTTATACAACAGGGTCACTACGTGAAGGTACTCTGCAAGACTTGAGGAGGAAAGTTTATTCTCTCCCCCTAAGAGAGTGTTAGTGAATTTTTATGTTGTACATTCCTTTAAGCCCTTTAAAGTAGCACATGCCACTAGTGTTGCCGACCGACTAGATTTCAAATTCCCCACCTCATTTCCACAAATCTGGTTTGAGAACCACTATGTAAGAACAGACCTCAGCTGAATAACCACTTCACCCTGAAGAAAGCCACAGCATGATGGCTGAAACATTGGTTCCACTTACTAAGATGCAGCATGACCTGGAAAACGGAAAAGATCACAATTAGGTTTAGGCCAGCCTGGCCAATTTTGCAAATAGGAGGCTGGTAGCCAGCAGGACAGTAAAACCGATCATGAAGGGCTTGTTTTTCTTCTGACTGCTCCCATGCTCCACAGCTACCCTTCACCTTCTGTAGTTGCCACCAAACCTTAGTTGGGCCTGTGATTACAGCAGGATTGTGGTATAGGGCTTGTCTTTAGACTGTACACATGCCACATCTTGTTCCCTCCAACATCAGATGTTGGAGAAGATTGGATGTGGCAGAGCCGTCTCAGCGGACGTATGGTCTAACAAAGGCCTGTGCTCTTGCCGTTTCCTGTGCTGGAGATAGGGAAATAGAGGGGATATACTGGGAGGTGGCGATAGGGAATGCTGAGGGGATATGCTGGACAACGGGGGATAGGGACAGAGAGAGACTGAGAGAGATGCTAAACATTGGAGGGAGGAGGATAAGGACATAGAGGGGAGATGCTGGACCTAGGGCAGATTGTATATGCTATATGTTCTTTATCTGTTTTCTTTGTTTCTAACATATAGCCTATCCAGTCTGTTGAGTTACACAATCCCTTCCCCTCCCTCAAAGATCCTTTGTATTTGTACCATGCTTTTTGAATTCAGATACATTTCTAGTCTCTCCCACCTCTTTTGAGAGGCTGTTCCAAGCATCCACCACCCTTTCCATAAAGAAATATTTCCTCAAGGGAGAGGAAGTGACATCACCATCCCGAATGGACAGCTAAACGTGGTGTTCTGGGAATCGCGCCTGTCAAAGTAGATTAAAAACTTTCCATCCAGCAGTATTTTGCACCCCAAGTGGGGAGACCAGCTCTGGGTAAAAGCTAGGACCAGAGAACGTGGCGGCAATGTGGCGTAAAACTGCCGATTTAAAGGAGTATGTATACCAGCGGCAGCAGAGAGAGGAGAGTGAAGCAGGCAATATGGCCGACGGAGGGCAGCAGCAGCAGGGGGACCATGTGGCACAATCGTCTATACATGATCTGCTTGGAGGGAAAGGAGCAGTAGTTCAGATCACCAAGGAGGGATTCCGGAACTGGTTTGCTGAGCTCAGGTCTGACATTGCTGGTGTAAAGAATGAGGTGGGTGAAATGGTGGCAGAGCTTTGCATAGAAATGGTAGATTTGGGGCGAAGAATGGAGGAGGTGGAAGGCCAAGTGGAAGAGGCTGGGATGGAGGTGGGACACTTGCAAAACCATGTGGCTGCATTGGAGGAAGAAGGAGAGGGGATAGCCTTGAAGTTGGAGGTTCTGGAAAACAGATCATGGCGTAATAACCTCAGAATCAAGAGAGTCCCTGAGGGAGCTGAGTTTCAGGATTGTGTGGCTGTAGCACAAGAGACTTTTGGCAGACTGCTGTCCTGGGAGGAGAGGGGAGAGTGGACACTGTGACTGCCAACGTGGACAGAGCGCACCGGGCCATTGATCCTGTGAAAGAGCAGAGCCAGAGGGATATTATAGTTTGTCTGTATGACTAAAGTTTGAGGAAGAGAGTGGTAGCGCAAATGTGCCAAGCATGAAAGTTTAATTGGAGGGGACATGTGATTGCGGTGTATGCGGATTTGGCCACTGCCACTATTGTATGAAGGCAGGAAGCTCATGACTGACTAAAGGATGAGGCAAGAAAACATCTGTCACAGATTTATTTATTATTTATTTATTTATTTCAACTTCTTATATACCGCACTCTTTGACATCAGCGCGGTTTACAGATAACATAAAGAAACCAGAACAACAGGCTGTTTGGTATTACATATAACAGGAGTATCAACTTGGATAACATGGGAGAACTATTTACATGGAGTATATAATCTATTAACTAGATAACATGCTCGAACTATTTACATAAAATTAGCAGGAATGCTTGGAACAAGGAGAGAGACTGTGGATTGTATTAGGGTGGGGCTATTATGTTACGCTTCATGTGGATTGTATTAGGGTGGGGCTATTATGTTACGCTTCATGTGGGGTAGTATTTGATGAAAAGGTGCAGTTTTAGGGCCTTTCTGAACTGGGTTAGGTCGGTTATGGCGCGGAGATCAGGTGTGAGAGAATTCCAGCATTTTGGTGCGCTAAACATGAAAGCTCTGTTTGACGTTGATAGGCTGCACGTTGTTATAGCCTTTGGGGTTATTAGTGAGTTTAATGCTGCCTGTCTCCTATTTCTGTTTGATGGGACGGTTTGGATGAGTTTAGAAAGTGATGTGGACGATAAACCATTTATGGCCTTAAAAGTGAGAATAAGGGTTTTGAATGTAAGTCTTCCATGTATAGGGAGCCAATGGAGCTGTTTGAGGATAGGTGTGATGTGTTCATTTTTGGGCGCTCCTAGAAGAACCCTGGCAGCGGTGTTCATGGCAAGCTGTAAGGAGCTTACGGTGGATTGTGGGAGTCCTTGTAGAATGGAGTTGGCGAAGTTGAAATGCGGTAGTATCAGAGCTTGGTAGATGGTTCTGAAGTCTTCGTGGTCTAGTAGGGGACGTAGGTGTCTGATGGCTGTACCCGAGGGGGCGTTCCCTCACAGTAAATGGCATGACCACCAAAACGCAGATGGCAAAGGAACTTCGGGAAGCCTTACTGGCAGTAGGAGTTAAGAACCTGCCAGACAATGATTGGGGGGGGGGGGGGGAGCAGAATCTCGGCCTGAAATGGACTAAAGTGGATCAGGGAGAAAAACAATGCAGAAAGATGGTACCATTGGGCCTGACCACATGAAGGACTGTTTTGGCACACAGACTGAAGTTAGGTCTAAGACCATGAACTGTGGTATATGGTTAGAGGGAGGGATGTTTGGTCTGTAAAGGTAGAGGTATTGCTAAGGTGAATGGATGAGTGGAGAGGCATGAGTGATGGGTGGAAGGGAAAGGTGCACAGGGGAGAGTGCCGACGTGGGGAGGGGGTTACATGAAATTGGGGAGAAGGGATTCTGGATGGAGCAGATGTGGGGAAGGGGTCACTATTTAACTGGTGGAGAGCGCAGTGGAAGCAGCTGGCTGGGGGGGAAGAGGGGAGGCAGAGGGGGAAGAGTAGGGATGAGGTTCTCGGTTGCAGGGGAACAAGGATGCTGGGATAGGAGGAATGAGGGGGTAGTACGGTGGTCGTGTCTGTGAATGTCTGGGGACTTAACTCATGGCAAAAGCTGAAAGGTTTAGCCCAGAAGGGGCAGCGAGCTCAGGCAGACATCCTGCTACTTCAGGAAACACATCTGAGGCCCAGTCAAGCAAGATAGTTGCAATCCTCTGAATATCCTCTGGTGTATTTAGTGGCAAATAAGAAATGCCCATGGCGAGAGGGGGTGGGAATAATGTTCTTCAAGAAATTGATGGTAGAGGAGATGGCGTTCAACGGGATGGGGATGGAAGTTGGTTGCAGTGGATGGGGAAGATAAACGGAGTTCAGGTGGGAGTGGTAAGTGTCTGTGCTCCTAATGAGGGATGGGAGAGTTTTATAGGCAGATATGGAAGAAGGTGGGGTGGGTGAGGGGGTGCCATTGATTGGGGGGGGGGAGTTCAATTTGACTTTGCAACACAGGTTAGACAACTCCGTGTGGGGGGGGGGGAGAGAATAAACTCCAATTGAAGAAAATGATGATGAAATTGGGACTGGTGGATGTGTGGAGACAAAGTGGGGAATAAACGGGATTATACATATTATTCACATAAACTAAAGAGTAGCAAATCACATGGACCAGATGGTATACATCTGAGGGTGTTTGAAAGAACTGAAATATAGGAGGTCTGCAATCTCATAAGTAATCTGTGAACTATCATTAAAATCATCTGTAGTATCTGAAGATTAGAGAATGGCCAGTGTAATGCCAATTTCTAAAAGGGGGTCTAGGGGTGAGCCTGATGTCAATACTAGGCAAAATAGTAGAAACAATTATAAAGAATAAAATCACTGAACATGATGTTGAAAGTCACAGTTTAATGGGTGAAAGCCAACATAGATTTAGCCTTGGAAAGTCTTGTCTTACTAATCTGTTATGTTTTTTTGAAGGTATGAATAAACAGGTAGACAAATGTGAGCCGGTTGATAGTGTATCTGGATTTTCAGAAAGCCTTTAACAAGGTCTCTCGTGAGAGAGGCTTGGCAAAATTAAAAAGTCATGGGATAGGAGGCAGTGTATGTACTATTTTGGATCAGGATCTGGTTCAAAGATAGAAAGCAAAGGATAGGGCTAAATGGCCAATTTTCCCAATGGAGAAAGGTGAATAGTAGAGTATCCCAGGGATCTGTGGTAGGTCCGCTGCTTTTTAACATATTTGTAAATGACCTGGAAATGGGAATAACAAGTGAGGTAATCAGATTTGCAGATGACACACAAAATTATTCAAATTTGTTAAAACCCAAGAGGATTGTGGAAAATTGCAGGAGGACCTTGATAAATTGGAAGACTGGATGTTCAAATGGCAGATTAAATTTTAATGTGGACAAGTGCAAAGTTATGTACCTAGGAAAGAACAACCCATACTATGGTTACACTGTGGAAGGTTCCACATTAGGAACCACTAACCAGGAAAAAGATTTAGGCATCATTGTGGATAACATGCTGAAACCCTCAGCCCAGTGTGCAGCAGCAGCAGCCAAGAAGGCAAATAGAATGCTAGGAATCATAAGGAAAAGAATTGAGAATAAAACAAAAGATATTATAATGCCTTCCTATTGCTCCATAGTGCGACCTGTGATAAGGAAGCTTATCATAGCTCAGGAAGGAGCTATAGAAAAGGTGAAGTGACTCTAAACAAGCAACCTGTCAGCTCTGGTAGAAATAAGAAAACAGAATTTTCCCATAAAAGACTACCAGTCCCAGAATGCACCAGGTTTCCAACAGCCATTAGAGGAGCTGAAGTGGGGAAACGTGTGTTCAATCAAAAGGGCTATGAGGTAATCCCCAAGCACTCATTGCAAAGGGCAGGGCTTGATTCAGCACAGCTGTGCTATGCTAGGATGGAACACTCATCTCAAAGGGCAAGGCCTGATTCAGCACAGCTGCGCTGTGTTAGGGAGGAACACTCATCTAAGCAGAATAAGAGTAGAGTTTATTCTACAGATGACCATCTTCATGATCACCTTGGATATCCAGAGAATTGTCCTCAGTATCCTGAGAATCAGCTTGAGTTTGATCATCAGTTTCATCTGAAGGATCATCAGAAGCAGAAGCCAAACCGGACGGACAGAGAGGGAAAGAGACCCTTTGGAAGAAGGAAGAGAAAAGCCTTTGAGAGGTCTAGAAGAGTCCAAAGCAGTACGTATACTGGGAGGTATTCCAAGGGCCAGCATACACCATTGGACTGGGGAAAGCCAGAGGAATGGGGCTGCAGAGCTAGGAATCACCAGAGGCTACCTGTGAGGGAGACGGCTGCACGTGGAAGGGACCCTAAGACCTGTGCCAGAAGGTATGTGAAGAGAGATCCAGTGTCCAGGGATCTGGATTGGAAGGCTGGACATAAGAACTGGACTACATACTGGCCAGGCTATATAGAGAGGAACTCTAGCAGCAATGGAAGCTCAGGTATGAACACTGATCTATGCCCTAGCTATAACCTTGAAAGACAGCAGGGAAACAAGTATTCTCCTGAAAATGCTCCATTGAGAGATTCCTCTGTGCCAATCCATGATATTGAACCCATGCTTGTTGAACAAGGGGGAATAATAGCAGATGAGGATCCTATTTATATGGACTGTTCTCTCTCTAAACTCCGTTGGTAACTTTCTGTTATAAAGTACAGCAACCATCATAAAGAAATACAAATTTGTTCTTTAATCTACTCAGAAAAGCTCCTGAAGCAGGATTTGACCCACACAGTGGAAGGCAAGCCAGCTAAGAGGTTTCAGCTGGTGACTGCTAGCAATTAAGCCTTACCTAATTGCTTGTGAGCTAGGAGAGAATCACTTTTGTATCTATGTGGGAAGTAATCAAAGGTTAACCTGAAAAGAACAGTTTGTTTCTTGTTTTGTGGCTTTTCATTTGTTGTTTTCCTGATTTTGACTTTGTTTTTCCAAGTTAACACTGAAAGCAAGTAACCTAATTTATGTGCTACCAAGCATATCTGTGTTGGGAGAAATAACCCCATAAATAAATATCTTATTGGCTTTACCCAAGAGCACAACTAAATTATTGTCAGCAGCTGTGTCTGGTGTGAATGAACTACATTGCCCACAATACCTTGCAAATCATATAGATATATGCACTTGACAAGACTGTGAAGATTCTCACCCAGGCAGCCGTCTGACAGACCGCACCTTGAATATTGTGTGCAATTCTGGTCAACATATTTTCAAAAGGATAGAGGTCTATAAATTAATGAATGGAGTGGAATGGGTAAACGAAGATCGATTGTTTATGCCATCAAAAAGTAAAAAGACGAGGGGACATGCAATGAAGCCACAATGTAACCCATTTAAGACCAATAAGAGAAGAGATTTCTTTTCACTCGACGAGTAATCAAACTCTGGAATTTGACAACTCCGGGTGGGGGGCTGCATTGCCTATATAGTGGCCGAAAGCTTGGGATACGCCCATATTCTCTCAACCAGCATGTCTTGTATTCAGTGCAATATCTGTGGTACTTTCATTCCAAGAAGAATCATTTGGCGCCTAAGAGCATGTCCTATGTGCCGAAGGTCATCGGCCATGCATAACGAATTGACTCTACTAAGAGAAGACCTAGCTGCCATGCATAAAGAATTGTCTCTACTGAGGGAAGAACTGACTGCAATGAAGCTCACCTCTTCTAGGATACAGACTGAACAAAGTCCACGACTGCTCCCACAAAGAGTCAAACACACCAGGAACAAATGGATCACAGTGGGTTCGGGTAGATTTACGATCTGTGACACAGAAACATCCTATACACCAAGAGATATCCCTGCATAATGCATTCTCTGCCTTGGTTAATGAGGATGCCCAATCCTAAGAAACTGAACGGCCCTTAGAGGAGTCAGTCAATGCCCAATCTCCTGCTAAAGCACCAAATATGAAGAAAAACTCACCAAACAGAAAACTACTACTACTTGGAGATTCCATCATCAGATACACCAACTTGGAAACACAGTTCAAAGGAAAGAAGATAGTCAAATGCCTCTCAGGCTCCTCAGCCGGCCAGAATACAAACCAAATTATTGATGTACTTAGCGCGGAAAGCAAACACTCCAAACTTGATGTTGTAATTAACCTGGGTACAAATGACCTGGCTAGAAATAGTGCCTCTACAGTCCAAAAGGACTTCCAATCTCTGGGAGAAAAACTCAAGCCCATTGTTAACACTGTAGCATTCTCAGAAGTTCTACCTGTTTTAGGCAAGGGGGCAAAAAGGCTAAATCGCATTAACAGCTTTAATACATGGCTCCAGACCTGGTGCAAACGAGAAGGATTCAGATTTATTGGCAACTGGGAAAACACATGGACCAACAAGAAACTATACTGTGCTGATGGACTACACCTCTCTGTTGCAGGGAAAAGAATCCTACATGAAAAATTCAGGCAGTATGTTGATTTGCATTTAAACTAGAAGGAGTGGGCAACGGACGGGGAAGGTCAAGTTCTGGACGTTACCCCCTGCAAAAGCAGAATAACAGAAACAACCACACTTTTAAACAACACATCAAAAGCAACTGGGAAGAAGTGGGTAGAATAAAATCAATGCAAAATATATACAAGCCAGTTAAATGCTGAAAAGCAATGAGCACAAATGCTCGTAGCTTGGCCAACAAACTTCCAGACCTGGAAGCCCTAATGGTGGAAAAGGACTTGGACATTGTGGCCATTACAGAAACATGGTTTAATGAATCGCATGATTGGGATATAGTCATACCTGGCTATAATCTATTCGGAAGAGACCGAGAAAATGGAAAACGGGGAGGAGTAGCCTTGTATGTCAAATCCAATTTTAAAGCTACTGAAATGCAGGGTGCATGGGGAAAAGAAGAAGCGCTCTGGATAGTGTTGGAAAGAGGAGATGGCACTGTCATCCATACTGCTGTAATCTACAGACCTCCAACTCAAATTGAAGAGAGAGATAACAAATTGATTATAGATATTGCCAAGATAGCAACAAAGGGGGAAGCGATCATATTGGGTGACTTTAATCTACCCGATGTGGATTGGATTACTCCTTCTGCAAATCTGGAAAAAAGCAAAAAAAATTGTGGACGCTATCCAAGATGCGTTACTTAGACAAATGGTGATGGAACCAACCAGGGAAAGCTCAACGCTGGATTTGGTGCTCACCAACAGTGATAGTGTGTCAAATGTTTGGGTGAGTGCCCCTGTGAGCAACAGTGATCATCATACGGTGTGGTTTGAGATAAAAGCCAAGGTGCAGTCCAATCATAGCAAGCTCAAAGTCCTAACCTTCAAAAACACTGACTTCAACAAAATGGCCAAGTACCTAAAGAAGGAGCTGACAGGGTGGAAGGGGATAAGGGAAGTGGAATTGCAATGGGCTAAACTAAAAGAGGCAATAAAAGGGGCAACAGATAAATATGTAAGAAAGTAAATAAAAACAAGAGGAGAAGGAAACCTATTTGGTTTTCCAAAGAAGTGGCTGCTCAAATAAGGGCAAAAAACACAGCTTTTGCAAAATTCAAAAGCTTGCAAACTGAAGAACACAGAAATGATTACAGGACCAAACTCAAGGAGACAAAAAGAGAAATAAGGATAGCAAAATCAAAGGCAGAGGAAAAGATGGCTAAAGATGTTGTGCGGCGACAAAACTTTCTTCAGGTATATTCGGGAAAGGAAGAAGATCAGAGGTGGAATTGCAGGGCTCAGAAGTGCTGGGAACGGACTCGTGGAAAATGACACTGATAAAGCAAAATTACTAAACAAATACTTCTGCTCTGTTTTTATTAAAGAAAATCCTGGAGAAGGACCACCTGTTGACTCCCAAATATAAAAATAGGAATGAGGTAGATACCACACTATTCAGAGAGGATGAGGTGTTAGAACAACTTGCAAAACTGAAAGTGGACAAGGCCATGGGACCGGATGGGATCCATCCCAGGCTACTGAAAGAGCTCAGAGAGGTTCTTGCAGGGCCGTTAAGGGATGTTTTCAGCAGATTCTTGGAAACAGGAGAGGTTCCTCAGGACTGGAGAATGGCTGGCGTCGTACCTCTACACAAAAGTGGTGACAGGGAAGAAGTGTCAAACTACAGGCCCATGTGCCTTACCTCAGTGGTGGGAAAGGTAATGGAGACGCTCTTGAAAGAGCGAATGGTGAACTTTCTCAAAACCAGAGGGTTACAGGAACTGAGGCAACATGGTTTTACCGAGGGGCGATCTTGCCAGACAAATCTGATTGAGTTCTTTGACTGGGTGACCAGGGAACTGGATCAAGGACACGCGATGGATGTCATCTACCTGAATTTCAGCAAAGCCTTTGATACTGTCCCTCATAGGAGGCTTATCAATAAACTCAGTAGTTTGGGGATGGGTTCCAAGGTGGTAAATTGGATCAGAAATTGGTTGACTGACAGACGACAGAAGGTGATGGTAAATGGAGCTCACTCGGATGAAAGGAAGGTGATTAGCGGGGTGCTGCAGGGTTTGGTCCTGGGCTCGGCACTGTTCAATATATTTGTGAGTGATATTGCTGAAGGACTGAATGGAAAAGTCTGTCTTTTTGCAGATGACACAAAAATTTGCAACAGAGTGGACTCCCCTGAGGGAGTGCTGAACATGAGGAATGGTCTGATGCTTGTCAATTGAGATTTAATGTGAAGAAGTTCAGTGTCATGCACTTGGGTAGCAGAAATTCAAAGGAAATGTACACGATAGGGGGCGAGAGGTTGGTGTGCATGGAGCAGGGGAAAGACCTCGGTGTGACTATTTCTGTAGATCTCAAGGTGGCAAAACAGTGCGACAAGGTGGTGGCAAAAGCCAGGAGGATGTTGGGCTGCATTCGAAGAGGAATTACCAGCAGAAAGGAAGGGATACTAGTGCCACTGTATAAGTCTCTGGTGAGGCCTCACTTGGAATACTGTGTTTAGTTTTGGAGACCGTATCTTGCAAAGGATGTAAAAAGAATGGAAGCTGTTCAGAGGAAGGTGACTAAAATGATTTGGAGCCTGTGTCAGAAGCCTTATGAGGAGAGGCTTGAAGACCTAAATATGTACACTTTGGAGGAGAGGAGGGATAGGGAAGATATGATTCAGACCTTTTAAATACTTAAAGAGAAATAATGAACGAACAAACCTCTTCCAGAGATGGGGAAGCTGTAAAACTAGAGGGCATGACATGAAGCTGCAAGGTGGTAAATTGAAAGGCAATGTCAGGAAATACTTTTTTACTGAAAGGGTGGTGGATGCTTGGAATGCCCTCCCGATGGAGGTGGTGGGGGCAAACACAGTGATGGAATTCAAAGTGGCCTGGGACAGACACAGTGGATCACTGTACAGCAACAAGATTAAATCAAAATAAACTGAACCATGTAATTTCTCAACAAATACGGGTGTCCTACATGGAGCAATGGGGGGAGGAGCGATGGGTTCACCCCTAAAGAAAAAGATATGGGGAGGGGTGCTCCTGCTGGGTGCACCTCTAAGAAAAGACATGGGTAGGGGTGCACCTACTCTCTAAAAGACATGGGAAGGGGTGCACCTACTCCTGCCATATTGCTAGGCAGACTAGGTGGACCACGCTGGTCTTTATCTGCCGTCATTTACTATGTTACCGGAGGATGTAATAAAAGCTGTTAGTGTAGCTGGGTTTAATAAAAGTTTTGGACAAGTTCCTGGAGGAAAGGTCCATAAACCATTATTGAAGAGGACCCAGAGAATCCACTGCTTACCCCAATACAAGCATTGTGGAACCTGTGTGTCTTTTTAGAAACTTGCTAGGTACTTGTGATCTGGATTGGCCACTGTTGGAAACAGGATACTGGGCTTGATGGACCTTGGTCTGACCCAGTATGGCTTATCTTATGTTAGAATCTAAGGGGTCTGTTTACTAAACGGTGGTAGCGGACTCCGTGCGATATCGGAGCCGTGGCCCCATTGATTTAAGTGGGGCCGTGGCTCCGATATCGCATGGAGTCTGCTACCGCCATTTAGTAAACAGATCCCTAAGTTTGTACTTGAAGCACTGGAAGGTTAAGTGACTTGCCCAAGGCCACAGGGAGTACCAGTGGGATTTGAACTTTGATGTTAGACACAAGGGATAGCGACAGAAAGGGAAGATGGTGATCATGAAAGGATAAGAAAATACTGGATGGAAGAGGGTATGGATGTGCTGGAGATTAAAGATTGGGACATAAGAAGCTGGGGAAAGAGAGAGAGATGGGAATAGAAGTGCTGGTGTGAAGGAAAGAGATGGGAAAACTGTAGCTAAATAAGAGTAAAAAGAGTGAAATTGAAGAGTGGTTGTTAAGGAAGAGGAGTGAAATAAACTGAAGGGAAGAGATCTAAGGAAGGAAGCAAAGACAGGAGGGAGAAGATATTGCAAATGGAGAGAAGACCATGATAAGAATGCTAAGAGAAGACAGAGGAAATCAGAAACTAGAGTTTGTAACAACTCATTTAGAAAATAAAATGACCTGACATAATGCAAAGTGCTGCTGTTTCTGCTACCCAGTGAGAAGAGGATGATGATGATTCTGGGCTGCTTTTGCTATTACTTTTTTTTGTGCAATCCAGTTTGGGGGCGGTAGAATCGGGCTGCATTTCTGCTGAGGCCATTCAGCATCAGACTATTGAGGAGAGGGCGGCACTCCCTCCTTGCTCCTTTTCGAACCCCAGACTGTCGATGCTTATTCAATGTTGTTTCTGCTTGCAGATGAGGCAGTATCTGCTCTAAAAGGAGCAAAGTCTGCAAAGCTGATGGAGGAGGAAATTCCTCCAGCAGGGAAGGACAGGAATTCGGGGCAAGGTCAGACACCCATGAAATCCAGTAGTGCAAAAAAGTACCTTGGTATATTGGAGAGCTACAACCACTGGCTACTGAAGTCTGAACCAGAGAGTAGGCTGCAGAATGGGGTAGACATGAAGGTAAGGACGTCTTGCATTTGGGGGAGAAAACCTCAAGTAGGCGATTTTTCCTAGGATTCTGCTTCTTAAAAATTGTCTGTGATGAAGTGTTTCTGGCAGGCACACCTCAGTAGGGATAAAAAAAATACTTTTAAAAAAGATGTTTTGCATGTCTTTCCAAGATGGTGCAGTCCAGTTACAGCCACCTGAGAAGTGGTGCGGGCATCTCGCTGTGCTTGTGATCAAAATGCGTCTTTCTCTGAAATGGACCTGTAATTTAAGCTCTTTCATAAAATCTAAGTTCAATAATATAACACAAGTTGCATATTTTGATGAAACCTTGTCATTTTCCGTTCCGTATAAATACTGTGGACTAATGTGGCAGAATTATTTTGGTACTGCCTCAAAGTTTTAGTTTTGTTTTATTATTTATATACTGCTTCTTGGTCTTTTGGGCAAGAGAGGTTTATCATATTCAATATAAAAGCATGAGAGAGGGACAAAAAATGGTACAATTTTTCCAGTAAGTAGTAGAGAGAGAGAGGAAAAGATGTATTCAATCCAGCCTCCATTTACCCAAGCAGTGAACACCTCACAGATCTCCGACTGTTTGAGTAAATAATAACTTCTTTATTCTGCTAGACCGGTCTAGAGAAGTGGGTTATGATCCCTTGCCTTCAGATAATGGAGACAGAGAAAACTAGAACTTTCCAATGACATTATCACTGGTATGAGGATTGATACAGCTAGGGCACTAGTCGGTATTTTTCTGTCTCCGGCAAATGGTGGTTACTGGATAGGTGTAGTAGAATTCATGGTGTTGAGGGCTGTTCTCCCCAATAGAGCTGGATCTTCAGGGCTCCCAGGGCACTAGTTTGTGAGTTTCCATCCCTGGTTGAGCAAGTTCCATGCAGTTGCCCAGGACTTGGCTCCAGCTGTTCCTCTGGTGAATGGGCTGGTGTTGGCCTTTTCCTCCCAGGGTGACTGACGTTCCCTGGTAAAGGACTTCCAAGCACAGGTGTGATGCATCCCAGTGGACCAGGTCATCTAGGGGTTTCTCCTGTGTCCTCTCTTGCCTCCCCCCCCCACACACACTTTTATTCACCTTAAGGGCCGGGGGGTGAGCCATAGTGAACAAGCTGCATAAAGTTAACAACCACAGCAACAAAAATTGTAACAGAAAAGGCAGTCTGGCTCTTGCTACTTGAGTGCGGCTGCTGCTGGAGCATCATGCCAGAGGGGAGCAAGCGTCGGAGCTATCTCCAGGAACAAGCAGGAATAAGTCCTCACATATGGGTACGTCGGTACCGATGAAGCCTGAGCGGGAAAGCTTCCCAGAAGGAAAGCTTTTGGGGCCTCCCACTGCGCATGCGCGCTGCCTTCCCACCTTCCTGACCAACTCTCCTCAGTTCTTCTTTTTCCGCGGAGCCAGCAGGTCGTGTTCCTGTCACCGCTGAAGAAGTTCTTATTTTAATTTGTTTCTTTGGCCGCGTATCTGCCTTCCCCGATTCCGGACTGGTACCGCCGGTCTTTTTTCTTTTATTTCTTTAAAAAAAAAAAAAAAGCAATTCTAATTTTCCCCACTTGGTGTGTTTCTCCTGTGAGGCCTCTAGGCCTTCACAGAATTCTCCCTCATGGAGAAACCAGCCTCTGGTTTTAAAAAATGCACCAAGTGTAGCGGTACTATTTCAGTCACAGACACCCATGAATGGTGTCTTAAATGTTTGGGGCCTGACCATTCCATTCCGGATTGCCCATCCTGTTCTTTGATGTCTAAACTTGGCTTACAAAACCGGGCAGCCAAGTTTCACATGCTGTTTTCTACAGATACTCCAGCATCGACATCTTCCAGGTCTTTCTCTCCTGATGGATCTTAGGTAACCAAACATTCCTCTGGCAGGTCCTCAAAGGGCAAATCTCCCTCTAAGTATCGAGATGCCCCCGGGCTAGACCCTGAGGACCCTGCCCCAGCCAAACAACCCCGGCGGGAAGCTCCGGTTTCCAAAGCTCCTCCTATGGGGTTACAGGTTGACATCGATGGCACGGCCTTGACCGATCACCTGTTAGACTGCTCTGGGGTACCGGCCCATTCTTCCGGTACCGACATCCAGACAGTCGTGGCGTCTATGGATCATACAGTTCAATCCATGCAGCAGGCTATTTTGGCTTTTATTAAAGCTGCGACGCCCTCGGTACCGCACCCGACGGTACCGACTCCGGTTCCGGTACCACAACCGATACCGGTACCCAGGGCATCCACATCGACCAGGATACCGATTCCGGTTCCCGGTTCTGGGGTTTTTCCCGATACCGATCCAGTACCGGGTACCCCCGATGTCGATACCGGTCGATATGCTTATCGATCCCTGGAAGCAAATAGACGATACTTCGAGTCTTCTGATGATTCTGATTCATCAGATGACTCTGCTGAAGTATCCCTTACTCTACCTGAGGAGCCCTCTTCTCCTAAGAGGAGAATGTCTCCTCCAGAGGATTTGTCCTTTCAAGACTTCATCATTGAACTAGCTAAAGGTCTCTCTATTTCAGTAACCTCTGAAAAAGAACCTAGAGCAAAAAAATTAGACATTTTAGGATACTCTAAGGTTCCCAAAGAGGCAGTCACCTTGCCCATTCATGAAATTCTTCAAGAACACATGATGGACTTATGGGAGACTCCTCTCACCCTATCTCCACATTCTCGTCGTTTAGACACCATGTATCGTGTCCCTCCTTCTCCTGGTTTTCAAAAAACTCAGCTCCCTCACCATTCTATTGTGGTGCAGTCAGCTATGAAAAGAATTAAGAGTACCAAAAGACACTCTTCTACTCCTCCAGGAAGAGAATGTAGGACTTTGGATGCTTTTGGTAGAAAAATCTTCCAAGCAAGTATGCTTATTGCTAGAATTAATTCATACAGCCTCTATATGGGCATGTTTCTGAAGGAGATTGCATTAAAAATACGCCATTTTCTCCCCTTTATCCCAGAGGATAGAAAGGAGGAGTTACTTCTTTTGCTAAAGCATACCCAAGATATTTCAAAGTTCTCCAACAGAGCAGCCTTTGACTCCTTTGAGGGTGCTAGCAGAGCCTCAGGTATTGCCATAGCGGCTCGCAGGATTGCTTGGCTCCAGGCCTCTGACCTAGAACCCTGGGTCCAGGATGGGTTGGGAAATCTGCCCTGTACAGGTGAGAATCTGTTTGGTAAGGAGTGGCAAATCAAAGCCACTCAAATGGATGCAGAGAATGCTGCTTTAGATAGACTTTCTAAGTCTACCTCTGCCCCTACCAAGAAAAAATCTTTCAAGAAGCCTTTCTATAAGAAGGCCAGATTTGCTACAAATACTGGCCAACAATCTTCTGCAGCTCGCTTTGCTCCTAAGTGTCAGCAGCCTAAACAGGCCAGGGCAAAACCTGCACGGGCTGTTGCAGCCCAGCAGTCCCAACCCCCTCTGGGGTTTTGACTTAACACTAGAGAACTTAACCTTTCTGGCTCTAAAACATCCAGAGCCTCTCACCATTCCAGGAAGGCTAACTCATTTTGCCCCCAGATGGGAGCAAATCACATCAGAACAGTGGACCCTCTCTATCATCAGAGAGGGCTACAAACTCCATTTCTCCTACCTTCCTCCCCATACTATGGTGAGATGTTTCAATTCTCCCCCATCTCTCCTAGACCTGTTAGGTCAGGAGGTGACCACTCTTCTCGCTCAAAGGGCAATAGAAGAGGTTCCTCTTCTTCAACAGGGGTCAGGTTTTTACTCCCCTTATTTTCTCATTCCCAAGAAAACAGGGGGGTACAGACCCATTCTAGATCTGAGAGAATTGAACAAATTCCTATGCAAGGAGAAATTCAAGATGCTTTCTCTAGGTATTCTCCTTCCATACCTACAGAGTCAGGATTGGCTTTGTTCTCTAGATCTCAAGGATGCGTACACACATATACTCATCCATCCATCCCACAGAAAATTCCTACGGTTTCTGTTCCAGGGAAAACATTTCCAATACAGAGTACTTCCCTTCGGTCTAGCCTCTGCTCCAAGAGTCTTTACCAAATGCATGGCAATAGTGGCTGCATTTCTACGCGCCCTGGGAAATTTTGTCTTCCCATACCTGGACGACTGGCTCATACGAGCTCCATCTCAGTCCGAGGCTCAAACTTCCCTGGATCGCACCAGACGCATCCTGCAGTATCTGGGACTTGTCATCAATCTGCCAAAGTCTCAGCTCACCCTTACTCTGTCCCTGGAATTCATAGGGGCCTGGTTGGATACCACCACTGCAAGGGCCTATCTTCCTCAGGCCCGTTGCCAACGTCTAGTGCACTTAACCTCCCAGGCTCAGTCCCGAAACCACTTGACTGCCAGGGAGATGCTACAACTATTAGGCCACATGGCCTCCACAGTACATGTGGTGCCTTATGCTCGCCTACATATGAGAGCAGCTCAATGGACTTTGTCCACCCAGTGGACTCAAGCATCAGGAGCTCTCTCAGACCAAATAGCAAACTCCAAACATCTCTTTTGGTCTCTCCAGTGGTGGATGTCCACCCAAAATCTGTTGTTGGGGGCCCCCTTTCAACCATTGTTGCCCCAAGCAACCCTCACAACAGATGCCTCCCAAACAGGTTGGGGAGCTCATCTTCAAGATCTCTCCACTCAGGGCACTTGGTCTCCACAGGAGACCACCCTTCATATCAACCACTTGGAACTCCGAGCAATCTTTCTAGCTCTCAGAGTTTTTCATACCCTCCTCAGCAACATGACAGTCCTTATTCATACGGACAATCAAGTAGCCATGTTTTACATAAACAAACAAGGAGGGACTGGCTCTCTGTCGCTTTGCAACGAAGCTCTAAGATTATGGGCCTTCGCCAGAGAGCATCAAATCCATCTCCTGGCAGTATATCTTCCAGGAATCCAAAACTCTTGGGCAGACAGACTCAGTCGAGTTCTGCTTCCACACGAATGGTCCCTGCACATGGATCAGGTACTCAGAATCTTCCAGAAATGGGGAACCCCGGACATAGACCTCTTTGCAAGTCCGTGGAATGCCAAACTTTCCCGGTTCTGTTCCAGAATTCCGTGTCAGGGAGTGCAGGCCAAGGATGCCTTCCTCCTTCATTGGGGTCAGGCCTTCCTATATGCCTTTCCACCCATTCCTTTGATTCCCAAGACTCTGTTCAAACTTCAAAGGGATCAAGGGTCCATGATCCTCATAGCTCCACGCTGGCCACGCCAAGTGTGGTACCCTCTACTTCTGCATCTCTCCCAAGCCCCCTCCCTGGACTTGGGAGCAGCTCCAGACCTTCTGTCTCAGGAGGAGGGGACTTTGTGGCACCCAAACCCCAAGTCCCTTCACCTCAGAGCTTGGTTAATGAAGGCCTAGACCTTCAACACTTCAATCTTTCGCAGCAAGTGAAGGATATCCTCCATGCTTCTAGGAAACCTTCCACTAGACATTCTTACGCTTTTAAATGGAAAAGATTTTCCATTTGGTGTGCTCAAAAGGGTCTTAACCCTCTAGCACTCCCTTTGAATTCTCTTTTGGAATATCTCCTGCATCTCTCCAATGCAGGACTCAAAACGAATTCAGTAAGAGTCCATTTGAGTGCTATTGCAGCATCTCTTAAGCCCATCAATGGACAACCTGTTTCCTCTCATCCTTTTATTGCAAGATTCATGAGAGGCCTAACCTTAACTAAACCTCCCATTCGACCTCCTCCGGTGGCATGGGACTTAAACTTGGTTCTTGGTCAGCTTATGAAGCCACCCTTTGAACCCTTAGCCACTACCTCCTTGAAATTTCTTTCCTGGAAGGTTATTTTTCTTATTGCAGTCACCTCAGCTCGCCGTATCAGTGAACTGCAAGCTCTAGTGGCTAATCCACCTTATACAAGGTTCCATCATGATAAGGTGGTCCTTAGGACCAATCCCCACTTTATGCCTAAAGTGGTCTCCCCTTTTCATCTTAATCAAGAGGTATATTTACCTGTCTTTTTTCCAGCTCCTCATGCATCCACTGCAGAGAGGAACCTTCATACTCTAGATTGTAAAAGAGCTCTTGCCTTTTACCTCCACAGGACACAGCAACATCGAAAGTCTTCCCAGCTTTTTGTTGCTTTTGATCCTTCTCATTTGGGACTTCCAGTCTCTAAAAGAACACTCTCCAATTGGATTGCTCAGTGTATCTCTTTTGCTTACCAGAGTAAGAACCTTTCTCTGGAGGACCATGTTACCGCTCACAATGTGAGGGCCATGGCCACCTCTATGGCTCATCTAAACTCTGTGTCCATTGACCAGATCTGTCGAGCAGCCACCTGGGCCTCGGTTCATACCTTTACAGCCCATTACTGTTTGGACAAGGACTCCCGCCGGGATGCCTTGTTTGGTCAGGCTGTCCTCAGACACCTGTTTCATTCTTGAACAACTCCAGCCCACCTTCCCTGAATGGATGCCTGAGATCCATAGGAAGATGAGGAACCTTTCAGGGTCTCATACCCTTGAGGGGATCTCCCCGGCATCTTAGCTAGGGAGTCCCCTTATGTGAGGACTTATTCCTGCTTGTTCCTGGAGATAGCACAGTTACTTACCTGTAACAGGTGATCTCTGGGAACAGCAGGAATTAGTCCTCACAACCCGCCCACCTCCCCTAGGAGTTGTATCTCTCTCTCTCTCTTCCTTTCCTCTCTCTATTGTCTCAGCTATAAACTCGAACTGAGGAGAGTTGGTCAGAAAGACGGGAAGGCAGCGCGCATGCGCAGTGGAGGCCCCAAAAGCTTTCCTTCTGGGAAGCTGGGGAGCTTTCCCGCTCAGGCTCCGTCGGTACCGACGTACCCATATGTGAGGACTAATTCCTGCTGTTCCCAGAGATCACCTGTTACAGGTAAGTAACTGTGCTGTCTGTAAGAGGACTTTACATGAGGTGGGGGGGGGGTGATGAGTTGCTGCTCTATAGCTTTCGGCATGGCCTGCTTTCAGCAGCTGCTATGACTCTGAACATAGCTGCTGCTGTATTGCTGATGTGGTCAGATGGCACTTCTGGCTCTTTATGCACCTCTTGTGTAGTGCATCTGAGAGAGCCATTGGCGGTGACCCAGGAGACTTGGGATCACATTTCTCTGGTGCGGCATGCTGAGGTAGTAGGGGAATGTATGGCTCCTATGATGTCAGGAAAGCTGCCTTGTTTTGTTTTTTTTTTTTTTTTAAGAGAAGCCTGTGCCTTGGCTGGGCCGGGTAACTTAGAGGCTTCCATGGAAGGACTATTGAGTTCACCAGTGTTACTCCTGGAGCAGCCTCTGAGTCACCATGGGGCTGTTAATATACCTGTGAATTTGTAGACTGAATTCCTCAAGGCTTTCTTCACTTTGCAGAGACCTGAAGTGTCTAATCCTTCAGGATTTAATTCATGGGGGTCCATGAGCTTCCTTTCTGTTGGGTGTCAAGGTGGTCCTGATAGAACTCGGATGCTGGGTAATGGTCTCGAAGAAGCCCAGACTTTCCAGGAAGGAGTAAGTCCCCAACCTCGCCTTTAGGGGACCTGGAAAGGAGAGGACCTTAGAGATGGGCAGCCCTAGGGACTGTGTTGGCCTCAGGATGGCGAGCTGTCCTCCTTGAAGGACTGGCTTTTCAGGTGCAAGATGTTGGTCCCTCTGTGCTTCCTATCTCGGAAGGACTAGTGGGGGTGAATTCGTATGGGAATCCTATTTTGAGGGGCATCCAAAGTCCTTCTCAGATGTTCCTCCTTCCTCAGATGGTTCACCACATGATCCTAGCGGAATGAGATGCACTGGGCAGCCTCCTCGAGGGAGGGAAATTCTTATGGGTAGACTGTATGCCTTTCCTTTGGAGGATGTTTAGGGTTGGTTGCCTTTCCCTAAGATGGTCTCCCTGGTCACAATTATGACTCTGCGTACTATTGTCTCAGTTGGGTGGATGGGTGGGGGGGGGGGATATGGAGAGCTGCTCTACAGGATCAGGAGGATTGGGGCTGTGCTGAGAACTCTTTTATGACTCCTCAGGAATCTAGGCATCTGTCTATGGGGGCCTTATGACCCAAGTCTTTCTGCATTGTAGCAGTCAGAAGATGCCATTTCAGCTCGTTTCAGAGTTATGGTAGCTGCAGCCTTTTTGACAGAAGCATTTTATGCTGTTTATCAGTTTGTCAGCAGGAACAGTGGGATCAGCAACTGCAGCCCAGTGATGGCTAGGATTATGGTATTGCTTGAGGGATACAGCTTCTAAGGCTCATCTCTCCAAGCTGCCCTATTGGGGCATACTCCTGTTTGGGAAGATCTAGTAAGACTAGCTAAGCCTTTCCTTGAGGAGAATTTCGGCGCTATCTTCCAGGGAGGCAATCTTTCTACCAATCAGGGAAGTTTTGGTAAAGTCTCAGCCCTCTTTAAGAGCTTGCACTTCCCACCCTATACAGTGATGGATGGTGTGCCCATCCTGAGGTGGCTCGGGTAGGAGGACTGCTCCAGCCGTATGGCTCAGGTTGTGGAGTTGGAGTCTCTATTCAGTGGATCATTTTGCATTGGACAGAAGCCAATTTCTGGGTCATACTACTGAGGGCTGCTGGACACTGTGGAATGGCATGACCATTCAACAGACTGGAGGTGAGGGTCATCTAGTTGATCTTGCCTCAATTTCATCCCCTGGCGCAGAGGGTGGTGGTGGTGGGGTGCTTTTGAACAATACAGCAGCTATGGCATATGTCAACAAGGAGTGGGAACCAAGAACTCTATGGTGGCAAAGGAGATGCAGCTGCTGTTTGCTGGGTGGAGCTTATTCTCCAGATGTTCTCAGTGGTATGCACATAGTGTGAGTCACCAACATTGAGGCAGATTTCCCCAGTTAGCATTCTCTGGATCTAGGAAATAAAAGCTAATCACCAGGGTATTTCAATGGATTATCGATTGTTGAGGTAAGCCTTCCATGGGCTTGATGGCAGCACACAGGAATGCCAAGGTGAAAGCATTCTTCAGTCATTGGAAGGAGCAGGGATCCAGGAGGTTGAATGCTGTAGTGCAGAGCTGGCTTGAAGCGATTCTGCTGGTTTTTTTCCCCATGGCCTCTCATATGATGAGTTTTTGAGAAGAGAGAATCCTCCAGTTCTGGTCTTTTTTTTTTTGTGGACTTGGACTGAACCTGGAAGCCCTGCTATACATATCCCACAAAATTGCTGGTGAAGCTACTTCTTTTCTTCCCATAGGGGAGGGGTTTCCTTCAACAGGGGTATATTTTAATGGTTGACTGCCTATCCTTTCTGGTTTACAGGGACTTTGAAAAGAGGTGGTGGGAGCAGCAGCACAGAAAAGTATGTTCCTTGGCAGTGATTTCCACATGGTTGGAGATGTGGCATAGCGCCACTTCTTAGTGTTTGTTAAAGTCTGGCATTTCTTTTGGCATGTAGGCATTCTCTAAATTTTTGGCCTCTTTTTCAGAGTTGCCTAGACACGGCGTTAGCACTAAATTTGCTGAAGGTACAGGTGATAGCAGCATCCTGTTTCAGGGAGCATTTTCCAGGTTAACTCCCTAGCTTCACAAGTGGTCATCTCTTGTTTCCTGGGGTTTTGGGAGGGGTGGAGAGGGGATATGTGAAACACCTGTCTCTCTTCTTTTGAATTCTCATGCCGCATTGGGACCTTGTCCTGGTGCTGCAGGCCTTGATGGGTTCTCTCCTTGGAGCCTTTAAAGCAAATTATCTTGAAGGATGTTTCCTTGCATTCTGTTCTGCTCACTGCCTTTCGGAATTGCAAGCAGTGGCATAGAGGTCCTTTTTGGCATGTCTGCAAAAAATAAAAGCAATTTTTCCACTGCCCTCAATCTTTGCCAAAATGACATTGGAGTTCCATGTTAGCCAGATGGTTTCCCTTCCGACTTTCGTAACTCCGACAGGCTATTTGTGCTTTTATGGTGGGTCTCACAAGGTTGAGGCAGCATCCAAATCTACTTTAGGAAGATAGCCCAAGACAGGGATTGCGATTTGCCAATATTTTGAGGGAAAGCAAATTCCAGAAGGATCGCTTGCTCATTTGACAAGAATTTAAGCCTCTTTCTGGGCAGAGTCCAAGGTTGTTGTAAAGTGGCTGTTGGTCATTGCTGAATTCCTTTGTGAAGCATCGCCGCCTGGATGTACAGGCTAACTCGACCTCTGCCTTTAAGCTGAAGTCCTTTAAAACAGCAGTATCTTTCCTCCCACCAAGGTTAGGGCAAAGCTTGGGTATTTACCACTGGTCTGGAATGGTCTAGCAGGATGATAAGGAAGGAGACATTTTGTTTACCTGCAAACTTCTTTCCTAGCATCCTGTTGGACCATACATAGTAACATAGTATATGATGATGGATAAAGACTAGTATGGTCCATTTAGTCTGCCCAGCAAGATGACAAGAGTAGCTGCACCTGCCACTCCATGCAGGTCACCTCTCCCCATGCCTCTGTTTAGAGATGTACCCACCATTCCGTACAGGTCACCCCTATTTGTTGAGATATAAGAAATAGTTTATTTTATTTTATCCTGTTGCTGTAAAGGGGTTCAGTATGTTTGTCCCATACCATTTTGCATTCTGTCACTGTATTTGTCCCCACCACTTCCATCAGGAGGGCATTCCAAGCGTCCTTTACCCTTTCATAAAAGTGTTTTCTGATGTTGACGTTGCCTTTCAGTTTACCCCCTTGCAGCTTCATCGTATGCCCTCTAGTTTTACAGCTTCCCCGTCTTTGAAAAAGGTTTGTTTGTTCATTAATACTCTTTACGTATTTAAAGGTCTGTATCATATCTCCCCAGGCCCTCCTCTCCTTTAGTATATACATATTTAGGTCTTCAAGTCTCTTCTCATACGTCTTCTGGCGCAGGTTCCAGATCATTTTGATCGCCTTTCTCTGATCCATTTCAAGTCTTCTTATATCCTTTGTGAGATATGGTCTCCAAAACTGAACACAATACTCAAAGTGAGGCCTCGCCAGCAACTTGTACAATGGCATTAATACCTCCTCCTTTCTGCTGGTAATTCTTCTCTGTATGCAGCCCAGCATCCTTCTGGCTTTGGCCACCACCCTGCCACACTGTTTCACCACTTTGAGATCCTCAGAAACAATCACTCAGAGGTTCTTCTCCTGGTCCATGCATACAGTTCCCTTGGATTTCTGCATTCCAAGTGTATGACACTGCATTTCTTCACATTGGTCTAATGCCTGGCAGTTAAGATTTATTCTTCCAGCTTTTGTAGATCTTTCTTCATGTTATCCTCAGGGGAGTCTACTCTGTTGCAAATTTTCGTGTCATTGGCAAAAAGACAGACTTTTCCATTCAGTCCTTCAGCAATATCACTCAAATACATTGAACAGTACCTGTCCCAGGACCGATCCCTGGGGCATGCCACTACTCACCTTCCTTATATCCAAGTGAATTCAGTTTACCATCGCCTTCTGTCGTCTGTCAGTCAAGTAATTTCTGATCCAGTTCACCACCTTGGGACCGATCCCCAAGCTGTTTAGCTTATTGATAAGCCTCCTATGAGGAACAGTATCAAAGGCTTTGCTGAAATCCTAGGCAGATAAGAACATAAGATATGCCATACTGGGTCACACCAAGGTCCATCAAAGCCCAATGTCCTGTTTTCAACAGTGGTCAATCCAGGTCACAAGTACCTAGCAGTTTCCCAAAAAGACACACAGGTTCCACAATGTTTGTATTGGGGCAAGCAATGGATTTCCCGGGTCCTCCAGGAATTGGAACTAGGAACTTTCCTCCAGGGAACTTGTCCAAACCTTTTTTAAACCCAGCTACACTAACAGCTTTTACTACATCCTCCTATTGATTTTGAGAAAGTCTACTTTTCTCTCTTGAAGTGGATCCTCCAAGGCTTCCTCCTGCGGAGGAGCGCCCATTGGAATATTCAGGACTTGT
This sequence comes from Ichthyophis bannanicus, assembly GCA_033557465.1. Lineage (NCBI taxonomy): Eukaryota > Metazoa > Chordata > Amphibia > Gymnophiona > Ichthyophiidae > Ichthyophis > Ichthyophis bannanicus. Next base: position 155,137,753 of record CM066032.1, on the reverse strand, counting down.
AAGGACTCCGCTATCAACACCGGCAACTCCTCTCGGTGAAAGACCTGGACAATCCTGGACTGCTTTTGCTCTGGAATCTCACCCTCTTCGAGTTCCTCCTCCTCCTCCCCCACCTCCCTGTCCGAGGACTCCTCTTCCAGAACCTCTGACAGGGGAGGGAGAAGGGCCTCATCATTTACCAGCCTAGGTCGTTTAGCAGGAACCCCTGACTCAACCGGCTCCTTCAACTCCCCAGCCTTCGTCACTGGGCTCTCCTGTCTTACTGCCTGCCCTGACGCAGACAGAAAGCCCTGTGTAACACCAATATGAACTCCAGAGAGAAGTCCCCAAGGTCCCCCCTTTTACTCCTACCGAGCGAAGTGGAGGGCTTGTCCTGAGCTAGAGTAAGAGCCGATTGCTCTAGAGACGGCATCAAAGGAGACCCCCCAGAAGAACTAGGTACTAGGGGCTCACCTGATTCATGGGAGACAGAAGATAGAGGGTCCTGGGTCCCGCTGGCTTGGTTTTTCTGTTCCACTGAGGCGGCCTCCACTGCGCAGCTCCTGCATACACCGTCCTCATAAACCGTTCCTCTCCGAGTCCCACAAACTAGACATTGAGGTCTAGCTGGCATGATGGCTGGACCCACAGAGCCAAAACCTGCTCCAGAAGTCTATAGCTCAGCAGAATTAAAAAATAAATTAAAACAAGAACTGACTGAAAATCCCAAGTGGACCCCAGGAAGGCTTTCTCTTCTCTATCCTCCCTTTCTCCTTTTTTTTTTTTACAAGCAATTACCCCCGGAGCCCGGGAAACGCTTCCCCTCTTAACCCCTTGAACTCGTGAACAGAAAAAATGGAGGGGGGTGGGGGTACATGAAAACAGGCGAAACCACAAAGATTACCTTTATGCTGGGACGTGCAGGCCTTGCATTTACACGCAGCTGGCAACCGCATGGTTCCTCGTCTCCCCACGCGGCTTACTGCAGAGATTGCTGCCAAGCTCTCCGGCGCTGCTGCGATCCTCCCAGCTTCCGACAAACTTCCTGTGCTGCCGTGGCTTCCCGTCCTTGTGCTCAGCCTCCACCAGGGCTTCGGCAACAAGTCGGGCGCACACAATGAGGCAGGTCCTGCAGGACGCGTCATGCCCACGGTTCCTCTCCACAAACCAGGATTGGGAACCGCGGCTCTGCTCTCTTGCCTTTTTTTTTTTTTTTTTTAAACAAAAATCTGCCACTAAGAGCCCCTGCCTCCTCCTAACCCCTGGAGCTAAAGGGAGAGGATGGAGGGGAGGGAAGGAAGAAAGGCGAGATCTCTCCCCAAATAAACTACCCCAAACAAAAAATTGGGAAGAAGAAATAAACTAAATTAAGGCAAATTCAATCAAATTAAAATAAAACAAATTAAACCTAAGTGTCTCTCCAGTAAGCCTTCTTTCCCTGGCTTACTGATCCCCTTTCAGCTGCTTGGAGACTGAGCAATACTGAAGCTGGTGGGTGGTGCCAGTGGTACTTATATCCTGATGTCATCAAAAGATGATTGTCTCAGTCTCCAAGCTGCGAGAAGGGGAGCACAGCCCAGAGGAAAGGGACTGGACTGGAGGGACGCTAAAGAACAGCTTTTACTACATCCTCCTATTGATTTCGAGAAAGTCTACTTTTCTCTCTTGAAACCAATAGTTTGCATGATCCGAGGCAACATAGTTTTACCAAAGGACGATCATGCCAAACAAATCTGGATCTAGTTTTCTGGTCACCCAGTCAAAAGAACTCAAGGGCATGCAATGGATGCGATCTACGTAGATTTCAGCAACGCCTTTGATACTGTTCCTCATAGGAGGCTTATGAATAAACTGAACAGCCAGTACTCCCCCAGGGAAGTCCACAGATGCTTCTGTTGGTTCTCCTCCATTTTATCAAGGGCCATAATATCTATGTAAGTTTGTTTTTTAACTGTGTCATTTGCTTTGTTATTCAAATACTGACTCTAGTGCCCTAGCTGCATCAATCCTTATACCAGTGATGTCACTGAAAAGTTCTAGTTTTCTGTGTCTCTTATCTGCTGGGGGGGGGGGGGGGCATAACTCACTGATCTAGACTGGCCTAGCAGAATTCCAGGAAAGGAAATGAATCAGGTAAACAATTTCTCCTTTTTTTAAAGCTGCCTTAACACTATTATTTTAGTTTTATCATTTTGTTCTGGTAGAAGGGAGTTCTGCTCAAGAGGGTCCATAATATGAAAAAAGTGACATCTAGTAATATCCAGCCTATAATGTAAAGGATAGAGTAGGGTTAGTTGATTAAAAACTGCATTGTGCTAAGCAGTTGGGTCAATAAGTGGTTAATAGGCTGGACAGGTAGACTGGACTCCTGTATGCAGTATGTATTTCATCTGTGTACTGCTGATACTTCACTAAAGACTCATGTGTACCCTCGCAGTGGGTTTATGCTGGACAATACATATATTATTGACACCATTTGTGGTCTAATTGTTGCATATCATTTGGACAGACTAGAACTTGCTGAAAGAGAAAAATTGTCATTGTGTATGGAAGTGGTGTTGCCTTGTACTGCCTTCTGATTAAAATTAGAGGTTATGCTATTTATAGACTGAACACTTTCTTTGGGTTTTAATAGTTCAGCATAGAAGATTTAAAAGCACAACCAAATCAGACAGCCTGCTGGGATGGTGTCAGGAATTACCAGGTGAGGTTTGTAAGTGGTAGTTATTCAGTGGTGACAGCATGCGATCCCTCCTTGTTCTGTGCTCCATCCATGCCACAGCCCACCTGCTCTCTCTGCACATGCAAGGCCAGCATAACCATGAGGCAGACTACGCAATCTCCTAAAATGGTAGTAAAATGTCGCTGCAGGCCAAGCAAAATAGTAGATTTGGATAGCTACACAAACTCAAAGCACTGTCAGGGAGTACTTCTACCCACAGAGAGTCCAGTGCCCTGGTAAATGACTTTTGGAAATTGCACGCTGTTTGTGCATGTGTATTTATAAACACACATGAAATGGTTTCATATTTGAAAGCATGCAGCCCGATTTATTCAAAATCATTTACATTTATGTGGGCAGCAGCAGCATTGACCACTAAAAATGTTTTTGTTTTTTTTAAATTTGGGTCACTTGAATGATAATTTTGGATGTGTAAATCATTATTTTGTCAAAATTACCCCTCCAAAAGTGGTCGTGCTTTGGAGTGTTCCAGGAGTGGTGCCACTTAGGTGTGTAATTTTATACATCTAAGCAGCAATGTTCAGCTACTAAACATCTAAATTAAATGTCCGAGTGGGCTGCACAAATAACAAACATGACACATCTAATTTGGATTTTCTAAATTGTGTGTGTGCGTGTGTGTATTTTAATTAAAAGTTTTTATATTCTGCACAATAGATCTCAGGCAGCTCAGAACATAACACATAAAGTTAAAAAGTACACAAAATTTATTTAAAAAAATTAACCATTTAAATCATAACATGACTACACAATAAAAAGAAGTATAAAATAAATAAAAAAACCTGAAGAATTCACTTTATTGTATTCAGTGGCACCGCTTAAATGGATAGCGCTGCTGCTTACAGTATGTTTAAATTGAAACCTAAGTGAGGCGTTTCAGCCATGAGGTGTATGTATAATTTGAATATTGACCTCCCCGATGTCCAATTATGGGGGCTATTTACTAACAGCTAGCAAGTGCTAACACCGACATAGTAGTGTTTACCATGGAGTCAATTTTATGTAATGCGTCCTATGGCAAATAACATCTTAATGGTATTCTCTTGCATTTTTAGTGAATGACCCTGTATGGCTTTTTTTTTTGTTTTGTTTTTTTACATTCTGGAAGGGTATGGCTTTGGGGCAGTCATGATTATTACATTTAATTATTAAAATCGCAGGAGGACACTGTGGTCCTTAAAGTTAATTCTGGGAGGGCATAAGGATGAAAGCCACTTAGGGTGCTTGATAAGCTTGTGCTGACCCTGAGTACATGTTGGCACTGGTGATACAGCAGGTCCCTTTCACGCTTCTTGTGTATCACAGGCCCGGAATTTCATGAGAGCCATGAGGATTGGGCAGGAGGCTTTCTTTTATCACAGTAACTGCAAAGAGCCTGGAATCGTTGGTATCGTACAGGTGAGATCCTTGCCTTAAACATCACATCAAGGTATTTTAAGTCTCGGGGGCACAAGAGGACCTGATGTTCTCCAGAGGTGTGCTAGAGAAGATGCCCTGGTTGTGTATCCTGCTGAGAGATATCTGGCTCCTTAGAAAGCCATTATTTTTTTTTAGATGGAATAAGTAACGGGAAGAGTAAAATCTAGTTAGACTTGTGTTCCTATGAGGAAAACCTCTGATCATTGTAATAGAAGATAGACAGTTTACGGCTCTCCTGTCAGGTAAGACTCTGATTTAGAATTGTTGCAGTGTTTTATTTATTTATTTAGCTGTGCTTATGTTCCGCTTTTCACTGGGTCAAAGCGGTTTACAGATATATGCTAACAGGCACTTTTTTTTTTTTATTCCCTTGCCCCCGAAGGGCTCACAGTCTAAGTGTACCTGAGGCAATGGAGGGTTAAGTGGTTTGCCCAAGGCCACAAGGAGTAGCTATGGGACTAGAGACCCCAGTCCCTCCAGCCTGAGGTTACTTGTCCCTACGTGGGAATTGAACCCCTGGCCCTCCAGCCTGAGGTGCACATCAACAAACCATAATTGATATCAAAAGTCCATAAATGGTTATGAATGTAGACTTCAGGGACAGCCAAGGCTTATCCCTGGGCATTAGCAAGATTCCTTGCTACTGCTTTTTTGGATCCTGCCAGTAGCTTGTGACATGGATTGGCCTTTGTTGGAAATGGGATACTGGGCTTGATGGAACTTTTGGTCTGAGCCAGTATGGCATTCGTTATGTTAGAAGATAGAAACATAGGCCATGTGGTCTTTTTCTGCCATCATTTTCTATCTAGTCTGCCCTTCTATATCAACTACAATAGTCCTCTTTTTTTCCTTTAGAGATCTTCTGTGTTCCATGCTGTTTTGAATTCACTGTCCTTGACTCTACTATCTCCAATGGGAGATTATTCCACGCATCTACCACTCTTTCTGTAAAGAAATATTTACAAATATTACTCCTTAGTCTACCGCCTTTCACGCTTATCCTATGTCCCCTCATAGCAGACATTGCTTTCAATCAAAAGAGGCTCTCTTCTTCTGTATTTATGCCATGGAGGTATTTAAACATCTTTATCATATCTTCTCTATCCTGCCTTCCCTCTAATGTATTCATATTAAGATCTTTTTAAGTCTGTCCTCATATGCTTTATAACGAAGAACACTAGCCATTTTAGTAGCCACCCTCTGCACCAATTCCATCTTGTTTATATCCTTTTTGAAGGTGTGGTCTCCAGAACTGAACACAGTAGTCCAAATGAGATTACACCAGAGACTTATACATTGGCACTATGGCCTCCTTTTTTCCTGCTGGTCATTCCTCTCCCTATGCACCCAAGCATCCTTCTGGCTTTCGCCATTGCCTTTTCTACCTGTTTAGCCACCTTAAAGTCATCAGAAACAATCACGCCTAGGTGCCACTTCTGTCCACGAAAGAAGTACTTCGCTCCCTATACTGTACCACTCCTTAGGATTTTTGCAACCCAAAAGCATGACCCAGCATTTTTAGCATTAAATCTTAGTTGACAAATTCTTGACTATTCTTCAAGCTTAGCTAGATCCCTCCTCCTATTATCTACTCCTTCCTGGGTGTCTACTCTATTGCAAATTTTGGTATCATCAGCAAAGAGGCAAACCTTACCCGATAGCCCTTTGGCAGTACCACGAACAAAGATGTTAAAAATAATTAGACTAAGGATAAATTCCTGCAGTACCTTCTCCTCAGAGTGAGCTCCAGTTACTTGTACCCTTTGTCGCCTCCCACTCAACCAATTTTGAACCCAGTCAGTCACTTTAGGGTCCATCCCTAGGGTGCTCAGTTTGTTTGTTTATAAGTCGCCTATGCGGAACGTGTCAAAAGCTTTACTGAAATCTAAGTACACCACATCTAGGGCTCTCTCTCAGTTCAACTCCCTGGTCACCCTGTCAAAAAAATCAATCGGATTTGTCTAACAAAGACCTGCCTCTGATAAACCCATGCTGCCTCAGATACTGCAATCCATTGGACTCCAGAAGCTTCAACTATTCTCCCTTTTAGTTGCGTTTCCAATAATTTACTCACCACAGAGGTTAGACTAACTGGCCTGTAGTTTTCAACCACATCCTTACTTCCGCTTTTGTGTAAAGGGACCACATGTGCCTTTCTCCAGTCCTCTGGGACCATACTCGACTCCGAGGCATTGAAAGGGTCAGTCAGTGGAGCCGCTAGAACATCCCCAAGTTCCTTCAATATTCTCAGATGTGTCCCATCGCTTTATCTACTTTTAGTTTAGCTAGTTCCTCACAGTCTTCTGAAAATCGTTCAGGATCCTCTTCATTTCTGTTCCTATTTGTGGGTGTTTTCTGAAGTCCTGCTCTTCATCTATGAACACAGAACAGAAATATTTGTTAAGCAATTCTGCTTTATCCTCATCTTCTACACATTCCTCTCCTTCACCCTTGAGTCTGACAATATCATTTTTGCACTTCCTTCGCTCACTAGCCTATCTGAAAAATGTCTTATCCCCCCCCTCCATTTTATTACATTGGCTATTTTCTCCTCTTTTTGTATCTTTGCTTTCCTGACTACTTTGCTAGCTTCTCCAAGTTTTTCTAAATATAGATACTTGTCTTTCTCTCTCTATGATCTCTTGTATTTTATTTATTTATTTTATTTACATTCTCTTATATACCGCGCTATTCTGCATCAGTGCGGTTTACATTGAACAAACTGAAATTACATTGAACAGGGCATTATAACTTGGAGATAACTATTTTACAGGGAACACTTTATGAAGGCCTCCCTCTTTTTCTTCACCTTTTCAGCTTCTTCTTTGTATTTCTTCAGAAAGCCATGAATTATGGGGTTGATTGTCAGTGATATCTGGATCCAAATATCAAAAAATTCTGACATCAAATGTTCCTTGCTAATTCACATTTTTTTGTCGGAGCTAGTCGTCCCAGTGTACAGAACCCTTCCGTGCACCACTGCGACCTCTCCTTTTTATTTAAAAAGTTTTTCAAAGTGAAACACCACACTTAGCTTTGTTGAATATTTTGCAAACAAGCATCACCGACTTGAATGAAGTGTGCCAGAAATATAGGAACGACGACATGCTACACGTTTTGGGTTTGTTTCAAAATTTCATATCACCCTGCTTCAGGTCCATCCGATATTGGCATATCACAAAGCTTCAACATAAAACAGGAACAAGACAAGTCTTTTATGTACTTTGGCGTCTGACGTCAGACTTAACAGAAGGCTACTAGCTACCAATCAGATACTAAGACATTGCAACCAATAGGTGAGTCCCACTGACCAGGGAAACCCGCTATTGGACAATAATGTAAGAGCTACCAGATTCTAATCAAATGATGGTGTACCAATCAATCTGTAGATTTAAGCTTCTGGGGGAAACAGTATTCAGTAGATAAATCCACCTTTGCTCTCGCAATTGCAAATGCTGCTCCCGATCCCCTCCTCTCAGGTCCTGAGGTATAAAATCCAACACTCGCCAACGCAGGGAATTAAAGTCATGAAGATGTTTTAAACAATGTTCAACTATAGGAGCTGACAGAGACTTTGTCCGTAGTCTCGAAGCATGTTCAGAGAGACATGTTCTTATTGTTCGCTTGGTGCGACCCACATAATAAAGTGAACATGGGCATTCAAATAAATACATCACATAGGTGGAAGAACAATCTGTGTGCCATGCTGATGTATAAATCCTAGACGTACGAGCGTCCATCCATTCCGGACCTGACAAAGAGAGTGGACAATAAGCACAATTTTCACAGGCAAAGTGTCCTCTAACAGCATGTGTATAAATAGGGCGATCCATCTTATGAGTTGTCTTCATTAATAAATCTCTAAGGTTTTCTTTTCGAGAATATGCAGTTTGTAATGATTTTGCTTGAAAGCAAGAATGTAGCCCTAAAATAGGCCAAAACCGATGCAGTAGTTTCACCACCTTTGACATATCCCTAGTATAGGGAAGAACCCCCGTAACAATTTCATCTGTAATTTTTTCTGTAATTTTTGACCCCACCGGGGCAAGAAGCCATTCACGATGTACATATCTTGCCCTTTTATAAGCCTTTCTAACCACTGAAAGGGGATATCCCCTCTGGGCCAAACGTATTTGTAATTCCTCAGCATGAGTGCAAAACTCTTGCAATGTTGAACAATTCCGGCGGAGTCGTAAAAATTGTCCGAAGGGCAACCCTTGTGTTAATTCCCTCGGATGAAAGCTATCATAACGAAGCAAAGGTATTTCATTGTACAGATTTACGGTAAAGAGTTGTTTCAAAACACGAGGGGGTCAAAAAAACTGTTAGATCCAAAAATTGTAAACACACAGAATCCACCTGCGCAGTGAATTGAATCCTGGCTTTATGAGTGTTAAGCCTTTTTATAAACAGGTCTAAATCTAATCTTGTACCTGTCCAGATGAAAAAGACATCATCAAGTAAATCTGTACAATGAAATACCTTGCTTCGTTATGATAGCTTTCATCCGAGGGCATTAAAACAAGGGTTGCCCTTTGGACAATTTTTACGACTCTGCCGGAATTGTTCAACATTGCAAGAGTTTTGCACTCATGCTGAGGAATTAAAAATACGTTTGGCCCAGAGGGGATATCCCCTTTCAGTGGTTAGAAAGGCTTATAAAAGGGCAAGATATGTACATTGTGAATGGCTTCTTGCCCCGGTGGGGTCAAAAATTACAGAAAAAATTACAGATGAAATTGTTACGGGGGTTCTTCCCTATACTAGGGATATGTCAAAGGTGGTGAAACTACTGCATCGGTTTTGGCCTATTTTAGGGCTACATTCTTGCTTTCGAGCAAAATCATTACAAATTGTGTATTCTCGAAAAGCAAACCTTAGAGATTTATTAATGAAGACAACTCATAAGATGGATCGCCCTATTTATACACAATGTTAGAGGACACTTTGCCTGTGAAAATTGTGCTTATTGTCCACTCTCTTTGTCAGGTCCGGAATGGATGGACGCTCGTACGTCTAGGATTTATACATCAGCATGGCACACAGATTGTTCTTCCACCTATGTGATGTATTTATTTGAATGCCCATGTTCACTTTATTATGTGGGTCGCACCAAGCGAACAATAAGAACACGTCTCTCTGAACATGCTTCGAGACTACGGACAAAGTCTGTCAGCTCCTATAGTTGAACATTGTTTAAAACATCTTCATGACTTTAATTCCCTGCGTTGGCGAGTGTTGGATTTTATACCTCAGGACCCGAGAGGAGGGGATCGGGAACAGCGTTTGCAATTGCGAGAGCAAAGGTGGATTTATCTACTGAATACTGTTTCCCCCAGAAGCTTAAATCTACAGATTGATTGGTACACCATCATTTGATTAGAATCTGGTAGCTCTTACATTATTGTCCAATAGCGGGTTTCCCTGGTCAGTGGGACTCACCTATTGGTTGCAATGTCTTAGTATCTGATTGGTAGCTAGTAGCCTTCTGTTAAGTCTGACGTCAGACACCGAAGTACATAAGACAAGACTTGTCTTGTTCCTGTTTTATGTTGAAGCTTTGTGATATGCCAGTATCGGATGGACCTGAAGCAGGGTGATATGAAATTTTGAAACAAACCCGAAACATGTGGCACATCGTCGTTCCTACATTTCTGGCACAGTTCATTCAAGTCAGTGAATCTTGTTTGCAAAATATTCAACAAAGCTAAGTGTGGTGTTTCACTTTGAAAAACCTTTTAAATAAAAAGGAGAGGTTGCAGTGGTGCACGGAACGGTTCTGTGCACTGGGCCGACTAGCTCCGACAAAAAAATGTGAATTAGCAAGGAACATTTGATGTCAGAATTTTTTGATATTTGGATTATTAGGTGATTCTGATGGGTTTTTGATTTTTTGGAATTCCAGTGATATCTGGATGCCTAATTGCAAAGCTAAGTATTCTGCTCTGGCTGAATGAAAATGTCCACCCTTTCAGCATCTAAATTTAGGTGCCTAAAGTTGGGCAAGCTAGTAGGCAGTTAGATCAGGGGGGAAAAATCCCTAGCACATTAGTAATCAAAGGCAGTTATCCGGTTAACAGGTGCTGTTAACCAGATAAGTGCAGGTGAAAGGAATATTCAGCTATGTGGTACTACTGAATATTCTGTCTGACTGCCTTGGTACTATCTGTATAGCAGTGGTATGCGGCATCATTATATAGGAGGCCAAGGACTGCAAAAAGCAATCCCTGTAATGTTGTGGAATATCTGAATTTCATTTAACCTTGGTGGCCAGTGTTTTTAAATGCTGACCGCCACTGCTAAATATTGACCTGTAGGCAGTGGCGGGATCCGATCCAAATAGGAACTGGTTCGGATCGATCCCGCCACTGACAGGACCGAGCGGGCGGCAGCATATCACACATTTGCATTGCTGGGGGCTGCACGCTTGGGCAGCAGCTCCCTGGTGGCCCAGCAGCCCGATAACGCCCCCCCAACCACCTGTGGTTTGACGGCATCGGGGGATCGTAGCATCTCAAGAAGCCCCCAATGCGGTCAAACCACTTGCGGATGGGGGAGTCCCACCAGCGCAACATTGGCATCTAGATGCCGTATTTGGCCGGTTCACCGAATGCAGCCCATGGTGTAAACCAGGCTGAACCAGCCAGATCCCACCACTGCCTGTAGGTGTCTAGTCTTTTGAGTGCTGGATGCCTAACCTAAGCAGCAAAACTAGATGCTGGGATAGCTGCTCTACATATAGATTGTTTCCCTGCCTATTGGGCCCTTACAACCTTCCCCCTGACAAGAAAAATAGCTCCGAGAGTCTCCTCTCACTTGCCCCTCCTCACAAAATGTTCCAAAGCTGAGCAGGCATTACTCTAAGGAACTGCTTCATTTTATATGGCAGTAGAGTGGGCGGGTGGTAGGCTTCAGAGGCTGGAGGGGTTCTAAAAGGTAGAGGACTTAGCTGGCCAAGTTGATTTTCAGAGGTAACTGGCTAAATGACAGTTTTTAAAAATAGCTGATCAGCTCAGATCTCTAAGCAGTCAAATTTAGTGTACTTCTGAAATTTAGTGAGTCTGTGCAGTATATATTTTAGATGTCCTTGGTAGTCTTGATTTTCCAGCCTTTCATTTGGACAAATTAAGTATACAGCCTTAGCACACACTGGCTTTCTTCTTCCCTTGGGCCTGGGAAAAGTTGGGGTTGGCATTAATTTTGGTCACAGTAATATATATATATATAACACACTTCTTGGTTGCAGATTGTTAAAGAGGCATACATCGACTACACTCAGTTTGAGAAGAAGAATCCACATTATGATGCTTCAAGCTCTCAGGAGAATCCAAAATGGTCTATGGTAAGACATGAGTTGGTGCAGGTTGCATTTTGTGTGCATATCTGTGTTTGTTTGTTTTTTAATAAATTTAACAAAATTTCACATGGTCTATGAAAATAGATCTGAGGAGTAAACTAAAAATACGGCAAGGATAAAATGACTGACTTTTTTCCCCCCTAAGTCAATCTCCAGTAGTTCAAGCCAACCCATTGGAAGAGAGGTGTTTAAAGTAAATTAAAAGTTGGAGAAAATTCTAAACAGCAGACCTAAAGATTTTTCTTCTTTCAAGATGGCTTACAAGTAACCCCCACTCAACTGCCATAAAACATTGGAAGCCTGCTGTTCCTTCGAGTCCACACATTTCTTTAGCAGTTCTACAGCAAAAAAAAATAAAAATACCCAGCCCCATCTGGATTAACAAGCTATTTTAGCAGGTGCAAGCTGCTCTTATCCATTACTTTTGCCAGTCCAGAACAGATGGGTTATGCCACCTTACCAGCAGATGGATACAGAGAACCAAGGCTTGCAAACCCCTGCCCTATATAGGGAACTGTGCAGCCATCAACACCTCGGTATTTTCTGTAACAAAAGGTGATGAGCTGTAATGACCTTGGCTGTATATGACGAGTGCCTCAGATGATACCTTTCAAGGGCCAAGACAGACAAGCTGGATCATCCATTAGCCAGTTCCTGAAACAGAAGACCCTTCTACTGCAGGAACCTGAGTTAGACTAGATGGGGTACAACAGATATCTGTCTGGTCCAACCAGCACTACTGATACTACTAGAATGGGATGTGATGCAGTCGACTGGAAGAGGTGACCAGGCAGGGGCCACAGGAGAAACACATACAGTTGTGGTCAACATTATTGGCACATTTGGTATATTCCATTCCGTGCCCCCCCCCCCCCCATCTAAGCCCAGCAGGCCTACTAGCATATTGCCATATCCTTCAATTGGCTGTCCACTCTGCCACGCCCTGGCTATTGTACACAAGTGGTCACATAGACTTTCTCTCAAATTATGTGCCAGTCAACCCTTGCTGTTGGTCCATTACCGTATAATTTCCATTTAAGCTATCCAAAGGCCTGTGTCAAATCTTTCACACTATAGCCATCCTTCACTAACAGTCTCATCGACTGCTTTACTCCCGTTGCCAGTCTACTAGTCAATCATTATTTATCTGCATTCTCCTTGATGTCTTCTAAGCGCCATATGAACTGCCGCAATTCCTCCAGTTTCACAAAGACACTGGTTGCATTTTTTAGAATACCTTCGCAGTTGATAGTGTAGACTAAAATGTATCTCCCAATTGAAGAGCTGCACATTTAAGGCATCATTTCCCTGCATCATGCTGTAACCTGAACTGAAAAATCCTCAAACAGTAAGAGCTTCACTCCTTTCCATTCCAGTACCTTGGCTTTTTATTTTATTATTTTATAAACTTGACTTTTCAACAAAATTCAGTATTCTGGCTATGACTGGCTGTGATTTCCTGTTGGCCTCATGCAGTGGGCCCAGTCGATTCAAATGCTCACACTTCACAAACTGCATGCCCTCCTCCAGGCCCAAAAAGGCCAGCAGCTAATTCTCGCTCATGTTCATTTACTCTGCATTGCTCACATTTTCGGGAATGCCCCCTATTCAGACATTATTCTGGCGGCTCCTATTTCCTTAATTATCCATTTGCTCCAATTGGGCATTTTGTTGATGCAAGCGCTCTGTTTGCTCTCTGAGCTCCTCAGTTGCCATTTCCTGAGACACACTTCTCTGCTTATTTACTGCTATCTTGCGGTCCCTCATGTCGTTGAGGGTAGCCTACAATTATCTCATTGTCTTCTAACACCATTATGCTACATAGCATCAGATACCATGTCACCTCCTCTAACATAAGTACTGGCTATGCTGGACCTGCTGCCATCTTGTTTCTCTGACTCTCCATTTCTCTGAGACTTGTATTTTTTTAGCTCTCTCCTTGCCATACCTTCGGCTAGCACGACTCCTCCATATGCATCACTTACTTTGGGATGCCAAGTATATTCAATATTAAAAAAAAAAATTGCTTTGACCTTTACACCACTGAATATTGGTGGTTTAGGGAGCTCCGCAGGGCTGAGTTGGCTTGCTAGTGGGTCATCATGTGACTCCTATCACTGCAGTACCTTAGAACTTGCAACATTTTCATCTCTTTGGTTGCCAGTGGGTAGAGTTTACCTATAGCATTGCAAGTTCCAAGACTGACTTCTGCAGTGTCCCATTCTGCTGGGATGATGGCCCTCCATAGTTTGATGCACAGAACAATTTCAAACCCTTCAGTGCCCTACATAGGGTAGGAGCTTACAAGTTGTTGTTCTGTACTGTATCTCCATCTTTTGGTAGAGGAGAATAACCCATCTATTCTGGACTGGTCTTGTGGACAGTAAGAAATTGTGCTTATATGGTGCTCAAAGTAAAAAGCTGTGTTTTGTTTATTTAAAATAAAAAAAGAAGAAAGATGTAATGCTATGGTTGGAGACCTGTAATTTTTGTCAGAGTTGGGCCCCCCACACAAATATTTGGCAACTCCTTCATACCTGAAGCACCCCTGCCCTACCCCTCCATGTTGTAGAGTTAAAGTTCACATTCTACATACTTTCCATGCTTTCATACAGTAACTAAAAAAAGTCACAGGGTAAAACAGCTTCACTGCAGGTTAAATTTGGAATTCAGGAAGGTAAAAAGAGAAGGGATGGAATTTCTTTTTCTTTTTTAATTTGCAGACTAGTATTAGAATGACAAATTATTTTTTCACTTAAAATGAGATTGTGTTCAATTGTCTTCTGTCTTCATGCTCACTTCTTGTTCTGACAGGTGGATGTCCAGTTTGTGCGTCAGCTGAGACGTTTCATCTCTTTGGCAGAGCTAAAGATGCACTTCCAGGAACAACAATCTACAGGAGGGCCGCTAAAGAGCATGGCTCTGTTCACACGGCAGAGGCTCTCTGTGCAGCCTCTAACCAAAGGTTGGCCCCAATATATTGACCAGTTGCATGTGTTGAGAATATGCCCTGTCTATTTCTGTGAGCAAATGAAAAAATGACTGGAAGGTTAAATTAAAAAAAAAACAATAAATAAAATAAAAATCTTACTTAAATAAGATGGAATAACTTAACATGTTCTCTTTAAACAGAGGAATATGAATTTGTTTTGAGTTTGGAAGACAAGAAGCCAAGTTAAGTTTGACAAACACTGGCTATGGGACTTCTCCCCTGACAAGTCTGTTTTATCTCTGGTAGGACTCTGCTATGACTTCTTCCCTTACTCTACTGTTTTCTTACTTCTGTACATTTTATATTGTAAATAAAATGTTTTTGTTGCCTGCAGCAGGCCATGCCAGTTGCGTTGGAGAGGGATCAGAAGTAGCAGGTCATGTGTGCTGAAGTACATGGCCTGTGATAGCAATAAAGCTGCCTACCCAGGTTGGTCGCCTAGTGAATGGGCCAGCCCTGGGGTTGGCAAAAAGGAGCTGCAGTCAAAGCAAACAATTGCATGTTTTTAGAAGATTGTTCTGGAAGGGATGATCACTATTTTAGAGTTTAATTACACAGGTACACTAAAAAAAAAATTTTTTAAACTGCCTCTAATGTTTCGATTGATTTTTACGTTTTTTGGTGTGCTGAATCCAAATCTGGTAACCAATTTGCTCCATCACGTACAGATTTTTTGCTACATTGGGTTAGCAGTTTGAGGTGAACGTTTCAGATTGAGTGCGATCGAGATAAAAGTTTCTTGGATGAATTCTTTATACTAATTGTTTAGTAGTTATTCAAATAAGAATAAAGAAAATTGTAACAAGGCAGCACATAAGAATAGAGTAATGTCAACAAAACACACTGTGATGGTAGCAAAATTGTCTGCACTTAAAACAGCCACATACATGTGCACAAACATTGAGCATATAAGAGCGAGGTTAGACACAAAGCAAAGCAAAGAAATGTGCAAAAAATGTTGTACAGGTATATATGTAAGAATAGAAAACGCAAACCGCACCATTGCAATACATGAAGACAAACACCCGATGGTGTGAAAATAAAATTCTAATAAATGAGATCCGACACTGTGGTAATAACTAGCAAATTTTTATTTCAAAGTTTAGTAAAAACACGATATTTGTCAACACAGTTTAGATTTTAAAGTCATTCTTGGGTCAATCAATCTCCTGGTGGGCCCGTTTCTTCTTCCCCCGAATGCTTCTCTTGGTGCGCTGCTTGGCGTATTTTTCATCTGGGGTTTCCCGCAGCAGCAACCAGCAGAAATCAGCCATCATAGTGGTGTTCCATCTTCCTTGGTACCTTCTCTCTGTGTCCTTGATGTCCTGGTGAAACCTTTCACCTTGTTCTTCACTGTACGCCCCCAGGTTTTCGGGAAAGTAGTTCACATGGGAGTGCAAGAAATTGACTTTCAGGCTCATGTTACAGCCTTGTTCTTTGAAGGCATTGAGCATCCTGGCAACAATATCCTTATAGTTCTCATCCCGCCTGATCCCCAAGAATTTGAGAACAACATCCTTGAAGGAATCCCAGGCTTCTTTTTCCTTCTCAGACATCGTTTCAGCGAATGCTCCATCTGAAATGAGTTTCCTTATATCAGGGCCAACAAACACTCCTTCCTTTAGCTTTGCTTCAGAAAGTCGGGGGAACTTTGAGCAAAGGTACCGAAAGCACTCACCATCTTTTGGAAGGGACTTGATGAATTGCTTAATGAGACCCAACTTAATGTGGAGAGGTGGTAATAGAATTTTATCACGAGGTACCAAGCTCTCATGAAGAACATTTTTCTCACCGGGTCTCAAATACTCCCGAATTGGCCAGTCTTTTTTCCCCCAGTGTAGGTCGCGGGCCCGGCTATCCCACAAGCAAAGGAAGCAGGGATATTTGGTGAAACCGGATTGCTGCCCTAATAGCATGGATAGAAGAGCTCCATTGGCTCCCTATACATGGAAGACTTACATTCAAAACCCTCCTTCTCACATTTAAGGCCTTAAATGGTTTATCGTCCACATCACTTACCAAACTCATCCAATCCGTCCCATCAAATAGAAATAGGAGACATGCAGCATTAAACTCACTAACAACCCCAAAGGCTATAACAACGTGCAGCCTATCAACATCAAACAGAGCTTTCATGTTTAGAGCACCAAAATACTGGAATGCTCTCCCACCTGATCTCCGCGCCATAACCGACCTAACCCAGTTCAGAAAGGCCCTTAAACTGCACCTTTTCATCAAATACTACCCTACATGAACCGTAACACAACAGCCTCACCCTAGTATAATCCACAATATCCCTCTTGTTCCAAGCATCACTGCTAATTTTATGTAAATAGTTCGAGCATGCTATCTAGCTAATAGATTATATACTCCATGTAAATAGTTCTCCCATGTTATCCAAGTTGATACTCCTGTTATATGTAATACCAAACAGCCTGTTGTTCTGGTTCCTTTCTGTTATTTGTAAACCGCGCTGATGTCAAAGAGTGCGGTATATAAGAAGTTGAAATAAATAAATAAATAAAATAAAGTCTCCACAAATCATCCACTTATGCTCATCATAACGAATCTTCTGAAGAATCAGGGCCAAATTCTCGTATTTTTCTTGGAGAATAACAGAGTGAGCAATAGGAACTGAAGCGAATGTGTTGCCATTATGAAGAAGAACACCTTTTATGCTGTCTTTTGACGAATCAATGAACAGCCGCCATTCAGCAGGATCATACTTGAGTTTAAACTTTTCCATCACTCCGTATATATCGTTGCAAAATACCAAATCTTCCTCTTTGCTGAAATACTTCAAAAATTGTGTCTCGCGGTTGCGGTACCAATAAAAAGTTGTTCCTGGTGACAATAGATTTTTCTGTTTAAGCCGAGAACCTAGCAGTTGGGCAGCATCTTTTGGGAGTCCTAAATCCCGGACTAAATCATTCAATTCAGCTTGAGAGAAAAGTTTAGGTTTCGGATCTGGTTCAGTTTCAAACTCGGAAGTACTGGACTCATCGGGAAAAGCCATCTGATGAGTCTCATCATGATCAGAACCGTCCACACAAATATGATCCAAAGATTTTGGTGGTTCAGGCACAGGTACTTCGTTGCTATGAGGCATAGGCCTAATTGCTGAGGGAAGGTTGGGGTAACTTATTACGTTCTTATTTTTTAAGTTGTATCCCTTCACAATGCAAGAGCAAAAATAGCAGTCACTGCTGTGGTTTCTTTGTTCACGCCACATCATAGGTATTCCGAAACAAAATGCTTGTTTTTTACCTTTCATCCATAAGCGTAGATCTTCCTCACATGTCTTGCACACTTTGTGAGGAGCCCACGGTTTGTCTTGATCGCCTAACTTCAAACCGAAATATACTTTTTTAATAAATGCAGAAATGTTCCTCTGCCGCTTTTTCACGGTATATTCCCCACAAATAAAACAAAAACTGTCCGGAGAGTTGACGCAACCTCTGGCTCTGTGAGCCATCACAAATACACAGCACTGCAAACTACAACTGTAGTGAACCACTTCGGAATAAAGCTGGATTACGACTGAGCAAACAAAAGGTAATAATGAACTTGCAAGAAACTGAAATTTGACAGGAACGTTCATGTCGCAACCACCGTGTTTGAGCGAGCGAACGAGGCGAGGCGAACAGGAAAGAACATGCGCCAGCGCGAGTACTGGATTTAGCCCCCCGCCTCCCAATTGTCCTGTTAATGTATAAAATGAATACAAAACATTCTAAAATATCATGAGGGAGTGTTTCTAGTTAGTTAACCATTACAACCTCTATTTTGGGCCAAGAAAATAAACTGCAGTCGGCTAAAAAGAAATTATGTGAACATTCCTTATATGGGTAAGAAATCTAATTTTACAAGAAAACGTGACGTGATGGAACATTTTGGCTATTTTTCCTGGATTCAGCACCCCAAAATCTATAGGAATCAGTTGCAAAACTGGAGGCAATTTTTTGGTAGTGTACCTGTGTTATCAAAATCTCAAGGACCCAGGAGGCTTAGAACCTGAATCATAATTAATAGACGGGGGGTTGGAAGGCTGAAGGTTCACCTAGGTACCTAAGACCTTCACACTGATGCAGAAGCACTTCTGATGGAAGTGAGGGGCCGAGATCAGAATTCATAGTTTCTGGGAAGGGCTGCAGTGAAGGTCCTTTATACAGGGTGTACTGAAAATCCTTGTGCAACTTTAATAACTTTGAATGTACACATAATAGAAGCATATTGTATACTGCACTGACAACACTTAATACATAAACTGCAAGAATTAAGCTTTTAGATGCAGTATTCAATATGCTTCTATTATGTGTACATTCAAAGTTATTAAAATTTAAAGTTGCACAAGGACTCTATATATACACCCTCTATTTTCTATGTGCAAATGTCAGATTGCAAGCAGGTCACTTATACAAAGAGGGGTAACATTAAAGAGAAATACTATAACAGGAGAAAAAAAAAGGGTCCAGGGAGTACCTAGGCCCATACATCCTATCCACACCAAATATTATGTTCTACAATCCCCTCTTTTCCCTTAGAACTCCTCTGTGCTTGTCCCATGTTTCCTTTAATTCATATACAAGCCTTGTTTCCACCATTTCCGCTGGGAGACTATTCCACCTATCAACCACATTTTTCATATAACTATTGGAAGTTTGTGCATCTACTGCTGGGTTTATACCACATTTCAGCAGAGGCTTTTTAATTCCAGTGGGGCAGCTCTTAGTGCTTTCTGGGTATGCTCATGAGTTGGGTGTGAGTGTGTCCCAAGTATGTATATTTATTATCCCCCCATCTAGTACACAGTTGAAATGACAGTCTCTTAATAAAAGATTATAATGGATAAGGACTAGCCATACCGTGATAGCCTCCTACCAGTACTGACTGAAGGAGATGGGATGCAGTAACCATAAAGCAATAGGGATACAAATACAGGACATTGGAAAAGCCTTTAAATGTCTTTTTAATTGAGGGGAAAAACAATTAAATTTTAATATATCTAAGACACTGAAATAAGAATACGATAAACACTGAAGCATATGTGTAAGTTACAACAAGGCTGCTTGCGTAGGCAATGCCATGATTTCCAGGTACCCATCTATACCAGGGAAGCAGGACAGGACCCTACTCAAACCCATCAACACCAAAGGGAACCTAGGGTGGTGGTCTGATCCCAGACAGACCATCAGCAGTAGCTGCTATGTAATGTTATACCACTGAGGCTGGAAAAAAAAAAAGTTAGCGTTATTTTTTGCAAAGGCCCCTTTTCCAAGAGCAACTAAACCTTAGCTTTTTGCTGTTCCCTCCTGCTTCAGGATAAGGATGAAAAATTAAATAAAGAAAAGATGACCAGTTGTCGTCTTTTTGTAGTGAAATGTTGCTCATGGTTTGAAATGCTACAACAGTTGGATGCAAAGGAGCATGTAAATGCAAGAAAGGGAACCAGTTTCCCAAGGCAGCTCTGCACAAATTCTCCTGCTGCTGCTGCTGCTGTTAAATGACAGCAGAAAATGTGGGATTAAAACGGAAAGCATAGTTTGATTCATTAGTTATTAATAAAAAAAAAAGGCAGCACTGGAATGAATAGTGGGTGAATCCATGGTGCAAGCTGCCAATGAAGCATGCCAGAGCAAGCAATATTAGAGTGAATTCAACTACTAAACCAAATGCTTTGCACAAAGTGGTTTCGACATTCACTTACATATCTATCTGACAGAAATAGAATCATTAGCCCATTCTCTATAGTTTAGGCTAGACCCTAGGAACAAGAAGTGAGAAGTAATCCTTTAGCACTATTGCACTGTACAACTTCAGTAATACAGTAAAACTGATCTGGAAAAGTACTCTAGCTCTAACCAAACTGCACAGGCCTCCTTTGTACAAAGACCACAAGATATAGTCCCCTTTTGCAGATCAACTGTATATTCCTGAACTTTGTTTTCACTTAGGAAAGACATTCCCTCTGAAGTAGCCTAGTCTCCAACTTCTCCTTTGTCTTCCTATTGTCATAAATTGGGTTCAAATTTAAAATGTTAGTATTCACCAACCTAGCTACAGGACCACTACATGGGGATGGATGGGCACATCGCCCATGATAGTCATGTACTTGGCTAAATACCGTATATAAACCGGAGGATGTTTTTCTCCAAAAAGTGAGAGAAAATCTACATGGAATTTTGGCAAAAATTTAAAATTTTGTGCTGAAGTGCAGTCTCCTAGTAAGCTCCACATTTAAAAACACTAAGCTGCCATCTTTTTCTCCTACATATGTTCCTTTCTACAAGGTTATCCTAGCAAATGCTAACCCTTGCTGATCAAAGCCTACTTATCTCTAGTGCCCCTGGAGAAAAATAATCCTTTAACAATCATATTATGTAAATTAGAACAGAAAAATGAATGCAGGCAGCTCACAATTGTTCAGAACCCCAGGCTGGCCAAATGACTTGCCCCCTATAGCTAGGTTTATAAGTGAGGTTCAGTATGGTCATCATATATGCAAAACTAGCCCATTTTGAGATATTACTCCCAGAAAGCATCCCTATTGATTTTTTTTAAAGAGCAAAACTCTTGCTGCTTCCCCTCCCATTGAAAAATTATAGAGAGTGGTGACACCTTTATAGATTAACGAGCTAATTTATGGAGGCATGGGCTTTCAAGAGCAAGGGTCCACTATGAGATACATTAAGCAAGTTTGCTGTTACAGTTAACATCACTACCTCTATAGAGGTTTTCTTACATAATCATATATCCTAGAAGCACCAACTGAGTGTAATTTTATAACAGGATACCCAGGCTAACTGGGCAGGAAAGTGCCTATTTTATGAATATCCATGTCTCTCTAAAATGCCAGCACAAATCCTGAAGAAATCACACCTACTCTGAAGGTGCAGAAACTACATATGTTCGAGATAAAGCATACATGTTAGCACATACTTTAGACACATATGTGCATATTTTATAAAATACATGTAAATTGTGACCACTCCTCCTCTGAGCATGTCTACTCTGCAAGTATGTACTTCTTTGCACCATGCCTACTTTTAGGAGTGACCTAATTTTATAAGAGACATTTTATGTGCAAAAAAGGTTTATAAAAATTACCCCCATTAGGGCTAGTTTCCCAATACAATATTACCAAATGGCTCCAGGTCCTCGGGGTTGTCCCACTATATAATTAGCTTCTCTCTTCCTTTTCTTAGGTTTCTTGCCTGCAATGGACATAGAGCTCCTCAAGGGCTACCTAAGGAGCTGGGGTTCCTGGGACACTAGGTAAAATCTATATCTGAAAAATTTGACGACATATAACACGCACCCCCCCCCTTTTTGTGACAAAAACCAAATGTAATAGTGCAAAGTGCTAAAAGATGGTAAGAAAAACTGAACTTCCATATTTTCCTGTTTCTAGTGAAGGGTTTTCACCTCGTGAAAAGGGACAAGGAAGCTTTAAATTGAGTCAAAAGAGGTACACCTATGGCCATTCTATTCAGCTTCAGCACCAAGGAATGGACTGTACCCACTATATTACATGACACAATCCCTCCAACCCCAGGGAATGGATTCACTCAGTTACACAGCACCTGCTCCATTATACTGTTTGCATTATATTATGACACAGGCCATTGGAAATGAAATACACCTAATGTACAATGCATCTGAAAGCTCAGGCCTACTTCAGCCAATTAAATCATTCTGTTGGCCAACTTCATCCGCTGAGTTTCTAAAGGTAGTATCATTCACCACACAGGACAAGCAGGTGGGTAGATTCACTGTATGCAGCAGGGAGAAGGTCCCTGTTGCTTTAAAAAAACAAAACAAAAAAAAACCACCACTTAAGTGGGACATTAATAAGTGCTTTACAGTAGGTTAGTAAGTATTATGTCTGATAAATCTTCCTCTATAAATGCTACTTTGTGTACATTTCAGCTCAGAAAACCACTTGCTTCCTCCTCTCACTGAAACTGTACAATCTATTCTCCCACTTTTCTCTGCCTCTACTAACCTCTTTATACAATAAGAGGAACAGTGCACAACACCTACTAACGTACAGTAAAGAAGCCTGTGACATGGTAGAATACTGAGGAATAAAGAAAAGCCCAAGATTTTCTGATCTCTTTCTGGTCCTATAATGCGTATATAATGGCTTAATACAAAACAATCTCCACAAACAGAGAGGCAATGACTGCCTTGCTGTAAAACCTCTAGATGTACTTGTACCCTGTCTGCCATATAGTACATAGCACAAAAAAGACACAAAGGCTAACTTGTACAGGAGATCTTGACTCTTAGTCCCTATGTGCTGGCTAAAGCAAACTCAAATGTTAAGACATTCAAGAACTGCCCACAAAGACAGGCTAGCTTCAGTTTCCTTGTTCTTTGATCTGTTTTACCATAAATTATAAAGAACCTTCAGAGGCATTCCCACGATTCCTCATGCTGGTTGGGTGTTTGTTGCCCCAGGGGAGGCCTGCCAGCTGCCAAGCTCCCACTATGGCTGACAAAGCCACATTGCAGCTGCCGTAAGTCAAAGGAACCTGGAGGTCCCATCTCCTCAGGGCTGAGGCCGCCCATTCCCTTGTGGTCCTTCGAGGAGAGGAACTCCATTCAAAGTCTCAAGTCCTTCCCAACTCTTCAGAGCCACTGTTGCTGCGTAACATGACTGGATACGCAGCAGTCTGGTCCCTCTCACTCCTGCTCGCCATCTGCAGCAGGACGCTGGGCCCTGCCCTCCACGTGTGATGCCCCTTCGAAGCGCTGTGATGCAATGGCTGCCTGGTGGGACATACTTTTTCTCACAATGTCACCCTTCCGCCACAAAACTACCTCCTGCCAGGAAAACAAAGATGTAATTTTCATGCACTGCCTCCACACATATGCAAATGTATCATGAATATTCATTAGTGACATCCTAAAAACCAGACTAGTTTATCGTCTTCCACAATTGTAGTTTGACAGCCATGGTTCAAGGTGTACCCACAAGCATACCAATTCCCCTTCATCTGATAGGATGAGGTTTCTATTATGTTGTGTACATTCATAGAAACAGACAAGTAAATGGCTTTCAGTGTTAACTTAGATATTTTTATCTGTCACAAAGGAAGATATGTAAACATTTTTAGAATATTTTGTGGGCCCTTGGTTCTGAATGTGAGTGTTTGGCCACTAACTCTAGTTTTAAAGCAGGCTCATCAAACTGCAAACCTGGAGAGACATAAACTGGTCAGTATTTTGGATACCCCTATAAACATCAATGTGTAGAACACTAAAGCAACTTCTGATTATGACTAATGCTACTTGATATATTGTTAAAGCATCAACACAGTAAAGGTGCAGGGTTACCCTATGGATGTGAAAGATGTTCCTTATGGTTACAAGAGAGAACCTCACATAAAAGGAGACAAATACGCAACTAGCTATGGTGTTCATTTTAAATCACTTACACACAATTTGGGTGTTCGCAAGTATGCACGTGGATACAAATAATGGCGATGTCCCTGGAGCGATTTCAAAAACAGGTTTTTTACATGTCCCTGCTGTGAGGATGTCTAAATAGGCAAGGGGTGTGATGAAGCTATGAACAAAGACGTTCCTGATCAATTTTAGAACCCTTAGACATCTGTGCCCACGTCCAAACTTAGACGTGCTCCAGTCATGAATAGGCATTGGAAAAGTGCTTGTTTCGGCACTAAAACTTCTGGAGTGTGTCGAAGCTGGTACTACACTATCATCGGTACTCTTCACTTATTTACTTAAAAGCATTTATAGACCACTAGTGCAAAGCATTTTAGGCGGTGTATAAACATCAATTAAAAACAGCAACAATCAAGTATAATTAAGAATCATCCCATCCTACTCTCACAATGCTATGTTGTATGTGTTTGGGAAACTTCTTTTCAGTTTGCACCATTACTGCATGTCTCATAGACATCCCCCGGTACTATACCGGGGAGATCTATGTATATGGCCCTACAGACATCCATATCTGACATATCCACATTTGTGAAATCGTGCCTGAACTTGGACAGAGCAGAGAGCTGAAGGATTCCAAATTATCCTGTCAATTGATAACCAGATTGTTAATATGAAGAAAATACAACCTCTAAAATGCCTGTATGCAAATGCTAGAAGTTTAAAAAATAAGATGGGAGAGCTAGAATATATAGCACTAAATGAAAGGTTAGATATAATTGGCATCTCAGAGACCTAGTGGAAGGAGAACAACCAATGGGATACCATGATACCTGGCTACAATCTGTATCACAATGATATGGTAGATGAAATTGGTGGCGGGGTTGCGCTCTTTTAGAGAGGACATTGAATTAAACAGGATAAAAGTTTTTTGTAGGACACAAAATACACTATAGAATCTCTATGAATAGAAATTCCATGTAAAAAGGGGAAGGCAATGGCAGTAGGGGTGTACTACCGTCTGCCTGGCCAGAATGAACAGATGGATGATAAAATGCTAAAAGAAATCAGGGAAGCTAACAAAAATTACAACACAGTAATAATGGGTGATTTCAATTACCCTGCTATCGACTAGGTCAATGTAACAGCAGGACATAATAGGGAGATAAAGTTTCTAGATGAAATAAATGACTGCTTCCATATCATCCCTCCAGTCCAGTTCAGACTCGGGTTTTGGCTCACTTCCAGGAGATGGTGACTGAGAATTCCAGACTTCTGTGATTTCACAGTATAACGGAGCTGAACTCCACCCCCCAAGTCAGTATTCTCAATCTCCAGCTGATGGGACAAGCTCACTGCAGTCTGGGCTGCACTGAAGGGTTAGAAATGTAGATTGAAATGGGGGGGGGGGGGGTAGGAAAATGTAGCAAGGACACAGGGAAAGCAAGAAAAGGTAAACTGCCCTATTTGGTGCTGGTCTGAACTGCCCCTTAGGGAACCACAGCAGTTAGGCTGGCTGCTGTCCCTGCTAAGGAGAGGAGGCGCATGCAGGACCCATTTAGTCAGGTCTCTGCTTCACTTCAATACCCTTTTTGTCTTTTTTTTTTTTTGAATGGGACTTGCTGTTGAGGGCATCTGCCCCTTTAAAACAGGGCTGCAAAGTTCAGGCTGGCCGGCAGAGGAGGTGCAGGAGTTGGCAGAGCAGTTTTCTTTGAAGTGGTGGATAGGTGAGTCAGTACTTGGAGGTGCCAGTGCCTCTACTCATGGGATAACGTGTTCACGGCGTTGTCGACTCTGCGGGATTGTCTGGTTTTCAGCATCAGGTGGTGATTTTCTCTCAGCAGCATGCCTAAGGCCATTTGTGCAGCCTGCAGAGTAAAACACGGCTGTTTTGTCTTCATCCAGCTTCTGCTGTGGCTGCGAGTCTGAGGACCGTGTCACAGGAGAAGGGATTCAGGGGTCTAGTTCCCTGGCCAGGAGGTCCCCGGGATGGCGTGAGGAGTCCTTTGAGTTTTGTAAACACTGTCTCTCACAGGCCGTGGTTCCATTGATTTTGGTGGGGAACTGTGGCCATTTTGAGTACATCGGGGCCACCATTACCTAGCACTGTGGGGAGTCAAGATTCAGTTCCTGCTCCTTCCCACAGGCAGTCTGATTAGCTCCTGGGACAGGAAGCACACCAGGGGACTCTTCTGTTTTCCCTAGACTTTGTGCTCCTTTTGCCCCAGGCCTACTGCTTGAAGTAGGGCCTGGGGAACTGGGAAGAACTAAATTGGAGCCTCCACGGCTGGCAAGAGAGGTGCAGCTCAGTACCGTGTTCTCCTCACCTCTTGGGATGGAGCGCGAACATGGGCTTGAGGAATTGGCCCTGGAACAAAAATCTGAGGCCTTGGGAGGGCTCAGGCATCCCTCTGGAGGAGCCCTGGGCCTGGATGAGATCAGTGCAGAGCTGGAGGAGGGAGAAATCCCACCAGGGGAGGACCCTAGCATAGTTTGAGTGTTCCAGCGAGAAGAGCTGTCGGCACTAAACATTCTGCAGAGCTTACAGGAACCGGAGATTCCGCTGGAGGATCCTCTTCTTCAGGGTATCCAGACGGCAGAGACAGTGTTCCCAGTTCATCGGGCCCTCAAGCAGATGATGGAAATGGAATGGGAGATGCCAAAGGTGGGTTTACAGGGTAGGCGAGCCATGGCAGTGGAGAAGGAGTTCCTTAAGGTACCAAAGGTGAATGCCCTGGTCTTTGCTGTTACCAAGACGACCACTATACCAATTGAAGGCAGAGCAACGCTCAAGGATGTGCAAGACAAAAAGTTGCAGACCTTACTAAAGCAGACTTTTTGAGGTGAACGCCTTGGCCCTCCAGGTGTCTGTTTTGTGGTGTTTATGTTGCTTGGGCCTGTTTGCGTTAATGCAAGGGCCGCCAGAGGCAGGCACACAAGGTCATCAGCCTCTGGCAGAGGCTGCCAAGTTGGAATCCGGGGGTGCATATCTGGTGGTTGCCTTTTATGATCTCGTTCGTTCCTTTGCTAAGGGTATGGCTTCTGTGGTGGCAGCTTGCAGTTTCTTTTGGCTACACAACTGGTCTGCCAACATGTCATCAAAGTCCAGGCTTAGCAGGCTGCCCTTTAAGGGTAAGTTGCTGTTTGGCAAAGCCTTGGAAATGTTGGTCAAGAACTTGGGCGAGGACAAGCCGGCCAAGCTTCCAGAGGATAAGCCCAAGGGCTCTAAGCCAGTCTCATCAATGTGGGGTCAATCTAAGGATTTTCATCTCTTTTTAGGGTTGTTTGTTTTGTTTTGCTCCCTATCAGCAAGGTTGCTGTGCCCCTCATAGGCAGGCAACGTGACGGCCAGGGTTATTTCATAGCGGCAGGTGGTGATGCCAAGAAATCCCAAAGAGATGCGGGGGACTCAGGTGGGGGTGATTCATGTTAGCAACAGGCTTTGCCAGTTTTACTCCTCCTGGGTCCATATCACCTCCGACCAATGGATGATGTAGGTTATCTGCAAGGGGTACGCTCTGGAGTTTCTGAAACCCCCTTGTTGATGCCTTTCTATTGTCGTCATGCAAAGCTCTGGCAAATAGCAGGTTGTGCAAGACACCCTGCAGTGGCTCTTGTGCCTAGAAGCAATAGTGCCAGTTCCCACAGATCAGTTGGGGCGAGGATGCTACTCCATCTACTTTGTGTTCCCCAAGAAGGAAGGGTCATTTCGCCCCATCCTTGACCTAAAATATTTTGTCCGAGTTCTACACACGCCGCACTTTTGCATGGAAATGCTGTATTCCGTTATCGTGGCCATGTGGAAGGGCGCGTTCTTAACCGCACTGGATCTCATAGAAGCATATCTCAATGTACCCATTTGAATGGAGCATCTCCGCTTCTTGTGCTCAACAGTGCCTATGGGACATTTTCAGTTTCAGGCTCTTCCCTTTAGCCTGGCAACAGCTCTGTAGACCTTCACCAAGATCATGGTGGTTGTTGTGGTGACACTGCAGTGCGAAGATCTACCCCTGTATGGACGACTGGCTGATCAGGGCAAAGTCATTGGAGGACAGGCATGCAGCAGGTACTAGAGCCTTGGCAGGGTGGTCAACCTAGACAAGAGTACTCTGAATCTGACCCAGGATCTCGTTTATCTGGGGGCGCGATTCGATACACGGATCGGCCAGGAGTTCCTACCGGAGTATTGGGTCCTGAAGATACAGGGATAGATTTGGCAGTTTGTGAAACAGCAGGATCCATCAGTGTGGTCATATCTCCGGGTGCTGGGCTCCATGGTGGCAGCATGATCTCGTCCCCTTGGCTCAAGTACAACAGTGCCCTTTGCAGAGGTCGCTCCTGTCTTGCTGGTTGCCACAGACTCATCCTCTCTCAAGGCGACTGGTGTGTCTGATGGAGGTCAAGACCAGCCTGGATTGGTGACTGAATCCAGAGAAGCTGCTAGGGGAAATGCCACTGGAACCACCAAGTGGACGGTGGCAACGACTGATGCCAGTGTGAACAAAATCGGTGGTTGATCTGGAAATACAAGCAGTCTTTCTAGCAGTTAAGGCTTTCTAGGTTTTGGCGCCGTGGAAAGTGGTATGAGTGTTTTCAGACAACACCACCATGGTGGCGTACATTAATCACTAGGGGGACATAGGGAGTCAGTACTGGTGGAGAAGATAATGCCACTTCTTCACT
The DNA here is from genome assembly GCA_033557465.1 of Ichthyophis bannanicus. NCBI lineage: Eukaryota > Metazoa > Chordata > Amphibia > Gymnophiona > Ichthyophiidae > Ichthyophis > Ichthyophis bannanicus. Next base: position 155,109,169 of record CM066032.1, on the reverse strand, counting down.
AGGCAGAGCTGAATCTCCTGATGCTGTCCGCGGTGCACATGGCACGAAAGTGTGAGTGCAGGTAGACTTCCTCAGCTGACAGCAATTAGATCCAGGAAAGTGGGCTTTGGAGGATTCGGTGTTTCTTGGCGTAACTCAACATTGGGGGCACCGGTGATATGATGGTGTCCGCTGCCAACGCGAAAGCCAGTCACCACTTCAGTCAATGTCAAGAAATATGTTAGAGGGGCTCGATGCATTGGTGCAACCCTTGCCATCACAGGGGCTCCTCTACATGTTTCTGCCATGGCCTCTGATTGGAATACTCTGGACACCGGGGCCTGGTAGTGCTGGTGGCGCTGAAGGGGAAAATTAATCCCCCTTCAGGTACCCTTGTCTCAGGTTGGATCTATCTTGTGCTAACGTCTACAGCTCTAGGACTAAGAAAGAAATACGCAAAAATGATGGTCAGTTTATGAACGTTTAAATAGTACTGCCAAAAAACTCAAATACGTTCAATCAAACATACAGGAAATTCTTCCCACCAAAAAAATATTTTTCTCTCATTCAATTTCTCAACAATGTTGCATTGTTGAGAAATTGAATGAGAGAAAAATATTTTTTTGGTGGGAAGAATTTCCTGTATGTTTGTTTGAACGTATTTGAGTTTTTTGGCGGTACTAAGAAAGAAATAGCCTGCTGTCCCTTTTCATCCTGAAACTGCAGAATCAGCAAGATTGAGCTATGAAATGAGCTAACATCCTGAAATCACAGAGTTGACACAATGAGAGGCTCTGAAAACTACACACCTAGTGAAAACACCACCTGGGCCCCTCGAAAGAACAAAGGGGAACAACACAAGTAAAAAGAACTTGATCAATATCAGTATCTAAAGTTAATCTGCAGGAAACATGGTTAGCACAAGGCGAAGAGGACTGCCATGAGAATGGGGAGACAGGATGCCACAAGGGAAAGTAAAGGGCAAGAGGGCAAAAGATTAAGGAGCAGATTTGCTTGAAAAAAATAGAGAATAAGAAAAGAAAGGAAATCTGCTTATCAGCAATTTGAGCCTAAAAATGAATATAAATATAGGAGAGAAAACTCTGATAGGCAGACAGACACTAGCTGATCTCGACTAGAGTGTGCTGTCTCTGTCCCAGGACCCTTTTACACTTAAGTCAGATGCTTTGATTGTTATAGATGTATTGATGCTATGTACTGATATTGAAATTTGTACCTTATTATTTAAAAGCGAAGCTTGTGATGTTACAGACCTGGCAAAATAAATAAGAAAAAGTTTCCATGCTTTTACGGTGGCACAAGCAATTTGTTTAAGGTGGGTCCTGTATATATATGTTGGGGGTGAACACAAGCAGCCAATAACAAAAAATAGAAAATTCCCCAAATAATCATAGGAGAAGCCCACGAAAACCCCAACATCTTGGTGACCCCGACGCCATCACGGTGACATCATAGCACAGTGACGTCACCGGGAAGTGTTCTCCCATGTTCGCCGGACAAAGCACAGGTCGAGGAGGTGGTAAGCGTGATTTTGAATTCCTGCAGAAAAAATGTCGAGAGGGTAAGACGTTTTTCTTATATATATATATATATATATATATATTGTTTTTCACTTTGCATAGGTATATAGTTATTAGTAGAAAATTTTGCATAAGTAGGATATTGTAGACCAGTTAGGATGTTAAAGAAATTGATTCTGACACTAGAAAAGTGGATGTACAAGAGCAGACTTCATTACAGAAATTTATTAAGAGATATCCACTAGCTGCTAAAACTTTAGAACAGTTCTACAAGAAGTGGCGTAACTGGGCACTACAGGACTCCGCTTTTGCCTGGCCAGTAAGCGGTACCCTCGACCCACGTTCGCTACATGACTTGCAAACTAAGATAGAGAAGGACAAAACAGGACAGAAATTAGTGGAACACTTACATGTCACATTATGGGTGGAGGTTGCAAGAGAATGTGGTGAGGAGCCACCTCCTTATAACCCCACACATAATCTGAGAGAAACAGGACTATATCCTGCCTTAACTGCAGTTGCAGCTATAGGATACCAAGACCCTATTCCTATAGATAAGGAACCTAAACAATCCAAGGGGATGCTCCACAGTAACTTGAAGGAGACCTCACCTGAAAGGAGATTTTATGACCAAATTCCCCCCGGCCCGATAGAAGATCCTGAGATGAGGACAGCGTGTGAGGATATAGGGAGAGAGACAGAAGAGTGGACAGAAATATCAGGGACAGTTAAATTGAAATATTGTAAGCAGCCAATTTGTGAGAACGAATTGGCACAATGGAAAGCAGAGTTAGAAGCCAGTTCTGGGGAATGGAAAAGGACTCATCAAGAACAAAAGGAACAATTGAGAATAAGCCTAGAAAATCAGCAGGCTGAGTGGGAAGAGAAAGTTAAGGAGAAGGAAGAACAGGATAAATGTAAAGAACAAAAGGGAGTGGCAGCCTAGTGGTTGGGGGCAAGGTACCACAGGCCGGAAGGTCGGTGGTTCAAATCCCACTAGAGGACAACAACCTTGGGCCAGAAGGACTGGGGTTTCTAGTCCCACAGGTGCTCCTTGTGGTCTTCGGCAAGCCATTTAACCCTCCATTGCCCATGTTCCCTGTAAGTATTAGTGTGTGTCTCTCATCCCCTCGTGTTAAATGTATCCCCCAACTGCTTTGACCCAGTGAAAAGCGGGATATAAATGCAGCTAAATAAATAAATAAAATAAATTAGAAGAGTCACGAGTTAAATATTGGGAGGAGCGGACGTCAGAACTGGATAGGTGGGAACAGCATAACAAAAAGGAGACTGACAGGGTGAAAGAGGAGTGGGACAAGTTAAAATCAGCTCAAGAAAGACTGGACTTTTTGAGATCCAGCGATGAAAACAGGGGAAGTAGTAGACCTAACATTGGGATTGCAAGAAATAACAGTCAGGCTGGAACCTCACTGATGCCTAAGGAAATAGTAGCTAAGGGTGAGGGAAGTCGTTACTTCATCGACCGATGGAACGACAATATGTATGGCTGGACGTTAGAGAACCAGCCGCAAATGTTGCAATGGCCTCCCGAGGGAGCACTTGACACTGCACATTTGAATACTGCTAGACTTTGCATTCATGGGGGAGTGGGAGACCCACAATGGGATTTAGATTACATGAAGACAGGATTGGAGGTATGGAAAAAATATGAAGAAAAGCTTTGCTTGCCCCTCTTGCATTCAAGAGGAGGAACTATTCAATATATCCCTTGGAATTTTACTGATATGGATAATATAGCTAATGCCTTACCTCCTCTTAGTAGGGGAGGGGGGCTTCCTGGATTCAAACGTTTGAGCGGGTTATGGCAGGGTATACTTTAGGGCTAGGGGATGTTAAAGCACTATTAGCAAAACTGGGAACTCATGCAACAAATCAAGTTTTTGCCAGAGCTAATTTACCCCAAGTTACTGTAGCAGAGACATGATATGATGGGTCTCAGTTTAATAACCACCGACCCAGAGTTTGGAATTCTATAAAAGAACTATACCCCACCCAGAAGAATTTAGGGCCACTACAGAAAATGAGTTTTAAGATAGGAGAAGATATTAGTGCATATATTTCCCGATTTCAAGATTTGTGGGGAAACCCAGACTGGGATGGTTTATTCTGACCCAGGTTTCCTGCCCCTATTTTTCCAAACACTTAGCAATACTTTGCCTAAATCAGTTCAATCGAGACTTGACACGATTGTGGAGTTAGAAGATGAGTCCTGGGCAAGACAGCAGTCCAATATACACCATTTTGTCAAATTAGCTAAAGAAGAATAGATAAAACCTGAGAAGGATATGAAAAGTTTGCAGACAAAATTAATGGCATTACAACTAAGAGAGTTGCAGGAGGATCATGATAAAAGTAAGATTAAAGAGAAGGAAAAGGATGATGAGAAGGAAAGGGAAGGTTCAAATAAAACAGAAAAGCAGCATGAGGCAGAAAAGCAAAAACTTAGGGCCATTATAAAACAGAAAAATGAAATTATTAGAGATTTGGAACAGTATGACATTGAAGACGACGACCCCTGGGAGAATTCTGGCTTATATGCTTAGGCTTGGAACCAGACAGGACCAAACAGTGGGGGTATTCGGAAAGGGGGATGGGCAGGACCACTTCAGTCACAGCATTTTCAGAGAAGCACCCTTAGTTGCTGGAACTGTGGCAGAAGGGGACATCTTCAGCATGAATGCCGAAGCCCCCCAGCCCGAGGATCAGCAAAACTACAAGGGCCACCCAATGCCTATCAGGGTCCTCAGAGCAGGTTTCCCCAGTGGCAGCCTCCTCAAGGGGGACCACAATGACTCTCTATGGTGATGCGGGCCATGCTCAATGAGCGTGAGCCGACAATTGAAGTCCATCTAAATGGGTATAAAGTGCAGATGTTGGATTCCGGAGCCACAACATCAGTACTGAATTCACTACCCTCAGGCGTAAAACTCTCTCATCAAACTACTATGACAACAGATTTTAATGGGGACCCAATTACTACCAAAATGACAGTACCCATTGAGGCAGAACTCATGGGGCAACATATCTGTAAACCCCTATTGTATGCCCCACACTGTCCAGTTAATTTGATGGGACGGGATATACTATCCGACTTTGAGGTACAGATGACCTTTATCAGCACACCATATGTTTTGCTCCTGCAGACAGAGAATCAGCCAAATTTTGCTAATATCCCACCTGAAATTTGGGCTACCTCAGAAAACCCTTTTGGCCTAATAAGGTCTGCATCACCTGCCCGAATTACGTTAAAGGAAAACTGCCAGGGTCCAAATGTTGCTCAATATCCCCTACAGCCAGAAGCTGTAGCAGGAGCAAGTGAGGAAATTGATATGTTATTGCAAAATGGTATTATAGAACCCAGCACTTCTCAATTCAGTACACCTCTGTTTCCTATTAAAAAGCCCAATGGTAAGTGGAGAGTGGCCCATGATTTGAGACGTCTTAATTCAGTGGCGGAGGCAGAGTTCCCTCTTGTGGCCAACCCAGCTACATTGTTACAGCAAAACCCACCAAGGAAATATAGTACTGTCTTAGATTTATCAAATGCATTTTTTGGGGTCTCGGTCCATCCTGACAGTAGGCCATTGCTGGCATTTCAATATAATGGACAACATTTTCAGTGGACTAGATTACCTCAGGGATACACAGATTGTCTAAACATCGAGTGAAAATTGAGGAACTAAGATCTAGCTCCTTTTAAACGCAAGTTGCCTAAATCAGTTTCACTTGTCCAGTATGTAGATGATTTACTTTTAACAGCAGACACTGAGGAATTGTGCAAACAATATACCCGAGAATTGTTAGTGTTATTGGCTAAGGGTGGTTACAGAGTAAACAGGGAAAAGCTTCAGTACTGTAAATTGCAGGTGGCATTCCTCGGAATGATGCTCAGTGAAAAGGAAAAGCTATTAGGACCCACATTTCAGGAAGCTGTGCTCCAGGTCACTGAACCTCGCACTGTGAAAGAGTTACGGGCACTCTTGGGACTGTTAAACTAGAGCTGCCTCTGGGTGCCAGGATATAGTGTGAGGACTCAGACATTCAGGAAACATTTGAAAGGGAACCCGAAATAGTGAGGAAGAAAGGTTATGTTTGCAAACATTATTGAAGGATCTGAATGATTTGCCATCACTCTATTTACCTGATCACAACCTCCCAGTGGATGTCTGTGTTTCACAGCCCCACTGCCTGTGTAGCAGTTGCCACGCAGGGAGATGGTAAAGTAGTGGGACATTTGTCAGGGTCTTTTTCTCTAGTAGAGCAAGGATTCACAGATTGTGAGCAGGGATTAGTGGCCGCCAGTGCAGCAATTGAAAAACTGTATGGTTATATGACTCCCTTACAGGTAAACTTATATACTGATCATACACTGCATGCGCTTTTAAAGTCCAGTACCATATATTTCTTACCCGCAAGGGTAGGTAGGTGTGTAGCTGCGCTGCTACGCAGCCATATTAGACACCAATTGGTATTAAAGCAGAATCATTTTAGGGATTTACTGGATCTCCTCCAGGTATCTACTGTCACACACAACTGCTTGCAGCAAATAGGAGAAGATGTCAGACCCATGTTAGGGATAGTGCCACATTCAGATGTGCCTCAAGAGGCTAAATGTTGGTTTATAAATGGATCCCAGAGAGAAGGCAGAGCAGGTTTTGCTATCTGTAGAGTAGCAGTTACTTCCACAGCACAGTATGAGATGCCCCTAGGATACAGCACACAGTGCAGAAATCGCAGCACTAGCACAAGTCCTGAGAGAAAATGAAAATAAACATCTAGTAATTTACACTGATTCTCAGTTTGTAAGTAGCTCAGTACACATATATAGCACCATTTGGGCCAAGAGGGGATATTTGTCAGCTAAAGACCAGCCTCTCCAATAAGCTGAAATCCTAATGGAAGGTTTTGAAATGCTCAGAGAAAGAGCAGAGCAGGGCTATTTGACAGCATGCGAGTGGGTTGCAGCACATCAGGAAGTAAAGATTATGGGAGCAGTACAGAAACTCAATAGCTGACAGCCTAGCAACAAGAAACCACCTGTCCTGAAGTCCCTGAGACCATGGTAGTAACCCATCAGCAGAGTAGCCAGCATGACCTTTGCAAACTGGAAGATTTACAGGAAAATGTGTTACAGAATGAATTACAGCGATGGGTAAATGCTGGATGTACTAAGATCTACAAAGTCTGGATGCACCCTTCGGGGAAGATATGTGTTTCCTCTGCTGCTTTGATACATTTGTCAACTATGCTGCATTATGCAGATCATTGCATTGTGACAGTCATTGTCTCTCATCTTGGGGATACATTGTGGTGTTCTGATATGCATAAGTTGGTTCAGGCAGTAGTTAGTGGCTGCCACACCTGTATCACTAGCCACCCCCCCCCCCATGCACATCTTAAACCAAGTGGGGGTGCAATACCAAGACCACAAGGACCTTTTCTGCAATGGCACGTTGATTTCACTGATATGCAGGTGAAATGTCAGGGCAGATGATACCTATTGGTTCTGGTTTGTCCTTACAATGGGTTGAAGCATTTCCATGTAAGAAAGAGACCGCTGCTGAAGTCCTAAAGTATTAATGGAACATATAATTCCCTGGTATGGGATCCCTGCCCAAATCTTATCAGATAATGGATCCCATTTTAAGAATCAATTAGTCAAAGAATTTTCTGAAAAATTGCCCATTAGATGGCATTATGTTGCTGTCTATTCTCCAACCTCAAATGGCCTTGTAGAAAGGTGCAATGGTCTTATTAAAACACAGTTAAGAAAGCTAATGATTGGGAGTGGCCAGACCTGGCTGCAAGCATTACCCCTTTGCCTGTATCTGATGAGAAATAATCCTATCAAGCGGTTAGGTCTAACTCCTCATGAAATCTTAACTGGAAGAAGGAGCATGTGCCCAGTTATGAATTCAGGTACCCAAAATCTGCCCAACTTGTTTTCTGCTTATCCTACATGACTTCAGACCAGTGTATCCATAATTCAACAGAAGTTGGCTTCCCACGTACCACCAACAGCGTTAGTCCCATATGCTTTTGAATTGTGTGATCTTGTCTACCGCCAGATCCAAGTGAGGGACAAGTGGTACCATCCTATCTACTCTGGACCACATACTGTTACAGCTGTAGCTTCCACCGCTGTTCAGCTTGATAACAGCACTTCATGGATACACAGCAAAGATATTTTTCCAGCCCTTACCACCAAGTAGTGTTCAACAAATTGTGGGTACAGAACAGTGATAACATTCGTTACGGACATTTCTCCGAGAGATCTGGAAAAAGAAGCTCCACTTGGACCCACTATAAAGACGTTTACCTAGTGCCTGTTTGAGATATTAGTATAACTGATTAATGTGTATACTATCTGAAGCCTATTTATCTCCTGTCAGTCCCTCTGTGTTAGATCTGCCTCCTGTAATTTTCAGTCTGTTAGTAATCATATTTGTTGTACTTTGCTTGGTATTGCTTTTATAATGCATAAGGCCTACCAGTCCCCATTGGATCCCTCCTCCTTCATGGTATGGACAATTCTTTGTGGAGCATTGATAGGATCACTTCTAGTTCTTTTTCCTCCATACTTACAGTATATATTCCTCAACCTGCTCCTCTGAATCTTTTTACCCAGCAACTGAATAGTTCTTTCAATAGTTCCTTTAATATTTCCCAGGGTAGTCCCTTAAGATCCCGAAGGTCCACACCAGGACCTAATCTATGGAAATCCACAGTCCTTGAGGTTGTCCAATTAACGAATCTTTCAGACTGCATCATATGCACCCCACTGCCAAAGGGAGTTGGTTATGCACCAGTATATATAATACCAGTACAACCAGTGGAGTATTCGGGGAACTTGGCTTACCAGGACACTACCGACTACTACACTACTCCATGCTGGGCCCCCTCTAACTGCTCCCATACTTGGGAGGATTTCAAGTTATCTGACCCGGTCCCAGTCCTGTCCCTTCTCATTTGACATATCCATACTGTATTGGTAATAGGGGGCTAGTCCATTCTGACTCACGCCCTTCGCTGAAGTGTAATATCACCTACCATCCTGCACAACAGCGATTTTCTGTTTCCCCCAGGTCCATAATTCCTTATAACCTTTTGGCTCCTTATAGCTTGGACCAATGGTTTATCACTAATACCTCTGCTTATTGGCACAACACATACACAGCGGGTCCTATTTATAGAACTGGTTCAGCAGTCCAGACATATGGATTCAGAACTGGTACCCTATTCCTCCTGTTATTTTCCCCGTAATGACCAATCTATCATAAGACATACTTCAATTGCATGGGGACACAATATGAACTGGACCTGGACCAAAAATACCCGATTCCCGGCCCTTGCAGGCCATTATTGGTATTGTCAGGGTTTCCTATATCAGGCTATAGGCCTGACTCACCTTCCTTGTGCTCTGGTTAGGGCTGAGGCCTATTCAGTGTTAATCCCTCTCAATGTCAGTCGCTATCACACAAGCGCCCACAGATAAAAAAGAGACACCTCCCCCTGGTATGACAAATCCAAAGATGCTGCTCTCATGGCCTCTTATGAATATATTAATTCCACATATCAGCTGACAAAAACACAGCTTGATGCCCTGAGCTATACCTCTTGGATTCCTGTATTTCAGACCCCTGCAATTACTGCTGAACTAGGTATGGCTGTACGTAGGTTGCAATGTTTGCTTCATGTCCAAATGCATTCTGTCAATGAATCCATTACTCTCCTAGCCAAATCCCTTGAGCAAAACAATCAAATGACTCTGCAAAATAGACGAGCTTTAGATCTATTGTTAGCAGCTGAGGGAGGGGCATGTAAATTCATTAATGAAACAAATTGTTGCACAGTTATAGCAAACCATACAACTTTTGTACTTAATGCAATGGACAGAATTAGACACTTGTCAGAATTACATCTGGATGATTTCAAGGGTGGGATTCAGATTGGAGAGTGGTGGAATGATGTTGCTTCTTGGTTTACAGGCCTAAGTGACTTACTTGTAGCCTTGTTTGGTCTGCTCATTGCCTTATCAGTTGGCTGCTGTGTTTTTTCATTTATTTTAGCTTTTTGTAGAAGGTGTTTGACTAAGGTGTATACCACAACTCTAATTCTTACTTCCCAAAATCAGGCCAATGAATATACTTCCCTAGCCCATAGACCTAGAGTTACTAATGTAAATGGTAACCTGTCTGATGCCCATCCTCTTATTCCAGAGGGGTTCCACTTGGTAGCGGTCCAATATTCAGGTAACAAGTAACCCTATATGAATTTCCTCTCTTTTCAAGTTCCCTATGTTAGGTATAGAATTGATGGGATTCAAATCTCATGTGGCAACTTTGTCTTGTCATGTCTCCATCTTTTCAGTGAGTGTCACTGGAGTTTCTGGATGGCTGAGTGTAGAAGGGCACACTATAGGGACAGCAGAAGGGACCTGAAGTGGGATTCAAGAGGGACATGAAGGGGAAAATGAATCCCCCTTCAGGTACCCTTGTCTCAGGTTGGATCTATCTTGTGCTAACGTCTGCAGCTCTAGGCCTAAGAAAGAAATAGCCTGCTGACCCTTTTCATCCTAAAACTGCAGAATCAGCAAGATTGAGCTATGAAATTAGCTGACATCCTGAAATCAGAGTTGACACAATGAGAGGCTCTGAAAACTACACACCTAGTGAAAACACCACCTTGGCACCTCAAGAACTTGATCAATATCAGCATCTAAAGTTAATTTGCAGGAAACATGGTTAGCACAAGGCGAAGAGGACTGCCATGAGAATGGGGAGACAGGATGCCACAAGGGAACGTAAAGGGCAAGAGGGCAAAAGATTAAGGAGCAGATTTGCTTGAAAAAAATAGAGAATAAGAAAAGAAAGGAAATCTGCTTATCAGCAATTTGAGCCTAACAATGAATATAAATATAGGAGAGAAAACTCTGCTAGGCAGACAGACACTAGCTGATCTCGACTACAGTGATGCCGTCTCTGTCCCAGGACCCTTTTACACTTAAGTCAGGTGCTTTGCTTGTTATAGATGTATTGATGTTATGTATTGATATTGAAATTTGTACCTTATCATTTAAAAGCAAAGCTTGTGATGTTATAGACCTGGCAAAATAAATAAGAAAAAGTTTCCATGCTCTTTCGGTGGCATGAGCAATTTGTTTTAAGGTGGGTTCTGTATATATATGTTGGAAGTGAACACAAGCAGCCAATAACAAAAAATAGAAAATTCCCCAAATAATCGTAGGGGAAGCCCATGAAAACCCCAACAATGCCAGACTGGCCTTGCAAACTGTGGTATGCAAACTAGACCCATTTGTCGGTGGGATTTCCCTTATGTAGAAAAAGATAGAACCCAATCTGAATTATGTAGAAGCACCAAAATATCAATAAATCCCGAATTTCTGAAAAACTCCCCTAGATTCTCAAACAATCTTTTTGTCGGAGCATGTCAGCCCAGTGCTAGGTGGGATTTCCCTGACATCTACCAACATGGAGCAACCTTTTGTCACAAGGCCCGATTTATCATGTCTCAAGTGGATTGATTCTTGCTTACAGCTTGGCTCTTGAGAGGACTCGACTAAGAAGAAAAGATTATTCGTCGCAGGTTATTGCCTCCTTGCTATGTGCTCGCAAACATTCCATGTTCTTGTCCTATATCAGAGCATGGCATGTGTACTGTCTGCCACGGTTCCAGAGATTCAAGCCTTTCTGCACGCCAGAGAGGAGAAAAGTCTGGCTTGGAATTCCTTGCGTATCCAGATGGTAACGCAGGCATGTTACTGGGGGTGGGTGCAGGGGTCTCCCTGGCAGCACAGCATGATGTAGCCAGGTTTTCAAGAGCTGTGAAGCAATTCTGGCCACTGGTACACTCTATGGTTCTGGTTTGGGATCTCAGTGATGACAGAGACTCCGTTTGAGCCTCTGATGGGGACAATTCTTAAGGATCTGACCCTCGAGGTAGTGTTTTCTGGTTGCTATTTGTTCAGTGCAATGCAAGTTGGAGCTGCAGGCTTTGTCATGCAGAGAGCCCTATCTACTGCTCGAGGGAGAAGGTGATCTTGCAGACGGTACCATCCTTCTTGCCTAAGGTGCTGTCCGGTCTTTCACATGAATCAGACCGCGATGGTCCTTTTTGGATTTGACGGACTGGCAGCTGCGCCTCCTGGATCTGCACAGAGTACTCAGTCAGTACCTTAAGCACACTGTCTTTCAGGAAGTTGGACTGTCTGTTCATCCTCTTTGGGGGACTGTGATGGGGGAAGGCAGCCTCAAAAGCTTCCATCACCTACTAGATGGAGGCGGCGATTGCATCGGCCTACCTGTTACAGCGGAAGTCTCTGCCAGCATGGTTACGGACACATTCCACCAGGGCACAGCTGTGTCCTGAATGGAGTTCAGTCTTGTTTCACCAGCAGATATCTGCAGGGCTGTCACCTGGGCATCCTTGCACGCCTTCGTGAGGCACTATGGGTTGGATGTGCATGTGTGGGGGAGATGTGTAGTTTGGGGCATGGGTGTTGCGGGCTGGGCTTACTGGTCCCTCCCATTCTTGAATACTACTCTGATACATCCCAGGAGTCCAGACTGGACTGGAGGGACGATATGCAAGGTGAAATTAGAGCTCACCTGCTAATCTTCTTTCCTTGAGTCCCTCCAGTCCAGTTTAGAATCCACCCGTTTCGTTCAGCTATAGTGAGGCCCAGATGGGTACAGTATATCTGGGTGCGGTGGCTGCTTTAGTTTTCCTCTCCGGGGTTCAGAAACCTGTGTGCGCTTGCTTCCCAGAGGGCTAGCTCCCAATGGATCCTAGTGTTTGGGGAGCTACTTGAGGTTAGGCTGTATATAGTTGGTTTATATATGCTTCCTGTTTTCTTGGCTTTCTGCGTGGTGATGTTCATACGGATTTGGGGGGTGGTGTTCAGCTCCCTTATACTGCAACATCACAGCAGACGGGAATTCAGTCTGGACTGGACTGGAGAGACTCAAGAAAGGAAAATTAGCAGATAAGGTCTAATTTCATCATCTCAGAGAAGCTGGTTCATGAATGGACAAGAGAGGAAGCTATTTTGGACATAGTACTTAATGGAACACAGGATCTGGTGCAAGAGATAACTGTGTTGGGGCCACCTAGCAAAACTGATTATAGCATAATCACATTTGATTTACTAAATGGAGGAAGGACAGCAAGGAATCCACAGTACTACCTTTTAACTTTCAAAAGGGAGACTATGATAAAATGAGGAAAATACTTAAGAAAAAACTAAAAGCAGCAGCTACAAAGGTTTACATCAAGCATGGGCATTGTTTAAAACTACCATCTTGGAAGCCCAGACCGCATGTATTCCATGCTTTATGAAAGGTGAAAGGAAGGCCAAGAAACCTGCTAGCATGGTTTAAAGGTGAGTTCAGAGAGGCTGTTGTAGCCAAAAAAAGTATATTTCAGGAAATGGATAAAGGAACCATGACAAAAACAGTAAACATCATAAGCACTGGCAAGTTAGATGCAAGGCACTGCGAAAAGATGGGCAAATTACTACTACTACTGATCATTTGTATAGTGCTACAAGATATACGCAGCACTACACAGACATGTAAGAAATAGAATGGATAGGCGGATTTTGTTGATGTTATAGAGAAAGAAACGGCAGGTCTGAGCTATCAGATGGATGTGGGTGGAGGAGAGGAGTCAGACAACCCCCAAGGTTGCAAGCCGAGGAAACAGGGAGGAGTAGAGAGTTATCCAAGGAGACTGAGAAAGGAGGAAGAGGAGAGGGGGTTTAGGGAGCAATATAAGCAGCTCAGTTTTGGCCATGTTCAGTTTCAATGTCAGGCAAGCAGAGATCTGGGTCTGGATTGCCGGAGAGATTTCAGGCGTAAAGAAGTAGATCTGGAAGTCATCAGCATAAAGATGGTACTGAAAGTCATGGGAAGAGATGAGCGCACCAAGGGACTGGGTATAGAGAGAGAAAAGGAGTGGACCCAAGACAGATCCTTAGGGTGCACCAACCGACAGTAGGACAGCAGCAGAGGAGGAGCCACCAGAACAAAGAGAAAATTTGATAAAAAGCTTGCCATGGAAGCAAAAATGCACAAATACATTCGTAGCAAAAAACCTGTGAGTCAGATGGACCATTGGATGACAGAGGGGGTAAAAGGGGCGCTAAGGGAGGACAAGACCATAGCGGAGAAAATGAAAGAATTCTTTGCTTTGGTCTTTACTGAAGAGGATGTAGGGAAGTTACCCATGCCTGAAATGGTATTTAAAGGTGATGTATCAGAAAAATTGAAACAAATTTCGATAAGCCGGGAAGATTTATTACAACTATTTGATAAACTAGCAAATCGCCTGGACCGGACAGTATACATCTAAGAGTGATGAAGAACTGAAATATGAGAGAGCTCACAGATTACTAGTATTGGGTCTGCAATCATTAAAATCATCTGTAGTACCGGAAGATTGGAGAATGACATTATATGCCAGCTTTTAAAAAGGGTTCCAGGGGCGATCTAGGAAACTAAAGACTGGTAAGCCAGACATCCATACGGGGCAAAATGGTAGAAATCACTATAAAGAATAAAATAATTGAACATGCAGATAGTCAGTCAGTCATGGTTTAATAGGAAAAAGGCAACATGGATTTAGCCAAGGAAAGTCTTTGTCTTACTAATCTGTTATTTTTTTGAAGGTGAGAATAAACAGGAAGACAAAGGTTAACCAGTCGATATAGTGTATCTGGCTTTTCAGAAAGCCTCTGATAAGGTCCCTCATGAGAGACTTTTGACAAAATTAAAAAGTCATGGGATAGGAAGCAGTGTACTATTGTGGATCAGGAACAGGTTGAAAGATAAAAAAACAGAGCGTAGGGCTAAATGGCCAATTTTCTCAAAGAAGTTGAATAGTGGAGTATCCCAGGGATCTGTGCTGGGCCTGCTGCTTTTTAACATTTATTTATTCTTATATACCACATTTCCAAGGATCAATGTGGTTTACAATGCAGGAGGATGTCATGGCATTTGGTGTTGAATGCTGCTGCAGTGTGCAGGAAGATGAGAATGAAGCCTTGTTTGTGATTTTCCATGCCCTTGAGAAGTCTGTGTTAGTGAGTGAGATAAGCAAGGTTTCTACTCTCTGCTTGTTGCAGAATCCCTGTTGTTGCACGTCCAAGGGGGCATTTGTACGTCTCTCCTGCTCTCCCTTTCAGCGAGCTGACTGGTGCTCTCATGGCTGTCTTACTGCCAGTGAATTGCAGTTCAACTGCTCATCCCACCTCACTTTTCTTTTCCTAGCAGAAGCTATTTTACCACAAAGCTGACCAGTGACTTTAAGGCCAGAACTCCATCTAGTGGCCAAACTCTGATTGTATTTTAACAGATTCAGTCAAAGCAGTTTACATTGTGGCTTCAACTTGGTAATGTACATTGAACGGAGACATTGATGACTTGGATTTTTCTAAGGCAGTGGAGGGTAAGGTGACTTGCCCAGTGGGAATCAAACCCTTGATCTTCTGGGTACTGGGCAGTTGCTCTAACCACAAGGCTACTCCTCCACTCCTGTAGAGAGTGTAAAACCATTTTGTAAACTCCCTGTTGCTTTTCATCTCAAACTGAGAGCACATTTCAGTGAATATGGCCTCTAAGAATACTTATTCTTCGGCCCTCTCTAAATTCTCATGGAGAGTGGATCGCCATGAGACTGATATACACAATAAGGATGCCATGTCTCATCCTAGTCAGTCTGCTGCTCCGGATGCATCGACAACTCTTGCAGCCACTAAGGCAGATCTGGAAATTCTTCAAGAGCTCCGGGCTTTTCGTCTTGATTTTGCCAAGGCAATAACTAATCTCCGATCTGAGATGAAAGGGTTGGATGATCAGGTAACTCAGAATGAGATAAATATTGGAGAGCAGATAGATGCCACGGCTCTCTTACAGTCTCGACTTCAGAAATTAGATCATCTAGCCTGCGATCTCAAGGAGCATCAAGACAATTTTGAAAACGGACAACGCAGAAACAACATATGTATTCATGGGTCTATTAGAACTCTCAGGCGGTCAGGAGGATACCACTCAACTGGTAAAGGATCTTTTTGCCTTCTGCGTTCCAGGAAGACCGAATCCAGTTAAACTGGAATGTGCACATCGGGGTGGTGTTTCTTGGGCAGGAGGGGACACAAGACCTCGTCCAATAATTGTTTGTTTTTCCTACTATGAGGATAAAGTCTCCCTTATGAAGAGCCTGCATGGTAAGCGAGGGATTCACTTTCACGACCAAGAAATACAAATATAATCAGGACTTATCGCAATATACCTTAGAGAGAAGACAGAGCTTCAAACCCTTCACACAGTTTTTACAGAGTAAGTCCATTAAATACAGATAGGGGTTTCCCTTTGTCCTCATTTTTGAATGGAACAACATACTGCATAGAATCTCTGAACTTTTGGCTTGTATGGTCTTCCTGGACTTGGTCCAAAGTGAAGCTCACGACCTAAAAGTGCTGTACTAGAATGGGAAGTATCTATGCCGAAGAGACAGAAGGTTCCACGGTCCAGGCAGCAATCAAAAGATGAGGCCGAGGAGGTTCAATCTAAGTTTATGGACACTGCTGCTCCTCCTTGATAATTTCCTGGCAGCATGGGGCCATCTGATCATGCCACCTTATCCTTAGAATGGGGTATGACAGCAGAACATGCGCCTCAGCAGTCATGGACGTTATATCACCCTCTACTTAAAATCCCAGCCTTTTTAGAGGCCATTAGATCTGGATGGAAGGAATATTTGGGTTACAATGATATAGAGGGCACTTCAGTTTTCACCTTATGGGAGGCTGGGAAAACCGTGCTGCGAGGCCAACTAATTTCTTTGGCAATGGCCTTCAAGAAACAACGCTTGGCCCAGCAGACTTTGTTGCATACCGAGATTGAAAGATTAGAACTGGCGCATCGGAAAGCGGGAGGAAGGTCGGTGTGGCGTAGATTGGTCAAGCTTAGGGGTGAGCTTGCATCTCTGGAAACTGATAATATCGCATCGCTCTTACAACGTTCGCATCAAACATACTATGAACATGGCAACAAGGCCAGCCATTTACTTTTGTGGCAATTAAAACATTAATGCCAGAGACACAGAATTCCTGCACTGTCCCTCTGCACAAGGTCATGTGACAAGGAATTCAGAGGCTATGGCAAAACCGTTTGCAAAATTATATTCTGAACTCTATACCTCACAATTGATAGAAGATGAGGCAACTATGCAACAATGGTTAAGAGAGGCAGATCTTCCTCGCCTTACTCTAGAAATACAAAATGTCTTGGAAAGTTCTATTACGTTGTCTGAAGTTCAGATGGCAATCTGTTCTTTAAAGAATGCCAAAGCAGCAGGCCCCGATATGTTTCCAGCAGAGCTTTTTAAGGCAGATCTTTTTGCCCCTCTTCTGGTGCGGGTCTTTAATGAGATAGAAACATAGAAACATGATGACAGAAAAAGACCACATGTCCTATCTAGTCTGTCCTTCCATAACAACAACTACAACAGTCCACTTTTTACCTTTAGAGATCCTCTGTGTTGGTCCCATGCTTTTTTGAATTCAGTTACTGTCCTCATCTCTACCACCTCCACTGGGAGACTATTCCATGGATCCACTACTTTTTCTGTAAAGAAATATTTCCGCATATCACTCCTGAATCTATCTCCCTTCACCCTCATCCCATGTCCCCTCGTAGCAGAACTTGCTTTCAATTGAAAGAGGCTCTCTCCCTGAACATTTATGCCACGGAGGTATTTAAACATCTCAATCATATCACCTCTATCCCGCCTTTCCTCTAAGGTGTACATATTAAGATCCTTAAGTCTGTCCTCATATGCTTTATAATGAAGCCCACTAATCATTTTAGTAGCCACCCTCTGCACCGACTCCATCCTGTTCACATCCTTTTGAAGGTGAGGTCTCCAGAATTGCACACCATACTCCAAATGAGGTCGCACCAAAGACTTATACAGAGGCATTATCACCTCCTTTTTTCTGCTAGCCATTCCTCTCCGTATGCACCCAAGCATCCTTCTAGCTTTTGCCGTCGCCTTTTCTACCTGTTTAGCTACTTTAAGATCATCAGACACAACCACGCCTAGGTCCCACTCTTCTTTAGTGGACAAAAGTACTTCACCTCCTATACTTTATTGCTCCCTTGGATTGCTGCAGCCCAAATGCATGACCTTACATTTTTTAACATTAAATCCCAGCTGCCAAATTCTAGACCTCATTTGGAGTATGGAGTGCAATTCTGGAGACCGCACCTTCAAAAGGATGTGAACAGGATGGAGTCGGTGCAGAGGACTGCTACTAAAATGATTAATGGGCTTCATTATAAAGCATATGAGGACAGACTTAAGGATCTTAATATGTACACCTTAGAGGAAAGGCGGGATAGAGGTGATATGATTGAGATGTTTAAATACCTCCGTGGCATAAATGTTCAGGGAGAGAGCCTCTTTCAATTGAAAGCAAGTTCTGCTACGAGGGGACATGGGATGAGGGTGAAGGGAGATAGATTCAGGAGTGATATGCGGAAATATTTCTTTACGGAAAGAGTAGTGGATCCGTGAAATAGTCTCCCAGTGGAGGTGGTAGAGATGAGGACAGTAACTGAATTCAAAAAAGCATGGGACTAACACAGAGGATCTCTAAAGGTAAAAAGTGGACTGTTGTAGTTATGGAAGGACAGACTAGATGGGCCTTGTGGTCTTTTTCTGTCATCATGTTTCTATGTTTCTGGACAGAGATATATCATTATGCACATCGGTGCTCTATTTCTCTATCTTTAGTTAACACCCAATTGAGAATTCTTTTTCGCATGTCTATTGTACCTATGGACCTCTTTCGATGGGGACCTGCTGATGGCTCTTTGTGTTGGCACCTATGAGGACAGCGGGGGGACTTTCTTCATATGTGGTGGTTTTGCCCCAAAACCAAATATTCTGGATTTTGGTGCACAGCCGTGTTTCACTGTTGGTTGGAGTTCCCTTTCCCTTAAGCCTAGAGGCATGTGTCTTGGGGTACCTGTTATGGAAGGACAGACTAGATAGGCCATTGGTCTTTTTCTGTCATCATGTTTCTATTTTTCTATCTCCAGACACCCTTCAACCCAAGCACTGATGAATAATTAACTGCTTGCTTCTAGCAACCCGCTCGGTTGTAAGTAGGAATTGGAAGAGAGCATATGAACCTTCTGTGGATGAATTGATGGTTAAGGTGTAGGATATTTATCGCATGGATAAGCTTACAGTGGACTTGCATGGGAACCCGGAAAGGGTTCAGAAACAGTGGTCTTCTATTCTCTCAGTAGAGATTTGACTTTCTCTGTGGAACAGCTGTGGGGTGTCCACTTGCACATGTTTTCTCTCGGGTAGGATATACACTTGACTATACATAAAGCGTAGTTACTCACCTGTATCAGGTGTTCTCCAGGAGCAGCAGGAATCAGTCCTCACATATGGGTGACGTCGGCGCCGACGGAGCCCTCGCGGAGCAATTTTCCCCAGCTTTCAAAGAAAGCCTTTGGGAATTGCAGCGCGCATGCGCGGTCCTCTTCCCGCCCAAGGGTGCCATCTTGCTCAGTCAGATGACATAGCTAAAAGACAGCAAAAATTAGCAAAAACGAAAGCATATAACTGCAACTCCAAGGGGAGGAGGGAGGGTTGTGAGGACTGATTCCTGCTGCTCCTGGAGAACACCTGTTACAGGTGAGTAACTACGCTTTCTCCAGGACCAAGCAGGAAGTCAGTCCTCACATATGGGACTCCCAAGCTTAAGGCTACCGGAGACCCTAAGCACAAAAATGAGCTCCCTCAAGGTCAGTAGCACAGAAGGAAGGAATCTTCTCTGAATATGTCTCCAACCGGTAGCCCAACATCCGGGACGGAGGGTAGGAGTTGCCTATACCTCGAAGAGGTTACGGAGGACTGCCTGTCCGAAAGCACTGTCCCTGCAGGACTCCCTCTCCAGGCAGTAATGGGCTGCAAAAGTCTGGCTTGAAAACCAAGTAGCGGCCCGGCAGATGTCTGCCAATGGAACAGAGTGGAGGTAAGCTACCGACGTAGCCTTCGCCCGAACACGATGAGCTGTGACTCTACCTTCCAGCACGAGGCCGGCAGCCTCGTAAGCCCAAGCGATACAGTCCGCAATCCAGATGGACAGAGTACGCTTGGAGACAGGGAGCCCCAACTTGTTGGGGTCATAAGACACGAAGAGCTGAACAGCCTTTCGGTGCTTCCGCGTACGGTCAAGGTAGAAGGTCAACGCCCTTCTACAGTCCAGGGTATGCAGGACCATTTCAGCTTGGCTGGAGTGTGGCCTGGGAAAGTAGGTCGAAAGTACCACCTCCTGGTTGATGTGAAAAGGGGAAACCACTTTGGGAAGAAATTTAGGGTGAGTCCGTAGGACTACCCGGTTCTTGTAGAACCTAGTGTAAGGAGGATCAGAAACCAGGGCCTGCAGCTCACTAACGCGTCTAGCCGAAGTGAGGGCTACCAAGAACAAGGTTTTCCATGAAAGAAAACGTAGCGGACAGGTAGCCATAGGCTCAAAAGGCGGACAGGTAATCCGCTGCAACACCACATTAAGATCCCAGTCCGGGGCTGGCGGGCACAAAGGTGGCTTAAGGAGAAGGAGGCCTCTGAGAAACCGAGCCACCAGAGGGTGGCTGGAAAGAGGTCTACCATCCACCGGCATGTGATGCGCAGAAAGAGCACTGAGGTGGACCTTTACCGAGTTGGACTTAAGTCCAAGGTTGGAGAGAGAGAGCAAGTACTGCAAGACCACTGATGCTGAACAGGAGAAAGGATCTTGAGACTGCTGAGTACACCAGACGGAGAACCGACGCCACTTGAGAGCGTAGGCCTTTCGGGTGGAGGGCCTCCTGGAGGCCAAGACGACCTCCTCCACATCTGGAGGTAGCTGCAGAGGAGCAAGGACTACCCTTTCAGCAGCCAGGCCATCAGATGAAGGGACCGGAGATTGGGGTGTAGGAGAGTCCCCTGATCCTGCGACAGGAGGTCGGGCTGAAATCCCAGTGGAAGAGGAGTGTCTACCGCTAGCTGCATCAGAAGCGGGAACCAAGGTTGTCTCGGCCACCGGGGAGCCACTAGGATCATCGATGCTTTGTCCCTGAGAACCTTGAAGAGCGTCCGAGACACCAGTGGCATAGGAGGAAAGGCATACAAGAGGCCGGTGGACCATGGAATTAGAAAAGCATCCGCCGCTACCCGGAGAGGATGCGGCTGTCGAGAGCAGAATCTGGGCAGCTGCCGGTTCAGAGGACTGGCAAACAGATCCATGGTGGGGAGGCCCCACTTGAGAAAGATCCGCTGAACCACCAGCGGATCCAACCTCCACTCGTGTGGCTGGAGGATCCTGCTGAGCTTGTCGGCCAGGTAATTTTCTTGACCTGGGAGATAGACAGCCTTGAGGATGATGCCGTGGTGGACTGCCCAAGAGCATAGTTTTTGTGCCTCCTGACAGAGGAAGGAGCCTGTTCCGCCTTGTTTGTTCACGTAGAACATTGCAACCTGATTGTCTGTCTGTATCATCACCGACTGGTGAGAAACCAGGTGAGAGAATGCTTTGAGCGCTAGGGGGATGGCTCTGAGCTCCAGGAAGTTTATCTGCTGAGCAGACTCCCAAGGAGTCCAGAGGCCTTGAGTACATGTCCCTTGGCAATGTGCTCCCCAACCCAGGAGAGAAGCATTGGTCGTCAGGACCTGAGAATGCGTAGGGGGCTGAAAAGTCACTCCTAGTACTAGGTTTGGCAGATGAAGCCACCATTGCAGAGAAGAGACCAGCTGGTCGGAGATCTGTACGGAGTCCGCTAGGCTCCCCATGGCCTGATGCCATTGATTGCGAAGGCACCACTGAGCAGGACGCATGTTCAGTCGGGCATTGGGGGTCACATGGACCGTGGAAGCCATATCGCCGAGCAGTCGCAGAAAGTGCCTGGCTGAGACCAGCGCATTGCTGTGAAAGTGGCCGGCGAGATCCATGAGCCGCTTGGCCCTGTCCAGAGGGAGGAAGGCCCACACCTGAAGTGTGTCCAACCGGGCGCCGATGAACTCGAGATTTTGAGAGGGGAGCAAAGTGGACTTTGCGAAGTTTATGACAAAACCCAAGTGCTGGAGTAGAGCCACAGTGCGATGAGTGGCTTGAGTGGCCTCTTGGGAAGACTGGGCTCTGATGAGCCAGTCGTCCAGGTATGGGAACACAAACAGACCTTGAAGTCTCAGATAAGCCGCCACCACTGCAAGGCATTTGGTGAACACCCTGGGTGCGGAGGATAGGCCAAAGGGCAGCACTCTGTACTGGTAATGATTTCCTCCCACAACAAATCTGAGATATTGTCTGTGGTCCGGATGAATGAGGATATGAGTATATGCATCTTTCAGATCCAAGGAGCATAGCCAGTCTCCCTGCTGGAGGTAGGGCAGCAGGATTCCAAGGGTAAGCATCTTGAACTACCAGGGGGCACCGAGGAGTGCATTTTTTGACTCTTAAGTCTATGCATGGCCGATTCCACCACCATGGAATGGTGCGGTAGTTGTGCCTTCTGGAAGCCGGGGCTCTTGCGGACTCGATAAATGGAATCGACCCGCTTGCTTAATACCGGCGATGACGCCGGGCTCTCCCACATGCGGAAGAGAAGTCGTTCCAGCATCGGAGGAACCGGTACAATAAAGGCCTCCTTCGGGGGAGAGTCATATTGGAGGGCATCGAGTTCTTCGACTCGAGGCTCCTCCTCGGGATCCGCGGGGAAGGCCAAGGCCTTGGCCATATCCCTCACGAAGTCCGAGAACCGGGTATCCTCCGGGGGGGGGGACCGTCTCCGAGGTTCGGACTCAGGGGAGTCCGAAAGGAACCAGGTGACTCTTCATCCTCAGATTCCCAGGCTGACTCCTCGGAGGAGGAGTCGAGCGGCTCCGGTCGGGCGGGCACCGATGCTATCCGCTCCGACGCCGAGGGAGTCGGCGTCGACGACCTCGGTCCCGAACGGGAGGCCGAAGGAGACCTCGACCGAGGATCGACTCGAGGATCGGCTCGGTCTCCGGGGTCGATTTGGAGGTCGACGTCCCAGCGGTCAGGGCAGAAGCACCGGCGAGGCCAGCAATCAATACCCGCTGCTGGTCCATGAAGGCAGTCAGACTGCTCTCCAAGGCCGTCAACCTGAGTCCGAGCTCAGGAGACCCAGCAGCCCCCGACTTGGGCCCCGATGGCGTCGGGCCCGACGTTGGGTCCTTCGGAGGCGAGTCAACGAGGACAACAGTACTCACGTGAGCGGGCAAGTCCACCTCGAGTCGAGGATGTTTTGACGGCCTCTCCATCTCCGAGGACCCGGGACGGGAATCGGGGCTATGCGACCTGGCCCTCGAGGAACCAGGAGCGTCCACCGATCCCGCCCTCGCGGGTTTCTTCTTCCGATGATGTTCCCGGGTAGGAGACCCCCTGTCAGAGGAACTTCGACGATGCTCAGGACCAGAGTCCCGAGACGTCGAAGCCTCTGACGAGGTCCGAGCCCGGCCGGAGTCAGAGAAGATACGCTCCTGCTGATGCTGCCGACTCCTCAATGCTTTTGAGGACATTTTGCCGCATGGCACACAGATCATGGAGTCATGATCTGGGCCGAGGCAGCGGAGGCAGAAGTCATGAGTGTCTGTAAGAGACATGAGTTTCTTACAGAGATCACACTTTTTAAAGCCGCTGGCAGCCATCGGGGGAAAAAGGGCCCCTGCGAGGTCGAATGACCAGGCTGCCAGGGAAAAAGGAAAAAGGCGCGAAATCTGTCACAAAGGACAAAAAACCGAAAAATAAGGGACGGACTCGCAACCGGCATCGCGAGTCCGGGCGGGAAAAGAACCGGTGTCGAACCGAAGAAAAAAGAGAAAAATAGAGAAAAAATCAACTTTTCTGCGGGGATTCACAGGCAACGTCTGTAGGGCTCCGCTGAAAAAAGAAGACTGAGCAAGATGGCACCCTTGGGCGGGAAGAGGACCGCGCATGCGCGCTGCAATTCCCAAAGGCTTTCTTTGAAAGCTGGGGAAAATTGCTCCGCGAGGGCTCCGTCGGCGCCGACGTCACCCATATGTGAGGACTGACTTCCTGCTTGGTCCTGGAGAATTGCCTTATCGATGTTCCCATACCAGCCTAGTGTTAATCTTCCCCTTAACCACACTCACGTACTAATAATTTTTTTCTCCCTCTTTCTTTCCAGAGGAAGAAGGTGGGGGGTGGGGAGTTATGAGTTTTGGGAGAGTTGACTTATAGACATCTTCTATGCATGGTGGGGGTGCTGGGTCAAGGGGATTACAGGCAGGGTAGGAAGTTACCTATTGGGTATGCCTGTTTAATGATAATACTACTACAATAACTTTTGTTTTAGCATGCTTATGTGAGGATGAGGAGATGATGTATCTTATTATCTTGGTCTGCTGATCTGTACTGCTGATTTTAACATGGGAGGAAGGAATTTGAACATTTCGATTTTGTACCAGGTCCTATGTGCAGTTTTTGACACTGTTCATTTCCTCTCTGTTTTTCGACGGAATGTGGCAGTTTTCTGTTCTTGACCTGCATTAAATTGAATAAAAATTGTTTACACAAAAAAAAACCCAAACAAAAAAGGTTAGGGCTCTTCATCCTGCAAAAGAGACAGCTGAGGGGAGATATGATAGAGGTCTATAAATTAATGAATGGAGTGGAACAGGTAAATGTAGATCGACTGTTTATGTCATCAGAATATAAAAAGACTAGGGAACATGCAACGAAGCTACAGCTAAGACTAATAAGAGAAAATATTTTTTCACTCAACGTGTAATAAAACTCTGGAATTTGTTACCAGAGGATGTAGTAAAAGCTGTTAGTGTAGCTGGGTTTAAAAAAGGTTTGGACAAGTTCCTGGAGGAAAGATCCATAAACCATTATTGAAAGGGACCTGGGATATCACTGCTTGACCAAATACAAGCATTGAGGAACCTGTGTCTTTTGGGGGAGACTGCTAGGTACTTATGACCTAGCTTGGCCACTATTGGAAACAGGATACTGGGCTTGATGGACCTTGGTCTGACCCAATATGGCGTATCTTATGTTCACCTCTGGTGTGACCTTTATTTGGATTCAGTGTCTACAGTAGTAATTTTAGGCAGCTTATGGTAGAACAGGGCTGACTGCAGTGCATATCCTGTGTCTACAATTGTTTCAGGATGAGTTGAGGTCTTAACAGTAGATTGTGCTGAGTGTCTGTGAGCAGGAAAGAAGGTAGGTGGGGGGTTTTCACTTATACTGCCTGTAATTGTCCTCAAGGGTGTTACTGTAGTGTTTTTGGACCTCTTCTAAGGGCCCAGCTAAAGGGTCTTCAGGCACGGGTGTGTCCTCAGCATGGTCTTTTGAAAGTGGAGTCCTCTTTGGCCCAATTGGTCTTGTCGGGGAGCAGGAGCTTACCCGGCCCACTCCCTTGTGCTAATGCCGATCGGGGGAGCTTTGGCTGCTTCTCTCCCTCAGCACGGTCTTTTTAAAGCAAAGTCCGCTTCGGCCCGATTGGCATTGGGGTGTGGGAGGAGCTTACCCACCTTGAATATTGTGTCCAATTCTGGTTGCCATAGCTTTAAAAATAATATAGCAGAATTAGAAAAGGTACAAAGAAGAGCCACCAAAGTGGTAAAAGGGATGGAAGGATACCACTCTCTTTATAATTATTAGGGATGATATACCAACCTGTCACATGAGCAGCAGGACAGCGTACAATTTTAAAAAAATAGTTAAGCAGAAAGGAACACCACCGTTTGACAGGAAAGGTGTCAAGAGTCATGCAGAGAAGAGAAGGGTGGGATAGAGAGGATGAAGAAAGGTTTAAAAGGTTAGGGCTCTTCAACTTCAAAAAGAGATAGCTGAGAGAAGATATGACAGAGGTCTATAAATTAATGAATAGAATGGAATGGGTACATATAGATCAGTTGTTTTACGCCTTCAAAAAGTAGAAAGACTAGGGGACATGCAATGAATTTAGAATGTAACCCATTTAAGACTAATAAGAGAAAATATTTTTTTCACTCAACATGTAATCAAACTCTAGAATTTGTTAACGGAGGATGTAGTAAAAGCTGTTTAGTGTAGCTGGATTTAAAAAAGGTTTTGACAAGTTCCTGGAGGGAAGGTCCTTAAATCATTATTAAAGAGGACCAGGGAAATCCACTGCTTACCCTGGGACAAGCACACTGGACCCTGTGTATCTTTTTGGACCCCGACAGGTGCTTGTGACCGGGACTGGCCACTGTTGGAAACATGATATTGGGCTTGATGGACCTTGGTCTGACGAAGCTCAGCATTTATGTGTTTTCTGTTTTTATGGACATTTGGGCTTGGATGTCTTTTGTAAACTGTGCCTTTAAAGGTCTCCATAAGGCTCTACAAATGAATATCAATATTTGATCCTTACTCAAGCGATTTAAAGTAAGATGTTCTACAAGGACCAGTAATAATTAAGACCGGTAAGACCTTTGCAACCCGGATGACACTGCTGTGATAAGCTGAAGCAAGTTTAGGTAGTTTTTTAAAAAATATTTTGGATATTAGTAATAGGTAACCTGAACTATAGTCCCAAGGAGCTAAATCAACAAAGAAAGAATGAAGATGAGTTATCTAAATTCTCTGAGGGATGATAGAGTTTTGGGAAGGAAGAATGAGCTGCAAATGAAGATGACCCTTTCAGGCTACTGTACACAGTCAGATGATAAATCATAAGCTGAGTATGGAAGGAAAAACACCTGCCACAAATCCAAGAAAACTCAAGTTTTGGAAAATTCAGCTGGTGAATGTGCATTAATTGAAGAGACAGAAGCTAACCTAAAGGTCTTTTCAAACGGTAGGTAACATGGCAGTTGATCTGTTGGCAAGACTGGCACTGAGGAACTGATTGAGACCTTCAAAGGGAAAAACGAGGGCAGGCTGCTTGATATTGTTTTTTCATGGTACTGAATTTTTTTTTTCCTGCCCTGCTTGTGCCTTTGGAAATTTACGACTGTGAAATGAAGAGAGACCCGTGAGCACTAGATAAGCGGTGGATTTGGACATTGTACGTAGAGAAGGAACTAGCTTGAAGGAACTGATCAGTGAGGAAAAGACTTGCCAGGCACGGGTGGGAAAATAAGTGGTCCTTTTCCTTTGAGGATGGGGGTCTCTGGCTTTATGACCATGTATCAGATGAACATATCAGAGCATAAAAAGATCCCAGTAATTGTTGCAGACTCCTGCATGCATGATCTTATCTTCTAGCCCTTCCCAACATCAGACAGGACAACTCGTGCATTGATTGTCCACAGTTTAAATGTCTGAGCAGTTGCTTCGTGTCAGTAGTTTCTTTAGTCTGCTAGTATTACTGGAACAGCTGGTATACTGCCCCATACTCTGATGGGCTAACAGAATAGTTCCCAGAAGGACAAGCATGCTACTTGTCTAGGGGTGGCGGAGTGAGACAACAAAGTGGACTAGGAGTATGATGGAGAATGCTGCGAATAGCTTGAAAGACCAAAAATTTAGAAAAGTTGCGAGTAATGCAAATAAGAAATGATGGAGGCTAAGTGCGTGATAGAAAGGGTCACTGAACTTGATGGCCTCAAAAGACATGAAAGAATGTTCTACAGCATCAATTACATGCTAGTTCTATGGGTGATATTTGCATGGAGCATGTCTTGGCTCTTAGTACAGTGCAAAATGTCCAGTGCATGTACTGGAACCTTGCGCAATTTGAATAGTCATACTTCCACTTTGAGGAGTTAGGAGGAATGCATGGTGCTTGGATGCAGGCATAGCCCCCGAGGTGCCTATGGTTAGGCAACAAAGTGATCAGGCTCTCTATGAAGACATGTGAATGTAAAGATGGATATACTACTGTAAAGACAAATTTAGTAGTGGAAAGAACCCAGAGTAGTGTCACTCTTGCTGATGGTAATATGTAGCACCCTCCAAGACAGACAGGAACTAATGTTTTAGGTAGGGTAAAGCAGCAGATTCAAATGGCAGAGACGAGTCTTGCTGTAGTTTGGGTGTGTTTTTTAACTTTCATGGCCACATTTCAAAAATGATCAGGTCTATTTGCAGTTTCCTTATCTTATCCTCCAGTCCAGTCCCAACATGGATGGGTAGTCATGCCTGTCCAGCAGCTTGGAGACTGAGCATGTCAGACTTCTGACTTCAGCATACTTGGGTAGCCAGACGCCTCTCCCAGCCTCCAGTATTCAATCTCCAAGCAGCTGGAGAGACGTGTCTTCCCATGGGGAGACACTTGTTTGACTGATCCCTTAAAGACTTTGTTTTATTTTTTTCTTTTCATTTTGTGCTTGCAGCACCAGTGCTAGAGGGAAGGGAGAAGCCCTTAGGTGGAACCCTTCCTCAGCCAGAACACATGGTCTTACAATTTCTGGTGGCCAAGGATTCTTGTCCTGTCCCAGCGAGGAGAGGGGCCTCCCAGTTGAGAGTGGGTGCACAAGATTTGGTTCCTGACGAGAGAAATCGTGTCCCTCAATCCCTCGCACTTTCATTTAATCTGTTTTCGCTGATGCTTGCTGCAGGCTGAGCATTGCAGGTGACTCACTGCAGTTTTCCCCTACTTAACAGTGGTGCGACTGTCAAAGCCTTGGGGCAAGCTGAGCAGCACGCGTCAGCACAAGATAATCCAACAGCACTGACTCTTCTGGAGATTCCTACAGCCACTGAAACCGTCAGAGGGCTGAGCGGGACACAAGTCTCCCCCCACCCTGGGGAGGTTTCTTCTCCGTTAGAGTTGTACTTTATTCTGTTTTTCTTGTTTTTTGTGAAGCCAGGATGTTTAGGTACCTTGCCCTTCATATTTTTTGGGTGGGAAGAACTAAAGGAGGCCATTTTCTTTTTTCTCCTTTTCCTTCCGCGATACGGAGACCAGGCCCTCTCGAGTCCTGCACAGACGGGAATTGTTGGTCTTCTTCCCTTAGTTTCTGGGATTGCTTTTTTAGTGAGGAGTCCCCCAAAAAATAAAATGCCTGCCAGACCAACTTGGTTGGCTTGCAGATCCAGGAGGAGGGGGAGGGGGCCCATGTCAGAAAAGGGCTTCTGCAGAGGTTGTGAGACAGAAGCACGATCAGTGGAGGATGATCCGCAGGAAAGGACAAGTTCCAGAGGAGTCAGAGGACCTCCAGCTAGGGTCGGTGGGGCTGAGCGGCAGGTGTCGGGAACTTCCCCTAACCATCCTAGGCTCTCTATGGAGGATCGGGAATCCCAAACACCTTGGGCTTCCACCTCCAAGGATGTCCCATCAGAGGATTTTGCACAGGTTTTCTCCCCTGAGTTCGTCCTCCTCATGTACTGCATTAGACAGAAGGGCTCAGGAGCCTTGTCTACAGGGGGAGCCCATAAGAGGTCCTCAGCTGAAGTGGCGCCGTCCATCAGCACACAGGTAGGGCCTTTAGCCAAAGCCAGGCATAGGTCTGAGGTCTGGGATGACTCTGCCTCGATGCCGTCGGAGGGGCCAGCAATGCAGGACAACACAGAAGCCTTACAGGCAGATGAGATGGAGGAGGGCGAGATTCCACACAAGGAGGCGGCTCGCATTGTGTAGGTGTTCTGTAGAGAGGGCACTTATCACACATTCTTTGAAGACCCTCAATACAGCTTCAGGGTCTCAAGCGGAGGAGGAACCTCTGGAAAATCCCTTGTTCTATGCGGACAGAAAATCAGTGTGTCCCGTGCACTGGGTCATCAAACAGATGATGATAGATGAATGGGAGGTTCCGAAGGCTGTGCTAAGAGGGGCGCGGAAGATGCTGTGTCTCTATCCAGTTTCCAAGCAAGAGAAGGACCTGTTTGCTCTCCCAAGGTGGACGCAGCCATTTCGGCAATGACCAAAAAGACCATCCCGGCCCTCGATGATGCTCAAGACAGGAAGTTGGAGACCTTGCTGAAGCAGGCCTTTGACATTAACGCAGCTTCCCTACTGGCCTCAGTGTGTGGCATGGTCATGGCACGGGCCTGTGTGTGCTGGGCACGAGGCTTCCAGAAGGAATCCGAGCAGCCAGGGCCAGCTCCCGCAGAAGCTGTCAAACTAGAGTCAGGGGCGGCCTGCTTGGCGGATGTCTTTTACGACCTGATCAGGTGCCAAGCCCAAAGCATGGCTGCGGTGGTCTCTGAGCATAGATACTTGTGGCTACGGAAATGGTTGGTAGACAGGTCTTCCAAATCATGCTTGAGCAGGCTCCTGTTCAAGGTGAGGCTCCTGTTTGGTGAAGCGCTGGAAAAATTGGTTAAGGACTTGGGAGAATCCAAGGGCGGTTAGACTCCCAGAAGACAAGCAGAAGCAAGGACAATTACCAGCACAGGGTCGAGGACAAGCATGGGACTTCCTCCACTTCAGGTCTACTTGATTCGCATCCTACCAGAGAGGAAAGCTTCCTGCAAGAGGTCCGCCCTTTCAAGGCTTCCGGGGAGCAAGGAGGAGATTCTTCCCTTCCACTTCCTCCTCCAACAAGAAACCACAATGAAGTGAGGCAGGTCCCGGCAGAATTGGTTCCCATAGGGGGAAGACTGAGTGAATTTTATTCTGCCTGGGCACAGATCACCTCCGACTAGTGGGTCCTGGAGGTTATCAAGGAGGGTTATGCCCTCGAGTTTGCTTGACCACTCAAGATCAGTTTCTTGTGATCCCCTTGAAGAGCACCTCACAAGCTCCAGGCAGTGAGGGACACCCTGCAAAGATTGGTAGAGTTGCAGGTGGTAGCGGAGGTTCCATGAAGCCAATTCAGCTCTGGTTGATACTCCATATACTTCGAGGTTCCCAAAAAGGAGGGCTCCTTTCAGTGCATTCTGGATCTCAAGCATGTGACTTGTCATCTTCAGGTTCTGTGTTTTCACATGGAAACTCTGAGGTCAGTAATTGTGGTAGTCTGGGAAGGAGAGATCTTTATGTCTCTGGATCTCACCGAAGCTTATCTACATATTCCAATTCAGAGGGAACATTAGTGCTTCCTAAGATTCCAGGAACCCATGGGACACTCAATTCCCCACACTGTCATTTGGCCTAGCAACACCACCCAGGACCTTTACCAAGGGTCATGGTGGTTGCAGCCACTGCTTTGCAAAAGGAAGGAATACTGGTGCACCCTTACCTCAATGATTGGTTAATACAGGCAAAATACAGGGAAGAGAGTGTGAGGGCCACTGCTCGGCTGGTCGAGTTCCTTCAGAACTTGAGCTGGGTGATCAACAAGAGCAACATGAGTCTGACTCAGGAGTTGATTTACCTGAGAGCTCACTTTCAGACACAAGAGGGCTAGGTCTCTTTATCCTTGGAGCGGATAAACAAACTGCATTTTACAGGTCAGGTTCTTCCTAAGCACACTGGCTCCAACAACCTGATATTATCTACAACTCCCGGGCTCGATGGCGGCAACAATCAAACTGGTGCCTTGAGCACAGGCACATATGTGACCGCTACAGAAGTCCCTCCTGAACAGATGGTCAGCCTAATATCACTCAGGAAAGTGATTGCCTTGCTCGAGGGAGGTCAAGGTAGCACTCCTGTGGTGGCCGAAGCCTGACAAATTGTTAGTGGGGATGCCATTAGAGACCCTGAGGTGGATTGGCCTCACGACAGATGCCAGCCTGACAGGCTGGGGGGCCCACTGTCAAGCACAGGACAGCTGGACGACGGAAGAATCTGCTTGGGCCATAAACAGACTGGAGTTGCGAGCAGTGGCCTTGGCCATAGTTTCACAGATCTTTTTCGAGGGAGGGCAGTGCAAGTGTTCTCAGACATCACCACCATGGTGGCATATATAAACAGGCAAGGGGGCATGGACAGCGTCCAGTTGGAAAGCGAAGTTGCCCCTTTGCTGGCATGGGAGGATGACAATCTCCAGGCATTGTCGGAGGCGCACATGGCTGGAAGAACAACCGTGGTGGCCGATTACCTCAGCAGAGTACAAGTGGATCCCAGTGAATGGAGCTAAATGACGAGGTGATTGCGCAGTTGGTTTACCACTGGAGCCCTCCAGTTGTGGACCTCATGGTGACTCTGGCATCTGCAAAGGCAAAATAGTTTCTATAGCAGATGAAGAGAGCAGATGTCCGAGGGCCTCGACACACTAGTGCAACCGTGGCTGGAAACAGGACTGCTTTATGTGTTTCCACCTTAGGCCCTGATAGGACAGGTGGTGCAGCGGATCGAGGTGCACAGGAGGAAGGTTATCCTAATTACACCGGCCTGACTGCACAGACCGTGGTATGCCAATCTCGTCAGGTTGCTGGCGGACGTCCCCTTGCTTATGGCATGACTCTTAAGAGGATGCGCTTAGTGAAGCGGGATTATTTGGGCACAGTAATTTCAACTCTGCTGAAAGCACGCAAGCATTCCACTTCACTAGCTTACATTAGGGTCTGGAGGATCTTTGAGAGCTGGTGCGTAGACAGGGGACTGAGACCCCTGGAGGCTCCCCTCCTGGAGTTGCTGGCCTTTCTTCAGGATGGGCTGGAAAAAGGCTCGACATGCAATTCCCTGCGGGTGCAGGTGGCAGCGCTGGCATGTTACCAGGGGAAGGTGCAGGGGAAGACTCTAGCAGTCCAACTGGCCATGGTGCGATTCCCTTCAGAAGACCAAACAAGCAGGTGCAAGAAAGAGACTGGTGGTAATCCAAACA
The DNA here is from genome assembly GCA_033557465.1 of Ichthyophis bannanicus. Taxonomy (NCBI): domain Eukaryota; kingdom Metazoa; phylum Chordata; class Amphibia; order Gymnophiona; family Ichthyophiidae; genus Ichthyophis; species Ichthyophis bannanicus. The sequence goes on along the minus strand of CM066032.1, from coordinate 155,076,932 downwards.
CGTAGGGGCTATTAAAAAGGGTTTTTACCTGAATTGGATTACCGCCAGTCTCTTTCTTGCACCTGCTTGTTTGGTCTTCTGTGTTAGAGTGCAGGTACTTGTTGCTCTCCTTGGTTCTCTGTGGTTTCCTTCAGGCCATAAAGCAGGTTTGTCCACCATTAAGGTCGATAGTTCCCACATGGGACTTTAATTTGGTGCTTTTGGCACAGACTACGGCACCATTCAAGCCTCTGGCTGAATGTTCCCTGAAGGATTTGCCTTTAAAGACTGTTTGTTTTCCTGGTAGCCATTTCTTCGGCCAGGAGAATGTCAGAGTTGCAAGCTTTATCTTCTCAAGAACCTTTTATTTCCAAAAAAAGGTGGTACTGCGTCTGGTTCCGTCCTTCCCACCAAAGGTGATTTCTGCATTTCGTGTTAATCAGTCTGTTACTCTTCCGGTATTTTCGGGCGAGGGAGGTCCCCAGTCGGATCCCCTTCTGCAGCTCCTGGATGTACGTTGCGCCCTCCAGCGTTATTTGAAAGTCACAGATCGGTTCAGGAAGACCGATAGGTGGTTTGTTCTGTTTGGAGGCCCTCACAAGGGAGAGGCGGCGTCCAAGGCTTCCATTTCCCGGTGGGTGAGATGATTGGCTTGGCTTATCTGCTTAAACGTAAAGCGGTACCAGTGGGGCTGCGGGCCCACTCGACAAGGGTATAGGCGGCTTCCTGGGAAGAGTCTAACCTGATTCCACCAGCAGATATCTGCAGGACCGCAACATAGGCATCCCTACATACTTGTGTAAAGCATTATCGCTTGGATGTACGAGCAGTGAGGGATGCAAGATTTGGAGCATCGGTGATTCAGGCTGGGCTTGCTGGTCCCTCCCAGGGCTAATACTTCTATGCTACATCCCATCCATGTTGGGACTGGACTGGATGATATAAGGGAGGTGAAATTAGGCCTTACCTGTTAATTGTCTTTCCTTGAATATCTCCAGTCCTAGTCCCTGACCCACCGCTAACAGATTGATTGATTCTTGTTAGTTCAGACTGCGATCCCAGACCTCAAAGAAGTACACCTATAAGACCTTGCAGAATGGTCAAAAGAAGACAGAAGTAAGTGGTTCTAGTCCATTTAAAAAGAAAAGGGGAGGGGGGGATTGGTTGAACCATGGATGCTCCTGAACAGAAGGTAAGTTGGGTCCTTGGGCATTCTGGCTCATCTTGGAGCCTTCCCTTTCCTCGCAGGGAGAGTTTTTTTCTTTTTTGGCATCCTGTTCAAGGGGACTCACAAGGTTTAGTTCTCAAAAAGTGTTTTTTGTTCTTAATTACCGGCCTGGTGTTGCAGGATGCATAACTCTGCTTTGTCAGTAGGATACTGGAGGCTGGGAGGGGCTTCCGGCTACCCAAGTAGGTGTGACTACCCATCTGTGTTGGGATTGGACTGGAGATACTCAAGGAAAGGCAATTAGCAGGTAAGGCCTCATTTTACCATAGCAGATGCTCCAAACATTACAGCCTTATGTCTCAGAAGGGAGGCTGGTATCAGTAACATGGGTGCTGGTTTTCTCACAACTTTATTATTGTAATTCACTGTTGTTGGGATCCTAGCAAAGGAAGTTGCACTGTCACAAGTACAGAATACTGCAGCTAAAACTAAGGATCTGTATAAATATGATTGTGTCACCCCTGTCCTGATTTGAATTCAATTTGTTACCAATATTGTATAGGATTCAATAAAAACTTATGACATTGGTGTTTATCTTTACGTGGTATGGCCCCTAATTGAAAAAAACTAACATTATGTACCCAGTTGTGCCTTGAGATCCGAAGATGTGGGGTAGTTGGTGTATCCTGGGCTGTGGGACGTTTGGAAAACATATCATTGTCAGTAATCTGGAATTCTCTCCCTCAATAGTTATGCAAGGAGACATATTTTAAAAGGTTTAAAATACAATTGAAGATGCATTTGTAAAGGCTTGTTGGGGGGGGGGTTGTGAAGTATGAAATTGAATGTGTTTTATTGTACTGTAGACGGTTAGAAAAATGCAAATAAATAAATACAATAAATAAATAAAGGGGGTTATTCAGAAGGTTTCTGTTGGGGCAATTTCTCTAAATGGGTGAGTTCTGCACCTACCATGACAGTCATGAACCTCACTTGTAAGCCAGGGTATGTGGAGTATGATCTCAGTCCCTCAAATTTATTGATAATGCTCGGCATAGTACTTACATCATGCCAAAGAGAGCCTCCCTCTAGAGTTCATAAGATGTTATGTGTATGGATAGTTTTATCAAGGTGTTCTTGGAAATTCCTCTCAATTAGGCCTATAGTAACTAACTTTGTATCTTTCTGCCACATTTTCTTGGTCTCTGACTGCATTTCTTGGTATTTAACGATTTTCTCCCTCTTAATGCGATTCACAGAGTAGTCGCATGGAACAGACACCTTGATAATCGGGCTTCCTTGCATCCATCTTTTTAATCTGTTGGAATAGGAGTAATCCCACACGATCATAACCTCTTCATTCTCTGTAATTCTTTTAGAGTCATGATCCCAGTGCTTTTCAGGCACGGTGATGTTTATCATTTGAGGTTTGATATACAGCCGTTGGTACAGCATACAAAACAATTTACAAAGAAAAAAAGCATTAATAAAAAAGGAAAGGAACTCCATTATTTGACAGGAAAGAGGAGGGGGAGACAAGCACACAGAGACAAGCGTAGAAATTTTTGCCATTAGAACTTCACAGCCAGCTAGGAAATGAGTCACTGTTTCCAGCTTTTTCCCACAGAATTGACACGTCTCTGTTTTTACCATTTTTTTCAATGCTCGCTGTAAGCCACTGTCCTGGGCTGCAACTATCAACCTCTCATCCTTTGGTTTCTGTTCACCTCTCCTTAACCATTCATATGGCCGTTCTTGATCGACAAAGGGTTCCTGGAGTAACACTCTGTATTTCCCACTGTTTTTGTGTATTTGCCACTTGTTTTTCCTCGTTTGTTGATCTAATTCTTTGAAGAGTTTTTTTCTCTTGTTTTGCAAATTCTGTTACTTCCTTCCCTGTGTAATCTGTGGATTCTCATTCATTCCTTCTAGTCGTTAGAACGTGTCTCCAAGTTTGATGACTGAGACAGATTCTGGACGTTTACTTTCATATCTCAACACTTTTTGTGTATTTGGATCAGATGATGCAGTTAGGTAGGCCTAGAGGCCTATGAATGATAGCTCTATGTGTAATCAATTTTTGAGGCCTAGCCCTCCTTCAACTCTAGGGATGTACAGTCTTGGCAAACACTGATTCCTGTAAATTACTTCATGGGCATGGAGGAGTTCTCTTGTTTGTATATCCAGTTTTTCAAGATCTTTAAGAGGCCAGTCCACAACCCCAAAGCTTTATATGAGTACAGGAATTGCCAGCAGACTGATGGCTTGTATCTTATTCCGTGATGTTAAAGCACTTTTCAATAATTGTTTTAATCTCCTGTAGTATTCTTTACTGATCTTTTCTCTCAGTAATTTCTGCTCAAGTGTCATTCCTTTCTGTACTCAGAAATACTTATACACCTTTCTGTTCAAGGTCCTTGATGTCTCAGCCTTCAGCCAGGGAGATGTTTTTCATTTTGCTCAATTTTCCTCAAAAAAAAGTTGCCTTAGCACATTTGTCAAGGCCAAAGGTTATCCTGATGTCATCAGAAAAGCTTTTGCTCTCTAATTATTGGTCACTGAAACTATAACGCTTCAGATCATCTACAAATACTAAATGGGATGTTGTTTCTGGTTATTAGCTTCTTTAGGATTCAGGCTAAATCCATATCCCAAAGAGTTGATAGGAGTACTCATTTGGATTAAGCACCACAGAAAATAAAAGGGGTGACAGGTAATCCCCCTGAAATATTCCTTGCTGGATCTTAATGTTAGGAATGATGTACTGACCATCTTTATATTTCAAAAGAGTGCAGACAGCCACATTGTCATGGTGAACTTAATGTACTCTATCAAACCAGTATTTATTTTATATATTTCAAGGCAAATTTATTATCCAAGAGTGTGAGATGCTGTCAAAAGCTTTCTTAACAATCCATGCTATACTGAGATTTCTACTTTTTTTTAGCGTTGACCATGATGACCTTATTCACATTAACTGATCTTTTGTTCCATATGTTCCTCTCTTGTTGCCCTTCTGCTTTGATGTTAATGAATGTGATATGATCATATATTCTGTATCTATTGCAGTGAACAGCTTATAGATTATAGGTAGACAAGTTATTGGTCTATAATTTTTGGGAATGTTACTTGGGTTACCCTTTTGGAAGGAGAAATGTTTATCCTGTAGTAAGCCATTGTGGTAGCTGCTTGAACAATTGATTTTTGCAGTTCACCAGGTCTTAGTGGAGTGATGTTAACTGTTTGAGCCAAAAGTTGGTTACTCCATCTGGGCCAGGGTTCTTTTAACCTGCTTTCCAGCTCTTTCATTGTTATTGCAGGCCATTCTGTAGGTTTGATGTTTGCTTTTTCTAAATGCTCCTGTGTGCAGGGTAACCATTCTGTTTCTTGATTGTGCCCTATAAGGTTCTCAGATAGGTTTCGGCTTTGGTTGGTGGTGCTTTTACCATACTAATGCTGTTTCCCAAATCCCTGTAGAATTGTTTTGGTTCTCTCTAAATAGTTTATTTTGATATCTTAGGTGAGGTAGGTAGTGTACACAGCCCAGAGCGATGTAGAATCTCCCTAAGCTCCACAGACTTTATATACTGCTGGCTACAGTACTGACAGGCTTAGATTAGATGTTTGCTACACCAGGAGAATCTTCATTTTAGTTTAACCTTTTGTGTAGGAATACAGTGATTGCCCCATGGATTCTCAGTCCGAATGAGCATTTGGAGACTAATTTTATTACCTAGGAATTCTTGCAGCATGTGATTTTTGTATGGTGGACACAATGAAGACCCTTTGTAATGGCAGACTATGAACAGGAGTGCTGTCTTCAGCCCAGCTAAGTCCAGATATCAGGCACCCTGTTTCTTATGATGGTGACTTAGACACCGATAATCTTGAGAGCTTCCCTATTATTTGGCGGGTTTCACAAGGGCAGCTGGCTGGCTGAAACTACCAGAAGATCTGGAAGGCATGGCGTAGATGCCTGGAGCTAGGGATGAGATCAAAAGGTCACAGAATGCGGATGTAAGGATCTGTTATGGCAAGATCACCTCTAAAAGACCCACAGAGCATTCACAAAAAAAGAGAGCTATAATGATAGTGGATTTTTTTTTGTCTCTGTGCGGATGAATGTCTAAAAGCTTTGGCAGGCAATCACAAGATGCAGCAGTGTATCGACCTAGCTCTTGTGATGGTAGCTAGCATATCTGAAAAATAGGTGGGTCGAGGTGACTTGAAGACAGTACAGGCCACTTCTATCTATCATCAGCAGCGCAATGGTTGGCTTCACATAAGGAAAAAAATGTGCTTAGGCCTCAGCAGTAGCTGAACCCTACAGTCCCCCGCTCCCTCCTTTTTCTTTTCCTTTCAACATTGTTTTCACGGAATGGATTCTGCTGTCTGAAATAAAGTGTTATCCCAGGATCTGGTTACAAGATTCTGTGGTGAACTTCCCAATGTTGAAGCCCTCACACTCAGTCTAAGTCCTTGTGTCAGTTTAGTGGCATCAGAAACTCAGGCAGTGATGTTAACCCTCTTAATGCCTCAGTAACAGCAAGAGACAATTCCATTGTCTATCAGACTTGCTTGGATGTATGCTCACTCTCTGTTGCTGCCACTGCTAGAGGAGAAAGAGTAGTTACTCACCTGTAACAGGTGTTCTCCAGGAGCAGCAGGAATCAGTCCTCACATATGGGTGACGTCGGCGCCGACAGAGCCCTCGTGTGAAGCATTTCCCCAGCTTTCAAAGAAAGCCTTTGGGAATTGCAGCACGCATGCGCGGTCCCCTTCCCGCCCAAGGGTGCCATCCTGCTCAGTCTGATGACATAGCTAAAAGACAGCAAAAAATTAGCAAAAATAAATCATAAGACTGCAACTCCAAGGGGAGGAAGGAGGGTTGTGAAGACTGATTCCTGCTGCTCCTGGAGAACACCTGTTACAGGTGAGTAACTACTCTTTCTCCAGGACCAAGCAGGAAGTCAGTCCTCACATATGGGACTCCCCAGCTTAAGGCTACCGGAGACCTCAAGTCATCAGTACGTAAGGAAGGAATCTTCTCTGAGAACGCCCCCGACCGGTAGCCCAACACCAGGGCCGGAGGGTAGGAGTTGCCTAAACCTCAAAGAGATTATGGAGTACTGCCTGTCCGAAAGCACTGTCCCTGTGGGACTCCCTCTCAAGGCAGTAATGGGCCGCAAAAGTCTGGCTTGAAGACCAAGTAGCGGCCCGGCAGATGTCTGCCAACGGAACAGAGCGGAGATGAGCCACTGACGCAGCCTTTGCCCTGACACGATGAGCCGTGACTCGACCCTCCAACGAGAGGCCGGCTGCCCCATAAGCCCAGGCGATACAGTCAGCGACCCACATGGACAAAGTACGCTTGGAGACAGGTAGCCCCAACTTATTGGGGTCAAAAGAAACGAAGAGCTGAACAGCCCTCCGGTGCTCCCGCGTACGGTCGAGGTAGAAGGATAACGCCCTCCTACAGTCCAGGGTATGCAGGACCATCTCAGCCCGGTTGGCATGCGGCCTGGGAAAGAAGGTCGGAAGAACCACCTCCTGATTGAGGTGAAAAGGGGAGACAACCTTAGGAAGAAACTTCGGGTGAGTCCGTAAGACTACCCTATTCCTGTAGAACCTAGTGTAAGGGGGATCAGACACTAGTGCCTGAAGTTCACTCACTCGCCTAGCAGAGGTAAGAGCTAACAGAAACAAGGTTTTCCAAGAGAGAAAACGGAGAGGGCAGGTAGCCATAGGTTCAAATGGCGGACAAGTAATCCGCTGTAAGACCACATTCAGATCCCACTCAGGGGCTGGTGGACGCAAAGGAGGCTTAAGCAGGAGGAGGCCTCTGAGAAAACGAGCCACCAAAGAGTGGTTGGAAAGAGGCCTTCCGTCCACCGGCGAGTGGTGCGCTGAGAGAGCACTGAGGTGAACCCTGACAGAGTTGGACTTAAGGCCTAGATTGGAGAGGTAAAGCAAATATTGCAATACTACCGCTATCAAGCACGAGAAGGGATTCTCGCTGTGCTGAACACACCATGTGGAGAATCTACGCCACTTAAGAGCATAGGATTTCCTGGTGGATTGCCTAGAGGCTAAGACAACGTCTTCCACCTCTCTAGACAGTAGTAGGGGAGCCAGAACTACCCTTTCAGCAGCCAGGCCATCAGATGAAGGGACGGGAGGTTGGGGTGCAAGAGAGACCCCTGGGCCTGAGACAGGAGATCGTGTTGAAGTCCCAGAGGCAGTTGCAGCAGGAGTGGGAACCACGGCTGCCTCGACCACCTGGGGGCTATCAGAATCATTGAGGCCCTGTCCTTGAGGACCTTGAACAGTGTTCAAGACACTAGTGGCGTGGGAGGAAACGCATATAGTAGGCCTTGGGACCACGGAATCAGAAAGGCATCCGCTTGTCTGGAACAGAATCTCGGGAGTTGCCGGTTCAGAGGGCTGGCGAAGAGATCCATGGTGGGGAGGCCCCACCTGAGAAAGATCTGCTGAACCACCAATGGATTCAACCTCCACTCGTGTGGCTGCAGGATCCTGTTCAGTCTGTCCGCCAGGTAATTTTCTTGACCAGGGAGGTACATAAGAACATAAGAAATGCCATACTGGGTCAGACCAAGGTCCATCAAGCCCAGTATTCTGTTTCCAACAGTGGCCAATCTAGGTCATATGTACCTAGCAGTTTCCCCAAGAGACACAAGTTCCACAATGCTTGTACTGGGTCAAGCATTGATATCTTCGGTCACTTCTTAATAATGGTTTATGGACCTTTCCTCCAGGAACTTGTCCAAACCTTTTTTAAACCCAGCTACACTAACAGCCTTTACTACATCCTCCGGTAACAAATTCCAGAGTTTGATTACACGTTGAGTGAAAAAATATTTTCTTTTATTAGTCTTAAATAGTTTACCCTGTAGCTTCATTGCATGTCCCCTAGTCTTTCTATATTCTGATAAGGTAAACAATCGATCTACGTTTACCCGTTCCACTCCGTTCATTAATTTATAGACTTCTATCATATCTCCCCTCAGCCGTCTCTTTTCCAGGTTAAAGAGCCCTAACCTTTTTAGCCTTTCTTCATAGGAGTATCCTTCCATCCCCTTTACCATTTTGGTGGCTCTTCTCTGTACCTTTTCTAAAATCGCTATATCCTTTTTAAGATACGGCGACCAGAATTGCACACAATATTCAAGGTGCGGTCTCACCATGGAACGAAATAGAGGCATTATAATATCTTTTGTTTTATTTTCCATTCCTTTCCGTATCATACCTAGCATTCTATTTGCTCTCTTGGCCGCCGCTGCACACTGGGCCGAGGGTTTTAACATGGTATCCACAATAGACGCCTAAATCTTTTTCCTGGGTGGTGGTTCCTAATGTGAAACCTTGCATCGTGTAACCATAGTTTGGGTTGTTCTTCCCTAGGTGCATAACCTTGCACTAGCCCACATTAAATTTCATCTGCCATTTTGATGCCCAGTCTTCCAATTTATCAAGATCCTCTTGCAATTTTTCACAATCCTCTTGGGTTTTAACAACTTTAAATAGTTTTGTGTCATCTGCAAATTTGATAACCTCACTCGTTATTCCACTTTCCAGGTCATTTATGAATATGTCAAAAAGCAGCGGACCCAGCACAGATCCCTGGGGTACACCACTATTCACCTTTCTCCATTGGGAAAATTGGCCATTTAGCCCTACCCTCTGCTTTCTATCTTTTCTATCTCTCTACATTCTCCCCATCGACAACTTCGTTCTTTCAACACCAATCGTCTGTCTCTTCCCTCGCCCTCCCTCGCCCGCTTGGAACAGACACGACACTCTGCCTGGTTCTTTCTTGGACCTATGCTATGGAATGCACTACCCACTGATCTTCGGTTAGAGCCATCATACTCCCAGTTCAAGTCTCTGCTTAAGACATATCTATTCCAGAAAGCCTTTGACCTCCTTCCTGAAGACCCCTCCTGCCTGTCCTATGTCTCTGTCTGATGTGTTATAGATTGTCTTTGTCTGTCGCCCTCTCTGTCTTTATGGTTTATTATGAGTTGGTATCACTGTATGACTTGTTTGCCCTTTCTCTACCTCCTTTCCTATCTGAACTTTGGCGTTCTATTTCCTGGTGTGCAGTGTCTAATCAAATTTTTATTGTACACCGCTAAATGCTTTTGCCCTAGCGGTATGTCAAATATAAATAAATATAAAGATAAAGATTTTAACCAGTTCCTGATCCACAATAGTACACTGCCTCCTATCCCATGACTCTTTAGTTTTGCCAAAAGTCTCTGATAAGGGACCTTGTCAAAGGCTTTCTGAAAGTCCAGATACACTATATCAACCGACTCACTTTTGTCCACCTGTTTATTCACTCCTTCAAAAAAACATAACAGATTAGTAAGACAAGATCTTCCTTGTCTAAAGCCATGTTGGCTGTCTCCCATTAGGTTGTGACTATCTACATGCTGAGTAATTTTATTCTTTATGATGGTTTCTACCATTTTTCCCGGTACTGACGTCAGGCTCACCGGTCTGTAGTTTCCCGGATCACCCCTGGAACCCTTTTTAAAAATTGGCAGACAGCCTTGAGGAGGATTCCGTGATTGACGGCCCAAGAGCACAGCCGTTGTGCCTCCTGACAGAGAAGGAAGGAGCCTGTGCCTCCTTGTTTGTTCACGTAGAACATGGCAACTTGATTGTCAGTCTGGACCAGTACAGACTGGTGAGACTTGAGATGGGAGAAGGCCCTCAGAGCTAAGCGTATCGCCTGCAGCTCCAGGAAATTGATCTGCTGTGCAGCCTCCCAAGGGGTCCAGAGACCCTGAGTACATGCCCCTAGGCAATGCGCTCCCCAACCTTGAAGAGAAGCATTTGTCGTCAGCACTTGAGAATGCGGAGGGGATTGAAAATCCACTCCGAGTACCAGATTCGGAAGATGAAGCCACCATTGTAGAGAGGAGACGAGCAGGGTGGATATTCTCACCGAGTCTGCAAGGCTCCCTGTGGCCTGATGCCACTGAGTTCGAAGGCTCCACTGAGCAGGCCGCATGTGCAGGCGGGCATTGGGGGTTACATGAACCGTGGAAGCCATATGGCCAAGAAGTCTTAGGAATTGCCTGGCGGAGACCAGGGAATTGCTGTGAAACTGCCTGGCTACATCCATCAACCGGAGGGCCCTGTCCACTGGCAGAAAAGCCCTTGCCTGAAGAGTGTCTAGCCTTGCTCCTATGAATTCCAAGTTCTGGGACGGGAGCAAAGTGGACTTTGCGAAGTTTATGACAAACCCCAAGTGCTGAAGTAGAGCCACAGTGCGAAGGGTGGCTTGACTGGCCTCCTGGGAAGACTGACCCCTTATGAGCCAGTCGTCCAGGTATGGAAACACAAAAAGACCTTGAAGTCTCAGGTAGGCCGCCACCACCGCCAGGCACTTGGTGAACACCCTGGGAGCGGAGGTTAGGCCAAAGGGAAGTACTCTGTACTGGTAGTGGTTTCCCCCCACAACAAATTGGAGATATTGTCTGTGGTCTGGATGAATAAGGATGTGAGTATAAGCATCCTTTAGATCTAAGGAGCATAGCCAATCTCCCTGCTGGAGGTAGAGCAGCAGGATTCCAAGGGTAAGCATCTTGAACTTTTCCTTCTCCAGGAACTTGTTGAGGTTGCGCAAGTCTAGGATGGGTCGGAGGCCTCCTGTTCTTTTTGGTACCAGAAAGTACCTGGAATAAAAGCCGTGACCTCTCAAGTGGTGGGGCACCGGTTCCACAGCCTGGTCCTTTAGCAGACTTGCTAACTCCTGAAGACGTAGGTCCCTGTGCAGAGGTAATCTTGGAGGCTCCCCTGGAAAATAGGAGGGAGGTACCTGGCGAAATTGAGAAGATAGCCCTTTTGGACTATATGGAGCACCCAGGTATCTGATATGACGGCTGACCACCTGTGGGCAAAGTGGGCCAGCCGGCCTCCTGTGCTGATGTGAGCCAGCTGAGGAGAAGAGGCTATGCTTGCTGAGTCAAAAAAACCCACCCTGCTGAGCAGGGGCCGGTGTTGGTGGCTTGGGGGCCTTCTGCCTATGGGGCCCATGACCCTGCCCCTTGGCCTGCTGACCCTGTTGGGGAGCTGCAGAGGTCTGATAATGAGGGCATTATTTATAGGCAGAGGACTTCCTCGGGTAAAAGGTCTTTTTTCACGAGCCCTTCTTCTTCTGAGAAGGGGCAGAGGTTTTTCTGGACAGCCTAGTCCTGGTCAGAGTCTCGGTCTCGAGTTCGGCAGCCTTTTCAGCCATGGGCTTGCCAAAGAGGTTGTCACCTCGGCAGGGGACATCGACCAACTTGTCCTGCACCCATGGCTCGAGGTCGGATGACTGTAGCCAAGCCTGTCGGCGGGCACCGATGCCGGTCCCGGCTACTCGGGCCGAAGCCTCGAAGCAATCGTAGGCTGCTCAAGAGATAAATTTCGAGCACTCTCGAATACCAGTGGACAAGGCTAGGAACCGCTGCAAAGGTTCCGCGGAGAGACCAGCAGAGAACCCGGCAATCTCCTTTGCCAGGTCTCAGAGATACATGCCCATGTAGAGCTGGCAAGTCTGGACACGGCAAGCAAGCATAGAGCCCTGGAAGCACTTCTTACCGAGGGCATCCAGGTTCCGGGCCTCCCGGCCGGGAGGCACCGAGGAGTGCATCTTCTGACTTTTCAGTCAATGCATGGCCGATTCCACAACCATGGAGTGGTGCGGTAATTGCGCATTTTGGAACCCGGGGCTCTTGCTGACTCGATAGATGGAATCGACCCGCTTGCTTAACACCGGCGTTGAGGCCGGGGTCTCCCACATGCGGGAGAGCAGCCACTCCAGCATCGGAGGAACCGGTACAGTAAAGGCCTCCTTTGGGGGAGAGTCATACTGGAGGGCCTCGAGCTCCTCGGCCTTGGCCATATCCCGCACGAAGTCTGAGAACCGGGTATCCTCCGTTGGGGATCGTCTCCGAGGTTCGGACTCCGGCGAGTCCGATGGGACACACCAAGTCCGATAAGTGTCGGGTGACTCTTCGTCCTCCGTCTCCCAGCCAGACTCCTCGGAGGAGGAATCGAGCGGCTCCGGTCGGGCGGGCACCGATGCCATCCGCCCCGACGCCGAGGGTACCGGCGTCGACGACCTCGGTCCCGAATGGGAGGCCGAGGGAGACCGTGGCCGAGGATCGACTCGAGCCCACATGGACTCGAGGATCGGCTCAGCCTCCGGGGTTGACTTGGACGTCGAGGTCCCGGTGGTCGGGGCAAATGCACCGGTGAGACCGGCGATCAATGCCCGCTGCTGTTCCATGAAGGCAGCGAGGCTGCTCTCCAAGGCCGTCAACCTGAGTCCGAGCTCAGGAGACCCAACAGCCCCCGACTCGGGCCCGACGTCGGCTCCCCTGGAGGAGAGTCCACGAGGACTACAGCACTCACGTGTCCAGGAGACTCCATTTCGATACGAGGATGCTTGGCAGGCCTCTCCGACTCCGAAGACCCGGGACGGCTATCGGGGCTATGCGACCTGGCCCTCGAGGAACCAGGAGCGTCCACCGATGCCGCCCTCGCGGGTTTCTTCTTCCTGCGATGTTCCCACGAAGGAGACCCCCGCTCAGAGGAACCCCGACGCTGCTCGGGGCCGGAGTCCCGAGACGTCGAGGCCTCTGACGAGGTCCGGGCCCGTCCGGACGCGGAGTCAGAGAAGATCCTATCCTTCTGGTGCTGCCGACTCAACGTCTTCGAGGACATTTTGCCACACGGACCACAGATCATCGGGTCATGATCGGGTCCGAGGCAGCGGAGGCAGCAGTCATGTGTGTCGGTAAGAGACATAAGTTTCTTACACCGATCACACTTTTTAAACCCGCTGGTAGCCATCGGGGGAAAAAGGGCCCCTGCAAGGTCAAAAGACCGGGCTGCCAGTGAAAAAAGAAAAATGGCGCGAACGCTAGTCACAAAGGACAAAAACCGAAAAAGAGAGAGTGGACCCGATACCGGCGTATCGGGCCAAGGCGGGAAAAGGATCCGGCGTCAAACCGAAGGTAGAAAAAGAAAAAACAGGGAAATCAACTTTTTCCTCGGGGAAAAACGAACTACGTCCGTCGGGCTCCGCGGAAAAAAGAAGACTGAGCAGGATGACACCCTTGGGCGGGAAGGGGACCGCGCATGCGCGCTGCAATTCCCAAAGGCTTTCTTTGAAAGCTGGGGAAATGCTCCGCACGAGGGCTCCATCGGCGCCGACGTCACCCATATGTGAGGACTGACTTCCTGCTTGGTCCTGGAGAACTACTGTGGCTAGAGGCTAAAATGGTAGAATATGAAGGCTGTTATAGCAGTGGTCTTGGAACTGGAGACCATATGCTCTTGGTCACACTGCTGCTGGTGGAAAATCTGCTATGGCCTGTGGGCTGAAACTGTAGATCATGAAGAGCAGCAGTGGTCTCTGAGCTGGAGACCATAAGCTCTTAAGTCATGCCATTGCTGCTCGAGCGAGAATTGCTTTGGATGCCTGGCTGCAGACAGGTCATGAAAAACTCCTTGTCAGTGCTCAGCCTGTGCCCAAGGCAGTTGGAAACCCCCATTAGCACCCAGAGTAGGCATGGGAGGGTCCAGGTGTTGAAGGGGGAGAAAAACTGAAAGGAAAGCTATGTTTATACAAGATCATGGATGAAGATGACTGAGGGGGAGGAGTAATGGTCACTCAGGCGAGAATTCTCATGCATGCACAGAGTTTTTCAAAACTCTTGTTGACTATGGGGAAACCAAATCTGATATGGCATTATCAGGGATGATGTCACTTGTGGGTGTGGCTTATTATATCCTGCTTGTCCATGGAGAACTCTCTGCATCAAAAATTTAAAAACTAATCTCCTGTAAATGGCAATTCATAGCTTATGTATGAGAGATGATGTTCCCCTGAAGTACAGCATTGATGATTGAAACATGTTCATGTCGGGATTGTGGTCAATGGTAGTAATATTTATTCAAAATAAGTATCCATATTTTTAATTGCATATAAAAATTCAAAACGAGATTACAGATCAGTGACTGAAACTAAGAAGAAGATTTGAGTCAAAACGCAAATGAAGAATTGACCAAACAAGCTTCTTGCTAAAGGTCTCTTCAATGTCTCAACTTTGTTAAAAAGAATAATATAGAAAACTGGTGAAATAATGACACTTGCTTATATTTAACTTATATCATTTAATTCAGCAATGAATTGCTGTGGCAGGAGATTGATTTTAAATTTGTGAATAGGCACACAAGCTACCATGCCCTGAGACACCAGAGCTTACCTGAGAGCTATATCTCAAAGTCTCAACTCTACCTCCTCCCCACTGAGCAGTGACTATGCAGCAGAGCTATGACCATTTACCTGCTGTTTGAAGTAACGACGTTCCTCCTCATCAATCAGCACCAGGTTCAGATAATAACGCACACTGAACTTCTTGTTGATATCCCTCATGGTAGGAGTAATCTCATAACCAGCCAGGAAGAGGCGGATGGGAATGGACTCCCCTATAAAGGGACAGGAGGATTATGCTTTGAGCAAGGCCCATTATTGCAATGACATGCTGCCAGGTGTTTTGGGCATCTTGGAAGCTTTATGCTTATTCTACAGCATACTGTGAAATAGGCAAAAGAAAAGCGCTCCAAACATGCTGGAGAGAAAATGACAGCAAGCCCAACAAAGAAGCATTTCCACATTTTACAGATGTTTGTTATTCTCCACTCTCAAAATGTGTCTATGAAACCCACGACCTGGGAGTGGATGTGGTGAGGAAAGGTGAAATTGTACTTACTTACTTTCCTAGTATCTTGCTAGACTAGTCCAAACAAGTAGGTTATGTACCCCTACTGGCAGAAGATGGAGACAGAAAAATATCCAGCAATCTCCAGTGATGATATCTCAGCTACTAGTTGTGGTGCAGCTAGGGGTACACCTCAGTATTAACATACATATGGCAACCCAGAGGCAAGGGGGCAACCCCAGAACCCAATACAATCTCTGTAATACCATAAAAGGCGAGCAGCCCCAACTATTTACAGTGAATCTGTAAAGATTGAAAAGATTTCTGCAAAAAGTAAGATTCAGAGACAAGTTTAATGAGGGGGTGGATACCACTTTATCATTTCAGTCAAAGCGGTTTACATTGTAACTCAAACTTGGTAATGTACATTAAACAGGGACATTGATAACTTGGATATTTCTGAGGCAGTGGAGGGCTAAGTGACTTGCCCAAAGCCAGAAGGAATGCTAGTGGGAATTGAACTTTGGAAAGGAAATTATCAGGTAAGTAAAATTACACCTTTTGGATAGTCCTGCTACATCAATCCAGACGTGGGAAGTGCCAAAGCTACGATTCCATTAGACGAGAAGATATTGCTACTTTCCCTTGCACTAAAGACCATGTGATCCTCTAAGTGTTAATGCTTAACCAAGGCAGAGAGAGAGATAAGACTGTCACTGCTCGACAAATATCAACTATGAAGTAGCCAACACTAGCATGGAATGAGCTGTCAACCCCTCCAGCACAGACCTGCTTTTCAAGACATAACCAAGCCAACTACTGCCTCAATCCAGCGATCTAAGGTGGACTTGGAGACTACATCCCCTTTGTGAGGCCCCTGTATGCAATCCAAAGGACCTGCCAGACTTGGAATCATCACTTTCAGGTAATGAAGAAGGACCCTTCACACATCCAGTAGATGTAGGTCCTTATCTTAACCAATGCATTCCTCAAAAGAATGGAAGAGAAATCCACTGGTTAAAGAGAACATCCAAAACCACTTTGGTCAAGAAAGACTGCACCAGCCAGAGAGATTCTGCTCCTTCTGAGAAATTCATATAAAGATCCCTACTCAAAAGGGCTTTCCTTTCAAGATGTGGCAGTCTAAGTAAAGAGCAACCCGAAAGATCGTCTTGAGAAAGATCCTCTAGGGTGATGCGCCTTAGCGGCTCAAAGGGCGGCTTCATTAAAACTGGAAAATTCGTCTTGAGAAACATTCCTTTGACATGCCACGCTTTAGTGGCTAGAAGGGAAGCTTCATTAAAACCTAAGTACTAAGCCGAGAGGGGTGTCTATTTGCCACTTAGGTGGGCACAATGCTGCACTCCTTGAAGAAAACAGGACAGGTCTGAGTGAGGGTGCCAGATGGCCATGAGACCTTGAAACCATACCAGTCACGACCTGCACCCAGAGCAAACTCAAGGCTAGACCCTTGTCAAACCCATCCTGAAGAAATGCAAATAAGAGCAGTAAACTGTTTACTTCCTGTTTACTTCCATGTTAATTTTCCTGTTACTTGTAATAGGTCTGTTATATCTGACCAATTGTTGTATTGTTTCAATGTAAACCGCACTGATGACAAATAGCGCGGTATATAAGAAAATTAAATAAATAAATAAACAAACAAACCTGCTGCCAAAACCATGGCTTTAACACCACACGTGAACATAAGCAAGGTAGGAAGGATGTGTCTTGCCTTCAAAAGCATGGAGAGATCTGCGCTTAAAAGTAGCCACTACGCCAGAGATGGTCAAGTCCTAAGCAACAAGAGAGCTGGGCCTTTTATAGCCTTTATGTTGGAGCAGGTGCCTCTCAAGGGCCAAGCCATAAGCGAGAAGGGAGTCAGGTTGTCCATCCGGGCCCCTTGCTGGAAGGAGAGGCTAGACCACAAGAAGCCATACCATAACCTACACGGCCCGAGCCAGCAGAACCACCCTCTGCAGATGGTCCTCCATTCTGCAGATCACACTCATGATCAGAGGGCACAGCAGAAACACATACAGAAGAGATCTGATTGGCCATGGATGTACAAGAGTATCAATGCCCCTAGAGTCAGGTTCCATCTGACGGCTAAAAAGCCTTTCTGCTTTGGCCTAATACATGATCAAATGCAGATGGGCACAAGAAACCACTCTCCTTGATTGAGAGTATGTGGTTGGGGAAAATTCACCTCAGTTTCTGACCCCTACCAATCTTGGACTTTTGTTGCTTGTTGGAGAATGCCCCGGCTATAGTGTATGTTGAGAAACCCTCGGACCACCTGGCCCTGAACCAGATGGCAAAACTGTAGCAGGGTTAGCTAAATGGGACGTGCCCCGAGGTCATTGATTGGCCAGGCTGCTTTGCACCTGGACTAACATCTCTGAGCCATTTGGTCCAAATAGTGAGCACCATTGCCAGCCAGGCTGGCACCATCAGATGTCATTATTGGCCACCATGGACTCGAGTGAAATTCCCCTCAACAAACTAGATGGGTGAGACCACTATTACTACTACTAATCATTTGTATTGCGCTACAAGGTGTACACAGCACTATACAGAGACGTTTAAGAGAGAGTTCATGCTCATAAGAGCTTACAATCTAGTCAAGACAGGTAAGGAAACACATAGGAGGTGAACAGGAGACTAAGGGGATCAAAATACAAAAGCAGTCTTAAAGAGGTGAGTTTTTAGCCTCTATCTGAGCAGGCCATAGATAGAGCCAGACATACTGACTCAGGTAGTTTGTTCTAGACATAAGGAGCAGCAAGGTAGAAAGATCAAAGTCTGGAGTTGGCAGCAGAAGAGAAGGGCACAGATAGAAGGGACCTGCCAGAAGAACAGAGTTTCCGAGTAGGGGTTTGGAGAGAGATAAGAGAAGAAAAGTAGTGAGGAGCAATCAACTGAAGGCACTTATAGGGCAAACTGCAGAGAAGATGACAGCAGTGTGAGCGCAGGAATCCCCTGTACATTTTCAGAAAAGCCTTCAAAATGTCTTTCCGGGCCAGAGGAAAGCAAAGTCCAGTCAGGAGCCATTAGGATGACATTCATCGAGTATGCCTACATTTTCTTTGCTTACTATGGAAACACACCGTCACCAGCATGTTATTATCTTGCAAAGTAGAAATATAGGGTCTGATATTCAGCGGCAGCTAGCGCTTCTAAAAGTCATAGCTGTTGCTTCTGAAGTTTAACCGCAGATATTCAATGTATGGGTCATATCCAGCCACCAGCATTGAAGATCCAGGTTGCTGCACAGCCTGGAAGCTAACTGGGCAGGGTGATATTGAGCCGCTGCCCGATTAGCTCCTACGGGTACAGACAGACACGGCAAAGGATAGCCTGTTTGTACCCACGGGCCGCTAACTGGGCAGCAGCTCAATAACACCGCTGCCTGGTTAATGACAGGAGCTGCCTCCATTCCATCCGGGAATGCCCATGACACACCCCAATGCTAACCATATAGTATCAGAGCATCTAGCGTCAGCACCCACAGTTCGTGCTGCTGAATATCCCACTTAGGGGCATTTACATGTTTTATAGGTCTGCAAACAATGTAAATGCCTTTGAATATTCCCCCCCTCCCCCATAATTCACAATCCCACAGAGGTACTACAGTATACCACCAGAGGAGGCTCTCTTTCACCGATTTCATATTCCTATGACAGGAGTCCAGCCTAACGAGAATGTTCTCTGAAGTGGCCATATGTGAGCCCATGCCTAGGGTACCAGTTCTATCATCACTGCCCTCATGCCCAGATATTGGAGCTCTGAGAGAACGCAGCAGGTAGAACCCTGTTAACTGAAACAGCTTGTTGTGCCTCTTGGCCACCAGACTGACTTTGCCTGCTTGGGTATTGAACCGTGCCCCAAGATATTTCAGTGCCTGGACAGGAATGAGGTAGTTCTTGGAATGATTCAAACACTCATACTGTACCGCTCAAGCGATTACCTGGGCAACAACTTGTCTCGAACAAACCTGCTGCCACTACATCCATAAATTTGTAAAAAGTCCTAGGTGTCATTGCAATGACCTTGCTGAATGAGGATGTGAAAATAGGCCTTAGCTACGTTCAGCAAAATGAGACATTCCCCCCTTCAGACAACTGAATGACAGACCTTAGAGCCTCCATATGAAAGCAGCCCTTCAATCCTGGCCTTTCCCCTCCAAGAGGGAGGGCCCCAATGACTTGGAGGAGCATTAGATTTTCCAGGGTGCAACAGATAGCGGTCTTTTTAGTAATAGAACCACATGAAGCGACCTACAAAGGCATCTGAAATAGGGACCTAGCTGTACTGAATGGCACTGAGGACACAACGATCTTATGTCACCCGAACGCACTCCTGGTAAAAAAGGTCAAAGCCTGCTCCCTACTGGTGGCACTCCAGAATGGGCCCCTTGCCCATCACTGGGCTGGAGCCTGAAGTTCTGGAAACAGGTGTTGTGGGATTTGTGAGCTTCCTGAAAAGGCCGAGTCCTTCCCTGTGGTTTGGGAAACTGAGCTGGCTGCTTGCCTGGTCAGCAAAGCCTAGAGTCCCTAAAGCAAGGGCAGGAAGAGCAAGAGAAGGACTAGACCAACACAGACCTCTGCCTGGAGACTAAATGATGAGACTGAGAAACTGTTTTCAATAGTGTCTCCACCTTCCAGTTCTGCTCCTCTCTCAGAGGGCAACCACCCTTCCTCCACAGGAATAGTAGTACACTTAGTGACCATTACTACCAGCACATCCACCCTCAGACACTGCAGCCAGCTACCCACCTCTGCTTATGCAAGAACATAGTCTATTCCTGACTAACACCCCGCCATCCCCCGGAAGTATTTGGAGAATCTCACTCCATCAGGACCATGTGCCACAAGACTGAAAGAAACCGATTCCGACTTGCCTGTCATCTCTATGGGCACCGCATGCTGAAGTGAGAAGGCAATTTGCACAAAGCGGACAGACCTTGGCTAGACAAACAGGTGACGAGGGAGCTCTCCATAATCCTCTTCTATGGAGAAAGCACACCCTCCCCCAAGCTAGAGGTTCTCTCCAAGTCTTCATGTTCAGAACCCCCTCCTCCTGGTCACGTCTTGGGGTGGACCACAAGGTCCTGAGGAGTACTGAGGCCACCATGACATCCTCTGAGTGATAGCTCTTCTGAGGGATGGGCTTCACCTTAACCGGGATGGAACCAGGCTGCTGGCTTTAACCTTTAAAAAGGAGATAGAGCAGCTTTTAAACTAGATAATAGGGGAAAGCCGACAGTCGCCCAAGAGCGGATGGTTCGGAAGAATGTATCCTTGAAGGATACTACCAAAAGCAGAGAGGTTCCAAAAAAGAGTAAAGTAGCCCAAATGCCCTTGAGTATGGAGCAGACAGAGCTTAAAGATCCCAAATTACCCATGTCTACCAACAGCCAAACTAATATGAATAAAATACAGTCTCTAAAATGCTTGTATGCAAATGCTAGAAGTCTAAAAAATAAGATGGGAGAGTTAGAATATATAGCATTAAATGAGAGATTAGATAGGATTGGAATATCAGAGACATGGTGGAAGGAGGACAACCAGTGGGACACTGATACCTGGGTACAAACTATATCGTAATGATAGAGCTGATCAAATTGGTGGAGGGGTTGCGCTCTATGTTAGAGAGGGCATTGAGTCAAAAAAGATTAAAGTTTTGCAGGAAACAAAATTTGCTGTAGAATCTCTATGGATTGAAATTCCATGTGAAAAGGGGAAGGCAATGGCAGTGGGGGTGTACTATCGACCGCCTGGCCAGAATGAACAAATGGATGATGAAATGCTCAAAAAAATCAAGGAAGCTAACAAACGTTATAGTGCAGTATTAATAATGGGTGATTTCAATTACCCCAGTATCGACTGGGACAGTGTCACGGCAAGACATGCTAGGGAGATAAAGTTCCTAGATTTATTTATTTATTTTATTTAACAGTATTTTTAAACCGCCTTATCTTATTAATCAAGGTGGTATCACAGCAAACAATCGGGTAAAGTGAGTGTGTTAATCATGCAGTGAGGGTGCAATTTAGTTGAGTGTGTGTTGTATCGTGTGCTAGATTGGGGTGAGCTATGTACAAGGTGTGGTGTGTTGCGTGCTAGAATGGTTTGAGCTATGTACAGTGTGGGCTATATACAGTGGTGCTGTAAAACATTATCTGTACAGGCAGCAATATGTGCTGTTATACATTCTCTTAGGTTATGTGATGTGTCCATAGTGTTCTATGAACAGCATGGTTTTTAGCTGTTTTCTAAAGTCTTTGAGGTCTGTAGTTGTCCTCAAGTCGTCTGGTAGTTTGTTCCATATAGTTGGAGCAGCCATGGAGAGAGCTCTGTCTGTTGTGTCCTTGCGTGTGTGTTTGAATTCACCTGGGGTGCTGACTCGGTTGCGTGTTTGTTTTCTTCTAGGACGAGTGCTGTTGTCTGGTTGAATGAGGGTGTGTAGGCTGTTGGCTGATGTGTGCTGATTTATCTTAAATAGGTTTATGATAGTTTTGTATCTGATGCGTGCACCGATTGGGAGCCAGTGTAAGTCTTTTAAGGTGGGTGTGATGTGGTCCTGTCTTGCAGTACCGGATATTATTCGTGCTGCAGTGTTTTGTGCTAGCTGGAGTGGTTTGAGGGCTTGTTTCGGTAGTCCCAAGTATATCGGATTGCAGAAGTCCAGTATTGGGGTTATCAGTGCTTGGAGGACGGTACGAAAGTGTTCTGGGGCAAGGAGTGGTTTCAGTCTCCTGATGATTCGCATCTTGTAGTAGACTTTTTGTATTGTTTTGTCTATGTGTGGCTTGAGGCTTAGCTTGTTGTCCAGAGTAACTCCAAGGTATCTCACTTCTGATTTTATTGGAATAGTAGTGTTTTGTATCTTGATGTTTGGCGGGTGTATGAAGCTTTGGTTCCGAGTGATTATTAGAGCTTCAGTCTTGCTGTAGTTTATTGCGACATAGATGACATAAATGACTGCTTCTTGGAGCAGCTGGTTCATGAACCGACCAGAGGGGAAGCCATATTAGACCTAGTCCTTAGTGGAACACCAGATCTAGTGCAAGAGATAAGGGTGTTGGGGCCACTTGGCAATAGTGATCATAGCATGATCACCTTTGATTTAATTAGTGAAGGAGGGATAGTAAGGAAATCCACAGTACTACCTTTTAACTTTCGAAAGGGAGACTATGATAAAATGAGGAAAATAGTAAAGAAAAGACTAAAAGGAGCAGTTGCAAAGGTTAAAGACTTACATCAAGCTTGGGTGTTGTTGAAAAATACTATCTTGGAAGCCCAGACCAGCTGTATTCCACGCTTTAAGAAAAGTAGAAGTCCAAAAAAATGCCAGCATGGTTTAAAGGGGAGGTTAGAAAGGCTGTTGTTGCCAAAAAAGCATCTTTCAGGAAATGGAAAAAAAAGAGCAAAACGACGAAACCTGGAAACAGCACAAGCACTGGCAAGTTAAATGCAAGGCATTGATAAAGCAGGCAAAGGGAGAATTTGAGAAGTAGCTTGCTGCGGAAGCAAAAATGCGAAATAAAGATTTTTTCAAGTACATTCGTAGCAAAAAACCTGTGAGAGAGTCAATTGGTCCATTAGATGATAGAGGAGTTAAAGGGGCACTAAGAGGCGACAAGGCGATAGCGGAGAGACTGAATGAATTCTTTGCTTCGGTCTTTACTGAGGAAGATGTAGGGATGTTACCCATGACTGAAGTGGTATTTAAAGGTGCAGAAGAATTGAAGGAAATATCGATACATCGGGAAGATGTATTACAACTATTAGATAAACTGAAGAGTAGCAAATCACCTGTGCCGGATGGTATACATCCAAGGGTGTTGAAAGAACTGAAATATGAGATTGCAGACCTGCTATTAGTAATCTGTGAATTTTCATTAAAATCATCTGTAATACCTGAAGATTGGAGGATCGCCAATGTAACGCCAATTTTTAAAAAGGGTTCCAGGGGTGATCCGGGAAACTACAGACCGGTGAGCCTCACGTCAGTACTGGGAAAAATGGTAGAAACCATCATAAAGAATAAAATTACTCAGCATGTAGATAGTCATGGCCTAATGGAATTCAGCCAACATGGTTTTAGACAAGGAAGATCTTGTCTTACTAATCTATTATGTTTTTCTGAAAGTGTGAATAAACAGGTGGACAAAGGTGAGTCGGTTGATATAGTGTATCTGGACTTTCAGAAAGCCTTTGACAAGGTCCCTCATCAGAGACTTTTGGCAAAACTAAAGAGTCATGGGATAGGAGGCAGTGTACTACTGTGGATCAAGAACTGATTAAAAGATAGAAAGCAGAGGGTTGGGCTAAATGGCCAATTTTCCCAATGGAGAAAAGTGAATAGTGGTGTACCCCAGGGATCTGTGCTGGGTCCGCTGCTTTTTGACATATTCATAAATGACCTGGAAAGTGGAATAACGAGTGAGGTTATCAAATTTGCAGATGACACAAAACTATTTAAAGTTGTTAAAACCTAAGAGGATTGTGGAAAATTGCAAGAGGATCTTGATAAATTGGAAGACTGGGCATCAAAATGGCAGATAAAATTGAATGTGGACAAGTGCAAAGTTATGCACCTAGGGAAGAACAACCCAAACTATGGTTACACGATGCAAGGTTCCACATTAGGAACCACCACCCAGGAAAAAGATTTAGGCGTCATTGTGGATAACTTGTTAAAACCCTCGGCCCAGTGTGCAGCGGCAGCCAAGAGAGCAAATAGAATGCTAGGTATCATAAGGAAAGGAATGGAAAATAAAACAAAAGATATTATAACGCCTCTATATCGTTCCATGGTGAGACCACACCTTGAATATTGTTTGCAATTCTGGTCGCCGTATCTTAAAAAGGATATAGCGTTATTAGAAAAGGTTCAGAGAAGAGCCACCAAAATGGTAAAGGGGATGGAAGGATACTCCTATGAAGAAAGGCAAAAAAGGTTAGGCTCTTTAACCTGGAAAATAGACGGCTGAGGGGAGATATGATTGAAGTCTATAAATTAATGAACGGTGTGGAACTGGTAAACGTAGATCGATTGTTTACGTTATCAGAATATAGAAAGGCTAGGGGGGACATGCAATGAAGCTACAGGGTAAACTATTTAAAACTAATAAAAGAAAATATTTTTTCACTCAACGTGTAATCAAACTCTGGAATTTGTTACCGGAGGATGTAGTAAAGGCTGTTAGTGTAGCTGGGTTTAAAAAAGGTTTGGACAAGTTCCTGGAGGAAAGGTCCATAAACCATTATTAAAAAAGGGACCCAGGATATCAATGCTTGACCCAGTACAAGCATTGCGGAACCTGTGTCTTTTGGGGAAACTGCTAGGTACGTATGATCTAGATTGGCCACTGTTGGAAACAGGATACTGGGCTTGATGGACCTTGGTCTGACCCAGTAT
The DNA here is from genome assembly GCA_033557465.1 of Ichthyophis bannanicus. Lineage (NCBI taxonomy): Eukaryota > Metazoa > Chordata > Amphibia > Gymnophiona > Ichthyophiidae > Ichthyophis > Ichthyophis bannanicus. The sequence continues at coordinate 155,052,608 of CM066032.1, read as the reverse complement.
GGCATATTTTATGTTCTTATCAGGGTGCAGATTCTCTCCCTAAGCAATATCTACAGAGAGGGAATCTGCTCGCCATAGGCCTGCCATCCTTCTCGGAGGCTCCTAGCAGCACAGCAGGTGCTGCCTGTCAGCAGCAGTACACCTGGTGCAAGAACCCATTAGATGCTTGCACTGGTTTGCCAGACACTAATGAGCCAGCCCCTTAACCCTCCCCCCCCCCCCCACTAAAGTGACACTGTCTCAGGCAAAAGACCTGGGCAGGAAGAATCACAGGACCCCAAAATGGAGACTGTTGGGCTGAGGTGTGCTGCAGCAGGCAGGATGCTGAGGGAAATGTGGGCAAGGCTGCAGCAGACTCCACCCCCCCCCCCCACACACACACAAAGGACCAGGGATTGGAAGAATCACAGGACCCTCAAATGGCAGCCTTTTAGGCTGAAGCACAGTGCTGCTATAAGCTGTTGGGCTGGAGCATACTGTAGCAGGCCCAACGTTGAGGAAGACATAGGCAAGACCGCAGCAGATTCCCCCAAAAGACTACCTGAAGCAACATATAAATCTCTTTCATGGTGTGATTCCAATATTAGCACCAGCAAGGCAGCAGCACTTCCACCAACTCAAAAAATGGCACCAGCGACAGCAACACACAGAAGAGCCCCAAAATGCAAAATAGCTCTGGCCCTTTCAATCGGTCTGCCCCCAAAGGTTAGTGTTGTGGATGTCCATAAAGATAGGCACAGAGGAGGGAGCTCACAGATGAACTTTCCCCAAATCTTGGGCTGAAAGTAAGGCAGCCAGAGTGAGAATGGATCAGACCAAGGCACTTATCCTTGTTGGTAACTCATTGATCACCATTTTGTTTTTTAAACAAGTGCCTTAAAGGGCCCTCGAGGGAGGATGGAGGGGGGGGAAGAGAGCCAAGAAATAAAAGTAATTAATTAAAATACAAATGTAATGTCCAAGACGCTCAACCAGACTTCTACAGATGACAAAGAGCTTCCTTCCCCCCAGCCTCGGCGTAGAAAATTCCAGTGCGGTACATTCAGATATGTCCAAGCTCTACCAGCAAGGCACCACTGTTCCCTCTAAGCTGTGCACGTGTGCGCACGCGCACACACCTCACCGAGCAAGCACACATACTTTACAACAGAGCGCACAAAATTATTGTTCTGATTCTGATAGAAAACAACACAGACATCTTAAAATTTAAAAGTTGTGATTGTAATTACTAGAAATTTTCCACTTCATTTAGTAATCATCTATTTTCATTTAATTTGATTAAAATCAATGTGGTGTACATACTTTATTCTGATGTGTAGTCAAATTTTTAAAAGTATATAACTCTGAGCATCGTTATGTGGCGCACAAAAATTTAACCTTCCTTCAAAAGCTGCACAGCTGATATTTTATGCGCACACAGCCTACAGAAAATTAGAGGGAACATTGCAAGGCACCCATCAGGACAGCTGCCCAGGAGCTTAAGGCGTAGGATATACATCTGCACCAGTAACCACCATCTGTTGGAGATGGAGAAATACTGAGGGGTGCCCCTAGCTGCACCACCCCATGCAGTGGAAGTTTCTGGGTGTTTCTCCTTCTCCATCTTCTGCTGGTAGGGGAACATAACCCACTTGCCTGGACTGTTCTAGAAGGGGGAAATCTAGCTACAGGAAGTAAATAACCCTCCCTCCCTCATCCTCAGGCATTACTTGTAGGAGGCAAGCCTCTACCATTATCCCCTCCCCTATAATATACAGCACTGCAGATGGGAAGCTATACCCTGGAGTGTATGTACACAGAAGGTCTGGCTCTCTGTGCATAAGGCATATTGGGGAGGAGGAACAATTCAAAGGGTTAATCCATCATCACAGCAGTACCAGACCTCACCTCGGACAGGCGCACCATCCATGATCTCATACTTGGCTATTGTGTCGTTTTCATGATAAACGTTAGGCCCAGTGCCTGTTGTCTCCCGCTTAATGATGTCAATCTCCATGTGTTTGATTTTGATTCTAACCAACAAAAAGTAAATCTTCCCAACAATTACATCCTTCAGATGATACCTAATACAAAGAGAAGAAAGGTATATAGATACAGGCACGCGCACACTTCCCCTTTGATCCACAAGGCTACCCTTTCCTACTGTATTAGTTCCAGTAACTGGATATTAACACTCGCTACCATCTCAGCACTCTGGCCTGCCCTCCCCCATCTCCTCATGCACCTCTTATACAAAAGGAGAGATGAAAACCTCCATCAAGCTTCAAGACACATACTTTGACTTGTTATACTCAAACTCAATGTGCAGACAGTCCTCGATGCCAACCTCCATTTTGATAGAAGAGTTTAGTTCTGGATAGGTGCTGAGTGTGTGTACAACGATATCCATCTCTTTGGTCACATCATTTAGCCGGCGACTGATTGTGGCACGAAGAAAATACCTGTGAAGAGTCCCAAGGGGACCAGTTATAAACTGCATAGAAATGGGATGGGGGAATCTCAAAAACATAATTACCACTAATATGTATACAGAAAAAAATTCAACTAGGGGAGGGAGAAGGGGAGTCTGCAAGTTACTTTTTTTTTTAATCAAATAGCATAAAATATGATGCAGTGGCTTGCTGCCAGACGCCTGCTGTCTCAGCACATACAATTTAAAGGCTAGCCAATCTATATTCTGCAGGCCTCAATGTCTTAGCCTTGGTGAGAACTTTCCATTCCACTGGATATTTCATTTTCCACAAGTTCACAGAACATATGTGGCCTGTGCATGGAGACATTTAGCCCTTAAAAAGAGTCCTAGAAAAACAGAGGGTTGTAAGTATCTTTGAAGCTTCCGTGTGTACTTTTGTGCCTTAATCATGAGCATTTTACATACATCCATGTCCCTCCAATTCAGTCCAGACAAGTGGGTTTTGTCTGTCCACCAGCAGCTGGAGACTGATTATGCAAATTATTTTGTGATATCACCCTATAACCACAGAGGGCTCCCACTTCCAGTATCTTCAGTCTCTAGCAGGTGGTGGACAGACTTCCCTTGGGGGGGGGGGGGGTTCTGTCTGGTTGATAGTGTCACCCAAGGCTTAGGCTTTCCTGAGATATGGACAGTTCTGCTGATCTACTAAGTTTGTAGGCACTAACGGAGATCTTCTACACAAGGAAGTTGCAGAATAAAAAAATAAAATAAAATAAGACCGGCAATCAGAGCTTCTTGGTGGAGCCATTCTGTAAATACTCCGGAGCCCTTCAGTAGGTGGGAGCCGACCTCCATGGAGACCCCGTGAGTCGTTGAGTTGACATCGGGGTCTCCCTTGGCTATGGGCAATACAACAGCAATTAATTTAAAGGTCTGCTTCGCTGTTTCAGTTACTAGGGTAAGTGTGCTGAGCCCGGGCAATTTCTTGTTAATTGTAGTGGTGGCTTTGGGGTTTTCGGCTGTCAGGTGCAGCGTGCATCATGATACCAGACTTAGTATGCGGGGCATGCTGCAGTTCACTTTCGCAGGCCGGATGCTGCCAGGTGTGCGAGAAGGACAGCCAGGAAATTGAGCAGTGCAGAGATGCGGGCCCGCTTCGGGGGAGGGGGGAAGTCACAGGGGCCCGTGATGAGTCAGGAGAGCGATGGTGAGCCTTCCTCACCCTTGTGCGGGCAGGAAGTTTCCTGTGCTGAAATGCCGGTGGCTATTTTGTCAGCGGGAGACAGCTTTCCTGCAGCCATTTTTGGGGCTTTACAGTCACCGGCAATTTTGCAGGGGGAGAAGCAGAGTCCTCTGGACACAGCAGGATCGGGCAGGACGGGAGTTCCCTTTTTTCCCCAGAGTTTATTTTGCTACTTCATCGGGTCTACAGGATGGAAAGGGCCCAGGGGAGTAGGGGCACCTCCCCAGGCAAACCTTTGGGAAATAAACGCTCTCTCCCTGTACAGAGGGAGTAGGCCTCTGTGAAGCGCAGGCGCATGGTAGGAGGTGACCACCTTTCAGGAGAGATGGAGGATGCAGGAGAGGGCCCCTCTGCCTCAGAGGAAGATCCAGACAGCTTAGGCCTGGAGGAAGGAGACCCTGGCCCTAGAGAGAATCTGAACATAGTGCGGGTCTTCCACACGGAGGAGCTATTACCACCGATTTCCCATTCCTTAGTGGTGTTAAACCTATCTATCTGTCTTTCAGGTCCATGCGAGGCTCTGTTGGAGGACCCCCTCCTGCAGGGGATGCGCACTCTGCAGAACTCCTTTCCGGTGCATGGGGCCATCATGGAAATGGCTGAGACGGAGTGGGATGTCCCTGAAGCGGGGCTCCTTGGATGTCGGGCAATGGCCTGGGTCTACCCTGTTCCTCTGGCGGAGAAGGAATTGTTTAAGACCTCTAAGGTTGATGTATTAGTCACAGCAGTGACTAAGAAGACTATGATCCTGGTGGAGGGCAGTATGGCCCTCAAAGATCCACAGGACAGAAGGCTTGAGGCACTTCTATGACAGGCGTTCGAGGTAAATGCCTTATCGCTTCAGGCATCCATCTGTGGGGCCCATGTGGTGTGAGCCTGCAGACGCTGGATTCAGGCCCTCCCAGGCTTGCTTCAAGATTCAGGCATGGAACCAGAAGAGATTCCTAAGTTAGAATCGGCCATGGCCTACTTGTCTGATTTCTGTTATGATCTGGTTCATTACTCTTCCAAGAGCATGGCACTTGTTGTCGTGGCTCGGCGGTTCCTGTGGTACATAACTGGTCAGCGTACGTCTCTTCCAAAATCCAATTGAGTAAGCTGCCCTATAAGGGCAAGCTGCTGTTCGGGAATTCGCTGAAGGAGCTGGTCGAGGAGGGGATTCAAAAGGGGGCAAGCTTCCGAAGGATAAACATCTGGGAGGTCGGGGGACTGCTGGCCCATCACAGGTGGGTCAAGAGATTTCCACCGCTTTTGGGCATCGCGCTTTCCCTCCTCGCAAAGATGACGTTTTCCATTTTGAGGGCAGTCCTTTCAAGGCAGAGGCCCCACCCAGGGATATTACAAAAGGGCCTCTGAGGCATCTAAGATGCCGCAATGAGATGCAGGGGGTCCAGGAGTTGGGGAGCATATAGGCGGAAGGCTCCAGCACTTCTACCACTGTTGGGTCCAAATATCTTCGGATCAGTGGGTGTTGGAAATCATTCGGGAGGGATATGCTCTCAAGTTCCAGTACCGTATGACAGACGGCTTCATGTTATCCCCTTGCTCGGCTCCGAACAAGCTTCACACCATCCGTACAACCCTACAATGGCTGCTCGCAGTCGAGGCTGTCATTCCTGTCCCATCAGAACAACAAGGGTCAGGTTGATACTCTATCTACTGCATCATGTCCAAAAAGGAAGGTTTGTTCTGACCTATCCTTGGCCTCAAGCACATAAACGCCGCCTTATAGGTTCCACACTATTTCATCCTATTGATGTCTAAGGATCAGTCTTGTCATTGTGGCTGTGCAGAGGTGAGTTCCTTACGGCACTCGACCTCACAGAGCCGTACCTGCATACCCCTATACATCCAGACTATCAGCGCTTTCTGAGGTTTGCGACTTGGCTGGGGCATTTTCGGTTTTAAGCGCTGCTGTAAGGTCTTTCACCAAGGTCATGGCAGCCCTAAGGAAGTAGGAAATATTGGTTCATCCGTATCTGGATGACTGGCTCATCCGAAGTCGAGAGTCAGCAACACAGAGTGATAACCTTCCTGCACAGTCTGGTGTGGGTGATCAACCCAGCCAAGAGCAAGTTGGTCCCCTCCTAGCAGTTGATTTATCCGGGGACTCAATTCAACATAGCAGTCGGACGAGTCTTCTTAACAGAAGAGCGGGTCCTCTGGATCATGAGTCTTCTGCGCTGCTTCCTTTGGATGTCGTGACCATCAGCCTGGCATTATCTGCAGCTTCTGGGCCTGATGGCAGTGGCACTAGATCTATTTCCCTGGGCCCGATTTCATATGCAGCCTCTTCAGAGGTCTCTGCTGTTACTTTGGTTGCCTCAGTATCATCCCCTGTCTTGCAGGCTTCAGTGCTCAAGGGACACCAATGTGATGCTACAGTAATGGTTGCAGCAGAGCAGCTTGAGAAGGAGTCTCATTGGATCAGTCAGAGTAAATCACGGTGACCACAGACACAAGTCTAAGTGGTTGGGGGTGCTCATTGCCTCTCCCAGGTAGCTCAGGGGACATAGTCAGTGGAGGAGAGTTCTGGTCCATCCACTGTCTGGAGATTCGGGTGGTATGGATAGTGCTACAACACTCTGCCATGGTGCTGGAGGCTCAAGCAGTGTGAGTGTTCTCGGACAATGCCTCAGTGGTGGCATATCTCAAATGGCAGGGCGGCATGGGCACTGCGCTTCTGGCAGCGGAGGTAGCACCTCTCCTTCATTGGGCAGAGAACCATCTGACCGTCCTGTCAGTGGCGCACATGGCCAGCGAGGAAAACATGCAGGTGGATTATCTCAGCTGGCACTGCACTGTGGCGGCACAGTTTGGTCTGGTAAACTCTGTGTCTGCCACGATCGTTCGGCACTGGGGTCAGCCAATGATGGCTCTCATGGCGACCACAGATAAAGCCAAAGCCAGTTTCTTGCGAAGAGAGCAAATGTCAGAAGGTCTGGATGCCCTGGTGCAGCCTTGACTGCAGGAGGGGCTCCTGTACATCTTCCCTCCATGGGCCCTGATCAGCCGGTTGCTACAGTGCATTACCCTGCACAGCGGGCGAGTGGTTCTGGGGACCCCCAATTGGCCTCGGCACCCTTAGTATACCAACATGGTAAGGCTGTTGGTGGATCGGGTATGGCATCTCCTGCAGATGCCTGATGTCCTTGTACATAGGCCGATCAGGACGCCGCAGGTGGAGAGATTCTCACTTACGGTCTGACTCTTGAGCGGGCGAGGTTGCTGAAGCACAGATACCCGTCCAGGGTGGTTTCCACACTTTTGAAAGCAAGAAAGAAATCCACTTCATTGTCGTATGTACGAGTGTGCAAGTGTTTGAGGACTGGTGTGAGCAACACAACCTGCGGCCACTTGGCTCCTTGATTGTGGATATCTTGGCGTTCCTTCAGGATAGCATGGATGAGGGGCTCGCTTTGAATTCTCTCAAGGTGAATGTGGTAGTGATAGCTTGCTATCAGGGAAAGATTCAAGACTACCCGTTGGCATCCCATCCGGATCTTTCTCGATTCCTGCGGCCTGTCAAACAGGTGAGGCCTCCGCAGTGATCAGTGGTTCCCTTCCTGGGATTAAATTTAGTGTAATTGGATTAGTCGATGTGCCCTTTGAGCCCCTGTGTCGGACTTCATTGAAAGACCTAACCCTGAAGGTGGTCTTTTTGGTAGCCATCTGCTCAGCTCAACACATTTCAGAGTTGCAGGCGTTGTCCTGTCGGGAGTCGTTCCTGTTGATGTATAAGGAACGGGTAGTTCACTAGAGTGTGCCTTCCTTTTTACCAAAAGTGTTTTTTCCATCATGTCAATATAGAAATTACACTTACCTGGTAATTGTTGTTCCTTGAGGAACTCCAGTTCAGTTCTCCACCTCTGGGTTGTGTACCTCCTCCTGCAGCTTGGAGAGTCAGCATGTCAAAAACGTGACATCACTGGATGTAGTCTGCTGGCCTCTCCCATCAGTCCCAGTGAACTATTGACAAAGTACACTCAAAGGAGCAACAAATAAGTAGCTAATTTTTTAACGTTATAACAGCTTTGAACGTATAATAACTAACTATATACCACCAAACGTCCCTCCATAAAGAACCTTCTTACTTGTACCTTATCCGTATTCTTACTCACATAAAGAGCAAGAGAATCAACAAAGTAAGAGGAAATAGGAGGCTATAAGCAAAAGCATAACTACCTGTAGTCTTAACACCGTACCTGTGATCCATCACTGTCAACTGCACCAACCTGGGCGGGATTGAGAACTGAACTGGAGTTCCTCAAGGAACAACAATTACCAGGTAAGTGTAATTTCTATTACCTTATCGTTCCTCCAGTTCAGTTCTCCACCTCTGGGATGTAAAAGAGCAATAATCATTGGGAAGGACCTTTCCAGCCGGCCTGTAAGACCGCCGACCCGAAACCAGCATCGTTCGCTGCCAAGACATCCAGGCAATAGTGCTTACTGAAAGTATGAAGCGACGACAAAGTAGCCACTCTAAAAATTTCTTCCAGTGGAACCAAGCTGTGCTCCGCCCAGGAAGTCGATTGAGCTGTTGTAGAATGAGCTCGTAACCCTGCTAGCACCGATCGGCCACGCAGAATATATGTAGAAGAAATTGCTTCTCTAATCCATCTAGAAATGGACGCCTTTGCTGCTGTTTCACCTTTGCGTGAACCACCGAACACCATGAATAACCAGTCCGACTTGCGAAATGTCTCTGAGACTTTCAAATACTGTTTGAGCACCTGCTTAAGGTCTAAGCGTCGCAATCTGCGATTCACTGTAGTCCCCTCCAAGGAGCCCAGAACTGGCAGGGAAACCACCTGATTCAAGTGAAACGGGGAAACCACCTTAGGCAAAAAGGACAGAACTGGACACAATACTACTTTTTCTGTTTTTTTTCTTTATGAATCTTATATGAATTACAACATCCAGGTAAATAACATGAATGAGAAAAGAAACAATGGATTATGACATGATCAATAAAACAAATACCAGCAAAAGCAAACTTAAAATATCAAGGAAACATCAAAATTCATGTCATCCATATTATTTAGACCCCAATACAAAAAGGAAATAACAGGGGCGTATTAGGAAAAAACTCTTAATGCAAAATCTACATCACAGCAATTATTAAACAGGCAAACATGAGAAGGCTTAAATGTCAGCCGGATGGGATGTCTTGAAGACCTCTACCACAAATTCCTCCCTAGCTTTTAAGAACTCATTGAGCTGCCTAGGTTCAAAGAAAACACACGTTTTTTGCTTATAAACCACAAAACATTTTGCAGGGAATTTCAGAAGAAAAAGTTGCTCCTAGAGCCACAACTCTAGGGCGAAAAGCCAAAAGACTTTTCCTTCTCATCTGCGTAACTCTTGAAAAATCAGGAAAAACACTCGAACTTTAGAGCCTAGGAATTCTTCATTGATATTCTTAAAGTACAACCGAAGTATAAAAAATTTATCTGATTCCAACGCCAGGGTAACTAGCAGAGTTGACTTGTCAGTGATGACCTCTAGGGAGGACTCTAAGAACCCAGTCAGGTCACCCTTCTCAGCCCGAGCAGTAGGGGAATTGGGGTCACCCCCCCCTCATCCCAGCAGACAGGTACTGTGCCCGAACCAGAGGTGGAAACTGGTCCTGAGGGAGTTTAAGCACCTCCCCGAAATACTTCCTAACCATCTCCAATGGAGAGAGTAAGGGTGACCGTGGAAAATTTAGAAAAACGAAGGTTACAACGTCTAACCTGGTTTTCCAAATATTCCATTTTTCTGGCGGACACATTCCTATCCACAACCTGGGCATTCACAACTTCCTGCAGATGACCCACATCCCGCTCAAGCTTAGACAGTCTCTCCACCTGGCTAGACTGATCATTAGAGAGAGTTCCACACATAGACTTAACCCCAAGTAAATCCATTTTCACATCGCCAAACATCATCTGCAGAGAGGAAGTGAGTGAAGCCAGGCCATCCCATAGCGTCTCTAGAGTTATTACCGCAGGTTTCACCAGCACAAGCCGCCCAGAAAGGTCTTCTCCCTGCACGGCATCCTCAACTGGTACCTCCAACACCACACCAGCCTCCGTTGTATTCCGCCGCTGCTCCAACATCACAGGGGAAGAACCGGTAACCGACGCTCCTCCCGGGGACCCCTCCTTCGGAGTGCTCAACGGCAAGCCTGTGAAGGATCCAGCGTCTGGTACACCAAAACTTCCGGGTCGCCGTAGAGGGGGGGGAGTTCGCATCTCCGGCGAAAGCCAAACCCCCGACGCACTCAGCACCAACGTCTCAGCCACCGGCACCGCCGAAGACACAGCTTCTACTCCGCTGCGAAAACCACACTCCCCCAAGGTCCGTTGAGCCGAGGAACACGGCATGACCTTCCCGGGAGGATCCACAGCCTGATTTTCGCTTCCTCCGCCCCATACCAGCAGGCGGGAAACGACTCGGCACGAAGACAACCAGAGAGGAGCTGCTTCACAGTACGGAGCGTCCCGTCGCCATCTTGTCACGCCCCCTGAGGGTCTTGTTGTCTACTTTTTCCCTGGAAAAGGACAAAAATGGCTCTCTACAGGACAAAGCCTGCAATTCGGAAATTCGCCTTGCCGAACATACGGCTACCAAAAAGACCGTCTTCAACGTCAAATCCTTCACTGACGCTTTGTGTAAGGGCTCAAACGGTTCTTCAGCTAAACACCCCTAAAACCAAATTGAGGTCCCACGGCGGCACCATTATTCCTCGAGCAGGCCGCAACCTAGACACCGCCTTAAGAAAACGCACCACGTCTGCATGTGCCCCTAGGGTTACTCCCTGCACTTTGCCTCTATAGCAAGAAAGAGCTGCCAGCTGCACTCTCAAAGAACTGGCTGCGAGCCCCTTATCAAATCCGTCTTGCAGAAAACTGAGGACCACAGGGACTGCCACCGTAGCTGCTCGCACTTGTCGCCATGAGCACCAGTCCTCAAACACACACCAAAGCTGCACATACGCAAGAGACGTAGACTTTTTCCTAGCCCGAAGTAAAGTAGCGAAGACCACTCCAGAGTAACCTTTCTTCCTTAACCGCGCCCTTTCAATGGCCAAACCGTAAGCGAGAACCGATCCACTTGAGGCATCTGCAGAGGCCCTTGCAGTAGCAGACTTTCCGACATTGGCAATCTCTGTCGAGCAACTGGATCAGATCGGCATACCAAGGACGCTTTGGCCAGTCCGGAGCTACCAGCAACACTTTCCCCCCGATGACCCTCGATCCGCTGAACCACTCGACCTATTAGCGCCCAAGGAGGGAAGACATAGAGAAGGCCCAACATTGGCCAGGGCTGCATCAGCGCATCGATTCCTTCCGACATTCGCTCTCACCGCCTGCTGAAGAAGCGACTCACTTTTGCTGACTGAAAGGTCGCCATGAGGTCCATGACCGGTGGCCCCCGTCTGCGAACTACTTGTGCAAACACGTCCGGATGCAGCTCCCATTCCCCTGCATCCACATGGACCCTGCTTAGAAAATCCGCCATCACATTGTCTTTCCCTGCTTTGTGCGCTGCCGAGATCGCTGTCAGCCGGAGCTCTACCCAAGCGAACAGCCTCCTCTTCCATGGCTGCACTTCCTGTACCATCCTGCTGATTGATGTAGGCCACAGTCGCGGAGTTGTCAGACAACACACGTACCGCTTGACCCTTCACAGTAGCTTCGAACATTTGTAGCTCCAGATAAACCGCTCTGAGCTCCAGCCGATTGATGGACCATGCGCTCTCCTGGACGGTCCAGGAGCCCTGCGCGAAGAGCTCTCCGCAATGTGCTCCCCAACCGACGAGGCTCGCGTCTGTCATCAAAGGGAGCTACTCCGGCTGTTCCAGAGGCATTCCGGCTTCCAAAGGCCCCGGGAGCAGCCACCAGTGCAGGGACTGTCGGACCCTGAGGGGACAGGGAAGTCGTTTGTTCAATGAGTCGGACTGATGCGACCAACGGTGAAGTAGCGCCTGCTGCAGGGATTGCATATGCACTTTGGCCCATGGTATCGCCTCCAATGTCGCCGCCATTGTGCCCAATACTCGAAAGTAATTCCACGCCGAAGGCGCCGGCGTCATTCTGAACCAGCGTACCAGCTGTCGAAGGGCTAGAATCTGACGATCCGGCAGAAACACTGCTCCTTTCTACGTGTCAAACCGCATCCCCAGATATTTGAGATTCTGGGATGGCAACAAGTGGCTTTTGGTTGCATTGACCACCCAGCCAAGACTCTGTAAGAACTTTACAACCTGGTCTGTAACTTGTACACTTTCGGCCCTGGAATTTGCTCAAATTAACCTATTGTCTAGATGTGGATGAACGAGAATTCCTTTCTTTCGTAACGCCGCCGCTGCCGCCACCACCATTATCTTGGTGAAAGTCCGTAGCGCCGTCGCTAACCTGAACGGCAGTGCTGGAAACTGATAGTGTCCCCCAAGGAAGAGCAAAGTGCAGGAACATCTGATGAACCGCTCTGATAGGAATGTGTAAATACGCTTCTGTCAGACTGAGGGAAGTTAAGAACTCTCGTGGGTGCACCGCCACAATTACCGAACGTAGCGTTTCCATCCTGAAATGCGGCACCGAAGACAACGGTTCACCCCTTTGAGGTCCAAGATGGGGCGTAGGGAACCATCTTTCTTTGGCACCACAAAATAAATTGAGTATCGACCCGCACCATAATCCTCTATTGGCACCAGCGCGATCGCCCCCAATTGCAGAAGCCAATCTAAGGTACGGCGAACCCCAAGGGCTTTCCAGTGCCCTTTGCAGGGAGACATCACAAAGGAGTCTCGCACTGATCTTGCCAATTCCAGCGCATAACCTCGTGAATCACCTCCAAAATCCACTGGTCGGACGTTATTTGGGTCCAGGCAGGCTTTCGGGCTGTCGCTGTGGACGATGCCGCAAAACCTCTGCTTGCTCCATGAAACCCACGAAATCCCTGGGCTCTAGAGACAAACCTTCCTCTCTGGAATCCACCAAAGCGTGAAGTCCGAAATCTCCTGAAATCTCTAGATTGCCCCCGAAAGGCCGATGAGGATTTCCCCTGCTTAGACTTATCCTCCAAGAGTCTTCCGCCTTTAGACTCTCCTAAATCCTTAACCAACTTGTCGGAGTCCTCTCCAAACAACAACTCCCCTTAAATGGAAGCTTACTAAGGCGCGACTTAGAGGAACCATCAGCCGTCCAATTCCTCAACCACAAGGATCTACGGGCGGCCACCACAGAGGACATGCTATTAGCTAATGTCCTTATCAAATCATAATGCACATCTGCCAGATATGCTGACCCCGACTCCAGTCGATCGAGCTCACTCAGACTCTCCTGCTCTAGCTGAGGAGCCTGCCGCAACCATTGGGACCATCGGAGACATGCTCTTGCCACCCACGCCCTACAAATGGAAGCCTGTAATGCTAAGGCGCCTGCCTCAAAGGCCTGCTTCAACAAACCATCCACCTTCCTGTCTTGCGCTTCTTTCAGGGCAGCGCTACCTTCCACCGGAATTGTGGTCTTTTTCGTTACCGCTGACACTGCAGCATCTATTCGCGGAGAACAAAATTGCTCTTTGTCCTTATCTGCTAAGGAGTATAGCCTGTTCATAGTCCTAACTCCCCTTAGCCCTGCTTCGGGTAGATCCCACTCATCCTGGATCATCCGGTCTACCACACGGTGAACAGGAAAGACTACTTGCGTCTGCCGAACGGCTTGAAGGATCTTCTCCGGTGTCTTCTTCCGTAGGTTGATCCACAGCCAGATGTAAGGTCTGGAGGGATTCTGTGATAAGCGCTGCTAATTCGCCCTTCTGGAAGACCCGAATAATTTTCGATTGATCCTCTGGTTCCAGGATCTCCCCCTCTTCTAACTCCTCCATTCCCGTTTCGAAGTTGGCCTCGGGCTCTTCAGCATTTTGCCACTCCAAATCTGAAGGCAAAAGCTCCCGCGGCCTTGATCTCTTAAAGGGTCTTGGGAAACCGCTTCCTGCTTCAAGTAGCCCGGGCTGCAGCAACGGCGCTGGGAGCGGCAAGGGCTCTGGCAATTTCCCTTGTCGCCACAAACAGAATGCATGATGCATTATTAAGACAAAATCTGGACAGAAATTCCCGATTTGAGGCCCCGACCCCAGAGCCGGCAGCACCCTTGAGGATCTGAACGAGGCCTCCTGACAGGCTCCTAATGGAGGAACCATCATGTTCTCTCCCTCGGCTGCCGTCGAGGCCCCCTGGAGATCCGACCCTGCCTTACCTTCCATTTGCTGCTCCATGCTGGTGGAAACTGCCACACAGCCCTGGCAGATTCCAGAATCAGTGATAGCCCCTCTGCGGGTACCGCAGACTACACAGAGGCCAGGAGGCCATAGGCAGACCCCAACACGCTCCAAGTTTGACAGTGACCCAAGGGAAAATTAAAACTTAAGTCCTCTGCCTTATTTATTTTATTTTTTTTGTATAATAAAGGAAATGAAAACTGCGGCTTATGTCAGCGCCAGTGGCCCCGACAAATCAAACCCCGGTCCCTAAAGCCAGACTAATAAGGGAGGCCACCCCGATTAAAGAAAGGCCGTACAAAACAAACCCAAAAGAAATAGGAATTTAAAATAGAAATTTAAAATAAAGTAAACTGGCAGTGGCAAGCCTGGGAAGAACTCGGGGTGAAAGACTGCTAAAAGCGCAAACGCCTGCCCGCCTGTGCAGCGAGCGCTGCACACGCGGCCAAGATGGCCGCCACTGAGAGAACTGAAATGGCGCCAAAGAAAGAAACTGCTGGGCCAGACCGCACACCTCCGTGGTCCGTTTCCCTATCCACGTATCTGCACACTCCTGGAATGATTGCAGCACTGCGATGCTCCAGACCACGTGGCTCGGCTCAGTTGAAAAGTGAGCGGATCGCCGCCGGACGAGTCTCTCTCCTGTCAGCCGCCCGGCGCAGTACAACTGCTGCTGTTCAGCCCCACAGGGAAATTGGCATTGGCTGCAGCAGGGCCCCCCCTGTACGATCAAGGAGGGGAAACCCGGCTTAAATACTGACCCGAGTTCTGAGAATGAGAAGGTGACAGCCGGGACCGGTAGAAGTAATCAGTTTTTCTTTTTAAAAGGGTATACCAATCTAATTAAAACAAAATTGAAATTACACTTACCTGGTAACTGTAGTTCCTTGAGTGATGACAGTTTAGTCCTCCACCCCTGGGTAGTGCACCTCCTCCTGCAGCTTGGAGACTGGACCAATCAGAATCTTCACCTCCCCAATGACCTACTGACAAAGCAGACTCAAGAAAAACAACAAATAAGTAGCCAACTTCTTCTTTCATTGCAATCTGTATCATTATTATTATTTGTTAAAACTAGCACCCTGATCAAGACAGGAACATGCCCCTATGGCGAACACCAAGAGTCACCCCATAAAGATGCCCTCCTGCTGCTGAACCCTACAATACGGACATAAGCAGAAGAGAGAAATTCAAAAGGAAGAAACCTAAACTTCCCGAGTAAACATTCACCTGTGACTTCGCCTCGCAGTACCAAACCCGTGCCGAGCTGACTGTAGAAATTTAGGGTGGGAAGGAGGACTAAACTGTCGTCACTCAAGGAACTACAATTACCAGGTAAGTGTAATTTTGATTTCCTTATCGTTCCTCCAGTTTAGTCCTCCACCCCTGGGATGTATCAGAGCAGTACTATCGGGAGGGACCCCGCCAGCCGGCACACAACAATGGCGACCCAATACCGGCATCTCTTGCCTCCAACACATCCAACAACAGTGTTTACTGAAAGTATGCAGCGACGCCCAAGTCGCCCCTTAGCACCGCATACCGGGAAAAAAAGTCTGAACAGCGACAGGGACGCTGCGTGCGTTCGTAAAGCAAACTCTCAACATCTACCAAGAACAGGACGCCCCTGTAACCTGTGAGCTGCAACAACTGCCTCCTTACCCGACCTGGCAATGGACACCTGCGCCATAGCTGCCTCGTTCCGGAAAAAAACTCTCAACAAGGCGAATAGACGATTGGTTTCGCGAAAGGACTCGAACACTGTCCAATCGCCACACCACACCCTCATTATGTCCAAACGATTCCATCGCCCATCCGCATTATATCCAGCTTCCGCTTGCAAAACTGTAAGCAACTCCGAAGATGCGAAAGAAAGGAAACCTCTGTCCAGCAACCAGGACAGCGGTCGAAGTACCCCCTACCAGGGACAACAGGGAAGAAACGTGTCTCTATAGGAAGAGCCTGCCACTCTGAAATGCTCCTCGTTGAGGAAAAGGTTACCAAAAATGCCACCTGAAGCATCAAAACCCCTTACGGAACCTTGCCTGAAATGCCCACACAGCGCTTTATCGAAGCCCCGTAAGACCAAGATGAAAACCGACGAGGAAACAAAAACTCGTCACGCTGGGTGCAGAGCAGAAACCACTCTGAGGAAACACCGCAGTGCCTGACCTGTCATCCTAGCTTTGAACGCCTGCCACGCTCAGCGTATTGCTCGCAGTTCCCGACGGGTAATTGACCACTAGGTCTCCTGTGTACTCCAAGAACCTTGCGCGAAACGCTCTCCGAACGTAGCGCGTAAAACAAAGTTTCCGTGCAAGGCCCCGGGACTTTTCTTTTCTTTTTTTTTTTTTCTTTATCATTCTCCACCGTTACCAATCCAAGATCCAATCCAAGGAACCCTTAAGGCAGGAACAACCAGAAAAATCACCCAAAATAAAAAAAGCAAAGTTAGCATAAACAAAAGAAAAAGAAAGAAAGAGCAAGCAACTAGCTAAAATTCCCAAGCAGAAGCAGCCTGTCTGTGAAAACACTGAAATCGAACCTGAAGCACTCCCTGCTCCGGCAAACAGCGCTGCCGCCATGAAGCAAGAAATTGCTGGGGAAACCGCGTGCTCAAAATGGCCACGGTTTCCTCACAGCGTTTTGGCAGGCCATGCCGGAAGGCCTCTCTGGGTCCCCCGTGCTGCACCCGGCTGCCAGGGAACAAATCAAGCTACCTTTGCCGAGCCGCAGCTCAACCTCCGGGAACAAACAAGGCTGCCGGGAGGAGCTCTACCCCGTGCCTTCCAGGGGAAAAGAGATCCCATATAAAGAAACACCGGCACTTTAACATGGCGCGGCAGAGACAGAAGCTCCCCATAAGGAAACAAGGCTCTCCGTGTATTTGAGCCTCCCGGTCTCTTGATAACGATCTTTTTTTTTTTTCCCAAGAAACAGCAAACAAATCCCCCCGGCCAAAGGAAGTAACTGAATCTAACCCAAACAAATTGAAAATAGAGTATCCCAAAATTAACAGAAATACATCTACACTAACTAACTAGCCTGCTTCTTATCAGATCCTCCAGTGAGCCCAGCACCTAGGCTCACTGCGTCCTCCTGCTGCATGGAGACTGGACACACTGGGGGACTGATGGGAGTTCCAGCATGCTACATCCAGGGAGGTGAAGATTCCGATTGGTCCAGTCTCCAAGCTGCAGGAGGAGGTGCACTACCCAGGGGTGGAGGACTAAACTGGAGGAACGATAAGGAACTCCAATAGAAGTTGAAAATCTTAGAATAGGTTTCTGTTTCCTTTATTCCAACAGCTTCTTATCCGCTCCTCAAGTGAGCCCAGCACCTAGGTTCACTACGTCCTCCTGCTGCATGGAGACTGGACACTGGGGCTGATGGGAGAGGCCAGCAGACTACATCCAGTGATGTCACGTTTTTGACATGCCCAGTCTCCAAGCTGCAGGAAGAGGTACACAACCCAGAGGTGGAGAACTGGAGGAATGCTAAGGAACAGGTGGTTACCTTCCCGGTATTTTCAGAGTCTGCTCGGAGGGGGAGACGTTCCATCTTCATTTGCTGGATGGCCGCAGAGTGTTGCGCTGTTACTTGAAGCGGATGCAGTCCTTCCATAAGTCAGATCGCTTGGGAGGGTCTAGGTGGGAGGAGGCCATGTCTAAGGAATCTCTCTCCCATTGGATTAAGGGGGCCATTACCTCAGTATATCTTCTCAGGTGCAGCCCAGTGCCAGAGGGACTGCGGGCGCACTCCACTAGATCCCAAGCCATGTCCTGGGCAGAAGTAAGGTTGGTACCTCCAGGGGCCATCTATCAAGCTGTGATGAGGTCCTCCTTGCATACCTTTTGTGAAGCATTACCGTCTGGAAGTGCAGGTGAGACAGGAGACACGTTCTGGTGCTCAGGTGCTTTGGTCGAGGCTCGCGGGTCCCTCCCATTGTTACATACTGCTGTGGTACATCCCGCTTGTCTGGACTGGATTGGAAGGATGTGGATGAAGGGAAAATTAGAGCTTACCTGCTAATTTACTTTCATGGAGTCCATCCAGTCCAGAACCCACCCAAGCAACTTCTGTTCATTGCCATGAGCCGTTCAAGGTGAAACAGTGAGGGGAGGTCCTTGGCATCAGGATTAAGAGTTATGCCCTGCGGCTGAGAGGTAAGCGATCAGACCTTCTGAGGGATTTGTGGAAAAAAATAAAAGAAATTAAAAAAAAAATAAATAAATGCTTAAATAAAAAGGGCACAATACACAAGTTGTTGGTGGTTGGACCGTTCGATTGGCTGGCGGCTGGGTAGCTCTACTGTTTCTTCTGAGTTCTATTTGAGGGCGTAGGGTTTGTTAGATTTGTTTACAGTTGCTTTGTCAGTGCGATACTAGAAATGGAAGGCAAGTGCCTCTGGTTATAGGGTGACATCACAAAAGAATTGGCATAATCAGTCTCCAGCTGCTGGTGGACAGACACAACCCGCTTGTGTGCAATGAACTGGAGGGACTCCATGAAAGTAAATTAGCAGGTAAGCTCTAAATTTACCCATGTAAACCTCCAACAGCTTGCTGTCTGTGGCACCTAAGTAAGGCAAAACGTAAGGCCACCAGCAATCATGGAATGGAGGCTGTGACAGGTAGGTAGCTGCAAGAAGGAAATCTGTCAGCAGTAGGTGACTCACCGCAACTTCACATTCTGACCCGTGTATGACTCATAAGGTTTTTCCACGTGTGTGAACTCAAAGTCAAACGTCTGGGACTGGGATATCTCACCAGGCCGTGCCAGGTCCTTCACCAGGGACACAAACTCATGGTGGTTGCCTCGATCATAGTACAGCTCTGAGAAGAAGAAAATAATCAGCAACAATACAAAAGGACCTCCGTTCCCTGTACTACCTAGCAAAGCAACCACACCCTGTCCCCTTCCCCCAAACACATTTAATAAAATCCCAGTTCTTATATCATCTCTTTTTCCAGCAAGAAGAATAGGAAAGATCTCAGAGATTTGACCTCTTGCATATCCCTTCCTGAAGTATAGGGCAAACAATAACCACTTCCAGGTGAAAATGTAAATACTCACAGCACCAAAAGGTCTACAATAATTGTGGCTAACACACAACATAAAGTTTATCATAGCCTATTGATACAAACACACTGGGTTAGGCCATACAATACATTAACCTGGCAACGAGCTAGGACCATATGCTATCCAAGAGGTCCAAAAATTACCCATTTAAGAATCTGACAAAA
This sequence comes from Ichthyophis bannanicus, assembly GCA_033557465.1. NCBI lineage: Eukaryota > Metazoa > Chordata > Amphibia > Gymnophiona > Ichthyophiidae > Ichthyophis > Ichthyophis bannanicus. The sequence continues at coordinate 155,033,431 of CM066032.1, read as the reverse complement.
AGTCCTATAAGTATTTTTGCCCAAAGCTTAAATACAGTTAAAAGAAAGAATTTAGATAAACCAATCCTACAGGATCACAATAAAACTGAGAAATGGGTAATATTTTGAAGGATCAATTCAGTGCTGTTTAGTGTAGGTCTCAATGAAACTGCTTTTCAGACAATTTTATCTAACATACTATTCACGCTTAATTATGTATATCAAGGGTGAGAAAAGTTTTAGAAAAACATGGGTCAGCCAACATCCTTAGGGGCCAGAATAAAAAATGTAGATTTTTATCTGCTTAAAACTATTTTTTTTGTGGCTCTTTTGATTCAATTTCTAAATATTATGCTCTCCTTGTTTCACTTCCTCCAGACTTTTCTCCCAATTTCTTCCCTTCTACAGCCCAGCTGCTGCTCCTTTCAGCTCCTGTAGCAGCCACCAGATTTTAGGCACCTAGGCAACCTAGTGTGCAGTTTCTTTTTCCAAGCTTTGATAAATAATTACATTATAATGTGGTAGGCTACGGCCTATAATAGCCTGTACATGTATGAGAGGCCTGTAAGCTAGGCTCGAGTCCCCACCCCCACTTAGAAATAGTAGTGCTGAGAAAGACCAAAGTCAGTGAAGGTCTGAGAATCTGCCTTAAACCGCTCTAAACTGCTTTTGATAAGTTTGTATGAATCCTTTATTAAATTCTTTTATGCTGATGATAGATATGTTCCAGTGTTTTGCATTCTCACATTCTCTGAGCCTAGAAATGACCTTGTAGAAGGAATGTATCTATGTCTAGAAACTGAGCCTTTGTTAGAATAGCCTGAGAAGGGGGAATAGGGTGCTAGGCCCAGAGGGGGTCCCTGATTGGATGGGTGCAGGGGGCGTTGGGACCAATAGAAAGTTTGCCTGTATCAGACTGTGAAAATTGTATATAAGGAATTTGTTTCTGTCCTCCATTGCTCTGTCACTTTTGGATGCTTTCCTGTCTGAGCCTTATGCACAATAAATTGGCTTGGATCCTTGAACTGACTCCTGGTATTATTTATTGCATGCTTATCAGCTGCTACATATTCTGGTGCATTGGCCGGGAATGTGTGAGTAGTGTGATGGTATTCAAGTGAATATACCACGACTTCTCGCCTCAAAAGGTTTGGTCCGGCTGGAGCCACACCTGACTGATCGCAGGAGAGCCTCTGGCACCACCAGTCCTCTTGTATCGGGGAGTACTCCTCCTTGCCTCCGCAGGTTGCTGGTTCTGGCTGGCCAACACCTCCAAACCTGAGGGGAGTCCAGGATCCAACCCATGTACTGGTTTGGTATCGGGAACCGGATCCGGTGAGTAGAAGTTTTCTGTACTACTCAGATAGTCAGTTTTGAGAATATGGTATGGTAAATAAAGAGAGCTTGATCACCTCTCAAGGGCGGTCCTAGTACGTTCCGCATAAGGGTTAGCGGAGCAGAAGCCACTGATCCTTTGGTATAGTTAGTCAGTAAGGCCTTGGGAATTTGAAAAAAAAAACATTGCTAAGCATGCTTGTCTGTGTGTGACTGAGAGGTCTGGAATGGCAGACCAAGCGAGAGCGGACTCCTGAGTAGCGCAGTTCCTGGCCGGGCGACCGCGCCCAGGTTGCGAAAAGGAGAAAGTGTTTGGTGTGTCTCCCTTATTGTCTGTTGTTTGTATTTGGTTTTGTTATCTGTTGAAACTGCTGGTTTCCCTTCTGGTATAATGTAAGATTATTCTGTTGGGTAATTCATGAAACAGTTTACCAATTAAGGAATAGTACTGAGAGAGGAAGAGAAATAAAACAGAAACAACTCAGGAGTCACTTCTAAGCACAACGACAGCTGTCTCACTGATTTTATTTTGTTTCCAGCACAAGCCGAGAGACTGTATCGTTAGCAGGCAGAGGGAGAAGGGGTGTGTCTTTCACACAGCCCGTAGAAAGGAATGTTTTAGTATCCTTTAACCCTTTGAAGGCTTACTTTCAATTTTTAATCCACATTCTGCAGCTGGGTTAATTTGTGCATATTTCAGGAAAATTGTACCTGTCTTATTAAATATGTTCTAATAGTGATGTTCCTTCTGCTATGGTCATGTATTATATATTATTTGGTAGGAATATCTCAGCCCTACTTGTCTTTTATGGTCCAAACAGAAATGATAGAGAAATTAAGGAAACTGCTTGTGTTTTTCCTTTGACCTTCGAAGTAGAGGTTAAGAGCCCTGACAGGACTATGAAGCATCCCGAGCCAGTAGTTACCAGATCGCGACTTGAAAATGATTTAAATCCTGAGTGATGAGGAGTTAATCGTGCTTGAATTTTATTTTTGAGATATATATTTGGTTTTGACTGCATATGCTATTGAGCAAAATTAAAAGTAAAACTGATGTATGACTAGGAATGTTAGCAAGGGATTTGCTGGAGACTATGGAATAGAAATGTCTCTGTCCCGATTAGAAATGCTTTGTGATAGGGAGTGGCCAGTACTGGTCTCATCATGGCCCCCTGGTGGTACCTTTGATGTTAGTATCATATCCTCAGTTCACCAGATTGCACGAAAAGAATATCCTGACCAGTTCCCTTATATGGACTTCTGGTTAAATGTTTGTGAAAAAGAGCCCTCCTGGAAGAAACGTTGTTATAAGGAACAGTGTAGGATATTTGTAGCAACTACCCATTTATTTGTAGCAACTGCTCAAGGGGCCCAGAAGCCTGGGGAAAAGAAACTACCTGTCTATTCAGCCCCAGATTCCCCAGACATTCCATCCCTTCCGCCCCTTCCGCCTCAGTTCCTCTATAGGCCAGTCCCCTCGGCTCCGCCACTATCCCAGGAAGAGCCTTCCAGGAGGAACCCATTCCTGCAGTGTTTCCCACGGCTGGAGGAGGCGTTCCCCTCCCCGGCCAGAAGCCCCGGCTCAGTTCAAAGTACTCCGAGTGGGCCACAGTCCACCGATGACACTACAAGCAGGGATTAATTCGCCAGTTCAGGGTCACTCACAGTCAGCACCCAAGAACATGAAGTTGAACCCCAACAGTCCCAATTGCCGTATGCCTTCAGAAGTACAACTACCAGTAAAAGGGATGGTCATGTTATACCATTGTGCCAGGTCCAGGGCCTGCCCACCCTTAATACTGAAGGCCAGGTCGTGGTGGGGCCGGCCAGCCTTGTTTGTGCGCCTTTTTCCACCACTAATTTACTAAACTGAAAGACGCATTATGCCTCCTACACCGAGAAACCTTAGGATTTGATTGAACTAACAGTATTATGCAGACCCATCAGCCTTGATGGCCCCAAGTGGGATCCAAATAGTGCAGACAGCCCTCAATCGGTTCCGCCAAGCCCTCATGCAAAGCCTAAAGAAGGGAGGCCAGAAAGCCATGAATATTGGAAAAATATCTGAAGTTCTCCAACGACTAGATGAGAGCCCAGCAGCCTTCTATGATTATCTGAAGTCTACAGACTATATACCCCATACGATCCAGCAGCCCAGGAGAATTTGCGTATGGTAAATGCAGCTTTTGTCAGTCAGTCCCAGATAGATATAAAACGAAAATTACAGAAAATGGATGGATTTGCGGGCATGAATACAGCACAGTTAATGGAAGTTGCCCAGAAAGTGTTTGTGAATCGTGAAAATGAGCGTTACAGAGAAAGTGAATGGAAAATGAAGAAGAAAGCAGATCTTCTTGCTGCCGCTTTAGTTGAACGACGTGGAGGAGGTTTTCCTAATCGATGGAGCAGAGGACGTGGAAGGGGCCGGGGAAGTAGCTGGCCCCCACTGGGTGCGAATCAATGTGCCCATTGCAGAGAAGAAGGACATTGGAAAAATGAATGCCCGCATCTTGACTCCACCCCCCGGAGGGGAGGAGGGAGTACTAGGAGAACTGGAGGTCGATTCCAGAGTCGTGGAGGGATAAACAGAGCACAGTTCCAACAAGAGAGAGAAGAAGCTATTGAGGGAGTGGCAGTTGCAGAAGGCTATGATATGGACGAAGACTAGGCCAGACCGGGCTCCAAGTTCACCCTGGGTCCCCAGGAGCCTATGGTCAGTTTGAAAATAGGGGACCAATATATGGACTTTATGGTGGATACAGGAGCAGAACATTCAGTAGTGGCGAAGCCAGTGGCCCCTTTGTCCTCTCAATATGTCACCATTGTTGGGGCCACTGGGGCTAGGGCCACCAAGCCCTTTCTGCAGAACCGCATGTGTGAACTAGGGAAGCAGAAAATAACGCACCAGTTCCTGTATATGCCTGAATGCCCTATTCCACTTTTGGGCCGAGATATGCTCCAGGCGCAGATATCCTTTGCTGAAGGGGGAGAAATGCAAATGACTGTGAACTCAAAGCCTGCCGGATTGATGGTGCTGACTGTCCCCCGAGAAGAAGAGTGGCAGTTCTATAGTGCATCTCCAACCAAGACAGTTAGTTCCTGTATACCCACCAACCTTTCAGCTCCGCGCGGAGGATAATCCACCTGGCTTAGCGAAGAACATAGCCCCCCATCGTTGTCACCCTCAAATCAGGAGCAGAACCAGTGCACGTGAGGCAGTGTCCTCTTCCTCGACCAGCCATTGAAGGTATCCACAGCCATCTGATGAAATTGCTGAAGTATGGACTTCTTAAAGAATGCCAATCACCTTGGAATACCCCCCTTCTCCTAGTCAAGAAACCAGGAACGGGAGATTACCGCCCAGTACAAGATCTGAGGCGAGTGAATGATGCAGTTGAGTCTATACATCCAGTGGAACCAAATCCTTATACTCTCTTGGGACTGATCCCCACTGAGGCTACTCATTTCACTGTCCTGGACCTGAAAGATGCCTTCTTTTGCATACGCCTAGCCCCCACCAGACAACTTTTGTTTGCCTCTGAATGGCAAGATCCTACAACAGGAAGGCGGGGCCAACTCACCTGGACTCGATTACCCCAAGGATTCAAAAATTCACCTACTCTCTTCAGTGCTGCTCTAAATCAAGATCTCTCAAGCTACCCGGTGAACCCAGGGAAAAGAGTTCTTCTCCAGTATGTGGATGACCTGCTAATAGCCACCAACTCGGAAAGTGAATGTTTACAAGCCACCAGTGATCTCTTGCATCTTCTGAATGAAGATGGATACAAGGTCTCAAGGGCCAAGGCACAGTTATGTCAAACTGAAGTTAAATATTTAGGATTCCGATTGTCCAGTGGAATCCGACGCTTGGGACCAGAATGCAAAGAAGCTGTATGCAATATTCCGACCCCAACCACTAGGAGGCAAGTGAGAGCCTTTTTAGGGGCTGCAGGTTATTGCCGTATATGGATACTCAACTTCGCACTGTTGGCAAAGCCATTGTATCAAGCCCCAAAGGAATGGAGAGGTCTCCGTTGGAATGGGGACCTGAACAGGATGCAGCATTTTGATCTTTGAAGGCTGCCTTGATGTCATCACCAGTTCTGGGTCTACCAGATGTCCAGAAACCTTTTCGCCTCTATGTCCATGAGTCACGAGGAAATGCTTTGGGAGTGTTGACTCAATCTCTTCGATCTTGGCAGCGACCAGTGGCCTATTTATCAAAACAATTGGATATGGTTGCAAAAGGCTGGCCCCTTTGTTTAAAAGCCGTTGCAGGCACAGCCCTCTTAGTGAGCGAAGCTGACAAGCTCACTTTGGGACAGAATCTTCAAGTCATCGTACCAAACTCTGTCTTGACCCTTATGGAGCACAAAGGGAACTTCTGGCTCACAAATTCACGAATGTTGAAGTATCAAAGTATGCTGTGTGAGAATCCATGATTGCCATTGATGGTCAGTCAAGCTTGTAAAAAGGGGTGCTTGTTATGAAGGTACCACCATCTTGGCAAGTATGCAAATTAACTGTCTTGCAAAGGATTGTGGTTATTGAAGTCCATTCACACAAAGCTTGCCTTTTTAGAATAATGAAAACTCTTGTAGTTGGTCGAGTGTAGACAAAATTAGAGTTTATTTATGGGGTGATTATCCCACACACAGATATGCTTGGTAACACCTTCCAGATAACTTCCCCAGGGTTTTATTCAACACAAAATAAGGCAACTGAAATATCTTATGCAAATAAGAATCAAAGTCCTTTATAGAACAGAAAGGCTTCTTTCAGTGCTGGGGAAAAACAAATCAAAGAGGAAAACTTCTTTATACTAAAACATAGCTCACTTTCTCCATACAGAAAAGAACTTTTTAATCCTATGTGTGCATGGCTTGTGCTGGGCTCTCCTCCACCAACAGGTGACAATTAACTGCAATCAGTAGCTTGATTTCAGCACACGTACAAAACCTTCCCAAAAGCTTTTTCATTCAACAAAACTTTATGGGAAGCTAATATTCAGAATGTTTCCTTTTGATGTTTGCTCTGATATTTAGGATTTTCCTAAAACAACAACCTCAAAGAACAGTCCATATAATTATCCTCTGTATCAGATATTGAACCTTGCTCTTGAAATTGCATAGATTCTGTTTCTCCGTCTGACTCAGAGGGTTTTAGGAACTGACCTCTACACGGAGAGAAACTATTTCCCTGCTGTTTGCACTGCTCAAAGCTAGAGAAACGTTCACAGTTCCTACCTGAATTCAGGCAAGGGTCAGGCTGCTTCTTCTGGTATTCTGGCCAGTATGCAATAGAGCTTCTGTGTCCTGTCCTCCAGTTGGTATCTCTGGACCTCAGGATCTTTTCTCCAGACATCCTCCAAGAGGTATTTGGGCTCCTTTCTTCCTTAGCTGCAACAGTCCTCTTCCTAGGCCTTGCTTGAGGGTCCCTGGCTGTGGATCTACAGACCTCTGGCTTTTTCCAGTCCTCTGAAGATTCTTCTTTCCCCCGGGTATCTCTCCAGGCATAGGTACTTCTCTGAGCTCCTCTCTTGGACCGTCTGCTTCCTTGTCCTTGTTCCTTCAGGTTCCGGTTGTTCTTCCTTCTGTTCTCATTCTACTTCTGATTCCCCTTCTCCTTCTGTCTTCCTGAAGATTCCCCTTTAGTTTTAAAGGGCTTAGATTGCAACTCCACCCTTGCACTCTTCAGATGTTGTGGATTAAGCATTCTTCTAGGGGCTGTTTGATTAGGGATGACATAATGTTTTCTCTGATTAGACACATGCTTTTCCACTCTAGCTCCCCTAGGGACTTTCTGCATACAAGTGCATTCTGGATCATGTAGTCTTTTAGGGAAACAAGCTGTCTTAGTTCTATAACCTGCCAGCACAGGTCCCTTGATCAGAGTAAATTCTCCTCTTTTGTCATTACTCCCTGAGCTTTGATAAGCTTCCTTATCACAAGCTTTGAATTCTGCTATGTTGTTACAATTGGTCCTGGCCCCCCCGATCATGACTGTCTGGAAATTATGGACACTGTATTCTCAAGTCGCCCGGATTTGACTGATGTTCCTTTGGAGAACCCAGAACGGACTTTCTTTGTGGATGGAAGTAGTCCCATCCTCAATGGACATCGTTGTGCGGGGTATGCAGTGGTGACCCTTGATCTGGTGGTTGAGTCCTCAGCTTTGCCCCCAGGGACCTCAGCACAGAAAGCTGAACTGATAGCTCTCACTAGAGCACTGATAATAGGAAAAGGGCTCCGTCTAAATGTGTACACAGATTCCAAGTATGCTTTTACAACTTTGTATGTACATGGGGCCGTGTACAAAGAATGAGGGTTGATAACCTAAGGAGGCAAGTCCCTTAAGTACGGCCCCGGGATATTGACATTATAAGATGCATACTGCCTACAGACCTCAGAATTTAGGAAAAGTAGAACGTATGAATAGAACTCTGAAATCTCAGTTATCTAAACTTTGTCAAGAAGTTCACCTGAAGTGGCCCCAGGTTCTTCCTATTTATTTATTTAATTTTCTTATATACCGCGCTATTTGTCATCAGTGCGGTTTACATTGAAACAATACAACAATTGGTCAGATATAACAGACCTATTACAAGTAACAGGAAAATTAACATGGAAGTAAACAGGGAAATCATTTATATTTCTAGAAAATACATGTTGGAGATATATAAAATCTATACAGTTAGTTAGGGTAGGTATGAGGTTAAAAGGATGGGGGAGGGGAAGGGGTGTTTAGGTGTTTGAAGTGTGCGATGAAAAGGTGGTGTTTAAGGGCTTTTTTGAATTGTTTGATGTCTTTAATTGCTCTGATATTGGGAGGGAGTTTGTTCCAACATCTAGGAGCATAATTCGAAAAAGCCCTATTGATGGATGATTGATTAGCTTTTAAGGAAACTTTTGGTATAAGTAGTGTGTCAACAGCTGGAGATCTCCTGGACCTGTTATTTGTTGTGTGTATGATGAGATCAGAGATGGAATCTGGAGAAATATTATTGAAGGCCCTAAAGGTGGTAAGGATGGCCTTATATTGGATTCTACAGTTTATTAGTAACCAATGAAGCTTCTCTAGAATGGGGGAAATATGCTCATACTTTGATGATCCGCAGAGGACACGAGCAGCTGCGTTCATGGCTAATTGTAGAGGATTAATAGTTATATTTGGTAAGCCATGGAGTATTATGTTAGCATAATCAAAGTGCGGCGTTACTAGAGCTATAGCCCTTCTTAGGATATGCTTAGCCCCTACTAAGTCTTTGGAGTTTCCCCTTTTGAGATTCTGTATGGGCGACCCCCGCCTATTGTACAAGGAATACAAGGAGATATGAAACAGATTGGATCTGAAATTACTAGACAAGAACTATTGGTTTAAGTTCTGTTTTGCAGAGTCTTCATACGTGGGTACAAGATCAGTTGCCCATCAATCTAACAGAACCTCTGCATCCTTTCAAGCCTGGAGTCTCAGTGTGGATCAAAGAGTGGAGAAAGACACCGTTGGCACTGCATTGAAAGGGACCTTATGTTGTCATCCTATCAACCCCAACTGCAGTTGAAGTTGCAGAACTCGAACACTGGATTCATCACAGTCAAGTAAAGTCAGCAGCCGTTGATGGCACTGTAGAACGGAAGACAGCTATAAAAAGTATTAGCTATGTGGCAATATTACCCTATACCCCACAATGATGCTTTTACGCAAGTATAATGTGTGATTTCTCACCCTTTCTCACTTGCAGGTGAGAATAATCAAAGGGGGGGGGGAATGTGGTAGGCTATGGCCTATAATAGCCTGTACATGTATGAGAGGCCTGTAAGCTAGGCTCGAGTCCCCACCCCCACTTAGAAATAGTAGTGCTGAGAAAGACCAAAGTCAGTGAAGGTCTGAGAATCTGCCTTAAACCGCTCTAAACTGCTTTTGATAAGTTTGTATGAATCCTTTATTAAATTCTTTTATGCTGATGATAGATATGTTCCAGTGTTTTGCATTCTCACATTCTCTGAGCCTAGAAATGACCTTGTAGAAGGAATGTATCTATGTCTAGAAACTGAGCATTTGTTAGAATAGCCTGAGAAGGGGGAACAGGGTGCTAGGCCCAGAGGGGGTCCCTGATTGGATGGGTGCAGGGGGCGTTGGGACCAATAGAAAGTTTGCCTGTATCAGACTGTGAAAATTGTATATAAGGAATTTGTTTCTGTCCTCCATTGCTCTGTCACTTTTGGATGCTTTCCTGTCTGAGCCTTGTGCACAATAAATTGGCTTGGATCCTTGAACTGACTCCTGGTATTATTTATTGCATGCTTATCAGCTGCTACAATAATAGAGATGCAATATATCTGTAGATTTATGCTCTTCTCTCTCTCTTCAGGTTTCATGGCCCAGACTACTGAGAAAACATCTACACTATATTCTTAATTTGGAATCCAAAAGCTCACTTGGAGAAGACCAATGTGGTTTATATTTCTAGACACTAAGGGGCATGTTTAATAAATTGTGGCAAGTGCTTTTGTAGCTACTGTGCAATATATGTAAAAATGCCATGCAGTATCTGCTGAGAGTGTGTCCAGTAGCAGCCCGGCAGATACTGTGGTGGACTTGCACTTACTGCGGTGATCTGTGATCCTTGCGAGGGCAAGTGATGTGTTTATTTCCACACTGCCTGCTGATGCGGGGATTGCAGGATAAAGGGGATGATAGAGCAGTTTGTTGCTCTGTCCTCCCCGAGACATCATGACACCCTCCTCCCCAAAAGTGGTACTGATGTCTCTGATGTACTAGCCCAGGGCACTGGCACCCTCAAATAGCCCCAATTCACAATCAGCACCAACCCAAGACAGGTCCCGACTCTAACAGGAACCTGTCTTGGAGGGGGCGGGGGGAGGAAATCAGGCTAAATTTCCAAGGCCTTATCAGACCTGGTTAGCCAGTTGTGCCCCTAGTTTTGTTGTGCTGCCATTGGCAACTTCACACTAGGAGACAGCACCACAAGACCGATGCCCAAAGGATGGAGGACCACTTTTACCCACTGCCCCATCAATGAATGTACTGTTAGCCTGATTGGCCGGCTGGCCAGGTCTGATCAGGTCTTGGAGATTTGGCCCGATTTCCACCCCCTCCCAACACATTCCTGTTGGTATTGGGAGCTATCCGAGGGGGGGGGGGGGGAGTGCTGATTGTGAATGGGGGCCATTTAAAAGTGCCAGTGCCCTGACATGGTAGATCTGAGGCATTAGCACCATCTTTCTAAGGGCCAGTAAACACAGGGGGAGGGAGCTGGTGGACTTCTGCTGCTGCTTCTGATCAGCAGTGGCCATAAAGATGCACCAATTGCTCAGCTGCAGAAAATGCCAATGAGATGGTGTTAATCTTCAGCAGTGATCATGGCGATTTAGGCAGCCATTACGTGAACACTGCCTACTTATTACTACTTATCATTTGTATAACGCTACAAAGCGCATGCAGCACTATATAGAGATATGTACCATTGCAACCCCTACTGTACCGCACAGAAAGCTAATGTAGTTGAAATGCATCTGCAGTCACCATGGCACCAACTTTCCCGCATTAGTGCCATGATGACAGCTAACGCATGTTAGTAAACATGCCCCTAGGGAGAGGTCATTTTATAAGGAAGTGTCTATTTTTAGGTGCTAACCACACATTCAAATGTTGGTATTTTAGCCACATGCGTGCATAAATGATCACTTATAAAATATCAACCAGCATAAAAATATGGACATTACTCGGCATGTACTTTTACTATGTATATGCACATGGGCAATGTGTATATTAAATTAGAAAATACAATAATTTTGCAAAATGTAGACATGGTCATTTTCAATGGCTCTAGGGCTGCTTTAAATGATTGTGCCTTTAAAGAAACATAGAAATATGATGACAGAAAAAGACCACATGGCCTATCTAGTCTGTCCTGCCATAACAACTACAATAGTCCCCTTTTTACCTTTAGAGATCCTCTGTGATTGTCCCATGCTTTTTTGAATTCAGTTACTGTCCTCATCTCTACCACCTCCACTGGGAGACTATTCCACGGATCCACTACTCTTTCTGTAAAGAAATATTTCCGCATATCACTCCTGAATCTATCTCCCTTCACTCTCATCCCATGTCCCCTCGTAGCAGAACTTGCTTTCAATTGAAAGAGGCTCTCTCCCTGAACATTTATGCCTCGGAGGTATTTAAACATCTCAATCATATCACCTCTATCCCGCCTTTCCTCTAAGGTGTACATATTAAGATCCTTCAGTCTGTCCTCATATGCTTTATAATGAAGACCACTAATCATTTTAGTAGCCACCCTCTGCACCGACTCCATCCTGTTCACATCCTTTTGAAGGTGCGGTCTCCAGAATTGCACACTATACTCCAAATGAGGTCGCACCAAAGACTTATACAGAGGCATTATCACCTCCTTTTTTCTGCTAGCCATTCCTCTCCGTGTGCACCCAAGCATCCTTCTAGCTTTTGCCGTCGCCTTTTCTACCTGTTTAGCTACTTTAAGATCAGACACTACCACGCCTAGGTCCCGCTCTTCTTTAGTGGACAAAAGTACTTCACCCCCTATACTATATTGCTCCCTTGGATTGCTGCAGCCCAAATGCATGACCTTACATTTTTTAACATTAAATCCCAGCTGCCAAATTCTAGACCATTCTTCAAGCTTAGCTAGATCCCTCCTCATGTTATCTACCCCTTCCTGGGTGTCTACTCTATTGCAGATTTTGGTATCATCCGCAAAGAGGCAAACCTTACCTGAAAGCCCTTCCGCTATATCACTAACAAAGATGTTAAAAAGAAAAGATTTCTGCCACTTGCACTAGTATTTTAGAAAGAAATCTAAGCACTGACTTTTCTTTATAAAAAATAGTGCCTAAGTAGGCATCACCTTATAAAAATTGCCCTCCATCAATCATACCCCAGAGTTTGTTAATGTTAACTATTTGTATTCAAATAGCTTATGAATAGCACTGTTTCCATTCCTGTAAAAGCTTTAAAACTGCTACAGTTTAGCTAGGCATCAGCTAGCACAGATTAACCAGTCTCAAAGGTGAAATACACACATGGTTAATTAACCTTTTAAAGACAGTAACAGAGTAATTGGTGGTTGCATTATTTTTTCCTTAAAAGCAGCTGTCCAAAGTGAAGACACAAGCAATGCTAGAGTATTTCAAAGAGAAAAACAGGTGGGAGAAAAGTCACTATAAACCAAGAGTTCTCAATCCAGCCCTCTGGATACCTAACCAGTCAGGATTTCTGGATAATCACAATGCATATGCACAAGACAGATTTCTTGCATGTTCATTGAGGTTATCCTGAAAACGTGATGGGCTAGGTATGTCCCTAGAGTCCCTGCTATGAACACCTCTACAATCTGTGAGTTTATATCCTTGCTTCTACCTGAATAAGAACTGAAAAATTAACACTATTAGATAGAAGTTGGTACATTTTATCAAAACATTTTAATACTATTTCCCATAGATGTCTTTCTTTTCTTAAATAGTTCTGGATAGAAATTTATTTCATAAAAACATACTCCCAATAATTAGCCATACGGTGACCACCCCAGGAAGTAGTTATGGCAGCTTAGTAGTGAATTTATTATTCTCTTGGGGTTCTCACCTGTACAAAGTGCCTGAGGGGAAATCCATCCCTGGAAAATATGTATAATATTCCCTGGACCTAAATATGAGTTGAGTATGCGCATTTTGGAAGGAGGATAACCAAATTCTGGTGGAAAGAATAAATTAGACCTTACCTGCTAATTGTCTTTCCTTGAGTATTCTACGGGCCAGTCCAGGAACAGTAGGGTAGTCAACCTCCTTCAGCAGCTGAGGACTGAAATCTTCAAAGACTTGCTGACAGCCTACCTAGCTCCCCCTGGTGTCAGAGAGCCAGTCTACCAATGTCCAAGCAGTAACCGAACCACTATACGCTATGACTATAAACCTTAACGTAACCAAACTGTCCTTAAACTCCCAACTAAATTAACAACTAGCAACTCCACCGTTACCCTCTGTTACGTGTGGTTTTCCTTTTTTTCTCCCCAAATCGGGGTACTGGCCATTACGGGAGCCCCCTAGCCAGTTCCACTCCGGAAGAGCCTGAGCCCATTTGAGACTCTAAAAATTTCCTTTTCGCTACCGCAAATAGCACCCCTTCCGGCTCTCCCTTGATGAGCTCCCCTGCGCATTAGATAGCGACAGTCCTAATAAAACAGCTCCTCAACTGAAATGTTCTGGGTGGGTCCTGGACTGGCCCGGGGAATACTCAAGGAAAGACAATTAGCAGGTAAGGTCTAATTTATTCTTCCTTTTCGTCTCCCCGGGCCAGTCCCAAAGTAGTACCTACTCTCAGGAGGGTCCTAACAGCCCCGCCAGAATAGCCAAAGCTCTGACCTTCGCATTTCCCGCTGCCTGAACATCCAAGCGATAGTGCTTCGCAAACGTATGCAAAGATGACCAGGTCGCCACCCGACAAATAGCCACTGGTGGAATTAAAGCCCTCTCGGCCCAGGACGTCGCCTGTCCCTGAGTTGAATGAGCCCGCAGCCCCTCCGGTGGCACCTCCCCGCTCGCCTGATATGCAGCTGCTATCGCCTGCTTCACCCAGCGCGCAATGGAGGCCTTAGAAGCTGCACTCCCTTTTCGCACTCCTCCAAATAGCACAAACAACCTATCGGACTTCCGAAAAGACTTTGTTGTCCTAAGGTATCTGTGGAGTACTCTTCCTATCGTCCAATTGCCAGCATCCCCTTTCTAGCTAAAATAATTGAGAAGATAACACAAATTCAGATCCAACAACATATAGACACCACATCTCCACTAGACCCCAGTCAACATGGCTTCAGAGAAGCTCATGGAGTCGAAACACTACTGACCTCATTAACCAACACTCTCATCACTGGAATAGACAGCATCAAAAATGGATTTGCATTAATATTCCTAGACATCTCCGCAGCATTTGATTCAGTGGACCATAACAAACTCCTAACCCGACTCCAATGCAAAGGGATCCAGGGGTTAGCACTGGATTGGTGTAAATCGTACCTGGAAGAGCGCTGGCAACATGTTTGTATGGGAACAAACACCTCAGAACCATTCCAGTTGAAACAAGGAGTCCCCCAAGGATCCTCCCTCTCGGTGCTACTATTTAATATTTATATGCAGCCGTTATGTGAGATCACACGTTCATTCGGAGTATCCTCTCTAATCTATGCAGATGACGTGCTGATTTTCACACCAATCAACATCACTCTGCCAGATTTCACGGTTCTAGTAGAATGTTTCGATGCAATAGCAGACTGGCTTCTCACACAGAACATGAAAATAAACTTCAAAAAAAAACGAAGTTTTAATCATCACCAAGAATAAGGAATTTTCACCCCCACCTACCCTAAAAGTACGGGACGCCGAACTTCCAGTCAAAACCACCATAAAATATCTAGGTGTAACTCTGGACCATCGCCTAAACTTCAAAGAGCACATAAACCGAACAGTAAAAACCATCTACTTTAAGATTAGGACCCTCCGACACCTCAAAAACATGCTCGATCTCGACAACTTCCGCACCATCTTTCAAGCGATAGTCACTCCCCACTTTGACTACGCAAACATAGTTCTCCACGGCCTCCCAAAAAGCACCCTAAACACGCTTCAACTAGCAATGAACACCGCTGCTCGCATCCTCCATGGGGCCTCAAGGAGTGATCATATAACCCCCATATTAAAGGAATTACACTGGCTCCCAATACCTTACAGAATTACATACAAAGCACTACTTACAACATTTAAGGCCATCAATAACCTAGCGCCCCCAGCAATCTGCACACTCCTCACTCACACCCCTAATACCAGATCCAGGAGATCGGTAGCGGCCAATACCCTAACCATCCCAACCGACTCCACAAAGCGTTCAAATGCAACCACAGAAAGAGCATTCTCATACTTCGCTCCTAGATGCTGGAACAATCTTCCTCCCTCCATAAGAGCAATCAAGGACCTCAAGCAATTTAGAAAAGCTATAAAACACCACCTGTTCCTCTTACACTTCTCCCAACACCAGTTACCATCTCCTACCCTCTCAACTTTTCCTAAGCCCCCTTTATAAACCAAAATTGATCTGATCCATCTCTTCTGTATAACAAGAAATCTACCATTGTATATAGTTGTATAATTAAGATGTACCAAGTTTTCCTAAGTTGAATCCTGTTAGATCTCCTGTTACATGTAAGCTCACGACAGCATGTTGCTATCTGTGAGCACTTTATGTTTACTGTAAACCGCGCTGATGATAAAGAGCGCGGTATATAAGAACATTAAATAAATAAATAAATAAACGAAAGGTCACTACCAACCTCTTCCCCGGACTTAAAGGTAGGCAATGAAATTGATTGATTTACATGAAAAGCCAACACTACCTTCGGTAGAAACGAGGGAACCGGGCGCAATACCACTTTCTCTTTCGAAAATTGAATATATGGTTCCCTACAGGAAAGCGCTTGTAAATCCAAAATCCTTCTAGCCAAGCACAAGGCTACCAAAAAGGCGGTCTTCCAAGAGAGCTCCCTCAGCGCTGCCGTTTTCCCGGGTTCAAATGGAACGCGCGTTAACGCCCGCAAGACCAAATTTAAGTCCCAAGACGGCACCAACTGCCTCCTAGGTGGTCTCATGTTCTTGACCGCTCGGAGAAATCTGAGAACATCCGGATGTAGAGACAAACTACGGCCCTGTACCTTGCCCCGATAGCAAGATAGAACCGCTAGGTGTACCTTTAGAGTGCTGAACGCTAGACCCTTATCCAGCCCATCTTGTAGGAACGACAACACATCCGACACTGTCGCTGTCCCCGGCTGAATCTCGCGCCTCCTACACCAGCCTTCAAAAATATGCCAGATAAGAATATAAGCCAATGACGTTGACCCTCTTTTTGCTTGCAACATGGTAGTCACCACCGCTGCGGAATAGCCCCTACTCCTCAAAACGCTCCCTTTCAAGAGCCAAGCCGTAAGCAAGAAGCGATCCACCTGAGGCATGAGAATCGGCCCCTGGAACAAGAGATTTTCTCGACTTAGCAGCCTCCAAGGCCGGCCTACCAGTAGCTGCACGAGATCTGCATACCATGCTCTCCTCGGCCAGTCTGGGGCAATGAGAATCACCTGCCCCTGGTGACATGCTATTCTGCGAATGACTCGACTGATCATCGGCCACAGCAGAAACACATACAGAAGCTCTACCGATGGCCAAGGCTGAACCAAGTATATAGTCCAAAACGTGATTATTGTGGAAAAACAAAATTTTATTATAAGATATTTGACCTATTACTAGTTTGCAGTACGGATCGATTCAATTGAAGGTTGCGCGATCCTATTATATTTGACTAAGGTCACGAGTTGAATGGTCCTCAATTTCAAGATAGAGTACCTTTACCTGGTTTGACCCTGATGAAGGTAGCGAAACACGGCCTGTGTCGGGCTGGTAATAGGTCAAATATCTTATAATAAAATTTGTTTTTCCACAATAATCACGTTTTGAACTGTGTCAAGGCTGAACCAAGCCATCCAGGCCCTCCGACGACATGCGTTCCCTGCCCCTGCTGAAAAAGCGTGACGTCTTGGCATTGTCAAATGTGGCCATCAGGTCCAAAACTGGCTGACCCCAACGCCTCGTTATGTTCTGAAAGACTGCGTCGTTCAGCTGCCATTCGCCTGGATCCAATACATGGTGACTGAGAAAATCGGCCTGCACGTTGTCCTTTCCTGCCACATGAGCCGCCGATAGGGCTAACAGATGCCTCTCTGCCCACTGCAACAGAGCTTGACTCTCCTCTAACAAGACCGCACTGCCTGTGCCTCCTTGTCGATTGATATAGGACATCGTTACCGCACTGTCTGAGAAAACTCGCACCGCTCTTCCATTCAGAAGACACTCGAACTTCTAGAACATCAGCCGCACTGCTCGCATTTCCAACTGATTGATGGAGCAGTTGGTCATCTCTACTGACCAGCGTCCCTGAGCTACCTGGGCCATACAATGTGCTCCCCAGCCGGAGAGACTGGCATCCGTGGTGACCAATACCCAATCCGGCGTCTCCAGCGGCACTCCTGCCCGAAGATGTGTGGGATCTAATCACCACCGTAGACTGTCAGCGACCGTTGCAGGACAAACCAACCACTGACTCAGCGGATGCTTTTGCGGAGACCAACGAGATAGCAATGATTGTTGGCGAGGTCGCATATGCGCCCTGGCCCACGGCACCAGGTCCAAGGTCACTGCCATGGAGCCCAGGAGCTGTAAGTATCTCCATGCTGTCGGAGCCCTGAAGCGCAAAAATGCTGTTATGTGTCTCAAAATCTTCTGCACCCTGTCTTCCGGTAGAAATACCGCCCCGACTCTCGTGTCGAACCGGGCCCCTAAATATACTAGGCTCTGCACTGGCTTCAATTGACTCTTGGTTCGATTGACCACCCAATCTAGGCTTTCCAGAAATTCTACCACCCTGGTGGTAGCCTCCCTCAACTCCTGTATCGACTGAGCTCGAATGAACCAATCGTCCAGATAGGGATGCACCAGAATACCCTCTTTTCGCAACGCCGCCCCCACTACCACCATCACCTTCGTGAACGTGCGCGGTGCCGTAGCCAGTCCGAACGGCAATGCCCGGAACTGAAAATGCCCCATGGGCACTGCAAAGCGCAAGAACCTTTGATGCTCTAGTATGATGGGTATGTGCAGATACGCTTCTGTTAAATCTATAGATGAGAGAACTTCGCCCAGCCTCACCAACCGGATCACAGACTGCAGAGTCTCCGTGCGAAAATGTGGCACCCGCAAACAGCGGTTGACATGTTTGAGATCGAGAATTGGTCAAAAAGAGCCCTCCTTTTCGGGTACCACAAAATAAATCAAGTATCGACCTAAGCCGTACTGGTCTGGAGGCACCGGAATGACCACCTGAAGCTGTAGCAACCGTTGAAGCGTGTCATTTACCACCTTTGTTTTTGCTGGGGACCCGCACGGCGACACCACGAATGCCCCCACTAGTGGTTGCTCGAACTCCAAGGGATAACCTTCACGAATGATCTCCAATACCCAGCGGTCCCTAGTCATTGTGGTCCAGACGGAGTGGAAAAGCTGCAACCGCCCTCCTACTGGGATCTCCGTCTGGACCTTCCTCATTTCATTGAGGTTTCTTAGAGGCACTTGACGGAGACCCACCATACCCCCTTCCGAAACCCCGAGCTCCCCGAAAGAACTGTCCTCTGGGTACAAACCGGCCTCTCTGATAGAGAGCAAACTGAGTCCCTCTGAATCTTCGAAATTCTCTGCCTTGACCTTTCTGCGAAGCCACAGGTTTCGGACGGTCCTCTGGTAGCTTTCCGCCTTTGGAGTCTCCCAAATCCTTTACAATTTTTTCCAAAGCCTCCCCAAAGAGCTGCTTGCCCTTATAGGGGAGCTTACTAAGACGCGCCTTGGAAGACGTGTCCGCAGCCCAATTCCTCAGCCAGAGGTATCTTCGAGCGGCTACCACTGATGCCATTGACTTAGCTGAAATTCTTACCAAATCATAGAAGGCGTCGGCGAGATACGCCGCCACCGACTCTAATTTTGCCCCTTCAGGAGCAGAAGACCCTTCCGAACCTGGAGACGACTCAGCCTGAAGCCACCTAATTGAAGCTCTGGAAACATATGCGCCACAGATAGAAGCCTGCAATGCTAGCGCACTGGTGTCAAAAGCCTGCTTGAGAATGGACTCCAGCTTTCTATCCTGCAGATCCTTAAGGGCTGTCCTGCCCTGTACTGGGATAGTAGTCTTCTTTGTCACTGCTGATACCAACGCATCCACCTTGGGCATACGTATCAATTCTCTCTCTTCCTGAGGAACTGGATACAGGAGGCCTAAAGCCCGTCCACCCCTCAAGGTAGCCTCCAGACATTCCCACTGACTCAACCATCTGTTTAATCACCCTATGGACTGGGAAACACCTTTGGTCTGCTCTAAACCCTTGCAGCAATGGATCTTCCAAGGGCTCCGCCTGTAGCGCTGGCAAAGCAATATTCAGGGCCGCTAGCGAGTGGGTAATCAGCGCTCCTAATTCTTCCTTACGAAACACTCTAAAAACATTAGGATCCTCTCCTGCCCCCAAGCTCACCTTCTTCCAGATCTCCTGGGCACAGATCCATACCACCCTCTGAAGAGATTTCTCTCTCCTCCGGCCCCTGAGAGTCAAGGCTCTGTTGCCCTGGACCCTCCGCCGTCACCCCGGTCGACAGACACCCCTTTGAAGACCCCTCTCCTGGGTCCCCTGCCGTGTCCAGTACCGGAGCCAACTCAGCCATGTTAACCAAAGAATCCTTGTTCTTCCCCTGCTCCAGCTTCAAATAGTAAGCCTTGTGGAGGGAAAGAATAAAATCCGGTGAGAATAGGGATTGAACACTACTTGAACTTCCAAACCTGGTGCGGGGTCCACAACTACTGCTGGGGCCGACTTCCTAGTCTTTGTTTTCTTTTTCAGCGTTTTCTGCTGCAGCGTGGGAGAAACGGCTGTTTTCTAAAATGGCAGCCGTTCCCGCCTTTTCAGCTGCGGCCTGAAGCTTCGCTGAAGCATTCTGTGCCACTGATCTCTCCTCCATTTCGCCGCCGAATAAACTGTTTAAAGCGTTACCCCAGAAGTGCAAAAAAAACACTGTGCCATACAATCGCGGCGGCTCCCACACTGCTCGACCCCCGCTGAGACCGGCAGCGTGCGCCCAGCTTCCGTATCGCTCCCCCTGGCTTCCTGACGATCGCAGCCTAGTAGAGCAAGCAAGTTATACGCACCTGACAGAGCAGAGACTCACACCCGAACTTCCAGTCACTGCTGCTCACGGCCGAGTAAGTTGGGTCTCCGGGGGTAGAGGGCTGGACTCTGGGGCTCCCTGAGCCTTCCTCTGTACCCCTTGATGGTTCTGGTCCTTGAGGCAGGCCCTGCCTCTGCTGCTCCTGTAGACTGCTAACTGGGCAGCTGACCCCCATCCCTTCCCCCCCCCCCCCAATACATTTAATTGAAAACTAGCCCTTCTAAAACCAACCCTGCTAGGGCCAGATAGAAGAACCTCCTGTAATTAAAATTCTTTTTCCTCCTTGGAGCCTGTCAGCAACGCATCCTTACAGCTGCTGAGGACTGAAAAGGCTAGCTCTCGGACACCAGGGGGAGCTAGGTAGGCTGTCAGCAAGTCTTTGAAGATTTCAGTCCTCAGCTGCTGAAGGAGGTTGACTACCCTACTGTTCCTGGACTGGCCCGGAGAGACGAAAAGGAAGCAGAGGTTTCTTATAAATGAGGGGTTCTTAACCCAGTCAGGTTTCCAGGATCATTACAATGAACATGCATGTGAGAGGTATGCATTACAATGGAGGCAGTGTATGCAGATCTCTCTCATATATATTCATTGTGCTTATCCTGAAAACTTGACTGGTTAGGTGGGCCCCAAGGACTGGGTTGAGAATCACTATTCTAGATCAAGCACAAGCAGGTCGGGTTTAGCTATCCCTATTGAATATCCATGACATAGATCTGCATATATACTATATCCAATGTATTTCATAAATATTCATGTGGGGTATCCTAAATACCAGGCATTTTGTGGCCCTTAGGGACTAAAATTGTGCACCCTTAGATTATGCATGTTTAGTTAACATTCAGTGAAGGTCTGCACTATAATTTAAATGCCTTTTTGGAAGAGTCTGAGAAATTGGATGATATGAGGGAAGGGCGTTAATGCCTTACTACTTGACTAGACTCCATTTGGGATATAAAATTTCTTTCTGAATGTAATATTAATGGTGTTGGAATATCCCCAACTTTCCCTTCCTCCCACCCACCCCCTTGCCCAAAAGAAAATAAAATAGTTGATACTATTTTAGGTGAGGAGTGGTCTAGTGGTTAGGACAAGGTACTTCAGGCTGGAGGACAGGGGGTTCAAGTCCCACCTGGGGACAGCAATCTCAGGCCGGAGGGACTGGGATTTCTAGTCCTATAGGCACTCCTTGTGGTCTTGGGCAAGCCACTTAACCCTCCATTGCCCATGTTCCCTGTAAGTATGAATGTGTGCGTCTCTCATCCCCTCATGTTAAATGTATCCCCCAATTGACCGCTTTGACCCGGTGAAAAGCGGGATATAAATACAGCTAAATAAATAAATAAATACCTTTTAAGCAAAACGTTGCAAATGCTGGAGCTTAGGTTGAATTATATACAAAGAGGCTGATGTACTAAAACTCTCGTGCTTTATTACAAGTTCTGTACTTTTACAGTTGCCATTTGCACATACAAGTTTAGTGCAAAAGAAAACTATGCAAAGATTCTGGTTGATATGAGTGCCCTGTTCAGGCTTAACACTGGGGATTGAGCACTTGGTCTAAGAAGAAGCAACCAGTTGGCACAGAAACTGTTTCTTTTCTTGTGCCACCCTGAACTACCTGTAACTTTTTTCTTTTATTGAAGGGGATGGGTGGACAACCTAGTGAATGAAGTGGAAAAAATATGACAAGGGATGTATAGTAGAGCTGAGATGATAATAAAGGGGAGTTGCTGCAGTAATGTGTAGTATACTGATAATATTTGGATGTAACTATGTGTTTGCATTTTAGATAGCCACAGCTTAATACTCATGATATATGTATATGCAACACTTCCCCAGGTCCCAATACAATCTCTGCACAAAACATTGATTCAACTGCTAATGTCCATCTCAGCAAATTATCATGTACATGTTTTCATGGTGAATGGGTTACTCTCCTTGTTGGCCCATTTGTTATTTGCATACAATTTATTACATCAGTTGATTGTATTTATATGAGCGCATAAGAAATTGTGCATTAAACTTTAGCATAGAGCTCTAATGCAGGCTTATTACATCAGAGCCAAGATTTCTAGCCCAAGGGTTCAGTTAAATGCAAATAGAAATCATTGCACAAGTGATGCAGGTGCCACCCAGGAAAGGAGGACATACCAGTGAAACCTAGCATGGTTTTCTAAGAACTCTCAAATATCTCATTCCTTGCTCGTTTTCTAACATCCTCAATTTCCACACACCCCTTTATTTTCTCCCCAACTCCCCTCCTCTCATCCATGCACCAGCTCCCTGCCCCTCTTCCCACATCTCCCTCCTTACACTATGGTGCCCAGATACCACCTTTTTTTTTTAGGTACTTCCTTCCCTCCAGGGCCAGCTCCAGTACTAGATGGACCACTTCCCCGACTCCCTCCCCAGTAATCCAACATTTCTCCTCGGGAGCCACGGTCGGCTCTTAAGAACACTCTTGCACATTAGGCTTATGGTGTCCCACCCCCTTCGGCAGAAGTTTGCGACAGAAGGAGTGGAGTTGGCCAACAGCGAACACATGCAAGGGCTTTAAGACCTGCCGCCGTGCTGCACTTATTTGAGATACAACCAGGGCCCCAAGGAGGGTGGCGATCCTGGACTCTAGGGGGTAGAGAAGACGAAATAATGGACATCTGGGGAAAGAGAAGGGCAAACAGACACCGTGGGAGGGAGGTAAAGAGAGGGGGGGAGGGAGGTAAAGAGAGGGGGGGGGGGGACGCATGGCTGAAGAATTACACAGGGCGTAGGGTAACCTTAAGACCGGCTGTGTTCCTTCCCCTCACCAATGTCCACAATATTTCTCTACCCATCTCCCAGTCTACTCCTTCCCCCTTTCTCACCGATCTGCCCGATAAACTCGATCTTGATGCCCTGGTGCTCCAGCCTTTTGTTGGGGTTCTTGAGGGTGACGCTGACTCTGCCAGCCACCGTCTCGCCATCATAGAAGAGGAAGTACTTCTCTTTCTTGCCGTCCTCCGTCTTGTGCTCCGCCCGCTTGCGCGTCTCGGCGTCATTGAGCACGATGTCCAATTCTGCCGCCTGCCCGAACCCAAAGAAGCTCATAGCAGACGCACTAGGCCCCGAACCCCGGTCCTGGCAGCGATTGCTTTCAGAGAAGCTCCGCTGCCCGCAACCTTCCGAGGACAGCAGTGCGCCTGCGCATTCTGATCCCGCGCAAGCGCGCTGCTCTATGCCCACACAAACCGCCCCTAGCAGAGATGGACGCACTCATTTTTTTTTTCAGTTCTATCCCGCCTACTGACGTGTAACCTTCGCTAAGCGCCTTAAAGCTGAAGCAACTACATGGCAGAAGGGGATTTTAACACCACTTTTATAAACAAATATCCCTTTTTGTATCCTAAGCAGAAAGCCTCTAACATATAATTTTTTTTGCCCTAATGTAGCAGATAAACGAGTGAAGGAAGAAACACCCAAGGAGTCTTAGAAGGAAACAACGGTTTAATGTGCACAGACCCAGAGAAAATAGTTTTTCCAAATTCTGGGCCCCCACCAGAGGGTTCAGAGAGATTATATAGACCTCTTATGGGGTTATTACAGCATTTCTTCATGATTGGTCACTTTATTACAGTATAGTCCCGATTGGAGAAAGTCTACTGCACTCTTATCTCTAGCAAAGCAGAGGAAGAGAAGTTATCTCTAGCAAGCAGAGAGAGCAGCAGGACAAAGGAATAGGGGAGGGACAAGCATGTACCAGGGTATGACTTCACCAAGAGGGGTGTATCCTTTTCACTTAACCCTTCCAGCTCTCAGCCCTGCCTGGATTTCTACCTCATTCCCCACTTTTTAAGGGGAATATTTGCCTTGTACTGAAGGAAGCCAATTTTTCCTCATAGCAGTTGATCTGACTGTGGAAGGGATTTGTATTTGCATACTGCCATCACATGGGCAGCAGTTTTCTGCTCCACCATGGTCTCAATGGTGGAGGTAATAAATTGGATAAGGATAGGGATACAGCATCGCAGGAGAATAAGGAGAACCCCTAACACTAAGGTTTTAAGTCCACCTAACCAACTGAACCATTCCGCAAACCATCCAGCACCTATAGAAGGGGCGGTGATATGATTAGCTAGATCACGTAGGTCTTGAATAGAGCGTTCAATGGAAACACTCTAATCAGTGAGATTAAAACAACACATGCCCTCAAATTCCTCACAGCCATGATTTAATGGTAGGAGCAGAAAATCAATGGTCATCCTATTCTGCAAAATCGCCGTCCACAGACCGGACATCTCATGATTCATAGTGGCTAGGATGGTTGAGGTAAGATTAATGGATTTGGCCAAGGAACAAGTAATACGGCTTATTTCTATAGCGTTGTGCAAAGCTAACCCAGGTGCTCCTACAATGGATATTGCCAGTCCTAGAGCTGTCTGATCATTATAAGGTTCCACATTAGAGTTACAGGTAGGAGAACCAGAATGGAGAATGAATGGTCGGATTGGATGGGTCGATTTTTTTTTTTAAATCTGTCATAATTTGCTAGAGTACTATGAAACATCCTGAGTCAATGAGCTCAGAATTCAGATAACAAGGATGAGAGAACTTTGTGATGTTTGAATTCTAATCTGGGAGAGGAATGAAATGAGAATCTCATGCACATAATAATAACTGTCTAAATGCATAAAGATAGCAAGGCACGATGAGCATAAGTTCATGCATTTATGCAGGGCCAAGTCTGGGTTGGCTGTTACCCTGGATGGCTGCACAGTGCTCTTTCCCCCACTCAGTTGCATCTTCCCCACCCCTTCCCCGAGATCCCCAGACAGAGTGTCACCCTCTCCAGTCTCCATTTGCATCCCTTCCCCAACAGAAAAAATTGTGTAGGGCTCAAGGCTTGGATTTAACTTGTGCCTTTTTCTCAGAATTTCAGGCAAATTACAATCAGATACTGTAGGAATATTTCTGACCTCAGAAGGCTTACGAGGTGCAATAAAAAATTATGGAGACTTGTACAATAACACAAAAAGTGTAACACTAACAGTTATTGCACCCTGTCTCCCTCAAAGCAGTTCCTTTGATAAAACACACTTCCTCCAGCATTCCTGCCTCTGCTGGAAACAATTTTCCAGCAGTGGCAGGAACTCTTTCGTTATGCTGTGAAGATGCTGTGTTGAAATTTGCTTAATGGTTTCCAAGTTGTTGAATCTCCTTCCTTTCAGTGGTAAATTCAGTTTTGGAAAACAAGAAAAAGTCACAGGGTGTGAGGTCAGGTAAGTAAGGAGGCTGACGGACTTGCTCAGTATGGTGTTTGGCCAAGAACTGCTGGACAAGATGTGATGTGTGAGCTGGGATGTTATCGTGATGAAGCAACCATTGACCATTCCTGTGCAACTCTAGACTCTTACGATGAACTGCATCTCTCAAATGAGTCAGAACTTGAACGTAGTACTCCTTATTGATGAGTATGCTCAAAAAGACCAAACCATGATGAACAATATCCTGGTAATCAAAGAAAACTGTGAGCATGACCTTGACATTGCTCCTCGCCTGCCAGGCTTTTTTGGGTCTGGGAGAGTTTGGAGTCTTCCATTATGAAGACTGAGCCTTAGTTTCCAGGTCATAACCATAAAACCATGATTCATCACCAGTAATAATCTTTTTTACGAAATCTGAGTCATTTTCAACGCATTCCAACAACTGCCTGGCTGCAGCCAATTGTTTTTGTCAGGGGACAGGAGTTTTGGCACAAAAGTTTGCAAATTGACAGTAAAAATGGACTGTACTGACCCAAACTGATGTCCATGTCCCTCAACAAGCTCCTTGATAGTCAATCGATGATTTGAGCGTATTTTGGCATGCAATGTTTCAACTCTGTCTTCTTTCCTGCTCGTGGATGGCCTTCCAGAACATTTGTCACTGTCAACACTTTGGCAGCCTCTTGGAAACATTTGTACCTGTCATAAACTTGAGCACGACTCATGCATTCATCACCTTACACTTGCTGTAACCTGTCATAAGTCTCTGTACGAATCTCCAAGTTTCTAGCAGAATTTAATGCAAATTTGCTGTTCAATTTTACATTACATGATTAAAAAAATACAGGTGTGCTGCAGCCATGCTACTGCGCACATGCAGAACACATAACTAGGTCACTGCATGCTTAATAGCATTGTGGTGCAACTTATTGTTATATGGCTACAAAACAAGTCTCACTACTTTTTGATCACAACTCGTACAGTCTAGTTTGTACCTAGCTTGAATGGGCTTGGGATGGAATAAACATAATAATAAAAATAAGAGGTGGGTTGGATCAGCAGGAAGCTATATAATGCTCCCAGTTCACCTGTGCTTACAGCTCCCAGTGATACCGTGTTGTTTGGACTTCAGGAAAGTGTCCTGCATGCTCTACCCTAAAACCAATCCTGCTGAGGGAAATTATGCATAATTACTCATTGTAGAAGTTGGGCAGAATTCTCACCTCTGACAAAACCGGGTAGGAGGGGATAGAATGCAGCACAAAATAGGCTGTTATGAATTTTGACATACATTGCGCTCTCTGTCCTGCTGTAGCTACCACCTCCAAGAAGAAAGTAACAATCAGTTGCTAATCCTCATTCTTCTTTAGATGCTTTTTACAGCACTGCACTGCCCCTGAGAACAGCTCTTCTCTTCTTGCACAGTACGACTCTCGCCAAGTCTGAGCAGTGCAGTATCTGAACTATGCTTCTCTTGCATGGCTGTGAGAGTTGCTTGCATTCTAAGCTATGTAATGTTTAAAGAAACCATTACTCTAGGAAAGTACTGGCAGCAAGCATCCAGAAAAATGAGAAGCTATTAAGAGGTGGTTTGGAAGAGATGAGGACTGGGACAAATTAGGGGTAGAGACTAGTACAGTTTTATGGTGGGAGAAAAGGAGGTGGGGGAGACAGAGCAGCGGGCAAAGTGCTACCAGAGGGAATAAAATGTATGGAGGAAACAGGAGCTGAGAGTGAGAGAGACCAAGTGTTTGAATGAGAGCATGTGGAGGAAGATAAGCTACAGGAGGACAGAGAAAGAGTAAGTTGGGAGTGGGAGAAAGTGCAGAAGAGACAAGCTGATGAATGGGGGGGGGGGGGAAAGAGTAGTCTATTGCATCATGGTTAGGGTTTCTTGTTTGCAGGGATCCCATCTAGCCAGAGAGGAACTGCTGGCAGTGATGAGTTCTTTCAATTGCTGACATTTGTAGCAAAAATCATGGCCTTGCCAATATTGTGTCCAACATAACATCAGCAAATAGGAAGCTTGAGGTGGAGACCGCGGATTGGGTTGTTTGGCCCCCTCCAACCAGGGCCGGTCCCAGAGTTTGTTCAAGGTGTTGGTGCCCTAGGCAAACCTTAAGCCTTATGTCCCCCCTGGCTGTAAGAATCTATTGTTTAGTTTTGAATGTCCTGCTCTTTGACGTCCTAAGAAGCTGCCACCCTAAGCCTGGTTTACCTAGTGGCTGGGCCGGCTCTGCCTCCAACTTAAAAACTGTTTTGTTGCCACTGGCTGCAGCTGTATGAAGTCAACACTGTGTGGATCTACTACTACCACTACTACTACTTATTTGTAAAGTGCTACAGGGTGCACGCAGCACTGTATATTACCATGTAAGAGGCAGTCCCTTCTCTTATGAGCTTACAGTCTAGTCTCTTGCTAAAGTAAAATCCCCCCAAAAAACAGACACCTTAGTTGTGGTTTGGGCTTCTGATTTTATGTTTTAACTGAGAAACGCTATGCAAAAATACAAAATAGATACCCGAAAAACACCATTTCCCCTAATATGCTGTCACCCCTCCCTTGTGTTGTAGCCTCCACTCCGTTTTTGTGCCTTTTCTGCACTGATTACGCCTAAGTGATTCGAAACACATATTTGATTCATCAGGAAAGGTACCCTGCAATAGCTGACCGATAAACAGGTATTTTATTTTAAATATTCTCAAAGAATCCTTAATTAGATAGAATATAAACACCAAAATTTACAATTTTAAGCACTTAAGAACTGAAGTCCTAGTTATGGGATACTAATCCCCCCTCCCTTTTATTACTTCTTACCCTTTCTGCTGTTTTCCTGGTCACTTCACAAGCTATGTAACTTCTATCTGCTATCCAGTTTGTATTCTGGTGTTAATTTGTGATTTATTGTACGAATTTGATCTTATAGAATTCGGACTAGTCTCTTGCCCTTAGTGGCCTTTATTGCTACGGTACACGTGTCATTCTGTCATTTTTCCCTTAGCTTTAGCAACATCCTACCTAGTCCATCTTTCCGCAGAAAGAACTCTTTCCTGGTGACGACAGGCAGTGAGGCACAGTGCCACCCAGCCACAGCCAATCTTGGGATTGCCTCTTCCGAAGGACGGGAAGAGTGTCGTCTTTTCCGGCTTACGTCAGTATGCTAGATTCGGATTGGTCGATTTGGGCTGGCGTGTTTTGGGCGCGTGGATTCTAACGGCGTTCGCGAGCTGTTGCGGAAAGAGAAAATGGTTGGAGAAGGAAACATGGTCGGATGTCTGCTAGAAAATCTGGAGCTATGGGCGCTGCGGGGGTATCTGAGTGATGGTAAATGCTTCTTCTGGATGTTTGAAGCGTCACTAGTTCTTTACATTCACCGGATTTGCGAGAGGCTCTTTGACAGCAGTGAAACCACTACTCTTGAAAAAATCTTCAGATTTGAAGGGGTATTTGGGGTCTCCGCAAGGACAAAAAGAAAGGAGTAGTAGGAAACATAGTATTTGACGGCAGATAAAGACCAGAATGGTCCATCTAGTCTACCCAGCAAGGTGGCAAGAGTAGGTGTACTTTCCACTCCATGCAGGTCATGCCTTTGTTTACGTTTGTACCTACTGCTCCGTGCAGATCACTCCTATTTGTTGAGATATCTAGTTATATTTATTTTTATTTTATCCTGTTGCTATAAAGGTATCTACTGTCTGTTCCATGCCATTTTGAATTCTGTCACTGTATTTGCCCCACCACTTCCATGGGAGGGCATGCCAAGCATACACTACCCTTTCAGTGAAAAAGTATTTCCTGACATTGCCTTTCAATTTACCCCCTTACAGCTTCATGTTATGCTCTCTAGTTTTATAGCTTCCCCGTCTTTGGAAGAGGTTTGTTTGTTCATTAATACTCTTTAAGTATTTAGAGGTCTGAATCATATCTCCCTGGCCCTGTCCCTCTCCAGAGCGTACGTATTTAGGTCTTCAAGTCTCTTCTCATAAGTCTTCTGACGCAGGCTCCAAATTATTTTGGTTGCCTTCCTCTGAACAGTTTCCGGTCTCTTTATATCCTTTGCGAGATATGGTCTTCAAAACTGAACACAATATTCCAAGTGAGGCCTCACCAGCGACTTGTACAGTGGCATTAGTACCTCTTCCTTTCTGCTGCCAATTCCTCTCTGTATGCAACCCAGCATCCTTCTGGCTTTTGCCACCACCTTGTCACACTGTTTCCCCATCTTGAAATCCTCAAACAATCACTCCAAGGTCCTGGTCCATGCACACCAACCTCTCGCCCCCTATTGCATACAATTCCCTTGGATTTCTGTTTCCCAAGTGCATGAAACTGCACTTCTTCACATTAAATCTTAACTGCCAAGCATTTGACCATTCTTCCAGCTTTTGTAGATCTTTCCTCATGTTATCCAGTCCCTCAGGGGAGTCCACTTTGTTGCAAATTTTCATGTCATCTGTAAAAAGACAGACTTTTCCATTCAGTCCTTCAGCAATATCACTCACAAATACATTGAACAGTAATGGTCCCAGGACCGAACCCTGGGGCACACCATTAATCGCCTTCCTTTCATCCAAGTGAGTTCCTTTTACCATCACTTTCTGTCCTCTGTCAGTCAACCAATTTCTGATCCAGTTCTCCACTTTGGGACCCATCCCCAAGTGTTGAGTTTGATAAGTCTCCTATGAGGAACAGTATCAAAGGCTTTGCTGAAATCTAGGTAGATCACATCCATCACATGCCCTTGATTTAGTTCTCTGGTCAACCAGTCAAAGAACTCAATTGGATTTGTTTGGCAAGATCGTCCTTTAGTAGAACCATGTTGCCTCTGATCATGCAACCTGTTGGTTTTGAGAAAGTCCACAATTCACTCTTTCAGGAGTACTTCCATTATTTTTCCCACCATCGAGGTAAGGCTTACTGGCTTGTAGTTTCCCCACTTCTTCCTTATTTCCGCTTTTGTGAAGAGGTATCACATCAGCCCTTCTCCAGTCCTATGGAACTTCTCCTGTCTCCAAGGATCTATTAAAAACATCCTTTAACGGCCCTGCAAGAACCTCTCTGAGCTCTTTCAGTATCCTGGGATGTATCCCATCCGATCCCATGGCCTTGTCCACTTTCAGTTTTGCAAGCTGTTCTAACACATCATCTTCTGTGAATGGTATGGTATCTATTCCATTCCCATTTGTATATTTATCAATCACAGGTGATCCTTCTCCAGTATTTTCTTTAGTAAAAACAGAGCAGAAGTATTTGTTTAGCATTTTCGCTTTTTCAATGTCACTTTCCACAAGGTTAAGTCGCAATGCCAAAAGAATGGCTAAAATGGTATTTTGATCAGTTCTAGTAGGTGTTTTTTTAATTTTTATTTAATGTCCTCTTTCTGAAAAATATTGATGGGGGATTATGAAAGCAACCTCCTTTTTTTTTTCCTCCTCTTAATATTCTTTGAATTTTGTTTGTGATGCTGAAAATGCAGTGGCTGGGTTTCTTCTGTTGACCATATCCAGGCCATTGTGATTTAATTTTCAGAATAAAATTATCTTAGTGCTGTGTATGTGTGCATATACAGAGATTCCATGATACTATAGTTTTATGATTAAGTACTACTACTTATTTGTGTATCGCTACAAGGTGTATATAACGATGTATGTATAGATGTATGGAACAGTTCCTGATCATCAGTGCTTACAATCTAATCAAGATGAAAACTGGGGATTACAATATGGTAAGATGCCCCTCAGTCTTTTGTATGCCACTCATGTGTTTCAGGATCCAAAAGCAGCCTCAAAAGAGGTGTTGGGTTCTTTTTTTAGCCTTGATTTGAATAAGACTAGAGAAGGAGCCTGATGTACTGACTCATGTAGTTTGTTCCAGGCGTATAGAGCAGCGAAATGGAATGAACAAAGTCTGGAATTGGCAGTGGCAGAGAAGGGCACAGAAAAAAGGGGTTTGCCAGGGGAGCAGTATTCCTGTGGGGAGTTTTTTTGAAGTTGCATTAGTTGAAAATGTTTTTTTCTTTTGTAGATTGATGTAAGGTGGGACAAGCAAGTTGTAACTGTTTTGTTATATTGTTTATAATAGTTAAGTTATACTTTGTATGTATAGATGGCCTATTGTCTAGCTATTGTATGACAAAATTACTACTGTTTATAGTGCTTTTAGACATATGCAGCATTGTACAAATACTGTACACATAAGAGTTTTGCTCAGAACAGACAAACAGGGCGAAAGAGTCTTTAGTAATTTCATGCATTCTGAATTTGGATATCTGGTTTTAATAAGTAGGTATAACCTTGTCTCAAGGGTAGATGGTTTTTGACTCCATGATATTTATGTATAGTTAAAGGATAGGTCAGTGTGGGGTAGGCAAGTTTGCTCTAAGGTTCTCACTGCATAACGGGTAACTCTTCCAAAAATACACTTCACTCCCAATGTCCACTAGCTGTGTGTGTGTGTTGTGGGTAGGGTTTATTTTTTGTTTTGTTTTGTTTTTAACCCTTTCCACTTGAATGCATTTCTGTCACTCATGCCAGATAGGAATAAATGTTAACACAAAACTCGCCAAATTACAACCACTATGACATACACATTCTACAGTACTCAGTCATTGTGTGTTACGAGCCATAAACTAGCATGTTATATGTACCACAGGCAAAATGTTCCCTCTAATTTTCTGTAGGCTGTGTGCGCATAAAATATCAGCTGTGTGCAGCTTTTGATGGAAGGTTAAATTTTTGTGCGCCACATAACGACACTCGGAGTTATATACTTTAAAATTTGACTACATGTCAGAATACAGTATGTACACCACATTGATTTTAATCAAATTAAATTAAAATAGACGATTACTAAATGAAGCGGGAAATTTCTAGTAATTACAATCATAACTTTTAAATTTTAAGACGTCTGTGTTGTTTACTATCAGAATCAGAGTCGTAATTTTTGTGCGCTCTGTTGTAAAGTATGTGCGCTCGCTCGGCGAGGTGTGTGCACGCGCACAGCTTAGAGGGAACAGTGACCACAGGATGTGACAAACAGTTGGAATGGGAAGATGTAAGTGCCCTATGGGGTGGGACAGCAGAGTGGAAAAAGTTATCCCCCCCCACCAATTTGAAGCATGCACAGACAACTAAATACAGGTAGTTAAAGGAGAATTACTTCAGTAACTCAGTTGTGATTAAGGTCCACTTTTAAACTAAGTAGGTAGTACTCAATGAGTTGTAGTCCATTAAACTGCCTTCTGGCTCCTTGTGCCCACTCTCTATAGTGACCGGCACGTTTGGTCCTGCTCTTCTTTTGGTCAGATTAGATTCCTTCTTTTTTTGTGTCTTTGGATGGACACCCAGACTTCTCCTTTCTCTGAAAGATATGCCACAAATAAATACAAATCCACAGTGTTGGAACTTCTCAGCAGTACTTGGCCGATGCATGTACTCTAAACCTTTCATCAAAATCCCCCCAAATCACATTTTCCTCCAAAATATATGTACCATTTGGAGGAATAAGCACAAGGGGGGAAATACAAAATTCCCAAAAAACAAAAATATGGTTTCTCAATAACTCCTCACTTTTGGTTCAGGAAGCATTGGGGATCAGTTCCTCCAAAGAACAGCATGAACGTCCAAGGGTGTTCACTGGAATATGCCTTCTTGGTCCTACCAACCACCTCAGATAGAAAAAACTGCAGTAGTGTTGTGTTATATCTTCAGGCAGATCTGAGCTAGGTTCCTCCAGACTTAGTTGCTGGATACCTAAAACTCTCTCCTCCAGACTTCCCAAAGGTCTGTCCTCTCTGTTCCTCTTTATCGGTTAAGCCAAAACACCCTGAGAGCCCACTTCTCTTGTTCAAAGCCTAGCTGGCCATTAAGAAAGTTAGTTCCCTATTGCCTCTCAGCAGCCTTAAGGCCCCCATCCCCTAAACTTTCACAGCTCACACAGCCAAGACTAGCTAATATCTGCCTTCTCCCTGCTGTTTATGCAAGACCTTTTGTAATTCCTTCCAAAACACACATAGGACATGCTCACAATTAGTAATGGATAGCTAGGCCCATCCTTGTTATATCACTTTACTGTGCTGCTTGCAAGTTAGGAGCAGAGACTCTAGAAATCTTCCTTTATATTTTAATAGGAGGAAATATTGGTGTCCTGTTTAAATAGGTAATTAAATGAAAGCCTCCAGAGTCAGATGTTCAAAACCAGAATGAATTTAAAAAAAATAACTTAATTATAAATATTTGGAATGAGGAACTGACTTTCTGCTTCCTATGGAAAAACTTTGACTTCAGATTCTCCTGGCATGCTTAAGCAGTTTGAAATTTAAGGTTGAAACTGGGAGTGCACTAATGGTGTCCTCAGTCACTGGCCTGCTTCTGCTACTGAGTGGAGAATATTTGGTAGTATTTATTTGTTTTTCATATACCGCTTTTCTTGTTTACATACAACTAACAAGATTACAAGGTTACATTTGATTCTCCGGGAACAAGCAGGAAGTCGGTCCTCACACATGGGTGACGTCAGCACCGATGGAGCCCTTGCGGAAGCATCCCCCCAGCTTTTCAAAGAAAGCATTTGGGAGATGCCACCACGCATGCGTGGTCCCCTTCCTGCCCAAGAGTGCCATCTTGCTCAGTCTCCTTTTTTTTGCGGAGCTCCTAGCTTGTCCTGGAAAAAGGTTGGTTTTTTTTTTTTTTTTTTCCTCTCTCTCTCTCCGAATTTCTACTCGCCTCCGGTTTCACACTGGTACTCTTCCCGCCTGCCGACCTCGTTGCCTCGGCGTCGAGTTTGGTCCATTTTTGTAGCTTTTTCGTTCTTTTCTTTTCCCGGAGTCTCTGCGCCTTCTTTTTTCTTCTGCTGGCAGCCTAGAGAGTCTTCAAACTCGCAGGGGTACTTTTTCCCCCCATAGCTACTAGTGGCTTTAAGAAGTGTGATTGGTGCTCCAAAATCATGTCTTTGACCGACACACACGACTGCTGTCTCCGCTGCCTGGGGCCTGATCACGACTCAGCAGCCTGTAGTCTCTGCAAGAGGATGTCCAGTAAGGCCCTCAAGAGCTGCCAGCAGCAGCATAAGGTTTTTTTTTTGTTTTGTTTTTTCCCCCCTCCCCGATGTCGCCGAAGGCCAGGGCCTCGTCTGAGACCCCGACATATCAGGTGAAACCCTCTGAACCTGAGCCTCGTCGTAGGCCCTCAGGAAGGGGGTCTCCCTCAAGGGAACCCAGGAAGAAAAAGAATCCTCGAAGGCAGCGTCCTTTGATGCTTCCGACTGGTGGGGCCTCCTCAAACATGGTCCCGCAGTCCGAGACGTCCATCCGAGGTGTTGGAGAGAGAGTGGCCTGTGAAGGTCCCCTGGAAGGATCTGACTGTGGACCGGCCTTGGTCCCCAGACACCATTTTCGTTGAGGAGTCCCCTTCAGGTGAGCCGTCATTGGGCCCGAGTCCCTTGGTGCCCATGCCGAAGGCTAAGGAGCCTTCCTTATTGGTCCTCCAGTTTAGTCCTCCACCTCTGGGTTGTGCACATCCTCCTGCAGCTTGGAGACTGGGCATGTCACAAAAAAGTGACATCACTGGATGTAGCCTGCTGCTCTCTCCCATCATTCCCAGTGTGTCCAGTCTCCATGTAGCAGGAGGACCTAGTGAGCCTAAGTGCTCGGCTCACTTGAGAGCAGATAAGGAGCAGTTAGATTAGGTCCCTTTTATTTTTTGGGGTTGTATTGGCCCTAGTTGCTATTTTGTAATTTGTCCCTTTTGGGGGGGGGGCTGTTTATTTAAAAAAAAAAAAGTCTATGGAAGTGTGCTGCCTCTTGTGCCTGATCCTGCTTCCCTCTGTGCCTTGATTTTCTCCTCTTCAGTTCTCTGCTGGCAACGATCTCTTCCCCCCTGATCAGTACGGGGGAGAGCTCAGCAGCACGAAGAGACAGCTGGGGTTCCAGCAGCACGGAGCTGCTGCTATGCTGCTGCCATGCTTGAGTTGATTACCGGAAGTCTGCCCGTTGGCTCCCCGCTTGCAAGCGGAGCGGAGCCGCGTGGTTTCAGGCGCCGTGGTGCTGGGAGCTCTCATTTCGGATCGCCCTGTGAGTAGGGGAGAAAGGGCTGTTTTTTGGTGAGGGGGAGACGGTTTCAGCGCGCCGTGCAGGCCTCGAAGGGTTTTGGTGCCTCTTTTTTTCTGCTTCGCTCAGGCAGGGGCGGCCATTTTCGCAGCGTGCCTTTTTCATGTAGGCAACTGCATGTCATGTACTCAATTTCCTTCAGGTACAGGCGCTTCCATTTTTTGGGGGGGGTTATTTCTTTCCTTGTTTTTACTTTATTTTCTGGTTTAATTGCCTTTGTTTCTTTGGGATCTGTATAGCAGGTCCTCGTGTGGTGAATTGTTACTCAAACAGTGCAATTTCACTTCCTGGCTCAGGGGGCAGAACCTCCTAATTTTTGTTACTGTTCAGGGTCCTTTGCTGGCGACCTTGGCTATTTAAAAAAAAAATGAGATGAGAAACAGAGCATAGTTTGAATTTAAAAAAAGAAAAAAAAGAAAAGGCATTTACGGAGGCAATGGGCTCACGCCTGCAGTGTGTGGTGTGCGGTACCCGTAGAGGGGCTATCGCCGACTCGGGTATTTGCCGGGGCTGTACGCAGGTATCTACCAGCGTGGAGCAGCAATGGAGGTTAAGGTAGGTCAGGATGGTCAAGGGTCCTTGACTGGTTTGGACGTGGGGGAGCTGCAGTCTCCTACGCCAGTGGCCGGGTTCGAGACATCGGGGGGGCCTTTGACTGTGGGGCCGCATCCTGGGGACGTTTGTCCTGACTTTGTGTTATTTATGCATCAGGCGTTCTGTTTGCGACGGCAAGGAAAGGTGCCGGAGGCCCTGTTGCTATCTGTGGCGCCGCAACAGCCAGGTCCGGCTGAGCCGAGTGCCAGTTCTTCGTGGCCGCCAAAACGAGCAAGGACTCAGGAGCCCTCGATTTCTGAGTTGGAGGGGCATGAGTCCGAGGAGAACGAGGTCGACCTGAAAGGTGGAAATGAAGAGTTGGAGGAAGGAGAGATTCCGGAGCCAGAGGATCAGGCGAAAATTATTCGGGTGTTCCGAAGGGAGGAATTGACAGCGCTTATCACAGAGTCCCTTCAGATGCTTAAGCTCGCTACGGAACAGCCTGTGGAGGACGACAATGGTGAAGACCCAATTATTCAGGCAGTGAGACAAACACAAGTGGTGTTTCCTGTTCACAAGGTAGTTGACAGAACAATACAGGATGAGTGGGATCAGCCGGAGGCAGGGCTCAGGGGTGTTTGCATTATGAATAGACTGTATCTGTTGGCGGATAAACACAAGGAGAGGTTGAGCAGATTGGTTCCCTCGCAGTCTCTAGAATATTTGGGAGCGCATTTCGACACGAGGAAAGCAGCGGTGTTTCTCCCGATCCACAGAGCGCAGGGGTTGCGAGGGCTCGTGGTCCGGTTTCTGGCAAGGCGGGCGCCGATGGCGTGGCAGTATCTGCAGGTGCTAGGAACAATGGCAGCTACGATCTAAGTGGTGCCGTGGGCCAGGGCTCATATGCGGCCGTTGCAGAGCGCACTGCTGCGGCGGTGGTCTCATCAGAACGATGCGTTGTCTCAGCAGCTAATTTGTCCCCTAGAGGTGCGTCGGGAGCTTCTCTGGTGGCTATGGATGGAAAACCTGGAGGCGGGCGTGGCTCTGGAGCCTCCGTCTTGGAGGTTGTTAACGATGGATGCCAACCTCGTAGGGTGGGGTGCGCATTTCGAAGGCAGGTTTGCTCAGGGGCACTGGTTGCTGGAGGAACAGGAATGGTCCATCAACCATCTAGAGATGAGGGCAATATTTTTGGCTCTTCAGGAGTTTCAGGGGTCGGTGTGGCAGACGGCGGTGCGGGTGCTATCCGACAATGTGACGACTGTGGCTTACATCAATCGTCAAGGGGGCACCGGCAGTGTGACGCTGGAAGCGGAGGCGAGCCAGCTTTTGCAGTGGGCCGAGTAAAACTTGGTGGCTCTTTCGGCTCAGCATGTGGCCGGAGTAGACAATGTTGTAGCGGATTTTCTCAGTCGCCGCAGGGTGGACCCGGGGGAGTGGGAACTTCACCTGGACGTTTTTCGGTTGTTGGTGCGGCGATGGGGGCTTCCTCTAATGGATCTAATGGCAAGATTCGAGTCGGCAAAGGTGTCCTGCTTCTTCAGCTGGAGGCGCGAACGAATGTCAGAGGGTCTCGACGTGTTGGCTCAGCGGTGGCCGGAAGAGGGGCTGCTCTATGTGTTTCCGCCGTGGACTCTCATAGGCCGAGTGGTGCAGCGTATAGAAAGGCACCGCGGCCAGGTGGTTCTAATAGCGCCCGATTGGCCCAGAAGACCTTGGTATGCGGACTTGGTGCGGCTGCTGGTGGACAGGCCATGGAGGCTTCCTCTTCGTGAGGACCTCTTGCTACAGGGCCCATTACGCATGCCTCAGGTGGCTCGGTTCTCGCTTACGGCATGGCTCTTGAACGGGCTAGGATGACTGCAAAGGGTTACTCGGCAGCGGTCATTTCTACTTTGCTAAAGGCGCGTAGGCGCTCCACTTCGTTGGCATACATCCGAGTGTGGCGGATTTTTGAAGACTGGTGTTCTGAGCGGGAGCTGAGGCCCTTAGGGGCCTCGGTGCCGCAGATCCTTTCCTTTTTTGCAGATGGGGTAGAAAAGGGTCTAGCAGCTAGCTCCTTGCGGGTGCAGTTGGCAGCCATATCCTGTTACCTTGGTAAAGTTAGGGGTCAGCTGTTGGGGGCTCATGGCGATATTCGACGTATTTTGCGGGCGGTTTTACTTATGCGGCCTCCGAAGCGGAGTCCCGTGCCTGCATGGGATCTGAATTTAATCTTGGAGGCGCTGGTGAGAGCGCCGTTTGAGCCCTTGGGCACTTCTTCGCTGAAGGATCTGACCTTGAAGGCTGTGTTTCTGGTGGCTATTTGCTCAGCTAGAAGAATTTCGGAGTTACAAGCTTTGTCCTATAAGGAGCCGTATTTGTCCTTCTTCAATCACAAAGTAGTATTGCGTACGGTGCCAGCGTTTTTGCCGAAGGTAGTTTTGGTTTTTCAGGTCAACCAGGTGGTTTCGCTTCCGGTGTTTTCGCAGGAACAGAATGATGCCTCCGGGGGCAGGTTGCATCTTCTGGATGTGCGTTGTGTGCTTAAGAGCTATCTCCGCAGGATCGCACCTTTCCGGAAGTCGGACAGATTGTTTGTATCCTTTGGGGGTCCGCGTAAAGGCGAGGCTGCGGCAAAGTCTTCTATTTCTCATTGGCTGAAAGAGGCGATCGCGTCGGCGTACCTCCCTCAAGGGAAGGACGGTGCCGGAAGGTCTCCGGGCTCATTCCACTAGGGCGCACGCGGCGTCTTGGGCGGAGGTCAGTTTGGTCCCGGTCGTTGACATTTGTAGGGCGGCAACCTGGTCGTCTTTACATTCCTTTGCCAAGCACTATCGGCTAGATGTGCAGGAAGCGGGAGATGGATGTTTTGGCTCGGCGGTGCTTCAGGCTGGGCTTGCGGGTCCCTCCCGTTGAGATTCACTGCTCTGTTACATTCTCTGTGGTTCCGGGACTGGACTAGAGGACGCAAAGGAAGGTGAAATTAGACTTACCTGCTAATTGTTGTTTCTTAAGGAACTCTAGTCCAGTCCCGGATCCCTCCCCGTCTGTTGTTAAGGGCATCGTTCAGCCTGAAGTACAGGGGGATTGGACGTTGGAAGAGGTTCCGAGGGGGGCGCACAGTGCGAGCGCGGGAGGACCTTTTTTGTGGCAGCAGTGCTTCGTTAGCTTTGAAGAAATAAGAATCCGTATAAAACATGTTGGCCTAGTGGCTTCGTGTTTTTATGGGATTGAGAATGGTGGTTCCGACTGCCTATTTCATTAATTTATTATAGTTAACTACTTATTTGTTGCTCTGCTAAGTCTGCTTTGTCAATAGGTACTGGTGGAAGGGGGCGGTACTGGCCTACTTATACCGGTGACATCAGAACGATGACATCTTTCAGTCTCCAAAGCTGCTGGAGGACGTACTAAACTCTATGGCTCCAGGACTGGACTAGAGTTCCTTAAGGAACAACAATTAGCAGGTA
The DNA here is from genome assembly GCA_033557465.1 of Ichthyophis bannanicus. Taxonomy (NCBI): domain Eukaryota; kingdom Metazoa; phylum Chordata; class Amphibia; order Gymnophiona; family Ichthyophiidae; genus Ichthyophis; species Ichthyophis bannanicus. The sequence goes on along the minus strand of CM066032.1, from coordinate 154,993,925 downwards.
AGTCTAATTTCACTTTTCAATTTTTCTGGTATCAATTGGGTCAGTGTCAGCAGGACATGCTAGGGAGAAAATGTTTCTGGATGAAATAAATGACTGCTGCTTTTAACTTTCAAAAAGGAGACTATGATAAAATGAGGAAAATAGTTAAGAAAAAACTAAAAGGAAAAATTGCAAAGGTTAAAAATTTTACATCAAGTTTGGCTATTGTTTAAAAATACTATCTTGGAAGACCAGACAAGTTGTATTGCACGCTTTAAGAAAGGTGGAATGAAGTCCAAAAAACTGCCAGCATGGTTTAAAGGTGAGGTCAGAGAGGCTGTTGTTGCCAAAAAAGCATCTTTCAGGAAATGGAAAAAAGAGCCAAATGACAAACTGGAAACAACACAAGCACTGGCAAGTTATATGCAAAGCATTGATAAGGCAGTCAAAGAGAGAATTTGAGAAGAAGCTTGCTGTGGAAGCAAAAACGTGTAATAAAGACTTTTTCAAGTACGTTCATAGCAAAAAAAAAAACCTGAGAGAGTCAGTTGGACCATTAGATGATAGAGGGGTAAAAGGGGCACTAACAGGGGACAAGACCATAGTGGAGCGATTGAATGAATGAATTCTTTGCTTTGGTCTTTACTGAGGAAGATGTAGGGATGTTACCCATGACTGAAATGGTATTTAAAGGTGATGCTGTGGAATAACTAAAAGAAATATCGATACACTAGGAAGATATATTACAACTATTTGATAAACTGAAGAGTAGAAAATCACCTGAACCGGATGGTATACATCTAAGGATGATGAAAGAACTGAAATGTGAGATTGCAGACCTACTATTAGTAATCTGTTAACTATCATTAAAACCATCTGTAATACCTGAAGATTGGAGGATGGCCAATGTAACGCCAATTTTTAAAAAGGGTTCCAGGGGTGAATCAGGAAACTACTGACCGGTGACCCTGACGTCAGTACTGGGAAAAATGGTAGAAACCATCATAAAGAACAAAATTACTTAACATGTAGATAGTCATGGCTTAATGGGAGACAGCCAACATGGCTTTAGCCAAGGAAGGTCTTGTGTTACTAATTTGTTATGTTTTTTTGAAGGAGTGAATAAACAGGTAGACAAATGTGAGTCAGTTAATATAGTGTATCTGGACTTTCAGAAAGCCTTTGACAAGGTCCCTCATGAGAGACTTTTGGCAAAATTAAAAAGTCATGGGATAGGAGGCAGTATACTATTGTGGATCAGGGACTGGTTAAAAGATAGAAAGCAGAGGGTAGGGCTAAATGGCCAATTTTCCCAATGGAGAAAGGTGAATAGTGGAGTACCCCAGGGGTCTCTGCTGGGTCTGCTGCTTTTTAACCTATTCATAAATGACCTGAAAATGGGAATAACGAGTGAGGTTATCAAATTTGCGGATGACCCAAAACTATTCATAGTTGTTAAAACCTATGAGGATTGTTGAAAATTGCAAGAGGATCTTGATAAATTGGAAGACTGAGTATCCAAATGGCAGATGAAATTTAATGTGGACAAGTGCAAAGTTATGCACCTAGGAAAGAAAAACCCAAACTATGGTTACACGATGCAAGGTTCCACGTTAGGAACCACCACCAAAGGAAAAAGATTTAGGCGTCATCGTGGATAGCATCTTAAAACCCTCTGCCCAGTGTGCAGTGGCTGCTAAGAGAGCAAATAGAATGCTAAGGGGTATGTTTACTAAACCTTCTTAACGTGTGCGGCGCGCATGAGCGTGCGCTAAGGTACCTTAGCGCACGCTAATGACGCTTTACGGGGCAAAAATGCGCTTTAGTGTGCGCTCATGCGCGCAGCGGCACAAACTAGCGCTAAAGGAGTGGAAAGGCTCCCGGAGGGCGGAGGAAGGCTCCCCAGGGGCGGAGAGAAGGGGTCAATGGGTGGAGAGTGGGTGGAGAGAGGCTCCCCGCACACTAACGATGTGAAATTTGAGGCCAAAAATACCGCAAGTGAAAACCTCGCGTTAGAGCTGATTTAAAGGGAAAAGAAACCATTTCTGTCAGCAATGTACAGCAAAACCAGGGAAACCTACAAAAAAGTGGTAAGTGTGATACATGTGCACGGAACAAAAGTGCAAATAAACATTGAAAATGACCCCAACAAATTAGAAAAAAATCATAATCAAGCTGGGTAATAGTGATAGTAATGGGAAACATCAAAACACACTCCCAAGAAAGCCCCAAAAAATAAATATGAATTTTGGAAGGGTCTACGCTCCGTCCCCATACAAGGTGAATGATCCCACAGTGAAATAGCACTGATCAGGGTTTCCCTCTCCATTGGACAGGTTACCTATGGCATGCACATGTTCCACAACAGCAGGGCGGGCATGTCGGAATGGGCAACTGGACAGATGCTGGGAAAGGGGATACAGAGGGCTGCAGGCGGCACATGCTGTGGTGCAGCTGGGGCACAGTGCGGACTAGGCAGATGCCTAGGTGGCACTTAGGAATGCTGAAACTGAACAGCAGCCAGTCGGTACTCCCGCCGGTGTTTTGAAGCCAGAATATCTCTTGGTTTCTTTCTCGTGCTTCCCTAGACTCTTTTGAGTCTGTTAGTAGGACCTCTGCTATAGCTATAGGGGCACGATGTAGAGCCTGGCTCCAAGCTTCAGACTTGGACAAATGGGCACAACAAAGACTGGGACATACTCCTTGCACTGGAGAAAATCTTTTCAACAAGGAGTCTTTACGTCAGGTTACTCAGTTGTCCACTGATTTACCTGTTCCTAGGGGTTGTTCTTCACCTTCTTCTGTCCCAGTAGGTAGGAAATGTCCTACCAGACTTTCTTCCCACAGGAGAAGAAGGTTTTATTCATCACTTGCCCATCATACAGATGTTCCCAAACAGGGGAAGCATAATCCTGGTCTGAAGAATCCAACCTCTCACCAGGCTCAGCAAACCCAGCAACCGCAGGGTTTCTGATCAATCATCATCAGATGCTTGTGACTCTTGGGGTTAGAATCTACAGTTACTTCTTCTCAAGAGAAGCAATCCACTGCTGTCATTCTAAATCCTAAACTTGGATCTCTTCCCAAAGACATCCATTCTTTCTATGTTCTCTGAGCTGTCAGGATGTTCATGCTTCTAGATTACAGGGTTCTCCTCTTCTTCCTGCTAGGGAAAGAGGTCTAACCACTATCAAACAATAGTTTTCTGTGCCAGCATGTCTTTTTTTTTTCCTTTCTATAGACTTACTTTTTTGTAAGTCTTCTTCAGCTCCATTCTTTTTATCCTCTTACCAAGGTTTTTCCTCTGTAAGAGTGGTATTCCTTCACTGGAGGGCTTTTTCTTCAGCCTCTCTAGTTTTGCTACTTTTCCAGTGCGGAGTTATCTTCTCTGAGTTGACTCCTCTTCTTCAATCTTGCCTTGTTCATCAGACATGTCCAGAGTTTTCTACTCTTGTTCTGTCCTTTGTTTTAAACAGTACCATTCTTTCTGCTGTCTGGCAAGCAGCTGCCAATGCAGGAGCCTTAATGTTTGGACCACTGGTTCTTGTCCATCAGCAACCAGATTTGTCCTGCACTAACATTCTGTCTGGTCTTAGTAGTGGCTCCAAGTCAGTGCTGTCATCTGTCTTGGAAATATTTCCACTACAAGCTTGTTGAATTGTCTTCTCTTTCTGCCATCTCCATTCCCCTGGGTTTGGCAGCATAGTTGACATAGGTACTGGCTCTCCTGCAGCCAGTTCTATCTCCTCTTTCTCCTGCATCATGCTCTCTGCAATTCTACAAAGAAGCTCTCCACTATGGGCCCTTGCTAGAGAGCATGGGGGGCTTTTTCTCCAACAGCTATACTAGATGGTTGAAAAAGGCTTTTTCAGTCATGTCTCCCATGACTAGAAAAGTTCTCCTTTTAATATAAAGGATATAGGCCTCCTCTTAAGTGCAAACTTAAGGAGTTGCTAATTCCCTGCTTTGGTCCATAGTATTTCCAATTGGGAATATGTTTTCTCCTTCCAGCTCGTCCTCATGGTATGAACGCATGATACCTTTTTGCCCTTAAGCAGGTCAGCTGGGTATCTCATTTTTATGCGTCTTCTGTTCACTTACCATGCTCGAGTTCTAGAATACTCAGGACTTGCTGGCTGCAGACTGATGATATCCTCTGCTTTTCACGTAACCATCCTGGTTATTCCACTACCTAGCATCCCTGTAGCTCATAACCAGTGGAAATTGATTCTCTATATATCTTCTCAAGTAGGTTCCACCTTCTTGTTATTAGATGAATCTTTCCTTTCCACTTTTCCTATGTGAATACCATTTGTGTAGGCATATCTCAGTCTGCTGCATTGCAGACTCCCATATAGAGGCCTATATATATTCATACCTATAGCATACATCTTACAGATGTCTATGCCTATCATTTGTGTGTATTTTATGCCCTTCATATCTCACTATAGATATATTCTTCTATATCTATATGATATCTATATCTATCTATCTAATATAAATATATATATATATATATATATATATATATATATATATATATATATATATATATATATATAATTTCTATCGCTATCTATCTATCTATCTATAGATGTATATGTATGTATGTATGTATCTCTCGAGATTTTCTACTATAGGTAGATATGTATTTTGTATTTCTCTACCTGACTGTCCAGGCTCATATAGCTATATGATTCTGACAGATGGGTTTTCCCCATTCTTATGCTATCCAGCATGTTTTTGGGGTTCCACAACCACTTTGGTGGTAGTTAACAACTTCCACCATAACCTTACGGTTTAGATACCTCTGAAGCTCTCCATGTCCCAATATCTCTCCTAGCTGACTCCAGTTAGGAGAGACATTACAGATCTTCAGCTAATCACAGGCTCTAACGCCTCCAGCGTTTGTCCTTTCTTTGGGATACAAGGGGTTCCCATACCCTTTCTCCCCACAAGGACTGTGCCTGTTTTTCCAAATCTGTTAGCCTTTCTCTTTTGTTTCTAAGAGTGTGCCACTCTTCTGCCAAAAGAGTTGGGTTTTTGTCATAAAGCCTTCCGCTGAAGGCCCACCGTTTTTGTACTACCCCAGTTTTCCTACTGGGGTTACCTGTTACCTTTCAGGATTCTGACCTCCACTGTTCTTCCTACAGGTTTATTACCTCCACTTACAGTGAGGTCCTCTTGGAGGTTCCTCTACTGGGTTTCCCAGTAGATCCCATGAACCTCTATACTTCTGTGAAATCCTGTCAGGGGAGGTCCATATTGCAATATCCTTTGCAATATCATTGATGACAATTATCATCCACACATGGACTCCTTTTCTGCAGTCCTATGCTGGGTTAGCTGTTCTACAGCATCTTTCTTTCTTCAACTCCTACCCTCCATCCTCAGGATGCCTGGTGTTGTGGGGTATTGCATGTTCCAACCTATGACATGCTAGGACTCCAAGCATCTCAGCTTGGGAGTCCCCATATGTGAAGACTCATTCCTGCTTGTTCCTGGAGATAGCACAGTTACTTACCTGTAACAGGTGATCTCTGGGAACAGCAGGAATAAGTCTTCACAACCCACCCACCTCCCCAGGAGTTGTATCTCTATCTATCTTTCCTTTCCTCTCTCTCTGTCTCAGCTTTAAAATTTAACTGAGGAGAGGCAGTTGGGAAAGGCGGGAAGGCAGCACGCAGGCGTGTTGGGATGCTTCCAAAAGCTCTTTGATTGGACTCTGGGAAGTGTTCCTGCGCAGACTCCGTCGGTACCGACGTACCCATATGTGAAGACTTATTCCTGCTGTTCCCAGAGATCACCTGTTACAGGTAAGTAACTGTGCTTTCCCTGCCTGCGGGTGTATTGAGGGCGCTTGTTTTCGTGCCAATAGTTTGTGAGTACACCAGGGGTCCGCTGCCCACGCCCCACAACGAGATGCCACAGGCCTGACGTCATACCTGGTCTCCTGCCTCTCAGAATCACCCATTCCTGCCACCCGCCCCAACACCCTTTAGAAGTGTGCTGTGTACCGGGCGATATCCATTCGCCCGGGCTTTACCTGAATTTACTTACCGTATTAGTTGTGTCGTGTGCTGGTCGTTGGTCGCTTTATAGTTTGCTTTCATTAAACTTTTTCGGGCAGACACAACAAAGTGTCAAGGATTTGGTGATTTTGGTGGGCTTTTCTAATTTTGTTCTAACTTGCCTATGCCTTGCCTTCGAATTGGTTCAAACCACTGTGACATTTGCTTGCCTCTGCAGTTTTATTTTGCCTAACCTTTGCGTTGATTCTACACTGCAATTTTATTTTACCTAGCCTTTGCTTTGATTCTACACTGCAATTTTATTTTGCCTTGCCTTTGCGCTGATTGTACACTGTGTGCAGAATTTATTAAATCGTGTGTGGTGGTATTTGAACTTGTTTAGCGGTATTTGATTATCTCCAGGAACAAGCAGGAATGAGTCTTCACATATGGGTATGTCGGTACCGACGGAGCCTGCGCGGGAACGCTCCCCAGCGTCCAATCAGAAAGCTTTTGGGAGCATCCCTCAGCGCCTGCGTGCTGCCTTCCCGCCTTTCCAACTGTCTCTCCTCAGTTTTCGTTTTTCCGCGGAGCCGGCAGGACGTCCTCCTGTCACCGCAGAAAAGTTTTTCTTTAATTCTTTTTTTCTTGTGGTCGCAGCTGTTTCCCCTGCCTCCACCGGTACCGCCGGTGGGTTTTTTCTTTTCTTTTTCTCAAACTCAGGGAGAGTTTTTCCATCAGTTTCTGTCTTAAATTTTAGGGCCTGTAAGGCCTCTCCATCATGGAGCCTTCTTCTCCTAAGAAGTGCCTTAACTGTGGAAATACAGTTTTCTTTTTAGACTCCAATAACTGGTGTCTAACCTGTTTGGGTCCTGTCCCTTTTCCTCCGGAGCCTTTAGGCTACAATTTTATGAGAAGAGATTTTCCATTTCGAGTTTCCCTCGATACCGAGTTCTCTTCCAGTGTCAGGGCACCGACCATTTCTTCTCTACAGGATCAGGTAACCCACAAACAGTCTGTTAAGACTAGTCAATCCTTGAGTGGTAGGTCTCATGCCAAGCATGAGGACGGCTCCGGCCTTGCCCTCAAGACCCTATTGGCTTCAAAACCCCGGCGGGAGTCTTCGGTCTCCAAAGCCTTTCAGGGGTTTCAGGTTGTTCCTGGGGCTCACCCCTCACAGAACATACCTGAGCCATGCTCGGTGGTGGCATCTGCTTCGAGCGGTACCGATACCCCGGCATCGGCACTGGTGTTGAGTGATCCACTCTTCGCCAGGGATCGTCATCTGGCGTTCTCGGTGCCTTCGGGACCGATCGATACGTCCCAGATTGACTTTCCAGTATCGGCAGCATCGCCGATACAACCACCGACGTCGGTATCCTCTAGATATGCATCGATAGACTCGCTTCCTTCGATGCCGAGTCTGGAATCGATATCTAGTCTGGAAGACTGGGTACCGACGCATCTCGGAACCGACGCTTACTGATTCCGGATGCGTGGTACCGAGGATACTCACCAAGGGCTTTTGGTTGCCTCGGTACCGCTTGGGCAGCCTCCGATGACTGCTTCGATGGCGGTATCGCTTCCGATTCCGGCACAGCTACCGGTACCGGTATCGATGCCGGTTCCTGCAGCAACATCGGGACCAGCTACTTCCATGCCTTTTTCACCAGGATCGCTCCTTTCTATACCTAGTTTGGAGTCGATACCTGGCATGCACGATGCAATACTGACTGTCTCAAGTCGTAACTGCCAGTACCAGTATCCATCTATTAGGGCTCCTTTTCTGCACCGGCCCAGGCTACTGCTTCAACTTTAGCCTGTCCAGGGATGGTTCCCATTGGAGAACCTTCTTTTCAGAAATTTCTCCTTGACATGGCAACATTCCTTGCTTTTCCTATCCCTGGCTATGATCCTACACAAGGAGAAAAGGAAAATATAATACTTCCTTTACATCATTCTTTGCAGGATCTTCTTCTGAGAATATGGGAAACACCTTTAAGGGTTTCCTCACCTTCTACAGCAACTGATCTTCTGTATCAGGTGCCCCCCTTTCCAGGGTTTCAAAAGACTCAACTTCCCCATCATTCCATTGTAGTGGAATCAGTAATGAGGAAGGTAAAAAGCAAGAAGAAGCATTCTTCTTATCTGCCAGGTCGTGAATCTAGAACACTGGATGCCTTTGGACGTCAAACCTTCCAAACATCTATGCTGGCATCAAGGATTCTCTCTTATATTTTTTATATGAGTCTATCCCTTCAGGAGGTCAGAAAGAAATTATATTTTTGACTCCTTTTCTATCAGAGCCCAAGGCTGCAGACTATTCCTTACTTCTTAGTTATAGCCAAAATATCTCTTGGTTTCTTTCTCGTGCTTCCCTAGACTCTTTTGAGTCTGTTAGCAGAACCTCTGCTATAGCCATAGGGGCACGACGTAGAGCCTGGCTCCAGGCTTCAGACTTGAACAAATGGGCACAACAAAGACTGGGTAATACTCCTTGCACTGGAGAAAATCTCTTCAATAAGGAGTCTTTACATCAGGTTGTTCAGTGTTCCACTGACTTCCCTGTTTCTGAAGGCAATCCTAAGCCTTCTCCTTCCCCAGTGGGTAGGAAATGCCCTACCAAACCTTCTTTCCCTAGGAAAAGAAGGTTTTACTCTTCTCCTGCCCATCATACAGATGTTCCCAAGCAGGGGAAACCTCGCCCTAGTCTGAAGAATCCAAACTCTAGCCAGGCTGAACAGACTGAGCAACCTTAGGTTCCTGAGGGTTACAACCCACAGTTAACTTCTTTTCAGTAGAAGATTTTTCACTGTTTTTTCCTTCAAAACTCTACACATGGATTCCTTTCCTCATGACATCCATTTGTTCCTAAATATGCTGAGCTGTCAGGATATTCATGTCTATGGGTCACAGGTTTCTCCTCTTCTTCTTCCCAAGAAGAGAAGTTAACAACTATCACATGATAGTTTTCTGTTCTAACATGAATTGTTTCCTTCCACAGACTTACCACATGGTAAGTCACCCTGCAGCTCCTGTTCTCTACCCTCTCATCCAGGGTTTCCCCTGAATGAGTGGTACCATACCACTGCAGGGCTTCTCTAGCCTTTCATTCCAGGGTGGAGTTTTTTCTTTTTAATAAACTCCCTTCTTTTCTCTGGGCAGCTCATCAGACAGGAACAGGTTTTCCTCCTCTTCTTTTGTTTGTTCTCTCTGTTTACACAGAAAAATTCTCTCTGCTGTCTTATTCAGCAGCTGCCCATGCAGGAGTTCTAGTGATTAGACTACTGGTACTTTTCCACAAGTTCCTGTCTATCTTCCACTACTTTCTGTCTGGCCTTAGTAGTGATTCCAAGATAGTGCTTCCATCTATCTTGGATCATCCTAATCACTTCAGGCTTATCACTATCTTCTTTTCTTGCCATCTCCAATTCTTTAGATTTGGCAGCATACTTGACCTACAGCCAGTTTTATTTTCCCAATTCTCCTGCATAATGCTCTCTGCAATCTTACAGAGAAGCTTTCTACTATGGGCCCTTGCTAGAGAGCATGGGGTTTTGTCTCTGACTATCCTATATGGTTGGGAAAGGCTTCCTCAGTCATTTTTCCATGACTGTGAGGGTTCTCCACACCCTGTTATCTCCTGTTATATACAGGACATAAGCCTTTTCTACGTGAACGTCCAAAGAGTTTTCCAATTCCTACCAGGAATATGCTCTTTTTTCCTTGCAGCTTGTCATCATGGTATCCTACTCCTTCATGGACAGCACATATTCTACTAATAACGCATGATACCCCTTCTGTCCCTCCAGTGGGTCAACCTGTAGCAGGCTATATCCAGTGATGTCATCATTCTGACATACCAGTCTCCTAGCTGCAGGAGGAGATTGACAACCCAGAGGTAGAGGACTGAACTGTCGTCACTAAAGGAACTACAATTACCAGGTAAGTGTAATTATCATTTGTGGAGTACTTGTCATACCCATTCAAAGTAGATGTGGACATTTAAAGAAAATGCCCTCTCTAGACCCTATGATTCCTGCCAACTACCGTCCCGTCTCCAACCTTCCCTTTTCTTTCTAAAATCCTCGAGAAAGCTGTTTTCTCACAGCTGTCCGCTTTTCTCGATTCCACCCACTTCCTTCACCCCCGCCAATCTGGGTTCCGTCCCGGCCATAGTGTCGAGACGGTCCTCTTGGGTTTCACGAATGAACTTCGCACAGCACATGATCGTGGTGATCTGTCGGTGGCAGTCTCCCTTGACCTTTCCGCTGCTTTCCACCTTGTTGATCACTCTCTCCTTCTGGCTCGTCTTCAGGATGCTGGCCTCTGCAGCACTGTTCTCCACTGGTTCCATTCTTTTCTCTCTTCTCGGTCCTACTCCGTTCTTCCCTCTTCCTCCTTCTCCCCCTCTGAGCCCGTTCCTCTCCCCTGTGGTGTTCCCCAGGGTTCTGTCTTGGCCCCTCTCCTCTTTAACATTTTTCTCACCCCCCTCGCCTTGCTTGTTCAGCAGCATGGTATCTCTGCATTCTACTACGCCGATGACTTGCTTCTTCTTCACCACACTTCTCCCCTTTCCCCCGATCTCTCCCCTCTTAATGCTTGCCTCACTGCTGTTGCCAGTTGGCTCACCACGCACTGTCTTCACCTAAATCTCACGAAAACCCTTGCCATCTGGTTCTCTCGCAATGACACCTCTCCTCAGATCGCCCCCTCTTTTTCGGGCTCTCCAATCCCACTGGTCACCTCCTTCCGCTATCTGGGTGTTTACTTCGATTCTCAGCTCTCTTTCCACGACCACATCGCTCATATATCAAAATCCTCTTTCTACTTCCTCCGCCAGATCCGTGCCATCAGGCCTTTTCTCACCGCCCAAACACTTACTACACTCCTCCTGTCCTTGGTTATGTCCCGTGTTGATTTTTGTAATTCTATTCTAACCGGTCTCCCTGTCACACAGCTTCACCGCCTACAGCGCATCCAAAACACTGCCGCCCGTCTCATTTTCCACTCCTCTCCCCGTGATCACGTCACACCCCTGCTCATTCACCTCCACTGGCTTCCTGTCAAGTCCCGTATCCATTTCAAGATCCTGACCATTCTTCACCGTGTTCTTTATTCCCACTCCCCTCATTACCTCGCTGACCTCGTTCATTTTCATTCCTCAGCTCGCTCCCTACGGTCTATGCACCTCAACCGCCTTCATCTTCCTTCTCCTGCTCACGCTCACCTACAGTCCACCCGTTCCTCTGCTTTCTTTTTCCTTGGCCCTGCACTATGGAACTCTCTCCCCACCTCCATCCGGATTGAACAGTCATTTACCACCTTCAGAATCAAACTCAAAACCCATCTCTTTGCCCTTGCCTTTGACCTCCCTGACCCTTATGTGTAGCCTATTCCCCCTCTCTTCCCTCTTCTCCTCTCCCCCTGCCTGTCTCGTTGACTGATTCTGTTGATTTGCTTTCCTGTTTTTATTGTAACTTCCTTTCCCTTTTCACAAATATGATTTCTTTATGTTATTGTATCATGTGAACCGCTCTGATGTTTACTGAAGGGCGGTATATTAAGCTCAATAAACATAAACATAAAATGCAGCTGCTATCAGTAAAAATTACCCATTGAACAAGCCATCTCTTGAAAACTAAATATTAACCTTTAAAAATGACATTTTTCTCAAGACCCGTGCTGAGCAAGAATCATTTTGGAAACTAGTGCCTAGAGACAAATTTCCCAACTTGAGAAGATGCAGTGAAGCTGTACACTCCTGTTTTCGTTCAACTTATTTGTGTGAATCTGCGTTTTCAAGAGTATACAACGTTCCAACATGACAGATGAACATCTCCAGGATTCCCTGAGACTGACCCTCACGCAATATTCACCCAACTTCAAAAAGTTGGTGGATGAAATGCAGGCTCAGACATCTCACTAATGAGCAAGAGCGAAATATTAAAGATTGTGCAAGATCAGCCTGGATCAATACTTGACCTAAATTTAACATAAATTACTCAATAAAAGTTAAAGAAAGTTATTAAGACAGTTAAAGAATGTTATTAATCAATAAAACTTTAAGAAAAAATTTACTTTCCTTTTCCCCTCGCAGTTCTTACTGGATCTTCGTCTGTTTTGTTTTTGCTTAATTTGCTTAACGGCTGATCACATCCAAGTAAATGACAGAAGGTTCATTAAAAATGGGGGGGGGGGGGGAATCTTCCAACTTTATTGGGTTAAAATTTATTTTGAAACTAATTTGAAACTTAATTTTCATGGTGGTAGATCACCGGCACTTTTGGCCGGAAAAAGTAGATCACGACCTGTTCAAAGTTGGACATGCCTGCTCTTTTGGGAGCCAGTAATCAACATCAGTGAGTTCCAGTAGCCCCTCCTGAGGTGCAATTGACTGGGGGGGGGGGGTAGATCAGGCTATTTCTTTTTGGAGAGTCCTATACCACATTAGACCAGTGGATTTTTGGGGTTCTTGATTAAGACCGGAGATATATTTAGCTCCTCTGACAAGATGCTTGCTTTCTATTCCTAAAGTCTGGTTCAGGTCAGCATGAGAATTATGATGTGCAAGATTTGAATTAAGGCAGTGCCTCCCTAATAGCGTCTGCCTGCTGCTCTCCACTCATGTGGGTGGCATTCAAGTTAACCTTTCAGTGCCTCTTGCAGTTTCAGGCTATTAGTCCTGTGTTCTCCACAGCAGGGCCAGGGACGTTATTCCAGCTATATAGCTGTGCCAGGAAGAGAGATTTCTTTCTGTATAACCTGGGATTAAAGGTGATTTATTTTTGGATGTAGAGTCTGTTTTCCATATGAGGACCTTTTGGGTGTCTCACTGCATTGGTCAGGCAGATGGTGGTCCTCACCTTCTAGACCTCACCAAAGTGCCTTGTCACTTTCCCATGTGGGGGCAGCATCAGCAGTTTCTCTGCTTCTGTGTTCTGAGCAGCCTTGCAGGTCTTGGTCCTGCACTTTGGCCTGGATGCAGCACTTGACCTTTTTTATGGTAGTGGTAGTGATTGCAGTGTTTCTTTGCAAGAAGGGAACCTGGGGCCACCCATACCTGGACGTTTGGTTGGTTTGGTCAGTCTCTAGAGAGGTCCAGAGACTACCCAGGCCTGGTGAGTTACTGGCAGAAACAGCCTGATTCTTTCCGAGGACTTAGTTCTGAGGGATTTGGTTCCATACTTTCTTTGACTAGGCCCCTCTACACAACGGAGAAGCCCCTCGAGCTTCAGAGCAAACTCATGGCATTTGGTGCTCAAGTCAGCTCCATGGGCCAGGGATTACCTGCAGGTCCTCGGGACCTTGGCATTCACCTTGGAGCCAGTTCCTTGGACCAGGATATATATGCACCTATTTTCTTTTCTTGAATCCTGCTAGACCAGTTCAGGGCCTGTCCTGAAAGATTTTTTTTCTGAAGGTTGGGAATCCAGCTATCATAAAATACCTAGTTTGCAGATTTCATTGTGGTAAGAGAGACATTACTAACTCCTAGATATTGTTTCACAAAGTTGTTTTGTTGGTGAATACTGATATACATCTGAGAGTTCAGTCTTGCTTACTGCCTGGAAAGTCTCTGTGATGACATCACTGAAAGACGTTCAAGTCTGCCTTCACCTGCTGGCAGGACAGCATGACTCACACGTCTGGACTGGCCTAGTAGGATTCAAGAAAAGAAAATGATCATGTATGTAAAACTTACTTCAACTGTTGACATTTGTAGCAGAAACAATGAAAGCCACTGTTGCTGCAAGTATTGGCAAGTAGAAGTTGACATTGTCTGTACTTAGAGCTTACCTAGGACTGTTTGGCTAGCTAAGTGCAATCGCCAAAAACCCTAGTCTTGGTGCACTATTACTGTATTCCTGGGAAAAACCTGACCAAAAGCTCTTAAAACTGTATCTGTGAGTAAGATCACTTTTTTCTCTTCTGATGTTTAAATTAATTACTCTTCAAAGAACAGTGGTTATATTGTATTTTGATAATTATTTATTTTAAAATATTTGTATCCCACCATATGCCCTAAGGCATTCAAGGCAGCACACGGTTAAAACTCCAAAATAGATCTAACATAACAAATATAGCATGTATAATTTTAAATTCCGTAGCATCCCTCCAGACTACCGCATCTTCTTCCCCTTCCAGCAGATGGAGACTGAGAATTCCAGACTTTTGGTGATTTCATCCCATGAAAGGGACCAAACTCCTCCCACCAAGCCAGTATCCTTGGTCTTCAAGCAGATGGGGATGAGCTCTGTGTAGTTGGTCTACACTGGAGAGAATTCTGTTAGATAGATAATTAATTAATTAATTCTAACAAACTATCACCTGTGAGGAGCTTAGTGCAGGGGTTGCATTTGTGTTGGAAGCCTACCTCAGAGCCACCAGAAGGATCGGACTGCTGTAAGAGTCCAATCCTGTTCAATCGGGGGAGGCTGGGCAGAGGAGCACACTCAGTGGGGCCGGGTCCCTGCTGTCTGTCTACTTCAGTCGGATTTGTCTCTGCCTTCAGTGGTAGTGCAAAGGACCCTTCAAAATTCTTCCTCGACGTGGGGCGTTTCCAAGATGGTGGCAGTAGTCTTGGCTGTGTGAACACGCTTTTTCCTTATGGGAAAGAAACGTAAGGGCAAATTGGGGCCGTCGCCTTCGCAGCCCTCTGCTGCCTCGACGCCGATTGCTGCTGTCCCCGGTCCTTTAGACACTTACCTATTGCGTCCTACACAGAATTCAGAGGCTGGTGGAGAGTGCCGAGCAGCTCTTTCGTCAGAGTTGGACTACTCGGCGTCCGCTTCAGCGTTATCTTCCTCCTCAGCATTGATTCCAGCGCCGAAAGTTCCTCGTAGCTGCCTGTTGCCGGAGGGCTTCCTGGAGGTTCCCTCTCCTGTGTTGGCAGGAGACGTTGATACTTCGAGGGCCAGGAAAAGGAGGACTGGTGGAGCAAGAGCGTCTAGCTGGTAGTGAGCTCTGCTCTTTACAATCAACGGTGCTGGTTGGAGGGAAGCGTGCAGAGAAACCTTCTCTCCCTGCACGACGAGGTGGACCGCTGACGTCTATGGAGGCTGCAGGTTCAACAGCTGAACCAGAGGTGTGTGTTTCCTTGCAACGCCCTATGAATTTCACTTTAGAGATGATATGGAATGCTATTGCCTCGTTGGGTGAAGCTTTACTTCCTCAAATCTCCTCTTTGACTGCTAAAATGAATGTAGTGACGGGCTCTGTTACCGACTTGGAATGGAAAATTTTGGATATGTCTGTGGTGGTGGAGGGAGTACGAAATAGAGTGACTAATCTTGAAGATCAATCCGATGTGTTTAAAAAATATTTTGTCGGTGCAATATAAAATAGAACAACTGGACAATCTTTCTCGTGCACATAATTTGCATATTGTTAATTTTCCTAGGACCCCTTCTGTTACCGCTAGGGATATGTTTAAGGAGTACCTAGGTGAAGGTATTAAGGGTTTCCCCTGAATTAATGCCTCCTTTGGTTAAAATCTATTACCTCCCTAAGGTGAAGAGGGTATCTGCTGGTAGGGTCCTAGGGGGTGGTTTGGAACAAGGGGAAGAATTGAATGTTACAGATTTGTTGGAAAACTCTGGGCTTAATTCTCAGGAACCTTCCACTTTGCTTATAACATTTGCTTTACTGTCTGATAAAGATTGGATGTTAAGGCTTTTTTTTCGGAAAAGGAAGCTTCCTTTTCGTGGCTTAGCAAGTACGTATGTATCCTGATTTGGCTCGAGACACCCAGAAACAGCGCGCAGAGTTTCTCTTGCTCCATCCTGGAGTCTTACAGCTGGGTGGGCTTTTTTTCTTAAACATCCTTGCAAGTGCTTGGTGAAATACCAAGCGGTTTCTTATATATTTTTTGAGCCCTCTCAGCTGTTGGCCTTCATCAACGCCAGGCGATTAGAATCATCAATTGATCCTCCTTAGGCTCGTGTTAAATTTTCTCTGAATTTTGACTTCTGCCTAGTTTCTTCGTATATTTGGGTTTATATTTTACGTGAATGATCCCCCTCTGTTGTGGACTAGGGAGGTATGACACTGTGTTTTCTATATTTCTTAATTGTATTTTGTTATATGTTTATTTTTTGAGTGTCAACCTGTTTCTGCAAGAAGGATTATATTTTCTTTCTTGATTATATTGTAAAATTTCATAAATATAAAATTAAAAAAAATTCCTCCTCGGCGTCATGAGGAGGCGGCTGCGGGGTAGATCTTCTCAGACAGTCCTGAACGCTTGTGTGCTGATGTGATTGTTAGTGTGTGTGGGCGTTCTCACTGACTGGGAGCTGCTTGCTGGGTTCATCATCAGTGGAAATGCAGTTTCAATTTTGTGTTCCTCTGTGGCGTCTCTCAGATTAGGGGGTGAGTTTTCTTCCCGTCTCTGAGGCCTGTTGTGCAGTTTTTTGGGTCCGCAGCCTGGGGGACATGACTTCTGATAAGGCCACGTGCATCTACTGTGGGCTGTGCAAGGGACGCCTTTCCATAGTCGGCCTGTGCAGGCTGTGAGAACAGGCTGATCAGGAAGCCGGGGACCGGTTGCACGAGTCTTCAGTGCTTGGTACGGGGTCCTCAGAGCGTACGTCTCAGGCAGCAAAAGTTTTGGATTGCTTGGCTGCAGCTTTGGTTCCTGCAATTTTGGCGGAAACCAGGATATGGGGGGGGGGGGGGGGGAACCACAGGTTCCTTTCAGGAGGCTTTATTGGGGTCCAATGGGGATCTTTTTTTCTCCAGAATTTGTAAGGTTGATGCATAAGGCCTTTCTTCTAAAGAAAGGTGGTGGTACAGCTCAGTTTGCTCCGGGAGTCACAAGGGGGTCCCATTTGGGGTCAGCGGTGGTAGGGTCGATCCAAGATGCATTGCCCCCTCAAGATTCTGCACCTGTGGAGTTGTATTTGGCGTCTGGACATTCGGGGGGAGTCTGATGGCCCTTTGGGAGGGTCCCTCAGGGCTGGGGGCTCGAGGTCGCAGCTTGATCTGGAAGAAGCAGATATCCAAGCGGGAGATGATATGCAGATTGCTAGAGTATTCCATAAGGGAGAATTAGGGGCTCTCATTGCACATTCCCTGGGAACGCTCAATATACCCTTTGAACCTCAGGCTCTGGATCTACCGCTGGAGGATTCGTTAATACAGAGTATTCGTACCTCTGAGTCGGCCATCCCTATGCACCGAGCCATCAAGCAGATGATTGAGGCTGTGGAAGTTTCCAGAGGCTGATCTATGCAGTGGTTGGGTGATGACTGCCTTCCACTCTGTTCCCGCAGGTGAAAAGGAGCTCTTGCGTTTTCCTCAAGTGGATACCTTGGTTTCCACTGTTACCAAGACCACCACCATGCCAGTGGAAGGTGGAGCGGCGCTGAAAGACCCGCAAGACAAGAAATTCAAAACTATTGAGGCAGATCTTCGAGGTTAATGCCTTGACGCTGCAGGCAGCGGTCTGCAGGGCATATGTTACTAGGACCTGCTTGCGTTGGTTGCAGGCAATTCCAGACTTCCTGGTTTCCGGGGTGCAACAGCTGCCTGAGGTGGCTAAGCTGAAGTCAGGAGTGGCGTACCTGGCGGACACTCATTATGATAGTATGGGCGTCCACGAAGAGTATGGCCTCTGCAGTGGCAGCTCTGGCTGCATAACTGGTTGGACGTGTCCTCCAAGGTGTGGCTGAACAAATTGCCTTTCAGGGGAAACTCCTCTTTTTGGAGGACTTTGAGAAGTTGGTGAAAGACTCAGGTGAAACCAAGACGGTTTGTCTACCGGAGGACAAGTCGAAGTCCAGTAAGACAGTGTCAACGTCCAAGGGCCAGTTGCGTGATTTTAGGCATTACAGGGCAACACGTTTTGTGTCCTGTCAGCGATCCTGTTACCCCCTGAGGGGGCAATCCTTTCGGAGAAGTTGCGGTTCGGGATGAGCTTTGTCTCTGCTTTGGGGTCAGGGCCAAAAAGTCCCAGTGAGATGAGGTGGACTCAGGTGGAGGTGGTTCTGGTGGGCAGCCACCTGTGTCAGTTCTACTGTGCCGCGGCCCAACTAATGTCCGATCAGTGGATGCTAGAAGTCATTCGCCAAGGTTATGCCTTGGAATGTGCCGAACCGCTTCAAGATGACTTTCTGCCCTCTCCATGCAAAGAGCTACGCAAGCGCGTGGTGGTCGCACCCATCTTTTTGTGTCTTCTACAGCTTTGAGCAGTTGTGGCCTGTGTCCACAGACCAGTTAGGGTCCGGTTGATACTCCATCTATTTCGTGGTCCCATTCTAGACCTGAAATACGTCAGTCGATCCTTGCGAGTTCCCCACTAACGCATGGAGACATTGGCTTGGTGATCTCAGCAATAAGAGAGCGAGTTTCTCACCGCTCTAGATCTCACGGAAGCTTACTTACATGTTCCAATTCAGCCAGAACACCAGCGGTTTTTGTGGTTTGCGGTGCCGATGGGCCACTTTCAGTTCCAGGCATTACCCTTTGGTCTTGCCATGGCACTTCATTTCTTCATAAAGATTTTGGTGGTGGTGGTGGTGGTGGTGGTGGCGGCGGCGGTAGCGCTGTGATGGGAGGGAATGATGGTGCATCCCTACCTGGACGATTGGTTAATTCAGGCAAAGTCGCTTGCGGAACGTCATGAGGCAATGGCCCAAGTGCTCAAGGTGTTGCAGGAACTTGACTGGGTCGTCAACAGAACCAAGAGCCATTTGTGCCTGTCACAGGATCTTACGTACCTGGCTGCCTGATTCAATACGCAGTCGGGAGCGGTCTTTCTACCGGAGGAGTGGGCATGCAAGCTGCATGGGTAACTGTATCTGTTCCTGAGCTGAGGGGCTCCTACGGCTTGGTCATATCTGCAAGTCTTGGGGTCCATGACGGCAACATTGGATCGCGTCCTGTGGGCTTGTGCACATATGTAGCCACTATAAAGGGCATTGCTCTCCCCCTGGTCTCTGCATTGTCACCTGCTCTCGCACAGACTGGTCTGTCCGCCAAAGGTTCAACATAGTTTGGAGCGGTGGCTGTGGTCCCTGAACTTGCTGGCAGCAGTATCATTGGAGCTACCAGAGTGGACAGTGGTGACAATGGATGCCAACCTGACAAGCTGGGGAGCCCACTATCGAGGACAGCTGGCTCAGGGAATCTGGTCTCAGGAGCAGCAAATGTGGTCTATCACTCGACTGGAAATGAGGGTCATCTTCCTAGCATTGCAGCAGTTTCTTGTGCTGCTAGTGGGAAAGGCAGTACGCATATTCTCAGACAATGTGACTACAGTGGCTTATATCAATCGACAGGTGGCACAGGGAGTCCTCTCCTTGCTGAGGAGATCGCTTCATTGCTTCAGTGGGCGGAGATGCATCTTCTGCAAATATCGGCAGCTCATGTCATGGGCAAGGAAACTGTGGAAGCAGACTTTCTCAGTTGAATGTGAGTTGACCTGGGGAGTGGACGTTGACAGACCCCATGTTCCATTGCCTGACTCAATGGTGGGGGCAGCTGGTGATGGATCTGATGGCCATCTTCCACAAAGCCAAAGCTCCTCGATTCTTTAGTCACTGGCACGAACCAATGTCGGAAGGGCTCAATGCTCTGGCACAGTCGTGGCTGGTGAAGGATCTGCTGTATGTGTTTTTTCCTTGGTCTCTGATAGGTCAGGTCGTTCAGAGGTACATCGCTGACTGGTGCTTCTTGTGGCACTGAATTGGCTGTGGCAGCCATGGTATGCAGACCTGATCAGACTGTCGGTTGCTGCGTCTTACAGGCTATCTGATTAGGCGGATCTGCTTTCGCAGAGTTCAGTGTGCATGCTGCAAGTGGGTTGGTCCTCGCTTATGGCCTGGCTATTGAAAGGGCATGGTTGAGAAAGTGAGGCTATTCTGCAGTAATTTTGACTCTCTAAAACATACGACACATCCAACTTACACAATACCAAAGAGCGCAAACGCATGCGTGTTCAAAGACCCCTAATCTTAAAGAAATACAAACCATAAGATGATAAAAATGTGGGCCGTAAGAGTTACACGTAAGTTTTTCGTAAAAGAACAAAAGAGATTGAATAGCCATTGTAAAATATTTTTAAATTATTCTCTCTACGGCAATGAGGGTATTTTGTATCCCTCAGTTGGATTTAATTGTATCCTTTTGCAATTAATAGACACCGTTTTTTCAGGAATCCTTTCTGAATGATATTTTATATACAGTCAAACCTCGGTTTTCGTTGGCCTTGGTTTTCGTACGTTTCGGTTTTCGGCGTCTTTTCTGACTGAGATGTTGTCTCGGTTATCGGATATCGCCTCGGTTTTCGTTGTGCTGCCAGATCTGAAAACTGTACAACTCCCAACTCCTGAAGAAGTGTCAACCTCGCGCTGGTCTGTATACACTGCCCGCCCAGTCCCGGCAGCACAACCCCCCGGACTCACCGATCGCGTGTTGAAGCGAATGTCAGCTGAGCAAGAGTCAGAGTCAAGAGCCAAGGATTGCACAGAGAGGAAGGCCCCGATCTCTCCACCGCCTGCCTGTTCTCTGGAGCGCCCCCTCAGGCTCGGAGGTAGCAGGGTAGCTGTCAAGACCCAAGGATTGCACAGAGAGGAAGGCCCCGATCTCTCCACCGCCTGCCTGTTCTCTGGAGCGCCCCCTCAGGCTCGGAGGTAGCAGGGTAGCTGTCAAGAGCCAAGGATTGCACAGAGAGGAAGGCCCCGATCTCTCCACTGCCTGCCTGTTCTCTGGAGCGCCCCCTCAGGCTCGGAGGTAGCAGGGTAGCTGTCAATGTAAGCAGGAGATGTTGAATGAATGTGGGAGGCAGTTCTTTCTCTTGCAGGGTACGCTTGCAAATTGCTGTTGAGACGGAGTCAGCGATCAGATTACAGTGCCGTACAATATCTGTGTGTTTGCTGTCCTGTGGACGATCGGGCAGGTGAGAGAAGTGACAGGAGCTTGGTGTCTGGAACGGATTAATTGAATTTACATTATTTCCTATGGGAAATATTGCTTCGGTTTTCGTACGTTTCGGTTTTAGTCAGACTTCTTAGAACGGATTAATAATGAAAACCGAGGTTTGACTGTACAAGGCCACCTATCTATGTGGTTAAGGAGACTTTGATTCTAGAGTGACCCCAATGGGTCCGTGGTTTACTTTTGCCCATGGCTTAGATGATATTTTTAACAATGCAGTTTCTTTAGTTAGTTCTTGAACTTGTGTCATTAAATCATTATTAGGGTCTATTTTCATTCTCTGTAGAAGAGATAGTGCTATGTTCATTTATAGGACGTTAGAAGTTTTCAATTACCGGTAGATTGTCCACTAAATGCAACATTTTAATACTTTTTCTGTTACAATGGATCGTTTTGTTGCAATGGATATTCTGTTTGACATTGACCATGATGTTTTTCTTCCCCTTTTTTTAAACTTTTATATTTGTTTTTCAGAAGTGTATTACTCTGTATTAGTGGCTTCAGTCACATTTTATGTATCTGTGAAGTTTAATGTCGCCACACACCGATCAGGTAAAGTCCTCCTCTCTTTTTTAGTACTCACTCCTGCTTCCAATTGTCCTCCTCATTCCCTTGGTCTCTTTTATTATGTATAATTTAATAATTTATTCGTTATATTTATTTTATTTTTATTTATTTAACAATCATTTATATCCCGCATCTTCCAGAGTTCAGATGCGGTTTACATCCTTATGTTTTCTTCTATATGTACTTTTTATAATTTCTTTATGCTTAATAGTTGATTTTTTATGTGTCTATATTCCTTTTAGTGTATTTTAAAATATTTTATTTAACTTATGATTTTCTTTGATGCATTATGTTCATGGTATAGTGTAATTAAGTATTTATTGATGTGTTGATTCTTAACCTTTTAATGTTAACAACACAAAGTTATGTTTTTAGCCTTTTTTTATGTATTCTTGTTTTAATTTTTCATTATCATATTTATTTATATTATGTTTTTAAATGGGTTTAGGCCACTTGTTAAATATACAATAAAGGTGTTGTGTGTGAACCTGCCACTCTTTTGTTTTCTTGGTTTGTCCCTGCTGAGTGTGGCTGCTGCTGTTCCTTTTGTTGGTTCTAATACTTGGCAATTAAGATTTAATGTGAAGAAGTGCACATTGTCAGGGCACGTGCACTCAAGGCCTCTGGTCTCCTCAGGAGGCCACACAGCAAATCAATCTTTTGAAGCTGCGAGCAATCCGCTTGGCTCTACAGACTTTTTCTCATGCCCTCTCTCACCAGTCTGTCTTAGTTCAGACAGACAATCAGGTAGCAATGTTCTATGTGAACAAGCAAGGGGGCACAGGGTCCAGACTCCTATGTCAGGAGGCGCAGGTCCTTTGCTCCTTTGCAGTCAAACACGGCATGCTTCTCAAAGCGGTTTATCTGCCTGGTTAGGAGAACCTTTTGGCAGACAAACTAAGCAGGATTCTCCAGCCTCACGATTGGCAGTTGAATCCACTGGTGGTTCAGCGCATCTTTCTACGATGGGGACTTACATCCATCGATCTCTTTGCCAGTCCACTGAACTGTCAGCTGCCCAGGTTTTGCTCCAGACAGCCGCATCCCCTGAGGGCGGCAGCAGATGCTTTTCTGATCTCTTGGTCGACGGGCCTCCTGTATGCGTTAACTCCAACGCCCCTGGTGGCCCGAACTCTGTTCAAGATTCTACAGGACAAAGCCCTCGGTCATTCTGGTAACAACCGTGGTTTCCACTTCTTCTGCAGCTGGCAGTGCAAACTCCATTCCCTCTGGGGTTGCAACCCGATCTTCTCTCTCAGAATCAGGGTTCCCTCCTGCACCCTAATCTCAGATCCTTCAATCTGATGACCTGGCTGCTGAAAGAATAGTGCTAGCTCCCTTACTTCTACCTAGGGAAGTTGAGGAGGTGGTCCTGGCCTCGAGGAGGCAATCCACCAGAAAGTCCTATGCACTCAAGTGGCGCAGGTTCTCAGTGTGGTGTGCTCAGCACAATGAATATCCTTTCTCCTGCCTGGTGCCGGTGGTGCTACAAAACCTGCTTCACCTGTCAGACCTAGGCCTTCAGTCCAACTCTGTTCGGGTCCACCTCAGTGCTCTCTCAGCACACCACTCACCAGTGGAGGGACAGTTGCTGTCAGCTCACCCCTTGGTGTGTCCTTCTTTCTTAGAGGCCTGCTTTTGCTCAAGCCTCCGATTCGTCCCCCTGTCACTGAGTGGGACTTGAACGTGGTCTTGCAACAACTGACTCGCCCACCGTTTGAGCCGATGGCTACTTGTCATTTATGCTTCCTTTCTTGGAAAGCGCTCTTCCTGATAGCTCTTACCTCCGACTAGACGTGTGAGTGAATTACAAGCTCTGGTTTCTGATAGACCGTACACACGGTTCTTTAGGAACAGGGTGGTCCTTCGGACTCATCCGAAGTTCCTTCCAAAGGTTTTCTCCTCTTTTCCACCTCAATCAGGAGGTGGTTCTTCCAACATTCTTTCCCAGGCCGCATACCAGCCGGGCTGAGACAGTCTTGCATACTCTGGACTGTAAGAGGGCATTGTCCTTTTACATGGAACGTACGAAGGGGCATCGATGGGCTACTCAGCTCTTCGTATCCTTTGACCCTAATAAGTTGGGGTTACCTGTCTGCAAGCGTACGTTGTCCACTTGGGTAGCAGATTGTATCGCCTGGGCGTACAGGTCAGCCGGCCTCTCCTTGCAGGGTCGAGTCACAGCCCACCGTGTCAGGGCGAAAACCGCGTCAGTAGCTCATCTCCGCTCTGTTCCGTTGGCAGACATCTGCCGGGCCGCTACTTGGTCTTCAAGCCAGACTTTTGCAGCCCACTACTGCCTTGAGAGAGAGTCCCAAAGGGACAGTGCTTTCGGACAGGCGGTACCCCGTAATCTCTTTGAGGTTTAGGCAACTCCTACCCTCCGGCCCTTGTGTTGGGCTACCGTAAGGGGGTGTTCTCAGAGGATATTCTTATCACGGATGCTGAGGCTCTGCAGAGGGAGCCATTTTTTCAGCTTTGGGTTCCCGGTAGCCTAGAGCTGGGGAGTCCCATATTTATTTATTTTATTTATTTATTACAATCTTATATACCGCACTATTTAGCATCAGCGCGGTTTACATAAAACAAAGGACCATAACAACAAGCTGCTTGGTTTTACAGAGAACAGGAGAAACAACTTGGATAACATAGGGAAAATATGCACTGAACTGTTTACATATGTATATTAAGCTATGTGGTACAGATTAGGATAATATCTAAAATGGTATGCTAGTATGGAAGAAATGCAGTTAAGATGGAGATTGGCTGACCTGGTAGTAATGGAGGAATAAGTGGTATTTGAGTGCCTTCCTGAATTGCGCCAGATCGGCGTTACCGCGAATATCAGGTGGTAGCGTGTTCCAGCATTTTGGGGCATAGAGGTTGAAGGCCCTGTTTGACGTTGTTAGTGAGCATTTTGTTGAAGCCCTTGGGATTACTAGAGTATTTGTAGATGTGGATCTTCTAGTCCTGTTAGGCGGGGTGGGCTGAATGAGGTCAATTAGTGAAGGGGCAGTGATGCCATTGATGGCTTTAAAAGTGAGTATCAAGGTTTTGAACAAGAGTCTTCCATGAATGGGGAGCCAGTGGAGCTGCATTAAGATAGCTGTTACGTGATCACATCTCGATGCTCCAAATAGGACTCTGGCGGCGGCATTCATGGCTAGTTGTAGAGGAATCAACGTAGATTGTGGGAGACCTTGAAGAATAGCATTGGCAAAGTCAAAGTGAGGTAAGATTAGGGCTTGGTATACTGTCCGGAAGTCGTGTGGGTCTAAAAGGGAGCGAAGGTGTCTGAGCGTCCGGATTTTGAAGTATATGGCTCTAATTGTGTTGGATATATGTAGCTTCATGTCCAGACGTTGATCCAAGGTTACCCCTAGATAACGAATTGTGGATTTAGTTTGGAGCTCGACTTCTTTTGCTTTTACGTGAGGTGGTGGGGTGAAATTCTGGTCTCTTGTGATAAAGAGCACCTCCGTTTTCTTGTGTTGAATACGGAGGTTTTGAGACAAACCATTCAGAGACAGCGTCAAAGCATTCAATAAGTGGGGAGAGGTCCATATGAACCGTGGAGAATGGCATGAAGAGAAGAATGTCATCAGCGTATATTAGACATTGAACCTTGAAAGACCTGATGATATTGCAGATAGGGTGTATGTAAATGTTAAACATGAGTGATGATAAGGATGACCCTTGAGTAACACCCTGTTTTTGGTGAAAAGGCTGAGATGTTGCTGCTCCGGATTTTACATGCTGCCATCTTCCATCAAGGTATGACCTGCACCAATCTAGAGCGATGCCGTTAATGCCCTTTTCTTTTAGTCGCTCTAAAAGCAGACCGTGGTGTACAGAATCGAAGGCTGCAGCGATGTCTATGAAGATAAGTACGAAACCTTGGCGGATGTTATCGATACCTGTGATGATATTGTTGAAAAGGGTGATAAGGAGGGTTTCAATGCCCTGAAGCCATGTTGACAATGGTCTAGAGGGGAGGCGGTATCGATATGGTCTTGTATTTGTCTTTGTGCTTCTTTCTCTATTATCTTAGCTAGGAGAGGTATACTAGCTATGGGTCTGTAAGATTCAACTTTACGAGGGTCGAGCTTGGGGTTTTTCAGAAGAGGTCTAATGGATGTTTGCTTGAGCGCTGAGGGGAAAAATCCAGTTGTGAAAGATAGATTCATCATTCTTGTGATTAATGGGCTGAGTTCGCTACGCAAATCCTTTATCCAAAAGGCGGGGCAGGGGTCAGTTTGAGCAGTGGTGGTATTGAGGGCAGCGATGGTATCTTCTACATATTTCTTGGATGGTGTGGAGAACATAGAAAGGTAGCTTAGACAGGTGGTGTCTTGTGCAGTGAACGTAGAGATTTTATCATATGTGAGGACTGACTTCCTGCTTGGTCCTGGAGAAAGAGTAGTTACTCACCTGTAACAGGTGTTCTCCAGGACAGCAGGAATCAGTCCTCACAACCCTCCCTCCTCCCCTGGAGTTGCAGTCATATACTTTATTTTGTGTTTTGCTGTCTTTTAGCTATGTCATCAGACTGAGCAAGATGGCACCCTTGGGCGGGAAGGGGACCACGCAGGCACGCTGCATTCCCAAAGGCTTTGAAAGCTGGGGAAATGCTCCGCACAGGGGCTCCATCAGTGCCGACGTCACCCATATGTGAGGACTGATTCCTGCTGCTCCTGGAGAACACTTGTTACAGGTGAGTAAATACTCTTTTGTTCTAGTGTGTTTAAAAGCCAGCTACTGCCTCTCATTGCTTTATTTTATGGCTAATGTTTTCATGTGTTGTATTGAGTATTCTTTTATCTTGATTTAATGATGTTTAGCTGTTTGTTTTCCTGTGTACATGCACTCTTAGACTCTAGAGGGAACGGATAATGGGGTTGTATCTACTTTATTTATTTTTTATTTTCTTGTAGATTTTAATGTTGCTCTAAACTGTTTTGTATGCTCCAGTGGCTTAGTCATGTGGAAAAGAAATCCCTACATTTTAAACGAATAGAAAGTACATTGTAAGGATCGGCTCTTCAACAACATTCTAATTTATTTTATTTATTTATTTAACATTTCTTATATACTGCCTTTCATGATATCAAGGCGGTTTACATTGAACAAACTGAAATTACATTGAACAGGGCATTATAACTTGGAGATAACCCTCCATTGCCCATGTTCCCTGTAAAATAGTTAAGTGGCTTGCCCAAGACCACAAGGAGCACCTGTGGGACTAGAAACCCCAGTTCTTCCGGCCCAAGGTTGCTGTCCTCTAGTGGGATTTAAACCTTGACCTTCCGGCCTGAGGTATCTTGCCCCAACCACTAGGCCACTCCTCCACTCTAATCAACTCAAAACTGCACGAGTCCTCTGCCAGCATTCCTACCAGTGGTGAACAGTACTTCAAAATAGCACTTACAATTATGAGAGGCAGGCAGGTCTTGTGATTTGCCTCTCCATCACGATTGACAGTGTGATATTGAAGTGTTCTCCCCCGCCCCTCCCTGCTCAACAAGAATGCTGGCTGAAGACTCCATGCCTTTTCAATCCTAAGAGGGTACATTGTTACCCCCATCCCAATCTGCACAGGAGGAAAACTATATTGCCTTCTCATTATGACCCACATGGGGGGACTACTTTTATCTCAGATTATATCGTCCTACTAGACCAGCCCAGACAAGTGGGTTATGTTCCTCTACTAGCAGATTGGTTGAGACAAAAAACCAATAAAAAGCCCAGATTTCAATGGCATCACTCCCATGTCTCTATGTGCCTCAGCCAGCAGAGATCCCTTAAGTGTTTCTTTTTCTCTAGCAGATGGTGGATGGATTTTCTCCTCTCTGAAGAAAATCTGGAGAACTGAGAGGAAAAGACTGATCAAATTCTGTCTCAACGTTTTTTAGAGGTGCTTTGAGAGATGGCATTCTTCTCTGGCCCTGTCAACTCAAAGATGTATATGGGTGCCGTGCTGTCCTTTTTGCAAGCAGGTTTGGATCCACTTGGACTCATTTAAAGTTCAGGTAGCGGCCTTAGCATGCTACTGAGGTTGTATTCAAGGGGTTTCCCTAGCAGCTTATACTTTCTCAGTTCTTCAAGGAGGTTAAGTAACTTTGTCCTCCCAGGTGTCCAATAGTACCTCAATATAGCCTTTTTCAAGCCTCCCCCCCCCCACCCCCCGTGAGGCCTCTCTCTCAAGGATTTGACTCTTTAGAGCAGTGTGTATGGTGGCTGTCGCTTCCACCAGAAAGGTTTTGGAGTTGCAGGATTTGTCCTGTTGCAAACCTTCTTTGGTCATCCCTGCAGCTTCAGTCACATTGCAATCATGCCGTTCTTCCTTCCAAAAGTGATCTCTTCATGTTACCTCAATCAAGCAGTCGTTTTACCCTCCTCTTCAGAGGAAGACTTAGGTTCTGGAGGCTAAATTTAGGCTTTTAGGTAGGAAGTTGAAATCCAGAACTTCCAGGATAGCGTTCTCCAAAATGCTTCCCGTTCCACGCGCAGGACCCAAAAGGCAGGCAGAGCTCCGGAGTCTCAACGTGTGGATGAGACAATGGTGCAGAGATGAGGTTTTTGGATTTATGGTTTATGGTTTAGGCATTTGATATACCGCCCTTTACTTACGCATCAGAGCGGTTTACACATATATACTAACAGGTACTTTTTATTCCCTTGTCCCCGAAGGGCTCACAATCTAAGTGTACCTGAGGCAATGGAGGGTTAAGTGGCTTGCCCAAGGCCACAAGGAGGAGCCATGGGACTAGAGACCTCAGTCCCTCCGGCCTGAGGTTACTTGTCCCCATGCGGGAATTGAACCCCTGGCCCTCCGGCCCGAGGTAACCTGTCCCAACCACTGAGCCACTCCTCCCTGGGGAACATTCTGGGGAAAGGAGGGGCTTTTCCAAAAGGATGGGCTTCACCTTAACCAGGATGGAACCAGGCTGCTGGCATTAACCTTTAAAAAGGAGATAGAGCAGTTTTTAAACTAGATATTAGGGGAAAGCCGACAGTCACCCAAGAGCGGATGGTTCGGAAGAATGTATCCTTGAAGGATACTACCAAAAGCAGAGAAGTTCCAAAAAAGAGTAAAGTAGCCCAAATGCCCTCGAGTATGGAGCAGACAGAGCTTAAAGATCCCAAATTACCCATGTCTACCAATAGCCAAATTAATATGAATAAAATACAGTCTCTAAAATGCTTGTATGCAAATGCTAGAAGTCTAAAAAATAAGATGGGATTGTTAGAATATATAGCACTAAATGAGAGGTTAGATATGATTAGAATATCAGAGACATGGTGGAAGGAGGACAACCAGTGGGACACTGTGATACCTGGGTACAAACTATATCATAATGATAGAGCTGATCAAATTGGTGGAGGGGTTGCGCTCTATGTTAGAGAGGGCATTGAGTCAGAAAGGATTAAAGTTTTGCAGGAAAAAAAATTTGCTGTAGAATCTCTATGGATTGAAATTCCATGTAAAAAGGGGAAGGCGATGGCAGTGGGGATGTACTATCGACCGCCTGGCCAGAATGAACAAATGGATGATGAAATGCTCAAAGAAATCAAGGAAGCTAACAAAAGTTACAGCGCAGTAAGGGTGATTTCAATTACCCCGGTATCGACTGGGTCAGTGTCACGGCAGGACATGCTAGGGAGATAAAGTTCCTAGATGAAATAAATGACTGCTTCTTGGAGCAGCTGGTTCATGAACCGACCAGAGGGGAGGCCATATTAGACCTAGTCCTTAGTGGAACACCAGATCTAGTGCAAGAGA
Organism: Ichthyophis bannanicus; assembly: GCA_033557465.1. Lineage (NCBI taxonomy): Eukaryota > Metazoa > Chordata > Amphibia > Gymnophiona > Ichthyophiidae > Ichthyophis > Ichthyophis bannanicus. The sequence goes on along the minus strand of CM066032.1, from coordinate 154,964,645 downwards.
TAAGGGTGTTGGGGCCACTTGGTAATAGTGATCATAGCATGATCGCCTTTGATTTAATTAGTGGAGGAGGGATAGTAGGGAAATCCACAGTACTACCTTTTGACTTTCGAAAGGGAGACTATGATAAAATGAGGAAAATAGTTAAGAAAAAACTAAAAGGAGCAGTTGCAAAGGTTAAAGACTTACATCAAGCTTGGGTGTTGTTGAAAAATACTATCTTGGAAGCCCAGACCAGCTGTATTCCACGCTTTAAGAAAAGTGGAAGGAAGTCCAAAAAACTACCAGCATGGTTTAAAGGTGAGGTCAGAGAGGCTGCTGTTGCCAAAAAAGCATATTTCAGGAAATGGAAAAAAGAGCCAAACGATGAAACCTGGAAACAGCACAAGCACTGGCAAGTCAAATGCAAGGCATTGATAAGGCAGGCAAAGGGAGAATTTGAGAAGAAGCTTGCTGCGGAAGCAGAAATGCGAAATAAAGACTTTTTCAAGTACATTCGTAGCAAAAGACCTGTGAGAGAGTCAGTTGGTCCATTAGATGATAGAAGGGTTAAAGGGGCACTAAGAGGCGACAAGGCGATAGCGGAGAGACTGAATGAATTCTCTGCTTCGGTCTTTAATGAGGAAGATGTAGGGATGTTATCCCTTAACTGAAGTGGTATTTAAAGGTACAGAAGAATTGAGGGAAATATTGATACATTGGGAAGATGTATTACAACTATTAGATAAACTGAAGAGTAGCAAATCACCTGGGCCGGATGGTATACATCCAAGGGTGTTGAAAGAACTGAAATATGAGATTGCAGACCTGCTATTAGTAATCTGTGAACTATTATTAAAATCATCTCTAATACCTGACGTTTGGAGGATCGCCAATGTAACACCAATTTTTAAAGTGCTCCAGGGGTGATCCGGGAAACTACAGACCGGTGAGCCTGACGTCAGTACCGGGGGAAAAATGGTAGAAACCACCATAAAGAATAAAATTACTCAGCATGTAGATAGTCATGGCCTAATGGGAGACAGCCAACATGGCTTTAGACAAGGAAGATCTTGTCTTACTAATCTGTTATGTGTTTTTTTGAAGGTGTGAATAAAGAGGTGGACAACGGTTGATATAATGTATCTGGACTTTCATTAAGCCTTTGACAAGGTCCCTCATCAGAGTCTTTTGGCAAAACTAAAGAGTCATGGGATAGGAGGTAGTGTACTACTGTGGTTCAGGAACTGGTTAAAAGATAGAAAGCAGAGGGTAGGGCTAAATGGCCAATTTTCCCAATGGAGAACGGTGAATAGTGGTGTACCCCAGGGATCTGTGCTGGGTCCGCTGCTTTTTGACATATTCATAAATGACTTGGAAAGAGGAATAACGAGTGAGTTTATCAAATTTGCAGATGTGACAAAACTATTTAAAGTTGTTAAAACCCAAGAGGATTGTGGAAAATTGCAAGAGGATCTTGATAAATTGGAAGACTGGGCATCAAAATGGCAGATGAAATTTAATGTGGACAAGTGCAATGTTATGCACCTAGGGAAGAACAACCCAAACTATGGTTATACGATGCATGGTTCCACATTAGGAACCACCACCCAGGAAAAAGATTTAGGCGTCATTGTGGATAACCTGTTAAAACCCTCGGCCCAGTGTGCAGCGGCGGCCAAGAGAACAAATAAAATGCTAGGTATCATAAGGAAAGGAATGGAAAATAAAACAAAAGATATTATAATGCCTCTATATTGTTCCATGGTGAGACTGCACCTTGAATATTGTGTGCAATTCTGGTCGCCGTATCCTAAAAAGGATATAGCGTTATTAGAAAAGGTTCAGAGAAGAGCCACCAAAATGGTAAAGGCGATGGAAGGATACTCCTATGAAGAAAGGCTAAAAAGGTTAGGGCTTTTTAACCTGGAAAAGAGATGGCTGAGGGGAGATATGATAGAAGTCTAAAAATTAATGAACGGAGTGGAACGGGTAAACGTAGATCGATTGTTTGTTATCAGAATATAGAAAGACTTGGGGACATGCAATGAAGCTACAGGGTAAACTATTTAAGACTAATAAAAGACATTTTTTTTACTCAACGTGTAATCAAACTCTGGAATTTGTTACCCAAGGATGTAGTAAAGGCTGTTAGTGTAGCTGGGTTTAAAAAAGGTTTGGACAAGTTCCTGGAGGAAAGGTCCATAAACCATTATTAAGAAGGGACCCAGGATATCAATGCTTGACCCAGTACAAGCATTGTGGAACCTGTGTCTTTTGGGGAAACTGCTAGGTACGTATGACCTAGATTGGCCACTGTTGGAAACAGGATACTGGGCTTGATGGACCTTGGTCTGACCCAGTATGGCATATCTTATGTTCTGACCTCTCTCTTGAGTCTCTGCGTGATGTGAGGAAGGTATTGCTAGTTCTCCAGGAACAAGCAGGAAGTCGGTCCTCACTTGTGTGGCGTCGGCACCGACAGAGCCTGCGCAGAGCAATTCCCTTTGGGATTGCTGCCACGCATGCGTGGTCCTCTTTCCACCCAAGGGTGCCATCTTGCTCAGTCTTCCTTTTTCTGCAGAGCCCTTCGGACGCACATCCTTGTCTCTCGGGAAAAAGTGTTTTGTTTTCGGCCCACTTGCCTACTGTTTTCTGGTTGCACCAGTCCTCTACCCGTCCTTCCCCTTGCTCCTATCTCTTTTGAGCCAAGGGGACATTTTTTTTCCTTAATTTTTGTTGTTGTCGGGATTCGTGCCCTTTTTTCCACCATTCACTGGCCGCGTGTGTCTTTGACCTTACGGGGGCCCCTTTTTGCCCCGCTGGACCCCAGTTTCAAAAAATGCGATAGATGCTCCAAGAACATGTCGCTTATGGACACCCATGAGTATTGTCTACGGTGTCTTGGAGCCGACATGATCTAGAGCTCTGGCAAGAAAATGTCCTCCAAAGCCCTGCTCAGTCGTAAGTAGAAGTCCAAAGACATTTTCTGGAAGGCTGCCTCGGAATCCCCGGTGGCACTCTCAGTCATCTCCCTGCCGGTGGGGTCCCCCACTTCGGCTCTGCACTCAAGATGGCACTCCGACCAGGGATCCCCTGAAGTACATAAGAACATAAGATATGCCATACTGGGTCAGACCAAGGTCCTTCAATCGAGTAGCGATCTTCTACATCAACAAGGAGGGGCCACAGGATCACGCCTCCTCTGCCGGGAAGCGATCCTCTGCTCCTTCGCCTTCTGTCGAGCGGTGTATGTCCCGGGCCACAAGAACATCCTCGTGGACAAACTCAGCAGGATTCTCTGCCCTCACGAATGGCGGCTGGACACAGAGGCAACCAACTGGCTGTTCCATCAGTGGGGGACCCCGACTATGGACCTGTTCGCTAGCCCGGTGAACACTCAGCTCCCTCGCTTTTGCGGCCCAGTCCTGCATCCGAGCAGGGGGGGCACGAGATGCGTTCCTTTTGAGCTGGGACTCTGGGCTTCTCTATGCATTCCCTCCCACTCCTCTCATTACGAGGACCTTCCACAAGACTCGGCGGGAACACGCGTCAATGATACTCGTTGCTCCCTCGTGGCCTTGACAACCACAGTTCCCACTCCTGCTTTGGCTCCCATCTGAACCTCTGATCCCCCTGGGCTGTGCCCCAGGCCTGCTAACGCAGGAGGAGGGGCGGGTGCTGCACCCAATCCTGGCCTCCTTGTCCCACGCAGCCTGGCGGCTGAACAGGTCACCCTAGCCACGCTAGACCTTCAGTAGGAGGTTGGAGGTCCTCATGTCGAGGAAGGACTCGATGAGCTTACGCCTTCAAGTGGCGATGCTTCTCAGTCTGATGCGCCGAGCTCCAGATCAGCCCTTTCTCTTCTCCCACTTGGTGGGTCCTCCAGTACCTTCACCATCTGTCGAAGGAGGGGCTGGTCTAACTGTCAGGGTACACATGAGTGCCATCTCAGCACATCACTTCCTCGTAGAGGGCAAACCCCTCTCGGAGCAGCCTTTGGTCTCCCGCTTCAAGCGGGGCCTCTTGCTGTCCAAACCTCCCATCCGGCCTCTCCCTGCGGAATGGGATTTGAACATAGTGCTCATGCAGCTTACGTGTTCATCCTTCGAGCCGATGGTGATGTGTTTGCTTTAGCACCTATCCTGGAAGGTGGTCTTCCTGGTGGCTTTGACCTCAGCCTGCTGAGTCAGTGAAGTCCAGGCTCTCATGGTTGAAGCCCCTTACACCAGGTTCTATAGGAACAGGGTGGCCCTCTGTACCCACCCCAAGTTCCTGTCGAAGGTTGTCTCGGATTTTCATCTCAATCAGGAGATAATCTTGCCGACCTTCTTCCCGTGACCCCTTGCTGACCAGGCATCGGTGGTTTTGCATACACTTGACTGCAAGAGGGCTCTTGCCTTCTATCTGCAGTGTGCCTAGCCTCATCGGAAGTCTGGCCGGCTTTTCGTGACCTATGATCCCAATCGCTTGGGGCAGGCAGTCACAAAGCGCACCCTCTCCATTTGGGTGGCGGACTGCATCGCCTTCACGGCGCCCCACTGGGTCACCGCACACAGAGTCTGAGCCAAGGTGGCTTTGGTGGCTTCGCTGCGCGCCATGCCACTATCGGTAATCTGCCAGGCTGCGACCTGAGCTTCGGTGAACACTTTCGCCTTGCACTACTGCCTGGAGCGGGAGTCCCACCGGGACACCGCCTTCAGCCAGAATGTACTCCGTAATTTATTCAGGGTATAAGCAACTCCTGCCCTATGACCCTTCTCAATGGCTACCGAGGGTTTTGCCCCAGGGATCCGAAGACTCGGACTCCTCTGGGCATCTGCTTCTGCTCATGGCCTCGCGGAGGCGTTTTTTGGTTTCAGGTTCGGTAGCCTGTAGCTGGGGTGTCCCATAAGTAAGGACTGACTTCCTGCTGCTTCCTGGAGAAAGCGCAGTTACTCACCTGTAACAGGTGTTCTCCAGGGATAGTAGGAATCAGTCCTCACTACCCTCCCACCTCCCCTGATGAGTTGCTGGATTTTTATCCTTCCCTTGCCATCTGCTTGGTAGGGCTCGAGCTAATGGACCTGACTGAGCAAGATGGCACCCTTGGGGGGAAGAGGACCATGCATGAGTGGCAGCAATCCCAAAGCCTTTCTTTGAAAGCTGGGGAATTGCTCTGCGCGGGCTCCGTCGGTGCTGATGTCACCCATAAGTGAGGACTGATTCCTGCTGTCGCTGGAGAACACCTGTCACAGGCAAGTAACTACACTGTATCTAGAAGAGACCAACTCCTTTTGTTAAGACCATCTTATTCTTCCCTTCAGTGGTCCATGGAAAGGATAAGCAGTGACCAAGTCCTCGATTTCTTCTGGATAAGTCATTGGTGCTATATACCTGTTTTTTATTTATTTATTTATTTATTTAATTTTTATTTTTTATATACCGCGCTATTGAAATCAGTGCGGTTTACATTAAAACTGAACAGTGCAACAATGCATTAATATCACAATGTGCTTACATAGAACAAGGAATACTCAAAAAATGGGATAACAGGGGAACTATTCACATGATATCTACAAAGTATTTACAAAGAGTTAAATATTCTAGTAATTGAGGTCTACGGTAATCATATATAGGTCAGGTGGTAGAATGGATAGAACTAAAGGAAGCAGGTCCCAGAGAGAGAGTGTCCAATCTCCACTCCCACTAGGTCTCAGGCCTCTTTCTGGCCTCATTCTGCGCTCATTCTGCCTTTGTGTTTTCAGAAGATATCTGGTCCTCTCTATCTTTGTGAGGCACTGCAGGTTGAATGTGGGAATGCATGTTGATTGCATCTTTGGCAAGACTAGGCTGGCCAGACTGTCATCTTCCTCCCACTGTGGGTTCTGACTGCTTGGGATGCCCCACATGTCTGGACTGGTATAGCAGGATAAGGAAAATTTTAATCAAATCTGATAATTTTCTTTCCTTGAATCCTGTTAGACCAGTCTAGGACCCACCCCAGAAGACTTCCTACTGGCTGGGAGACTCTGCTGTCTTACACAGAATTCTTGTCACCATGCTTGATGAAGATTGTTTGTGGTAAGAGAGCCAAATAGTTGTTTTGATAGTAAAAAGTTGTGTTTGCTAGTATTTGAGTTTTACTCTGAGTTCAGTTTTACTGCTTGGGAAGTGTCTTACTGGCTTCTCTTAGTGCTGCAACAGTGGTTATACCTCCCGATGACGACATTGAAAGATGCTCAATCTACCTCCCCTTGTTGGCAAGGGAGCCATAACCCACTTGTCTGAACTGGTCTAGCAGGATTTAAGGAAAGATAGCTATTAGGTATGATTTTAAAATTTCTCCGTTCTGCACAAGCTATGCTTCGCACAATAGTTTAGAATTGCGGAAGGAAAATATTTAAATTAAAAGTGGAGTTTTCCAGAGGCCCTTCTCTTTAGATAAACAGACCCCCAGGGGGAGGAATCCTTTTGAAAGTTACTCCCTTAATGACAAACTGCTATTCATGATAGCATAGTAAATGCTTCATTCTTTTAATTTCAAATTCATATTCCATACTTTTCTAACAAGGATTACAATACAGAAAATAAGAAAATGATAGTAAAATAGCTTTACAACAAATCAAAGGAACATAGCTGTAACTTAGGCTCTTTTTGAATTGGGCTCTAATTTCTGAAAAATAGCAGAAAGAGAGGTTTTTGTCCATTTACAAAAAGTCATAAATTCTTCAGTCCTGCAATAGAGGTAATTGATCCCATAGCTTGAGGCTACATTGGCACAAGCTAAGAAAACCATGCTCTCCAATCTACTGTCCCTAACTGAAGGGACTTTTGTAGTCTCTCCCCTACACAAGAATGCTAAAACTGGAATGGAACGTACTAAGAAGCTCTACAAAGCTGATAGCAGGAACCCATTTTATGCAAAAATTTAAAATGAATTTACGTTATGAACCAATGTAAAGACATTAAATGGGAAAGGACTCCCCCAATAGTACTCTTACACGTAACTAATCGTGCAACAGTATTTTGCATGATTTATGGTTTTGTAAATAATTTCTTAAATTCCAGTACATCCCTCCATTCCGGCCCAGACAAGTGAGTTATGCTCCTCTACCAGCAGGTGGAGTCTAAAAACACAAACTCGGTGTGCTATAAGTAGCCTGTGCCCACTGACAACAGCCAGTATTCTCAGTCTCCAGCAGATGGTAAAGGAGCATAGCCTGTGCAGCCTGGTGTTTTTTTGGGCAAATGACAGGGGTGCAGAACCTGGTGGTGCCGGGTTCCTCCCCCTTCTCCCCCAGCCGCTCCCCCTTCAGAGTGCTCCTTCTGTCCTCCTCCCCAACCTTTGGGAGGGGGGCCAAGGGTAGAGTGGGCTTCTGCCCCTTAAGGCACAAAACAAATGTGGAAAGCAGGAGCAGTCAGTGTGGGAGACCAGCTTCCAAGGCAGTGGCAGTCTGGTGGAAGCAGCCACCAAGTAATTCTGGGATCAGCACAGGGGGAGTGTTGCTGTGCATGGGGGAGAATCTATGGGCCATGGGGTCATGGATTGCAGCTGGTGCATCACATGCATGAGCCACCGGGCACAGTCTCCTGAGGTCAGGCTTTGCCACGGCTGCTTGCAGGAGAACATGGCTGCTGGGGATCGCCTCAGGGAAAGCCCTAGGGAGCCAGAACCATGTGGGGCAGGTCTGAGGGAACAGGATGATGCTCCTGGGATGGCAGCAGTTTTGGTGGGAACTACTGCCATTTTGTCTGCATTGGGGTTTGCAATCGTGGAGAGCGTTGAATACCTGTTTGTTCGTCCTGTTGCTGAATCTTCACTGAGTAAGTTGGTGCAGATGGTGGGGGTGAGGGGGATAAGAGACCAAGGAGCTCCTTTTCCCCAAATTCGTCCTGTTCCTTAACCAGGATTTTATGAATAGGACTTGGGAGGAGGGTACTTGGTCTCTTCCATGCCTCCTTTGAACAAGGGCCCAGGACTCCTGGTGGTGGCTAAGTGCCTGCGGCAGTACAGAGTAGAGGAGGAATTGGAGCATTGTTCCGTGGGCTTACTGGACTCTACTGATCCTTTGTTGGGGACAGCGGACCTCCTGGAGGAGCATTCACTGGAGGAGCTAGAGAAGGGGAAACTGGTTGGGGAAGATCCCACAGCACTGCGGATTTTTCATTGGGATGAGCTCCCCTCACTTATTTTTTTAAGTCCCTGGTGGTGTTGCGTATTGCGGAGGAACCTAGCTCAGAGCCTTTGAAGGATCTGTTGACGGAGAGCATCTGGAAGCTGCCTTGTTCCTTCCTGGTCCACAGGGCCCTGAAGCCTATGATTATGGAGGAGTGGAATACTCCTGATTCGGATTTGCGTGTGGTTTGGAGTATGGTGTGCCTGTACTTGACTCCCCCGGAGGAGAAGGAAAAGTCGTGCTTGCATCAGATGGATGTGCTCATGTCGGTGGTGACGCATAAGATCATCATCCTGGTGGAGAGTGGTAAAGCCCTGAAGGATCCGCAGGACAGGTACATGGATGCTCTGTTGAAGCAGGCGATGAGGTGTCTGCACTGGCCATGCAGGGAGCCATCTGTGGGGCCTATGTAGTTTGGACCTCTCTCCGGTGATCTCAATGGATTCCAGTGGGGACAGTGGCACGTGGAGGTGGCCTGGCTGGTGTTGGATTCGGCCTTCTTAGTGGATCTTCTTTATGACCTGCCACGTGCTTCAGCTAAGGTTATGGTGACAAGGTTACATTGGCTGCGCAATTGGTCAGCGTATGTGGCCTTTGAGGCAAGGCCCAGCAAGCTCCCCTTTACAGGGAATCTGCTGTTTGGCGAAGACTTGGAAAAACTGGTCAAGGATTTGGGGGACTCTTAAGGTACCCAAATTGCTGGAAGACAAGCCGAAGGGAGTAAGTAGAGGGACCTCTATGGGGCCATGGAAGAGAGCCCTGCAAGTTTCGGCATGCCCGGGTGGCTAATCTGCAGAGGTTATAGTTTCTGCAGAGGAGTCTGTCCTTTTCGGGGAGGGGGCTCCCATAGAGGCCAAGGAGGAACCTCCGACGCTACCGGGCTGCCAAGTCTTCTCAAAGGTGCGGAGGCCTAAGTGGGGATTCAGCCAGTGAGTGGTCATCTGCAAAACCTCTTTCTTGCTTAGACCCAGATTACTTCGGATGCCTGGATTCTTGATCTGAGAGGGTTACGCTTTTGAATTCGCCAGGTCCCTCTTCAACGCCTTTATGATGTCACCTTGCTGGGCTCCTGACAAGGCTTGAGTGGTAGAGGAGATGCTTGAGCGCCTGTTGCAGCTGAAGGTGATCATCCCGGTCCCTTGCGAAGATTGGGGCTTGTACTGGTATTCTATCTATTTTGTGGTTCCCAAAAAGGAGATCTCATGGTGGCCTATCTTCAATCTGAAGGGCATCAACAGGGCTCTGAAAGTTCCGCATTTCCGCATGGAGACTTTGCGATCAATGATAGTGGTAGTGTGGCAGGGAGAGTTTCTGACTTCCCTGGACTTGACTGAGGCTTATTTACACATTACCATTCGCCCCAATCACCAACGGTTTCTGCATTTTTCAGTGCCTTGGGAGCATTGCCAGTTCCAGGCCTCGCCCTTTGGTCTCACCACCATGCCATAGGTATTCACCAAAGTCATAGTGGTAGCAGCAGTATCTGGATGATTGACTGATCTGGACCAAGTTGTTTCAGGAGAGTCATGAGGTGACGATGAGGGTGATCCCGTGTCTTAAGGACTTAGGCTAGATAATCAAATTTGCCAAGAGCATGCTGGAAGCATCCCAATCCCTGGAGTATCTGGGAGCTCAGTGTATTACCACAGCTCAACACTTTGAGGAATGGTCTTCCTCCTGGAGGGCAGGATTGCAAAAATGTAGGCCCAGATATGGGAGTTGTGGAGGGTTCCCTACCCAAGGGTGTGGGATTACTTCCAAGTGCTGGGCTCAATGGTGGCTACGCTGGAACTCGTGCTTTTGGCAGGACTTCACATGAGGGCTGTGCAGGTGGGCCTTTTGTCACAGTGATTGTCTATGGACGTTAGGCTCTCTTTAGGCGGAGGCCAAAGTGAATTTGTGTTGGTGGCTGGATTCAGAGAGAGTTACGGCAGGGACCACTGATTCCAACCTGACCGGCTGGGGCGGGCATTGTCTGTCCCAGGTAGTTTAGGACCAGTGAAATCCAGAGGAGAACCATTGGTTGATCAATTGCTTGGACACATGGGCGGTGCATCGAGCCTTAGAGGTTTTCCTTCTGCAAGCGGTCAGAGTGCTGTTGGACAATTCCATAACAGTGGCATATATCAGTCGTCTGGGCGGCACTTGGAGTTCGATGGTAGTGCCAGAGGTGATTCCGTTGCTGCAGTGGGCGGAGGCTCGCTCACTGGCGATCTCAGCTGCCCATATTTCTGGGAAGAGCAATGTCCAGGCGGATTACCTGAGTCTTATGTCCCTGGATCCAGGGGAGTGGGCACTGTCTGAGCCGGTTTTCCAGTGAGTTGTGGATCACTGGGGGGCAGCCGGCGATGGATTGATGGCATCTCTGGAGAACAGCAAGTTTGGCTGTTTCTTCATCAGGCGCAGAACTCATATGTCTGAGAGACTGGATACTCTGGTGCAAGGGTGGATCTCATCTGTGTTCCCTCCGTGGCCTCTGATAGGCCTGGTCCTTCAATGGATAGAGTATCATCGGGGGACGAGTGCTGCTAATTGCACCAGATTGGCCTCGGGGTCCATGTTAAGTGGCTCTTGATAGCAGAGCCGTTTCTGTTACTGGCAGATATGGACCTACTCACCCAGGGGCCGGTGAGACTGCCAGAGGTGGGTCAGTTCTCTCTTATGGCTTGGCTCTTGCGAGGGCTCGGCTAAGACGCAGGGGCTATTCATCTCCTGTCGTTCATACTTTGCCTGTGAGCCTGAAGTAATAGGCTTCTTTAGACTATGTGCAGGTTTGGTACGTTTTTGAGGCCTGGTGAAGCGAGCGAGGCGTTTGTCCCCTCTGGGCCTCGCTCCCTAAGATTCTGGTGTTCTTGAAGGCTGGATTAGAGGGCTTGCCTTGGGCTCCCTGAGGGTGTTTCAGGGATCAAATTCAGAGTCCAGCCCTGGCAGCCCATGGAGTTGTGATTTGTTTTCTACGAGGAGTGAAGCACCTTCGTCCCCTGTGCCAATCTATGGTTCCCACATGGGACCTCAATTTGGTTCTCTCTATTCTGGGAGCACCTTCCTTTGAGCAGCTTAGAGGCACCACTGTAAAGGACTTGAGTTTGAAGGTGGTTTGATTTGTTAGGTCTGTCTCATTTCTGAGCTTCGGTCTTTCTTGCAAAGAGCCCTATTTAGTGTTATCTAAGGAAAAGGTTATGCTACGTCTGGTGCCTTTTTACCAAAGGTTTTGTCCAGTTTTCACCTCAATCAGGTGATTTCTTTGCCATCCTTCTCAAGAGTCGAGTGATTCTGAGGAGGCCCAGCTCCTTCATAAACTGGACATATATAGGGCTCTTAAGCGGCATTTAAAGGTGACTCGGACCTTTTGGTGCTCAGAGACTGTTTGGTGGACCTCAGAAAGGTGAGGCGGCTTCTAAAGCTTCTATTTCCTGGTGGATCCAGGAGGCTATTGCAGCCTCATATCTGTTGAAGGGGTATCAGGTGCCCTCAGGCTTGCGGGACCATTCTACATTGGCTCGAGCTTTGTCTTGTGTAGAGTTTGGTCTAGTTTCCCCTCAAAACATTTGTAGGGTGGCGGCGTGGTTGTCTCTCTTCATTCGTCCGTGCAGCATTACTGGCTAAGTGTGCAGACCCGGCAGAATGTGTTTTTTGGGGTCATGGTTTTGTAGGCCGATATTTCAGCTCCCCCCATTGTTGGTACTGCTTTGCTATGTCCCACTTGTCTGTACTGGATTGGAGGGATGTATTGTAAGGTGAAATTAGACCTTACCTGCTAATTTTCTTTCCTGGAGTTCCTCCAGTTCAGTCCAGGACCCTCCCGAGGTATTTGTCTATGTGGGTGGCTGTCATGTTTTGCTCTTGCAGGGTTAGTTTGGAGCAGGCACATCTGGGATAGCGTGTGTTCGGTTCGCGGCCTTAGGTCTTCGTGGTTTTTTTTTCTGTTAATGGTTCTTGACAGCTTCTTAAAAAAAAAAGTGAGGGAGAGAAAAACAGCATTCAGTGTACCCCTACAAGGGAAAGGCCTTATTTAGTTACCCTTATTGCTTAATGCTCGGTAAGAGCGAGTGGCTGTCAGAAAACTGGGGTTTTGGGCTCCTTTTCTCTGCTTGGTGAAGTTCATACTGACTGCTGTCAGTGGGCATAGGCTGCTTTATAGCACACCTTTGAGTTTGTGTTCTCAGTCTTCACCTGCTGGTAGAAGAGCACAACCCACTTGTCTGGAATGGACTGGAGGGACTCCAAGAAAGGCAATTAGCAGGTAAGGTCAAATTTCATTTTATTGTAATTCTATTCACATGGGAATAACCTTCTTGGAGAGAGAGTTGTAATCTCTAGCCTGATGAATTCAGTACAGGCTGCAAACAGTGCAAAAATGATATGTTATAATTTGCCATCAGGTTATTAAATTATGTGACCCACTGACTACTTCTAAATCCTCTGTCGAAACATTCAGCAGGCTATGGGAAATGCTAACTTTTGATTGCATGTTTTTTCTGTTCACTTTTTTCATAGCGTGGGTGGACACCGTGTGGGAGCTTGATTTTACAGAAACAGAGCCTTTAGATTCTAGAGCAGAAGAGGTGATCACTGAAAATGGACTGGAGAATTTTACCAAACTGTATCAGAGTCTAGCTCCATTTGCTTCTGAGGAGCACGAGGCCACTGTGGTAAGAAGAATGAATGCAGAACTGAATTATCCAGTGCTTTTTAAACTCTGCTTGTGGTATTCATGTTTTATTTATTTATTTATTTAAAAAATATTTATACTGCTTTATGCTATAGTCAAAGCGGTTTACATCAAACAAAACTTAATACATTGTAACAGGATAACAAACTTGGGGAGAACTTAATAAAAGGGGTCATGGATTGTAGGGAGGAGGGAAGGAAGGGGGGTTTACAGTGAAAATCAGGAAGGGGATGGAGGCAAGGGGACAGAGACAAAGAGACAGAGATTGATGTGCAGTGGGATCATGTCTTGCCTTCTGTGAAGTAGGCTGTAAATAGGTACATCTTTAGAGCCTTTCAGAATGATAATTATGGTCCTTTGTGGCCCTTACTTGCATGGATTGCGTTCCAAAGGGTAGGTGCATAAAGAGAGAAGGCTCTTCTGGATGTGGTAGTGTTGGGTGAAGAGCTTAGGGTGTTCTGAGATCCTATTTACCTTGAACAGTTGTCTTTGGTTTCTTGTATTACTGTCTGAAGGTGAGTGGACGATAGGCTGCTGAGAACTTTTGAAAATTGTAAGGATGGCTTTAAATCTTATATGTTCAATGATAAGTAGCCAGTTGAGCTGTTTTAGTAAGGGAGGTGGTTCATTTGTGCATATTTTGCTTAGGGGGTGTGCTGCTGTGTTGAGGGCTAGTTGTAGGGGGTGGATTGTTGTTCCTTATCGTCACTCCAGTCCAGTCCCTTACTTCTGGGTTGCGTAACCCTTCCAGCAGCTTGGAGGCTGAGCCCAACCTTTTTGGAGGTGGGGCGGGATAAATACCCCTGAGACCACCCACCAACCCCAGTAATCTCAGCCTCCAAGCAGCTGGAGGGTTCCGTAAGCCTGGGGCTTACTGGAGCCCTTCTTTGTATTTAATTTCTATTATTTAATTTCTATTAATTTCTATTATTTTATTTCACTCATTGATTTACATTTTCTTTGGTTCAGCGTTAATTTCAAGAGCTCTGGCTCTTTATTTCTCAGGCTCTTCCCCTCCTCCTCCCTCCCCTCCCCCCCCTCCCAGGAGCGGATCGGGCACCGGAGGAGAGCCGCAGCTACTAACTTCCCGGAGAAGCCTCCTTTCCTCCTCTACAGCTGAATCGCGCTGATTCCCACTGCCTCGCGCCGAAGCCCGGTGCAGGCTGAGCGCTGGAGGCAGCACCGCTGGCCGGCCGAGTTCGCCAGACCCGTCCGAGATCGGAAGGACGCGGCGGCGTTACTGCAGGCTCTCCGGGGACCTCGGGGGTTTCGCGGAGGCAGCGATCCTCTCTGAAAACGGCAGTCCTTGGCTCCGGGGGGCAGGAAAAGTATCGGGCCCAGACCGGAGGAAATCCGCAGAGCTCCCCGTTTTTGGCTCCACGTGGTGAGGCCTTCCACGTGTAGAGCCAACGGGTTTGCAGCTCCGAATCAGCCCGGAACTCCAGCACTGCTAGGAAAACCGCAAGTACTCATTGAGAAAGTGTTACACTGCGGTTTAACATTATTTTAAACTTATTTTAGCCTTAATTTTATTTCAATTTTATTTTAATTTAGTTTAATTTATTTTAAAAGAGAAAAAAAACTTGTTTCAAGTCTCATTTGACTATAGATTTAACTGCCTTTATTTTTAAAGCCTTTAGCTCAAGGTTGCCTTGGTTTTCTTTCTTGTGAGGGAATCCTTGGGTCGGTTGCCCAGGAAGGGGACCACCTCCGGAACAGAGGGGAGCCCCTTTCAGCCAGGGCGGGAGACCCGGTAGGAGGCCTGCTACTAGAGGTGCCTCAGTTCCAGGCCATGTCAACCAAGGCACGCTGCCTTTCTTGTGGAATACGCAGGGGTACATCCACGGAGACAGGCATCTGCAGGAGCTGTACCTCCTTGGCGGTCTCTGCGGAGCAGGACATGAATTTGAACATGGACCACCCCGCTCAGGGGTCAGAGGAACTCTCAGCGGGGGAGGGGGGGCCCAAGCACCTTCCTCTGTGTCCCCGGACTTGACCTCCCCTTCCCTATCCCTTTCCCCCCTCCCGGCGGGGGAAGCTGGGGCAGGGGATTTCTTCTCCCCGGAATTTGTCCTTTTGCTACACAAGGCATACTGCCTACGTAAGCAGAGTTCAGGGGCAGGGGGTGCCGCTCCTCCGGCAGCTGAGGTCAAGCCAGCTAGGCCCGCGGGGGCGGCCAATCCAGATCCCGTCATTCCTGCTAAGCGCACGCGGATGTGAAGATGCTTGGAGACTGAGAAATGTCATCGTCTTGATGACTCTGTTATAAAGGCACAGGAACTGCCTCCTCACTCCAGTTCTCTCAGTCTCCAAGCAGCTGGAGGATTGGTGAGCCCAAAGGTTAAGAGCTCACAGGAGGAACAATTGAGGAGAGTGTAGGAGATAGAAAATAGAATTTAGATTTAGATAAAAAATTAGAAGAGTGGTGTGTTCACCTTTAAATATCAGTGAAAAGAATTAAGAACGGCAGAAGAAGCTGTGCTGAGGTGCTGCTTCCCTCCCCCCCCCCACCCGATCGCTAATTTACATTTGTAGTCTGCATGTGCTCCGGCTCCCAAACCCACTTCATGGGTGAGGAGCCGGCAGTGGGTATGTCACAGACAGCATGGAGCAGGGGGCTGCCGTTTTATCCGCTGTAAAGGCTGACAGAAAGCAGTGAAGCAGACAGGTGCAGCTCTTCGTCCAGGGTCAGCTTTTCCCCGATGCCAAAGCCGCAATTCGGCTGAGTGCGGGGACTGAAGCACACGTCTTAAAGCGTCTCCTGAAGGCTGTGAGAGCAGTCCCAAAGGTAAGAGGGACCAGCGATCAAGCAGAACGCAGCTAATTTAGCTGGGGGAGGCAAAAAGATACAGCAGAGCAGGCCACACCATGTGTCAGACGCGCGGGAATCTCCATTGCTTCTAACAGCACTATAGCAGTGTGTAGGGGCACAAGGAAGCTTCGGTTTTAAGTTTTTACCACAGGTTTGGAATCGGAGTACAGTAGAGAAGATTTCTTAGTGTTTAAAAAAAAATGTTTTTTTAGTTGGTGACACAAAGCTTATGATAGGACTTAAAACACCTAAAAAAAACCTAATTGCGTGTGTTAGTATACCTTGACAATCAACGGTATTGTGGGGCAAAGTACATTTTTTCTCACAGCATGCCTTCTAGACCACAGTGTTTAGTCTGTGGGATGGGGAGCAGTGTCAGAGAAAGGTGTGTGCAGAGGCTGCGTTCAGGAGGCAGCCTCTATGGAGCAAGCCCTTGAAGACGGAGTAGAAGGGCATAGTGTATCTTCGTTGCCCCTACCAGAGCCGTTCTCTACCGCTTTGCCACCGGAGCCGGTGGTGGGGACTTCTGCCACTCCGGATTTCCACCCCCCTTGGGCGCAGGGGCCGGAGGGTTTGGCGGCAATCTTTTCTCCAGAGTTTGTAACTCTTATACAACAGGCGTTTGGCGCCAGTTATAGAAAGCTCGCCAGTGCCACGGAAGTGGAGCTGGGACAGAAGAGGCCGGGGACCCCAATGAGCTCGGGGATTACCGGAATTCCTACAAAGAAATCCAGGAGTGAAAAGCAACGTCCTGAACAGTCCGTGGCTTCGCAGTGTATCCACTCAGAGGAGCCAGATCAGGACTTGGATTTGGATGATGAACTTGAAGAAGGAGAACTTACGGATCAAGAAGACCAGGCTAGGGTGGTCTGCGTGTTCAGAAGGGGGGAGTTACTGGTGCTCATTTCTGAGACGCTTAAAGCACTTAATATGCCGGCAGTGGGTCCAGCAGAGGACTCCACCTTGGAGGACCCGTTGTTGCAGGCTTTTAGGAAGACTCAGAGAGTGTTCCCGGTGCACAGAGTAGTTAAAGAAATGATTCAAGGTGAATGCGACATGCCCAAGGCAGGACTTAAAGTGTCCAGAATTATGGCTCGTCTCTACCCACTAATTGAACAGGATCGAGAACTGTTTAGGTCTCCCAAGGTAGATACCCTCCACAGGAATGGTAGTCTTCTTGGTAACCGCAGAGACAGCTGTATCGCGGCTCTCAAGGACACCCAGGACAGAAAGTTGGATACGTTGTTGAAACAGGTGTTTGACGTAAATGCACTATCTTTCCAAGCCTCTATTTGTGGAGCTTGGGTAGCGAGAGCCTGTCTTTGCTGGTCTCAACGGATTCAAGGAGAAAAACTGGGGGAGATGACTGAAGAAGCGTCCAGAATGGAGTCGGGGACTGCTTATCTAGCTGATATTCATTATGATCTTATTCGGGGCTTATCGAAGATTATGCCATCGGTAATAACAGCGAGATATCATCTTTGGTTGCGCAATTGGGCGGCAGATGGGTCCTCCAAGACATAGAAACATAGAAACATGATGACAGAAAAAGACCACAAGGCCCATCTAGTCTGTCCTTCCATAACAACAACTACAACAGTCCACTTTTTACCTTTAGAGATCCTCTGTGTTGGTCCCATGCTTTTTTGAATTCAGTTACTGTCCTCATCTCTACCACCTCCACTGGGAGACTATTCCACGGATCCACTACTCTTTCCGTAAAGAAATATTTCCGCATATCACTCCTGAATCTATCTCCCTTCACCCTCATCCCATGTCCCCTCGTCGCAGAACTTGCTTTCAATTGAAAGAGGCTCTCTCCCTGAACATTTATGCCACGGAGGTATTTAAACATCTCAATCATATCACCTCTATCCCGCCTTTCCTCTAAGGTGTACATATTAAGATCCTTAAGTCTGTCCTCATATGCTTTATAATGAAGACTACTAATCATCTTAGTAGCAACCCTCTGCACCGACTCCATCCTGTTCACATCCTTTTGAAGGTGCGGTCTCCAGAATTGCACACCATACTCCAAATGAGGTCGCACCAAAGACTTATACAGAGGCATTATCACCTCCTTTTTTCTGCTAGCCATTCCTCTCCGTATGCACCCAAGCATCCTTCTAGCTTTTGCCGTCGCCTTTTCTACCTGTTTAGCTACTTTAAGATCATCGGACACCACAAACTACGCCTAGGTCCCGCTCTTCTTTAGTGGACAAAAGTACTTCACCTCCTATGCTGTATTGCTCCCTTGGATTGCTGCAGCCCAAATGCATGACCTTACATTTTTTAACATTAAATCCCAGCTGCCAAATTCTAGACCATTCTTCAAGCTTAGCTAGATCCCTCCTCATGTTATCTACACCTTCCTGGGTGTCCACTTTATTGCAGATTTTGGTATCATCCGCAAAGAGGCAAACCTTACCCGACAGCCCTTCCGCTATATCACTAACAAAGATGTTAAAAAGAATCGGACCAAGGACAGATCCCTGGGGCACACCACTGGTAACATCCTTCTCCTCAGAGTGAGCTCCATTTACTTGTACTCTTTGTCGCCTCCCACCCAACCAATTTCTAACCCAAGCAGTAACTTTAGGGTCCATCCCTAGGGTGCTCAGTTTGTTTATAAGTCGCCTGTGAGGAACAGTGTCAAAGGCTTTACTGAAATCTAAATACACCACATCTAGAGCTCTCCCTCGGTCCAACTCCCTGGTCACCCAGTCAAAGAAATCAATCAGATTTGTCTGACAAGACCTGCCTCTGGTGAATCCATGCTGCCTCGGATCCTGTAATCCGCTGGACTCCAGAAATCTCACTATTTTCTCTTTCAACAGCGTTTCCATTAATTTACTCACCACCGAAGTTAAACTAACCGGCCTGTAGTTTTAAACCACATCCTTACTTCCGCTTTTGTGTAAAGGCACCACATGAGCCTCTCTCCAGTCCTTTGGCACCACTCCCGACTCCAACGAGGCATTGAAAAGGTCAGTCAGTGGAGTTGCTAGAACGTCCCCAAGTTCCCTCAGTATTCTAGGGTGTATCCCATCCGGTCCCATCGCTTTGTCTACTTTAAGTTGAGCTAGTTTCTCACGAACACAGTCTTCTGAAAATTGTTCAAGATGTCCCTCGCTTCTGTTCTTATTTGTGGGTGTTTTCTGAGGTCCTGCTCCTGGTTCTTCATCTGTGAACACAGAACAAAAATATTTGTTAAGCAATTCCGCTTTATCCTTATCAGCTTCTACATATTCCCCCCCTGTACCCTTGAGTCTGACAATACCACTTTTGCCCTTCCTCTTCTCACTAATATATCTGAAAAATGTCTTATCTCCCCATTTTATTGCATTGGCTATTTCCTCCTCCTTTTGAATCTTTGCCTTCTTGACTACTTTGCTAGCTTCTCTAAGTTGTTCCAAATACAGATGCCTGTCTTCCTTTCTCTGTGATTTCTTGTATTTCATGAAGGCCTCCCTCTTTTTCTTCACTTTTTCAGCTACTTCCTTCGAAAACCATAGCGGTCTCCTGTTCCTTTTGCCTTTATTTACCATTTTAACAAAAAGGTTGGTTGCCTTTAAAATACCCCCTTTCAGTTTTGCCCACTGTTGTTCTACATCCCCCAGCTGTTCCCATCCCACTAACGACTCCCTGAGGTATTGGCCCATCTTTGCAAAGTTAGTCTTCCTAAAGTCTAAGATCTTCACCTTGGAATGGATTCTAACAGCCCTAGTCCTAATACTGAACCACACCATCTGGTGATCACTAGATGCAAAATGATCTCCCACTACAACATCAGAAACACTTTCACCATTGGTAAGCACCAAGTCCAGTATGGCCCCTTCACGTGTGGGGTCTGTTACCAATTGCCTGAATAGTTCTCCCTGTAGAGAATCCAGGATCTCCTTACTCCTAGATGATACTGCAGCAGGATAGTGCCAATCAACATCTGGCATATTGAAATCTCCTAGCAGTAGCACTTCCCCTTTCCTAGCAATGCTGCGTATGTCTTCAATTAACTCTCTGTCCACCTCTTCCTCTTGTGAGGGAGGTCTGTATATCACACCAATGCAAATAGATTTCTCTTTCCCTCTTTCTAGTTTAACCCACAATGCCTCCTCTCTCCCTTTTAAGCTCTGTAATTCCAAAGCTTTAATAGTAGTTTTTACATATAGTGCTACTCCTCCTCCCCTTCTTCCTACCCTGTCCTTTCTGAATAAAGTATAGCCAGGTATAGTTACATCCCAGTCATGGTTTTCTGTGAACCATGTTTCTGTAACTGCCACTAAATCTAAGTCAGCTACTCCCACCAAAGCTTCAACTTCAGAGATCTTATTTCCCATGCTACGGGCATTAATACACACTGCTTTCCATATGTTACCCCTGTTACCCATTTCCATAAAGGTATTTAATGTATCACTTACCTGGGGGCTTTCACTTACCTGGGGGCTTTCTTTACCCATCCCCAACGAATCTAGTTTAAGGCCCTCTTCAGTAGATTAGCCAGTCTACTACCAAAGATGTGTTGACCTTTCTTGGACAGATGGATGCCATCTCTGCTCTGCAACCCTTGGAACAGCATCCCATGGTCTAGGAAACCAAAACGCTCTCGAAGACACCATCCACGCAGCCATGCATTAATCTCCAGGATGCGAGCCTCTCTGCCTTGGCCTTTACCCTCAACAGGGAGGATTGAAGAGAACACCACCTGTGCACCTACCTGCTTCACCCTCTGTCCCAGAGCCATGAAGTCACTTTTGATACGTTCCGAGGTATACCTGGCAGTATCATTTGTTCCAACATGGATTAGCAACATTGGGTAATAGTCAGTGGGCTTGATGAGTCTCGGCAAATTCTCCGTAACATTTTGGATCTTGGCACCAGGCAGACAGCATACCTCTCTGGACATCAAGTCTGGTCGGCAGATGGACGCCTCAGTACCCCTCAGAAGAGAGTCTCCAACCACCACTACCCTTCGTTTCCTTCTGGTCACTGATTCTGCAACTATGGGGTACTTGAACTCTGGTTCTTCCCTTTCCAGGGATGCTTTCACCTCCTCCACTTCCAGGGCTGCATAATGGTTCTTCAATTCAAGGGCTGGAGAAGTTGGATTGGTGATTTTGCAGGCTCTGGTGACTTTTGTCCAACCATCGACATTCTGTTGACACCCATCTTCTCCTGTGCTGGAGAGCCTGGTTGCTGCAAGCAGCATCTCATCAATGTACTTCTCACTGTCTTGAATGCTCCTCAGCCTCGACACCTCCTCTCTGAGTTCCTCCACTTGTTTCCTCAGAGCTTCAGCATGCAGGCACCCTGCACATGGAACTGGTTCTTCAACTGGCAATAGGGCCTCTGTCTGGACCGAGGCAATAGCTGTAACGGGGGCAACAGCTTTAGCAATACGATTTTTCCCAGCCATTGTTCTGTTTGTGGAGCTTAGGTATCTGTTAAAGCAAAAGAGAGAGATCTACGAAGTACCAGCTGGTTTCGCAGCTGTCCTTTCAGAGAAAAAGCAGTTAAATCTCTTTAATTATATTCAAAATGTGCTGGTCCAATTCACTGTGATTTGATAAAGGGGGAGGTGCCCTATAAAGCAAGACTGCTCACTAGGGGTGGGTGGGAGTCGGGGTGGGTAGGGAGGGAACTAACACCTGATTAGGTGTTAGCAGTTCCTGAACCTGGAGGGGGTTACAGAGTTCAGCAATACTACTGTGCTCAAGTACAGATTCCCCTAAAACAGCAAAAATGAATTTAACCTGGCTTTAAAAAAATATACACAAAACCCTTTTAAGAGCTCCCAGTCAGAGAGCTAGCAATGTAACAAAAAACACCAAACAAAGAAACCCTCAAAACCTCACTTACTGTTTGATGTGTGGAGCCCTGGTTAAGAAAGCCTCAAAAGGGCAGGGCCAAGCAGCCTTTTTATGCAGGCTTCAATTGCACTCAGGAAACAGGCCCACTAACCCCTGATTAGGTGTTAGCAGTTCCTGAACCTGGAGGGGGTTACAGAGTTCAGCAATACTACTGTACTCAAGTACAGATTCCCCTAAAACAGCAACAATGAATTTAACCTGGCTTTAAAAAAATATACACAAAACCCTTTTAAGAGCTCCCAGTCAGAGAGCTAGCAATGTAACAAAAAACACCAAACAAAGAAACCCTCAAAACCTCACTTACTGTTTGATGTGTGGAGCCCTGGTTAAGAAAGCCTCAAAAGGGCAGGGCCAAGCAGCCTTTTTATGCAGGCTTCAATTGCACTCAGGAAACAGGCCCACTAACCCCTGATTAGGTGTTAGCAGTTCCTGAACCTGAGGGGGTTACAGAGTTCAGCAATACTACTGTGCTCAAGTACAGATTCCCCTAAAACAGCAAAAATGAATTTAACCTTGCTTTAAAAAAATATACACAAAACCCTTTTAAGAGCTCCCAGTCAGAGAGCTAGCAATGTAACAAAAAACACCAAACAAAGAAACCCTCAAAACCTCACTTACTGTTTGATGTGTGGAGCCCTGGTTAAGACAATGCTTGGAAAGCTTCCTTTCAGGGGTAAGCTGCTTTATGGAGAAGATTTGGATAAACTAGTGAAGGATTTAGGAGAGTCCAAAGGTGGAAGGTTACCGGAGGACAAACAAAAACAAGGGCGGTTGGTTCCCTCATCCAGAGGGCAGCTGAGGAACTTTCATCATTTCCGGTCCCCTAGGTTCAGTCAGGGTCAAAGAGGACGTTTCCCCTATAGGAACTAGGGGCTTTGAGGCTTTAGAGAAGCGGGCAGAGGTTCTTCCGCCTCTTCGGCCTTGAATCTTAGAAAGTCACTATGAAGCCAGAAGGCTCCAGCTGGGACAGGTACCTATAGGAGGTTGTTTATATGAGTTTTATCCTGCCTGGGTCAAAATCACGTCAGATCAGTGTGTGCTGAAGGTTATCCAAGAAGGGTACGCGTTGGAGTTTCAAAGGCTGGTGACCGATTCTTTCATGAAATCTCCGTGCAAAGCCGTGTGGGAAACCTTAGAAAAGCTGTTATCCCTCAGGGCGGTGATACCGGTACCTCCAGACCAGTACGGATGTGGTCGGTACTCCATTTAGAAACATAGAAATATGACGACAGAAAAAGACCACATGGCCTATCTAGTCTGTCCTTCCATAACAACTACAACAGTCCCCTTTTTACCTTTAGAGATCCTCTGTGTTTGTCCCATGCTTTTTTGAATTCAGTTACTGTCCTCATCTCTACCTCATTTACTTCGTAGTGCCGAAAAAGGAAGTAACTTATCGGCCAATTTTGTATCTCAAGAGAGTAAATCGCTGTCTCCGAGTGTCGCAATTTTCGTATAGAGGCTTTAAGGTCGGTCATTGTAGCTGTGAGAAAAGGAGAGTTCCTGACGTCCCTGGATTTGTCGGAGGCTTATCTGCACATCCCAATTCATCAGGAACATCAACGTTTTCTAAGATTTGCGGTACCGATGGGACATTTTCAATTCCAGGTGTTACTGTTTGGACTGGCGACAGCTCCGCGAACCTTCACCAAGGTGATGGTGATGGTGGTGGTGGTAGCGGCGGCGTCACAAAAGGAAGGATTGCTTGTGCATCCCTATCTGGATGATTGGTTGATCTGGGCAAAGTCCAGAGACTAGAGCTAGGCGGCCACAGCCAGGGTCATGGCATTCTTACAGCATCTTGGATGGGTAGTCAATATGGCAAAAAGCAAATTGGAACCATCGCAAGACCTGGAATATCTGGGGGCTCGCTTCGATACAAATGTAGGAAAAGTGTTTCTGCTGCAGCAGCGGGCACGAGGATTGAGGAAGCTAGTGCTCAGGTTTTTGGACAGAAGAAATCCTATGGCCTGGCATTATCTGCAGTTGCTCGGTACCATGGCAGCGATGCACGAGTTGGTTCCGTGGGCAAGAGCCCATATGAGACCGTTGCAGAGAGCATTACTCAGACGGTGGTCATATCAGGAGGACCATCTGTATCGGGTGCTACCCTGTATGCCAGAAACTCGTCAAGCTCTTCAATGGTGGTTGAGATCGGAGCATCTCAGAAAGGGAATGCCTTTGTAGTTACCGGGTTGGATGCCAGCCTGTCTGGCTGGGGTGCTCACTTTCAAGGACAATTCGCCAAGGGGCAGTGGACAGATTGAGAGAAGGTCTGGTCTTTAAACAGGTTGGAGTTGCGGGCGATAATGCTGGCTCTGCAAGTGTTTCAGGTTTTGATTCAAGGGAAGGCCATCTGGGTAATTTCTGACAACTCAACCGCGGTAGCCTATGTCAACTGGCAAGGGGGCACTAGCAGTGTGCAGCTGGAAGCCGAAGCCGAGGCCGATCAGTTTTTCGAGTAAGCTGAAATACACCTGCTGGCATTATCGGCAGCTCATGTTGCAGGAGTGGAGAATGGGGAGGCCAACCTAAGTTGGGTAAAGGTGACCCAGGGGAGTGGGTGCTCCATCTGCAGATGAGGGCCTGGTACGCCGCTGGGGGATGCCAGTAATGGACCTCATAGCGATCTTTCAGTCAGCAAAGGCCAATCGTTTCTTCAGCAGAAGAAGAGAGAATGTTGGAGGGCTTAGACACTCTCATACAGCCCTGGCCACAAGATCAACTCTGTATGTGTTTCCACCTTGGGTACTAATAGGTTGAGTGGTGCAACGCATAGAGGCTCACAGAGGTCAGGTAATTTTAATAGCGCCTGATTGGCTAAAACGTCTTTGGTATGCGGATCTGATGAGGCTTCTAGTAGAGAAACCATGGCATCTTCCGCGATGGCGGGACCTATTGTTGCAGGGACCGCTACTAATGCCGCAGGTGGATAGGTTCTCGCTTACGGCTTGGCTCTTGAAAGGGCGACGTTGACGACGAGAGGGTACTCGGCAGCGGTGATTTCCACCTTGTTGAAGGCTTGGTGGAGATCAACTTCGTTAGCGTATGTTCGTATCTGGCGCGTATTTGAAGCTTGGTGTGTAGATAGGAAGATTGAAGCATTAAGATCTTCGGTTCCGCAGGTTCTAGCTTTCTTGCAAGACGGTTTGAGAAAGGTTTAGCGGCTGCATCCTTAAAGGTGCAAGTAGCGGCGCTTTCCTGTTATAGGGGTAAAATAAAAGGTGAGGTGATGGGAGGACATCCAGATGTCAAGCGTTTTTTTGAGGGCGGTGTTTCTTTTAAGACCGCCATGTAGACAGCTAGTACCGACATGGGATCTTCATTTAGTACTGGAGGCCTTGGTGCGCGAACCTTTTGAACCGTTGGCTAGAGCGTCGTTAAGACTTAACTCTCAAAATCGTATTTTTAGTAGCTATTTCTTCGGCACGCACAATCTCAGAGTTGCAAGCTTTATCTTGTAGGGAGCCTTTCCTGGTTTTTGATGATTCAAAAGTGGTCTTGAGTCCGGTGCCGTCCTTTTTTACCCAAAGTAGTGTCAGCTTTTCATTTAAACCAGGTAGTGTCTTTACCTGTTTTTGGAGGAAACGGGGAAGGTACATTAGCGGAAAAATTACATCTGTTGGATGTTCGTCGAGCTTTAAAGAAGTATTTGCGAAAGACGAAGAGTTTCCCAAAACGGATAGACTGTTTGTTCTGTTTGGGGGGACATGAAAAGGGGAAGCAGCATCAAAAGCTTCCATTGCCAGATGCCTCAAAGAGGCAATAGCTTCAGCATATCTCTTGAAAGGCAAGACGGTGCCAGAGGGTCTTAGGGCGCATTCAACTAGAGCTCAAGCGACGACGTGGACAGAATATAGTTTGATGCCAGCAGTTGAAATTTGTAAGGCGGCTACCTGGTCATCTTTAAATTCCTTTGTTAGACATTATCGTCTAGATGTTCAAGCGGAAAGGGATACCTGTTTGGATCAGCGGTGCTTCAGGCTGGTCTAGCAGATCCCTCCCGTTAATTTGTTGCACTGCTCTGTTACATTCTCAGAGGTTCAGGACTAGACTGGAGGGACGATAAGGAAGGTGAAATTAGACTTACCTACTAAGTGTTGTTCCTTGAGTAACTCCAGTCTAGTCCTGTATCCCTCCCTGTGGATTTCTATGGAACTATAGCCTGAAGCGAACAGATTTCACAGGTAAGCTGATAGAGCAGTGGGACAGTTTAAAATGGGGATTCTTTGGGGTCCAAATTCTCCAGGCAGGTGGGGGAAAAGCGGGCCCATGCAGTAGCTGGCATCTAAAAGGACATAAGATGTCCAAAGAAGATATACTGTTCTTGTAATAGTTATTAGTTAAGTAGTTTTAATGTTTTCGAAAGTAGTGTTGGCTACTTAATTGTTGCTCTGGTGAGTCTGCTTTGTCAATAGGTTACTGGAGTGAGGAGGCGATTCCTGTGCCTTTATACCAGAGTCATCAAGACAATGATGTTTCTCAGTCTCCAAGCTGCTGGACTAGAGAATGTCAGATGTTGATCGAGGGTGATACCCAGGTATCATACTTCTTCTTGTACTTGAAGTTGAATTCCATTTAGCCTTATGGTGTTCGGAGGGGTGAAGCCTGGAGTCTCTAATGATAATTAGAGCTTTGATTTTTGTTTGAGGTTTATGGTTATGTTTGGGGTGGTGAGCTGGAACTGCTGATAGTGAAGCAGTGTTTTTAAGTTTGTGATGTCAGGGTTGAGTGTGTTGATAGGTGCATAAATGATGACATCGTTGGCATATTTGTGGTAGTGGATATTGAATGATTGTATGACTGAGCAGATTCGTTGGATGAAGACATTGAATATCAGAGCAGAGAGGGCTGACCCTTGGGAGACTCCTTGAGTTTGGTTGTATGATTTTGACTGTATGGAGCCTGATTTTACCTTGAGCAGTCGATTTGACAGATATGAATTGAACTCATGTAGGGGAGTTTCTGCTAGTCCAATTTCTTGCAGTCTTTTGATGATTAGAGTGTGGGTTATTGAGTTGAATGCTGCTTTGATGTTGAGGAAAACAGATAGATATCCTGTGTTTGGTCTGTCAATTCCTGTTATCAACTTGTCTAGGAGTACAGCCATGAGGGTTTCAACTCTGTGGTGGGGTCTGAAGCCATATTGCTGGGGATCGAGAGGAGAATATGTATCTATGTGATCTTGTAGTTGGTGGAGCACAATCTTATCTAGTATTTTTGTTGTGATTGAAAGGCTGGCTATGAGTCTGTATGATGTTTGGTTAATGTCATTGGCGGTTCCCTTTCTTGCTGGGTGGATGGAGACCATTTTGAGTTCGGGTGGTAGGTATCCTTGCTGTAGGGAGGGCTGGATGATCTTGTGGATTGTGGATGCAAGCTCTTGCCTTGCAATCTTGATCCAGCTGACTGGCATGGATCGAAGGGGATGTGGTTGTGTTGATGCTGGTGATGATGTCTTCTATGTGTTTGGGTGTGCTTGATGACTGCTTTCCACATGTGGAAGGGTTTTGAGCACTTTTGTGGTGGGGAATCTACAAGGCAGGTTATGCTGTTTATCTCCAGGAACAAGCAGGAATGTAGTCTTCACATATGGGTATCGGTACCGACGGAGCCTGCGCGGAAATGCTCCCCAGCGTCCAATTAGGAACCTTTTGGGAGCATCCCACAGCGCCTGCGTGCTGCCTTTCCGCCTTTCCCAACTGCCTCTCTCCAGTTCTTCGTTTTCCGCGGAGCCAGCAGGTCGTTGTTCCTGTCGCCGGAGAAAATTCTTCCTTATTACTTTCTTTTTTTGTGGTCGCGTCTGCCTTCCTCGACGCTTTACCGGTACCGCCGGTTTTTCTTTCTTTATTTCTGTTCTTTTAAAAAAATATATATATATATATTTAGTATTTTTTCCCAGGTGCATGCGCCATTTTGGGCCTTAGGCCCAAAAGCTTTCCTACAATGGAGAAACCTGCTTCAGTTTTCAAAAAATGCACCAAGTGTGGCGGTACCATCTCCGTCACCAACACCCATGAATGGTGTCTGAAATGTTTAGGTTCTGACCACTGCATCACGGATTGTATGTCCTGTGCCATGATGTCTAAAAGAGGTCGGCAGAACCGAGCTGCTAAGCTCAGTACCCTGTTTCCCTCTGATGCAGCTTCGGTGGCATCAACGTCTTCCAGGGCTTCCTCTTCCTCCCGTGGATCTCGGGTAACTAAACGTAAGTCCAGCCTGTCCTCAAAGGGTAGATCTCCCTCTAAGCACCGAGATGCCTCTGGCGTTGCTCTTGAGGATTCTGCACCGGCAAAATTGCCCCGGCGGGAGGCTTCGGCTTCCAAAACATTATCGGGGATTCAGGACGTTCTCGATGCTTTGACCTCAGCAGAACTGCTGGTGCCATGCTCTGGGGTACTGGCTGTCTTCTCTGGTACCGACATCCAGGCATCAGCAGCGTCGATAGACCAGAGGTTCCTGACTATTGAATGCAGTCTGGCGGCTCTCCTTGTGGCATCGACACCCTCGGAACCGCGTCAGACAGTTCAGCCGGTACCGACTCCGGCACCGGTATCGGTACTGGTACCAATAGCATCGACATCGGTGTCCGCATTACCGGCACCCAGTCACCCGATGCCCTCCGGTACGATACACCGGTACCGATTCCCCCCGGTACCGACTTCGGTCGGTACGGGTATCGGGCTCTACAAGAGCATCCGGACAGAAGGTACTTCGAGTCCTCAGAGGAATCTGAGGATTCGAATAGTTCTTTCGATACCGGAGCACATCTTCCAGAGGAGCCCTCCTCCCCTAAGCGCAGGATGTCTCCTCCAGAGGATATCTCCTTCCAGGATTTCATCAGGGAGGTGGCTCGGGGTCTCTCCATTACTGTGGCTCCTGAAACAGAGCCCAGAGCAAAGGAGCTGGAAATTTTGCAATATCCCAAAGCTCCTAAGGAGGCAGCTACTTTGCCCATCCATGAGATCTTGCATTATCTCATGGTCAGAATGTGGGAGACCCCTCTTACCACCTCTCCTCATTCTCGTAGACTTGACACTATGTATTGAGTCCCTCCTTGTCCTGATTTCCAGAAAACTCTGCTCCCTCCCCACTCCATTGTAGTGGAGTCAGCTATGAGAAGGATCAGGAGTGCAAAGAGGCATGCCTCTAATCCCCCAGGACGTGAGTGCAGAACTTTGGATGCTTTTGGATGTCGTACCTTCCAAGCTTCCATGCTTTCTGCCAGGATCAGTTCCTATATTTTATATATGGGAATGTTCCTGAAGGAAATCACAGGCGATATAGAGGTTTTGAGTCCTCTTCTTCCTGAGGCTAGGAGACAGGAATTTCTCACATTGGTCAAACATGCCCAAAATGTTTCCAAATTTGTCAATCGTGCAGCTTTTGACTGTTTTGAGTGCATAAGCAAAACCTCTGCCATTGCCATAGGTGCACGTAGAATTGCCTGGCTCCAGGCATCTGATTTGGAGCTCTGGGTACAAGACAAATTGGGCAATATTCCTTTTACTGGTGAGAACCTGTTTGGCAAAGATTGGCAGGAAAAGGCCAATGAGTTGGATGCTGACAACTCCACCTTGGACGGACTATCCAAGGGCACAGCGGATCCTGCAAGAAAGAAATCTTTCAAGAAACCATTCTTTTCCAAAAAGAAAAGATTTTATCCTGCTTATTCCCAGCAGGGAGGCTCTGCAGGTCAACCTGTCCGGAAGGGTCAGCAACCATCCAAGCAAAGAAAAGCAAAGACTGCTAAGCCTCAACAGTCTCAGCCTCCACAAGGCCTTTGACTTGCATCTAGAGAACTTAGCCTTCTTGGCTCTAAATGGACCAGAGCCTTCCACCATTCCAGGAAGGTTATGTCACTTTGCCCCAAGATGGGGGCAGATAACAGCAGAGCATTGGACACTCTTCATCATAAAAGAGGGGTACAAGCTTCATTTCTTGAGCATGCCCCCTCCCACAATAGTAAAACAGTTCAATTCTCAGACCTCCCTCATCAACCTGTTAGATCAAGAGGTCACCATACTTCTTGCCCAAGGGGTAATAGAAGAAGTACCCATTCATCAACAGGGTACAGGGTTTTACTCTCCCTATTTCCTTATCCCAAAGAAAACAGGGGGATACAGACCTATTTTGGACCTCAGAGAATTGAACAAATTCCTGTTCAAAGAGAAATTCAAGATGATTTCTCTAGGAACTCTGCTGCCATACCTTCAGAGTCAGGATTGGCTTTGTTCTCTAGATCTCAAGGATGCATACACCCATGTTCTCATCCATCCAACTCACAGAAAGTTCCTTTGGTTCCTTTTTCAAGGAAAGCACTACCAATACAGGGTGCTTCCCTTTGGCCTGGCCTCAGCTCCAAGAGTGTTCATGAAATGCATGGCTGTGGTAGCAGCATATCTCCAGGAACAAGCAGGAATGAATCTTCACATATGGGTACGTCGGTACCGACGGAGCCTGCGCGGGAACGCTCCCCAGCTTCCCAAAAAGGAAAGCTTTTGGGAGCATCCCACAGCGTCTGCGCGCTGCCTTCCCGCCTTTCCTAACCGCCTCTCCTCAGTTCTTCTTTGCCGCGGAGCCAGCAGGTCGAGCCCTGTCACCGCTGAAGAAGTTCTTTGTTTTATTTTATTTCTTTGGTCGCGTGTCTGCCTTCCCCGACTCCAGACCGGTACCGCCGGTCTTTTCTTTCTTTTCTTTAAAAAAAAAAAAAAAAAAAACAACTACTATATATTTTTCCCTCACTTAGTGTATTTTTCTCTTTGGGCCTTAGGCCTCACAAGAAATTTTCCTCATGGAAAAACCAGCCTCTGGGTTTAAGAAATGCACTAAGTGCAGCGGTACTATTTCTGTTACAGACACCCATGAATGGTATCTTAAATGTTTGGGTCCTGAACACTCCATTTCGGATTGTCCGTCCTGCTCTCTGATGTCTAAACGGGGTTTACAGAACCAAGCAGCTAAGCTCCATGTGCTGTTTCCCGCTGATGCAGCTTCGGTGGCATCGACGTCTTCCAGGGCTTCTTCTTCCCCCAATGGATCTCAGGTAACCAAACATAAATCCAGCCGGTCCTCGAAGGGTAGATCTCCCTCTAAGCATCGAGATGCCTCCGGGCTTGCCCTCGAGGATCCTGCACTGGCAAAACAACCCCGGCGGGAAGCTCCGGCTTCCAAAGCTCCACAGGTTGACATCGATGGCACGGCCTCGACCGATCACCTGTTAGAATGCTCTGGGGTACCGGCACAACCTTCCGGTACCGAGTTCCAGGCATTCATGGTGTCGATGGATCAGAATGTTCTGTCCATGCTGCAGGCTATCAGTGCCTTCATTCAAGCTGCGACGCTGTTGATACCACAACAAACTCCGTTGTCGGTATCGACTCGGGTACCGGCACCAGCGCCGATACCGGTACCGACTGCATCGGCATCGACCAGGATACCGACTGCAGCGGTTCCTTGTCCAGGGCTGCTCATCGGTACCGATCCAGTACCGATGACGCCCTCCTAAGGTGTGGTCATCAGTTTTCTCTTCTCTCCAGGATCAGGTAACACCACAAAAGTCTGTTAAGACTAGCCAAGTCTTGAGGGGTGAGTCTCATGCGCGGCATGACGACGGCTCCGGCCTCCCCCTCGAGTCCTCCTTGGCAAATAAACCCCGGCGGGAGTCTTCGGGCTCCAAAGCATCTGCGGGGTTTCGGGTTGTTCCTGGGGTTAGCTCCTCACAGAACATTCCCGAGCCATGCTCGAGGGTGGTATCCACTTCGAGCGGTGCCGATTCCCCGGCATCGGCATCGAGTGTTCCACTCTTCGCCAGGGATCGTCAGCTGGTGTCCTCGGCACCTCCGGGGCCGATCGACTCGACCCAGTCTGACTTCCCTGCATCCCAGCCATGCGCGGGGGTGGTGCCCACCTCGGGCGGTACTGATCCTCCGGCGTTGGTGTCGAGTGTTTCACTCTTCACCGGGGATCGTCAGCTGATGTCCTCGGCACCTTCAGGGCCGATCGTCTCGACCCAGTCTGGCGTTTCTACATCCCAGCCATGCGCGGAGGTGGTACCCGCTTCGGGCGGTACCGATTCCTCGGCATCGGCGTCGGTGTCTAGTGTTTCACTCATAGCCGGGGATCGTCATCTGGTGCCCTTGGTACCTTCGGGGCCGCTCGATTCGGCCCGGGCTGGCTTTCCTGCATCCCAGTCCTGCGCAGGGGTGGTACCGGCTTTGAGCGGCGCCGCCTCCTTGGCGCCGGCATCGGTGTCGAGTGCTCCACTCCTCACCAGGGATCGCCGCCTGGCTCCCCCGGTACCTTCGGGACCTATCGATCTGTCCCAGACGGGCGATCCCCTGGCATCGATGTGGACGTCGAGTGCTCCGCTCGTCGCTAGAAGGGGGGCCTCGGGGACTTGGATCGATTCGACCCAGCCGGGTTGTCCGTCGCCCCGGCCAACAGCGGGGTTGGTCCCGGGGTCAAGAAGTGCCGGTGCCCCGGCGTTGGCGCCAGGATTGTGCGTTTCACTCCCCGCCGGGGCCCGTCGTCGGGTTACCTGGGTACCCTCGGGGCCGGTTAGTAAGCCCCGGAGGGATTCTCCTCGCGGTAAGACAGGCTCGAGAGGAGTACCGGCGTCTAGCGGTACCTATCTCCCGCAGTCGTCGCCGGTGTCGGGTGTCTCCCCCTTCACCGAGCTTCGTCCTCGGGGGTCCTCGATGCCTGCGGCACCGATCGATGCGATCCCGATTCGCTTTCCGGGTTCGCCGGGGCCCTCTAGGAGGGGGTCTGTCCCTGCGCTCGGTTCGATGCCCTGTCTCGAGTCGATATCCAGTCTAGAAGGCTTGGTTACGACACGTTTCGGGCGACACAGTGCAGAGATTGCTGACCTCTGCTCCCCGAGTGCTTCGGACCCACTTCAACCGCCGGGGGCAGTGCCGTCCCTGAGGCCGGGGTCGGGGCCGAGGCCGATTCCTACGGTTCCGTCAGTGCCATCGACCCCGTCGTTGCCTAGCTGGGAATCAGTTCCCGGAAACGTAGACGCAGTACTAGGGGCCTCGAATCGGGACTGTTGGTGTCTTTCTCTGTCCAGTGGACACCAGTCTGCTAGGCCTGCTGATGTCCAGGCGGCACCTTCTGCCTTAGCCTCCCCCGGAACAGCCCCTCTGGGAGAGCCGTCTTTTCAGGATTTTCTCCTTGACATGGCGGACTTGCTTGCCATCCCTATCCCGGGTCCTCCCCTAAGTCCAGGTTCTGCGGAACAGGCAGCCGTAATGCTTCCTCTACACCCCTCTCTGCAGGATCTTCTGCTGGGGGTTTGGCGGTCACCCTTGAGGGTTCCTGCACCGTCTACAGCCATGCATGCTCAGTATCGGGTGCCCCCCTCCCCGGGTTTTCAGGAGCACCAGCTTCCACATCATTCCATTGTGGTGGAATCGGCGCTGCAGAAGGTCGGAAGTAAGAAGAAACATTCTTCTCACCCTCCTGGTCGTGCCTCTAAAGCGATGGACACCTTTGGGCGTCAGACCTTCCAAACGTCCATGTTGGCTTCCAGAATTATTTCATATATGTTTTATATGAGCCTGACACTCCGGGAGTTCACCGAGAGATTATCTCTCTTGTCTCCCTTTTTGTCTGCAACTAAGGCCTCTGAATATTCCTTGCTGCTTTATCATTGCAGGAATATCTCTGGGTTCCTTTCTCGTGCTTCTCTAGACTCCTTTCAGTCTGTTAGCAGGTCCTCTGCTATTGCCATTGGAGCGCGTCGTACTGCCTGGCTGCAGGCGTCCGACTTGTGTAGATGGGCACAACATAATCTGGGTAATTCTCCGTGTGCTGGAGAACACCTCTTCCATAGCGAAGCGTTACGTCAGGTTGCTCAGTGCTCCACTGACCTTCCTAGCACTGGAAGCCATCCTAAGCCCTCTCTTCCCCCCGAGGGTGGGAAATGTCCTGCCAGACCTCCTTTCCCGAGAAAGAGAAAGATTCAGCCGTCCGCCCACCCGCCAGGTGCGCCCAAGCAAGGGTCATCTTACTCCGGTCGACGGTACCCGGGCCCGTGCCAAGATGCTCATACCAAGCAGCCTTAGGCTCTTGTATGCGGCGGCCTACGATTAACTTCTCTACCGGAAGTTTATTCTTCTAGCTCTACACTGGGGTTCGTTTTCAGTATGGCAAGTGGTTCGGATGCTTGTCCGGGAGTTACGGTATTCCCCCCTCCTTGTTGGTAGAGGGAGGTCACCGCTCTTCCTTGATGGTTCTGGCCACAGGGCCTTCTATCCTTCAAATGACTTACTCTTAGGTAAGTCCCTCGAACCCTTCCCTTTCAGGGTCCCCCTGCTTGAGCAGATGCCATACCGAAATTTCTTCTCCCAGTTGTAGACCTTTCCCCTGTTCTTTGTCAGTTACTGTGCGTGCAGGAGTTACCCAGAGGGCTTACTACTTCTGCCAGATGCTCTGCTACCTGGCGTATTGCCACTCCCCACAGGTTTCCTTCTAGCTTCCGGGATGGGGCGACGTCTCTGACTCCTGTCAGTTTCCCCCGCCTCCTGCACGCTGCCCTCTGCAATCTTCAGAGCAGGGACCCTTGTATCTGAGGGTTTTTCCATATGAGGGAATGGTCTTCTTAGTCACTCCTTGACTTTCGATGACTATACCCTCTTGTCTCCCGTTTGGTGCGGGGGACAAGTTCTTCCTGCGTGCTTGCCACGGGGACACATCATAGACCTTCCCCTGATGTGCCCTTCACGCAACCGTACTGTTAATCTCGCTGATCTGCCACTGCTCCACAGACTTAGACCACCCCCCCTTGTTCTTGGATGGATCTTCTCGCCACCTACCAGGTGGGCGCTCTTCTGTGGATCAGTGGCAGGTCCGACTTATCAGTATTATACTCCCGTATGTCTGTCCTCGACATGCATGTTTTTAGTACCTGGGTGGGCGCTCTCCCTGCCCTACTTACCTAGATATATATTACATATTTATCTGTATCGGTAGGCGCCCTCTGGGAGATGTCCACAGCACCCTCTGTATTACTGTCTACCTCCCTATTGCAGGTACTTGCGTTTAATCCTTACGGGGTCCGACCAGTCCGCCTGCCTATTTTCTTACGGCTCGCTATCTGGGACCGGTTATACTCAACTTGCTGCTGTGAAGTCAACAGCTTCTATTTGTTTTTGTTATGCACCTCTTCCTGAGGTTCAGGCCCTATGTCTTCCTTTTCTCAGCTAGGGCTGATAGTGTACTCTTCGGTTCAGGGGTACGCCCCTGTTTTCCTCCGGACTGGGCTCTCCAGATCGGCCAGTCTTCTACCTCTAGCCCTCAGGGTTAGGGACTCTGCCCCTGATGGGGTGCTCAGCTTTTTCCATAAAGCTTCCTTGAAGACCTGCCGTTCTTCTGCACCAGTTGACACCTGGGTCTCCTGTCCTTCCGGATTTGGAACTTCCCCCTCACTGCTGTGGAGTTCCCTCGAAGACTTCGCTACTGAGTCTACGGTACCTTCCATCACAGTTCTCCTCCTACGATCCGGTAGGTGAGCTCTATGTGGTACTAGTTCATTAAACTCTTAATGATACTGACTTGCATGCTAAAGACTACTCTCCCCATGTAGTCTCTGGTTTTGCTGTTCCTTGGGATCTTTTTTCTTCTCAACTCCTACCCTCCATCCCTCAGGGGATGCCGGGGATCCAGGTTGGGAAAATGCCTGCCTGCCAGGGCTCCGCATTTTATGGGATCTCCCCTGGCACCCTCAGCTAGGGAGTCCCCACGTGTGAAGACTCATTCCTGCTTGTTCCTGGAGATAGCACAGTTACTTACCTGTAACAGGTGATCTCCGGAACAGCAGGAATTAGTCTTCACAACCCGCCCACCTCCCCTAGGAGTTGTATCTCTCTAATCCTTCCTCTTTCTCTCCTTCTCTCTCAGCTATGAACTCAACTGGGGAGAGGCAGTAGGAAGGGCGGGAAGCCACCGCCCAGGCGCGAGGGGTGCTCCCAAAGGCTTTGTGTTTGGATGCTGGGGAGCATTCCCGTGCGGGCTCCGTCAGCGACGTCTCCCACGTGTGAAGACTAATTCCTGCTGTTCCGGAGATCACCTGTTACAGGTAAGTAACTGTGCTTTCCTCTGGTGATTCTGATACATCAGAGGAGTCTGCTGAAGTATCTATAGCCCTTCCTGAAGAGCCGCCTTCTCCAAAAAGAAGAATGTCTCCTCCAGAGGACTTGTCCTTTCAAGACTTCATAAGAGAAGTAGCTAAAGGACTTTCTATTTCAGTATCCTCTGAATCAGAGCCTAGAGCAAAAAAATTAGATATTTTGGGTTATTCTAAGGCTCCTAAAGAGGCAGTCACCTTACCAATTCATGAGATTCTTTATGAACACATGATTGATTTATGGGAGACTCCTCTCACTATCTCTCCTCATTCTCGCAGATTGGACACTATGTATCGTGTCCCTCCCTGTCCTGGTTTTCATAAAACACAGCTTCCTCACCATTCCATTGTGGTGCAGTCAGCTATGAAGAGGATAAAGAGTACAAAGTGACACTCTTCTACTCCTCCAGGAAGAGAATGCAGGACCTTGGATGCTTTTGGTAGAAAAATCTTCCAAGCCAGTATGCTCATTGCCAGAATCAACTCCTATAGTCTTTACATGGGTATGTTTCTAAAGGAGGTTGCAGATAAACTGCACACTTTCCTCCCTTTTCTGCCAGAAGATAAAAGGGATGAATTCCTCATTTGGCTTAAGCATACTCAAGACATTTCAAAGTTTTCCAACCGTGCAGCCTTTGACTCCTTTGAAGGTGCCAGCAGAGCTTCTGGCATTGCCATAGCTGCTCGCAGAATTGCTTGGCTCCAAGCTTCTGATTTAGAACCCTGGGTCCAAGATGGCTTAGGAAATCTTCCCTGTACAGGTGAAAACCTGTTTGGCAAAGAATGGCAAATAAAAGCCACTCAAATGGATGCAGAAAATTCTGCTCTGGATAGACTTTCAAAGTCAACCTCCATTCCTGCCAAGAAAAAACCCTTCAAGAAGTCTCTTTTCAAAAAGGGCAGATTCCCTTCTGCTTCTGGCCAACAATCCTCTACAGGTCTCTTTGCTACTAAGCGTCAGCAACCTAAACAGGCCAGGCCTAAGACTACAGGGCCTGCTGCAACTCAGCAGACCCAACCTCCTCAGGGTTTTTGACTTGATGCTAGAGAACTTAGCCTTTCTGGCTTTAAAACAGCCAGAACCTCTCACCATTCCAGGAAGGTTATCTCATTTTGCTCCCAGATGGGAGCAGATTACATCAGAGCAGTGGACCCTCTCCATCATAAGAGAGGGCTACAAACTTCATTTCTCAGACCTTCCTCCCCACACCATGGTGAGACACTTCAATTCTCCCACATCTCTTCTCGACCTTCTAGGTCAAGAGGTGGCTACCCTTCTTGCCCAAGGGGCAATAGAAGAAGTTCCCCTTCTTCATCAAGGGTCAGGGTTTTACTCCCCCTATTTTCTCATTCCAAAGAAGACAGGGGGATACAGACCCATATTAGATCTCAGGGAATTGAGCAAATTTCTATGCAAGGAGAAGTTCAAGATGCTTTCTCTGGGCACTCTCCTTCCATACCTTCAAAGTCAGGATTGGCTTTGTTCTCTAGATCTCAAGGATGCGTACACACATGTCCTCATCCATCCATCTCACAGAAGATTCCTCCGTTTTCTTTTCCAAGGAAAACATTATCAATACAGGGTGCTTCCGTTTGGTCTGGCCTCTGCCCCAAGAGTGTTCACCAAATGCATGGCAACAGTAGCTGCATTTCTATGCACTCTGGGAATATTTGTATTCCCATACCTGGACGACTGGCTCATCCGAGCTCCATCTCAGTCAGAGGCCCAGATTTCCCTGAACCGCACAAGACGCATTTTGCAGTATCTGGGACTTGTGGTAAACCTCCCAAAGTCTCAGCTCACCCCCACTCAGTCCCTAGAATTCATAGGGGCCTGGTTGGATACTACCACTGCAAGGGTCTACCTTCCTCAGGCCCGTTGCCAACGTCTAGTGCAGTTAGCCTCTCAGATTCAGTCAAAGAGCCACTTAACTGCCCGGGAGATGCTACAACTGCTAGGCCACATGGCTTCCACAGTGCATGTGGTACCCTATGCTCGCCTACATATGAGAGCAGCCCAATGGACTTTGTCCACCCAGTGGACTCAAGCATCAGGAGCTCTCTCAGACCAAATAGCAACCTCCAAACGTCTCTTTTGGTCTCTCCAATGGTGGATGTCCACTCAAAATCTGTTGCTGGGGACCCCCTTCCAACAGTTGTTGCCCCAAGCAACCCTCACAACAGATGCCTCCCAAACAGGTTGGGGAGCTCATCTACAAGACCTCTCCACTCAGGGCACTTGGTCTCCACAGGAGACCTCTCTACAGATCAACCACTTGGAGCTCCAAGCAGTTTTTCTAGCTCTCAAGGTCTTCCATACCCTGCTCAGCTACAAGACAGTCCTCATTCATACGGACAATCAGGTAGCCATGTTTTACATAAACAAGCAAGGAGGAACTGGCTCTCTGTCGCTTTGCAGCGAAGCTTTAAGATTGGGCCTTCGCCAGAGAGCATCAAATCCATCTCCTGGCCGTATACCTTCCAGGAATCCAAACCTCTTGGGCAGACAGACTCAGTCGAGTTCTGCTTCCACACGAATGGTCCCTGCACATGGACCAGGTACTCAGAATCTTTCAAGAGTGGGGAACCCCGGACATAGACCTCTTTGCAAGTCCGTGGAATGCCAAACTTCCCCGGTTCTGTTCCAGAATTCCGTGTCAGGGAGTTCAGGCCAAGAATGCCTTCCTCCTTCACTGGGGTCAAGACTTCTTGTATGCCTTTCCACCCATTCCCTTAATTCCCAAGACTCTGTTCAAGCTCCAGAGGGATCAAGGATCTATGATCCTCATAGCTCCACGCTGGCCACGCCAAGTGTGGTACCCTCTACTTCTGCATCTCTCCCAAGCCCCCTCCCTGGACTTGGGAGCTGCTCCAGACCTTCTGTCCCAGGAGGAGGGGACTTTGTGGCACCCAAACCCCAAGTCCCTTCACCTCAGAGCTTGGTTACTGAAGGCCTAGACCTTCAAGGCTGGAATCTTTCTCAACAAGTGAAGGATAATCCTCCATGCTTCCAGAAAACCTTCCACTAGGCGTTCCTATGCTTTTAAATGGAAAAGATTTTCCATTTGGTGTGCTGAAAGGGGTCTCGACCCTCTAGCACTACCTTTGAATTCTTTATTGGAATACCTCCTGCATCTTTCCAATGCAGGCCTTAAGACGAATTCAGTAAGGGTCCATTTGAGTGCTATTGCAGCATCCCTTAAGCCTATCAATGGACAACCTATTTCCTCTCATCCTCTTATTGCAAGATTCATGAGAGGCCTAACTTTAACTAAACCTCCCATTAGGCCTCCTCCGGTGGCATGGGATTTAAATCTGGTTCTTGGTCAGCTTATAAAGCTTCCTTTTGAACCCTTAGCCACCACCTCCTTGAAATTTCTTTCCTAGAAGGTTATTTTCCTCATTGCAGTCACCTCAGCTCGCTGCATCAGTGAGCTGCAGGCCTTAGTGGCTAATCCACCTTATACAAGGTTCCATCATGATAAGGTAGTCCTTAGGACCAATCCACACTTTATGCCTAAAGGGGTCTCACCTTTTCATCTTAATCAAGAGGTATATTTACCTGTCTTTTTTCCAGCTCCTCATGCATCAAGTGCAGAGAAGAATCTTCATACTCTGGATTGTAAAAGAACTCTTGCCTTTTACTTACAAAGGACACAGCAACATAGGAAGTCTTCCCAGCTCTTTGTTGCTTTTGATCCCTCTCATTTGGGACTTCCAGTCTCTAAGAGGACGCTGTCCAATTGGATTGCTCAGTGTATTTCTTTCGCCTACCAGAGTAAGAACCTTTCTCTGGAGAGCCATGTCACAGCTCATAATGTGAGGGCCATGGCCGCCTCTATGGCTCATCTAAATTCTGTGTCCATCTACCACATCTGTCGAGCAGCCACCTGGGCCTCGGTTCATACCTTCACAGCCCATTACTGCTTGGACAAGGACTCCCGCCGGGATGCCTTGTTTGGTCAGGCTGTTCTCAAACACCTGTTCCATTCTTAATCAACTCCTACCCTCCATCCCTGGATAGATGCCTGAGATCCATAGGAGGAGGTAGAACCCTTCCCAGGGTCTCATATCCTTGGGGATCTCCCAGGTATCTTAGCTAGGGAGTCCCCATATGTGAAGACTCATTCCTGCTTGTTCCTGGAGATAGCACAGTTACTTACCTGTAACAGGTGATCTCTGGGAACAGCAGGAATAAGTCTTCACAACCCACCCACCTCCC
Source organism: Ichthyophis bannanicus (assembly GCA_033557465.1). NCBI lineage: Eukaryota > Metazoa > Chordata > Amphibia > Gymnophiona > Ichthyophiidae > Ichthyophis > Ichthyophis bannanicus. The sequence continues at coordinate 154,924,806 of CM066032.1, read as the reverse complement.
CTAGGAGTTGTATCTCTCTATCTGTCTTTCCTTTCCTCTCTCTCTTTTGTCTCAGCTTTAAAACTCGAACTGAGGAGAGGCGGTTAGGAAAGGTGGGAAGGCAGCGCGCAGGCGCTGTGGGATGCTCCCAAAAGCTTTCCTTTTTGGGAAGCTGGGGAGCGTTCTCGCGCAGGCTCCGTCGGTACCGACGTACCCATATGTGAAGACTTATTCCTGCTGTTCCCAGAGATCACCTGTTACAGGTAAGTAACTGTGCTTTCTCCGCACTCTAGGCATATTCGTCTTCCCCTACTTAGACGACTGGCTCATTCGAGCCCCAACAGAACCAGAGGCCAGAGCTTCTCTATCTTGCACAATGCGTATCCTTCAGTATTTGGGCCTACTCATAAACATCCCAAAATCCATTCTAACTCCCACTCATTCTCTAGAATTCATAGGAGCTTTGCTGGATACCAAAAAGGCAAGGGCCTATCTTCCCCAGGTCCGTTGCCTTCGCATGGTGCAGTTAGCTTCTCAAGCAGTGCTAAAACTTCATCTCACTGCCCGAGAAATGCTACAACTACTAGGCCACATGGCATCCACAGTGCATGTGGTTCCTTATGCTCGCCTCCATATGAGAGCCACCCAATGGACCCAGGCATCAGTGTGCCTGTCAGACAAAATAGCAAACACAAGTCGCCTTATTTTGTCCCTCCAATGGTGGCAGTCCACTCAAAACCTGTTGCTGGGGTCCCCTTTTCACAACCCTTACCCCAGGCAACTCTCGCAACAGATGCTTCACCAATGGGTTGTGGAGGTCATCTACAAGACCTCTCCACCCAAGGCACCTGGACTCCACAGGAGACTCATCTGCTTATCAATCTCTTAGAGCTCAGAGCAATCTTCCTTGCTCTTCGAGTGTTCCATACCCTGCTCAGGTACAAGACAGTCCTCATTCATACGGACAATCAGGTAGCCATGTTCTGCGTGAACAAGCAGGGGGGAACAGGCTCTCTGTTGCTTTGCAGCGAAGCTTTGCGACTATGGGCCCTCGCCAGAGAGCATCAGATTCATCTCCTGGCAGTGTATCTCCCAGGCATACAAAACTCTTGGGCAGACAGACTCAGTCGAGTTCTGCTTCCACACGAATGGTCTCTACATGCAGATCAGGTGGCCAGGATCTTTCAAATTTGGGGAACCCAGGACATAGACCTCTTTGGAAGTCCGTTGAATGCCAAACTTCCCCGGTTCTGTTCCAGAATTCCGGCTCAGGGCTCTGAGGCCAGGGATGCTTTCCTCCTTCACTGGGGTCAAGACTTCCTTTATGCCTTTCCACCCATTCCTCTAATTCCCAAAACCCTATTCAAGCTTCAGAGAGACAGAGGGCGTATGATTCTCATAGCTCCACATTGGCCACGGAAAGTGTGGTACCCTCTGCTTCTACATCTCTCTCAAGCCACCTCCCTGGAGTTAGGATCTACTCCAGATCTCCTGTCTCAGGAGGACGGAATGTTATGGCATCCCAATCCCCAATCTCTGCACCTCAGAGCTTGGTTGCTGAAGGCCTAGATCTTCAAGATCTTAACCTCTCTCAACAAGTAAAGGATGTCCTTCGTGCTTCCAGGAAGCCTTCCACAAGACGCTCTTATGATTTCAAGTGGAAAAGGCTTACCATATGGTGTTCGCAGAAGGGTCTTAACCCCCTTGCGATACCTCTGGAATCATTACTGGAGTATCTCCTTCATTTATCCAATGCAGGACTTAGCACTCAAATGGACTCTTACTGAGTTAGTTTTATTGCAGCTTCTTTTAAGCCTCTAAATGGACAACCTATCTCCTCCCATCCTCTTATAGCAAGATTTATGAGAGGCCTTCTTTTAACTAAGCCTCCCATTAGGCCACCATCGGTGGCATAGGACTTAAACCTAGTTCTTGGTCAGCTCATGAAGCCACCTTTCGAACCCTTAGCTACTACCTCATTGAAATTCCTTTCTTGGAAAGTTATCTTTCTTATTGCAATCACATCAGCACGCCGCATCAGTGAGTTAAAACATATAAACATAGAAATATTATGACAGAAAAAGACCACATGGCCTATCTAGTCTGTCCTTCCATATCAACAACTACAACAGTCCCCTTTTTACCTTTAGAGATCCTCTGTGTTTGTCCCATGCTTTTTTGAATTCAGTTACTGTCCTCATCTCTACCACCTCCACTGGGAGACTATTCCACGGATCCACTACTCTTTCCGTAAAGAAATATTTCCGCATATCACTCCTGAATCTATCCCCCTTCACCCTCATCCCATGTCCCCTCGTAGCAGAACTTGCTTTCAATTGAAAGAGGCTCTCTCCCTGAACATTTATGCCACGGAGGTATTTAAACAACTCAATCATATCACCTCTATCCCGCCTTTCCTCTAAGGTGTACATATTAAAATCCTTAAGTCTGTCTTCATATGCTTTATAATGAAGACCACTAATCTTTTAGTAGCCACCCTCTGCACCGAATCCATCCTGTTCACATCCTTTTTAAGGTGCGGTCTCCAGAATTGCACACTATACTCCAAATGAGGTCGCACCAAAGACGTATTCAGAGGCATTATCACCTCCTTTTTTCTGCTAGCCATTCCCCTCCGTATGCACCCAAGCATCCCTTTAGCTTTTGCCGTCGCCTTTTCTACCTGTTTAGCTACTTTAAGATCATCAGACACAACCACGCCTAAATCCCGCTCTTCTTTAGTGGACAAAAGTACTTCACCCCTTATACTATATTGCTCCCTTGGATTGCTGCAGCCCAAATGCCTGACCTTGCAAGCGCACTCCACTAGAGCGCAGGCAGCCTCTTGGGCGGAGCACGGTTTGATTCTGCCAGGAGATATCTGTAGTGCGGCTACATGGTCATCGCGCTATACCTTCAGTAGGTACTATCGTCTGGATGTGCTGGCGGCGAAGGATGCCTCTTTCGGTTCAGCAGTTTTGCGAGCCGGTTTGGAGGGTCCCTCCCATTGAACACTGCTCTGTTACATCCCAGAGGTGGAGGACTGAACTGTAGGAACGATAAGGAAATATTAATTACACTTACCTGGTAATTGTAGTTCCTTGAGTGACGACTGTTCAGTCCTCAATCCCGCCCGGGGTGGTGGTGGTGGTGGTGGTGGTGTTTTCATTGGATGTTCATTGGCATAATGCAGTACATGTACAGGTAGGTGTGACTATCAAAGGGGTCTCCTTCTTTCCGTTCTGTTCTGTCTCTTACTGTCTGTCTATTTTTCTGACATCTCTTTTGGCGAAGGTCAGGAGGGAACGGTACGGGACAAAGTTTGGTTCTGCCGGGAGAGAAGGTTAACTTCAGCTAGTTAGAGTTGTTGAGGTTACAATTTCTTGGTTGATTACTTATTTGTTGCTCCTTTGAGTATGCTTTGTCAATAGTTCACTGGGGCTGATGGGAAGGTGCAGCAGACTACATCCAGTGAGGTCATGAATTTGACGGGTCCAGTCTCCAAGCTGCAGGGGGAGGTGCACAACCCAGAGTTGGAGGACTGAATTGTCGTCACTCAAGGAACTACAATTACCAGGTAAGTGTAATTATCATTTCTTCAAACTTGCCCATATAAAAATTTGCTATTAAGGGAGCACAGGTGGCCCCCATAGCTACTCCAGATATCTGTTTGTTAGTAAATAACTCCTTCAAAAATGAAATAATTTTGATAAATGGCCAAATGAGCTAATTGTAACAAAAATATAATCTGTGTCTCTGAAAGATCTCCTTGCTGATGCAAAACCTGCTCTACCACTTGGACGCTGCTAATTGAGGAATATTTGTGTATAGGGACGTCACGTCCATAGTGACCAATAATATATCTGCATGTGTTGCCCATCGTGCTTGAGTGTTTAAAATGTTTAAGAAATGCGTGGTATCTTTTATATATGATGGAATGTCTAGTAATAATGTAGCAGATAAACGAGTGAAGAAAAAAACACCCAAGGAGTCTTAGAAGGAAACAAAGGTTTAATGTGCACAGACCCAGAAAAATAGTTTTTCCAAATTCTGGGCCCCCACCAGAGGGCTCAGAGAGATTATATAGACTTCTTATCAGATTATTACAACATTTCTTCATGATTGGTCACTTTATTACAGTATAGTCCCGATTGGAGAAAGTCTACTGTACTCTTATCTCTAGTGAAGCAGAGGGAGAGTAGTTATCTCTAGCAAGCAGAGAGAGCAGCAGGACAAAGGAATAGGGGAGGGACAAGCATGTACCAGGGTATGACTTCATCAAGAGGGGTGCATCCTTTTCACTTAACCCTTCCAGCTCTCAGCCCTGCCTGGATTTCTACCTCATTCCCCACTTTTTAAGGGAAAAATTTGCCTTGTAGTGAAGGAGGCCAATTTTTCCTCAGCAGTTGATCTGACTGTGGAAGGGATTTGTATTTGCATACTGCCATCACATGGGCAGCAGTTTTCTGCTCCACCATGGTCTCAATGGTGGAGGTAATAAATCAGACAAGGATAGGGATACAGCATGGCATGATGACACATAGCAGGAGAATAAGGAGAACTCCTACCACTAGGGTTTTAAGTCCACTTAACCAATTGAACCGTTCCGCAAACCACCCAGCACCTATAGAAGGGGCGGTGATATGATTAGCTAGATCACGTAGGTCTTGAATAGAGCGTTCAATGGAAACACTCTAATCAGTGAGATTAAAACAACACATGCCCTCAAATTCCTCACCGCCATGATTTAACCGTAGGAGCAGAAAATCAATGGTCATCCTATTCTGCAGAATCGCCGTCCGCAGACCGGACATCTCATGATTCATAGTGGCTAGGATGGTGGAGGTAAGATTAATGGATTTGGCCAAGGAACAAGCAATACGGCTTACTTCCATAGCGTTGTGTAAAGCTAACGCAGGTGCTCCTACAGTGGATATTGACAGTACCAGCGCTGTCTGATCACTATAAGGTTCCACATTGGAGTTACAGGTAGGGGCTTAGGTTTTGATCGAGGATAGCGCGAGTGGGAACTAACCTTACTGGGGGTATGAGAGAAAGCAGCAGTAGTAAGTCTGCCAAAAGTGCAAGGACCTCCAGTAGTGTTTATGGGAACATAAGTGTAAGCAGTTTTACCACATAACAAAAACCATCCTAAGGGAAGATACTTTTCTGAGTAAGCATAAGATACCTTCGTAATAGACTTGCATGATAATATGGTGTTAGACACATTAAAAACCCCTTTAGTGACATTTACAAAAATAAAGCAATTTGTAGCTTTAAGCGTGGAGACAACCTGCAAGGAGAAAGGGGCCTTGTTAAAATAGGCTGAGGTAGGACGAGTAACACCAATGAAGTAGAAGAATGTAGAAAAGGTTAGCTTTGGCTGTTTGCAGTTCAGATTATGCATTACAGTAAACATTTGCATTTCACTCAATGTAGTGGGTACAGCAATAAGGCATGTTGATCATAAACTCCAGGCTGCGATGAGCTGCGTACAGAAAAGTCCGAAGTATTCAAAGCAGTCCCAGCAAGTAGTGTTACTACATTTATAGTTCCTGAGGCCAACAAGGGAAGGCTCCACATGAATGCCAGAACAAAAGTCAGCATGAGCAGATGCATACCAACCATGGAGCTTATATCCCACTAACAGTATCTGAAGATGACTCCTCAAACTTCTGCCGTGCGTAGACTAGCTGGCTTCCGGTATGCGGCTAGCGCAGGGCTCCGTCATCTGCAGATTCCCTGGTTCTCTGCAGCGTGAGGCGTACGGGATCCTGAGAATGTTCATGCGCTGTCCACTTATCATCCGTCAGGAGCAGCTTTCTTAAGACGAGTATGATGAATCCACAGGGTAACCTCTGTGACCTTGACTGCAGTCGGTGTGGCTAGGAGAACTGTGTAAGTACCTCTCCAGGTAGGGCACAGTGGTTCACGTTTCCATTCCTTAATCCACACACGATCTCCCGGCTGGTGGGGATGGAGCGGCTCTGACAAAGAGATAGGCAGTCGCTCTTGTATCCACCTGTTCAAAGACTGAAAAACAGATCCCAATGCCAGTAGGTGTTCTCTCGTAAGTTCATTACCTATCTGCTCTAGGTCTCCCTTAAGGCCCTGAACAATGGGTGGTGGTCGACCATACAGTACTTCATAAGGGGATATTCCCAAGGTCCGAGTTGGAGAGGACTGGACCTGGAGAAGGGCTATCGGCAAAGCCTGATCCCACTTAAGATGAGCTTCCTGACAGAGTTTAGACAACTGGAGCTTCAGAGTTCGGTTCATCCTTTCCCGAACTCTGTGGGCGGTAAGCAGTGTGAAGTTTCCAGGTAGTCTGGAGGGCCTTAGAAAGGTCTTGAAGGCACTTAGCAACAAACGCAGGGCCATTATCTGACCCTATAGTAAGAGGTAGGCCAAACCTGGGAATGATCTCTTTCAGCAGGGCCCTGGTAACCTCTCGGGCCGTTTCTGTTCTACAAGGGTAGGCCTCAACCTATCCTGAAAATGTACATACTATCACCAGCAGATATCGATAACCCCTTACTCAGGGTAACTCAGTGAAATCAACTACAATATTCTCCATATGGGCAGCCTGAACTGCCTGTATGGAAACTGGGTGTAGAGGCCCTTGGTGGGGGTTATTCCTGGCACATTGGAGATAGCGACGTGCTGCAGCTGCCGTTAAGGCAGACAGATGTGGGATATAGAAATAAGACTGTAGAATGGTTTGCATGGAGGTCTTACCTAAGTGAGTGGTCTCATGAAATCGTCGGACAAAAGCAGGTGCTAGACTCTCGGGGATAACATATCGGGTTGGATCTCCCAGTAACCGCAACCACCCAGCAGTTGTGAGAGTAGCCCCTTCCTGAGTGAATAAATCCATCTCTTTCCTGGTATGACGTGGCTCCCACTCTGAAATAGGAATTAGAAACAGGGGGGCTTGAACACTTACTGGGACTGTTCCCTGCTGGGCTGCTAACTTGTCCTCCCTATCTGCCCTGTGGTTACCCTGGATGACCAGAGTGTCTCCTCGTTGGTGTGCCTTGCAGTGAACAACAGCCACAGCTTCTGGTGCCCACACAGCCTTTAGTAACTCCAAAATCTCCCTCCCATACTTTATAGATTTCCCGCTTGAATTTATGAGTCCCTTCTCTCTATAGAGGGCCCCATGGGCAGGGAGTGTAGTGAATGCATACTTAGAATCAGTGAAAATGTTTGCCTTCAGACCTGCAACTAACTGGAGGGCTCGAGTAAGGGCAATGAGTTCAGCTTTCTGGGCAGAGGTCCCTAAGGGTAAGGGCTCAGCTTCTACAACAACCCCAGGAGTGATCACAGCATATCCGGCCGGCCGCTGTCCATCTTCCACGAAACTGCTGCCATTGGTAAAGTATTGAACATCAGGAGAGGCCAGCGGTACATCCTTCAAATCCGGACGGCTGGAGTACACTTCATCCTTAACCTGGATACAATCATGTTCAGGTAGCCCAGGTGCTACAGGGAGTAGATTAGCAGGATTAAGTGTTTTCACTATCTCCAAGTGAACCCGAGGATTCGCACACAGCATGCTCTGGTACTCTGTCATCCGCTCATTGGTAAACCAATAATTGCCTTTGTACTCCATCAGTGTCAGTACTGCATGCGGCACTTAAACTGTCCCTTGGGCAAGAACTGTATGTTAATCAGCCTCTGTTGCCAAGAGAACTGTTGCTGCTACTGCGCGGAGACAAGAAGGCCACCCTCTTGCTACTGGATCCAGCTGCTTGGACAGATAAGCCACTGGTCGTTGCCAGGAACCTAGGCTCTGAGTGAGGACACCAACTGCCATCCCCCTTTCTTCATAGACGTACAGATGGAATGTTTTTTCCATGTCGGGCAGTCCTAGACTGGGGGCTGATAGCAAAGCCGCCTTCATATTCTGAAAGGCCTCATTTTGGTCCAGGCTGGGTCGAAAGGATCTCGTTCTCCCCCTGTTGTAGCTGCATACAGGGGCTTTGCCAACACTGCATAGTTGGGTATCCAGATTCGACAAAAATCGGCAGCCCCTAAGAAGCCTCTTAACTGCCTGCGATTTTGTGGCTCAGGAATAGAACAAACAGCCTCCCTCCGCTCAGAGCCCAATCTTCGAAGGCCTTGGGCAACATGGAATCCCCCAAGTATCTGACTTCAGTCTGGCACAATTGGGCCTTACTTCAGTACACCCGATAGCAGGACATCCAAAGTAGATGTAGAAGTTCTGAAGTAGCGGTTAGGCATTCTTCCTGGGAAACAGCAGCAATGAGTAAATCATCCACGTATTGTAGCAACACGCATTGAGAAGGGCAAGACTGGAACTGATGCAGATCTTGACTAAGTGCATCCCCAAACAGCGTGGGGGAGTTTTTGAATCCTTGGGGTAACCGTGTCCATGTCAACTGACACTTACTGCCTGTAATAGGATCTTCCCATTCAAATGCAAACAGTGGCTGTCTAGGAGTGGCCAATCTCAAGCAGAAAAAAGGCATCCTTTAAGCCCAGAACAGTGAAGCAGGTTGCTTATGCAGGAATCAAACTCAGTAAATTGTAAGGGTTTGGTTCAACAGGATGGATGGTAACAACAGCTTCATTGATCTTCCGTAGGTCCTGTACAGGTCGGTAATCATTAGTACCTGGTTTTTGAACAGGCAGCAAAGGGGTATTTCAAGGTGATTGGCATGGTTTCAGGAGTCCAAATTCGAGTAATCGCTGGAGATGTTTATGAATGCCCTCAACAGCTCTTCGGGGCAGGGAATATTGCCTGACACAATTGGGACATTCATTTTTTTCTTCTCTCTCAGTGGCCCATTTCTCTGCAATAGGCACATTGATCTCGTTCCAATAGTCCTTGCTCCAATGATCCTTGCCGGGTTCCTCTACCCCTGCCTCAGCTTCTCGGTTCCCACGTTGACTTTCCTTGTCCTTTCTCGACTAGCGCCGCTGCTAACATATCAGCTGTCTTTTTCATCTTTCGTTCACACTCACGCTTCATCTCCTGATCTCTGTTCACAATTAATTTCTTAGCAGCTTCCATCAGCTGGGTTATATTCATTCCAGCAAATCCTTCAAGCTTCTGAAGTTTCCTTCGAATGTCCCCCTGTGATTGTCCCACAAACGCTGTATTCACCATTTGCTGGTTTTCAAGTGCTTCGGGGTCAAATGAAGTGTAAACACGGAAAGATTCACAGAGTCTTTCATAAAACTGGCCCGGGCTCTCATCAGGGGTTTGCAGGACCTCAGATATTTCCCAACATTCATCGCTTTCTGGCCCCCCTTTTTTAAGGCCTTCCAGGACAGCCCGATGATAGCGATCCAGGGCAAGGCGGCCTGTATCACTGGTTGCAGCCCAGTGGGGTTCTAGGTCAGGAAAGTCTCTCAGCGCTGCTTGTTGGGGATCCTATTCACCTGGAGGGTTCTCTTCTAAACATTTCATGGCTGACCGAGTCACCCGGTATCTCTCTTCGGTACTGAGTAAGGTTAAAAAGGAGCTGACGGCAGTCTGCCCAAGGTGGACGATGGGTCTGAATAATAGACGAAAACAAATTTATCATAGCTTGATGTTTATCAGTATAGGATGGATAATGAGTTTTCCAGTTCAACAAGTCGGTTGTAGAAAAAGGTTCATACACAAAAGTTGGGGGGCCTTCCACAAGTTCTCCCTGGGCATTAAAGGCAGCTGGTCCTCGAGCCTCTCATAGGGATAGGTGGAGACTAACGTCTGGAGTCTGTTTTCTAGCACGTATTGTGCGTTGATTTCTCCTGAAGTCGCAGTGCTCTAGTACGGGGGGGGGGGGGTGAACAAACGTGGAACTGGCCTTCAGATCTGGGACTCAGGGAACTTTATGAAGTGCTGGGCAAGTCTGTATCTGAAACTGGCATTTGTATGCTTCCCTCACTGTTCTTCTGACTGTCAGAGGATGTAGTATCTGTTAAGAGGGGCGGGGAGAGAACTAGCTGAATTCCCTGCTGAGACTGCCGACCTAGCTGAAGTCACAGAAATCTGCCTGGGAGGAGGGAAAGGGGGGAATTCTTCTGTCTCTGGCTCCTGTACTAAAACAGGCAATTGTGATTTTAATTTAGGCTGCATTTCCTGTGGGCTACGAGACAAAAGTATGCAACAGTGTTCCCCGTAGCATCTCCTGAGCCATTTAGGTCTCTGCCGACAAACATCCAGCCAGGAATCAATATAAAAGAATTGATCAGGATGTTTAGCTACCACAACTTGGTGCACTCGGCTAACCAAGTCATAATCAAATGTTCCTTCTCGGGGTCAATCAGCATTAAAGCTAGCCACTCATGCGCACAATATTTCTTTAACAAGGATGGAGTCATACAAACTCCATAATCTGCAGAGAATCCCTTCCTGAAATGCTTTACCATACACTCTAAGGGGCTGCATTTCGTCTCTGATCCCCCCATATATTTCTTCCAGGCTTTGAAAACACAGAGGGAAAGGAATGCAGACAGCCAGGAATCCGGCTGCTCTAGGCTCAAGACAGGTAACTAACAAGATGGCGCGTTCACCACAGCCTATCAAAATGGCGCTTTCTCCATTTTTTCCCCGACCTGGGCGTGGTCACCTGGCCAGGAACTGCACTAATCAGGAGTCTGTGCTCACTGCACAAGCCTCTGCTTGTGCCAAACACATAAATCAAGCACAGACCAACACATAGACAGCCTCCCAATTCCGTAGAAAACACAGTCTAACTATTAGGAACGCGGTTTCCCCCAGCTCAGCTCAGGGTACTAGGGCTTTTCCCTCGAGAGGTGATCACGCTTTCCTTCTCCCCGTAGGAAGGACCTATTTTTCTGAACTTCCGTTATCACTTACCCCACTCAGATGTCCTCCGGAGTTGAATGGGTTGTTTCCTAGACCGCAGCACGGTTTCTTAGGTGTCCGTCGGATAAAGCCAGCGGCAGAGGCGAATCAGGAAGGAATACTTTCCAGAACAACTGGTCTGGTGGCGCCTTGTATTCCCCCCTGCGTTCGCCACCAGCCCGGCTCAAACCGATTGAACCTAGAGGTAGCAAGATAACATTTTCTTTCTTATCTGGCTGTCTCAGCTGGGTCAGGGAACCAAAAATGTAGCAGATAAACGAATGAAGAAAGAAACACTCAAGGAGTCTTAGAAGGAAACTACGGTTTAATGTGAACAGACCCAGAGAAAATAGTTTTTCCAAATTCTGGGCTCCCACCAGAGTGCTCAGAGAGATTATATAGATTTCTTATCATATTATTACAGCAATTCTTCATGATTGGTCACTTTATTACAGTATAGTTCCTGATTGGAGAAAGTCTACTGTAATCTCTAGCAAAGCAGAGGGGAAGTAGTTATCTCTTGCAAGCAGAGAGAGCAGCAGGACAAAGGAATAGGGGAGGGACAAGCATGTACCAGGGTATGACTTCATCAAGAGGGGTGTATCCTTTTCACTTAACCCTTCCAGCTCTCAGCCCTGCCTGGATTTCTACCTCCAATAATGGACGTAAATATGAATCCAAAAATGTAGATAAAGGTTCCAATATGGTACCTCCGGTAGAAACTATCGGTCTACTTGGAGGTCTTTCCATATTTTTGTGTATTTTTGGAACTATATAGAACTTTGCTGTCGTGGATGTCACCATATTCAAATACTGATTCTCCTTTCGTGTAATCAATTTATCTTGTAGGGCCATTTGAGTAATCTCCTTAATTTCTAATTGTAGAGAACATTTTGGGTCTTCTACCAATACTTTATACGTCGTTTGATCCTGTAACTGCCGTAATGCTTCTGATAGATAATATTCCCTACTTAACACCACTACTGCTCCCCCTTTGTCGGCCCTTCTTATTACAATATCAGTTCTCTGTTGCAGGTCTCTTAATGCTTTTTGTTCCCGTCTTGACAAAGTGGTGAAATGTTTTTTACTTCATCCTTCTAAAGATTGTACTTCTTTTAAAACCAATTCTTTAAAAACTACTAAAGCTGGATGCAGTGGACCTGGTGGAGACCAGGTGGATTTCAACGGCAGTTTTATCCAACGTGTCTCTCGATCTTCCTGCATTATTGCTTCCTGTAGTTCTTCCTCACTTACATGGTACGCAAAAAAATTCTTTACATTCAACTTCCTAATCAGACCTTAAAAGTCAACCCGGAATTGAAACGCATCAAAACTAGTGGTAGGAGCAAAGGATAACCCCTTGTTCAATAAATCTATAGGTTCTTGAGAAAGTAATTGCCCTGATATATTCACCACCAGATCTATGTTAGTCTTTTGACGGACAATGTTGTTCATTTTCTCCTTTGAATTGGGCGGTCTCGATTTTTTCCCCTGCCCTACGTCCCTTTTATTTTTTTCTTATTGTCCTCCTCCTCCTCCCCTAAAAAAATATCCTTTGAGGTCCTACTGGAGTCTGTGCGGCTACTGTCATCTGAAGTATCTTCAAAATTCACTTGTTTTTTAGACTTTTTCGGCTTCCGATTAGAATTCATCCAAGAGTAAACATACCCCGCTGTATAGTCAGTGTTATCCCTCTTCAACGTTTTAGACTTTTTGGCCATGACTTCTTGTCTTAATGTCTCTTATCAATTTCTGTTATTCCTCTGACCTTTTAGTATATTTATCTTCCGTCTCACTTCTCTTCAAGCTATTATGTATAATTTCTATTTCATCTGACATTTTTTCCACTGTGTTTTCATTGAATCCACGATAAGTACCATTAAATCTAAAGAACACTTGTTAAGTATTCTATTCCATTTATCTATAAATATTGAATCCATTGTAGGCATGCGTGGCTCTTTGTACATGCGTAAACTTCGCAGTATCTGTTGTCTGCTGATGTATTCAATTAATGACCATCTATGCAACCTTGATCTCATGTTTTTTTTTTTTTTGCAGTTTTAATAAAGACTCCCAAGTAACTTCATTAGAAGTGTCCATTTCAGGATCTAGTTGTGCAAATGGTGTTTTTTCTTTAACAAGTCAATAATATGGTCTTGTGGGAAACTAAATGTTTCTTTCCATACTATGTGACCATCCATTATTGTGATGAAACAACTAAACTGTGTGAGGCACGCAGAAGTGAAGAAAATATGTTTAGGAGAAATTTGGATTTAAAAATTTTATATGGTTAGAGACAAGAATGTTTGAAATGATGATCAATAGAAAAGTGAGGTAGAAGATATAGAACATTGGAAGACCGTGATAAACAGTTGCTCCTATTAACTTCAGCGGCAAGTATGTTGCCTTATGTGTGTACCATCAAAATGTTGATAGGAGAGTTTCCTACCACTGAAGACGAGTATGATGTCATTGGGGAGGGATTTAGATATCGCCAATAGTAGAGTAGGAGAGAGAGGTTTAAATTTAGAATGTTAATCCCTAACCCGCATGCGCAGCGTTTTTCCGGAGCGACCTGAATGAAAGTTTAATTTAATGGAGTCGCTGGAATAGAGTTGATATGAGGCGTGTGCAGCATCTAGGTAGGAGCTTTATTGTCGCATAGATATAGGGAAATTGAGGATCTATATATTCGGCATTTAGTAAAAAAAAAAAAAGGGGTGGTTATTGAAATGGGTTTTATTTTGTAGAGATTGAAAGTCGAGACTAAAGCGGTTATTGATCCCCTGAGGAAACAACTGAAGTGAAACGCATTGGAGGCGCCAGGGGGAGGCGTTGGGATCAGAGAGCGGGACGCAAGTGGAAAGAAGAAATTTAAGCAGAAGTTAAGCGCTCAACCTTTACTGAGTATTGAAACATTAGAATGGTTATGAAGTTTACATAACAGCGTCAGTAGTCGGGCAATGTATATTGAAATATAAGTTCCACATGCTCTCAGTTTTGGCTATAGAAATCTATAGTAGATAGGTTGTTGGTCATTGATGTATTAGGCACTACTGTTGGACATACTATAAGTCTGAAAATAAGTGCCGAAAAAGTCTGAGACCTTCAACAATAGTATAAATAAAAATAATCCAGCGAGTAACCATCAGTGACAATATCGTTGAAAGATGATTTAGGTCAGGGGTCTCAAACACGCGGCCCGCGAGAGACCCTTGTGCGGCCCGCGATGCATAGGGGGGAAAAAAAAAAACCGGCTGCTGCTGCCGCCGCTGCCGTGGCCGGCAATAGCAGCAATATCGCAAGTCCCGCGGGCTCCCCCCCACCCGGCAGATCCCTTCCTGCTTGCCTGCCAATGCTGCCAGTTCTCCGCTTCGGCTTTCAGAGCCGCGAAGGGAGAACTTCTCCCTCGCGACTCTGTTAAGCTCGCTGGGGCAGATGGGAAATTTCCCATCTGCCCCACCTGGCTTACCCTCGTCACGCGGGAGAAGCTCTCCCTTCGCGGCTCTGAAAGCCGACGCGGAGAACTGGCAGGCAAGCAGGAAGGGATCTGCCGGGTGGGGGGGAGCCCGCGGGACTTGCGATATTGCTGCTATTGCCGGCCACGGCAGCGGCGGCAGCAGCAGCAGAAGCCGGGTTTTTTTTTAAGTTTAATTTTCCCGGGGGGGGGGAGGGAGCAGGACTTGATGGGGGGGGGAGCAGGACTTGATGTGTGGCTGGGGGGGAGCAGGACTTGATGTGGGGGGGGAGCAGGACTTGATGTAGGGGGGGAGCAGGACTTGATGGGGGGGAGCAGGACTTGATGTAGGGGGGGAGCAGGACTTGATGGGGGCGGGGGGGTAGTACTGAAAATGGGGTGATGGGGGTTAGGACTGGTAATGGACAGATGGGGGTTAGGACTGGAGGTGGTCTGACTGGGGGCCTAAGACTGAAAATGGGGTTATGGGGGGGCTAAGAATGATGGGGCGATGGAAGGGTTAGGCCTGGAAGTGGGCTGTTGGGGGGCTTAGGACCGATAATGGGCTAGGGGGGGGGCTAGAACTGGTAATGGACTGGGGGGGTGCTATGACTGGAAATGGGCCGAGTAGAAGGGGGAGCTTGAACTGCAAATAGCTGATGGGGACAGGGTCTTGGAATGGTAATGGGCTGAGTGGAAGGGGGCTTGGAATGGAAATGGGCTGATGGGGAGGGGGGCTTGGAAAGGAAATGGGCTGTGAGGGGAGGGAGCTAGGACTGGAAATGGGCTGATGATGCGGGGACTAGAAGGGAGCGGATGCTGGGTTGGGCAGGAGCTAGAAGGGAGTTGATGTTGGGGGACGATTAGAATGGGATGGGGCTGGGAGAGTGAAATGGAGAGGGGAATATATTTTGTGTGGGAGGGAAGAAAAATCTACAATTGGCCGGGTATTGGGAGAGTAAGTGGGGATTGAGGATGGAGGGGTAAAATTTGAGTGGATGAAATAGGAATGAGGAAAGAGCAAAAGGAGAATGATTAGTATGTTAAAGCAGATGTAGAGAGAATGGAAAAAAACTAGGAAAGAAGAAAGGAGAAATGGACAGCAGACGATGGAGAGTTAGCAGAAGACACAAAGAAACCAGAAGAAAGTGACTGGAACAATTGCAACTGAAAAAAAAATGCACAAAAGGTAGAAAAATATCTCTTTATTTTGAATTTATTAACTGAAATATGTCAGCTCTTGGAAATGTGCATCTTTAACGTCTGCACTTTATTTAATACAAGAGGAAATCAATGTATAGTTTTATTTCTACAGTGTTGTACATTCTAAGTTTGGCTTTTGGGGTTCCCAGTTTAATTGTCTTCCTGTTTCTAAATTGTGATTCCTTGTTTGGTGATGGTGTATGTTCTGCATGTGTAACTGAGCTGAGGTATTCTGTTTATGTAATTCCTATTTGACATTGCCACTTGTTCTCTTTCCCGAGTAGGTCATGTATTGTTATTCTCTGAAATGTGTTGATTTAATATTTGCAGTGTTGCCTTTTGATAGTTAGGGTATGGTGCTTTGTGAGTCCTGGTAGTGCTGTTAGGACACGGCAGGTTTGCTATGGGTTCTAAATGGGCAGTGTTTCTAGTAGTTCCTAATGTGCCTGGCGGTTGGCACTGGTTTATAGTAATGTAGAAATCTTTTAGTCTTTCTTTATCCATACACTCATTAAGAGGCATGTTTACTAAAAGTTAGTGTATGGTAACATTATGCAAATATTTATGCAAATGATGCCCTTATGCAAATGATGCCCTTATGCAAATGAGGCCTGCGTCTTGTGCGGCCCCCGGGTTACTCTACAAGTCCTCATTTGGCCCTCAAAGCAATTTGAGTTTGAGACCCCTGATTTAGGTTCTATGCTGATTGAATTGAGCGTCTTTCATATTTGAACTTTTATGTCATCAGACTGAACAAGATGGCACCCTTGGGCGGGAAGGGGACCGCGCATGCGCGCTGCATTCCCAAAGGCTTTCCTTGAAAGCTGGGGAAATGGTCCGCACGGGGTCTCCGTCGGCACCGATGTCACCCATATGTGAGGACTGATTCCTGCTGCTCCTGGAGAACACCTGTTACAGGTGAGTAACTACTCTATACTGGAGAGGGCCTGCAAGCTGCAGAACCAGTGATTACCTTCAACATCTAGGGTCCATGGTGTCCACTATGGAACTGATTCTACGAGCCAGGGCGCACATGTAGTGACTGCAGAGGCATCTGCTGTCTCCCTGCTCTCAGCTGTTTGATCAGACCCTTCTTTTTACCCAGGAGATCCAAGATCAGTTAGTATGGTGACTTCTGTCTCTCTGTTTGATGAATAGGATGTGTCTGGAAGTATCAGATTGGATGATAATTACCATGGATGCCAACCTGAAGGACTTTGGGGGAGGGGGGCTCACTATCTAGGTCAAATGGTCCAAGGCCTTTGTTCCCCTCAGGAAACCTTCTGGTCAGTCAACCAGTTTGAGGCTAGAGCAATCTGCCTGTCTTTGGTAAGGTTTTAATCTTTGTTAGTGAGCATGGTATGTTCTCAGACATTGCCATGATGGTGTCATATATCGGCAAGCGAGGTGGAATTTGAAATGCTAAGGTGGCTTTCAAGAGGATAGTATTATACCTTTTTGGGCAGCAGAACGTCTGATTGCTTTGTCAGACACCTATATACCTGCTATTGACAATATTGAGGCTGACTTCTTGAGCTGGAACATTTGTGGGACCTGGAGAAGTGGGAGTTGAGTCCTCATATATTCAGCATCAGCAAAGGTAGGGCTTAACGGTATTTGATCTGATGGTCACTGGACTGGATGAAGTGGGGGTTATGAGATAGACGGGGTAAAATGTTTGGAGGAGGATATGAGAGAAACTGAGAGAAGGCTGTGGGGGGGGGGGGATGTCATGGCAATGAGAGAGATTGGGTGAAAGCAAGGTGCTGGGGCATAAGACATGGGTTGTTATTTTTTTTCACTTCACCTATCACCAGGCCATGATATGTGAAGCAAAAAAGTAAGTTACCATAGGTGCGATTATAAAGGGTCACTAGGGGTGGTGAGAGGGGGAGGAGGAGTGGGGCTACTGCCTTATGTTAGCACTATGCAGTGGCATGGTTGGGGCCTGATTTATAAAGCTGCTTTCCATAGAAATGGATAAACAGTCTTAGTAAATCAGGTTGTAAAACCTAAAAAAGGAACTGCAATACACCATTTTGGGGGTAGGGTAGGGGTGCACTGATCTAGGTCTCGGTGGCTGGCACCTAAATTTTAGGCAGACTTCTATATTTCAAGAAAATTTTGTCAAGATTTGGCTTCAGAGCCCTCTGCAAAACAATTAAGAATTTAACTCTAGAAAATTACCTATACCAGCAGCCTAATATACAACAACCTTTCCCAAAAATGCGTGAAGTTTAGCAAGAGAACCAAAAGGGAACCCCTCAGAATCTTTCAAATAGTAGCATTAGCTTGCTTATGTTCAACCAACCACAGGCAGACCTTTTACTCAAGGCTGACAGAAAAAGCAAACATTTTAAGACTGAGGTCAAAAGAAGGGAACTTACTACTTCGTTCCAGACCTTGAATATTCCTCACGTCTTAGATTTATCAAGGGAACTGATTTGTTTTCACAATTTTTGCATTGATGTCAGGCGAAGACCCTTAAGTTTAGCTAAACTTTCCAAGGTCTATCCAAAGGACATCTGGAAGATGGAACTTCTTCTGCACTGGTTCCTAAACCAGCAACCTTTCTGATCTGTAGATGATATAGATTGGCTCCAATGTTGAGTCCGATCAACACTGTGTATCGTGATCCCCTGTCCAAACTGAAGTCACCAGGATAATTGGATCCTGGCAAACGCGGGTCTCTATATTACCCAATCCAGAAGGGACCTTAAGGAAATGCACAGGTTTATCAGAAACCATCTCTGTTAAACTCATTGTGTCTGGACGACCTGTGGCCAGAATGCCTTGCTAGATCTGCTTTACATATTCCTGTTATGTTGGCTTATGTGCTGCTGGATCTGGTAAGGGACTGCTGTGTAAAGTGCTTGCAACTTTGCAGACTGCCATAGAAACCAGACCCAGAATCAATTAATGGTCCATCTGCACAGAGATGAAGTCTTCTGATGCACTTGCCCCCTTTTTATGTCTTTATGGTGGATAGTCCAATGTGGGAACACTCTGGAGAATCGCAGAAAACCAACGGACACCAAAGAGCGAGACTCTCAGCAAATATTCAGAAAACTTTTATTAATGCCATTTGTCAAGCGGCTATGATGCTTGTGGTAGCTGCACACTATTGAAAGAGTGCATAGAAGGATTTTAATCCTCTTTCAAGGAATCAGAGTGCTACAGTTTTTTTGTGCCTCTAATACTCCTGAGGAAGGTGCGTGCCGAAACACGATCTGTGTTGGGTGTGGCTAATCTGCACATCTTAATAAAAGTTTTCTGAATATTTGTTGGGAGTCTCATTCTTTTTGATGTCCTTTAGGTGGATAGCCCAGGCTACCACCGTTCCCTTATCCACTGGGTTTTGATAATTGGCTCTCACATCAACCAGACTGGCATTTGCGACCACCACAGTTAGCTAGACCCCCCTCCCCCCCCCCACCACTCTTCAGAGCAAGCTATGGGTTGGCTAAACAAGTTCTGTGGAGTCTTTGGGGGGAGGAGTGAAATCGGAGCAAGCCATCTTTCTAGTGGCCAGTTTACATATGTAACGGATGTCCATATGATACGCAAGGCCTTGCCAGGGAACCAGCAGTTGCACTGTTGGCAACAGGATACTGTGGTTGAAAAATAGTATTAAGAGGCAGCATGGAAGATCCAACTTGGTTGATCTTTCTATAGATGTTGATGTTCATTGGTGTAGACTTCTGGAAGAAGCACTAAGCATTTGGAGTAACTAAAACTCAGGACCCCCAGAGAAAGGGGTCAGGGAGATTATTGGCTAAAAAGTTCCCTCAACTTTTATATGGAGAGGCTATGTCTTGAAGTGTTCCCCATTATATAGCATTCGCCACCTCCATTCTTTCCTGCCAGATTCTGTCCAACCAAGGGAAGGTGGAGACCATCGTGGAGCTTATTGAATCTTAGGATGATTGGTTCCCACTACTGAAAGATCAGGGTAAGAGTCAGTATAGCTACTTCACGGTCTTAAAAATGGGGAATCCAAACCTCTGACTGAGGCCAAAACCATGACCTTGCCTCAACACTTTTCTTGGGCCCATATGGAGATACTATGCTCAATCACTGTCACCTTGACAGGGCAAGAGTTCTTATGCATCTTAAGATCCCAGAGGATTAGACTTCCAGTGACGTCAGCAAGCTCGATGGACACTGCTTGAAGGAACTCCATCCTGAACCCAACATATAAGCGGTTTAAAGTAAGTCCACAGTGCCGATCGGTGTTTTGACCAGCTCACCTGAGGCCACAAAAGTCTGTGTGCAAGAAACTGGAGGCCTTTCAGTTAGCATATGACACCGCCTGGCCCATGCTAGTGAGTCAGAGGGAGAGGGGGCTGCTTGGAGCTAAGAGAACAAGCGAGATAATCTAAAGGGCTGGCTCCAAGAATTCCGCCGTGAAATGTGGGCAGACATAAAATCGCTAAAAGCGGATTTGAAGGAAACTTTGATAACTTTACAGCAGAACATTAGTGCTCTGGGAAACTGTGTGGCGGAGATTGAAGACCACATGGAGCGCAATGCGAACAGCCTGCAGGAAATGGAGGCAGGATGGGAGGCCCTAAAGCAACAGCAGGACCAGATGCAGGCCAAAATGGAAGAGCTGGAGGATCAAGCCAGGAGCTGCAATCTGTGGGTAAGGGGCTCTGGGAGAGTGCAGAATATAAAAACTGCACATCTGTGCCACAGAAATGGTTTGCACGCATTTTGCAACTATATGCCAACGGAGGTGGGGGGGGGGGGGGATGGAAAGGCCCAATGGGGATTGAAAGAGCACATAGGAGCCTGGGCTCCCCCCCCCCCCCAGGGAGGAGAACCAATCATGAGATCTAGTGGTCTGCTTGAGTTCTTATCCGATGAAAGAGTGGTTGCTGTGCATAGCGAGGAAGTTTGGGTAAACAGCCTGAGAGAACTGTGAACTGGAGCTCTTTAACAATCTCTTTCAAGGGACAATGGGGAGGCGCAGAGCCCTGTGGACAGTGACTGAGTACCTGAGAAGAGAGGGTCTGCGTTACCTTTGAATGTTTCCCTTTGGTCTGCTGATCTTTGTAAAGGGGGTTTCCAGGAGAGTGAGAGATGAGCCAGAGGCCGGGCAGGTTCTGGGAGAGTTGGGCTGCACCAGGCTTCCACAAAAGACTACCAGCACAGCGAATGCGAAGAGGGGGTCAGCTATATCGGCTCTATTGGCAACCCATGCGCAATGGCAGTGTGATGCAGCAAAAGGGAAGAGACTTAAGAGGATGTCATTGGAGCAGCAATCGGGAGAGGAGAAAGCTGAGGCAGGATGGTGTGTATCATAAGGGTGTGGAGCTATGGATTTCACTCCCATTTGGACGCTAAATGTGAAGGAGAAGGACATAACATTATGGGGGTACTATGTTGGTTTGAATGGGGGAAGGATGGTGCTCTGTGCCAAGCTCAACACCTGGGGTCCCCCCAGAGGTCGGGGGGGACAGGGTGTTGGGGCAGATGATGCTGGAAGACAAGGATGGAGGAGATGCTTTGCTCCATGGGACTCGTTTTTAGGTATGCTGAGCTGTCAGGATATTCATGTCTATGGGTCACAGGATTTTCCTCCTCTTCCTACACTGAAGAGAGGTGTGCCAGCTATCTCATGATAGTTTTTCTGTACCACCATGAATTTTTCCTTCTACAGACTTACCATATGGCAAGTCTCACCTCAGCTCCTATTTTTTCTTTACCTTCTTTTCCAGGGTTCCCCTGTAACAGTGGTATCATACCAATGGAAGGCTTTCTTAGCCTTTCCAGTCTTCCTTTTTTCCTGATCTGGGCAGCTTGTCAGACAGGGACAGGATATTCTCCTCTTGTTCTGTCTGTTCTCTCTGTTTAAAACAGGAAATTCTTTCTGCTCTGCCATTCAGCAGCTGCCCATGCAGGAGCTTCAGTGATTGGTCTACTGGTACTTTTCTATAAGTTCCAGTATGGTCTTCCACTACTTTTTGTCTAACCTTAGTAGTGCTTCCTAGATAGTGCTCATCTATCTTGGATAATCCTTATAACTTCTTTTCTGCCATCTCCAAATCCTTGGAGTTGGCAGCACAGTTGAGCTGGCAGCTGGTTGTCTCCAACAGCCAGTTTTATTTCCCAACTCTCCTGCATAATGCTCTCTGCAATCCTACAGAGAAGCTTTTCACTATGGGCCCTTGCTAGAGAGCATGAGGGTTTTATCTCTAATGACTTTCCTATATGGTTGGAAAAGGCTTCCTCAGTCACCTCCCATGACTGTGAGGGTTCTTTACACCCTTCTATTTCCTTTTAATAAAGGACATAAGCCTTTCCTACGTGACAGTCTAAAGGGTTACCAACTTCCTACAGGAAATAGGCTCTTTTTCCTTGCAGCTTGTCCTCATGGTATCCTAATCCTTCATGGACAGCACATATTTAACTAAATAACGCATGATACCCCACCCCTTGTCCCTCAAGTGGGTCTACCTGGTATCTCTCCTATGCGTATTCTGTCCCTTCACCATGTTAGAGTTCTATTGGACTCAGGACGTGCTGTTTACAGACTAATATTATCCTCTGTTTTCTCGCAACCAGCCTGTATATGTATGTGTGTGTGTGTTTATCTGTCGAGATACGTCTTTTAGGTAGATATGTATTCACATACTTATCTCTCTAACTGTCTGTGCTCATAAAGGTGTTTTTTCCTTCCTATCTGTTCCAGACAGTGGGTTTTCACATGTTCATACTTTTCACAGTATGTTTCTGTTTTATGCACACAGCCACTGCTGTGGTACTGACAGCTTTTACCATAACCTTAGGTTCAGGTATCCCTGAAGCTCCCTATTCCTTTATCTTCCTACCTCTCGTTTAGGACAGACATGGGGGATCTTCAGTAGCTCTGAGGTTTCCAACTCCTCAGACATCTGTCCTTCCTTGGGATTACGGGGGTTTTCTCCTTACCCCTTCTTCCCTCAAGGACTAAGCCAATTTTGTCCAACTCGGTCAGTCTTCCTCTTTTGCTCCTAGCTATAATTAACTCTGTAGCCAAAAGAGTTTTCAGCTTTTTCCATAAAGCTTTCTACCAAAGACTTGCCGTTTTTGTTTTTCCCCAGTTGAATCCTGGGGTCACCTGTCAGTTCCAGATTTTGACCTTCAACTCACTTCTGTGAGGTCATCTTGAAGATTCCTCTACTGGATCCCCAGTAGATTTCATCAGTCTCTCTACTTCCTGCAATCCAGTAGGTGAGGTCCATATGGTGATTGTTCATTTCAATACATTTCATGATGCTTATCATATATACAGGGACTCCTTGTCTGTAGTCCTATTTTAGGTCTGCTGTCTCCTACAGCTCCTCTCTTCTTCAACTCCTACCCTCCATCCTCGGGATGCCTGGGCATATGGGGTGGAGCATGTTTTAATCACCAACATGCTAGGGCTCCAGGCATCTTAGCTTGGGAGTCCCCATATGCGAAGACTCATTCCTGCTTGTTCCTGGAGATAGCATGGTTACTTACCTGTAACAGGTGATCTCTAGGAACAGCAGGAATAAGTCTTCACAACCCACCCACCTCCCCTAGGAGTTGTATCTCTCTATCTCTCTTCCTTTCCTCTTTCTCTCTTTTGTCTCAGCTATAAAACTCAACTGAGGAGAGACAGTTGGAAAGGCGGGAAGGCAGCAAGCAGGCGCTGAGGGATGCTCCCAAAAGCTTTCTGATTGGACGCTGGGGAGCGTTCCCGCACAGGCTCCGTCAGGTAAGTAACTGTGCTTTATAGTAGGAGATCATTTTGCATCCAGTGATCACCAGATGGTGTGGTTCAGTATTAGGACTAGGGCTGTTAGAATCCATTCAAAGGTGAGAATCTTAGACTTTAGGAAGACTAACTTTGCGAAGATGGGCCAATACCTCAGGGAGTCATTAATGGGATTGGAACAGCTGGGGGATGTAGAAAAACAGTGGACAAAACTGAAAGGGGATATTTTAAGGGCAACCAAACTTTTTGTTAAAATGGTAAATAAAGGTAAAAGGAAAAGGAGACAGCTATGGCTTTCGAAAGAAGTAGCTGAAAAAGTGAAGAAAAAGAGGGAGGCCTTCATGAAATACAAGAGATCACAGAGAGAGGAAGACAGGCATCTATATTTGGAAAAACTTAGAGAAGCTAGCAAAGTAGTCAGGAAGGCAAAGAGGGTGGCTACTAAAATGATTAGTGGTCTTCATTATAAAGCATATGAGGACAGACTGAAGGATCTTAATATGTACACCTTAGAGGAAAGGCGGGATTGAGGTGATATGATTGAGATGTTTAAATACCTCCGTGGCATAAATGTTCAGGGAGAGCCTCTTTCAATTGAAAGCAAGTTCTGCTACGAGGGGACATGGGATGAGGTTGAAGGGAGATAGATTCAGGAGTGATATGCGGAAATATTTATTTACAGAAAGAGTAGTGGATCCGTGGAATAGTCTCCCAGTGGAGATGGTAGAGATGAGGACAGTAACTGAATTCAAAAAAGCATGGGACAAACACAGAGGATCTCTAAAGGTAAAAAGGGGACTGTTGTAGTTATGGAAGGACAGACTAGATAGGCCATGTGGTCTTTTTCTGTCGTTATGTTTCTGTGTTTCTATGTAAAAGGAGGAGGAAACAGCCAATGCAATAAAATGGGGGGATAAGACATTTTTCAGATATATTAGTGAGAAGAGGAAGGGCAAAAGTGATATTGTCAGACTCAAGGGTGCAGGGGAGGAATATATAGAAATTGATAAGGATAAAGCCGAATTGCTTAACAAATATTTCTGTTCTGTGTTCACAGATGAAGAACCAGGAGCAGGACCTCAGAAAACACCCACAAACAGGAACGGAAGCGAGGAACATCTTGAACAATTTTCAGAAGACTGTGTTCGTGAGAAACTATCTCAACTTAAAGTAGACAAAGCGATGGGACTGGATGGGATACGCCCTAGAATACTGAGGGAACTTGGGGACGTTCTAGCAACTCCACTGACTGACCTTTTCAATGCCTCGTTGGAGTCGGGAGTGGTGCCAAAGGAATGGAGAGAGGCTCATGTGGTGCCTTTACACAAAAGCGGAAGTAAGGATGTGGTTGAAAACTACAGGCCGGTTAGTTTAACTTCGGTGGTGAGTAAATTATTGGCAACGCTTCTGAAAGAGAAAATAGTGAGGTTTCTGGAGTCCAGCGGATTACAGGATCCAAGGCAGCATGGATTCATCAGAGGCAGGTCTTGTCAGACAAATCTGATTGATTTCTTTGACTGGGTGATCAGGGAGTTGGACCGAGGGAGAGTCGTAGATGTGGTGTATTTAGATTTCAGTAAAGCCTTCAGTAAAGGTTTTTTTGTATATTTTTTTAAAGCAAGGTTACTTTTTTTTGCTGCTTTAGGGGAACTTTCCTTGAGCACAGTAGGTTGCTGAACTCCAGTAACCTCCTCAGGTTTAGAAACTGCTAGCACCTAATCAGGAGTTAGTGGGCCTGTTTCCTGAGTGCAGTTGAAGCCTGCATAAAAGGCTCCAGTGCCCTGCCCTTTTGAGGCTTTCCTAACCAGGGCTCCACAGATCAAACAAACAGTAAGGATTTGAGGGTTTGTTTGTTTGTTTTATTATATTACATTGCTAGCTCTCTGACTGGGAGCTCTTAAAAGGTTTTTTTGTATATTTTTTAAAGCAAGGTTACTTTCTTTTTGCTGCTTTAGGGGAACTTTCCTTGAGCACAGTAGGTTGCTGAACTCCAGTAACCTCCTCAGGTTTAGAAACTGCTAACACCTAATCAGGTGTTAGTTCCCTCCCTACCCACCCTGACTCCCACCCACCCCTAGTGAGCAGTCTTGCTTTATAGCGTCCCTCCCCCTTTAACAAATCACAGAGAATTGGACCAGCACATTTTGAATATAATTAAAGAGATTTAACTGCTTTTTCTCTGAAAGGACAGCTGCGAAACAGGCTGGTACTTGGTAGATCTCTCTCTTTTGCTTTAACAGATACCTAAGCTCCAGGAACAGAACAATGGCTGGGAAAAATCGTATTGCTAAAGCTGTTGCCCCCGTTACAGCTTCTGCCTCGGTCCAGACAGAGGTCCTAATGCCAGTTAAAGGACCGGTTCCATGTGCAGGGTTCCTGCATGCTGAAGCTCTGAGGAAACAAGTGGAGGAACTCAGAGAGGAGGTGTCGAGGCTGAGGAGCATTCAAGACAGTGAGAAGTACATTGATGAGATGCTTCTTGCAGCAACCAAGCTCTCCAGCACAGGAGATGATGGGTGCCAACAGAATGTCGATGGTTGGACACAAGTCACCAGGGCCTGCAAAATCACCAATCCAACTTCTCCAGCCCTTGAATTGAAGAACCATTATGCAGCCCTGGAAGTGGAGGAGGTGAAAGCATCCCTGGAAAGGGAAGAACCAGAGCTCAAGTACCCCAAAGTTGCAGAATCAGTGACCAGAAGGAAACAAAGGGTAGTGGTGGTTGGAGACTCTCTTCTGAGGGGTACTGAGGCGTCCATATGCCGACCAGACCTGATGTCCAGAGAGGTATGCTGTCTGCCTGGTGCCAAAATCCAAGATGTTACGGAGAGTCTGCCGAGACTCATCAAGCCCACTGACTATTACCCAATGTTGCTAATCCATGTTGGAACAAATGATACTGCCAGGTATACCTCGGAACGTATCAAAAGTGACTTCATGGCTCTGGGACAGAGGGTGAAGCAGTTAGGTGCACAGGTGGTGTTCTCTTCAATCCTCCCTGTTGAGGGTAAAGGCCAAGGCAGAGAGGCTCGCATCCTGGAGATGAATGCCTGGCTGTGTGGATGGTGTCATCGAGGGCGTTTTGGTTTCCTAGACCATGGGATGCTGTTCCAAGGGTTGCAGAGCAGAGATGGCATCTATCTGTCCAAGAAAGGTCAACACATCTTCGGTAGTAGACTGGCTAATCTACTGAAGAGGGCTTTAAACTAGATTTGTTGGGGATGGGTGAAGAAAGCCCCCAGGTAAGTGAAAGACCCCAGGTAGGTGATACATTAAATACCTTTATGGAAATGGGTAACAGGGGTAACAGTGTGTATTAATGCCCGTAGCATGGGAAATAAGATCCCTGAAGTTGAAGGTTTGGTGGGAGTGGCTGACTTGGATTTAGTGGCAGTTACAGAAACATGGTTCACAGAAAACCATGACTGGGATGTAACTAGACCTGGCTATACTTTATTCAGAAAGGACAGGGTAGGAAGAAGGGGAGGAGGAGTGGCACTATATGTAAAAACTACTATTAAAGCTTTGGAATTACAGAGCTTAAAAGGGAGAGAGGAGGCATTGTGGGTTAAACTAGAAAGAGGGAAAGAGAAATCTATTTGCATTGGTGTGATATACAGACCTCCCTCACAAGAGGAAGAGGTGGATAGAGAGTTAATTGAAGACATACGCAGCATTGCTAGGAAAGGGGAAGTGCTACTGATAGATTTCAATATGCCAGATGTTGATTGGCACATTCCTGCTACAGTATCATCTAGAAGTAAGGAGATCCTGGATTCTCTACAGGGAGAACTATTCAGGCAATTGGTAACAGACCCCACACGTGAAGGGGCCATACTGGACTTGGTGCCTACCAATGGTGAAAGTGTTTCTGATGTTGTAGTGGGAGATCATTTTGCATCCAGTGATCACCAGATGGTGTGGTTCAGTATTAGGACTAGGGCTGTTAGAATCCATTCCAAGGTGAGAATCTTAGACTTTAGGAAGACTAACTTTGCAAAGATGGGCCAATACCTCAGGGAGTCGTTAGTGGGATGGGAACAGCTGGGGGATGTAGAAAAACAGTGGGCAAAACTGAAAGGGGGTATTTTAAAGGCAACCAACCTTTTTGTTAAAATGGTAGATAAAGGCAAAAAGGAACAGGAGACCGCTATGGTTTTCGAAGGAAGTAGCTGAAAAAGTGAAGAAAAAGAGGGAGGCCTTCATGAAATACAAGAGATCACAGAGAGAGGAAGACAGGCATCTGTATTTGGAAAAACTTAGAGAAGCTAGCAAAGTAGTCAAGAAGGCAAAGATTCAAAAGGAGGAGGAAATAGCCAATGCAATAAAATGGGGGGATAAGACATTTTTCAGATATATTAGTGAGAAGAGGAAGGGCAAAAGTGGTATTGTCAGACTCAAGGTGCAGGGGGGGGAATATGTAGAAGCTGATAAGGATAAAGCTGAATTGCTTAACAAATATTTTTGTTCTGTGTTCACAGATGAAGAACCAGGAGCAGGACCTCAGAAAACACCCACAAATAAGAACAGAAGCGAGGAACATCTTGAACAATTTTCAGAAGACTGTGTTCGTGAGAAACTAGCTCACCTTAAAGTAGACAAAGCGATGGGACCGGATGGGATACACCCTAGAATACTGAGGGAACTTGGGGACGTTCTAGCAACTCCACTGACTGACCTTTTCAATGCCTCGTTGGAGGCGGGGGTGGTGCCTAAGGACTGGAGAGAGGCTCATGTGGTGCCTTTACACAAAAGCGGAAGTAAGGATGTGGTTGAAAACTACAGGCCGGTTAGTTTAACTTCGGTGGTGAGTAAATTATTGGAAACGCTGCTGAAAGAGAAAATAGTGAGGTTTCTGGAGTCCAGCGGATTGCAGGATCCGAGGTAGCATGGATTCACCAGAGGCAGGTCTTGTCAGACAAATCTGATTGATTTCTTTGACTGGGTGACCAGGGAGTTGGACCGAGGGAGAGCTCTAGATGTGGTGTATTTAGATTTCAGTAAAGCCTTTGACACTGTTCCTCACAGGCGACTTATAAACAAACTGAGCGCCCTAGGGATGGACCCTAAAGTTACTGCTTGGGTTAGAAATTGGTTGGGTGGGAGGCGACAAAGAGTACACGTAAATGGAGCTCACTCCGAGGAGAAGGATGTTACCAGTGGTGTGCCCCAGGGGATCTGTCCTTAGTCCGATTCTTTTTAACATCTTTTTTAGTGATATAGCGGAAGGGCTGTCGGGTAAGGTTTGCCTCTTTGCGGATGATACCAAAATCTGCAATAGAGTAGATACCCAGGAAGGTGTAGATAACATGAGGAGGGATCTAGCTAAGCTTGAAGAATGGTCTAGAATTTGGCAGCTGGATTTAATGTTAAAAAATGTAAGGTCATGCATTTGGGCTGCAGCAATCCAAGGGAGCAATACAGTATAGGAGGTGAAGTACTTTAGTCCACTAAAGAAGAGCGAGACCTAGGCGTGGTTGTGTCTGATGATCTTAAAGTAGCTAAACAGGTAGAAAAGGCAACGGCAAAAGCTAGAAGGATGCTTGGGTGCATACGGAGAGGAATGGCTAGCAGAAAAAAGGAGGTGATAATGCCTCTGTTTAAGTCTTTGGTGCGACCTCATTTGGATTATAGTGTGCAGTTCTGGAGACCGCACCTTCAAAAGGATGTGAACAGGATGGAGTCAGTGCAGAGGGTGGCTACTAAAATGATTAGTAGTCTTCATTATAAAGCATATGCGGACAGACTTAAGGATCTTAATATGTACACCTTAGAGGAAAGGCGGGATAGAGATGATATGATTGAGATGTTTAAATGCCTCCATGGCATAAATGTTCAGGGAGAGAGCCTCTTTCATTTGAAAGCAAGTTCTGCTACGAGGGGACATGGGATGAGGGTGAAGGGAGATAGATTCAGGAGTGATATGCGGAAATATTTCTTTACGGAAGGAGTAGTGGATCCGTGGAATAGTCTCCCAGAGGAGGTGGTAGAGATGAGGGCAGTAACTGAATTCAAAAAAGCATGGGACAAACACAGAGGATCTCTAAAGGTAAAAAGGGGACTGCTGTAGTTATGGAAGGACAGACTAGGTAGGCCATGTGTTCTTTTTCTGTCATCATATTTCTATGTTTCTATGTTTAATTCAAGACCTGGAATTCATAGGAGCCCAGCTTGGCACTTTGTAGGTCAAGGCCTTCCTCCTGATAGGAAGGGCCTGCTGGACTGATGCAGTTAGCGAAGGAGGTTCAAGACTTCAGGTTGGTGGCAGCCCGCCTGCTCCTCTACTTGTTAGGCCACATGGCCTTAGTGGTTCATGTCACGCCCTTGGCTCGCCTGCGTATGCGAGCAGCCCAGTGTTGCTTTAGATCCCAATGGACACAGGGCACAGGCAGGCTGAGGGATACGGTAAAGGTCACCCACCGACTGGCGGCCTCTCTCAACTGGTGACAGTCCCCATAGCATCTCAGGGCAGGGATGCCTTTCCAAACACCAACACCACAAAATGTCCTGACAACAGATGCCTCCCTGTCAGGCTGGGGCACACATTGCGGGGTCCATTGCACTCGGGGCAACTGTTCCCCAATGAATCTCAGTTACAAATCAACCTCCTCAAGCTCAGGGCCATCTTCCTGGCCCTGCACCACCTGCTGAGCATTCTCTCGGTCCTCATACAGATGGACAATCAGGTTGCCATGTTCTGTGTGAAAAAACAGGGAGGCACGGGCTCCTACTCCCTCTGTCAGGGGGCAGTAGCCCTCCACTCCTTCGCAGTGCGCAACAGCATGCTCCTGAGAGCGGTGTATGTGCCAGGCCAGGACAAGCTCAGCAAGATCCTTCGCCCTCACGAGTGGCACCTGGATCCCAGAGTGGCACAGAGGCTCTTCTGCCTCTGGGGCAGACCTTGGCTGGACCTGTTTGCTTCCCCCGAGACAATGCACAGCTAGCCAGATTCTGATCACCTTGGCCACACCACAGAAAAGTGGCACCGGATGCCTTCCTTGTCTCCTGGTGAGGTTCCTGCTTTATGCATTCCCATCAACCCCTCTAATTGTCAGGTGCCTTTTCAAGATCCAGAGTGACCATGCCACAGTAATCCTGGTTGCTCCCAGGTGGCCCAGACAGCCCTGGTTCCCCCTGCTACTCTCCCTGTCAGTGACACCCCTCTGTTGGCACTTGGCTGTCAGCCAGGTCTTTCGCAGGAGGTGGGCTCCCTTCTCTACCCTATCCTGGGATCCCTGTCATTTAATTAATTAATGTACAAGACGGTTGCAAATGTTTATGCATCCCGCTTAAATGTTGTTTATTGTAAACCGCAATTGATCCTCGGAAATTGCGGTATAGAAATTGTTTCAAAAATAAAAATTAATTAATTAATTAATTGCATGGATGTTGAAAGGGTAGCACTGGCACCCTTCAGTCTCACAGATGAAGTGCAAGAGATCCCGGAAACCCTCCACCAGAAGGGCATATGCCTTCAAGTGCAGGAGATTTTCTCCATGGTGTGCAGAGTGGAATTAGAATCCCTTTTCCTGCCAGCTGCAGCTCATACTGCAGTACCTGCTGCATCTCTCCCGCTCAGGGTTGAAATCTAATTCAGTCAGGGTGTATCTCAGCGCCATAGCAGCTAATCATCACCCTGTGGAGGGGAGACCCCTCTTAAGCCAGCCCCTGGTCTCCAGATTCCTCAGAGGTCTTTTGCTATCGAAGCCCCCTCTCCGCCCCCCTTCACCAGAGTGGGATCTCAATGTGATGATCTTGCAGCTCACCAGACCGCCATTTGAGCCCTTGGCGACTTGCCACCTGAGGTATCTCTCCTGGAAAGTGGCCTTCCTGGTGGCCTTGACATCCGCTTGGAGAATGAGTGAGCTACAGGCCGTGGTGGTGGATCCACCTTTATACCAGGTTCTATACGAAGAGGGTTGTACTTAGCACTCACCCAAAGTTCCTCCCGAATGTGGTGTCGGCTTTCCACCTCAATCAGGAGGTATTCCTCCCCACCTTCTTCCCACGGCCTCATACCAGTAAGTCAAGAGTCGGTTCTACATACGTTGGATTGTAAGAGGGCCCTGTCCTATCTGCAGAGGACCCAGTCCCACTGGAAGGCTCCTCAACTCTGTCTCTTATGACCCCAGCAGGCTTGGGGCTACCTGTGACCACTGTTCCCTCTAAGCTGTGCGCGTGTGCGCGTGCACACACCTCGCCGAACGAGCGCACAAACTTTACAACAGAGCGCACAAAAATTACAGCTCTGATTCTGATAGAAAACAACACAGACGTCTTAAAATTTAAAAGTTATGATTGTAATTACTAGAAATTTCCTGCTTCATTTAGTAATCGTCTATTTTCATTTAATTTGATTAAAATCAATGTGGTGTACATATTGTATTCTGACGTGTAGTCAAATTTTAAAGTATATAACTCAGTGTCATTATGTGGCGCACAAAAATTTAACCTTCCTTCAAAAGCTGCACACAGCTGATATTTTATGCGCACACAGCCTACAGAAAATTAGAGGGAATATTGCCTGTGACCAAGCAAACCCTGTCCGCTTGGGTGGTGGACTGTATTGCCCTCGCTTATGAGCAAGCTGGCCTCTCCATAGAGCACCGGATCACTGCTCATTGTGTGAAGGCTATAGTCACGCCTGTGGCCAACCTACGCTCAGTTCCAGTGACAGAAATTTGTAAAGCCGCCACATGGTCTTCAGTGCATATGTTCATAGCTCACTACTGCCTAGAGAGCGATTCCTGCAGGGATAGTGCCTTTGGCCAGGCAGTAATCCGGTATATTCTCTGTGTATAGGAAACTTCTGCCCTCCGACCCTTTGTGTTCAGGCTACCGGAGTAATGGTGATGCTAGACACTGGGGTCTGCAGTGTCTCTTGGTAAGGACTCGCCCTCTGCAACTCACGGCCTCCCTATTGGTAGCCATGGTGCTGTTGTCGTTCGGTCCCTGGCAGCCTGGAGCTAGTGAGTCCCATATGTGAGGGCTGACTTCCTGCGTGTTCCTGGAGAAAGTGTAGTTGCTCACTTGTAACAGGTGTTCTCCAGGGACAGCATGAATCAGTCCTCACAACCCTCCTTCCTCCCCTAAGAGTTGCCTCCTCTACCTTATTTTACCTTATTTCACCTTTTGCCTAGGCTATGTCATCTGACTGAGCAAGATGGCACCCTTGGGCAGGAAGTGGTTCACACATGCGTGGTAGCATTCCTAAGGGCTTTCTTTGAAAGCTGGGGAAATGCTACGCATGGACTCCATCAGTGCTGACATCACCCATATGTGAGGACTGATTCCTGATGTCCCTGGAGAACACTTGTTACAAGTGAGTAACTATGCTATATCCGTAATCTATTTGGAGAATTCTATAAAGAACTCTGTTGGCATCAGGGAGAGATATCAGAGGAGCAGATACACAATACTTACAGGGGATGAACTTGACTTAGCTCTCTGAGGGGATGGTGGACGTGTTGGATCGGGAAATTGGGGAAGAGGAGATTAGTGGAGCAGTCAAAGATCTAGCTGCAGGGAAGGCACCTGGATTGGATGAGCTCCCGGTTTTTTTTTTAATAGAACTCTTATAGGAGAGGTAGAAGGGGACTGTTGAATCGAGTGTTCAATGGGATGTTACTAGAGGGAGGGGGTCTATCGGGTGTTATGCTTACGGCAGGTATCATGGTTCCACCCAAAGAAGGAAGAGACTCCACAAAGTGCAGCTCCTATCATCCTTTATCACTGATCAATGTTGATAAGATTTTAGCTAAGGTGCTGGCCACATGCCTTGCACCCTGGATGAGTAGATGGGTTTAATACCTGGGAGACAGGCCCCTGATAACATCAAACAGGAAGTAGAAATAGTGTGGGCAGCGACCCAGACCCCAATGGAAGCTATGCTTCTATCCATTGATGCAAAGGAGGTGTTCAGTAGGGTACATTGGGCCTTCCTTTCTGCGGTAATGGACAGGATGTGCTTTGGCTCCAAGTTTGGGCAGTGGATGAGGGGGCTTTATGTGGGTCTGCGAGCCTGGGTGAAGATGAGTGGGTGTTACTCTGAAGGGTTTGAATTGAGGAGGGAGACTAGCTAGGGGTGCCCTCAATTGCCACTATTGTTTGTGCTGGCAATAGAACCTCTGGCTTAGGCGATTCAACAAAACAGGGGAATTAGGGGGTTTCAGAGGGGGAGCCAGGAATATATTATTTCCCTATTCGCCAACTATATTTTATTCTATCTACAGGGCCATTGATATCGCTCCCTGTGGTAGTGGTGGGAGTTAGCGATTATTGGGGGGGGGGGTGAGTAATCTGGCTTTAAAATGGACTCCAGCCCCCTCCCACTGGGATAGAAACTACTTAGATCACTGTGTGCCCAGTGACTTCACAATTGACGTACTTAAGCACTACCTAGCAGTTGGAGGAAAATCTTAATCATTACTTTATCAAATGCAAGGCTAGCTGCTGTAGCAGCCCACACTACAGATTACACACAAGTAAGCTACTGATGAACCAAATAAGACTATCCTGACCATCTAAATAGTACCTCATGAAGCCTCCACATTAACAGACTTTGGAGGCCCTTCAAATGCCCTAGCAACTAGAGTTATCTCTCTGCTAGCTTCCCCCTCTGGAAGAGGAAAAATAATGAAGTGTCAACCCTGGCCAGAGGTAATTCCCATTCCAAGTGATCATAAGGAGGACTTTCTCCACTCTCCTAGATCAGAAGAACTCCATTATCTGGAGCCTTGTCAGCCATGTACACTGGTGCCACCTAAGGGTGAAAACTGGATCCCCCTACAGCATCTGATAATCCCAGAAGGCCATATATACAAGATCAAGATCCAGATCCATGACACCCTGCTGAGTTTCATGTTATAGGAGACTGGGTTACTCAGGGGAGAAGGGGTTTTCAGTCAAGCCCACAGGTAAAGTAGAACGTCTGCTAGTGGTGCACAAGTACACCCCCTGACTCCTGAGGGCTCACAACCACTGTAGGTCCCCAGTCAGTGTGTATAATCCCTTGTAGACTTTCTCCAAAGCAAGCGAGAGAGGCTCAAGGAAGGCTATGAAAGGGTTGCCTGAAGGAAAGAAAATGGCAACCTTTCTCATGCTGTCATGAAAAAATACTATGGCAAAACCATGCTGAGTAAACCGCCCCTGTGCCTGCTGCTGTGAAAGCTGCACATTGCACATGTCAATGGGCCACCCTGGGATTTGCCCACCACCTGAGGTCCCTCCCAGCCACTCCCAATGCTATCCATACACTGGTATCCAAAAGCAGCTTTTTGTGCTACTGCTGGCCATCTTAATCAATGGTTTGGAATTTTTCCTCTAAGCCGCCCCCCCCCCCCCCCCCCCCCCCCCCCACACTTCCTGAACTAGAACACAAAAAAGGAGGGGGAGGTCAAGGAAATTTGAGACTGGGAGCTAAAAATGGTTGCCTTTCCTGTGCTGCCACCACCAGACCTTGAAACCACTTGAGAGAAATTTTCCTAGTTTCCCCAGGTCCATTCTCGAAGGCCTCACACCCTATACACATGGCTAAACAGAATCTCTTCCTCTTCTTCCATGGTTAGCTCTGACAGAACCGCAGTTGGGGTCAGCACTACTTGGACTGGAGCTGTCCCCGCAGCAGCTGCATCGGAAATGGTGCATCATGCACAGCCATTGGTTGCCTTGACCATGTTTGCATCAGCAACTGCGCACAAGCCTTAAGCGCTGCTCTCAATGCTTTGCAACCTCCTCACTGGCCACACAAATGGGAAACAAGCTCCCTTCCTGCTGACAGTGCCCCCCCCACTCCCCATGGCATTGAGCAAGCCTGGCTCCCCAGTCAGCCCAACTCCGACAAACCACAAAGCCATTGTGGAGCAGAGACCACAGTGCTTATCTTCCCTGCACTCCTATGCTGTCTTTCCACTTAGAATCTTGTCTAATCTTTTTCTCGTTTACATTTACTTAAAGCTCTTAATAGTGGTGGGAGGAGGGAGGGGCAACAGCTTAAAGAAACAAAAGAGCCAGTAGAAAAACAGAGAGCCAACAGTAGTAGAAGGCACAAATGGCTGATCAACAAGGCTTTGGGGGCGGCTTCTCTGCCAGATTTCAACTGGGTACCTAGTTCTCCACTGGGCCCAAGAGTATACACGAGCATCAGTCCAACATTACAGGCTCTCAATCAACCATCTCCTGCAGACAGTGAAAATCTAAGGAGCTACTGGCTGCATGGTTCCCTATTTGGGGCAGGGCTCACAAGCATGGTGTTCTGTTTCCATCTGCTGGCATAGGAGCATAACCATTCGTCTAGACTGGTTTGATGGACCATAAGGAATTAGGTGCCTACATTTGGCTGACTAAGTTAACTGCATAATGCTGATGGAAATAGGCAATATTTGCTCAATTCTTGCACAGTGCTTTTTAGTCCCCCTGAGTTCAGGTGCTCAAACCCACTGAATTTGCAAAGGGCTAGAGTTAAGATGATTGATTTTCCCCCCTCCCCACCCCAAAAAGCTTAGACACCTTTCAACACGTTAACCATGTTTGTCTTAAACAGAACAAGGAGTACATAGACTTATATTCATCTCATTCTTTGGTTGTCTTTCCAGAGTATTTGGACCCTGTTTGCAGAAAGTAATATTTCTCACAAAGCTCTCGTGACAGTATTATATCACTTCATCCAGATGGTTGAGAACAAAAAGGCCTGTGTAGTACAACGACTCTATGCTCTGCATGCAGCAGCCCTCTATTTCTTGCTGCTGGAGATTCCAGGTGAGAGCTAGATGATTTCCTTCCCTTGTTTGCACACTGTCTCTTGGCCAGCTAGTTTGGTTAATGGTTATCTCCAGGAACAAGCAGGAATGAGTCTTCACATATGGGTTCGTCGGTACCGATGGAGCCTGCGTGGGAACGCTCCCCAGCGTCCAAAACGAAAGCCTATGGGAGCATCCCACACGCATGCGCGCTGCCTTCCCGCCCATTCACTTCCCTCTCATCAGTTTTCCGTGGAGCCGGCAGGACGTATTCCTGTCACCGCAGAAAATTCTTCTTTTTATTCTTAGTTTTTTGTGGTCGCGTCTGCCTTCCCTCGACGCCACCGGTACCGCCGGTGCTTTTCTTTCTTTTTACTAAAAAAAAAAAAATTCTTCTTTTCTCTAGGAATTTTTTCCTGTTTAGTGCCTGATGGTTTCTAGGCCACTAGGCCTCTATCCTGCCATTATGGAAAAGCCAGCCACTATCCTTAAGAAATGCTCAAAGTGTGGCGGTACAGATATATTTTTAGACACTCATACTTGGTGTCTAAAATGTTTAGGTCCAGACCATTGCCCACTGGAGTGTCTCTCCTGCTGGAGCTCAAACAGAAGAAGTCTTCAGGATCGAGCACAACTCGATACCCGGTTCACATCAGACTCGATGTCACCAGCCAGAATATCTTCTTTTTCACAGGATCAGGTAACCAAACAAAAGTCTGTAAAGACTAGCCAGTCCTCGAGTGGTAGATCTCCTTCTAAGCATCGAGATGCCTCTGGC
Source organism: Ichthyophis bannanicus (assembly GCA_033557465.1). Lineage (NCBI taxonomy): Eukaryota > Metazoa > Chordata > Amphibia > Gymnophiona > Ichthyophiidae > Ichthyophis > Ichthyophis bannanicus. The sequence continues at coordinate 154,888,098 of CM066032.1, read as the reverse complement.
GTTGCCCTCGGACATTTTGGCAATAAAGCCCCGGCGGGAGTCTTCGGGCTCCAAAGCATTAACAGGGCTTCAGGTTGTTCCCGGGGTTCTTACCTCGATGAACACACCTGGGTCATGCTCGGTGGTTGTGGCCGCTTCGAACGGTACCGACACCCCGGCATCGGCTGTGGTGATGGATGAAACACTCCTCACCGATGAACATTGTCTAGCGCTCTCAGCTACTTCGGTACCACTAGAGTTGCTGCAGACCATTCCTCGAGTATCGGCTTCGGTACCAGTACCGGTATCGGCATCGGTGTCGGTACCGTCCATGCTTGCTTCGACAGACTCGCTTCCTTAGATGCCGAGCCTGGAATCGCTCTCTAGCATGGAGGACTCGGTACTGACTCGTCTCAGTACCGACCTTGGGCGGTACCGAAGACATCGCTTTAAAGAAAATCCGATGCTTCATCCTTTCAAGTCTTCCGATCCCGATGACTGGGATGAATCCATTGGTACCAAGGCTGAAATTTCAACAATTCTAGCCTTTACCCCTCATTTTAGGGGGTTCTCCTCAGGAGAGATTTCTTTTCAAGCTTTTCTGCTTGATATGGCAAAGTTACTTGCCATTTCTATACCTGCTAAAGAATCCATACCAGGGGATTCAGAGACTCTGCAATTCCCCTGCATTCCAAAGGAGGTGATCATGCTTCCTTTGCCCTCTTACAGGATCTACTATTAAGAATGTGGGAAACTCCTTTAACGGTATCCCCACATTCTAAGACACTTGACACTATGTACAAGGTGCCACCTTCTCCAGGTTTTCAAAAGACTCAACTTCCTCATCATTCTATTGTTGTAGAATCAGCAATGAGGCGTATTAAGAGTGCAAAGAAGCACTCCTCTTATCCGCCAGGTCGTGAGTCTAGGACTTTGGATGCCTTTAGATGTCGATGCTTCCAGGCATCCATGCTTTCAGCAAGAATTATCTCATATATTTTCTATATGAGATTATCTCTTGAAGAGGTCACAAAGAACTTAAAGCTTTTGAACCCTTTTCTTCAAGAACATAAAAGAGCAGACTATTTCTTATTAGTCAGTCATGCTCAAAATGTCTCTAAGTTCCTTAATCGTGCTTCCCTGGACTGTTTTAAGTCTATTAGCAGAACTTCTGCTATAGCCATAGGGGCACGACGCATGGCCTGGCTCCAAGCTTCAGACTTGGACAAATGGGTACAAGAAAGGCTGGGAAATACTCCTTGTACTGGTGAAAATCTCTTTAACAAGGATGCTTTATTCCAAGCTAATCAGTTAAACACTGATATTGTTGCTTTCAGAGGATTGTCAAAACTTTCCTCTATCCCAGCTAATAAAAAATCTCCTAACAAACTTTATCCCCCTAAGGGGAAAAAGTTTTATTCATCTTCTACCCATCATGCAGATGTTTCCAAAGAAGGGCAACATCATACCAGGCTGAGAAAACCAAAACCTCAACAGGCTCAGCAAACCCAGCAGTCACAGGGTTTCTGATATTTTATTCATTAAATCTCTTTTTCCTGTTTGAGGTTCAGAACCGCTAACCTACTTCTTATCAACAGAAGCATCCTTACTGAGAGATCAGTGATACACTGACTCAATCCTCGACTCTAGGCATGAATCTCTTGCTGCAAGAGAAATCCATTCTTTAGCTCCTAGAGCTATTGAGGATAATCATGCCCTACAGGTAACAGGTTTCTACTCTTCTTTTTGAAGGAAAAGGACGAGTAGCAACTAATAACAAGGTAGGCTATGCCCTTCACCTTGACAGTTTTCCTGTACAAGAATATCTCATACTTTTGACTGCAGGGAGGCTTTACCTGTTTCAGAGGCTTACCAAATTGTAAGTCTTCACAACTCTGTATTACTTTCTATCCCTCTTAGTCGAGACATTCTGTCTAAGAGTGATACTATTCAACTGGAGGGCTTACTTTTTAAGCCATAGGATTTTCTTCAATACCTACTCCAGTAAGTGGTTCCCATACAGAGTTTTCTTCCCCTTTGCAATCTTCTCAAATATTTTCTTTTAAGGCAGCTATCGGACCATAATTGAGTTTTACCACTCCTAATTATGTCTGTCGGTCCTTTTCCAATCTATGGGACCTAACTTTTCTGCTGCCTTAATAACAAATAATTCCAAGACAGGTTCCAAAACCTACTTGGCCAATTTATCTTTGCAGGCAACCGGCCTGTCTACTATTCTTAGCCATCTTCAATTTTTTTCTGGCACCAACAGAATAGATTAGGTTGCACACTGGCAATTAAACAGCCAGATCTCACCTAAGCAACCTATAACATGCTCTCTGCAATTATACAAAAAAGCTCTGCAACTATGGGCCTTTGCCAGAGAGCGTCAGAGCCATTCCTGGTGGGTAACTTCCAGTTGGTTAAAAAGGCTTTGCCCAGTCATGCTCCCACATGACTGATTTTTTCCTAGTCTTACCATCTTCCTTAAAATTTCCTTTTAAGGAAAACGAACCAGTGCTTAGACCACGTGAAAGCATAAAGAATTACTTAATTCCCTGAGTTCCACATCTCCAGTGGAACTCTTGCAACAGGGATGCATTCCTTTTCACTGCAGTCGGTCCTTGTCTAGTGCATTCCTTCTAATTCCCAATACTTCATTGGAGCTTATGCTGAACAAAGAACGCATGATACTCCTATTGCCCTCATAGAGGGGCAAACATAATATCCCCTTATATTGCGTCTTTTTCTCCACTGAAGTTATAGAAGGATCCAGACTTGTTGTCTTAAGACTAAGGATCTCCTCTGTACCCCTTCACGTAGGTCTCCATTTCTGGTTATTCAAAGTCTAGAATTTTTAAAGAAATCTAGACCTCTCCTTCTGACTAGGAACATTCCACTGGTTTCCGTGTAACCTTCTTCATGGTTCTTCCACGTGTAACCAGTAAGAGGTTCTCTATCCATATTCTCAAGCAGGTCTTACCCCTTCTTGTTATTAAGTGAATCTCTCTTTATATATATGTATATATATATATATATATATAGATAGATAGATATGTTTATATAAACACATATATTTGACTCTGAAAGATTTGTTACTGTCCATATTAATGCTATTCCAACATACCATAGCATTTTAATGGACAAGCAATTTCTATAGGAATTAGAAACTACCTTATTTTACCGTAACCTTCCGGTTATGGTACATCTGAAGCTCTCCATGTAAAGTCATTATCCTAAGTGACATCACTTAGGGAAGACATTACTGATCTTCAAGAAATTGGAGGCTACACCGCTTACTACAAATGTTCCTTTCTTTCACTTCCATAGAGGGGTCTTAAAGACCCATCCTTTTTCTGCAAACCAGTCGGATTTACCTCCTCTCTTTCCTAGAGCCTTATCCCACTCCAAGGACAAAGAGCTTCAAACTTTGGCCTACAGAAGCTTTTGCTTCTCCTCCAAAGTCCAACCTCATTAAACTCCCCCAGTTTTTTCTTCTGGGATTAGTTCTAGCCATTAAGGCTTCTGACCTCTCCCTGTATTGCAAAATTTTTTTTTCCTCTACTTCACAGTGAGGTAATTTCTTTGGGGATAATGTACTGGCTCTTGGCACCAGACCATATTACCCTCAACAAATTCTTTCGCAATACTTTTGAGTGAGGTCCACATTAGAAAATTGAAATTCAATTTTTACTCACATTTATTATCTACACAAGGACTCTCCTCTAGACGCCTTGTTTAGTCAAGCTGTTCCACAGCACACCCCTTCTAATTCAACTCCTACCCTCCATCCCTTGGATGCCTGAGGTTCTGGGAAATAGCATGGCCCATCTATTAGATTTGCAACATGCTGGGACCTTAGCCTCTAGGCATCTCTAGCTTGGGAGTCCCCATATGTGAAGACTCATTCCTGCTTGTTCCTGGAGATAGCACAGTTACTTACCTGTAACATGTGATCTCTGGGAACAGTAGGAATAAATCTTCACAACCCACCCACCTCCCCTAGGAGTTGTTTCTCTCTCTCTAATTTGTCTACTTCCCTCCTTCGGTCTCAGCTACAAACCCAACTGATGAGAGGGAAGTGAATGGGCGGGAAGGCAGCGCGCATGCGTGTGGGATGCTCCCAAAGGCTTTCTTTTTGGACGCTGGGGAGTGTTCCCGCACAGGCTCCGTCGGTACCGACGTACCCATATGTGAAGACTTATTCCTGCTGTTCCCAGAGATCACATGTTACAGGTAAGTAACTGCTTTATTTGATATACATGATCTTGTTTAGGAAATAGTTTTCCATGCTATATCACAGAATTAATTCCCTGTAGAGTACCTATCAAAATATAGATTATCAGAACATTGTGTAAGTACTGGTCAGCTGTATATTTTAAAATCTGTTGGTATGATAGTCATTGTGTCTTGCTTATCTGCTGCCTGAGGCGAAGGATGAGATAGCACCCCTCCCCCATAGAGGGGGCCGGACTTTTTCAAAACTCCAGTCAGGGACTGAACCAAACCGAAAAGCTGATTAGATTGTATGGAGGAAATGCAAGATGTTTGCACACCAAAAGAAAGCGAGAACCACAGCACAGTTTATAAAACTAAATTATAACTCATCTTTATTTTGTTGTTATAAACTGCGTTATGGTTATTGCTTTTTCTTTTTCAACATATATTTTGCATCCACAGAACCCCCTTCAATAGTGGTTGCAGAGCAGAACCAGGACATTCACCCACAGAACTCAGTATCTTAAAAAAAAAATCTGATTCTGATCATCTCGCTAACAACCAACATTCTCCAGTACCAGGCATATTGTGAACTAATACAAAACCGTACAACGAAGTCTCTATCTATAGAGCAAATCTACCATACCATACTGTAGCAGATAAACAAGTGAAGAAAGAAACACCCAAGGAGTCTTAGAAGGAAACAACGGTTTAATGTGCACAGACCCAGAGAAAATAGTTTTTCCAAATTCTGGGCCTCCACCAGAGGGCTCAGAGAGATTATATAGACTTCTTATCAGATTATTACAGCATTTCTTCATGATTGGTCACTTCATTACAGTATAGTCCCGATTGGAGAAAGTCTACTGTACTCTTATCTCTAGCAAAGCAGAGGAAGAGAAGTTATCTCTAGCAAGCAGAGAGAGCAGCAGGACAAAGGAATAGGGGAGGGACAAGCATGAACCAGGGTATGACTTCACCAAGAGGGGTGTGTCCTTTTCACTTAACCCTTCCAGCTCTCAGCCCTGCCTGGATTTCTACCTCAATAACATACCATATCAGCACCAACTTCCAAAACTCACATAAGGAGCCCACCAAAAAAAAGCATCACTGTAAATACTACAGTGGGCCCTGGAACATCCATACACCTATTTGAAAAGCTGAGCATGTCAAATTACTACAGTACAGTATAGATCTTTATTTACAAACTCCATATTAACGGAACACCTGGGCCCAGTCACACACTCGGAACACAGACCCTCACCAAGTACAGAATAAGTGACTTACAATCCAAAGTAAAAATAAAAATATGTAGTCAAAATTTAAACTGAAACCCCAAGAAGCCAGACTCCTCAAGCAGTGCAACATCAGATAAATAAGATATGCAGTTCTCCCATACAGTGTAAAATATAAAGATAACACAAAGTCCAATCACTAAAATGAAATAAAATTAGGTTTTTCTACCTTTGTTGTCTGACCATTTTATTCTCTGATCATGCTGGTTCCGATCTGAGGCTTCTGCTTTCCTGTCCTCTCTTAGCTCTTTCTATGGTCCATCTGCCATTTCTTATCTCTTCTTTTGTTTTCTTCACTTATTTCCATCAGCCTATTTCCAGTCCCTGTAACCCTTCCCAGTATCGGCCCCTTTCCAGTCTTCCCTTCCAGTACCTTCCAATGTCAACTTGCATTCCCATGACTGCCATTGGTGTCCTGTCCCTTCTAGTCCAAATACCATGGCAGCCCCTTCTCAGCATCCACTTCCTTCCAGTTCCATTCTCCCATCCCCTTGCATCAGCCCATTTGTAGTCCTAGCCCCCAGTTTTCTTCCAGGGCCAACAGCCCATTCCCAGTCGAAGCCCCCCAATCAGCTCACTTCCAGTGCTAGTCTCCTCTCAACCCCATTACCAGTGCTAGCCTCCCCTAATCAGCCCATTACCAGTCCTACCCCCCCATCAGTCCATTACCAGTCCTAGCCTCTCCTAATCAGCTCATTCCCAGTGCTAGTCCCCCCTCAGCCCATTACCAGTACTAGCCCCCTTAATCAGCCCATTCCCAGCCCCCTCCTCGATCTGTGCATTCCCAGTCCTAGCCTTCCCTAATCAACCCATTACCAGTCCTAGCCCCCCCATCAACCCGTTATAATCCTAACCCGCACTGTTTCTCCCCTTTGTCCAGCATTTATCCCGTCTGTCCAATATGTCCTCCTGTCTCTCCCCTTTGTCCAGCATTTTCTCCCGTGTCTCTCCCCTTTGTCTACTACTTGTCCCCCCGTCTCCCCCTTTGTTCAGCACTTGTCCCCCCCTGTCACTCACCTTTGTTTCTACTTGTTATCCTCCTGTCCCAATTCCCTCCACCTGCACCTCTCATCCGACGGCGGCGGAGGCACTGCAGCTGTTTGTTTTAGATTTTACCGCCTCTGTCTTGCCTCTGCGTTTTTTCCTCAAGAAATGCTAGCAGCAAAAAAAAAAAAAAAGACGGCGAGAAGGTAGGGATGGCAGAATCTAAAATTAAAACAACCGGAGTGCCGCTGCCACCGCACAAGTGATCAGGCCGATTTGTCAGATCCCGGCAGCACTCCGGCTCTGTTTTAATTTTAGATTCCTGTTCGGTAATCCAGTTTAGTCCTCCACAATCGGGTAGTGCCCCTCCTCCTGCAGCCGGGAGACTGGACCAATCAAATCTTCTGTAGTATATATGCAGACGGAGCTCCCAGAAGCCCCCAGTGTGTCCAGTCTCCTTGCAGCTGGAGGACTTCTGTGCCCTTTCTGGGCACGCTAAGTGACACTTGAAGGAGCAACACTAGTTAGTTAGTCTTTTGGGGTTTCTTTCTGGTCCTTTATTTTCTATTTCTTTGCTAGGTAGCTGTATCTTAAAAAAAAAAAAAAAAAAAAGCCACAGGGGACATCCTGGGGGAAGCCAGACCTGCCTTGGGCTCCTGCCTTCCTGCCTGGGAATCTCTGAAGCCTGGGTTGAGCTCTCCCCAAGGCTGTACGGGGAAGAGCCATACCGGCTGCAACATTGCCTGTCACTTGGAGAAGTGGGCTGAGTTCCTTGCTGTTCCCTGAGCTGGTAGGAATTTTCCTTGCTTTAACTTTTCAGCTCTCTGTTCTTTGCATTGTCAGAGGCTCTGTCTGCTCCCCTGGCTTCCAAATTGCACTTTTTCCTGATTTTTTTCGCTTGCCCTGTATTAGAGGGTCGTTTTCTTTCTTTTCCATATTATTTGGTTACCTTTGTATTTTCGCGCCGTTTTTTACCGCGGGTGAAAAAGTGCGGCGGCCATTTTGAATTTCTAAAGTGTGCTTTTTAAAGGCACTTTTTAACACTTGTGCACGGGTTCCCCTTGCATTTTTGGGGTTTCTTTTGCTGGCGATTTTGCTCAGGGCACCCCTAGGATTCTGGGGAGTGTTTTGTTGTCTGTAAAAAAAAAAAAAAACGTTTTAAATTTCAGTCTGTACTGTTTTACATAGGGTTGGTCCCTTTGGTGTGGGCTTCCCTGGTTCTGTTCCATTCTTTCCCGCTGAGCGGAGGTTGCCTTAGCATGTATGCCAAACCCCAATACGTGATTTGCGGGTCCCGCAGAGGTGCAGTGACTGACTCTGGCATCTGCAGGGGCTGCACCTCAGTTTCTTCAGACCTGGAATGTCTTTCTCCCACTGCTGTCTGTAGCTCTGTGGTAACTCGATTGGTTTTTCTTGATTTTTCAGCGATTTTAGGCATTTCTCTCATGCCTGCAACCCTCCCACCTTCTCCTTTGACGTTTTAAGTTAATTCCTTAGTTTTTGGGGGTTTTAATTCACTCTTTTTGTGTTTTATTTTTGCTGGCGGCCATTTTGAATAGCTAATGAGCCTCGGTTTTGGGCGGGAAGCCAGATTGCTTCTCTGCTGGCTTCTCACAGCTATATTGCTGTTTCAGTTTTTTTCCACAACACTTGCTAGATGTCAGTTGTGCAGAGGTTACTTTTTTCTCTGCCTATGTATGAACAGAAGGGATAGAAAGTACAGAAGGCATGGATAGAGAACAGTATGCAATTCAGAGCCACAGTACAATGCTGAGTCACTGACGAAGGGTGCAGGGCTCATGGGTTACATTCCCCACTGTGCCCAACAAAGAAGGATGGCTGAGGCATTACCTATTATGGGGAATATTGTTGAATGCCTGTTCCTGCGGGACGCAGTTATTTGTTTTTAGTTATTTGTTTTTAGTTCTCCCTGTGCCTTATTCCGGTTACGCTGCATAGGCTGTCAGAAGAGACACAGGGACCTCATGCATCCGCTCTGCTCTTCCCCCAGCCTCTTGCTTCCCCAGATGACCTTGGGAACTCCGGAGCTTGGCTTCAGGGGAGCTCTCCATTGGCTTTACGCTGCACTGAGTCTTTACCACGAGAGTTTGGATACCTCCAGGAGGTTCAGGTATCATTTTTTGTATGAAAACTGTGAGTACTCTGTTTTTGTTTTTTCTTCCTCGCCTCAGCTGCTCTGGGATGATTTCAGCTGTATCCGGACCGGCTGCCTCTGAGTTTTGAAGTTCCTATTTTAAATTTTTAGTCCCCAAATTGCAGCCGGGTTACTTTGTACGTCCTACTGATTATTGTACCTGTCTTATTCAATATACCATTTGGTTGAGGTTTTAAGTCAGTGTTTTGGATCCTGTCTGTTTTGGGCTCGGCCTACTTAAGCAGGCTCACTGTAATTTTCCTACGGCTGGATTGCGCTTCTACATCCCTCCCCGGAAACACCTTTCAGCCCCTACCATGGAGGTCTGATTGGCAGCGGAGGGATCCCACTCTAATTTCCCTACTTTCAGTCACTGTAATTGCCTTACCCTGACGTTGAAAGTTTCTCTATGCCAGCACAGTGAATGACTGCCAGTTCCCTTCTCAGTTCTGTGAATACCTGACAGCTTTTCAGTGCCAGCGGCTGTTTTGTTTTTCTCTTCAGTGTTTCTTTTTAGAGGAAACAGCTCTAAACAGCAGTTTCCACACATTTAATCATGCTGTGGAGGCACGTGGAGTTTCACAACCCGTTTCTTGAAGAGTCTTGGGTTTCCCTGAGCCTTCCTTGCTTTTTGTTTTCAATGCAAAAAAAAAAAAAAAAGAAAGAAAGAAATAAACCCCACACAAGAAGAGGAAAGGTGGTTTAAGTCTCTACAATGCCCTTTTCTCTGGCTGTATTATAGCTGAAATGTACTCAGCCGAAGGGAACATTAATAGCTTGCTTGTGTTCCACCTGCACGCTGCATCCCGGAGGTTTTCCCCATGCCCACTGCGTTGCTAGCTGGGTCCCTCAGCACCTTATCTCCCCCCTCCTCAGAGCCCCTGCTGCAGGATCTTCCACAGCCGCTGAAGACCACATTACACATTCCCATCCGGCCGTCTCATCAACGGTTTCTCCGCTTCGCTCTTCCGTGGGGCCCCTTCCAATTTCCGGCCATGCCGTTTGGTCTCGCCACGGCCCCCCGCACCTTCACAAACGTGATGGTAGTGGTCGCGGCGGCCTTGTGCAAAGAGGGCGTCCTGGTCCATCCGTATCTCGACGACTGCTTGATTCGGGCAAAGTCCAGTCGGGAGTGTGTGCACGTCACGAGCAGGGTGGTGGCTCTGCTGCGGTCCCTCGGCTGGGTGGTGAAAGAATGCAAGAGTTGTCTGTGCCCGACGCAGGATCTCGAGTATCTGGGAGTGCGCCTCGACACAGCACGGGGCTTGGTGTGCCTGCCGGAGCGTCGCATTCGGTCTTTGTCCGACTCTTCAAGGGGATGCCCGCTCCGTCTGCATGGTGGTACCTGCAGCTCCTCGGTACGATGGCAGCAACCTTGGAGGTGGTGCCCTGGGCGCGCTTCCACATGCGCCCGCTGCAGAGTGCTCTGCTGTGCCGTTGGTCCAACCAGTTCTACTTGTTGAACAGGAGATTGCCTTGCTCAAGGGCGGTTCGCCGTTCACTCCGGTGGTGGCGCTCCTCCGAGAACCTGACGCGGGGATTCCCTGGAGCCTCCACTTTGGGTTCCGTTCACAACGGATGCCAGCTTAACCGGCTGGGGGGGCTCCCTGCGAGACCCGCTTCGCTCAAGGGGAATGGTCTCCCCTGGAGACTTCTTGGTCGATCAATCCGCCTCGAATTACGGGCGGTGCGGCTAGCCCTCTTGGCCCTCGAAGCCCTAGTTCTTGACCGGCCGGTGCTTTGTCCTCTCGGACAAGGCGACCAGCGTAGCTTACATCAATCGCCAAGGGGGCACCGGCAGCGTGACCCTGGAGGCAGAAGCGGCGGCCTTGTTCAATTGGGTGCAAACTCGCCTTCCGGCAATCTCGGCGGCACACATTGCAGGCATAGACAATGTCCAGGCCGATTTTCTCAGCAGAGTGCGGGTGGACCCCGGAGAATGGGAGCTAAACCCACAGGTTTACGTGCAAATCGCCCGGCGGTGGGGTCCACCCATCATGGATCTCATGGTGACCTTTCAATCAGCCAAGACAGGGCGCTTCTTCAGCAGGCGAAGGGAGCGCATGTCCGAGGGGCTCGACGCTCTCATTCAGCCGTGGCCAACGTCCGGTCTTCTTTATGTCTTTCCTCCGTGGGCTCTGATCGGCCGGGTCGTGCAACGTATCGAGGGCCATCGGGGTCGTGTGTTACTGGTGGCCCCGGAGGCCCTGGTATGCCGATCTGGTCCGGCTGCGCGACGGCGTTCCTTGGCTCCTGCCCGCGCTACCGGATCTTCTTCTTCAGGGTCCCTTGCGGATGCCCCTAGTGGATCGATTCTCGCTTACGGTTTGGCCATTGAGAGGGCTCGGCTGAAAAGGAAGGGCTACTTCCCCGCGGTGATTTCTACCCTTCTGCGGGCGAGGAAAACGTCCACTTCTCTTACTTACGTTCGGATTTGGAGGATTTTTGAAGACTGGTGCTCCCGGCGGGGAGTCCGGGCGGCGGCGGTTTCCGTGCCCGTCGTTTTAAGTTTTCTTCAGGATGGTTTCGATAAGGGCCTTGCGGCTAGTTCCCTAAAAGTCCAGTTGGCGGCTATCTCGTGTTATCGCGGCAAGGTTTTGGGTCGTCTGCTCGGGGCTCATCCGGATATACGCCGATTTCTTACGGCTGTTTTTCATTTGCGGCCCTCCCGCAGAGTTTTCGTTCCTCCTTGGGACTTGAATTTAGTACTGAGAGCCCTGGTTCGTGAACCTTTTGAGCCCCTGCGCAGGGCGTCTCTGAAAGATCTCACGCTGAAGGCGGTTTTTCTTGTGGCCATCTGTTCGGCACGGCGCATTCCGGATCTGCAGGCATTGTCCTGTCGAGAGCCTTTCTTGTCTTTTTCCGCAGATCGGATCGTTCTCCGTCCGGTTCCTTCCTTTCTGCCAAAGGTGGTGTCTCCCTTTCACATGAATCAGGCAGTGTTTCTTCCAGTGCTGTCTTCGCAATCTGTCGGGTCAACGGACAAAGGTCTTCTCCGGCTCGATGTGGGTCGTACGCTCCATCGTTATTTAAAGGTTACCGAGTCTTTTCGGAAATCTGACCGGCTTTTCGTGCTCTTCGGGGGTGCGCGTAAAGGGGAAGCGGCGGCTAAAGCCTCCATTGCTAGATGGCTCAAAGAGGCGATCGCGTCCGCGTATCTGTTGCAACAGCTGTCTATTCCGGAGGGTCTGAGGGCTCATTCCACTAGGGCTCAGGCGACCTCTTGGGCGGAGTATAGCCTGGTTCCGCCGGCAGATATCTGTAGGGCGGCCACTTGGTCGTCTCTGCATGCTTTCAGTAGACACTATCGCTTAGATGTGTCAGCGGCTCGGGATTCCTGTTTTGGTTCGGCGGTTCTGCGCGCCGGATGGCAAGGTCCCGCCCGGTCTTAACTGCTCTGTTACATCCCGATTGTGGAGGACTAAACTGGATTACCGAACAGGAAATGGAAATTACACTAACCTGGTAATTATAGTTCCTGGAGGGTCCAGTTTAGTCCTCCTTCCCTCCCGACGGTCTGATATGATTATGCGGCGCGCTTTCCGAACGGTTGCTCATAAGACGGTTCCTCTTGCCGTTCGGTCCCTCTGTTGCAGCCGCGTTTTTTGCTAAGGCTCTTCCCTGTCTCGGGGGTTCAGGCAGCTCCTGAGATTCTGGTGGGGAGCGGTGTTTTGATTTCTGGGGCGTCGGTACCGGCGCAATGCAGTGTTCTGACTTCCTCGTTTGGGGAGGGGGTTGGATATTTCTTGGAGGGAACAAATTGTTCTTTAATTATGTCATTTTGTATATTAATCTAATGTGTTGCTTCGTTAAGTATGCTTTGTTACTAGTACACTGGGGCTTCTGGGAGCTCCGTCTGCATATATACTACAGAAGATTTGATTGGTCCAGTCTCCCGGCTGCAGGAGGAGGGGCACTACCCGATTGTGGAGGACTAAACTGGACCCTCCAGGAACTACAATTACCAGGTTAGTGTAATTTCCATTTTTGCAGCCTCTGGCCTGCTTCTGCCTTCCCCCGCGGGAAATCAGGTCAGGCAAGAGGCTGCAAAATCTAAAATTAAAACAGTCGGAGTGCCAGCGTCAGGAGTGCTGCCCCCATTGGAGTGCTGCCTGAGGTGATCGCCTCAGGTGGCCTAATGGAAGATCTGCCCCTGTTAATGAGGTTCATCTTGTGACTCTTGTGTTCGGAACCTAGTAACCAACAGTCCAGGAACATTTGATCTGTACAGGCTGAATAAAGGATACTGGTGATTTTTTAAGTTCAATTACTTTTGGAGACTTTCATAGGAAGGGAGTCTTAAATATAATTCCATATCATTCTGCTAGATCAGTCCAGACAAGTGGGCTGTTTTCCTCTTCCAGCTGATTGATGGAGACAGCCAATGAAAATCCCAGGTTCCAATGACATCACTCTCATGCCTCTTCACCTCAGCCATCAGAGGTCCCTTCAGTATTTCTTTGTCTCCAGCAGATGGTGGGTGGATTTTCTCCTCTCTGAAGAAAATCTGAAGAATTGTGAGGAAAAATTGATTAAAAATGCTTGTGACAGGCCACTTTGAAGGTGACTTTCTTACTTGAGTGCGACACAGGAGGCTCCACTAGATTGTGGTCTTTTTGGTAGCCATAGGAGGAAGGAAAATTGGTTTAGCTCTTTGCTCTTATGATAATAACCTGTTGAGCAGTCAGAAAATTGAGAATGCAATAGCCTCACACAACCTCATCCCCCCCCCCTCCCCCTTGCACTTTCCCAAAGTTTGAAGAAGGCTCTCGGAAGCATTTGCCTTCAAGTCACCTAAATGCACTGCTGCAAAGCCAGTAAAACTGTTTCATGGGAGTAGAGCTGTGCCCAGCATAGATCTTCTGCCTGGGGCTTTCAGGGCGTGAGTACCAAAACTTTACTTAGTCATTGTCCTTCTTGGGAGCTCCTGATTCTGTCTGGGACACAATTTAAGTTGGACTGCTGACAACCGTTGGCACAGTTTGGGTTTCCCACACTTTTCAGCACAGGTTAGTAGTGTTTTCTCCTCTTGAGCTCCTGGCGGTCGTGTGGTTTGTGTGTTCCACCCAAGTGGCTCCAACATGCATTTCTACCCTAGTGCCTGTAACGCACATTTCAGTAAAAGCGCAGTTAACATGTGCCTTTGGGCTGCCACAGCCTTAACATGTATGCTGTTGTGATACTAACCTTAACTCCATGTTTTCTTCCAGGAAATGTTGTTTGACCTGTGGCAAGCGAGGTGCCTCATTTCCGGATTCTAGACTCTGTTCTTCTTGCATGACATTTTCTGAGTCATCCCTGGAGGGCCTGCTCCCTTCTCTTTCAGTCGGGTGGGATGCAATTTGTCTGGCCTTGCCTATCTCATGGCAGGAGGTGATGGATGGTGCCATGGGTAAGGATATCCAGTCGGCCAGAGGATCTGGCAACAGTAATGTGAGCTGCTCATTGTCCTCTGGGGCGTCTGTGGCAGCTGGTGCCCCCTGTTGTTGGTGGGACATTCCTGAGAGGAGAGCTTTCAGACTCCAGATTGTCCTTCTTGGAATTCTTTCTTTTTTGCAGGTGGCCAGGTCCTTCTGGCGTGGAAATTCAAACCCTGCAACCTCTGGTTACTCCCGGGTTCAGTCACATGCAGAGACTGGAAGCCGTGTTCAATTTGCCTTTGACTAGGCATGGGGCACTCCCTGGAGTTGGGAACAGCTGGGAGCTGTCTGAGATTTTGACCGACTTGGATTCAGATAGCTCGGTACTGGACTCTAACATTGGATGTAGAAATACTCTCGCCTTCAGAAAATTGTGAAGAGGCAGGCGTGATCTACCTATTCCTGGAAGAAGGAGCTGGTCGCGTTGATTGCCAGTGTCTAATCTGCCTTGAACTTGATGAATGCTTCCAGCAAGGAGCAGGAGCAGGAACCGAAGGTGAAAATCCACCACTGTCTTCCCGTTTCCGGATGTGATCAAGGATATGATCTGGTTGGAGTGGGACTATCCCGACTCTCTGCCTAAACGGTTAAGGGTGTATAAGAACTCTGCTCTCCTGGAGGGGCTTGTTGAGTGTTTTGGCAATCCAAAGGTGGATGCCAGGTTATGGCAGTTACCAGATGGACTACCATTCCTGTGGAAGGCAGATAAGCCTTAAAGGATTTTCTTTACCGTAAGGTGGATTTGTGGTTGAGAAGCTAGTTCGCCATGACAGCGGCTATTCTGCAGCTGGCGGTACGTACCAGCCTGACATCTCAAGCTCTGCTACAGTGGATTCATTCTCCAGGAACAAGCAGGAAGTCATTCTTCACATATGGATAACATCAAAGCCGACAGAGCCTGTGCGGAGCATTTCCCCAGCTTTCACAGAAAATCTTTGGGAATGCTACCCCACATGCGTGGTCCCCTTTCCGCCTAAGGGTGCCATCTTGTCCTTTTTTCCACGGGTGCTTGTCCTGTTCTTTCAGGAAAAATTCTCTAAAAATTATCCTTAAATGTTGTTTTTTCCCAGTTTGCATACCGGTTCCTCTTCCTGCCTCGAGCTAGCGCTGTCCCCGGCGCCATTCTCAGTTCTTCCCTTCTTTTTTCACGAGGCTTGCCTTGACTGGCGTTCGTGCCCTTTTTCGCCTGGGGTCATCAACCTGGCTGGGTGTCTCCCACCATTTTTCCCGGTGGGTTCAAAAAGTGTGACCGCTGCAGTCAAACCATGTCTGTTACAGACATCCATGACTGATGCTTGCGCAGCCTTAGCCCGGACCATGACAGTACTACCTGAGACATATGCCAGGCCATGACACCGAAAACCAACAAGAAAAGGTCTGAATTGCAGGAGAGGACGTGCCTGCGGTCTGACTCATCCCCGGCTTCCCCAACGCTAAGCCCCAAGCTGAGCACATCCTGCAAGGCCCGCACATCTTCGGAGTCCCGCAGTAGCAGCTCCACTGTAAAGACCCCGGAAAGAAGAAAAAAGAAATCCTCAAGACCAGTCGAGGTTCCACCGGTAAAACCCGATAAGATCCCATGGCAGGACTCGGGCAACTCCGAGCAGCGCCCCCTTAAGGTCTCTGAGTAGTCCACTGCCGGCGACGACCCTGTGTGTGGATCTTCAAGGCCGTGGTCCTCATCAAGAATGCACTCGTGAGAGTGCTGGTGTTTGGCCCGAGGCCCTTGGTGCCTACGCCAACAGCTGCAGAGCCTTCTGGTATCAAATCCAGAATGGCGGCCCTGCAGCAGAATATCTCTGCCATCCTGGCCTTGCAGCAGGCAATGATGTCAGGTTCTTCTACATCATCTGCCCCAACAATCAGGCCCCTGACTGCAGGGGAGTCCCTGGGCATCGATCCAGGCCTCGAGCACCATCAGCCTCTGGAGAGCCCTCGGCACTGATGAGGTCCTGGTCCCGATCCTCGGGTGTCCGGTTCTCCCTGACCAGTTTCCAGGAGTCTGACCCGAGATCCACCGGGGGACCCCGGTTCCTCAGGGCTGGCCTTGAGGCGCGGGAATCTCGAGTCTCAGAATCCTCAATGCCCTTCAGCTCTGACTGATAGACCAACATCGAGGTCTTCCCTGAGACCTCTCAACACCTAGATGTCCCTTAAGAGCTGTCCCATTTCCGTCCTGAGGATGTGGCTTTCCACGACTTCGTCTGGGATATGGCCTGAGCCTTCTTGGTCCCAACCGAATCAGAGGAGGACCCGCGCACTGAAGAACTGGAGATCTTCCAGTATGAATACCTGCCAAAGAAGACTCTGACAGTGCTGGTACAGCCCATCCTCGAGCGGCTGCTCCTATGGATGTGGGAGATCCCGGCCTTGGTGCCTGTGGTCAGCCAACACTTCGACGCCATCTACCACATCAAGAAGGGCCCAGGTTTCCAAAAGTCCCAACTCCCATATAACTCCATGGTCGCAGGGTCCTCCATGCAAAAGCTTAAAATCCAGAACTACTTTTCTATTCCCCTGGGCAGAGAGTCCAGAGCCCTCGATGCCCTTGGGTGCAAGTGCTTCCAGGCATCCATGCTGGACTGTCGGATACAAGCCTATGAGTTGTACATAGGTATGTACCTCCAAAGGCCTCATCCATTAACTGGCGGGCTTCTCTATGGGCCTTGTCGGGGAACCTCTCCAGAGGTTCCAAGCCTTGACAGCCGGGATCTGGGATTGTTCAAAGTTCCTATCCCACACCGCCTACGACTGCTTTGAATCAGCAGCCCAGGTAGCAGCAGCTGGCATTGGGGCCTGGTGCTAGGCCAGGTTGCAGACCTCCGACCTCGAGCAATAGGGCAAGAGAAATTGCTCGATGTCCCCTGCACCAGGGAATACTTGTTTGGCAAGCCCTTAGCCGGCAAGGCAGCCGAGATAAAGGCCAAGATCGTGACCAGGCAGAGGCCTAGACCCTCCCCCAGTAGAAACCATCAGGAAAAAGACCACCTTTCCTGAAGAAAAAGGGGTCTTTTCACCAGGGCCATTACCAGCCCTTCTTGGGGCAACGGCAACAGGGCCCCCAGCCCAAGAAACAGAGCCATGGGAAGAGGAAGCCAAAGGCTCAGAAGCCTCAGCCCACCAGCTCCCATCTAGCCTGGGGGGAGCTTTAGATTACTTGGGCAGGGCCGCCTATCCACTGGGAGATCCTCCACAGCCCACATGGGCCCGCCTGGTGCTCTTTGCCCACAGGTGAGCCCGGGATCACCACAGACCAGTGGGTCCTACAAGTGGTAAAGTAGGGTTATCTCCTCAGGTTCTAGCAAACACTCCCAGGGTTCTTCCCAGGAGAGCCGGTGCATCCTCTCCATCACCAGACCTTGCTCCTCTCAGAGCTTGCAGGTTTGCATAAGGACAGGGCAGTAGAACCTGTACCCAGGCATTTGTGGGAAAAGGGTTTCTACTCCAGGTATTTCCTTGTCCCCAAAAGAACTGGGGGCCTCAGGCCCGTACTAGACCTGTGAAACCTGAACAAGTTTCTGGTGAGGGAGAAGTTCAAGATGCTTTCCCTTGGAACTCTGCTGCCCTATCTCCGCCGGGAAGATTGGCTGTGCTCCTTAGACCTAAAGGATGCATATACCCATATTCTGATCCATCCCTCCCACAGACAGTACTTAAGGTTCGTGGTGGGAGGAGAGCACTACCAGTACAGGGTACTTCCATTAGGCCTGGCCTCCTTGCCAAGGGTCTTTAGAAAGTGCCTGGCGGTCGTGGTCCATCTACATATGCCTACAAGGGACTTCCCCCCCCCTCCCCCCCTATCTGGACGACTGGCTCATCAGAGGCAGCACGGCTCCCGAGGCCAGCCAGGCTGCAGGGTGAACCATCTGCCTCCTGCAGCACCTGGGTTCATCATCAACTACACCAAATCCCACCTCTCTCCATCCCAAAACTTGGAGTTCATAGCTGCCCAGCTGGACACATTACAGGCACTGTTCCCTCTAAGCTGTGCGCGTGTTTGCGCGCGCACACACCTCACCGAGCAAGTGCACATACTTTACAACAGAGCGCACAAAAATTACAGTTCTGATTCTGATAGAAAAAAACACAGATGTCTTAAAATTTAAAAGTTGTGATTGTAATTGCTAGAAATTTTCCGCTTCATTTAGTAATCGTCTATTTTCATTTAATTTGATTAAAATCAATGTGGTGTACATACTGTATTCTGATGTGTAGTCAAATTTTAAAGTATATAACTCCGAGTGTCGTTATGTGGCGCACAAAAATTTAACCTTCCTTCAAAAGCTACATAGCTGATATTTTATGCACATACAGCCTACAGAAAATTAGAGGGAACATTGAATCTCCAGGAACAAGCAGGAATGAGTCTTCACATATGGGTATCGTCGGTACCGACGGAGCCAGCGCGGGAACGCTCCCCAGCGTCCAGTAAGAAAGCTTTTGGGAGCATCCCACAGCGCCTGCGCGCTGCCTTCCCGCCTTTCCCAACCGCCTCTCTCCAGTTCTTCTTTTCCGCGGAGCCAGCAGGTTGTATTCCTATCACCGCAGAAGAAGTTCTTTATTCTTTTGTGTCACGTCTGCCTTCCTCGAAGTCGGACCGGTACCGCCGGTCTTTTCTTTTCTTTTCTTTTCTTTCTTTAAAAAAAAAACCAAAAAACTTATACTCTTCACTGTGCATTTTCAGTTTTTGGGCCTTAGGCCTAAAAATTTTCTCCTCATGGAGAAGCCCGCCTCCGGGTTTAAAAAGTGCACAAAATGTGGCCGTACTATTTCTGTCACCGACACCCATGATTGGTGTCTAAAATGTTTGGGTCCTGACCATTCCATCACGGATTGTATGTCCTGTACCATGATGTCTAAAAGAGGTCGGCAGAACCGAGCAGCCAAGCTCAGTACCCTGTTTCCCTCTGATGCAGCTTCGGTGGCATCGACATCTTCCAGGGCTTCTTCTTCCTCCCATGCATCTCAGGTAACCAAGCATAAATCTGGCCGGTCCTCGAAGGGCAAATCTCCCTCTAAGCATCGAGATGCCTCCGGGCTTGTCCTCGAGGATTCCGCTCCGGCAAAATTACCCCGGCGGGAAGTTCCGGCTTCCAAAGCATTGTCTATTGTGCCACAGGTTGACATCGATGGCTCGGCCTCGACCGATCACCTGTTGCCGTGTTCTGGGGTACCAGTGGCTCCCACTGGTACCGACATCCAGACTTTGGTGGTGTCGATGGATCAGATGATTCTGATCATGCAGCGCACCCTGACGGCATTCATGTAGGCTGCGACACCTCCGGTACTGCAACAATCCCCGTTGCCGGTACCGGCTCCGGCACCGGCATCATTTCCGGTGCCGGTACCGATTGCATCGACATCGGCTTCGGTGTCGACTGCAACGGTACCCTGTCCTATGATGCCCATCGGTACCGAACTGGTACCGGTTACTCCCGATGTCGATCCCACTCGGTACGCATATCAGGTTTTACAGGAGCATCCAGACAGGCGATACTTCGATTCCTCCGAAGACTCTGAGGAGTCTGAAGGATCTGTCGAGGCATCGATGCTTCTTCCTCAGGGGTTTTCTCCTAAACGAAGAATGTCTCCTCCAGAAGACTTGTCTTTTCAAGACTTCATTAGGGAAGTGGCTAGGGGCCTCTCCATTACAGTGGCCCCTGAGTCAGAGCCTAGAGCCAAGCAGCTGGATATTTTACAATATCCTAAAGCTCCTAAAGAGGCAGCTACTTTACCTATTCATGAGATTTTGTATGATCTCATGTTGAGCATGTGGGAGACACCTCTTACCACCTCTCCTCATTCTCGCAGGTTAGACACCATGTGTCGTGTCCCTCCTTGTCCTGGCTTTCATAAGACTCGGCTTCCTCACCACTCTATTGTGGTAGAGTCTGCCATGAGAAAGATAAAGAGTGCAAAAAGACACTCATCTAATCCTCCAGGACGTGAATGCAGGACCCTAGATGCTTTTGGCCGTAGGGTTTTTCAAGCTTCTATGCTAGCTGCCAGAATCAACTCCTATAGTCTCTATATAGGGATGTTTCTAAAAGAAGTCACAGATCATCTGCAGACTTTAACCCCTTTTATTTCAGAAGATAAAAGGCAGGAGTTTCTCACTTGGCTCAAACATGCCCAGGATGTTTCAAAATTTTCCAACCGTGCAGCCTTTGACTCTTTTGAGTGTGTAAGCAGAGCCTCGGCTATTGCCATAGGTGCACGCAGAATTGCTTAGCTACAAGCTTCTGATTTGGAACTCTGGGTCCAAGATGAATTAGGAAATCTTCCTTGTACAGGTGAAAACCTTTTTGGCAAGGATTGGCAAGCAAAGGCCACTCAGATGGATGCTGAGAACTCCGCTTTGGATCGACTTTCAAAGTCCACCTCTGCTCCTGCTAAGAAAAGATTGTTCAAAAAGACATCTTTTTCTAAAAAGGGAAGATATTATCCTGCTTATGGTCAGCAGGCATCTTCTGCAGGTCGATTTGCTGCAAAACGTCAGCAACCACCTAAACAGGCCAAGTCAAAGGCTGCTAGGCCTTCCACGGCCTAGCAGCCTCAGCCTCCTCAGGGCCTTTGACTTGCAACTAGAGAACTTAGCCTTTCTAGCTCTGGAAGAACCAGAGCCCCTCACCATTCCAGGAAGGTTGGCTTACTTTGCTCCCAGATGGGAACAAATCACAGCAGAGCAATGGACCCTCTGCATCATAAGGGAAGGGTACAAGCTTCATTTCTTAAGCCTTCCTCCTTGCACCATGGTGAAACAGTTCAATTCTCCAACATCTCTCCTCAACCTTCTGGGTCAGGAGATTGCCACCCTTCTTGCCCAAGGGACAATAGAAGAAGTACCTCTTCCGCAACAGGGCTCAGGGTTCTACTCCCCTTATTTTCTTATCCCAAAGAAAACAGGGGGCTACAGACCCATATTAGATCTCAGAGAATTGAACAAGTTTCTAATCAAAGAGAAATTCAAGATGATTTCTCTCGGTGCTCTGCTTCCATACCTTCAGAGTCAGGACTGACTTTGTTCTCTAGATCTCAAGGATGCGTACACCTATGTCCTCATCCATCCAACACACAGAAGGTTCCTTCGGTTCCTTTTTCAAGGAAAGCACTACCAATACAGGGTGCTTCCTTTCGGTCTGGCCTCTGCACCAAGGGTGTTCACGAAATGCATGGCAGTAGTAGCTGCATTTCTACGCACTCTATGAATATTCGTTTTCCCATACCTGGACGACTGGTTCATTCGAGCTCCATCCCAGTCAGAGGCCCAGAGATGTCTGATCTGCACAATGCGTGTTCTTCAGTATTTGGGACTGGTAATAAACATCCCAAAATCAAATCTCACCCCTACTCAGTCTCTGCAGTTTATAGGGGCCTTGCTGGATACCACAACTGCAAGGGGCTATCTTCCTCAGGCCTGTTGCCTAAGCTTGGTGCAGTTAGCCTCCCAGATACAGTTATAGTCCCATTTAACTGCTTGAGAGATGTTACAACTCTTAGGCCACATGGCATCCACCGTGCATGTGGTTCCATATGCTTGCCTTCACATGAGGGCAGCTCAATGGACTTTGTCCACGCAATGGACTCAGGCATCAGGTTGCCTGTCAGACAAAATAGCAAACTCCAGTCGCCTTTTTTGGTCTCTCCAGTGGTGGAAGTCCTCTCCAAATCTGTTGCTGGGGTCCCCTTTTCAGCAGTCACTACCCCAAGCAACTCTTACAACAGATGCTTCTCCAATGGGTTGGGGAGCTCATCTGCAGGATCTCTCCACCCAGGGCATCTGGTCTCCACAGGAGACTTCTCTACATATCAATCTCTTGGTACTCAGAGCAATATTCTTAGCTCTGAGTGTTCCATTCCCTGCTCAGCTACAGGACAGTCCTCATCCATACGGACAACCAAGTAGCCATGTTCTATGTAAACAAGGAGGGCGGGACTGGCTCTCTGTCGCTTTGCAACGAAGCTTTGCGACTGTGGGCCTTAGCCAGAGAGCATCACATTCATCTTCTGGCAGTATATCTTCCAGGCGTTCAAAACTCTTGGGCAGACAGACTCAGTCGAGTTCTGCTTCCACACGAGTGGTCCCTCCACATGGACCAGGTAGCCAGGATTTTTCGAATTTGGGGAACCCCGGACATAGACCTCTTTGCAAGTCCGTGGAATGCCAAACTTCCCCGGTTCTGTTCCAGAGTTCCGTGTCAGGGAGTTCAGGCCAAGGATGCCTTCCTCCTTCACTGGGGTCAAGACTTCCTTTATGCCTTTCCACCCATTCCCCTAATTCCCAAAACACTATTCAAGCTTCAGAGAGATCGAGGGACCATGATCCTCATAGCACCACATTGGCCACGCCAAGTGTGGTATCCTCTACTTCTGCATCTCTCTCAAGCTCCTTCCCTGGACTTGGGCTCTGCACCAGACCTTCTATCCCAGGAGGAGGGAACGTTGTGGCACCCAAACCCCCAGTTTCTTCATCTCAGGGCTTGGTTGCTGAAGGCTTAGACCTTCAAGGTTTTCATCTCTCTCAGCAAGTCAGAGATATTATTCATGCCTCTAGAAAGCCTTCTACTAGACGTTCCTATGCTTTCAAATGGAAAAGGTTTACCATTTGGTGCTCAGAGAAGGGTCTTAACCCTCTTGCAATACCTTTGAATTCTTTACTAGAGTATCTCCTGCATTTATCCCATGCAGGTCTTAAAACGAATTCAGTAAGAGTCCATTTGAGTGCTATTGCAGCGTCCCTCAAGCCTCTCAATGGACAGCCTGTTTCCTCTCATCCTCTTTTATAACAAGATTCATGAGAGGCCTTCTTCTAACTAAACCTCCCATTAGACCTCCTCCAGTGGCATGGGACTTAAACCTGGTTCCTTGGCCAGCTTATGAAGCCACCCTTTGAACCTTTAGCCACCACCTCCTTGAAATTTCTTTCTTGGAAAGTTATCTTTCTCATTGCAGTCACCTCAGCACGCCGCATCAGTGAATTGCAAGCTTTGGTGGCTAATCCACCTTATACAAGGTTCCATCATGATAAGGTAGTCCTCAGGACCAATCCACACTTTATGCCCAAAGTGGTCTCGCCTTTTCATCTAAACCAAGAGGTATATTTACCTGTCTTTTTTCCAGGATCTCATGCATCAAGTGCAGAGAGGAATCTTCATACCTTGGATTGTAAGAGAGCTCTCGCTTTTTACTTACAAAGAACACAGCAACATAGAAAGTCTTCTCAACTCTTTGTTGCTTTTGATCCTTCTCATTTAGGACTTCCAGTTTCTAAGAGAACAATGTCCAACTGGATTGCTCAGTGTATTTCTTTCACCTACCAGAGTAGGAACCTTTCTCTGGAGGGCCATGTCACAGCTCACAATGTGAGAGCCATGGCAGCCTCAATGGCTCATCTAAACTCTGTGTCCATCGACCAAATCTGTCAAGCGGCCACCTGGGCCTCGGTTCATACCTTCACAGCCCATTACTGTTTGGACAAGGACTCCCGCCGGGATGCCTCGTTTGGTCAGGCTGTTCTCAAACACCTGTTCCATTCCTATTCAACTCCTACCCACCTACCCTGGTTGGATGCCAGAGATCCATGGAGGGAGGTAGAGTCCTTTTCAAGGACACACAACCTGGGGTCTTCCCCTGGCATCTGCAGCTAGGGAGTCCCCATATGTGAAGACTCATTCCTGCTTGTTTCTGGAGATAGCACAGTTACTTACCTGTAACAGGTGATCTCTGGGAACAGCAGGAATAAGTCTTCACAACCCACCACCTCCCCTAGGAGTTGTATCTCTCTATCTTTACTTTCCTCTCTCTCTCTTTGTCTCAGCTTTAAAACTCGAACTGGAGAGAGGCGGTTGGGAAAGGCGGGAAGGCAGTGCGCAAGCGCTGTGGGATGCTCCCAAAAGCTTTCTTACTGGATGCTGGGGAGCGTTCCCGCGCAGGCTCCGTCGGTACCGACGATACCCATATGTGAAGACTTATTCCTGCTGTTCGCAGAGATCACCTGTTACAGGTAAGTAACTGTGCTTTACAGGTCAAGGCCTTCTTCCCAAAGGAAAGGGCACATCGCCTTGTGCAGCTGGTGGGAGAGGTACAGACTCACCAGTCGATACTGGCTCGCCGCCTCCTCCATCTACTGGGCCACATGGCCTCAATAGTCCACCTCAAGCCCCTAACCTGCTTGCACATGTAGGCAGCCCAGTGGTGCCTCTGCTCCCAGTAGACTCAGGCCACGGGCAGGTTTCGCAACAGAGTCAGGGTCACTCACTAACTGGCAGACTCCTTCAAGCAGGGATGCCCTTCCGGGATCCTGTGCTACAGAGGGTCCTGACCACGGATGCCTCCCTCCTGGTTTGGTGGGCACCCTGTGGAGACCTCTGCACTCAAGGTAGTTGGTCGCAGGAGTTGCCATCTTCCTGGCCTTGTGAACATTCAGTCACCTCCTGTGCAACTGCCCTGTGCTGATCCAGACAGACAACCAGTCGCCATGTTTTATGTAAACAAGCAGGGGAGCATGGGTCCGTACGCCCTCGGCCAGGAAGCAGTGGCTCTCCTCTCCTTTACGGTATGCCACGTAATGCTCCTATGGGCAGTATACCTTCCAGGTCAGGACAGTTGCTTAGTGGACAAACGTAGCAGAGTCCTACACCCACACAATTGCATCCGAACCCCAGGTTAGCGCAAAGACTCTTCCGCCTCTGGGGCAGGCCCATGATGGACCTGTTCACCTCCCCTGGAGAACACGCAACTGCCCCGCTTCTGCTCACACCAGCCACACCCATGGAGAGTGGCAGCGGATGCATTCCTGATCCTGTGGTTCGATGCCCTCTTCTATGCCTTCCCATCGACACCACTGGTGGCCAAGACCCTCTTCAAGATCCAGAGCGAGCAGGCATCAGTGATTCTGATTGCCCCCGGAAACCCTGGTTCCCTTTGCTGCTCTCCTTGTCGATGGCACTCCCAGTCCCGCCGGGTTGGTATCCGGACCTCCTGTCCCAGGAGGAGGGCTCCCTCCTGCACCCCAACCTGGAGTTGCTAGCATTGACAGCGTGGCTGATGAAAGGGCACCTTCCTGTTCGTGTAACCAGGCTAGTCCCGGACCTCTGGGTTCCCTATCTCATCCAGCAGCTTTGGAGACTGAGAAAACTCCTCCTCTTTTTTCGTGATGTCACCGGTATATCCCCTCGGGATCTGCCTCCTGCCATCAGTTACCTCAGTCTCCAAGCAGCTTGTGAGATAGGAGCCCGGAGTTCCGGGCTCACTGGAGAAGCAATTAAGTGCTATTTGGTTAATTTGTTTTAGGATTTCTCTAGGCTTTTCAGTCTAGGTAGAGCAGCAGTTTTTAAAAAGCAGTGTGCCTTTAAGAGATTCCTTGCAGGCGTCTCCCTTCTTTCCTCCTGCTCTGTTCCCTCCCTCCCTTTTTCTCAGCTTGGGTCTTCTGCAGGGTAGTGTATGGGCAGAGCTCAGCTGTTTTAGGGGGCTCTTGGGATTTTGCCCGATAGTTCCCGTTGGAGCAGGCACGCAGTTCAGCCTAGCCAGCGCCACACAGAAGGCTGCCTGTAAGTGCGCTGGCAGGCTCGAGGCGATCCTTCCCTGTGCATACCGGAGCGGACTGCTAGTGGGGTCAGTCTTTCTCCGAGGCTGCGGCTATGCAGGTTGCCTTCCCGAATTTCTCCTGTCCTATTTCCTCTCAGTGCAACCAGGTAAGAAGGCCAGACTCTGGCCGTTGGGGGCAGCGCTTCATTTTGGCACGCATTTGAGCCCGTCGGGCCTAGCCTCAGTGCGTCTGTCTGAGTCTCCTCAGGCCCGATCCTTCCTTAGTTTTCGTTGCCCGGAGATTCTCCTGCAGTTTTTCATCGGCGGTTTTGTTCTGTGAGAAGTTTAAAAAAAAAAAAAAAGAGAGATCAAACCGACTGAAATTTTCTTTGTGCATTAGAGTGCCCACGGGGGATTTTTTGGCACTTCTGGCTGTCCGGGGAAGGGGGCAGCATTTATTTTCTGGATGCAGGGCTGTTTTCTTAGTCCTCAGGGCGGCAATGTCCTCAAAGCCACTTTGTTTGGTGTGTGGCTTGAGGAAAAGCTCTTCAGGCGTGTGTAAAGCCTGTGTGAGGGATTCTTCTAGCATGGACCCCTCCAAGGCTGATATGGTGGAGGTCCAGCCCCCAGAGTCCGAGAGGAGCCTGTGGCAGGGCCCTCTTCTGCCCCGGATACTGTTAGGACTACAGCTCCTTTGCCCAAGGACTGGTCTGCCATTTTTTCCAGCGAATTTGTCGCGCTCCTGCAACACACGTTGTTTTCTGGCCCGCGGCAGGAGCCATTGGCGGGACTGAAGAGATCCGCTATGGCTGTCCCGGCCGAGGAGCCCACCGTCGGAGCCAAAAGGCCACGTTTGGACGCTTTAACGGCAGATTGTTCTCTTGCCTCAGAAGGTCACTTGTCAGAGGATGATGCCTGTGAGTTTGAGGCAGAGGAGGAGCTGGAGGAAGGCGAACTGTCTGAAAAAGAGGACCAAGCCAGAGTAGTTCGTGTTTTCCGCCGAGAGGAGCTTCCAGCCTTAATAGTCGAGTCTCTCAAAGTTCTCAATATGCCGGTTCCGGGTACAGCGGATGATGACACCCTGGAAGATCCTTTGCTTCAGGTTTTCCGTAAGACTCGGCGGGTGTTCCCGGTACACCGGGTGTTCCGGGAGATGATTCAGGAGGAGTGCAACATCCCGGAAGGCCTGCTGAAAGGCACGAGAGTCATGAGCCGCCTTTATCCTTTGTCAGATCAGGATAAAGAGGTTTTTAAGTCTCCTAAGGTTGATGCCGTCGTTTCGGCGGTCACTAAGAAGACTACCATTCCAGTGGAAGATAGTGCGGCTCTCAAGGACCCGCAGGATCGGAAGTTGGATGTACTTTTGCGTCAGGTTTTTGATGTCAATGCCTTATCTCTCCAGGCTGCCATGTGTGGCGCATGGGTGGCTAGGGCCTGTCTCCGCTGGTCTCAGCGGGTGCAGGGCAGCCAGGACGCAGAAGGGCCAGGTGAATTGGCCAAATTAGAATCAGGGGCAGCATATCTGGCCGATGTGCAGTATGACCTGATGCGTAGCTTGGCCAACAGCATGGTGTCCACCATAGCGGCGAGGCGATATTTGTGGCTTCACAGCTGGGCTGCGGATGGGTCCTCCAAGACTCGCTTAAGCAAGCTCCCGTTTAAAGGGAGGCTTTTGTTTGGGGAGGACTTGGAGAAATTGGTCAAGGATTTGGGAGAGTCCAAAGGGGGTAAGCTGCCCGCAGATAAGACCAAGCCTGCCCGTCCGTTTCAGGCGGGTAGAGGACAGTTGCGGGATTTTCGGCGGTTTCGGTCTCAGCGTTTCCTTGCCAGCCAGAGAGGCCGTTACTTTAACAGAAGTCACGGTTTCCGGGGGTTTCGAGGAGCGGGTCGGGGGTTTGGACCTTCCTCATCCTCTGCCTTCCAGGCCAATAAGCAGCAATGAAATAAGGGGGGTCCAGGCAAGCTTGGTGCCGGTAGGAGGCCGGTTGCAAGACTTTTATCCTGCCTGGACCCGGGTAACATCAGACATGTGGGTCCTAGAAGTGATTTGAGAAGGTTACGCGCTGGAGATGCTGAAGCCCGTGCGTCCCGCCTTTGTTCGCTCGCCCGGCAAGTCACCCTCCAAGATCGCTGCCATGAGGGAAACGGTCCAGCGGTTACTACAGCTCAAGGCCATCATACCTGTTCCGCAAGACCAACGCGGCGAAGGTCGATACTCCATTTATTTCATCGTCCCAAAGAAGGATGGCGGGGTCCGTCCTATCTTGGACCTCAAGGGGGTGAATCGGTGCCTCCGCGTGTCGCATTTCCATATGGAGACTCTGCGGTCGGTGATAGTGGCGGTCCAACAAGGGGAGTTTCTTACCTCTCTCGACTTGTCGGAGGCGTATCTCCACATTCCCATCCGCCCCGACCATCATCAATTTCTCAGGTTCGCGGTTCCGTTCGGACATTTTCAGTTTCGCGCCCTGCCGTTTGGGTTAGCGACGGCTCCCCGGACCTTCACCGAGGTCAAGGTGGTTGTGGCGGCGGCGTTGAGACGGGAAGGTATTCTCGTGCATCCGTACCTCGACGACTGGTTGATTCGAGCGAAGACGCGGGCCGAGAGCCTGTCGGCCACGGCTCGTGTAGTGGCATTTTTGGAGGAGCTCGGCTGGGTTGTCAACTTGGCCAGGAGTCATTTGATTCCTTCGCAAAATCTGGAATATCTCGGAGCCCGCTTCGACACCAAGATCGGAAGGGTGTTCCTCACCCGCGACAGAGCTCAGAGTCTCAGGAGTCGAGTGTCCCGGTTCCTGCGCTTCCGGGCGCCTTCGGCCTGGACTTATCTTCAGTTGCTGGGAACGATGGCTGCGTCCATAGTAACGGTGCCCTGGGCAAGAGCGCACATGTGGCCGTTGCAAAGTGCCTTGCTTCGCCGGTGGTCACATCAAGAGGATCCCCTGTCTCGGAGATTGCCATGTCCGGTGGAGGCGCGCCGCTCGCTCCTCTGGTGGTTGTGTCCCAAGTCCCTAGCGGCGGGACAGACACTGGTAGCTCCGGCCTGGGTCACAGTGATGACCGATGCCAGTCTACTTGGCTGGGGTGCTCACTGTCAAGGCCGGTTCACGCAGGGGGCCTGGTCTCCCCGGGAGAGGCTCTGGTCCATCAACCGGCTGGAACTGCGAGCGATTTTCCTAGCTCTTCTAGCGTTTCGGTCGCTAGTTCGGCAGGCGGAAGTTCGCGTGTTTTCCGACAATGCCAGGGCGGTGTCGTACGTCAACAGACAGGGGGGCACCTCCAACGCCGTGCTAGCAGCCGAAGCTGCAGCCCTCTTCAGTTGGGCGGAAGCGAATCTGCTGGCGCTGTCGGCGGCGCATGTCGCCGGGGTCGACAACGTACAAGTGGACTTTCTCAGTCGCGTTCGGGTGGATCCGGGGGAATGGGTTCTCCATCCCGACGTCTTCCAGATGCTCGTCCGCAGGTGGGGCGCGCCGGTCATGGATCTAATGGTGACGTTTGCGTCGGCAAAGGTGGAGCGCTTTTTCAGCAGGCGCCGGGAATGCTCTCAGTCAGGTTTGTCCGCCGGAACAGCTGCTGTATGTGTTTCCTCCATGGGTTCTCATCGGCAGAGTTCTGCAGCGGGTCCAATTGTACACAGGTCGCGTCCTTCTCATAGCTCCAGATTGGCCTCGCCGGCCTTGGTATGCGGACCTGGTGAGACTGCTAGTGGCAAAACCGTGGCGACTCCCGAACCGGCCGGATCTTCTGTCGCAGGGTCCTCTCTTCATGCCTCACGTGGATCGGTTCTCGCTTACGGCCTGGCTCTTGAGCAGGCCAAGTTAAAACACAGAGGCTACTCGGCTTCCGTAATCAACACCCTTTTGAAAGCCAGGAGAAGATCTACGTCCTTGGCTTATGTGCGAGTTTGGCGAGTTTTTGAGTCGTGGTTTGCGGACAGGCGGTATGTGGTGTTGAAGTCCTCCATCGCTCAAATCTTAGATTTTCGGCAGCATGGCTTCGATAAAGGGTTGGCCCCTGCGTCGTTACGTGTGCAGGTCGCGGCCCTTTCCTGCTACAGGAGCAAGATCGGAGGGCGGACGATTGCTTGTCATAGTGATGTTAAACGTTTTCTACGGGCTGGGTCGCTGTTGCGAACTCCGTCGAGACCCGTTGTCCCTCAGTGGCATTTGCCTTCCGTCTTGGATGCCTTGCAGGGTGAACCCTTCGAGCCGCTTTCTCGGGCGTCGCTCAAAGATCTCACTTTGAAGGTCGTGTTTATTGTGGCCGTTTGCTCAGCGCGAAGAATCTCCGAGTTACAGGCTCTTTCTTGCAGGGAGCCCTATATGTTATTTTTTCCATCAAAGGTGGTTCTCCGAACTGTTCCTTCGTTCCTTCCTAAGGTGGTATCGCCCTTTCATGTGAATCAGGAGATTTCTTTGCCTGTATTTTCGCGAACCTCGGGGGAATCTTCTACAGGCAATTTCCACAGTTTGGATGTACGTCGATCCCTAAAGAAGTATCTTTCTAGGACGGCGAGTTTTCGCAAGTCGGATAGGCTTTTCGTTCTTTTCGCGGGGCCTAGGAGGGACGAAGCAGCCTCCAAAGCGTCCATTGCCCGGTGGATTAAAGAGGCTATTGCATCGGCTTACATGTTGACAGGTAAGTCCATGCCGGAAGGGCTTCGAGCTCACTCCACCAGAGCTCAGGCTTCTTCATGGGCGGAGCTTCGCTGGGTTCTGCCGCTGGATATTTGTAAAGCAGCCACGTGGTCGTCCTTGAACACCTTTGTGTGCCATTATCGCCTGGATGTTCAAAGGGCAGGTGATACTGCGTTCGGGGCTGCTGTACTTCAGGCGGGTATTTAGAGACCCTCCCATACTTAAATAGCTCACTGCTCTGGTACTTATCCAGAGGTCCGGGACTAGCCTGGTTACACGAACAGGAAGGTGAAATTAGACTTACCTGCTAATTGTAGTTCCTGTAGTGTAGCCAGGCTAGTCCCGTATCCCTTCCCTGTTTCTGTGGCGTGACAGTAGCCTGAAGTACTTGCCTTATTTACAGGTAAGAGTTCATTACATATTCCTCTAGTTCCTACATCACTAGGATCATTCTGGGGGGTGCTGCCTCCGTCTTTGGGATAGGTAGCTAGGTCTTTTCTAGGGGGTTTCTTCTTTGCTTGCTATGTGAGAAGCCTGCTTCACTTAAAGTCACGGTACTATCAGTGCTTTCCGTTCTGGTTGTGTATAGTTTCCCATTTGGTTCGAAGTTTTGAATAGTTTACTGTAGTAGTTCAACGCTTACTTGTGTCTCCGGTGAGTCTGCTTTGTCAATAGGTTACTGATGGCAGGAGGCAGATCCCGAGGGGATATACCGGTGACATCACGAAAAAAGAGGAGGAGTTTTCTCAGTCTCCAAAGCTGCTGGATGAGATAGGGAACCCAGAGGTCCGGGACTAGCCTGGCTACACTACAGGAACTACAATTAGCAGGTAAGTCTAATTTCACCTTTGCTCCTTTCAGTCTCCCAGGGGAAGTAGTGGAGATCTGCTGGCCTCCCGAAAATACTCCACCAGACAAGCGTATGCCTTCAAATGGAGAGAAGATTCTCCATCTGGTGTGCAGAGAGATAGAAGAGAACCTCTTTCTCTTGCTGTGCAACTAGTGCTACAGTACTTACTGCACCTTTCACACGCTGGCCTGAAATCTAATTTGGTGAGAGTATCTAATTTGGTGAGAGTACACCTGAGTGCCATAGCCGCTCACCTTCACCCTGTAGAGGGGAATTTCCTCTCAAACCAGTCCCTGGGCTCCAGGTTCCTCCACGGCTTCTTGCTATCGAAGCCCCCTCTCTGCCCAGCGGAATGGGACCTTAATGTGGTGCTCTCCCAATTCACCAGACTGCCGTTCGAGCCTCTGGCCACCTGCCATTTGAGATACCTCTCCTGGAAAGTGTTTTTTCTGGTGGCCATCACGTCCGCTCGGAGAGTGAGTGAACTCCAGGCCTTGGTGGTAGATCTACCATATTTAAGGTTCTATAAGAACAGGGTAGTGCTCCACACACATCCCAATTTCCTCCCCAAGGTGGTATCTCCCTTCCACTTCAACCAGGAGATGGTCCTTCCCACCCTTTTCCCACAGCCCCACGCCAGCAGGGAGGAACTCATATTGCATATTCTAGGCTGCAAGCAGGCCCTGGTCCTTCTACCTGAAGAGGACTCAGACCCATCACAAAGCTCCTCGGCTCTTTGTGTCCTATGGTCCCAGTAGATTGGGGCTCCCAGTAATGAAGCAAAATCTGTCCATTTGGGTGGCGGACTGCATTGCCTTTGTCTAGGAGCGAGCAATCCACTCCCTTGAGCACTGGATCACTGCACATCGTGTGTGGTTTATGGCCACGTCTGTAGCCAATCTTCACTCAGTGCTATGATGGAAATCTGCAGGGCTACCACATGGTCTTCGATTCATATGTTTGTAGCACATTACTGCCTGGAGAGCAAGTCCCGCAGGGACAGTGCCTTCGGCAGGTAGTACTCCATAATATTTTCGGGGTGTAGGCAACTCCTGCCCTCCAATCCTTCTGTGTTCAGGCTACTGGAGTGATAGTGTTGCTGAACGCTAGGGACTTGCAGAGTCTGTCTGTTGGGACTCACCTTCTACAACTTATGGCTGTCCAATGGGTCGTCGGTAGTGTTGTTGTGGTTCAGTCCTTGGCAACCTGGAACTAGGGAGTTCTATATGTGAGAACTGACTTCCTGCTTTTTTCTGGAGAAAGCGTAGTTACTCACCTATAACGGGTGTTCTCCAAGGAGAACAAGAATCAGTCCTCACAACCTTCCCTCCTCCCCATATTGTTTTAAGTCATTTTTCATTATGTTATCTGACTGAACAAGATGGCACCCTTGGGCGGTAAAGGGACCACGCATGCATGGTAGCATTCCCAAAGGCTTTCTGTGAAAGCTGGGGAAATGCTCTGAGCGGGTTCAGTCGGCGGTGTTACACATATGTGAGGACTGATTCCTGCTGTCCTTGGGGAACGCCTGTTACAGGTGAGTAACTATGCTGTCTCTTCTGCTGAAGGATACTTCCCTCCTCTTTTGGAGGCTGCTACGGCCTTCCTTTCTGATGCTAGGTATGACCTGATACATTTGATAAACAACCGTCCCACTCCAAAGCACAACTACCACTTAATTAAAGAGAGAACCAATCCAGAGCATGTTATTTCTAATAGGGTTTCTTTATTCAACTTTTTAATTCTGGGATGCAAGGAGCCTAACCCGACACGACCATATTTCGGCATTGCCTTCCTCAGGGGTTAAAAAGCACTATAAGAACAGAAATAAAATAAAATAAAATAAAAAATAATTACAATAATAAAACAAATAATTAACACTAATTAAAACACAAAGACATATAAAAGCATCAGGTCAAACAAAATGATAGTAGGCACAGAAGCTTCGGCTCTTATTTTGTTTGACTTGATGGTTTTTGATCTCTTCTGTATATTTAGGAATGCTAAATGGATTTCTGCTTGAATGAATTCTGTTACAGTTTGTGAATGTTTTGCTCCAGTTTACTATACTCATTCTTGCATAGTTTTATTTCACATTAGTATTTTTTAATCTTTGTTGTCTTTTATCACATGGTATTGTTCATGCTTATCAAAAATTGCCTTTCTGTTCCTTAAGAAGAGGAATGCTTTCCAGAGCTCTCCCAAAAGGTGATTTTTGCTGAGTTTGCTGCATAACTGTGAGTCTGTTTGTCTCCAAATAACTGTGAGTCTGTCTCCAAATCTTTATCTATCTAATTTGTCCTTAGTGGTGGGTTCCCTTGCCTACTCCATTGTGTGTGCCCACAGTTAAGGAACAGGAGTCTCAGGTGGCACCCCGAGTGGTGTCCTTTTTGGAAAGCCATTGCTGGGTGATCAATCATGGAAAGAGTCTCTCACTTTCTCCAGGGGGTTCGGTGACTGTGTTCCTCCCCTCTGGTCTGTAATCCCTTCCTGGTATCTGTCTGCTGCTCTCAGGGCCCTTATGGTGGCGCCTTTCGAGTCATTGAAGAATGCTGTATTAAAGGATTTGATGCTCAAGATGGTTATCTGGGTTGAGGTTTATTCTACAAGGCAGATTTCCAAGCAGCAGGCTCTGTCCTTCTGAGATCCTTATCTGTCTTTTCCATTTGGTCTGGGCCTTCCTTTTTGCCTAAGGTTGCTTGCTCCTTTTCATGTGAACCAGGTGGTCTGCCTACCTTCCTTCTCTAAGATGCAGTGTTGGGGGAAGGATAAGAATCTTTGCTTTGTGGTTGTTCGGAGAGTGCTTTTCTGGTACTTGTAGGCTGTGAATTCTTTTTGTAAGTCCAACCATCTTTTTGTATTTGCTGGCCCATGCAAATGTGATGCAGTGGCCAAGACAACCTTTGGTGCGCTGGATTGAGGAAGCCATTGCCTCTGTGTATCTGTAGCGGAACCGGCCGATTCCGGGAGGTTTGCGTGCCCATTCCACCCAAGCACAGGCATGCTTGTGGGTGGAGTGGAACTCAGTAGCCCCTGCAGACATTTGTCGGGTAGCAACGTGAGCATGACTTTCCTCTCATGTAAAAGCATCACCGCTTTGGATGTCCACGTGTGGGCGGACATGGCCTCTTGGCTCAACGGTTGTGTATTCTTCCCACCCACTGGAGTTATAGCTTTAGTACATCCCACTTGTCTGAACTGATCTAGCAGGATGATATGGAAGGTGAAATTTGACTTACCAGTTAATGTCCTTTCCTTGAGTCCTGCTAGACCAGTCCAGGGTCTGCCCCTGAAACTGTATTTGCTCTGTTCTTCTGCTGCGGTACCCTTTGGTCCCCTATGATTTTTATTCTTGGCTCTGCAGGTTCATCTACTGACAGCTTTCTGTTGACGCTTTCCTGTACATAGTTCTTTACTGTTTTCTTACTCATTGTTGCCCACATTGAGATTATGTGAGGCTTGCTATGTTTTTCCCATCTGCATTTGGACGAATACTGAAGGGACCTCTGGAGGCTGAGGCGAATAAAGGCATGAGAGCGATGTCATTGAAACCTAGGCTTTTCATTGGTTCTTTGACTCCACCAATCTGCTGGTAGGGAAACATAACCCACTTGTCTGGACTGGTCTAGCAGGACTTGAGGAAAGGACATTAACTGGTAAGTAAAATTGTCCACCTTTTGTTCTTTATCGACCTTCTACCATCAAGTAATACTCATAGTAGAACTGCTCCCTTTTTCTTCCTTGGACTTACCTAGTCCCCCTTTTCACCCTCCCTTCTGCTCCATGGCTTGCTGCACGCCATACAAGCTGATTGTAGGAGATCACAATTATCTCTGAACCCTGTTTTTCTAGTACACTACTAATTTTCTGCATTGCGAAAGACTAATTAGAGAGTAAGTGAAAGTTATTCCTAAACGGTTGTGCCATTTTTGTTTACAGGCAGTGTAGCCAACCAGGTATTCCACCCAGTGCTATTTGACAAATGCCTCAGTGTTCTGAGAGAGGCCTGGCCTCAGGAGTCCGACTCAAATCGGAAAAGGAAGAAAGATTTACCTAAGAGTTCTCAGTGTGACCACAATGGAGGCAGAAAGAAGGCAAGGCCAACTAGGAGAGAAGTCTCTGAGGTAAGAGGATGTTTACTAGATTTCTCTAGGGTTAATGAAATGACCAAGCATTTCTAGAAATATAAGCAAAAATATTATTTAAGGAATAAGTCCCCGCAGAAGATGCCCACATTCCAAACAGATCGTGAGAAGTTGCAGGAGGACCTTGCAAGATAGGGAAATTTGGCATCCAAATGGCAGATGAAATTTACTGTGAACAAGTGCACAGTGATACACTTAAGGAAGAATAAGGGAAATAATAGCTACACAATGCTAGGTTCCACATTAGGAGAACACCAAGAGAAGGACCTTAACATTCTATTTGCTTTATTGGCTGCGTCTGCACATTGAGTGGAAAATTTCAGTGCTAAGAATTGTTTGGAAAAGAACAGAGATTAAAAGAGAATATCATAATGCTCTTTCATGCTATGGTATGACTGCACCATGAGCATTGTGACGTCTGTAGTGGGGAAAAATGGTAGAAACCATTATAAAGAACAAAATTACTGAACATGTTGATAGCCATGTCTTAATGTGAGACAGCCAACATGGCTTTAGCTAAGGAAGGTCTTGTCTTATTAATCTGTTATGTTTTTTTGAAGGTGTGAATAAACAGGTAGGCAAAGATGGAGTCGGTTGATATATTGTATCTGGATTTTCAGAAAGCCTTTGACAAGGTCCCTCATGAGAGACTCTTGGCAAAATTAAAAAGTCATGGGATAGGAGGCAGTGTACTATTGTGGATCAGGAACTGTTTACAAGATAGAAAGAGGGTAGGGCTAGATGGCCAATTCTCCCAATGGAGAAAGGTGAATAGTGGAGTACCGGAGGGATTTGTGCTGGGTCTGCTGCTTTTTAGCATATTTGTAATTCCAATTCATCCTGCTAGACCAGTCCAGACAATCGGGTTATGTCCCCCTGCCAGCAGATGTTGGGGACAGAGAAATCAAAATTCTACCAGAAGCTGATTGACCCAGAGCTGGTAGATATACAGGAATGCCCCTAGGGGTCTCCCTCAGTATTTCTCTGTCTCCAGCAGATGATGGTGCTTTTTCTTTAGCTCTCTAAGATTTATTCTTTTCTCTTTTTGATAATTTCATTTTTGGGAAACTGGACGTTCCAGGACACACATGATGTGATCCCCTGGATTTCCCAGTCCTGATTCTCATGCTGCACTGCTGGTGAGCTCCTCGTCTGGAGGATAAGTGGAGCTCCCTTCACCAGGGGGGATAGTTTTGGCTCCTGGCCAGGAGGGCCTGCCTTGCTGGGAGTGAGGGTTTACCCCGGTCACACTCTGCAGTTTCTGCCTATCCTCCTAAGTCTTGCTGCAGCGCTGAAATCACCTAACTGAGTCTCTGCAGAGAACCCCCCACTCCTGCAGCTACCGCCACAGCTGGCTCCTTAGCATTTCTAATTACTTTAGGGGCATCGCTGAGGGACGTGGCATTGGAGGATCGTACAGCCTTTATTTTGTTATTAGCATCGCATCCTCCTCGGCTTGCCAGCAAAGCTAAAAGGCATGGTTTTTGAGCTTGAACAGTGCATCGGGGGATCACCCTGTTTGTTTAACACAGAAAGCTCCCGCTTCAGTTTTTAAGCGCTGGATCGTCGGATCACCTAGATCAGTCTTTGGGGGAGGTTTTTCGGATGCCAGCACATCCCTTTGGAAAGGACTTGTGCTGGATCCGCGTTCTTGTACCGTGACTGTTTTTGAATTTTGGCCGATTCTGATACATGGCCAGGGGTCCCAGAGGACGAATTGTCATCGGATAGCACTGCGCCTGGCCGAGCCTCCGGTAACGCTAGAAGCTCAAACACAGTCACAACCAGATCCTATTCTGCAGGGCATTCGTAAGCCTTCTCGATCATTGCCTTTCCCAGCGGAACTACAATAAATGGTATCTCAGGAATGGGAAGCGCCGGACACTTCCTTGCGGTCAGCTCACCGTCTCGGACAGCTTTATCTCTGTTCTCCCACAGATAAGGAAAAGTGGCTTGCATATCCAAAGGTGGATGTGCTTGTACTTGGGGTCACCAAGCATACCACCATTCCAATGGAAGGAGGAGCAGCTCTGCGCGACCAACAAGACAGAAAGGTAGAAAGTCTCCTCAAGACCGCCTTCTCGGCATTGACACTGGCTCTCCAGGCCACTGTCTGTGGCGGTCTAGGGGCCCGAACTTTGCTCCGTTGGATTCAGCGCTTGCCAGAGGATCCGGCACTGGACCGCTTGGAGCCTGTCACGGCTTACTTGGCGAATGCCTTTTACAACTTGCTGCGTCTTTCTGCCCGCTCAATAGCAGCGGTTACTGTAGCCTGGCGATGGCTCTGGTTGCGCCAGTGGTCGGCTGATGTTGCCTCCAAAGCGTGACTGTCTAAACTGCCTTTTAAGGGTAGGCTTCTTTTTGGCGAAGACCTAGACAAGTTGGTTAAGGACTTAGGAGAGGTCAAGCCTCAGCGCCTTCCAGAAGATAAGCCAAAGTCCTCCTGGCGGCGTTCATCCTGGGCCTTTGCTCCGTCCTTTCGTCGTACCTCTAGGTTCCGTGACTTTCGCCGTTATCGACCTGGGAGATCGGCACCTCCACAGTCGTCAAATCATTTTGCTCAAAGATCTCAGTCCTTTCGAGGAGCCCGAAAGAACAACTAATCCTACTTGGCTCCAAACAAATTTTCTGGACCCTTAACGCTTCTCCTGCTGACGGTGAGAGCCGCCCACCCAAGATGCCTCCTCAGGTAGGCGGTCGCTTATCTCAGTTCTCTCAGCAGTGGGCGCTCATCACCTCAGATCATTGGGTTCTACAGATTGTCTCTCGCAGCTATGCCCTCGAGACGCATCAACTCATTCGGGACAGCTTTATTGTTTCTCCTGGTGGAGCGCCTCGGAGAAGGGACGCCATACTGGCTACAGTTCGTCTCCTCCTCCTACGTGCAATCTGCCCCGTCCCTCCTGCTGAACGTGGGACGGGACGCTATTCCATTTATTTTGTGGTACCCAAAAAGGATGGCTTTATTCGACTAATCCTTGACCTCAAGGGGGTCAACCGCTTTCTGCGCGTCCCTCGCTTCCGGATGGAAACACTGCGTTCAGTGATCAAAGCGGTCTGCAAAGGGGAGTTCCTTGCTTCCCTCGACCTCACAGAGGCCTACTTTCACATTCCCGTTTGCAGCGATCATCGAATCCTGCGTTTTGCCATACTGGACGAGCATTTCCAATTTTGTGCCATGCCATTCGGTCTTGCCACAGCGCCACGCATGTTTTCCAAGGTCATAGTGGTAGTGGCAGCAGCTCTGCGCAGCCGCGGAATTAGAGTATATCAATATTTGGACTATTGGCTCTTGCAAGCGGACTCCCTCTCAGAGGCCTACGACACGGTGGATCAGGTGGTTTCGTTCTTAGAAAGTCTCGGCTGGATTGTCAATCGAGCAAAAAGTTCACTACAACCATCCCAAGACTTGGAGTTTCTTGGGGCTCGATTCGACACAGTTCAGTGTAGGGTCTTTCTGACTCTCGAGCGTTTTCTCAAGCTTTCAGCTCAGATCCGCAGATTGCTTCGGCAAAATTGCCCTCACGCCTGGGATTATCTTCAAGTGCTGGGATCCATGGTGGCTACCATCGAGGTGGTTACCTGGGCCAGAGCACACATGCGCGGCTTGCAACGAGCACTACTGTCTTGTTGGTCCCCTGTCTCAGAGGATTACAACTGCCATCTTCCGCTGCCTCTATCCACCAGGTACAGCCTGCGCTGGTGGCTTCAGCCGTCTCAACTCTTCGTGGGAGTTTCCCTAGAGGCTCCTCGTTGGATCTTGCTGACAACCGATGCGAGTCTCTCCGGTTGGGGGGCTCATTGCCTAAATCGCATGGCATAGGGCACGTGGTCCCCACACGAAGCACATTGGTCCATAAACCGGTTGGAGGCCAGGGCAGTCTGTCTTGCCTTGCTGACGTTTCTTCCACTGCTTTGTTACCAGGTGGTTTGCGTCCTCTCAGACAACGCCACGACGGTGACTTATCTCAACTGTCAGGGCGGAACCAAGTGCCTGGGAGTAGCCAAGGAAATGGCCATTATCTTTCAGTGGGCAGAGAAGTATTTTCAAGCCCTGTTGGCGCAACACATTGCGGGCACTTCCAATGTGATGGCGGATTTTCTCAGTCATGCTTTGGATCCCGGCAAATGGGAGTTTGCGCCTTGGGCGTTTTCAAAGGATTGTGCAAAGATGGGGTCAACCTGTAATGGATTTCATGGCATCGTCGGCCAACACCAAAGCTCCGTGATTTTTTCAGTCACCGGAGAGAGCAGGGGTCACAGGGCTTAGCACAGCCGTGGCCGGTGGGAGCACTACTATACGTCTTTCCCCTGTGGCCTCTCCTCGGGAAGGTTCTCCAGTGGATCAGAACACATTCAAGCGCAGTGATTCTATTGGTGGCGGATTGGCCTCGGCATCCATGGTATGCCGACCTCGTTCGCTTAGCCCGAACGACTCCTCTGCGGCTCGGGGCTCACAGAGGCCTTCTGCAAGGGCCGATAGCAATGGAAATCCCGCTCCCTACTCACTTACGGCTTGGCTCTTGAATGCTGCCGGCTGAGTCACAAAGGGGATTCTTCTCATGTGGTAGCAACCTTGTTCAAGGCTCGTCAACCATCCACAAAACGGGCGTATGCCCATGTATGGCGTATCTTCGAATCCTGGTGCTCGCATCGTGATCTCTCCCCTTGGCGATCTGGTATTCCGCATATTCTCGCATTTCTCCAAGAGGGCCTTGACAAGGGTTTAGCTCTCGGTTCTCAGAGTCCATGTCTCTGCCATTACCTGTTTCAGAGGGATGATAGATGGCTCTTCTCTTGCGTCGCATTCGGACGTCACGTGTTTTCTAAGGGGAGCTAAGGTGCTCCATCCTTCCATGTGACAAGTGCTACCGCCTTGGGAGCTTTCCCTGGTTCTCAAGGTCCTCTTGGATGCTTCACGATCTGACTCTTAAAACAGCCTTTTTGGTAGTGATCACTTCTGCGCGGAGGGTGTCAAAATTGCAGGCCCTGTCCTGTCATGATCCCTATCTCTCCTTCTCTGAAGGTGGTGTCTCATTACGGACAGTTCCTTCTTTTTTGCCAAAGGTTCTAACTTCTTTTCACTTGAATCAGCCTATTTTCTTGCCTACTTTTCCTAAGGGCCAGGCTTCTAAGCAAGATATCGCCATCCGGAAACTTGATCTCAAGAGACTTCTCTATCGTTATCCAAAAGTGACAAATTCGTTCCGTAAATCTGACCATTTGTTTGTTCTTTTTGTAGGACCTCGAAAGGGGCTAGCAGCTTCGAAGTCTACCATTTCCAGGTGGCTTCGTCAAACTATTGAATCAGCCTACATACTCCGTGGCAAATCCGTACCCGCCGGGATTCGGGCGCATTCCATGCGGGCACAAGCGTCGTCATAGGTGGAATGGTAGCAGGTGACTCCTCTTGACATTTGTAGAGCGGCAACCTGGTCCTCCCTTTCCACATTTGCCCGGCACTATCGCCTGGATCTTCAGGCGAGGGAGGACACCCGTTTTGTGGCTAATGTAGTTACAGCGGCTCTGTCTTCCCACCCGGGGAGCACTTAGCTTGGGTACTACCCAATTGTCTGGACTGGTCTAGCAGGATGAATTGAAAGGAGAAATTTCACTTACCGTTAATTTCCTTTCCTGGAATCCTGCTAGACCAGTCCAGGACCCTCCCACAGTTAAGTACGATCAGGCACGTCTTTTCCATATTTATTTTATTATTTATTTATTTATATTCTCTTATATACCGCGCTATTCTGCATCAGTGCGGTTTACATTGAACAAACTGAAATTACATTGAACAGGGCATTATAACTTGGAGATAACTATTTTACAGGGAACATGGGCTATGGAGGGTTTAGTGGCTTGCCCAAGACCACAAGGAGCACCTGTGGGACTAGAAACCCCAGTCCTTCCGGCCCAAGGTTGCTGTCCTCTAGTGGGATTTGAACCCCCGACCTTCCGGCCTGAAGTACCTTGCCCCAACCACTAGGCCACTCCTCCACTCATCATATAACACAAGATGATATTGCAGGAGAGTTGCAACGTGAGCAGTGTTCTATGCTGCTTAATCAGGCGTGTTTTCTGCTGTAAATAGTTAAGTTATGTTCTTAGCCTTTCTTTTTCTTCCTGTTTCTTCTTGCATGTCAGAGTGTACCGAGGGAGACCCCCTAGGGGCATTCCTGTATATGTACCAGCTCCGGGCCAATCAGCCTCTGGTAGAATTTTGATTTCTCTGTCACCAACATCTGCTGGCAGGGGGACTTAACCCGATTGTCTGGAGTGGTCTAGCAGGATTCCAGGAAAGAAAATTGACGGTAAGTGAAATTTCTCCATGACCTGGAAATGGGAATAATGAGTGACGTAATCAAATTTGCAGGTGATACAAAATTATTCAAAGTTGTTAAAACCTAAGAGGATTGTGAAAAATTGCAAGAAGACCTTGATAAATTGGAAGACTGGATGGTCAAATGGCAGATAAAATTTAATGTGGACAAGTGCAAAATTATACACCTAGGAAAGAACAACCCAAGCTATGGTTACACAATGCAAGGTTCCATATTAGGAACCACCACCCAGGAAAAAGGTTTAGGCGTCGTCATGGATAGCATGTTGAAACCTTCCGCCCAGTGTGCAGTAGCAGCCAAGAAAGCAAATATAATGCTAGGAATCGTAAGGAAAGGAATGGAGAATAAATCAAAGGATATTATAATGCCTCTGTATCATTCCATGGTGCGACCACACCTTGAATATTGTGTGCAATTCTGGCCGCAATATCTTAAAAAGAACATAGCGTTATTAGAGAGGGTACAGAGAAGAGCCTCCAAAATGGTAAACGGGATGGAAGGTTACCCCTACAAGGAGAGGCTAAAAGGGTTAGGGCCCTTCAACCTGGAAAAGAGACAGCTGAGGGGAGATATGATATAGGTCTATAAATAAATGGAGTGGAACGGGTAAACCATAGATCAATTGTTTACACCATCAAAATATAGAAAGACTAGGGGACATGCATTAAAGCTACAGTGCAACCTTTTTAAGACTAATAAGAGAAATTCCTTTGCGTCCCTCTAGTCCAGTCCCGGAACCATAGAGTTGTGAACCTCCACCAGCAGCTTTGGAGACTGAAAGATGTCATCGCTTTGATGTCACTGGTACTAATAGGCAAGAACCGCCCACTTCCACCAGTACTTTCAGTCTCCAAGCAGCTAGGAGGTTCTGAGCCCGGGGCTGGGCTCAGGAGTACACAAATAAGCAGAGCTTTATTTTAAAAAATTCCTGTAAAAATTTCCCTTTTTCTTGTTAGTTTGTTGTTTGAATCTGATTCGGTGTTTTCTCGTTTTGATGTCAGGTCTGTTGCTGCTGCTAGAGGGGTCTTACCTGATTCTCCTGTGGACTTCTCTCTCTCACTGTCTTCCCTCCCTCTCTTGTCTCTCCTTTCTCTCTCTGTAGAGTGCTTCTCTCCAGCGTCTAAACGAGCACAGGGGGTAATTGTGTGGTGCCTCCCTGCTCCCGAACCCGCAGTACAGAAGGGTGAGGAGCAGGTGGAAGGCAGAGAGCGTGCTTCTGCAGACAGCAGCACTGAAATGCCGGAGGGCAGCCTCGGGGGACCGCTGCGGGAGCGGCGCGATTTCAGTCCTTGCTCTCTTCACAGAGACACGCCGGAGCTGACACCGCATGCAGGCTGTGCTCCGGCGTTGGAGGTGTGCTTGCTCCTTCTCTCTCTCCCCCTCCTTCAGCCCCGGTGCATCGGGTAAGACGGCAGGGGGTTTTCCTGGGTTAGCGCTTAGATCGCGGGAGAGAGGGGGGGTGTAAGGGAGTCCCCGTGGCTAATCTCGAGGGCCTCGGGGTCTCTGCGGCCAGCTGCGTGTAGTTTGCGCAGGAGTTTTGCCGGCGGCCATTTTGGGAGCCGGGTTCTCAACGGCCCAACTTACTCTGTGACCTAAACGGTTTCCTGAGCTTCGTTTTGGGGTCGGGTTAGCTTCATTTTGCTATTTAACCCCTGCCTTTGTGGTTACCTATAACAAAAAAAAAAAAAAAAAGACCGGCGCAGATCTTAGCGCTCACGGGGCCTGGAGCTTAGTGGTCTGAGGGACTGGTCAGTACTGTGGCTCTGGGTAGGATGCTGGCTAAATCTCGCTGTCTCGTCTGCGGGGTGCGGCGTAGCGAGATCTTGGAGTCCGGGGTTTGTAAAGGGTGTTCCCTGGAAGCGGTGGTGACGGAGAGGGCTCTGGGGGGATCTGTTGAGGAGCAGGTAGCGGGCCCCTCGGAAGCCAGAGAGTCCGGGCCGCCTTCTTTGGCCCCTGCAGAGCCGGTGGCGGGTCCTTCCTCGACAGAGTGGTTTTTTGGCGCCCGGAGGGATCCATGGGGGTGGTGTTCCCGGGATTCCGCCGGATTTTTTCTCGCTGATGCAGAAGGCGTTGGCCTTGCTGCAACCTGGAATGGTAGCTCTGGCTTGTAGCTCTACCGGGCTAAAGCGTGCAGGATCGGGACTCCTCCAG
Organism: Ichthyophis bannanicus; assembly: GCA_033557465.1. NCBI lineage: Eukaryota > Metazoa > Chordata > Amphibia > Gymnophiona > Ichthyophiidae > Ichthyophis > Ichthyophis bannanicus. The sequence continues at coordinate 154,844,394 of CM066032.1, read as the reverse complement.
GAGGAGAACGTGGTGCCCCTCATGAAGCGCAGGGAGGCCCGGGACGACAGCCCGCCTTCTCGCTTGGAAGAGGAGGTGGGGGTGGCCGATTTAGATGTGGAGGAGGCCTCTGATGCGGACTTGGAGGAGGGGGAGTTCCCGGATTTGGAGCAACAGAGTAGAGTAGTCCGGGTGTTTCGTCAGGAAGAGTTGCCAGCTTTGATTGCTGAGACTCTTAAGGCGGAGGATTCGTTGGAGGATCCTCTGTTGCAGGTGGTGCGAACTTCCCAGAAGGTGTTCCCGGTTCATAGAGTCTTTTGGAACATGATTCAGGAGGAATGGGACTCGCCGGAGTCGGCGCTGCGCGGTACTAGGACCTTAGCCTGGCTTTATCCGCTTTCCGAACAGGACAGGGAGATTTTCCGCTCTCCAAAGGTGGATGCGGCAGTGTCGGCCGTCACTAAGAAGACCACTATTCCGGTTGAGAGTGCCGCGGCTTTGAAGGATGTGCAGGACAGGAAGTTAGATACCTTATTGAAGCAGATCTTCGATGTTTGTGCCCTTTCTCTACAGCCCTCGATCGCGGGGGCGTGGGTGGCGCGCGGCTGCTTGCGATGGTCCCAGCGGTTGCAGGGGGAACAGTTGGACGGCCACGCTGAGGAGCTGGCGCGGCTGGAGTCGGGCACGGCTTATTTGTCGGATATACATTACGATCTTATCCGCGGTTTGGCCAAGAGTATGGTGTCAGTGGTGGCTGCCCGCAGGTATCTGTGGTTGCGTAACTGGTCGGCGGATGGCTCGTCAAAGGCGCGGCTTAGTAAGCTTCCCTTTCGGGGGAAGCTGCTGTTTGGTGAAGATTTGGAAAGGTTAGTCAAGGATCTGGGGGAGACCAAGGGGGGTCGGCTCCCGGAAGATAAGCCTAAGCAGAGCCGGGGAGCCGTCGCGTCTAGGGGGCTCTCCAGGGATTTTCAGAGATTTCGTTCCTCACGTTTTAGCCAGGCGCAGAGGTGGAGGTTCCCCTATCGCGGACAAGGTTTCCGGGGGGCCGGTCGGGGTTTTACTCCCTTTCAAACCGCTAACAACAAGAAGTCACAATGAGATCCGGCGGACTCAGGTGGCGGTGGCGGTGGTGCCCGTGGGAGGAAGGTTGCGGGAGTTTTACCCTGCCTGGGTCCAGATTACCTCAGATCAGTGGGTGTTGGAGGTCATTCGAGAGGGATGTGCTCTAGAGCTCCATCGGCCCGTCTTAGATTCCTTTGTCCTCTCCACGTGCTGGGCACCGGGAAAAAGGCGGGCAGTCGCGGAGACGCTTCAGCGGCTGCTGCAGCTCAAAGCGGTGGTGCCCGTCCCGGCGGACCAGTACGGGTGCGGTCGATACTCTATCTATTTCGTGGTGCCTAAGAAGGAAGGCACGTTTTGGCCGATTCTGGACTTGAAAAGGGTGAATCGGTGTCTTCGCGTGACCCATTTTCGCATGGAATCTTTACGCTCCGTCATGGCGGCCTTCAGAGCAGGGGAATTTCTGACGTCTTTGGATCTTACGGAAGTGTACCTCCATATCCTGGTGCGTCAAGAGCATCAAAAGTTCCTATGGTTTGCGGTACCGATGGGGCATTTTCAGTTTCAGGCGATGCCTTTCGGTCTGGCGACGGCGCCTCGGACGTTTACCAAGATCATGGTGGTCGTGGCGGCAGCGCTCCGCAAAGAGGGAATTCTAGTTCACCCTTACTTGGACGATTGGTTGATTCGGGCGAAGTCCAGCGCAGAAAGCGCGGCGGCCACAGCTCGGGTGATACTGATGCTGGAAAGTCTCGGCTGGGTGGTCAACTTGGCAAAGAGCCAGTTGATTCCGTCTCAGGTTTTGGAGTACTTGGGAGCGCGCTTCGAGACCAGGCGAGGGGCGGTGTTTCTCCCGGAGCAGAGAGCGCAGAAATTGAGGGCGCTCGTGCGCAAGTTTCTAGGGTGCAGAGCGCCGACGGCCTGCAGTACTTGCAATTGCTCAGTACAATGGCAGCCACGATCGATGTAGTTCAGTGGGCCCGCTCTCATATGAGGCCGTTACAGAGTGCTCTTCTCAGGCGTTGGTCTCATCAGAGAGATGCGTTGTCACACCGGTTGGTGTGTCCTCCGGAGGTGCATCAGGAACTCGGTTGGTGGTTGGAGCCCGCGAATCTGTCCGCGGGAGTGTCGCTGCGTCCTCCGGCCTGGAGACTAGTGATGACGGATGCCAGTCTTGCGGGTTGGGGAGCGCATTGTGAAGGACACTTTGCTCAGGGGTTATGGTCGATCGAAGAGAAGCACTGGTCCATAAACAGGTTGGAGATGAGGGCAGTATTTTTGGCGCTTCAGGAGTTTCACGAGTGCCTGCGTCAGGAACCAGTAAGGCTGCTCTCCGACAATGCGACGACAGTGGCCTATATCAATCGCCAGGGAGGCACGGGCAGTGCGTCGCTGGTGGCAGAGGCGACTCTGCTGTTGTATTTGGCCGAGCAGAATTTACAGGCGTTGTCGGCGCAGCACGTGGCAGGAGTGGACAATGCCGAGGCAGATTTTTTAAGTCGCCGCAGAGTGGATCCGGGGGAGTGGGCTCTCCACCCGGACGTCTTTGCTATGTTGGTCCGGCGATGGGGGATCCCGGTCATGGATCTCATGGCGAGCTTCGAGTCGGCAAAAGTAGCCCGGTTCTTCAGCAGGCGGAGAGAACGAATGTTAGAGGGTCTCGATGCGTTGGTGCAGCGGTGGCCTGTGGAGGGGCTCCTCTGTGTTTCCGCCTTGGGCCCTCATCGGCAAGGTGGTACAGTGCATAGAGCGGCACCAGGGTCGCGTGCTACTGGTGGCGCCCGACTGGCCCCGAAGGCCTTGGTATGCGGATTTGGTACGGCTGCTGGTGGACAGGCCGTGGAGACTTCCTCGGCGGAAGGATCTCTTGCTGCAGGGACCGTTGCGCATGCCTCAGGTGGATCGATTCTCGCTTACGGCATGGCTTTTGAAAGGGCTCGGTTGACTGCCAGGGGTTATTCGGCGGCAGTTATTTCTACCTTATTGAAGGCGCGAAGACGGTCTACTTCGTTGGCATACATTTGAGTTTGGTGAGTGTTCGAGGCTTGGGTGCGCGGAGCGGAGTCTGCGTCCTTTGGGAGCCTCGGTGCCGCAGGTCCTTTCCTTTTTGCAAGATGGTGTGGAGAAGGGACTGGCGGCCAGTTCTTTGCGAGTGCAGCTAGCGGCTATCTCGTGTTTCCGGGGGAAGATTCAAGGTCAGCCGTTAGGTTCCCACAGTGATATTCGGCGTTTTCTGCGTGCGGTGCTGCTTCTACGGCCGCCGAGACGGTGTGTGGTTCCTCCGTGGGATTTGAATTTGGTACTGGAGGCTTTGGTTGGGGCGCCGTTTGAGCCTCTGGGTAAAGCCTCTCTAAAGGATTTGACCTTGAAGACGGTGTTTCTGGTAGCTATTTGCTCCGCTAGAAGAATTTCGGAATTGCAAGCGCTCTCTTGTAGGGAGCCCTATTTGTCTTTTTCTCGTCACAAAGCGGAGTTGCGTACGGTTCCAGCCTTCTTGCCAAAGATAGTTTCCGTGTTTCACCTTAACCAGGTGGTGTCGCTTCCGGTGTTTTCGGAGAAGCAGAACGAGGAGTCGGGCGGCAGGTTGCATCTTCTGGATGTTCGTAGAGTCCTCAAAAGGTATCTCCGCGTAACGGCATCGTTCCGCAAGTCGGACAGGTTGTTTGTCTCGTTTGGTGGGCCGCGCAAAGGGGAGGCTGCGGCGGCAAAGGCTTTGGTTTCGCGGTGGTTGAAGGAGGCGATCGCTTCAGCTTACCTTCTCAGGGGGAAGGATGTTCCCATAGGGCTTCGAGCGCATTCAACCAGAGCGCAGGTGGCGTCTTGGACGGAGATCAGTTTGGTACCGGTGACGGAGATTTGTAGGGCGGCGACGTGGTCTTCGCTGCATTCCTTTGCCAAGCACTACAGGCTAGATGTACAGGCACGGGAGGACGGGCGTTTTGGTGCAGCAGTACTTCAGGCTGGCCTTGCGGGTCCCTCCCGTTGATATTCACTGCTCTGTTACATCCTCTTGGTTCCGGGACTGGACTAGAGGGACGCAAAGGAAGAGTAAATTAGACTTACCTGCTAATTGTTGTTCCTTAAGGAACTCTAGTCCAGTCCCGGATCCCTCCCAGTGTGTTGCGCGGGTATTCAGCCTGAAGTTTTTCATTTTCCATGTAAGAAGACTAACAAGTGGATAGGAACTTCTGGTTCTTTGGGGTTTCTCGGGGGAGCCCCCTTTTTTCTTTGGCGCAGCAGTACCTCATCTGCTCGGGAATTCAGACTTTTTTCACGGTTTCCAGAGCTTGCTCCGTTTTTTTCGGTAAGGTTCAGGTTTGAACTCTGTTTTCAAGAGTTGAGTCCATAACTTTATGATCTACTTATTTGTTGCTCTGCTGAGTCTGCTTTGTCAATAGGTGCTGGTGGAAGTGGGCGGTTCTTGCCTATTAGTACCAGTGACATCAAAGCGATGACATCTTTCAGTCTCCAAAGCTGCTGGTGGAGGTTCACAACTCTATGGTTCCGAGACTGGACTAGAGTTCCTTAAGGAACAACAATTAGCAGGTAAGTCTAATTTACTCATATTTTTCACTCAACGCATAATCAAACTCTGGAATTTATTACCAGAGGATGTAGTAAAAGCTGTTAGTGTAGCTGGGTTTAAAATAGATTTGGACAAGTTCCTGGAGGAAAGGTCCATAAACTATTATTAAAGGGGACCTAGGAAATCTACTGCTTGCCCCAATACAAGCATTATGGAGCCTGTGTCCTTTGGGGAAAATGTTTGGCAATTGTGACCTAGATAGGCCACTGTTGGAAACAGGATACTGGCCTTGATGGACCTTGGTCTGACCCAGTATGGCATATCTTATGTTCTTAATTCTATTCACCACATTGTAAAAAAGAAGTAACGGAATTAGTGAAGATACAGAGAATGGCCATCAAAATGGTAAAGATGGTGGAATGACTTCCCTATGAGTAAGGGTTAAAAGTGTGCTTTATCTTGAAGAAAAGATGACTGAGGGGAGATACGATAAAAGTCTATAAAACTATGAGTGAAGTGAAACGGGTAAATGTAAATTGGTTGTTTATAATTTCAAAAAGTACAAGAACTAGGGGACACACCATAAATTAAAAGTAGTACATTTCAAACAGTTTGGAGAAAATACTTGTTTTCTCGATGCATTATTAAGTTTTGGAATTCATGGCCAGACGATGTGATTAAAAGCTATTAGTGTAGCTGAGTCTTAAAAAAAAAAAAAAAAAAGTGACAAATCCTGGGGAAAAAGTCTATAAGCCGTTAAGGTAGACCTGGGGAAAACCTCAGCTTATACTTGGGGTAAAGTAGACTTTTGAAAAATTTTCTTAGGATATAGGAGCCAGCCCAAAAATCTAGGAGGCAGACTAGAAACAAATTGGAATTGAATTTATTTATACACATTTATAAATTGCACATTCATAATGTATTCCAACTGATATACAGCAGGCTACGTGTTACAGTAGCAGTTTAAACATGTAAAATAAATGCAACAAAGGTGTAGCTGCTGAGAGGGGGCAGTGAAGAGAGGCTGAGTGGGACGTGTGTCCACATACCCACCCCCAGGAACTTCAGCCTCAACTTCTTTCCATCACTCACCCAAATACATAAGACATAGGCCCTTGAGTGATGTAGAGATGTTTTAGGCTGCAACTGCTGAGAAGGGGGCAAAGGAGAGGCTGAGGTATTAGCTACATGAAGTGTCTCCCCACTCCCAGCAGCCACAGCTGCAGTTCTATCCATTGCACATGTGCTCCCTGTGGCTTCAGCCTAGCGCCTCTTCATTAGCATCTCCTGTGTTTCCACCCCCTCCCTCCGGAGCAGCAGCCTTGGCATCATACCACTCTTCCCCCGCAGCAGCTTCTCAATCCATTTCTCCCACACCCCTCTCTGTAGAAGCCTTTTTCAATCCTTCTCTTCTGTATCTCCTGAAATTTGTAATGGAACCCTACTTTCCAATAAAAATGCTCTGGGTGAACCTGCGTCTGCTGCCAGTACCTCAGAATTTCACACATGCAGTGAATCATTCTTTCTGACAAATTCCTCTTGTCACTTCTTTGCGATACTTGGGTATAATCCTAGACTCATCCCTCTCTTTTCATAGTCATATCTCTACCCTCACACGTCGTTCTTTTACAGCTCTATGCCAAATCAGAGCCGTCCGTTCCCTTCTCCCCACTAGTTCCCTGATCACTCTAGTATTGGCATTAATCACCAGCAGACTTGATTATTGCAATGTCTTCTTGGCCAACCTACCAGTTTCAGCGTCTCCAGCTCATACAAAACACTGCAGCCCACCTTATTACATTTGCTCACCGTTATGATCATGTCTCCCCTATTCTTTATCACCTTCATTGGTTGCCTCTCCGTTTCCGGTTTCAATATAAATTTCTCATTCTAACACAGAGCCATCTATACATCCACCCTGCTGTATTTATCTAACCCCATTACTCTCCACACACCTTACCGCCAGCTTCGTTCCTTGCACGCCAATCGCCTGTCCTTACCCTCTCCATCTCAGGCACATCTAGAACAAACCCGTCGCTCGGCTTTCTCAGCCCCGCTCTTTGGAACGCCCTCCCATCCTCCCTCCGTTTGGCATCCTCTTACTCAAGTTTAAGGAGTTATTGAAAACCCACTTATTCCAACAAGCCCTTGACCTCTCTCCTACCATCCCTCCCTGAGTTCTGTTAGCTGTGTCTGGTGTACTTATTGTGTGTTTTGCCCTGTCCTTTCCCCCCTTTCCTATCTTACTATGGTGTTCCTTTTTTCCTATAGTTAGGGAGCGTAGTCTTTTTTATTATTGTAAACCGCTTTTATGTTTCGGCCAAAGCGGTATATCAAATTAAGAAATAAAGATCAATTGTTGTTTGGCTAGGCAACGAGATCTTACCCTATATACATCCTGTTGAGGTTGATGCCTCTTGATGAACAATGGTCCTGAGATGCAGAGATGACTCGGGAGGGCCCTGATCCCATGGAGGAAGGCTGCCCCCGATTGTTGATTCTCCAAGCCAGAGGACACCACAATTATAATAACAAATGTTGAGCAGGACTACAGGATCCAGAGAGATCGCAATCCCAGAAGTGCTGTCCGGTTGCAGAGCCGCCAATAACGTTACCAAGGTGTGGGGGGGGGGGGGGTAATTCCATTCATGCTTGATGCTCTGAAAATGAGGACAGCAGTAACTAGGGGGGAGGCGGGCGGTTATTAGCTCACCACAAGCCCATGTGGCAGTGATAGAAAGAGAGAAGCAAAAGAAAAAGGCTCTTGGTACGCTGCTTCTGCCGCCACTGACTGATAGCACGCTGACCTCACTTTGACTGCAGACCAATTACTCCCCCTTCTTCTCTGTGGCTAGCACCTAATGATGACATTGCCTGCCCTCGCCAATGACAGGCAGTTTTAGACAGTCCCTACTGCGCTGAGCAGCAACTGCTGCAGCATGTTAGTGTGATCCCAGATGTGGCATCCATGGCATGCTACTGCCTGGTGCTCTGCTTCCAGGCACCAGGTCTGATTTTTGTCGCCCTGACACCTGGGGTTTGTCGAGCCCTGAGGTAAAGTAGCATTTAATCTAGCCACTTCCTGAGATCCTGCCAGGTACTGGGACCTTAATTGTCAGCTGTTGAAAACTGGATATTGTACTTGATAGGCCTTTTGGTCTGACTCAGTATGACAATTCTTATTTAAGAGTGCTAGACGCCAAGAGAGTTGGTGTGAGCCTTTATGATTTATTTCTTTTCCCTCCTCTTTGATCTAGTTGGATGACATTTTTGAAGACGATGAAGAACAAGATGAAATATATTTTTCAGCCAGAGATCTACTTGAAATTCGAGATGCCATTTTATTCCTACTGAAAAGGTTCTTGCAGCTTCTGCCCAAATTTGCTCTGAAAGAGAAGCCCCAGAGTGTGCAGCACTGTATGCAGGTACTTAGAAGATGGAGATGGGGGGGAGAGTTCGGAAGATGTTTTAATTGACAATTTTAGAAGAGAAGAAATACAAGCCATAAACAGTGTATGCAGGCATGATGACTGGGGTGGGATATGTGAATATTCTTAAATTTTGACGTTGTAAGAGGAACCTTGGAACTTGCATTGCTCTTTGCAGGATACAGGGGTAAATGGGATTTGAAGGAATCCTAGCATTATCACTTTGTAACCAATCCATTATGACTACAAAAAGTAGACCTCCTTTTCTTCTATTTCAACAGATTTTCATTGAACTGACCAGCTTTGAGCCTGTTGACAGAGAATTAAATTTTTTGAAGTCTTTGTGAGTAGTTTCCTTCCTTTTGTCATCTACATAGCAAGAACACTTTCTTTTCTAATTTAGTACTGGAGATTCATTCTTTGTCCACATTTTGAGCAGTGCGCACTAAAATTAAGTTTACAAAGGATTATTGTAAGCACTAATAAAGGAAAAACACTAATTTAGGAGAAGACAGTTTTAAAAATATTTTGTCTATTCCCTGTTGGTTTTTAATTTAGTAACATGAATCAAATGAAGTATGTACCAGAATTGGCATACCTTGGGCTCAGGTTACTGTGTTCACCACTTCATGGGGAAGGAGACCAGGTATGTAATATTGATTCCTTAATCTTCTAGCACCTTACGTTATTTGCATTTGTGATAGCTTTGTGAGCATGTGTATAAAAGAAAAATACTGGTGCTGGTTGAAAGCAAGTTTTCAGCCATTAATGGGGAGGGGTAGCCTGCACAGAGTGACAGGTGCACCTACTCTTGCCGGGCAGACTGGATGGACCATGCTGGTCTTTATCTGCCGTCATTTACTATGTTACAAGTCCAAAATCTGTCTTTTTCTTGATAATCATTTCTAGGAGTATCCGTTGCAGTGAGTTAGTTAATGGTATGTGCTTGGAAGCATATAAAGGTTTGTGTTCAAAAACAAACAATTATTACTGCATAACTTAAGCTAGCAGCTATGACATAGTAACATAGTATATGGCAGCAGATAAAGACCAATATGGTCCAACAGCAGAACCTCTCACTAGCCATGAATTCAAAGGGCTTTTATCAAGAGTCTTGGATTATCTTAGTAGTTGAGATTGAAAGCGCAAGAATCCCTCTCAAATAGTAGCATGGGAATCTTAAATAGAGATATATAGATTCCTTATCGTCTCTCCAGTCCAGTCCCGGAATCTCTGGGATTTAGGTTCCTCCAGCAGCTTGGAGACTGAAAAGTGACATTCTTTGATGTCACTAGCATAAGTACCCAAGGGACCGCTTCCTTGCTCCAGTTTTGTTCAGTCTCCAAGCAGCTGGAGGTTGTGGAGCCTAGAGATTCTAGGCTCATTGGAGGGACAAATAAGTATTTATTTTGAATTTTAGTTAGCTTTATTTTGAGTGAGTAGTTCAGTTACTGTGGCTTTAAAGCCAGAGATGTGCCCCCTCCCCTCTCTCTTTTAAATTTCTTCTCTGCCGGTTTTGTAAAGCCGCGTTTATTTTTTGTCTGGACTAAATCATTTTATCAAGTCTCCCAAACCTACTTACATTAGGTGAGGAGTACTTTTTGGCAGAGTCAAAACAGCTCTTAGCTGTTATCTGGAGAATGCTGTTTTTTGAGAGGCACTTTGTTTTCTGCGAGGCACAGGTTTAATTGTGCTGACAGAGCTTTCAAATTGTATCTTCCTGTTTATGCAGAGATTCTGGTTTCTCCTCTGACGCTGAAAAAGCATAGCGTCGAGGAGCCGGTTGTTTGGAGTGAAGTTTCAAGGGGGTCTTTTTTCTCCTGGATGAAGGAGACATGTTTTTTCTGCTGCGCACTTATTTTCCAGTGGCAGTTTGTTTCTCTGCAGGCCGCGCCGTTCTTTGCACGTGCACGGGGAAACGAAAAACAGTAAGTGGATGTGCTGATGGCAAACAGTGAGTAAAGGATATTTAGAAGGCAGGGCACAAAGCAGTTAAAGAAATTGAACCTTAATTCAGGGCTTAACAAATTCCAGGTGCCAGGTCACCATGGCAACTAGAAATTTGGATCTAGCACCTGGGATTTTCTTTCTCCAGTTTCATTTTTAGGCACAATTGTGGCAGACTCTTTTTGCCAATGGGGATCCGATCTCCCAAGGGCAGAACAGAAGAAGTCACAGCTGTAATTGCCGCTGGCCTAAAACACTTGATTAACTCATCAATATCATCGCTCCAAAAATAAAAAATAAATGCCCTTCAATGCTTAATAAACTTTTCTCTATAACCTGTTCATAAGAAATATGGCTAGGTCTCAGACTTCCCGACACTCAAAGGCTGACTGCTAATAACTTTGGTTAGCAGGGCCGTGCCATCTAGCATCAATGACCTGCCGGAATGAACAAGATATATGAAAATCAATACGTGTAGGATATCACCAAAAATCAATTAATAAAGTTCCTATAAAAACTTCTTGCCATGTAAGGGTGAATCTTTACACTTTCCAATGGGTAAAAGACTTATCTTGAGTAGTTAAAGTCCAAAGGATTTCCCAACGCTGTTCTATATAGCGCTCCAACGCGTTTCTCCGTTACAGGATTCTTCAGGGGAGTTTCCTTTATGAATATCAAAGCTCCGACATCCCCATGAGAGTAAAGTCAAATTTAAGAGAAAAGCTCCTTTTTCCCATGGCACTCTGGGGTTGAAAAAATATATCAATCATTCAAGGGAACCAACTCATAACAGGTTACCAATGTCAAAAACATAAACGTATGTAACAGCCAGCTCACCATCGGATGTCGACAGACTCAAGTAATTCTAACTAATGCTGCCCACGTTTCAATAGTGGTATCCCTTGCATCAAGAAAAACGCCACGCATGCGGGTAAACCATCTGTCAGTATATTTAAATCAAAAAGCACCAATCAGATCCGTGTGTTATAAGCTCTGTTCAATTACATCAAGCAGGCACGCCATTCAATCATGTTGTTCAGTCCTGTGGGTTCAACAGCTTGTAGAACAAAAATCCATCTTTGTTCTGAAAACGTCAAGAATTGTTCCCGCGTCTGGTTTCCTCTGCCTGCATGTATCTGTTCAATCACAAAACACTTGTAGTCCGTGAATACGTGCCCCTTTAGCAAACTATGTTGAACAATAGGAGCTTCTGTCACCCGACATTTCAGTCAGCTCTTATGTTCACCCAATCGTAGCCGTAAAGGTCTAATGGTTTTGCCTATATATAATAGGTTACAGGGACATCGTAAAGCATAAACTACAAAAGCAGATTCACATGAAGTTATACTCCGCAATGGGTAGGTGACATCATGATAAGTAAAATGATCAATCTGTAAATTCATAAAACAAAGATTACAATTCCCACAGGGAGAGTGTCCTCTTGGTTCATTCAAAGAGGTGGGAACTATTGAAGAATGGCGCAACTGAGTTGGACTGACTAATTCTTTCAAATTAGCATGCCGCTGCCAAACACATCTAATATAACGTCCCTGTAGACCCCGAGTATTTTGTAACACGTTTGAATGTTTTCGTAGAATCTTCTGTATAGAATAACTTAAGGGGGAGTATTTAGTAATGAAATTAACTGTAGTATCGTCCTCCTGGATCTTTACACGGGGATGTAAGAGAAGAGCTCGATGATTGCATTTAGCCCGACGGTAAGCTTGGTCAATGAGTTTCTGGGGATATCCCCTATCAGAAAAATTGTTCTTCAACTCCTGCGATTGAAATACAAAATCTGCATCATGGGAACAATTCCGTCTGAACCGGATGAATTGAGAAAAAGGCAACCCTTGTTTCAAACGACTAGGGTGTGCACTACTGTAGTGTAACAAAGTGTTACGGTCAGATGGTTTTCTATATACCGTAGTTTTCCATCCCGTAGTAAGGCGATGAATTTGCACATCCAAGAATGTAATAACATCAGTGTGGCTGTTGCTAGTAAACTGGATATGTGGGTCGATGTGGTTTAACCAAACAAGAAAATTGTTTAATTCTATTTCTTGCCCCTGCCAGATTAAAAAAAATATCGTCGATATACCGGCTCCAAAGCCTGATACGGGATTGAAAAGGACTAGCTGTTAACCACTTCGTTTCATACGACCCCATGAACAGATTAGCAATTGATGGGGCGCATGTAGCCCCCATCGCGACTCCAGAAATTTGTTGAAAAATATCACCCTCAAACTGAAAATAATTTTTCTGAATGGTTAACCGGGCAATCCGCATCAGAAAAGCAATATATTCATCTGAAAGATCACCTCTGGTACCTAGTGCAGTATGTACAGTCTCCAGGGCTGCCTCCTGAGGAATGTTAGTATATAGTGCAGCTATGTCTAGCGTGACCAGTAGAATATTATTTTCTGTAGTCAAGTGATGATGCTGTTCCAAAATGTTCAGAAAATGAGACGTATCTCGTACATACGATAAAATTGTGGGCATTAAAGGACGTAAAAAAGTATCCAGAAAAATAGATAAAGGTTCCAAATTCGATCCTCTGGTCGAGACAATCGGACGTCCTGGTGGATTAGTCATGCTTTTATGTACTTTAGGAACGAGATAAAATCGAGCTATACTTGGAGAGGGCTGATTTAAATATTTCCATTCCTTTTTAGAAATAAATTTGTTTTCCAAAGCCTGTGTAGTGATTTCATAAATTGTAGCACTAATATCCATTGTCGGGTCAGATGATAATTTAACATAGGCAGTGGTATCTGAAAGTTGACGGGTTGCCTCATGTATATATTGTTGCCGATGAAGAACCACGATTGCGCCTCCTTTATCCGCGCGACGTATCACTAATTCATCATTGACTTGCAGGGAACGAAGAGCCTGTTTCTCTATTGCAGTTAAAACACTTCGTTGTTGTTGATACCAGGGAGTATGCTCCTCTAAACGCGTCAAATCGGTCAAAACAAGATCTCTAAAAATCGAGATGGCTGGAGGCAATGGACCGGGGGGAACCCATGTAGATTTAATCGGAAGGGGAAGTTTTAATGGAGGAGAGGATTGAGTATTCGATTGATCTGTTGACAACTGGTCCAACTGCGTTGGACTGTTATGACCAACGGTGGTTGTGGCAAAGTAATGTTTAAGATGTAATTTCCGAATACATTGTTCAAAATCAATCCGTGTCTGAAATGAATCATATCGAATCCCCGGGACGAAAGAAAGTCCCTTCTCTAACACCTGCAATTGTGCAGACGTTAAATCAATGCCTGAAAGATTAACCACCAATTGGGTGGAAAAAGGTAAATGAACAGTTTCAGGAAGATTTGCCACGGTGTCCTCCACGATTCGTGGATTTTCCTCTACCACCTCCCCCTTTCTTCTTTTGTTTTTTCTCATCATCACTTCGTTCTTCATTAAGTGATCTCCCAGACTCTGAGGTCTCATCTGAGGTTGTTTCAAAAAGAACTTGCCTCCTGCCTTTCCGAGTCTTCCGGTTAGCATCCATCCAAAGATATACATAACCGGAAGTGTAATTATTATAGTCCCGTCTCAATTTTTTCATCTTCACTGTTTTTACTTCTTGATCGGTCACTGACAATTGTTTAGTGACCTCTGCCATCTGTAAAAGGAACTGGCTATCGGGCTCTGCACGTTTCAAACCATCAGTGATAGCTGATATTTCCATATTTAAGTCGATCAGTTGTTTCGCAGAATTTTCTACAATCAAGACCATAAGGTCTAAAGAACACTTGTTTAATATGTTGTTCCATTTCTCCAAAAACACACTATCAGAATTATAAAGCTTAGGTTCCTTATATACTCGTAGTCCCCTGGGGATGTGCTGACGACTAATATATTCTACGAGTGACAGCCGGTGTAGCTCTATTTTAAGTGCTCGTTTTTTCAATTTTGTCAATGATTCCCAAGTTGGTTGATTTTGTCCCTGAACCTCAGTGCCATCTAAAGCAAACGGGGTTTTTTCTTTACAAAGATTGAATGGCGTGCCTGCTTGACGTAATTGAACAGAGCTTACTAACACACGGATCTGATTGGTGCTTTTTGATTTAAATATACTGACAGATGGTTTACCCGCATGCGCGGCGTTTTTCTTGATGCAAGGGATACCACTATTGAAACGTGGGCAGCATTAGTTAGAATTACTTGAGTCTGTCGACATCCGATGGTGAGCTGGCTGTTACATACGTTTGTTTTTGACATTGGTAACCTGTTATGAGTTGGTTCCCTTGAATGATTGATATATTTTTTCAACCCCAGAGTGCCATGGGAAAAAGGAGCTTTTCTCTTAAATTTGACTTTACTCTCATGGGGATGTCGGAGCTTTGATATTCATAAAGGAAACTCCCCTGAAGAATCCTGTAACGGAGAAACGCGTTGGAGCGCTATATAGAACAGCGTTGGGAAATCCTTTGGACTTTAACTACTCAAGATAAGTCTTTTACCCATTGGAAAGTGTAAAGATTCACCCTTACATGGCAAGAAGTTTTGATAGGAACTTTATTAATTGATTTTTGGTGATATCCTACACGTATTGATTTTCATATATCTTGTTCATTCCGGCAGGTCATTGATGCTAGATGGCACGGCCCTGCTAACCAAAGTTATTAGCAGTCAGCCTTTGAGTGTCGGGAAGTCTGAGACCTAGCCATATTTCTTATGAACAGGTTATAGAGAAAAGTTTATTAAGCATTGAAGGGCATTTATTTTTTATTTTTGGAGCGATGATATTGATGAGTTGATACGCTTGTATACGCTCTGCAAAATTCACCCAAATACTACGTCCTAAAACACTTGATGGCACGCATTGCATTTACGAAACAAAAAAAAAGAAGTTTGACTGGGGGAGGGGGTGGGAATGAGGCACCAAAAATGTAAAGGGGCAATGGCTTTAAAAAAAAAAAAAAAAAAAGGGATGAAGGGCAGGAGGTGGGAACGTTAGAGGGGAGATAATCTAGGAGAACACTGGGGGTTGGGCAGCAGGAGAGGGAAAGTGTGCAAGGTACTGGATGTTGAAAGGAGGCATGCATGGGGACAAAAGGGCACAATATGTGTATGCTCACAGGTGTATTCCGTAGCATCCCTCCAGTCCAGTCTTCTGGGTTCTGTCCCCCTTCCAGCAAATGGAGACTGAGCATGCTAGCTTTTGGGGATGTCGCAGTAGTAAGAAGGCTGAGCTTCCCTCTACCAAGCCAGTATCCTCATTCTCTAGCAGATGGGACAGAACTCCTGATAGCTTGGGCTACACTGGAAGCCTATCTCCCTGGGTGGAAAAAAAAGGATTATTTGAAGGGATTTTTCCCTTAGTCCTGGTATTCCTTGCTAAGGTGGGAATCTGGTTTTTAGATTAGTTTAGCTTGATTTGGATTTCTTCTCAGCTGGTGGTGACTTGGTCTGCTCCAGGGACCCAATGCCATTTAGTCGGCCGCAGGGCTCTGGGAGAGAGCAGGGCTTAGTGGTCGTAGGCTCCTGAATTTCAGACCTTTGCCTGAAGTCCTGTTCACCTTTAGTAGTGGTGAAGCAATTGGGTATCCTGACGCTTTAAATTTCTCACTGACTGACTGCAGTGTGATTTTCAGGAACAGTATGGCTGAAGCAGCTTGCTGAGTTTCACCTTATTCTTCTACAGGTCATTCGGTTTGATGTCTGGGGCATGGATTGTATTGAAGTTTGCATCGGTGCTGATTCCTGCATTCTCCAGGACCAAGCAGGAAGTCAGTCCTCACATATGGGTGACATCGACGTCGATGAAGCCCTTGCGGAGCATTTCCCCAGCTTTCCAAGAAAGCCTTTGGGAATGCAGACACGCATGCGCGGTTCCCTTCCCGCCTAAAGGTGCCATCTTGAGCAGTCTCTCATTTCCCGTGAAGCCCACCGGACATGAGTCCTAGTCATCCCTGAAAATTGTTTGTTTTTTTGCGATTTTTTGCTATTTTTCTTCTCCGGTTCGACACCGGTTCCCCTCTTGCCGGGTTCGGTACACCGGTATCGAGCCCGATCTTCTTTTTTCGTTTTTTGCTCTTAGTGGCTGGCGTTCGCGCCCTTTTTTCTTTTTCCCTGGAAGGCCGGTCCTTTGACCTCACGGGGACTCTTTTTTTTTTTCCCCAGTGGCTTCCAGCGGTTTTAAGAAGTGTGATCGGTGCAAGAAGCTGATGTCTCTCACCGACACACACGACTGCTGCCTTCGGTGCCTCGGTCCTGATCACGACCCTAAGGCGTGTGGACCATGTGGAAAAATGTCTTCCAAGGCACTGCGAAGTCGTCAGCACCAAAAGGAAAGGCTTTTTTCTGACTCGGCCTCTGGCCGGGCCCGGACCTCGTCTGAGGCCTCGACATCTCGGGAATCGGATCCCGATCACCGTCGTGGCTCCTCGGACAGAGGGTCCCCCGACCGGGAACACAAGAGGAAGAAGCGGCTCGCGAGGGCGTCGTCGGAAGAGGTCCCTGGCTCCTCGAGAGCTAGGTCTCAGACCCTCAACCGTCGCCCTGGGCCTGTGGAACAGGAGAAGCCTTCCAAAGTCCCTCGACTGGAGCCGGAGTCTGCTGGACACGTAAACCCTGTAGTACTCGTGGACTCTTCTCCCAGGGAGCTGACGTCGGGCCCGGCACCACCAGGGCCCGAGTCGGGAGCTGCTGAGTCTCCTGAGCTGTGTCTCAGGTTGACAGCCTTGGAGAGCAGACTGTCTGCCTTCATGGAACAGCAGCGGGCACTGATGGCCAACCTGTCTGGCGCATCTGTCCCGACCACCGGGACATCGACATCGAAGTCGACCCCAGAGACCGAGCCGATACTCAAGGCCATGAAGGCTCGAGGTCGACCTCGGTCGCGGTCTCCCTCAACCTCCCATTCGGGACCGAGGCAGGTGCTCGCAGGCCCCGCGAGGTCGGACCCCGATTCCTCATCGGATGAGTCCGCATGGGAGACGGAGGACGAGGAGTCCCCCGACACCTTCAAGACTTGGTGCGTCCCATCGGACTCACCGCAGTCTGAAACCCGGAGTAGATCCCCCTCCGGAGAATACCCGGTTCTCGGAGTTCGTCCGGGATATGGCTACTGCGTTGGCTATCCCTGTGGACCCCGAGGAGGAGTCTCGAGCCGAGGAGCTCGAGGCCCTGCAGTACAACTTTCCTCCGAAGGAGGCCTTTACTGTCCCGGTTCCTCCGATGCTGGAATGGCTCCTCTTCCAGATGTGGGAGGCACCGGCCTCGGCGCCGGTTTTAAGCAAGCGGGTCGATTCGATCTATCGACTCCGGAAGAGTCCTGGCTTTCAGAAGGCGCAGCTACCACACCATTCCATGGTGGTGGAATTGGCCATGCATCGCCTGAAAAGTCAGAAGATGCACTCCGCGGTGCCCCCTGGCAGGGAGGCCCGAAACCTCGATGGTTTTGGTAGAAAGTGCTTCCAGGGCTCGATGCTTGCTTGCCGTGTCCAGTCTTACCAGCTGTACATGGGCATGTACTTGCGAGACCTGGCCAAGGAGTTGGCCGGGTTCTCTGCTGGTCTCTCCGGGGAACCCTTGCAGAGGTTCAAGTCCTTGTCCTCGGGGATCCGGGAATGCTCCAAGTTTGTCCTGCGCAGCCTGCGATGGCTTCGAGGCTTTGGCCCGTGTTGCGGCAGCCGGCATCTCGGCTCGACGCCAGGCGTGGCTGCAGTCATCGGACCTCGAGCCATGGGTTCAGGACAAGTTGGTCGATGTCCCTTGCCGAGGTAACCTTTTTGGCAAGCCCGTGACCGAGAAGGCCGCAGAGCTCGAGACTGAGCACCTCACAAGGACAAGGCTGTCTAGAAAGACTTCTGCCCCTTCTCACAAGAAGAAGGGCTCGGGTAAAAAGCCCTTTTACCCGAGGAAGGGCACTGCCTACAAACAGTACCCACAATATCAGGCTGCCCCTCAGGGTCAGCAAGCCAAGGCCCCTGCTCCCACTCAGCAGGGTGGGGTTTTTTGACTCCTTAGGCATAGCCTCTCCGTCCCTGCTCTCCCAACCCTGCACAGGAGGTTGCCTCGCTCTGTTTGCCCACCAGTGGCCACTCATCACTGGAGACAGTTGGGTGTTAAAAATAGTCCACAAGGGCTATGCACTGCACTTCCAGCAACTGCCTCCTCCATACTTTCCAGGGGAGCCTCCAAGGCCTCCCCTGCACACACATCTTCTCCTTCAGGAGCTACAAGGTCTGTTTGTGGACAGGGCAGTGGAACCTGTGCCTCCCCACTTACAAGGTTGAGGGTTCTACCCCAGGTATTTCCTGGTACCCAAAAGAACCGGTGGCCTTGGCCTATTCTAGATCTCCGAAACCTCAACAAGTTCCTGGAGAAGGAAAAGTTCAAGATGCTTACTCTTGGAACCCTTCTGCCCTACCTCCAGCAGGGAGATTGGCTATGCTCCTTAGATCTAAAGGATGCGTATACTCACATCCTTATTCATCCAGACCACAGAAAGTACCTCAGGTTCATTGTGGGAGGAAACCATTATCAGTACAGAGTACTACCTTTTGGCCTCACCTCTGCTCCCAGGGTCTTTACCAAATGCCTGGCAGTGGTGGCGGCCTACCTGAGAAATCAGGGTATCTTTGTCTTCCCCTATCTGGACGACTGGCTCATCAGGGGTCAGACCTGCCAGGAGGCCAGACAAGCCACCCTCAGAACTATTGCTCTTCTTCAAAGCCTGGGGTTTGTCATAAACTTCACAAAGTCCACTTTGCTCCCATCCCAGAACTTGGAGTTCATAGGGGCAAGGTTGGACACTCAGCTGGCAAAGGCATTCTTGCCAGAGGACAGAGCCCAAAGACTGATAAACTTGGCAAGCCAGTTTCTAAGCAGGTCACTGGTCTCCGCCAGACTCTGCCTGAGGCTTTTAGGCCACATGGCTTCGACAGTACATGTGACCCCCAATGCCAGGCTCCATATGAGGCCTGCACAGTGGTGCCTTCGGACTCAGTGGTCCCAGGCCACCGGCAGCCGCAGAGACAGGATAAGGGTGTCCAGACAATTTCTGAACTTCCTCAGCTGGTGGCTACATCCACCCAATCTGCTGCAAGGGGTGCCTTTTCAGATTCCTGGGTTCACAGTGGTGTTGACCACGGATGCCCCCTTGCAGGGCTGGGGAGCTCATTGTCTAGGCAAGTGCACCCAGGGCCTGTGGTCTCCCTGGGAGACCGCACAGCAAATCAATCTACTAGGACTCAGGGCTATTCAGTTAGCCCTCAAGACTTTCTCTCCAGCCCTGGTTCATCAGTCTGTACTAGTTCAAACAGACAACCAGGTAGCCATGTTTTATGTGAACAAGCAAGGCGGAACTGGGTCCAGGCTCCTTTATCAGGAAGCACAGGACCTTTGCTTGTTTGCCCTCAAGCACAACATGCTCCTCAAGGCTGTGTACCTTCCTGGCCAGGAAAACTACCTGGCCGACAGGTTGAGCAGGATTCTACAGCCCCACGAGTGGCAGCTCCATCCTTTGGTGGTTCAGAAGATTTTCCTGCAGTGAGGACTGCCATCTATAGATCTGTTTGCCAGTCCTCTGAACAAACAGCTGCCAAAGTTCTGCTCCAGGCAACCTCATCCTCTGCGGGTAGCAGCAGATGCTTTTCTGATTCCCTGGTCTCAGGGCCTCTTGTATGCGTTTCCTCCCACGCCCTTGGTGGCCCGAACTCTCTTCAAAATTTTTCAGGAGAAGGCCTCGGTCCTGCTGGTGGCTCCCAGGTGGCCGAGACAGCCTTGGTTTCCACTTTTGCTTCAGCTGGCAGTGGATCCCCCACTGCCTCTGGGGTTGCAACCCGACCTTCTCTCTCAGGATCAGGGTTCCCTTCTGCACCCCAACCTCAAAGCTCTCAATTTGATGGCATGGAGGCTGCAAGGGTAGTTTTGGCTCCCTGGGACCTCCCTCAGGAAGTTGAGGAGGTTGTCCTAGCCTCTAGGAAATAGTCCACTAGGAAAACCTATGCTCTCAAATGTAAAAGGTTTTCTGTGTGGTGTCAGCTACGTACAGAGGATCCTTTCTCCTGTACTGTACCAGTAGTGCTTCAGTACTTACTGCACTTGTCAAATCAAGGACTTAAGTCCAATTCTGTTCGGGTCCACCTCTCAGCTCTAGCAGCTCACCTCTCGCTGGTGGAAGGACATTCTCTATCGGTTCACCCCTTGGTGTCCCGGTTTCTCAGAGGCTTGCTCTTGCTCAAGCCTCCAATCCGTCATCCGGCTCCTGAGTGGGAGTTGAATGTGGTCTTGCAGCAACTGACTCGTCCACCCTTTGAGCCGATGGCTACTTGCCCTCTACGCTTCCTGTCCTGGAAGACACTCTTCTTGGTAGCCCTAACTTCGGCTAGGCGAGTGAGTGAGCTTCAGGCCCTGGTCTGTGACAGGCCTTACACCAGATTCTATAAGAACAGGGTAGTCCTCAGGACTCATCCCAAGTTCCTCCCAAAGGTTGTCTCCTTTTTCCACCTCAACCAGGAGGTGGTTCTTCCAACATTCTTCCCTAGGCCTCATGCAAGCCAGGCTGAAGCAATTCTGCATACCCTGGACTGTAGGAGGGCCTTATCCTTCTACCTTGATCGTACGCAGGGGCACAGAAGGGCTACTCAGCTCTTCATATCTTTTGACCCTAATAATTTGGGGTTGGCTGTGTCCAAGCGTACCTTGTCCATCTGGGTGGCTGACTGTATCGCCTGGGCTTACAAGGCGGCTGACCTTCCTTTGCAGGGTCGGGTCACGGCCCATCGTGTCAGGGCAATGGCTGCCTCAGTGGCTCATCTCCGCTCTGTACCGTTGGTAGACATCTGCAGGGCAGCTACTTGGTCTTCAAGCCAGACTTTTGCAGCCCATTACTGTCTGGAAAGGGAGTCCCGTAGGGACAGTGCTTTTGGCCAGGCAGTACTCCGGAATCTCTTTGAGGTTTAGGCAACTCCTGCCCTCTGTTGGGCTACCGGTGGAGGTCCTGTCAGTGAAAAGCCTTTCTTTGATGCTGAGACTAGAGGGAGTTCTCATGTTCAGCCTGGGTTCCTGGTAGCCCAAAGCTAGGGAGTCACCCATATGTGAGGACTGACTTCCTGCTTGGTCCTGGAGAAAGAGTAGTTACTCACCTGTAACAGGTGTTCTCCAGGAGCAGCAGGAATCGGTCCTCACAACCTTCCCTCCTCCCCTGGGAGTTGCAGTTGTACATAGTTTATTTTTACATTTTTTGTGTGTTGGTTTTAGCTATGTCATTTGACTGAGCAAGTTGGCACCTTTAGGCGGGAAGGGAACCGCGCATGCGTGCCTGCATTCCCTAAGGCTTTCTTGGAAAGCTGGGGAAATGCTCCGCAAGGGCTTCATCGACGTCGATGTCACCCATATGTGAGGACTGATTCCTGCTGCTCCTGGAGAACACCTGTTACAGGTGAGTAACTACTCTTTCGGCATACCTGGGGGTGGGGGGGTGATCTATGCGGCCTGCGGCGACAGACATTGTCATCTCTTGGCTGCGGGCTGCTGCAGAGCCTGCAAAGCCGGGGATAGAGTCACAGAGAGCAGTCTTAGGGGATCGCCGTGTCGGGGGGGGGGGGGGGGGAAGATCCTCGATTGGAGCAGCAGAAGTGCCAGAGCCCTCATGAGTTAAGGCAGCCATCCCAGGGAAGACGGCAGTGGCAGTGGCAGTTCCAGCGGTTTTTGTGAGAACTGGGGTCATTTTGTCTCCCGTGTGGTCAGACATCCTTGCCAGCAAGAGAGGATGGGGTTCCTGTGCCCTGGGGATCGATCCTTGAACCCTTTGGGGGAAAGATGCTCTCCATTTTCCCAGGACATTATTTTTGCAATGCACCAGGCATATTTACTAAGGCAGAGCCTAGGGGAGCCAGAAAAGAGGGTCTATCTAGCACCTGCTCAGAGGAGGCAGGCAATGGGGGCTGCTTCCCTCCAGGGAGTTGGAAGAGATGCCACTGCATCAGGAGGTGAGGCTCCAGAGGAAGAGGAGTGGAGGAGTGGCCTAGTGGTTGGGGCAAGGTACTTCAGGCCGGAAGGTCGGGGGTTCAAATCCCACTAGAGGACAGCAACCTTGGGCCGGAAGGACTGGGATTTCTAGTCCCGCAGGTGCTCCTTGTGGTCTTGGGCAAGCCACTTAACCCTCCATAGCCCATGTTCCCTGTAAAATAGTTATCTCCAAGTTATAATGGCCTGTTCAATGTAATTTCAGTTTGTTCAATGTAAACCGCACTGATGCAGAATAGCGCGGTATATAAGAGAATGTAAATAAATAAATAAATAAATAAGACTGGGGCATGGAGCAGTCGTTGGTGTCTGACGCTTTGGCGGGTCCTTCAGAACAGGTGGAAGATAGTACGGTGTTTGACTAGCAGTATGAGTCTCTTCCTCCGGAGAAGGATACAAGCATAGTCCGTGTTTTCCGCTATGAGGAGCTCACCTCCCTAATTACTCAGTCCTTGGCAGCTCTGAATTTGAACCTTGAATCTTCGTCCACTGATCCTCCTTTGGAGGATCTGCTGCTGCAAGGCAGTAAGGTGTCAGACACCACCTTCCCAATGCATAGGGTGCTAAATAAAATATGATTGATTTGGAGTGGGAAGCACCCGAGGCAGGGCTTTGGGAAGGTTGGGTTATACAATGACTCTACCCCATTTCGGCAAGTGAGATGATCTCCTTAGGCTGCCCAAAGTGGATGCACTCGTAGCGGCAGTGACTAAGATGACCACCATTCCCATGAAACGAGGAGCGGCCTTGAAGGATCCAGAAGATAAGTAATTAGAGACATTGTTGAGACAGGCATTCGAGATCAATGGCTTAGTCCTGCAGGCCTCAGTATGTGGAGCGTATGTAGCCAGGACCTGAATGAGGTGGTCGCAGACACTGTCTGATTCAGAGATGGCATCTGTGGCTTTGCTGTCTGAGGTGGCTCAATTGGAATCCAGGGCGGCTTATCTGGCGGTTGCGTTCTATGACTTGCTTAGTGCCTCCGCCAAAAGTATGGCCTTGGCTGTAGTGGCACGCCAGTAGCTGTGGTTGTGCAACTGGTTGGCTAATGTTTCTTTCAAGCATCGCTTGAGTAAGCTGACATTCAGGGCAGGCTTCTCTTTGAGGAAGCCCTGGAGAAGTTGGTGAAGGATTTGGGTAAGTCCAAGCTGGCTAAGTTGCTGGAAGATAAGCCCCAAAGTGCACCAAGTCGAGACTGTCCTCCAGAGGTCCGGCTCAAGATTCCTAGTGTTTCCAGGCATCACGGTTTGCTCCCTATCAGAAGCCACATTACCCTTCAAGGAGACAGCCCTTTTGGGGAGGCAGGGAATCCGTCCGGTGCCAGAGCCAGTCCTAAGAAAACACAATAAGATAATGAGGACTCAGGCAGAGGTCGTGCTGGTCAGGAGTCACCTTAGTCTGTTTTATTCTGCCTGAGTCCAAATCACCTCCAACCAGTGTGTGCTGGGGATCATCTGTGAGGTTATGCCCTGGAGTTTGCATGTTTCCTCGTGGATGGGTTCCTTGAGTCACCACACAAGGCTTCCACCAAGAGTGACAGTCAAGGAAAAGCTCAGGTGGCTGCTATAGCTACAGGCTGTAGTGCCAGTTCCCTCAGACCAGTTAGGTCAAGGTTGATACTCAATATACTTTGTGGTCCTGAACAAGGAGGGATCATTTCGTCCATCCTCGACCTGAAACACGTCAACAGGTCGTTGTGAGTTTCCCACTTCCAGATGGAGACCCTGTGGTCGGTTATAATGGCCGTGTGGCAGGGAGAGTTCTTCTCGGCTCTCGATTTGATGGAGGCCTACTTAAATGTGCCCATCCGATTCACGGTTCCAATGGATCACGTCCAGTTTCAAGCTCTGCCATTTGGCTTTGCGATGCTCCCCCTCCCCCCAGATGTTTACAAAGATTGTGGTCGTGGTAGTGGCAGCAGCTCTGTGGGGCCTAGGGTTCACCCCTGTCTGGATGATTGGTGCAAGTGAGGTCGGAGGAAAAGAGCCATCTAGGCATGCGACAGGTTCTGGAGAAACTACAGGGGCTGGGCTAGGTGGTGAATACCAACGAAAGCCACCTCATGCCCTCACAGTATGTGGTGTACTTTGGGGCACACTTCAGTACCAGGCTGGGGTTGGGTTTTCTCCCAGAGGAGCAGAAGCTGAGGGTTCAGATTCACGGCTTCCTGAGGAAGCACATTCAGACTGCATGGTCGTATCTCCAGCTATTGGGGTCCATGGCAGTGACAGTGACATGGACAAGTTCCTCGAGGAAAGGTCCATAAACCATTATTAAAAAGGGACCCAGGATATCAGTGCTTGACCCAGTACAAGCATTGTGGAACCTGTGTCTTTTGGGGAAACTGCTAGGTACATATGACTTAGATTGTCCACTGGAAAAAGGATACTGGGCTTGATGGACCTTGGTCTGACACAGTATGGCATATCTTATGTTCTTATGACAGTAAATGTTGTGCTGTGGGCGAAGGCTTACACACATCTCCGCATCCCCCTGCAAAGAGCACTGCTTTCTCATTGGTCCCCTGAGAGGCACTCCCTCTCTGTGAAACTCCTTTGT
This sequence comes from Ichthyophis bannanicus, assembly GCA_033557465.1. Classification (NCBI taxonomy): domain Eukaryota; kingdom Metazoa; phylum Chordata; class Amphibia; order Gymnophiona; family Ichthyophiidae; genus Ichthyophis; species Ichthyophis bannanicus. The sequence goes on along the minus strand of CM066032.1, from coordinate 154,819,908 downwards.
CCATTGGTGATCCGCAGCATCCTGCAGTGGTGGCTGGATTCCTCCAAGTTCTTGCAAGGGGTGCCTCTAGAGCCTCCGGATTGGTTAGTGGTGAGAACGGATGCCAGCCTCTCCGGTTGGGGAGCGCATTGTCACGCCCAGATCACTCAGGGCCAGTGGACATGGGAGCAGTGTTCATGGTCCATCAACCTTTTGGAGATATGGGAGATGCGGCTTATTCTCCAGGAGTTTCTGCCTCTAGTGTGATATCAAGTAATGTGGATATTTTTGAACAATGCCACCATGATGGCATATATGCACAGGCAGGGAGGTACGGGAAGTCTTTTCCTTGCGAACGAGATGGCATCGCTGCTTCAGTGGGCTGAGGCAAACCTCCTTTCTCAGCCTGCATCACTTGGATCCAGAGTAGTGGTCTCTTGAGGAGTCTGTGTTCCGGGACCTGGTCCAGCACTGGGGTCTGCTAGTGATAGATCTGATGGTGTCCGCAGGGAATGCCAAGGTGGCGAGATTCTTCAGCCATCGCAGAGAGTGCATGTCCGAGGGTCTCGATGCATTGACTCAGCAGTGACTGACCAAGGGTCTCCTCTATGCCTTTCCAACCTAGTCCCTGATTGGTCACTTAGTGCAACACACCGAATTCATCTGCCGACTGGTGGTGATGGGAGCTCCAGACTGAACTCTGAGATAGAGGTACGTGGATCTGGTGTGGCTGGTGGTGGATGGACTATGGAGGTTACCAGTCCAGCCCGATCTGTTGAGTCAGGGGCCCATCTGGAATGCCACAAGTGGATAGATTCTTGCTTACGGCTTGGCTCTTGAAAGGGCAAAGCCTAAGTAGGAGATATTACTCTGATCAGGTCATTGCAATGTTGCTGAAAGCGCAGCGGTGTTCTAACTTAAAGCAGGTGCACTCACCCCTGAGACCGGTGGTGCCCGCCTGGGATCTTAATATAGTGTTGTTGGCTCTATCGGGGTTCCATTTGAGCCCTTAGTGACGGTGTCTTTGAAGGCTGTTTTCCTTGTGGCCATTTGCTTGGCTCGTTGCATTTCTGAGCTGCAGACGTTCTTGTGTAAGGAGCCCTACCTCATTCTGAGCAAGGATAGGGTGATGGTATGGACAGTTCCAGACTTCTTGCCCAAGTTGGTGACAGCATTTCATCTTTATCACACCGTGATGTTGCCGGAGTTTCAAGACTCAACAGATCAGCATCCCCGTCGCATGGATATGTGCAGAGTTCTTCGTTCCTATTTGAAACAGACAGCACCCTTTCATAAGACAGAGTGCCTTTGTTCTGCTTGGAGGCTCCCATAAAGGGGAAGCGGCCTCCAAGGTGTCAATTGCCAGATTGCTCAAGGAGGAGATTGTTTCAACCTACATTCTGCGGTACAAATCCGTTCTGGCAGGGCACAACCGGTGTCATGGGCGGAGTGTGGTCTCGTGCACCCAGCAGACATTTGTAATGCGGTGACCTGGGCGTTCCCTGCGTATGTTTGCTCGCCACTACCGCTTGGATGTTCAGGCATGTTTGCATGCGTGAAGGGCTGCAGCTTTGCTCCTCGGGCTGCAGCGTGGTCACCACACTTTTCTGAGAGACATTGTACATTTTGTAACTAGTGGATGAGTTGCTTTCTTGGTTGAAGTTTGTCTAGGGCTGCTTTGACATTGGAGTACTGGCTTTGTGAACCAGAGGGCCCTTTGGCGTGGCCCTTAGGCGGGGCACGGCAGGCACCCACAGCCCATATGCTCAGTGACTTTAACGTTCCTGCTCTCTCTCACTACCTCAAGTAAGATTATATAGCCCACTGTATATACTGCTAAGTAGCCTTATCTCTGAAGCCTCTCATGTAATTGTATACTACTGAATAACCATCTCTCCTAAGTAGTGTGTATACTGCTATTTAGCCTTATTTCTGAAACCTCTCGTGTAATTGTGTCTCTCTAGCCTTATTTCTGAAACCTCTCGTGTAATTGTATACTAATTGAATAATTGTATACTAATTGAATAACCACACCTCTCAGAAATTTCTCACATAATTTATATCCCACTGAACAGCCTTGTCTCCAAAACTTAGTTCAGAGATAGATATATATCTGAAATCTTTCATATCCCACTGCATACTACTGAATAGCCATTCCTAAAAAATACTCTCTTATTGATATTTTTTGACTCCATCTATATGCATTTTGCCTGCCTCACTCCTCTAAAATAGAACACAATTTCCAGCTGTGTTCACCCTCCCATGACTGGCAGAAACTCTTCCTCTATTCAACAATGCAACTCTCAACCTAGACAATTTAATCTCCTCATGGAATAAGTCTCTTAGTTCCATTGCGCAAAATCCTACCAAGAACAATATCGCAAAGAAAAAAAAACACTCTCCATGGTTCTCACCTGAACTGCGTGTCTCCCGGTCACATTTACGGAAACTAGAGAAAAGATGGAAGCGGTCCCACTCCACTGAAGACCAGTCAGCATACAAAACTCACCTTGCAATCTACAGAGAAGCCATCCTAACAAACATGAAACAATACCATACCGACACTCTCAAAAGATCACTAAACAAACCACGTGACCTTTTCGAACTAGTTAAATCATTCTCTAAGGAACCATCCCCATGTCAACCTAAAGAGATCCACCCACAAGAGTATGCCAACCATTTACAATCCAAGCTACTTCAAACTGATAAAATTACCACGTTCATAGCACAAGACATCCCTAGTCCAACTTCCCTTTCTAAGTTCTCCACACCATCCAAGAAACTTGTGGAAGATACTATTGCAGCCCTCAATACCACGACTGCACAAACTGACCCCTGCCCCGCATATTGGATTAAAAATTTACGAACAGAACTCAGCCCACTGATCACAAAAATGATGAACTTATCATTCACAACTGGATCCTTCCCTGCAGCACTCAAGCAAACATCCATCAGACCGCTCCTGAAGAACCCTAAACTTGACCCAAGCAAAGTTGAATCCTACAGACCCATAGCCAGTATACCTCTCTTAGCCAAAATAATCGAAAAGGAAGCACAAAGGCAACTTCAAGACCACATAGATTCAACCTCCCCACTAGACCATCGTCAACATGGATTCAGGGAATACCATGGCGTCGAAACACTACTTACCTCCCTCTTCAATAAAATCGTCACAGGTATCGACAACATCCGTCAAGGTTTCGCTCTCATCTTCATAGACATCGCTGCAGCCTTTGACTCTGTACACCATGGTCTGCTAGTAGAACGACTAAAAGAAAAGGGCATAATTGAAGACAGATGGCAACATGTAAAATCAGGATCAGGATCTTCCGAACCCTTCCATCAACAACAGGGCGTCCCACAAGGATCTTCCCTATCTTCTCTTTTATTTAACATTTACATGCAACCCATTTTCAACATAATCGGATCATTCAAGGTCGACTGTCTAATTTACGCTGATGACATCCTCCTCTTCATGCCATTCTTCACAGAGCAAATGGACCTTTCACCACTGATTGAATGTTTCAACGCAGTCTCCGAATGGCTTCTGTCCCAAAATCTTAGGATACAACACAAAAAGACTGAGGTGCTATTCATCACCAGAGACCAGAGTTTCTGCCCTCCACCTCATATAAAGGTCAATGAGGCTGAGCTCCAAACCAAATCAACAATTCGGTACTTAGGAGTCACCCTCGATCAACATTTAGATATGAAAACCCATATATCCAACATAGTCAGAGCCATTTATTTCAAAATCCGGTCCCTTAGACACCTGCAATCCCTTCTAAACCCTGAAGACTTCCGGACAATATACCAATCCCTGATCTTACCACACTTTGACTTCGCCAACGCTATTCTTCAAGGTCTCCCTCAATCAACACTCAACCCGTTGCAACTTGCCATGAATGCCGCAGCCAGAGTCTTAGTGGGAGCAGCAAGATGCAACCATATAACGCCTATCCTAATACAGCTGCATTGGCTCCCCATTCAAGGAAGGCTTATATTCAAATCTTTGTTACTCACTTTCAAATCCATCCATGGCATCACCTCCCCTTCATTAACCGATATCATCCAACCCATTCCTCCCAACAGAACAAGGAGATCCCTATCTACAAATGCACTACTAATCCCAAAGGCTTCAACAAAGTACACAACCGCAACATCTAACAGGGCATTCAGTATCTATGCCCCAAAATGTTGGAACGCATTACCACCAGGCATCCGTGCAATTACTGACCTAACACAATTCAGAAAGGCTCTCAAATTCCATTTATTTACACAGTACTACCAGATTAACCTAACCCCTACCTAATTGCCTCTCCTCTTACCTCCTCAAGATAACATCTCAACCCTACTGTACACATGTAACACCCTAAATTCTCAGTAATCAATCTCATTGTACATATGTAAGTAGTTCAGTTTGCATCCCCCGCGCTATCCAAGTTGTTACTCCTGTTCTCTGTAAAGCAAAACATGTTATCCAAGTTGTTACTCCTGTTCTATGTGAAGCCAAACAGTTTGTTATGGTCATTTTGTTGTATGTAAACCGCGCTGACAATAGTGCGGTATATAAGAAATTGTAATAAATAAATAACTCCGCTTTCTTAGTACTGTGATATCGCCAAAAGCTAGCAAGCTCAGCCTCCATCTGATGGAAGGGGGACAGAACCCAGGAGACTGGACTTGGAGGGACTAAAAGAAAAAAATTAGCAGGTAAGGCCTAATTTCACCTTATTTACACCCTCCCCCCCCCCCAAGAACACACACAAAAGTAGTACACACATGAACAAGCATCCCACCTCTTTACCACACACACACTTGCTATCTGAATCTGTAATTGTTATCTATATATTTTTGTCTAAAGATGTCTCATACAACCTCTGTTTGTTTATTTAAAAGCTTACTATACCACTCTCTGCCACAGGGTACCACAGCAGTTTACAATTCTAAAATAAAACAAAAAAGTCAAGACCAAAGAAAAGAAACTACACTAAATCAGGAAAGAGAGATTAGAAATTTAAAAAAAAACATAACCACAACTACTTCCGTAGCAAGAATTCTCCGGGATCAAGCAGGAAGTCAGTCCTCACATATGGGTGACATCTGGACTGACTGAGCCCATATGGATTCACTCCCCAGCTTTCAAAGAAAGTCTTTGGGAGTTAGACCGCGCATATGTGATCAACTTCTCAACCAAGAGTGCCATCTTATCTCAGTCTTCTTTTTTCTGCAGAGCCCTGCAGATGTCCTGTCTGTTGTCCCCTGTGAAAGTGAAAAAATTCTAAGTAGAAGGTTAGAAAAATCGACTCTTCTTTTTGCCGGTCAGTTCCCGAACACCTTCTTGCCACCTGAGTCTGCCCTCACTCGGCATTGTGTTTTTCTTGGGTCCTTTCTCTTTTTGTGGGGCATGGGTTTTCCCCTTGTGCCTTCCCTGACCGAGATGTATGAGTTTGATCTCGTGGGTGCTGTCTTCTCTTCTATGTCTTCGGAGAGTGGGTTTAAGCAATGTAGCAGATGCTCTGCACCTTGTCCATCACAGACTGCCACAGTTGCGTCAAGTGCCTCGGTGTGGATCACAAGGACTCTTCTTGCCTGCCCTGCTTGCAGATGTCAGCAAAGAGCTGGAAGAGTCATGTACGCAGTGGAAGGAGCTGTTTGGCTCGAAGGCCTCTGCTGCGGGGCCGGCATACAGTAAGGATTTGCTGTCCTTGGGGACTGTGTTCGACGACTTGGCATCGTGCGGGTTTGCTCAATCCGATACCCGAAGTCGCAGAGCTTCGGACAGGGGGTTGTTCTCCGAGGACCATCCCCGCAGACTCAAGACATCGTCAAAGTATCAGTCTGATCCTGGGACCGGAGGTAAGTCCTCGGGTACCTAGCTTCGGAGCCTTCAAACCGACGCAGAGGGCGATGGCCGGGAGCGGCCCTCAAAGCTGCCTTGGTGGGAGGAGACTTCCACCACATTCGATGTTGAGCCCAGTTACCCATCACGATCACAATCAGTGACTCCCCCATCAAGGGATCTGGTTCCGGGCTCAATGCCCTTGAGACCCAAACCGGTCGCTGCGAAACTTACTGGCATCAAAACCATGATGGTGGTCCTGGAATGCAGCGTGGCTGCTTTTCTTGAAGCTCTGCAGGGCTCAACACCCGGAGTCGACCACGGGACCCTCCACTGCGAGGATCTCCCTAGAGGACGTCCAACTTGTGCTGGAACATTTTACTCATTCAGAGCCATGTTGGTCGGCCTCCAACTCAAGGCGCGACTCTCCCTTGAGCATCTCAGAGTCCGCATGTCAGGCACCACACTACCCTCCAGTGTTGGTGACTCATCAACTCGATGACCAGTCGGGACTCTAGGTCTCCTCTGGCTCAGAGTCTGGTTGGGAGACCGATGGACAAGTTGCCTGACACTGTTGCATAGGAATATGCCCTCCAAACCATCTCCCCCACAGGAGCGCTGGAGATCCCTGACTGAGGACCTTGTGGCCCTGGACTTTGTCTGTGGGATGTCGTAAGCCCTGGCCTTTCATAGTGGAGCCGGAGGATGAGCCTCGTGCTGCGGACTTAAAGATCCTCCAGCACGAGGCCCCTCCGAAGGAGGCACTGATGGTGCCGATTCCCCCTATTCTCGAGCGCTTGCTATTCAGGATGTGGGAGAGCTCAGTGCCAGTGGTGAGCTGGCAGCTTGATTCCCAGTATTGAGTTGGCAAGAACCCCGATTTTCAGAAGACGCAACTGCCTCATAACTCCATGGTTGTGGAGTTGGCCATGCGTCAGATAAAAAGTTAGAAGACTCATCCTCTGTGCCCCCTGATAGGGAGGCCCGTACTATGGACGAATTTTGGCAGAAAGTGCTACCAGGGCTCAATGCTTGTGGCCCGCATCCAGGCTTACCAGTTGTACATGGGTATGTATCTGAGGGACTTGGTGAAGGAACTCGCCGGGTTTTCAGCTGGACTGGCAGGTGAATCCCTCAAGCGCTTCTAGACCCTAGTTTCCTCTGTCAAGGAATGCTCCAAATTCCAAACTTGAGCAGGCTTTGAGTCCGTGGCTCATGTGGCTGCAGTGGACATTAGTGCCCGTCGCCTGGCTTGGCTACAGTCCTCGGACTTGGAGCTATGGGTACAGGACATACTAGCCGATGTCCCCTGCCAAGGAGAGAACCTCTTTGGCAAACCCATGACCGACAAGGCAGCCAAGTTGGAGTCCGAGTTTCTCAGGACTAGGCCACCCTGGAAGACAGCTGACCCTTCCCGTCAGAAGGCTTCGGGAGAAAAAGCCCTTCCATCTGAAGGAGAAGAAGGCTTATGGGAAATACCCCTAATTTCCGGCCTGCCAGGCCCTCAACGTGGTCAGTAGGTCAAGGGCCAGGGTCACTGTCCCCATAAGCTGAAAGCCCTCAAGCCCCAAACAGCTCCCCAGCCACACCCTGGGGGAAGGGGACTTTTCACTGCCTGGCATAGCTTGTCCTCCCTCAGAAGGCCAGAGCCCAAAACACACAGGAGGATGTCTAGTCTACTTTGCTCACCTCTGACCAGGCATCACCACCGATCCCTGAGTATTTCAGGTAGTGTGGGAGGGTTACCTTCTGCGTGTTGACCTGATGCCTCCTCCCTTCTTTCCAGAGGAACTTCCCTTGATCTCCCTGCACAGAACTTCTGCAGAAGGAGATCTAGTCCCTGTTTGAAGATTGGGCGGTGGAGCCAGTTTCTGAGCCCCTCTGGGGCACAGGGTTCTTGTCCCACTACTTCCTCGTCCCAAAAGAGACAAGCAGCTTTCAGCCCGTCCTGGATTTGCAGGACCTAAACTGCTTTCTGGTCAAGGAGAAGTTCAGGATGTTATCCCTTGGAACGTTGTTGCCCTATCACCTCTGCAGAGATAAGCTATGCTCCTTGGATTTCAAAGATGCCTATACCTACATCCTGATGCATCCCTTGCACCATCAGTGCCTCCACTTCATCATTGAAGGTTGCCACTACCAGTACAGGGTGCTTCCCTTCAGCCTCTTGGTTACCAGGATGTTCATCAAGTGCCTAGCGGTCATCACCCCTCACCTGTGCTTGCTTAGGAATCTTTGTCTTCCTCCATCATAAAAGAGAGCTCGCCAGAGGAGGTATCCCACGCGGCCTGCTGCACCTTAAGGGTGCTGCAACATCTGGGGTTCGTGATCAATTTCCCCAAGTCGCATCTGCTTTCATCTCAGCACCTGGAGTTCATGGGAACCCTTCTGGACTTGACCTAGGCCAGAGCTTTCCTTCCTCTGGACTGGGGGCAGCGTCTGGCGTCCCAAGCATGGGAGGTACAGGGCCACTCATCAACATCTGCACGTCTCCTGCTGCACCTATTGTGGCACATGGCCTTGACCATTCATATGACCCCACAGGCACGTCTCTGAATGCACCAGGCCCAGTGGACCCTGTGATAAGGAAGCTTATCAGGACCTAGAAGAGAGGGGTAAAAAGAAGGAATTTACCATAATAAAGGGACCCATTTTAAAAGTTCCAGGACTGAAAACTCCATTTGCTCCTAGAAAGCAGGTAATTCCTGGCTAAAATGAGGAACAGAGTGCCCCTAGTGGTGGAAAGAATAGGGAATACAGGCCCAGGGTAAGGAACCCTTACGTCACTGCATCCCCTAATCACTCAGCTGCCACGAGGAAGTTTGATCTCTCTCACCTGAGAGGGGAGAGGTTGGAGCAGGAGCCTGAGGGGTTTACGTTTAGCTTAGTTAGGTCAGAGAGACCAGCAAGAAGACAAGGAGGGACAAGCAGAACACGTGGAGAGGAACTGGAAGGACTCCTGAGACCTGAGAGTGCTGCAACTGCTGACCAGAGAGAAAGAGAGAGCAGAAGTTTTGTCTACTCAAGAAGGAATGGAGCTGTAAGAGCCAGAAGCACTAATTGGAGAACAGGACATGCTGGATGGTGGCCAGAGCATGTAAGAAGTGAAGCTACTACAGGCTTTGATCAAGGTATGAGTCCCAGAAGCTTAGCTAATAAGGAGCACTACGTATTTGCCAGAGACAGCTTTAACCATAACAGAAGGCAGTCAAGTAAGCTATCTGAATCTGAGCCAGAGAGTGAACCAATGGAATTGGGGGAGCCAGATTTACCTTGTGATGAAGAGGTCTCATACATGGACTGCTCTGCATGCCAATCTGCCAATTAAGAATGGTTGCCAGGGATGTCAACCGTAAAGAGAAGCCTCCAGTGTCCAGAGCCCTGAGAGCTGTGTTTGCTTGTTAATGTTCTAAGCTCGGGAGAAATGTGACGCAGTGCAAAGCTGAATCTTCCTGATTATCTTTTGAGAAACAGCTGTGAGCAGTGCTGAGCTCTTTTTGATGCCATTTCAACTGAAGGAAGTAAGAAATGCTTTTGTATGACTAACTACTGAGAGAACCTTGAAAAGAGTTATCTCCAGGAACAAGCAGGAATGAGTCCTCACATATGGGTACGTCGGAACCGACGGAGCCTGCGCGGGAAAGCTCCCCAGCTTCCCAGAAAGGAAGCTTTTGGGGCCTCCCACAGCGCATGCGCTCTGCCTTCCCGCCTTCCTGACCAACTCTCCTCAGTTCTTCTTTTTCTGCGGAGCCAGCAGGTCGTGTTCCTGTCACCGCTGAAGAAATTGTTATTTTAATTTGTTTCTTTGACCGCGTGTCTGCCTTCCCCGATTCCGGACCGGTACCGCCGGTCTTTTTTCGTTTATTTCTTTAAAAAAAAAAAAAATTACTTTTTCCTCACTTGGTGTATTTTTTCTGTGAGGCCTCTAGGCCTTCTCAGGTTCTCCCTCATGGAAAAACCAGCTTCTGGTTTTAAAAAATGCACCAAGTGTACCAGTACTATTTCAGTCATAGATACCCATGAGTGGTGTCTTAAATGTTTGGGGCCTGACCATTCCGTTCCGGATTGTCCATCCTGCTCTCTGATGTCCAAATGGGGATTACAGAACAGAGCAGTTAAGTTTCATATGCTGTTTTCTACGATACTCCAGCATCAACATCCTCCAGGTCTCCTGATGGATCTCAGGTAACCAAACATTCTTCAGGCAGGTCCTCAAAAGGCAAATCTCCCTCTAAGCAGCGAGAGGCCCTTGCATTTGACCCTGAGGACCCTGCCCCAGCCAAACAACCCCGGCGGGAAGCTCCGGCTTCCAAAGCTCCTCCTATGGGGTTACAGGTAGACATTGATGGCACGGCCTTGACCGATCTCCTGTTAGACTGCTCTGGGGTACCGGCTAACACCGGTACCGACATCCAGGCAGTTGTGGCGACTATGGGTACTACGGTACAATCCATGCAGCAGGCCTTATTGGCTTTCATTAATGCTGCAATGCCATCGGTACCGCGACAATCGGTTCCGATTCGGTACTGCAACCGATACCGGTACCCAGAGCATCTACTTCCAGTAGCATGCCGGTTCCAGTCTCCGGTTCCGGAGATTTCCTCGATACCGCTCCGATTCCCGGTACGCCCGATGTCGATACCGGTCGGTACGCGTATCGATCTCTGGAAGCAAATAGGCGATACTTTGAATCCTCTGAAGATTCTGATACATCAGATGATTCTGCTGATGCCTCTTTTACTCTTCCTGAGGAGCCCTCTTCTCCAAAAAGGAGAATGTCTCCTCCAGAGGATTTGTCCTTTCAAGACTTCATTATTGAAGTAGCTAAAGGACTTTCCATATCTGTAACCTCTGAAAAGGAACCTAGAGCAAAAAAATTGGATATTTTAGGATACTCTAAGGTTCCCAAAGAGGCAGCCACCTTGCCCATACATGAAATTCTTCAAGAACACATGATGGACTTGTGGGAGGCTCCTCTCACCCTATCTCCACATTCTCGACGTTTGGACACCATGTATCGGGTTCCTCCTTCTCCTGGTTTTCAAAAAACTCAGCTTCCTCACCACTCTATTGTGGTGAAGTCTGCTATGAAAAAGATAAAGAGTACCAAAAGGCACTCTTCTACCCCTCCAGGAAGAGAATGTAGGACTCTGGATGCTTTTGGGAGAAAGATCTTCCAAGCTAGCATGCTTATTGCCAGAATCAATTCATACAGCCTCTATATGGGCATGTTTTTGAAAGAGATTGCATTAAAGATACGTCAGTTTCTCCCCTTTATCCCAGAGGATAAACAGGAGGAGTTCCTTCTTTTGCTAAAGCAAACTCAAGATGTTTCAAAGTTCTCCAACAGAGCAGCCTTTGACTCTTTTGAGGGGGCAAGCAGAGCCTCTGGCATTGCCATAGCTGCTCGCAGACTGGCTTGGCTCCAGGCCTCTGATTTGGAACCCTGGGTACAAGAAGGCTTGGGCAATCTGCCCTGTACAGGTGAGAATCTGTTTGGCAAGGAGTGGCAAATCAAAGCCACTCAAATGGATGCAGAGAATGCTGCTTTAGATAGACTTTCTAAGTCTACCTCTACCCCTGCCAAGAAAAAACCTTTTAAGAAACCTTTCTATAAAAAGACCAGATTTTCCACAAATACTGGCCAGCAATCTTCCCAAGTTCGCTTTGCTCCTAAGCGTCAGCAAACTAAACAGGCCAGAACGAAGTCTACAGGGGCTGCTACAATCCAGCAGTCCCAACCCCCTCAGGGTTTTTGACTTGATTCTAGAGAACTTAACCTTTCTGGCTCTGCAACAACCAGAACCCCTCACCATTCCAGGAAGGTTAACTCATTTTGCTCCCAGATGGGAACAAATCACATCAGAACCGTGGACCCTCTCTATCATCAAAGAGGGCTACAAACTACATTTCTCCAGCCTTCCTCCCCATTCCATGGTGAGACAGTTCAATTCTCCCCCTTCTCTCCTGTACCTGTTGGGCCAGGAGGTGACCACTCTTCTCGCCCAAAAGGCAATAGAAGAGGTTCCTCTTCCTCAACAAGGGTCAGGTTTTTACTCCCCTTATTTTCTCATTCCCAAGAAAACAGGGGGGTACAGACCCATTCTGGATCTCAGAGAATTGAACAAATTCCTATACAAGGAGAAATTCAAGATGCTTTCTCTAGGCACTCTCCTTCCATACCTACAGAGTCAGGACTGGCTTTGTTCTCTAGATCTCAAGGATGCGTACACACATATACTCATCCATCCATCCCACAGAAAATTCCTACGGTTTCTGTTCCAGGGAAAACATTTCCAATACAGAGTACTTCCCTTCGGTCTAGCCTCTGCTCCAAGGGTATTTACCAAATGCATGGCAATAGTAGCTGCATTTCTACGCACTCTGGGAATCTTTGTCTTCCCATACCTGGACGACTGGCTCATCCGAGCTCCATCTCAGTCCGAGGCTCAGACTTCCCTGGACCACACCAGACGCATACTGCAGTATCTGGGACTTGTCATCAATCTGCCAAAGTCTCAACTCACCCCTACTCAGTCCCTAGAATTCATAGGGGCCTGGCTAGATACCGCCACTGCAAGGGCCTATCTTCCTCAGGCCCGTTGCCACCGTCTAGTGCACTTGGCCTCTCAAATTCAGTCCAGAAGCCACTTGACTGCCAGGGAGATGCTACAACTGCTAGGCCACATGGCATCCACAGTTCATGTGGTGCCTTATGCACGCCTACATATGAGAGCAGCTCAATGGACTTTGTCCACCCAGTGGACCCAAGCATCAGGAGCTCTCTCAGACCAAATAGCAACCTCAAAACGTCTTTTTTGGTCTCTCCAATGGTGGATATCCACTCAAAATCTGTTGTTGGGGGCCCCCTTCCAACCTTTGTTACCCCAAGCAACTCTCACCACAGATGCCTCCCAAACAGGTTGGGGAGCTCATCTCCAAGACCTCTCCACTCAGAGCACTTGGTCTCCACAGGAGACCACCCTTCATATCAACCTTTTGGAGCTGCGAGCAATTTTCCTTGCTCTCAAGGTCTTTCATACCCTCCTCATCAACATGACAGTCCTTGTTCATACCGACAATCAAGTAGCCATGTTCTACATAAACAAACAAGGAGGGACTGGCTCTCTGTCGCTTTGCAACGAAGCTCTAAAATTGTGGGCCTTCGCCAGAGAGCATCAGATCCATCTCCTGGCAGTGTACCTCCCAGGAATCCAAAACTCTTGGGCAGACAGACTCAGTCGAGTTCTGCTTCCACACGAATGGTCCCTCCACATGGATCAGGTACTCAGAATCTTTCAGAAATGGGGAACCCCGGACATAGACCTCTTTGCAAGTCTGTGCAATGCCAAACTTCCCCGGTTCTGTTCCAGAATTCCGTGTCAGGGAGCTCAGGCCAAGGATGCCTTCCTCCTTCATTGGGGTCAGGCCTTCCTGTATGCCTTTCCACCCATTCCTTTGATTCCCAAGACTCTATTCAAACTTCAGAGGGATCAAGGGTCTATGATCCTCATAGCTCCACGCTGGCCACGCCAAGTGTGGTACCCTCTACTTCTGCATCTCTCCCAGGCACCCTCCCTGGATCTAGGAGCTGCTCCAGACTTTCTGTCTCAGGAGGAGGGGACTTTGTGGCACCCAAACCCCAAGTCCCTTCACCTCAGAGCTTGGTTACTGAAGGCCTAGACCTTCAAGACTTGAATCTTTCTCAACAGGTGAAGGATGTCCTCCATGCATCTAGGAAACCTTCCACCAGGCGTTCTTATGCTTTTAAATGGAAAAGATTTTCAATTTGGTGTGCTGACAAAGGTCTTAACCCTCTAGCACTACCTTTGAATTCTTTACTCGAATATCTCCTGCATCGTTCCAATGCAGGACTTAAAACCAATTCTGTAAGGGTCCATTTGAGTGCTATTGCAGCATCTCTTCAGCCTATCAATGGACAACCTGTTTCCTCTCATCCTCTTATTGCGAGATTCATGAGAGGCCTAACCTTAACTAAACCTCCCATTCGACCTCCTCCGGTGGCATGGGACTTAAATGTGGTTCTTGGTCAGCTTATGAAGCCACCCTTTGAACCCTTAGCCACTACCTCCTTGAAATTTCTTTCCTGGAAAGTCATTTTCCTTATTGCAATCACTTCTGCTCGCCGCATCAGTGAACTGCAGGCTTTAGTGGCTAATCCACCTTATACAAGGTTCCATCATGATAAGGTAGTCCTTAGGACAAATCCCCGCTTTATGCCTAAAGTGGTCTTGCCTTTTCATCTTAATCAAGAGGTATATCTACCTGTCTTTTTTCCAGGTCCTCATGCATCAAGTGCAGAGAGGAATCTTCATACCCTGGATTGTAAGAGAGCTCTTGCCTTTTACTTACAAAGGACACAGCAACATAGAAAGTCTTCTCAACTTTTTGTTGCTTTTGATCCTTCTCATTTAGGATTTCCAGTCTCAAAAAGAACACTGTCCAATTGGATTGCTCAGTGTATTTCTTTTGCTTACCAGAGTAAGAACCTTTCTCTGGAAGGCCATGTCACAGCTCACAATGTGAGAGCCATGGCCACTTCTATGGCTCATCTTCATTCTGTATCCATCGATCAGATCTGTCGAGCAGCCACTTGGGCCTCGGTTCACACCTTCACAGCCCATTACTGCTTGGACAAGGACTCCCGCCGGGATGCCTTGTTTGGTCAGGCTGTCCTCAGACACCTGTTCCATTCTTAAACAACTCCTCCCACCTTCCCTGAATGGATGCCTGAGATCCATAGGGACATGAGGAATTCTTGCAGAGGGATCTCTCCGGCATCTTAGCTAGGGAGTCCCCATATGTGAGGACTCATTCCTGCTTGTTCCTGGAGATAGCACAGTTACTTACCTGTAACAGGTGATCTCTGGGAACAGCAGGAATTAGTCCTCACAACCCACCCACCTTCCCTAGGAGTTGTATCTCTCTCTCTCTCTTTCCTCTCTCTATTGTCTCAGCTTTAAACTCGAACTGAGGAGAGTTGGTCAGGAAGGCGGGAAGGCAGCGCGCATGCGCTGTGGGAGGCCCCAAAAGCTTCCTTTCTGGGAAGCTGGGGAGCTTTCCCGCGCAGGCTCCGTCGGTTCCGACGGACCCATATGTGAGGACTAATTCCTGCTGTTCCCAGAGATCACCTGTTACAGGTAAGTAACTGTGCTTTATCTGCTTGTGTGAATCTAATTATCTGTATGAAGTGCTGTGTTTAAGCATACAAGATAGCCAGGTATTTGTTCTGGGCTGGAAAGGCAAAGAAAACCTGGTTTAAAGTTTCTTTCTGTATGTTTTGGACTGCACAGCAAGCTCTGCTAGGAAGCAGGTGCTGTTAATTAAGGCTGAGGAAAGCTGTTTTTCAGTTTGTTATCCTGTAATGAGTTACAAGAATTCCTGGTGAAAATATCTTAAAAGGTGGATCTGTGAACCTAGCCTGTCTTTCTTTGAATAAATTCTTGTCAATGCACCTACTCAACCCAACTACAGTGAAGGTGTTTTTTTCCATCTGAGCCCAAATGATATCTAACTGAACTACCTTTCCCAGAATGAATTTAAAGTCATCCAGTTAGAAAAAGGCCAGAAGTTGAAGCACCCCAATGGCAAAAACAAAACCACGCCCCTCCATACCAATGTAAGGGGCTAAGGGCATGACAACCCTCAGCTCACAATGGAATCAGGCGAGAGGCTGACTGTATGATAGAGTCTGGATCACCTGGCCCCTGGTGGCCTCTCTTGCATGGTGGCAGAGCCAACTGAATCTCTTGGCCGGCCTACCCTTCCAGGCGCCACTGGCACAACACATCCTAACTGCGGATGCATCCAAGCTTGACTGGGGAACTCGCTGCAATGGTCTACTGTCGCAGGGCGCCTGGACTTGGATGAAATTGCCATCCAGATCAACCTCCTAGAACTCAAGAGTTGTGACAAATGCCCTTTGGGTGTTCCAGGCCCACTTGGCGGGCCAGGTTATGCTCGTCCAGATGGACAACTAAGTAACAATGTTTTACATCAACAAACAAGGGGGGAACAGGCTCATACCTCATCTGCTGGGAGGCCGTTTTTCTGTGGAACTTCACCACAGAGAATGGCATTATTCTCCGGGTGGTCTACCTGCCAGGCCATGATAATCTGCTCACAGATTGGCTCAGCAGACGTCTTCAGCCTACATTGGATTTCTTTGCCAGCCCAGAGCTGCCACACTTCTGCTCACGGAGGCTGGCCCCAAACCAAGTGGCGGTGGATGCCTTTCTCCTGCCTTGGTCCGGGAGTCTGCTATATGCATACCCACGAACCCCACAGGTTCCCAAGTTGTTGCTCAAGATCCAGTTGGACCGGGCCTCCATAATCCTCATTGCCTCTCTTTGGCCCAGGCAGCTGTGGTTTCCTCCTCTTCTGTAGCTGTCCCGACCGGCCCCCATACCACTGGGCCAGGACCCGTACTTGCTCTCGCAGGAGATGAGACCCTTCATTCCAACCTCTAGCCTGTCGCCCTGATGACATGGAAGCTGAATGGCTAACCATAGCACACCTCCACCTCTCCTGGGACAATGGAGGATGTTCTGCAGGCATTGTGCAAGGACTCAACAAGGCACACTTATGCCTGCAAATGGCATGGATTCTCAGTCTGGTGTGCAGACAGGAATCTCAACCCTTTCTCTTGCTCAGTGCAGTATGTTCTGCCATATCTTCTGCACCTATCCCCGACTTGTCTAAAGTCCAGTTGCGTCAGGGTGCACTTCAGTGCCCTAGCTGTACATCATCACCTCATTGACAGCCAGCCTGTCTTTGAGCACCTCCTGGTGAGCCAGTTCATGAGGGTGTTTCTCTCACAGCCCACCGTCTGCCCACCACTGGTGACATGGAATCTAAATGTTCTCAGGAAGCTGATGGCTCCCCTTTTGAACCCCTGGGTACATGCCATCTCAAGTTCTTGTCGTGGAAAGTAGTGTTCCTGGTAGCGAGCTACAGATGTTGGTGGCCCACACCCTTTACACCAGGTTGCACAAAAACAGGATTGTTTCTCCGGACCCACCCAAACTTCCTGCCTAAGGTGGGGTCCACTTTTCACATGAGTCAGGAGGTGGTCCTTCCCTCTTTTTTTCTCCAGACCTCATGCATCCCGAGTGGAGGCCTTCCTATGCACCCTGGATTGCAAGAGGGCGCTGTCCTTCTACCTTCAGAGGACACAGCCCAATCACTACTCGTCACAACTGTTTGTCTCCTATGACATCAACAGGCTCTGGGTTGCGGTCTCCAAACATACTCTGTTCGCCTAGGTGGCAGACTGCATCTTCTTCACCTACAAGCAGGCTTGACTATCTCTGGAACATTACGTCTTCGCATAATGTGCGCACCATGGCGGCCTCGGTGACCCACCTGCACTCTGTCCCTCTGCTGGATGTTTGCTGGGTCACCACCTGTTTTTTGGTCCATACCTTCGCAGCACATTACTGCTTGGGGGGACGCTTATGGCACGACAGCACCTTCGGCCAGGCCTAAGTTCGTTACCTCTTTGGGAAATAGTACAACTTCTTCCTTCTGGCATGTGTCCAGGCTACCGGCAAGGTGATTCCATAAGCAATGTTGGGGCTGCGTCTCTGGACTTCAAGCCTTTCAATAGTCCTTGCTGCCCTGTACGGTACACTTTTTTTTGGGTCGCCTGTGGCTCTTACTGGGTTTTTTTTCGGTAGCCTGTAGCTTTGGAGTCCCATATGTGAGGATTGATTTCCTGCTTGTTCCCGGAGAAAGTGTAGTTACTCACTGGTAACAGGTGTTCTCCGGGGACAACAGGAATCATTCCTCACAGCCCTACCTTCTCCCCCGTGGAGGAGTTTTATTTTTTTCTGCTTGGTTGAGCTATATCATCATACTGAGGTAAGATGGCACTTTTGAGCGGGAAGGTGACCACGCATGTGTGTGGTCTAACTCCCAAAGGCTTTTTTTGAAAGCTGAGGAATGAATCCACACAGGCTCCGTCGGTGCTGACGTCACACACATGTGAGGACTGATTCCTGCTGTCCCCGGAGAACACCTGTTACCGGTTAGTAACTGCATTGTCTGGGGGGAGACTTTGTGGGAAAGACTGGCTGAAGGGGCTGGGGAAGCTGATTGAATTGCAGGAGTGTAGGGATGGGGATAGACTTGGGGGGCTTACTGGATTTCAGGAGGTAGGAGCTGGGGTGGCTCTTTTTAGTGAGACTGGATGATGAGAGGGTGCGGAGGGAAGGGAGAATTAACACACGGTGACAAAGAATGAGAAGTGAGAGAGATTGCAAGGCTGGGTAGAGTGGAGAAGGGGGCTGCCCGATGCGTATTCTACCAGTAGCTTTCAGGACTACATTAAGAATGGAAAAACTGCCTTAGCAAATCCGGCCCTAAAAGAGCTGTGGTATAGCTCCTCAGAGGAGATTTGCCTCCCCCCCCCCCCCCCCGCTCCTTTACTTCAGTGAAGAATGGAGATAACCAAGGGGGTTGGGTTGTCAGCATGAGGAGGGGACAGCCACTGTCTCTTAAATCCAAAACAAAATTTGTCGAGGCCTGCCTTGATTTGAATAAGCAATAGGGTAACTGGACATGCCACTTAAAATACAGAAGGAGGACAATGGCACCTCCTTAGTCTCCTTTCCTTTATGTACCCAATCTAACATAAGTAATGTGATCTTGTTTACAATATTTTAAATACCAATTTATTTAAAGTCTTGTCGGGTAATTTAAATGAGGTATCATAAGTCATAGAGGTATGTTTATTAAATGGCGATAGCGACTTCTGTTCGATATCGGAGCCGTGGCCCCATTGAAATCAACAGCCGCCTCCTCCACCTAGTACAGCCACACCAGCATACCTGCAAACCATCCACAACTCCGACTACTTTCGATATGACTTAAACATGACGCATATGTGTAAATAGTTACCCCACTGTTATCCAAGTTTCAGTACCCGTTCCTTGAAAACACAGAGCAGCTTGCTGCACTGTTGTAAGTTTTATGTTCCATGTAAACTGCACTGATGTCGAATAGCGCAGTATAGAAGAGACTGTAAATAAATAAATAAAATAAAACAAATAAAATGGGGCCACAGCTTCAATATCGCCCGGAAGCCGCTACCGCCATTTAGTAAACATACCCCTTAGATTTGCCTGTGGCAGGTTTTCACATTTCTGAGGCAGTTGGTATGAATTTTCATAAATTTGCATCTTTAATTTTTTAAACATTTTTAAT
Source organism: Ichthyophis bannanicus (assembly GCA_033557465.1). Classification (NCBI taxonomy): domain Eukaryota; kingdom Metazoa; phylum Chordata; class Amphibia; order Gymnophiona; family Ichthyophiidae; genus Ichthyophis; species Ichthyophis bannanicus. The sequence continues at coordinate 154,800,860 of CM066032.1, read as the reverse complement.
GAAAAGTTACTTTTTATTAATCATGATTTATCTTTTGCTCATCAAAGAGAAAATGATCCCATTCTAAGCAGCATTTCATGTGTGCTTGCTTAATTTCATTTGACCTGTTTGTCTATTGTCCAGGAGACGAATTTAGAATGCATGCATTATGCCCTCCTACCAGCACATGGAGACGGAACAAAGGCTTGTGAGCTCTGCCCTATATAGGGCACCATGCAGCCACCTATTCTTCAGTATTCTCTGCTCTAGTAGATGATAGGTGGGTATCCCGTGCAGTAGGGTTGAACTGGTGGTTCACTCTTCTGACTAGTTGGAAAACTGGGGACCTAGCTGGGTTGAGATTGACAGAGCTACTTGGCCTAGCAAAAGCTTTCTTGTCACACTTGGGATGACACCAGGAGGAGTAAATGCCCCTCTCCTTGCTGTTGCCTTTTCTATCTGTTCAGCTGTCTTAAGATTACCTAAAATGATCACCCCCAGACCCCGCTCATCTTTCGTGGATAGAAGTTCTAAAGCCCTTTTAGTGTACTGCTTCCTTGTATTATTTTTGCAACCTAAATGCTTGGCCCCGCATTCCCGATCATCCCTCCAGTCCAGTCCTTTGGATCCAATGTGGCTCCGGCGGTCACCAGTGGCAGGCATGGCAGCGCTCGTTGGAGGCATGATCAGTCTCGTTGAGGCTCGAACCGTGACTGGCATCGCAATTGCTTTGGAGGGGCAACAGGCAGGATTGCCTGCTTTGGTTCCCCTGAACTTCGTGGCCATAGTGGCGTTGGGTTGCCCTTCAGTTGATTTTTTTTTTTTCGTTGTTTGGTGCAATGTTGAGGGCTTCAGGCCGCTGTCCTGCACAGTGGCAAGGGGCACAAAGTAGTTCTCCCCCCCCCCCCCCCATGTCTCTGTTGGTGGACCGTGAATTTGTCCCTTAAGTTATTTTTGCTGGAGTGAAGACGGTGGCGGGAACGAGGTCAGCCAGGGCAGGGTGTGCCAGGGAAGTATCGGTGAGTTCTTGAATGCAGAGAGGCTTCCTGGCAGGGGCTTCGGCTCCCTGATTCCTAGTTCTGTCGCTGCATGGAGCATCGGCTCTCTGATGCCCAGTTCCATCATTGTATTAAGCTGCCTGAGTGTAGTGGAGATACATGGCTGAAAAAAGAATGAGACTTCCGCCATACCCCCACCCCCCTGCATTAGGGATCTGATCTTTATCTCAATGGAGGATGGAGGGGGCAGAGTCCAGCACCCCCCCCCCCCCCCGGCTGTATCATGGCCATGAGGGTTGCCTGTCTTGCTGTTTGGTATTTTACCATTCTGCTGTCTCTGTGGTAGCCTTGGGTGGACCTCTTAACAGAGTTGTTTTTTGTTTTTGGCAACCCCCCCCCCCCCCCCACAAAAAAAAACGAAAGAGAAATCAGTAAAAGGGGAATAATGGCAGGTCACTGGCTTGGTAACCAGGAGTCCAGGGCTCAGTTCCTGCTGGCACTACTTGTGGCCTTGAGCAGTTTACGGGTTCCTTCATAGCCTTGGAAGAAAGTTGAGGCAATCTACTTCCAGTCACACTGCTAAGAAGACCCTGGAGCTTCTAAGAACATAAGTTATGCCATGCTGGGTCAGATCAAGGTCTATCAAGGCCAGTATCCTGTTTCCAACAGTGGCCAATCTAGGTCATAAGTACCTAGCAGTCTCCCCAAAAGACACACAGGTTCCACAATGCTTGTATTGGGTCAAGCAGTAATATCCTGGGTCCCTTTTAATAATGGTTTATGGACCTTTCCTCCAGGAACTTGTCCAAACCTTTTTTAAACCCAGCTACACTAACAGCTTTTACTAGATCCTCCGGTAACAAATTCCAGAGTTTGATTACACGTTGAGTGAAAAAATATTTTCTCTTATTAGTCTTAAATAGGTTACCCTGTAGCTGCATTGCATGTCCCCGTCTTTTTATATTCTGATGATGTAAACAATTGATCTAAGTTTACCTGTTCCATTCCATTCTTTAATTTATAGATCTCTATCATATCTCCCCTCAGCCGTCTCTTTTCCAGGTTGAAGAGCCCTAACCTTTTTAGCCTCTCTTCATAGGAGTGTCCTTCCATCCCCTTTACCATTTTGGTGGCTCTTCTCTGTACCTTTTCTAATAACGCTATATCCTTTTTAAGATACGGAGACCAGAATTGTACACAATATTCAAGGTGCGGTCGCATCATGGAATGAGACAGAGGCATTATAATATCCTTTGTTTTATTTTCCATTCCTTTCCTTATGATACCTAGCATTCTATTTGCTCTCTTGGCCCCTGCTGCACACTGGGCGGAGGGTTTTAATATGCTATCCATAATGACGCCTAAATCTTTTTCCTAGGTGGTGGTTACCAATGTGGAACCTTGCATCATGTAATCATAGTTTGGGTTGTTCTTTCCTAGGTGCATAACTTTGCACTTGTCTGCATTAAATTTCATCTGCCATTTGGATACCCAGTCTTCCAATTTATCAAGATCCTCTTGCAATTTTCCACTATCCTCTTGTGTTTTAACAACTTTAAATAGTTTTTTGTCATCTGTAAATTTGATAATCTCGCTCGTTATTCCCTTTTCCTGGTCATTTATGAATATGTCAAAAAGCGGACGCAGCACAGATCCTGCGGTACTCCACTATTCAACTTTTTCCATTGGGGAAATTGGCCATTTAGCCCTACCCTCTGCTTTCTATCTTTTAACCAGTTCCTGATCCACAATAGTGCACTGCTTCCTATCCCATGACTTTTTAGTTTTGCCAAAAGTCTCTGATGATCTTGCCAAAGGCTTTCTGAATGTCCAGATAAACTATATCAACCAACTCACCTTTGTCTACCTGTTTATTCACACCTTCAAAAAACATAACAGATTAGTAAGACAAGATCTTCCTTCTCTAAAGCCATGTTGGCTGTCTACCATTAAGCCATGACTATCTGCATGTTGAGTAATTTTGTTCTTTATGATGGTTTTACCATTTTTCCCGGTACTGATGTCGGACTCACCGGTCTGTAGTTTCCCGGATTTCCCCTGGAACCCTTTTTAAAAATTGGCATTACATTGGCGATCCTCCAATCTTCAGTATTACAGATGATTTTAATGATAGTTCACAGATTACTAATAGCAGGTCTGCAATCTCATATTTCAGTTCTTTCAACACCTCTTAGATGTATACCATCTGGTCCAGGTGATTTGTTACTCTTCGGTTTATCAAATAGTTGTAATACATCTTCCCGGTGTATTAATATTTCTTTCAATTCTTCCGCAGTATCACCTTTAAATACCACTTCAGTCATGGGTAACATCCCTACATTTTCTTCATTAAAGAATTCATTCAGTCTCTCCTCTATAGCCTTGTCCCGTCTTACTGCCCCTTTTACCCCTCTGTCATCTAATGGACCAACTGACTTTCTCACAGGTTTTTTGCAACGAATTTACTTGAAAAAGGCTTTATTATGCGTTTTTGCTTCCAAAGCAAGTTTCTTCTCGAATTCTCTCTTTGCCTGCCTTATCAATGCCTTGCATTTAACTTGCCAGTGTTTGTGCTGTTTCTCATTTTCGTCGTTTTGTTCTTTTTTCTATTTAGAAACATAGAAACATGATGACAGAAAAAGACCACATGGCCTGTCTAGTCTGTCCTTCCATAACAACAACTACAACAGTCCACTTTTTACCTTTAGAGATCCTCTGTGTTGGTCCCATGCTTTTTTGAATTCAGTTACTGTCCTCATCTCTACCACCTCCATTGGGAGACTATTCCATGGATCCACTACTCTTTCTGTAAAGAAATATTTCCGCATATCACTCCTGAATCTATCTCCCTTCACCCTCATCCCATGTCCCCTCGTAGCAGAACTTGCTTTCCATTGAAAGAGGCTCTCTCCCTGAACATTTATGCCACGGAGGTATTTAAACATCTCAATTATATCACCTCTATCCCGCCTTTCCTCTAAGGTGTACATATTAAGATCCTTAAGTCTGTCCTCATGCTTTATAATGAAGCCCATTGCTCATTTTAGTAGCAACCCTCTGCACCGAATCCATCCTGTTAACATCCTTTTGAAGGTGCGGTCTCCAGAATTGCACACCATACTCCAAATGAGGTCGCACCAAAGACTTATGCAGAGGCATTATCACCTCCTTTATTCTGCTAGCCATTCCTCTCCGTATGCACCCAAGCATCCTTCTAGCTTTTGCCGTCGCCTTTTCTACCTGTTTAGCTACTTTAAGATCATCAGACACAACCACGCCTAGGTCCCGCTCTTCTTTAGTGGACAAAAGTACTTCACCTCCTATACTTTATTGCTCCCTTGGATTGCTGCAGCCCAAATGCATGACCTTACATTTTTTTAACATTAAATCCCAGCTGCCAAATTCTAGACCATTCTTCAAGCTTAGCTAGATCCCTCCTAATGTTATCTACACCTTCCTGGGTGTCTACCCTATTGCAGATTTTGGTATCATCCGCAAAGAGGCAAACCTTACCCGACAGCCCTTCCTCTATATCACTAACAAAGATGTTAAAAAGAATCGGACCAAGGACAGATCCCTGGGGCACACCACTGGTAACATCCTTCTCCTCAGAGTGAGCTCCATTTACTTGTACTCTTTGTCGCCTCCCACCCAACCAATTTCTAACCCAAGCAGTAACTTTAGGGTCCATCCCTAGGGCGCTCAGTTTGTTTATAAGTCGCCTGTGAGGAACAGTGTCAAAGGCTTTACTGAAATCTAAATACACCACATCTAGAGCTCTCCCTCGGTCCAACTCCCTGGTCACCCAGTCAAAGAAATCAATCAGATTTGTCTGACAAGACCTGCCTCTGGTGAATCCATGCTGCCTCGGATCTTGTAATCCGCTGGACTCCAGAAACCTCACTATTTTCTCTTTCAGCAGCGTTTCCAATAATTTACTCACCACCGAAGTTAAACTAACCGGCCTGTAGTTTTCAACCACATCCTTACTTCCGCTTTTGTGTAAAGGCACCACATGAGCCTCTCTCCAGTCCTTTGGCACCACTCCCGACTCCAACGAGGCATTGAAAAGGTCAGTCAGTGGAGTTGCTAGAACGTCCCCAAGTTCCCTCAGTATTCTAGGGTGTATCCCTTCCGGTCCCATCATTTTGTCTACTTTAAGTTGAGCTAGTTTCTCACAAACACAGTCTTCTGAAAATTGTTCAAGATGTCCCTCGCTTCTGTTCTTATTTGTGGGTGCTTCGCTGCTGCTTCCCCTTTGTGGGGACCTCCAACCAGCACACAAAAACAAAGAAACGAACATCGCACCCTGCATTTAATGTTTCCTATCGGCGTAAGCTACGAATAAAAACCTCCCCTTCCAGAAAAAACGAGAACTGAAAGAGAAACCAATAGGCTCAGGAGAAAAATCAGAAACCCATAAAGCAAATCAGGCTCTAGTCGATTCAACTCCGGTTCTTCATCTGTGAACACAGAACAAAAATATTTGTTAAGCAATTCCGCTTTATCCTTATCAGCTTCTACATATTCCCCCCCTGCACCCTTGAGTCTGACAATTCCACTTTTGCCCTTCCTTTTCTCACTAATATATCTGAAAAATGTCTTATCCCCCCATTTTATTGCATTGGCTATTTCCTCCTCCTTTTGAATCTTTGCCTTCTTGACTACTTTGCTAGCTTCTCTAAGTTTTTCCAAATACAGATGCCTGTCTTCCTCTTTCTGTGATCTCTTGTATTTCATGAAGGCCTCCCTCTTTTTCTTCACTTTTTCAGCTACTTCCTTCGAAAACCATAGCGGTCTCCTGTTCCTTTTGCCTTTATTTACCATTTTAACAAAAAGGTTGGTTGCCTTTAAAATACCCCCTTTCAGTTTTGCCCACTGTTTTTCTACATCCCCCAGCTGTTCCCATCCCACTAACGACTTCCTGAGGTATTTGCCCATCTTCGCAAAGTTAGTCTTCCTAAAGTCTAAGATCCTCACCTTGGAATGGATTCTAACAGCCCTAGTCCTAATACTGAACCACACCATCTGGTGATCACTGGATGCAAAATGATCTCCCACTACAACATCAGAAACACTTTCACCATTGGTAAGCACCAAGTCCAGTATGGCCCCTTCACGTGTGGGGTCTGTTACCAATTGCCTGAATAGTTCTCCCTGTAGAGAATCCAGGATCTCCTTACTTCTAGATGATACTGCAGCAGGAATGTGCCAATCAACATCTGGCATATTGAAATGTCCTATCAGTAGCACTTCCCCTTTCCTAGCAATGCTGCGTATGTCTTCAATTAACTCTCTGTCCACCTCTTCCTCTTGTGAGGGAGGTCTGTATATCACACCAATGCAAATAGATTTCGATTTCTCTTTCCCTCTTTCTAGTTTAACCCACAATGCCTCCTCTCTCCCTTTTAAGCTCTGTAATTCCAAAGCTTTAATAGTAGTTTTTACATATAGTGCCACTCCTCCTCCCCTTCTTCCTACCCTGTCCTTTCTGAATAAAGTATAGCCAGGTATAGTTACATCCCAGTCATGGTTTTCTGTGAACCATGTTCTGTAACTGCCACTAAATCCAAATCAGCCACTCCCACCAAAGCTTCAACTTCAGGGATCTTATTTCCCATGCTACGGGCATTAATACACACTGCTTTCCATATGTTACCCCTGTTACCCATTTCCATAAAGGTATTTAATGTATCACCTACCTGGGGGCTTTCACTTACCTGGGGGCTTTCTTCACCCATCCCCAACGAATCTAGTTTAAAGCCCTCTTCAGTAGATTAGCCAGTCTACTACCAAAGATGCGTTGACCTTTCTTGGACAGATGGATGCCATCTCTGCTCTGCAACCCTTGGAACAGCATCCCATGGTCTAGGAAACCTGAAAGATGCTTTTTTGGCAACAACAGCTTCTCTGACCTCGCCTTTAAACCATGCTGGCAGTTTTTTGGACATCCTTCCACTTTTCTTAAAGCGTGGAATACAGCTGGTCTGGGCTTCTAAGATAATATTGCCTAATAATATTGCATGCGCGGTCCCCTTCCCACCTAAATGTGCCATCTTGCTCAGTCTATCTTTTTCTGTGGAGCCCTTCGGACGTTTGTCCTTAGTCACCCGGAAACGTTGACGTTTTTTCAAAGATTTCTTTGCCTTTTCTCAGAGTTCGACGCTGGTTCCCCTTCCTGCCGGGTTCGGTACACCGCTATCGAGCCTTTTTTCTATTTTTCGGTTTTTGCCCTTCGTGGCTGTCGTTTGCGCCCTTTTTTCTGTTTTTCCCTGGAAGGCCGGTCTTTTGACCTCGTGGGGCCCTTTTTTCCCCGATGGCTTCCAGTGGTTTAAAGAAGTGTGATCGGTGTAAGAAACTAATGTCTCTGACCGACACACACGACTGCTGCCTTCGGTGACTCGGCCCAGATCATGTCCACCAAGGCACATCGAAGCCGTCAGCACCAGAAGGAAAGGATTTTTTCGGATTCTGCCTCTGGCTGGGCCCGAACCTCGTCTGAGGTCTCGACGTCTCGGGAGTCTGATCCCGAGAATCGCCGGGGTTCCTCGGACAGGGGATCCCCTGACCAGGAACGCAAGAGGAAGAAACGGCTCACGAGGCCGGCATCGGAAGAGGTCCCTGGTTCCTCGAGGGCCAGGTCTAAGACCCCCGACCGCAGTCCCGGGCCTTTGGAGCAGGAGAAGGCGTCCAAAGCACCTCATGTAGAGCCAGAGACCGTCGGACACGTAAGTCCTGTAGTCCTCGTGGACTCTCCTCCGAGGGAGCCGACGTCGGGCCCGCCACCACCGCCGGGGCCCGAGTTGGTGTCTGCTGAGTCTCCTGAGCTTGGACTCAGACTGACAGCCTTGGATTGTCTGCCTTCATGGAGCAGTAGCGGGTACTGATGGCCAGACTCGCTGGTGCATCGGCCCCGACCACCGGGACATCGATGTCGAAGTCGACCCCGGAGACCGAGCTGATACTCGAGACCATAAAGGCTCGAAGTCGTCCTCGGTCTAGGTATCCCTCGACCTCCCGCTCGGAACCGAGGGCGTCGACGCCGGTGCCTTTGAATGAGTCAGCATGGGAGACGGAGGATGAGGAGTCCCCCGATACCTTCTGGACTCGGTGTGTCCCATCGGACTCACCGCAGTCCAAGCCACAGAGTAGGTTCCCTCCGGAGGACACCCGGTTCTCGGAGTTCGTGCAGGAGATGGCCAAGGCCTTGGCGATTCCCGCAGACCCCGAAGAGGAGCCTCGAGCCGAGTAGCTCGAGGCCCTCCAGTATGACTCTCCTCCGAAGGAGGCCTTTACTGTGCTGCTTCCTCTGATGCTGGAACGACTCCTCTTCCGGATGTGGGAGGCACCGGCCTCGGCGCCGGTCTTGAGCAAACGAGTCGATGCCATTTATCGACTCCGTAAGAGTCCTGGTTTCCAAAAGGTGCAGCTGCCGCACCATTCCATGGTGGTGGAATTGGCCATGCATCGTCTGAAGAGCCAGAAGATGCACTCCGCGGTGCCCCCGGCAGGGAGGCCCGGAACCTTGATGCTTTCGGCAGAAAGTGCTTCCAGGGCTCGATGCTTGCTTGCCGTGTCCAGTCTTACCAGCTGTACATGGGCATGTACCTCCGAGACCTGGCAAAGGAGCTTGCTGGGTTCTCTTCTGGCCTCTCCGGGGAACCTTTGCAGAGGTTCCAGTCCTTGTCTTCAGTAATCCGGGACTGTTCCAAATTCATGTCCCGAGCGGTCTACGATGGCTTTGAGGCTTTGGCTCGAGGTGAAAACATTTTTGGCAAACCCATGGCCGAAAAGGCGGCTGAGCTCGAAACCGAGCACCTGACCTGGAAAAGGCTGTCCAGAAAGACTTCTGCCCCTTCTCACAAAAAGAAGGGCTCGGGTAAAAAGTTCTTCTATCCGAGAAAGGTATCTGCCTACAAACCTTTCCCCCAGTACCAGGCCTCCCCAGCTCCCCCTCAGGGGCAGCAGGCCAAGGGGCAGGGACATGGGCCCAGTAGGCAGAAGGCCCCAAAGCCTCCGGCTCCTGCTCCTACCCAGCAGGGAGGGGGTTTTTGATACCCAAGCCCTGCTGCCCCATCCCTGCACAGGAGGTCGCTTAGCCCTGTTTGCCCACAGGTGGCCACCCATTACAGGGGATGCTTGGTCTTAAGCATCATTCACCAAGGCTATATGCTTCGTTTCCAACAGCAACCTCCTGTCTGCTTTCCAGGAGAACCTCTGACGCCTCTCCTGCACACCAACCTCCTCCTCCAAGAACTTCAGGGTCTGCTTCTGGACAAGGCGGTGGAGCCTGTACCTCTTCGCCTCTTCGCAGGGGCACGGGTTCTACTCCAGGTATTTTCTGGTGCCAAAAAGAAAAGGAGGCCTAAGGCCTATCCTAGACCTCAGGAACCTCAACAAGTTCTTGGAGAAAGAGAAGTTAAAGATGCTTACTCTTGGAACACTTCTGCCCTACCTCCAGCAGGGAGATTGGCTATGCTCCTTAGATCTAAAGGATGCGTACACTCACATCCTCATTCATCCAGACCACAGAAAGTACCTCAGGTTCGTGTTGGTAGTAAACCATTACCAGTATAGAGTACTGCCTTTTGGCCTAACTTCCGCCCCACGGGTCTTTACAAAGTGCCTAGCTGTGGTGGCAGCCTACTTGAGGACTCAAGGGATATTTGTCTTCCCCTATCTGGACAACTGGCTCATCCGAGGTCAAACTTACCAGGAGGCCAGGCAGGCCACCTCCAGAACTGTCACACTACTTCAAGACCTAGGCTTTGTCATAAACTTCGCAAAGTCCACTTTGCTCCCCTCCCGGAATCTCGAGTTCATAGGAGCACGGCTGGACTCTCTGCATGCAAGGGCTTATTTGCCAGAGGACCGAGCTCAAAGGCTTATGAAGTTGGCATCCCGGTTTCTCAGTATGTCAAGAGTTCCTGCCAGGCTCTGTCTACAGCTCCTAGGGCACATGGCATCGACTGTACATGTGACCCCCAATGCCCGCCTAAACATGAGGCCTGCACAGTGGTGCCTCAGAACTCAGTGGAAGCAGGCCACAGGGAGCCTAGCAGACAAAGTAAGGGTATCCAAACCTTTCCTGAATTCTCTTCAGTGGTGGCTGCCCCCCCCCCCTCAACTTGCTGCAGGGGGTGCCTTTTCAGGTGGCTGCCCCCACAGTGGTGTTGACAACCAATGCCTCATTACAGGACTGGGGTGCACACTTGCAAGGGAGCTGCACCCAAGGCCTCTGGTCCCTATGGGAAGCCACGCAACAAATCAACCTGCTAGAACTGCGGGCTCCTCTGGTCCCTATGGGAAGCCACGCAACAAATCAACCTGCTAGAACTGCGGGCTATTCGCTTAGCCCTCAAGGCTTTTTCTCACAGTTTGGCTCACCAGTCTGTTCTACTCCAGACGGACAATCAAGTAGCCATGTTCTATGTGAACAAGCAGGGTGGCACTGGGTCCAGGCCTCTATGCCTGGAAGCACATGCCCTTTGCTCTTTTGCCCTCAGGCACCAGATGTTGCTGAGGGCTGTTTATCTTCCTGGCCAGGAGAACTTTCTGGCAGACCGCTTAAGCAGAATTCTGCAGCCCCACGAGTGGAAGCTGCACCCTTTGATGGTTCAACAGATTTTCCTAAAATGGGGACTTCCATCCATGGATCTCTTTGCCAGTCCCCTGAATCACCAACTGCCCAGGTTTTGTTCCAGGCAACCGCATCCCCTGAGGGTGGCGGCGGATGCCTTCCTGATTTCTTGGTCCCAGGGCCTGCTCTATGCGTTTCCTCCCACGCCTCTGTTAGCCTGAACCTTGTTCAAGATTCTCAGAGACAGGGCCTCAGTACTTCTGGTTGCTCCCAGGTGGCCGAGGCAGCCCTGGATCCCCCTGCTACTTCAACTGGTAGTGGAGACACCCATGCCTCTGGGATTCCAACCAGACCTTCTCTCTCAGGATCAGGGTTCCCTTCTGCATCCCTGTCTCAAATCTCTCAATCTGATGGCATGGAGGCTGAAAGGGTAGTCTTGGCTCCCTGGGGCCTACCTCGGGAAGTGGAAGGAGGTGGTCTTGGTCTCTATAAAGCAGTTCACCAGGAAAACATATGCCCTGAAGTGGAGGAGGTTCTCCTTGTGGTGTCAGCAACGCAAGGAAGATCCTTTTGGCTGCACGGTGCCCATAGTGCTCCAGTACCTTCTGCACTTGTCCAATCAGGGCCTTAAGTCCAATTCTGTTCGGGTCCACCTCTCTGCTCTGGCAGCTCACCACTCAATGGTGGAGGGACACTCTTTGTCGGATTATCCTTTGGTGTCCAGGTTTCTCAGAGGCTTACTATTGCTCAAGCCTCCTCTCCGTCCACCAGCCCCTGAGTGGGAATTGAATGTGGTCTTGCAGCAACTTACTCGCCCACCTTTTGAACCAATGGCTACATGTCATCTACGCTTCCTTTCCTGGAAGACTCTATTTCTAGTGGCCTTGACCTCAGCCAGGCGAGTGAGTGAACGTCAAGCCCTGGTCTGTGACAGGCCATACACTCGCTTCTATAGGAACAGGGTAGTCCTTAGGACTCATCCTAAGTTCCTCCCCAAGGTTGTCTCCTCTTTCCATCTTAACCCAGAGGTGGTTCTTCCAACATTCTTCCCTAGGCCCCATGCCAGCCGAGCTGAGACAGTCCTGCATACCCTGGACTGTAGGAAGGCCTTATCCTTCTACCTGGAGTGTACGCAGGGGCATAAGAGTGCTACTCAGCTCTTCGTATCTTTTGACCCCAATAACTTGGGGGTACCTGTGTCCAAGCGTACCTTCTCCATCTGGGTGGCTGACTGTATCACCTGGGCTTACAGGGCAGCTGACCTTCCTTTGCAGGGTCGGGTCACGGCCCACCGTGTCAGGGCAATGGCTGTCTCAGTAGCTCATCTCCGATCTGTACCGTTGGTATACATCTGCAGGGCTGCAACTTGGTCCTCAAGCCAGACTTTTGTGGCCCATTACTGCCTGGAGAGGGAGTCCCGCAGGGACAGTGCTTTCGGTCAGGCAGTGCTCCGGAATCTTTGAGGTTTAGGCAACTCCTACCCTCCAGCCCTCTGGTTGGGCTACCGGTGGAGGTATGTTTCAGTGAAATCCTTTCTCTGATGCTGAGGCTAGAGAGAGCTCATTTTTCAGCTCTGGGCCCCCTGTAGCCTGAAGCTAGGGTGTCCCATAAGTGAGGACTGACTTCCTGCTTGGTCCTGGAGAAAGAGTAGTTACTCACCTGTAACAGGTGTTCTCCAGGAGCATCAGGAATCAGTCCTCACAACCCTCCCTCCTCCCCTGGGAGTTGCAGTTGTACATAGTTTATTTTTTCATTTTTGTGTGCTCTTTCTTTAGCTATGACATTTGACTGAGCAATATGGCACCTTTAGTTGGGAAGGGGACCGCGCATGCGTGTAGTATTCCCAATGGCTTTCATAGAAAGCTGGGGAAATGCTCCGCACAGGGGCTCCATCGGCGCCGATGTCACCCATAAGTGAGGACTGATTCCTGCTGCTCTGGAGAACACCTGTTACAGGTGAGTTAACTACTCTATCCTCGAAGGCGGCATCTCTGGACAGTTCCGAATGACTGGACTCCTCTCGTGGCCGGTTGCAGAGCCCCGAGCGGCTACCCAGATCATCAGAGAAGGAGCGCCCAGCCAAAGTTCCTTGTCAGGAAGCGGATCAGCTTAGGCAAGTACCGATTGTTCTTTTCGAAGACTCCCCTCTGCGGGAACCGGCGTCGGGGGCCAACTGAGTCGGAGGCTGCGTAGCCTCCCCGACTCGTGTCCAGGATGGCGGCTTTGGAGCACAGTGTTACTTCCTTCATTAAACAGCAGCGGGCGCTGATGTCTGGCATGTCCGGTTCCTGAACACCGACCACCGGGCCCTCGACGTCAGAGTTGACCCCGGAGGCAGTGCCGATCCTCGAGACCTTCCAGGCTCAAGTTGATCCTCGGCCGAGGTCGCACTTGACCTTCTGCTCGGGACCGAGGTCGTCACCTCCGAGTCTGCCGGCATCAGCGTGGACAGCGCCAGGGCCCCTGATGCCTGAGGAGCCACTCTAGTCCTCCTCAGAGGCCTCTGCGTGGGAGACGGAGGACAAGGAGTCCCCGGATAACCAAAGGCATTTTATGTCCCCTCTGATTCCCCGGTGTCCCCACCAAAGGTTATGGGGTTTTTGTACTTCGTGCGGGACATGTTCAAGGCTTTGGGTTTCCCCACGGAGTCCGAGGAGTATCCTCGAGCCGACGAGCTCGAGATCCTCCAATATGAGGCTCCCCTCGGGAGACCCTCACGCTACCCGTTCCTCCGATCCTGGAACTACTTATGCTCCGCATGTGGGAGACGCTGGCGTCAACGCAGATGATCAGCAAATTACTCAACTTGATGTATTAAGTCCGCTGGAGCCCAGGGTTCCAAAAATCGCAACTGCCGCATAACTCAGTGGTTGTGGAATCGGCCATGCATCGGCTTAAGAGCCAGAAGACGCACTCCTCGGTTCCCCCCGGCAGGGAGGCCCGCACCTTGGATGCCCTCGACAGTAAATGTTTCCAGAGCGAGATGATGAATTTTCGGATCCAGTCGTACCAGTTGTACATGGGCATATACCTGAGAGACCTGGTGAAGATACTCGCCGGGTTCTCGGCTGGTCTCTCTGAGTAACCTTTGCAGCGCTTCAAGGGCCTTTCCAAAGCTGTCCGTGAATGCTCCAAATTTATGTCTCTGGCGGCCTATGACAGGTTCGAGTCGGTGGCCCAAGTAGCCATGGCGGGCATTGGTGCAGTCCAACCTCGAGCGATGGGTTCAGGACAAGTTGTTCAATGTCCCATGCCAAGGGGAGAATCTCTTCTGCAAACCCATTACCAACAATACCGCAGAGCTGGAGACCGAGTTCATGACGAGGACACGGCTCTCTAAGAAGACCTCTTTCCCCTTCCCTTAAGAAGGGCTCTGGTAAAAAGCCCTTTTACCCGAGGAAGTCCATTGCTTACCAAAACTATCCCCCTTACCATTCCTCCCCAGCTCCCTAACAGGGGCAGCAGACCAAGGGACAGGGACATGGCCCGTGTAAACAGAAGGCCCCCAAACCCCAGTCTCTTGCTCTGGCCCACCCTGGTGGGGATTTCTGACTCTTGCAGCATGGCCCTTCTCCCAGCCGGAGCTGGACAGCCCACAGGAGGTCGGCTCGCCTTTTATGCCCACAGGTGGGGCACCATCACCACCGATTCATGGGCATTGCAAGTGATCAGGGAGGGATACCTCCTCCATCTAGCCCAAGTGCCTGCTCACTACTTTCCAGGAGAGCCTCCAAGGTCTCCCCTTTACCGGGACCACCTTCTGAAGAAGTTGGCAGGTTTTCTTGAGGACCATGCGGTGGAACCGGTGCCTCACCACCTAAAGGGCAAGGGGTTCTACTTCATGTACTTCCTCGTGCCAAAGAGGACAGGGGGCCTAAGGCCTCTCCCCGACCTGCACAACCTCAACAAATCCTGATGAGGAAGAAGTTCAAGATTCTCTCCCTTGGAATATTGCTGCCTTACCTCCGCCAAAAAGATTGGCTATGCTCCTTAGATCTAAAGGTTGCTTACACACCCATCCTCATCCACTCAAGCCACAGGCAGTACCTACCCTTTGTGGAAGGGGACAACCACTGCCAATACAGAGTGCTTCCCTTTGTCCTTGCTTCGGCTCCCAGGGTGTTCACAAAGTGCCTGGTGGTGGTCACTGCCTTCTTCAGGCTTCAAGGAATCTTTGTTTTCCCCTATCTTGATGACTGGCTCATCAGGGACACTTCGGCCACCGAGATGCAGCAGGCCACAACTTGCACCATCCAGGTCCTGCAGCAGTTGGGGTTTGTAATCAACTAACCCAAATCCAGCCTTTGTTCGACTCAAGAGTTAAAATTCATTGGGGCAAAGATCAACACCCTTCAGTCGAAGGCCTTTCTGCCTGCTGACAGGGCAAGCAGACTTATGGCCATAACAGGGCAAGTGAGCCACAGCTCCTCAGTGCCAACGAGGCAACTGCTGTGCCTCCTCAGGCACATGGCCTCCACAGTCCATGTCACTCCAGATGCCCGCCTTCACATGCTATCTGCACAGTGGTGCCTCAGACCAATGGTTCCAGGCCACGGGACATCTCCAGGATAGGATCAAAGTGACCAGGCGCCTGGTACAGTCCCTGACCTGGTAGCTCTCGCCCCATCACTTGAAGGCAGGTATGCCCTTCCAGGCCACTCCCCACTCAAATGTCCTCACCACAGATGCCTCCTTACTGGGCTGGGGAGCCTATTGCCAGGGGTACCGCACGCAGTAGGTGTGGTCCCCAAAAGAGAGTGCCCAACAGATAACTTGTTGGAGCTCCTTGCCATCCGTCTCGCCCTGAGGTTTTTCAGGCAGTATCTGGACCACAGGACAGTCCTGGTCCAAACGGAAAACCAAGTGGCCATGTTCTACGTGAATAAACAGGGGAGGATGGGATCCCCCACCCTCTGTCAGGAGGCCCTGAACCTGTGCTCTTTTGCAACCCGGCAGGGGATTGTCCTCAAAGTTGAGTACCTGCCGGACCAGGACAACTTGCTGGCCGACACTCAACAGGATCCTCCAGCTGCACGAGTGGCAGCTGGACCGAGTGGTGGCCAACAGGCTTTTCAAGACCTGGGATGAACCGGTGATGGACATGTTTGCGAGCCCAGACAATCACCAGTTACCCCGTTTCTGCTCAAGGCCGCCGCACTCGGCCAGGGTGGACGCTGATGCCTTTCTAGTCATGGTCGGTGGGTCTTCTGTATGCTTTCCCCCCGACGCCTCTGGTCACCAAGACTCTGTTCAAGAGTCTTCAGGACAGAGCTTTTGTCATCCTGATTGCTCCCACCGTGGTTCCCGCTTCTCCTGCAGCTAGCGGTAGAGACCCCCATTCCCTTGGGTACATCTCCACAGCTCCTATCCGAGGAGGGGGGTTCTCTCTTGCATCCCAACCTCAGCTCCCTTTCGCTGATGGCATGGCTGCTGAGAGGGTAAATCTCGCCTCACTCCTCCTTCCATAGGATGTTGAGGAGGTCTTGCTGGCTTCGTGTAGACCGTCTACTAGACGGACGGACGCCTTTAAGTGGTGCAGATTTGCTGTTTGGTGTGCTGGGCGGTTTGGTGTGCTTGCCCGGTGTTGTTGGTGTTGCAATATCTTCTCCACCTCTCCGAGATGGGACTTAAGTCCAACTCTGTCAGAGTGCATCTCGGTGCCCTAGCGGCTAACTACTTTCCCATGGACGAAAAGCCTCTCTGCTCGCTCAATGGTATCCAGGTTTCTAAAGGGCCTGCTCCTGTTGAAACTCCCGGTCTGTCCCCCAGCGACCGATGGGACCTTAATGTTATGTTGGGGCAGCTCACCCGGCTGTCTTTTGAGCCGATGGCCACATGCCATCTCCGTTACCTCTCCTGGAAAGTGGTATTCTCCAGGACCAAGCAGGAAGTCAGTCCTCACATATGGGTGACGTCGGCGCCGACGGAGCCCTCGCGGAGCAATTTTCCCCAGCTTTCAAAGAAAGCCTTTGGGAATTGCAGCGCGCATGCGCGGTCTCCTTCCCGCCCAAGGGTGCCATCTTAGCCAGTCTTCTTTTTTCCGCGGAGCCTTACAGACGTACCCGTCGTGTCCCCGCTGAAAAAGTTGATTTTAGTGATTTATTTCTATTTCTTTCTTCGGCGCCGGTCTTTTTCCTGCCCGGACTCGCGACGCCGTTGCGAGTCCTTCTGTTATTTTTCGGTTTTTCTGATTTTTGG
Organism: Ichthyophis bannanicus; assembly: GCA_033557465.1. Taxonomy (NCBI): domain Eukaryota; kingdom Metazoa; phylum Chordata; class Amphibia; order Gymnophiona; family Ichthyophiidae; genus Ichthyophis; species Ichthyophis bannanicus. Next base: position 154,784,105 of record CM066032.1, on the reverse strand, counting down.
TCAGTTTCGTTTTTCGGTTTTTCGCTGGCAGCCCGGTACTTTGACCTTGCAGGGGCCCTTTTTCCCCCGATGGCTGCCAGTGGTTTCACCGCCTGCCCGAGCCGACCCCACCGATTCCTCCTCGGAGTCGGCCTGGGAGTCTGAAGAGGAAGAGTCACCTGATTCGTTTCGGACTCGGTGTGTCCCCTCGGACTCACCTGAGTCCGAACCTCGGAAGCAGTCCCCTCCGGAGGATGCCCGGTTCTCGGACTTCGTCAGGGATATGGCCAAGGCTTTGGCCTTCCCTGCGGATCCCGAGGAGGAGCCTCGAGCTGAAGAGCTCGACGCCCTTCAGTATGACTCTCCCGCCAGGGAACACTTTACTGTACCGGTTCCTCCCATGCTGGAACGACTACTCTTCCGCATGTGGGAGAGTCTGGCATCGTCGCCGGTATTAAGCAAGCGGGTCGACTCCATCTATCGAGTCCGCAAGAGTCCCGGCTTCCAAAAAGCACAGCTACCGCACCATTCCATGGTAGTGGAATCGGCCATGCATAGGCTTAAGAGCCAGAAGATGCACTCCTCGGTGCCTCCTGGCAGGGAGGCCCGTAACCTGGATGGCCTCGGTAAGAAGTGTTTCCAGGGCTCTATGCTTGCTTGTCGGGTCCAGACCTACCAGCTCTACATGGGCATGTATCTCAGAGACCTGGCTAAAGAGGTAGCCGGATTCTCCGCTGGGCTGTCCGAGGAACCTTTGCGGAGGTTCCTGGCCTTGACAACTGGTATTCGGGAATGCTCCAAATTCATGTCCCGAGCAGCCTATGATGGCTTTGAAGCATCGGCTCGTGTGGCCGCAGCCGGCATCGGTGCCCGCCGACAGGCTTGGCTTCAGTCGTCTGACCTTGAACCCTGGGTACAGGACAAGTTGGTCGATGTCCCCTGCCGAGGTGAGAACCTCTTTGGCAAGCCCATGGCTGAAAAGGCTGCACAAATCGAGACGGAGACTCTCACCAGAACTAGGCTTTCTAGGAAGACCTCCGCCCCTTCCCAGAAAAAGAAGGGCTCGGGAAAGAAGTCCTTTTACCCGAGAAAGGCAGCTGCCTATAAACACTACCCTCAATATCAGGCCTCCGCAGCTCCCCAACAGGGTCAGCAGGCCAAGGAACGGGGTAACGGGTCCCGTAGGCAGCAAGCCCCCAAGCCTGCACCACCGGCCCCTGCTCAGCAGGGTGGGGGTTTTTGACTTCATCAGCATAGCCTCTCCCCCTCAGCTGGTTCCTCCCAGCACCGGAGGCCGGCTGGTTCACTTCACCCACAGGTGGTCCAACATCACTTCAGATGCCTGGGTGCTTCAAGTCGTAAGAGAAGGCTATCTTCTCCACTTCCACCAGGTCCCTCCCTCCTATTTCCCGGGAGAACCTCCACGACTTCCTCTGCACAGAGACTTACTCCTTCAGGAGTTAGCAAGTCTTCTTAAGGAACAGGCTGTGGAACCGGTGCCCCACCACCTGAGAGGTCAAGGCTTTTATTCCAGGTATTTCCTGATACCAAAAAGAACAGGAGGCCTCAGACCCATCCTGCACTTGCGCAACCTCAACAAGTTCCTCGTGAGGGAGAAGTTCAAGATGCTTACCCTTGGAATCCTTCTGCCCTACCTCCAGCAGGGAGATTGGCTATGCTCCTTGGATCTAAAGGATGCCTACACGCACATCCTCATCCACCCAAGCCACCGCCAATACCTAAGGTTTGTGGTGGCAGGAAATCATTACCAGTACAGAGTACTGCCCGTTGGCCTATCCTCCGCACCGCGAGTCTTCACAAAATGTCTCGCGGTGGTGGCGGCTTATCTCCGGCTTCACGGCCTCTATGTCTTTCCGTACCTCGACGACTGGCTCATCAGAGCATCGTCCTCTCCGGAAGTCACCAATGCCACACACCGCACTGTGACTCTTCTGCAGTACTTGGGCTTTGTCATAAACTTCGCAAAGTCCACTTTGCTCCCCTCACAGGATCTCGAGTTCATCGGCGCAAGACTGCACACTCCTCAGGCACGAGCTTTCCTGCCTCTCGACAGGGCTCAACGGCTCATGGACCTAGCCGGCCGCTTTCGCAGCCAGTCCCTGGTCTCAGCCAGGCGCTTCCTGAGACTACTCGGCCATATGGCTTCCACCGTCCACGTGACCCCCAATGCCCGCCTGAATATGCGGCCTGCTCAATGGTGCCTTCGCAAGCAGTGGCAACAAGCCACGGGCGGCCTAGCCGACTTAGTGCGCGTCTCCGGCCCGCTGGCCTCTTCTCTACAGTGGTGGCTTCATCGGCCGAACCTGGTGCTCAGAATGCCTTTTCAGTCACCTCAGCCGGCTCAAGTGCTGACGACCGATGCTTCTCTCCTAGGATGGGGAGCTCATTGCCAAGGGGCATGTACTCAAGGTCTCTGGACCACGTGGGAGTCTGCTCAGCAGATCAACTTCCTGGAGCTCAGAGCAATCCGTCTGGCTCTCAAGGCTTTCTCCCACCTGACTTCTCACCAGTCCGTCCTTGTACAGACGGACAATCAAGTTGCCATGTTCTACGTGAACAAACAGGGAGGCACGGGCTCCTTCCTTCTCTGTCGAGAAGCACAGAAGCTCTGCTCTTGGGCCGTCAGCCACGGCATTCTTCTCAAGGCAGTTTATCTCCCAGGCCAAGAAAATTGCCTGGCGGACAAACTCAGCAGGATCCTCCAGCCGCACGAGTGGCGCCTGGATCCCTTGGTAGTTCAGAAACTCTTTCTGAAGTGGGGCCTCCCCGCGATGGATCTCTTTGCCAGTCCTCTCAACCGGCAACTTCCTCGCTTCTGCTCTCGTCAGCCGCATCCCCTTCGAGTAGCGGCGGATGCTTTTCTGCTCTCATGGTCGAAGGGCCTTCTGTATGCCTTTCCTCCCATACCGCTAGTCTCTCGAACTCTTTTCAAGGTTCTCCGAGACAAAGCTTCCATGATCCTGGTAGCTCCTCGCTGGCCCAGACAGCCGTGGTTTCCACTCCTGCTGCAACTAGCGGTAGAGGATCTGTTCCCTCTGGGGTTTCAACCAGATCTCCTAACACAGGATCAGGGGTCCCTGCTACACCCCAACCTCAGATCTCTACATCTGATGGCCTGGCTGCTGAAAGGGTAGTCCTTGCTCCCCTTCTACTGCCGGCAGAGGTGGAAGAGGTCGTCCTAGCTTCTCGGCGACCTTCTACCCGCAAATGCTACGCCCTTAAATGGCGTCGCTTTTCCGCTTGGTGTGCCCAGCAGTCTCAGGATCCCTTCTCCTGCTCGGTGTCGGTGATCTTGCAGTACTTGCTCTACCTCTCTAATTTGGGACTTAAGTCCAACTCCGTCAAAGTTCACCTCAGTGCTCTTGCAGCACATCATGTGCCGGTGGACGGCAGACTTCTTTCCAGCGACCCTCTCGTAGTGAGGTTTCTCCGAGGTCTCCTTCTGCTTAAACCACCTCTGCGCCCGCCAGCACCTGACTGGGATCTGAATGTGGTTTTACAGCGGATCACCTGTCCGCCTTTTGAACCTATGGTTACCTGTTCTCTCCGTTTTCTTTCTTGGAAAACTTTATTCCTGATAGCCCTCACTTCCGCTAGACGCGTAAGTGAATTGCAGGCCCTCGTGTCTGATCCCCCTTACACTCGGTTCTACAAGAATAGGGTAGTCCTACGGACTCACCCAAAATTTCTTCCAAAAGTGGTCTCCCCTTTTCACATCAATCAGGGGGTGGTACTTCCGACCTTCTTTCCCAGGCCACACTCCAGCCGAGCTGAAATGGTCCTGCATACCCTGGACTGTAGAAGAGCATTGAACTTCTACCTTGACCGTACGCGGGAGCACCGTAAAGCTGCTCAGCTTTTTGTGTCTTTTGACCCCAATAAATTGGGGCTCCCGGTCTCCAAGCGTACTCTGTCCATCTGGGTTGCTGACTGTATCGCTTGGGCTTATGGGGCAGCCGGACTCTCGTTAGAAAGTCGAGTCACGGCTCATTGTGTTCGGGCGAAGGCTACGTCAGTGGCTTACCTCCGCTCTGTTCCCCTTGGCAGACATCTGCCGGGCCGCTACTTGGTCTTCGAGCCAGACTTTTGCGGTCCATTACTGCCTCGAGAGGGAGTCCCGCAGGGACAGTGCTTTCGGACAGGCAGTTCTCCGAAATCTCTTCGAGGTTTGAGCAACTCCTACCCTCCATCCCGGATAGGGGCTACCGGTGGGTAATAATTCAGTGAAGATTCCTTCCTTCTGTGCCGCTGAGCTAGAGGGAGCTCATATTTGTGCTTAGGGTCTCCGGTAGCCTTAAGCTTGGGAGTCCCATATGTGAGGACTGACTTCCTGCTTGGTCCTTGAGAAAGCGTAGTTACTCACCTGTAACAGGTGTTCTCCAGGAGCAGCAGGAATCAGTCCTCACAACCCTCCCTCCTCCCCTTGGAGTTGCAATCATCTGCTTAAGTTTTTTTTGCAAATTTTTATGCTGTCTTTTAGCTATGTCATCAGACTGGCTAAGATGGCACCCTTGGGCTGGAAGGCGACCGCGCATTCGCTCTGCAATTCCCAAAGGCTTTCTTTGAAAGCTGGGGAAAATTGCTCCGCGAGAGCTCCGTCGGCGCCGACGTCACCCATATGTGAGGACTGATTCCTGCTGCTCCTGGAGAACACCTGTTACAGGTGAGTAACTACGCTTTCTTGGTTGTGTTCACTTCTGCCCGGAGAGTGAGTGAGCTCCAGTCTGTCGTGGTGGAGAGGCCTTATACCAGGTTCTACAAGAATTAGGTGGTGCTTCGCACACACCCCAAGTTCCTTCCGAAGGTGATCTCCTCGTTTCACCTCAACCAGGAAGTGGTTCTCCCACCTTCTTTCCCAGGCCGCATGCCAGTTGAGCAGAGGTGGCCCTCCATACCCTGTACTGTATGAAGGCTTTGTCTTCTACAGTGGTGTGCAAAAGTCTGGAATTACTTGTGAGTGTTGCGTTTTTCGTACTTTCTAACTTTTGCGTTAGCCCTGCATATTCATCTTTCTACCACGTTAAAAAGGATACATTTGGCTATTAGAGTTGACTTTTTTGCATTCCTTGCTTCCAATTTAAATACATTACAGACACCTGGAGATAGCTACTGCGATTTTTGTGGATCCTGCATCAAAAGTGGATCGAGATTATCCAAAATGCTTGTTATTTCTGACCAATATGGAGGCTGGTTTCACTAACCAATCACAATGCAGATATCTAGCCAACAGTGCAGCTTTAAAAATGTGCAGTATTTTGGAATTTCATACGCTTTCTGGATCGACCATGAAGATGACTCGGACCCTGACATTGGAGGAGCGTGTTCGTGTGTCCTTTATGAGCGAGGAAGGATTTTGAAGCCATCAGATAGCCAGGAAAGTTGGCTGCAGTCAGAGCGCTTCTGTTAAGATTGTACAGAAGAAGAAAGAAATGGGTTCAGTGGTGGACCAGCCTTGTTCAGGTCGTCCACATGCATCATCATTCCAGGAGCGTGCACTATGATGCATTTCACTGACTATTCGCAAGTTGACCTCTCCTCAGCTACTAAGAGAGTGGTCAGACAAGAGTGAGGTCAGTGTCAGCTCATCAACAGTTCATCGCCAGTGCCTGCAGTTTGGGCTCCGGGGCTGCAAAGCACGGAATAAGCCACTGATGACTGACATACAAAGGCGCAACCAGATCGTGTGGGCGAGAAAGCACTCAACCTGGTCGATTGAAATGTGGGAAAAGGTGCTATTCAGCGATGAAAGCACCTTCTACCTGTTTGGTAACCAGGCCCACACCTATGTGAGGAGATTTCTTGGAGAGGAATTCAAGCCTGAGTATCTCAACCTCACTGTGAAGCATCCTTTGAAGGTCATGGTCTGGGGTTGCATGGCTGCCAGTGGTGTTGGACGTCTTCACATCATAGATGGAATGGTCAACGGGGCCAAGTACATCACCATATTGCAAAAGTGCATGGTGCCATCAGCACTCCAGCTGTTTCCTGGCCAGTTCCTGTTCCAAGATGACAATGCACCCTGCCATCACTCCAGACAGGTGATCATCTGGAAGCAGTTGAACAGCATCAACTCAATGGACTGGCCTGCCCAGTCTCCAGAGCTGAATCCAATCGAGAACCTGTGGCAGAAGGTGACTTGTAAATATCCAAGAGGCATCCGACATCAAAGCATGAGCTGATTGAGTCACTCATTGTTGTCACCAACGATCACCTTGTCAGACTGGTTCATTCAATGCCGACAAGGTGCAGTCAGGTGATCAAGAACAAAGGGTGGCCCATCAAATACTGAGCCATCACTGACACACAAAAAGGGCCTTTTTCAAGGCCACCTACATTAATTTGAAGGAAACCTGGCGTGCGTCCATAATATTTTAAAGCATACTTACAATAATATATCATTGGCCAGCGATGTACATTACGCGATTTTCACAGAAAATCTATCAACAGGACCATTATGGAGAACAAACTCAGAAAATAAGGGCCAAACCAATACTAAAAGTTGGCCCTAATAGCCAAATCTATCACTTTTCATGAGATACACAGAAAAAGCCACTGGGAGGAAAAAGAAATTAAGATACAAGTATAAGGTCACGAAGTTGAAAAAATTTTCAAATTTACAAGTGATTCCAGACTTTTGCACACCACTGTACATCCAACGTACCCAAGGTCACCGGAAAGCCTCTCAGCTTTTCATTTCCTACGACCCCAGTAAGCTGGGGGAGGCAGTGACAAAGTGCATGCTGTCCACTTGGGTGGCGGACTGTATTGCCTGGGCTTATGAGCAGCGAGGATTCCGCTGGAGGGCCGTGTTACGGCTCATAGGGTCAGGACCATGGCAGCATCAGTGGCTCACCTGCGCTCTGTTCCTCTGGCAGACATCTGCCGGGCCGCCACCTGGTCTTCAGGTCAGACTTTTCACAGCTCATTATTGCCTGGATAAGGAGTCCCGACGGGACAGCGCCTTCGGTCAGGCCATGCTCCGTAACCTGTTTGAGGTCTAAGCAACTCCTGCCCTCCGACCCCACTGTGTTCAGGCTACCAAAGTACTACTTCCCTGGTTAGGGTTTCATTGCAGTTGCTTGTGGCTCTCAATGAGGGAGCCTTTTTTGGCTATAGGTTCAAGGTAGCTTATAGCTGGGGAGTCCCATATGTGAGGACTGACCTCCTGCTTGTTCCAGGAGAAAGTGTAGTTACTCACCTGTAACAGGTGTTCTCCGGGGACAGCAGGAATCAGTCCTCACAACCCTCCTCCTTCGCCTTGGAGTTGCAGTCCAATTATTTTTTCTTTGTTTGCCATCCTTTTTAGCTGTCATTTGACTGAGCAAGATGGCACCCTTAGGTGGGAAAGGATCCATGCATGCGTGGTAGCAACTCCCAAAAGCTTTCTTTGAAAGCTGGGGATTTGCTCCGCGCGAGGCTCTGTTGGCGTCGATGTTACCCATATGTGAGGACTGATTCCTGCTGTCCCCAGAGAACAGCTGCTACAGGTGAGTTACTATGCTATCTGGTTATCGGTAAGCAGGGGTAATTTGGAGTCTTTAAGCTCTGTCTGCTGTGTTCTCAAGGGCATTTGGGCTTCCTTTGACTTTACTGTAACCTGTCTGCTGATGTGTCCTGCCTTCATTTTTTTTTGTGGTATCCTTCAAGGATACATTGTTCCGAACCATGCACTCTTGAGTGACTGTCGGCTCGCCCCTATTATCTAGTTTAAAAGCTGCTCTATCTCCTTTTTAAAGGTTAATGCCAGCAACCTGGTTCCATCCTGGTTTAGATAAAGCTCATCCCTTTGGAAGCGTCCCTCCTTTCCCCAGAATGTTCCCCAATTCCTAACAAATCCAAAACCCTCATCCTTGCACTATTGTCTCTTCCACGCATTGAGACGCCGCAACTCTGCCTGCCTTTTGGGTCCTGCGCATGGAACGGGAAGCATTTCTGAGAACGCTACCCTGGAAGTTCTGGATTTCAACTTCCTACCTAAACATCCCCCAGCAAAGCACTGGCTGAATACAATGCATGAAAGAGCCTTGCTGGAGAAACAGACAGACAAGGAGAAGATTCACTCAAAATGGAAGTGTCATCTCTATCTATGGCATCAGTTTAAGGAGCAATTCCCTGGACACTAAAAATTGAGGGGAGAGGGATACTGGGAGCAGGAAAAGGGATGTAAGTTTTTTGGTGTGATAAACAGGGTAAGGGGAGGGGGATGCAGAAATTAGGGTAGGTGGTGTGTTTTGATAATTATGTCAAATGATTGTTAAATGAATTTTTGATACAAATATGTACACTTTTTCTCCTGAAAATGTGTGCATAACATTGGTAGCCATTGACACAGTAGTGGTTAAAGCAACTGTGTACTGCATTGCTGGTTTGTATCTGTTTTTAGAGATGACAAAAATAAATATTTAAAAAATCAAAAGAAATGAGTTAAAACAATATGTAAGACTTGCCATAATTTAGACATTCTTACTGTATACTATATTTTATTCTCTTGTGCTCACAGTGCAACCTCTGTGCAGTAATTTGTGCTATGCTCTGGCACTGAATTTTGCTCTCTATTTCTGCACTAGAAGGCAGGCTAGTGAGGAAGAATCTCAAGTGTGTGGGCATCACTCCTGCCCACCTCCCCCCCATGGAGGTATGTGGCAGGAGTTGGGGGTGTAGTTGTCTCTTGAACCATCAATATTTTGTTGTCAACTATGTGGGGTGAGAATTAGGGAGAACACTGTGCCTTAGTCATCTGGAGGTGAAGTGTCAAATTTTACTCAGATGCAGCATGCCAACAGATGCATAAGGTATGAGTGCAGTTAAGGAAGAACTGTGTGTGTCTGTCTGGCTTGCTGTCCTTGTATAGTGCAGACTTTTTGTGTGGCATTTAATTTGCATGCTGTATGATTATAGCATAACTGAGCAAGAAGTCTGTGTTAAACTTGCATTAGAAAGCTGGACCCTAGTGCAGGGTTTCTGCATCAAGCTGTGCAATTTTGTTGTTGGACTGTTTGCAAATCAGTATAATCATCCCATTGAGTGCAGAGTCCTCTGTGTATTTGCTTTTAAAATTAAATGTGTTTATTTCTAAATGCTTCCTTCCAGACTATCCGTCGTCTCTTTCAACGTATTTTAAATGTCATCTTGATGATCAAAGGGGGAGAACGTTCCATTCAGACACTTACTATTTCACCCCAGGTTATCAGTGCCAGAAACCAGGCAATCCGATTTATCAGGTGAAACTCCAAATTCTTCTAATCTGCATAATTTTGAATGTTGTTTCGATCTGTTTCTTTGGCATCTTTTTACCAGTTAACATGCAAGCAATAGCACTGTTAGAGAATGTAGTTGATGCAGACCTTTTGAGGCTGTGGACTACTGGTATATATTTGAGATCTGCGCCATTTTGTTGTTAAAAAGGCAGTAAGCCTCAAAGGTAGGATGGGCCTTGAAAAGTCTGCTGGCAAAGAGACAAGGGAAAGTAACTGGTGAAGCAGCTCTGAGTGGCAGGGACTGAATGATAGAAGTGTCCAGCTCTTCTGCTGGAACAGTGAGTTAACAGTATATAATGAATTTTATTTTAAAGCTATTTGTTCTCAGCTCTGCTGGATCTCTGTGCTCTCTGCTGCCTCCCTACAAGGAGAAAGAGGAAAAAAAATTTCGCAACTGTCCCCCTGCTTGTTCCCACCCACCTAATATGTATTTTTTGTAGGCCCGTTCTTGCAATAAAGGCCAGCCGTGGGGCAGATGGTGCGACCTCCCCACCTGGACAGAAGGAACAGTTTGGGTTAGCAGGAAGCCATGTAATGTTCTTCTTTTGCATGTGCTTTAATGCAGGTTCCTTAACGTCCCTCCAGTCTAGTCCCGACCTCTGAGTTTATGCACCTCCTCCAGCAGCTATGGAGTTTGAGAAACCTCATTCTTCTGATGACCCTGGTACAAATACTCCTTGGACCGCCTCCTCTGTCCAGTACTCTGTCTCCATAGCAGCTGGAGGTTGGTGAGCCTGCAGGTGAAGGCTCACAGGAGAAACACTTAAAGAAGTAGCTTAGTGTAGAGTATTGTCATTAATCTCCAGGAACAAGCAGGAAAGAGTCTTCACGTGGGGTACGTCGGCGCCGACGGAGCCCGCACGGGAATGCTCCCCAGCATCCAATCAGAAAGCTTTTGGGAGCATCCCTCGCGCCTGCACGGTGACTTCCCGCCTTTCCCACTGCCACTCCCCAGTTTTCGTTTTTCCGCGGAGCCGGCAGGACGTACCTCCTGTCACCGCAGAAACTTTTTCTCTTAAATCCTTATTTTTTGTTTTCTTGTGGTCGCGGCCATTTTCCCGCCGATACCGGCACCACCAGTGCCTTGTTTTTTTCTTTTAACCACTTCGAGGTCTTTTTCTCCTCAAGTCCCTTCTGAGGCCTTCCAGGCCTTTCCAGCATGGAGCCTTCTTCCCCTAAGAAGTGCCTCCACTGTGGAGACTTAGTCTTCTTTTTAGACTCCACCACTTGGTGTATATCCTGTTTGGGTCCTGACCCTTTTTCCCCCGGTCCATCGGGCTTTAGGGTTGGGAGAAGACCCTCTCTTTTTCGGGTAGCCCTCGATGCTGTTTTTCCTCCTGAGGTGAGGACATCGATTTCTTCTTCTCCCCAGCATCAGGTAACCCGCAAACAGTCTGTTAAGACTAGCCAATTCTTGAGGGGTAAGTCTCATGCCCAGCATGACGACGGCTCCGGCCTTCCCCTCAAGACCCCTATGGCGATAAAACCCCGGCGGGAGTCTTCGGGCTCCAAAGCATTCACGGGGTTTCAGGTTGTTCCTGGGGTTCGTTCCTCACAGAACATACCTGAGCCATGCTCAGGGGATGTATCCGCTTTGAGCGGTGCCGATTCCCCGGCATCGGCGCCGGCGTCGAGTGTTCCACTCTTCGCCAAGGATCGTCAACTGGTGTCTTCGGTGCCTTTGGGACCAATCGATTCAACCCAGACTGGCCTTCCTGCATCCCAGCCACAAGTGGGGTTAGTGCCGGCTTCGGACGGGGCCGATTCCCTGGCATCGACGCCGGTGCCGAGTGCTCCGTTTGTCACTAGGGATCGTCATCTGGGGGTCCTTGGTGCCTTCGATCGATACGACCCAGACTGACTTTCCTCTGTCCCAGCCAGCCGCGAGGTTGGTTCCGGCTTTGAGCGGCGCTGATGCCCTGGCATCGGCGTCAGTGTTGAGTGTTCCACTCTCCACCGGGGCTCGGCGTCGGGTATCCTGGGCCTCGCGATACGCCCCAGATGGCTTTTCCTCTTGCTAAGCCATGCTCGGAGGGGGTACCGACTTCGGGCGGTACCTATGCCCCGACATCGGCGCCGGTGTCGAGTGTTCCTCTCTTCGCCGAGCGGCGTCTTCGGACGTCCTCGGCGCCGATCGATGCGATTCCGATTAACTTTCCGGGATCGGCATCGCCGACACCACCACCGACGTCGGTGCCCTCTAGACGGGCGTCGATAACCTCGCTCGGTTCGATGCCCAGTCTAGAATCGATATCCAATCTGGATGACTTGGTTCCGACGGTTTTCAGAACCGATCCTTGTCCCTTCCAGCTACGCAGTACGGTACCGATGTCGACTCCTGTAGTTCCATTGGTGCCTTCGATCCTTTCGATGCCTAGCTTGGAATCGATACCGGGAACCGACGATGCAGTACTAACTGCCTCGAATCGGAACTGTCGGTATCAAAGCTCTCTGGTTGCCTCGGTATCACTTCGGCAGCCGCCGCTGCCGGCTCCGAGGGCATTGCCGTCCCCGATGCCGGTGTCGGTATCTATGTCGACTCCTGCAGTTCCATCGGTGCCATCGATCCTTTCTATGCCTAGCTTGGAATCGATACCGGGAACCGACGATGCAGTACTAACTGCCTCGAATCGGAACTGTCTGTATCATTCTCCATCTAGCAGGATTCCTTTGGTGCACCAGTCCGATAGGTCTTCTGGTGTTCAAGCTGATCATTCAACCTCAGCCTACCCAGGAATAGTTCCTCTGGGAGTTCCTTCTTTTCAGGAATTTCTCCTTGACATGGCAGACTTTCTTGCCATTCCTATTCCTAGCCCTACTCTTAACCAAGGTCCTGCAGAAAAAGCAACCATGATGCTTCCTTTACATCCTTCTTTGCAGGACCTTCTTCTGGGGATTTGGCAGTCGCCTTTAAAGGTTCCTGCACCTTCTACAGCCATGCATGTTCTGTATCAGGTGCCCCCCTCTCCGGGGTTTCAGAAGAACCAACTTCCGCATCATTCCATTGTAGTGGAATCGGCAATGAGGAAGGTCAGAAGCAAGAAGAAGCATTCTTCTTCTCCTCCAGGTCGTGCATCTAAAGCACTTGATGCCTTTGGGCGTCAAACCTTCCTAACTTCCATGTTGGCTTCCAGAATTATTTCATATATCTTTTATATGAGTCTAACACTTCAGGAGGTCACAGAGAAATTATCTCTTTTGTCTCCTTTTTTGTCAGAACCTAAGGTCTCTGACTATTCCTTGCTTCTTAACCATAGCAGGAATATCTCTTGGTTTCTTTCTCGTGCTTCTCTAGACTCTTTTGAGTCTGTTAGCAGGTCCTTTCCTATTGCCATTGGAGCACGTCGTACAGCCTGGCTGCAGGCTTCAGACCTGAGCAGATGGGCACAACATACACTGGGTAATTCTCCGTGTACTGGAGAAAATCTTTTCAATATCGAGGCTTTACGTCGGGTTGCTCAGTGCTCCACTGACTTTCCTGGTTCTGGAAACCATCCTAAGCCTTCTTGTTCCCCAGGATGTAGGAAATGTCCTACCAAACCTTCTTTCCCTAAGAAAAGAAAGTTTCATCCTCCTTCTGCCCATCCTCCAGATGTCCCCAAGCAAGGGACATCTCATCCTGGTCTGAAGTTCCCAGGCTCTCACCAGGATAATCATCACCGGCAGCCATAGGCTCCTGTATGCTGCAGTCTACAATTAACTTCTTCTTACCAGAAGTTTTTCTTCCAACTCTACACTGGGTTTTCTTTTCAGTATGCTTTTGTCCATGGGTCACAGTATTCTCCCTTTCTTATTGCTATAAAGGGAGATCACCACTATCCCATGATAGCTTCTGTCCCCACATGGACATTCTTTCCTTCTGCTGACTTACCATATGGTATGTCACCTTCAACCCCTCTTCCAGGGTTTCCCCTGCTTGAGTCGGTACCATACTGGAACGTGTCTCTCTCTTTCTTTTCAGTGTAGGCTTCCTGTTATCCTTCAACGCATGTTCTGGACAACTCCTCAGACAGGGCCGGAATATCCCCGCTCCCTTGGTCTGTCTTCTCCCTGTTTCATACGGGAGAATCCCCTCTGCTATCTTGTTCAGTTGCTGTGCGTGCAGGAGTTCCAGTGCGTACTTTAATGCTTCGGCACGCTGCTCTCAACCATCTGCGTGCTGACACTCACTGCAGGTTATCTTCTCCTGGCCATGTCCTTATCGAGGATGTGGCAACCTGTCGACTTCTGTCAGTCCCATCTCCTGCACGATGCTCTCTGCAATCGTCAGAGAGGCTTCCCACTATGGGCCCTTGCCATAGAGCATTGGACTTTGTCTCTGAGGGTCTTCCATATAATAGAAGAGGCTTATATAGTCATTCCATGGCTATCTAGATAATTATACCCTCTTGTCTTCCGTTGTGATGCAGAAGACAAGTTTGTTCTGCGTGAATGTCCAAGGAGCTCCCAATCTGGCAGGAATCCCCCCTTTTTTTCCTTACAGCTTGGCATTATGTTTCTGCTCCACTTGGACAACGCATACTCTTTTACTGTACATGATACCCCTGAGTCCCTTGGCTGGGTCATCCTGATATCTTGGTATATGCGTTTTCTGTCCTTGGGACGCATCAGCTGCCTAAAGTGCTCCTGACATGCTCTCCCCAGACTGATATTGTCCTCTGTTCTTCACACAACTATACTGCTAATTCCACTGATCTGCATCCCTGTACCACAGAAATAGATTCTCTATACTCTTCGGGTGGTTTTCGCCCCCTACTATTAGATGCAGTTTTTCGCATCACCTTTCCCATGTGGATGTTTCTTCTGTGGCCCAGTTGCAGGCAGTATTGTTTTCATGTATGTATGTGTCCTATGCATACATGTTTTTTGTACCCTGGGCGGGCATAAACCATGCCATCTATATCTATATATAGCTATATATGTCACACTTGTCTAGACATATATATTCACATCTGTATTGCTATGTATATAGTTTCATATATATATATATATATTTATTTATTTAATGTACATTTGTATCCCGCTGCTTCCAGTGATCAGCAGCGGTTGCTATACATGGGGGAGTTGGCTGTACCGGCCGGTAATTAGAGTATATACATTTCGATTAGGGAGGGGAGCACAGCAAACATGGGGTTACAGGATTTACAGTTGATTGAATATCGCAGCTATATACAGGGTACTTAAAACATATTTACAATTTATACAAAGGATCCTTATATACATATTTACATTACGGCTGGATGCATTTCATGAAGTTAAGTTGAAATGTGATTGGAAGAGGTACGTCTTAAGTTGTTTTCGAAAGTCTTTCAGGTCGCAGACTTCACGTAGATCGCTTGGCAATCGGTTCCAGAGTATGCGCTTTTTGGGAGATGGTCATAGCACCCTGTGTATTACCCACTATCTCCATAACTGTCGGTACTAAAGTTTTTTTACTTTCTAAGGGGTCCAGACAGTCCGCTTGCCTATTATCATACGGCTCGGTGACTGGGTCCGGTTATACTCACCATTATTGCTGTGGCGTCAACAGCTTCTATTTTTGTTATACACCTCCTTATCTATGAGGTATCAAACTTCAATGTCTTCCTATTTCTTATTGGCTAGGAAAGACAGTGTACATCTTCAGTGTTCCGGAGTACCCTCCTGTTTTCCCTGGGAAAAGGGGTTTATTTCCATACCCTCTCTTCCCTTCCGGACTGGGCTAGTTCCAGATCGGTCAGTCTTCTTCTTTTAATCCTCAATGTTAATAACTCTGTGCCTAAAAGAGTTCTCAGCTTTTCACATAAAGCTTTCCATTGAAGACCTGCCGTTCTTCTCCTGCTCCAGTTGACACCTGGGTCACCTGCCCATTCCAGATTTGGAACTTCATCCTCACTACTGTGAAGTTCCCTTGAAGATTCCGCTACTGCGTCTACAGTACCTTCCATCACAGTTCTACTTCCTACTATCCAGTAGGTAAGCTCTATATGGTACTAGTTCATTAAATGCTTTAATGATACCTGACATGCATTCTAAAGACTCATCTCCCCTGTGGTCTTTAGTTTTTTGTTGTTCCTCTGCAACTCTTCTCTCCTCAACTCCTACCCCCCATCCCTCAGGGGATCCAGGTTGGGAAAATGCCACCCTATCCAGGGATACGCATTTTATGGGATCTCCCTTGGCACCCTCAGCTAGGGAGTCCCCACATGTGAAGACTCATTCCTGCTTGTTCCTGGAGATAGCACGGTTACTTACCTGTAACAGGTGATCTCAGGGAACAGCAGGAATTAGTCTTCACAACCCTCCCACCTCCCCTAGGAGTTGTATCTATCTATTTCCTTTCCTCTTCCTCTCCTTCTGTCTCAGCTATGAAACTCAACTGGGGAGAGGCAGTGGGAAAGGCAGGAAGTCACCGCGCAGGTGCGAGGGATGCTCCCAAAAGCTTTCTGATTGGATGCTGGGGAGCATTCCCGTGCGGGCTCCGTCGGCGCCGACGTGCCCCACATGTGAAGACTAATTCCTGCTGTTCCCTGAGATCATCTGTTACAGGTAAGTAACTGTGCTTTGTTGGAGTAATTGGATCATTGTTGGGAAAAAAAAAAAAAAAGAGAGACTTTTGCAAGTCAGGCTGTGCTGAGGCCCCCTTCCTAGCTCCCTCCCACTCGTATGCTTCGCTGGGCAGGGGAGGAAGGCAGCGGATCGAGAGACAGAGGGCTGTGCTCCGGTTCCAAAACCCACTTTTTGGGTGAGGAACCGGCAGCTGATGCAGAGGAGAGAAGTCGGGGATCGAAGCGGAGACGCACCGCAAGGCTGCTAAGCCCTGCTGTGCCGGCTCCTCAGTTACACATTCCCTCCCGTCGTGGAAGCTGCTGTTCGGCTGAGTGTGGGGGGAATTGATCACCGGCGCTGTCAGGTAGCTGAGATAAGCTGCCTAACTTGTTTTCGTACCTTTTGCCAGGGGTACAGGCAGGGGCCGACGGCAGCGAGTGTCTGTTTTCGAGCGCAGCCACGTGGCAGAAGTGTGGGAATTCGCGGCAGCAGCAGGCCGGCAGGAGGTTTTGCTGGGAGGCATTTTTTACCGATAGCAGTGCTGATGCTTAAAGGGGAATCTCCAGGAACAAGCAGGAATGAGTCTTCACATATGGGTACGTCGGTACTGACAGAGCCTGCGCGGGAACGCTCCCCAGCGTCCAATCAGAAAGCTTTTGGGAGCATCCCTCAGCGCCTGCGTGCTGCCTTCCCAACTGTCTCTCCTCAGTTTTCGTTTTTCCGCGGAGCCGGCAGGACGTCCTCCTGTCACCGCAGAAAATTTTTTCTTTTCTTTTTTTCTTGTGGTCGCGGCTGTTTCCCCGCCTCCACCGGTACCGCCGGTGGGGTTTTTTCTTTTCTTTTTCTCAAACTCGGAGTTTTTTCCCTCAGTTTCTGTCTTAAAATTTTGGGCCTGTAAGGCCTCTCCATCATGGAGCCTTCCTCTCCTAAGAAGTGCCTTAACTGTTTAAATACAGTTTTCTTTTTAGACTCCAATAACTGGTGTCTAACCTGTTTGGGTCCTGACCCTTTTTCTCCGGAGCCATTAGGCTACAATTTTATGAGAAGAGATTTTCCATTTCGAGTTTCCCTTGATACAGAGTTCCCTTCCAGTGTCAGGGCACCGACCATTTCTTCTCTACAGGATCAGGTAACCCACAAACAGTCTGTTAAGACTAGCCAATCCTTGAGTGGTAGGTCTCATGCCAAGCATGAGGACGGCTCCGGCCTTGCCCTCAAGACCCTATTGGCTTCAAAACCCCGGCGGGAGTCTTCGGTCTCCAAAGCCTTTCAGGGGTTTCAGGTTGTTCCTGGGGCTCACCCCTCACAGCACATACCTGAGCCATGCTCGGTGGTGGCATCCGCTTCGAGCGGTACCGATGCCCCGGCATCGGCACTGGTGTTGAGTGATTCACTCTTCACCAGGGATCGTCATCTGGCGTTCTCGGTACCTTCGGGACCGATCGATACGTCCCAGATTGACTTTCCAGTATGGGCAGCATCGCCGATACGACCACCAACGTCGGTACCCTCTAGACATGCATCGATAGACTCGCTTCCTTCGATGCCGAGTCTGGAATCGATATCTAGTCTGGAAGACTGGGTACCGACGCGTCTCAGAACCGACGCTTACCGATTCCGGATGCGCGGTACCGAGGATACTCACCAAGGGTTTTTGGTTGCCTCAGTACCGCTTGAGCAGCCTCCGATGACTGCTTCGATGTCGGTATCGCCTCCGATTCTGGCACAGCTACCGGTATCGGTATCGATGCCGGTTCCTGCAGTAACATCGGGACCAGCTACTACCATGCCTTTTTCACCAGGATCGCTCCTTTCTATACCTAGTTTGGAGTCGATACCTGGCATGGACGATGCAGTACTGACTGTCTCAAGTCATAACCGCCAGTACCAGTATCCATCCATTAGTTCTCCTTTTCTGCACCGGACCAGTACATCCTCCGGTGCCCAGGCTAGTTCTTCAACTTTAGCCTGTCCAGGGATGGTTCCCATTGGAGATCCTTCTTTTCAGAAATTTCTCCTTGACATGGCAACATTCCTTGCTATTCCTATCCCTGGCTATGATCCTACACAAGGCTCTTCGGGGGAAAAGGAAAATATAATGCTTCCTTTACATCATTCTTTGCAGGATCTTCTTCTGAGAATATGGGAAACACCTTTATGGGTTTCCTCACCTTCTACGGCAACTGATCTTCTGTATCAGGTGCCCCCCTCTCCAGGGTTTCAAAAGACTCAACTTCCCCATCATTCCATTATAGTGGAATCAGCAATGAGGAAGGTAAAAAGCAAGAAGAAGCATTCTTCTTATCCGCCAGGTCGTGAATCTAGAACACTGGATGCCTTTAGACGTCAAACCTTCCAAACATCTATGCTGGCAACAAGGATTCTCTCTTATATTTTTTATATGATTCTATCCCTTCAGGAGGTCACAAAGAAATTATCTCTCTTGACTCCTTTCCTATCAGAGCCCAAGGCTGCAGACTATTCCTTACTTCTTAGTCATAGCCAAAATATCTCTTGATTTCTTTCTCGTGTTTCCCTAGACTCTTTTGAGTCTGTTAGCAGAACCTCTGCTATAGCCATTGGAGCACGACGTAGAGCCTGGCTCCAAGCTTCAGACTTGAACAGATGGGCACAACAAAGACTGGGTAATACTCCTTGTACTGGAGAAAATCTCTTCAATAGGGAGTCTTTACGTCAGGTTGCTCATTGCTCCACTGACTTCCCTGTTTCTGAGGGCTATCCTAAGCCTTCCCCAGTAGGTAGGAAATGCCCTACCAAACATTCTTTCCCTAAAAGAAGAAGGTTTTATACTTCTCCTGCCCATCATACAGATGTTCCCAAACAAGGGAAACCTCGCTCTGATCTGAAGAATCCAAACTCAAGCCAGGAAAATTAACCCTCAATAGGGTTCTAATTAATCTTTTATAACCTACAGTTCACTTCTTCTCAGCAGAAGTTTTTTCACTGTTTTTTCATTTAAAACTCTACACATGGATTCCTGTTTTTCCAGGACATCCACTTGCTCTTAGGTAGGCTGAGCTGTCAGGAGATTCATGTCTATGGGTCACAGAGTTTTCCTCCTCTTTCTACCATGAAGAGAGGTTTGCCAACTATCTCATGAGAGTTTTCTCCTGTACCACCATGAATTTTTTCCTTCTGCATTCTTACCATATGGCAAGTCTCCCTTCAGCTCCTATTTTTCTTTAC
Source organism: Ichthyophis bannanicus (assembly GCA_033557465.1). Taxonomy (NCBI): domain Eukaryota; kingdom Metazoa; phylum Chordata; class Amphibia; order Gymnophiona; family Ichthyophiidae; genus Ichthyophis; species Ichthyophis bannanicus. Next base: position 154,765,113 of record CM066032.1, on the reverse strand, counting down.
CCTCTTTTTCAGGGCCTCCCCTGTAAGAGTGCTACCATACCACTGGAAGGCTTTCTTAGTTTTCTGTGGAGTAACCTCCCTGCTTTCACTGGGCAGCTCATCAGACATGATCAGGATTTTCTCCTCTTGTTCTGTCTGTTCTCTCTGTTACAAACAGAAGGATTCTCTCTGCTGTTCTATTCAGCAGCTGCCCATGCAGGAGTTCCAGTGATTGGACTACTGGTACTTTTCTACGAGTTCCAGTCTTGTCTTCCACTACTTTTCTCTGGCCTTAGTAGTGCCTCCAAGATAGTGCTCATCTATCTTGGATAATCCTTATTGCTTCTTTTCTGTCATCTCCAAATCTCTGGAGTTGGCAGCATAACTGAAGTGGCAGCTGTTTTTCTCCAACAGCCACTTTTATTTCCCAATTATCCTGCATAGTGCTCTCTACAATCCTACTGAGAAGCTTTCCACTATGGGCCCTTGCTAGAGAGCATGGGGATTTTTTCTCTAATTACTCTCCTATATGGTTTAAAAAGGCTTCCTCGGTCATTCCTCATGACTGTAGGTGTTCTTTACACCCTTCTATTTCCTTTTAATAAAGGACATAAGCCTTCTCTATGTGACAGTCTAAAGAGTTACCCAGTTTCTGCAGGAAATATGCTCTTTTTCCTTGCAGCTTGTCCTCATGGTATCCTACTCCTTCATGGACAGCACATATTTAATTAAACAACGCATGATCCCCCCCCCCCCCTTGTCCCTCAAGTGGGTCAACCTGGTATCTCATCCTCTGCGTTTTCTGTCCATTCACCATGTTAGAGTTCTATTGGACTCAGGACTTGCTGTTTACAGACTGATATTATCCTCTGTTTTCCACGCAACCATCCTGGTTATTTCACTGGATAGCATTCCTGCTCCATCTTAACCAGGGGGAACAGATTCTCTATATCTCTCAAGTAGGTTCCACCTTCTTGTTATTAGATGAATCTTTCCTCTTCACATCTCCCATATGAATGTTCTTATGGGCATCTCTCTATCTGCTTAATTGCAGACATTTATCTTTAGACATATATATTCATGTATGTGTACATCTCTATATACTTCTCTATAGATACATATGTCTGTAAGCTGCGTGTGCATATGTTATGCCCCTCCAGATCTCACTATAGACATATATATATATACCTATATATATATATATATATATATATATATATGTGTGTGTGTGTGTATCTGTTGAGATGCTTCCTTATAGGTAGATATGTATTTACATACTTATCTCTCTAACTGTCTATGCTTATAAAGGTTTTACTTTCCTATAGGTTCCATACAGTGGGCTTGCATATGTTCATACTGTCCCACAGTATGTATGGGGTATTATGCACACAACCACTGCTGTGGTTCTGACAGCTCCTACCTTAACCCTAGGTTTAGGTATCCCTGAAGCTCCATGCTCCAATATCTTTCTTTTCTCTCACCAGTTAGGAAAGACAGGGTAGATCTGAGGTTTCATCCCTTCAGACATCTGTCCTTGGGAATACGGTTTGTTTGTTTTTTTCCCCATAACCCTTCTTCCCTCCAGGACTGGGCTACTTTGTCCAAATCGGTCAGTCTTCCTCTTTTGCTCCTAACTGTGCGTAGCTCTGTAGCCAAAAGAGTTCCCAGCTTTTTCCATAAAGCTTTCCTAAAGACCTACCGTTTTTGTATTACCCCAGTTGACACCTGGGTCACCTGTCACTTCCAGATCTGGACCTTCACCTTCACTTCAGTGAGGTCACCTTGAAGATTCCTCTACTGGATCCCCAGTAGACTCCATCAGCCTCTCTACTTCCTGCAATCCAGTAGGTGAGGTCCATATTCTGATTGTTCATTCAATATTTTTCATGATAATTATCATACATACAAGGACTCCTTACCTGTAGTCCTATTTTAGGTTAGCTGTTTTTCCTACAGCTCCTCTCTTTTCAACTCCTACTCTCCATCCTCAGGATGCCTGGCCATATGAGGTGTAGCATGTTCCAATCCCCACCATGCAGGGCTCCAGGCATCTTAGCTTGGGAGTCCCCATATGTGAAGACTCATTCTTGCTTGTTCCTGGAGATAGCACAGTTACTTACCTGTAACAGGTGATCTCTGGGAACAGCAGGAATAAGTCTTCACAACCCACCCACCTCCCCTAGGAGTTGTATCTCTCTATCTTCCTTTCCTCTTTCTCTCTCTTTGTCTCAGCTATAAAACTCAACTGAGGAGAGACAGTTGGAAAGGCGGGAAGGCAGTAAGCAGGCACTGAGGGATGCTCCCAAAAGCTTTCTGATTGGACGCTGGGGAGCGTTCCTGCGCAGGCTCCGTCGGTACCGACGTACCCATATGTGAAGACTTATTCCTGCTGTTCCCAGAGATCACCTGTTACAGGTAAGTAACTGTGCTTTACATAGCTCTTTCGGTATAAGGCCGAGAGTAGCGTTGTTGTTTTTTTTTTTTTTAAGGCATATTGCTATGTTTTATGGGTGTATAGAGTAGGGCCATATATATATACACAGGTAGGTTAGTGGTCTCCCGCGGGATATTTCCCTTTTTGGAGTGGGTTAAAGAAGCCCTTATAAGTAGTCAGTGTGGAAAGACAGCGATGCCTTCTAAGCATTTGTGTATCTCCAGGAACAAGCAGGAATGAGTCTTCACATATGGGTACGTCGGTACCGACGGAGTCTGCGCGGGAACGCTCCCCAGCGTCCAATCAAAACGCTTTTGGAAGCATCCCAGCACGCCTGCGTGCTGCGTTCCCGCCTTTCCCAACTGCCTCTCTTCAGTTTTCGTTTTTCCGCGGAGCCGGCAGGACGTCCTCCTGTCACCTCAGAAAATTCTTCTTTTATTTTTTGGTTTTCTTGTGGTTGCGTCTGCCTTCCCCGACGCCACCGGTACCGCCAGTGTTTCTTTTCTTTCTTCTTGTAAAATTTCCTTTTTAAGGAATACTTTTTTCCTTGTTAGTGCCTCACGGGGGGGGGGTTTTCGGCCTGTTAGGCCTACTCATTTTCCTTCATGGAACCGCCAGCCACTATCCCTAAGAAATGTACAAACTGTGGCAGTACAAAATTAATTTTAGACACTCATAATTGGTGTCCTGCTTGGGTCCTGACCACTATCAGCTGGAGTGCCCCTCCTGCAACAGTATAGTCGGAAGAAGTCTTCAGCATCGAGTTCACCTCGATACCCAGTCCCCATTCAACTTCAGGGCACCAACCACCGTTTCTTCTTCACAGGATCAGGTAACTCAAAAACAGTCTGTTAAGACTAGCCAGCCCTCGAGTGGTAGATCTCATGCACAGCATAGAGATGCCTCTGGCCTTGCCCTCGAGAACACACTGGCTTTAAAACCCCGGTGGGAGTCTTCGGCCTCCAAATCCTTAGTGGGGTTTCAGGTTGTTCCTGAGGTTCACCCCTCTCTGAACATACCTGAGCCATGCTCTGTGGTGGCATCCGCTTTGAGCGGTACCGATACCCCGGCATCGACAATGGTGTTGGATGAAACATTCCTCACCACGGATCGTAGTCTGGCGCCCTCGGTACCTGTGGGCCCATTTGATACGCTGCAGACCGATCTTCCTGTACCGGTATCGATCCCGGTACCGGTACTGGTACCGACGCCGGTACCCTCCAGATGTGCATCGATAGACTCGCTTCCCTCGATGCCGAGTCTAGAATCGATCTCCAGTCTGGATGACTGGGTACCAACTCGCCTTGGTACCGATACCGGATGGTACCGAAGGCACGGTTCCGATGATCCAGGTCGGGCACTCTCGGTTTCTTCGATACCGTTAGAGTTGTCACCGGCTGGCCTTCATCTACCGCTATTGGATACGGTGCCGGAGTCGGTACCAGTATCCACATTATCATTGCGGTCGCTACCTTGCATGCTTCTCTCATCAGGGTCGCTTTCCTCGGTACCGAGTTTGGAATCGATCCCTAGCATGGACGAGGCGTTACCGACTGTGGCTGGTCCCGACCTCCTGCGGTACCGGCGACCATCCTCTAGGGATCCGATACTCCACCCTTTAGGGTCTTCGATTCCTCAAAATTTGGATAGATCTCTGGGTGCCAATGCTAGTTCTTCAACAGATCTAGCCTCTTCTCCTCTTTCTAGAGGATTTCCCTCTGAGGTTTTTTTCTTTTCAAGCATTCCTGCTTGATATGGCAAAGTCACTTGCCATTTCTATACCTAGTCAGGATCCTGCACCAGGGAATACAGAATCCCTGTATATTCCCTGGAGTCCAAAGGACAACATCATGCTTCCTGTGCATCAGACCTTGCAGGATCTCCTCTTACGAATCTGGGAAACTCCTTTAACGGTACCCCCCCCCCCCCCCACCTTCTAGGGCAACTGATCTTCTATATAAGGTGCCCCCCTCTCCAGGGTTTCAAAAGACTCAACTTCCTCATCATTCCATTGTTGTAGAATCAGCAATGAGGCGTATTAAGAGTACTAAAAAGCACTCTTCTTATCCGCCAGGTCGTGAGTCTAAGACTTTAGATGCCTTTGGACGCCAAACCTTACAGGCATCCATGCTTTCAGCAAGAATTCTCTCATATATTTTCTATATGGGTTTATCTCTTGACGAGGTCACAAAGAAATTACTGTTTTTGACCCCTTTTCTTCAAGAGCCCAAAAGAGAAGACTATTCCTTATTGGTTAGTCATGCTCAAAATATCTCTAGGTTCCTTACTCGTGCTTCCCTAGACTCCTTTGAGTCTGTTAGCAGAACGTCTGCTATAGCCATAGGGGCACGATGTAAAGCCTGGCTCCAAGTTTCAGACTTGGACAAATGGGCACAAGAAAGAATGGGAAATACTCCTTGTACTGGAGAAAATCTTTTTAACAAGGAGTCTTTACTCCAGGTTGCTCAGTTAACCCCTGGCATTCCTGTTTCCAGAGGCTGTTCTATGCCTTCCTCTTTCCCAGTTGGTAGGAAATGTCCTAGCAAACTTTCTTCCCCTAGGGGGAAAAAGTTTAATCCATCTTCTGCCCATCATACAGATGTTCCCAAACAGGGGAAACATTGCACTGGTCTACACAAACCACATCCTCAACAGGGTCAGCAAACCCAGCAGTCGCAGGGTTTCAGATAGATTATCAATACATCTCCTGTTTGGTGGTCAGAGTTTGCAGTCTGCTTCTTTTCACTTGAAGCATCTACACTAATTTCATCCTAAATTCTCCTGGATCTCTCTTCACGAGACATCCTTTCTTTTGCTCTAAGAGTCTTTATGATGATCATGCCTATAGTTAACAGGTTTCTCTTCCTCCTTCTGGGAAAAGAGAAGTGACAACTATCCATAAGACAGTTTTTCCTTGTACTAGCATGTATCATCTTAACTCTCAGAGACTTACTACATAGTCGGTCTCCTCTGTCTAACCTCCCTCTTACTACAACAATCGGTTTGTAAGAGTGGCTCTATTACACTGGTAAGCCCCTATGGTCCTCTACCTATTCCACAACGGGATTTTCCCTTCCAGAGTGGTCTCTTTTTTTTTTCTTACTTTAGGGCAGCTCCTCAGACAATAAGGGAGTCTTACCACTCCTACTTATGTCTGTTCCTTCTTTACCCCAATCTAGGAAAAAAAAAAAGGGGAGAAAGAATTTTTTTTCTGCTGCCCTGGTAGTTGCTGCAAATGCAGCAATTTCTAGTGGTTAACCCACTGGTTCTGTTCACCACACAACCAGGGTTTCCCTCCACTAGCAATCCTTCTAGCCTCAGTGCTAAACCCCAAACAGGTTGTCAACCTTTTTTGGAAACCCTCTTATCACAGACTTGTTGGTTGACTTCTATTCTTCGCCTCCTTGTTTTTGGCAGAATAGTTTGTTACCTACTGGCTTTAAACAGCCAGTTTTTTCTTCTAACCAACCTGCAACATGCTCTATGGAACTCTACAGAGTAGCTTTGCACTATAGGCCCTTGCTAGAGAGCATTAGTATCTTGCCTAGCAGATAATCCCAGATGGTTAGGAGAGTTTCACCCAGTCATGTTGCATGACTGGCAGGTGTTCCCTGCCCTTACCATCTCATCTAAAATCTCTTTTTGAGACAAAAGACACAAGCCTGTCATCTCGTGAAAACCTAAAGAATGGCCAATTCCCTGGCTTAGTCCATATCTCCTTTGGACTCCTCGCCAGGGATAGTTTTCTTTCAGTGGCAGCTCAAGGACGCCTGATACCCTTTTTGCCCTTATAGGCGGGTCTCTATGGTATGTTATTCCAGTGGCGTCTTCTATCCATTCACCATACTGCAGTTCTGGAGAGATCTGGACTTGCTGCCTGCAGACTGAAGTTATCCTCTGCATTTTTCACCTAGGCCATCCTGGTTATTCAAGAGCTCGAATTCTTAAAGGAATCTAGACTCCTTCTTGTCAGGGAGACCATTCCTCTGACTCTGTCAATCATAACCAGGGAAAGAAGATTCTCTATGCATCTATTCAAGCAGGTATCACCCTTCTTGCTAGTAGATGAATCTTTTTCTCCCCCCATATTCCTATGGGGATCTACTTATATAGACATGTCTCCATCCACATACGTGGAGACATGTGCTTATATGTCTACATATTTATTTATATATATATATATTTATATATATAAATATATATATATCTGTGTATCTTCTGCCCATGTATTTCTTGGTCTTCCTAAATCTCAACTATCTCGGCTCCAAAGGATTCAAAACACTGCAGCCCGTCTTGTTACCCACGCCACCCTCCGTGACCATGTAACTCCATTGCTTTTCCACCTCCACTGGTTACCTATCTCTGTCCGCTCCCAATACAAACTGCTTACCCTGGTCCACAAAGTTCTCTACACTAGCACCCCTCAATATTTAGCAGACCTCATCAACTTTCACTCTCCCAGGCACACTCCTCGTTCCTTCCCCTTCATCTGCCCACCTGCAATCCAGCTGTTCCTCTGCCTTTTTCTTCACCGGCCCTGCTCTTTGGAATGCTCTCCCCTCCTCCTTACGTTTAGAGACCCACCACATCACTTTCAAGCAAAACCTGAAGACCCATCTGTTCTCCCTGTCATTTGACCTTCCCTCCCCTTTCGTGTGATTTTCTTGCTTTTCCCATCGTTTCTACCCTGGATTATGTGTCGTCCTGTCTCGTCTTATCTCTTCTCTCCCTTCTTCTTTCCTGTCAAAGAATTGTAACTTCTTTTCCTATTTCCGCTGGCCCCCAGCCTTGACTTTCTTTTGTTTTTTGAAAATTGTACACCGCCTTGATTTCTGTAGAAAGGCGGTTTTATCAAATTTAATAAACATAAACATGTATATCTCTGTATATATATATATGCATATATACCCTATATAGATATATATATATATATATAGATATATATATAATATCTGTTGAGATATATTTTTTTAGGTAGATATGTATCTACATACTTATCTATCTGTCTGTTTAGGTTCAGATATTCATGTATTCTTATATGACCCTGACAGATGGGCACTACCCCTATCAATGCTGTACCAGCATGCTTAGGGTTCTACACATACAACCACTCCCTGTGGTAAATAGCAAACCTTTTTCTTACCATAACCTCTCACGGTTAGGTACCTCTGAAGCTCCCCATGCACCTTTTTTCTTTCCTATTTGACCCCATTTAGGAAAGACATTGCGGATCTTCAGTTAATCCAAAGCTGTAACGCTTCTTAAGTCTGTCCTTACTTTGTTATTGGATATAGGGGTCTCCATACCCCTTCTCTCCTACAGGGACTATTTCCATTGTCAGTCCAAATCGGTCAGACTTAATTTTTCTTTTGGTCCTAGCATTGGACTGTTCTTCGACCAAAGGGCTTAAGTGCTGTCTAATAGTACCTTCTGCATTTTCCGCTGAAGCCCTACCTCATTATACTACCCCAGTTTCCCTTGGGGCTATTTCTCATGCTGAAGGGTTCTGGCCTCCACTTGTTTTTTCTACGCTGTATTACCTCTACTTCATATGGTTTTATACTGGCTCTTCTAACAGATCCATATAAACCTCAATAGACTTTTTACAATGCCACCAAGGGAGGTCCATATTAGAATTTTGCGCTCAATATTTTACTACTAAATGTCATATATACAGGATCTTCCTCTTCAGAAGTCCTGTTCTAGTCCAGCTGTTCCACAGCACCTTTCTGCAATTCAACTCCTACCCTCCATCCCCAGGATGCCTGAGGTTCGTTCTGTGGAGTAGCATGGCTCATACTAGATTCGAAACATGCTAGGACTTTCTCCCGGCATCTTAGCTTGGGAGTCCCCATATGTGAAGACTCATTCCTGCTTGTTCCTGGAGATAGCACAGTTACTTACCTGTAACAGGTGATCTCTGGGAACAGCAGGAATAAGTCTTCACAACCCACTCACCTCCCCTAGGAGTTGCATTTTCTCTATCTCTATCTTTCCCTTTCTTGCTGTCTCTCTCTCTCTCTTTGTCTCAGCTTTAAAACTTAACAGAGGAGAGGCAGTTGGGAAAGGCGGAAAGGCAGCACGCAGGCGTGCTGAGATGCTTCCGAAAGCGTTTTGATTGGACGCTGGGGAGTGTTCCCGCGCAGACTCCGTCGGTACCAACGTACCCATATGTGAAGACTTATTCCTGCTGTTCCCAGATATCACCTGTTACAGGTAAGTAACTGTGCTTTACTGTGTGGTGGTAGAAGGGGAACAGTATCTGAGACTGGGGTCTGTAAAAGCTGTTCCCAAGAATCCATTTCTATGGAGCCAGTGGTAGAAGGTTCTGGGGAGGGCCAGAAGGTTCTGAGGTCAGCTCCTGGTTCTCCTTCAGCGCCGTTGGAGCCGGTGGCTGGGCCCTCCTCGACTCCGGACAAGCCGACTGCTCAGTCTGCGTTGCCAGGAGGACTGGCGGCAATTTTTTCTCAGGAGGTTGTGGCTTTGCTGCAACAAGCCTTCAGGGGCAGTATTAAGAGTGCTGAGACGGCTCTGCTGGAAGTGGACCAGGGCGTAAAGCGTCCAGGGACTCCTCTGGGATTAGGATGTGCAGAGGTTCCCTCCAAAAAGTCTAGGAAGATGAAGCATTTGCAGGAGCTGTCTGTGGCGTCTGAGGGTTCTTTCAGAGGATGGAGAGCAGGATGTGGATTTAGAGGATGAGTTAGAGGAAGGAGAATTGACAGGGCAAGAAGATCAAGTGAGAATGGTCAGGGTATTTCGACGAGACGAGTTACCTGCCCTCATAGAAGAAACTTTAAAAGCACTAAATATGCCGGCTGCAGGGCCGGTGGAGGATACATCTTTGGAGGATCCCTTGTTACAGGCATTTCGTAAGACACAAAGAGCGTTCCCAGTTCATAGAATGATGCGGGAAATGATTCAGGAGGAATGGGACATGCCAGAAGCTGGTCTCAAGGGTTCCAGGATTATGTCACGTCTTTATCCTTTGGTAGATCAGGATCGGGAGTTGTTTAAGTCACCAAAGGTGGATGCGGCGGTGACCAAGAAGACTACCATCCTGGTGGGAAGGTAGTGCCGCGCTCAAGGATGTGCAAGATAGGAGACTAGATACCTTGTTAAAACAGGTGTTCGATGTCAATGCCCTTTCCTTGCAGGCATCAGTTTGTGGGGCCTGGGTGGCTCGAGCCTGTCTCCGCTGGTCTCAGCATATTCGGGGAGATCAGCTAGGGGAGAGTGAAGGCGATGCGTCCAGGTTGGAGTCTGGGACGGCTTACCTAACTGACATTCATTATGACCTCATTAGGAGTCTGTCGAAGAATATGGCGTCAATTATAGCAGCTAGGCGCTATCTTTGGCTGCGTAATTGGGCGGCCGATGGCTCCTCTAAGGCGAGGTTAAGTAAGCTACCCTTTAGGGGTAAGCTGCTTTTTGGAGAAGATTTGGATAAGTTGGTAAAGGATTTGGGAGAGTCTAAAGCAGGGTAGGCCGTGTTATCCATCAAGAATCAGCAGAGAAAATGTCACCATTTTGGGCCAACTCGGTTTGGGCAGTTTCAAAGGGGCCGGTTTGCCTATAGAAATCAAGGGTTTTGAGGCTTTCGAGGGGCAAACAGAGGGTTTACGGCTCCCTCGTCCTCAAACCTTAGAAAGACACAATGAAGTCAGGAGGGCGCAGGGGGAAGGGGTAGCCGTAGTAGGACGGTTACAGGACTTTTATCCTGCTTGGGCCCAAATTACCACCGACCAGTGGGTGTTGGAAATCATACGAGAGGGCTGTGCTCTCGAGTTTCAACAGCCAGTGGCCGGTGCTTACGTTCATTCCCCATGCAAAATGCCTCTGAAGGTCCAGGCAGTGCGAGAGACATTGGAGAGGCTACTAAGACTCAATGCCATGGTTCCGGTGCCAAAGGAACAGTGCGGGTACGGTCGATACTCCATTTATTTTGTTCTGCCAAAGGAGGGGGCTTTTCGCCCTATCTTAGATCTCAAACCCGTAAATCTCTGTCTCCGCATAACGCATTTTCGTATGGAAACTTTATGGTCGGTGATTGTGGCCGTAAGAGCAGGGGAGTTCCTGACGGCTCTGGATTTGTCGGAAGCTTATCTTCACATACCCATTCGGCAAGAGCATCAAGAGTTCCTCAGATTTGCACTTCCGATGGGGCATTTTCAGTTCCGAGCATTGCCGTTCGGGTTAGCGACGGCTCCACAGACATTCACCAAGGTTATGGTGGTCATGGCGGTGGCACTGTGGAAAGACGGGATTCTGGTGCACCCCTATTTGGACGATTGGTTGATTCAAGCAAAGTCCAGAGCAGATAGTGAGGGGGCGATGGCCAGGGTGGTAGAATTCCTTCAGAGCCTAGGCTGGGTGGTCAGGGCAAAGAGCAATCTAGTGCCTTCACAAAGCCTGGAGTATCTCGGAGCACGTTTCGATATGCAGATAGGGAAGGTGTTTCTGCCTCGTTTGAGGGCACAGGTCTTAGGAAGCTTAGTCTGCACCTTTCTAAACCGAAAGGCTCCCACGGCGTGGCAGTATCTGCAGCTGCTAGGTACAATGGCAGCGACTCTCAAATTGGTGCCGTGGGCGCATATGCGGCCGTTGCAGAGGACGTTGCTCAGTAGTTGGTCGCATCAGAATGATTCTCTATCACAGAGACTGCCTTGTCGGCCGGAGACGAGGCAGGCGTTACAGTGGTGGTTGAGATTGGGGGTGCTGGAAGAGGGAATGCCTCTGGAGGCTCACTCCTGGAGTATCCTTACGATGGACGCCAGTCTCGTGGGATGGGGGGGCGTACGTCGAAGGACGTTTTGCACAAGGTCGGTGGATAGAAGTGGAAAGGGCATGGTCCATCAACAGATTGGAGCTGAGAGCGGTTGCTCTAGCACTGAAGGCCCTTCAGGCTTGTCTACAGAGAAAGGCGGTGCGCGTATTCTCCGACAATGCGACCACGGTGGCTTACATCAATCGGCAGGGCGGCACCGGCAGTGCACCACTGGAGGCCGAGGAACAGACAATGTGACAGCCGATTTTTTTTGAGTCGAGTCAGGTTGGATCCAGCAGAGTGGGTGCTATATCCATAGGTCTTCGGAATGATAGTGCACCGCTGGGGGGAGCCAGTGATGGATCTAATGGCGACATTGGAGTCTGCAAAGACAGCAGATTCTTCAGCAGAAGAAAGGAGAGGATGTCAGAGGGGCTCGATGCTCTCATTCAAGGGTGGCCGGAGTGGCAGCTCCTGTATGTTTTTCCCCCCTGGGTTCTAATAGGTCGGGTGCTACAAAGAATAGAGGTTCACAAGGGAAAGGTGATTCTTATAGCGCCGTATTGGCCCAGAAGGCTGTGGTATGCGGATCTAGTCAGACTTTTTGCGGACAGTCCCTGACGGCTTCCTGTTCGAGAGGACTTGTTGTTTCAGGGTCCCATACTCATGCCACAGGTAGATCGATTCTCACTTACGGCTTGGCTCTTGAACGGGCGAGGCTGAAAGCAAGAGGATATTCCTCAGCAGTCATTTCCACCATGCTGAAGGCTAGGAGGAGATCTACATCCTTAGCGTATGTTTGAGGCTTGGTGCACAGACAGGAGTCTTCAAGCTTTGGCTGCTTCTGTGTCGCACGTGCTGGCTTTCCTGCAGGATGGTTTTGACAAGGGATTGGCGGCGGCTTCCTTGCGAGTACAGGTGGCAGCCCTAGCATGTTATAGAGGAAAGGTAAAAGGGGAGTTGCTAGGAGCGCATCCAGATATTAAATGTTTTTTACGAGCAGTGTCTCTCCTTAGGCCGCCTTGTCGATCTCCAGTTCCACGGTGGGATCTAGCTTTGGTGCTGGACACGTTGGCACATGAACCTTTTGAGCCTTTGGCAAAGGCATCTGATAAGGACCTAACACTCAAAGCGCTTTTTCTAGTGGCGATATGTTCAGCACGAAGAATTTCGGAGCTCCATGCTCTATCATGTCGAAAGCCTTTTTTGTCCTTTTTTGATAACACGGTAGTCTTGATGCCAGTACCGTCGTTCTTACCGTAGGTGGTGTCGGCATTTCATGTGAATCAGGTAGTTTCTCTTCCAGTGTTTGAAAAGCTGGGGGGAAAGTCAAGCTCCGGTTCCTTGCATTCTCTGGATGTTCGAGCGTTGAAGAGGTATCTTCGGAGGACAGAGAGTTTCCGAAAGACAGATAGGCTTTTTGTCCTGTTTGGAGGACCGCGGAAGGGGGAAGCGGCTAGTAAAGCTTCCATTGTGCGATGGCTTAAAGAGGCGATAGCAACAGCACGACTAAACAAGGTAATTGGAAAGTTGATACATCTGGATCAGGCGGGCTTTATCCCTGGTAGACAGGTTGCAGACAATATTAGGAAAATATTGAATATAGTCTGGTCAATTGAGCAGAGCGGGGAAGAGGCCCTACTCCTGGCGTTGGACACTGAAAAGGCCTTCGACCAGGTAGCATGGCCCTTCTTGTTCCAGGTGTTAGAGAAGGTTGGGCTGGGAAACAAATTTTTGTCTTGGATAAAGGCACTCTGTGACCAGCCACAAGCCTGTGTGAGGGTGAATGGGGCGTACTCGGGGTTTTTTGCGCAGGGGAGGGGTACTCGACAGGGGTGCCCTCTTTCGCCGTTGCTCTTCACCATCGCTCTAGAACCGTTTGCACAGAGGGTGCGAGAAAGGGCGGATATTCTGGGGATACAGGTGGGGATGAGGGGTTATAAGATCTCACTATTTGCCGACGATGATATCCTAAGCTTGGGCAGACCCCGTGTGAGCATTCCAGTAGTGATGTTGGAACTGGAAGAATATGGTAAGCTGTCGGGTTTTACAATCAATTGGGCTAAATTGGAGACCTTAAACTTAGCGGTCTCCGGGGCAGGGCAAGCACGGTTGGCCAAACAATATCCTTTTAAGTGGGCGAGGGACAGTATAAGGTACTTAGGAGTATGTCTCAGTAATAAAACGGGTGAGCTATATAAATTGAACTATGGGAAGGTCTTAGGGCAGATTGAGAGTTGGCTGGGGGAAGGGGTTTCTATCATGGTTTGGGCATATAGCGACAGTTAAAATGATGCTCGTGCCCCGTCTGTTCTTATTTCAGACGCTCCCCGTAGAGGTCCCGCGGAAGCAATTGAAACGGGTGCAAAGGATGGTGAACAGATTTATATGGAAGCAGAGAAGTCAGAGAGTGGCAATGAGCACACTGCAGAGAGTGAAAGAGGAGGGGGGGGCTGGGAGTGCCTAATTTGGGGAAATATTACGAGGCTGTGCAACTGAAAACAGTTTATGAGTGGCAGCGGGATGAGGGGAAGCAATGAGTGCAGATGGAGTGGGAACTGATGGGGGGGTGGATCTGGAGAGGGTGATATGGAGGGGAGGAGCGGGTGTCGCTTCCAACATTCATAACCCCATGATAGTGCATAGTTTGAAAGTGTGGAAACGGCACAAACAACAGTTGGTCCCGGGAAAAGGATATACACAGGGCATGGGATTAGAGGCTTCTTTTGAAAAGGGGCAGGGGCCAGATGGGCAGACCTTTCGAAGGTGGGCTAGGGGGGGGGGGGGGGCTGACGCAAGTATCTCAACTCCTGCATAGTCAGGGGATACATTGGTTTGAGGGTATCAATGATCTTTACGGGTTGACAGGGAATGATTATTATGCTTATTTGCAACTCTGTCATTGCCTTTGGCAGCCAAGGGTGTGGAAGGATCTGTGGGGAGGTCGTAGTTGGTTTGAGGTTCTATGCTCAGGGCATTTGGGACAAAAGGGGGTAGTATCACGAATATATCGGGGTTTGTTGGAGGTAGGGGAGGGTAAATTAACGTATATGTTGAAATGGGAGGAAGACTTGGGGGTAGTGTGGAGTGAGGAGGTCTGGGACAAGGTGCTCCGGACCATAGCGCATGTTTCCATTTCTGCATCCCTAAAGGAAAATGCCTATAAGGTGTTGTCCCAATGGTACTGGACGCCAGTACGTCGCAAGAAAGCTAAACTAGGATAGGATGACCAATGTTGGCGGGGTTGTCCAGAGCGGGGGGATTGGATGCATATGTGGTGGCAGTGTGCACTGATGCAGGCATACTGGACGAGGGTTCTGGAAGTGATACATGAGATGACAGGATATCAGGTGCAACAAAAACCTGAAACTTGTTTGTTACACTTGCTAGAAGAAGAGATACCCCGGAGGGAGGCGGGGGTTCTACATCATTGTCTGGTAGCAGCCCGCTGCGAAATAGCTCGGCACTGGGGGGGGGGGGGGGGCCAAGTGTCCCCCAGGTGGCCGGTTTTGTCCGAAGAGTGAGTGAAGTGGATCTGATGCACAAATTGACAGAGCAGCGTCGGGGGGGTTGGGGGACGGAGCGGGGCACAATGGGAGAGGGTGGAGGAATGGAAGGAAGAGGAGGGTAGCCGGGGGAGGAAGTAAGGAGCGGGGACAGGTGGTGGAGGGGGGAATGGCGGTGGGGGTATCGCTGGCACAGGTAGGGGTCGGCAATGCAAGAATTGACCTGTATCTGTACACTGGGGGGGATGGGGAGTGGGGGGGCGGGGGTTTGGGGGGGGAGTGGAGGGGTTCGTGGGGTGATTAAAGTTGGGGATTGAACCTCTGCTGCCTAACATTACTCAACTTGGGGGAATCAGTTCCTCAGTCTTGTTTATGTTAGTGTTTTTGTTTAGAAACAGTCTATTTGGGGTAAATGTATAATAGTAATTATGATGGGGGGGTGTTGGGATACGTTGCTGTATCAAACATGTTGTATTACGGTGTGTTACTAATAAAAGATTTAAAATGAAAAAAAAAAAAAAAAGAGGCGATAGCGTCGGCGTACCTTCTGAAAGGTAAGTCAGTGCCTGAAGGCATTAGGGCTCATTTGACCACGGCGCAAGCTGTGTCGTGGGCAGAGTATAGTCTTGTGCTGGCTGTTGAGATTTTCAGAGCGGCTGCTTGGTCATCGTTTAATACTTTTGTTAAGCATTACCATCTCGATGTGCAAGCGGAAAGAGATATTAGGTTTGGCGCAGCGGTGCTTCAGGCTGGCCTAGCGTGTCCCTCCCGGTGAGAAAAGGTTTCACTGCTCTGTTACATCCTCAGAGGTCAGGATTAGACTGAAGGGACGTTAAGGAAGGTGAAATTAGACTTACCTGCTAATTGTAGTTCCTTAAGGAACTCCAGTCTAGTCCCGTATCCCTCCCTTGTTGATTCTGTGGTGTTGGTCTGAAGCATGACATTGAGCCGAAAGCAGGTGAAATAAAGGCTGATGTGAAAGTGCGGGCCATACAAAGAAGGGGGGTTGGAAGAGAACAGGAGGGTTCAGAGGAGGTCCGCTTCCTTCGGGGAGCGAAGAGGGGCGGTCTTCCTTGGCACAATTTTGCATGCATAAATAAAGTCACTTTTTTCCAAGTATTGGTGGCTGGGTTAGTTACTGTTAAATTAAGATTCATTTTGTTATATATTTGCTACTTCATTATTGTTCGGGTGAGTCTGCTTTGTCAATAGATTACTGGACAGAGGAGGCGGTCTCAGGAGTATTTGTACCAGGGTTGTCAGAAGAATGACGTTTCTCAGTCTTCATAGCTGCTGGAGGAGGTGCATAAACTCAGAGTTCGGGACTAGACTGGAGTTCCTTAAGGAACTACAATTAGCAGGTAAGTCTAATTTCACCTTAGATCTGTGGGGACCTTTGGGCCTCCTGGTTCAAATGCATGTTTTGGATACTTGGTGGTGGTGCTGCTTGCCAGTCTCCCCCCCCCCAGGTGACTACACTGCTCGCTGAACCTTTTAAAGTTGGCCTGCTTTGCAGTGCAGTGATTTCTGACCAGATTTAACTGGTTAATACTAAATATGCTAACTGAGCGAGTTTGAAAACTCCTTAACTGTGAGTGTGTCTTTTTAATTTCTATTTATCTCATGGATAAGTATATATTTGCTCTCTTACTTCAGGATTTTCAAAGTCTTAAGGACAAATCAACAAAGAAAGATTAGCCCTTGGAACAACTCAAGCCATTTAATTTTATTGGGGCACGTATCAATACACCCTCTACGCTATGCTGTTCAACCTCTACCTATGGCCACTCTGCACAATTATAGATCACACAACTTAAACCTCCAGTCCTATGCCGATGACATTATGATATATGGACTAATTCACACATACAAACCCACAATAACAACCCACCAAGAATGTTTGTTTTACTGAAGTAACAAAATGGCTGATGGACAGCAACCTACAAATAAACTATAACAAGACAGAGGCCCTCTACATAACAAGAGGCATTATATTTTTCGCCCCCCTCCCCACCCCATGATAATGCTGAACACCATAATCAAAACCAAAGCCGAGGTGAAATACCTCGGGGTCACTCTCGACCAACACTTAACCTTCAAAACACACATACACAAAGTTACCGAAACAGTCTACTTCAAAGCAAAGACACTCCAGCGCCTCCAGCCACTCCTCGAACCAGATGACTTCCGAACTGTACTCCAAGCATTAATAATACGACACCTGGACTACTGCAATGCCATCTTCCAAGGACTGCCACAATCCACACTCCTATCCCTCCAGACAGCTCTACACTCAACAGCCAGAATCCTACAAACAGCAACGAGAAAAGAACACATCACCCCAATACTCAAACAGCTGCACTGGCTTCCACCTGCAGAGCCGTGTAACATACAAAACCATCATGCGAACATAAGGCAATCCACTCAGACCCCCCCTCCCCACACCTCCAAACACTTCTACAGCTCTCACAACCACGCAGCGCTAGATTGACCTCGACAATGAACACCCTCAGCTTCTCCCACATCAGAACTAAATCAAACCAGCAAGCATGCAAAAGAGCCTTCCAACTCTATGCACCTTCCATATGGAACTGACTGCCAGACCAACTCGGGAACATCACGGACCTCAAGACATTCCGCAAACAGCCACATCTGTTCACAGAACATTTCAACACAAGCGATTAAACCCCCTCCCCCCCACTCCCAGAAGAACAATGCACCATCACCTATCGCTACTGTTGTATATAATCAAAACTGTATATAGTTAAGAGCTGAAAGCTCTTCTATTGCATGCTGTACATAGTTTGATACCACTGTTTCTCCAGGACCAAGCAGGAAGTCAGTCCTCACTTATGGGTGACGTCGGCGCCGACGGAGCCCTCGCGGAGCAATTTTCCCCAGCTTTCAAAGAAAGCCTTTGGGAATTGCAGCGCGCATGCGCGGTCCTCTTCCCGCCCAAGGGTGCCATCTTAGCCAGTCTTCTTTTTTCCGCGGAGCCCTACAGACGTACCCGTCGTGTCCTCGCGAAAAAGTTGATATTTCTTCATAATTTATTCTTTTTCCCTTCGGTTCGACGCCGGTCTTTTTCCCGCCCGGACTCGCGACGCCGGTCACGAGTCCTCTTCTTCTTTTCGGTTTTTTCTGACTTAGTCAGCTTTCGTTTTCGGTTTTTCCCTGGCAGCCCGGTCCTTTGACCTCGCCGGGGCCCTTTTTCCCCCGATGGCTGCCAGTGGTTTCAAGCAGTGTGGTCAGTGTGACCGAAATATGTCACTAACTGACACACACGACTTTTGCCTCCGCTGCCTGGGCCCGGATCATGAAGAAATGATCTGTGGGCCCTGCGGCAAAATGTCCTCCAAAGCGTTGAGAAGTCGGCGGCATCAGCGGGATAGGATCTTCGCTGACCCCAGCCGTACCCGGACCTCGTCGGAGGCCTCCGCGTCCAAAGGTTCCAGCTCGGACCGTCGCCGGAGTTCCTCCGACAGGGGTTCTCCCTCCGGGGACCATCGACGTAAGGTGAAACCCGCGAGGGCGGCGTCGGTGGACGCTCCTGGCTCCGCGAGGGCCAGGTCGCATAGCCCCGATAGCCGTCCCGGGTCCTTGGAGAAGGAGCACCTCACGAAGCGACCTCGCCTGGAGTCGGAGCTGCCTGCTCGGGTAAGTCCTGTGGTCCTCCTGGACTCGCGTCCGCGACAGCCGACGTCGGGCCCGACACCGTCGGGGCCCGAGTCGGGGGCTGCTGGGTCACCTGAGCTCGGACTCAGGTTGACGGCCTTGGAGAGCAGACTGTCTGCCTTCATGGACCAGCAGCGGGCACTGCTCGCTGGCTTCGCTGGCGCCGCTGCCCCGACCGCCGGGATGTCGACGTCCAAGTCGACCCCGGAGACCGAGCCTATCCTCGAGTCGATGCGAACTCGAGTCGATCCTCGGTCGAGGTCACCCTCGGCCTCCCGTTCGGGACCGAGGTCGCCGACGCCGACTCCCTCGGCGTCGGGGCGGCAGGCGCCGCGCCCTGCCCGGGCCGACCCCACCGAGTCCTCGTCGGAGTCGGTCTGGGAGTCTGAAGAGGAAGAGTCGCCTGATTCTTTCCGGACTCGGTGTGTCCCCTCGGACTCACCGGAGTCCGAACCTCGGAAGCAGTCCCCCCCCGGAGGATGTCCGGTTCTCGGACTTCGTCAGGGATATGGCCAAGGCTTTGGCCTTCCCTGCGGACCCCGAGGAGGAGCCTCGAGCCGAAGAGCTCGACGCCCTCCAGTATGACTCTCCCGCAAGGGAACACTTTACTGTACCGGTTCCTCCCATGCTGGAACGACTACTCTTCCGCATGTGGGAGAGTCCGGCCACCTCGCCGGTCCTGAGCAAGCGGGTCGATTCTATCTATCGAGTCCGCAAGAGCCCTGGCTTCCAAAAAGCACAGCTACCACACCATTCCATGGTAGTGGAATCGGCCATGCATCGTCTTAAGAGCCAGAAGATGCACTCCTCGGTGCCTCCTGGCAGGGAGGCCCGTAACCTGGATGGCCTTGGTAAGAAGTGTTTCCAGGGCTCTATGCTTGCGTGTCGTGTCCAGACCTACCAGCTATACATGGGCATGTATCTCCGAGACCTGGCTAAAGAGCTAGCCGGATTCTCCGCTGGTTTGTCCGAGGAACCCTTGCGGAGGTTCCTGGCCTTGTCCACTGGCATTCGGGAATGCTCAAAATTCATATCCCGAGCAGCCTATGATGGCTTTGAAGCATCGGCTCGAGTGGCCGCAGCCGGCATCGGTGCCCGCCGACAGGCTTGACTTCAGTCGTCTGACCTTGAGCCCTGGGTGCAGGACAAGTTGGTCGATGTCCCCTGCCGAGGCGAAAACCTCTTTGGCAAGCCCATGGCTGAAAAGGCTGCACAAATTGAGACGGAGACTCTCACCAGGACTAGGCTTTCTAGGAAGACCTCCGCCCCTTCCCAGAAAAAGAAGGGCTCGGGAAAAAAGTCCTTTTACCCGAGGAAGGCGGCTGCCTACAAACAATACCCCCATTATCAGGCCCCTGCAGCTCCCCAACAGGGCCAGCAGGCCAAGGGACGGGGTAACGGGTCCCGTAGGCAGCAAGCCCCCAAGCCTGCACCACCAACCCCTGCTCAGCAGGGTGGGGTTTTTTGACTCCTTAAGCATAGCCTCTCCCCCCCGCTGGTTCCTCCCAGCACCGGAGGCCGGCTGGTTCACTTCGCCCACAGGTGGTCCGGCGTCACCTCAGATGCCTGGGTGCTTCAGGTCGTGAGAGAAGGATATCTTCTCCACTTCCACCAGATCCCTCCCTCCTACTTTCCGGGAGAACCTCCACGACCCCCTCTGCACAGGGAACTACTCCTTCAGGAGTTAGCGGGTCTTCTGCAGGAGCAGGCGGTGGAACCGGTGCCCCACCACCTGAGAGGTCTAGGCTTTTATTCCAGGTACTTTCTAGTACCAAAGCGGACAGGAGGCCTCAGACCCATCCTGGACTTGCGCAACCTCAACAAGTTCCTTGTGCGGGAGAAGTTCAAGATGCTTACCCTTGGAATCCTTCTGCCCTACCTCCAGCAGGGAGATTGGCTATGCTCCTTGGATCTAAAGGATGCCTATACGCACATCCTCATCCACCCAAGCCACCGCCAATACCTAAGGTTTGTGGTGGCAGGAAATCATTACCAGTACAGAGTACTGCCCTTTGGCCTGTCCTCCGCACCGCGGGTCTTCACAAAATGCCTCGCGGTGGTGGCGGCCCATCTCCGGCTTCACGGCCTCTATGTCTTTCCGTACCTCGACGACTGGCTCATCAAAGCAGCGTCCGCCCCGGAGGTCACCAACGCCACACGTCGCACGGTGACTCTTCTGCAGCACTTGGGCTTTGTTATAAACTTCGCAAAGTCCACTTTGCTCCCCTCACAGGATCTCGAGTTCATCGGCGCAAGGCTGCACACTCCTCAGGCACGAGCGTTCCTACCGCTCGACAGGGCTCAACGGCTCATGGACCTAGCCGACCGTTATCGCAGCCAGCCCCTGGTCTCCGCCAGGCGCTTCCTGAGACTACTCGGCCATATGGCTTCCACCGTCCATGTGACCCCCAATGCCCGCCTGAATATGCGGCCTGCTCAATGGTGTCTCCGCAAGCAGTGGCAACAGGCCACAGGCGGCCTAGCGGACCTAGTGCGCGTCTCCGAGCCGCTGGACTCGTCTCTTCAGTGGTGGCTTCATCGGCCGAACCTAGTGCTCGGCATGCCTTTTCAGCCACATCAGCCGGGCCGGGTGCTGACGACAGATGCATCCCTCCTGGGCTGGGGAGCACATTGCCAAGGGGCATGTACTCAGGGTCTCTGGAACGCGTGGGAGTCTGCTCAGCAGATCAACTTCCTGGAGCGCAGAGCGATCCGCTTGGCTCTCAAGGCCTTCTCCCACCTGACCTCTCGCCAGTCCGTCCTTGTCCAGACGGACAATCAAGTTGTCATGTTCTACGTGAACAAGCAGGGGGGCACGGGCTCCTTCCTTCTCTGTCAGGAAGCAAGGAAGCTCTGCTCTTGGGCCGTCAGTCACGGCATTCTTCTCAAGGCCGTTTATCTCCCAGGCCAAGAAAATTGCCTGGCGGACAAACTCAGCAGGATCCTCCAGCCGCACGAGTGGCGCCTGGATCCCTTGGTAGTTCAGAAGCTCTTTCTAAAGTGGGGCCTCCCCACGATGGATCTCTTTGCCAGTCCTCACAACCGGCAACTTCCTCGCTTCTGCTCTCGTCAGCCACACCCCTTCGGGTTGCGGCGGACGCTTTCCTGCTCTCATGGTCGGGGAGCCTTCTGTACGCTTTCCCTCCCATCCCGCTAGTCTCCCGGACTCTTTTCAAGGTTCTCCGAGACAAAGCCTTCATGATCCTGGTGGCCCCTCGCTGGCCCAGACAGCCGTGGTTTCCACTCCTGCTGCAATTAGCGGTGGAGTATCCATTCCCTCTGGGGTTACAACCGGATCTCCTCACTCAGGATCAGGGGTCTCTGCTACACCCCAACCTCAGGTCTCTCAACCTAATGGCCTGGCTGCTGAGAGGGTAGTCCTTGCTCCCCTTCTCCTGCCGACAGAGGTGGAGGAGGTCGTCCTAGCTTCGCGACGACCTTCTACCCGAAAATGCTACGCCCTTAAATGGCGTCGTTTCTCCGTTTGGTGTACCCAACAGTCTCAGGATCCCTTCTCCTGCCCGGTGTCGGTGATCTTGCAGTACTTGCTCTACCTCTCTAATCTGGGACTTAAGTCCAACTCCGTCAAAGTTCACCTCAGTGCTCTTTCAGCACATCATGTGCCGGTGGACGGCAGACCTCTTTCCAGCGACCCTCTCGTAGCGAGGTTTCTCCGAGGTCTCCTCCTACTTAAACCACCTCTGCGCCCGCCAGCGCCTGACTGGGACCTGAATGTGGTTTTACAGCGGATCAGCCTTTTGAACCTGTTCTCTCCGTTTTCTTTCTTGGAAAACATTGTTCTTGATAGCCCTCACTTCCGCTAGACGCGTCAGTGAATTGCAGGCCCTCGTGTCTGATCCCCCTTACACTCGGTTCTACAAAAATAGGGTAGTCCTACGGACTCACCCTAAATTTCTTCCAAAAGTGGTCTCCCCTTTTCATATCAATCAGGAGGTGGTACTTCCAACCTTCTTTCCCAGACCACACTCCAGCCAAGCTGAAACGGTCCTCCATACCCTGGACTGTAGAAGGGCATTGAACTTCTACCTTGACCGTACGCGGGAGCACCGTAAAGCTGCTCAGCTTTTTGTGTCTTTTGACCCCAATAAATTGGGGCTCCCGGTCTCCAAGCGTACTCTGTCCATCTGGGTTGCGGACTGTATCTCTTGGGCTTATGGGGCAGCCGGACTCTCCTTGGACGGTCGAGTCACGGCTCATTGCGTTCGGGCAAAGGCCACGTCAGTGGCTTACCTCCGCTCTGTTCCGCTGGCAGACATCTGCCGGGCCGCTACTTGGTCTTCGAGCCAGACTTTTGCGGTCCATTACTGTCTCGAGAGGGAGTCCCGCAGGGACAGTGCTTTCGGACAGGCAGTCCTCCGTAATCTCTTTGAGGTCTGAGCAACTCCTACCCTCCATCCCGGATGTGGGCTACCGGTAGGTAATAATTCAGCGAAGATTCTTTCCTTCTGTGCTGCTGAGCTAGAGGGAGCTCATTTTGTGCTTAGGGTCTCCGGTAGCCTTAAGCTTGGGAGTCCCATAAGTGAGGACTGACTTCCTGCTTGGTCCTGGAGAAAGCGTAGTTACTCACCTGTAACAGGTGTTCTCCAGGAGCAGCAGGAATCACAACCCTCCCTCCTCCCCTTGGAGTTGCAATCGTCTGCTTTAGTTTTTTTGCAAATTTTTATGCTGTCTTTTTTAGCTATGTCATCTGACTGGCTAAGATGGCACCCTTGGGCGGGAAGAGGACCGCGCATGCGCGCTGCAATTCCCAAAGGCTTTCTTTGAAAGCTGGGGAAAATTGCTCCGCGAGGGCTCCGTCGGCGCCGACGTGAGGACTGATTCCTGCTGCTCCTGGAGAACACCTGTTACAGGTGAGTAACTACGCTTTCAATGTAAGTTACATTTTGTTCCATGTAAACTGCCTTGACTTGGAGAAAGGCAGTATATAAATACAGCTAAATAAATAAACCACAAAAAGGCATACCTTTCCAAAGAAAGAGTAGTTATCATCCTGCAACACTGCATGCACCTTAGCCAGAATTCCTATATCAGTGCTCAGTTTGTCCTGGGATACGTAAGAACATAAGAGATGCCATACTGGATCAGATCAAGTTCCATCAAACCTGGTATCCTGTTTCCAACGGTGGCCAATCTAGGTCACAAGTACCTGTCGGGTTCCCAAAAAAGGTAAACAGATTCCACGTTGCTTATCCCGGAGCAAGCAGTGGATTATCTCCAGGAACAAGCAAGAATGTAGTCTTCATATATGGGTGACGTCGTATACCGACGGAGCCTGCATGGGAACGCTCCGCAGCATTCAATAGGAAAGCTTTTGGGAGCATCCCACTGCACCTGCGTAGCTGCCTTCCCGCCTTTCCTTCTTCAGTCTTTCGTTTTATGCGGAGCCGACAGGCAGCATTCCTATCACCGCAGAAAAAATTTTCTTTTTGTGATCGCATCTGCCTTCCTGTCGACGCTAGCACCAGCATCGTCGGTGTATCTTTCTTTTTTTCTTTTCTATAAAAAAAAAAAAAAAGAGGAAAGCTCTGTTTTTCTCCGGGGTCTTTACCCTTCAGGGGTTTAGGCACCATTTTGGGCCGCAGGCCTTTTCTTTCCTCAAAATGGAAAAAACATCCAGTGGGTTTAAAAAGTATTCCAAATGTGGCAGTAGTATTTCTGCTACCAATTGGGACCGGACCATTCACCAGCAGAATGTCTCCTCTCTAGGAAGATGACAGAGGGGCCTGCAGAATAGAGCTGCGAAACTCTGTACCCTTTTTGCTATGGATTCCAAGTCTGTGGCATCGACGTCCTCCAGGGCTTCATCTTCCTCCCATGGATCTCAGGTAATGAAACCTAAGTCTTCTAAGACTGGTCGGTCCTCAAAAGGTAAATCTCCTTCTAAGTATCGAGATGCTTCAAGCGTTGCCCTAGAGGAGAATACACCGGCCAAACAGCCCCGGCGGGAGGTCCTTGCCTCCAAAGCATTAACAGGGTCTCAAGATGTTCTGGAGGCTTCCACCTCAGGAGAACTCTTGGTGCCATGCTCTGGGGTCATGGTCCATGCCTCCATTATCAACACCCAAGCATCGGCTGGCTCGATGGCCAGCGTATGCTGGCCATCGAGAGGAGTTTAGTGGCCCTGCTTGCAGCTTCGGTACCACTAAAACCTCTGCAGTCAGTTCCGCAGTCATCGATACCGACACGGTACCAAATGTTCCTGCATTGACCATTGCACTGCTCTCCACGCTACCGCCCATGCCGGCGTTGGAGTCTGTGTCCAGCATCGAGGGTCCGGTACTGAGGCATCTTGATGATGATTTCGAGTGGTACCGTCGACAGACCGAGCGGGAGCACCCGGCTCGTCGTTACTTCGAGTCTTCCGATTCCTCTGAATCCATTCCTACCAGGGATGTCCTTCCCAAAGATCCTTCTCCACAACGTCATATGTCTTTTCAAGACTTTATGCGTGATATGGCTCAGGGCCTCTCCATTACTGTAACCCCCAAAAAAGAACCCAGAGCTGAAGAGCTTGAAATTTTTCAGTATCCAGCAGCGCCTAAGGAGGCTGCTACCTTACCAATTCACCGGATATTGCATGACTTCATGCTTAGGATGTGGGAAACAGTGTCTCCACATTCTCAGAGACTCGATACCACGTACCGGGTACAGCAATGTCCCGGTTTCCAAAAGACGCAATTGCCACACCACTCAATGGTAGTGGAATCGGCAATGCGTTGAATCAAAAGTGCCAAGACCCTGTTGTCTAATCTTCTCCAGGACCAAGCAGGAAGTCAGTCCTCACTTATGGGTGACATCTGCGCCGATGGAGCCCCCGTGCGGAGCATTTCCCCAGCTTTCTATGAAAGCCTTTGGGAATACTACAGGCATGCGCGGTCCCCTTCCCGCCTAAAGGTGCCATCTTGCTCAGTCTCTCTTTTTCCGTGGAGCCCTTCGGACGTTCGTCCTAGTCACCCGGGAAAAGTTGACGTTTTTCGAAGATTCTTCGCTTTTTTCTCCAAGTTCGACACCGGTTCCCCTTCCCGCCGGGTTCGGTACACCGGTATCGAGCCTGTTCTCTATTTTTCGGTTTTTGCCCTTCGTGGCTGGCGTTTGCGCCCTTTTTTCTTTTTTTTCCTGGAAGGCCGGTCTTTTGACCTCGCGGGGGCCCTTTTTTCCCCCCGATGGCTTCCAGTGGTTTCAAGAAGTGTGGATCGGTGCAAGAAACTAATGTCTCTCACCGACACACACGACTGCTGCCTTCGATGCCTCGGCCCAGATCATGATCCCATGATCTGTGGCCCGTGTGGCAAAATGTCCACCAAGGCACATCGAAGTCGTCAGCACCAGAAGGAAAGGAGTGGAGGAGTGGCCTAGTGGTTGGGGCAAGGTATTTCAGGCCGGAAGGTTGGGGGTTCAAATCCCACTAGAGGACAGCAACCTTGGGCTGGAAGGACTGGGGTTTCTCGTCCCACAGGTACTCCTTGTGGTCTTGAGCAAGCCACTTAACCCTCCATAGCCCATGTTCCCTGTAAAATAGTTATCTCCAAGTTATAATGCCCTGTTCGATGTAATTTAAGTTTGTTCAATGTAAACCGCACTGATGCAGAATAGCGCGGTATATAAGAGAATGTAAATAAATAAATTAATTTTTTCGGATTCTGCCTCCGGCTGGGCCCGGACCTCATCTGAGCCCACAACGTCTCGGGAGTCTGATCCCGAGCATCACCGGGGTTCCTCGGAAAGGGGGTCCCCCGACCGGGAACGCAAGAGGAAGAAACTGCTCGCGAGGGCGGCGCCGGAAGAGGTCCCTGGTTCCTCGAGGGCCAGGTCTAAGACCCCCCGACCGCCTTCCCGGGCCTTTGGAGCAGGAAAAGCCGTCCAAAGTTCCTCGTGTAGAGCCGGAGACCGTCTGATACGTAAGCCCTGTAGTCCTCGTGGACTATCCTCCGAGGGAGCCGACGTTGGGCCCGGCGCCGCTGGGGCCCGAGTCGGTGGCTGCTGAGTCTCCTGAGCTTGGACTCAGGCTGACAGCCTTGGCGTGCAGATTGTCTGCCTTCATGGAGCAGCAGCGGGTACTGATGGCCAGCCTCGCTGGTGCATCGGCACCGATCACCGGGACATCGAAGTCGACCCCGGAGACCGAGCCGATACTCGAGACCATGAAGGTTCGAAGTCGTCCTCGACCTCCCGATCGGAACCGAGGGCGTCGACGCCGGTGGCTTCGGGGCAGGTGCCACCTTGACCCGCACGGTCGGAGCCCCTCGACTCCTCTTCGGATAAGTCTGCCTGGGCGATGGAGGATGAGTCATCCCCCGATACCTTACAGACTCTGTGCGTCCCGTCGAACTCACCGCAGTCCGAGCCCCGGAGTAGGTCCCCTCCGGAGGACACCCGGTTATCGGAGTTTGTGCGGGACATGGCCAGGGCCTCGGCGATTCCCGCCGACCCCGAGGAGGAGCCGAGGAGCTCGAGGCCCTCAAGTATGACTCTCCTCCGAAGGAGGCCTTTACTGTGCCGGTTCCTCCGGTGCTGGAACGGCTCCTCTTCCGGATGTGGGAGGCACCGGCCTCGGCGCCAGTCTTGAGCAGGCGAGTCGATTCCATTTATCGACTCCGTAAGAGCCCTGGCTTCCAAAAGGCGCAGCTGCCGCACCATTCCATGGTGGTGGAATCGGCAATGCATCGTCTGAAGAGCCAGAAGATGCACTCTGCGGTGCCCCCCAGTAGGGAGGCCCGGAACCTGGATGCTTTTGGTAGAAAGTGCTTCCAGGGCTTGATGCTTGCTTGCCGTGTCCAATCATACTAGCTATACATGGGCATGTTCCTCCGAGACCTGGCAAAGGAGCTGGGTTCTCTGCTGGCCTCTCCGGGGAACCTTTGCAGAGGTTCCAGTCTTTGTCTTCAGGAATCCGGGACTGTTCCAAATTCATGTCCCGAGCGGCCTACGATGGCTTCAAGGCTTCGGCTCGTGTGGCGGCCGCCGGCATCGCGGCCCAATGCCAGGCATGGCTGCAGTCATCGGACCTCGAGCCTTGGGTACAGGACAAGTTGGTCGATGTCCCTTGCCGAGGTGAGAACCTTTTTGGCAAACCCATGGCCAAGAAGGCCGCTGAGCTCGAAACTGAGCACCTGACCAGGACTAGGCTGTCCAGAAAGACTTCTGCCCCTTCTCACAAAAAGAAGGGCTCGGGTAAAAAGTCCTTCTACCCGAGAAAGGTGTCTGCCTACAAACCTTTCCCTCAATACCAGGCCTCCCCAGCTCCCCCTCAGGGGCAGCAGGCCAAGGGGCAGGGAAATGGGCCCCGTAGGCAGAAGACCCCCAAGCCTCCGGCTCCTGCTCCTACCCAGCAGCGAGGGGGGTTTTGACTCCCAAGGCATAGCCTCTCCGTCCCTGCTGTCCCATCCCTGCACAGGAGGTCGATTAGCCCTGTTTGCCCACAGGTGGCCACCCATTACAGGGGATGCTTGGGTTTTAAGCATCATTCACTATATGCTTCAATTTCCAACAACTACCTCCTGTCTACTTTCCAGGAGACCCTCTGAGGCCTCTCCTGCACACCACCCTCCTCTTCCAAGAACTTCAGGGTCTGCTTCTGGACAAGGCGGTGGAGCCGGTACCTCCTCGCCTACAAGGGCACGGGTTCTACTCCAGGTATTTTCTGGTGCCAAAGAGAACAGGAGGCCTAAGGCCTATCCTCGACTTCAGAAACTTCAACAAGTTCTTGGAGAAAGAGAAGTTCAAGATGCTTACTCTTGGAACACTTCTGCCCTACCTCCAGCAGGGAGATTGGCTATGCTCCTTAGATCTAAAGGATGCGTACACTCACATTCTCATTCATCCAGACCACAGAAAGTACCTCAGGTTTGTGGTGGGAGGAAACCATTACCAGTACAGGGTTCTGCCTTTTGGCCTAACTTCCGCCCCACGGGTCTTTACAAAGTGCCTAGCTGTGGTGGCAGCCTACTTGAGGACTCAAGGGATATTTGTCTTCCCCTATCTGGACGACTGGCTCATCCGGGGTCAAACCTATCAGGAGGCCAGGCAGGCCTCCTTCAGGACTGTCACACTCCTTCAAGACCTAGGCTTTGTCATAAACTTCGCAAAGTCCATTTTGCTCCCCTCCCAGAACCTCGAGTTCATAGGAGCACGGCTGGACTCTCTGGAGGCAAGGGCTTACTTGCCAGAGGACAGAGCGCAAAGGCTCATGGAGTTGGCATCCCGGTTTTTCAGTCTGCCGAGGGTTGTTGCCAGGCTCTGTCTGCAGCTCCTGGGACACATGGCATCGACTGTGCATGTGACCCCCAATGCCTGCCTCCACATGAGGCCTGCACAGTGGTGCCTCAGAATTCAGTGGAAGCAGGCCACAGGGAGCTTGGCAGACAAAGTAAGGGTATCCAAACCTTTCCTGGATTCTTTTCAGTGGTGGGTACGCCCCCCCCCCCCCAACTTGCTGCAGGGGGTGCCTTTTCAGGTAGCTGTCCCCACAGTGGTATTGACAACCGATGCATCCTTGCAGGGCTGGGGGTGCACACTGTCAAGGGAGCTGCACCCAAGGCCTCTGGTCCCTATGGGAAGCCCTGCAACAGATCAACCTACTGGAACTGCGGGCTATTCGCTTAGCCCTCAAGGCTTTTTCTCACTCCTTGGCCCACCAGTCTGTTCTAGTTCAGACAGACAACCGAGTAGCCATGTTCTATGTGAACAAACAGGGCGGCACTGGGTCCAGGCCTCTATGCCTGGAAGCACAGGCCCTTTGCTCTTTTGCCCTCAGGCACCAGATGTTACTGAGGGCTGTGTATCTTCCTGACCAGGAGATCTTTCTGGCAGACCGCTTAAGCAGGATTTTGCAGCCCCACGAGTGGAAGCTGCACCCCTTAGTGGTTCAACAGATTTTCCTAAAATGGGGACTTCCATCCATGGATCTCTTTGCCAGTCCTTTGAATCACCAACTGCCCAGGTTTTGTTCCAGGCAACCGCATCCCCTGAGGGTGGCGGCGGATGCCTTCCTGATTTCTTGGTCCCAGGGCCTGCTCTGTGCGTTTCCTCCTACATCTCTGGTGGCCCGAACCTTGTTCAAGATTCTCAGGGACAAGGCCTCAGTACTTCTGGTTGCTCCCAGGTGGCCGAGGCAGCCCTGGTTCCCCCTGCTACTTCAACTGGCAGTGGAGACACCCATGGCTCTGGGATTCCAACCCGACCTTCTATCTCAGGATCTTCTGCATCCCAATCTCAAATCTCTCCATCTGATGGCATGGAGGTTGCAAGGGTAGTCTTGGCTCCCTGGGTTCTACCTCAGGAAGGGGAAGAGGTGTTCTTGGCCTCTAGAAAGCAATCCACCAGGAAAACACATGCCCTAAAGTGGAGAAGGTTCTCCTTGTGGTGTCAGCAACGCAAGGAAGATCCTTTCACCTGCACTGTGCCAGTAGTGCTCCAGTACCTACTGCACTTGTCCAATTAGGGCCTTAAGTCCAATTCTGTTTGTGTCCACCTCTCTGCTCTGGCAAATCATCACTCTCTGGTGGAGGGACACTCTTTGTCAGTTCACTCCTTGGTGTCCAGATTTCTCAGAGGCTTACTATTGCTCAAGCCTCCTCTCCGTCCACCGGCCCCTGAGTGGGAGTTGAATGTGGTCTTGCAGCAACTTACTCGCCCACCTTTTGAGCCCATGGCTACATGTCCTTTACGCTTCCTATCCTGGAAGACTCTATTCCTAGTGGCCTTGACCTCGGCCAGGCGAGTGAGTGAACTTCAAGCCCTGGTCTGTGACAGGCCGTACACTCGCTTCTATAGGAACAGGGTAGTCCTTAGGACTCATCCTAAGTTCCTCCCCAAGGTTGTCTCCTCTTTCCATCTCAACCAAGAGGTGGTTCTTCCAACATTCTTCCCTAGGCCCCATGCCAGCCTAGCTGAGACAATCCTGCATACCCTGGACTGTAGGAGGGCCTTGTCCTTCTACTTTGAGCGTACGCAGGGGCATAGAAGGGCTACTCAGCTCTTCATATCTTTTGACCCCAATAACTTGGGGGTACCTGTGTCCAAGCGTACCTTCTCCATCTGGGTGGCTGACTGTATCACCTGGGCTTACAGGGCAGCTGTCCTTCCTTTGCAGGGTTGAGTCACGGCCCACCGTGTCAGGGCAATGGCTGCCTCAGTAGCTCATCTCCGCTCTGTACCGTTGGCAGACATCTGCAGTGCTGCAACTTGGTCCTCAAGCCAGACTTTTGTGGCCCATTACTGCCTGGAGAGGGAGTCCCGCAGGGACAGTGCTTTTGGTCAGGCAGTACTCCGGAATCTCTTTGAGGTTTAGGCAACTCCTACCCTCCAGCCCTCTGGTTGGGCTACCAGTGGGGGTATGTTTTCAGTGAAATCCTTCCTCTGATGCTGAGGCTAGAGGGAGCTCATTTTTCAGCTCTGGGTCCCCGGTAGCCTGAATCTGGGGAGTCCCATAAGTGAGGACTGACTTCCTGCTTTGTCCTGGAGAAAGAGTAGTTACGCACCTGTAACAGGTGTTATCCAGGAGCAGCAGGAATCAGTCCTCACAACCCTCCTTCCTCCCCTGGGAGTTGCAGTTGTACATATTTAAATGTTTTCTTTTTTGTGTGCTGTTTTTTAGCTATGTCATTTGAGCAAAATGGCACCTTTAGGTGGGAAGGGGACCGCGCATGCGTGTAGTTTTCCCAAAGGCTTTCATAGAAAGCTGGGGAAATGCTCCGCACGGGGACTCCATTGGCGCCGATGTCACCCATAAATGAGGACTTATTCCTGCTGCTCCTGGAGAACACCTGTTACAGGTGAGTAACTACTCTCTCCCGGCCATGAGGCCAGAACTCTTGATGCCTTTCGTCGTAGATATTTCCAGGCCTCAATGTTATCGGCCAGAATAAGTTCTTACATACTTTATATGGGTATGTTCCTTCGGGAGATAGCGAGGGGTTTGGAGCTTATGGCTCCTCTCCTCCCAGACGACAAAAGGGATGATTATCTGACACTTGTTAAACATGCCCAGAATGTTTCCAAGTTCATGAACAGAGCAACCTTTGATTGCTTTAAGTGTATTAGCAGAACTTCTGCTATCTGCATCGGTGTGCGTCGGATTGCTTGGTTACAAGCATCTGATCTTGAACAGTTGTTGCAAGATAAGCTGGGGATTATTCCTTGCACAGGAGAAAACCTTTTTGGCAAGGATTGGCAGGACAAGGCCTCGCAGCTAGAGTCTGAGAACACTACCTTAAACAGGCTTTCTAAGACCACTGCCAACCCAGCTAAGAAAAAGGCTTAAAGAAACCCTTTTTCAAAAAGAGAAGTTTTATTCTTCTTATACCCAGACCGTGCATTGCCCCATCCATTCCTCCCAGAAGGGACGACAACAGCCAAAGCAACAGAGGAAGGCTCAGGCCCCCAGAGCTCAACCAGCTCAAAAGATCCAACCACCTCAAGGTCTTTTACTCTTTCCTAGAGAACTTAGCTGTCCTACCTCTATAGCTTCCAGAGCCAATTCACATCCTAGGCAGACTGTTACTTTGCAAAAAGATGGCATCAGATAACATCAGAGCATTGTACTCTCACCGTAGTGACAGAGGGGTACAAACTTCACTTCCAGAGTTTGCCTCCTCCCTCCCCTCCAAGAGAGTTCACTTCTCCGGCCCCTCTCTCACCATTCTCTTGGGCCAGAAAGTTACCTCCCTTCTCGCTCAAGGTGCCATAGAGGAGGTACCTCTATCTCAACGAGGCCTGGGCTTCTACTCCCCCTACTTCCTCATTCCAAAGAAAACAGGAGGATACAGGCCCCTTCTGGACCTCAGAGAATTAAACAGGTACCTGTTCTGGGAGAAATTCAAAATGATTTCTCTCGGCACACTCCTCCCTTACATCCAGAGTCAGGATTGGCTTTGTTCTCTAGATCTAAAGGATGCATATACACATATCCTTATTCATACAGAACACAGAAAGTTTCTTCAACGCCTCTTTCAGGGAAGATATTACCAGTACAGGGTTATACCCTTTGGCCTGGCTTCTGCCCCGAGAGTCTTCACAAAATGCATGGCAGTGGTTGCAGCATTCCTAAGTACTCTAGGGATATTTGTCTTCCCTTACTTAGACGACTGGCGCTTATGAGCAACAACAGCTCTAGAGGCCAGCTCTTTGCTCTCTCGCACAATGCAGGTCCTTCAACAATTGGGATTTGTAATAAATCTACCAAAATCCCAGCTTACCCCTTCTTAAACTTTGGAGTTCATAGGGGCTCTATTGGACACGCAGCAATCAAGGGCTTTTCTACCACGGATCCACTGTGCTCACATTGTTTGCCTGGCTTCTCAAGCAGCTATGAAAACCTTCCTAACAGCTCGCGAGATGCTTCAGTTGCTGGGCCACATTGCTTTCATGGTTCATGTGGTCCCCTATGCTCATCTACATATGCAAGCAGCTCAATGGACACTAGCTTCACAGTGGACCCAGACATCTGGGGGACAAACTCATGAACTCTCTCCACATCTCATTTTGTCTCTCAGATGGTGGCAGTCACAAGAAAACCTCCTCATAGGATCACCTTTTCAGAGGCCACCACACCAATCTACTCTGATGACAGATGCATCCAAGTTGGGCTGGGGAGTTCACCTGGACAACTTATCCACTCAGGGTCTCTGGACTCAGCAAGAGGCTCGACTCCACATAAATCTGTTAGAGCTCAGAGCCATACTCAATGCTCTGAGTATTTCAGGACCAACTGTGCTCCAAGACAGTTCTGGTCCAGACGGACAATCAGGTAGCCATGTTCTATGAACAAGCAGGGGGGAACATGTTCTCAGGCGTTAATGCAACGAAGCCCTGCATCTCTGTTCCTTTGCCATACAACATAAGATCCACCTATCAGCAGTGTATCTCCCTGGCAAACAGAATAGTCTGGCAGACAAGCTCAGCCGAGTACTACTACCATCTCCAGGAACAAGCAGGAATGAGTCTTCACATGTGGGGAGACGTCGCTGATGGAGCCCGCACGGGAATGCTCCCCAGCATCCAATCAGAAGCCTTTGGGAGCATCCCCCGCGCCTGCGCAGTGGCTTCCCGCCCTTCCTACTGCCTCTCCCCAGTTTTTTGTTTTCCGCGGAGCAGGCAGGACATCCCTCCTGCCACCGAAGAAGTTTCTTTTCTTTTTGTTTCCTGTGGTCGCGGCCTTTCTTCCTGCCGACAACGGCACCTTCCGTGCCCCTTTCTTTTTTTTTTCCTTTCTTAAATTTCGTCACCTAGAGGGAACCCTTTCTTCCCTCGAATCGTTGAGGCCTGCCGGGCTTACAGCATGGAGCCTTCTTCTCCCCAGAAGTGCCCTCACTGCAGAGGCTTAGTTTTCCACTTAGACTTCAACGCCTGGTGCCTCTCCTGTTTGGGTCCTGACCCTTTCCTCCCGGGTCCTCCGGGCTTCAGTATAGGGAGAAGACCTTCCCTTTTCCAGGTATCCCTCGATGACGTCTTCCCGCCCAAGGCACGGTCATCGGGTTTTTCTTCTCTACAGGATCAGGTAACCACACAACAGTCTGTTAAGACTAGCCAGGTCTTGAGGGGCAAGTCTCATGCGCAGCATGGCGACGGCTCCGGCCAACCCCTCAAGCCCCCCTTGGCCAATATACCCCGGCGGGAGTCTTCGGGCTCCAAAGCATCCACGGGGTTTCGGGTTGTTCCTGGGGTTCGCTCCTCACAGAACATTCCCGAGCCATGCTCGAGGGCGGTATCCGCTTCGAGCGGTGCCGATTCCCCGGCATTGGCACCGGCGTCGAGTGTCCCACTCTTCGCCAGGGATCGTCAGCTGGTGTCCTTGGCACCTCCGGGGCCGATCGACTCTACCCAGGCTGGCTTCCCTACATCCCAGCCGTGCGCGGAGGTGGTATCCGCTTCGGGCGGTACCGATCCCCTGGCGTCGGTGTCGAGCGTCCCGCTCCTCACCGGGGATCGTCAGCTGCTGTCCTCGGCACCTCCGGGGCCGATCGACTCGACCCAGTCTGGCGTTCCGTCCTCCCTGCCATGCGCGGAGGTGGTACCCGCTTTGGGCGGTACCGATTCCTCTGCATCGGCGTCGAGTGTCCCACTCCCCGCCGGGGATCGTCATCTGGTGTCCTCGGCACCTCCGGGGCTGTTCGCCTCAACCAAGTCTGGCGTTCCTACGTCCCTGCCATGCATGGGGTGGTATCCGCTTCGGGCGGTACTGACCCATCGGCATCGGTGTCCGGCGTTCCGCTCCTCACCGGGGATTGTCGGCTGCGGTCCTCGGCGCCTCCGGGGCCGATCGACTCGATCCAGTATGGCGTTCCGACGTCCCGGCCATGCGCAAGGGTGGTATCCGCTTCGGGCGGTACCGACCCGTCGGGGTCGAGCGTCCCGCTCCTCACCGGGAATCGTCAGTGACTGTCCTCGGCACCTCCGGGGCCGATCGACTCGACCCAGTCTGGTGGTCCCACATTCATGCCATGCGCGGAGGTGGTACCCGCTTCGGGCGGCACCTCGGCGTAGAGGATTCCACTCTTCGCTGGGGATTGGCATCTGGTGCCCTCGCTTTCTTCAGGGCCGATCGCTTCGACCCGCGCTGGTTTGCTGGTATCCTCGCCCTGCACGGGGGTGGTGCCGGATTTGGGCGGCGCCGCTACCCCGGGGGCGTCGGGCGCCCCACTCGTCTCCAGGGACCGCCGTCGGCCTTCCCCGGTATCCTCGGGGTATGTCGATCAATCCCAGACGGGCGATCCCCCGTCATTGACGCGGACGGCGAGGGCCCTGCCCATTGCTCGAAGGGGGACCCCGGTGTCTTCGATCGCTTCGATCCAGCCTGGGTTCCCGTCGTCCCGGCCTACCAGGGGGGTAGTTCCAGCGTCAAGAGGCGTCGGCGCCGGAGTTTGGCGCTTCCCTCCCCGCTGGAGCTCGTCGCCGGGTTGCCTGGGTACCCTCAGGGACGGGTCGTCTGCCCTGGAGTGTTTTCCCTCCGGGCAAGCCGGTTTCGGGAAGGGGCCCGGCGTCTGGCACGGCCTGCCGCCCGACTTTGGCGCAGGTGTCGGATGACCCCCTCTTCACCGAGCGTCGTTCTCGGGGGCCCTCTATGCCCGCGACGCCGATCGACGCGGTTCCGATTCGCTCCCCGGGGTCGGCCTCGCCGGAGCCCCCTAGGAGGGAGTCGATCTCCTCGCTCGGTTCGATGCCCAGCCTAGAATCGGTATCCAGCCTCGAAGGCTTGGCTACGACACGCTTCGGGACCGGGCCCTGTCCCTTCCCGCAACGCAGAGCAGAGATTACTAGCCACTGCCCTCCGGATGCCGCGGAACCGCTTCAATCGCCGGGGGCAGTGCCGCACCCAGGGTCGTGGCCGAGGCCGCTTCCTGCGGTCCCATCGGTGCCATCGACCCCTTCGATGCCTAGCTTGGAATCAATCCCGGGTACCGACGACGCCATGCTGACTGCCCCGATCCGGAACTGTTGGTACCCTCCTCGGCCCAGCGGACATCAGTCCGATAGGCCTTTTGGTGCCCTGGCGACCCCTCCCGCCATCGCCTCCCACGGCATAGCCCCTCTGGGAGAGCCGTCTTTTCAGGATTTTCTTCTTGACATGGCGGACCTGCTTGCTATTCCCATCCAGGGTCCTTCCCTAAGTCCAGGTCCTGCGGAACAGGAGGCTGTAATGCTTCCTCTACATCCTTCCCTGCAGGGTCTTCTACTGGAGGCATGGCAGTCGCCTTTGAGGGTTCCTGCACCGTCGACAGCAATGCATGCTCTGTATCGGGTGCCCCCCTCCCCGGGGTTTCAGCAGCACCAGCTTCCACATCATTCCATCGTGGTGGAATTGGCGCTGAGGAAGGTGGGAAGCAAGAAGAAGAATTCTTCTCGCCCTCCAGGTCGCGCCTCAAACGCTGGATACCCTGGGGCTTCAAACCTTCCAAACGTCCATGTTGGCTTCCAGAATTCTTTCATATATTTTTTATATGAGCCTGACACTCCGGGACATCACCGAGAGATTATCTCGGTTGTCTCCCTTTTTGTCTGCAACCAAGGCCTCTGAATATTCCTTGCTTCTTTATCACTGTAGGAATATCTCTGGGTTCCTTTCTCGTGCTTCTCTAGACTCCTTCCTGGCGGTCAGCAGATCCTCTGCTATTGCCATCAGAGCACGTCGTATAGCATGGTTACAGGCGTCAGATTTGTGCAGATGGGCACAACATAACTTGGGTAATTCTCCTTGTGCTGGAGACCACCTCTTCAATAGTGAAGTCTTACGTCAG
The DNA here is from genome assembly GCA_033557465.1 of Ichthyophis bannanicus. Taxonomy (NCBI): domain Eukaryota; kingdom Metazoa; phylum Chordata; class Amphibia; order Gymnophiona; family Ichthyophiidae; genus Ichthyophis; species Ichthyophis bannanicus. Next base: position 154,728,501 of record CM066032.1, on the reverse strand, counting down.
GTTGCTCAGTGCTTCACTAACCCTCCCAGCGTTAGAAGCCGTCCTAGGTCCCGTCCTCCCCCCGAGGGTGGGAAATGCCTCTCTACACCTTCCTTCCCTAGGAAGAGGAAAGGTCATCCCTCCGCCCACCCGCCAGGGGTGCCCAAGCAAGGGGCCTCTCACTCTGGTTTGAAGTTCCCGGGTCCGCACCAGGATACTCATACCAAGCCGTTTTAGGCTCCTGTAGGCGGCTGCCTGCAATTAACCTTCTCTCACCAGAAGCTAAAAATTGGGCTCTACTCTGGGGCAAATGGTTCGAATGTTTATCCAGGGGTTCAGGTATTCTCCTTCCGTTGGAAGAGGGAGATCACCTCTATTCCATGTTAGCTCTGGCCCATGGACTTCCTACCCCTCAACTTACTTACCCTTAGGTACGTCCCCGAACCCTTCTCTGCCAGGGTTCCCCTGCTGATTGACACCGTACCGGTTTGTCTACTGTTCCTCGCAGCATGTTCGGAACAATTCCTCGCCAAGGCCGGATCAGCCCTGTTCCCCTTGTCTGGTTTTCTCTGTCCAGGCAGGAGAATCCACCCGGCTATAGTCCCCCAATGCTTATCAAGGACTATACCCTCTGTCCTTCACGCTGCTGTGCTGTTAGTTCACCGATCTGCCACTGCTCCACTGGAATAGATCCCTCCTCCCAAACGGATCTTGACACCCCCCAGGGGGACGTTTCTGTGGATCAATGGCAGGTCCGCCTTATCAGTGTTATGCTCAGGAAGGTAGGTTCCTCGGCATACCTGCGTTAGTGCCTGGGTGGACGTTCCCTATGCCCAACCACCTAGATGTATCAGATATTACCTGTTCGGTAGGCGCATATTGGGAGATGTCCACAGTGCCTGTGTTCTACCGCCTATTTCCCCTTTGGCCGGTACTCACGCCCCCCCCCCCCCCTGATGTCCGGCCTGTCCGCCTGCCTATTTTCCCTGGATCGGCCCTCGGACTGGTTGTACTCTGCGTACTGCTGTGAAGTCAACAGCTTCTACTTTTAGTTATGCCCTCCTTCCGGAGGTTCAGACCCTTGTTTCCCTATCCCTCGCTAGGGAAGGCTGTGTACTCCTTCTGCTCCGGGGTGCACCCCTACTCTTCTCCGGACTAGGCTATCCAGATCGGCCAGTCTTCTGCTGTTAGTCCTCTGAGTTATGGACTCTGCTCCTAAGGGAGTGCTCAGCTTTTTGCATAAAGCATCCTTGAAGACCTGCCGTCCTTCTCCTGACCCAGATGACACCTGGATCTCCTGGCCTTCCGGATTTGGAACTTCCTCCTCGCTGCTGTGAAGTTCCCTTGAAGACCTCGCTACTGCGTCTACAGTACTTTCATCATAGCTCCACTTCCTACAACCCAGTAGGTAAGCTCCACATGGTACTAGGTCATTAATTCATTAAATGCTTAATGATACTTCTCATGCATTCTAAAGGCTACTCTCCCTGTAGCCTTTGGGTTTTTGCTGTTCCTCTCTTCTCAACTCCTTCCCTCCATCCCTCGGGGGATGCCGGGGATCCAGGTTGGGGACATGCCATCCTGGCCTGGGCTGCGCTGATGGGATCTCCCCGGGCATCCTCAGCTAAGGAGTCCCCACATGTGAAGACTCATTCCTGCTTGTTCCTGGAGATAGCACAGTTACTTACCTGTAACAGGTGATCTCCGGAACAGCAGGAATTAGTCTTCACAACCCGCCCACCTCCCTGGGAGTTGTATCTCTATCTCTCTCTCTATTCCTTCCTCTCCTCTCCTTCCGGCTCAGCTATAAAACTCAACTGGGGAGAGGCAGTAGGAAGGGCGGGAAGCCACCGCGCAGGCGCGGGGGATGCTCCCAAAGGCTTCTGATTCGATGCTGGGGAGCATTCCCGTGCGGGCTCCGTCGGCGACGTCTCCCCACATGTGAAGACTAATTCCTGCTGTTCCGGAGATCACCTGTTACAGGTAAGTAACTGTGCTTCATGAGTGGTCTCTCCATGCTGACCAGATCGCTCAGATCTTTCAACTCTGGGGAACCCCAGATATAGATCTGTTTGCAAGTCCTGAAATTGCTAAACTTCCCCGCTTCTGTTCCAGAATATCTGCTCAGAACAGTCAAGCGATGGATGCTTTCCACCTCCACTGGGGTCAGGACTTCCTGTTTGCCTTCCCACTCATTCCCAAAACCCTTTTCAAGCTTCAGAGAGACAGGGGCTACATGATCCTCATAGCCCCGCGCTGACCACGTCAAGTGTGGTATCCACTGCTTCTGTGTCTCTCTCAGACCAATCCTCTGGACTTGGGATGTGCTCCAGATCTCCTATCCCAGGAGAACGGAATGCTTCTGCACCCGAACTCTCAGTCTCTGCACCTGATGGCATGGCTGCTGAGAGCTTAGCACTCCAGGATATCAACCTCTCCCAACAGGTTAACGATATCCTTTTGGCCTCTAGGAAACCTTCCACAAGGCGTGCTTATGCTTTTAAGTGGAGAAGGTTTCCATCTGGTGTTCAGATAAGGAACTTAATCCTTTTTCAGTTCCCGTGGAGGCCTTACTTGAGTATCTCCTCTACTTTTCGTCCTCTGGACTTAAGACTAATTCGGTAAGGGTTCATCTCAGTGCCATTGCGGCTTTCCATACGCCCTTCGAAGGGCAACCTGTCTATTCTCAGCTGCTAGAAGCCCGCTTCATGAGAGGTCTGCTCTTAACCAAGCCTCCCATTAGGCCACCACCCATGGCTTGGGATCTTAATCTGGTACTTGGCAAGCTCATGAAGCTGTCCTTCGAACCGCTAGCCACCACATCTCTAAAGTATCTTTCTTGGAAAGTCATCTTCCTGATTGCTCTCACTTCTTCGAGACGCATTAGTGAGCTACAGGCTTTAGTGGCTGACCCACCTTATACACGGTTCCATCATAAGGTAGTCCTTAGGACTCATCCCCACTTTATGCCAAAGGTGATATCGCCTTTTCATTTAAACCAATCTGTTTACCTTCCTGCCTTCTTCCCTAGACCTCGCACCTCTAGTTTATTTATTTATTTAACATTTCTTCTATACCGCGCTATTATAATCAGCGCGGTGTACATCGAACAAAAACATACCATAATGCATACAAGCAACATTGAGTTTACAATGAACAGGAAATTAAACATAGGATAGACCGGGAAAACTATATACAAGTTAACTCGATACTATGTACAATACTCTAGTGCAGAAAGAAGTCTACATATTCTGGATTTCAAGCGCGCTTTGGCCTTTTATCTTCAGAGAACTAGACAGCACACAAAGGCTTCGCAGCTTTTTGTTGCTTTTGACTCCAGTCACCTGGGTCGACCAGTTACCAAGAGATCACTCTCCAAGTGGATTGCAGACTGCATATCTTTTTACCTATGTGAGAGTAAGGGACTTTCTCTTCAAGGTTATGTCACAGCACACAACGTGCGAACAGTGGCTGCCTCCATGGCAAACCTGCGCTCAGTGGCGATTGATGAAATATGCAAAGCATCAACCTGGTCCTCTGTCCACACCTTTGCAGCCCATTACTGCTTGAACAAGGACTTCCGTCGGGATGCCTCGTTTTGGCCAGGCTGTTCTCCAGCATCTTTTTCATATTTAAATGAACTCCTACCCCGTGTCCAGGGTTTCGATACTAGATATCCTTGGGAAGATACATGACCCACTTAGGTCTCTGTTTCACTGCTCTATCTTTGGTCATCTTCCTGGCATCTCCAAGCTAGAGAGTCCCATGTGTGAAGACTACATTTCTCCAGGACCAAGCAGGAAGTCAGTCCTCACTTATGGGTGACGTCGGCGCCGACGGAGCCCTCGCGGAGCAATTTTCCCCAGCTTTCAAAGAAAGCCTTTGGGAATTGCAGCGCGCATGCGCGGTCGTCTTCCCCGCCCGAGGGTGCCATCTTAGCCAGTCTTCTTTTTTTCCGCGGAGCCCTGCAGACGTCCCCGTCTTGTCCCCGCGAAAAAGTTGATTTTCCTCTTTATTTTATACTTTTTTCTTTCGGTTCGACGCCGATCGTTTTCCCCGCCCGGACTCGCGACGCCGGTCTCGAGTCCTCTAGCGTTTTTTCGGTTTTTCTGACTTAGTCAGCTTTCATTTTCGTTTTCCCTGGCAGCCCGGTCCTTTGACCTCGCAGGGGCCCTTTTTTCCCCCGATGGCTGCCAGTGGCTTTAAGCGGTGTGGTCGGTGTGACCGAAATATGTCACTAACCGACACACACGACTTTTGCCTCCGCTGCTTGGGCCCGGATCATGAGGAACTGATCTGTGGGCCCTGCAGCAAACTGTCCTCGAAGGCGTTGAGAAGTCGGCGGCATCAGCGCGAGAGAATCTTCGCTGACCCCAGCCGTACCCGGACCTCGTCGGAGGCCTCCGTGTCAAAGGGCTCCAGCTCGGACCGTCGCCGGAGCTCCTCCGACCGGGGTTCTCCCTCCGGGGACCATCGTCAGAAGGAAAAACCCGCGAGGGCGGCGTCGGTGGACGCTCCTGGCTCCGCGAGGGCCAGGTCGCATAGCCCCGACAGCCGCCCCGGGTCCTTGGAGAAGGAACATCTCCCGAAGCGACCTCGCCTGGAGTCGGAGATGCCTGCCCGGGTAAGTCCTGTAGTCCTTCTGGACTCGCCTCCGCGACAGCCGACGTCGGGCCCGACGCCGTCGGGGCCCGAGTCGGGGGCTGCTGGGTCACCTGAGCTCGGACTCAGGTTGACGGCCTTGGAGAGCAGACTGTCTGCCTTCATGGACCAGCAGCGGGCACTGCTCGCTGGCCTCGCTGGCGCCGCTGCCCCGACCGCCGGGACGTCGACGTCCAAGTCGACCCCGGAGACCGAGCCGATCCTCGAGTCAATGAGAACTCGAGTCGATCCTCGGTCGAGGTCACCCTCGGCCTCCCGTTCGGGACCGAGGTCGCCGACGCCGACTCCCTCGACGTCGGGGCGGCTGGCGCCGCACCCTGCCCGGGCCGACCCCACCGAGTCCTCGTCGGAGTCGGTCTGGGAGTCTGAGGAGGAAGAGTCCCCTGATTCTTTCCGGACTCGGTGTGTCCCATCGGACTCACCGGGGTCCGAGCCTCGGAAGCAGTCCCCCCCGGAGGATGCCCGGTTCTCGGACTTCGTTAGGGATATGGCCAAGGCTTTGGCCTTCCCTGCGGATCCCGAGGAGGAGCCTCGAGCCGAAGAGCTCGACGCCCTCCAGTATGACTCTCCCGCGAGGGAGCACTTTACTGTGCCGGTTCCTCCTATGCTGGAACGACTACTCTTCCGCATGTGGGAGAGTCCGGCCTCCTCGCCGGTCCTGAGCAAGCGGGTCGATTCTATCTATCGGGTCCGCAAGAGCCCTGGCTTTCAGAAGGCACAGCTGCCACACCATTCCATGGTAGTGGAATCGGCCATGCATCGTCTTAAGAGCCAGAAGATGCACTCCTCGGTGCCTCCTGGAAGGGAGGCCCGTAACCTGGGTGGCCTTGGCAAGAAGTGCTTCCAGGGCTCTATGCTCGCATGTCGTGTCCAGACTTACCAGCTCTACATGGGCATGTATCTCCGGGATCTGGCTAAAGAGCTAGCCGGATTCTCCGCTGGTCTCTCCGAGGAGCCCTTGCGGAGGTTCCTAGCCTTGTCCACGGGCATTCGGGAATGCTCAAAGTTCATGTCCCGAGCAGCCTATGATGGCTTTGAGGCCTCGGCTAGAGTGGCCGCAGCCGGCATCGGTGCCCGCCGACAGGCTTGGCTTCAGTCGTCGGATCTTGAGCCCTGGGTACAGGACAAGTTGGTCGATGTCCCCTGCCGAGGCGAAAACCTCTTTGGCAAGCCCATGGCGGAAAAGGCTGCACAAATTGAGACTGAGACTCTCACCAGGACCAGGCTTTCTAGGAAGACCTCCGCCCCTTCCCAGAAGAAGAAGGGCTCGGGAAAAAAGTCCTTTTACCCGAGGAAGGCGGCTGCCTACAAACAGTACCCCCATTATCAGGCCCCTGCAGCTCCCCAACAGGGCCAGCAGGCCAAGGGACGGGGTAACGGGTCCCGTAGGCAGCAAGCCCCCAAGCCTGCACCACCAGCCCCTGCTCAGCAGGGTGGGGGTTTTTGACTCGCTCAGCATAGCCTCTCCCCCCCCGCTGGTTCCTCCCAGCACCGGAGGCCGGCTGGTTCACTTCGGCCACAGGTGGTCCAGCATCACCGCAGATGCCTGGGTACTTCAGGTCGTGCGAGAAGGCTACCTTCTCCACTTCCATCAGGTCCCTCCCTCCTATTTTCTGGGAGAACCTTCGCGCCCCCCTCTGCACAGGGAGTTGCTCCTTCAGGAGTTAGCAGGTCTTCTGCAGGAACAGGCGGTGGAACCGGTGCCCCACCACCTGAGAGGTCAAGGCTTTTATTCAAGGTATTTTCTGATACCAAAGAGAACAGGGGGCCTCAGACCCATCCTGGACTTGCGCAACCTCAACAAGTTCCTTGTGCGGGAGAAGTTCAAAATGCTTACCCTTGGAATCCTTCTGCCCTACCTCCAGCAGGGAGATTGGCTATGCTCCTTGGATCTAAAGGATGCCTACACGCACATCCTCATCCACCCAAGCCACCGCCAATACCTAAGGTTTGTGGTGGCAGGAAATCATTACCAGTACAGAGTACTGCCCTTTGGCCTAGCCTCCGCACCGCGAGTCTTCACAAAATGTCTCGCGGTCGTGGCGGCCCATCTCCGGCTTCACGGCCTCTATGTCTTTCCGTACCTCGACGACTGGCTCATCAGAGCAGCGTCCGCTCAGGAGGTCGCCAACGCCACGCGCCGCACGGTGACTCTGCTGCAGCACTTGGGCTTTGTCATAAACTTCGCAAAGTCCACTTTGCTCCCCTCACAGGATCTCGAGTTCATCGGCGCAAGGCTGCACACTCCTCGGGCACGAGCGTACCTACCGCTCGACAGGGCGCAACGGCTCATGGACCTAGCCGACCGCTTTCGCAGCCAGCCCCTGGTCTCCGCCAGGCGCTTCCTGAGACTGCTCGGCCATATGGCTTCCACCGTCCATGTGACCCCCAATGCCCGCCTGAACATGCGGTCTGCTCAATGGTGTCTCCGCCAGCAGTGGCGACAAGCCACAGGCGGCCTGGCGGACCTGGTGCGCGTCTCCGAGCCGCTGCTCTCGTCTCTCCGGTGGTGGCTCCGGCAGCCGAACCTGATATTCGGAATGCCTTTCCAGTCACCTCAGCCGACCCGGGTGCTGACCACCGATGCATCCCTCCTGGGCTGGGGAGCGCATTGCCAAGAGGCACGTACTCAGGGCCTCTGGACCATGTGGGAGTCTGCTCAGCAGATCAACTTCCTGGAGCTCAGGGCGATCCGCCTAGCTCTCAAGGCCTTCTCCCACCTGACTTCCCAACAGTCCGTCCTTGTCCAGACGGACAATCAAGTTGCCATGTTCTACGTGAACAAGCAGGGGGGCACGGGCTCCTTCCTCCTCTGCCGGGAGGCACAGAAGCTCTGCTCTTGGGCCGTCAGTCACGGCATTCTCCTCAGGGCAGTTTATCTCCCGGGCCAAGAAAATTGCCTTGCAGACAAACTCAGCAGGGTCCTCCAGCCGCACGAGTGGCGTCTGGATCCCTTGGTAGTTCAGAAGCTCTTCCTCAAGTGGGGTCTCCCCACGGTGGATCTCTTTGCCAGTCCTCACAACCGGCAGCTTCCTCGCTTCTGCTCTCGTCAGCCACACCCCCTTCGGGTGGCGGCGGACGCCTTTCTGATCTCGTGGTCGGGGAGCCTTCTGTACGCTTTCCCTCCCATCCCGCTGGTCTCTCTCGGACTCTTTTCAAGGTTCTCCGAGACAAAGCCTTCATGATCCTGGTGGCCCCTCGCTGGCCCAGGCAGCCGTGGTTTCCGCTCCTGCTGCAACTGGCGGTGGAGGATCCAATCCCTCTGGGGGTACAACCGGATCTCCTCACTCAGGATCAGGGGTCCCTTCTGCACCCCAACCTCAGGTCTCTCAACCTCATGGCCTGGCTGCTGAGAGGGTAGTCCTTGCTCCCCTTCTCCTGCCGGCGGAGGTGGAGGAGGTCGTCTTAGCTTCGCGACGGCCTTCTACCCGCAAATGCTACGCCCTTAAATGGCGTCGCTTTGCAGTCTGGTGTACCCAACAGTCTCAGGATCCCTTCTCCTGCCCGGTGTCGGTGATCTTGCAGTACTTGCTGCACCTCTCTAATCTGGGACTTATGTCCAACTCCGTCAAAGTTCACCTCAGTGCTCTTTCAGCACATCATGTGCCAGTGGACGGCAGACCTCTCTCCAATGACCCTCTCGTAGCGAGGTTTCTCCGAGGTCTCCTACTTAAACCACCTCTGCGCCCGCCAGCGCCTGACTGGGACCTGAATGTGGTTTTGCAGCGGATCACCTGTCCGCCTTTTGAACCTATGGCTACCTGTTCTCTCCGTTTTCTGTCTTGGAAAACACTGTTCTTGATAGCCCTCACTTCCGCTAGGCGCGTAAGTGAATTGCAGGCCCTCGTGTCTGATCCCCCTTACACTCGGTTCTACAAGAATAGGGTAGTCCTACGGACTCACCCAAAATTTCTGCCTAAAGTGGTCTCCCCTTTTCACATCAATCAGGAGGTGGTACTTCCAACCTTCTTTCCCAGACCACACTCCAGCCGAGCTGAAACGGTCCTCCATACCCTGGACTGTAGAAGGGCATTGAACTTCTACCTTGACCGTACGCGGGAGCACCGTAAAGCTGCTCAGCTTTTTGTGTCTTTTGACCCCAATAAATTGGGGCTCCCGGTCTCCAAGCGTACTCTGTCCATCTGGGTTGCGGACTGTATCTCTTGGGCTTATGGGGCAGCCGGACTCTCCTTAGAAAGTCGAGTCACGGCTCATTGCGTTCGGGCAAAGGCCACGTCAGTGGCTTACCTCCGCTCTGTTTCCGCTGGCAGACATCTGCCGGGCCGCTACTTGGTCTTCGAGCCAGACTTTTGCGGTCCATTACTGTCTCGAGAGGGAGTCCCGTAGGGACAGTGCTTTCGGACAGGCAGTCCTCCGTAATCTCTTTGAGGTCTGAGCAACTCCTACCCTCCATCCCGGATGTGGGCTACCGGTGGGTGATAATTCAGCGAAGATTCTATCCTTCTGTGCTGCTGAGCTAGAGGGAGCTCATTTTTGTGCTTAGGGTCTCCGGTAGCCTTGAGCTTGGGAGTCCCATAAGTGAGGACTGACTTCCTGCTTGGTCCTGGAGAAAGCGTAGTTACTCACCTGTAACAGGTGTTCTCCAGGAGCAGCAGGAATCAGTCCTCACTACCCTCCCTCCTCCCCTTGGAGTTGCAATCGTCTGCTTATGTTCTTTTTTTGCAAATTTTTATGCTGTCTTTTTTAGCTATGTCATCTGACTGGCTAAGATGGCACCCTCGGGCGGGAAGACGACCGCGCATGCGCGCTGCAATTCCCAAAGGCTTTCTTTGAAAGCTGGGGAAAATTGCTCCGCGAGGGCTCCGTCGGCGCCGACGTCACCCATAAGTGAGGACTGATTCCTGCTGCTCCTGGAGAACACCTGTTACAGGTGAGTAACTACGCTTTCTGCTTGTTCCTGGAGATAGCGTAGTTACTCACCTGTAACAGGTGATCTCTGGGAACAGCAGGAATTAAGTGGAAAATAGTTTAAAAAAAACCCCAAAAAAACTAAAAGGAGCAGTTGCAAAGGTTAAAGACTTACATCAAGCTTGTGTGTTGTTTAAAAATACGGAGTGGCCGTGTAGGAGCGGAGCTCCATGGAAGCGAGAGGAAAATTGCCCAGAAACATGCCGGACAACTAACAAATTGACAAATCAATGTATCAAGTGCCGTGGAGGTAAGGTTTCATGGTGCGATGAAGAAAAGCACAACTGATTTAAAGGTGTTCGCGTATAAAAACACCGCTGTGAACACCGGGAGAAAGATCAAAATGGCCGCAGTGAGTGCTGCGAGTGTGGAGGTGGCTGGCCCGACAAGGAATGGGAGAAATAACCAGACTGGAGAGCTGGAGGTGCTGAGAGGAGAGATGAAAGGTTGGTTTAGCACTCTCAGGCAAGATCTAGCTCATTTTAAAACAGAAGCACAAATATGGATGGAGGAGCTAAGAGTAGATGTGAGAGATATTGGACAGTGTGTGGAAGACATTGAGAATAAAATGGAGGTGCAAGATGGAGCAGTGCAGAAAATGCAGGACAGAATGGACAAATCTGGAAATGGAAGATTTGTGGTCTAAAGTGGAAGACCTGGTAAATAGATCGCGGAGAACAAATATCAGAGTAAGAGGGGTCCCTGAGAATATGGAAAAGTCTGACTGTGGGAATCTGGTAGAAAAAATTTGCAAACAAATTTTGGAAGTGGCAGGCCAAGATGTCTCTAAATTAGGTTGGAAGATAGATCGTGCCCATAGAGCACTAGGGCCCAAAAGAGATGGCTACACCAGGGACATAATAGCCTGTTTCCACAAATATACAACTAAAGGTGCAGTGGTAGAAGCTGCAAGGAAGATCACTAACTTTAAATGGGACAGTTACCGAATTGAATTGTATGCGGACCTATCGTACATTACAAGGAGGGAAATGGCAGCAGTCACTAAGAAATTGAGAGAGAAATCAGTCCGATATAAGTGGCTATTCCCTTTTGGATTACAATTTTGTATTGAGGAGAAAACATCATATGTTAAAACAATGGAAGGAGCAGTAAAGGTGATGAAAGAAGCAGATTGGACTGAGATACCAGAGACTCAACCTCCAAAGCACAACAAAGGGACGAGATGACAGGCGAGGGAAAGCGAATGGGAAAGGAGATCGCAGGCTACACAGACAAAGACAAAAGCCTGTCCAGGACATAGGAGATGGATGAAGGAGCGGACAAAATGGAGAGCACTTGAGATTATAGTAAAAGTTGATGCAATTTATAAATATAGGTCTGTTGTGGGTTGAGTGTACTGCTAAAGAAGATGGGAGAAAAAAAAGAGAGGAAAATTTAAGGTATATGTTACGTGGTTAAAGGAAAAAAGGAGGTGGTAAGGTAAAGAGCTTCCAGGAGTGGTGGTGAGTCATGCCTCAAAGATGGAGTGCAGATAGTGGTGTGGAGGAAAGAAATGGGGAGGGGGGTGTGGGGGTTGAAGAAGGGGAGGGAGGGAATGGGGGTATAAGGATTCCCAAAAACACATCAGTGGAACAGCAGGGGGTGGGGAAGCTGTCAAATGGAGAGAATTAGGGTATTGACGATGAATGTAAGGGGGTTGAGCTCCCCGCTTAAAAGGACGAGAATGTTTAAAGAGATAATTAGACTTAAAGGGGATATATTTATACAGAAAACACCTGAAAAAATGTGATGAATGGAGGGTGGCACATAAAAAATTTACAGGGAAATGATTTGCATCAAACAGATTGGAATTGAAAAAAGGGGAGGTGAGAATCTTGATGGGTGGGTGTCAGACGGCTGCCTGGGTGAGAATCTTCACAGTCTTGGCAAGTGCATATATCTATATGATTTGCAAGGGATTGTGGGCAATGCAGTTCATTCACACCAGACACAGCTGCTCACAATAATTAGTTGTGCTTTTGGGTAAAGCCAATAAGATATTTATTTATGGGGTTATTTCTCCCAACACAGATATGCTTGGTAGCACATAAATCAGGTTACTTGCTTTCAGTGTTAAACTTGGAAAAACAAAAAAACAGGAAACAACATTTGAACTTGTCAGGCAATCAAAGCAAAATAAATAAGACCTGGTTGGCAACAAACTGGTCTTTTTTGTAGGCTTTAGCTAATGTTTTCTTAGCAGTATATCAAACAACAAACGAAAGCCACAAAGAAAGAAAAAAACTGTTCTTTTCAGGTTAACTTCTTGTATCTTCCCACATAGATTCAGAAGTGATTCTCTCAGAGCCCACAAGCAATTAGGTAAGGCTCAATTGCTAGCAGTTATCCAGCTGAAACCCCTTAGCTGGCTTGCTTTCTACTGTGTGGCTAAAAATCCTACACAGGAGCTTTTCTGAGTAGATTAAAGAACAAGTTTGTATTTCTTTGTGATGGTTGCTGTACTTTATACAGAAAATCACCAAAGGAGTTTAGACAGAGAGCAGTCCATGTAAACAGATTCTTCATCTGCTATCACCCCCTCTTCTTCAACAAGCATGGGTTCAATATCATGGATTGGCACAGATGAATCTCCCAATGGAGCACTTTCAGGAGAATACTTGTTTCCCTGCTGTCTTTCAAGGTTATAGCTAGGGCATAGATCAGTGTTCATACCTGAGCTTCCATTGCTGTTAGAGTTCCTCTCTATATAGCCTGGCCAGTATGTAGTCCAGTTCTTATGTCCAGCCTTCCAATCCAGATCCCTGGACACTGGATCTCTCTTCACATACCTTCTGGCACGGGTCTTAGGGTCCCTTCTACGTGCAGCCGTCTCCCTCACAGGTAGCCTCTGGTGATTCCTAGCTCTGCAGCACCATTCCTCTGGCTTTCCCCAGTCCAATGGTGTATGCTGGCCCTTGGAATGCCTCCCAGTATACGTACTGCTCTGGACTCTTCTAGACCTCTCAAAGCTTTTCTCCTCTTTCTTCCAAAGGGTTTCTTTCCCTCTCTGTCCGTCCGGTTTGGCTTCTGCTTCTGATGATCCTCCTGATGATGAAGATGATCAAGCTCAAGCTGATTCTCTGTAGAATAAACTCTACCTTTATTCTGCTTAGATGAGTGCTCCTCCCTAACACAGCGCAGCTGTGCTGAATCAGGCCCTGCCCTTTGAGATGAGTGCTTAGGGATTACCTCATAGCCCTCCTGATTGAACACACGTTTCCCCACTTCAGCTCCTCTAATGGCTGTTGGAAACCTGGTGCATTCTGGGACTGGTAGTCTTTTATGGGAAAATTCTGTTTTCTTATTTCTACCAGAACTGACAGGTTGCTTGTTCAGAGTCACTTCACCTTTTCTATAGCTCCTTCCTGAGCTATGATAAGCTTCCTTATCACAGTGGGCAAATACCTTGCTCTGAGTGTGTGGTGCAGCAAGATAAAGGGGGAAGATATCTTATGATTAAGATGAAAATGCAGGAGCAAATGTATATCCTGGTAAATATATATGGTCCAAATATGGCTCAAGGGGCATTTTATGAACACTTGAATAGTTTAGTGGCGTAGTTTGCAGAAGGACAAATAATCATGGGGTGGGGGATTTCAATTTAACATCCAACCCTGTAATAGATAATTCTAAGGGGCATGTGATGGGATGTGCTAAAAGTAGGAGGAGTTTCCACTCATTGGGAAAAAACTTGGGGGTGGTTGATGCATGGAGGGAATTGAAATGGTGGGAAAAACTATTTACATTCTGTTCACCAGTGCATAAATCCTTCTCGAGAATAGATATGCTATGGGTGTCAGAATCGTTAGTGGCGGGGTTAGGACGATGTGAGATTGAGGTGAGGACATGGTCAGACCATGCACCAGTGTGGATTGAACTTAATATGGGAAATAAGGGAAGGAAGCGAATGGGGTGGACATTAAATGAATCCTGTGATAAGGAAGCTTATCATAGCTCAGGAAGGAGCTATAGAAAAGGTGAAGTGACTCTGAGCAAACAACCTGTCAGTTCTGGTAGAAATAAGAAAACAGAATTTTCCCATAAAAAACTACCAGTCCCAGAATGCACCAGGTTTCCAGCAGCCATTAGAGGAGCTGAAGTGGGGAAACGTGTGTTCAATCAGGAGGGCTATGAGGTAATCCCTAAGCACTCATCTCAAAGGGCAGGGCCTGATTCAGCACAGCTGCGCTGTGTTAGGGAGGATCACTCATCTAAGCAGAATAAGAGTAGAGTTTATTCTACAGATGACCATCTTCATGATCACCTTGGATATCCAGAGAATTGTCCTCAGTATCCTAAGAATCAGCTTGAGTTTGATCATCAGTTTCATCTGAAGGATCATCAGAAGCAGAAGCCAAACCGGACGGACAGAGAGGGAAAGAGACCCTTTGGAAGAAGGAAGAGAAAAGCCTTTGAGAGGTCTAGAAGAGTCCAAAGCAGTACGTATACTGGGAGGTATTCCAAGGGCCAGCATACACCATTGGACTGGGGAAAGCCAGAGGAATGGTGCTGCAGAGCTAGGAATCACCAGAGGCTACCTGTGAGGGAGACGGCTGCACGTGGAAGGGACCCTAAGACCTGTGCCAGAAGGTATGTGAAGAGAGATCCAGTGTCCAGGGATCTGGATTGGAAGGCTGGACATAAGAACTGGACTACATACTGGCCAGGCTATATAGAGAGGAACTCTAGCAGCAATGGAAGCTCAGGTATGAACACTGATCTATGCCCTGGCTATAGCCTTGAAAGACAGCAGGGAAACAAGTATTCTCCTGAAAATGCTCCATTGAGAGATTCATCTGTGCCAATCCATGATATTGAACCCATGCTTGTTGAACAAGGGGGAATAATAGCAGATGAGGATCCTGTTTATATGGACTGCTCTCTATCTAAACTCCGTTGGTAACTTTCTGTTATAAAGTACAGCAACCATCACAAAGAAATACAAATTTGTTCTTTAATCTACTCAGAAAAGCTCCTGAAGCAGGATTTGACCCACACAGTGGAAGGCAAGCCAGCTAAGGAGTTTCAGCTGGTAACTGCTAGCAATTAAGCCTTACCTAATTGCTTGTGAGCTAGGAGAGAATCACTTCTGTATCTCTGTGGGAAGTAATCAGAAGTTAACCTGAAAAGAACAGTTTGTTTCTTGCTTTGTGGCTTTTCTTTTGTTGTTTTCCTGATTTTAACTTTGTTTTTCCAAGTTAACACTGAAAGCAAGTAACCTAATTTATGTGCTACCAAGCATATCTGTGTTGGGAGAAATAACCCCATAAATAAATATCTTATTGGCTTTACCCAAGAGCACAACTAAATTATTGTCAGCAGCTGTGTCTGGTGTGAATGAACTACATTGCCCACAATACCTTGCAAATCATATAGATATATGCACTTGACAAGACTGTGAAGATTCTCACCCAGGCAGCCGTCTGACAATCCTTATTGGAGAATGTGAAAACTACCCAACAAATAAGGGAAAAAATAAAACTTTATTTGAAAGAGAACGATAGGGATGACTGTAAGATTGGAACATTATGGGAATGTTTGAAAGTGGTAGTAAGAGGGGATTTAATATCTATAGGTACCTATATAAAGGAGCTTAAGGAGCGCGAAAAGGAATCCTTAAGGGGAAATATTAGGAAACTAGAGAGCTTACAACTACAGGGGAGAGTGGAGAATTCAGTAATACAGGAACTATCAAAGGTGATAAGGGAATTAAATGAGTTAGAACTAGTAGAGATTAAACATGCGCAAGATAAAATAAAGCAACAATTTTTTGAATTCGGAAGCAAACCTAGTCGCCTGCTGGTACATATATTGAAACAAAAATAGTATAGAAATTATATAACTAAAATAAGGGATGCACAAGGGAAGGAAGTGAGGCAAGCTGAATTAATCCAGCAAAGATTTGTGGAATTTTATACGCAACTATATACGGCTGAGAATATTAATGTAGGGTAAAATATAGATAAATACTTACAAATGAACCTGCCGAAGTTAGCGGGAGAAGAAGCAGAACAAATTTCTCACCCCATTGAAGAAAAGGAAGCGCTGGAGGTGATCAAAACACTTCCACCAAATAAAGCACCGGGGTTGGATGGTTTTACGAATAAAGTTTATAAAACATTTGGTGATGTGTGTTCCCTTGACTAGACTTTTAAATTCCTTTAAGGAAGGAGCGGAAATACCAGAAACGATGCGGACGGCAGGAATTACAATTTTGCATAAAGAGGGGAAGGATCCCAATTTATGTGGATCATGCAGGCCAATATCCCTACTGGGAACGGACTTTAAAATATTCACTAAAGTTTTGGCGAATAGGTTACTCCCGTATATGTCTAAGCTAGTACATAAAAACCAATCTGGGTTTGTTCCTGGGCGTCATACAATGGATAATATGCGGAAAGTGTTAAATGCAATGTGGAAGGGGAGAAGAGAGGGGCAGCAAATGATTTTATTGACAATAGACGTGGAGAAAGTGTTTGACGGCGTCTCATGGCCATTCTTATTTAAAGTACTAGAACGAATGGGAATTGATGGGAATTATTTGAAGTGGATTAAAGCCCATCTATGCACAGCCAATGGCAAAGTTTCGGGTCAATGGGAACTATACAAGGCCGTTTGAATTGCTGAGGGAGTCTCTGGCAGCACTATATAATTTATTATTGGAATTTGGAGACTACTCAGGTTTTAAAATTAACGCTACAAAATCAGAGATACTGAATATATCGGCAAGAGTAGAGATACAGGCAGTGATAAAAGCACAATTTCCCTTTAAATGGGCAAAAAATAGTGTTAGGTATCTGGGGATTTACTTAACCTCTAGGGAGACTGATATGTTTAGAGAAAATTATATATGGGTGGAAAAATAATCAGGAGGGAGCTAGAAGAATGGAAAAGCAAAACATTATCATGGATTGGGAGGATCTCTGTTATCAAAATGATGACCTTACCTAAATGGCTATATCTATTTATGAATCTCCCTATGTGGGTCTCAAAGAAATATATTGGGAAGTTACAGTGGATTATTTTGCAGTTCATAGGGGGAGGAAAAAAATAGGGTAACAGGGAGGATTCTGATGAGGCAAAGAGAACAAGGGGGAATATCTGTACTGAATTTAACTATTGGGAAGTAGCACAAATGTACGCTATTGTGGAATGGGGGGTGGAAGAACAGAAAGAATGGGTTCAGATGGAATCGGAGGACCTGGAAGAGGGGATGATAGGAGATTATGTATGGCTACCTAAGAATGTAAAAAGAGGATATCAAGGGAATAACCCCTATGTACAAAGCACATTATGAATATGGAATAAGTGGAAACAGAGTTGGTTGGGGGAAATGGAATTTCTAGGTTGGTACCAATTCGGGGTAACCCAGATTTCCTGCCTGCATTGGAGAAAAACGCCTTTGAAAAATGGGAAAAGAATGGGCTACGAAGGGTAGGTCAATTGGTGGAGGGTATGGAAATAAGAGTTTGCTGAGCTTGTAACACTGTGTTATCTAGATGGGAAAGATGTATATAGCTATTTACAGCTCAGCCATTACATTCAACAAAGAATTTTACCGGAGCTTCAGGGGGAGCTCACAGGGGTTGAGAAATTCTTCCTGATAGGACAGAAGAAGAAGGTCTTGACAAGTTTTTACAAGATGATGACTAGAGTGATGGGAAAGGAAAGCTATAAAAAGGCATGGGAGGCAGATTTGGGAGTAAAGTGGGAAGACTCAATATGGGAATGAATATATCTGAATAGATATAAAGGAATATTGGCCATAAATCTAATTGAGAATAATTATAAAATATTGTATAGATGGCATATGATGTCGGTAAAGCTACACAAAATATATAAACATATGGAAGATAAATGCTGGAGGGATTGTGGTGGAAAAGGAACGTACCTTCATGTCTGGTGGAATTGTGTGGCAGTGAATAAAATGTGGTCAGAAGTGTTTGGAATGTTGGGGAAAGATATTGAACCACAACCAGCCATGGCTATACTGGGGATGAAGCCCCCAAATTTGAATAAGGCAGAGGGATACTTTTGTTGAGCTGGGTTGTGTCGCATTCAGAGTTATACTTGCACGGAAATGGAAATAAGTAGCAGTACCACAGTTGGCAGAATATGAAGGGTCGTTGTCCTAGATTTATTTAATGAGTAAATTAACAGCGATCAAACGGGGTAGGCCACAAAAATTCATGCAAGTGTGGGGGAAATATATACAGTGGACACTATTGCTTAATTATGTAATTAATTTCTTAAATTGTTTAATTATTTAAATTGAATTTGTATTGTGCTAGCAGGGATGTGTACTTGAGACTCGAGGGGAAGGGGGGAAGGTAACTAACAAAAATTGGAAGCACATGACAAAAGGGAATGTTGGAATGTGTGCAGTTATACAGATGTATGGACATTATGTGAGATATATGTTGTAATCTGTTCAGACACAATTGTTATGTTTTCTAAAACTGTAATTTAAAAAAAAGGTGATTCTGCGGAAGAACTGAAAGAAACATCGATACACCGAGAAGATGTATTACAACTATTTGATAAACTGAAGAGTAGCAAACCACCTGGATCAGATGGTATACATCCAAGGGTGTTGAAAGAACTGAAATAGGAGCTTGCAGACCTGCTATTAGTAATCTCTGAACTGTCATTAAAATCATCTGTAATACCTGAAGATCTGATGATGGCCAATATAACGCCAATTTTTAAAAAGGGTTCCAGGGGTGATCTGGGAAACTACAGACCGGTGAGCCTGACGTCGGTGCCGGGAAAAATGGTAGAAACCATAATAAAGGACAAAATTACTAAACATGTGTAGTCATGGCTTAATGGGAGACAGCCAACATGGCTTTAGACAAGGAAGATCTTGTCTTACTAATCTGTTATGTTTTTTTGAAGGTGTGAATAAACAGACAAAGATGAGTCAGTTGATATAGTATATCTGGACTTTCAGAAAGCCTTTGATAAGGTCCCTCATCAGAGACTTTTGGCAAAACTAAAAAGTTATGGGATAGGAGGAAGTGTACTATTGTGGATCAGGAACTGGTTAAAAGATAGAAAGCAGAGGGTAGGGCTAAATGGCCAATTTTCCCAATAGAGAAATGTGAATAGTGGAGTACCCCAGGGATCTGTGCTGGGTCCACTGCTTTTTAACATATATATAAATGACCCGGAAAAGGGAATAACGAGTGAGGTTATCAAATTTGCAGATGACACGAAACCTTTTAAAGTTGTTAAAAACCCATAAGGATTGTGGAAAATTGCAAGAGAATCTTGATAAATTGGAAGCCTGGGCATCCAAATAGCGGATGAAATTTAATGTGGACAAGTGCAAAGCTATGCACCTAGGAATGAAAACCCAAACTATGGTTACACGATGCAAGGTTACACATTAGGAACCACCACCCAGGAAAAAGATTTAGGTGTCATCGTGAATAGCATGTTAAAACCCTCCGCCCAGTGTGCAGCAGCAGCCAAGAGAGTAAATAGAATGCTAGGTATCATAAGGAAAGGAATGGAAAATAAAACAAAGGATATTATAATACCTCTTTATCGTTCCATGGTGCGACTGCACCTTGAATATTCTGTGCAATTCTGGTCGCTGTATCTTAAAAAGGATATAGCGTTATTAGAAAAGGTACAGAAAAGAGCCACCAAAATGGTAAAGGGGATGGAAAGGATATCCTTATGAAGAGAGGCTAAAAAGTTTAAGGTTCTTCAACCTGGAAAAGAGACTGTTGAGGGGAGATATGATAGAGGTCTATAAATTAATGAATGGAGTGGAATGGGTTAACGTAGATCGATTGTTTACATCATCAGAATATAGAAAGACTAGGGGACATGCAATGAAGCTACAGGGTAAACTATTTAAGACTAATAAGAGAAAATATTTTTTTACTCAACATGTAATGAAACTCTGGAATTTGTTACTGAAGGATGTAGTAAAAGCTGTTAGTGTAGCTGAGTTTAAAAAAAGGTTTGGACAAGTTCCCGGAGGAAAGGTCCATAAACCATTATTAAAAGGGACCCAGGATATCACTGCTTGACCCAATTCAAGCATTGTGGAACCTGTGTCTTTTTGGGAAACTGCTAGGTACTTATGTCCTAGATTGGCCGCTGTTGGAAACAGGATAGTGGGCTTGATGGACCTTGGTCTGACCCAGTATGGCATATCTTTTGTTCTTATGTTTTCTACCTAAGGTCCTTTCATATTTTCACATCAACCAATTGGTTGTGCTTCATTCCATTTTTAAGGAGCAGTCTTCGGGTGACAACAGAGTCCTTCACCTGTTGGATGTTAGTAGGGCGTTACGCCATTACCTCAAACTCACTAATACATTTTGTGTCTCCAATCACTTTTTTGTCCTGGCTTCTCGTCCATGAAAAGGAGTGGCCGCTTCCAAAGTGACCATTGCATGTTGGATCAAGTAGACCATTGAGTCAGCTTATATTTTATTGAACAAACCTGTGTCCGTATGTCTTCAGGCACATTCTGCCCAAGAAGTAGCCTGGGCTCACAAAGAATATTCCTGGGTAGCTCCACTAGATATTTGCAGTGCGGCTACCTGGTCCTTCCTCTCTGCTTTTGCACATCATTATCGCTTGGATGTCCAAGCTGGAGAAGCAGCTTGCTTCGGAGCCTCTGTCTTGGCTGTCTTCCTGTCCTGGAATGGTTTAGCTATGGTACCCCCCACTAGTCTGGACTGGTCTAGCAGGATGTATTTTGAAGGAGAGATTTTACTTACCGATAATTTCCTTTCTCCGGGAACAAGCAGGAACGTAAGTCCTCACATATATACGGATGATGTCTCCATCAACGGAGCCCTCGTGGAAGCATCTCCCCAGCTTTCAAAGAAAGCCTTTGGGAGATGCCACCATGCATGTATGGTCCCCTTCCGGCCCAAAGGTGCCATCTTGCTCAGTCGTTTTTTTTCCATGGAGCCCACCAGATGTGTCTGATTTCCTGGAAAGTTTTGATTAACTTCTCAGTAAAGTGTTTCCTTTTTTCTCCAGTTGCAATGGTTCCTTTCCTGCCTTCGAGCTCGCTTGACCTGGCTTTGCGTCTTGGACCCGTTTTTGTAGTTTTTCCTTTGACACGCATTTGTGCCTTTTTTCCACGCTGGCCGCCCCTTGGGTCTTCGACCTTGCTGGGGTACTTTTTCATCGATGGCCAGTGATTTTAAAAAGTGTTACTGATGCATAAAAAATATGTCCCTCACCGACGCACACGATTGCTGCCTCCGGTGTCTAGGGGCTGACCACATCCTGGATGCCTGCTGTCTTTGCAGAAGGATGTCCACTAAGACCATCAAACTCCGTCAGCAGAAGCACAACGAGATCTTCAAAAGGTCAGAGTCTGCACTGGAGTGTCTAGTGACTCCATTCTCCAGGACCTCATCCGAATCCCGAGAGTCGCACAGTGATCCATTCACACTCTGAGGAACCCCCTTCAAAGGGAAGAAGAAAAAATCCTCTAAGAATTCTTCTCGGGACTCAGACAAGGCGGGCAAGCCCTGCACTAGGTCCTGCAGTCCATGCAGAAAACCTGAGGAATCAGAGTGGGAGTGGCTGACCAAGGTCCCCCGGAAGGATTCAGAGGCCTGTGGCAATCGGCATTGGACACTTGAGGCCATCCTCATCGAGGACTCCCTCTCCTTGCCAACTTTGGACCCTGTAACCCCAGCGTCCGGTTCAAAGACTGTAACGACACCTGAGTAAGAAACCAGGATGGTGGCCTTGGAGTGCAATTTATCTGCTTTCTTCGCCTTGCAGCAGATAACGATGCCCGGTTCTGCCGGTGCATCTGCCCAGACCACTGAGATCTCAAACATCAAGGACTTTACTGGTTGCCGAGCAGATTCTCATGAGCCCATGCCTCAAGTCTATTCTCTGCAGAGGTCTCGATCACGGTCCCACTCCTCCGGAGCGAGATCTTCACTGGCGAGTGCTCGTGGCTTTGGCCACAAAGCTGCTGTGATCCATTGGCCCCCCAACTCAAGTCCTGCCCCACAGGGCCGACCTGGCACCGAATCCTCCACAGACTACTCCGATTGGGAGTCTGAGTACAAGACATCACCGGACACTCGCAAACACTGCAATGTCCCATTGGCCCTGTTCCCCTTTGGTGAACCAGCATCTATCACCGCCCGAGGACACTTCATTCCTCGACTTCGTGCGGGACATGTTGAGGGCACTGGCCATCTCCACGGAGTCTGAGGAGGATTCTCATACAGAGGAGCTAGAGATTCTCCAATACGATTCCCTGCTGACGGAGGCAATGATGATTCCCGTCCCCACCATCCTTGAGAGACTTCTCCTCATGTTAGAGACGCCAGCGTCTGTGCCCATAGTTCGCTGTCAACGAGATGCGATGTACCGAGTCTGGCAAGGCCCCGGCTTCAGGAAGCTGCAGTTGCCCCTTAACTCCATGGTAGTGAAGTCAACCATGTGTCAGCTCAAGAGACAGAAGATGCATTCTTCGGTGCCCTCGAGCAGGGAGGGCCCGTATCCTCTACACCCTTGGTAGGAAGTGCTACCAGGGCTTGATGCTTTCCTGCCAGATTCAAGCATATATAGGCATGTACCTTTGGGACTTGACAAAGGAGCCTCCCAGGTTCTCCGCTGTTTTCGGGGATGACCACCTCCAGCAATTGCAGAACTTGAACAAGGGCTTGAACTTGAACTCAAGTCCCCTGGTCTGACCACTTTATGATACAGTTTTCTCTACACTACCCGCAATTTACTAAAGAACTTACTGACAATTCACACCAAAGGCAGAGGTTTCGCCCATTCAACAAGGAAGTTTTTCTTGAAACGGTCCTCTCTAGGTTAGACCCTCATACCACTAACCTTGATGAAGCAATATCTAACTGGAATTCTATTATAGGATCTGCATCTGAACCTTTTCCATTACGGATATGCCACAAAATCAGAAGAAACGAAAAATGGTATACTGCTGAACTCGGGACACTAAGGAAAGGTCTTAGAAAAATAGAAACCACCTGGAGAAGGAAAAAAACTCAAGAACTCAGAGTGCAATATTTTTCACTGCTCAAAGCTTACAAAGAAGCGATTAATACTGCCAAAAAATAACATCACTCCAAAGTATTATCAAAAGCCATAAATCGTCCTAGAGAACTATTTGAGATTGTTAAATCACTGACCAAATCCCCATCTAATGATACATGCAAGATCTCTATTAACCCCCAAGTGCTTGCTGACCATTTTGCAAATAAACTCAAGCAAAACAACCATTTCACACCACCCATCCTATCTTTTACAGACAACAACCACTCTGAACGGAAAGCCTTCCATACTATTACAAACAGCCAGCTACTCCAGACAATCGCCAAACTAAATACCACAACTTCCTGCTAGATCCCTGCCCAGTGGCATGGATAAAGGCAACGAAATCAGAACTTGCTCCTGACCTACTGAACATTGTGAATCAATCACTTCAACAAGGTTCCATGTCGGAAGACCTCAAAAAGTCAGCAATTCGACCATTGCTAAAGAACAAAGCACTAGACAGCAATGATCCAACATCATACCGCCCTATTGCAAGCATTCTGTTTCTTGCCAAGATTATTGAGAAGGTTGTACAATTGCAATTGCAGGACCATATAGACTCATCAGCTCCATTAGATGAGCACCAATATGGATTCCGCCCTCACCATGGTGTAGAAACCCTCCTATTAGCTCTATTTGACACCATCATCAGAGGTATTGATAATACCAAACAAGCCTTCATTCTCATTTTCCTCGATATCTCCTCGGCATTTGACAGTGTAAACCATGCCACACTCATCTCCAGACTCTCTCAAATAGGCATTAAGGATAAAACCCTAGACTGGTTTAAATCCTATTTCAATAACCAGACTCAATATGTGCAAATAGATCAAGACGCATCATTGCCATTTCCACAAGAGCAGGGCATTCCACAAGGCTCTGCTCTCTCGTCACAATTGTTTAATCTGTACCTTCAACCCATCTATACAATATTTAAGTGCTTCAAGTTAAATTACCACATCTATGCAGATGACATTATGTTGTACTCACCTTTCGATGTGTCTAATCCTGATTATAACAACATCTATCAATATCTAACTATGGCTGAAATCAATGAACATGAATATTAACTTTAAAAAAACGGAAGTGCTATTTGTAACAAGAAACATGAATTTCACCCCACCGTCAGAAATCAACATCGGAAAGATTACCCAACCAGTTAAAGAAGAGGTCAAATGCCTAGGAGTCACGCTGGACAGGACCCTCAGCCTTTCTCAACACACAAAACAAACTGTTAAAACAATATACTTTAAAATAAGGACAATCCAACAACTAAGACCAATTATAGATAGCACTGACTTCAGATCGGTGGCCCAGACATTAATAACATCGCATCTAGATTACTGTAATGGTATTCTTCAAGGAACTTCTAAGAAAAACCTACACACACTTCAACTAGCTCAAAATGTCATAGCAGGGATCATCTATAATGCGAAAGTAACAGATCACATATCTCCTATTCTTTACGCTCTGCACTGGCTACCAATCTCATGCATCTATAAAGCTTTAGTTACTACGTTCAAAATCTTTAATAACTTAGCACCATCATTCCTATCTACCCTCATCAACATCCCACACGAAAACAGGTCAAGAAGAAGAATGAACCTATACATGCTCGTAGTCCCGGATACCTTTCGGAAGACAAGTCGGAAGACAAGTAACACTGCCTTCTCATTTTTCGCTCCTACATTATGGAACAACCTCCCAATTGAACTTAGAGAACTCAAAAACCTTCAATCATTTAGAAAAGACCTAAAAACCCATCTATTTACTCTGCACTATCACAACCTTCAACTTGATAATGTTCAGAACACACAGAACAGCACTGAACAATTATACTGCGACCCTACCTAGTCAAGGCACTCACCCCCTTCTCACTTAGTCATAATACCTACCCAGCTCAACTAACTCTTGAATACATTTGATATCAGTAATGTAAATAGTTACCTTTTTTAATATTGTTGTAATCAGTTATATGAAACTGCATATTATTGAGTACCTGGTTCCTCCTGTTTTGATGTTAAGAGTTATATGTTAAAAATGTTCTTCAATTATTCTCTGTAAATAATAATGGTCTGCCACGCTATTATTAATGTTTTTGTTACCTGTAAACCGCCACTGATCTCTGGAAGTGGCGGTATAGAAAAAATGTATAAATAAATAAATAAATAAAATAAGGGCATCGGGGAGTGCTCGAAGTATCTGACTTGGGTGACCTATGATGGCTTCAAGTCAGCTGCAATGATAGCTGCCATGGGCATCGGTGCCCAATGCCTGGCATGGCTGCAGTCGTCTGATCTGAAGCAATAGGTGCAGGATAACTCATTGATGTCCCATGCCTAGGAGAGAATCTCTTTGGCAAACCCATGGCAGAGGGAGTGGCAGAGATAGTCCAAGTTCTTTATGAGGACTCTGCTCTCCAAGAAGAGTGATACCCTCCCCAGGAAGAAAACACCAGGGAAAAAACCTCCATACCCAAGGAAGGTCTAGGCTTACCTGGGGTTATCCGCAGTATCGGGTTTCTCCAGCTCTTCAGCAGAGCCCGCATGCCAAAAAAGTAGGTCAGGGCCCCAAGCCTCCTGCGCCAGCTTCAGCACAGCCCGGGGGGAGCTTTTGACTCCCAGGGCATAGCTTCTCCACCCTCAGGAAGTCAGCTGCCCACAGGGGGACGTTTGACCTACTTCGCCCACCGGTTGCCTGCCATCACCACAGATGCTTGGGCTCTCCAGGTATTCAGAGAAGGTTACCTTCTCCACCTTGACTAGATGCCTCCCCCATTCTTCCCAGGAGAGCCCTCTCGGACTCCCCTGCACCAGGCCCCACTACTCAGGAATTTTCAGGTCATCTCACAGACAAAACCGTGGAACCAGTACCCCATCACCTAAGGGGCAAAGTGTTCTACTCACGGTACTTCCTAGTCCCAAGATGAACTGGGGGCCCTAGGCCTATCCTAGACTTGCAAAACCTAAACAAATTCCTGGTGTGGAAGAAATTCACGATGCTCTCCCTTGGAATATTGCTGTCATACCCCAAGCAGGGAGTCGCTCAGCTGGTGGAAAGCCACACAGCGCCTACAGACAGGTATGCCTTTCCAGAATCCAGTGCCCCAACAGGTCCTCATCACAGAAGCCTCCTTGCTGGGGTGGGGGACCCATTGTGGGAGCCTCCGCACACAGGCAACTGGTCCAGAGCAGAAGGCCAACAGCAAATCAACCTGCTGGTGCTCAGGGCCATATTCTTGGGGCTCAAAGCTTTTCACCACCGCCTACAGCATCAGTTGGTGGTGGTCCAGACGGACAACCAGATTGTGATTTTCTGCCTGAACAAGCAGGGATGCACTGGGTCTTACACCCTCTGCCAGGAAGCAATATACCTCTGTTTGTATGCGATCAGTTGAGAAATGCTCCTGAGGGCGGTGTACCTGCAGGGTCAGGACAATGCCCTGGCGGACAAATTGAGCAGGGTCCTACAGCCACACGAGTGGCAGCTAGACCCCAGAGCAGCCCAATGGCTGTTCTTCCTCTGGGGCACCCGACTAGTGGACCTCTTTGTTAGCCTGGCCAATGCTCAGCTGCTCCGCTTCTACTCTTGCAAGCCTCACCCGTCCCATGTGGCAGCGGATGCCTTCCTCATCCTATGGTCAGTGGACCTCCTGTATGCCTTCCTGCCCATGCCACTGGTTGCCAAGACCTTTTTCAAGGTCCTCCGGGATAAGGCCTCGCTGACCCTGGTAGCTCCAAGGTGGCCCAGGCAGCCTTAGATCCCACTGCTGCTCTGTCTGTCAACGCAGCCTCTGATCCCTCTGGGGTACGCCCCGGGATTAATGATTCAGGATGACGGCTCCCTCTTTCACCCCAATCTGGGGCCCCTGGCGTTAATGGCATGACTGCTGAACAGGTAGCCTTGGCTCCCTCCAACCTGCCGAGGGGAGGTGGAGGTGTTCCTAGCTTCTCGTAAGACCTCCATGAGGTGGGTCTATGCCTTCAAATAGTGCAGATTCTCGGTGTGGTGCATAGAGCAACGGGTGAACCCATTCTCCTGCTTGCTGCAGATAGTGCTGCAATACCTGCTTCATCTCTTGCAGGCTGGACTAAAGTCCAACTTTGTCAGGGTGTACCTAACTGCTCTTTTGGTGCGCCACCACCTTATCGAGGGCAAACCCCTCTCTGCTCAGTCCTTCGTTACCTGGTTCTTACGGGTCCTCTTGTTCTCGAAGCCCCTCATCTGCCCACCTTTGGTGGAATGGGACCTTAATGTGGTACTGTCATGGCTCACTGGGCCTCCATTCAAGCACTTGGCTTATTTCCAACTATGGTACCTCTCATGGAAGTTGTCTTCCTGGTGGCACTCGCATCCTCTCGCAGGGTCAACAAGCTTCAAGCCTTGGTGGCAGAGCCACCTTTGACTAGATTCTATAAGAAGAGGGTCGTGCTTCGCACGTACCCACAGGGCTTCCGCTGAAACGCCGAATTACAACAGACAGCGTCAGAACTATGGCGACCTCTGTTGCAAACTTGCTGTCTTCCCCCATGACTGACATCTGCTGGATCGCCACCTGGTCCATCTTCGCAGTTCATTACTGCCTGAAGAGGGAGTCCCGATGGGACAGCACCTTTGGCGAGGCCATACTCCATAATCTCTTCAGGGTCTTTGCAACGCCTACCCTCTGACCCTTCAGGCTACTGGAGTGATGGTTCACCCTGGAAACTGTGGTCTTTTCAGAGTCCGCCTTTGAACTCACGTGCTGCTGCTCACGGCTTGATCGTGGTTTTCTACAGCTTTTCAGTAGCCTGTGGCTGGGGAGTCTCATATGTTAGGACTGACTTTCTTCTCGTTCCTGGAGAAAGTGTAGTTACTCAACTGTAACAGGTGTTCTCTGGGGACAGGAGGTATCAGTCCTCACAACCCTCCCTCCTCCCTGTGAAGATACTGTATTTTTTTTTTTTGCCAAGTTCTTTTGTTGGTTCTAGTTATGTCATCTGACTGAGCATGATGGCACCTTTGGGCGAGAAGGGGACCACACGTGTGGTGGCATCTCGCAAAGGCTTTCTTTGAAAACTAGGGGGATGCTTCCATGAGGGCTCCATTGGTGCCGACATCACCCATATGTGAGGACTGATTCCTGCTGTCCCTGGAGAACACTTGTTACAGGTGAATAACTACGCTTTCCTGGAATCTTGCTAGACCAGTCCAGGACCTGCCCCTCTAAACTGTTTAGTCTGTCGTTTAGCTAAGACTCTCTTTACATATCGGTGACATTGCTGTACCTTGCCATGTACATACTTGGCTTGCAGGTACTGTTTCACATTGTTCAATTTAGCTTATTATACGAGTTATTCGTTTATGAACTCATTTTCGGTCTGGTTTTGTGCTTCCTTGGCTGTTGGAACTTTTGCTGCTTGTTATGGATGTACTGAAGCTCTTCTTGGGGGATGGGTTTTTATACCAAGGGTGATGTCAAAATTTCAGATTTTTCTTTGTCTCACCATCTATTGGCAGGGGGACACAACCCACTAGTCTAGACTGGTCTAGCAGGATTCCAGGAAAGGAAATTATCGATAAGAGCATCTACAGTGCCATAAATGCCATCAAAACATGGTTACAAAACAAGGTGGTTATGGTTAGAACAGCCAAGCTATTTGCAGTGTTCTGCGTCAGCAAGTAAGGGGGCTCAGGATCTCTCTTTTTATGTCTTGAAGCAACAAGAATAACACTTCATATGTTCCCTAAATGTCACACTCCAAGCAGGCTATCTTTCCGGTCAAGAAAACCATCTAGCAGACTCAGCTGGCAGTTGAATCTGTACGAGTGCGGTCCACGTTTCTTGAACATAAGGAACCTCAGATATAGATCTCTTGGCAATGAAGGACAATACAAACTGAGCACTTCTGTTCCTGGAATGTGTACAGGGCAAGCCTAGCTCTCCAAAATGGATCAAGCAGTAATCTACCAAAACTAGTCTAATCTGCCTCAATTAAAACACTTGATTTAGGAGATACTTATAGTAACATCTCTAGTGCTATACAGAAAATACTATATATTCCACCTAAATGAGTTGCTGTTGTGCTATTGTGTGGGGTCCTGAACAAGATGAGTCAGTTTAATGCACTGCCTTTTTAAACCAGAAAACATCCCTTTCCTAAGGAAGACAGTACCTCTGTCCTGAAAATGTTTTTCATCTCATTGAAGACACCTTCCATTTCCTTTTAAGATTTTTTTTTTTTTAGAAACTTCATAGCAGAAGTGTTTACTTAGCCACTTGTACCAACTTTATATTCCATTTCTTTTGGATAGATGCTTAGTGTCTGTCTTGGTGCTGGGAGCCCATTTATTACATGTGATTGGATATTGTTGGCAGCCGATCCTCTGTATTTAAACCTAGTGTTAAATTGATGATAGCTTTCTGTTATTTTTGTAGCTATCTGGTGGATGAGCTGAAAGAAGCTGTCCTTCCTGTATTCCACATCTTGCTGCAGCATATCTGTGCCAAGGTATTTTACTTTATCATTCTAAAACTCGGCCTACATTCATCAAAATAAGCTTTTCCAGTGTCTTTGTTTTTCCAGCTTTATGCTCTGAGATAGAGTTTTCTCTTTTGTATGCTCAGAGACAGTTGTGAGCCTCATGCTTCCGCTTGTCCCAAGGTGCTCTTTTGCCTTCTATCATGTGTCAAGTGTCCCCAGCATTGAAAGAATGATGATTTAGCCTATGTCAGGCTGCTTCAGGAATTCTGTCAAATCACCTTGGTTAGGTCAAGTAGTGTGTTCTTGGCCTGTTGCCAATATGCATTGTTGCTATTAATTTTTTCTCTGCTTTTGTTTCAGTCCCCAGATAAGTCAGATTATCGTACTTATGCAGCTCAGGCCTTGGTAAAACTCTTAAGTAAGTTGCCCTGTGCAGAATGTGCTGGATTTATAGCCTGGCTTTACAAGTACTCAAAAAATGCAAAGGTAAGAAACCATTCTGTACCTAAAACATATCCATGATTCCTCTGAATTACATCAGACCAACGTGTGTTGAAGTTCAATCATCTAAAGCAGAGTTCTCAACCCAGTCCTTGAGACATGCCTGACCAGTCAGGTTTTTAGGATAGCCACAATGAATATGCCCAAGAGATTTGCAAACAGTGGTGGCAGTGCATTCAAATCTATCTTGTGCATATTCATTGTGGATATCCTGAAACCTGATTTGGTTAGGTGTGCCCCGAGGACTGGGTTGAGAATCCCTGATCCTAAGGAATGAATGATAAGCTGTTGTGTCTAGACTTGGTGATAGGGATGTGCATTCATTAGTGCATATTCTGTTCATTGGTACACCATAGAGAATTGTGTACACTAATGTGCATTAATTTGTAGGTTAATACATTAAGTTAGGGCACATTAATTTAAAACCGATATGTGAAATGAAATGAAAAGATTGAAAATGAGGAAGGGCCAAAATGGAAAAAAAATTGTCCTGTGCACATCCATAAGAACATAAGACATGCCATACTGGGTCAGACCGAGCTCCATCAAGCCCAGTATCCTGTTTCCAACAGTGGCCAATCTAGGTCATACGTACCTAGCAATATCCCCAAAAGACACAGGTTCCACAATGCTTGTACTGGGTCAAGCATTAATATCCTGGGTCCCTTTTTAATAGTGGTTTATGGACCTTTCCTCCAGGAACTTGTCCAAACCTTTTTTAAACCCAGCTATACTAACGGCCCTTACTACATGCTCCGGTAACAGATTCCAGAGTTTGATTACACGTTGAGTGAAAAAATATTTTCTCTTATTTGTCTTAAATAGTTTATCCTGTAGCTTCATTACATGTCCCCTAGTCTTTCTATATTCTGATAGCGTAAACAATTGATCCACGTTTATCCGTTCCACTCCATTCATTAATTTATAGACCTCTATCATATCTCCCCTAAGCCGTCTCTTTTCCAGGTTAAAGAGCCCTAACCTTTTTAGCCTCTCTTCATAGGAGTAGCCTTCCATCCCCTTCACCAATTTGGTGGCTCTTCTCTGTACTTTTTCTAATAACGCTATGTCCTTTTTAAGGTACGGTGACCAGAATTGCACACAATATTCAAGGTGCGGTCGTACCATGGAGCGATACAGAGGCATTATAATATCCTTTGTTTTATTCTCCATCCCTTTCCTTATGATACCTAGCATTCTATTTGCTTTCTTGGCCGCCGCTGCACACTGGGCGGAGGGTTTTAACATGTTATCCACGATGACTCCTAAATCTTTTTCCTGGGTGGTGGTATCTAATGTGGAGCCTTGCATCGTGTAACTATAGTGTGGGTTGTTCTTTCCTAGGTGCATAATAAATGATGACTGCAGGGAGCTGAAACAAATCATTGTGAATCTGGAAGCAGTGCTAAAGCAAACTGACAAACTTAATAGTGGAATATCATCTGAATCTGATCATATGTTCTTTAGGATTTTAAAGGAACATACATATTAGCTTACAGATTACCAGTAGCAAGTTTGCAAACATTCAGATCTGGCTTTGCACCTGAGGAATAGCCATTGTGTAGGTCTTACATTGGTTATTAGTAGGGCGAGTGCTGAGGAGAATAGAGGATCATCCAGGGTTGATGATCCTGGTGGTGACAGACTGAACTCGAAGACTCTGGTACACTGAATTGTTCCAGATTGATGGTAGGGCAGCCTCTTCCCCTGCCACAAGGTTTGGTTGAGTGGTCAACCTGGCCAAGAGTCGGTTATGGCCGGCCAAGGAGCCTAGAGTATTTGGGAGCGTGCTTCAATACCTTCATGGGCAGGGTTTTCCTGTTAGATCGCCGGGTGCAGGAGCTATGACAGTTGATATGGCAGTTGCTGAAGATGGCGAGACTGTCGGTGTGCATTATCTACATGTTTTGGGGACCATGGCGGCCATTCTTGAGCAAGTCCCATGGGCAAGGACACACATGTGACTGCTACAGAGGGCTCTGCACCGGCGGTGGTCCCATCAGAGTCATCCTCTGTCCCAAGTACTCCCCTGCCTGCAGAGCACCAGGAGAGCCCTCAGGTGGTGGCTGCATCCAGGGACCTGGAAGGGGGCAAGCCACTCGAGTCCCCAGTGTTGGTTCTGCTGATGACCGATGCCAGTCTGTCAGGTTGGGGAGCCCTTTGTGAAGGACACTTTGTTCAGGGACAGTGGAGTCCATAGGAGGCCCTGTGGTCGATCAACATGCTCGAGTGGTGACTTTGGCGCTAAAAGGTTTCGAGCCATGGTTTCAGGGGAACGCGGTCCAAGTCCTCTCTGACAATGCGACCATGGTGGCTGACATCAATCAGCAAGGAGGCACGGACAGTGCAGCCCTGGAAGAGGAGGCCGAAAGGTTGTTTGGATGGGCAGAGACTCGTCTCCAGACGTTATCAGCAGTGCACGTACCGGGCGTCATCAATGTGACAGCAGACTACCTCAGCCAAGTATGCGTGGACCCCGGAGTGTGGCAGCTCAACCAGGGGGTGTTTGAGTAGGTGACCCACCGATGGGGCACAGTGGTCATGGACCTAATGTCAATGTTCGAATCTGCCAAGGCCTGCCATTTTTTTCATCAGAAGTTGAGAAGTTTGTCAGAGGGCCTGGCTGCTCTAGTTCAGCAGTGGCCCGAAGAGGGCCTTCTCTGTTTTTCCCCATGGGCGCTCATTGGCCGAGTAGTGCAATGTATAGAGGCACACTGGGGATTAGTAATTCTGTGGCACTGGACTAGCTGAGGCACCCGTGGTATGCCAAACTCATTTGGATACTGGCAGATCGACCGTGGCGGCTTCCAGTTCGGAAGGACCTCTTGACACAGGGGCTGCTTCGCATGCCCAGGTGGATCCATTCTCATGGCATGGCTCTGGAATGGTTGAGGTTGAAGAAGAAAGGATATTCGGGCTCGGTGATAGTGACCTTGCTACAGGCCTGGAGGAGGTCTACAAACCTAACGTACAAACCTGTGGCACATCTTTGGATTATGGTGCAGAGAAAGACAGATGCGCTCTTCCACTGCCTCCATCCCAGACATCTTGGCTTTCTTGCAATCTGGTTTTGATAAGGGCCTAGCCACCAGTTCCTTGAGGGTGCAACTGGTGGCGATTTCCTGTTATCGCAGGAAAGTCCACAGGGTGCCATTGGGTACACACACAGACATGCTGAGATTTCTAAGGGTGGTGACCCACCTCTGTCCGCTGAGGAGGGCCATGGTACCACCTTAGGATCTCAATCTGGTGCTGATGGTGCTGTCTGGAGAACCCTTTGAGCCATTGAATCAAGCTTCCCTGAAGGATTTGACTCTGAAACAGTATGCCTGGTGGCGATTTGCTCAGCACACAGGATTTTGGATCTTCAGGCCATGAGCCATTCCTTTCCTTCTCTAAGGAGAAAGTGGTCCTGTGCCTGGTACCTTCATTTTTGCCCAAGGTGGTGTCAGTATTTCATGTAAATCAGGCCGTTTCCTTACCGGCTTTGGCGAATGCAGATGTGGGCCTGCCACTCCACAGCTGTGCCGCCTGGATGCCTACACACACGTCCACATTCACAGGGGCCACAGACAGTACCTACGCTTCCAAGCCACAGGGAAGCACTTCCAGTACAAAGTTCTCCTATTTGGCCTGTCTCCCGCGCCTTGGGTGTTCACGAAGTGTGTTGCGGTGGCAGCCTTGGCAAGCAAGGAATTTGCGTTTTCCCCTACCTGGACGACTGGCTTATTTCTGCCCCTTCCTCGAGGGAATCCAAGCGCGCAACTCTAACTACCATCTCCCTGCTGACATCCCTGGGGTTTCTGGTGAATTATCCAAAATCACACCTTCAACCCTCACATCGGAGTTCATCGGAGCGCTAGTAGACACTATCTACTCAAAGGCCTTCCTTCTCCAGCTAAGAGTAAACACCATCCGGGACCTGGCACAACTAGTGAGAACGGAGCGGTCCCCCACAGCAGGGGTAATCCTTTGCCTCCTGGGGCACATGGCATAGGCCACCCAGACGGTACCGCTAGCGAAACTACACATGTGCTGCCTCAAGTGGCACCTGCGGACTCACTGGTCCCAGCATTCCCAGCCCCTGGAGACCATCATCATGCTGGACAAGACAGTGATCTCCTCCCTCCTTTGGTGGAGCCGTGGAAGGAACCTATCATGTGGGAAACCCCTCTCCCAACCAGTGCACCAACTGACTATCAGCACGCCTCCCCAGTGGTTTGGGGGGCACATTGCCTTCACCTCCGGACCCAGGGAGCGTGGTCGCCGCAGGAACGACAATGCCACATAAATGTCCTAGAACTCAGAGCCATAAGCTTCGCTCTGGACATCTTCCAAAACATGATCAGCGACAAAACAGTCCTGCTACAAATGGACAACCAGGTGGCCATGTTTTACATCAACAAACAGGGCGGCACGAGTTCTCGGACACTTTGCAGAGAAGCCCTTCGGATCTGGGCCTTCGCAATTTCACATTGCTGCACCCTCCGGGCCTCCTACATCCTCGGTCTACAGAACGAGCTAGCGAACAGACTCAGCCGGCAGCTCAACCCGCACGAGTGGTCCCTCAAACCTCAAGTGGCCCACTCTCTCTTTCAGGACTGGGGTCACCCGGCAGTCTACCTCTTCGCCACAGAAGGAAATACGAAATGCAAAATCTTCTGCTTGAAAATGCCCCTCTGCTCGGAGCCACGCAGCGGATGCATTCGACGTGTCATGGGGGGAGTGGTCTCTAGTATACGCCTTTCCCCCCATCCCGCTGATTTCCATGACCATCCAACGCATCATCTCCGACAAAGCGCAGGCCATCCTGGTAGCTCCGCACTGGCCTCGCCAGGGGTGGTTCCCTCTTCTACACCGACTGGCAGTGTGCCTTCCGACCCGGCTTCCCCTGGTGCCAGACCTGCTCTCACAGGATGACGGGAATGCCCTCCACCCCAACCTATGAACCCTTGCCTTAACAGCTTGGAAGCTGAGCGGATAGCATTGTCCCCTTTACACCTTCCACATGAGGTCGAGCAAGTGGTCCTCGCAGCCCGCCGCCCCTCGACCAGAAAATCCTACAGCCTCAAATGGTAGTGCTTCACTGTCTGGTGCTCCTCTCAAGGGCTGGATCCTTTCTCCTGCCCCATACCGCCTCTCCTGCAGTACCTGACTTCCTTATCTCAACAGGGCCTGCAGACGCGGTCCATCTGAGTACACCTTGCTGCCATCACGGCCTTCCATGACCGCCCTGGGGACAGCTCCATCGCAGAACTGCCCA
This sequence comes from Ichthyophis bannanicus, assembly GCA_033557465.1. Lineage (NCBI taxonomy): Eukaryota > Metazoa > Chordata > Amphibia > Gymnophiona > Ichthyophiidae > Ichthyophis > Ichthyophis bannanicus. The sequence goes on along the minus strand of CM066032.1, from coordinate 154,693,635 downwards.
TCGTCACGTGCTTTATGAAGGGCCTCACCAACCTTCACCCTCCAATCAGGAAACCTATACCGCACTGGGATCTCAACACGGTCCTCAACCTGCTCACCCTACCTCCCTTTGAACCCATGCAGTAAGCTGACATCAAGTTCGTCTCCTGGAAGACCTTATTCTTGGTCGCCATCACCTCGGCCAGGCGTATCGGCGAACTCCAGGCTCTGGTAGCGCACCCACCGTACACACAGCTTTCCGGGGACCGCGCTTCCCTCCGGACACACCCGAGATTTGTTCCGAAGGTAGCTTCTGCCTTTCACATCAACCAAACTATTGAACTTCCTACCTTCCACCCAGAACCCCACACTTCCCCCGAGGAAGAATGACTGCACAAGCTGGATGTGTCCGCGCCTTGCGTCTCTACCTCCTATGGACTGCGACCCAGAGGCGAGGCACGCAGCTCTTTGTCTCCTACAACCAAAACAAGCCGGGCCGCCCGGTCACCAAGCGTACCCTATCCCTCTGGATTTCAGCTTGCATCTCCTTCTGTCTGGACCGAGCCGGGCCCTCACCACCAGCTAACGCACACCAGCTGAGGGCACTCGCAACCTCAATTGCCAACCTACGCTCAGTGCCGGTATCCGATATATGCAATGCGGCTACCTGCTCCTCCCTTCAGACCTTCCAAAGACACTACTGCTTGGACTTACAGACAAGCTCCTTTGGGCGGGCAGTCCTGACGGCCGCCAATGCACCACCCACCTGAACCTGACTTAAGTGTGCACCCTTAGCTCTGGTTACCACTCGGGGTTGATCGCACAGCTTCTTACTCCAGTCGCACACATTGTTGTTTTGCACATGTTGTTGGTTTGATTTGCACATGTTTTTTTACACTTGCTTTGGTTAGATTTGCGCATGGCTTGCACATGTCTTTGAATTGCCCATGCGATTGGACATGTTTCTTGATTGATTTGCACATGTACTTTAATTGCTCATACATGTTTCTTGATTGATTTGCACATGTTTTAATGTTACTTGCTTAATTGCACATGTAAGTTGATTTACACTCACTTCTGCCCTGCTCGGGTTACCGGCGGGAATAAAGCCTTGTCCCTACCCACTTGATGTGATACATCCTATATCCTTACAGGGTCCCTTCCACCTCATCCTTCACAGCTAGGGAGGCACCTGATGTGGATGACTTCATCCTGCTTGTCCTAGGAGAAATCTGGGTTACTTACCTGTAACAGGAGTTCTTCATCCATACTTTCCCACCCTTCCTCCCTTGCAAGGGACCCTGCTCAGGGACTAGCCCTCATCGCCCCTAGCACCTGGCTTAGCTCGGGAGACAGTGGCTGGCTAGGGGCAAACCTTGGGGGGGGGGGGGGGGTAGGGCCAAGGGGCACATGCCCAGAAGGGAAACACCTTCTGGGCTAGAGAAGAGAGTACTTCCGTCCTCGGCTCCGTCGGATGACGTCACCTGGTGTGGATGACTTATCCTGCTGTCTATGGAGAACTCCTGTTACAGATAAGTAACCCCAATATCTCAGCTGCTGCTTATGAAGTTTTTTGGCTGGCTGCTAAATACAAAGAAAATTTTGTCAAGGTCTGGTTTGGAGTATGACAGCAAAGATTTAGTCCTAAAACATACAGGATCATGCTTTTGGTTGGCAAAACTCCAAGGGACCAGTGCAGTATAGGGGAAAAAGTACTTCTGTGCGTGAAAGAAGTGGGACCTGGGGCGATTCTATCTGCTGATTATAAGATGGCCAAACAGATAGAAAAGGTGACCGAAAAGCCAATGGATGCTCAAGTGCATAGGGAGGGGAATGTCCAGCAGGAAAATAGAGATATTGGTGCCTCTGTATCTGGTGAGATCTCATTTAGAGTAACATATGCAGTTCTAGAGACCCTGCTTTCAAAAGGATATAAATAGGATGGAGTACGTCCAGTGGGTGGCTTTTAAAATACACAGTGGTCTTAGTAATATAGCATATGTGGACATACTTAAAGATTTTAATATATATATTTTGCGAGAGAGATGAGAGGGAACATACAATATACATTTAAATATTTCCATGGTATGAATTCACAGGAGGTGGGCTTTTTTTCAACTGAAAAGAAGCTCTGGAATGGGGAGGCATAGGATAAGAGCAAAAAGGGAATAGATTGAGTAAATATTCTTTACAGAAAGGATAAGTGGATGCATGGAACAGGACATTCTGAACTCAAGCATGAAAAAAGTACATAAGGTTTCTGAGAGAGAAGAGATTGTAGAGTTTTTAGTAATGGATGGGCAGACTGCATAGGTCGTATGGTCTTAATATACTTTCTGTAAAATAAATACCATAACATCTGCACATGTGCAATATAGTGATCAAACATAATTTCAAGCCCTTACTATCAGTCCCAATGTCCAACCTAAAATCCAGATTTATGCTGAATAGTGAGAAAGCTTAAATTTCTATTCCTGTTTGCTACGTAAAAGAAAAAAAAATATAATGATTGAATGTTAAATAAATGACATCTTGGATGTCTCTTCACAGATCTCATACCGAGTGTTTGCACTGGAAGTTGTCATGGCTCTCCTGGATTTACCTGAGAGGCAATGGAATAGTTCTGTCCCTCCAGAACATCAGAAATTTTTACAGCACAAGTTCCTGGTACAGGCTATGGTGCTAGCTCGCTGCTCGGACAAGGCACCTGCTGTCCGCAGCAAAGCCCTCTCCTGCTTTGCTCAGTGCCTGGAATTGAAAATGTCCTCTACTATTGCGGTCAGAACCATGCTCCTGCAAGGCAGTAAGTATGGGAGCAGGAGGCCTCTAAAATGGGGAGAATAGAGAGCCTTTGTTTGATGTTCACCCTTCCTGTCAATACAAAATGGTATTTAAAATAGTTTGTTTGTATTTGGTCTAGGTCATAGTAGATGGGGGAAATATTCAGAAAATGAAACATGGGTAAAATAAGAAAAATAAAGTATAGTTCACCCGTAAATGGTTTTTGTTCATATGAAATACCTGAAAGACATATTAAGGGAAGTGCTGAAGAAGTCAAGCTATAGACAAAGCAAAGTTAAGATGTCTCATTGCTTTGGCCTAGATGGTACAAAGCTGTCCTTAAACAAAACCCCAAAAGCAGAGAAACCTCTTTGATTTTTCAGCTAACAGTTCTACGGTCTTAGGAGGAACAGGCACCTCCCCAGAGTGCTCGCTTGCCAGTGGTGAAGGTAAAAATATTTTTATTTCTTTCAAATACCTAGTGATTTTGCTCCAACTGTATTGAAAATAAAACATCAAGACGTTGCACATTTGAATTTAAACAAACGTATACATGTATATATAAATTTTGCTTCCTGATCGTGTCCCCCAGACTAGTCCCGAAACCTCTGGGTTGCACATCTCATCCAGCAGCTTGGAGACTGAGAAACTCCTCCTTTTGTGACATCATCAGTATATCTCCCCGGTGTCCGCCTCCTGTCACCAGTTACCTCAGTCTCCAAACAACTGGATAAATGGGAGCCTGGGGGTCCGGGCTCACTGGAGAAACGATTGAGATTTAAAAGGGAATAGTCTAGTTTGGTTTTTGGGGGGTTCTTGTTTAATTTGCAGGTGTCCTTGTGTTTGGAGGGTCTGTGGCTTTAAAATTTGCATCAGACCTGCTCTTTCATCTTTTTTCCCCCCCCCCCCCCCCCCCCGCCTGCTCCTAGCTGCCTTGGTATTGGGGTTATCGGGGGCCTGCCAGCTCGGGGAGTACTCTCTGAGGCAGGACAGTGCTGGCGTTCAGTCGAGTGGGGAGAACAGCTCAGGACACGGAAAAAAAGAATCTGCCGGCGCCGCGCAGAGGTTTTGCCTGCCAGTGCACCTGGTGACTCTCCCCCGCCGCATGGAGCCTGACGTTCAATCGTGCAGTGCGAGGTTGGCGATCGGGCCTGGAGCAGCAGTCTGTTCCCGGTGCCGGTGTCAAGCGCAGTTTCTCAAGAGAATTGCACACGTGCTCTGCAGCCTCATGAGGTAAGCCTTTCTGCGATCAGGGTGAGTTTTTCTTCAGCGCGGTTTTGGCGCGCTCCAGGCTGTAGGCCCGACTGCGTGGCGGCGGCGTGGTCAGGCTGCAGGCCCAGGCGCACAGATTAGCTGGGGTTCCAAGACATTGATGCTCTTTGAAAAAAAGAAATAAATAAATAAGAAGCAAGAAAGAGGAGATTGTGGATATCAGGTGGCTGTGTGACAGGTTTGCTTTGGCCTGGGGCAGTAGCTTTGTCTCCTGCGTCTGGTGAGGATTCAGTGGTACTTGCTCACCCTAAAGAGTTACAGGGTGAACGGGCAGATTTCAGACAGGCTGTTCGTGGTGCACGATGCCTTCCAAGCCTCAGTGCGTTGTGTGCAGGGCTCGGAAGGGCTCAAGCGCAGGGGTATGTAAGGCCTGCGTGGGAGCGCCTACAGATTCAGAGCTGCCTCCAGCGCAGCAGACCGGGACTACGGGAAGTATCCTGGAAGCTTCAGCCTTACTAGTTCCCGATTTAGCGCAGGAAGAGCCTGTGGCGGGCCCTTCTTCCTTCGCGGGTGCGTCCCCCTCGCAGACGCCTTTGCCTACGGATCTGCCGTCCATTTTTTTTCGCAGCAATTTGTTGCACTGCTCCAGCAGACAATCTTTGGAAATCCTCTACAGCAGCAGTTGGTCACGGAGCACAGCGGGGCAAAGAAGCTCCCGGCGTCTCCTCAAGTTTACAATCCCCCGAGTGGGAGCAAGAGGCCTAGGGGCGAGGGGGACTTGAGAGGGGCCCTCTGTCAGATGAGGAGGGCCTCAGTTTGACCTTAGATGATGAACTAAAAGAAGGTGAGATTTCGGAGAGAGAAGACCAGGCTAGAGTTGTGAGAATCTTCCGCAGAGAGGAGCTGCCGGCACTCATTGTAGAGACTCTAAAGGTGCTTAATATGCCGGTTCCAGGGTCAGCAGAGGAGGATATGCTGGAGGATCCGTTATTGCAGGTGTTTAGAAAGACTCAAACGGCCTTCCCTGTGCACAGAGTGTTTCAAGAGATGATCCAGGAAGAGTGGAACGTTCCAGCGGTACCTTTGAAGGGTTCCAGAGTTATGGGTCGTCTATACTCGTTGCTGGATCAGGACAAAGAGATCTTTAAGTCGCCCAAAGTGGACGCAGCCGTATCGGCGGTGACCAAGAAAACAGTAATTCCTGTTGAAGGCAGTGCGGCCCTCAAAGACGGCCAGGACAGGAAGTTGGATGTCTTGTTAAGGCAATTGTTTGACGTCAATGCGATTTCGCTGCAGGCGGCTGTTTGCGGAGCGTGGGTAGCTAGGGCTTGCCTTCGCTGGGCACAGCAAGTTCAAGAGGGGCAGGCGAGTCCCTTAGCGGGAGAGGCTGCTGGGTTAGTCAGGGGCAGCCTACCTAGCAGATATTCATTATGACCTTATGCGGGGTCTGTCAAAAAGTATGGCATCGGCAGTAGCAGCGAGAAGGTACCCGTGGCTGCGCAATTGGGCGGCGGATAGTTCCTCAAAGGCTAGATTAAGTAAACTGCCCTTTAGGGGCCGTCTGCTGTTCAGAGAGGATCTGGAGAAGCTGGTCAAAGATCTTGGGGAGTCCAAGGGGGACAGGTTGCCTGAGGATAAGCCTAAGCCGTCTCGGGGAGCCCCAGGAGGCAGGGGACAGCTTCGCGATTTCCGGCGGTTCAGGTCCCAAAGGTTCCCTTCAGGACAACGGGGGCATTTTGCCAATAGAAACCAAGGTTTTCAGGGATTTCGCGGAGCCAGGAGGGGTTTCGGGCCTCCCTCCTCCTCCTCCTCTGGTTTCAAGAAGTCACAATGAGATTAGGTGGGCCCAGGCATCCCTAATTCCGGTAGGGGGGCGTTTGCAGGAGTTTTATCCTGCCTGGGTCCAAATTACCTCAGACCAATGGGTGCTGGAAGTTATACGGGAGGGCTACGCTCTGGAATTCCTCAGGCCAGTACGGGAAGCCTTCGTGCGGTCTCCCGGCAAGTCAGTGGTAAAGTGCGCGGCGCTGCAGGAGACGGTGCAAAGGTTGATAGATCTCAAAGCGATAGTTCTTCTACCCGAAGATCAGTGTGGTTGCGGTCGATACTCTATCTACTTCGTCGTCCCGATAAAAGACGGAGGGGTTTGGCCGATTATAGATCTCAAAGGCGTCAATCGTTGTCTACGGGTGTCACATTTTCACATGGAGACGCTACGGTCGGTTATAGTAGCGGTGCAGAAAGGAGAGTATCTCATGGCCCTGGACTTGTCGGAAGCATATCTTCGTATTCCCATAAGAAAGGAGCATCACAGATTCCTGAGGTTCGCGGTTCCCTTCGGCATTATCAATTCCAAGCGTTGCCCTTCGGCCTCGCAACGGCCCCAAGAGTTTTCACCAAAGTTATGGTGGTGGTAGCTGCAGCTCTGCGAAAGGAAGGCATTCTTGTCCATCCTTATCTAGACGATTGGCTAATTCGCGCAAAGTCGCAGGCCGAGAGCGAGAGGGTCACGGCCCGGGTAGTGACCTTCCTAGAAAGTCTCGGATGGATCGTCAATATGGCAAAGAGTCATTTGCGGCCTTCCCAGAATCTGGAATACCTGGGAGCACACTTCGACACTCGGATCGGGAAGGTGTTCCTCTCAGGGCAGCGAGCACAGGTTCTGCGCAGTCTTGTGGGGAGATTCTTGAACCTCAAAGTGCCTTCAACGTGGCATTACCTTCAGTTGCTGGGCACCATGGCGGCAACGATAGAGACGGTACCGTGGGCGAGAGCTCACATGAGACCCTTGCAGAGGACGCTGCTTCGTCGGTGGTCGCATCAGCTGGATCCTCTTTCCCGAAAGCTAGTTTGCCCGGTGGAGACCCGTCAAGCCCTGCACTGGTGGTTGCTTCCCGAATCGTTGGAGCGGTGGAAGTCGTTGGAGGCGCCAGACTGGGTGGCAGTGATGACGGACGCAAGTTCGCAAGGCTGGGGGGCTCATTGTCAGGGCAGCTTTGCGCAGGGGCTTTGGAACCCTCAGGAAAGATCATGGCCGATCAACCGGTTGGAATTACGAGCGGTGTATCTGGCATTGCAGGAGTTTTTAGTCGTTCCTAGGGGGGAAAGCGGTCCGCGTGTTGTCCGACAACGTGACGGCGGTTGCCTACGTGAACAAGCAAGGGGGCACCAGCAGCGTGGCGCTAGAAGCCGAAGCCGAAAGTCTTTGTGGCTGGGCAGAGGCACATCTCTTGGACCTGTCGGCAGCGCATGTAGCAGGGGTGGACAATGTGAAAGCCGATTTTCTCAGCCGGGTGAGGGTGGATCCAGGGGAGTGGGTCCTACATCCTGAGGTCTTCGAGATGGTGGTTCGCAGATGGGGGTCGCTGGTCATGGATCTCATGGTGACCTTCGCCTCTGCAAAGACCACTCGCTTCTTCAGCAGATGCAGGGAAAGGATGTCGGAAGGCCTGGACGCCCTTATGCAGGTCTGACCGGAGGGACAACTGCTGTATGTCTTTCCTCCTTGGGTTCTGATAGGAAGGGTCCTGCAAAGGTTGGAGAAGTTCAGAGGTCACGTAATTCTGATAGCGCCAGATTGGCCGCGTCGCCCCTGGTGCGGGGATCTGGTGAGGTTGCTGATGGCGAGTCCCGGGCGGATCTGTTAAGCCAGGGTCCCCTGTTCATGCCTCACGTGGATCGATTCTTGCTTACGGCTTGGCTCTTGAAAGGGCGCGGTTAAGGTCCCGGGAGTACTCGGCGTCGGTCATTGCTACTCTATTGCGATCCAGATAGCGGTCCACGTCTCTAGCGTATGTTCGGGTCTGGAGAATCTTCGAGGCGTGGTGCGGGGAACGGAAGTGCGAGGCTTTGCAGGCTTCTATTCCTCAGATTTTGGAGTTTTTGCAGGATGGCTTTGACAAAGGCCTAGCGGCAGCGTCTTTGCGAGTTCAGGTGGCAGCTTTGGCATGCTATAGAGGTAGGTTGGCAGGCTAGTCGCTCGGGTCTCAGCGAGATGTGAAGCGGTTTTTGAGGGCGGTCTCGCTTGTTCGGCCGCCGGCAAGGCAAGTGTTTCCCAGGTGGCACCTATCCTTTGTGTTGGACGCATTGGAGCAGGAGCCTTTTGAGCCGTTAGCGTATGTGTCGCTCAAGGATCTTACCCTTAAGGTGGTGTTCCTAGTGGCTATCTGTTCGGCCAGACGTGTATTGGAGCTGCAGGCTCTTTCTTGTAGGGAGCCCTATCTTTCCTTCTTTTCGGCCAAGGTCGTTTTGCGGCCTGTTCCGGCATTCCTCCCGAAGGTGGTTTCGGCTTTCCATGTGAACCAGGAGATTTGTTTGCCGGAGGCAAGGATGGTCCTTCGTCGAAATCTCTACATAGGTTAGATGTCCGGGGGGCTTTGAAGAAGTATCTTAGCCGAACGGCGTCTTTTCGCAGGTCGGATAGGCTTTTCGTTCTGTTCGCGGGATCAAGAAAGGGAGAAGCGACGTCGAAGGCTTCAATTGAGCGCTGGATTAAAGAAGCTATAGCGTTGGCTTATGTGTTGAAAGGTAGGGTGGTGCCGGAGGGGTTGAAGGCCCACTGTACTAGGGCTCAAGCTACTTCCTGGGCGGAAGTTAGGTTGGTGTCGCCGGTTGAGATTTGCAAGGCGGCAACATGGTCTTCTTTGAATTCTTTCATTAGGCACTATCGTCTGGATGTGCAAATGGCGGAGGAGGCTTCATTTGGCTCAGCGGTGCTTCAGGCTGGTTTGCCAGGTCCCTCCCGTGGTTGATTTCCGTCACTGCTCTGGTACGGACCCAGAGGTTTTGGGACTAGACTGGGGACTGCTAATTGTTGTTCCTGGAGTGGAACCAGTCTAATCCTGTATCCCTCCCAGCGTGCCTTGGCAAAGGGCAGCCTGAAGGTTCTACGTGGATCACAGGTAAGACATGTTTTCGTTTCGCTATTTGCAGTTAAAAAAAATAAGGGACAGCTGGGGGGAATGGCTATGTTCCTTGTTTTCTGTTGGAGGCTTACTATCTTTCCTTTGGGTGAAGGAGTAGTCTGTGCAAGTTCCCAGTCACAGTGTTGATGGAGTTCTGAATAGTTCTGGTTAGTTTACTGTGTTTAGCTAAATACTTACTTGTTTCTCCGGTGAGTCTGCTTTGTCAGTAGGGTACTGGTGACAGGAGGCGGACACCGGGGAGATATACTGATGATGTCACAAAAGGAGGAGTGCTCAGTCTCCAAGCTGCTGGATGAGATGGGCAACCCAGAGGTTTCGGGACTAGACTGGTTCCACTCCAGGAACAACAATTAGCAGGTAAGTCTAATTTCAACTTTGGTGGCCGTTTTCCTAGGCCTATAAATGTCCCAAATTGGTTATTCCCTTCTCTACTCTCTCCTTCCCTTTCCATGTACTATTCATCAGAAATTGTAATAGGAGCAGGTCCCGGGAAATGCAAAATGCACTGTTTGACATTTTAACATTTTTATGGATGTTTTACCTACTTGTTTTGTCTGCATTGTAGCCAGTTCCCCCAGGCTCCCGCAGAAGTCACAAGGAACATTCAAAACCCTGGAAGTTACAGAGCCCAGTGACAGCTCTGTGTCCGATGGTACGTTAAACTTGTTAAACACAATCTTTAATCTTGCATTTATTTTGCTTAACAATCAACTTCATAATTTGGATCAATAACTTGCTCAGCATTTCATGGTCGAGACATCTATATGAATGTTTTTAGATGCCATGGCGCATAACCACAAACCTCTACCAGCCCAACTCAACTTTCTGGCGCATACTGCTAGACCAGTCCAGAAAAGTGGGTAGTTTCTCCCGGTCAGCAGATGATGAAGACAGAAAGACTAAACATCACCACTGGTACTAAGGCTGGTGCAGCTAGGGGCACCCTTCAGTATTTCTGTCTCCAGCATATGGTGGTTGTTGGACTGGTGTAGCTTTAAGCTCTATGAAATCTGGGCAGCCATTCTAAGGGGTGCCTTCCTAGCGCAGTTCATTGGCCGATATTCCTATTCCTTATCGTCCCTCCAGTGCAGTTCCGACATCTGGGTTGTCAGCTCTTACCAGCAGCTTGGAGATTGAGCATGTCATCATAGATGACATCAATGTTCTTAGATAGCTGGCACCAGCCCCAGTATACTCCATCTCCAAGCAGCTGGAGAGAGGTGATCCCTGAAGCTGGGCTCACTAGAGGGACAACTATGTGATATTTTCTTATTTTCCTAAGATGTAAATCAGCATTAGTAGCATCAGAAAGGTCTGCCGGACAAGCCTAAATAAAGGCTATGGAAGAAAAAAAAATTCAAAACGTAATTGAGGCAATCAGCTGGGCACCCTTAGCAGCGAGAAAGGAATTGCTGATCGGTGCCGGCAGACAGAGCAACTCCCAAACCCAGAGATGGGTGAGGAGCTACTTCTGACTTGCACTGCTCTGCCTTGCTTGTTTAGTTAAGAGAGCGCTCCTCCATCTCCTGTCAGTATCTGGAGACTTACAAAAGCTCAGCGCGGGAGCACAGCAGCCCACATTCAGGTAACGGTCAGCTGAGGGCCGGAGTGCGTGTGTTTTTAGTGCTAAGGGAATTTTTTGTTTTCATGTGAAGCAACACATTGCGGACTGCTGGCTGAAATAGGAAACTGAGTGGTTGACAGTGGTCATTTTGGTTTGGTGCGGGAAACGGTTCTATTTCCTGATCATCTCCTTTTTGGGCTTTGTAACTGTGGGGGAGCTGATCCGGATACAGGGACACTTTTAAACCATGTTTTATTGTTTTTGAAGGTCCTGACAACGAGAGAGTGAAAGTAAAAAGAAGCAAAAGAAAGCAGAAGCAGGCTGCCTTATTTTTCAGTAGAGGTTTTGGGCGTGGCTAGGAGCACTTCTTCCTCTGCACTGGTCATGCCCATCAAAGCCACATGTTTGGCAAGCGGCTCAAGGTGCGGCTCTCTTGGTAGCAGGATTTTGCCACAGTTGCAAGACAGTCGCAGTCCTTAGAAGAGGCCCTCCTAGAGGAGGTCTTTTGCTGAAGTGGGACTGTGGGAGGCTCTGAGGCAGGTGCATAGGCCAGGGGAGGCTTCACATGTCCGCTGGGGTCGCAAAAAGACCGAAAGTGGTCGAGGAGATCAGCAGGGGACTTGACCAACGGGATGCGCAGTCGTCCTCTCCTCATCCATCTACGTCTCAGAAACTGCAAGTGGACAGTGTTTTTTGTCAGGTGGTTTTCCCCCCGAGTTCGTGCTGCTCATGCATAAGGTTTTTTGCATGAAGCAGCAGGCACCGGAACCCATAGACACTTCAGCTAGGGCAAAAGAAGGAGGTTGCCAGAAGGAAGGGCAGCAGATGACGAGCCTACAGCATCTAGGCAGCGGATTGAGATGGACTCCTGGTTTGATACGGGGTCATGCCACTCGACCAACCAGGAGGATCTTGAAGGGGAGATCGACCTGGATAGAAAGCCAAGAGAATTGGAAGAGAGGGAGATTCCGCAGGAGGAATCTTGCATTGAGGGTCTTCCACCAAGAAGAGTTGGCGGCACTCCATATCACAGCCATTGAAAGTGCTAAATAAGGGAGCAGGAGTATCCCAAGAGGAAGATCCCTCAGAGGATCCGCTCTTTCAGGCGATTCGCAAGGCACAGAGATGGTGTTCCCGATGCACAGAGTGAACAAACAGATGATTCAGGATGAGTGGAACGTCCTGGAGATCCCGCTAAAAGGCACATGTACCATGGCCTGACTCTCTCCTCTTTCGGAGGAGGAAAGAGAGACCCTCTTTTCTCTGAAGGTGGATGCATCAGTGTCAGCAGTCACTAAGAAGACTACAATACCGGTGGAAGGGAGCACCGCATTTAATGATGTGCAGGCTAGAAAGCCTGAGACCTTTCTGAAGCAGGCCTTTGACATTAATGCCCTGTCCTTACAGGCGTCTATTGGGGAGCCTTTGTGGACGGCTTGTGTGCACTGGGTGCAGAACATATTGGAACAGACAAGTCAAGGGCAAGCGGCAGCCCTGGAAGCAGCAAAGCTGGAGTCTGGAGCCACATATGTGGCGGATGCCTTTTATGATCTCATTAGGACAGGGATGGGCAATTCCGGTCCTGGAGGGCCGTAGACCAGTCAGGTTTTCATGATGTCCCTAATGAATATTCATGGACCTATTTCCATACAATGGAAGGCAGTGGATGCAAATAGATCTCATTAATATTCATTAGAGACATCATGAAAACCTGACTGGTCTGCGGCCCTCCAGGACTGGAATTGCCTACTCCTGCATTAGGAGTCTGGCAAAAGGAATGGCTTCAGTGGTAGCTGCTAGATGGTACTTCTGGTTACGGAATTAGGTGGTGGATGTTTTCTCTATAAGTCACGTTTGAGTAAGCTGCCTTTCAAAGGTAAGCTGCTGTTTGGCGATGCCTTGGACAAATTGGTCAAGGACTTGGGAGAGATGAAAGGTGGCTTGCTCCTGGAGGATAGATTTAAGCTGGGATGTCAAACAGAAGCAGCAAGAGGTCAGCTGAGGGATTTCCGAAGTTTTCGAGTGGTACGGTTTGCACCTTATCAAAGTGGGTGTTGCCAGTCCAGGGGGCAGGCCTTTCGAGGGTTTTGAGGAACAGGAAGGGGGTTTTACTTGACTGCTGCCAAGAAGATATAATGAGATATGGGCAGCATGGCCAGAGCTGCTTCCTGTGGGACGTTGGCTGCAGGAATTCTACCCAGCCTGGGTCTGAATTACTTCTGATCAGTGGGTTGTGGAGATCATCAGAGCTATGCACTAGAGTTTGCTCGTCTGCTGTTGGATGCCTTCCTTAGGTCTCCCTGCAAAGCAAGGGCAAAATTTGCAGCAGTGCGGGACATCCTCCATCGCCTGCTGCAGTTATGGGTGGTTGTATGGGTGCCCCGCAACCAGTGCGGCTATGGTCGATACTCCGTTTATTTCATGGTTCCTAAAAAGGAAGACGCTTTTTGGCCCATCTTGGACCTCAAGCAGGTAAATCGTTGTCTTCATGTCCCCTGCTTTCCGCACGGAGACACTCAAGTCATTTATTGTGGCTATCAGAGAATGTGAATGCCTAACCTCTCTAAATCTCACGGAAGCCGACTTGCACGTTCCAATTCGCCCTGAGCATCAGCGGTATCTCTGCTTTGTGGTTCCAATGTGACTTTTCCAGTTCTGGGCATTGCCTTTTGCACTGACGTCTGCTCCTCAGATCTTTACCAAGATAATGATAGTGGTAGCAGTGATCTTCCAGCAGGAGGGCATTCTTCTGCACCCTACTTGGACGATTGGCTCATAAGGTCAAGCTCCGCAGAGGAAAGCAAGCGAGTCACAGCGCGAGTCATAGATTTGTTATAGGAACTCAGCTGGGTGCTCAATTATTGCCATGAGCCGGCTCTAGCCGTCCCAGGACCTCGTGTACAAGGACAGAGTGTCCCTGCTGCTGGATAGGGTGCAGGCCCTACAAACACAGATCAGGCAGTTCCTCAGGTTGAAAGTACCCACAGCTTGGTATTATCTCCAAATACTAGGGTCCATGGCAGCGACCATCGATTTGGTGCCATGTGCATGAGCTCACATGAGGCTGCTACAAAGAGCTATGTTGTGCAGATGGTCAGTTCAGGGTCAGCACCTGACGCATCAGTTACCATGCCCAAGGGAGGCACTCCAGTTGTGGCCAACAATGGAGAAAGTGTTGGGTGGCATGCTTCTGGAGTCACCCATATGGATACCAGTGACGACGGATGCCAGCCTCTTGGGCTGGGGAGCATATTGTCAGGCTCAAGTAGCGCAGGGAGTTTGGATCATAGAACAGAGAGCATGTCCCATCTACCAGCTGGTGGTGATAGTGATATTCCTGGCACTGCAGGAGTTTGGCACCAGCTTATGCGGGAAAGCGATGGAGGTATTCTCGGACAGTGCCATCACGGTGGCGTGCGTTAGTCAATAAGGGGGCATGAGCAGTATACAGCTCGAGATAGAGATAGGCCCGTTGTTAAGTTGGGCAGAGGAAAATCTGCAGGCGATTTCAGCAGCGTACGTGGCAGGTACAGAAAACATGATGGCCCAACTGTCAGTCATGTTCGCCCGGATCCGGGGGAGTGGTTGTTAAGCGATGCCTTCTTCGAGTGGATAGTGGACAGGTGGGGGCCACCAATCATGGATCTGATGACGACCTTCTCCTTGGCCAAGGCATCTCACTTCTTCAGCAGACAGAGAGAATGGATGCCGGAAGGTCTCAATGCCCTGGTTCAACGATGGCCCATGGAGGGGGCTACTCTACGTGTTTTTGCCTTGGGCGTTGATAGGGAGACTAGTTCAAAGGATAGAGGTTTATCAGGGACTGGTCGTACTCATTGCTTCTGAGTTGCCGTGTAGGCCATGGTATGCGGATCTGCCCAGACAAATGGTAGATCTGTGCACCTGCCGAGTCGGCCCAACCTGCAGTCGCAAGGGGCTGGTACTGATGCCATAGGTGGATAGATCCTTGCTTACGGCATGGCTCATGAAAGGGCACAGTTGCGAAGGAGAGGCTATTCTGCACCAGTGATTTCTACGTTATTGAAGGCAAAGAAACACTTAACCTCGCTCTCGTATATCCACGTTTGGAGGCTATTTGAGGCTTGGTGCTAGGAGAATGGCTCCTGGGCCTCTGTCGGTTGCAGTGCCGGAGATTTTGGCCTTTCTGTAGGCGAGTCTGGAAAAGCGATTAGCCTGGAGTTCCCTATGGGTGCAGGTAGCGGCGATCACCTGTTATCGAGGGCGTGTTAAAGGGGTCTCCTTGGGAGCCCACCTAGATGTCCAGCTTCTTTAGGTGGTCAAACGGGTGCTCTCTCCAGTGTGGACTGTAGTTTCCCTGTGGGACCTTAACCTCGTATTATCGGTACTAACAGAGGCGCCTTTTGAGCTGATGGAGGTGTATATACTGAAGGATTTGACGTTGACGGTGTTTCTAGTGGCTATCCGTTCCGCACGGCGCATTGCGGAGTTGCAAGCGCTCTTGTGTCAGGAGCCATTTCATTTTGAAGGAAAAGGAGGCGTTACGACCGGTTCAATCATTTCTGTCTAAGGTGCTTTCCTCGTTCCATCCGAATCAGTTGGTGATTCTGCCGGTGTTTGCAGGGACTGCAGTGGCTCAGAGGGAACCAGGTTTGCACCTTCTAGACGCTCATCAGGCATTGTGCTATCTAAAGAGAACAGAACCTTTTTGCAAGTGAGACTGGTTGTTTGTGCTGTTTGGGGGGCCATATAAGGGAGAAGCAGCTTTCAAGACCTCAATCTCTAGATGAATTCGGGAGGCCATTTTTTTGGCTTAGCTCTTGAGGCACTGGCAGTTACCAGCAGGCCTGAGGGCACATTCCACTAGGTGCAGGTGGTGTCGTGGGCCGGGTTTAGCCTGGTTTCCCTGGTGGACAACAGCAGAGCGGCCACCTAGGCGTCTCTGCACACCTTTGTGCATCATTAACTTCTGGATGTGCAGGCTATGTGGGATTCAAGGTTCAGGGTGACGATCATTCAGTCCGGGCTCGC
This sequence comes from Ichthyophis bannanicus, assembly GCA_033557465.1. Classification (NCBI taxonomy): domain Eukaryota; kingdom Metazoa; phylum Chordata; class Amphibia; order Gymnophiona; family Ichthyophiidae; genus Ichthyophis; species Ichthyophis bannanicus. The sequence continues at coordinate 154,678,165 of CM066032.1, read as the reverse complement.
AGGTTCCTCCTGTATGTGGTACAGCTAAGGTATATCCCAGATAGAGGGACTGCACTAGAGGGGACGATAAGGAAGGTGAAATTAGGCCTTAGCTGCTACTTGTCTTTCCTTGAGGACCTCCAGTGCAATCCCGGACCTACCCATGTTACAGTAGTTGCGATCCCGGATTGGAAGGAGGTCATCTTTTGATGAGAGGGTTCTGTGTTTGGTCGTTGGTCAGTAACATGTGTTCTCCTTGAAAGCAAGGTGTGGAGGACTATTCAGAGAGTGAAGGCAAGAGAGTACAATGTTGGCTACATGGTATAATTATGAGGGACCAGACGGCTTCACTTAGCTTTGTATGTCTTCCCTGGTGGTCGGTGCCTGAGCTTCCTCTCCCGTTGGTGGGGAGGTGGGGTTTTGGTTCAGTGGCCAGAAGTATTGTCTGTTTTTCACAAAAAAAAAAAAAAAGTTTTGTTATGGCATCTTATTTGTTGCTACTGTGATTCTGCTTTGTCAATGGTTTACTGGGGTTGAGGGGGTGATGCCAGCTTCCTAAGAACACTGATGTCAGTGATGGCATGCTCAGTCTCCAAGCTGCTGGTGAGAGCTGACAACTCAGATGTTGGGACTGCACTGGAAGTCCTCAAGGAAAGACGCATTGCAGGTAACATAGTAGCATGGTAAATGACGGCAGATAAAGACCAGTGTGGTCCATCTAGTCTGCCCAGCAATATGGAGTAGTTGCACCCCTACTCATGTCTTTTAGGGAGTAGATGCACCCTTACTCATGTCTTTGTTTAGTGGTGCACCCACCAGCAGCAGGTGCACCCATCCCCATTTCTTCATCCCTCCCCATATCTTTGTTTCTTTGTTTAAGGGTGAACCCACTGCTCTTCCCCCCCATTGCTCCATGTAGGACACCCCTATTTGTTGAGAAATTAGATGGTTCAGTTTATTTTGATTTAATCTTGTTGCTGTAAAGTGATCCACTGTGTCTGTCCCAGGCCACTTTGAATTCCGTCACTGTGTTTGCCCCCACCACCTCCATCGGGAGGGCATTCCAAGCATCCACCACCCTTTCAGTAAAAAAGTATTTCCTGACATTGCCTTTCAATTTACCACCTTGCAGCTTCATGTCATGCCCTCTAGTTTTACAGCTTCCCCATCTCTGGAAGAGGTTTGTTCGTTCATTATTTCTCTTTAAGTATTTAAAGGTCTGAATCATATCTCCCCTATCCCTCCTCTCCTCCAAAGTGTACATATTTAGGTCTTCAAGTCTCTCCTCATAAGGCTTCTGACGCAGGCTCCAAATCATTTTGGTCGCTTTCCTCTGAAAGCTTCCATTCTTTTTACATCTTTTGCAAGATACGGTCTCCAAAACTGAACACAGTATTCCAAGTAAGGCCTCACCAGAGACTTATACAGTGGCACTAGTACCCCATCCTTTCTGCTGGTAATTCCTCTTCGAATGCAGCCCAACATCCTCCTGGCTTTTGCCACCGCCTTGTCGCACTGTTTTGCCACCTTGAGATCTACAGAAACAATCACACCGAGGTCTTTCTCCTGCTCTGTGCACAACAATCTCTCACCCCCTATCGCATGCATTTCCTTTGGATTTCAGCTACCCAAGTGCATGACACTGCACTTCTTCGCATTAAATCTCAATTGCCAAGCATCAGACCATACCTCCAGCTTTTGCAGATCCCTCCTCATGTTAAGCACTCACTCGAGGGAGTCCACTCTGTTGCAAATTTTCGTGTCATCTGCAAAAAGACATACTTTTCCATTCAGTCCTTCAGCAATATCACTCACAAATACATTGAACAGTGCCGGGTCCAGGACCTAACCCTGAGGCACCCCGCTAATCACCTTCCTTTCATCCGAGTGAGCTCCATTTACCATCACCTTCTGTTGTATGTCAGTCAACCAATTTCTGATCCAATTTACCACCTTGGAACCCATCCCCAAACTACTGAGTTTATTGATAAGCCTCCTATGAGGGACAGTATCAAAGGCTTTGCTGAAATCCAGGTAGATGACATCCATCGCGTGTCCTTAATCCAGTTCTCTGGTCACCCAGTCAAAGACCTCAATCAGATTTGTCTGGAAAGATCTTCCCTCGGTAAAACCATGTTGCCTCGGATCCTTTAACCCTCTGGTTTTGAGAAAGTTCACTATTCGCTCTTTCAGGAGTGTCTCATTACTTTTCCTGCCACCAAAGTAAGGCTCACGGGCCTGTAGTTTGACACTTCTTCCCTGTCACCACTTTTGTGTAGAGGTACGACGTCAGCCATTCTCCAGTCCTGAGGAACCTCTCCTGTTTCCAAGGATCTGTTGAAAACATCCTTTAACGGGCCCTGCAAGAACCTCTCTGAACTCTTTCAGTATCCTGGGATGTATCCCATCCGGTCCCATGGCCTTGTTGTCCCCCTTTCAGTTTTGCAAGTTGTTCTAACACCTCATCCTGTCCGAATGGTGTGGTATCTACCTCATTCCCATTTTTATATTTGGCAGTCACAGGTGGTCCTTCTCCAGGATTTTCTTTAGTAAAAACAGAGCCGAAGTATTTGTTTAGTAATTTCGCTTTATCAATGTCATTTTCCACGAGTCTGTTCCCAGCACTTCTGAGCCCTGCAATTCCACCTCTGATCTTCTTCCTTTCCCGAATATACCTGAAGAAAGTTTTGTCACCGCACTTAACATCTTTAGCCATCGTTTCCTCTGCCTTTGATTTTGCTATCCATATTTCTATTTTTGTCTCCTTGAGTTTGATCCTGTATTAATTTGTGTTCTTCTGTTTGCAAGCTTTTGAATTTTGCGAAGGCTGTGTTTTTTGCCCTTATTTGAGCAGCCACTTCTTTGGAAAACCAAATAGGTTTCCTTCTCCTCTTGTTTTTATTTACTTTTCTTACATATTTATCTGTTGCCCCTTTTATTGCCTCTTTTAGTTTAGCCCATTGCAATTCCACTTCCCTTATCCCCTTCCACCCTGTCAGCTCCTTCTTTAGGTACTTGGCCATTTTGTTGAAGTCAGTGTTTTTGAAGTTTAGGACTTTGAGCTTGCTATGATTGGACTGCACCTTGGCTTTTATCTCAAACCACACCGTATGATGATCACTGTTGCTCACAGGGGCACTCACCCAAACATTTGAGACACTATCATTGTTGGTGAGCACCAAATCCAGCGTTGAGCTTTCCCTGGTTGGTTCTATCACCATTTGTCTAAGTAACACATCTTGGATAGCGTCCACAATTTTTTTGCTTTTTTCCAGATTTGCAGAAGAAGTAATCCAATCCACATTGAGTAGATTAAAGTCACCCAATATAATAGCTTCCCCCTTTGTTGCTATCTTGACAATATCTATAATTAATTCGTTATCTCTCTCTTCAATTTGAGTTGGAGGTCTGTAGATTACAGCAGTATGGATGACAGTGCCATCTCCTCTTTCCAACACTATCCAGAGCGGCGCTTCTTTTCCCCATGCACCCTGCATTTCAGTAGCTTTAATATTGCTTTTGACATACAAGGCTACTCCTCCCCCTTTTCCATTTTCTCTGTCTCTTCTGAAGAAAACACCTGGCTATAATCACCAGGTATGGCTATATCCCAATCATTTGATTCGTTAAACCATGTTTCTGTAATGGCCACAATGTCCAAGTCCTTTTCCACCATTAGGGCTTCCAGGTCTGGAAGTTTTTTGGCTGAGCTATGAGCATTTGTGCTCATTGCTTTCCAGCATTGAACTGGCTTGTGTGTATTTTGCATTGATTTTATTCTACTCCTTCCCAGTTGCTTTTGATGTGTTGTTTAAAAGTGTGATGGTTTCTGTTGTTCTGGTTTTGCAGTGGGTGACGTCCAGAACTTGACCTTCCCTGTCTGTCACCCCCTTCTTCTAGTTTAAATGCAAATCGACATACTGCCTGAAATTTTCATGTAGGATTCTTTTCCCTGCGATAGAGAGGTGTAGTCCTTCAGCACAGTATAGTTTCTTGTTGGTCCATGTGTTTTCCCAGTCGCCAATAAATCTGAATCCTCCTCGTTTGCACCAGGTCTGGAGCCATGTATTAAAGCTGTTAATGCGATTTAGCCTTTTTGCCCCCTTGCCTAGAACAGGTAGAACTTCTGAGAATGCTACAGTGTTAACAATGGGCTTGAGTTTTTCTCCCAGAGATTGGAAGTCCTGGACTGTAGAGGCACTATTTCTAGCCAGGTCATTTGTACCCAAGTGGATGACAACATCAAGTTTGGAGTGTTTGCTTTCCGCGCTAAGTACATCAATAATTTGGTTTGTATTCCTGCTGGCTGAGGAGCCTGAGAGGCATTTGACTATCTTCTCTCCTTGGAACTGTGTTTCCAAGTTGGTGTCTCTGATGATGAAATCTCCAAGTAGTAGTAGTTTTCTGTTTGGTGAGGTTTTCTTCATATTTGGTGCTTTAGCAGGAGATTGGGCATTGACTGATTCCTCTAAGGGCCGTTCAGTTTCTTTGGATTGGGCATCCTCATTAACCAAGGCAGAGAATGCATTATGCAAGGATATCTCTTGGTGTATAGGATGTCTCTGTGTCACAGATCGTAATCTACCCGAACCCACTGTGATCCATTTGTTCCTGTTGTGTTTGACTGTTTGTGGGAGCAGTGGTGGACTTTGTTCAGTCTGTATCCTAGAAGAGGTACGCTTCATTGCAGCCAGTTCTTCCCTCAGTAGAGACAATTCTTTTAAGCCAGGTGTCTGATCTAAAGTAGCCCCTCCCTGGGAGATGCCTTTCAAGCAGACAATGAACCAGAATTACCCAAAATATACCTTTGTAGTTCTGTCTGCCCCCTGTGCAAAGGCCTCTGTTGGTCCCTTGCAATGTAAGTATGTCTATTCCAAGTGGCTGATTTCTCTTACAAGTGTCCATGCCCCATTAGGCTTATATCTGAGCTGAGGGCACACTCAGAAAACTGGTTAAGGCTACACAAGGAAATCAAGCAGTTTGATTATCCCCAAACGTAATGTAGGACCAGCAATTAGCAATTTTCCCAATACCTAAGGTTTAACCCACTGTATTTGCAATAAAACCCCCCAGCAGAGATAGAAAGGAGAAAGCTTAGTCTTATCTTTGTCTTGGGCAGCTCCGGCCTTTCAGACTTACCTTGTCCCTCCAGTCCAGACAAGGGGGTTATGCTCTTCTATCAGCAGGTGGAGACTGAGAGCACAAGCTTGAAGCATGCCATAAGTAGCCTGTGCCAACTGACAACAGCCAGTATTTCTCAGTCTCCAGTGGGTGGTGAGCATAGCCTGTGCTGTCTGGTACTGGATTTGGATCACTGGTGGTAGTAACAGGCCCAGAGTGCAGACCACAACCCTCCCCCTTCGCTCCCAATCATCCCCCTCCTGCAGGCTTCCTCTTTTCTCCACCCCAACCTTTTGAAGAGGGCCAGGGGTTGAGCAGGTTCCTGTGCCTTTAAGGCTCTGCTGGGGATAAAAAGGACAGAAACTGGAACAGGCAGTGCTTGAGGACCAGCTGCAGGGACCGCATGTGGTCTTCCAAGGGGAGGGGTGGGGACCACCAGAGATCGGTTCTGAGGAGTGCAATCAAGCACAGGGGAAAGGGTCGGCGGGGCAACTGGTTGTGGCAGATGTGCTGCTTGTGGCAGCCACTGGGCACAGCTCTCCGACATTGGGCTGTGCCATGGCTGCATCCGGGAGAGCGCAGCCACCACTGATTGTCTCGGAGGAGACCCAGGAGGATGAAGGCTTGTGGAGCAGATGCCTGGAAGCAGAATGATGCTCCCTGAGATGGCAGCAGTCTACCACCATTTTTAATACCGCAAGTGCTGCAGTTTTAGAGGGAACTGAGCCCCCGATGTTGCTGCCCATGACAGATTTTTTACCCAGGACCTGGAGGGCGTGGGAATTGGAAGCTCTCCTTTTCCCCTCAAGTTCGTCATTCTGCTTCATTAGGCCTTTGTGCTATAGTTGAAACAGGGCTTGGTGAAGGGTCTCCAATCTCCACCAAATCCCCTTTGGCTGGGGGAGTGTGAATCTCCCACAGTAGCCAAGCGCCTGCATTGAGAGCAGCTGGAAGAGGACGTGGAGTTGGGCTCAGTGGGTTCATTGGACTCCCTGGACCATTTGGAGGGGACGGCAGACCTCCTTGGAGAAGCAGCTTCAGGAGGATCTGGTTGGGGAGGATCCAACAACCGTGCTGATCTTTCACTAAGTTGAGCTTCCCTTGCTTATTTCGGAGTCTTTGGCAGTCTTGCTGTTGCAGAGGAGCTTAGGTCGGAGCCCTCAGAGTCCGCAGAGGATCCTCTTATGGAGGGCAACTGAAAGGTTCCATGGTCTTTTCTGGTCTGCAGGGCCTCCAAGGCCATGATTGCAGAGGAGTGGAATTCTCCAGATGTGGGCTTGCACGTTGGTCCGGAGTATGGCGAGCCTGTACACAATTACCTCTGAGGAGAGGGAGAAGTTGCGCTTGCCTCTTGTAGCGAGTGGTGCAGCCTTGAAGGATCCTCAGGACTGGCGGATGGAAGCAGGCTTTGAAGGTATTGACCCTGGGTCTGTAGGAGACTGTTTGGCTAGAGCCTGTCTCCGGTGTTCTCAGTAGATTCCTAAGGAAATGGCAGATCTCACTGGCTGGACGGGGCAGACAGGTTGGCGTCATGGTTGGCCTTCCTGGTGGATCTGCCTTATGATTTATTCAATGTGTCTGCCAAGAGTATGGCTACAGTGGTGTTAGCACAGCGATTTTTATGGTTGCGCAATTGGTCAGCCAATGTGTCTTCTAAGATGCAACTTAGCAAGCTTCTCTTTGTGGGGAGGTGTTTGTTTGGAGAGGACTTGGAGAAGCTGGTTAAGGATTTGGGAGATTCCAAGATGCCTAAGTTGCCGAAGAGTAAAGCAGATGGGACTGGCAGTGGGGCCTCCTTGACGGGCCGTAGTTAGAATTTTCATAAGTTTCACCCTGCACAGGCAATTAAGCCACAGAGATTGCGATTTCTGCAATGGGGCCCTTCCTTTCTTGGTGGCTCCTGAGGGGGGGGGGGTGCCTCTGGAGCACGCTGTGTCGCCAAGTCTTCCCAATGAAGGTTTGGGGGCCCTGGCAGGGATTCAGCCTGTGGGTGGCTGCTTGCAAAGGTTCTTTCCTGCTTGGGCCATGATTACGTCTGACACCTGGGTGCTGGAGGTAATCTGGGACAGTTACACTCTTGTTTGCCTGGCACCTCCAGGATGCCTTCATGATCTCAACGTGCCAGGCAAGGCATGGGTGATGGAGACTTGCGAATGCCTTTTGTATCCAGAGGTGGTCATACCAGTACCTCGAGATGACTAGTGCTCAGATCAGTATTCCATCTTCTTTGTGGTTTGCATGAAGGAGGGTTTGTGGTGACCCATTTGGGACGTGAAGGTGGTCAACAGGGCTTCCAGATGGAGGACTTGTGTTCGGTACTAGTGGTGGTGCAGCAGGGAGTGTTTTTGACCTCTCTTGACTTGACTGAGGCATACCTGCACATTTTTATCTGCCCCGATCACCAGTGGTTTCTGTGTTTTGTGGTGCCAAGGGGATAGTTTCAGTTTTAGGCCTTGTCCTTTGGTCTGGCCACTGCACCTCGGGTGTTCACAAAGGTCATGGTGGTAGTGGCGGTGGAGTTGCGCTAACGGGGTCCATGTACACCCATATCTGGGCGATGGCTAATTCAGGCTAAGTTGTTCCAGGAAAGTTTAGAGATTGCAGCACTAGTTCTCCAGCATCTTCAGAAATTGAACTGGGTGATCAAATTGGCGAAGAGCCTGTTGGAGTCCTCTGTCCTTGGAGTATCTACGTGCCCTTTTCAGCACCCTCAAGAACATGATGTTTCTCCCAGAGGGCAGGATTGCGAAGTTGCAGGCCCAGGTGTTGGGGTTAAGGAAGTCCCACACCCCAGAGCAAGGGACCTATTTTCAGGTGCTGGTCTCTATGGCAGCCACATTGGAACTAGTGCCCTGGGCAAGGTTTTAAATGCAGCCCCTTCAGATGGACTTTCTATCGCAGTGGTCTCCCCATTTTGCAGTCCATGGATATTCAGCTTCCGCTTTGAGAAGAGACCAGGGCGAGTTTGCAGTGGTGGCTCAATCCGTAGCAACTTGCGACAGGGATACCTCTTGGATTCTCTGACTGAGTGGTGGTGACCACAGATGCCTGTTTCTTATGTCTTAGGTGGCTCAGGCAGATGGACCTGAGAGGAGAGTCGATGGTCGATCATTCGCTTAGATATGTGGGCAGTGCGGCTGGCTCTGAAAATGTTCCTTACTCTGCTGCATTGCAAGGCAATGTGAGTGATGTCGGACAATGCCATGATGGTGGTGTATATCAATCAGCAGGGTGGCACTTGGAGTTGGCTAGTAGCGGTGGAAGCGATCGCGTTGCTGTAGTAGGTGGAGGTCCATTTACTGGCAATCTCGGCAGATCACGTTGCCAGGACGGAAAATGTCCAGGTGAAATACCTGAATTGCAACTCTCTGGATACCAGAGAGTAGGCTTTGAGTCGGCGTTCCAGCGTATTGTGAATCACTGGGGGCTACTGACAGTGGACTTGATGGCATCTCTGGCTATAGGACACATGTCTGAAGGCCTTGACACCCTGGTTCAACCCTTGCTAAGTGTGGATCTGCTTTGTTCCCTCCGTGGCTTCTCATTGGGTGGATCTTGCAGCAGATAGTCTCATCCAAGGCATACCGTGCTGATTATGCTGGACTGGCCTCAATGGCCTTGGTACGTGGATCTGGTTTGGCTGCTGATAGAGGAGCTGTTTCCTTTGCTGGTGGAGGCAGACCTTCTGGTCTTGAAGGACTAGAAAAGGGGACTGCTACTTCTGGAGAGAGATCTGCTATTGTGAGTATATACTAATGGGAATTTTTCTGAAGGGACCTCTTTGGATTAAAGCTGATTAATCTGTGAACCCAGTGTATCTGTTAAATCAGTCAGGGCCTAGTAGCAGCAGTTTAAGTTTAAATTTAAAACACAGAAGAGAGCTTTCTGGTTGGATTTAAGCTTATAGTTTAAATTTAATACTCACTCAGGGCCTAGTATCAGCACGCTTTAAGAAAAGTGAAAGGAGGTCCAAAAAACTGCCCCCATGGTTTAAAGGAGAGGTCAGAGAGGCTGTTGCCAAAAAACATCCTTCAGGAAATGGAAAAAAGAGCCAAACGAAACCTGGAAACAACACAAGCACTGGCAAGTTAAATGCAAGGCATTGATAAAGCAGGCAAAGGGAGAATTTGAGAAGAAGCTGGCTGCTGAAGCAAAACACATAATAAAGACTTTTTCAAGTACATTTGTAGCAAAAAAACCTGTGAGAGTGTCAGTTGGTCCATTAGATGATAGAGAGGTTAAAGGAGCACTAAGAGACGACAAGGCGATAGCGGAGAGACTGAATGAATTCATTGCTTCGGTCTTTACTGAGGAAGATGTAGGGATGTTACCCATGACTGAAGTGGTATTTAAAGGTGCGGAAGAATTGAAGGAATTATCGATACATCGGGAAGATGTATTACAACTATTTGATAAACTGAAGAGTAGCAAATCACCTGGACCAGATGATATACATACAAGGGTGTTGAAAGAACTGAAATATGAGATTGCAGACCTGCTATTAGTAATCTGTGAACTATCATTAAAATCATCTGTAATACCTGAAGATTGGAGGATGGCCAATGTTAACACCAATTTTTAAAAGGATTCCAGGGGTGATCCGGGAAACTACAGACCGGTGAGCCTGGCGTCAGTACTGGGAAAAATGGTAGAAACCATCATAAAGAACAAAATAGCTGAACATGTAGATGTATATGCAATGTGTGCCTTCGAGTCAGTCGTGACTCCTGGCTACCAGAAGCTCCTGGGTTTTATTGGCAGTATCACTGGAAGTAGATTGCCAGGCCTTTCTTCCGAGGCAATGGAGGGTTAAGTGACTTGCCCAAGGCCACAAAGTGTGCTAGTGGGAATCGAACCCTGGTTGCTTTGTTACCAAGCCAGTGTTCTAACCACCTGGCTTCTCCTCCACTCCATGTAGATAGCCATGGCTTAATGGGAGACAGCCAACATGGCTTTAGACAAGGAAGATCTTGTCTTACTAATCTGTTAGGTTTTTTTTTGAAGGTGTGAATAAACAGGTAGACAAAGGTGAGTCGGTTGATATAGTGTATTTGGACTTTCAGAAAGCCTTTGACAAAGTCCCTTCATCAGAGACTTTTGGAAAAACTAAAGAGTCATGGGATAGGAGGCAGTGTACTATTGTGAATAGTGCCTAGTTGATATATTACTACAGTTATCAACCTGTATATAGTTCCATGATGTATATAGTTAGCCTGTGTTCCATGTTCAATTCCTTGTTCAATGTAAAACGCAGTGTGGTTTCTCCTGCTGCGCGAGTTTTGTTACCTGTGAACCGCGCTGATGGTAAATAGTGCGGTAAAAAAAAACTATAAATAAATAAAATAAAATAAACTGGTTAAAATACAGAAAGCAGAGGGTAGGGCTAAATGGCCAATTTTCCCAATGGAGAAAGGTGAATAGTGGTGTACCCCAGGGATCTGCTTGGTCTGCTGCTTTTTGACATATTCATAAATGACCTGGAAAAGGGAATAAAGAGTGAGGTTATCAAATTTGCAGATGACACAAAACTATTTAAAGTTGTTAAAACCCATGAGGATTGTGGAAAATTTCAAGGGGATCTTGATAAATTGGAAGACTGGCCATCAAAGTGGCAGATGAAATTTAAAGTGGACAAGTGCAAAGTTATGCACCTAGGAAAGAACAACCCAAACTATGGTTACACGATGCAAGGTTCCACATTAGAAACCATCACCCAGGAAAAAGATTTAGGCGTCATTGTGGATATCATGTTAAAACCCTCGGCCCAGTGTGCAGCGGCGGCCAAGAGAGCAAATAGAATGCTAGGTATCATAAGGAAAAGAATGGAAAATAAAACAAAGGATATTATAATGGCTCTATATCTTTCCATGGTGAGACCGCACCTGAATATTGTGTGCAATTCTGGTCGCTGTATTTTAAAAAGGATATAGCGTTATTAGAAAAGGTTCAGAGAAGAGCCACCAAAATGGTAAAGGGGATGGAAGGATACCCCTAAGAAGAAAGGCTAAAAAGATTAGGGCTCTTTAACCTGGAAAAGAGACGGCTGAGGGGAGATATGATAGAAGTCTATAAATTAATGAACTGAGTGGAACGGGTAAATGTAGATCGATTGTTTATGTTATCAGAATATAGAAAGACTAGGAGACATGCAATGAAGCTACAGGGTAAACTATTTAAGACTAATAAAAGAAAATATTTTTTCACTCAACGTGTAATCAAACTCTGGAATTTGTTGCCAGAGGATGTAGTAAAGGCTGTTATTGTAGCTGGGTTTAAAAAAGGTTTGGACAAGTTTCTGGAGGAAAGGTCCATAAACCATTATTAAAAAGGGACCCAGGATATCGGTGCTTGACCCAGTACAAGCATTGTGGAACCTGTGTCTTTTGGGGAAACTGATAGGTACTTATGGCCTAGATTGGCCACTGTTGGAAACAGGATAGTAGGCTTGATGGACCTTGGTCTGACCCAGTATGGCATATCTTATGGTTCAGGAGCTGGTGCAGATGCTGGACGTGTATCATTTCTTGCTTATGACTTAAGGTCATTGGCACATTACTACAGACAGCAGGCAATTGACTTCCTTGGCCTATGTGTGTCTGGTGCATTTTTGAGGCTTGGTGTGCAGAGCGTGGTGTTTGCCCACTCAGGGTCTTGCTTCCTGATATCCTGGTGTTTCTGCAAGCGGGGTTGGAGAAAGGTTTCGCCTTGGGCTCCTTGAGTGTCCAAATAGTGGCTTTGGCATATTTCAGGGATCATGTGCAGGGTCAAGCCCTGTCATCTCATGGGGACGTCATATGTTTCTTTTGGGGCATTAAGCATCTTCCTACCAATCTATGGTACCTCTAATTTGGTGCTTTCAGTCTTGGGAGTGGGGAGTGCTTCCTTTCGAGCCACTTTGGGGAACTGCAGTGACAATAGTGTTTGTGGTAGCGATTCGTTGAACCTGCTGGATTTCTAAGCTCCAGACTTTATTTTGTAAGGAGTCTGTCTTGGTATCCTTCAAGGAGAAGGTGGTGCTGTGTCCAGTTTCTTCCCTTTTACTGAAGGTGATGTCTGTTTTACATCTGTCAGGTTGTCTCTCTACCAACTTTTATTGAGGCACAGCATTCCACAGAGGCTCACCACCTTCATAAGCTAGATGTCCTTAGATGTCTCAAGCAGTACTTAAAGGTGACTCGGCCTTTTCGGCTGTCCAAAAGACTCTTGTTTGTTTGCTCTCAAAAGGACGAGGCGGCTTCTATTTTCCGGTGGATTACAAAGGCTATCGCCTCCGTGTATCTGTTGAAGGGGTGCTCGGTGCCCTCTAGCTTGCTGGTTCACTACGTGGGCTCAGGTGGCATCCTAGGCAGAGGTTGATCTGGTTCTTCCCCCAGGACATCTGTAAGGCGGCAACATGATTGTCTCTTCATTCCTTTGTACAGCATTATCACCTGGATGTACAGGTCCAGCAGGACGTGGCCTTTCTGGCACTGGTATTGTAGGCCAGTGTTTCTATTTATCAGTACCGCTTTGCTACATCTCGCTCATCTGAACTGGACTGGAGGGACAAATAGGAAGGTGAAATTAGACCTTACCTGCTAATTTTCTTTCCTGGAGTTCCTTCAGTCTGGGACCCACCTAGGACAATTTTCTGTATGGCGTGGGGGCGGTTGTCTCGCATTTGCTTTTGCTGAATCAAATTTGAGTTGGGCGTGTTCAGGACAGCTCGTGCTACAGTTTCGCAAGAGGTTCTCTGTTGGGAGTTCCATGGTATCTGTGCATTGTTCTCTGTGATTGGGGTCTTCGCATTTCTCGTTTAAAGTTTTTGCCAAACCCCTCCCCCCCCACACACAAAAAAAGTACACAGTAAATAACTAGATAAGAGGCCCATATTCTGGGTCAGTCATTGTTGGCTGAGATGCCTCTTTCCTTTCTTGAAAAGGGTATGGTTGGCGTAGAATTGGGATGTTGGGGCTCCATTTCTCTGCTTTGTGAGGTTCATACTGGCTGTTGTCATTTGGCAGAAACTACTTATGGCATTCTTCAAGCTTGTGTTTTCAGTTTCTACCTGCATAACCCACTCACCTGGATGAACTGGAGGGACTCCAGGGAAGAGAATTAGCAGCTAAGTTCTAATTTCTTGTTTCCAGGGCATATCTACAAATACTCTGCTGGAGTTTCCTGCCTGGAAGGGTGTGGAATCTGGACCTTCCCAGCAGTTTTGCTGACTGGAGCTCTCTGGGCCTGAGGCTGGCTTTAGGAAGTTTATTTTTGAGCTCTCTGATATAGTTTCTTATCCTGTTCCCCCCCACATTCCCCTCTTCTCCTCCAACCTGTTGGTGCCTTTAAAAAAGAAAAAAAAATATATATATTGTGTGTATATGTGTGTGTGCATATACACATATTCACGCACATATATACATTGAGGAACAATTACAGTTTCTCCAGGACCAAGCAGAAAGTCAGTCCTCGCATATGGGTGACGTCTGTGCTGACGGAGCCCCCACGAAAGCATCTCCCCAGCTTTCAAAGAAATCCTTTGAGAGATGCCACCATGCATGCATGGTCCCCTTCCTGCCCTCAGTCTCCTTTTTTCCATGGAACCCAACAGATGTCAGTAATTTTTCCATGGAAAAAGTTGATATTTTTGTGCATTAAACTGTCTTGTCTTCTCCGGTTAGTACCAGTCCCTTTCCCACCTCCGAGCCCGGTTCCCCATGGCATCGAGTCTTGGACCCGTTTTTTGTTCTGTTTTCCAGCACGGTTTTGTGCCTTTTTCTATCTGCTGGCTACGTTGACGGTCTTCTACCTCACAGGGGTCCTTATTGTTCCAGTGGTCAGTGGGTTCAAAAAGTGTGATTGGTCCACAAAAAACATGTCCCTCACGGATACACATGACTGCTGCCTCTGGTGTCTAGGTGCTGACCATGACCCAGAGGTCTGTGTCCTGTGCAAAAAGATGTCTGCGAAGGCCTTCCATCGTCGTCAGCAAAAGCAAGATTGCATCTTCCACAAGTCAGATTCTGCCCCAGTATCCACGGTAGCTTTGCACTCTAAGGCCCCGCGCAGATCCTTGGAATTGCATAATGCTCCCATGATACCCGATCGGGTCCGTGGACACTCCGACAAGGGTTCCCCGGAGCGGGCGCGCAAGAAGAAGAAATCCTTGAGCTTCATCCTGGGACTCGGACACACAGGGCAAATCCTGTGCTAGGTCACATAGTCAACGGAGAGTATCCGAGGAGACAGAGCAGGAGCTGCCAGCAAAGATTCCCCTAACAGATGCCGACGCCTTCGGCGACAGATCCCAAACCCCCCCCCAGGCCTGTCCCATCGATGACGCCCTCTCCTCACAGATGCCAAACCCAGTAATCCCGGTGTCTGAATCAAAGGCTGTAACTCCAGAGTGGAAGCCAGTATGATGGCATTAGAGCACAGTGTGACTGCCTTCCTTGCCTTGCAGCAGGCATTTACACCTGGCCCCACCGGCGCTCGTGTCAAGACCACAGGGACCTCAGCCTTGAGGACTCCCTGGGCTGCCGAAACTATTCTCAAGAGCCTTGAGCCAATCTTCAGCATGAGTCTCAATCCCACTCCTGGTCCTCTGGAGCAAAATCCTCCCGGGCAAACTCTTGTGGCTCTGGCCAAGCTACTGCCTTGGGCCACCGAGGTCCCGACTCGGGCCCTGCACCTCAGGCGCCATCGGTCCTCTAGTCCTCAAGAGATTACTTCAGCTGGGAGTCCGAGGACGAGGCATCCCTAGAGATGCGTAAACTCTGCAACCTCCTGTCGGACCCGTTTTTCCCGGCATTACAGTGCCTGTCCCACCCGAGGACACGTTGATCCACGAGTTAGTTGTAGACATGGTGGAAGCCTTGTCCATCACTATGAAGTCGGAGGATGACCCTCGCATGAAGGAGCTTGAAATCCTCCAATATGAGGCTCCACCCAAGGAGGCCCTGATGGTCCCTTTCCATGCCATCCTCAGGCGGCGGCTCCTTCAAATGTGTGAGTCACCGGTGTTGGAACCAATAGTTGGCCAATGCCTCGACACCATGTACTGGGTTCAGCAGAGCCCCGGCTTCTGGACGACACAACTCCCACACACTTCTATGGTGGTAGATTCGACCATGTGCCAGTTGGAGAGCCCAAAAACTCGCTCCTCTGTACCCCCAAGCAAGGAGTCCTGCACCCTTGACACCCTCAGATGCAAATGCTACCAGGGCTCGATACTGGAGTGCCAAATCCAAGCCTACCAGCTGTATATCTGGTAGGCTTGGATTAAGCACTGCTGGTAAGGAGTCGGGCGTGAAGAGAAGACCCCGGCACCAGCTTCCACAAGCCCCAATTGGCATTAGGCCGAGGAGCGGGAGGCTGCACTCCCCCCCCCCCGCTCCCCGACACAAAGCCAATCGGGCACAAGAACTTTTTTTTAAATAAAGAAGCGCTATCCGGCACGCCCGTGCCTGAGGATCTTGCCAGATGGGGTCTTTGAGCGTGGCATGGAGCAAGAACCTTGTCCTCTAACACCAGCTGTATGCTATCGCATCGCTCTCCTGTCATACAAATGAGTCAGAATCTACTCACAGAACTCAACAAGACTCTGTTTCCCCACCAACTACACGAACGTGGACTTAATGCTGACAACTACCTGTTCAGGACAGCACACCAGCCTCTGTCTGTACCACCAACATGAGTCCATCATCACAACGCACAAGGACTTGAGCATGAACCATGCTCCTCCCCTGCAGAGTTAATTGACAGATGCCCCAGAACAACGCAAATAGCATCTCCACATGGTTTGGTCCTCTGAATCTGACTTATAACTCAACCCCTGAGGGTACATCAACCCCTACCAGACACAGGAACAGCATTTCATATTATGCATTGAGTACTATAGAAATTATCAACCGCAGACTATATTGCTTAAATGTGTACAAGTAACATGGCTAGTGCAAGTAGAAAGTTCAATTTCTGTTATAATGTTTCTATTATGTATCTCTTCCTATTAGTACTTATCCTACATATACTGTTTTCACATGCCTTTGAACACACTTTTTACCAGTCGCCACAACTGATCCCAATAATAAAAAGTTACAGACACTCCAAAACCCAACCATTCCCCCACACAAATCAGACAAGACATAGTAGACTAAGAAGAATTGGCCTCTTAAGAACATAAGAGATGCCATACTGGGTCAGACCAAGGTCCATCAAGCCCAGTATCCTGTTTCCAACAATGGCCAATCTAGATCACTAACAAAGATGTTAAAAAGATATAGCGGAAGGGCTGTTGTGTAAGGTTTGCCTCTTTTCAGATGATGCCAAAATCTGCAATAGAGTAGAACCCCAGGAAGGTGTAGATAACATGAGGAGGGATCTAGCTAAGCTTGAAGAATGGTCTAGAATTTGGCAGCTGGGATTTAATGTTTAAAAAATATGTAAGGTCATGCATTTGGGCTGCAGCAATCCAAGGGAGCAATATAGTATAGGGGGTGAAGTACTTTTGTCCACTAAAGAAGAGCGGGACCTAGGCGTGGTTGTGTCTGATTTTAAAGTAGCTAAACAGGTAGAAAAGGTGACAGCAAAAGCTAGAAGGATGCTTGGGTGCATACGGAGAGGAATGGCTATCAGAAAAAAGGAGTTGATAGTGCCTCTGTATAAGTCTTTGGTGCAACCTCATTTGGAGTATAGTGTGCAATTCTGGAGACCGCACCTTCAAAAGGATATAAACAGGATGCAGTTGTAACTATTTTGAATAGTTCTCTGGGTTTATTGTCAGATTTTAGTATAAGGTTGGCATTGTATTCCTTTTTATGTTGATAGATGAGGTTGTTGTATTCTTTTTGCTTCGTGTGTGAGAGCTGCAGGGTAAACTGTCTTGTTTTTTTTCTCCATTGTCGTTCAATTTTTCGTAGTGCTCTCTTTGCATTTCTTTTTTCGCCTGAGTACCATGGGGCCCATCTGGGTTTTTTTCTTCCGGGCTTGGAGTATAGAGCGTCTGGTGCTTTTGCTGATGCAAAGATGGTTGTGTTCCAGTTGTCGGTTAGTTTGTCCAGGTCACTGAGGTCTTGGTTCAAGTTTGGGAGAACATCATCCTTGTTGTAGCTCTTGAATCGTCTACCTGGGTGGGGCTGTTCCGCCTGTTGGGGTGAGTTAGGGATCTGTATATACAGCTGTATCATGTAGTGATCGGGCCAAGGTACTGGGGTTATTATTGGAGTTGACACATTGTTGCAGTCGAGTCTATTAAGTACAAAGAAGAAGTCCGGAGAGGAGCCCAGACAGTGCGTAGGCGCAGTAATAAATTGGGTGTATTTTAGTGAGTCCATAGCATCAAGGAAGAATTCTGCCTCTTTGAGGGTTGTTGACTTAAGATTAAAATCACCATGGACCACCAGAGGTTTTGGGGGGGGTGTTGGCTGCACAAACTGATTCAAGGGTTGCTGAGTTCATCGGAGGTGGCATTTGGAGCTCTGTAGGTGAGGCATATGACAATATGCTTATTTTCTATGATAGTGGTATTGCTGTGTGTTGTAGTAGATGTCAGCAAGAGTGTAAACCTGAGATTACTTCGTGCTAGTATTAGAACACCTCCTTCCTGTTTGTGCGTGGGCAGTTGAATGCTGTATATTTGGATGGAGTAAGCTGATTGAGGATAGCCTGATCTGTAGGGGAGAGCCAGGTTTCGGTTATGCATAAAATATCAGTTTGGTGTGACTTTAGGTGGTCTGAGAGGGTGTGTATTTTTGTTAGAGATCTTGCATCGATTATATCGATGCTGATAAGTGTGTGTATGAGGGAGTGATTGTGATGCGTGTGTGGATGTAGTGATGTACTGGGCCGAATGACTGAGGTTTTTTCTACTGGAGCGTTTCTGTGCAGATTGCCAGTATGTGGTATTTGTGATGATGATGGATTGGTAATGAGATGGTGTAAGGATTGAGTATTTGGATATGGGTAGGAATTATGTGCGGCAGAGGAGAAGCTTTATGAGAATGATTGATTGTTTGCAGCAAGAAGGTAGTTTGGAGCTGCCATGGTGTGCGGTCTTATTGAGAGATTTCTCAGTGAGTGGTGGGTCAGCCGATTAGGTAGACGCAGTCTAGTTAGGTAGCTAGACTTGAGGAAGGGGGATACTGGGACAGAGATGATTACCTTGTCTCCGGGTGGTGGAGAGTCCTTTTTTTTGTCCTGGCAATGAGCTGGTTGCAGGATTTGCTGGGTTGTAAAATAGGGCTGTAAAGCTGCGTCTTCAACTCGGGTTTGGTAGTTATCCCCGCCTCTGTGTCCTGCCAAAGGGCCCTCTGGCGCGCCCCTCAGGCGCAGGTGTGCCTGTTTGAGCTGGGTTTTAAAGTCTTTCTTAGGCCGCCGATTGGGCCTGAGCTCTGGAGCGAGGGAGGAGTCTTCTTTCCCGCTCCCCTGATCAAACCTCAATCGGGGAGCTCGGTGGAGGTAGGAGCTGCTCAGTGCCTGGTGGAGCTGGGTTTTAAAGTCTTTTTTTTGGCCGCCCTTGCACCGGAGAGAACCTCTTCAAAAAAACCCATGTCGGACAAGGCTGCTGAGATAGATACTGAGTTCCTGACCAAGACCAGACTCTCTAAGAAGACCTCTGTACACCCGGTAAGAATGCCCTGGGGAAGAAGCCTGCTTTCCCAAGAAAGAAGGGGGGTATTTGGTAATTTCCCACAGCAGGAGCAACAGTCCAAGGGGCAAGGGCACTGCCCCTTCAAGCTTAAGACCCAGACACTGGCCCCAGTCCAGCCTGTAGGGAGTTTTTGACTCCTTGCAATATGGTCTCCTTTCCCCCAAGAGGCCCCCAGCAGCCCACAGGGGGGTGTCTGGCCCTGTTTACCCACAAGTAGTCAAGGAAGGATACCTCCTCGACCTGCAACAGATGCCACCCTTGTTCTTCCCAGGAGAACTTGTGAGGCCTCTCTTTCCCCAGACTCTGCTCTTCACCAAGCTCATAGGCCTCCTTACTGACAAGGTGGTGGAGCCAGTGCCCAAACATCTCTGGGGCAAAGGCTTCTACTCTAGATATTTCCTCATTCCCACACAAATAGGGTGCCTCAGACCCATTCTGGACCTACGGGACAAACATATTTCTGGTGAGGGAGAAGTTCAAGATGCTCTCCCTTGGAACACTGCTGCCTTACCTCCAGCGGGGAAACTGGCTATGCTCCTTAGACGTGAAGGATGTTTATACACACATCCTGATCCATCCCAACCACCGACAGTACCTCTGGTTCGTGTGGGAGGAGGTCACTACCAGTTCAGGGTGCTACTTTCGGGCTGATGCCATCATCAAGGATCTTTACCAAGTGCCTAGCAATGGTCGCAGCCCACCTTTGTCTCAAAGGGGCCTTTGTCTTTCCCTACCTGAACAACTGGCTCATAAGATGAGGCACAGCTGCAGAGTTGCACCACGCCACCGAGCGCACCATCCATGCCCTGCAACGACTGGGGTTCGTCATCAACTACGCCAAGTCCCACCTCTCCCTGGCTCAGTGCCTGGAATTCATAGGGGTTCAGCTAGACACCCTCCAAACCAAGGCTTTTTTCCCTCCGGAATTCACAGAATGCTTCAGGGCACTAGCTGCAGAGGTGCAGCACTGCCGGTTGGTGCTCGCTTGCCTTCTCCTCCGCCTGCTGTGCCTCATGGTCTCCATGGTCCAAATGACCCCGTATGCCTGCCTGCATATGAGGGCTGCTCAGTGGTGCCTCTGCTCCCAATGGATACAAGCCACGGGCAGGCTTCGAAACAGAGTAAAAGTGACCCTCCAACTGGCTGATTCCCTTAACTGGTGGCAGATCCCCCACCATTTTCAGGCCAGGGTGATGCCCTTCCATGCACCCCCACCCCCAGAGGATATTTCCTATGTACACCTCCGTGTGAGGTTGGGGAGCTCATTGCAAGGACCTTTGCACCCAAGGCATGTGGCCCCAGATGGCGTGCCAGTTGCATGTCAACCTCCTGGAGCTCTGGGTGATACTTCTGGCCCTCTGAGCCTTTTGCCACTGGTGTCAGCATCAGTCTGTGCTGGTTCGGTCGCAATGTTTTAAGTCAACAAACAAAGGGGCACAGGTTCGTACTCCCTCTACCAGAAGGTGGTAGCACTCTCCTCATATGCGACACTCAATGAGATGATCCTGCAGGCAGTCTGCCTCCTGGGCCTGGACAACACCCTGGCGGACAGGCTGAACATTGTCCTCCAGCCGCATGAGTGATGCCTGGACCCCAGAGTGGTCTCTTGGCTTTTCTGAATCCTGCTTCTGCCAGCTGCACCTGTCCCAGGTGGCGGCAGATGCTTTCCTCATCCCATGGACGGAAGTCCTCTCTTACACCTTCCTGCCAATACTGCTGGTCGCCAATACCCTTTTCAAGTCCAGCGTGACAGAGCTTTACTGATTCTGGTAGCCCAACGTTGGCTCAGGCAACTTTTCGTTCTTGCTGCTTCTCTCTGTCTGTCAGCAGTGCTTCCGATTCCCCTGGGCAACGCCACAGAACTACTTTCACAGGAGGAGGGTTTTCTCCTGCACCCCAATCTGGGGTGTCTGTCACTCATAGTTTGGCTACTGAAAGGGTAGCTCTAGCTCCCTTCAACCTCACATGATATGTGGAGGAGGTCCTTCTGGCCACCTGCAAGGCTTCCACGAGAAGGGCGTATGCCTTCAA
This sequence comes from Ichthyophis bannanicus, assembly GCA_033557465.1. NCBI lineage: Eukaryota > Metazoa > Chordata > Amphibia > Gymnophiona > Ichthyophiidae > Ichthyophis > Ichthyophis bannanicus. The sequence goes on along the minus strand of CM066032.1, from coordinate 154,657,407 downwards.
GTGGCATCAATTTTTGGTGTGGTGTGCCAAGTGGCAGGCGAACCTGTTCTGCTCGGTGCAGCTGGTGCTCCAGTACCTATTCCACCTGTCCCAGATAGGAATGAAGTCCAACTCAGAGTGCACCTGAGCGCTGTTGCGGCTCACCACCACCACTCTGGCAAGATCAAGCCTCTCTTTGCTCAGCCCCTTATGTCTCCTCTCCTGTGGGCCTTATGTTGTCCAAGCCCCCAATCCGCCCACCAATGGTAGAGTGGGATATCAATGTGATGCTCTCATAGCTCACTATGATGCCGTTTGAACCCCTGGATACTTGCAACCTGCGGTATCTCTCCTGGAAGGTTGTCTGTCTTGTGGCACTCACATCAGTTCGCAGGGTCAGCAAACTTCAGTCTCTGAAGACAGAACCGTCCTACAGGAGGTTCTGCAAGAACAGGATGGTGCTCTGTGCAGACACCCCATGTTTCTGCCAAAGGTGGTGTCCCCCTTCCACCTAAATTAGGAGGTGGTGCTCCCCACCTTCTTCCTGAGGCCTTACGCCGGTAAGTCGGAGACCATTCTCCATATTCCTGATTGTAAGAGAGACTCGGGGTCACCACAGAGCGCCTCAGCTTTTCGTCTCCTATAACTCCAGTCCACTGGGTCTTCCAGTAACCAAGTGAACTCTGTCCACTTGGGTGGCAGACTGTGTCGCCCTCGCCTATGAGCATGCTGGGATCTCACTAGACCCACCGGGTCATGGTGCACTGCATCAAGGCTATGGCTACCTCTGTGGCAAATCTGCCAGGTGGCCACCTGGTTTCCGGGCTATACCTTCGCAGCTCACTACTGTCTGGAGAGGGAGTCCTGACAGGACAGCGCTTTCGGCCATGCTATGCTCCATAATCTCTTCGATGTATAGGCAACTCCTGCCCTCCGACCCTTCTATGTTCAGGCTACCAGAATGGTTGCAAGACCCAACTGCTGCAGCTCACGGTTCACCCATGGCGTATTATACAGCTTCTCGGTAGCCTGTAGTTGGGAGTCCAACACAATCACCATATCTAACAAGTACCTAAGTGTCTCCCTCACCTACAGGCCTCCTGGAGTCACAACTGAACATCTCTCCACGGTACTTGAAGCAATATGTGCACACAGCAGAAAACACAAACTCCTCATTGTACTAGGTGACTACAACCTAACCTCTGCACCCACCAAGGAAGCTGCAGCATTCCTAAAAGCCATGGAGCCACTAAAATGTCAGACAATCAACGTCCCAACGCATCAGCATGGTACAACGCCGGATATGGTCTTTATTCCAATGCACTTGATGGAACAGGGCAAGGCCACAACACCAACAATCACGCCGGTCCCTTGGTCAGATCATCATGTGATTGACTTCATCTTGACCCTGAATAACACCACCCAACACATGTAAGATGAGAGCATAGCCAGGCGTTTTAGAGCCTTCAACAAAGACTCATTCATAAACGAAATCATTCCACAACTCCAGCGGGAATACGACACCCTTGACCTAAGCATAGAGAAATGGAACTCCGTAATATCTAATGCAGCATCAGCCCCTATGAGTACAGAACCACAAGCACGCAGGAGGTCCAACGCTCCCTGGTACTCAAGTGATATCAGAGATGCAAAGCGCACTCTCTGAAGACTGGAGAGAAAATAGAGGCGGAATAAGTCGCATAACTCCCTGACTCAGTACAGAACCAAGCAACTGGAATATAACAATCTGATAAATGAGCGTAAACAGCAGCACCATACCAACCTAATCATGAAATCTGTCAACAGACCGAGAGAACTCTTCAGCATTGTCCAAAAACTCACGACACCACGCAGCATTGTACCCGTCATCTTGACCCACAGAAATTTGTGGACTACATGAGATCGAAAAACACCATCCAGACATGCTCCATCACACCACAGACAGATGATCATGAAATGAAAGAACAGCATCTAACCTGGGAGGACTTCAGCATACCATCAACACATCAAGTAGAGGACATAATAAATGGACTCAACAAAACAACCTCACCGTCAGACCCCATGCCCAGTGTCTTGGCTCAAAGCCACAAGAAGCCAGCTCTCCCATCACATTCACAAAATCGTCAAAGATTCACTCCAACAAGGATACATGCCGCAATCCCTGAAGCACGCCGTGATACGACCGATACTTAAAAACAACAACCTAAGCCCCTCTGAACCAAAATCATACAGTTCCATCTCTAGCCTACCATTCCTTGCGAAAATCGTTGAAAAGATAGTGCAAAGGCAACTTCAGGACCATATTGACATGAATGCCCCACTGGACATCCATCAGCATGACTTTAAACCCCAGCATGGTGTAGAAACACTACTCACTTCCCTCTTTGACAATCTCCTGAGAGGCATGGATAGCATAAAGAACGGATTCCTGCTAGTGTTCATGGACATCTCGGCAGCCTTTGACACTGTGTCCCACGCCAGGTTACTGCAACGCCTGCAGCAGATAGGATTATGCAAGAATACTCTGAAGTGGTTTACTTCTTCCTTGGAAGATCGAACGCAACATGTCAAATGCGCCCAAAAGAAATCGCTGCAGTTCCCTGTCACGCAGGGAATACCACAGGGTTCAGCCCTGTCATCAATGCTCTTTAATGTTTACATCCAACCCATATGCAACATCATCAAACGCCACAAACTCCATATCACCTCTATGCTGACGACATCATGGTGTATGCTCCAATCAACCTACTAGCACTTAACACCACAACAATAACCAAATACCTTGAAGACATGAATTCCTGGCTCACAGCCAATAACCTGACGGTCAACTACGATAAAACTGAGGCAATGTTCGTCACCAGGAACCCCACATTCATTCCACTACAAACTATCAACATTCTAGACAAACTCATAGTAGTCCAAGATGAAGTTAAGTACCTAGGCATCACAATGGACAGAGCTCTAACCTGAAATCCCACATCACCAAAACCGCAAACAAGGCCTATCAACGTTTGAGGACCATCAGAAAGATCAAGCCAATACTCCGCCAGGACAACTTCTGCACAGTATGCCAAGCTTTCATCACACCTCTGCTTGATTACGGAAACTCGTTATATCAAGGCCTCCCTCAGAAGACCTTACACCCACTCCAAATGGTGCAAAACACTGCAGCACGCATCATTACAGATGCTCCAAGAACTGAGCACATCACCCCTGTCTTACAGCAACTCCACTGGTTCCCAATGATGGCCAGAGCAAAATTTAAAACAGTCCTGATCATCTTTAAAATCATTCACCATCTCTCGGCAGATGCACTCCAAGATATCATAACAAGGGATATCAGCAATAGACCAAGAAGGACCAATAATGACAACATAATCGGCACACCAGCAGGATATCACAAGACTAAACAAACAACTTCAAGAAGAGCTCCTTCACTACTGGCGTCCACACTTTGGAACTCTCTCCCAATGAGCCTGAGGGCATTAAATGACATCATAGACTTCCGCAAGGCCCTTAAAACCTTGCTCCTAACAGAAGCCTATGAGCAAACAGACAACAGTCTCCACTCGAACGGTAATGTAACTACCTCCGCCAACTCGATACCCACTCATCCCAACTAGACATACAAGTTCATTCTATAATGTTGTTAAGTACCCTCATGTAAATGTAACCCTCCAATTGTGCTGTCTAAATGTTAAGTACCCTCATGTTAAATGTAACTCTCCAATTGTGATGTGACCACTTTGATTGTAGGATAAGGTGGTATACAAATCTGTCTAAATAAATAATATATGTGAGGACCGACTTCCTGCTTGTTCCCGGAGAAAGCGTAGTTACTCACCTGTAACAGGTGTTCTCCATGAACAGCAGGAATCGGTTCTCACAGCCCTCCCTCCTCCCCTAGGAGTTGCTTCTTTACTATGTCATTAGACTGAGGCAAGATGGCATCTTTGGGCGGGAAGTGGACCATGCATGCATGGTGCATCTCCCAAAGGCTTTCCTTGAAAGCTGGGGAGATGCTTCTGCATGGGCTCTGTCGGTATCAACATTACTCATATGTGAGGACTTATTCCTGCTGTCACGGGAGAACACCTGTTACAAGTGAGTAGCTACGCTTTATGGAAAGAGTGGTAGATGCATGGAATGGTCTCGTAGTTGAAACAAAAACTGGATCTGAATTCAAGAAAGCATGAGACAGACAGAAGATCTCTAAAAGAATAAAGGACTGTAGAGCTTCTCAAGATCAAGGAATATAGTCTTAAAATGATCCTGCACCTTAATGTTAAGAAGACAAAGATCCTGACAACTGGCAAAATCAATATGTTCACTGTTGATGGAGAAGAAATTGAAATAGTGGACAACTTTAACCTGCTTGGATCAACAATCAAAGAAATGACAAGCAATCAAGAAATCCGAAGACACATTGCTCTTGACAAAATGGCTATGAAGGACCTTGACAAAATTCTCAAGAGTAGAGATGGCTCTCTCCATACAAAGATTGGACTTGTCCAAGCCATGGTATTTTCAATAACATTTTATGAATGCAAAACTTGAACAGTAAAAAAAAAAAAAAAAAAAGGTAGAAAATCTATGCCTTTGAATTATGGTGCTGGTGACGAATACTGTGTATACCATAGACTGCCACTAAGAACAAACTAGTAGGTACTACAAGAGATCAAACCAAAACTATCTTTAGAAGCTCTGATGACCAGACTTCAACTTTCATACTTTGGAGACATGTGATGAGAGATCATTAGAGAGAAATCATGCTTGGCAAGGTTGAAGGTCAACGCAAGAGAGGAAGACTGGCAATGAGATGGATCGTTACAATAACAGCAGCTATGGATGCCACTCTATCAACAATGAGCTGCCTGGCTGAAGACCGTACACAGTTTAGGACAGCTATCCAGAAGGTCACCGTAAGTCAACACCGACTTGATTGCACTTAACAACAGAGCTTAGTGGTTAGTATGGAAAGGCAGGCTGGATAGGCCATATGGTCTATCTCCAGGAACAAGCAGGAATGTAGTCTTCACATATGGGTATCGTCGGTACCGACGGAGCCTGCGTGGGAACGCTCCCCAGCGTCCAATTAGGAAGCTTTTGGGAGCATCCCACAGCGCCTGCATGCTGCCTTCCCGCCTTTCCCAACTGCCTCTCTCCAGTTCTTCATTTTCCACGGAGCCAGCAGGTCGTGTTCCTGTCACCGCAGAAAACTTTTTCCCTTATTCTTCTTTTTGTGGTCGCGTCTGCCTTCCTCGATGCTTTACCGGTACCACTGGTTCTTCTTTCTTTCTTTTTAAAAAAATAAATAAATCTTTTTTCCAAACTTTTCTTTCCAGGTCTATGTGCCATTTTGGGCCTTAGGCCCAAAATTTCCTCCAAAATGGAGAAGCCCGCCTCGGATTTTAAAAAATGCACCAAGTGTGGCGGTACCATCTCCGTCACGACACCCATGAGTGGTGTCTTAAATGTTTAGGTCCTGACCACTCTATCTCTGAGTGTATGGCTTGTGCCATGATGTGCAAGAGGGGTCGACAAAACCGAGCTGCCAAGCTCAGTGCCCTTTTTCCCTCCGATGCAGCTTCGGTGGCATCGACATCTTTCAGGGCTTCGTCCTCCCATGGATCTCAGGTAACTAATAGTCCAGCCAGTCCTCAAAGGGTAGATCTCCTTCTAAGCATCGAGGTGATTTAGAGGTTTTGAGCCCTCTTCTTCCTGAGGACAGCAGGCAGGATTTTCTCACACTGGTCAAACATGCCCAGGATGTTTCTAAGTTTGTCAACCGTACAGCTTTTGACTGTTTTGAGTGCATAAGCAGAACCTCTGCCATTGCCATAGGTGCACGTAGAATTGCCTGGCTCCAGTCATCTGATTTGGAGCCCTGGGTGCAGGACAAACTGGGCAATATCCCTTGTACAGGTGAGAATCTATTTGGTAAAAATTGGCAAGAAAAAGCCATTGAATTAGATGCTGACAACTCTACTTTGGATAGGTTATCTAAAGCCACAGCTGATCCTGCGAGGAAGGCTTCTTGAAAGATTTCTTTCTTCTCAAAGAAAAAGAGATTTTATCCCTCTTATTCCAAGCAGGGAATTTCTACAGGTCAGCCTGCCCTGAAGGGTCAGCAACCACCTAAACAAAGGAAAGCGAAGACTGCTAAGCCTCAACCGTCTCAGCAGTCTCAGCCTCCACAAGGCCTTTGACTTTCTTCTAGAGAACCTAGCCTTCCTGGCCCTCAATGGACCAGAGCCTTTCACCATTCTAGGAAGGTTATTTCACTTTGCCCCCAGGTGGGAGAAGATAACAGCAGAGCATTGGACACTCCATTATAAGAGAGGGGTACAAGCTGCACTTTCTGTGCATGCCCCCTCCCACAATGGTAAGACAGTTCAATTCTCAGACCTCTCTCATCAACCTGTTAGGTCAAGAGGTCACTATGCTTCTTGCCCAAGGGGCAATAGAAGAAGTACCCATTCATCAACAAGGTACAGGGTTTTACTCCCCCTATTTCCTTATCCCAAAGAAAACAGGGGGATACAGACCTATTTTGGACCTTAGAGAGTTGAACAAATTCCTGTTCAAAGAGAAATTCAAGATGATTTCTCTAGGATCTCTGCTGCCATACCTTCAGAGTCAGGATTGGCTTTGTTCTCTAGATCTCAAGGATGTGTACACCCATGTTCTCATCCACCCAACTCACAGAAAGTTCCTTCGGTTCCTTTTTCAAGGAAAGCACTACCAATACAGGGTGCTTCCTTTTGGCCTGGCCTCAGCACCAAGAGTGTTCACGAAATGCATGGCTGTGGTGGCAGCATTTCTCCGCACTCTAGGGATATTCGTCTTCTCCTACTTAGACGACTGGCTCATTCGAGCCCCATCAGAGTCAGAGGCCATGACCTCCCTATCATGCACAATGTGTATCCTTCAGTATTTGGGTCTTGTCATAAACGTCCCAAAATCCAGTCTAACTCCCACTCAGTCTCTAGAATTCATACGAGCTTTGCTGGATACCAAAAAGGCCTATCTTCCCCAGGCCCGTTGCCTTCGCATGGTGCAGTTAGTTTCTCAAGCAGTGCTAAAACCTCATCTCACTGCCCGAGAAATGCTACAACTACTAGGCCACATGGCATCTACCGTGCATGTGGTTCCTTATGCTCGCCTCCATATGAGAGCAGCCCAGTGGACTTTATCCACTCAGTGGACCCAGGCATCAGGGTGCCTGTCAGACAAAATAGCGAACACAAATCGGCTTATTTTGTCCCTCCAATGGTGGCAGTCCACTCAGAACCTGTTGCTGGGGTCCCCATTTCAACAACCCTTACCCCAGGCAACTCTCACAACATATGCTTCACCAATGGGTTGGGGAGCTCATCTGCAAGACCTCTCCACCCAAGGCACTTGGACTCCACAGGAGACTCATCTACATATCAATCTCTTGGAGCTCAGAGCAATCTTCCTTGCTCTTCGAGTGTTCCACACCCTGCTCAGCTACAAGACGGTCCTCATCCATTCGGACAATCAAGTAGTCATGTTCTACGTGAACAAACAGGGTGGAACAGGCTCTCTGTCACGACTATGGGCCCTCGCCAGAGAGCATCAGATTCATCTCCTGGCAGTGTATCTTCCAGGCATACAAAACTCTTGGGCAGACAGACTCAGTCGAGTTCTGTTTCCACACGAATAGTCTCTACATGCAGATCAGGTGGCCAAGATTTTTCAAATTTGGGGAACCCCGGAGATAGACCTCTTTGCAAATCCGTTGAATGCCAAACTTCCCCGGTTCTGTTCCAGAATTCCGACTCAGAGCTCTCAGGCCAGGGATGCCTTCCTCCTTCACTGGAGTCAAGACTTCCTTTATGCCTTTCCACCCATTCCTCTAATTCCCAAAACCCTATTCAAGATTCAGAGAGACAGAGGCCGTATGATTCTCATAGCTCCACATTGGCCTCGGTAAAATTTGGTACCCTCTGCTTCTACATCTCTCTCAAGCTCCCTCCCTGGAGTTAGGATCTGCTCCATTTCTCCTTTCTCAGGAGGACGGAATGTTATGGCATCCCAATCCCCAGTCTCTGCATCTCAGGGCTTGGTTGCTGAAGACCTAGATCTTCATGATCTTAACCTTCCTCAGCAAGTAAGGGATATCCTTTATGCTTCCAGGAAGCCTTCCACAAGACGTTCTTATGCTTTCAAGTGGAAAAGGTTTACCATATGGTGTTCGCAGAAGTTTCTTATCCTCCTTGCGATACTCCAGTAATGATTCCAGATGTATCTCCTTCATTTATCCAATGCAGGACTTAAAACTAACTAAGTAAGAGTCCATTTGAGTGCTATTGCAGCTTCTTTCAAGCATCTAAATGGACAACCTATTTCCTCCCATCCTCTTATAGCAAGATTTATGAGAGGCCTCCTTCTAACTAGGCCTCCCAATAGGCCACCACTGATGGCATGGGACTTAAACCTGGTTCTTGGTAAGCTCATGAAGCCACCTTTCGAGCCCTTAGCTACTACCTCATTGAAATTCCTTTCTTGGAAAGTTATCTTTCTCATTGCAATCACATCAGCACGCCGCATCAGTGAGTTGCAGGCATTAGTAGCTGATCCACCTTATACAAGGTTCCATCATGACAAAGTAGTCCTTAGGACTCATCCACACTTTATGCCAAAGGTGGTCTCGCCTTTTCATTTAAACCAAGTGGTCTACCTGCCTGTGTTTTTCCAAGGCCTCATCCATCTAATGCAGAAAGAAATCTTCATACTTTGGACTGTAAAAGAGCTTTAGCCTTTTACTTGCAAAGAACACAGCAACATAGAAAGTCTTCTCAACTCTTTGTTGCTTTTGATCCTTCTCATTTGGGACATCATGCCTCCAAGAGAACACTGTCCAACTGGATTGCACAGTGTATTTCATTTGCCTATCAGAGTAGTAATCTTCCTCTGGAGGGCCATGTCACAGCTCTCAATGTGAGAGCCATGGCAACTTCAATGGCTCATCTGCACTCTGTTTCTATCGACGACATCTGTCGAGCAGCCTCTTGGGCCTCGGTTCATACCTTCACAGCCCATTACTACTTGGACAAGGACTCCTGCCGGTATGCCTTGTTTGGTCAGGCTGTTCTCCCAACACCTGTTCCATACCTAATCAACTCCTACCTACCATCCTTGGTGGGATGCCAGAGATCCATGGGGGGGAGTGGAGCCCTTTTACAGGGATACACAACTTCTGGGGTCTCTCCCTGGCATCTAAAGCTAGGGAGTCCCCATATGTGAAGACTACATTCCTGCTTGTTCCTGGAGATAGCATAGTTACTCACCTGTAACAGGTGATCTCCGGGAACAGCAGGAATTTAGTCTTCACAACCCACCTACCTCCCCTAGGAGTTGTATCTTTCTATCTTTCTCTTTCCCGCTCTCTCTCTCTCTCTCTCTTTGTCTCAGCTTTAAACTCAACTGGAGAGAGGCAGTTGGGAAAGACGGGAAGGCAGCACGCAGGCGCTGTGGGATGCTCCCAAAAGCTTCCTAATTGGACGCTGGGGAGTGTTCCCGCGCAGGCTCCGTCGGTACCGACGATACCCATATGTGAAGACTAAATTCCTGCTGTTCCCGGAGATCACCTGTTACAGGTGAGTAACTATGCTTTATCTGCAGTCATATTTCAAACTCCTAGGCTTAAGCCACACATGCATGCATTTGATGCGAGCTGTAGCAATCTGTGCTTGTCCTACTGTTCATAGCAGGCTGAACTGAGAGAGAGGGTATGTGCAATTTCGTGTGCCACTGACCTCAGGGAGACTTTGGGGAAGAGGCCTGGATCATCGCCATAACTTCTTCCCTGGTAGACCAGTGGCAGCATGCTTCTCCGAGTGTGACATCTTCATCAGGGGCAGGAACAGCTGCCATTTTACATGGCCACTCTGGTGCCTGCCTGTGATCAACTGCACACACCCTTGCTTCCTTTCTGAGGCTGTGTTCATTGGGGAGTGGGGGAGGCTACATTTTTTTGGAGCATCAAAATCATTTTCAGGAGACTTTTTTTCAACATGACTGGTGTTTCTGACTGGAAATCCCTAGCATGCCACAAGGACCTTTTGTAGGCTCTCCTAAAGTCCGCTCCACAGCTGTTGGCAGGTCCCTTAACTACTCAGGAGACCTCAGGCAATGTGCCTCCTATGCTGAAGTATTCCAGGAAAGATTGAGGGTGCTCCTGCAGGATCTGTGAGTGCATGCTTGGCTCCTGTGAGATCTTGGGATGCATGGAGCAGGATCTCCTCGAGAACCAAGGTGAGAATTTGGTACTGGGCAGTACTGGAAGCATGAAGAGCTTAAAATAAGGGGATTTCTCTCCCCTGAAGGAGGCCGTAGGATGACTCTTTGGTTGTACCCCTCTTTTTTTTTTTTTGTGGTTAAAGCTGCCATTCTTTATTGTGCTGATTTCTTCATTCCCTTGGATAATGGAGTTACTCACTGAGGAATGCGGCTCCTATCATGGAGGGTCTCCATAGGCCACCCAATGTTTTTTTTTCCCTTTTCGCAAGCTTTTCATTGTACATAAGAACATAAGATATGCCATACTGGGTCAGACCAAGGTCCATCAAGCCCAGTATTCTGTTTCCAACAGTAGCCAAACTAGGTCATATGTACCTAGCAGTTTCCCCAAGAGACACAAGTTCCACAATGCTTGTACTGGGTCAAGCATTGATATCTTCGGTCACTTCTTAATAATGGTTTATGGACCTTTCCTCCAGGAACTTGTCCAAACCTTTTTTAAACCCAGCTACACTAACAGCCTTTACTACATCCTCCGGTAACAAATTCCAGAGTTTGATTACACGTTGAGTGAAAAAATATTTTCTTTTATTGGTCTTAAATAGTTTTTACCCTGTAGCTTCATTGCATGTCCCCTAGTCTTTCTATATTCTGATAACGTAAACAATCGATCTACATTTACCCGTTCCATTCCATTCATTAATTTATAGACTTCTATCATATCTCCCCTCAGCCGTCTCTTTTCCAGTTTAAAGAGCCCTAACCTTTTTAGCCTTTCTTCATAGGAGTATCCTTCCATCCCCTTTACCATTTTGGTGGCTCTTCTCTGAACCTTTTCTAAAATCGCTATATCCTCACATAGACTATTGCAACGCCATACTTCAAGGGCTCCCTAAAAAGACCATCAGTATCCTCCAGTTGGCGCAGAATGTGGCAGCTAGAATCATAACGGGAACAAGACTAAAGGATCACATCACACCTACTTTAATTGACCTGCATTGGCTCCCAATCAGTGCCCGAATACAGTACAAAATCATAGTCACCACATTTAAGCTCCTCCATAACATCGCGCCCTCTTACCTCGGCTCACTTGTGTCAGCCCAAACAAATAACAGGAGCAGACGTTCCCGAGCCTCAACACCCTACTGGTCCCCGGCCGCATGAGGCACGTCAATGTCCGGACCAGCAACCGAGCATTCTCGTTCATAGCACCTCAACTCTGGAACAAGCTACCAGTAGATCTAAGAGCGTGCAGTGACTTAATGGTCTTCAGAAAACAACTCAAGACGTACCTATTCCAGTCACACTTCAACACTATATAATCTCAATCCACAAAGCAAATTGTATCAATTCATGTCAGCAATGAGATCGCCACCAATAGACTCACTGTAGTGTGAGTATGTATCTGCTTATGTAAATTGTAAATTCTTTTGTAAATACTAATTGTAAATATTTCCCTTCTCAATGTGTCTAAACCTTATCCCTGTGTGCTGTGAACTGTACTATGCCCTCTAATCATACTGTGTGCTGTGAACTGTACCTCTTCCACTAATCATCCTGTGTATTGTAAATTATGGCCAGTACAGCCACTCTTTTTCTGTGGTCGAATACCGCTGCTGATCGCTGGAAGTGGCGGGATATAAGTGTACACTAAATAAAAGATACGGCGACCAGAATTGCACACAATATTCAAGGTGCGGTCTCACCATCGAACGATATAGAGGCATTATAATATCTTTTGTTTTATTTTCCATTCCTTTCCTTATCATACCTAGCATTCTATTTGCTCTCTTGGCCGCCGCTGCACACTGGGCCGAGGGTTTTAACATGGTATCCACAATGACGCCTAAATCTTTTTCCTGGGTGGTGGTTCCTAATGTGGAACCTTGCATCGTGTAACCATAGTTTGGGTTGTTCTTCCCTAGGTGCATAACCTTGCACTTGTCCACATTAAATTTCATCTGCCATTTTGATGCCCAGTCTTCCAATTTATCAAGATCCTCTTGCAATTTTTCACAATCCTCTTCGGTTTTAACAACTTTAAATAGTTTTGTGTCATCTGCAAATTTGATAACCTCACTCGTTATTCCACTTTCCAGGTCATTTATGAATATGTCAAAAAGCAGCGGACCCAGCACAGATCCCTGGGGTACACCACTATTCACCTTTCTCCATTGGGAAAATTGGCCATTTAGCCCTACCCTCTGCTTTCTATCTTTTAACCAGTTCCTGATCCACAATAGTACACTGCCTCCTATCCCATGACTCTTTAGTTTTGCCAAAAGTCTCTGATGAGGGACCTTGTCAAAGGCTTTCTGAAAGTCCAGATACACAATATCAACCGACTCACCTTTGTCCACCTGTTTATTCACTCCTTCAAAAAAAACATAACAGATTAGTAAGACAAGATCTTCCTTGTCTAAAGCCATGTTGGCTGTCTCCCATTAGGTTGTGACTATCTACATGCTGAGTAATTTTATTCTTTATGATGGTTTCTACCATTTTTCCCGGTACTGACGTCAGACTCACTGGTCTGTAGTTTCCCGGATCACCCCTGGAACCCTTTTTAAAAATTGGTGTTACATTGGCGATCCTCCAATCTTCAGGTATTAGAGATGATTTTAATGATAGTTCACAGATTACTGATAGCAGGTCTGCAATCTCATATTTCAGTTCTTTCTACACCCTTGGATGTATACCATCCGGCCCAGGTGATTTGCTACTCTTCAGTTTATCTAATAGTTGTAAGACATCTTCCCAATGTATCGATATTTCCTTCAATTCTTCCACACCTTTAAATACCACTTCCGTCATGGGTAACATCCCTACATTTTCCTCAGTAAAGACCGAAGCAAAGAATTCATTCAGTCTCTCCGCTATCGCCTTGTCACCTCTTAGTGCTCCTTTAATCCCTTTATCATCTAATGGACCAACTGACTCTCTCACAGGTTTTTTGCTACGAATGTACTTGAAAAGGTCTTTATTTCGCGTTTTTGCTTCCGCAGCAAGCTTCTCTCAAATTCTCTCTTTGCCTGCTTTATCAATGCCTTGCATTTGACTTGCCAGTGCTTGTGCTGTTTCCAGGTTTCGTCGTTTGGCTCTTTTTTCCATTTCCTGAAAGTTGCTTTTTTGGCAACAACAGCCTCTCTGACCTCACCTTTAAACCATGCTGGCAGTTTTTTGGACTTCCTTCCACTTTTCTTAAAGCGTGGAATACAGCTGGTCTGGGCTTCCAAGATAGTATTTTTCAACAACACCCAAGCTTGATGTACGTCTTTAACCTTTGCAACTGCTCCTTTTAGTACAATTCATGCGGAACGGGACTCTCCGGACACCTCTCTTTGAGGTGTTAAGTTACTGGCAAGCTGTATGCCCTTCCTCAAGCTTATCTGAACTGGCTACGTTTTCCCAAAGTGTTTGCATTGGTTGTGGCTCCCTGGGATCAACAGGATAGGAAGGTGAGAGCCCTCTTGAAGACTGTCCTCTCTACATCCTCCCTTAGTCTGTAGCCATTGGTCTGTGGATTCCTGGCATCTCGCTTCTCTGGATTCAGCAGCTGCTGGAAGACTCCCCTGTCCAGTTGAAATTGATGTTGGCGTTCCTAGCAGATACCTTGTATGATCTTCACTTTTCTGCAAGAGAGATTGCAGTGGCTATAGTAGTCTGATGCTAATTCCAACATTAAGCAACAGTTGGATCCTCTAAGACCTGATTATCTAAGCTTCCCTCGTTTTTGGAGAGGACTTGGGCAAGATCAAGCCACATCATCTGCTGGATGATAAACCCAAGGTTTTCGGAAAAGCGCTCAGTCTCTCTCCGAGTTTCAGAACTCCGCCCTTTCATGGAGTCCTTACGTTCTATGACTTCTCATCCTCAGGAGCTGAGTCTTTCCATCCTACCCGTGATGGGTAGGTGACCCATTCTTGGGTACCTTTGGTGGATGGCCAGCTCTGCCTTTTCCACCTGGAGTGGGCCCTGGTTACTACTTATTGAGTTTGACGACATTCAACATAGCTACACTGGAATATGCTGAGCCTCTGAAGAATGCATTTGTGGTCTCTCCTTGTAGCTCTGCAGCCAAAAAAGCCATTGTGAGATCCACCCTGGAGAGGCTTTTGTACCTCAAGGCTCTTGCCCTTGTACCTCCCCTCCAAAGGGAAAGAGAAGATATTCCAATTACTTTGTCGTTCCCAAGAAGGATGTGTCCTTCAGGCCCATTTTCTCTCCCAAGAGAGTCCATGTTTGCCTGCAGATATCTTGCTTTTGTATGGAGGCACTGAGGTCTGTCATTCAGATATGAAAAATTTTCTCACTTGTTTGGCCTTTGCCTCCTATTCTTATCAGAGAAGATCAGCAACTATTTCTGTGATTCCCCTTTCTGAGTGAACACTACTTAAGTTTCGGATGTTGTCCTTTGGGTTGGTGACTGTGTCCAGAACCTTCTCCAGAGTCATGATGGTAGTGGTGGCAGCACTTAGGCGAGAGAGTATCTGTGTCCACCCATATCTGGACAGTTGGCTCATCCAAGCCAAGTTGTAGTCAGATTCTCCCTGAGAATGGACAGGATGGTGCAGTTTCTAGAAAGTCTCAGCTAGGTGGTAAATTGCCATTAGAGTCATCTTGGGCCTTCACATTATCTTAGGGTATGGTTCAACACGCAAATGGGCAAGTGTTTCTGACCAAGGAGAAGGTGGTCTAAGCTCTTGGAGAGAAAGAGAGTGCGTTCTCCACAGGCCACACTGGGAGAAAACTTAAAAGCCTTTATTGAGGACCCAACTTTAAAACGTTTCGTCACTAAGCCTTCCTCAGGGGTCTAAAAACCTAGATAAAACCAAAAACAAATTATAAAACAATACATAAATATAAACCAGGAAGAGTATCAATTAATAATACATCGGGTAAAAAATAAAAGATAAAAATACAGGTACGTTACCAACAACTGGTAGGAGGCCATCTTGAGGAGAATGGCAGGAGTGCTACTAAAGCCCTTTCCCATTCACACTACCTGGGTCAGATGGCACAGGGTCACTGGACCTTGCATGAGGCATCCTGGTCGATAAATCACATGGAAGCAAGGACTATTTGCCTAGTCTACTACAGTTTCTCCATCTGTTTCAAGATGGGGCGATCAAATTCTTGTCAGTCAGTGGCATAGCAGTGGCATATTCCATTAATCAAGGAGACACCAAGCATTCAGGAATTGCTGTCGAGATGAGCCTGTTGTTTTACCTTGACCAAATAGCAGCACATAGCAGTTTTGGTTTAGCATATCACAGGTGTCAAATGTCAAAGCAGATTTTCTCAGCCAATAAACACCGGATCCTGGGGAAGGTGAACTGGCACCATCAACTTTCCAGTCATTCTGAACCATTGAGGGCATCCTTCCCTGGATCTTATGTGACACAAGTCAATGCCAAAGTCCAGGATTTTTTCAGCCTTCGGAAGGAGGTAGGCTCCAAGGGGTAGATGCCCTGGCTGCAAAATGCCTTGCTGTATATCTTCCCATCATGACCGCTGATAGAACATGAGATTCATCAGATAGAGGACCACCCTGATAGTTCTGGACTGGCTTAAAAAGCCCTGGTATGCTAATCTAGTGGGGCAGGCCCTTCCATTCTATCAGAGGAGTGGGCTGCTGCATCAGGCGCTCGTCCTGATGGAAGATCCTGCTCCCTTCTCACGTATGGTTTCACCCTTGAAAGACACCAGCTAGTGCAGAAGAGTTGCTTGGCCCTGGCAATTGTCATTCTTGAAAGTGTGGTGCGTGTCTACCTGTCTGGCCTACATGCGAATCTGGTGTCTGAGATCTGGAGTCAGAAGCAAGGGTTGTCGCCTTGGCACATGGACTTGCTCTCTTTATTGGCGTTTCTCCAGGAAAGTTTCAACAAGAGTCTTGCTTTAAGCTCTCTGAGGGTCCTCATTGTGACGTTTGTCATATTTTCAAGGAGTGGTGCCAAATCACTTCATTTGGGTGTGTTCTGCTTTCTACGGAGCGTGCATCACTTGCGCCGACCTATACATTCCATGGTTCATCCTTGAGATCTTAGTCTGGTTCTTTGGGATTTGATGAAGCCTTCCTTTGAGCCTCTGAAGCCAGGCCACTCTTAAGAATCTATCCTTAAGGTTGTTATTTTTTTTAATAGGCATTTGTTTGGCCCACCACATTTCCAAGTTGCAGACCCTCTCGTTTCGAGACCCTTACCTTTCCTTACCTTTATTTCGGTGGAGGGAATCTCACTTTGCATAATTCCTATCTTCTTGCCCAAGATTGCCTTTCATGTCAGTCAGAGACCACATTCTCCAGGAACAAGCAAGAAATCAGTCCTCACTTATGGGTAACGTTGGCACAGACGGAGCCTGCGCGGAGCAATTCCCCAGCTTTCAAAGAAAGCTTTAGGGATTGCTGCCATGCATGCGCGTGGTCCTCTTCCCGCCCAAGGGTGCCATCTTGCTCAGTATCCTTTTCCCGTTGAGCCCTTCGGACTCACGTCCTCATCCCTTGGAAAAAGTATTTTGTTTTCAGCCTACATCTAACTTCTTTTCTGGTTGCACTAGTCCTCTACCCGTCCTTCCCCTGCTCTATCTTTCTAGAGCCATTAGGGAACGTTTTTTTTCGCCTTTTTTTGCCTTAACGGGCTTCGCTCCCTTTTTTCCTCCAACCGCTAGCCGCGTGGGTCTTCGACCTCACAGGGTCCATTTTTGCCCCTATGTCCACTGGATTAAAAAAATGTGATAGATGCTCTAGGAACATGTCGCTTACGGACACCCATGACTGTTGCCTGCGGTGTCTCAGGGCTGACCATGATCCAGAGCTCTGTTTGCTCTGTAAGAAAATGTCCTCCAATGCCCTACTCAGTTGTAAGCAGAAGTCAGAAGACATTTTCAGAAAGGCCGCCTCGGAATCCCCAGTGGCGCCCTCGGTCGACTCTCCCACTTCGGCCCCACGCTCCTGGCGACACTCCGACCAGGGATCCCCTGAAGTGGAGCAGTATAAGAAGAAGGCCTCGAAGTTGCTGTCGGGGGCTCCCGACAAATGCCAGCGCTCCAGCTCTGTCGCTTAGCCCCCTTCGGCGTTCTCGAGAGTTGGACAAGGAGCAGCCCTACAAGATACCTCGCACAGATACGAAGGCCTCCAGCTATGGCGACCGGTCTCCTGAGGGCCGTCCCGGCGAGGACCCCCTCTCCTCCTCAACGTCCAATCCGGTGACCCCGGAATCGGTGTCGCAGGGCCCCACGCCCATGTGGGAGACCCGTATGCTGGCACTAGAACACAGCGTTTCTGCGTTCATTGCTTCCCAGCAGGCGTTCACAGCCAGCTTCTCTGACTTGTGCCCAGAGACCACGGCTCCCTCACGTGCGATGCCAAAATCCATCCAGGAAACCCCTGAAAGCCGTGGGCTTTGTGAGGGTCCTCGGTGTCGGTGTCGCTCGCCTTCCTGTTCCTCGGGGGCGAGATCCTCCAGGGCTTCTGGCTCCCTTCCAGCCTCTCGGACTGGGAGTCTGATGGGGATACTTCCCTGGAAACCCAGGCCCAGCGGGACCTTCCATCGGACCCCTTCCCGCCCGTATTCCAGCAGCGCTTGCCACCCGAGGACACCTCCTTCCTGGTGTGTGTTCAGGATATGGCACAGGCTCTCAACCTGGCCACCCAGGCTGAGGAGGATCCTTGAGCTGAAGAGCTCGACATCCTTCAGTACGAGTCCCCCACCTTGGGAGTCTCTTACTATCCCGGTTCCTCCCATCCTTTTCAGGCTGCTGCTCCACATGTGGGAGGTGCCTGCCTCGGTCCCCATCGTGAGTAAGTGCCTCGACATCATGTACAAGGTCCAGTGCGGCCCTGGGTTCAGGAAAAGCCAACTCCCCCACACGTCCATGGTGGTGGAGTCGGCCATGAGAAAGCAGAAGAGCCCTAAGTCTCACTCTTCGGTTCCCCTGGGCCGCAAGGCCTACCAGCGTTCCATGCTATCTTGCCGAATTCAGGCATACCAATTATCCATAGGCATGTTCTTGCGCAACTTTGCCAAGGAGCTCGGAGGTTTCTCCACAGGCCTCAAGAGCGAACCCCTCAATAGGTTTGGTACCCTGCTAAAGTCTGTCATGGACTGCTCAAAGTACCTCTCCCGCGCCACCTACAATGGTTTTGAGTCCTCGGCTCACGTGGCGGCTGCCGGCATCGTGTCCCATCGCCAGGCTTGTCTCCAATCCTAAGATTTGGAGCAGTGGGTAAATGAGAAGCTCCTAGATGTACTCTGCCTCGGTGAGCAGCTTTTCTGAAAGCCAGTGGAGGACTTCTTAAACGCTGCATCACCCCTACCACCTTACAGCTTTTTCCCTCCTCTGACTCTCTCTTTCTTTCTGAGTTTTCTTCCTTATCCATGGACCAGCAGGTTGACATCTGGTCCTCCACCCTTACTGCCACTCTGGATTCTAATGCGCCCCTCCACCCTTCCTCTTCCCGTTCCCCCTCTCATCACCCCTGGTTCCACCCAGGTCTTTACCTACAACGTTCTTATCTTCAGCGTGCAATGCGATCATGGCACAAACAACCTTATGACATTTCTCTCTCTATTTTTCGCCATGCACAGCAACTTTACCGTTCTATGATAGCCACCGCTAAACGAACTCACTACATGAATCTCATTACCACCTCCTCAAATTCTTCCTGACGCCTCTATCAGGTCCTTAATTCTCTCTCTTCTCCTACCACCTCCCCCTCTTCCCTAGTACCTCCTTCAGCTGCTCCCAGCCCGTCTACTCTTGCCACTTTCTTCTCAAGCAAGATTGTCACTCCACTCTACATTTGCCTCCTGCCCTCCCCCCCCCTCTCCTTCCTCCGCTCCCCCTACCTCTTCTCTCCCTTGCTCTTCTTCATCTTCACATATCCACTCTCACATATAGTCTAAGTTCCAGCCCATCACTTCTGCCGTCCTTGTCAAGACCTTCTCAGCTTCTCACAAAACTACTTGCCCGCTTGATCTGCTTCCATCCTCCTGGCTGCTTGATTCCTCAGTCACTCTTGCTCCGTACATTCTCACTATACTAAACTCTAGTCTGAGCTCCGGCTGCTTCCCTTTCTGCTGGAAACACGCCTTGGTCCGACCTCTTCTTAAAAATGTCTCTCTCGACCCTTCTGTTGCTGCCAACTGGCATCCTGTCTCCAACCTCCCTTTTCTGTCAAAGGTCCTTGAAAGACTTGTTTTTCACCAACTTGCCTCTCACCTCAATTCCACCCTTTTGCTTTACCCCCGCCAATCTGGATTCAAGACCTTCCATAGCACTGAAACTATTCTCTTGGCACTTCTTAGCGAGATACACCGCTCTCACGATCGTGGTGACATATATATCGCTGTCTCCCTGGATCTTTCTGCTGCGTTTGACGTGGTAGATCACCACTCTCTCCTCACTCGTCTATCAGATCTTGGTATTCACGGCACTGTCCTTCAGTGGTTTCGGTCTTTCATCTCGCACTTTTGCCGTCTGTTCAGGATCCATCACCTCTCCTTCCCTTCCTCTGCACTTTGGCGTCCCCCAGGGCTCCATCCTCGCTCCCCTACTCTTTAATGTCTTTCTTGCTCCCTTGGCCCTGCTCATTCAACAGGCTGGCATCTCTGCCTACTTTTTTGCTGATGACATTCTTCTGGTTCACCATACTAGTCCCTCAGCCCCGGATCTCCATGCCCTCAACACATGCCTTGACTCTGTCTCTGACTGGTTCACTAGTAACTACCTCCATGTTAATCCCTCTGTCGGCAGCTATTTGGTTTACCTTTGGTACCCCCTCCCCCACCATGGCACCTCTTATGTCCACTTCTCCGATTCCTCTGGTTCCTGTTCTTCATTACTTTGGTGTTACTCTCGATTCCTCTCTATCCTTTCACCAACACATCTCCACACTTGTGCGTAGCTCATTCTTTCACCTCCGTAAAATCCGAGCCATTCATCCTTTTCTCTCCCTCTCCTCCCTCACTACTCTTGTCCTTTCTCTGGTGATCACCCAACTTGATTATTGCAATTCACTTTTCGCTGGTCTCCCCCAATATCAGCTTCGTCGGCTCCAACTAGTCCAGAACACAGCTGCACGTCTTCTTACTCATTCCTCCCCTCGGGATCACGTGACCCCATGTCTTCTCTCCCTTTACTGGCTCCCTATCAAAGTCCGCTTCATATATAAGCTTCTCACAATTACCCACAAGGTTCTTCATACCAGTACTCATCAGTACCTCGCCGACATGGTCTACAGCCCCCCCCCCCCTATCTACTTCGTTCTGCCTTCGGTAATTGTCTTTCCCTTCCGTCCCCTGCCCAGGCCCATCTTGAATTGACTCGTCATGCTGCTTTTTTTTTTTCAGAGTCCTGCCCTCTTGGAATTCCCTTCCCCCATCATCTTCGTACTGAATCATCCTTTACCCGGTTCAACGCCCTTCTCAAGACCCACCTCTACTGCCAGGCCTATGATCTTCCCATCCCTCCCGAATTCCTCTCATCACGATGCCGCTAAACTACCCTCCTTTGTAAATATCCCCTTTGTTATGATTGATACTTAGGTTTACAGCCCCGTCCCCCTACCAGCCTTACCGTTCCCCTTTGTCTTTATTTGTGTCATTCCTCCTGGGTTTATAATCTGTTATAACTGTCCTTGCTATCCTTCTCTCTTCTTTCCTACTTGCTCTCCTATCATACCAATGGCGTTCCTTTTTCCTCCTTTACTTTCACCAGTTGCACTTTGTTATTATTGTACACTGCTTTGATGCTCCGGCAATGGACGGTATATCAAATATTGCGGATAAAGATAAAAGGACAAGGCTGCGGAGATAGAGCGGACCGTCTCTCATGGAAACCTCCACCCTCCCTCATGGAAACCTCCACCCTCCCTAGAAAGAAGCAGCAGGCCAAGAAGCCTTTCTTTCCAAGGACGGGCCTGCCCTACTGGGGCTACCCATCATACCCACCTACTCCCAAGCCGACAACTCTGGCACAAGGGGAAGTCCAGTCAGGGTCACCGCAAACTGAAAGGGCCCAAAGTTCAAATCCAGGCTCCACCGCAACCCCCGTAACGGTTTTGACGCCAGCCACATAGCCTCTCACCCTCCGGCAACTCAGCAGCTGGTGCGGGGACGCCTGTCCTCCTTCGCCCCTCAGTGGGCTTCCATCACCTCGGATATCTGGGTCCTCCGGGTTATCTGTGATGGCTATCGCCTCCGCCTCGACAGGCCTCCCCCTCCCTTCTCCCTGGCAGAGCCTCCTCGACTCCCCACGCCCATGTCTTCCTGCAGCGGGAATTAATCAACCTCCTTGCCCAGTGGGCAGTCGAGAGGGTGCCGTCGCATCTCTGAGGTCGGGGCTTCTTTTCCCAGTACTTTATCATTCCTTGACCTCCAAAAGCTAAACAAGTTCTTAGTGCAGGAGAAGTTCAAGATGTTATCCCTTGGCGTTCTGCTGCCCTTCCTCCGGCAGGACGACTGGCTATGCTCCTTCGATCTAAAAATCGCTTACGCCCACATTTTAATTCATCCCCAGGATAGGCAGTACCTGCGCTTCATGGTGCGGGCAGAGCACTTCCAATACAGGGTGCTCCCCTTCAGCCTCGCGTCCGCCCCGTGGATTTCACAAAATGCCTCTCTGTGGTCGCTGCCTCCCTCATGCATCAGGGCGTACTGGTCTTCCCCTACCTCTACTACTGGCTCGTCACAGGATCCTCAGTTGAGGAAACACGCCTGGTGGCGTCTGTGATAAGGAGCTATAGAAAAGGTGAAGTGGCTCTGAACAAGCAACCTGTCAGTTCTGGTAGAAATAAGAAAACAGAATTTTCCCATAAAAGACTACCAGTCCCAGAATGCACCAGGTTTCCAACAGCCATTAGAGGAGCTGAAGTGGGGAAACGTGTATTCAATCAGGAGGGCTATGAGGTAATCCCTAAGCACTCATCTCAAAGGGCAGGGCCTGATTCAGCACAGCTGCGCTGTGTTAGGGAGGAGCACTCATCTAAGCAGAATAAAGGTAGAGTTTATTCTACAGAGAATTATCCTGAGGATCATCATCATCTTCATGATCAACTTGGATATCCTCAGTTTCATCTGGAGGATTATCAGAAGCAGAAGCCAAACCGGACGGACAGAGAGGGCAAGAAACCCTTTGGAAGAAAGAAGAGAAAAGCCTTTGAGAGGTCTAGAAGAGTCTGGAACAGTACGTATACTGGGAGGCATTCCAAGGGCCAGCATACACCATTGGACTGGGGAAAGCCAGAGGAATGGTGCTGCAGAGCTAGGAATCTCCAGACGGTACCTGTGAGGGAGACGGCTGCACGTGGAAGGGACCCTAAGACCCGTGCCAGAAGGTATGTGAAGTGAGATCCAGTGTCCAGGGATCTGGATTGGAAGGCTGGACATAAGAACTGGACTACATACTGGCCAGGCTATATAGAGAGGAACTCTAACAGCAATGGAAGCTCAGGTATGAACACTGATCTATGCCCTAGCTATAACCTTGAAAGACAGCAGGGAAACAAGTATTCTCCTGAAAGTGCTCCATTGGGAGATTCATCTGTGCCAATCCATGATATTGAACCCATGCTTGTTGAAGAAGGGGGAATGATAGCAGATGAAGAATGTGTTTACATGGACTGCTCTCTGTCTAAACTCCTTTGGTGATTTTCTGTTATAAAGTACAGCAACCATCACAAAGAAATACAAACTTGTTCTTTAATCTACTCAGAAAAGCTCCTGAGTAGGATTTTTAGCCACACAGTAGAAGGCAAGCCAGCTAAGGGGTTTCAGTTGGATAACTGCTAGCAATTGAGCCTTACCTAATTGCTTGTGAGCTCTGAGAGAATCACTTCTGAATCTATGTGGGAAGATATAAGAAGTTATCCTGAAAAGAACAGTTTTTCCTTTCTTTGTGGATTTTGTTTGCTGTTTGATACATTGCTAAGAGAATATTAGCTAAAGCCTACAGAAAAGACTAGTTTGTTGCCAACCAGGTCTTATTTCTTTTGCTTTGATTGCCTGACAAGTTCAAATGTTGTTTTCTTGATTTTGTTTTCCAAGTTTAACACTGAAAGCAAGTAACCTGATTTATGTGCTACCAAGCATATCTGTGTTGGGAGAAATAACCCCATAAATAAATATCTTATTGGCTTTACACTTGAGCACAACTAAATTATTGTGAGCAGCTGTGTCGGGTGTGAATGGACTGCATTGCCCACAATCCCTTGCAAATCATATTGACATATGCACTTGCCAAGACTGTGAACATTCTCACCCAGGCAGCCGTCTGACACGTCGTGCACGATTCTCCTGCTCAAGTGCCTGGGTTTCTTGGGCAACTATCCCAAGTCCCACCTCGAATCGGCGCAGGCCTTAGAATTCATCGGCGCAAACCTCGATACTCAGTGGGCGACCACTTTTCTACCAGCGGATCGCACCGACCGCCTCTGAGCCCTGGCAGCTCAGCTCCAGAGCACCCCTCGGGTCACGGCCCGAACTATGCTGTGCCTCCTGGGCTACATGGCCTCTACTGTCCATGTGGTTACCCACTCCTGCCTGCACATGCGGACAGCTCAGTGGTGCTTCAGCGCCCAGTGGAGCCCGTCTGTCGGCCACCTCAGGGACCCATAAGGGGTCTCCCACATCCTTTGCCTGTCCCTGGGCTGGTGGCAAAACCCCCGCAACCACCTTCGGGGGTTACCCTTCCAGACCCCGCAGCACGAGATAGTGCTGACGACGGATGTCTCCCTGCTGGGGTGCGAAGCCCACTGCAGTGCGTTGTGCAAGCAGGGGCAGTGGTTGTCCGAGCAGTCTCCAGAGCAGATAAACTTGCTCGAGCTCCAGGTGGTTCAGTGGGCCCTGAGGGTCTTTAAGGATCACCTCAGGGGAAGTTTGGTGTTCTACATCAACAAGGAAGGGAATACCGGGTCACGCTCCCTCTGCAGAGAAGCATTGCTCCTTTGCCTTCCGTCAGGGGATGACCCTCAGGGCAGTCTACATCCCAGGCCAGGAGAATGTCCTAGCGGACAGGCTCAGCAGGATCCTCCGCCCTCACGAATGGCAGTTAGATCTGGAGGTGGCCAGCTGGCTGTTTCATCGGTGAGGGACTCCGGCCATGGACCTATTTGCCAGCCCGCTAAACACACAGCGCCCCTGCTTCTGTGGCCCAGTGCTGCACCCAAGCAAGATGCGTTCCTTCTGAGCTGGTCCTCCGGCCTGCTCTGAGTTCCCTCCCACCCCTCTTATTGCGAGAACCCTCCTCAAAGCCCAGCAGGACCTGGAATCAATGATCTTTATAGTTCCCTCGTGGCCTCGACACCCCTGGTTCCCGCTCCTGCTCCAGCTGTCAACGGAGCCTCCAGTCCTCCTGGGCTGTGCCCCAGGCCTGCTAACGCAGGAGGACGGATGGGTGTGGCACCCGAACCTGGCCTCGTTTCCCCTCGCAGCCTGGTGGCTAAATGGGTCTCCCTAGTCCCGCTGGGTCTCCTGGAGAAGGTCGAGGGGGTCCTTTTCGCGTCAAAGACCTCGACTAGACAAGCTTACGCTTTCAAGTGGTGACGCTTCTCGGTCTGGTGTTCCGGGCTCCAGATCCACCCATTCTCTTGCTCCACTCGGTGGGTCTTTCAGTACCTCCTCCATCTCTCGAAGGAAGGTCTGAAGTCGAACTCCGTCAGGGTGCATTTCTGCGCCATCTCGGCGAATCACCTACCCATTGAGGGAAAACCCCTCTCGGGGCAGCCCCTGGTCCCCCGCTTTATGCAGGGTCTCTTGCTGTCCAAACCGCCCATCCGGCCTCCCCTGACAGAATGGAACCTGAACATAGTGTTCATGCAGCTTACACGTTCACCCTTTGAACCGATGGCAACGTGCTCGCTTCGGCACCTATCCTGGAAGGTGGTCTTCCTGGTGACTCTGACCTCGGCCCGCCGAGTTAGTGAGCTCTAGGCTGTCATGGCTGACGCCCCTTACACTAGATTCAATAGGAATAGTGTGGTACTCCATACCCACCCCAAGTTCCTGCTGAATATTGTTTCGGACTTACATCTCAATCAGGAGATAGTTTTACCGACTTTCTTTCTGAGATCCCATGCCGACCAGGTGTCGGCAGCTCTCCATACACTCGATTGCAAAGGGGCTCCTGCCTTCTATTTGCAGCGCACCCATGCTCATTGCAAGTCTGGTCGACTCTTTTTAAACTACGATCCCAATTGACTGGGGCAGGCAGTCACTAAATGCACCCTCTCCATTTGGGTGACGGACTGCATTGCCTTTGCTCACATGAAGGAGGGTGTGCCCCATTAGATCGTCGAGTCACCGCGCATGGGGTCCGGGCCAAAGCAGCTTTGATGGCCTCGTTGCGCTCCGTGCCCCTGATAGACATCTGCTTGCCGGCGACCTGGTCTTCAATGAACACCTTCGCTGTTCACTACTGCCTGGAGAGGGAGTCCCGTCAGGACAGCGCCTTCGTCCAGGCTGTACTCCATAATCTGTTTGGGGTATAAGCAACTCCTGCCCTCCGACCCTTCTTCACGGCTACCGAGGGCTTCACCCCGAGGACTTGGGTTCCTTCGGGCATCGGCTTCTGTTCACGACCTCGCGGAGTCATTTTTTGGTTACAGGTTCAGTAGCCTGTAGCTGGGGAGTCCCATAAGTGAGGCCTGCCGTAATTCTTGTTCCTGGAGAAAGCGTAGTTACTCACTTGTAACAGGTGTTCTCCAGGGACAGCAGGAATCAGTCCTCACTACCCTCCCACCTCATCTGATGAGTTACTGGATTTTTATCCTTCCCTTGCAGTCTGCTTGGTAGGGCTCGAGCTAAGGGACCTCACTGAGCAAGATGGCACTCTTGGGCGTGAAGAGAACCACGCATGCGTGGCAGCAATCCCAAAGGCTTTCTTTGAAAGCTGGGCAATTGCTCCGCCTGGGCTCTGTCTGTGCTGACATCACCCATAAGGGAGGACTGATTCCTGCTGTCGCTGGAGAACAGGTGAGTAATTACGCTTTAGGAACCACCACACAGGAAAAATATTTAGGCATAGTCATGGATAACACGTGGAAGCCCTCTGCCCAGAGTGAGCAGCAGATAAGAAGGCAAATAGAATCCTAGGAATCATAAGGAAAAGGAATGAAGAATAAAACAACGGATATTAAAATGCCTCCGAATCGTTCCATGGTGTGGCCGCATCTTGAATATTGTGTGTAATTCTGGTCACTATATCTTAAAAAGGATATAGCGAAGAGAGGAGTGGCCTAGTGGTTGGGGCAAGTTACCTTGGGCCAGAGAGCCAGGGGTTCAAATCCCGCTAGAGGACAGCAATCTTGGGCCGGAAGGATTGGGGGTTTCTATTCCCACGGTTGCTCCTTGTGGCCTTGGGCAAGCCACTTAACCCTCTGTTCCTCAGGTACAAAAACAGATCGTGAGCCCTTTGGGGATAAGGGAAAAACATATATATATAGTACCTGAATGTACACCGCTTTGACTGGTAGAAAAGCAGTATATACGCCTAGCTAAATAAATAATAGTGAAATTAGAAAGATACAAAGAAGAGCCACCAAAATGGTAAAGGGGTTGGAAGGATACCCCTGTGAGGAGAGGCTTAAGGTTAGGGCTCTTCCACCTGGAAAAGAGACAGCTGAGGGGAGATGATATAGAGGTCTATAAATTAATGAATGGCGTGGAACAGATAAACGTAGATTGATTTTTTATGCTATCAAAAAGTAGAAAGACTAGGGGACGTGCAATGAAGCTACATTGTAACCCATTTAAGACTAAGAGAAAATATCTTTTTCACTCAACGCGTAATCAAACTCTGGAATTAGTTACTGAAGGATGTAGTAAAAGTTGTTCATGTAGCTGAGTTCAAAATAGGTTTGGACAAGTTCCTGGAGGAATGTGCATAAGCCATTATTAAAGAGGACCTGGAAAATCCACTGCTTGTCCCAGTTGTGGCACCTATTTTTTTTTTTTTTTTTGGAAACTGCTAGGTACTTGTGACCTGGATTGGCCATTGTTAGAAACAGGATACTGGGCTTGATGGACCTTGGTCTGACCCAGTATGGCATATCTCATGTTCTTATGTTTCTTTCCTTTTCCATGGAGCGATGTAGTGGTAAGGATAAGGAAATCAAATCCTCAGAGAACACACTGTACTCACAGGAAACAAGGAACACAGAAAGCAAGATGTCAAAAAAAGTCCTTTATTGGACTGTTTTTTGATGTCTCGCTGTCTGTGGTAAGGATAAGGACCTGCATCTGATTGATGTCCATAGAGTTCTTCTCTAGTACTTGAAAGTGACTAATTTTTTCTGTAACTGACAGGCTTTATGTTTACTGGTCATGAAGTGAGACCTTCCATTGTACATAAATTGAAAACAGGTCAATATCAGAGCTTATAATGATATTTCATATACAGAAAAAGACAGCTCTACTCTTTAACCATAAAGTAGCTTAGATACCTCTTAGCAATTAAAGAGGAAGAACGGGAGCTATGACCTCAGTGTGCCGATAAAACCAATAGCCAAGAATCTGGCAACAAAGGTTCAACTCAGGTGAAATTGCATCACAGGTCTAGCATCCCACCTCCATCCATCCAGCGTTGTTATGGATGTGGTGGGAATGATTTTTTTGATTATATTGTGAAGAATGCTGTTTGTTGCTAACTCTTAAGTTTAATGTTTAGTAAATGGATGGAGGTGGGATGCTAGACCTGTGATGCGATTTCACCTGAGTTGAACCTTTGTTGCCAGATTCTTGGCTATTGGTTTTATCGGTGCACTGAGGTCATAGCTCCCCTTCTTCCTCTTTAATTGCTAAGAGGTATCTAAGCTACTTTATGGTTTATGTTTACTGGGCCACTTAAGGCTGTGATGCCTTCAAATCCACTTTGGGGCGCTGGTTAAGAGGTGATGCCTTCTGCCTGGGTTTTCAGAAAGAAGCCGGTGCCGGAAGAGCTAAGAGCTCATGCACTCAAGTAGACAGAGGCGAGCTACATTGCACTGATTGACATCTATCAGGCAGCAACTTGGTCTTTCCTCTCTATCTTTGTCAAGCATTACTAATTGGATCTGCATGTCAGGGTGGACATGGCTTTCTGTGCAGAGGTCCTTCGGGCAACTGTGTCTTCCCGCCCAATTGAGTGGTAAATTTGCACTTCCCACCTGTCTGGACTGGTCTAGCAAGACGATCCAGAAGGTGAAAATATATTTTCCCATATAATTTCCTTCCTGGAGTTCTGCTAGACCAGTTGAGACCCACTTGGAAGGATTGTTGCTGCCCTGTGATAGGTGGTGTGTTATAGAATGCTTGACTGTATAAACAGAGTGGAGTCTGAAAGATCATTCATTGTGATTTTGGATCTTTCAGCCTGGTTTGTCCTCTGCTCTGTGTTTGTTCATCTTGTGAACTAGTGAGTATTCCTCCATGCTTGCTTGTTTGAATTTTTGGCTGTATCCACAGAATTTTCAGTTTTTGCACAATTTATGTACAGTATATAGTTGGGCCCTCGTGGCCTGAGGCTTCTCTTTTGTTAGAGGATGTTTGATATTCTGGGGTTGCCCTCTAATTGCTAGTTGTTCCTATATGCCTCATTAGATAAATACTGAATGACGCCCCTAGCTGTACCATCCTTAGTACTAGAAATGATGTCACTGGGATCTTCTAGTCTTTCTCTGTCTATGCCTGCTGGCCGGGGGACACTACCCATTTGTCTGGACTGGTCTAGCAGAATTCCAGGAAAGGAACTTCTTAGGTAAACCTTTAGAGTTTCACTAGATAGAGGAAATCTGTCATCCAGTTTGACAGTAAGTGCAAATATGAGACTGCTGGTCCGTTTAGTAGTAAACTGCTCAAGCTCTCTTATCCATACTTGCCCCCATCTATGCAGCATTGTAATATTGCTCTTCATGGAAGAATACCAAAGAGCTGTTCTCACTTGCAACTTTCCAAAGCTTTTGCATCAAACCTATTGAGCAGTGCAAACTGCACCTTTTATCACCACAATTTCATTGCCTTTAATCCAGTCACACTGCATTCACTAGCTTTCAACTAATATTTGGAAGTACCATTAGAAATTCTTTTCATATTTCTTATGAAGAGTTCTAGTTAGTAAATAAGCCCTTAAAAGTGGTGACGGCAAAAATGCTAGCGAGTCGAGAAAAAACATGGTAAGCATAGATGATCCTTAATAGCAAAGAATTGAGTAGTTAGCCAAAGGTCAACTGAGGGCTAAGGTACTATAGTAAGAAATACACTGGGCAAATTAGAAGGTCCTCATCAATAGTTGTATGCTCATATTTTAGGTGTCTGTATCACAGGTAGACTTTCTGAGCCTTCTTTCAGTAGTCCAGGTCTGGAATGTTTTACAAATCCCACTAGAGGACAGCAACCTTGGGCCGGAAGGACTGGGGTTTCTAGTCCCACAGGTGCTCCTCGTGGTCTTGGACAAGCCACTTAACCCTCCATTGCCCATGTTCCCTGTAAGTATTAACGTATGTGTCTCATATCCCCTCGTGTTAAATGTATCCCCCAATTGTGTTGTGACCACTTTGATTGAAGGATAAGGTGGTATACAAAACTGTGTAAATAAATAAAACTTGTTTCCACTGTGGGAATGTCTGTGGATAGACTTAATTAGCCACGTGGGCATGCAGTTCTTTCTGTTCTGTGTTCTCTGCTAGAAGAGAGAGCTCAGTCTTTTAGGTAAGGGTTTTTTTTTTCTTTTCTGAATGTTTTTTTTCTCTGCTATTCTTTGAACAGGAAAGGAAATTATGGCCATGCTGCACCTAAGAGCAAGTGATGAGAAGACAAATGTGAGGAAGTCTGCACTCCAGGTCAAACCCTCTTCTCTTTTTATTAATCTGCTCTTGTTCCAAAATCCTCGGTCTATTCAGAGCTTGGTTTGTCGCTTTCTAAAGGGTAATATTTGGGAAAGGTGCCTATTCACTGAACAGAATTTTTTTTGATGTTCAAATATTTGTGCAGGTTGTAAAGAGTGTAAAGCTAGTAATTTTGTTTAAATATGATTCCATATCATTCTGTGGACCAGTCCAGACAAGCGGGTTGCGTTCCCCTATCAGCAGATTGGTGGAGACAAAGAACTAATGAAAACCACAGATTTCAAAGACATTACTCTCATGCCTTTATATAATTCAGCCACCAGAGGTCTCTTCAATATTTTTGTCTCCAGTAGATGGTAGATGGATTTTCTCCTCTCTGAGGAAAATTCTGAAGATTGAGCGGAAAAGAATGACTAAATGCTCGTGAATAACCTTCTTTGAGGGTGATGGAGGAGTAGCCTTGTATGTCAAAAGCAATATTAAAGCTACTGAAATGCAGGGGACATGGGGAAAAGAAGAAGCTCTCTGGATTGCGTTGGAAAGAGGAGATGGAATTGCTGTAGTCTGCAGACCTCCGACTCAAATTGAAGAGATAACGATTTGATTATAGATATTGCCAAGATAGCCACAAAGGGGGAAGCGATCATTTTGGGTGACTTTACCTGATGTGGATTGGATTACTCCTTCTGCACATCTGGAAAGAAGCAAAAAAATTATAGATGCTCTCCAAGATGCATCACTTAGACAAATGGTCATGGAACCAACCAGAGAAAGCTCAACGCTGGATTTAGTGCTCACCAACGGTGATAGCGTGTCAAATGTCTGCGTGAGTGCCCCTGTGAGCAACAGCGATCATCACACGGTGTGGTTTGAGAGAAAAGCCAAGGTACAGGCCAAACATAGCAAGCTCAAATTCCTAAACTTCAAAAACACTGACTTCAATAAAATGGCCGAGTACTTAAAGGAGGAGATGACGGGGTGGAAGGAGATAAGGGAAGTGGGATTACAATGGGCTAAACTAAAGGTGGCAATAAAAGGGGCAACAGACAAATATGTAAAAAAAGTAAACAAAAGCAAGAGGAGAAGGAAACCTATTTGGTTTTCCAAAGAAGTGACTGCTCAAATAAAGGCAAAAAACACAGCTTTCGCAAAATTCAAAAGCTTGCAAACAGAAGAACACAGAAATGAATACAGATTCAAACTCAGAGTCAAAAAGAGAAATAAGGATAGCAAAATCAAAGGCAGAGGAAAAGATGGCTAAAGATGTTAAGGGTGGCGACAAAACTTTCTTCAGGTATATTCGGGAAAGGAAGAAGATCAGAGTTGGAATTGCAGGACTCAGAAGTGCTGGGAAAGGACTCGTGGAAAGTGACATAGAAAAAGCGAAATTGCTAAACAAATACTTCTGCTCTGTTTTTACTAAAGAAAATCCTGGAGATGAACCAGCTGTGACTCCCAAATATAAAAATGGGAATGTAGTAGATACCACACCATTCACAAAAGATGAGGTGTTGGAACAACTTGCTAAACTGAAAGTGGACAAAGCCATGGGACCGGATGGGATACATCCCAGGCTACTGAAAGAGCTCAGAGAGGTTCTTGCAGTGCCGTTAAAGGATGTATTCAACAGATCCTTGGAAACAGGAGAGGTTCCTCAGGACTGGAGAATGGCTGATGTCGTACCTCTACACAAAAGTGGTGACAGGGAAGAAGTGTCGAACTACAGACCCGTGAGCCTTACCTCGGTGGCGGGAAAAGTAATGGAGGCACTCCTGAAAGAGCGAATAGTGAACTTTCTCAAAACCAACAGGTTGCAAGATCCGAGGCAACATGGTTTTACTGAAGGATGGTCTTGCCAAACAAATCTGATTGAGTTCTTTGATGGGTGACCGAGGAATTAGATCAGGGGCATGCGTTGGATGTCATCTACCTGGATTTCAGCAAAGCCTTTGATACTGTTCCTCATAGGAGGCTTATCAATAAACTCAGTAGCTTGGGGATGGGTACCAAGATGGTAAACTGGATTAGAAATTGGTTGACTGACAAACGACAGAAGGTGATGGTACATGGAGCTCACTTGGATGAAAGGAAGGTGATTAGCGGGGTGCCCCAGGGTTCGGTCCCGGGCCCGGCACTGTTCAATGTATTTGTGAGTGATATTGCTGAAGGACTGAATGGAAAAGTCTGTCTTTTTGCATATGACACAAAAATTTGCAACAGAGTGGACTCCCCCGAGGGATTGGATAGCATGAGGAAAGATCTACAAAAGCTGGAAGAATGGTCCAATGCTTGGCAATTACGATTTAATGCGAAAAAGTGCAGTGTCATGCACTTAGGTAGCAGAAATTCAAGGGAAATGTGCACAATAGGGGGCGAGAGGTTGGTGTTCATGGTTCAGGAAAAAGACCTTGGTATGATTATCTCTGATGATCTCAAGGTAGCAAAACAGTGAGACAAGGCGGTGGCAAAAGCCAGGAGGATGTTGGGCTGCATACAAAGAGGGATTACCAGCTGAAAGGAAGAGGTACTTATGCCACTGTACAGATTGCTGATGAGGCCTCACCTGGAATACTGTGCTCAGTTTTGGAGACCATATCTTGCAAAAGATGTAAAAAGACTGGAAACTGTTCAGAGGAAGGCGACCAAAATGATTTGGAGCCTATGTAAGAAACCTTAAGAGACTTGAAGACCTAAATATGTACACTTTGGAGGAGAGGAAGGATAGGGGAGATATGATTTAGACCTTTAAATACTTAGAGAAACGATGAACAAACAAACCTTTTCCAAAGACTGGGAAGCTGCAAAACTAGAGGGCATAACATGAAGCTGCAAGGTGGAAAATTGAAAGGCAATGTCAGGAAATATTTTTTCACTGAAAGGGTGGTGGATGCTTGGAATGCTCTCCCGATGGAAGTGGTGGGGGCAAATACGGTGACGGAATTCAAAACAGTATGGGAAAAGCACAGCGGATCCCTTTACAACAACAGGATAAAAACAAAATAAACTGAACCAAGTAACTTTTCAACACATAGGGGTGTCCTACATGAAGTGGTGGGTCCACTCCTAAACAATGCAAGGCAGCCAAAGAGAGAATTAAAAAAAAAAAAAAAAAGCTTGCCAAAAAAGCTTGCCATAGAAGCAAAAACGCATAATAAAAACATTTTCAAGTACATTTATAGCAAAATAACCTGTGGGATAGTCAGTTGGACAATTGGTTGGTAGAGGGGTAAAAGGGGCACTGAGATAAGGTCATAGCAGTGAAACTGAATGAGTTCTTTGTTTGTCTTTACTGAAGAAGATGTAGGGAAGTTACCCTTGCCTGAAATAGTATTTAAAAGTGATATATCGGAAGAACGGAAAGAAATATTAATAAATCGAGATGATGCATTACAAGCATTGGATAAACTTAATATGTATACTTTAGAAGAAAGGTGGGATAGAGAAGATGTGATAGAGATGTTTAAATTCCTCTGTGGCATAAATGCACAGGAGGAGATAGTCTCTTTCGGTTCAAAGCAAGCTCTGCTACGAGGGAGGACAGGCTGAAGGTGAAAGGGAATAGACTCGTGAGTACTACGCGAAAATATTTCTTTACAGAAAGAGTGGTAGATGAGTGGAATAATTTGTCAGTGGAGGTGGTAGAGATAAGTTCAATATCTGAATTCCAAAAAAGCATGGAACAAACACAGAGGTTTTCTAAAGGTAAAAAGGGGACACTTGTAGTTGATATGGAGGGGCAGACTAGAAAGACCATGTGGTCTTCTGCTGTCATGTTTCTTAGTAAATCACCCGGACCAAATGGTATACATCAGAGTGTGTTGAAAGAACTGAAATATGAAATTGCAGACCTACTATTAATCTGTGAACTATCATTAAAATCATCTGTAGTACCGGAAGATTGGAGAATGGCCAATGTAATGCCAATTTTTAAAAAAGGTTCGAAGGGAGATCTGGGAAATTACAGACTGGTCAGCGTAACGTCCATACGAGTCAAAATGGTAGAAACCATTATAAAGAATAAAATTACTGTACATGTAGATAGTCATGGTTTAATGGGAGAAAACCAACATAGATTTAGCCAAGGAAAGTCTTGTCTTACTAATCTGTTATTTTTTTTTAAGGTATAAATAAACAGGTAGACCAAGGTGAGCCTGTTGATGTAATGTATCTGGGTTTTCAGAAAGCTTTTGACAAGGTTCCTCGTGAAAGAATCTTTGTCAAATTAAAAAGACCTGGCATATAAAGGGAGAAGTGGCTCAGTGGTTGGGGCAGGTTACCTCTGGCCGGAAGACCGAGGGTTCAATTCCCGCATGGGGACAAGCAACTTCAGGCCAGAGGGACTGGGATCTCTAGTCCTATGTCCACTCCTTGTGGCCTTGGGCAAGCCACTTAACCCTCCATTGCCTCAGGTACACTTAGACTGTGAGCCCTTCGGGGACGAGGGAATAAAAAGTACCAGTTGGTATACATGTAAACCGCACTGATTCTAAAGAGCGCGGTATAAAAAATAAATAAATAGGAGGCAATGTACTATTGTGGATCAGAAACTGGTTAAAAAATAGAAAGCAGAGGATAGGACTAAATGGCCAATTTTCTCAATGGAGAAAGGTGAATAGCGGAGGTCCCCAGGGATGTGTGCTGTGCCTGCTGCTTTTTAAAATAGTCATAAATGACATGGAAATGAGAATAATGAGTGAGGTGATCACATTTGCAGATGATACAAGATTATTCAAAGTTGTTGCAACGCAAGAGGATTGTGAAAAATTGCCCTTTTGATAAATTTGAAGATTGGAGTCCAAATGGCAGATAAAATGTAATGTGGATAAGTGTAGAGTTATGCACCTAGGAAAGAACAACCTAAACTACAGTTACACTATGGAAGGGTCCACATTAGGAACTACCACCCAGGAGAAAGATTTGGGTGTCATCGTGGATAATATGTTGAAACCCTCTGCCCGGTGTGCAGTGGCAGCCAAGAAAGCAAATCTAATGCTAGGAATCATAAGGAAAGGAATAGAGAATAAAACCAAGGATATTGTAATGCCTCTGTATCGTTCCATGGTGCGACCATACCTTGGATACTGTGTGCAATTCGTGTCACCATATCTTAAAAAGGATATAGCAAAATTAGAAAAGGTACAAAGAAGAGCCATCAAAATGGTAACAGTAAGGATATCGCTGTAAGAAGAGACTTAAGAGGTTAGTACTTTTCAACTTGGAAAAGAGACTGCTGAGTGGAGATATGATAGAGGTCTATAAATTAATGAATGGAATGGAATGGGTAAATGTAGGTCGGTAGTTTACGGCATCAAAAAGTAGAAAGACTAGAGGACATACAATGAAGCTACAATGTAATCCATTTAAGACTAAAAAGAGAAAATATTTTTTCACTCAACGTGTAATCAAACTCTGGAATTTGTTACCAGAGGATGTAGTAAAAGCTGTTAGTGTAGTTGGCTTTAAAAAAGGTTTGGGCAAGTTCCTGCAGGAAAGGACCATAAACCATTATTAAAGAGAACCCAGGAAATTCACTGCTTGCCTTGGGACAAGCATTGTGGAACCTATGGTGCCGCCTTGTGAACGTGCCAGGTACTTGTGACATGGAATGGCCACTGTTGGAAACAGGATACTGGACTTGATGGACCTTGGTCTGGCCTAATATGTTCTTATGACATTGTGGAAGCAGACTTCCTTAGCCGTCACTCTCTGGATCCTGGAGAGTGGGAATTGAGTCAGGAGGCATTTCAATTGATTTTGCGCATCTGAGGTTGCCTCGAAGTAGGCACCATGGCAACTCGCTCCAATGCCAGTTTTCTGCTGCTTCTATTGCCACATTGAGACAGAGTACGAAGGCATTGTTGCCTTTGCCCAGCCTTGGCAAAGTTAGCACTTGCTGTACGTTTTTCCTCCATGGCCGCTTGTGAGGTGTGTGATTCGATGTATGGAATGCCACAAGGCAGGATTGTTCTAGTGGCACCAGATTGGCCAAGGACAGTGTGGTTCGGAGACATGATGCGGCTCCTTCAGGCAACTCCTTTTTGGTTGCCTCTGTCTCGAGGCCTATTGCAGCAGGGACCAATCGTTCTGGATTATCCGGTTCTCTTCTCACTTACGGCTTGACTCTTGAAAGGAGACTGCTAGCAGGTAAGGACTACTCTTCAGCAGTGATCTCCACTCTGCCCAAAGTTTGGAGGTGGTCTACCAAGCTGTGTCTGGTGTCTCTGAGCGATGAGGTGCCCAAAGTGTCTTCTCTGTTAGCCTTTCTACAGGATGGCCTTTTTCCATAGATGAGCAGGAAAGTAAGTCCTCATGCATGGGTGATGTCACCGATGGAGCCCCACTTAGGAACGCACCCCAGCTTCTATTGGAAACTTTCGGGAGGTTCTATCGCACATCTGTGCTTCTTTCCTGCCTGCCCCCACAGCACCATCTTCATCATTCTGTCATTTTCTGTGGATCCCCACAGATGAGTTCCAGTAAAGCTCTTCGTTGGTAATTGCTATCTCCCATTTAGGGGTGTTAAATTGTATTGAATTTTCTTGCTGTTGTGGTGGTTATTTGTTTTTTCTCCCTTTGTATTTTTTGATACTACTCCAGTGGCACTGATGATATACATATTGGGCTTTCCACCATTGAGCCGTTTGAGTTTGCCATGACTATTTTTCCAAACATGTCCCACAAACCGACCAGTGGGTTTAAAAAGTGTACTTTTTAGTCACGGACAAGAACAATTGGTGCCTCCGCATCCGATCACCAGCCCTGCTCTTGTAATTGATGCCTGCAGATGACAAGGAGAGGCCTCAAAGGGTCGTGAAGAACAGCAGGAAACTCTTTTAGGCATGCCACAGCCTGATCCATTGTCTTTGGCATTGACGTCATCGGTCTCCATAAGAACATATGATATAAGAACATAAGATATGCCATACTGGGTCAGACCAAGGTCCATCGAGCCCAGTATCCTGTTTCCAGCAGTGGCCAATCTAGGTCATACGTACCTAGCAGTTTCTCCAAAAGACACAGGTTCCTTAATGCTTGTATTAGATCAAGCAGTGATATCCTGGGTCCATTTTTAATAATGGTATATGGACCTTTCCTCCAGGAACTTGTCCAAACCTTTTTTAAACCCAGCTACACTAATAGCTTTTACTACATCCTCCGGTAACAAATTCCAGAGTTTGATTACACGTTGAGTGAAAAAATATATTCTCTTATTAGTCTTAAATAGTTTACCCTGTAGATTCATTGCATGTCCCCTAGTCTTTCTATATTCTGATAACGTAAACAATCGATCTACATTTACCCGTTCCATTCCATTCATTAATTTATAGACTTCTATCATATCTCCCCTCAGCCGTCTCTTTTCCAGTTTAAAGAGCCCTAACCTTTTTAGCCTTTCTTCATAGGAGTATCCTTCCATCCCCTTTACCATTTTGGTGGCTCTTCTCTGAACCTTTTCTAAAATCGCCATGACTATCTACATGCTGAGTAATTTTGTTCTTTATGATGGGTTTCTACCATTTTTCCTGGTACTGACGTCCCTGGAACCCTTTTTAAAAATTGGCATTACATTGGTGATCCTCCAATCTTCAGGTATTACAGATGATTGTAATGATAGTTCACAGATTTCTAAAAGCAGGTCTGCAATCTCATATTTCAGTTCTTTCAACACCCTTGGATGTATACCATCCGGTCCAGGTGATTTGCTACTCTTCAGTTTATCAAATAGTTGTAATACATCTTTCCGGCGTAGCGATATTTCTTTCAATTCTCCAGGACCAAGCAGGAAGTCAGTCCTCACATATGGGTAACGTCGGTGCCGATGGAGCCCCCGTGCGGAGCATTTCCCGCTTTCAAAGAAAGCCTTTGGTAATGCAGCGCACATGCGCGGTCCCCTTCCCGCCTAAGGGTGCCGTCTTGCCCACTCTTTCTTTTTCCGCGGAGCCCAACGGACATGAGTTTGTGTCACCCAGGAAAAGTAGATTTTTTTTACAGCTATTTTGGCTTTTTCTGTTCCGGTTCGATGACGATTCCCTTTCCCGCCTGGGCTCAGTACACCGGTATCGAGTCCGGAGTTTTGATTTTCGTTTTTTGTCCTTCGTGACTAGCGTTTGCGCTGTTTTTGTGTTTTCACTGGCAGCCCGGTCTTTTTACCTTGCAGGGGCCCTTTTTCCCCCGATGGCTGCCAGCGGGTTCAAAAAGTGTGATCGGTGCAAGAAACTTATGTCTCTCACTGACACACATGACTGCTCCCTCCGTTGCCTCGGGCCCGACCATGACCCGTCGAAGGCGCTTCGGAGCTGTCAGCATCAACGTGAGAGATTTTTCTCTAATTCCACGTTCTGCCTGGTCCGTACTTTGTCAGAGGCCTAGACATCTCGGGAGTCTGACCCCCGAGCGCCGTCGGGGTTCCTCTGAGAGGGTTTCTCCCACCCGGGAGCACAGAAGGAAGAAGAAGTTCGCGAGGGCGGTGCCGGTGGAGGCTCCTGGATCCTCGAGGGCCAGGTCGCATAGCCCTGACTGCCGCTCCGGGCTCTCGGAGTCGGAGATTCCCTCCAAGTTACCTCGTATGGAGCCGGAGTCCCAGAGTCACATAAGTGCAGTTGTCCTCGTGGACTCGCCTCTGGGGGAGCTGCCGTCGGGGCCCGAGTCGGGGGCTGCTGAGTCTCCTGAGCTTGGACTTAGGTTGATGGCCTTGGAGACCAGCTTGGCTGCCTTCATGGAACAGCAGCAGGTGCTGATCTCCGATCTGACCAGTGCATCTGCCCCAACCACCGGGACCTCGATGTCCAAGTTGACCCTGGAGTCCGAGCCGATCCTCGAGTCAAGGTCCCCCTCGACCTCCCGTGCAGGGCCAAGGTCGTCGACGCAGATACTCTCGGCGTCGGGGCGGGTGGCACCGGGGCCCACACGGCCGGAGCTGCTCAATTCCTCCTCGGAAGAGTCGGCATGGGAGACTGAGGATGAGGAGTCCCCGGACACCTTCCGGACCCGGTGCGTCCCTTCGGCCTCGCTGCTGGTTCTAAGCAAATGGGTCGATTCCATTTATCAAGTCTGTAAGAGCCCTGGGTTCCAAAAGGCGCAGCTACCACACAACTCCATGGTTGTGGAATTGGCCATGCACCGCCTGTAGAGTCAGAAGATGCACTCCTCGGTGCCCCTCAGTCAGGAGGCCAGGATCCTGGACGTCGTCATAAGATTGTTATGAAGATATAGATTTGCAAGACTATTATAACCAAGTTAAGAGGACGACGGACCAAAAAACATTTTTTTGGAGGAATGTGTGTGGACAATCTGTGATCATACATTGGGAATTAATAAAATACAATTTAAGAATGCGGACTTAAAAAAGCATGGCTCGCACAAATGGGAATGCTACTAAAACTGAACCAAGTGAAAATAAAATGAATGTACTTTTAAAACATTGGGAACAGCAAAAAAGAGATGTGTGTCTATATATGACAAAGCATAATAAAAAACACATTATAGAGGCCCGGAACCTCGATGCCCTCAGTAGAAAGTGCTTCCAGGGCTTTATGCTGTCTTGCCGTGTCCAAACCTACCAGCTGTACATGGGCATGTACCTACGAGACCTGGCAAAGGAGATTGCCGGGT
Source organism: Ichthyophis bannanicus (assembly GCA_033557465.1). NCBI lineage: Eukaryota > Metazoa > Chordata > Amphibia > Gymnophiona > Ichthyophiidae > Ichthyophis > Ichthyophis bannanicus. The sequence continues at coordinate 154,617,731 of CM066032.1, read as the reverse complement.
TCTCAGCTGGCCTCTCTGAGGAACCTTGCAGAGGTTCAAGGCTTTGTCAACAGGGATCCGAGAGTGCTTGAAGTTTATCTCTCGAGCAGCCTATGATGGCTTCGAGGTTTCGGCCCGGGTAGCCCCGGCCGGCATCGCTGCATGCCGCCACACCTGGCTGCAGTCATCAGACCTGGAGTCATGGGTGCAGGACAAGTTGGTCGATGTCCCCTGCCGAGGTGAAAACCTTTTCGGTAAGCCCGTGACTGAAAAGGTTGTGGAAATCGATACTGACTCTCACCAGGACGAGGCTGTCCAGGAAACCTCTGCCCCTTCCCAGAAAAAGAAGGGCTCTGTAAAGAAGCCCTTTTTCCCGAGGAAGGGTGCTGCCTACTCTCAATATCAGGCCTCTCCAGCTCCCCAACAGGGCCAGCAGGCCAAGGGGCAAGGACATGGGCCCTGTTGTCAGAAGACCCCCAAGCTGCCAGCTCCAGCTCCTGCACAGCAGGGAGCGGGGTTTTGACTCCCACAGCATATAGCCTCTTCTCCACAGCTGGTTCCACTCAGCACAGGAGGTCGGTTGACCCTGTACGCCTACAGATGGCCAGCGATCACAGGGGATACCTGGATCCTCTGCATAGTCCAGAAGGGCTACATGCTCCACTTCCACCAGCTACCCCCCTCCTACTTTCCAGGGGAGCCTCCAAGACGCCCTCTGCACAGAAACCTCCTCCTTCAGGAGTTGGCAAGTCTTCTAAAGGAGCAGGCGGTGGAACCGGTGCCTCACCACCTGTAAGGGCAAGGCTTCTACTCCAGGTACTTCCTGGTACCAAAAAGGACAGGAGGCCTCCGACCTATCCTAGACTTGCGAAACCTAAACAAGTTTCTGGAGATGGAAAAGTTCAAGATGCTTACTCTTGGGATACTGCTGCCCTACCTCCAGCAGGGAGACTGGCTGTGCTCCTTAGACCTATAGGATGCTTATACTCAACATCCTCTTTCATCCAAATCACCGACAATATCTAAGATTCGTGGTGGGAGTTAACCATTTTCAGTACAGAGTACTTCCCTTTGGCCTAACTTCTGCCCCCAGGGTTTTCACCAAATGCCTGGCGGTGGTGGCAGCCTATCTCTGGAATCAGGAATTTTTGTCTTCCCATACCTGGACGACTGGCTCATCAGGTGCCAGTCTCTCCAGGAGGCCAGACAAGCCACTCTGTGCACTGTCTCTCTTCTTCAGCATCTGGGCTTTGTCATAAACTACGCAAAATCCACTTTGCTCCCCTCATAGAACCTAGAGTTTATAGGGGCAAGATTAGACACCCTGCAGGCAAGAGCTTACTTGCCCGAGGACAGGGCCCACAGACTGATGGACTTGGCCAACCAATTCCACAGCAATTCTCAGGTCTCTGCCAAGCACTTCCTGCAGCTCCTGGGCCACATGGCATCCACGGTACATGTGATGCCGAGCGCCAGTCTACACATGCGGGCTGTTCAGTGGTGCCTCAGAGCTCAGTGGGCGCAGGCCACAGGTGACCTCAAAATAGAGCAAGGGTGTCCAAACCACTTTTAGACTCCTTGCAGTGGTGGCTACATCTCCCAAACCTTCTCAGGGGGGTACCTTTGCAGGCCCCAGCACACACAAGGGTGCTGACGATAGATGCTTCCTTGAAGGGCTGGGGTGCACATTGCCAGGGCACATGCACTCAAGGCCTCTGGTCTCCTTGGGAGGCCACACAGCAGATCAATCTGTTGGAGCTGCGAGCAATCCGCTTGGCTCTACAGCCTTTTTCTCATGCCCTCTCTCACCAGTCTGTCTTAGTTCAGACAGACAATCAGGTAGCAATGTTCTATGTGAAACAAGCAAGGGGACACAGGGTCCAGGCTCCTATGTCAGGAGGTGCAGGCCCTTTGCTCCTTTGCAGTCAAACAAGGCATGTTTCTCAAAGCAGTTTATCTACCTGGTCAGGAGAACTTCTTAGCAGACAAGCTAAGCAGGATTCTCCAGCCCCACGAATGGCAGTTGAATCCATTGCTGGTCCAGCAGATCTTTCTACGATGGGGACTTTCATCTATCATTCTATTTGCAAGCCCACTGAACCGTCAGCTGCCCAAGTTTTGCTCCCCTGAGAATGGCAGCAGATACTTTTCTGATCTCTTGGTCTACGGGCCTCCTGTATGCGTTTCCTCCCACGCCCCTGGTGGCCCGAATTCTGTTCAAGATTCTCCAGGACAAGGCCTCGGTGATTCTGGTAGCCCTCAGATGGCTGAGGCAACCGTGGTTTCCATTTCTGCTACAGTTGGCGGTGGAAACTCCTTTCCCTCTGGGGTTGCAACACGATCTCCTGTCTCAAGATCAGGGTTCCCTTCTGCACCCCATTCTCAGGTCCCTGATGGCCTGGCTGTTAAATGGATAGTGCTAGCTCCCTTGCTTCTACCTAAGGAGGTTTAAGAGGTGGTTTTGGCCTCTAGGAGGCAGTCCACCAGAAAGTCCTATGCCCTCAAGTGGCGTAGGTTCACAGTATGGTGTGCTCAGCGCAATGTAGATCCTTTCTCCTGCCTTGTGCCAGTAGTACTGCAGTATCTACTTCACTTGTCAGACCTAGGCCTTAAGTCTAACTCTGTTCGGGTCCACCTCAGTGCTCTATCAGCACACTACTCACCGGTGGAGGGACATTGTCTGTCGGTTCACTCCTTGATGTCCCGCTTCCTCAGAGGTCTGCTTCTTCTCAAGCCTCCGGTTCGTCCACCGGCGACTGAATGGGGTTTGAATGTGGTCTTGCAGCAACTTACTCACCCACCGTTTGAGCTGATGGCTTCTTGCCATTTGTGCCTCCTTTCTTGGAAAGCACTCTTCCTGATAGCTCTTACCTCGGCCAGATGTGTGAGTGAACTACAAGCTCTGGTTTCTGATAGACCGTACACACTGTTCTATAGGAACAGGGTGGTCCTACAGACCCACCCAAAGTTCCTTCCAAAAGTGGTCTCACCTTTCCACCTCAACCAGGAGGTGGTTCTTCCGACCTTTCCCAGGCTGCATACCAGCCAGGCTGAAACAGTCTTGCATACCCTGGACTGTAAGAGGGTGTTGTCTTTTTACATAGAACGTACAAGGGGGCATCGAAGGGTCACTCAACTCTTTGTCTCCTTTGACCCTAATAAGCTGGGGTTACCTGTCTCCAAGCATACGTTGTCCACTTGGGTAGCAGATTGTATTGCCTGGGCGTACAAGGCAGCCGACCTCCCCTTGCAGGTTCGAGTCACAGCCCACCGTGTCAGGGCGAAAGCCGCGTCAGTAGCTCATCTCTGCTCTGTTCCGTTGGCAGACATCTGCCGGGCCGCTACTTGGTCTTCAAGCCAGACTTTTGCAGCCCATTACTGCCTCGAGAGAGAATCCCGAAGGGACAGTGCTTTCGGACAGGCGGTACTCCATAATCTCTTTGAGGTTTAGGCAACTCCTTCCCTCCGGCCCTTGCGTTGGGCTACCGTACGGGGGTGTTCTCAGAGGATATTCTTTTCACGGATGCTGAGGCTGTTGAGAGGGAGCCATTTTTTCAGCTTAGGGTTCCCGGTAGCCTAGAGCTGGGGAGTCCCATATGTGAGGACTGACTTCCTGCTTGGTCCTGGAGAAAGAGTAGTTACTCAACTGTAACAGGTGTTCTCCAGGAGCAGCAGGAATCAGTCCTCACGACCCTCCCTCCTCCCCTGGAGTTGCAGTCCTATACTTTATTTTGATTTTTTTTGCTGTCTTTTAGCTATGTCATCAGACTGAGCAAGATGGCACCCTTGGGTAGGAAGGGGACCGCACATGCGTGCTGCATTCCCAAAGGCTTTCTTTGAAAGCTGGGGAAATGCTCCGTACGGGGGCTCCGTCGGCGCCGACGTCACCCATATGTGAGGACTGATTCCTGCTGCTCCTGGAGAACACCTGTTACATGTGAGTAACTACTCTTTCTTCTGCAGTATCACCTTTAAATACCACTTCAATCATAGGTAACATCCCTACATCTTCCTCATTAAAGACCGAAGCAAAGAATTCGTTCCGTCTCTCCGCTATAGCCTTGTCCCCTCTTACTGCCCCTTTTACCCCTCTATTATCTAATGCCTTCAAAGACAGTTTAGAGGGGTATAGACTTCATGTCCTCTGGAGCTCAGTTGGAGCCGAGATTCCTCACTGCCCCGGATCATCTGTCATTTGCCTGCTTCATAGCAAGTAGGAAACGAGCATCGCCTACATCGACGTCGCAGTGCGTTCGGACCTAGCACTGGAAAAAGACCAGAGTGTATAGTGGTTGAAGCACTTCAGAACACAGGTCTACAGTGATGGTGGGCTGCATGAATGCCTTTTGAGGGTGGCACACAGAGAGGTCTGCTTAACCTCCAAGATTTCATAGGGACATTGAAGGTCTCCAGATAGCCGAGCCCAAATCCACGATACCCCTGCGCAGGTGCCAAGTACATTGGTCTGAGTTATTCAGGCCTCTGAGCCTTCGTAATCGGCAATTACAGAGAAATGGCGCCTAAAGGCGCTTGAGGATCACATGGCAGCCCTGTTTGCGAAGCAGCGTACCGAGGCCTCTGCATTGTTCATCGTACATCAGTTTCTGGAGACTCATGCCCTGCTCGTGTCGGAGGCATCAATGTCAGGTCATCAAAGGGATCGGACTCCGGTTCCAGCTCAGCCAATTTCCCTCTCCAGCGTCTCTAGGTCAAATCCACGTATCAATCCAATCTAGACGGGCTTCAGAGTATCTGCGTTTTTGGAGAAACTCCCATTCTCCTCAATGCAGAAAGGGACCTCTGGGCACATAATCAGTGGTATTTCAGCTTCCTCTCAGAATCTGACTCTAATGGCTGGGTAATCGATGTGGAATCTGAGGACGTCTCAAAGTGCAGCTCCCAAAAGCTCCCATTATACCCTTCCCTGCCTTATGAGCATCAGAAGTCTCCTTCTGAAGGCATGAGCACCTAAGATTTTGTGTGGGATATGGCCAAGAATATACCATTCTCTCTGTAGACTGAGGATGAACCCAAGGCAGATGATTTGGAAATATTGCAGTACTCTGTGGTTCCTGAGGAGATGTTGACTGTGCCTGTATATCACATCCTGCAGAAGGTTCAGATGAGAATGTGGGAGAGGTACAAGACTCGATGTACTGGGTGCAGAAAGCTCCTGATTTTGAGACTCCAACTTCCACACTACTCCTTGGTGGTTGAGTCCACCCTGAAGAGGATTAAGAGTACTATGACTTATTCTAAAGAGCCCCCCGGAAGGGATACTCAGATTTAGACTCTTTTTTTGGGAGGAGGTGTTTTCAGGGTTTGATGCTCGTTGCCCAAGTGGCCTCATATCAGCTTTACATGAGCATGTTCCTCAAACACATTCTATGGGACCTGGCTTAACTGTCTTAGTTCCTTCTTCCTGAGAAATTGGAGCAGTTTCGTACCCTAGAGGGCCATGGCAAGGATCTCAAAGTTCCTGGTCCAGACGACCTGTGACACTTTTGAGACTGCTTCGAGAATGGCTGCAGTAGGTATTGGGGCCTGGAGACTCGCCTGGCTCCAGTCCTCCGTCTTGGAACAATCTGTTCAGAATAAACTGGCGGATTTACCGTACCAAATTGAGAACAGGTGGAGGGGAAAACTGGAATTTATAGAGAAGCAGCATATCATACTTATTAGATTTTCCAGGCGCATATCTGAACCAGCTTTACCATAGGAAGTACCAAGAAGGGGGTCAGAAGACAACCTACTACTCCCATAGGTGTCTGTACTTGCCTGGACCCCAAACCTCCCAGCAAAAACAGCAGGCCTCTCTCCAGCAACAGCACAAAGGAAAGCCCCAGAGGGCTCAGTCAGCCCTGCAGTCAAAGCCCAGGGCGGGGTTTGACTGGTTCTTCTGGCACATAGCCAGTCTGCTAGGGATTGCTGTGATAAACCCTCTGGTGGGGGAAGACTCACTCTTTTCCCAGAGCTGGCCCATTTGTAAACCGCTCTGTTGTGTTTTTATTGAAGGGCGGTCAAGCAAATCAAACCCTAAATCATGAACCTCAGACTCCTGAATGCTACAAATAATCTGGAGCAGATACAGGTTGCACTTTTGCAAACTACCTCTACGCTGGCCCCCAAGAGCATATCACCTTTACCCTCCATATCATAAACTGCTTTGGAAGGAAATCTCCACCCTCCTAGCCTACCTAGCTGTCAAGCTCATTCCACAGGAGCAAGTTGTTGTTGTTGATGTTAAGTGCCGTTGAGTCTGTGTCAACTCCTGGCGACCCTCTGGATAGTTGACCTAAACTTTGTTTGGTCTTTAGCCAAGCGGCTCATTGTTCACAGAGTGGTATCCATAGCTGCTGTTGTATCGATCCATCTCATTGCCAACCTTCCTCTTAGGTGACCTTCTACCTTCCCAAGCATTATGTCTTTCTCCAGTGATCTCTCCCTCGCATGATGTGTCCAAAGTATGAAAGTCCAAGTCTTATCATCTGAACTTCTAAGGGAAGCTTAGGTTTGATCTCCTCTAGTACTGATTGGTTTGTTCTTCGGGCAGTCCATGATATACACAGTATTCGTTGCCAGCACCATAATTCAAAGGCATCAATTTTCTTCCTGTATCTTTTTCAATCTCCAGGAACAAGCAGGAATGAGTCTTCACATATGGGTACGTCGGTACCGACAGAGTCCGCGCGGGAACGCTTCCCAGCGTCCAATCAGAAAGCTTTTGGAAGCATCCCAACACGCCTGCGCGCTGCCTTCCCACCTTCCCAACTGCCTCTCCTCAGTTTTCGTTTTTCCGTGGAGCCGGCAGGACGTCCTGTCACCGCAGAAAATTCTTCTTTTATTTTTTAGTTTTCTTGTGGTCGCGGCTGCCTTCCCTGACGCCACCGGTACCGCCGGTGTTTCTTTTTTCTTTTCTTGTAAAATTTTTCCCTTAAGGAATATATTTTTCTTTGTTAGTGTCTCACAGTTCTCAGGTCTTCTAGGCCTCTCCATTTTTCCTCATGGAACCGCCAGCCACTTTCCCCAAGAAATGTACAAACTGTGGCGGTACAACTTTATTTTTAGACACTCACAGCTGGTGTCTAACCTGCTTGGGTCCTGACCATTTTCCTCTGGAGCCCTCGGGCACCAGTATGGTGAGAAGTTTTCAACATCGAGTTCCCCTCGACACGCGGTCCCCCTCCAACTTCAGGGCACCGACCATTTCTTCTTCTGCACAGGATCAGGTAACCCAAAACAAAACAGTCTGTCAAGACTAGCCAGTCCTCGAGCGGCACTTCTCATGCACAGCATAGAGATGCCTATGGCCTTGTCCTCGAGAATCCACTGGCTTCAAAACCCCGGTGGGAGTCTTCGGCCTCCAAAGCCTGTGTGAGGTTTCAGGTTGTTCCTGAGGTTCACCCCTCACAGAACATACCTGAGCCATGTCCGGTGGTGGCATCCGCTTCGAGCGGTACCGATACCCAGGCATCGACACTGGTGTTGGATGAAACTTTCCTCACCAAGGATCGTCGTCTGGCGTCCTCGGTACCTACGGGCCCGGTGGATACGCTTCAGATCGACTTTCCAGTATCGGTATCGACACCGATACTAGTACTGACGTCGGTACCCTCCAGACGTGCATCGATAGACTCGCTTCCTTCGATGCCGAGTCTGGAATCGATCTCCAGTCTGGAGGACTGGGTAGCGACTCGCCTTGGTACCGACTCCCGTCGGTACTGAAGGCTCGGTTCCGATACTTCGGATCCGCAACTCTCGGTTCCTCCGACACCGTTAGAGTTGCCACCGGCTGGTATTCTTCTGCCGGTATCAGATACGGTACCGAGATCGGTACCGATATCCACAGTACCATTACTGTCGGTACCTTCCATGCTTCTCTCTTCAGGCTCGCTTCCCTCGATGCCGAGTCTGGAATCGATCCCTAGCATGGACGATCTGTTACCGACTGTCGCTGGTTCTGACCTGCAGTACCAGCGACCACCATCTAAGGATCCCATACTGCACCATTCAGGATCTTCTATTCCTATATACTGGAATAGATCCCTCGGTGCCAACGCTAGTTCTTCATCAGTTCTAGCCTATCCAAGGGAACTTCCCTCTGGGGATCCTTCTTTCCAGACTTTTCTTCTGGATATGGCAAAATCACTTGCCATTCCTATTCCTGGACAAGATCCTACACAGGGGAATACAGAATACCTCTCTGTTCCTAACGAAGCAAAGGAGAACGTAATGCTTCCTTTGCATCATTCTTTGCAGGATCTCCTTCTACGAATGTGGGAAGCTCCTTTAAGGGTACCCCCACTTTCCAGAGCAACTGATCTCCTATATCAGGTGCCCCCCTCTCCAGGGTTTCAAAGGACTCAACTTCCTCATCATTCCATTGTAGTGGAATCAGCATTGAGGCGAGAAAGAGTAATAAAAAGCACTCTTCTTGTCCGCCAGATCGTGAGTCTAAGACACTAGATGCCTTTGGATGTCAAACCTTCCAGACATCCATGCTTTCAGCAAGAATTCTCTCATATATTTTTTATATGGGTCTATCTCTTGAGGAGGTCACAAGGAAATTACATCTTTTGACTCCTTGTCTTCAAGAGCCCAAACAAGCAGACTATTCCTTACTGGTTAGTCATGCTCATAATATCTCTAGGTTTCTTACTTGTGCTTCCCTAGACTCCTTTGAGTCTCTTAGCAGGACTTCTGCTATAGCTATAGGGGCACGACGTAGAGCCTGGCTCCAAGCTTCAGACTTGGACAAATGGGCACAAGAAAGACTGGGAAATACTCCTTGCACTGGAGAAAATCTCTTCAACAAGGAGTCTTTACTCCAGGTTACTCAGTTATCCACTGACTTTCCTGTTTCCAGGGGCTATTCTACGCCGCCTTCTTTCCCAGTAGGTAGGAAATATCCTACCAAACTTTCTTCCCCTAGGGGGAGAAGGTTTTGTCCATCATTGGCCCATCATACAGATGTTCCCAAACAGGGGAAACATCACCCTGGTCTGAAGAATCTACAAACTCAACATGGTCAACAAACCCAGCAGTCGCAGGGTTTCAAATAGATCTTTGTCCCTCTTGGTTGCTGGTTAGGGTAGCAGTCTGCTTCTTTTCACTTGCAGTATCTGCACTAAATGTATCCTAACCTACCTAGATATCTCTTCATGAGACATCTTTTCTCTAAGAGTCTTTATGATGATCATGCCCATACTTAACAGATTTCCTCTTCCTCTAGGAGGAAAGAGAGGTAACAACTATCAATAGACAGTTGTTTTCCCTGTATTGGCATGTATCATCTCACCTGTCAGAGACTTCCTCCATAGTTGGTCTCTTGCAACTCTGTCTTACCTCCCTCTTACTACAACATTTAGTTTGTAAGAGTGACTTTTTACACAGGTAAGCCCTTATGGTCTTCTACCTGTTCTACTGGGGGATTCTCCCTTCTGGAGTTGTCTTCCCCCTTGTTACCTTAGGGCAGCTCCTCAGACAATGGGAAGTCCTAGCATGTCTGTTTCTTTTTCCCAATCTAAAAAGAGGAGAGAAAAGAAATTCTCCATGCTGCCCTGATAGTTCCTGCAAATGCAGCAATTCCTAGTGGTTAAACCACTGGTTTTTGTTCACTACCCAACCAGGGTTTCCCCTCCACTAGCAATCCTCCTAGCCTCAGTGCTAAGTCCCAAACAGGGTATCAACCTCGTTTGGGAAACCCTATTATCACAGTTTGGTTGGTTAACTTCTATTCTTCGCCCCTTGCCCTTGGCAGAATAGCTGGTTACCTGCTGACTTTCCACAGCCAGTTTTTTCTTCTAACCAACCTGCAGCATGCTCTCTGCAACTCTACAGAGTAGCTTTGCACTATGGGCCCTTGCTAGAGAGCATTAGTATCTTGCCTAGCAGATAACCCCAGATGGTTAAAAGGGGTTCCCCCAGTCATGTTCATGCCTGGCAGGTATTTTCTACCCTTTCCATCTTATCTTAAAAATCTTTTGAGGCATAAGCCTCAGGCCTTTCATTACGTGAAAGCCTAAAGAAGGGCCAATTCCTTGGCTTGGCCCATATCTCCTGGGGTCTCCCGTCAGAGATAAATTCTTCACTGGCAGCTAGAGGATACCTAATACCCATCTTGCCCTCATAGGCGGATCACTAGGGTATCTTCCTCCTGAGGCCTCCTCTTTCCAATCTCCATACTACAATTCTGGAGATATCTGGACTTCCTGTCTGCAGACTGCAGTTATCCTCTGCCATTTTCACGTAGGCCATCCTGGTTACTCAAGAGCTCAAATTCTGCAAAGAATTAAGCCGCCTTCTTGTCAGGGACACCTTTCCTCTGACTATGCCAGTCATAACCAGGAGAAGAGGATTTTTTCTATTTTATCTATTCAAGCAGGTATCAACCTTCTTGCTATTAGATAAATTTCTCTCTCTCCCTATAAGGGGGGATGGGGTTCTCTGGACATTTCTCCATCCATATACCTGGAGACATGTCTCTATATGCCTGCCTATTCATCTAGGTATATATATACATATACATATATATATATATATATATTGACTATATCTATCTCTGTGTCTTCTGCCCATATATATATCTCTTTATAGATATATGCATATATACCCAATATGTGTATATATTTAAATATATATATATATATATATGTGTGTGTACATATATATTAATACATATAATGAGATATATTGTTAGATAGATCTGTATCCATCTACTTATCTATCTGGCTGTTAGGATCAGATATCCTGACATTCCTTTATGATCCTGACAGATGGGCACTAACCCTATCAATGCTGTACCAGCATACCTAGGGGACTACACCTAGAACCACTCCTGTGGTAATTAACCTTTTCAGGTTTAGGTATTCCTGAAGCTCTCCATGTACCTTTCTTTCCTAATTGACCCCATTTAGGAAAGACATTGCGGAGCTTCCGTTGCTCTAAAGCTTAGCGCTCCTGAGTCTGTCCTTACCTTTTTATCAGATACAAGGGTTTCCATACCCTTTCTCCTCTACATGGACTGATTCTAACCCCAGTCCAGTTGGGTCAGACTAAAATTTTTCTCTTGGTCCTAAATTTATACTATTTTTGGACCAAAGCAGCTTAAGCTTTCCTTAATAGTACCTTCTGCCTCTCCGCTGAAACTCTAACTCTTATACTACCACAGTTTTCCTCTGGGGCTATTTTTTCTCACCCTAAAGGGTTTTGACCTCCACTTGTTTTTGTTCTACTTTATTACCTCTACTTCTCAGTGAGGTACCCCTGAGCACATTCACTGGCTCTTCTATCAGATCCATATGTAGCTCAGTGCACTTGTGCAATGCCAACAAGGGAGGCCCAGATTACAATATCTTATTACTAAATGCCCTCGATACAGGGTCTTCCCCTTTTGAAGCCCTGTTCTAGCCAGCTGTTCCACAGCTCTTTTCTGTATTCAACTCCTACCCTCCATCCCCAGGATGCCTGAGGTCCTGAGGAATAGCATGGCTCGTTCTAGACTTGCAACATGCTAGGACTCCCTCCGGGCATCCGAGCTTTGGAGTCCCCATATGTGAAGACTCATTCCTGCTTGTTCCTGGAGATAGCACAGTTACTTACCTGTAACAGGTGATCTCTGGGAACAGCAGGAATAAGTCTTCACAACCCACCCACCTCCCCTAGGAGTTGTATCTCTCTATCTCCAGGAACAAGCAGGAATGAGTCTTCACATATGGGGTATCGTCGGTACCGACGGAGCCTGCACGGGAACGCTCCCCAGCGTCCAGTCAGAAAGCTTTTGGAAGCATCCCACAGCGCCTGTGCGCTGCCTTCCCGCCTTTCCCAACCACCTCTCTCCAGTTCTTCTTTTCCGCGGAGCCAGCAGGTCTTGTTCCTGTCACCACAGAAGAATTCTTAATTTTTTTCTTTATTTTTCTGTGTCGCGTCTGCCTTCTTCGACGTCAGACCGGTACCGCCGGTCTTTTCTTTTCTTTTCTTACAAAAAAAAAAACCAAAAAAACCTTTCTTTCTTCAACTAGTGCATTTTCGATTTGGGCCTTAGGCCTGAACATTTTTTCTCCTCATGGAGAAGCCCGCTTCCGGGTTTAAAAAGTGCACGAAGTGTGGCGGTACTATTTCTGTCACCGACACCCATGACTGGTGTCTAAAATGTTTGGGTCCTGACCATTCCATCACGGATTGTGTGTCCTGTACCATGATGTCTAAAAGAGGTCGGCAGAACCGAGCAGCCAAGCTCAGTACCCTATTTCCCTCTGATGCAGCCTCGGTGGCATCGACGTCTTCCAGGGCTGCTTCTTCCTCCCATGGATCTCAGGTAACCAAACATAAATCTAGCCGGTCCTTGAAGGGCAAATCTCCCTCTGAGCATCGAGATGCCTCCGGGCTTGTCCTCGAGGATTCCGCACCGGCAAAATTACCCCGGCGGGAAGTTCCAGCTTCCAAAGCATTATCTATGGGGTCACAGGTTGACATCGATGGCTTGGCCTCGACCGATCACCTGTTGCCGTGTTCTGGGGTACTGGTGGCTTCCACTGGTACCGACATCCAGACTCTGGTGGCGTCGATGGATCAGAAGATTCTGTCCATGCAGCGCACCCTAACGGCGTTTATGCAGGCTTCGACGCCTCCGGTACTGCACCAATCTCCGTTGCCGGTACCGGCTCTGGCACCGGCATCGTTCCCGGTACTGGTACCGATTGCATCGGTTTCGGTGTCGACTGCAGCGGTACCCTGTCTGATGATGCCCATCAGTACCAAACCGGTACCGCTTACTCCCGATGTCGATCCCACTCGGTACGCATATCGGGCTTTACAGGAGCATCCGGATAGGTGATACTTCGATTCCTCCGAAGACTCTGATGAGTCGGAGGCTTCTGTCAGGAGTCTGATTCTCCAAAACGAAGAATGTATCCTCCAGAAGACTTGTCTTTTCAGGACTTCATTAGGGAAGTGGCTAGGGGCCTCTCCATTACAGTGGCCCCTGAGTCAGAGCTTAGAGCCAAGCAACTAGATATTTTGCAATATCCTAAGGCTCCTAAAGAAGCAGCTACTTTACCTATTCATGAGATTCTCTATGATCTCATGTTGAGCATGTGGGAGACTCCTCTTACCACCTCTCCTCATTCTCTTAGATTAGACACCATGTACTGTGTCCCTCCATGTTCTGGCTTTCATAAGTCTCAGCTTCCTCACCACTCTATTGTGGTAGAGTCTGCCATGAGGAAAATAAAGAGTGCAAAGAGACACTCATCTAATCCTCCAGGACGTGAATGCAGGACCCTTGATGCTTTTGGCTAAAGGGTTTTCCAAGCCAATATGCTTCCTGCCAGAATCAACTCCTATAGTCTCTATATGGGGATGTTTCTAAAAGAAGTCACAGATCATCTGCAGACTTTAGCCCCTTTTATTTCAGAAGATAAAAGGCAGGAATATCTCACTTGGCTTAAACATGCCCAAGATGTTTCCAAATTTTCCAACCGTGCAGCCTTTGACTCTTTTGAGTGTGTAAGCAGAGCCTCGGCTATTGCCATAGGTGCACGCAGAATTGCTTGGTTACAAGCCTCTGATTTGGAACTTTGGGTCCAAGATGAACTGGGAAATCTTCCTTGCACAGGTGAAAACCTTTTTGGCAGGGATTGGAAAGCAAAGGCCACTCAGATGGATGCTGAGAACTCTGCTTTGGATCGACTTTCAAAGTCTACCTCTGCTCCTGCTAAGAAAAGATTGTTCAAAAAGACAACTTTTTCTAAAAAGGGAAGATACTATCCTGCTTATGGTCAGCAGGCATCTTCTACAGGTCGTTTGCTGCAAAGCATCAACAACCACCTAAACAGGCCAAGTCAAAGGCTGCCAGGCCTCCCACGGCCCAGCAGCCTCAGCCTCCTCAGGGCCTTTGACTTGCAACAGAGAACTTAGCCTTTCTAGCTCTGGAAGAACCAGAGCCCCTCACCATTCCAGGAGGGTTGGCTTACTTTGCTCTCAGATGGGAGCAAATCTCAGCAGAGCAATGGACCCTCTCCATTATAAGGGAAGGGTACAAGCTTCATTTCTTAAACCTTCCTCCCCACACCATGGTGAAACAGTTCAATTCTCTAACATCTCTCCTCAACCTTTTGGGTCAGGAGATTGCTACCCTTCTTGCCCAAGGGGCAATAGAAGAAGTACCCCTTCTTCAACAGGGCTCAGGGTTCTACTCCCCTTATTTTCTTATTCTAAAGAAAACAGGGGGCTACAGACCCATATTAGATCTCAGAGAATTGAACAAGTTTCTATTCAAAGAGAAATTCAAGATGATTTCTCTCGGTACTCTGCTGTCATACCTTCAGAGTCAGGACTGGCTTTGTTCTCTAGATCTCAAGGATGCGTACACCCATGTCCTCATCCATCCAACACGCAGAAGGTTCCTTCGGTTCCTTTTTCAAGTAAAGCACTACCAGTACAGGGTGCTTCCTTTCGGTCTGGCCTTTGCACCAAGGGTGTTCACGAAATTCATGGCAGTAGTAGCTGCATTTCTACGCACTCTAGGAATATTCGTTTTCCCATATCTGGACGACTGGCTCATTCGAGCTCCTTCCCAGTCAGAGGCCCAGATTTCTCTAACCTGCACAATGCGTGTCCTTCAGTATTTGGGACTAGTAATAAACATCCCAAAATCCCATCTCACCCCTACTCAGTCTCTGGAGTTTATAGGGGCCTTGCTGGATACCACAACTGCAAGGGCCTATCTTCCTCAGGCCCGTTGCCTACGCTTGGTGCAGTTAGCTTCCCAGATACAGTTAAAGTCCCATTTAACTGCTCGAGAGATATTACAACTATTAGGCCACATGGCATCCACCGTGCATGTGGTTCCATATGCTCGTCTTCACATGAGGGCAGCTCAATGGACTTTGACCACCCAATGGACTCAGGCATCAGGTTGCCTGTCAGACAAAATAGCAAACTCCAGTCGCCTATTTTGGTCTCTCCAGTGGTGGAAGTCCCCTCCAAATTTGTTGCTAGGGTCCCCTTTTCAGCAGTCACTACCCCAAGCAACTCTTACAACAGATGCTTCTCCAATGGGTTGGGGAGCTCATTTGCAGGATCTCTCCACCCAGGGCATCTGGTCTCCACAGGAGACCTCTCTGCATATCAATCTCTTGGAACTCAGAGCAATATTCTTAGCTCTCAGAGTGTTCCATTCCCTGCTCAGCTACAGGACAGTCCTCATCCATACGGACAACCAAGTAGCCATGTTATACGTAAACAAGCAGGGCGGGACTGGCTCTCTGTCGCTTTGCGACTGTGGGCCTTCGCCAGAGAGCATCACATCCATCTTCTGGCAGTATATCTTCCAGGCGTTCAAAACTCTTGGGCGGACAGACTCAGTCGAGTTCTGCTTCCACACGAGTGGTCCCTCCACATGGACCAAGTAGTAGGATTTTTCGAATTTGGGGAACCCCGGACATAGACCTCTTTGCAAGTCCGTGGAATGCCAAACTTCCCCAGTTCTGTTCCAGAATTCCGTGTCAGGGAGTTCAGGCCAAGGATGCCTTCCTCCGTCACTGGGGTCAAGACTTCCTTTATGCCTTTCCACCAATTCCCCTAATTCCCAAGACACTATTCAAGCTTCAGAGAGATCAGGGGACCATGATCCTCATAGCACCACATTGGCCACGCCAAGTGTGGTACCCTCTACTTCTGCATCTCTCTCAAGCTCCTTCCCTGGACTTGGACTCTGCACCAGACCTTCTGTCCCAGGAAGAGGGAACCTTGTGGCACCCAAACCCCCAGTCGCTCCATCTCAGGGCTTGCTTGCTGAGAGCCTAGACCTTCAAGATTTTCATCTCTCTCAGCAAGTCAGAGATGTTATTCATGCCTCTAGAAAGTCTTCTACCAGACGTTCCTATGATTTCAAATGGAAAAGATTTACCATTTGGTGTTCAGGGAAAGGTCTAAACCCTCTTGCAATACCTCTGAATTCTCTACTAGAGTATCTCCTGCATCTATCCCATTTAGGTCTGAAAACAAATTCAGTAAGAGTCCATTTGAGTGCTATTGCAGCATCCCTCAAGCCTCTCAATGGACAACCTATTTTCTCTCATCCTCTTATAGCAAGATTTATGAGAGGCCTTCTTTTAACTAAACCTCCCATTAGGCCACCTCCAGTGGCATGGGACTTAAACCTGGTTCTTGGCCAGCTTATGAAGCCACCCTTCGAACCTTTAGCCACCACCTCCTTGAAATTCCTTTCTTGGAAAGTTATTTTTCTCATTGCAGTCACCTCAGCACGCCGCATCAGTGAGTTGCAAGCTTTGGTGGCTAATCCACCTTATACAAGGTTTCATCATGATAAGGTAGTCCTCAGGACCAATCCACACTTTATGCCTAAAGTGGTCTCACCTTTCAATCTGACCCAAGAGGTATATTTACCTGTCTTTTTTCCAGGACCTCATGCATCAAATGCAGAGAGGAATCTTCATACCTTGGATTGTAAGAGAGTTCTCGCTTTTTACTTACAAAGAACACAGCAACATAGAAAGTCTTCTCAACTCTTTGTTGCTTTTGATCCTTCTCATTTAGGACTTCCAGGCTCTAAGAGAACACTGTCCAACTGGATTGCTCAGTGTATTTCCTTTGCCTACCAGAGTAGGAACATTTCTCTGGAGGGCTATGTCACAGCTCACAATGTGAGAGCCATGGCAGCCTCAATGGCTCATCTAAACTCTGTGTCCATCGACGAAATCTGTCGAGCGGCCACCTGGGCCTCGGTTCATACCTTCACAGCCCATTACTGTTTGATCAAGGACTCCCGCCGGGATGCCTCGTTTGGTCAGGCTTTTCTCAAACACCTGTTCCATTCCTAATCAACTCCTACCCACCTACCCTGGTCGGATGCCAGAGATCCATGGGGGGAGGTAGAGTCCTTTTTAAGGACACACAACCTGTGGCTTCTCCCTGGCATCTGCAGCTAGGGAGTCCCCATATGTGAAGACTCATTCCTGCTTGTTCCTGGAGATAGCACAGTTACTTACCTGTAACAGGTGATCTCTGGTAACAGCAGGAATAAGTCTTCACAACCCACCCACCTCCCTTAGGAGTTGTATCTCTCTATCTATCTTTCCTTTCCTCTCTCTCTCTTTGTCTCAGCTTTAAAACTCGAACTGGAGAGAGGCGGTTGGGAAAGGCGGGAAGGCAGCGCGCAGGCGCTTTGGGATGCTCCCAAAAGCTTTCTGACTGGACGCTGGGGAGTGTTCCCGCGCAGGCTCTGTCGGTACCGACGATACCCCATATGTGAAGACTTATTCCTGCTGTTCCCAGAGATCACCTGTTACAGGTAAGTAACTGTGCTGTCTCAGCACTGGTCTTGTGAGACGAGAACATGAGACCCACTTGAGAGACAATTGGGGGAGGAGACAAGAAGGTCAGAAGCACTGGCTCCTAAGATGGCCACTGCAGTATTGATGATGGTGCTCTTTTTTTGAGTAAGCTACTCAACTCAGTCAAAATCAGAGCTGTGATCTGGTACCTTGAGCTTCAATGTGCAACTATCTGGGACTTTTTTCCTCTCTATTTTATATCCTTTCCTGTCTTTTTTCTAGATCTGTGGTTCTCAACTCAATCCACATGGCAATCTAGCCAGTTGGGTTTTCAGGATTTCTACAAAGAATATTTGTGAGAGATTTGGATACACTGCCTCTGGTATTTTTATCTATCATATGCATATTTGTTGTGGATAGCCTGAAAAATGGGCTGACTAGGTGTTTTCTGAGGATTTGGTTGAGAGTCATTACAGCAAGTGTTCTCTGCCTGGGCCCATGTACCAGGATTCTAGATCAGACTAGTAGGCATCACATGTCATGATGACTGAGACTAGCTCTCCCCCCATGGTGTGCTACAAGTTTTGCCTCTGCAGCGTTCACAGCCCAGACTTAACTAGGTAGTAGATCTGAGCTGGGAATTAAACTCCGTTCCCTCTGCATGATAACTCACTGTACTACTGCTGATCTATCAGGCAGGCTCTTAAATACATTTTGTGTTCCATTAATAACTAATCTGACTAAAGAGTTGGGCCTTTATCACACAGGGTTCTGAAAATTTGTTTGCCCATTTAAGTGCAGCAAATGCCTGTTGAAGGGAGAGGGTTGGGATGTATCTAAGTTTGTGAAGGACAAGCAGTTCACACAGTTTCTTCCAGAACCTTTGAGAAGATTCTTCAGCTCCATTGGGCAAGCACAGCAGTTCTCATGCAGCCAAGTGCCTACAAATATGCTTTGTTTTCTTCCCTATCATCCATGCCAGACCAGTCCAGACAAATGGATTATGTCCGCCTGCCAGCAGATGGAGACAGAAAAAAAAAATCAAAGCTGACTTCACTCCAGCTCTAGGGAGCTGGTGCTGCCTTCAGTTCCTCAATATTTCTCAGTGAACTAGTGCCAGCAGCAAGGTGTAAATTTAACCCAGGAAGGCTATATAGGCCTAGGTTCCCACAGGAGCATAGACCAAGTCTAGGGATGCTCTGCCTATTGTGATGGATTTCCTTTTCCCTCGGGAGTGACTTAGTTGGAGTCTTGTTTACTATACTGATGGGTCTAGATCCAGTTGGTTCCCGGTAACTTTTCACTTTTGGTTTGACAGCAGGAGCTACTGACAGCATTCTCTTCCTCTTTTGGAGAGCAACAGAGAGGCAGTAAAGGTTTTTTTTTTAATAAAAACAACCAAAAAAGGCTTGCAATGCAACATCTTCCCAGACGGCCTTCCTATGGTGCTGTGTTGAATTTCGACTTGGTCATAGGTTCTGAAATGACCCTACTCCTCTCCCACCCTTTGCTTCTGGTATGTCTATGGGGAATAAAAAATAAAAAGGGGGCAACTTTGTTCTATAGGTAAATCCAATGGCTCAGCATTTCAGTTGATGCATTTGTATGACTTTTGTGTAGGTGGGCAGATGAGTATGGAGGATTAGCAACCAGCCAGAAACACAGCTGGATGGGTTCTCCAGATGAACCCATGCCACTGTGATGGTAGACAAGGCTGTAGTGTACATAGGACAGGTTGTGACCTGTTAGCTCTGAAGTGAGATAGTAGTTTATGTAGGAGGTCCCATATTTCTGGTGTTTAGTCTTTTCCTCCCTCCCTCCCCCCAAGCAAATGCTTTCCCATTATATCTGATTGGCGATACAATTTTCTTAGGGTGAGAGACCTGATTCCAGTCTTTAGGTGGGCAAGACTTAAGGGATTAATATTGTCTTCCCAAGGAAGGAGAGAAGGATATGTCATGTACTTTTCTTGTAAGATGACAGTTGAATGGGGGGCAGTACAGCATTAAGTGATCCTTGTGATAGAATAAATAGAGACTCTGGCTTTCTTTTTTTCTGTAACCTTTCTTCACAAGCAGCTATATGTAATGCTTCTGTGACTCAAGATCTCTTGCATAAAGTCCTACTTACTTATCCTGCTAGACCAATCAAGACAAGTGAGTTGTCCCCCTACCAGCAGATGATGGAGAATGAGAAAAACAAGAACTTTCCAGTGATGACATCATTGGTATTAGGAATGGTGCAGCTAGGGGCACTAGTCAGTACTTTTCTGTCTCAGCAGATAGTGGTTGCTGGGCTGATGTAACAGGCTTCGTAGTACTAGGCTCCTGGGGGCCACGGTCTGAAGGCTGTTCTCAGTCAAGCTGTAGTATGGTTCTTAGGCGCTGGTCTGAGGATTTCTATAACAGGTGGAGTGAGTCCCTTGCCATCTCTCAGGGTGCAGCCTCTGCTGGTCCCCTTGGTTGAATTGGCAGTTGATAATCGTTTAGTTTTTATAGTCTCCTCAGGTTCGCTAGTGAGGAGCTGTATTGGGTTTCTCTCCTCCTCCCTTGGCAACTAGAGTAGGGGTTTGCTGTATCAGGGAACTAGCTCTGTAAAGTTATTTAAAGGAAAAAAAAAACAGCAGTAGCAAACCAAAAATGATGAGCTTACCCTCCATTGCCTGCGACCTTTTGGTTAGGAGGAGAGCTGTTTTGGGGATCTGCTGCTCCAAACATCCCAGGAGCCATTGCGGTCAGCATCCTTGAAGGATCAGATTGAAGGTGGTGATTTTGATGGCCATTTCCTTGGTCTCGAAGGATTTCTGAGTTGCAGGTTTTGTCATATTGGGAGCCATCCTTGGTGATTTCCAGAGAGAAAGTAGTGATTCTGCCGGTGTCTTCGTTTCTGCCAAAGGTAGTCTCCACCTTTCATGTGAATCAGGTGGTTACCCTACCGGTTTTTGCTCTGAATGGGACCGGAGGCCAGGGAGGTGCTGTCCAGCATTTGGATGTGTGAAGAACTTTGATGTGCTATCTCTGCAGAACTCAGTTTTGTTGGTCAGGTATTTCTGTGCTCTTTGTAACTGGGAGAGGTAAAGCTGCATCCTAGGCGTTAATTGCCCATCGAGTGAAAGGAAGGCTATAAGTTCAGCATATTCCACACATGTGCGTGAGGCTCACCTTGGGCTGTAAGTGCATTCTAATAGGGCATAGGCTTCATATTTGGTGGCACATGGATTGATTCCTTTACAGGACTTTTGCAAGGTGGCCAAATGGGCATCCTTGATTTTTTTTGAGTGCCAAAACCCATTTAGATGTTCAGGCTCGGCAGGATGCAGTTTTTGGGGCCAGAGTCCTGGAGGCTGGTGTGGTTATGCCCCTCTCTGGGTGATTATTTTATTTTTATTTATTTAATGTTTCTTCTATACCGCGCTATTCATATCAGTGCAGTGTACATTTAACAGAACCTTATACAATGCAGTCGGTGCTGCATTGTATTTACAATAAACAGGAGCTATAACTTTGACATAACTGGGGTAACTTTCTACAAATTATTTACACTAATAAATGTACTGTACACACTGAAATTTACACGGAGTTGCACCGGCGGGGCTAGCTGCCCTCTGGTGTGCTGTTGGGGGAGTCTTGGTGATTGGTGAGACTGTTTGCAAGCTGATCTTTGAGGCTGACCTCTGAGTAGTGCCATATGAATAGGTGGTGCTTTAGCGCCTTCCTGAATTGGGCCAGGTCAGCGATTGCTCGAATGGCTGTAGAGGGCATTCCAACATCTGGGTGCATAGAGCATGAACACTCTATTAGATGTCGCCTGGGTGCATTTCGTTGTTTCCTTTGGGATTATCAGTGTATTTACAGCTGTGGATCTTCTGGATCTGTTCGGGGGAGTGAGGTGGATTAGCTCAGTGATAGAGGTGGCGGGTTGATTGATTATGGCCTTGAAGGTCATTATTAGGATCTTAAAGCATAGTCTGCCATAGTAACCAGTGGAGTTTCTTCAGGATTGGTGTAATGTGGTCCATTCTTGAGACTCCGTATAGAATTCTGGCTGCTGAATTGCAAGCTGGCGTGGATTCAGTGATGCTTGCGGGAGCCCATATAGAATTGCGCTGGTGTAATCGAAGTGTGGGATTACTAGGGCTTGATAGATTGTTCGAAAGTCGTCGGGGTCCAGTAGAGGTTGTAGATGCCGTAGTGTCCGTACTTTATGGTATATTGTCTTGACCTGTGTTTCTTATGTGGGTTTTCATGTCCAGCCGTTGGTCCAAGGTGACACCTAGGTAACGGATTGTGGGTTTGGCTATCAGCTCAGCGTTCCTGACCTTTAAGGAGGGTGGAGGGGTGAAACCTTGGTTCCTCGTGATGAAGAGGACGTCTGTCTTGTTATGGTTTATTCGGAGATTTTGTCTATGGAGCCAGACAGCAACTGCGTCGAAGCAGCTTGTTAGTGGGGAGAAGTCTGGCTGGTCTGTTGCAAATGGCATGTAGCGTAGGACATCATCTGCATAAACCAGGCAGGCGACGTTAAATGAGCGGATCAGGGTGCAGATGGGCTGCATGTATATGTTGAACATTAGTGCTGATAGCGATTGCTTGTGTACTTCCCATGTATCTGGCCTGGTCTGGAGGGATGATGATGGATAAATTAGATCTTACCTGCTAATTTTATTTTCTTGAGTTTTTCTAGACCACGCCAGACTCTATTGCTGCTGTTTGTATATATGATGAAGGCAAGAGAATGATTAGACATTGGCAGGGTTGTCATTTTGAGTTTCTACTCCTTGAGTTGCTTCGGTGGTTATTCTGAAGTTGAGACTTCCAGTGGCTGTTACACATTGGTCCCTTGCCCTATTGCTTGGGGGAGAGAGAAGGGAATTATTAATTTTCAGGAACAAGCAGGAATTTAGTCTTCACATATGGGTATCGTCGGTACCGATGGAGCCTGTGCGGGAACGCTCCCCAGCATCCAATTAGAAAGCTTTTGGGAGCATCCCACAGCGCCTGCGTGCTGCCTTTCCCAACTGCCTCTCTCCAGTTCTTCATTTTCCGCGGAGCCAGCAGGTCGTTCCTGTCACCGCAGAAAATTTTTTTTTTTGTCCTTCTTTTTTGTGGTCGCGTCTGCCTTCCTCGACACTTTACCGGTATCGCCGGTGGTTCTTTCTTTCTTTTCTTTAAAAAAAAAAATAAATTAGTGCTTTTTTTCACGTGCACGCGCCATTTTGGGCCTTAGGCCCAAAAATTCCTCCACAATGGAAAAACCCGCTTTGGGTTTCAAAAAGTGCACCAAGTGTGGCGGTACCATCTCCGTCACCGACACCCATGTTTAGGTCCTGACCACTCCATCACGTAATGTATGGCCTGCGCCATTATGTCCAAAAGAGTTCGGCAGAACCGAGCTGCTAAGCTCAGTACCCTGTTTCCCTCCGATGCAGCCTCGGTTGCATCAACATCTTCCAGGGCTTCCTCTTCCTCCCGTGGATCTCAGGTAACTAAACCTAAGTCCTCAAAGGGTAGATCTCCTTCTAAGCATCGAGATGCCTCTGGCGTTGCTCTTGAGGATTCTGCACCGGCAAAATTGCCCCGGCAGGAGGCTTTGGCTTCCAAAGCATTATCGGGGCTCCAGGACGTTCTTGAGGTCTCAACCTCGGCAGAACTACTGGTGCCATGCTCTGGGGTACCGGCTGTTTTCTCCGGTACTGACATCCGGTCATCGGCAGTATCGATAGACCAGAGGTTCCTGGCTATTGAGCGCAGTCTGGCGGCTCTCCTTGCGGCATTGACACCCTCGGAACCGCGTCAGACAGTTCAACCGGGACCGGCACCGATTTCAGTACCGGTACTGACAGCATCGACATCGGTATCGGCATTGCCAGAACCCAGTCATGCGATACCCTCCGGTACCGATACACCAGTACCGATTCCCCCCGGTACCGACTTCGGTATCGGGCTCTTCAAGAGCACCCAGACAGAAGGTACTTCAAGTCCTCAGAGGAGGACTGTCGGTACGGGAATACTTCTCCCAGAGGAGCCTTCCTCCCCTAAACGCAGGATTTATTTATTTATTTACATTCTCTTACATTCCACGCTATTCTGCATCAGTGCGGTTTACATTGAACAAACTGAAATTACATTGAACAGGGTATTATAATTTGGAGATAACTATTTTACAGGGAACATGGGCTATGGAGGGTTAAGTGGCTTGCCCAAGACCACATGGAGCACCTGTGGGACTAGAAACCCCAGTCCTTCCGGCCCAAGGTTGATGTCCTCTAGTGGGATTTGAACCCCTGACCTTCTGGCCTGAAGTACCTTGCCCCAACCACTAGGCCAGTCCTCCACTCCAATATCCTCTGGAGGAGAGGAAATATCCTTTCCTCCAGAGGATATTTCTTTTCAGGATTTCATCAGGGAGGTGGCTCGAGGTCTGTCCATTACTGTGGCTCCTGAAACAGAGCCCAGAGCAAAGGAGTTGGAAATTTTACAATATCTCAAAGCTCCTAAGGAGGCAGCTACTCTACCCATCCATGAGATCTTGCATGATCTCATGCTAACAATGTGGGAGACGCCTCTTATCACCTCTCCTCACTCTCGTAGACTGGATACTATGTATCGAGTCCCTCCTTGTCCTGGTTTCCAGAAGACTCAGCTTCCTCACCACTCTATTGTAGTGGAATCAGCTATGAGAAGGATCAGGTGTGCAAAGAGGCATGCCTCTAATCCTCCAGGACGTGAGTGCAGAACTTTGGATGCTTTTGGACGTCGTACTTTCCAAGCTTCCATGCTTTCTGCCAGGATCAGTTGCTATATTTTATATATGGGAATGTTCCTGAAGGAAATCACAGGAGATTTAGAGGTTTTGAGCCCTCTTCTTCCTGAGGATAGAAGGCAGGATATTCTCACATTGGTCAAACATGCCCAGGATGTTTCTAAATTTGTCAACCGTGCAGCTTTTGACTGTTTTGAGTGCATAAGCAGAACCTCTGCCATTGCCATAGGTGCACGTAGAATTGCCTGGCGCCAGGCATCTGATCTAGAGCTCTGGGTACAAGACAAACTGGGCAATATTCCTTGTACTGGTGAGAGCCTGTTTGGCAAAGATTGGCAAGAAAAAGCCAATGAGTTGGATGCTGACAACTCCACCTTGGATAGATTATCCAAGGCCACAGCTGATCCTGCAAGAAAGAAATTTCATAAAACCATTTTTTTCCAAAAAGAAGAGGTTTTATCCTGCTTATTCTCAGCAGGGACGCTCTGCAGGTCAGCCTGTCCGGAAAAGTCAGCAGCCTCCCAAACAAAGGAAAGCAAAGACTGCTAAGCCTCAACCGTCTCAGCAGTCTCAGCCTCCACAAGGCCTTTGACTTTCATCTAGAGAACTTAGCCTTCCTGGCTCTCAGTGGACCAGAGCCTTCCACCGTTCCAGGAAGGTTGTGTCACTTTGCCCCCAGATGGGGGCAGATAACAGCAGAGCATTGGACACTCTCCATCATAAAAAAGGGGTACAAGCTCCATTTTTTGAGCATGCCCCCTCCCACAATGGTAAGACAGTTCAATTCTCAGACCTCTCTTATCAACCTATTAGATCAAGAGGTGACTATACTTCTTGCCCAAGGGGCAATAGAAGAAGTACCCATTCCTCAACAGGGTACAGGGTTTTACTCCCCCTATTTCCTTATCCCAAAGAAAACAGGAGGACATAGACCTATTTTAGACCTCAAGAGAATTGAACAAATTCCTGTTCAAGGAGAAATTCAAGATGGTTTCTCTAGGAACTCTGCTGCCATACCTTCAGAGTCAGGATTGGCTATGTTCTCTAGATCTCAAGGATGCGTACCCTCATGTTCTCATCCATCCATCTCACAGAAAGTTCCTTCGGTTCCTTTTTCAAGGAAAGCACTACCAATACAGGGTGCTTCCCTTTGGCCTGGCCTCAGCACCAAGAGTGTTCATAAAATGCATGGCTATGGTAGCAGCATTTCTCCGCACTCTAGGAATATTCGTCATCCCCTACTTAGACGATTGGCTCATTCGAGCCCCATCACAGTCAGAGGCCAGGACCTCCCTACTTTGCACAATGCATATTCTTCAGTATTTGGGTCTAGTCATAAATGTCCCAAAGTCCAGTCTAACTCCCACTCAGTCTCCAGAATTCATAGGAGCTTTGCTGGATACCAAAAAGGCAAGGGCCTATCTTCCCCAGGCCCGTTGCCTTCGCATAGTGCAGTTAGCTTCTCAAGCAGTGCTAAAGCCTCATCTCACTGCTCGAGAAATGCTACAACTACTAGGCCACATGGCATCTACTGTGCATGTGGTTCCTTATGCTCGCCTCCATATGAGAGCAGTCCAGTGGACTTTATCCACTCAGTGGACCCAGGCATCAGGGTGCCTGTCAGACAAAATAGCAAACACAAGTTGCCTTATTTTGTCCCTCCAATGGTGGCAGTCCACTCAGAACCTGTTGCTGGGGTCCCCTTTTCCATTTCAAAATGATTGCTTCCCTCCAAATATATTAAGAACTAGCCTGATTAACTCAGCGAAATCATCTACTGATTCAGATTGAAATATTTATAATAAATTCATAAAATGATCTTGGAGACATTTGTGGTCTCAGACTTTAACTGGCAATGCTCTGGGTATTCCACCCCTGAGTAATGTGCCGTTTCGCATCAATGACCACTGTTGTTCTTTATTATTGTGTAGATTTCTGCATTGACATAATCATTGAGTCTTATCTTAATAATTATTCACATTCTCAAATTTATGAAGATTGTGCTTATCTCAAAAATTCTTGCGCTATTCCCCAACGCCACCATTCAGGTACCGTCTTCGCGTTTCAATTCTTCATCAGGGGGTTGATCTTAACTCAGCACTATCTGTCAAAACAATTGCATTTTGCTTATGGCATCTTAAATAATACTGTCTTCTCAAAAGCTTCCACAGCTATAATTGTGAGAGCAATCATTCATACCTTAACATGTATTTTCTTATTATTGTTCTGTTCTGGCGTCTAGCTATTAGCGTGTCTCCTGAAGCCTATTGGCTTTCACTAAAACGCCGCGCATGCAGACTGTGAGCTTAACCAGGATTTAAATAGTTGCGTTCCTTCTTGCTCTAACGTCAGAAGACTCTCAGGTACATTCCATTACTACCTTTTAAATACAAGACTGTCATTGCAGTCAGTTATGATCTGTAAATATTTAAATACATGCTCCCCATTCTATCGCACTGTTAAGACCTTCTGGGATGACCGACTGCAATCTATAAATCCAGTTTTGTTCCTGAACCAACAACTTCTGTGCTCTTGATTTACCTTGCCTCCCGGCTACCACCCAATCAATACCCCCTTTTCAGCAACCCTTACCCCAGGCATCTCTCACAACAGATGCTTCACCAATGGGTTGGGGAGCTCATCTGCAAGACCTCTCCAACCAAGGCACTTGGACTCCATAGGAGACTCATCTGCATATCAATCTCTTGGAGCTCAGAGCAATCTTCCTTGCTCTTCGAGTGTTCCACACCCTGCTCAGCTATAAGACAGTCCTCATCCACACGGACAATCAAGTAACCATGTTCTATGTGAACAAACAGGGCGGAACAGGTTCTCTGTCGCTTTGCAATGAAGCTTTGCAACTATGGGCCCTCGCCAGAGAGCATCAGATTCATCTCCTGGCAGTGTATCTTCCAGGCATACAAAACTCTTGGGCAGACAGACTCAGTCGAGTTCTGTTTCCACACGAATGGTCTCTACATGTAGACCAGGTGGCCAAGATTTTTCAAATTTGGGGAACCCCGGACATAGACCTCTTTGTAAGTCAGTTGAATGCCAAACTTCCCTGGTTCTGTTCCAGAATTCCGACTCAGGGCTCTCAGGCCAGGGATGCCTTCCTCCTTCACTGGGGTCAAGATTTTATGCCTTTCCACCCATTCCTCTAATTCCCAAAACCCCTATTCAAGCTTCAGAGAGACAGAGGCCGTATGATTCTCATAGCTCCACATTGGCCTCGGCAAATGTGGTACCCTCTGCTTCTACATCTCTCTCAAGCTCCCTCCCTGGAGTTAGGATCTGCTCCATTTCTCCTGTCTCAGGAGGACGGAATGTTATGGCATCCCAATCCCCAGTCTCTGCATCTCAGGGCTTGGTTGCTGAAGGCCTAGATCTTCATGAACTTAACCTTCCTCAGCAAGTAAGGGATATCCTTTATGCTTCCAGGAAGCCTTCCAAAAGACGCTCTTACGCTTTCAAGTGGAAAAGATTTACCATATGGTGTTCGCAGAAGGGTCTTAACCCCCTTGCGATACCTCTGGAATCATTACTGGAGTATCTCCTTCATTTATCCAATACAGGACTTAAAACTAACTCAGTAAGAGTCCATTTGAGTGCTATTGCAGCTTCTTTCAAGCCTCTAAATGGACAACCTATTTCCTCCCATCCTCTTATAGCAAGATTTATGAGAGGCCTTCTTCTGACTAGGCCTCCCATTAGGCCACCACCGGTGGCATGGGACTTAAACCTGGTTCTTGGTCAGCTCATGAAGCCACCTTTTGACCCTTAGCTACTACCTCATTGAAATTCCTTTCTTGGAAAGTTATCTTTCTCATTGCAATCACATCAGCACGCCGCATCAGTGAGTTTCAGGCATTAGTAGCTGATCCACCTTATACAAGGTTCCTTCATGACAAAGTAGTCCTTAGGACTCATCCACACTTTATGCCAAAGGTGGTCTTGCCTTTTCATTTAAACCAAGTGGTCTACTTGAATGTGTTTTTTCCAAGGCCTCATGCATCTAATGCAGAAAGGAATCTTCATACTTTGGACTGTAAAAGAGCTTTAGCCTTTTACTTGCAAAGAACACAGCAGCATAGAAAGTCTTCTCAACTCTTTGTTGCTTTTGATCGTTCTCATTTGGGACATCCTGTCTCCAAGAGAACACTGTCCAACTGGATTGCACAGTGGATTTCATTTGCCTATCAGAGTAGGAATCTTCCTCTGGAGGGCCATGTCACAGCTCACAATGTGAGAGCCAATGCAACTTCAGTGGCTCATCTGCACTCTGTGTCTATCGACGACATCTGTCGAGCAGCCACTTGGGCCTCGGTTCATACCTTCACAACCCATTTCTGCTTGGACAAGGATTCCCGCCGGGATGCCTTGTTTGGTCAGGCTGTTCTCCCAACACCTGTTCCATACCTAATCAACTCCTACCCACCATCCCTGGTGGGATGCCAGAGATCCATGGGGAGAAGTGGAGCCCTTCTCAGGGATGCACAACTTCTGGGATCTCTCCCTGGCATCTAAAGCTAGGGAGTCCCCATATGTGATGACTACATTCCTGTTTGTTCCTGGAGATAGCATAGTTACTCACCTTTAACAGGTGATCTCCGGGAACAGCAGGAATTTAGTCCTCACAACCCACCCACCTCCCCTAGGAGTTGTATCTCACTATCTATCTCTTTCTCTTTCCCTCTCTCTCTCTCTCTCTTTGTCTCAGCTTTAAAACTCAACTGGAGAGAGGCAGTTGGGAAAGGCGGGAAGGCAGCACGCAGGCGCTGTGGGATGCTCCCAAAAGCTTCCTAATTGGACACTGGGGAGCGTTCCCGCGCAGGCTCTGTCGGTACCGACGATACCCATATGTGAAGACTAAATTTCTGCTGTTCCCGGAGATCACTTGTTACAGGTGAGTAACTATGCTTTCCAATGTTTTTTGATACAGAAAGACTGGTTGCACAGGTCCCTGTATATAGAGTGACATTATCAGATCAGTGGTTCTCTATCTTCATCTGCTGGTATGAGAGCGTAAATCCATGCTGGAGGGATTTGAGGAAAGAAAATTAGGAAAGATCTAATTTCTCCTTATCTGTAATGTGTTTTCTGGTAAACTGCTATCCTCCATTTTCTAGCCTTCCTCTCCTGGAGTTGAATTCCTTACTTTCATAGAGTCCCTCAGTCCAGTCCAGATTACTGGGTCTTCACCCCATTCCAGCAGATGGAGACTGAGAACTCCAGGCTTTTGGTGATGTCATTTGATATAGGGGCATAAACTCTTCCCAAGCCAGTATACTCAGTCTCTCAGCAGATAGAAACATAGAAACATGATGACAGAAAAAGACCACATGGCCTATCTAGTCTGTCTTTCCATATCAACAACTACAACAGTCCACTTTTTACCTTTAGAGATCCTCTGTGTTGGTCCCATGCTTTTTTGAATTCAGTTACTGTCCTCATCTCTACCACCTCCACTGGGAGACTATTCCACAGATCCACTACTCTTTCCGTAAAGAAATATTTCCGCATATCACTCCTGAATCTATAGGGTGAGATCCGTGTAGCCTGTGCTACACTGTAGGACTGATAGCATAAAAAAAAAGCAAAGCAGCCAGCCAGGAAATAATGGTAAAAGGATTTGCATAGACCCGATTACTTGTTTGCTTTCTGTTGATCTGCCTGGGACTGCCTCAGAGCCATGGGTAGGACCAGACGACATGGAAACTGCGTGGAGCCAGAGCTCATTCGGTTGGGGAAGGGTAGTGACCAGAGAGCACACCTGGGTGCAGAACTGGGACCCTGCTCTCTTCTTTGCCCACAGTGTTTTGATCTTCCGTCTGGGCCTTTGTTGGTGAGTGACAGAAGAGCAGGCAGTGGGTCTGTTTTTTGTTCCATGTGCCTCATGTCATCGTGAGGCAGCGGCTGCGGGGCAGTCTCTTTTGGGGCTTGAACATGTCACAGGCTCTTCTTCTCCCTTCCCAATTCAGGTCCTCCGTTTGGGTTTGTGGTTTCCTGCCTGAAGGATGCCGGGCAAGGTAGTCTGTGTCAGCTGCGTCCTCTGCAGGGATCTGTTCTCTCAAGTGGGCCTCTTCTGACCCTATGAGGCCACATATTAAGAGGCGGAAGAGTCATTTTGCAGTTTCCCTTCTGGCGAGGGGGCAGCTGATGCGGTGTCGGCTGAAGGCGTTGATGTATAGGCCATGCAGACTCCCGCAGTTTTGGCAGGAACACTAGCTACGTCTATTGCTGAGCTGCATACCTTGGAAAGGGATACCGAAGAGCAGTGGCTTGCACCGGAGGCTTCACAGGTGAATTTGAGTCAGTTTTGGGGACAGAAGAGTCTCCATTCTCCCCAGATTTTGTTTTGCTAATGTACTAGGCCTACCTGCTAAAGGAGGGCCATGGGGTGCCTTGTGGAGTCTCCAGGTGCCCTTTGCACTCCCTCCCAGCATCCCTGGGGAGAGCGGGTCCACCAAGGAGTGTGCAGACCCCTCAAGGGGGAGGGTGCACATATCGATGACTATCGCATTTCGGTGTGCTCTGAATGGTCAGAGGAGCCTTTAGAGGATCCCTCAAGCATGGAGAGGCTGGTGGCCTCGATAGGGACCTTCTGGTGGGAGAGGACCTTCCAGTGGTCCTGGTCTTCTGCCGAGAGGAGCTAGGACTACTTACTGCATACACTCTGATGGCGCTGAAGTTGTCCTTGGAGCCTCAGTCCTCGGAGCTTCCTCTAGGGAATCCTCTCCTGAAGGTTTTAGATAGTCTGAGATCGCTTTTCCAATTCACAGAGTCATCAGACAAATGATTGACTCAGAGTGGCAGGTTCCGGAGGCTGGTTTACAGGGGGGGGAGGGGGCATGGCAGCAGCGAGCCATAGCTCTTCTCTATCCGGTATTGGGTCCTGAGAGAGAGCTCCTTGGTTTGTCCAGAGTGGATGCGTTGGTGTCCGCAATAACGAAGCAAACCACCATTCTGTTGGAAGGCAGTGTGGCCTTAAAGCAGGGGTCTCAAACTCCAGTCCTGGAGGGCCGCAAACCAGTCAGGTTTTCAGGGCATCCCTAATGAATATGCATGAGAGAGATTTGCATGCACTGCCCCCATTATGTATGCAAATATATCTCATGCATATTCATTAGGGATACCCTGAAAACCTGACTGGTTTGCGGCCCTCCAGGACTGGAGTTTGAGACCCCAGCCTTAAAGGACCCTCAAGACAAGAAGCTCGAAATACTCTTGAAGCAGACCTTTGAAGTGAGTGCCCTGTCCTTGAAGGTGGCTGTCTGCGTGGCCTATGTGGCCAGGGCTTCCTTAAGGTGGGCTCAGGCACGCTTGGACTTGACGGAGGCCGGTGCAAGACAGTGAACGAGGTGGCACAGCTAGAGTCCTGGATGGCCTACTTGGCAGATGCCCACTATGACATGCTGTGAGTGGCGGTAAAGAGTATGGCTTTGGTTGTGGCAGCAAGGTGCCTTCTCTGTTTGCGGAATTGTTGGCAGATGTTTCATCTAAGGCGCGTCTGAGTAAGCTTCTCTTTGGCGAAGACCTTGACAAGCCCGTAAAAGAACTTGGAGAGGCAAAGCTGGCTCTCCTGCCTGAGGATAGGCCCAGGGGGGCAAAGCCCAGAGTTTCTGCACACAGGCAACCACATGAGTTCCAGTGGTATTGGGGCTCTCGTTTCTCTCCCTATCAGTGCCTTTGATATCCTTCGTGGGCGCCGAAAGGCTGGTCGAGGCTCAGGGTCTTTTGCCAGATCTGGCTCTGGTCTCAAGTGGGGGTCAATGAAGGAAAGAGGGCCAAAGCAGATGTGTGCCGGTTGGGGATCATTTTCGTCACTTTTACTCTGCCTGGGTCCGTCTGACGTCAGACCAGTGGATCTTAGAGATTATTCGCCAGGGCTATGCCTTGGAGTTCACAAAGCCTCTCAGGGAGACCTTCCTAGCCTTTCCTTGGAGAACTCCATCGAAGCAGGCAGCTGTCGAGGCCACGCTGCAGCGTCTTCTCCAACTTCAAGCAATCGTGCCGGTTCCCAGAGACCAGTTAGGGTACATTCAACCTACTTCGTGGTCCCCAAGAAGGTTGGGACATTTTGTCCTATCCTGGATCTCAAGCATGTAAATTGAGCTTTGCGAGTTCCACACTTCTGTATCTAAACCTTGCGGTCCATGTTTGTGGCAGTTCGACAAGGCACATTTCTCATGGCTCTGGACCTCTCCGAGGCGTACCTCCATATCTCTATTTTGCTGGATCATCAACGTTTTCTGCAGTTTGCAGTGCCCATGAGGCATTTCCAGTTTCAGGCATTGTGACGGCACCGCACATTTTCACAACGATCATGGTGGTAGTGACAGCATATCTCCAGAAAGAAGGGGTTTTGGTACACCCCTACCTGGACAATTGGCTTATTTGGACCAAGACCCTTCAGGAAAGCCAAGTAGCGACAGACAGTGTCTTAAGAGGTGCTCCGGGTTCTCCAGGACCAAGCAGGAAGTCAGTCCTCACATATGGGTGACGTCGGCGCCGACGGAGCCCTCGCGGAGCAATTTTCCCCAGCTTTCAAAGAAAGCCTTTGGGAATTGCAGCGCGCATGCGCGGTCCCCTTCCCGCCCAAAGGTGCCATCTTGGCCAGTCTTCTTTTTTCCGCGGAGCCCTACAGACGCTGTCTACAAGTCACCGCTGAAAATTTGATTTTCTTTCTTTATTTTAGTATTTTCTTCGGTTCAACGCCGGTCCTTTTTCCGTCCGGCCTCGCGACGCCGGTTGCGAGGCCTCCCCTTCTTTTCGGTTTTTTCTGTCCTTCGTGACAAATTTGCGCTTTTTTCACTTTTCCCTGGCGGCACGAACGTTTGACCTCGCAGGGGCCCTTTTTCCCCCAATGGCCGCTAGTGGTTTTAAAAAGTGTGTTCAGTGTAAGAAACTAATGTCTCTTACTGACACACATGATTGCTGCCCCCGTTGCCTGGGCCCAGATCATGAAGAAATGATCTGTGGGGCCTGTAGCAAGATGTCTGCGAAATCTTTGCGGAGTCGGCAGCATCAGCGGGAGAGAATCTTCTCTGACCCCAGCCGTACCCGGACCTCGTCAGAAGCTTCGGTGTCCAGGGATTCTGGCGAGAACATCATCGGAGGACGAAACCCACGAGGACGGCGTCAGTGGACGCTCCTGGCTCCGCGAGGGCCAGGTTGCATAGCCCCGATAGCCGTCCCGGGTCTTTGGAGCTGGAGCGGCCGTCCAAACAGCCTCGTCTGGAGATGGACTCGTCTGCTCACGTAAGTCCTGTTGTCCTCGTGGACTCGCCTCCGAGGGGTCCGACGTCGGGCCCGACGCCGTCGGGGCCCGAGTCGGGGGCTGCTGGGTATCCTGAGTTCGGACTCAGGTTGACGGCCTTGGAGAGCAGCCTGGCTGCCTTCATGGACCAGCAGCGGGCATTGATCGCTGGCGCTTCTGCCCTGACCGCCGGGACGTCGACGTCTAAGTCGACCCCGGAGACCGAGCCGATCCTCGAGTCCATGCGGGCTCGAGTCGATCCTCGGTCGAGGTCCCCTTCGGCCTCCCGTTCGGGGCCGAGGTCGTCGACGCCGACTCCCTCGGCGTCGGTGCGGACGGCGTCTGTGCCCGCCCGGCCGGAGCCGCTCGACTCCTCCTCCGAGGAGTCCGCCTGGGAATCCGAGGTGGAAGAGTCACCTGATTCTTTTCGGATGGTGTATCCCTTCGGACTCCCCCGAGTCCGAACCTCGGAGACAGTCCCCTCCGGAGGATGCCCGGTTCTCGGACTTCGTGAGGGATATGGCCAAAGCCTTGGCCTTCCCTGCGGATCCCGAGGAGGAGCCTCGCGCCGAAGAGCTCGATGCCCTCCAGTATGACTCTCCTGCAAAGGAGCATTTTACTGTACCGGTTCCTCCGATGCTGGAACGACTTCTCTTCCGCATGTGGGAGAGCCCGGCGTCGTCGCCAGTATTAAGCAAGCGGGTTGATGCCATATATCGAGTCCGCAAGAGCCCTGGCTTCCAAAAAGCACAGCTGCCGCACAATTCCATGGTGGTGGAATCGGCCATGCATAGGCTCAAGAGCCAGAAGATGCACTCCTCGGTGCCTCCCGGCAGGGAAGCCCGCAGCCTGGATGGCCTCGGTAAGAAGTGTTTCCAGGGCTCTATGCTTGCTTCTCGGGTCCAGACTTACCAGCTCTACATGGGCATGTATCTCAGGGACCTGGCTAAAGAAATAGCCAGATTCTCTGCTGGTCTCTCCGAGGACCCTTTGCGGAGGTTCCAGGCCTTGTCCACTGGTATTCGAGAGTGCTCAAAGTTTATCTCTCGAGCAGCCTATGATGGCTTTGAGGCATCGGCTCGAGTAGCCGCAGCCGGCATCGGTGCCCGCCGACAGGCTTGGCTTCAGTCATCCGACCTCGAGCCCTGGGTGCAGGACAAGTTGGTCGATGTCCCCTGCAGAGGTGACAACCTCTTTGGCAAACCTATGGATGAGAAGGCTGCACAACTCGAGACAGAGACTCTCACCAGGACTCGGCTCTCCAGGAAAACCTCTGCCCTTTCCCAGAAGAAGAAGAAGGGCTCGGGGAAAAAGCCCTTTTACCCGAGGAAGGCGGCTGCCTATAAACACTACCCTCATTATCAGGCCTCCGCAGCCCCCCAACAGGGTCAGCAGGCCAAGGGACGGGGTAACGGGTCCCGTAGGCAGCAAGCCCCCAAGCCTGCGCCACCGGCCCCTGCTCCGCAGGGTGGGGGTTTTTGACTCTTTCAGCATAGCCTCTCCCCCTCCGCTGGTTTCTCTCAGCACGGGAGGCCGGCTAGTCCACTTTGCCCACAGGTGGTCCAACATCACGTCCGATACCTGGGTGCTCCACATAGTCCGAGAGGGCTATCTTCTACACTTCCACCAGGTACCTCCCCCCTACTTTCCAGGGGAGCCTCTGCGACCCCCTCTTCACCGGGACTTACTCCTTCAAGAGTTGGCAAGTCTTCTTCAGGAACATGCGGTGGAACCGGTGCCCCACCACCTGAGAGGTCGAGGTTTTTATTCCGGGTACTTCCTGATACCAAAGCGAACTGGAGGCCTCAGACCCATCCTGGACTTGCGGAACCTCAACAAGTTCCTGGAAAGGGAAAAGTTCAAGATGCTTACCCTTGGAATCCTGCTGCCCTACCTCCGGCAGGGAGATTGGCTATGCTCCTTGGATCTAAAGGATGCCTATACTCACATCCTCATCCACCCAAGCCACCAACAATACCTAAGGTTTGTGGTGGCAGGCAATCATTACCAGTACAGAGTACTGCCCTTTGGCCTATCCTCCGCACCACGAGTCTTCACAAAATGTCTCGCAGTGGTAGCGGCTTATCTCCGGCTTCAAGGCCTCTTTGTCTTCCCTTACCTAGACGACTGGCTCATCAGAGCACCGTCCTCCATGGAGGCCACTCACGCCACGCAACGTACTGTGACTCTGCTCCAGTACTTGGGCTTTGTCATAAACTTTGAAAAGTCCACTTTGCTCCCCTCTCAGGATCTTGAGTTCATCGGCGCCAGATTAAACACGCTTCAGGCGCGAGCCTTTCTGCCGCTCGACAGGGCACAACGGCTCATGGTTCTCGCCAGCCTCTTTCGCAGCCATTCCCGGGTCTTGGCCAGGCACTTTCTGAGACTGCTCGGCCATATGGCTTCCACGGTCCATGTGACCCCCAATGCCCGCCTGAATATGCGGCCTGCTCAATGGTGCCTTCGCTCACAATGGCGTCAGGCCTCGGGGAGACTAGCGGACTCAGTACGAATCTCCAGCCCACTGGTCTCTTCTCTACGGTGGTGGCTTCATCTGCCCAACCTAGTGCTCGGAATGCCTTTTCAGTCTCCTCCGCCTGTTCAGGTACTGACGACCGATGCTTCTCTCCTGGGTTGGGGAGCACATTGCCAAGGGACATGTACTCAGGGTCTCTGGACCCCGTGGGAATCTGCCCAGCAGATCAACTTCCTGGAGCTCAGAGCGATCCGCCTGGCTCTACGGGCCTTCTCCCACCTTACCACTCACCAGTCCGTCCTCGTCCAGACGGACAATCAAGTGGCCATGTTCTACGTGAACAAACAGGGGGGCACGGGCTCCTTCCTTCTCTGTCGGGAAGCACAAAGGCTCTGCGCTTTGGCCGTCAGCCGAGGAATCCTCCTCAAAGCTGTCTATCCCCCAGGTCAAGAAAATTACCTGGCAGACAAACTGAGCAGAATCCTCCAACCACACGAGTGGAGATTGGACCCGCTGGTGGTTCAAAGGATTTTTCTCCAGTGGGGCCTCCCCACGCTGGATCTCTTTGCCAGTCCTCTGAACAGGCAACTTCCTCGGTTCTGCTCTCGGGAACCGCATCCCCTCCGAGTAGCGGCGGATGCTTTTCTGCTCTCATGGTCCACGGGCCTTCTGTATGCCTTTCCTCCCATGCCGCTGGTGTCTCGAACACTTTTCAAGGTTCTCCAAGACAAGGCTTCGGTGATCCTGATAGCTCCCCGGTGGCCCAGGCAACCGTGGTTCCCGCTACTGATGCAACTGGCGGTAGATACTCCGTTGCCTCTGGGGTTTCAACCCGATCTCCTGACCCAGGATCAGGGGTCTCTCCTACACCCCAACCTCAGATCTCTTCATCTGATGGCCTGGCTGCTGAAAGGGTAGTCCTTGCTCCCCTCCTGCTGCCTCTAGAGGTGGAAGAGGTCGTGCTAGCTTCCAGGCGACCCTCTACCCGGAAATCCTACGCCCTTAAATGGCGTCGCTTCTCCACCTGGTGTACTCAACAGTCTCAAGATCCCTTCTCCTGCTCGGTGTCGGTGGTCTTGCAGTACTTACTTTCCCTCTCCAATCTTGGACTAAAGTCCAACTCGGTCAAAGATCACCTCAGTGCTATTTCTGCACATCATGTGCCGGTGGAAGGCAGGCCTCTTTCCGGCCACCCTCTTGTGGCATGGTTCTCCCGAGGTCTCCTTCTCCTTAAACCACCTTTGCGCCCCCCAGCCCCTGACTGGGACCTGAACGTGGTTTTACAGCGGATCACCTGTCAGCCTTTTGAACCCATGGCTACCTGTCCTCTCCGTTTTCTTTCTTGGAAAACCTTATTCCTGGTAGCCCTCACTTCCGCTAGACGCGTTAGTGAACTGCAGGCCCTAGTGTCTGATCCCCCTTACACTAGGTTCTACAAGAATAGGGTAGTCCTGCGGACTCACCCTAAGTTTCTTCCAAAAGTGGTCTCCCCTTTTCACATCAATCAGGAGGTGGTGCTTCCGACCTTCTTTCCCAGGCCACACTCCAGCCGAGCTGAAATGGTCTTGCATACCCTGGACTGTCGGAGGGCGTTAACCTTCTACCTTGACCGTACGCGGGAGCACCGTAAGACTGTTCAGCTCTTCCTGTCTTACGACCCTAATAAATTGGGGCTCCCTGTCTCCAAGCGTACTCTGTCCATCTGGGTAGCTGACTGTATCGCTTGGACTTATGGGGCGGCAGGCCTCTCGTTGGAAAGTCGAGTCACGGCTCATCGGGTTAGGGCGAAGGCTGCGTCAGTGACTTACCTCCGCTCTGTTCCATTGGCAGACATCTGCCGGGCCGCCACTTGGTCTTCGAGCCAGACTTTTGCAACCCATTACTGCCTCGAGAGGGAGTCCCGCAGGGACAGTGCTTTCGGACAGGCAGTCCTCCGTAATCTCTTCGAGGTTTAAGCAACTCCTACCCTCCATCCCGGATATTGGGCTACCGGTTGGAGATTAGTCAGAGAAGTTTCCTTCCTTCGGTGCTACTGAGCTTGAGGGAGCTCATTTTTTGTGCTTAGGGTCTCCGGTAGCCTTAAGCTGGGGAGTCCCATATGTGAGGACTGACTTCCTGCTTGGTCCTGGAGAAAGCGTAGTTACTCACCTGTAACAGGTGTTCTCCAGGAGCAGCAGGAGTCAGTCCTCACAACCCTCCCTCCTCCCCTTGGAGTTGCAGTCATATGATTTAGTTTTTGCAAATTTTTTGCTGTCTTTTCGCTATGTCATCAGACTGGCCAAGATGGCACCTTTGGGCGGGAAGGGGACCGCGCATGCGCGCTGCAATTCCCAAAGGCTTTCTTTGAAAGCTGGGGAAAATTGCTCCGCGAGGGCTCCGTCGGCGCCGACGTCACCCATATGTGAGGACTGATTCCTGCTGCTCCTGGAGAACACCTGTTACAGGTGAGTAACTACGCTATCTCGGTTGAGTAATCAACATTGCCAAGTCACCTCGACCCAGTTCAGGATCTTGTCTATCAGGGGGCTCAGTTTGACACCCGTGCGTGGTTGGTGTTCGTGCCGAAAGGCAGGGCCTGCAAGTTACAGATTCAAGTAGGAGAGTTCTTGCAGAGTCTGGCACCATCAGCATAGTCCTACCTCCAGGTCCTGGGTTCATTGGCTGCAACGCTCGACCGCGAGCTGTGGGCAAGGGCATACGTGCATCCACTTCAGTGGGTATTGCTTTCCAGTTTGTCGCTGCAACATCATTTTCAGACTAATTTGCCCTCCAGAAGCCTGGTATTGTGGCTCTGCAACGAGACACTCCTCATAGGGATGCCCCTGGAGACTTCGGAGTGGGTGCTCGTGAGTACCGATGCCACCTAATGGGCTGGGGAGCGCACTGCCTGGGGCAGATAGCCAAGGGGAGATGGTTGGTTGTGCAACAGACCTGGTCCATCAACTGCTTAGAAATGAGGGTAGTCTCTTTGGGACTGCAGGAGTTTACAGCGAGGTTGGAGTGCAAGGCAGTGTGGATCTTGTCGGACAACACGATGACTATAGCGTACATCAGTTGGCAGGGCGGTATGGGGAGCCAGGCCCTGGTGGAAGAGATTGCCCCACTCTTTCATTCGGTGGAGCTTCATCTCCTGACCATCTCGGTCGTACATGTGGCCGACAAGTTCATTGTGACAGCCAATTTCCTCAGCAGACACAGAGTCGATCTGGGGGAATGGACTCTGGTGGACTCGTTCTTCCGCAGTCTTATTCGTCAGTGGGGGCAACCCATGATAGATCTCATGGAGACCTCTCTCAATGCAAGGGCTCCGCAGTTGGGAGCCCATATCAGAGGGCCTCTATGCTCTTGCGCAACCTTGGCCTGCAGAGGGACTTCTGTATGTATTTCCGCTTTGGCCTCTGATTGGCTGCCTTTGGAAGTAGGTGGAGTCATACTGCGGCTTCATGATAGCGGCAGCTCCGGATTGGCCACGGAGACCATGGTATGCAGAACTTGTCGGACTCTCAACAGATGATCCATGGAGGTTATCGACCTGCTCTTGCAGGGTCCTCTCCAAATGCCTCAGGTTGATCGATTCTTGCTTACGGCGTGGCTATGGAGCAGAGGATATGCTCTGGCAGTGATTGCTACCCTATTGAAGGCATGCAAGTGCACCACGTCATTGGCCAATATTTGTTTCTGGCAGCTCTTTGAGCTCTGGTGTGCCGATCAAGGCATGCAGACCTTACGGGCCTCGGTGCCGGAGATTTAAACTTGCTGCAGGCAGATGTGGAGAAGGGGCTGGCCTTGAACGCCCTTAAGGTGCAAGTGGCAGCCTTGGCATGTTACAAGGCACATATCCGAGGCCACTCTTTGGTGTCGCTTCCGGATGTCGTACGTTTTCTCAGTGCAGTTTGACAGATCTGTCTGCCGATGTGTTCTTCAGTGCCTAGCTGGGACCTTAACCTGGTCCTGTTCGGCTTGACGACTCGGCCTGTCGAGCCCCTGAGTGTGGCTACTTTAAAGGATCTCATGTTGAAGATCATGTTTTTGGTAGCAATCTGTTTGGCCAGACATTTTGAAACTACAGGCCTTATCGTGTAGAGAGCCTTGAAACCAGTGCGGTCCTTCCTTACGAAAGTTTTGTCAGCCTTTCATTTGAACCAATCAGTAGTTTTGCCAAACTTCCTTGAGGCTCAGGATCCGCAGCTGTGTAGCCTGGTTATGAGGCGTGTGCTATGCTGTTTTCTGAGGCACACCGAGGGGTTTTGCAAGTCTGAGCACCTCTTCGTAGTATTCTGAGGTGTGCACAAAGAGGAGGCGGCTTCAAAGGCAATGATCGCACGGTAGCTCAAGGAAGCAATTGCCTCCATTTATCTCCTGCGAGGTAAGCCTTACTGGTGGGGCTTTGTGTGCACTCGACACTGGCCCACGTGGCATCTTGGGCAGAGTCCAGTTTGGTTTCAACCGCAGACATTTGTCGGGTGGCAACTTGGTCTTCATAGCACACCTTTTGGAGATATTAGCGGCTGGATCTACGGGCAAGATCGGATGCTTGCTTTGAGGCACGTGTCCTCAGTTCGGGCTTGCGGGTCCTCCCTGGTATGAGTACTGCTCTGATAGATCACTGTTGTCTGGACTGGACTGGAGGGACGCTTTGGAAAGTGAAATTTAGGCCTTACCTGCTAATTTGCTTTCCTTTAGTCCCTCCAGTCCAGTGCCTGCCCTTTTATAGTTCTGATTCCTTGTGATGAGCAAGCCCGGTTAAGAAGGTCATCTTGGTTGCTTTCATTTGGTGGGATTTGCAGGTCACTCTGCTTCCACCATGTTTTGCCATAGGGTCGTCCCTGTGCTTGGGGGTGTCTCTGGTATTCATGTGGTGCAGTTCCACCCTGTGGGCTGATTGGTTGGTGTACATTGTGCAGGCTATAAATAGTCAATGATGTAAATAGTTGTTTAGAGTTATGTTTACATAGCTGCTTTGTGCATCTGCTTTGTCATTAGTATGCTGGCTTGGTGGGAGGAGTTCAGGCTCCTATATCAGTTGACATTTCCAAAAACCTGGAATTCAGTCTCCAACTGCTGGAATGTGGTGAGGCCCGGTTGTCCGAACTGAACTGGAGGGACTAAAGGAAAGCAAATTAGCAGTTAAGGCCTAGTTTCACCTTTGATTTCCCTGAAGCAAGCTGTGGGCACGGAACTCTGCAGGAAATGCTGTACATGCCCATTAGAGCTTAAGATTCCTTTAGAAAGTTCTCAGAGATTGACTGGCTAGGAGCTGAAAGAATGACATCATCCAGTAGTATGACTGGTGAAGTTCTGTCCTTAGAATACCTAGTCTCCAAGAACAAGCAGGAATGTAGTCTTCACATATGGGTATCGTCGGTACCGATGGAGCCTGCGCGGGAACGCTCCCCAGCATCCAATAGGAACGCTTTTGGGAGCATCCCTCAGCACATGCGTGCCGCCTTTCCAACTGTCCCTCTTCAGTTCTTCGTTTTCCGCGGAGCCGACAGGATCTATTCCCTGTCACCTGTTCCGTCTTTAAAAATTTTTTCCTGTGGTCGCGTTTGCCTACCGCACGACGCCTACCGGTGCCTCCGGTTCTTTTCATTAAAAAAAAAAAAAACTTAGGCTTTAGACTGTTTCTTTTCAGAAACTTTTCTCTTTGCTGCTGGGTGTCATTTTGGGCACTAGGCCACATATTCCTAAATCATGGAAAAGTCAACTAGTGCTTTTAAAAAATGTACTAAGTGTGGCGGTACCATTTCTGTCACTGACACTCATGATTGGTGTCTGAAATGTTTAGGACCTGAACATTCTCCAACTGAATGTCTCTCCTGCATGGGGATGACTAAAAGAGGAAGACAGAACTGGGCTGCAAAGCTCGGTACCCTCTTTTCTTCAGATGCCAGATCCATTGCATCGACATTAAGGGCCTCATCTTCTTCCCATGGATCTCAGGTAACTAAACATAAAAGCCGGTCCTCAAAGGGTAGCTCTCCTGCTAAGCATCGAGAGGCCATTGGCGTTGCCCTTGAGGGAACCACACCGGTAAAACAGCCCCGGCGGGAGGCTTCGGCTTCCAAAGCATCGATGGGGCTTCAGGATGTTCTCGAGGCCTCAACCTCGCAAGAACTACCTGTGCCATGCTCAGAGGTTCCGGCCGTCCTTACAGGTACCGACACCCAGGCATCGGCAG
Organism: Ichthyophis bannanicus; assembly: GCA_033557465.1. Taxonomy (NCBI): domain Eukaryota; kingdom Metazoa; phylum Chordata; class Amphibia; order Gymnophiona; family Ichthyophiidae; genus Ichthyophis; species Ichthyophis bannanicus. Next base: position 154,575,777 of record CM066032.1, on the reverse strand, counting down.
CGTCGATAGACCAGAGGTTCCTCGCTATCGAGCGCAGCATCGCAGCTCTTCTTTCAGCTGCGGTACCGGTGGTCCCACGGGCACCGGTACCGGCATCGACACCGATGCCGGTACCAACACCGGTACAGACACCAGTACCGACACCAACGATACCAGTACCGATGGTACTGGCCCCGCTGGAAACTCTTCCCATGCCATCCCTGGCTGGAATTGACAAAGCGGTACCGGGTCAGCTCGGTACCGATTTCGATCGGTACCGGGATCGTGCTTTGCAAGAGCATGGGGGTCAGGAATACTTCGATTCCGAAGACTCTGACAATTCTGCTGGCACTAGAGGGTTTCTCCTAGAAGATCCCTCTTCTCCCCAACACAGAATGTCACCTCCAGAGGACATGTTATTTCAGGATTTCATCCGTGATATGGCCAAAGGTCTTTCAATCACAGTAGCTCCTGAAGACGAACCCAGAGCAAAGGAATTGGAAATTCTCCAATATCCTAAAGTTCCTAAGGAGGCAGCTACTCTGCCTATCCATGAAATTCTGCATAGCTTGATGCTCAGAATGTGGGAGAGACCTCTGACTACTTCTCCTCACTCTAGGAGACTTGATACTATGTATCGAGTTCCGCCATGTCCTGGATTTCAGAAAACTCAGCTGCCACGCCATTCAATGGTAGTGGAATCAGCCATGCATAGGATGAAAAGTGCAAAGAGGCATGCATCCAATCCTCCAGGTCGTGAATGCAAGACTCTGGATGCTTTTGGACGCAGGACTTTTCAAGCTTCTATGCTTTCAGCTAGGATCAGTTCATATATCCTATATATGGGAATGTTCCTCAAGGAAGTCACAGGAGACTTGGAACTTATGAGCCCATTTCTCCCAGATGATAAGAGACAGGATTTTCTTGCTCTAGTTAAGCATACTCAAGATGTCTCCAAGTTTGTCAATCGTGCAGCCTTTGACTGCTTCAAATGCATCAGCAGAACTTCTGCTATTGCCATTGGCGCACGACGGATTGCCTGGCTACAGGCATCAGACTTGGAGACTTGGGTACAGGACAAGTTAGGCAGCATTCATTTCACAGGGGAGAATCTCTTCAGCAAGAACTGGCAGGAAAAGGCTAATGAGTTAGATGCTGATAATTCTTCCTTAGATAGATTGTCAAAGTCTACAGCCACTCCAGCTAAAAGGAAGCCTTATAAAAAAACCCTCTTTTAGCAAAAAGAGGAAGTTTTATCCTTCCTATACCCAGCAGAGTCAAACTCCAGGTCACGTTGCCCAAAAGGGACAAACTAGACAGCAAAAGAAGCCAAAAGGCCCGAGAGCCCAATCAGCTCTCCAGGTTCAGCCCCCTCAAGGGCTTTGACTCCTTCATAGAGAGCTTTGCCTCCCTGCCTCTGAGGGGTCCCCAACCCGCCAATATTCCAGGCAGGTTATGCCACTTTATCAACAGATGGCATCAGATAACAGCAGAAGATTGGACTTTGTCCATTTTAAGAGAGGGGTACAAGCTTCATTTTCACAGCATGCCCCCTCCTACAATTCTAAGGCAATTCAATTCACAAACCTCTGCAGACAATCTGCTAGATCACGAGGTCTCCACACTTCTTGCCCAAGGGACAGTAGAGGGAGTACCCATTCTTCAACAGGGTGCAGGGTTCTACTCCCCCTATTTTCTTATTCCAAAGAAAACAGGGGGAAACAGACCCATTCTAGACCTCAGAGAATTGAACAAATATCTGTTTCGAGAGAAATTCAAAATGATTTCTCTAGGAACTCTTCTGCCATACCTTCAAACCCAGGATTGGCTTTGCTCTCTAGACTTTAAAGGATGCATACACTCACATTCTCATCCATCCAGATCACAGAAAAGTTTTACGTTTCCTTTTCAGGGGAAAACATTTCCAGTACAGGGTTCTCTTGGTCTGGCTTCAGCACCAAGGGTATTCACGAAATGCATGGCAGTAGTAGCTGCATTTCTACGAACCCTGGGGATTTTCATCTTCCCCTACTGGCTCATTCGAGCCCCTACAGTTGCAGAGGCCAGCACTGCACGGTCCCATACAATGCGAATCCTCCAATACTTGGGATTGGTAATAAACTTCCCAAAATCTCAACTAGTTCCTTCCCAATGCCTAGAATTCATAGGAGCCTGTCTGGATACCAGACAGGCAAGGGCTTTCCTTCCACAAGCCCGGTGTCTTCACATAATGCAGCTAGCTTCTCAAGCAGCAGGCAAATCCTCCGTCACTGCTCGAGAGCTAATGCAGTTACTGGGACATATGGCATCCACAGTTCATGTAATCCCATATGCTTGCCTTCACATGCGAGCAGCTCAGTGGACCCTCTCCACACAAGCCATGGGTTATTTGTCGGACAAAATAACAATCTCTCAACGACTAATTTTGTCCCTCCAATGGTGGCAATCACTAAAAAATCTGACAGTGGGGTCTCCTTTCCATCAACCCTTTTTTTAGGCCACCCTAACAACAGATGCATCACAGGTGGTTTGGGGAGCACACCTGAATCATCTCTCTACCCAGGGCACTTGGACTCCACAGGAGGTTGGTTTACACATAAACCTCCTGGAATTAAGAGCAATCTATTTAGCTCTTCGAGTGTTCCACGCCCAGCTCAGCTACAAAGACAGTCTTAGTCCAGACGGACAGTCAAGTAGCCATGTTCTATGTGAACAAGCAGGGCGGAACATGCTCTCTGTCATTATGCAACAAAGCTTTACGACTGTGGGCCCTCGCCAGAGAGCATCAAATTCACCTTCTAGTGGTATATCTTCCAGTCATTCAAACCCTTTGGGCAGACAAACTCAGTCGAGTACTGCTGCCTCACGAGTGGTCCCTCCACCTAGACCCAGGTGGCCAAGATATTTCATCTCTGGGACACTCCAGACATAGACCTCTTTGCAAGTCCACTGAATGCCAAAGTTCCCCGGTTCTGTTCCAGGATTCCGGCTCACAACTGTCTGGCATTGGATGCCTTCCTCCTTCACTGGGGTCTGGACTTCCTTTATACCTTCCCACCCATTCCCCTCATCCCCAAAACACTCTTCAAGCTTCAGAGAGACAGGGATCGCATGATTCTCTCATAGCACCAGGATGGCCACGCCAAACGTGGTATTCCCTGCTTCTACATCTCTCTCAAGTGGCACCTCTGGAGTTTGGGCATGCTCCAGATCTCCTTTCCCAGGAGAACGGGACGCTATGGCACCCGAATCCCCAGTCCCTGCATCTTATGGCCTGGTTGCTGAAGGCTTTGACCTCCAAAATTTGAACCTTTCCCAGCAAGTAAAAGAATATCCTTCAGGCTTCTAGGAAACCTTCTACAAGAAGATCTTATGCCTTCAAGTGGAAACGTTTTACCATATGGTGCTCCAAAAAGGGTTTAAACCCCCTGGTCATACCCTTAGAATCAATACTAGAGTATCTCCTTCACTTATCGAATTCTGGTTTAAACACCAATTCGGTAAGAGTCCATCTTAGTGCAATTGCAGCTTCTTATAAGCCTCTAAATGGACAACCAATTTCCTCTCATCCACTCCTATCAAGATTTATGGGAGGCCTTTTATTAACTAAACCTCCCATCAAGCCACCACCGGTGGCATGGGATCTAAATCTAGTTCTCGGGCAGCTCATGAAGCCGCCTTTTGAACCTTTGGCCACTACAGCCCTTAGTTTTTTGACCTGGAAGGTCATCTTCCTAATTGCAATCACCTCTGCCCGTCGCATTAGTGAATTGCAAGCTTTAGTGGCTGATCCTCCTTATTCTAGGTTTCATCATGATAAGGTTGTTCTTCAAACTCACCCACACTTTATGCCAAAGGTAGTTTCGCCTTTTCATTTAAACCAGTCAATTTATCTTCCTGTATTTTTTCTGAGGCCTCACGCCTCTCTAATGCAGAAAGAAACCTTCATACTTTGGATTGTAAAAGGGCCTTAGCCTTTTACATACAAAGAACACAGCAACATAGAAAGTCCTCACAACTTTTTATAGCTTGTGACCCTAGTCATTTGGGACTTCCAGTCTCCAGAAGAACTCTATCTAAATGGATTGCCCAATGCATATCCTTTGCTTATGAGAGTAAGGGTCTTCCTCTTCATGACCATGTCACAGCTCATAATGTGAGAGCCATGGCAGCTTCTATGGCTAATCTCCACTCTGTGTCTATCATTGACATTTGTCGAGCAGCCACTTGGGCTTTGGTACACACCTTCACAGCCCACTACTGCCTAGATAAAGCCTCCCGTCGGGATGCCTTCTTTAGCCAAGCTGTTCTTCAAAATCTCTTTCAGACCTAATTCAACTCCTACCCACCAACCCTAGTGGAATGCCAGAGATCCATGGGAGGAAGGATGCCTACCTTCTTAGGGTTGCACCTTCCTGGGGCTATCTCCCTGGCATTTTCAGCTAGGGAGTCCCCTATATGTGAGGACTACATTCCTGCTTGTTCCTGGAGATAGTGTAGTTACTCACCTGTAACAGGTGATCTCCGGGAATAGCAGGAATTTAGTCTTCACAACCCACCCACCTCCCCTAGGAGTTGTCTCTCTCTCTCTCTCTCTCTCTTTGTCTCTTTCCTCTCTCCCTCTATCCTTTCACTCAGCTACAAACTTAACTAAAGAGGGACAGTTGAAAAGGCGGGAAGTCAGCGTGCATGTGCTGAGGGATGCTCCCTAAAGCGTTCCTATTGGACGCTGGGGAGTGTTCCCTCGCAGGCTTTGTCAGTACCGACGATACCCATATGTGAAGAGTAAATTCCTGCTGTTCCCGGAGAACACCTGTTACAGGTGAGTAACTGCGCTTTATGGGAAAGTAATTTTTTTCTGCTTCATATCCTACCATTCTAGCATAGTTCTCAACTCCGCAAGCAGTTCTTCTAATACATTAGGATCTTACCGTAGTCCTGCAATATTCCTGCTGCTCCAAAACTGCACTTTTCTAAAAAAATATAAAAACCCAAAAGCCGTTGAAAAATCCAGGTCATAGTGCACCTGAGCCTCTCATAAGAATGTATGGACAGTCATGTCTGCATTATGAACTTGCCTAGGTGTAACTCATTAGACCACCAGTCATTTCACATCTTCCCAAATTGGTTATGTAGCGTGTGAAAAGGAAGCTCTTATGTAGCGTGTGAAAAGGAAGCTCTTAGCTGCCTACCACTGACACAAGAGCAGTAATCCCTCTCTTTGCCTTCTACATAGCTCTTTGCTTTATTATTATTTCCAGGTGTTGCTGAATATTTTAAAATACAACTTGATCCCATGCACATCAGAGGACCTATCTGCGTTCCAAGACCGCTGTCGAGACCCTGCAGTCTCTGTCCGAAAACAGGCTTTGCAGTTATTGACCGACCTTCTTATGGTAAGGAAGAAAAATAAAGTAGAAGTTTATGGGTCCTTCTCTGGCAAAGTTGCTGAGAAATACAGTATTATCTCCAGGAACAAGCAGGAATGTAGTCTTCACAGCGTCCAATAGGAAAGCTTTTGGGAGCATGCCACTGTGCCTGTGTTGCTGCCCCTTTGTGACTCTCCCTCCTCAGTTCTTTATTTTTCACATTGCCAGCAGGAAGCAAATCCTGTCACCACAGAAAACTTTCTTATTTTTTGTGGTTGCGCCTGCCTTCCTGTTGATGTTGCAACCGAGCTGTCATCTTTTCTTCTTTCTGTTAAAAAAAAAAAAAAATTAATTAATTAATTCTGCAGGTGCTCAATGCCGTTTCAGGCCTTAGGCCTTCCGTCCATTCTACTGACACGATGGAAAAATCCAACTAGTGGTTTCAAAAAATGTTCCAAGTGTGGTAGTATCATTTCTGCCACTGATACCCACTACTGGTGTCTCAAATGCCTCGACCCAGATCACCAGCCGTCTGAGTGTCCCTTATGCAAAAAGATGACAGAGAGGCCTATAGAATCGGGCTGCGAAACTCTGCTCCCTGTTTACCTCAGATGCAGTCTCGCTTGCTTTGACATCGAGGGCTTCATCATCTTCACATGAATCTCAGATATCGAAACACATGTCTTCTTCAAAGACAGGCCGTCCTCCTAAGGGTAGATAAAAATCTAAACATAGAGATGCCTCAAGCGTTGCTCTAGAGGTGGATCGACTGGCCAAACTACCTCAGTGGGAGGAGGACCTTCCCTCCAAAGTCTTACAAGGGGTCCAGGATGCTCCTGAGGCTTCCTTCTCCGAAGAGCTCCTAATGCCATGCTCTGGAACGGAAGCCCAAGCTTCTGGTACCGATACCCAGGCATCGGCAAGCTCGATGGACCAGCGCATGCTTGCCATCGAGCAAAGTCTTGCAGCTCTATTAGCGGCATCGATACCAGTCAAGACATTACCGCCGGTATTTTCAATACCACTACAGTAGACAATGCCAATACAGTTGGCATCGGGTTTCGTGCCCCTCTACACACTCCCACCCATGCCGGCACTAGAGTCCATCCCCGATTCCAAGGTACCGATACAGCAGGTCTCTCATGCCGATACCAATCTTGATCAGTTCCGGTCCTTACAAGAACAAGATCATTGCTCTCGTTGATATTTTGAATCGACCGATTCTGATTCTTCGGACAAAGAATCTATCAGTACCATAGAGGAGCTCTCTCTGTCTCCACAGCGGCGCATGTACCCTCCTGAAGACATGTCTTTCCAGGAGTTTATCAAGGATTTGGTGAGAGGCCTATCCATTACTGCTGCATTGGAGAAAGAATCCAGAGCAGAGGAGTTGGAAATTCTCCAATATCCTACAGCTCCCAAAGAGGCAACTACTCTCCCGATACAGTGCATGTTCCAGGACCTTATGTTCCGGATATGGGAGACTCTCCTCACCATTTCTCCCCATTCTCAGCGACTCGATACCATGTATCGGGTACTGGAAAGTCCTGGGTTCCAAAAGATGCAGATGGTAGTGAAATCGGCTATGCATCAAATTAAGAGATCCAAAACGTACTCCTCCAATCCCCTGAGCAGAGTGTAGAACCCTCGATACTTTTGGCTGCTGGTGCTTTCAGGCCTCCATGCTTTCAGCCCGCATAAGTTCATACACACTCTTCATGAGTATGTTCCTTAGGAAAGTGACTAGGTGTCTGGAATCAATGGCTCCTCTTCTCCCATATGAGAAGAGGAGCCATTGATTCCAGACACCTATGAGACACATATGAGAAGACACATATGAGAAGAGGGCAGACTACCTTTACATTAGTCAAACATGCCCAAAATGTTTCCAAATTTATCAATAGGGCAACCTTTGACTGTTTTGAATGCATTAGCAGAACAATAGACTTTCATGGGCTACTGCCTAGCCTACTAAGAAAAAAAGCAGCTGCTGAAAGGCCATTCTATGGTAAGAAGAAGAAATTCTGCTCCTCTTACCCTTCAACTTCCCAATACCAGTTCCAGGCTACTCAGAGGAAGCACCAGCCTCCTAAGCAGCAGAAGAAGCCTCAGGCTCCTAAACCGCAACCAGCAGCGCAGACTCAGTCTACGCTTGGTTTTTTACTTCTTTCTAGAGAACATTGCCACCCTGCCTCTGGAGAACCCCCTCCACATAGCAGGCAGGCTCTGCCATTACTCCCACAAGTAACATTTCATAACCTCAGAGCAGTGGACACTAGTGTGAGAGGGGTACAAGCTTTACCTACAAAGCATACCCCCCACCACTCTAGTGGGAAAATATCATTCGCAACCCCCACTCACTGCTCTCCTCCAGCAAGAGATCACCTCTCTTCTGACAGAGTGTGCCATAGAAGAGGTTCCAACATCCCAGAAGGGAATGGGGTTCTATTCATTGTACTTTCTCATTCCAAAAAAAGAACGTAGGATACAGGCACATCTTAGATCTCAGAAACCTCAAGAAGTTTCTAGTTTGAGAGAAATTTAAGGTGATTTCACTAGGAACCCCCCTTCCTTATCTCCAGAGTCAGGACTGGCTCTGTTTTCTAGATCTTAAAGAAACATATACCCATATCCTCATTCATCCAGAACATATGAGGTATCTACGCTTCATCTTCCAAGGAAGTCACTACCAATGCAGAGTCCTCCATTCGGGCTCACCTCTGCCCCAAGAATCTTCACAAAGTGTATGGCGGTCGTAGCCACATATCTAAGGACTCTCAGAATTTTCCCTTACTTAGACGATTGACTAATAAGGGCAGCCACTTCTCAGGAAGTTCCTCTACCCCTCCTTTGTACAATTCAAGTACTTCAGGATCTAGGATTTGTGATAAATCTTCCAAATTTCCATCTATTTCCAACTCGAACACTAGAAGTCTTAGGTGCTTTTCTAGATACTTGATGGTCAAGGGCATTCCTACCCCAGGACCGTTGTACCCTCCTAGTACAGATAGCATCTCAAGTAAGCTTCAAAAACAGTCTCTTCGCCAGAGAGATGCTACAACTCTTAGGCCATATGGCCTCTACAGTTCATATAGTGCCATATGCTCAAGTCTGCACATGCGGACAACTCAATGGACTCTTGCCCTACTATTGCCCTAAGATCATAAGATATGCCATACTGGGTCAGACCTAGGTCCATCAAGCCCAGTATTCTGTTTCCAACAGTGGCCAAACTAGGTCATATGTACCTAGCAGTTTCCCCAAGAGACACAAGTTCCACAGTGCTTGTACTGGGTCAAGCATTGATATCTTCGGTCACTTCTTAATAATGGTTTATGGACCTTTCCTCCAGGAACTTGTCCAAACCTTTTTTAAACCCAGCTACACTAACAGCCTTTACTACATCCTCCGGTAACAAATTCCAGAGTTTGATTACACGTTGAGTGAAAATATATTTTCTTTTATTGGTCTTAAATAGTTTACCCTGTAGCTTCATTGCATGTCCCCTAGTCTTTCTATATTCTGATAACGTAAACAATCGATCTACGTTTACCCGTTCCATTCCATTCATTAATTTATAGACTTCTATCATATCTCCCCTCAGCCGTCTCTTTTCCAGTTTAAAGAGCCCTAACCTTTTTAGCCTTTCTTCATACTGAGCAGACTAGATGGACCATACTGGTCTTTATCTGCCGTCATTTTCATTTACTATATGCCTCCCAGTGGAAACAAGCCTCTGGGACCCTCACAGACATTCTCATGAACTCCCAACTCTTTTGGTCTACCCCTGGAAATCTCCTCGTAGGGTCACCTTTTCAGATGCCTCCACATCCATGCATCCTGACAACAGATGCCTCCTAATTGGGTTGGGGAGCCCACTTGGACTCTCTTTCCATTCAGGGCCTCTGGAAAGAGCAGGAGTCACATCTCCAGATAAATTTGCTAGAGCTTTGTGCAATCTTCAATGCCCTCAAAGTGTTTCAACAACAAATTCAGGGCCTCATAGTTCTGATCCAGACAGACAACCAGGTAGCTATGTTCTACGTGAACAAGCAGGGCGAAAGGGGCTCTTGGGCCCTCTGCATGGAGGCTCTTCATCTTTGGTCCTTTGCAATTGCTCACCAGATGCATCTCCAAGCAGTATATCTGCCAGGACACCAAAATGTCATAGCAGACAGATTGAGTCAGATCCTCCTGCCACACGAGTGGTCTCTCCATCAGGAGACAATCTCCTACATCTTTCAGACCTGGGGAACTCTGGAGATAGACCTTTTTGCCACTCTGCAGAATGCCAAACTACCTAGTTTTTGCACCAGAACTCTGATGTCCAGCCTCCAACAAGTGGATGCCTTCCACATTCACTGGGGTCAGGATTTTCTGTATGCCTTTCCTGCCCTACCCCTTATTCCCAAAACGCTTTTCAAGCTTCAAGTGGACAAGGGCCACATGATCCTCATAGCCCCAAGCTGGCCACGTCAACTGTGGTTTCCTCTCCTGATACTCGTCCTCTCAGTCTCGGGTCAGCTCCTGACCTTCTCTCACAGGAGAAGGGGACGCTGCTCCATTCAAACCCGCAGTCTCTCTCCATCTCATGGCTTGGCTGCTGAAAATGTAGTCTTGCAAGGTCTCAACCTTCCTCAGGAAGTAAAGGACATCCTGCTAGCCTCCAGGAAACAGTCTACTAGACGTTCCTATGACTTCAGGTGACATAGATACTCCACTTGGTATCCCAGAGGGGTCCTACCCCCTTCTCAGTGCCGATGGAAGTTCTCCTTCAGTATCTTCTCCATCTTTTGTGCTCTGGTCTCAAGACGAACTAGGTGAGGGTTCACCTCAGTGCAATTGCTGCTTCTCACCATCCCTTGGATGGGCAGTCTATTTCTTTACAACCGCTTGTAACATGTTTCATGATAGGGCTATTATTAACCAAGCTCCCCATCAGGCCACAACCGTAGCATAAGATCTTAATATTGTGTTAGGTCAGCTCCTTAAGCCGCCCTTTGAACCTTTAGCCACAACCTCACTAAAGTTTCTCTCTTGAAAGGTCATCTTCCTTGTTGCACTCACTCCAGCTAGATGCATTAGTGAGCTCCAAGTCTTGGTGGCTGACCCGCCTTATACACACTTCCACCATGATAAGGTGGTCCTTAGGACTCGTCCTTATTTCATGCCCAAGGTGGTATCTCCTTTCCATTCAAATCAGTCAGTCTACCTTCCTTGCTTCTTCCCTAGACCTCATTCCTCTAGGGTAGAGGCAACCCTCCATACTCTTAACTGCAAGTGTTCCTTGGCATTCTCTCTTCAAAGGACAGTTGAGCACTGCAAGAGCTCACTTGGGGTGCCAATGTCCAAACGTGCCCTATTTAAATGGATAGCAGATTGCATCTCATTTGCTTATGCTAAAGCAGGACTATCCATTGAAGGTCATGTCACTGCAATGCCGTTGTGCCATGGCTGCCTCGACAGCAAACTTACATTCTGTAGCCATTGATGAAATCTGCATTGCAGCCACCTGGTCTTCGGTGCATACCTTTGCTACACATTACTGTCTGGAGGACTTCCACCAGGATGATATGTTTGATCAGACTGTACTACAACACCTCTTTCAGGCTTAAGTCAACTCCTACCCTCCGTCCCTTAATTTTTGATGCCAGATGTCCATTAAGGATCCATGCCTTCTTGAGGCCTGCTCTGAGACAAATCTACTGATTCTGGGGACCTTTCTCTGGCATCTATGAGCTAGGAAGTCCCATATGTGAAGACTACATTCCTGCTTGTTCCTGGAGATAGAGTAGTTATTCACCTGTAACAGGTGATCTCCGGGAACAGCAGGAATTTAATCTTCACAACCCACCCTCCTCCCCTAGGAGTTGTAGGGTTTCTCTCTCTCTATATTCTCTCCTTTTATCTCAGCTACAAACTGAACTGAGGAGGGGAGAGTGTCAAAGGCGAGAAGGCAGCAACGCAGGCACAGTGGCATTCTCCCAAAAGCTTTCCTATTGGACGCTGGGGAGCGTTCCCGCACAAGCTCTGTCGATACAGATGTCATCCATATGTGAAGACTAAATTCCTGCTGTTCCTGGAGATCACCTGTTACAGGTGAATAACTACGCTTTATCTGCTTTCCATTTAAAAGAAGAGAAAAATGAAGGGAAATCAGAGCATATGCTTTAATATTTCGACTGGCAGGTTAATGTATAGTCTCGCACATAAAACACAACTTTTCTTGTTGCATTATGGGTCCGTTTTCTGCAGGACGCCTGAGAGAGATTATACCATAATTGTAAAACATCTTCACAAATTAACACCTTTCCTATTATAAGGGAAACGTAGCCCCTATACAGAGAGCTGTTCAAAAGTCTCTCTTCTGAAGCTACTACTGTAAATTGTGTATCTTTACCTGCACTGAAAGAGCCAGCAAGTCAGGTTTTCAAGGTATCCACAATGAATACACACGCAGGCTTTTGAAAATGCTTTCACCAGTTTACTGCTAGTGAGTTATTTTGAAGGTAATTTTCAGAAGTATTTCCACAGGTAAAACAGTGATTTACCTGTAGAAATTTTTTTTGTAAAAATGCTCACCACCAGTATGCATGTAAACTTGAGCAAAGGCATTTCCAGGGCGTATTTGGGGGAGGGTTTGCACTTACATGCATAATTTTGATATTTAAGCACATAGGCTTGAATTACTACAGAAAATTTGTGTATGCGCAACTAACAGGTGTAAATATAACCTACATAATTTCCCTGGGATAATTTTTAAAGTAGGAATGCACACAGAGAACTATGCACATTCTTTATATACATCACGCAGTTATAAAATTACCCCCCTTTTGAATGCCAGCAAGTAAGCAGAGCAAGGCCGAATAACCTCTGTGGCAACTGAGAGGAGAAAGCAGCCAGTGGTGCAAACCACAGGGACCTCACGCAGCAACAGAGAATTGGAAGTAGTACAACAGTGCCAGGCATAGGAAACACTACTTCTTTATCATACCTCCAGTCCAGTCCCGACTTGTGGGTTGTCACCCCCAACCAGCAACTTGGAGACTGATCGTCAAAAGTTTGATTACCTCACCTCATATAACCAGCTGGCACCTACCAACCTCAGTATTTCAGTCTCCAAGCAGCTGGAGAAGAGAAACTCCAACCAGTTGGACTCACTGAAGGAACAAATAAGAGATCTTTGGGATTTTTTTTCTTGCCCTTTCTTTTGATTTGGGTTTATTTTGCTAGGGTCTGGCACTTTAAATTGATCTCACAGCTTTATTTAATAAGGTACAAAAAAAACAACAAAGGAAAGCAGAGACAGCAGGCTAAGCTCGGCAGGGCTTAGGAGCTCTTTGGTGCCGGTAAGGTCAGTGGGCTCTGAATCGCTTGAGGCTCTTTGATTGCAGCGGTTCCCGATCCCTTCAGTGGGTGGGGAGCCACTGTCTGCCGCAAGGCCAGATGCCTTCACAGAACTCCTGTCACTGCTGATGCCAAGTGAAGGGTTGAGCATGCGGGCAGGAGTAGCACTGCCAGTGAGTTGCAAGGGGTTTTTGTCCTTCCTCTGCACTTCAGGGCATGGGTTTTCTGCCCAAGATCACCTTTTCGGGTCCTTGTAGAAGTGCAGCTGGGGACTGCATACTTTCTGTCAGGCTGTCCTGCAGTGCATAGGAAACTGTGCCTGCATTTTGTGCCTTCCAACAATGGAGAATTATTCTTTAGTGGGCCTGGACGATGGGGGGCTTCTGCCTTCGCTTTTTTTTTATATTAGTCGCCTGACCTCCGGGAATTAGAGAGCAGGCTTTAAGGACTTGCAGTTGGTTAAGTTAAAAAAAAAAAAAAAAAACCCAGGCCTTCATGCCCAGAGGGCACTTAGTTTTCTTCTACAGTCTAGCTGGCTCGTTGAGGGCTTGAGGTGGTTTTGTTGTCATGTCCTCTAAGGCCACTTGTTTAGTGTGCGGGTTGTGTAAAAGCTCTGTCTCTATGGCAGGATTTTGCAGGAGCTGTGAGACAGAGTCTCAATCTGCAGAAGTGGAGTTTCTGAATGAGATATCACAGAAGAGTGACAGAGAAGACCTCGGAGGGTCTGAGCTGTTTTAGACGCCGGGGGGGCAGGGGGGGGGGCGGCAGTTCCATCCACCCTGCCGATTCTGGCAGGGCAGGTCGGGAGTGGTAGGTCTCCCCAACCATTGTCTTTCAGGGATACTACAACGGTAGGTATGCCGGGTGTTTTTTCCTAGTTTATTCTGCACATGCATAGAGCTTTTTGCATGAAGCAGCAGGGAGGGCTGAGCTTCCCGGTAGGTCATGAAGAAGCGGGGTCTCCTGGAAGCCCCTAACTGGCGAATGGGGGAGGATCCCAGTCCCAGCTGTAGGTGTCTGGAAGAGGACCTTTGGAAGGAGAGAGGCTCCCTGCAGTTGGAGGAGAATGAAGACTCAATGACGGAGGATGCTGCTGCGGAGTCGGCAGAATTGGAAGAAGGCGAGATCCTCCAGGAGGATGAGGCTCTCATATTGTGAGGTTTTGTTGCCAGGAGGAGCTGGCAGTGCTGATCGCTCAGTCTTACAGGCCCACAATATGTCAGTGGAAGTCCCTCAGGAGAAGAGCGGCTGGAGGACCCTTTGTTCCAGGCAGCCAGGAAGCCACAGATGGTGTTTCCCCTTCATGTAATTTAGCTGAAAATTCAGGATGAATGGGACGTCCCGGAAGCGAGGTTCAAAGGAACGTTGGCAATGGCACAGTTCTATCCTCTGCCAGATCAGGAAAAAGAGCTCCTCCATTTGCCTAAAATGGGTGCAGCTGTTTCGGCGGTCACAAAGAAGACTGCGTTTCTCCAGGAATAAGCAGGAAGTCAGCCCTCACATATGGGTGACGTCGATGGAGCTCGCGCGGAGCAAATCCCCAACTTTCAAAGAAAGCCTTCGGGACTTGCTACCACACATGCATGGTCCCCTTCTCGCCCAAGCGTGCCATCTTGCTCAGTCTCCTTTTTTCCACGGAGCACATCAGACATAGTCTGTACCTGTCCCGGAAAAAGTTGGGGTTTTTTGTGCCTTTTTTGACTGTCTCCGGTTTCACAACAGTACCCTTTCCCGCCCCGGTACCTCGGTATCAGGTTGGTTCCTCTTTTTTTCTAAGTTTTGATTTTTTCTTCTTGGGGTGTCTTCACGCCCATTTTTCCTCGCTGGCAGCCTGAAGGGTCTTCAACCTTGCCTGGGTCCTTTTTCCCCCCATGGCTACCAGCAGGATCAAAAAGTGCGATCGGTGCAGGAAAATCATATTCCTCACCCCGATTCGCATGACTGCTGCCTCCGGTGCCTTGGCCCGGACCAGGACCCGGCGGTCTGTGGCCTGTACAGAAAGATGTCCTTGAAGGCCTTGAGGAGCCACCAGCAGCAGCATGATAAGATTTTCCCTGATTCCCCCATGCCTCCGAGACCAGGACCTCATCTGAGGCCTCGGGAGTCACACTCTGAACCTGAGCGTCATCGGGGTTCCTCAGAGATGGGGTCTCCCTCGAGGGAACTGAAGAGAAGGAAGAAACCCTTGAAGGCGGCGTCTCTGGACGGTTCCGATCGGCCAGGCTCCTCTCGTGGCTGGTTGCTGAGCCCCGAGTGCCTGCCCGAGGCTTTAGAGAAGGAGTGTCCAGCCAAGGTTCCTCGCAGGGACATGGTCGTGGATCGGCCTCGGCAAGTACATACTGTCCTAGTCGAGGACTCCCCTCCTGGGGATCCGGCTTCTGGCCCGAGCACGTCAGTGCCCGATCCGATGGCTGCGGAGCCTCCAGGACTGGTGTCAGGGCGGCGGCCTTGGAACACAGTGTTACTGCCTTCATGGAACAGCAACGGGTGCTGATGTCCAGCACGTCCGGTTCCTCTGCCCCAACCACTGGGCGTTCAACATCGACCCCGGAGGTTGAGCTGATCCTCGAGGCCCTGTGGGCCCGCGTCAATCCCCGACCGAGATCACGCTCGTCCTCCCGCTCGTCGGGACCGAAGTTGTTGCCACCGATCCCGCAGGCGTCGGGGCAGATGGCGCTGTGGTCGTTGAGGCCCGAGGAGCTCCACGAGTCTTCCTTAGAGGCCTCTGCTTGTGAGACCAAGGACGAGGAGTCCCCGGACACTCATCATTGAGATGTCCCATCCGATTCCCTGGTATCTGAACCTCGGAGAAGGTCCCCACCGGAGGATATGGGTTTTCTGGACTTCGTTTGGGATATGTCCAAGGTTTTGGCTTTCCCGACGGAGTCCGAGGAGGATCCTCGAGCCGACGAACTCGAGATCCTCCAGTATGAGGCTCCCCCTCGGGGAAACCCTCACGGTGCCTATTCCTCCTATCCTGGAACGACTTATGCTCTGCATGTGGGAGACGCCAGCGACGCCGCCGGTAATCAGCAAGCAGCTCGACTTGATGTATCGAGTCCACCGGAGCCCTGGGTTCCAAAAAACACAACTGCCTCACAACTCCGTGGTTGTGGAGTTGGCCATGCGTTGACTGAAGAGTCAGAAGACACACTCCTCGGTGCCCCCGGGCAGGGAGGTCCGCAACTTGGATGCCCTCGGCAGGAAGTGTTACCAGGGCGCAATGCTGAATTCTCGGATCCAGGCCTACCAGCTGTGCATGGGCATGTAATTCAGAGACCTGGCGAAGGAGCTCGCTGGGTTCTCGGCTGGTCTCTCCGAGGAGCCTTTGCAGCGCTTCAAGGGCCTGTCCAAAGTTGTTCATAAATGCTCCAAGTTTGTCTCGGGTGGCCTACAACAGGTTCGAGTCGGCAGCCCAGGTAGCCATGGCGGGCATCAGTGCAAACCGCCAAGCTTGGCTACAGTCTTCTGACCTCGAGCAGTGGGTACAGGACAAGTTGGTCAATGTCCCATGTCGAGGGGAGAACCTCTTCGGCAAACCTATGACCGACAAGGTTGCAGAGCTGGAGACAGAGTTCATGACAAGGACTAGATTCTCTAAGAAGACCACTGCCCCTTCCCGTAAGAAGGGCTCGGGTAAAAAGCCCTTTTACCCGAGGAAGTCCACTGCTTACCGAAACTACCCCCCTTACCAGGCCTCCCCAGCTCCCCCAACAAGGGCAGCAGGCCAATGGACAGGGGCATGGCCCGCATAAGCAGAAGACCCCAAACCCCAGGCTCCAGCTCCAGCCCAGCCTGGGGGGGGGGGGGGGTTTGACTCCTGCAGCATGGCCCCTCTCCCAACCGGAACTGGGCAGCCCACAGGAGGTCGGCTCACCTTGTAAGCCCACAGGTAGGGAGCTATCACCACCGATCCCTGGGCATTACAGGTGGTCAGGGAGGGATACCCCCTCCATCTAGCTCAAGTGCCTCCACACTACTTCCCGGGAGAGCCTATCAGGTCTCCTCTTCACCGGGACTTTCTTCTGAAGGATTTAGCAGGTCTTCTCAAGTACCATGCGGTGGAACCGGTGCCCCACCACCTCAAGGGCAAGGGGTTCTACTCCAGGTACTTCCTCATGCCAAAGAGAACAAGGGGCCTAAGGCCCATCCTCGAGTTGCACAACCTCAACAAATTCCTGGTGAGGGAGAAGTTCAAGATGCGCTCCCTTGTAATATTGCTGCCTTACCTCCGTCAGGGAGACTGGCTATGCTCCTTGGACTTAAAGGATGCTTACACACACATACTAATCCACCCAAGCCACAGGCAATACCTACGCTTTGTGGTAGGGGGCAATCATTACCAGTACAGGGTGCTCCCCTTTGGTCTTGCCTTGGTCCCCAGGGTATTCACAGAGTGCCTGGCAGTGGTCGCCACCTTCCTCAGGCTTCAGGGGATCTTTGTCTTCCCCTATCTTGACGACTGGCTCATCAGGGGCACTACAGCCTCAGAGGTGCAGCAGGCCACAACATGCACCACCCACGTCCTTCAACACTTGGGATTTGTTATCAACTACCCCAAGTCCAGCCTTTGCCCGGCTCAAGAGCTGGAATTCATTGGGGCTAGGATCAATGCCCTTCAGTCAAAAGCCTTCCTGTCTGCAGACAGGGCAAGCAGGCTCGTAGCCCTAGCCAAGGACATAAAACACTGTCCCTCAGTGCCAGCAAAGCATCTGCTGCGCCTCCTCGGGCACAGAGCCTCCACGGTCCATGTCGCTCCAGATCCCTTCCACCACATGCGAACTGTAAAGTGGTGCCTCAGGGACCAGTGGTCCCAGGCCACGGGACTTCTCCAGGGCAGGGTCAGAGTGACCAGACGTCTGGTGCAGTCCCTGAACTGGTGGCTCTCACCCCATTACCTGGAGGCGAGGATGCCCTTCCAGACCCTTCATCACTCGAGGGTCCTTATCATAGATGCCTCCCTGCTGGGCTGGGGAGCCCATTACCAGGGATACCGCACACAGGGTCTTTGGTCCCACGACAAGAATAATCAACCTGTTGGAATTGCATGCAGTCCGTCTCGCCCTGAAGGCTTTCAGACAGTGCCTGGGCCACAGGACGGTCCTGGTGCAAATGGACAACCAGGTTGCCATATTCTATTTGAACAAACAGGGGGGCATGGGGTCCCACGCCCTCTGTCAGGAAGCCCTAGATCTGTGCTCTTATGCAGTCCGGCATGGCATTCTTCTTAAGGCGGTATTCCTGCTGGTGCCAGGACAACTGGCTGGCCAACAGACTTAGCAGGATGCTTCAGCCGCACGAGTGGTAGCTGGACCAGGAAGTAGCCAGCGGGCTTTTCCAGACCTGTTGGGAACCGGTGATGGACCTGTTTGCAAGCCCAGACAATCACCAGTTGCCCTGCTTCTGCTCGAATCAGCCGCACCCTGCCATGGTGGCAGCTGATGCCTTTCTAGTTTCATGGTCGATGGGTCTTCTATATGCTTTCCCCCCGATGCCTCTGATCACCAAGACTCTGTTCAAGATTCTTCGCGACGTAGCTTCAGTCATCCTGAGAGCCCCACAGTGGCCCAGGCAACCATGGTTTCTGCTCCTCCTACAGCTAGCAGTGGAGGCCCCCATCCCTTTGGGGTCGGCTCCATGGCTCCTTTCCCAGGAGGGGGGGGGGGCTCTTTGCATCCTAACCTCAGCTCCCTCTCCTCCTTCCGAAGGACGTGGAGGATGTTTTGCTGGCTTCATGCAGAGCGTCTACCAGACGGGCTTATGCTTTTAAGTGGCGCAGGTTTGCGCTTTGGTGTGCTGAGCAAGGGGTAGACCTCTTCTCTTGCCTGGTGGCTGTGGTATTGCAATACCTTCTCCTCCTCTCCAGGATGGGGTTTAAGTCCAACTCCATCAGAGTGCATCTCAGTGCCCTAGTGGCGAACTACCATCAGGTGGACGAGAAGCCCCTCTCAGTTCATCCAGTGATGCCCGGTTCCTAAAGGGGTTACTCCTGTCGAAGCCCCTGGCCGCCCCACAGCGACCGAATGGTATCTCATTGTAGTGTTGGGGCATCTCTCCCGGCCGCCCTTCGAACTGTTGGCCATGTGCCGCCTCTGTTATCTCTCCTGGAAGGCAGTTTTCTTGTTTGCGCTCATTTCCGCCTGGAGGGTGAGTGAGCTCCAGGCCCTCGTTGCGGAGAGGCCTTATACCAGGTTCTACAAGAATAGGGTGGTGCTGCGCACACACCCCAAATTCCTTCCGAAGGTGGTTTCCTCGTTCCACCTCAAGCAGGATGTGGTGCTTCCTACCTTCTTTCCCAGACCGCATGCCCGTTCGTGCAGAGGCGGTCCTCCATACATTGGACTGTAAGAGGGCTCTGTCCTACAATCAAAGTACTCAAGGTCACTGGAAAGCCTCTCAGCTTTTCGTTTTCTACAACCCCAGTAAGCTGGGGGAGGCGGTGACCAAGTGTACGCTGTCCACGTGGGTGGTGGACTGTATTGCCCGGACTTATGAGGAAGCGAGTCTTCCGCTGGAAGGCCATGTTACAGCTCATAGGGTCAGAGCCATGGCAGCATCAGTGGTTCACCTGTGCTCTTTTCCTCTGTCAGACATCTACCGGGCCACCACCTGGTCTTCGGTTCATAGCTTTGCAGCTCATTACTGCCTGGATAGGAGTCCCGACGGGACAGTGCCTTCGGCTAGGCTGTACTCCATAACCTTTTCGGGGTCTAGGCAACTTCTGCCCTCCGACCCTTCTGTGTTCAGGCTACCGGAGTGCTACTTCCCTTGGCCGCATGTCCTATTTTCCTTGCAGCTGCTTGCGGTTCTTGATGAGGGAGCCTTTTTTTGGTTATAGGTTCATGGTAGCCTGTAGCTTGGGAGTCCCATATGTGAGGACTGACTTCCTGCTTGTTCCCGGAGAAAGCGTAGTTACTCATATGTAACAGGTGTTCTTCGGGAACAACAGGAATCAGTCCTCACAACCCTCCCTCCTCCGCTTGGAGTTGCAGTCCTATTATTTTAATTTGTTTTTGCCGTCTGTTTAGTTATGTCATTTGAGTGAGCAAGATGGCACCCTTGGGCAGGAAGGGGATCACACATGCGTGATAGCAATTCCCAAAGGCTTTCTTTGAAAGCTGGGGATTTGTCCCGTGCGGGCTCCGTCATCACCCATATGTGAGGACTGATTCCTGCTGTCCCCAGAGAACACCTGTTACAGGTGAGTAACTGTTCTTTCCAGTGGAGGGCAGTATGGCCCTCAAGGACACGCGGGACCAGAAACTGGACACATTGCTGAAGCAGGTATTCAATATTAATGCTTTGTCGTTACAGGAGTCGGTCTGCAGTGCCTTTGTTGCCCGAGTCTGTTTGCGCTGGACTTAAGAGAATCCTGGAAGCAATGGGAGACGGATGATCTCTGCCACCAGAAGCGGCTAAGTTGGAGTCGGGAGCTGTTTATTTGGCGGACGCCTTTTATGGCCCTATTAGGGGACACTCTTAAGAGTATGGCCTCTGTAGTGGCTGCTTAGTTTTTATTTGTGGCTGCGGAATTTGTCGGCGAATGTCTCGTCCAAGTCCCGTTTGAGCAGACTTCTCTTTAAGGGGAAGCTGTTTGGTGAAGTGTTAGATAAGTTGATGAAGGACTTGGGGGAGTCTAAGGTCGACAGACTGCCAGAAGATAAACAAACTGGTGAGAACCTCACAGGGACAACCACGGGACCTTTGTTTCTACATGATCCAGTTTGTGCTGTACCAATGGGTCCAATTTCTGCAAAGGGGCAGCCCTTTCAGTGTTTTCAAGGATTAGGCAGGGGAATTTATGCCGCCTCCTTGGTCGCTTCAAAAAAGTGGCAATGAAGTGAGGGATGCCCAGTTGAGGGTAGAGACTTTTACCCTACCTGGGTCCAGATCACGACCGACCAGCGTGTGCTGGAGGTTATACGGGAGGGCTACGTCCTCGAGTTCACCAGTCCTCTTGCCAACACCTTGGTCCAGTCTCCCTGTAAGGTGCCTCTCAAGGTCAAAGCCATGTGGGACACCTTGTCATGGCTTAGAGACTTGCAGGCCATGGTGGAAGTATCGCCAGGCCAATGCGGGTCGTGTCAATACCTCATCTACTTTGTGGTCCCCAAAAAGGAAGGCACATTCAGACCCATTCTTAGACCTGAAGCATGTGAATTGCTGCCTTAAGGTACCCCATTTTCGAATGGAAACACTGTGCTGTATAATCACAGCCATCCGGAAAGGAGAGTTTCTGACTGCACTCAGCCTCACAGAGGCCTAACTGCAGATTCTGGTTCAACTGGAGTATCAGCGGTTTTTCCGGTTTGCGATATCCATGGGGCATTTTCAGTTCAGGGAACTTCCCTTTAGTCTTGCGACCACCTCTCACACTTTCACCAAGGTTATGATGGTGGTGGCCACAGTGTTGAGGCAGGAAGGCATCCTGATGCATCCTTACCTGGACTATTGGCTCGTTCAAGCGAATTCCAAGGAGGAGAGAACGCAAGCCACACAGTCATTGTTAGTCTACAGAGTTTAGATGTGTCATCAATTTTGTGAAGAGCCATTTGCAGCCGTTGCAGGATGTGGTGTACTTTGGGGCCCAGTTCTGGATGGACATGGGCCCGATGGTATTGCCGGATGACAGGATGCGCACTCTACAGAGGCAGGTGCGGCTGTTTCTCTGGATGTAGGCCCCTACAGAGAGTGGCACTATCTGCAGGTGCTGGGGTCAATGGCAGCAGTGATTGATCTCGTGCCATGGCTTGAGCCCATATGAGATGATTGCAAAGGGCACTGTTGTGGAGATGGTCAATTCAGCGCCACCTACTCACACAGCCCCTCCAGGATGGTGCTTTGGTGGTGGCTCAGAGAGGACAAGCTGTTAGCAGGGATGCCTCTGGAGGTACTGCAGTGGGTTCCGTTGACAAACGCCAGCCTTACCGGTTGGGGAGCTCACTGCAAAGCTCAGATAGCGCGGGGTTGCTGGTCGACAGTGGAGAGCTCTTGGCCAATCAATCGTCTGGAGATGAAAGCATTTCTTTGGGCGCTACAGAGGTTTCGAGCCTTCCTGCAAGGCAAGGCAGTTTTGTGTGTGTTCGGACATCACCACCCTGGATGCGTACATTAATGGCCAAGGGGGGCACAGGTAGTGTTCATCTGGAGTGCGAGATCATGCCGCTGTTGGAGTGGCTGGCCCTCTCCACAGCTCATGTAGCTGGCAAGGAGAACATGGCCCCTGATTTTCTCAGTTGGTCACTTCAACCGCAGGGAATGGACACTCAATACAGAAGTCTTTGCTTTTTGCTAGTTCAGTGTTGGAGAGCGCCAATCAAGTCAGCGAAGGTGGCTCATTTCTATAGCAGGAGAAGGGGGCTCATGTCAGACAAACTCAATGCATTGGTGCAACACTGGCTCACAGAGGACTGCTATATGTGTTCCCACCATGGGCGTTCATCATAATTCCGTCCTCTCCTAGTGTAATTAGTGCGTTGTGGAGGGATTGTTCACCTGATGCAGGGTCTTTTGAATGTTTAACAGACCCGAAACGTGATAGTGCATCGTGTTTTATCCCGTACCTGAAGAAATCTTCACATGCTCAGAGATTGTCCGTTTAAAAGAACTCAGCTAGGTCTTTAGTTTATTTTGAAATTGCTTTGTTGCTTTTACTTCAATGTATTCAAGTAAAAAGGATGCTTCCAATGGTAGAGGTTGATTCATTATATTGATCGACAAAAGAAATTGTCCGACAAAAGAAATTGTTGTTTGGATATACTCTTTTTAGGGATGGCTGGTTTTCATTTTGGTTAATTATTATTTTCAGGGCCCCTTGTTTTGTCTTGTTGGGCATTCTTTTTGTTTGATTACGGCATCAGCAAAGAATATGGCAAGTTGTGATGGTGCATTGCCTCTTCTGGTTGAGAAATTGGTCGGCAGATGTAGCTTCTAAGATGAGACTTAGCAAGCTCCCCTTTAAAGAACTTATGTCTTTCGGGATGGAGCTTGAGAAATTGGATAAGGATCTGGGAGAGTCCAAGGTCTTGAGACTGCGAAAGGATAAGCCACGAAGTTTTGGCAATTTTCCTTTGACTAGATTTAGATTCCAGTAAGTTTGTCATTAGTGTACTGAAAAGTAGTCCACGCAGCAGAAGAATAAGGTTTTTGGCAAGGGGAAGTCCTTTTCATTGGAGCTGAAGAGAGAAGGCTGAGGTTAGGCTGCAGGGGCACTAGGGATCCCCCCCAGTGTCCAGTGATGGTTTGGGGTCCCAGCCTTCAGTTGTGTCAGTAGAGGGGGGTGCCTAAGAGTTTTCCTGGAGGTGGGCCTGAATAACCTCAGATCAATGGGTTCTCAAGGTCATCCACAAGGTGTATGCACTTGATCTTGCTCTTTCTCCACCTGACACTTTTATGGAGTCTCCTCGCCTTTCCTCTCAGATAGTTATAATCAGGGCTACCATCGAGTGGTTGCTTTGGCTTAAAGCTGTGGTACTGCTGCCACCAAACAAGTAGGACTTAAGCAGGTACTACATTTGTTTTGTGGTCCCTGAGAAAGAGGGGTCATTTCACCCTATAATTGACTTTGAAGCAGGTGAGCAAGGCCTTGAGAATTCTGTGATTCTGATTGGAAATACTAAGGCCTGGGATGATGATGGTGCACCGGGCGGGAATTCCTGACTTCATTGGACCCTCACCAAGGCGTGTCTGCAGATCCCTTTTCAAAGACATATTGATGATTCCTGCAGTTCGTGGTCTTAGGGGAAGGCACTGTCAGTTTAAGGCTCTTCCTTTCAGGTTAGTCAGGGATCTGCGTACCTTATCCAAGCTCAAGCTTATGGTGGCTGTCTCACTTTGCAGTCATGGTGTCCTGGTGCACCCATACTTCGACAACTTTTTATTCACTAAAAGACCCTACTGGAAAGCCAGCAACTGATAGCTCAAGTAGTTTAAAAAAGTGCCTGCAAGATGGGTCATCAGCTTTGCAGAGAACAATCTAGCCCCATCCTAGATCCTTGGGTACCGCGGGGGGGTGTTTTGATACCAGGTTGGGAAAGGCTGTCTTGATGGAGGACAGGATCCAGAAGTTCCATTTGCAAATGGAACAGTTGGCTTCAAGTGCTCCAGCCCAGTTCCTGGGATCGATGGCAGTGGCCTTGGATCTGGTCCTGTTGGCCAGAGCACCCATGTATGCCCCTCCGGAGGTCTCTGTTGTCAAGGTGGTCCCCAAAGAGGCAGGAGCTTGGGTTGGTCGTCCTCTCTGAGGAAAGGTCCTTGGGTGGTGGCTAAACATAAGAAACCCGAGGAAAGGTGAGGATTTGGAGTTGTGGGTCCTGTTGACAATTTATGCCAGCTTCATTGGTTGGGACATGCATTATCTAGATGAGGTCTCCCTGGGCCTGTGCTCTGTGGAAGAGGCTTAGTCTGTCTGACTCACTGCAGGCGTTCAGCCTGTGATTCAGGCTAGGTGGTTCATGTGCTGTCGGACAATGCGACTGCTGTGGCCTATGTGAATCAGCAAGGCGTAACCAGGAGCCCAGATGGTAGTGGAGGAAATGGCCTTTTCCTGGCCTTGGGAGGGAGAGCGAGACATCTATTGGTATTGTTGATGGCCTGTGTGAGTTGAGCTGAATGTTCAGGCCGACTTCCTGAGCAGGCATATCCTCAAACTGAGCAAGTGGAGTCTGGATGAGGCCATCGAATAGATTATTCATTTGATTAGGGTGGCCTGTGATGGACTTAATGGAAACAAAGGAGAATGCCAAGGTACCACAATTGAATCTCAGGCAGGAATCTCTTTCAGCGGGCATAGATACTCTTGTCCAAGCATAGCCTTGGGACATCCTGTTGTACATGTTCCCTTTGTGATTGCAGATAGGTCAGGTCCTTCAGACAATAGTTTCATCTGGCATCGGTGTTGCTGGTGGCACAGGACTGGCCCAGAATGTCATGATATGGTGATCTTCAGGGGCAACTGGAGGGAGAGCCGTTGTGGTTCCTGGAAGATCTGGGACTGTTGGTATAGGGAATGGTGCAAATACTGAAGGTGGCTCGGTTCTCTTTCATGGTTTGACTGTTGAAGGTAAGACTGCAGAACAGCAGTTATTTGGGCAGTGTGATTTCCACTCTATTGGCAAGAAAATAGTCTACCTCCTTGACCTTTGTGTTTGGGTGTGGAGGATCTCTGAGACCTGGTGTCAAGACCATTCCCTTAATCCTTTTCTGATCATTGTTGGCAGATATTCTGGGCCTCCTCCAGGATGGTCTAGACAAGGGCTTGACCTAGAATTCCCTGGAGGGTGCAGGCTGTAGAAAGGGCCTGTGCAGTGTTATCCCTTAAGGTCCCTGCTGGATATGAAGCATGTTTTTCAGCGTGCCAAGCACTTCAGGCCATCTAGGCGACTAGTGGTTCGGTCTTGGGATCTTAATTTGGTGCTTTCGGCCTTGGTGAAGGCATCATTTGAGCGTCTACGGGAGGCATCTTTGAAAGATGTTTCCTGAAAGACATGATTTTTGGTGGCGATTTTTTTGACCAGAAGTATTTTAGAACGTCAAGCGTCCTATCGGGGAACCCTTTCTGGTCATGTTGGCAGAAAAAGTGATGCTTTGGATTGTGCTGCCTTTCTTATTGAAGGTGGTATTTCCCTTCCACATTAATCAAACTGCTTCATTCACAATATTCCTGGAGCTGGGAGGTTGAAACTTCTGTGTGATCTACATCAATTAGATGTTTGGCATACCTTGCACATTTTATGTGAAGAAAATGGCTGAGTTTCATAGGTCTGATCATTTGTTTGTCCTGGTCAAAGGTCCTCCTAACAGACAAGTGGCATCCAAGACCACTCTCTCATTGACTGAAGTGAAGCTGTTGCAGCAACATACTGTGGTCAATGCCATATTGTGCCAGAGGGGCTAAAGGCCCATTCCACAAGAGCACAGGAGACATTCTAGGTGGAATTCAGCCTGGTGCCTCTGCAGGAGATTTGCAGGTTGACCACATGGTTATCCTTACATTCATTCACTAAGCATTACAGATTGGACATGCAGGTGAGGCAAGATGCGGTGTTTGGAGTGAGAGTTTGAGTCTGAGTTGACAGGTCCCAATCATGTTACTATTAAGTACTTCTCATGTGTCTGGAGGGGTCAAAGAGGAAGAAGAAATTGGACTTTTACTGTTTAATTTTCTTTCTGTTGGAGACTCCAGATCCATCCAGAATCCTCCCAGGTCATGAGCATCCTGCTGCTTGCTGTTTACTGGTTATAGGTGCTGCCTTTTGTTTTTGTGGAAGAGGTTTTAGTGCTCTGTGTCAGTTACTGAACTCTGGTGTTCCCTCTGAGGGGAGGAGGGTTCTGTATGTTCGTTCTGAGTTGGCTGTTGGGACGCCTGGTTGCCCTAATTAAAGGCCCTCTTGTTGATGAAGAGAATTAGCGGTCATTGCTTTGTTGTGGAAATACTGCCTATCTGTGGTCTGTACTGGACCCTATATAGGGTGGAATTGTAAAACCATTGGTTTTCAGTCTCTATCTGCTGGCAGAGGAGTGTAAACCTATATGTCAGAAATGGTCTGGAGGGTCTCAAGGAAAGAAAATTAGTAGGTAAGGTCTAGTTTCTCCTCCTCATTCATATCTATTGTAGCTATCCTGAAAACCCATCTAACTTTTTTTCTAAATAGGTATTGAACTTGTCCATCCTCATGGAACTACTGAACATGATTTTATATGGTTACAGCTATTGCAGAGTCTGTCACTCCTTTATGTACCCAAATATTTAGCTGGAAGTCACATTCTCTGTTTTGTACCTCGGCAGGCTCAATCCCACAACATCATGATACAGAAGGCCTGGCTGACAGGTGTGGTTCCTGTGGTGATTGATGCTGAGAACTCTGTGCAGGCCAAAGCTCTGGAATGCCTGGATCAGCTCATTCTGCAGCACATTAAACACTTTAACAAGTTCAGCGATAGTGATAGCAGCCAGAAACTGGCCTGGGACTTGCTTACTCATGCAACTACAGAGAGACAAGAACTCAGGTAGGTGGAACACTTCATGTACAACCCAGCCTGAGGGAGAGGTAGCAAGACTGGAGGAAGAAAGTCAACCAATTGCTGTTTTTGGTATACATGCAGGTGACTCTCGAGAATAAATTTATACTGGATATTCTTCTGAGCTTGGATTCTCTTTGTTTCTCTGGTTTGGGGTCTAAACACTTACCCTATTGATGCTGAGAGACTGTTTCTTATCTGAAGTGTCGCTGTCTGGCAGCGGAAAAGGATACTGGAAGGAGAGCAGATGGTTGTCTGTCTTGTGAGCTGTGACTTCTGTAATAGCTTCAGCAGCATCTGATTTGTGTATAGAGCAATTGTTTGTCATCCCAAGAATTCCTTTTAGAAGTGCAGTTTTTCCCCATGGAGTATTTAAAAGCAAAGGGATCAGGAGGAACAAAGTGGTTACCATCTGGGAGCTATTGCATGGCCTCAGTGAAATGAATCTATAATTTAACTACGATCTAACTTAGTGGCATTACCACCAAAATTTTAGTTTAATTTATTTTATTTATTTAACAGTTTTTCTATACTGCCTTCTCATTAAATCAAAGTGGTTTACATTATAACTCACACGTTTACAAGGAACCTATTATGAAACTGGGGGTGGTGTTGCATGGGCCAATGTCTGTTAGTCTGCTCAAGAGAATGTGGGATACTGTGTCAAAAGCAGAGCAGATGTCTATGAATACTAGCAGGAAATCGGTTTTGATATTGTCGATTCCTCTGAATAGGGTGTCAAGTATGTAGATGAGTAGAATCTCAACACTGTGGTTAGGGCAAAATCCGTGTTGGTGCAGGTCTAGTGGAGCATGAGTGTCCAGGTGATCTTGAAACTGTCTCTCTACTGTCTTCTCAATAAGTTTGGTCAGAAACGGGAGGCTGGATATAGGTCTGTATGTAGCTGGATTTGTGGGGTCGAGTGAAGTTTCCTTTGGGATTGGCCATATTGTGGCTTCTTTGAGTGCACTGGGCATGTAGTCTCGGGTTAGGGAGGCAGCTATTAATCCTTGGATGAATTTGACCAGCTCTTCTTTTGTTGATTTTATCCATACCACTGGGCAGGAATCTGATGGAGCTGTGCTGGAGTTTAGTTCAGTGATTGTGCGAGTAACTTGCTCAATTGTGGGGATGTGGAATTCAGTCCATTTGTTTGGTAAAGTTGTACCCGTGTTTTGCACAGAAGAGGAGGTATTGGTGGTTTGAGTTCTCATGGGGGAGTGGGGGGTTGTTCTTGTCAAGGAGAAAATCTGTACATGTTTGTGGGTGAATCTTGTCATTATCCTTTTGTGATGGCTCCTTTAGAAGGGACCAGACTATCTCGAAGAGCTCTCTAGGCTTGTTGCTAGCTTTTAAGATGAGGTTGGTATGATATTGCTCCTTTTGATTGTTGATCAAGTTGTTGTAGTTCTGTTGCATTATTTGGTATTTTTGCAATGTGCTATCTGAGCGGTCGTGTCTCCATTGCCACTCCTTGCGAAGATTTCTTTTAGATGCTCTAACTACCTTAGAATACCAGGGGGCAGGATTCCTTCTGGTACTCCTTTGATTTGTGCTGTCTCGGTCGGGTGCTCTAGCTGCTGTGCTGATGATGGTGTTCCATTTGTTTATTGCCTTGTCAAGATCAGAGCAGTCCTGGGGAGGTTATGTAGGATGTCACTGAGGAAATTGTCTAGGAGTGGCCTAGTGGTTGGGGCAAGGTACTTCAGGCCATAAGGTCAGGGGTTCAAATCCCATTAGAGGACAGCAACCTTGGGCCGGAAGGACTGGGGTTTCTAGTCCCACAGGTGCTCCTCCTTGTGGTCTTGAGCAAGCCACTTAACCCTCCATAGCCCATGTTCCCTGTAAAATAGTTATCTCCAAGTTATAATGCCCTGTTCAATGTAATATCAGTTTGTTCAATGTAAACCGCCTTGATATCATGAAAGGCGGTATATAAGAAATGTAAAATTTAAAAAAAAAACCTTGAATCTTCTTATCGGGTTGGTAATCTTCTTGTCGGGTTGGTAATCTTCTGTGGTTCTTGTGTGGGAGGGAGCTTGATCTTAAAATGTATGGCATGGTGGTCTGACCAGGGTATAGGTGTTACTATAGGGCTTTGAGGCTCTTAACTGCGAATATAAGGTCTGGGATGGATCCTGAGCAGTGCGTAGGTTGTATTGGTAGATAGCAGAGCTGAAAAGATTTCATAGCTTGGTAGAAGGCTATTTCATCTTTCTTAGATGCTGAAGTGAGGTTTAGGTCCCCTAGTAAGATCAATGGTTTGTAGGGTGACTTGGCAGCACATAGTGATTCAAATATTATGGAGGTATCTTAAGCCACTGCACTAGGGGACCTGTATGTTAGGCAGATAGCTAAGTGCCTATTTTCAATATTAATTATCTTGCAGCTTTTGGAGCTTGAGGAACTTATGATATTAAATTTGAGATCAGTTCGGGCTAGGATAAGTACTCCTTCTCCCCTCTTATGTGTGCGGGGGCAGTTATATGACGTGTGTGTGGTTGAAGTGATTTGATTCAGAATAACTTGGTCTGTGCTCTTAAGCCATGATTCTGTGATGCAAAGGATGTCAGATTGGTGGAATTGGATGTGGTCTATAATTGTGTTAATTTTATTGTGAATGGAGCGAGCATTAATCAGGCCTATTTTGAGGGGGGTACTGATGACAGCTTGCGGGTGGTATAATGTAGCGTGAGGAGCTGGTTGAATTCTTATTAGTCTGGATTTTTCATATGCACTTGATCTGTCTTCTGAATCCTTTTCTTGTATCTGTTCTCCATATCTCCCCCTCTTCCTGCCTCTCTTGCCAGCAGTTTCTCATTTCGCTTCTTAGTTCCAATACATCCTGCTAGACCAGTGGTTCTCAACCTTTTTTGTACCGTGGCCCCTTTTACCATTGGTCAACTTGTGGTGACCCCCCAATGATAAAATCAAATGCGTCTCTCTTCCTTTATCGTTAACGCATTGTCGCTGTAATCATTTGAATTATTAATATATTATAGGCCTTAGCAATATGTTTTTATTTATAAAATTTACTTACTTGTTGTGATTAATTGTGGTTTAAATAACTATATTTGATTTCAAAATTATGATGATTTTATAGTCAAATCACTAATATGAAATAAAATTATTTTTTCTACCTTTGTTGTCTGACCAATTTATTCTCTGATCATGCTGGTCCCGATCTGAGGCTTCTGCTTTCCTGTCTTCTCTTAGCTCTCTTTCTGTGGTCTATGGTCCATCTGCCATTTCTTATCTCTTCTTTCGTTTTCTTCACTTCTTTCCATCAGCCTATTTCCAGTCCCAGTAACCATCCCCAGTATCAGCCCCTTTCCAGTCCTCACTCTCAGTACCTTCCAATGTCAGCTTGCATTCCCATGACTGCCACTGGTGTCCATTCCCTTCCAGTCCCCCTCCTTCCCCACTGAACAGTCCCTTCTAGTACAAAATACCATGGCAGCCCCTCTCAGATCCACTCTCTTCCAGTTCCATTCTCCCATCCCCTCGTATCAGCCCATTTGTAGCCTTAGCCCCCAGTTTTCTTCCAGGGCCAGCAGCTCTATCCTCCCCTCCCCACAATCAGCCCATTCCCAGTCGAAGCCCCCCCAATCAGCTCTCTTCCAGTGCTAGTCCCCCCTCAACCCCATTACCAGTGCTAGCCCTCCCCTAATCAGCCCAATACCAGTCCTACCCCCCATCAGCTCATTACGAGTCCTAACCTCCCCTAATCAGCTCATTTCCAGTGCTAGTCCCTCCTCAACCCCATTACCAGTGCTAGCCTCCCCTAATCAGCTCATTTCCAGTGCTAGTCCCGCCTCAACCCCATTACCAGTGCTAGGCGCCCCTAATCAGCCCATTACCAGTCCTACCCCCCCCCCCATCAGCCCATTTCCAGTCATAACCTCCCCAATCAGCTCATTTCTAGCGCTAGCCCCCCATCAGTCCATTACCAGTCCTACCCCCTGTGGTAAGGAAGCCTATCCTGAGATAGGGGAAAAGGCAAAGAGTTCACCCTAGTAAAAGGGCCCCTTTTGCAAGGTCAGGGTAACAAAGCCACAACCTCACCTAGGAACCAGAAAACCCCCAGCTGGAACAGGTTTCATGTTTCCCCTAGTGAAATAAGGGAGAGTGAATGCAGACCTAAGGTCCAAGACCCTTACGTCAGTAAGCTCCCTGATTACTCAGGTGCCAGAAAGCAGAGTGATCTCCGTCACCTGGGAAGCGTGGAGGTGGGGCTAGAACCCTGGAGATATAAGCCTATGCTAGATTATAATAAAGGAGAAAGAGAGAGGGTGGAAGAAACGCCAGAAGCAAGGGCAGAGGCAAAGGCAAGAAGAGGAGAAAGAGAGAGAGAAGCTGATACAAGCCGAGGCACAGGTACAAGCCTAAGAAGCCTGATTAATGCTGAGCAGAGCAGGAGAGGCCTGACTAATGCAGAGCAGTGCAGAGGAACAGGAGACACTCTCAGCTCTAACGAGAGGCTGTCAGCCGAGCCCGGTGAGCCAGAAGGAGAGTCAGAGTCTATGCAGCTAGGAGAGCCTGATGCTGAGCTGAATGAGGAAGACACCCTCATGGATTGCTCTTTGTGCCAAGCCTTAGCCACAGAAGGGTTGAGGGAAAGCCAGCCCTGAGAGAAAGCCCTCTAGAGAAAGGTAACCATAAGAAGCAGGTAGATGGATTGTAAATTCCCACGTGGTAAAGAGGGGAAGTTTTACTAAGACGTAAGAACAAGCTGGAGTTGTGAATTGTGCTTGTTAACCACCTGCTACCTGTGAAGTGAGACGGCAAGAAGCCAAATTAACTGTGAGGAAAAAGCTTTCTTTTTACTCTTGAATTTTCCTGAGAAACCTGAATAGAACTTTGCTTGCACGTTGAAAGTTTATTCTTGTTTGGAGTTTTTGTTTTTGCTTGTAAATTGGAAAACAGCCTGGAAAGGTTTGAGACTGGAAAAGAAGGCAAACTGCCACAGAAGAAAGCCTGTTTTGTGTTAGGTGCTTTAACCAGCAAGGCTAAAGGAAGCTGGTAGCCTTGCTGTTAAAAGGCTATGTTTTTCTGAGCTGAAGAATACTTTAAGCTGCCACCCCTGAATGTGGTATTTATGAACTTATTTTGTGCTCAATAAATTTCTGTCATTGCCTTACCCCAAGGAGCCCGACTACAGCTTTCTACCTGAAGCCCATATATAGCGCAATTAAACTACATTTCCCAGAAAACATTGCAGGGAATTAGTCAGTTAAGGCTGAAAGGGGAAAGTTCCTTATACAACCACGCCACTATAAGCTG
Organism: Ichthyophis bannanicus; assembly: GCA_033557465.1. NCBI lineage: Eukaryota > Metazoa > Chordata > Amphibia > Gymnophiona > Ichthyophiidae > Ichthyophis > Ichthyophis bannanicus. Next base: position 154,543,780 of record CM066032.1, on the reverse strand, counting down.
GAGGCGAGTGGTGAGGGCGTGACACCCCCTATCAGCACATTACCAGTCCCAACCCCCCCTTGATCAGTCCATTCCTGGTCCTAGCCTTCCCTAATCAACCCATTACCAGTCCTAGCCCCCCCCCATCTGCCCATTATAATCCTAACCCGCACTGTCTCTCCTCTCTGTCCAGCATTTATTGCCCGTCTGTACAGTATGTCTCCCTGTCTCTTCCCTTTGTCCATGTCAGCCCCCCTCCATCCCTCCCTTCATCCATCCATGTCAGCCCCCCTCCCTCCATCAATGTCAGCCCTCCCCTCCCTCCTTCCCTCTCTCCATGTCAGCCCCCCTCCTTCCATCCATGTCAGCCCCGCCCTCTCCATGTCAGCCCCCCTGTCCATGTCAGCCCTGTTGCAGGTTCCCTGCCCCCTCCTCCCCTCTCCATGTCTGCCTGCTGCTGCCCTGCTGTTCTTCTACAGCCGCGGCTCCCTGTCTCAGGGAACCGCGGTGGCTCCCTGTCTCTTAGGGAACCGCGGCTATACCTGTAAAACCATTGCGGAGCCTTCCCGTCTCTCGACGGGCTCTGTGCAGCATTGTCCCGCCTCCAAAAGAAGTGGTAAACAACTTCCTTTAGAGGCGGGACAATGCTGCACGGAGCCCATCAAAAGACAGGAAGGCTCCGCAACGGTTTTACTGGCACAGCCGCAGTTTCCTAAGAGGCAGGGAGCCGCGGCTGCATTAGAAGGTACTGGGAGGCGGTGAGCCGCGGCTGCATTAGAAGGGACTGGTAGGCGGTGAGTTTGCCGCTGCCGAGAAGCGGATGCAGCAGCAACTTGGATGCTTTTTTTTTTTTTTTTTTTTAACGGCGAGGCGACCCCCGCTAAATCCTGTGGCGGTCGCAACCCACAGGTTGTGAGAACCGTTGTGCTAGACCATCCCAATCAAAGAGGCTATGCTGCCCCTCTTTTCCACCAGCAGATGATAAAGACAGTGAAAAACTAGAAGCTTTCAGTGAGAGCATCACTGTTACATGGACCGATGCAGCTAGGGGCACCCTTCAATATTTGTCTCCAGCAGATGGTAGTTGCTGGACTGGTTCAGCTGTGATTTGATTTTTTTTTCCTCTGCAATGCTTCTGGGCTGTCTCTTAGGGCTGTGTTCTTTAGCTGAGCCAGTAGCTACTATCTTTTCCCCTTAGGATTAAGTCCAAGGAGCTCCACAGATCCAAGCTGAGTCCCACCCCACCACCTTTTTTTGTGGTGGCCCCAGAGCACGGATGAGGCCATCCCACTGGTGTACAAGCCTGTGAGGGGAGCTTCCCACCATATCTGCTGATTGTGGATCCTGGAGGATGAGTGAAGTCCACCCTGGGGTGGTGGGGGCAACAGCTCTGGGGCTTAGGGTTTTATGGGTTCCCTCCTGTTCACTCCACGCCTTCCCCCCCTTACTTTACCAAGTCTCTGATCTGTCCTGCCCCCCCCCCCGCCCCATTGGTAAAAATATTAAAAGTATCGGATAGAGGATTGGAGGACTTACAGCTTCCTTGGGGCTGCGACTGGGTCCAGATCCTTGGTTACTGAAGTGAGCCACGATATTCTCGGGGCAGAGGGGCATGGTGAACAGGAGGCTGCAGGCCTGATTAGAGCAGTTATGGCTCATCTTCAGGGAAGAAAAGGGACAGAGCGGAGTGGCAGTACATAGGCTGGCTCCCGTTTCATAGCACTTTTGGGGGGTTAACAGCTGAGCAGCAGAAATTAGGAGTGGACTGCCTGGCAGTTCTCGTGTGAATTGCGGGCCTGTCAGTGGCAGCCCTGACATGGAAATGCGCCACAGTGTGCGACTTGCTGGATAACTTGTGCGAGCTCTGAGCACTTCACCTGGGCAAATTGTCAGATGACAGTGAGGCCAAATGTTGCAGCAGCATATAGTAGAGCACACACAACCAAGCTTTCTCCCTGAGTTGTCAATGATAGAAACACTGCCATTTTGAGAGCATCAAGCATAGCAGAATGCCTGCTGTGGGATCCTCTGGTGCTGTTGGGGGCTGCGCTCTGCCCTCCAGTATTGCTGCTGGAGGGAAGCAGTTTTGGGTGCTTCTTTGCTTCCAAATCTCCAGTGGGTTCTGCGTGGAGGGTTTCCCCAGATTTTCTTCACTTTTTTTCCTTATTGTCCCTCCAGTTCAGTCCCGCACCTCTGGGTTGTCAACCCCCACCAGCAGCTTGGAGACTGAGCGTGTCACCTTTTGATGACCTCACTGTAATTAGACTCTTTCTCTGATGGCAGACCTGCAAGGCATATTTAGAGCCTTCAGAATTTCCGCAATAAGCACCGCCAATTCCTCCCTGTGGAAAACTTGTACTATCCGGGACCCCTCTTCTTGAAGGAGCGCCCCTTCCTCCAGCTGTTCTTTGGGCAGGTTCAAATCGGAGTCCAGTTCTATCTCCTCTGCCCTTCCGCACAAGAAGAGACCTCCTCCGAGTCCCCCTCAAACCTGCATCACCTCTTAGCTGTCTTCTCTTGTGCTTCCTGCTCCAGGATGGCCTCCAGCCTCTTTGTGGCTGGCTCCTGTCCTGACCCCAGATGGTCCAGGCCCTGGAGCTTCATGCAGTAGGCCCTATGCAAGAGGAGAATGAATTCCAAAGAGAACCCCCCCCCCCCCCGGGGCCCCGCTGCCAAGCCCCTGGGATGTAGAAGGTCTGGGATCAGCTTGCTCCCAGCTGTAAGGTTCTAACTGGAGGAGAATGGCCCCAAGCTCACTTCTGCGGCCAGGCCTTGCCCCTCCTGGGCCTGCGAGCACTGTTCCCTCTAAGCTGTGCGCGTGTGCGCGCGCACACACCTCACCGAGCGAGCACACATACTTTACAACAGAGCGCACAAAAATTACGGCTCTGATTCTGATAGAAAACAACACAGACGTCTTAAAATTTAAAAGTTATGATAGTAAATTACTAGAAATTTCCCGCTTCATTTAGTAATCATCTATTTTCATTTAATTTGATTAAAATCGTTGTGGTGTACATACTGTATTCTGACGTGTAGTCAAATTTTAAAGTATATAACTCCGAGTGTCGTTATGTGGCGCACAAAAATTAAACCTTCCTTCAAAAGCTGCACACAGCTGATATTTTATGCGCACACAGCCTACAGAAAATTAGAGGGAACATTGCCTGCGAGCTACTCCCTGCTGCCCCCAAGGAGCCCACTCACCATAGCTGTCCTGTGTCATCTTCCAGTAGCTCCTGCTCCTTTTTACAGCCACGGCAGACCCCCTTCTCAAACACAGAGGACTGTCACGCTCCACATACAAGGCATTGCAGCTGGGCCAGCATTGTCCTTAACGACCGACTAAACACCCCTGGCTATTCCTTCCGGCACTACTGTCTGCTGCGCTGGTGCTCCGTGTTGTAGGATAATGCAGTACCCCCCCCCCCCCCCCCCATAAGCCTGCCTTTCCCCAGACCAGTCAATCTTCTCTTAACTTTTTTTTTTTTTATGTTCACTGATCCTAGCTCACTTGCTCTTACAATTTCCAATAAAATATAAGAACCCTTGGGGCTCCTGACTGTCCCGAAGAGTTCCCCTCTCCCTGTTCAGATCACCTCAGTGAAGTCACGGCCTACCCGACACCTTCCCATGCATCCAGAAATAGTCCTGATGCATGCGGTTCAAAGAGAAAAAACACGCAGCGTGAAGGAGAGAGGAAAGGAGATCTAGGGGAAGCCGCCCTCGCTAAATGCACTTTCTCCTCACTCCCCGGCAGCTAGAAAACCAGCACTAACTCAGGAGCCGCTTACCTCCCCGCCTCAGGCACAGCTTCTGTCCTTAGTGTCAGTGTCGAGGCTGAAGCATTGACGAAGCACCGCCTGTGGCCTTGCCTGCTACCCCCGCAGCTCCTCACCCGATCACAGGTTCGGGAGCTGCTACTGCTCTTGACCGAATGCTGCTGTTAAAGCTTTAGAGCAAGACAAACACCTTCCCTTACAACTGGGAGGAGAAAGTCACTGCTGCCTTTTTATTTTTTATTTAATCAATTTAACTCAGCAGCCCAGACAAATTCCAGGCATCTCCAATCCTTAATGCCTGAAAAGGTTTGCAGAGTAGCACAGGCCAACTGAACCTAAACTAAACACTAAGCTAAACTCCTTAGTTGTCCCTTTAGTGAGTCCAGCCCCCTGGATCACCAAGAAACTCTGAAGGCTCTAAATATGCCTGCAGGTCTGCCATCAGAGGAAGAGTCCTTGGAAGATCCACTTCCACAGGCATTTTGAAAGCCACAAAAGGTCTTTCCCTTTACAAAGAGTGGTAAAACAGATGATCCAGGAGGAGTGGGACCTCCCAGAGGCCTCTCAGGGGATTCGGTCCATGGTGTGTCTTTACCCACTGCCGGAACCAGGAGCAGGAATTGTTCCGCTCCCCAAAGATCAAAGCTGCCGTGTTGGCGATTACGAAAAACCCCACAATCCCGGTCGAGGACAGTGCAGCCCTCAAGGATGTCCAGGATAGGAAGCTAGACACCTTGTTGAAACAGACGTTTGATATCAATGTGCTGTCCTTGCAGGCTTCGGTTTGTGGGACTTTTGTTGCCCAAGCCTGCATGTGCTGGGCGCAAGGGACTTGGGAGTCTGGGGTAGAGCCTCCGGATCTGTCTGTGGCAGCCTCTCGAATAGAATCAGGAGCTGCCTACCTTGCGGATGCCTTCTACGATCTGATCAGAGGTTTCTCTAAGGGGATGGCCTCAGTGGTAGGGGCCCGCCACTATCTATGGTTGCGAAATTGGGCTGTGGATGTCTCCTCCAAATCCAGGCTTAGTAAGCTTCCATTCAGGGGGAAGCTTCAGTTTGGGGAAGAATTGGAGAAGTCCGTAAAGGAATTGAGGGAGACAAAAAAGGGGGCGCCTCCCTGAGGACAAGCAGAAGCAACCCCGCTCTACGGCACTGCTTCGTGGTCAGTCGAGAGACTTCAGGCATTTCAGATTGGTGAGGTTTGTCCCATACCAGAGAGGCCGTTTAGCTATTCCAAGGCAGGGGTTTTTCAAGGGATACAGGGCAGGGCTGTTTTGCCTCCGTGCCTTCCTTGGGGCCTAAGACGACACAATGAAACAAGGAGGGCCCAGGAGGTGCAACCTGTGGGAGGTCAGCTGCGGGAATTTTACCTTGCCTGGATCTAGATCACATCTGATCAATGGGTGCTAGAGGTCATTAGAGCAGGTTATACTTGGAGTTCTCTAGGCCGCTGAATCTCGCTTTTGTACGGTCTCCCTGCAAGGCACGGGTCAAGGCCGAGGCGGTTAGACACCTAGGGCACCTGCTACAGTTGGGAGCAATTGTACGGTTTCTAGAGTTTCAGTGCGGCACCAGTCGATACTCGACTTATTTTGTGGTCCCCAAAAAGGAGGGCTCTTACCGTCCCATTCTTGACCTCAAGCACGTGAACAGGTGTTTATGGGTACCTTGCTTTCACATGGAACCGTTGAGGTCCATTATCGTGAGAAGGGGCGTTCTTGACATCCCTTGATCTCATGGAGGCCTATTTGCATATCCCCGTGCGTTTAGAGTATCACCGGTTCCTACACTTTGCAGTGCCCATGGGGCATTTCTAGTTTCGGGCATTGCCCTTTGGGTTAGCGATGGTTCCCTGCACCTTCACTAAGGTGATGGTGGCGGCAGCGCTTTGCCAAGAAGGCATCCTGGTACAGCCATACCTCTACGACTGGCTCATCTGGGCAAAGTCAAGGCATGAAAGTGAGCAGGCCACAGCAAGGGTGATAGACTTCCTGCAGAGTCTCATTTGGGTGATCAATATGGCCAAGAGTCACTTGGTACCGTCCCAGGCCATTGAGTACCTGGGGGCTCGATTCGACACCCATTTTGGAAGGGTGTTTTTGCCAGACCAAAGGGTGAAAGATCTGCAGCAGCTAATTTGAAAGTTCCTGCACATGGAGCAACCGATAGTGTGGGATTGTCTGCAACTGATAAGGACCATGGCGGTGACCATTGAGTTGGTCTTGCGCACATGCGACCATTACGGAGTGCTACTGCGCAGGTGGTCGCACCAGATACATCCCTTGTCGCAGCCTCTGCCATGCCCAAAGGACACAGGGGGCACTCAAGTAGGGTTACGACACGAGAAGTTAAGGGATGCCACAGTGGGTCCCTTGATGGCGGACGCCAGCCTCTCAGGCTGGGGGGGCCCACAACAAAGGCCCTGTAGCGCAGGGGCGCAGGACACCGGAAGTAGTTTGGTCCATCAACAGGCTGGAGATGCAGGCGGTCTTCCTGGCTCTACAGAGGTTCGGCCAGTGGCTCTACAGAGGTTTCGGCCAGCAGGGGAAGGCAATTGAGGTTTTCTCGGACAATGTGGCTACAGTAGCCTACATAAATTGACAAGGGGGCATGGGAAGCATGTGGTTGGAAACGTAGGCAGAAAGGTTGTTGACTTGGGCAAAAGAGCACCTCCAGGCACTGTCTGTGGCGCACATGGCAGGCGCAGAGAACATGACAGCTGATATCTAAGCCAGGTCCGCTTGGATCCAGGAGAGTGGACTGTTTGTCAGGAAGTCTTTGAACAGATAGTACAAAGGTGGGGTCCTGATCATGGATCTTATGGCAATGTTTGCTTCCACCAAAGCCAGTCTATTTTTCAACAGGGGAAGAGAACAGATGTCGGAGAGCTTGGATGCCCTGGTACAGAGGTGGCCCATGGCGGGGATTCTCTGTTTTTCCACCATGGGCTCTCATAGGCTGGGTAGTGCAACGCATCAAGGCTCACTGAGGACAGGTCATCCTGATTGCCCTTGGCTGAGACACCCCTGGTGTGCAGACTTGGTCAGACTGAAAGCAAGTCTGCTGTGGTGCGGACCAGCCAGGATAGACCTTTTTTGTGTCCCAGGGTCCAGTGCGCATGTCTCGGGTGGATCGATTCTTGCTTAAGGCTTGGCTCTTGAATAGGCTAGGTTGAGAAGGCGTGGTTACTCAGGGTCGGTGATCGCCACCTTGTTGAAAGATCGTAAGAAATTTACTTTGCTCTTTTACATCAGGGTATGGCATATTTTTGAGGCCTGGTTGCGAGAAAGACTGTGTAGTCCGTTTTCGGCTACCGTGCCGGAAGTACTCTTTTCTTCAGGCAGCTTTGAAAAGGGGTTGGCAGCTAGTTCCCTGCGGGTCCAGGTAGCAGCCATCACTTGTTATCGGAGTAAGATACAGGGAGTGTCGTTGGGAGCACACCTGGATGTGGTCCCCTTCCTGATGGTGGTTAAACAGCTGCGCCTGCCTGTGTGGGAGGCCGTTCCTCCTTGGGATTTTAATCTTGTACTTTTGGTTTTACTGCAGGAGCTGTTTGAACCTCTGAGCTCCACCACCCTGAAGTACTTGACTCTTAAGACAGTATTCCTGGTGGCGATTTGCTCGGCCCGACTATTTTCTGAGCTGCAAGCCTTGTCCTGGAAGGAGCCGTTCCTCTCTTTCTATACAGAAGGTGGTTATCCATCCTATGTCTTCCTTTTTGCCCAAAGTAGTCTCAGCATTTCATGTGAATCAACTGGTTTCCCTGATGGTGCTGTCAGATCCACAGAGGCATCTTCTTGATGTCTGCCAGGTTTTGCAGAGATATTTGAAAAGGACAGCTCGTTCGTTCTGTTTGGACGGCCCAGCAAAGGTGAAGTGGCAGCCAAGGCTTCAATAGCTAGGTGGGTCAAGGAAGCAATTGTTTCTGCTTATGTGGTGAGAGGGAAGCCAATGCCGGAGGGGCTGAGGGCTCATTCGACAAGAGCTCAAATGGTCTCCTGGGTGGAAATCAGCATGGTGCTGCTGGCAGACATTTGTAGGGCGGCCACTTGGTCTTCCCTGCACACTTTTGTGAAGCATTATTGTCTGGATGTCCAAGCAGTAGGGGACACTAGATTTGGGGTGGCGGTGATTCAGGCTGGATTTGCTGGTCCCTCCCATCATTAGTACTGCTCTGTCAAATCCCAGAGGTGCGGGACTGGACTGGAGGGACGGTAAGGAAGGTAAAATTAGGCCTTACCTGCTAATTGGCTTTCCTTGGGGAACTCTAGTCCAGTCCTGGATCCCTCCTGAAGGGATAATCAGTTTAAGTGTGGATTTCAAGCCTGCTCTATGGGTTTGCTTTGTATGATTGCACCCTTGCCTGCCTTCCCTTACTTGCCTGAAAATATACACAGTAACATATGATTGGCACAGGAAGACATAAGAAGACATGCATGTGGGCTAGCGAAGCAGAGTATTTTGTGGCCTTGTATGAGAAAACCCGGGGAACTAGACACTTTGGACGGGAGCATGCAGAGTGTATAGGCCCAAAGAAATACAGGCTAACCAAATACAGGCAATGCTGGAAGCAAAGACCTTTAACATACAAACTCTGGGCCCTGAAGATAACAAAGTGCCAGAAGATGAACACAGTACAGGCAGGGGGGGCTGTCACCAGCTGATAAGCTGACCTCGAGCAGACCTTGGAATAACAACTATTTAGTAACCTGTTACTTGGTGATAAACAGAGGTGGGGTTTTTTGAGGGTTGCACTGGCCGAAGTTCTCTGACTCTGCAGGTTTTGCTGGTTTTTGCAAGTTTGGCCAATGACGTCAGTAATTCAAGCAGAATCCACTGTAACTGTGGGACAGAGTTTGTGACAGAGAACAGGTATATAAGAGGCAATTGCAGAGCTCAGTGCGGGGGCCTTCTCTCTCCGATGAGGAGGGGGAGGGCTACCCGTCCTCAGATCCCTCAGACAGACACTTGTGTATCTGTGCTTGCAGTTTTTGCTTGTACTGAATAAAGGAATTTTGATGACAAGTGACTGTGATCTGAGTTTAAATCCTGGGGTACGGCTCCCATGTACTCAGGCAATCTTGGTGAAAATTTAGGGATCCCTTTGTAGGTCTGACCCTGCCTACACTCCCTAGAATTATAATGGGTGAACATTGCGATACCGGGCCTGAATTATATTAGCATTGGAGTTCCGCAGAACACTTCACTTGCATAGTATCGTCATTCAGGAATGGTGAGTATTGAGGGGATTGCGGTTTGTTGTCTTGCCCTGGGGCAGAGTCGCCCTAGATTTTTCCTTACCTGGGGTGGGAACAGGCTCCACTGGCAAGCTTCTTCATTCTGGGTGATGGAGGACTCCTGGGATTGGTGGGGTCCTAATGTAGTTAGAGTTTGGTCGATAATGTTTTGACTACTTATTTGTTGCTCCTGTGAGTCTGCTTTGTAAATAGGTACTGGAGCTGGAAGGCAGAACAGGCTGCCTCAGTATAGAGATGTCATCAAAAAGGTGACCTGTTTCAGTCTTCAAGCTATTGGTGGCGGTTGACTACCCAGAGGTTTGGGACTGGATTGGAGCTCAAGGAAAGCCAATTAGCAGGTAAGGCCTAATTTTACCTTATCAGACTTATTGCCTGTTGTGGGACTCACTGCCCAGGTTCCCTGACGGCCCAAGTCTGGCAACACTGGAGGGCTTGTATTCCCACCCCTCTTACAGGGGGTGGAAGGGGGTGGGCATGCATCCAGCTTTTCTCCCTTCCTTGAAGTACTTCCTCATCTCACAGATGAGCTTAACTGTTCAGATTGTTGATGCGGCGGTTGAAGTTCCACAGCGTCCCTCCAGTCCAGACTACCAGGTCTTCACCCCATTCCAGTAGATGAAGACTGAGAATTCCAGGCTGTTGGTGTTGTCATCTGATATAGGAGTGTGAACTCCTTCCACCAAGTGAGCATTCTCAGTCTCCAAGCAGATGAGGTGAGCTCTATGCAGCCTGTGCTACACTGGGACTGATAGTGTAAAAAAAAAGGCAGAAGGCCAGCAAATATTGGTAAAAGGATTTTCATAGACCTGATTACTTGTTTGCTCTCTGATCTGCCTGGGACTGCCTCAGTGTCATGGGTAGGACCAGACCACGTGGTAACCGTATGGCGCCCCAGCCCATTCGGTCAGGGGAGGGTGATGACTAGAGAGAGCAGAACCAGGTCGCTGCTCTCTTCTTTGCCCGCAGTGTTTTGATTCTGTCTGGTCCTTTGTTGGTGAGTGACAGGGGAGCCAACAGCAGATCTGTCTCTTTGTTCTGCGTGCCTCACATCGTCACGAGGCAGTGACTGTTGGGGCTTGATCAGGTCACAGGCTCTTCTTTCTTCTCCCTTCCCTGTTCAGGTCCTCTGTTCGGATTTGGGATTTGCTGCCTGAAGGATGCCGGGGAAGGTGAGTCTGTATCGGCTGCGGCCTGCACAGGGGTCGGGTCTCCCAAGAGGGCCTCTGCCGAACCTGTGAGGCTGCAGATCCAGAAGCAGGAGAGTCCTTATGCTGCTCCCTTTCCGGCGAGGGGGTGGCTGATGCTGCTGATTTACAGGCTGCGCAGACTCCCACGGTTTTGGTAGGAATGCTGGACGCATCTATTGCTGATCCATGCACCTTGGAAAGGGATACTGAAGAGCAGGAGCTAGCACCGGAGGCTTAACAGGTGAAAATGGAGTCAGTTTTGGGGACAGAAGAGACTACATTCTCCCCACATTTTGTTGTGCTAATGCACCAGGCCTATCTGCTTAAACTGGGCTATGGGGCGTCTTGTTGGGGCCTCCAGGGGCTCTTTGCATTCCCTCCCAGCACACCTGGGGGAACCGGGTCCACCAAGGAGCGTGCGGACCCCTTGAGGGGGGGGAGGGCAGAGTGCGCAAATCAATAAGGATTGCATTTTGGTGCACTCTGGAAGGTCAGAGGGTCTTGAGCATGGAATTTGGGGAGGTTGGCGGCCTTGATGAAGGGGATCTCCTGGCAGGAGAGGACCCTAAGGAGGTCCAGGCCTTCTGCTGAGAGGAGCTGGGACTATGTCCTTGGAGCCTCAGTCCTCATACCCTCCTCTAGAGGATCCTCTGCTGCAAGGTTTTAAATTGTTGGAGACCGTCTTTCCCATTAAGAGTCGTCTGACTGTGAACTCTGCAGAACAGTGATCCCAAAGGCATCAAAGAGTCGCCATCAGCAACAGGAAAAAGTTTTCATGTCTGACTCCGCCCAGGAGTCTCTGGTAACACCATGCTTCTGGGCCCCCTCCAATACCTCGGTGCCTCGCGAAGCTAGAGCCGCCTCAGAGTCCCACAGCCATGGCTCCTCCAAGCATAAGTTTCCGGAGGTGGAGTATAAGAAGAAGAAGAAATCCTCGAAGACTGCCTCCGAGGACTGATCAGGGAAGAAGTTGAAATCCTACCCCAGGTCCTGCAGCCCCAGGCATGAGTCCGAGGAGTCGGGGCAGGAGCGGCCCTCCAACTTGCCCTGCAAGGAGTCGTCAGCTCCTGCCGACTGGCCTCAGGCCTCCGAGGCTATCCTAATCGAGGACTCCCCTTCAACGCCGGGCCAGAAGTCCTCTGTGCCCACATCGAAGGCTGCGGAGCCAACTGGCATGGAGACCAGAATGGCAGCACTAGAGAAGAGTGTATCTGCCCTAGTGGCCATGCAGCAGGCGTTTATGTCTGGCTCGTCTGGTTCATCCTCCCCGACAATGGAACCCCTTAACATTGAGGGCTTCCCTGGATGTTGAGCCGGTCCTTGAGCACCATCAGCCTTGAGAGGTCCCGGTTCTGTTCTTCGGGACACCGGTCCTTCCTGGTGAGCACGCACAGCTCAGACCAACGATCTTCCAGAGGTTCTGCACCACTGAGAGCAGTCCTCACCAAGGTGATTGTGCGGCGTCGGACTCATACTTAGTCTTGGAATCCAAATTGGAGACCAAAGACAGAGTCCCCTGACACGAGGTGACACCTTGACTTGCCCTCAGACCCATCTCCTCGGACAGCCTGACACAGCTCCCCACCCGAGGATGTTGTGTTCATTGATTTTGTGAGGGATATGGCCAAGGTTCTCGTGATCGAGGCCAAGGCCCAAGAGTGACCCGCGAACCGAGGAATTGAGGATACTCCGATATGAGGTGCCCCCGAAGGAAATCCTTATGGTTCTGGTGCTCCCGATCCACAACTGCCTTTTCCTCCAGATATGGGAGACGCTGGCGTTTGTACCAATTGTCCAGTAGGTGCCTCAACACCATGCACTAGCCCTAGGTTCCAGAAGGCCCAGCTCCCCCACAACTCAGTGATCGTGGAGTTGGCCATGCGCTGGCTTAAGAGCCAAAAGAAACACTCGTCAGTACCACCCAGTAGGGAGGCCCAAACCCTTGACACCCTCAGCCAAAAGGCTTTTCAGGGCTCGATGCTAACATTTCAAATTCATTCATACCAGCTCTACATCGGCATGTATCATAAGGAACTGACGATGGAGCTCGGGCGATTCTCGGCAGGCCTCGATGGAGAACCCCCTACAGAAGTTCAAGACCCTAACCCCAGCGATAAAGGAATGTTCGAAGTTCCTGTCCCGGGCAGCCTTTGATGGCTTCAAGTCATCAGCTAGAGTGGCCGCTGCAGGCATTGGGGCACGACGCCAAGCATGGCTGCAGTCATCCAACCTGGAACAATGGGTACAGGACAAACTGATCGATGTCCCCTGCACAGCTGAAAACCTGTTTGGGAAACCCATGGCAGACAGAGCAGCGGAGATACAGAGTATGTGATGAGAACCAGGGTTTAGAGAAAGACCTCAATGCAACCCCAGAAGAAAACCCCAGGGGAAAAAGCCCTTCTTTCTCAGGAAGAAAGGGGGCTTTAGCACTACGCACTTCCAAGCCTTCTCAAGCCCTCAGCAGGCCCAGCAACAAATAGGCCAGTGATATGGTCCCATCTATTTGTGCTTTGACTACAGCAAGGCTTTTGACTGTGTAAACTATGAGAAACTCTTGGCCACATTAAGTAGCATGGGTATACCAGAACACCTGATAGTTCTCTTGCACAACCTTTACATTGATCAAAAAGCAACATTTCGAACAGAACAAGGAGGAACAGAATGGTTTAAAATTGGCAAAGGTGTACGACAAGGCTGCATACTTCCCCCTACCTGTTTGTTTTATATGCAGAGCAAATAATCAGAGAAGCAGGATTGTATGAAGACAACAGAGATGTGAAGATTGGTGGAAGACTCATCAACAATCTTCGCTATGCTGGTAATACCACATTACCGTCTGAAAGTGAAGAGGACCTGAAACATTTGCTTCTCAGGATCAAGGAGCATGGTCTTAAAATGGGCCTACGTTTTAATGTAAAGACGACAAAGATCATGACAACTGGCAAAATCAGTAAGTTTATCGTTAATGGAGAAAAAATTGAAATAGTGGACAACTTTAACCTACTTTGATCAACTATCAATAAAGAAGCAATAAGTGGTCAAGAAATCAGATGATGCGTTGCTGTTGGCAGAATGACTATGAGGATCTAGAATATGGATGCAAAAGTTGGACAGTGAAAAAGATAGATAGGAATAAAATTGATGCCTTTGAATTATGGTGCTAACGACAAATACTGTGTATACCCTGGACTGTCCGAAGAACAAACCGGCAATACTAGAGATCATCAAACCTAAACTTTCTCTTGAAGCTCAGATGACAAGACTTTGACTTTCATACTTTGGACGACACATGTGAAGAGAGATCATTACAGAAAGACGACATGCTTGGCAAGGTAGAAGGTCAACGCAAAAGAGAAAGGCCAGCAATGAGCAGGATTGATAAATAACAGCTACGGGTGCCAGTCTGTCAACAATGAGCCACCTGACTGAAGACCAAACACAATTTAGGACAACTATCCAGAGGGTTGCCATGAGTCGATACCAACTCGATGGCACACAACAATAGCATGGTCCCAGAAAGCATGAAGCCCCAGGCACCGGCTTGAGCCCAGCCTCTGGGGGGATTTTGACTGCTTGGGAATGACCCCCACACCCCCAGGGGAACCTTTGCCGCCCACTGGAGGGGTGCCTAGCGCTGTTTGCCCTCAGTTGGTCAGCCATCACCACCGATATCTGGGTGTTATAGATGGTCAAGGAGGGTTACCTCCTCCAACTACATTAGACGCTGCCCCCATTCTTCCCAGCAGAGCCCACCAGGCCTCTCCTTCACCAGGCCCTGCTCTTCACCAAGCTAGCAGGACTACTCCGGGACAAAGCAGTGGAGCTAGTCCCAAAACACCTCTTGGGCACCAGCTTTTACTCCAGGTACTTCCTCGTCCCCAAGAGGACTGGGGGCCTCAGGCCCATCCTGGACCTGCGAGAGCTCAACAGGTTTCTGGTCAGGGAGATGTTCAAGATGCTGTCCCTTGGAACACTGTTGCCATTCCTCCAGCAGGGAGACTGGCTCTGCTCCATGGACCTAAAGGATGCTAACACTCGCATCCTAATCCACCCCAGCCACAGAAAATAGTTCCAGTTCGAGATGGGGGGGTGCAGCACTACCAATATGAGATACTGCCCTTCGTGCTGACCTAATCTTCAAGAGTCTTCACAAAATGCCTTGTGGTTATCACATCAATACAAAAAAACCCCCTCAAGGGCCAGGAACCCTGCCAGTCCCTCACAAACAATCAATCAAAACAAAAAGGCAGGTTCAGAATAACAGAAACCTCCGAAGATAGATTTTTTTTGTCAGATAAAATGCCTCCAGGCAAGAACATCTTAACTGGAGGTCTGTGTCCTTTTAATCAAATGCAGCATAACACTTGAAACTGCTCAAATCACAGCTTTAAAGCAAGTAGTACTTAGCTCAAGTCCCCAGTACAGCGCAACAGCAACATCAACCAGTCCTGTGGTGAAACAACTCAGTCCTGCATTTCGGGTCAGCACATTTCCCAGACCCTGCTTCAGGTTCCTTCATGCCACTGCACATTTGGATACTAGCTGCAGAGGCACAATGCACCACTGGACGCACCGTAAACGCCCTGCAGTACCTGGGGTTTATCAAAAACTACCCCATCCCACCTCACTCCCGCTCAGAACCTAGATTTCATAGAGACGCCCCTGGACACCCTTCAAGCAAAAGCCTTTCTCCCTCAGGAGAGGTCAGTACACCTCAGAGAACTAGCCGCAGAAATGCAATGGCGCAGGAGATTGCCCAGCCGGCTCCTCCTCCGCCTACTAGGACACATGGCCTCCATGGTCAACATGACCCCAGATGCCCGCCTACACATGAGAACAACCCAGTGGTGCCTTCGCTCTTAGTGGACCCAAGCTACAGGGAGGCTCCAGGACAGAGTGCATGTGACCCGCCAGCTGGCGGACCTCGGATGGTGGCAGAATCCAGGTCGCCTTCAGGCCGGGATGCCCATCCAGGCACCCCCCCCCCCCCAGAAAGTTCTCACCACAGAATTATCTCTAATGGGCTGCGGAGCGCATGGCAAGAGCCTCTGGACACAAGACTGCTGGTCCCAGAGGGAATCCGAAATGCAGATCAATCTGCTGGAAATCAGAGCCTTCAGCTACCAACTGTAGCACCATGCTGTGCTGATCCAGATTGACAACCAGGTCCCGATGTTATGCGTGGAAAAACAGGAGAGAGCAGGGTTGTACCCCCTCTGCCAGGAGGTGGTAGCCCTCTTTTCTTATGCCACATGCATAGGGATGCTCCTGAGGGCGGTCTACCTCCCGGGCCAGGACAATGTCTTGGTGGGCAAGCTGAGCAGAGTACTCCAGCCACATGAGTGGCTCCTGGACCCAACAATAGCCTCATGGCTGTTCCAACTTGGGAGCGTCCCAATGATGGACCTGTTTGCCAGCCCGGACAACGTGCAGTTGCCCCGTTTCTGCTCCTGCCGACCTCACCCATCTCAGATAGGAACGGATGCATTCCTCATCCCGTGGTTGGAGGGCCTCCTGTATGCCTCCCCCCTCCTCCTCCCCCCCTCCCCCCAATACTGCTGATAGCCAAGACCCTGTTCAAGGCTTAATGTGACAGCATAGCTAGTGCTGATAGCCCCTAGGTGGCCCAGACAGCCCTGGTTCCCACTGCTCCTCTCCCTATCGGCCAAGCCCTAGGACTATTTTCGCAGGAGCAAGACTCTCTCCTACACCCCAACCTGGGGTCCTTCTCACTCATGGCTTGGCTGCTGAGAGGGTAGCGCTAGCTCCCTTCAACCTTCCACCAGATGTGGATGACATCCTTCTGGCCTCTCTGAAGGCCTCTATGAGAAGAGTGTACGCCTTCAAGTAGCAATGTTTCTCACTGTAGTGCACAGAAAAGCAGACAAATCCGTTCTCCTGCTCAAAGCATGTGGTACCCCAAACCTCCTCCAACTGAAGTCCAACTCGGAGTACACCTGAGCATCATCGCGGCATAATAGAAACAGAAGAGTACACCTGAGCATCATCGCGGATAATAGAAACAGAAGATCCGCAATGACGAACACATTTAGAGGTCCCTAAAGCAATAACAAAATACACAAAGGCAACGTCCAACAGAGCCTTCACGATTTACGCGCCTAGAGCCTGGAATGACCTTCCCACAGATATCCGAACCATCACGAACCTGGCCTTATTCAGAAAAGCGCTGAAACATCATCTGTTCTTACGATACTACCCTGAATCTAATCCAAACCGCCCCAACATACATACCCAGTAAGAAAACGGTTAGCCAGCTTGAACCCCTCGACCCAAACTGCCTATATCTAGGAATATATTCACCAATGTATATGAAATGTAGATAGTTTTCCCCAGTTATACTCAAGTTTGCTACCCTGTTCATTGTAAATACAATGCGGCTTGCTGCACTGTAATGGATTATGTTTTGCATGTACACCACACTGATCTGAATAGCGCGGTATATAAGAAAAGTTTAATAAATAAATAAAATAAATAAATATCACCACTCCATCGAGTGAAAGCCCCTCTTGGCTCAACCCCTCATGTCTCATCCACTGTGGGGCCTCATGTTGTCCAAACCACCTGTCCGCCCTCCGGCTGCGGAATGGGACCTTAATGCGGTGCTCTTGCAATTCACTAAGCCTCCGTTTGAGCCTTTAGCTACCTGCTGCCTATGGTACCTCTCCTGGAAGGTTGTCTTCTGGTAGGACTCACATTAGTTCGCAGAGTCAGCGAGCTCCAGGCTGTGATGGCGGAGCCTCCCTCCACCGGGTTCCAGAAGAATAGGGTGGTGCTCCACATACACCCTAGGTTTCTGCCGAAGGTAGGGTCCCCATTCCACCTCAATCATCTGGTGATACTCCCCACCTTCTTTCCCAGGCTTCATGCCAGCAGTGCGGAGACCATTCTCCATACTCTGGATTGCAAGATACCTGTCCTACCTGCAACGGACTCGGTGCCACCGCAAAGTTAAACAGCTTTTTGTATCCTATGACCCCAACCAGTTGGGGCTTCCAGTGACTAAGCAAACTCTGTCCACTTGGGCGGCAGACTGCATTACTCTTGCCTGTGAGCAAGTGGGGATCCCACTGGACCATACAGTCACGGTGCACCACGTTGGGGCCATGGCTGCTTCCATGGCCAATCTGCTTTCCATCCCCATGACGGAAATTTGCCGGGCCATCACCTGATCTTCAGTCCATACCTTCGCAGCTCACTACTGCTTGGAGAAGGATTCCCAATGGGACAGTGCCTTCGGCCAGGCCATACTCCATAATCTTATCTGGGTGCAGGCTACCGGAATGCTGGTTCTCTGACTGACACCTGGGTCTTACAAGAGTCTCTCTTAGGGATCCAACTGCTGTTGATCACAGCTCATCTTGCAGGTCGCTGTGACATTTTTGTACAGGTTTTCGGTAGCCTGTAGCTGGAGAATCCCATATGTGAGTACTGCTTTTCTGTTTGTTTCCAGAGAAAGCATAGTTACTCACCTATAACAGGTGTTCTCCGAAGACAACAGGAATCGGTCCTCACAACCCTCCCTCCTTCCCTTGGAGTTGCTTCTTAACCATATTTTATTTTTTCCATCTTAGCTGTATCATTGGACTGAGGCAAGATGGCACTCTTGGGCAGGAAGTGAACCATGCATGCGTGATGCATCTCCCAAAGGCTTTCTTTGAAAGCTGGGGGTGTATTTCTCTGCGGGCTCCGTTGGTGCCAACGTCACCCATATGCGAGGACCTATTCCTCCTGTCCCAGGAGAACACCTCTGTTACAAGTGAGTAACTATGCTTTTGTGATAATGGTGGCTCTGGATTGGCCGCAGAGGCCATGGTATGCAGATCTTGTCAGACTCTCTGTGGACTACCATAGAGGTTGCTGACCAGGGCTGACCTGCTTTTGCAAGATTGCCTCAGGTAGATCGATTCTCACCTACGGCTTGGCTCTTGAAAGGGCACGCCTGTGGAGCTGAGGTTATGCTCCGGTATTGGTTGCTACCCTCTTGAAGGCATGGTTGGCCTATATTCGCATTTAGTGGCTCTTCGAGCTCTGTTGTGCCAAACGTGGTGTGCAGGTCTTATAATTCTTGGTGCCGGAGATTTTGGCCTGCCTTCAGGAAGGCGTGGAGATGGAGCTGGCCTTAAACTCTCTTAAGGTGCAATTTTCAGCCTTGGCATGGGGATATATCTGAGGCCACTCTTTGGCATCTCTTCCGGATGTTGTACATTTCCTCTTGATGGTTCAACAGATCGTCCGCCGACATGTTCTCCAGTGCCTAGCTGGGACCTTAACCTGAAGGTTTTGTCAGCCTTTCATTTGAACCAATCTGTAGTTTTGCCAAGCTTCCCTGAGATTCAGGATCCGCAGCTGCGCAGCCTGGATACGAGTCGTGTGCTTTGCCATTATCTGAGGCGCAAGTGTGAGGTGTTTTGCAAGTGTGCGCACTTGACGCCGGCCCAAGCGGCGTCTTGGGTGCAGTCTAATTTGGTTCTTACCACAGACATTTGTTGGGCGGCAACTTGGTCTTCGTTGCATACCTTTGTGACACATTAGCGGTTGGATCTTCAGGCGAGATCAGATGCTTGCTTCAGGGCACGTGTCGGCTAGGCTTGCGGGTCCCCCCCCCCCCGGTCTGAGTACTGCTCTGATACATCCCGGTAATCTGGACTTCAATGGAGGGACACTTTGGAAGGTGAAATTAGGCCTTACCTGCTAATTTATAGTTCTGCTTCATGGTGGTGAGCAAGCCCGGTTAAGGTTGTTATCTTGGTTGCTGTCGTTTGGCCGAGGTTGCGGGTCTCTGCTTCCATCTTGTTTTTCCGTAGGGTTATTCCTGTGCCTCTGATGGTATTAACGTGGTGCGGTTCCACCCTGTGGGCTGGTCGGGTGGTGTACATAGTGTGGTGTGTAAATAGTGAATAGTGTAAATAGTTGTTTAGAGTTTTGTGTTTGCATGGCTGCTCTGTGCATCTGCTTTGTCATTAATATATTGGTTTGGTGGGAGGTATTCACGCTCCTATATTGGATGACATCACCAAAAGCCTGGAATTCTCAGTCTCCATATGCTAGAATGGTGTGAAGACCCGGTAGACTGGACTGGAGGGACTAAAGGAAAGAAGGGAAGGAAAAGAAGATAATCTTCCGCAGATAAACAACCAGAGGAGAGCAGCGGAAGTAATGACTACGGCCTACCAGGTGATAAAATTCTTTATTAAGGACCCAAAATCCTTTGTATTTTGGAAGAGAGATGAGAAAAACGAAGCACACAAACAAATTGGTCATTAGATTGTTTGTTTGTCTTTGGGCAAAAGTAACTGTGATCTAGAGGAAGACCTAGCACGTTCAAAACCCTTTTGAACGCACTCTCTCGGATAGCCCCGATTGTGAAAACGCGCTGCCATGTGAGAAGATTTCTCCTTAAAGTCATCATTATTGGAACAGAGGCGCCGCAGCCGTAGAAATTGTGATAAAGGTAAATTCTTCTTGAGATGGCTGTTGTGAAAGCTTTCAAAGCAAAGAAGCTTGTTGCGGTCAGTAGGTTTACGGTAGATAGTGGTAGTGAATCCATACTGTGATTTTCCAATGAGAATGTCAAGGAAGGGGAGTTCAATAGTACTAAATTGCATTTTGAATTTAAGATTGATATCTAAACTGTTGAGCCAATTATGGAATTGATGTAATTGAGAATTAGTGCCTTTCCATAGTACTAAGATATCGTCAATATACCTCTTCCAAGAGACAACGAAGGATGCAAAGGGACAATCTTATAAATAAGTATCTTCGAATTGTGCCACATATAGGTTAGCTATGTCAGGTGCCATGGCGGCACCCATAGCTGTACCTTTTATTTGTTGGAAAAACCGACCATTGAACATGAAATAATTTTTGGTCAAAGCTATATGGGCCAAATCCACCAGAAAGTGAGTAGGGATACGGACGGGTAAGGTGCGTTGGTCTAAATATTTGGTAATAACAGCAATGGCACCATCTTGTGGGATGTTGGTGTAAAGTGACTCGATGTCAAAGGACACCAAAATAATATCTGTAAGATTCCCACTAAAGGTATTTAGAAAGTTGATGATGTCAGCTGAGTCTCTAACGTATGTGGCAATGAGTGGTACAAAGGGACGTAAAAAAATATCTATGAACTGAGACAAGGGCTCAAGGACTGAACCAATGCCAGAAATTATAGGCCTACCAGGTGGGGATTGAAGAGACTTATGGATTTTTGGAATAGTATAAATTGTAGGAATTATAGGGTGTGAGACTTGTAAAAATGAGAATTCGCGTGAAGTCAAAAAACCGGCATTAAGGCCGTACAGTAACAGAGTCGATATCTTGTTTAATGGTCAAAGTGGGGTCATGTGGCAATACCTGATAAAAGTTCTCATCATTGAGTTGATTGGTAAGCTCTTCTATGTAATAGGACCTATCCATTATAACGATACCGCCACCTTTGTCCGCGGGTTTAATAATAATATCTTGCCGTTTCTTAAGTGTGTGTAAGGCTGACCACTCTTCATGCGAAAGATTATTATATCGACATCTAGTCTTTTGTTCCAAAGACTTAACATCACGGAGAACACAGTCCATAAAGGATTGTATGGCACAGTCTGCGGGTCCAGGCGGATACCATCGTGACTTGTTACGTATAACCGATGGATCACTAGAAGTAGGAGGTTTATCAGAAAAAAAACATTTTAATCTGTAATTTGTGAAAGAACTTGTGGAGGTCGATTCTGGTCTGGAAGGCATCATATTTAGCAGTAGGAACGAAAGAAAGGCCTTTCTGTAGAAGGTCTAATTCTGATGTAGTGAGAGCTACTGAAGACAAATTGAAAACAGGAAGGTCATTGGAGGAACTTGACTCATTAGTATGGGATTTGTGGGCTAATACTGGTCGTGTGAACGACTGTAAGGGGGTCGAAAGGATCTGCCTCTGCCTCTTCCCCTCCCTCTGACCTCTACATACAATTTATACCATTCCAAAAATCCATAAGTCTCTTCAGTCCCCCACCTGGTAGGCCTATAGTTTCTGGCAATGGTTCAGTCCTTGAGCCCTTGTCTCAATTCATAGATATTTTTTACGTCCCTTTGTACCACTCATTGCCACATACGTTAGAGACTCAGCTGACATCATCAACTTTCTAAATACCGTTAGTGGGAATCTTACAGATATTATTTTGGTGTCCTTTGACATCGAGTCACTTTACACCAACATCCCACAAGATGATGCCATTGCTGTTATTACCAAATATTTAGACCAACGCACCTTACCCGTCCGTATCCCTACTCACTTTCTGGTGGATTTGGCCCATATAGCTTTGACCAAAAATTATTTCATGTTCAATGGTCGGTTTTTCCAACAAATAAAAGGTACAGCTATGGGTGCCGCCATGGCACCTGACATAGCTGACCTATATGTGGCACAATTCGAAGATACTTATTTATAAGATTGTCCCTTTGCATCCTTTGTTGTCTCCTGGAAGAGGTATATTGACGATATCTTAGTACTATGGAAAGGCACTAATTCTCAATTACATCAATTCCATAATTGGCTCAACAGTTTAGATATCAATCTTAAATTCAAAATGCAATCTAGTACTATTGAACTCCCATTCCTTGACATTCTCATTGGAAAATCACAGTATGGATTCACTACCACTATCTACCGTAAACCTACTGACCGCAACAAGCTTCTTCGCTTTGAAAGCTTTCACAACAGCCATCTCAAGAAGAATTTACCTTTATCACAATTTCTACGGCTGCGGCGCCTCTTTTCCAATAATGATGACTTTAAGGAGAAATCTTCTCACATGGCAGCGCGTTTTCACAATCGGGGCTATCCGAGAGAGTGCTTTCAAAAGGGTTTTGAACGTGCTAGGTCTTCCTCTAGATCAGTTACTTTTGCCCAAAGACAAACAATCTAATGACAAATTTGTTTGTGTGCTTCGTTTTTCTCATCTCTCTTCCAAAATACAAAGGATTTTGGGTCCTTAATAAAGAATTTTATCTATCACCTGGTAGGCCGTGGTCATTACTTCCGCTGCTCTCCTTTGGGACTAAAGGAAAGCAAATTAGCAGGTAAGGCCTAATTTCACCATCAATGGGCAAATTAATATTCCTTATCCCAGACTGATGTAAATAACTGGTTACATTTCTTGATGCCCTGGTTACAGCTGTCACTCTTCGCATTACAGTCCCAGTGGGACAGCAAGATGGTAAAGTGGAGGCATTGTTGAAGATGGTGGTCTTGGCTTCAGCATTTGGCAAGCAGGCCTTTGCATGGCTTGGTGTCTGGGGTGCTTCTTAGATGTTTGCAACAGCTGACAGAGGATTCAGCTTCTGTTCCTTTGGAATCAGCATTGTTGGTCCTAGCACAAGTTATATATGATCTATTCGACTGGTTACACGGGTGGTAGTAGTGGCTAGGTACTAGCTCTGGTTGCACAGCTTGTTTGCAGATTTGATTTCTAAGACCTGTCTTACAATGTTGCTCTTTCAGGGCAGGCTGCTCTTCAGAGAGGACCCAGAGAAGCTGGATTAAGGATTTAGGTGAGGCCAAGCCCCACTGACTCTGAGGATATGCCCAAGGGCTCTTCCCGCCAGTCAGGATCAGGATCTCGGTCTTGCCTTTGAGACTCAAAATATCCCAGGAAAATGGGGAGCTTCCCGAGCCAAGTCTTTGTCCTTTCCAGGAGTATGAAAGCCCAAAACCACCTCATTGTCTGATGCTGGGCCCTCCAAACTAACCAATAATGAGCGGCAGGCCCACTTGATGGACTTCAGGTGGGTGCTTATTTTCATCTCTTGTAAGGTGTTCTCGCGCCAGATAAAATGAATCAATGGGTCTTGAATATTGTGCAGGGTGCTTACACCCTCAAGTGCACCAAACCCATTGTGGACACCTTTGTGGTCTCTCCCTACCACTTGCTGATAAAAAGAGTGGCTAGGCAAGACCACTCTGGAGAGGGTACTTCAACTTCAGGCCATCGTTCAAGAGAGGTCACAGTCCCTATTCCATCTGTTTTGTTGTTCCCAAAGAGGGACAGTTCCTTCTGACTAATTTTTGACTTCAAGGAGGGGGATCAATACGTGCCTGCAGGTCTCATGCTTCTGTATGGATATCCTGCAGTTTGTATTCAGGAAGTCAGAAAAGGGGAATTTCTGGCTTCCCTTGACTTGGTCAAAGCATACTTCCACATCCTTATCAGGGTGACCAACAGAGGTATCTGTGATTCACCATCTTTGGCAACCATTTCCAGTTCTGTGCCTTATTTTCATGCTGGCGATAGCCTCCTCCCCCCCCCCCCCTTCCCCTCAACCACCTCCCATGGCCCTGGTGGTGATTGGATAAGGCCCTGGATCAAGAAAGTATCAGTGTTCCATCTGTACCTAGAAGATTGGCTGATCTAGGTTAGGTTGATGCAGGATTATCTGGTGGTAGTGGTTCAGGTGGTGCAGATACTGAGCTGGGTGGTGAATCACACCAAGAGTCATTTCGAGCCAGTGCAATCCTTGGAGTATCTTGGAGTATGGTTCTATACCCAGTGGGGAAAGATATCTTGACGGATGAGCAATGGGGCAAGATTTTGTCTCATTTTTGTGTCCAGATGGCATCCTGGGGATGGGATTATCTGTAGCTGCTCTGATTGAAGGCGGCCACTTAGGACCTGGTCCTGTGGACGAGGGCGCGGTTATTGTTTGATCTTAAGGTAGATAATCAGGTAGAAAAGGTGATGGAGAGAGCCAGAAGGATGCTTGGGTGGATAGGGAGAGGAATGGCAAGTTGGGAAAAAGGCTGTGATAGTGCCTGTGTATAAATCATTGCTGAGATCTAATTTAGAGTTTCATCCATGGTCCCTCCAGTTCAGACGGATGGGTTGTGTCCGTCCACCAGCAGCTGGAGACTGATTATGCAAATTTTAGTGATGTCTCCCCATAATAGCAGAGGATCGTTTACCTCCCTGCAGTATTTCAGTTTCCAGCAGCTTGGGGACAGCTGCACATCTTGGACTGGTTGAGGCCTGGTTTCTCTATGGTTAGGTTTCGCTAATTTGGATACAGATCTGATCCAAAGTAGTGGCTCAAACTGTAAGAACATTGGAGCCTTATAATTAAAGACAAATAAAATATTTAAAAAAAAAAAAAATACCACCCTATGAGATTAGGGTGAATTTGGCAGTCTCATCCGGAGCCCTTCAGTAGATAGTTGAAATCTCTGCGGGACCACTGAGAGCTGTTCAGTCTGCATCAGTGGGTCTCCTTTGCTTCGCTGTGTCTGCCCTCTGTGTCAAATCGGTCTTCAGTTTAGATTCAGGTTTATTGCACTGCATGGGGTGATGTTCTTCAGCTCCAGTTACTCACCGGTGGGGGGTTCCAATTGCGAGATTATACTGGGCTCTAAATCTATATGTGCCGCATGCAGAGCTCGCTGCAGCTGTCACAGTTGGGCTGTTACAAACCTTGTGAGAGAGAGAGCCAGCAGATTGAAGAGCAGCACAGTTGAACGAGTCCTCATATGGAGAAGTCTTCGGCCTCGCTGGAGGGGCATTCGCAGGCCACAGGACCTTCCCCACAACAGTGTGAAGTTTCCCACGCTTCTCCCTCTGTGGCCATTTTTGCTGCTTCAGGGGGGGTGCTACCAGGGTCATATCAGGAAAGAAGCAGGCGGCACTGGCAGAGGGGAAGCACACATCTGGGAAAAGGCTGGAAAGAGCGCCACAAAGGAGAGTTCTCTTTACCCCAGAATTTATTCTCCTGTTGAACAGAGCATGTAGGTTGGAAAAGGTTCAATTCCTGCAGCGGGTTTTGGCTTCAGCAAAGAGTTCCACAACTAAGCAAGGTTCGCAGCCGTCAGGAAACCAGACCCAGGCCAAGCGGTTACGGCTTCTTGAGTATGAAGACTATCGGCTCTCAGATGTCATGATGGACACAGAGGACCTGGGGGAGGGCCCTTCAGGTCCAGAGGAGGACCTCTAGGCTCTGGAGCTAGAGGAGGGGGATCTCCCTTCTGGAGAGGACCCGATCATAGTTAGTGTTACAGAAGAAAGAACTCTTGGCCATCATTTCTCAGTTGCTTATGGCTTTGAATATGCCATTTTGGGCTACGGATGAGTTAGTTTCCTTAGAGGACCCTCTCTTACAGGGTATGCGGACACCACAGAACCTTTTCCCGGTGTACAAAGGCCATCATGCAGATGATTGAGGCAGAGTAGACTTTGCCCGAAGCAGGATTGCTGGGAGGGTAGACGATGGCTTGCTTGTGCTCAGTACCGCCGACAGAGAAAGAGCTGTTTTAAAACCCAAAGGTGGATGCACTGGTCACGGTAGATGACTATTCTTGTGGAGGGGAGCACAGCCCTCAAGGATCTACTGGATCAGCACCTGGAGTCTTTATTGAAGCAGGCATTTGAAGGCAACCCCCTATCCCATCTAGCGTCTATCTATAGGGCATATGTGACGTGGACCTGCTTGCACTGGGTGCAGGCTGTGCATGAGCTCATCCAAGAAACAAGCACAGAGCCATCAGAATTGTCTGTTAAGAGTCCGCCTCCTACTTGGCTGATTTTTGTTATGACCTGGAATGGGCATCCTCCGAGAGTATGGCCTGGGGGTCACAGTGCAGTGATTCCTCTGGTTGCATAACTGGTTGGCGAACGTTGCTTCCAAGGTCCAATTGAGAAAGCTTCCCTTTAAGGGTAAGTTTGCTATTTGGCAAGGCTATTTGCTATTTGGCAAGGCACTCAAGAAGTTAGTTAAGAAACTGAGGGAGACTAAAGGAGTCCAGTTGCCAGAGGACAAGCCGCACGGAGGCAAAGGGCAATCTTAGCAGGCTGGAGGAGCAGTGCAGGATTTTCACCGTTCTTGGGCTGTTCCCCTATTGGGGACAGTCTTTTCGAGCAGAGGAACGACCCATGGAAATGACACTGGTTCTGTTAGTGCCACCAAGAAGTCCCAATGATCCAAGGGGGACCCAGAAATAGGTAGAATGGATCAGAGCATGCCTACAATGCTTCTACCACTCCTGGCTCAAAATTACCTCATACCAGTGGGTGCTTGAAATCATTTGCGAGGGATATGTTCTAGAATTCCAGCGGCTGCTCTCAGATGCTTTCCTGGTCTCCCCTGACAAGGTACTGGAAAAGGCGCATGCGGTCCGGGGGACTCTGGAGTGCCTGCTGAGATTGGGGGCAGTGGTCCGAGTAACGCCTGTACAGTGCAGCTCTGGTCGATATTCCATTTCATGGTACCCAAATAGGAAGGTTCCTTTTGGCCAATTCTCTACCTCAAACACATCAACAGGGCCTTCAGAGTGCCTCTGTTCCACATGGAGACCTTGCGCTCTGTCATCATAGCTTTGTAAAGAGGTGAATTCCTGATGGTGTTGGATCTCACAGAGGTGTATCTGCACATCCCTGTTTCCTTTGGTTCGCGACATCCATGGGACGCTTTCAGTTTTGGGCCATGTCCTTTAGGTTGTCGACGGCACCCACAGTGTTTACCAAGGTGATAATCATAGCCACAGCAGCTCTTTAGTAGCAGGGGATTCTCATCCATCCGTATCTGGATGATTAACTCGTTCGTGTGAAATCCAGAGAGGAAAGTCAGGAATTGACCCAGAAGGTGATCTCGTTCTTACATGGTCTAGGATGTGTCATCAACTTGGCCAAGATGAAGTTGATTCCATCTCAGCAGTTGGGGTTTCTAAGCACACAGTTTGACACAGCAAAGGACTTGGTAGCATTGCCAGAGGAAGGGAAAGGCAAGCTGCAGTGGCTGCTGTGCCATATCTTGGGGATGTCGAAGCCCTCGGCCTGACACTTCCTGCAAATGTTGGGTCTGATGGCAACAGCACTGGATCTAGTTCCCTGTGCCAGAGCACACATAAGACTGCTACAAAAAGTGCTTCTTTCAAAATGGTCTCCTCGGCTACATCCTTTATCCTG
This sequence comes from Ichthyophis bannanicus, assembly GCA_033557465.1. NCBI lineage: Eukaryota > Metazoa > Chordata > Amphibia > Gymnophiona > Ichthyophiidae > Ichthyophis > Ichthyophis bannanicus. The sequence goes on along the minus strand of CM066032.1, from coordinate 154,516,622 downwards.
ATGGCTTCAATGTTCAGAGGACATCAAGATCGAATTACATTGGTGACTGACCAGGAAGAATCTAAGCAGAGGAGTTTCCCTGGAGATGCTGGACTGGGTGGTGACCACTATGGATGCCAGTCTGTATGGCTGGGGAGCGCATTGTCTGTCCCAGGTGTCTCAGGGGCAGTAGTCGGCAGAAGAGAGGACCTGGTTCATCAATCACCTGGAAATCAGGGTGTATGGCTGGCATTACAACAGCTTGCACCCCTTCTGGAGAAGAGTGATGCGTGTTCTCTGACAACACCTCCGTGGTGGCATATCTGAACAGAGAGGGGGGCATGGGCAGCATGGCTCTCGCTTCCGAAGTCATGCTGATTCTGCAGTGGGACCGGCCGTCACCTGACGGTACTATCGGCGGCTCACGTGGCCAGCAAGGACAGTGTGTGGGCGGATTATCTGAGCAGGCATTACTTGAATCTGGCAGAATGGTCCCTGGAGGATTCTGTCTTTGCCGGCATAGTGCAGCACTGGGGTCTGCTGGTGATGGATCTCATGGCATCTGCGACCAATGCCAAGGCCAATCGCTTTTACAGCTGGAGAGGAGAGAGAATGTCAGAGGGGCTCAATGCTCTGGTGCAGCCCTGGCCACGGGAGGGTCTGATGTATGTATTCCCTCCGTGGGCACTCATCAGTCTGCTTCTGCAAAAGATAGTGCAGCTTGCAGGCTGGGTAATTCTGGTTCTCTAGACTGGCCACAGAGACCTTGGTATGTGGATTTCATCCATATGAAGGTGTGTCGACCATGGCGGCTGCCAGAGCAAGACAACCTTCTCGCTCAGGGACCGGTGCTAATGCCTCAAGTGGGTTGATTCTTGCTTATTTGCCTGGCTCTTGAGCGGGTGTGGCTGAGACAGCGCAGTTATACACCAGGATTGATTTCCTCCCTGTTGAAGGCTCAGAAGAGGTCTGTGTCCTTGTCCTATATTCGGATTTGGTGAGTGTTTGAAGAATGGTGTGTGGAACGTGACATTCAGTCATTGGGGGCGTCTGTGGTGGTCATTCTGATGTTTTTGCAGGTGGGACTCTAGAAAGGTCTGGTCATGAACTTTCTGAAAGTTCAGGTGGCAGCTCTTGCCTGTTACTGGGGTAAGGTGCACGGGGCTCCCTTGGTTTGCCACCTGGATGTTTTGCATTTTCTACGAACAGCGAAACTGGTCAGGCTGCCGTGAGGGCAATCATTCACCCTGGGAGCTGAACCTCGTGCTGTCAGTCTTGACGACACCTCTATTTGAGCTGCTGAGTAGTGCCTTTCTGAAGGATTTGATGTTGAAGGTGACCTTTTTGGTGGTCTTTTGTTTGGCCAGATGCATTTCTGAAATCTCCAGGAACAAGCAGGATTGCAGTCTTCACATATGAGTATCATCGGTACTGATGGAGTCCGTGCAGGAACACTCCCAAGTGTCCAATTGGAAAGCTTTTGGGAGCAATCCACTGTGTCTGCGCATCTGCCTTCTCACCTTCCCAAGTCCTCTCCTCGGTTGTTTGTAGCTGAGAGATAGAGGAAAAGAGAATACCCTACAACTCCTAAGGGAAGAGGGTGGGTTGTGAAGACTGATTCCTGCTGTTCCTGGAGATCACCTGTCTGTCAAGGTGTCCACTCTGTTAGCTCAGGGGGCTGTAGAAAGAGTTTCAGCCACTCAGCAGGGCAGGGACTTCTACTCTCCTTACTTTCTTATCCCCAAGAAGACAGGAGGGTTCAAGCCTATTCTAAATTAAGGAACCTAAACATGTTCCTCGTTCAAGAAAAATTCTAAATGATTTCCCTTGGTACACTTCTGCCATACCTTCAGAGGAACGACTGGCTATGTTCTCTAGACCTCAAGGAGGTATACACACATTTACTGATTCACCCTCAACACAGACAGTATCTGTGTTTTCAGTTCCAGGAAATCCACTAACAATACTGGGTGCTCTCTTTCAGGTTAGCCTCTGCACCCCAAGTGTTCACAAAATGCATGGCAATGGTTGTCGCCTATCTTCGTACTTTGGGGATCTTTGTCTTCCCCTACTTAGATGACTGGCTAATCAGGGAAAAATCCCTACAGGAGGTAAAACTATCTTTTCATTGCACCATCACTGTGCTCCAAGATCTGGGATTTGTCTCAAACTTCCAAAAACCACACTTGGTCCCATCCCAACAACTCAAATTCATTGACACACTTCTGGGCACTCAGACCCAAACTTTCCTTCCAAAGGATTGCTCTGCCAGCCTCATCGAGTTAGCCAACAGCATAAAGGGTCACAGTGCTGTGACAGCTTGAGATATGCTGCGCCTTCTGGGGCACATGGCCTGGCCTCCATAGTCCATTTGATCCCCTATGCCTGCCTGCACGCACATGTGGCAAGCCCAGTGGACCTCTCAGGTGCATGGTCAGCTCGTCCACTTTATACACAGGTGTGGCCCCTTATCTCCACGGACACCTGGGTGCTACAGATTGTGTGGGATGGGTATCTGCTGCATCTTGCTCAGCTACCATCTCCATTCTTTCGGGGAAAGTAGTCTCTAAACCTGCAATATCACGGGCCTCTTCTAGACCTGCAACATCACAGCCTCCTCCAATCAGAGGTCACCGCTCTGCTGGCCGACTTGGCCATCGAGCCAGTGCCCCAGGACCAGATAGGGTGGGGATTCTATTCCTGATATTTCCTTGTCTCCAAGAAGACGGGGAGGGGCGTAGTCAGGCCCATCCATGATCTGAGGGATCTGAATCGCTATCTAGTCTGGGAGATGTTCAAGATAGTCTCCCTAGCTACCTTGCTCCCATACTTCCTCAAGAACGATTGGCTATGCTCCTTCGATCTGAAGGATGTATACACACATCCCGATCCACCCTTCACATAGAAAATACCTGTGTTTCGTGCTGGGCGGCCAGCACTTCCAGTGCTGGGTGCTGCCCTTCGGCCTAGCGTCCACCCCCAGGGTCTTCACAAAGTGTCTAGCCGTGGTTGCCACTTACTCAAGACCCTAGGGGTCTTTGTCTTCCCTTACTTAGACTAGCTGATAAAGTCCTCCATGCCTTATAGTATGCAGCACTCAGCACACCTGATGATATGGCGCTCAAGCGACTCTGATTTGTAGTCAACTACTCAAGGTCTTATCTGCAGCAATTGCAGCATCTAGAATTCATCAGAACCCTCATGGACACCACATGAGCCTGAGCCTTCCTCCCAAAGTACTGCTTGCTGCAGCTCATTGAAGTGGTCTCCACCATCCGCCAAAAGCCTCACACTATGGCAGGAGGGATGTTGGCGCATGCTAGGCAACATGACCTCCATGATGGATGTGGCCCCCTTGGCCCAGCTCAGGATGTGCCAGGCTCAGTGGACTTTGGCCATCCAGTGAGAGCAGGCCGTGGGCTGCCTCAGGGATTTAAGAGCCATTACTGTGCCCCTAGTGGAGTCTCTCCGATGGTGGCTGGAGCCCAGCAACTGCTCCAAGGTCTCCCTTTCCAGTCAATGCTGCTCCATCCAGACACTCACCACCAATGCATCTGAGCTGGGTTGGGGCACCCACGTGGACAGCCTATGGACACAGCCTCTGGTCAGAGCAGGAGAGCCTGCACCAGATCAGCTTTCTGAAACTACAGGCAATTTCAAATGCTGTGAGGACCTTTCAGGCCCACTTGGCCAACCAGACAACCAGGTGGCAATGTTTTATGTCAACAGACAGGGAAGCACAAGCTCGTACCTCCTGTTCTGGGAGAATCTACACCTTTTGGAAATTCACAGTCGCCCATGCCATGGAGCTGCGGGCGACCTACCTGCTTGGCGAGCTCAACACCCTTGGCGGATCATCTCAGCTGGGTCCTGCAGCCCACAAGTGGATCCTCTACAAGATGGCAGTGGAGCACATCTTTCAGAAGTGGGGCATGCCGTCAGTGGACCTCTTTACCTCCCCCCACAATGCGCTTTTCTTCCTGCAAGGCTGTGGAGAGATGAGTCTTCTAATACCTGCCTCTATCGGGATGCCCCTTCGGACCCCTTCTCTCTGGAGGACAGATGCAGGTCCCCTCCATCCCGAGGACCTCTCTTTAGTTTGTCAGCGACATTGCAAAGGCCTTGGCCTTCACCACAGAGGAGGAGCCTCGGGTGGAGGACCTCAAGATCTTCCACTATGAGGCCCCTGTGAAAGATGCACTCATGGTGCCTGTTCCCCCTCTCCCCCCCTCCCCCCCCCCATCCTGGAACTGCTTCTCTTTCGCATGTTGGAGTCCCTGGCCTCAGTGCTGATTGTCAGCAGGTGGCTTAATGCCATGTATCAAGTCTGCAGAAGCCTTGGGTTCCAGAAAGCGCCGGTGCCTCATAATGCCATGATGGTAGAGTCGACCGTGCGCAGAATGAAAAGCCAGAAGACGCATTTGTCGGTGTCTCTCACTATGAATGCCTTAAGCAGAAAGTGCTACCAGGGCTCAATGCTGGGCAGCTGGATCCAGGCCTACCAGCTCTATATGGACATGTACTTCTAGGACATGGCAAGGGAGCTCGCTGGGTTCTCAGCTTGGTTGGCTGAAGAACAGCAGTTCCAGACCCTGACCTAGACTGTCAAGGAGTGCTCCAAATTCATCACTCATGCGACCTATGACGGCCTGTGGCCAGAGTAGCTGTGGTGGGCAATAGTGCCCGCCACCAGGCCTTGCTACAGTCTAACTTGGGGTAATGGGTGCAGGACAAGTTGGTCAATGTCCCATGCCAAGGGGAGAATCTCTTCAGCAAGCCCATGATGGACAAGGCCGCAGAGCTGAAGTCAGAGTTCCTGACCAGGGCCAGGCTCTCCAAGAAACCACTGACATTTCCCAATGGAAGGCTTTGGGGGGAAAATACCCTTTACTTGAAGAAGAGGAAGGCTTACGGAAACTACCCCCAGTACTCTGCCTTCCTAGCTGTTCCACCTCAACCAGGAGATGGTGCTTCCCACCTTTTCCTCACGACCTCAGGCCAGTAGGGCAGAGGCCGCTCTCCATACGCTAGACTGTAAACGGGCATTGGCCTATTTGAAACAGACTAAGCCCCATCACCGCTCCTCGCAGCTCTTCATTTCCTATGATCCTAATTGTCTGGGCATAGTGGTCTCCAAGTGTACGCTGTCCACCTGGATGGCAGACTGCATCGCCTTCACTATGGTCAGGCCAGTCTTTCACTGGAGCATCACGTCACGGCGCACAACATCTGGGCCATGATAGCTTCTGTGGGGAACCTCCGTTCAGTTCCCTTGATGGTGAACTGCTGGACTCCACCTGGTCCTCAGTTCACACCTTTGCAGCGCATTACTGTCTGGAGGAGGAGTCCTGATGAGACAGCATCTTCGGCCAGGTGGTATTCAGCCATTTGTTTGAGGTTTAAGACAACTCCTGCTCTCCTACTCATCTGTGTATCCAGGCTGCAGGAGAACTGTTTTCCCTGGTCGACACAGGAGTCGTCGTTGAGGTCTTACAACCGAACTGTACTCTCTACTGTTCCTTACAGCTTGCTTTTTTGGACCTCTATGGCTTGCAGGTTGTTTCGGTAGCCTATAGCTAGGGAGTCCCATATGTAAGGACTGACTTCCTGTTTTTTCCCGTAGAAAGTGTAGTTACTCACCTGTAGCAGGTGTTCTCCGGGAACAGTAGGAATCAGTCCTCAGAACCCTCCCTCTTCCCTGTGGAGTTGCTTTTCTTTTTTTGCTGTCTTGAGCTGTGTCGTCATACTGAGGCAAGATGACACCCTTGGGCGGGAAGGCAAACACACATGCGTGATGGATCTCACAAAGGCTTTCTTTGAAAGCTGGAGATAGATTACCGTGCAGGCTCCGTCGATCCCGACTTCACCCATATGTGAGGACGTATTCCTATTGTCCCGGAGAGCACTTGCTATAGGTGAGTAACTGTTTTCTCTTCACTGCAAGGTGCAAGTTCATTTCTCTAGCATATGTTCATGTATGATCTCTTTGAGAGGTGGTGTAAGGTTTTCCCCTTAGCTTGCTGACCTACCAAGCCTTAAGGCTTTTCTTCAGGATGAGTTGTAGAAGGACCTCACTTTGAATTCCCTGTGGGTACAGGTTGCCTGTGTCTGGGGGTTAAGCATCTGTTTCCCCCCCCCCTCCTCTGTTTCCTGGCTCATTGTCTCCCACTCGTGACCTTGGCCCTTTATTTGAGCCCTTGCAGAGGGACCAGGTTGAAGGATTTGTCCCTCAAGTTGGTCTTTTTGGTGGCCATTTGCTCAATCTGACCTATTTCAGAATTACTGGCTCTGTCCTTTGGGATCTGTATTTAACCTTCACATCTGAAGTGGTGCCGATACAGCTGGTCCCTTTTATGCTTGCTTGAAAGTATTGTCCAAATTTCATCTCAACCTGTATTTGTGGCCAGTCAGTATCAGGGGAAGGATAAGAATCTCCAGTTGCTATATCTCCACAGCGTGTTGCTATAGTATCTGAGATGACTAATTCTTTTCACAAGTTTGACAAGTTATTTTATTTGGGGCGCACAAAAGGGTGAGGCAGCCTCCAAGGCCATCTTGGGATGTTGGATCAAGGAAGCTGCTGCTTCTGCCAGCATACTGAAGGGATGGACTGTCCTGGTGGGTTTGTGCATGCACTCTACAGAGTGCAGGCGGCATCCGTTGTGGAGACCTGCAGGGGCAGATGGATGGGTCTTTTGGGTCAGTGTTTCTTAGAATAGTTGTGTCCTCTTGCCTGAATGAATCATAGCTCAGGTATATCCCAATTATCTGAACTGGTTTAGCACAGTGGGCTGGAAGGTGAAATTTTGTTTGCTGACCCGCGCAAAGGTGACAGGGTGGCTAAATCTACTTTGGGGCTTTGGATTAAGGAGGCCATTGCCTCAGCGTATCTGTAGTGGAAACGGCTGGTTCTGGAAGGTTTGTGCACCCACTCTACCTCATGTGCAAAGCACAGCTCAGTAGCCCCTGCTGACATTTGTCAGACAACAATGTGGACATCACTTTCCACTTTCGTCGAGCACTACCGCTTGGATGTCCACACGTGGGCGGACATGGCCTTGGCTCTAAGGTTTTGCAAGCTGCTGTGCCTTATTCCTGCTCAGTGGAGTCCTAGCTTTGGTATGTCCCACTTGTCTGGACTGGTCTAGCAGGACAATATGGAAGGTGACATTTTACTTACCAGATAATGTCCTTTCCTTGAGTCCTGTTAGATTAGTCCAGAGTCTGCCCCTGGAACTGGGTTTGCTCTGTTCTTCTGCGGTGATACCTTTGTGCAAGTTGATCAGCTTTCTGTTGATGCTTTCCTGTTCATAGTTCTTTACTGTTTGCTTACACATTGTTGCCCACTTTGAGGTTGTGTGAGGTTGTCATGTTCTCCCATATGCTTTAGGGCAGATACTGAGGAGACTTCTGGTGGCTGAGGCGAATAGATCCATGGGAGTGATGTCAATGAAACTTGGGCTTTTCAATGGTTCTTTGTCTCCACAAGTCTGCTAGTAGGGAAACACAACCCGTCTGGACTGGTCTAGCAGAACTTGAGGAAAGGACCTTCTCTGGTAAATAAAATGTCACCTTTTATTCTCTACTGCTTTCCCAATTCCTAACTTTCTTCTTGCTTTTTGACTGTGGCCACACACACAACAGAATTTCACTGTATTGTCCATGATGATGCTTATATTTTTTCCCTGGGTAGTGACTCCTTATATGGAACCTAGCATTGTGAAGTTATAATTTAGCTTATTTACTATGAGGTTGATTCTGATCAGGGCACATCTGAGCCATCTGGATGGCCGAAAAATGGATGGCCCCAACTTTACCCGATTCTGCAACCTTTGGAGTTAGACATTTCTGTGGTTGCAGAATCTGACACTTAGATGGCCTGGATTGGCTCCGATTCCACAGCACGAGACGTCCACCCTCCTGCTCGGCCAGTCTGCCCTATGCTCCTGCTGATGTGCCAGTGCTGTGGCACCGGGACACCCAGCAGAAGTGCTGACAGCCTGACACTGCTCCAAGCCTCCTTTTCCAACCACCTGACCCTCGGTGGAGTTAGCCAGGACTGAGATCAGGCGGCGGGGTCTACCTGCAGCTGCTCTGGTGTTTCAGTGGGACTCACCAGCCTGATCCCCTCCATCAATGGGACTTATTTCACTTCCGAGGAGGAATAAGTTCCACGTCCATGTTATCACTGCCAGACATACAGGGCCATGACCTGAATAGGCCCTGTACCTCCGGGTGCTGTGGCCTGCCCTCACTCTGCCCACCCTCTGCCTCCGACCCTCCCACCCCCGTCCATCGCTTCCCACGCAGCACCTCTGTGCATGTGGGGAGCCAGGAGGACAGAATATGCTCCCTGCGAATAGCGGAGGTTGCACGTCCAAACTAGACGTACAACCCCGCAATTCGCAGGTCTAAATGACCCTCTATGTGAATCACTTTGCATTTGTCCATTAAATTGCATCTGCATTATGAATGCTTAGTCTTCCAGTCTCTCAAGGTCGCCTGCAATTTCTCACATCTGCAAGCAATTACACTCTTATTTATTAATTTTTATAAAACCAATATACATTCCAGCCAATCAATTACTGCTTATTGTTATCTTTATCAAACAATTTTCCCCAGCAATTACACTCATATCTCCAAGAACAAGCCCATATGTAGTCTTCACATATGGGTATCGTCGGTACCGATGGAGCCTGCGCGGGAACGCTCTCCAGCGTCCAATTAGAAAGGTTCTGGGAGCATCCCACAGCGCCTGCGTGCTGCCTTCCCGCCTTTCCCAACTGCCTCTCTCCGGTTCTTCGTTTTCCGCGGAGCCAGCAGGTCGTCGTTCCTGTTACCGCAGAAAATGTTTCCTTATTGCCCTTCTTTTTTGTGGTCACGTCTGCCTTCCTCGACGCTTTACCGGTACCACCGGTTCTTTATTTCTTTCTTTTCTTTAAAAAAAAAAAAAAAATATATATATATATATATATATATATTTATATTTAGTACTTTTTTCCAGGTGCATGTGCCATTTTTCCAGGTGCATGTGCCATAGGCCCAAAATTCCTTCACAATGGAAAAACCCGCTTCGGGTTTCAAAAAGTGCACCAAGTGTGGCGGTACCATCTCCATCACCGACACCCATGAGTGGTGTCTTAAATGTTTAGGTCCTGACCACTCCATCACGGAATGTATGGCCTGTGCCATGATGTCCAAAAGAGATCATAAGAACATAAGATATGCCATACTAGGTCAGGCCAAGGTCCATCAAGCCCAGTATCCTGTTTCCAACAAGTGGCCAATCTAGGTCATACGTACCTAGCAGTTTCCCCAAAAGACACAGGTTCCGCAATGCTTGTACTGGGTCAAGCATTGATATCCTGGGTCCCTTCTTAATAATGGTTTATGGACCTTTCCTCCAGGAACTTGTCCAAACCTTTTTTAAACCCAGCTACACTAACAGCCTTTACTACATCCTCCGGTAACAAATTCCAGAGTTTGATTACACGTTGAGTGAAAAAATATTTTATTTTATTAGTCTTAAATAGTTTACCCTGTAGCTTCATTGTATGTCCCCTAGTCTTTCTATATTCTGATAACGTAAACAATCGATCTACGTTTACCCGTTCCACTCTGTTCATTAATTTATAGACTTCTATCATATCTCCCCTCAGCTGTCTCTTTTCCAGTTTAAAGAGCCCTAACCTTGTTAGCCTTTCTTCATAGGAATATCCTTCCATCCCCTTTACCATTTTGGTGGCTCTTCTCTGAACCTTTTCTAATAACGCTATATCCTTTTTAAGATACGGCGACCAGAATTGCACACAATATTTAAGGTGCGGTCTCACCATGGAACGGTATAGAGGCATTATAATATCTTTTGTTTTATTTTCCATTCCTTTCCTTATGATACCTAGCATTCTATTTGCTCTCTTGGCTGCCGCTGCACACTAGGCCAAGGGTTTTAACATGTTATCCACAATGACGCCTAAATCTTTTTTCTGGGTGGTGGTTCCTAATGTGGAACTTTGCATTGTGTAACCATAGTTTGGGTTGTTCTTCCCTAGGTGCATAACTTTGCACTTGTCTACATTAAATTTCATCTGCCATTTTGATGCCCAGTCTTCCAATTTATCAAGATCCTCTTGCAATTTTCCACAATCCCCTTGAATTTTAACAACTTTAAATAGTTTTGTGTCATCTGCAAATTTGATAACCTCACTCGTTATTCCTCTTTCCAGGTCATTTATGACTATGTCAAAAAGCAGCGGACCCAGCACAGATCCCTGGGGTACACCACTATTCACCTTTCTCCATTGGGAAAATTGGCCATTTAGCCCAACCTTCTGCTTTCTATCTTTTAACCAGTTCCTGATCCACAGTAGTACACTGCCTCCTATCCCATGACTCTTTAGTTTTGCCAAAAGTCTCTGATGAGGGACCTTGTCAAAGGCTTTCTGAAAGTCTAGATACACTATATCAACCGACTCACCTTTGTCCACCTGTTTATTCACACTTTCAAAAAAACATAACAGATTAGTAGGACAAGATCTTCTTTGTCTAAAGCTATCTCCCATTAGGCCATGACTATCTACATGCTGAGTAATTTTATTCTTTATGATGGTTTCTACCATTGTTCCCGGTACTGACATGACGTTCACCGGTCTGTAGTTTCCCGGATCACCCCTGGAACCCTTTTTAAAAATTGGTGTTACATTGGCGATCCTCCAATCTTCAGGTATTAGAGATGATTTTAATGATAGTTCACAGATTACTAATAGCAGGTCTGCAATCTCGTATTTCAGTTCTTTCAACACCCTTGGATGTATACCATCCGGCCCAGGTGATTTGCTACTCTTCAGTTTATCTAATAGTTGTAATACATCTTCCCGATGTATCGATATTTCCTTCAATTCTTCCGCACCTTTAAATACCACTTCAGTCATGGGTAACATTCCTACATCTTCCTCAGTAAAGACCGAAGCAAAGAATTCTTTCAGTCTCTCTGCTATCGCCTTGTCACCTCTTAGTGCCCCTTTAACTCCTCTATCATCTAATGGACCAACTGACTCTCTCACAGGTTTTTTGCTACGAATGTACTTGAAAAAATCTTTATTTCGCGTTTTTGCTTCCGCAGCAGGTCGGCAGAACCGAGCTGCTAAACTCAGTACCCTGTTTCCCTCCGATGCAGCCTCAGTGGCATCGACGTCTTCCAGGGCTTCCTCTTCTTCCCGTGGCTCTCAGGTAACTAATCACAAGTCTAGACGGTCCTCATAGGGTAGATCTCCTTCTAAGCATCGAGATGCCTCTGGCGTTGCCCTTGAGGATTCTGCACCGGCAAAATTACCCTGGCGGGAGGCTTCGGCTTCCAAAGCATTATCGGGGCTCCAGGACGTTCTCGAGGCCTCAACCTTGGCAGAACTACTGGTGCCATGCTCTGGGGTACCGGCTGTTTTCTCCGGTACTGACATCCAGGCATCGGCAGCGTCGATAGACCAGAGGTTCCTGGCTATTGAACGCAGTCTGGCGGCTCTCCTTGCGGCATCGACACTCTCGGAACCACGTCAGACAGTTCAACTGGTACCGGCACTGACTCTGGCACCGGTACCGACAGCATCGACATCGGTGTCAGCATTGCTGGCACCCTGTCATGCGATGCCCTCCGGTACCGATACACCAGTACCGATTCCCCCGGTACCAACTTCGGTCGGTACGGGTATCGGGCTCTTCAAGAGCATCTGGACAGAAGGTATTTCGAGTCCTCAGAGGAATCCAAGGATTCTGACAGTTCTGTCGGTACGAGTATACTTCTCCCAGAGGAGCCTTCCTCCCCTAAACGCAGGATGTCTCCTCCAGAGGATATTTCCTTTCAGGACTTCATCAGGGAGGTGGCTCGAGGTCTGTCCATTACTGTGGCTCCTGAAACGGAGCCCAGAGCAAAGGAGTTGGAAATATTACAATATCCCAAAGCTCCTAAGGAGGCAGCTACTCTACCCATCCATGAGATCTTGCATGATCTCATGCTAAGAATGTGGGAGACGCCTCTTACCACCTCTCCTCACTCTCGTAGACTGGATACTATATATCGAGTCCGTCCTTGTCCTGGTTTCCAGAAGACTCAGCTTCCTCACCACTCTATTGTAGTGGAATCAGCTATGAGAAGGATCAGGAGTGCAAAGAGACATGCCTCTAATCCTCCAGGACGTGAGTGCAGAACTTTAGATGCTTTTGGACGTCATACTTTCCAAGCTTCCATGCTTTCTGCTAGGATCAGTTCCTATATTTTATATACGGGAATGTTCCTGAAGAAAATCACAGGAGATTTAGAGGTTTTGAGCCCTCTTCTTCCTGAGGATAGAAGGCAGGATTTTCTCACATTGGTCAAACATGCCCAGGATGTTTCTAAATTTGTCAACCATGCAGCTTTTGACTGTCTTGAGTGCATAAGCAGAACCTCTGCCATTGCCATAGGTGCACGTAGAATTGCCTGGCTCCAGGCATCTGATTTGGAGCTCTGGGTACAAGACAAACTGGGCAATATTCCTTGTACTGGTGAGAACCTGTTTGGCAAAGATTGGCAAGAAAAAGCCAATGAATTGGATGCTGACAACTCCACCTTGGATAGATTATCCAAGGCCACAGCTGTTCCTGCAAGAAAGAAATCTTTCAAAAAAACATTCTTTTCCAAAAAGAAAAGGTTTTATCCTGCTTATTCCCAGCAGGGATGCTCTGCAGCTCAACCTGTCCGGAAAAGTCAGCAACCACCCAAGCAAAGGAAAGCAAAGACTGCTAAGCCTCAACCGTCTTGGCAGTCTCAGCCTCCACAAGTCCTTTGACTTTCATCTAGAGTGAAGAAAACTCCCTGATCTGACCACAATACCACGGCTCTTTAGGTCTCTGGTCCATCAGTAGTGAGAGACAGGCAGAGAGTAATACAGAACACAATCACACACACACAAAGTGCTATTTTCTTTGAGCTCAGAGGGAAGACAGCAAGCGGTATATGGACGGGCATAATTCCACACCTGCCGAATTCAAATTCCTCCTCCAAAAAGCTCTCTTTTTATTAGAGAAAAAGAGGAAGTAACAATCATTTATTATAACCATGAAATAACACAAGGTGTCGCCAAAGTTCTTTTTACAGAGTAAGATCTGATTACAGTATATTAGATGAAATTTATAATTGCAAAAGCTGCAAAAATTATGTTGTGTCAGCAGGGACTTCCAGCTGACTGTACAATGAACTATGGTTGCACAGGTCATAGCCTATGTTCTTTTTGCTTGCGTTAACACTGTTCCATCTATTTTAAAGACAGTTACACAGAGAACTCATGATCATGACATCTTATTCTATTTAAGAAAGTAGGTGAAAAGTCAAACTTCTAAACACATTTTGTATCAAGAACTTCATCCATCTTCAATTACATATTGGGGATTCTGGTATCCCTCGTATCTGTCCATCCCTACATAGAGAACTTAGCCTTCCTGGCTCTCAATGGACCAGAGCCTTCCACCATTCCAGGAAGGTTGTGTCACTTTGCCCCCAGATGGGGGCAGATAATAGCAGAGCATTGGACACTCTCCACCATAAAAGAGGGGTACAAGCTCTATTTTTCGAGCATGCCCCCTCCCACAATGGTAAGACAGTTCAATTCTCAGACCTCTCTTTTCAACCTATTAGATCAAGAGGTCACTATGCTTCTTGCCCAAGGGGCAATAGAAGAAGTACCCATTCCTCAACAGGGTACAGGGTTTTACTCCCCCTATTTCCTTATCCCAAAGAAAACAGGAGGACACAGACCTATTTTAGTCTTAAGAGAATTGAACAAATTCCTGTTCGAGGAGAAATTCAAGATGGTTTCTCTAGGAACTCTGCTGCCATACCTTCAGAGTCAGGATTGGCTATGTTCTCTAGATCTCAAGGATGCGTACACTCATGTTCTCATCCATCCATCCATCTCACAGAAGGTTCCTTTGGTTCCTTTTTCACGGAAAGTACTACCAATACAGGGTGCTTCCTTTTGGCCTGGTCTTCACCAAGGGTGTTTACAAAATGCTTGGCTGTGGTAGCAGCATTTCTTCGCGCTCTAGGAATATTCGTCTTCCTTACTTAGACGATTGGCTCATTCGAGCCCCATCAGAGTCAGAGGCCAGGATTTCTCTGTCTTGAATAGTGCATATCCTTCAGTATTTGGGTCTAGTCATAAATGTCCCAAAGTCCAATCTAACTCCCACTCAGTCTTTAGAGTTCATAGGAACTTGGCTGGATACAAGGAAAGCAAGGGCCTATCTTCCTCAGACCCGTTGCATTCGCATGGTGCAGTTAGCTTCTCAAGCAATGCTAAAGCCTCATCTCACTGCTCGGGAGATGTTACAACTGCTAGGCCACATGGCATCTACTGTGCATGTGGTTCCCTATGCTCGCCTCCATATGAGAGCAGCCCAGTGGACTTTATCCACTCAATGGACCCAAGCTTCAGGGTGTCTGTCAGACAAAATAGCAAACACAAATCACCTTATTTGTCCCTCCAATGGTGGCAGTCCACTCAAAACCTGTTGCTGGGGTCCCCGTTTCAACAACCTTTACCCCAGGCAACTCTCACAACAGATGCTTCTCCAGTGGGTTGGGGAGGTCATCTACAAGACCTCTCCACCCATGGCACTTGGAATCCACAGGAGACTCATCTACATATCAATCTCTTAGAGCTCAGAGCAATCTTTCTTGCTCTTCGAGTGTTCCACACCCTACTCAGCTGCAAGACAGTCCTTATTCACACGGACAGCCAAGTAGCCATGTTCTACGTGAACAAGCAGGGAGGAACAGGTTCTCTGTCGCTTTGCAACGAAGCTTTGCGACTCTGGGCCCTCGCCAGAGAGCATCAGATTCATCTCCTGGCAGTGTATCTTCCAGGCATATAAAACTCTTGGGCAGACAGACTTAGTCGAGTTCTGCTTCCACACAAATGGTCTCTACATGTAGACCAGGTGACCAAGATTTTTCAAATTTGGGGAGCCCCGGACATAGACCTCTTTGCAAGTCTGTTGAATGTCAAACTTCCCCGGTTCTCTTCCAGAATCAATCCTGGCTCAGGACTCTCAGGCCAAGGATGCTTTCCTCCTTCACTGGGGCCAAGACTTCCTTTATGCCTTTCCACCCATTCTCCTAATTCCCACGACCCTTTTCAAGCTTCAGAGAGACAGAGGCTGTATGATTCTCATAGCTCCACATTGGCCTCGGCAAGTGTGGTACCCTCTGCTTCTACATATCTCTCAGGCTCCCTCCTTGGAGTTAGGGTGTGCTCCAGATCTCCTATCTCAGGAGAATGGAATGTTATGGCATCCCAATCCCCAGTCTCTGCATCTCAGGGCTTGGTTGCTGAAGACCTAGATCTCCATGGTCTTAACCTCACTCAGCAAGTAAAGGATATCCTTTATGCTTCCAGGAAGCCTTCCACAAGATGCTCTTATGCTTTCAAGTGGAAAAGGTTTACCATATGGTGTTAGCAGAAGGGTCTTAACCCCCTTGCGGTACCTCTGGAATCATTACTGGAGTATCTCCTTCATTTATCAAATGCAGGACTTAAGACTAACTCAGTCAGAGTCCATTTTAGTGCTATTACAGCTTCTTTCAAGCCTCTAAATGGACAACCTATTTCCTCCCATCCTCTTATAGCAAGATTTATGAGAGGCCTTCTGCTAACTAAGCCTCCCATTAGGCCACCTCCTGTGACATGGGACTTAAACTTGGTTCTTGGTGAGCTCATGAAGCCACCTTTCGAACCCTTAGCTACTACCTCCTTGAAATTCCTTTCTTGGAAGGTTATCTTTCTCATTGCAATCACATCAGCATGTCGCATCAGTGAGTTGCAAGCACTAGTGGCTGATCCACCTTATACAAGGTTCCATCATGACAAGGTAGTCCTTAGGACTCATCCACATTTTATGCCAAAGGTGGTCTCGCCTTTTCATCTAAACCAAGCTGTCTACCTACCTGTGTTTTTTCCAAGGCCTCATGCATCTAATGCAGAAAGGAATCTTCATACTTGGGACTGTAAAAGAGCTTTATCCTTTTACTTACAAAGAACACAGCAACATAGAAAGTCCCCTCAACTCTTTGTTGCTTTTGATCCTTCTCATTTGGGACTTCCAGTCTCCAAGAGAACACTGTCTAACTCGATTGCTCAGTGTATTTCCTATGCCTATCAGAGTAGGAATCTTTCTCTGGAGGGCCATGTCACAGCTCACAATGTGAGAGCCATGGCAGCTTCAATGGCTCATCTGCACTCTGTGTCTATCGACGACATCTGTCGAGCAGCCACCTGCGCCTCCGTTCATACCTTCACAGCCCATTACTGCTTGGACAAGGACTCCCGCCGGGATGCCTTGTTTGGTCAGGCTGTTCTCCAACACCTGTTCCATACCTAATCAACTCATACCCACCATCCCTGGTTGGATGCCAGAGTTCCATGGGAGGTAGTGGAGCCCTTTCTCAGGGACACACAACTTCTGGGGTTTCTCCCTGGCATCTAAAGCTAGGGAGTTCCCATATGTGATGACTACATTCCTGCTTGTTCCTGGAGATAGCATAGTTACTCACCTGTAACAGATGATCTCCGGGAACAGCAGGGATTTAGTCTTCACAACCCACCCACCTCCCCTAGGAGTTGTATATCTCTTTCTCTTTCCCTCTCTCTCTCTTTGTCTCAGCTTTAAAACTCAACTGGAGAGAGGCAGTTGGGAAAGACGGGAAGGCAGCATGCAGGCGCTGTGGGATGCTCCCAAAAGCTTTCTAATTGGACACTGGGGTGCGTTCCCGCGCAGGCTTCGTCGGTACCAACGATACCCATATGTGAAGACTAAATTCCTGCTGTTCCCGGATATCACCTGTTACAGGTGAGTAACTATGCTTTATTCAAAGTTGTTAAATCTGCAGATCAGATCATCTCACTCATTTGTTCCCATTTCCAGATCATTTATAAATGTTAAAGCATTGATTCCAGTACAGATCCTCTATTCATCTTTCTCCATTAAGAAAATTGACCATTTAACCCTGCTCTGTTTTACCTCCTAAGCAATTCCCACTCCACAGTAGGACACTGCCTCCTATTTCATGACCTTTTAATTCTTCAGGAGTCTCATGAGAGATTTCGTCAAACATTTTTAAAAAATCAATTACACTTTATCAGCTGGCTCTCCTTTTATCCCCGTGTTTGTTACTGTACGTAAATAAATCCTTGTTAGCTTTATCCTATTAAACCTGACTGGTATTGGGTAATTTTGTCATTAATAGGGTGCACTATTTTGCCTAGCACGCTCGTCAGGCTCTCACTGGTCTGTAATTTTTCAGGTCACCCCTGACCCTTCCAATTGGCAATTATGAATCTGCTAAAGAAGCACTTTTTCTCTTTTCCCCCCTTTTCCCTTACAGTCGTTACTTAACCAAGGCTTTTTACATATGGTCAAAGCAAGACCGATTCTCATCTACATTCATCAATAATTTGATCTCTCACACGGAAACGGAGCATGCTGCACCAGCTTGGATGCTATTGGCCAAGGTTGCAGGTTCTTCACCGAAACTAGACTATACCAAGATCCTGGACACCTGGGACAGCATCAGAAGGTATAAGGCTCCTGACCTCTGGGATTTTTCATAGTACATCAAATATAAGTGTGTGTTCAGATGTTATAAAGCCGGATTGCTATGGTTAAGAGGTCACATGCCCATGCTATATTTTCTTACTGAACAACCATCTGTGGATCTCTCTGCTTTTTGTTTTTAATTTAAAACCTGAGGTCTTTTATTCAAGACAGCAACACTGTTGACTGGTTTAACCCCCATCATTTCCAACTGGCCAGGACTGTGCTATAAAACTCTTCTGATCACACACTCAGATTTACTGCTTTGTTTCCAAAGTCCTATAACAGGGCTGAGATTCCATTGTGCAAATGTTAGTTCTTGCAGTGTTCATAAACCCATTTAGAGTGGGATTCTAATGGTGTCTTTTGCTAGGGATCTCCAAACTACAGTTCACGGAACATGTCTTTCTGGCCCAGCAGTCTTTCTCTGTCTGTGGCCAGATCAGCCCAAAACATAGCTTACCTTTCTTTTTTTGTGGTCCATCTATGATGAAGTGGTAATATAGAGAGTGCTGCAGTACTAGTGGGCTTTTCAACTCCTGACAAAAGAGTTGCTATAACAGAAGGGAAAGATGGTCAAAAAGGAAAGAGAAGTAGAGATAATGTGTTTGGGAGAGGGGAGCTTGGTGAGTGTGTGCGCAATGTACTCTCCCAAACACCACCTTACTACGCACTCAACCTCCCCTCCTACTGGTTATATGCTAGGGAAGAGAGAGGGGGGTAGTAATGAGGTAAGGATACCTAATTCCTAAAAATATTACTAATGCCTTTGGTAACATTGTCTCCCCCTTCCTTTTTTCCCAGTATTTCAACTTCCAAAAGGGCCAAATTTCAAGGGGGAGCCTACACACACAGTAAAATTCCCAGGGGATGGCGTTCTCAACCATCTTGGTGATTTGAAATGATAAATGTGGCCCTTTAAATAATTTGGGGACCCCGTCTTATACCATGAAACTGAAGCAAAATTTATGGCAATAGAGCTGCAAGGCTTATGTTGTTTTTAAGCAGCCTTCTTTCAGAGGTTTTAGTGGGAGGGAAGGGAATACCAAGCTTTCCCACGCTGCAATTTCCTTGCTGTCATTCTTGTGGCCTAGCAATCCTGACTGTATAAATTTTCATTCTTCACATTAAATACATCACACTTGGAGAGTGGGATTCTGACATCAGTGCTTCTTAAAGTACATTCTGTGTGTAGAACATTATTATCCTTTATGTAGTACTGAAAAATTAGGTATAATTAGTCATAAGTGCTTTTCTTGTACATGAAGTTTCACCTCCTTTGTCCTTATTTTCAGAGATACAAACCCCTCTTAACTCTCTGCTGCTTTTTTGCAGGCAGAGAAATAGCAATACCAGCACCACTGGTCATATCCTGTGTGTAATAGGCCATGTGGCTGTGCATATGCCCCAGAACCACAGAGGGAGGCTGATTGGTAAATGTTTTGCTTTTCACCACAACCACCACTACCTATGATTTGTTTTTCTCTATGTCTGGAAAATTTACATCATTGTCTGGCTCTTTCCAGATGATGTAAAGAACTGGCTGATGGAGTTCTCATTGCCCCCAGAACTAGTAAGTTCTGCAGTGGAGTCCTTGCAGAAACTGTGTCTTGCACATGCTGATACCCCAGAGAATTCCCAGGTAAAGCTTCAAATGCAGGCATGAGCTCTTCAACCAGTACAGTGGCTGTCTTGATACCTGGGGTGAGGTTCACATCAAGCCTTTTAACAAAATGTGCATGACAGAAATTCTATTGCATAACACATCACTAGCTTCTTGTAATACTCTGTATGAAAGTATCTCCAGGAACAAGCAGAAATGTAGTCATCACATATGGGTATCGTCGGTACCGACGGAGCCTGCACGGGAACGCTCGCCAGCGTCAAATTAGAAAGCTTTTGGGAGCATCCCACAGCGCCTGCGTGCTGCCTGTTCTTCCAGAAATTAAGCGCTATATTGCCTCAATTAGTAGGCAAGTAGTTGGTCTTTATTTCTAGTTTATAGCATGATGTTAGCAAAGACACATTGAAGATAAATTAAGCCTTAACTGATTGTGGAATTTATAATTATTAGACGTTAGTTTGTTTTTTTTGTGAGGTAGTAAAGGCGCAGAGACCTGAAAGAAAACTTTCCATCTATGCGTAGATGCTGTTGAACCAGGTATGTGGGGATCTCATATCTGCCTCTGAGGAATATCTCTCTCTTATTACCCTGACAGAAGATGGAGCTAGTCAGCTGGATGAGGCACTGCTGGTAAGCCCTGATGTCATTATTACATGTTCCATGAACATGCATTGAAAATACTATTCTCCATTTCATTTTCTCTAATCTGCCGAGCAAGAGATTTGAATTTTAGTAGTGTATGTCTGACATCACTTGTCCATTGATTTAAAGAAACAGTTGAGCTATGATGTGATGTGATCCCCCTACTTGTTTAACATATTGGCCAGTTTTCCCTCCATTTCTGCTCCAACTTATCTATAATTGCCTGCATGTGTAATGATGGTGGTGCATTCATCTCCATCTAGGAGTACATTCAGAGAGCAGTGCTGTTGCTTTCTTCGCTTTAGGTGCGGTATCTCTTCACACTTGGAGAGGCTGCCCAGCTGTGCCCAGCCAAAGTGGAGAAGCAAGTCTTCCTTCTGGTCCAGTCCATCCTAGCCTCTTCACAATGTAAGTGCCTTACAGTCTTTATAAAACACTCGGACATGGTAAGTTCTGTATTCTAATAGTTGACTTTTATATTTTTTTTGGCAGTAGTCAGCCATCCAGCAAATGGTGACAGTGTAGTCTCTCAACCACTGTCTCAGTTCAGAGGATCCACTATGTCTTCCCTTGTTCGGGCACATGCCTTTATTACTCTGGGTAAGAGCTGTTATCTGGGAACAGATATGTTTGCCCAATTTTTCTATCCCTGTACTCTTCTAGACCAATGTGTGGCATAAGACACAGAGAAGAGAGATGAGGGTCTGTGAAGATATTGGCCATTCATATGCCGATTCGTCCTTTCAATAGGGAAATTGTGCTTACAGCATGAAGAGCTGGCAAAGAAGTGTATTGCAGCCTTTGCCCGGGAGTTGGAGGTGTGTGAAGATGTGGCCATTCGCAATAACGTTGTCATTGTGATGTGTGACCTATGCATCCGTTATACCACTATGGTGGACAGGTACATCCCCAATATTTCTGTGTGCCTGCGGGATAAGGATCCTTTCATTCGGAAGCAAACTCTCATCATGCTGACCAACCTCCTCCAGGTAAGGACACAAAAACTGACCAGATGAAATGAGTCTCCCAGTGCCAACTAAGCCTGTGAGGTGAGATTAAAGTTTGGGTAAGACCTAAGAAGTTTTGGAGTCACTGTACGTACAGATGTCACTGAATTGCAGATGTGTGAATTGACCAACTAGCCCTGCACCCTAACATTAACCATTTGTCTTTGTAAATGTATATTCTGTATACACTGCCAGACCAGGCTGGAACAAATGGGTTATGCCCCTTTACCATAGATGGAGGCAGAGAACAAAGGCTTGTGAACTCCTGCCCTATAAGGCACTGTGAAGCGTCTGCTATCTCAGTATTCTGACTCTAGCAGAATACTGGCATATCTTTGGGGTGTACTTCTGGAAGTGATTCCTGGGAGCAGTTGGAGAACTGATCATCCTGTTGAGTTTGGGCAGACAGGGGATTATTTTCTTGAGTCCTTTCCTGACCTTTGCAGAAATAACTGAGGAGTCCAAGTTCTGTCTCCCTCTTACCTATTTGCCCTGTTTTTCTCCAGGAACAAGCAGGAAGTCAGTCCTCACTTATGGGTGACGTCGGCACCGACGGTGCCTATGCGGAGCAATTCCCCAGATTTTAAAGAAAGCCTTGGGGATTGCTACCACACATGCAAGGTCCTCTTCCTGCCCAAGGGTGCCATCTTGCTCAGTCTCCCTTTTTCAGCGGAGCCCTTCGGACGCACATCCTCGTCCCTCGGAAAAAGGTTTTGATTTCCTCACCTTAACAGGCTATATCTCTTTTTTTCCCGTTTGCACCGGTCCACTACCCATCCTCCCCTTGCTCTCTTTTGGAGCTTGCGGGGATACCTTTTCTAAATTTTTTCTTCCCGGGCTTGGCGCCCTTTTTTTCTTTCCAACTGCTGGCCGCGTGGGTCTTCGACCTCACAGGGGCAATTTTTGCCCACATGACCACCAGGTTTAAAAAATGCGATAGATGCTCTAGGAACATGTCGCTTACGGACACTCATGACTGCTGTCTAAGGTGTCTGGGAGCCGACCATGACCCAGAGCTCTGTTCACTCTGTAAGAAAATGTCCTCTAAGGCCCTGCTTAGCCGTAAGCAGACGTTCAAAGACATTTTTTGAAAGGCTGCCTCAGAGTCCCCGGTGGCACCCTTGGTAGTCTTCCCTCCGGTGGGTTCTTCCCCTGCAGCACTGCGTTCCAGGCGACATTCAGACCAGGGTTCCCCGAGGTGGAACGGCGCAAAAAGAAGGCGGCCTCAAAGCTGTTGTCTGAGGCCCCAGAGAAGCGCGAGCACTCCTGTGCCTGGTCGCTTATCCCCATTCGGCGTTCCCGAGAGTCGGACAAGGAGCGGCCCTGCAAGGTACCTCGCAGAGAAATGGAGGCCTCAGACGAAGGCGCCCAGTCCTCCTGAGGGCCATCCCGGTGAGGACCCCCTCTCCTCCTCGACACCTGATCAGGTGACTCCGATATCGGTGTCCCAGGGCCCCACGCCCGCGTGAAAGTCCTGTATGCTGGCGCTAAAACGCAGCGTTTCTGCATTCATTGCTTCCCAGCAGGCGCTCACGGCCAGCTTCGCTGACTTGTGCCGAGACCATAGGTCCCTCGTGTGGGACACCCAAATCTGTTCAGGAAACCCCTGAGAGCCACGAGCCTCGTGAGGGTCTTCGACATCGGTCTCGCTCGCTCTCCCCTTCTTCGGGGTCGAGATTGTCCAGGGCTTCTGGCTCCAGATGCCGGCCATTGGATAGGGCGAACCGCCTGGCTCATATCCCTCTACCGATTTCTCGGACTGGGAATCCAATGGAGATACATCCCCGGAGACTCGCACCCACCGGGATCTTCTATCGGACTCCTTGCCGGCTGGTCTCCAGCGGCGTTCACCACCTGAGGACACCTCCTCCTTGGTGTTTCTTCGGGACATGGCTCGGGCCCTCAACCTGGTCACCCAGGACGAGGAAGAAGACCCTCTTGCTATAGAACTTGATATTCTTCAGTACGAGGCCCTGCCCATGGAATCCCTCACCGTACTGGTGCCGCCGATCCTCTCCCAGCTATTGCTCCGCATATGGGAGACCCTGGCCTGGGTCCCTATTGTGAGCAAGTGCCTTGACACAATGTACAAGGTGTAGCAAGGGCCAGGCTTCCGTAAGACTCAACTTCCACACACCTCGATGATGGTGGAATCGGCCATGAGGAAGCAGAAACACCCGAAGTCTCACTCCTCGGTCCCGCCGGGCCGAAAGTCCAGAGCCCTTGATTCCCTTGGCCGCAAGACCTATCAAGGTTCCATGCTCTCCTATCGCATCCAGGCATACCAATTATATATGGGTATGTTCCTCCGCGACTCGGCAAAAGAACTTGGAGGCTTCTCTGCGGGCCTCGAGGGAGAGTCCCTTGACAGGTTCCGCATCCTGTTGAAATCAGTGGCGGATTGCTCCAAGTATTTCTCGAGCCCCCTATGATGGCTTCAAGACATCGGCTTGGGTGGTGGCCGCAGGCATCAGAGCACGCTGCCAGGCTTGGCTCCAATCTTCGGATTTGGAGCAGTGGGTGCAGGAGAAGCTCCTGGACGTACCCTGCCTCTGCAAACAGCTTTTTGGTAAGCTTTGGGGAAACTGCTAGGTACGTATGACCTAGATTGGCCATTTTTGGAAACAGGATACTGGGCTTGATGGAACTTGGTCTGACCCAGTATGGCATATCTTATGTTCTTAAGCTGATGGAGGAGAAGGCTGCGGAGATTAAGATGGAGTACATCACTAGGACCCGTCTCTTCCGCAAGACCTCGACGCTGCCTCGGTAGAAGCAGCCTGCCAAGAAGCCCTTCTTTCCCAGGAAAGGCTCCCAGTACCGCGGCTACCCGCTGTACCTGCCTACCCCCGTGCCGACCACTCCCATGCAGGGAAGCCTGGCGAGGGTAACCGTAAACCAAAGGCCCAGACGCGGCTACCTCACAACACCCTCAGGAGTTTTGATGCCAGTGGCATGGCCCCTTGCCCTCTGGCGGTGCAGCAGCTGGGGGGGGGGGGTGCCTGTCCTGCTCTGCCCCGTCGTGGGCGCTTATCACCTCGGACACCTGAGTCCTCCATGTCATCCAGGAGGGCTATGGCCTTCACTTCGACAGGCTCCCACCTCCTTTGTCTTTGGCGGAGCCTCCTCGACTCCCTGTACACCAGCTCTTGCTGCAGCAGGAACTACACTCCCTCCTTGCCCAATGGGCAGTTGAGAAGGTCCCTCCCCACCTTCAAGATCAGGGCTTCTATTCCCGGTACTTCCTTGTCCTGAAAAAGACGGGGGGTCTGCGGCCCATCCTCGACCTCCGCAGGCTAAACAAGTTCCTGGTGCAGGAGAAATTCAAGATGTTATCTCTTGGCGTGCTGCTGACCTTCCTCCGGCAGGGCGACTGGCTATGCTCCTTGGATCTAAAGGACACTTACGCCCATATCCTGATCCACCCCCAACACAGGCAGTACCTGCGTTTCAGGGTGAAGGGAGAACACTTCCAGTACAGTGTCCTCCCCTCCGGCATTGCATCCGCCCCGCGGGTCTTCCAAGTGCCTCGTTGTGGCCACTGCTCACTTTCGGTGCCAGGGCATGTTAGTGTTACCCTACCTTGACAACTGGCTCGTTATGGTCTCCTCCGTCAAGGTGGCCCAGCAAGCGATGTTGCGCACTGTCCTCCTCTTGGAGAGTTTGGGGTTCTTGGTCAACTACCCCAAATCTCACCTTGAGCCGGCACAGGCTCTCGAGTTCATTGGTGCGTGCCTCGATACTCGACAGGCCATGGCCTTCTTGCCGGTGGATCGCTCCACCCGCCTCCGGCCTCTGACAGTTCGCGTTCGGAGTGCCTACCAGGTCACTGCTCGGTCTGTGCTATGTCTCTTGGGCCGCATGGCCTCGACAGTGCATGTGGTTCCCCTCTCCCGCCTGCACATGCAGACAGCCCAGTGGTGTCTCAGCTCCCATTGGAGTCAATCCCTTGGACACCTCAGGGACTCTGTCAGGGTTCTTCCCGACCTTCATTTGTCCCTGAATTGGTGGCAGAACCCCCGCAACCTCCTGTGGGGATCACCCTTCCAGACCCCACAGCACAATGTGGTACTGACCACGGATGCTTCCCTGTTAGGATGTGGAGCCCATTGCGGGTCTCTCTGCATACAGGGGCAGTGGTTACCGACCTAAGCTCAACAGCAGATAAACTTGCTCGAGCTCCGGGCCATCCGGCAGGCCCTGAGGGCCTTCGAGAATGTCCTCAGCGGGAAGTCGGTTCTGGTGCAGACCGACAACCGGGTAGCGATGTTCTCTATCAACAAAGAGGGGGGCACGGGGTCACGCTCCTCTGCAGGGAGGCAGTCCTCATCTACTCTTTTGCCGCCCGGCAGAGGATGTCCCTCAAGGTGACGTACCTTCCAGGTCAGGAGAATGGCCTGACGGACAGGTTCAGCAGAATCCTTCGCCCCCACGAGTGGCGGCTGGATCCCAAAGTGGCAGGCTGCCTGTTTCTATGCTGGGGGCACTCCAGCGATGGACCTCTTCGCCAGCCCTCAGAACACACAACTCCCTCGCTTCTGCGGCCCAGTGCCGCACCCAGGCAGGGAGGGCCCCGATGCATTTCTCCTGGACTGGTCCTCCAGTCTTCTCTATGCATTCCCTCCTTTCCCCCTCATTGCAAGGATTCTGTTCAAGGCTCAGTGGGATGGGGCATCGCTGATTCCCGTGACCCCCTCGTGGCCTCACAGCCTTGATTCCCACTCTGGCTCTGGCTGTCATCGGAGCCTCCAATCCCCCTGGGCTCTTCCAGGGACTTGCTGACGCAGGAGGAGGGTCGGGTGCTACACCCAAACCTACCCTCCCTATCCCTCACGGCCTGGCGGCCTAACGGGTCTCTCTAGCCTCTCTGACCCTTTCAGAGAAGGTCAAGGAAATCCTCCTTGCCTCGAGGAAGGACTCCACTAAGCGAGCTTACGCCTTTAAGTGGAAACACTTCTCCATCTGGTGCTCTGAACACCAGATCGACCCCTTCCAATGCCCGGTTCGGTGGGTTCTCCAGTACCTTCTCCACTTCTCGAGGGAGGAGCTGAGGTCAAACTCTGTTAGAGTTCATCTGAGCGCCATATCGGCTAATCATCTCCCTATCGAGGGAAAGCCTCTCGGGGCAACCACTAGTCTCCCACTTCATGCGGGGGCCTTCTGTTATCCAAACTGCCCATCTGTCCCCCTCTGGCGGAATGGGACTTGAATGTGGTGCTCACGCAGCTCACTCATCCACCCTTCGAGCCGATGGCAATGTGTTCGCTCCAGCATTTGTCCTGGAAGGTGGCCTTCCTGGTGGCGCTGACCTCGGCTCGCCGAGTCAGTGAGCTTCAGGCGCTCATAGCTGGCGCCCCTTACACCAGGTTTTATTGGAACAGGGTGGTCCTCCGGATGCATCCTAAGTTCTTACCCAAGGTCGTGTCGGCCTTTCATCTCAACCAAGAGATAGTGCTCCCGATCTTCTTCCTGAGGCCCCATGCCGATCCGGCGTTGGTGACTCTCCACACCCTCGACTGCAAGTTGGCCCTCGCCTTCTACTTGCAGCGTACCCAGACTCATCACAAGTCTGACAGGCTCTTGGTGACTTATGATCCTAATAGGCAGGGACAAGCAGTCACCAAGCGCACCCTCTCTGTTTGAGTGGCGGACTGCATTGCGTTCGCCCATGCGAATGCGGGTGTCCCTCTGGATCGTTGAGTCACTGCACATGGGGGCCGAGCCAAAGTGGCCTCGCTACGCTCCGTGCCCATGATGGACATCTGCCGGGCAACAACCTGGTCTTCTACGAATACCTTCGCCGTTCACTACTGCCTGGAGAGCGAGTCCCGCCGGGACAGCACCTTCGGCCAGGCTGTACTCCGTAATCTGTTCGGGGTATAAGCAACTCCTGCCCTCCGACCCTTTTTCACAGCTACCGAGGGTTTCGCCCTGAGGGCCTGAGGACTCGAGCTCCTTCGGGCTTCTGCTTACAGCCTCGCGGAGGCGTTTTTTGGTTACAGGTTCGGTAGCCTGAAGCTAGGGAGTTCCATAAGTGAGGACTGACTTCCTCCTTGTTCCTGGAGAAAGCGTAGTTACTCACCTGTAACAGGTGTTCTCCAGGGACATCAGTCCTCAGTACCCTCCCGCCTCCCCTGATGAGTTGCTGAATTTTTGTCCTTCCCTTGCAATCTGTTTGGTAGGGCTCGAGCTAAGGGACTTGACTGAGCAAGATGGCACCCTTGGGTGGGAAGAGGACCCACGCATGCGTGGTAGCAATCCCAAAGGCTTTCTTTGAAAGCTGTGGAATATCTCCACGTGGGCTCCATCGGTGCTGACATCACCCATAAGTGAGGACTGATTCCTGCTGTTCCTGGAGAACACCTGTTACAGGTGAGTAACTACACTATTTTGCCTTCCCTTTTGCCTCCAGTGGTACTCTATAAAGCTTTTAAAAAAATGTAAAAAGCAGTAGGAGAAGAAATAGCAAAGGAAAATTTGGTGCAGTGAATTCTTTCTGCTGCTGTTTGGAGCTGAGGGCCCTGGGTCAGAGAGGGGACAACGGTGGCTTCCAGAGATAGGTAAGATTTCCTGCCAGTGTTGGAAAGCAATGTGTAGAGAGATCACATTTGGGAATGACATATGGGGAAGTTGACTAGAGCAGTGCTTGCGCAGTGCAGTTAAGTCTGTAGTAGCACCAAATGGTGTTCAACACTGGAAGTGGCACAGGGAATCTCATCAACAACAGCCATCATGTAGGCAGAGGCCAGTGGAGATGCTGGCTGATCGTGCTAAGCATTGCTTTCGCTGTGGCAGCTGCCAAAGGAGCTTGGGTCGGTGTGGCTCCTGCCACAGTAGGATGCCCCTGCAACATGGAATCATCAGCAGGAAGTCAGGTTCCTCAATGAAAAGGTATAAAATATTCTCCAGGAACCAGCAGGAAGTCAGTTCTCACATATGGGTGATGTCTGTGCAGACAGAGCTTGCGCGGTAACCTCTCTCCAGCTTTCAAAGAAAGCCTTTGGGAGATGTACCATGCATGCACGGTCCCCTTCCTGCTTAAGGCTGCCATTTGCCTCAGTCTCCTTTTTTCCGCGGATCCCATTGGATATGTCTCTTCCCCCTGGAAAAAGTTGGTTAATATTTTTTTTTCTTCCTTTTTGCTTTGGTTCTCAAATCGATTCCTTCTCCGGTTTGCGTAACGGTTCCTTTCTCGTTTCCTGGGTCCACTTGCCTGGACGTCGCAGTCTTCACAGGTTCTTTTTTTCCCCTTGGGTTTTTTCTCTGGTGTGTGGGGTTTCGCACCCTTTCTGGCCAGCCAAAGGGAGTTTGACCTCACAGGGGCTGTATTCCCCGCCATGGCCTCGGTCAGTGGCTTCAAGCCTTGCAACAGTTGTGCACATATGTCACACATGGATCTACATGATTATTACCTTCAGCGCCCCGGGACAGACCATGATGCCTTAGTGTGCGGTCTCTGCCAGCAGATGACCTTCAAGGCCCTCTGAGGCTGTAAGAAGCAGCATGAGTCAATTTTTTTCTATGACTGACTCAGCCTCAGCGTCATCTGCAGGACCATTGCCCTCGAGAGCCGTGCGGAGGCCTCTGCCTTGTTTTGCGACCACGCTTCCTCAGAACCTTGAGGTCATGGGGCATTGAGCTTAGGGCTCCCTCAGTGAGGGATGCCCATCGAAGAGCCGGACATCGTCATTGGCCTCGGGTGACGAGTCTGAGGTTGTGGGCAAGTCGCATGGCCACCACTCTCTCAGCCCTCGACTCGAGGCTGAGGCCGATGGCGATGGCCAGGAGCTGTCCTCGAAGCAAGCCCGCCGGCAGGAGAATACACCATCAACATCGGGGATCAGTCTTGGTCCATCGAGGACACTCCCTCAACTGCGCCGGGACAGAGGTCCTCTATGCCTGCGCTGTGGCTGCGGAGCCTTCTGACCTAGAGGCCAGCTTGTCTGCCTTGGAAAGCAGCTTGTTTGTCTTCATGGCCCAGTAGCAGGCTCTGATACCCAGTTCCTTCGTGTCGTCATTCCCGACCACCGGCCTCCTCTATGGCGAGGGAGTCCCTGGAGATGGAGCCAACCCTTGAGCGCCACCGGCCTCAAGAGACCCTTTGCCACCAGCACTGGTCCTGGTCCAGCTTGTGGCCAAGGACTTCCCCACCCAGCGCACCTTACTCAGAGCGCAGGGGCATTGTGGCCCCTGGCCCAGAGGACCCTCCATCTCCTCAGACTCCAGGTCGGAGTGGGAGACCAAGAATGACGAGTCACCAGACACTCGGCTCTACAGGAACGCACCCTCAGATCCTTTCCCTCCTGAAGCCTGGCATCTGTCTCCACCTGAGGACCTGGCCTTCCTTGACCTCATCCAGAATATATCGCAGGCCCTTACCTTCACTACTGAGTCCAAGAAGGAGCTCCCCCAAAGAGAGACAGTGCCCTTCCTCCATCCTGGAATGGCTGCTCTTCTGTATGTGGGAGACCCTGACCTCAGTTTCCACTGTGAGCAGGCAGCTGGACTCTATGTACTGGGTCCATCGGAGCCTTGGTTTCCAAAAAGCTCAACTGCCTCACAACTCCATGGTGGTGGAGTCAGCCATGCATAGGCTCAAGAGTAAAAAAACCCACACTCCTTGGTGCCCCCTGACAGGGAGGGCTGTGCCATGGATGCCCTGGGCAGGAAATGCTTCCAGGGTTCAATGCTTATCAGCCAGATCTAGGCATACCAGCTGTACATGAGCATGTAATTGCGGGACATGGCGAGGGAACCCGGACCTCCATTGGCAATGAGTTCTTCAAATTTATGACTCGAGCAGCCTATGACTCCTTTGGGTTGGCAGCTAGAGTAGCCACGGTGGGTATTAGTGCCTGCCACCGGGCCTGGCTACAGTCTTCTAACTTGGAGCAATTGGTGCAGGGCAAGTTGGTCGATGTCCCTTGCTGGAGAGAGAACCTCTTCGGCAAGCCCATGACTGACAAAGCCACCAAGCTAGAGTCCGAGTTCATGACCAGGACCAGGCTCTCCAAAAAGGCTGCTGACTTCCTGAAGGAAGGCTTCTGGTAAAAAGCCTCTATACTCAAAGAGGAACGCTTACAGAAGCTATCCTCAGTACTCGACTTTCAGCTCCCTAGAAGAGCCAACAGGCCGAGGGACAAGGGCACGGCTCTCATAAGCCTAAGACCCCCAGATGGTGCTGACGGCGCAACCTGGATGAGACTTTTTACTCCCTGGGCATAGCCTCTCTTCCCTTGGGAGATCCTGCTCTCCACAGCACACAGAGGGGGGGGGGCGGATAGCATATTTTACGCCAACCAGTGGTCCCTCATCACTACTGATGCATGGGCCCTACAAGTGGTGAAGGAGGGTTACCTCCTCCACCTTGTACAGATGCCTCTGCTATTCTTTCCGGGAGAGCCCCTATGACCCCCTTCATCGGGCTTGCTTCAGCAGGAATTCACAAGTCTTCTGGCAGACAGCGCAGCAGTGGAAACTGTCCTCCAGGGCAAGGGGTTCTACTCCCACTACTTTCTGGTACCCCAAAAGACCGGAGGGTTTTGGCGCATTCTAGACCTGTGGGACCTCAACCAGTTCCTGGTGAGAGAGAAGTTCAAGATGCTCTCCCTTGGAACCATTGCTGGCATACCTCCGGTAGGGAGACTGGCTGGCTATGCTGCTTGGATCTAAAGGATGCGTATACACACATCCTCATCCATACCCTTCACAGGCAATACCTCCGCTTCTTGGTAGGAGGTTGTCACTACCAGTGCAGGATTTAGCCCTTCAGTCTGGCCTTTGCCCTGAGGGTGTTCACCAAGTGCCTGGTGGTGGTCGCTGTCTTCCTGCATCTCTAGAGGATGTTCATCTTTCCCTATCTAGATGACCGGCTCATAAGGGAAGCACCACTGCCGAAGTTCATCAGACGACAGCCTGCACCATCCTCATTCTGGAGCACTTGGAGTTCATCATAAACTAGCCAAAGTCCCATCTCCATCCAGCACAATAGCTGGAGTTCATAGGGGCGCTGCTAGACACCATCCAGGCCAGGGCCTTCCTCCCTTTGGACAGGGCTCAATCCCTCAAGGCACCTACAAGGTTCGCCCCTCGGCATCTGCCTGCCTCCTGCTTTGCCTTCAGGGTCACATGATGTCTATAGGGCATGTCACTCCAGATACCCGCCTGCATATGCGGTTAAGCGGGCCCGCCACTCTCAGTAGTGTCAAACGACAAGGTGCCTGTGGGACAAGAGTGGTTGTGACCTGCCCTCTGTCCGACTCCCCCGGCTGATGGCAACAACTCCAGCACCTAGAGGCCGGGATGCCCTTCCAGGACCCCCCCCCCCAAGGATCCTTGCCATGGATGCCGCCAAACTTACCATTCCGACAACCTCCACACTCAGGCAGTTGATCACAGGCGGAGACCCTCCAGCAGATCCAGACCGACAACCAGGTGGCGATGTTCTATATCAACAAACAGGGAGGTGAGGTACGGGATCGTCCCTCCTTTGCCAGAAGGCAGTGAGCCTCTGCTCTTTCGCCAGCAAAAGCGGGATGCTCCTATGGGCAGTCTATCTCCTGGGCCAGACAGCACCCTGGCAGACCAACTCAGCGAGGTCCTCCAACCACACAAGTACTGGCTAGATCCCTAGATGGCCAGTTGGCTGTTCTGTCTTTCGGGGCTCCTGCAGATGGACCTCTTCTCCAGCCATGCCAATGCTCAGCTGCTTCATTTCTGCTCCAGACAGCCACATCGCTTGCAG
The DNA here is from genome assembly GCA_033557465.1 of Ichthyophis bannanicus. NCBI lineage: Eukaryota > Metazoa > Chordata > Amphibia > Gymnophiona > Ichthyophiidae > Ichthyophis > Ichthyophis bannanicus. The sequence continues at coordinate 154,485,004 of CM066032.1, read as the reverse complement.
CTGGCGGTGGATGCATTCCTCATTCTGTGGACGGGGGATCTCTTCTATGCCTTCTCTCCCACACCACTGATTGCCAATATCCTGTTCAAGATCCAGCTTGACAAAGCCACCTTGATACTGGTGGCTTCTCGGTGGACCCAGTAGCTATGTTTGCCCCTGCTCCTCTGCCTGTCCCTGGCGTCCCCGGTTCCTCTGGGATGCGCCCTGGACCTGTTCTCACAAGAGGACGGCTTTCTCCTGCACCCCGATCTAGAGTCCCTGACTCTGACGGCTTGGCTGTTGAAAGGGTAGCCTTGATCCACTTCAATCTCTCAAGCAAGGTGGAGGAGGTGGTCCTGGCCTCAAACAAAACTTCCACCCATTGGGCCTATGCCTTCAAGTGGTGCAGGTTCAATGTTTGGTGCGCGGAGAAGCATATCGGCCCCTTCTCTTATTCTGTCCAGCTGGTGCTGCAGTACCTGTTTCACCTGTCCCAGGCAGGGCTGAAATCTAACTGTTGAAGTACAACTTAGCACACTTTCGGCACACCATCATCTTGTCACGGGCAAGCCCCTCTCTGCTCAGCCCCTCTTGACTCGCTTTCTGAGAGACCTACTACTCTCTGAGCCACCCATCTACTGATTTCAGCAGAGAGGGATCTCAACATAGTTCCCTCAAAACTCAGCGCCACCTTTTGAGCCTCTCAGCTCTTGCCACCTCAAGTTATCTCTCCTGGAAGGTGGTCTTCCTTGTGGCACTCATCTCTGCTCGTGGGGTTAGCAAGCTCCAGGCATTGATGGCCCATCCACCTTATACGAGGTTTCGCAAGAATAAGGTTGTGCTCCGCACGCTCCCCAAGTTTCTGCCTAAGGTGGTATCTCCATTCCACCTCAACCAACAAGTGGTGCTCCCCACCTTCTTTCCACGGCCTCAAGCTAACAGGGCCGAGGCTGCTCTCCACACTCTGGACTGTAAGTGGGCCCTGGCCTACTATCTGGAGCATCCCAGCCCACCGTCGCTCCTCACAGCTCTTCGTCTCCTATGACACAAATCGGCTGGGGACAGTAGTCTCTAAGCATACCTTGTATATTTGGGTGGCAGACTGTCGCCTTTGTCTAAGTGCAGGCCGATCTCTCGCTGGAGCACTGTGTCACAGTGCATTGTGGCCTCTGGCAAACCTGTGCTCTGTTCCCTTGTCTGAGATCTGCCAAGCCGCCACCTGGTCCTTAGTCTATACCTTTTCAGCTCATTACTGCTTGGAGAGGGAGACCCGTTGGGACAGCGCCTTTGACCAGGCAGTACTCCATCAATTATTTGGGGTGTAAGGCAACTCCTGTCCTTCAGTGTGTTCAGACTACTGGTGACCTGGTTTCTTGCTTGACACTTAGGGCCATTCGTGGGTCTGCTGTTCCTTAGCTCCGCTGCTGCTTCTCACAGTTCACCTTTTTCTGGTCACCAGTGTCAGTTGCAAGTTTTTTCGATAGCCTGTAGCTGGGGGAGTCGCATATGTGAGGACTGTCTTCCTGCTTGTTCCCGGAGAAAGCGTAGTTAGTTGCCTGTAACAGGTGTTCTCCAGGGACAGCAGGAATAAGTCCTCATAACCCTCCCTCCTCCCCATGGAGTTGCTTTGTCATTTTTGCTGCCTTGAGCTGTGTCGTCATATTGAGGCAAATTGGTACCCTTAGGTGAGAAGGGGACCATGCATGCATGGTGCATCTCCCAAAGACTTTCTTTGAAAGCTGGGGAGATGTTACTACTGGCTCTGTTGGCGCCAGTGACACCCATATATGAGGACTGATTATTGCTGTCCCTGGAGAACACCTGTTACAGGTGAGTAACTGTGCTTTGTGTACATTGCAGCAATATGTAGTGCAAATCGTTTGCAGAATACCTGGCTTCTCCAGGACCAAGCAGAAAATCAGTCCTCACATATGGGTGACGTCGATGGAGCCCTTGCGGAGCATTTCCCCAGCTTTCTATGAAAGCCTTTGGGAATACTGCACGCATGCGCGGTCCCCTTCCCGCCTAAAAGGGGCCATCTTGCTCAGTCTTTCTTTTTCCGTGGAGCCCAACGGACGTCCATCCTTGTCACCCCGGTTAAAGTTAGATTTTCTTTGCGATTTCGTTGCGATTCCTGTCCGGTTTGACGCCGGTTCCCCTTCCCGCCGGGTTCGGTACACCGGTATCGAGCCCATCTTCTATTTTTCGTTTTTTGCCCTTAGTGGCTGGCGTTCGCGCCTTTTTTTTCTTTTTCCCTGGAAGGCTGGTCTTTTGACCTCGCGGAGGAACTTTTTTCCCCGATGGCTTCCAGTGGTTTCAAAAAGTGTGATCGGTGTAAGAAATTGATGTGTCTCACCGACACACATGACTGCTGCCTTCGGTGCCTCGGCCCAGATCATGATCCTAAGATCTCTGGCCCGTGTGGCAAAATGTCCACCAAGGCACTGTGAGGTTGTCAGCATCAGAAGGAAAGGCTTTTCTCGGATTCGGCCTCCGGCCGGGCCCGGACCTCATCTAAGGCCTCGACATCTCGGGAGTCTGACCCAGAGCATCGCCGGGGCTCCTCAGACAGAGGGTCCCCCGATCGGGAACGAAAGAGGAAGAAGCGGCTCATGAGGGCGGCGTTGGAGGAGGTCCCTGGTCCCTCGAGGGCCAGGTCTCGGACCCCCGACCGCTGCCCCGGGCCCTTGGAACAGGAGAAGCCGTCCAAAATGCCTCGTGTGGAGTTGGAGTCTGCTGGACACGTAAGTTCTGTTGTCCTCGAGGACTCTCCTCCCAGGGAGCCGACGTCAGGCCCGGCGCCGCCGGGTCCCGAGTCGGTGGCTGCTGAGTCTCCTGAGCTTGGACTCAGGCTGATAGCCTTGGAGTGCAGACTGTCTGCCTTCATGGATCAGCAGCGGGTGCTGATGGCCAGCCTCGCTGGTGCATCTGCACCAACCACCGGGACATCGACGTCGAAGTCGACCCCGGAGACTGAGCCGATACTCGAGACCATGAAGGCTCAAAGTCATCCTCGGTCGCAGTCTCCCTCAACCTCCCGCTCGGGACCGAGGGCGTCGACGCCGGTGCCTTAGGCATCGGGGCGGGTGTTGCCAGGACCCACGCGGTCAGAGCCTGACTCCTCTTCAGACGAGTCAGCTTGGGAAACGTTGGACAAGGAGTCCCCCGACACCTTCCTGACTCGGTGCGTCCCATCGGACTCACCGCAGTCCGAGCCCTGGAGTAGATACCCCCCCCCCCCTGGAGGATACTAGGTTCTCGGAGTTCGTCGGGGATATGGCCACAGCTTTGGCGGATCCCGAGGAGTTCGAAGCCCTCAAGTATGACTCTCCTCCGAAGGAGGCCTTTACTGTGCCGGTTCCTCCGATGCTGGAACGGCTCCTCTTCCGTATGTGGGAGGCACTGGCCTCGGCGCCGGTTCTGAGCAAGCGGGTCGATTTCATTTATCGACTCCGAAAGAGCCCTGGCTTTCAAAAGGCGCAGCTACCTCACCATTCCATGGTGGTAGAATCGGCCATGCATCGTCTGAAGAGCCAGAAGATGCACTCTGCGGTGCCCCCCGGTAGGGAGGCCCGGAACCTGGATGCGTTTGGTAGAAAGTGCTTCCAGGGCTCGATGCTTGCTTGCCGTGTCCGGTCTTTCCAGCTGTACATGGGCATGTACTTGCGGGACCTGGCGAAGGAGCTTGCTGGGTTCTCTGCTGGTCTCTCCGGGAATCCTTTGCAGAGGTTCAAGTCCTTGTCCTCGGGGATTCGGGAATGCTCTAAGTTCATGTTCCTAGCAGCCTATGACAGCTTCGAGGCCTTGGCCCGTGTTGCGGCAGCCGGCATCGCGGCTCGACGCCAGGCATGGCTGCAGTCGTCGGACCTCGAGCCCTGGGTACAGGACAAGTTGGTTGATGTCCCTTGCCGAGGTGAAAACCTTTTTGGCAAGCCCATGGCCGAGAAGGCTGCTGAGCTCGAAACTGAGCACCTCACTCGGACAAGGCTGTCCCGGAAAACGTCTGCCACTTCTCAGAAAAAGAAGGGCTTGGGTAAAAAGTCCTTCTACCCGAGGAAGGTGACTGCCTACAAACAGTTCCCACATTACCGGACATGGGCCCCGTAGGCAGAAGACCCCCAAGCCTCCGGCCCCTGCTCCCGCTCAGCAGGGTGGGGTTTTTTGACTCCCAAAGCATAGCCTCTCCGTCTCTGCTGTCCCATCCCTACACAGGAGGTCGACTAACCCTGTTTGCCCACAGGTGACCACCCATTACAGTGGACAATTGGGTGTTAAGCATAGTCCACAAGGGCTATATGCTCCATTTTCACCAGTTGCCTCTTCCCTACTTCCCCGGAGAGCCTCCAAGGCCTCCTCTGCACATAGACCTCCTCCTTCGAGAACTTCAGGGTCTGTTGCTGGACAAGGCAGTGGAGCCTGTGCCTCCCCACCTACAAGGTCACTGTTTCTACTCCAGGTACTTCCTAGTACCAAAGAGAACCGAAGGCCTCAGGCCTATTCTCGACCTCAGAAATCTCAACAAGTTCCTGGAGAAAGAGAAGTTCAAGATGCTTACTCTTGGAACATTGCTGCCCTACCTCCAGCAGGGAGATTGGCTATGCTCCTTGGATCTAAAGGATGCGTACACTCACATCCTCATTCATCCAGACCACAGAAAGTACCCCAGGTTTATAGTGGTAGGAAACCATTATCAGTACAGAGTACTGCCTTTTGGCCTCACCTCCGCCTCAATAGTCTTTACCAAGTGCCTGGCGGTGGTGGCGTCCTACTTGAGGAATCAAGGTATCTTTGTCTTCCCCTACCTGGACGACTGGCTCATCAGGGGTCAGACGTGCCAGGAGGCCAGACAAGCCACCCTCAGAACTATCTCTCTCCTTCAACACTTGGGGTTTGTCATAAACTTCGCAAAGTCCACTTTGCTCCCCTCCCAGAACCTAGAGTTCATAGGGGCAAGGCTGGACTCCCTGCAAGCAAAGGCTTACTTGCCAGAGGACAGAGCCCAAAGACTGATGGACTTGGCAAGCCAGTTTCTCAATGTGCCACTGGTTTCCGCCAGGCTCTGTCTAAGGCTCCTGGGCCACATGGCATCTACAGTGCATGTGACCCCAAATGCCCGGCTCCACATGAGGCCTGCCCAGTGGTGCCTCAGAACTCAGTGGACACAAGCCACAGGAAGCCTCAAGGACAGAGTATGGGTGTCCAAATCATTCCTGAACTCCCTACGCTGGTGGCTGCACTCCCCCAACTTACTACAGGGGGTGACTTTTCAGGTACCTGTCTTTACGGTAGTGTTAACCACCAATGCCTCCTTACAAGGCTGGGAAGCACATTATCTGGACAAGTGCACCCAGGGCCTGTGGTCTCCCTGGGAGGCCACACAGATCAACCTACTGGAACTCCGGGCTATTCGCTTAGCCCTCAAACCCTTCTCTCAAACCCTGGCTCACCAGTCTGTCTTAGTGCAGACGGACAACCAAGTAGCCATGTTCTATGTGAACAAGCAGGGCGGCACTGGGTCCAGGCTCCTGTGCCAGGAGGCACAGGACCTTTGTTTGCGCTCAAGCACAACATATTTCTCAAGGCTGTTTACCTCCCTGGCCAGGAGAACTTCCTGGCCGACAGGTTGAGCAGAATTCTGCAGCCTCACGAATGGCAACTACACCCATTAGTGGTTCAGAGAATTTTCCTGAAATGGGGACTACCATCCATAGACCTTTTTGCCAGTCCCCTGAACCATCAGTTACCCCGGCTCTGCTCCAGGCAACCGCATCCCATGAGGGTGACAGCAGATGCCTTCCTGATTTCCTGGTCCCAGGGCATCCTGTATGCGTTTCTTCCCACGCCTCTGGTGGCCCGAACCTTGTTCAAGATTCTACAGGACAAGGCCTCGGTACTTCTGGTAGCCCCCAGGTGGCCGAGACAGCCTTGGTTTCCACTTCTGCTTCAACTGGCAGTGGACACCCCACTACCTCTGGGGTTGCAACCCGATCTTCTCTCTCAGGATCAGGGTTCTCTTCTGCACCCCAACCTCAAATCTCTCAATTTGATGGCTTGGAGGTTGCAAGGGTAGTGTTGGCTCCCTGGGGCCTGCCTCAGGAAGTTGAGGAGGTGGTCTTGGCCTCCAGGAAGCAATCCACCAGGAAAACCTATGCCCTGAAGTGGAGAAGGTTCTCTTTGTGGTGTCAGCAACGCACAGAAGATCCTTTCTCCTGTTCTGTGCCAGTGGTGCTTCAGTACCTGCTGCACTTATCCAATCAGGGCCTCAAGTCCAATTCTGTTAGGGTCCACCTCTCAGCTCTAGCAGCTCACCACTCACTGGTGGAGGGACACTCTTTATCGGTTCACCCCTTGGTGTCTCGGTTCCTCAGAGGCTTGCTCTTGCTCAAGCCTCCTGTCTGTCTTCCAGCCCCTGAGTGGGAGTTGAATGTGGTCTTGCAGCAACTGACTCACCCACCCTTTGAGCCGATGGCTACTTGTCCTCTTCGCTTCCTTTCCTGGAAGACTCTTTCTGGTAGCCCTAACCTCGGCCAGGCGAGTGAGTGAGCTCCAGGCCCTGGTCTGTGACAGGCCCTACACTCGCTTCTATAGGAACAGGGTAGTCCTTAGGACTCATCCTAAGTTCCTTCCAAAAGTTGTCTCCTTTTTCCACCTCAACTAGGAGGTGGTTCTTCCGACATTCTTCCCTAGGCCTCATGCAAGCCAGGCTGAGGCAGTCTTGCACACCCTGGACTGTAGAAGGGCCTTATCCTTCTACATTGACTGTACGCAGGGGCATAGGAGGGCTACTCAGCTCTTCGTGTCTTTTGACCCTAATAACTTGGGGTTATCTGTGTCCAAGCGTACCTTGTCCATCTGGGTGGCTGACTGTATCACCTGGGCTTACAGAGCAGCTGACCTTCCCTTGCAGGGTCGGGTCACGGCCCACCGTGTCAGGGCTATGGCTGCCTCAGTAGCTCATCTCCGCTCTGTAACATTGTCAGACATCTGCAGGGCTGCAACTTGGTCCTCAAGCCAGACTTTTGCAGCTCATTACTGCCTGGAGAGGGAGTCCCGTAGGGACAGTGCTTTTGGCCAGGCAGTACTCCGGAATCTCTTTGAGGTTTAGGCAACTCCTGCCCTCCAGCCCTCCGTTGGGCTACCGGTGGAGTTTCTGTTTTCAGTGAAAAGCCTTTCTTTGATGCTGGGACTAGAGGGAGTTCTCTTGTTCAGCCTGGGTTCCTGGTAGCCCAGAGCTAGGGAGTCACCCATATGTGAGGACTGACTTCCTGCTTGGTCCTGGAGAAAGAGTAGTTACTCACCTATAACAGGTGTTCTCCAGGAGCAGCAGGCATCAGTCCTCACAACCCTCCCAACTCCCCTGGGAGTTGCAGTTGTACATAGTTCCTTTTTATTTTTTTTGTGCTGTCTTTTAGCTATGTCATCAGACTGAGCAAGATGGCACCTTTAGGCGGGAAGGGGACCGCACATGCGTGCAGTATTCCCAAAGGCTTTCATAGAACGGAAGATGCGGTATATAAATCATTGTTAAATAAATAAATAAATAAATAGAAAACTGGGGAAATGCTCCGCAAGGGCTCCATTGACGTCGATGTCACCCATATGTGAGGACTGATTCCTGCTGCTCCTGGAGAACACCTGTTACAGGTGAGTAACTACTCTTTAATGGTGCTGAGCATGGAAAACATCAGAGAAGGGTGGATGAGGAACATCATCGAGACCTCCAGATCACTGCTCCGACAACTAACAACTCTCTCATCGGCACACATGAAGTACAAGGAAGCAGCAACTAATCCGGTGGTAAGCTCCACTCTGCTGCTGTATTGTGCTTGCTCTGCGCCTGCTCAGCCTTTAAATTTGTGCATCTCCAGGACATTTCCCGCACCAGAACATCATCGGGACCTCTAGATCACCACTCGGACAACTAATACTCCCCCATCAACACACAGGGAGCACAAGAAAGCAGAGAATGTGACCCGGTGGTAAGCCCCACCCCGCTGCTGCATCCTGCTTTCTCTACGCCTGCTCAGCCTTTAAATTTGTATGTCTCTCCAGCGTACCTGCACCTAAGGACCTCGCCAAGGTGAGGCCCTTAGCATGGACTGTAGAGAGGACTCATAGCCCATCCCCATAGGGAAGGTAAGAGCCTCTGCCCCTTTCACCTAATCAAGCAAAGCCCACAGTAACTTACCCGACGGAATCCAACCACTCTGAATCCACATCATCTTTACATCCCTGGAACCAGAGACTCTTAACCTCAGGCCCAAGCATCACCTACTCATATTTCTGGCTCGCTTTTCTGGGCTTCTCTACCCAACTACTCACCTGGAGTGCAGCATTCTCAATCAACTGCTACCCATTCCCATAATACACAGCTCAAGGCCTCTAAAACCACCAATGCTATGGTGTCCATCCAGCTCGCATCTCAACAGAAAGCCAGGACCCCTCATCAAAATTGAACCAAAGTCTCCTGTTACCCTGCCTCCTAAGCACACTAAACACCCACGCTGCAACATCCTTCACCTGCACCTTAATCAACTTGCACTCTGCCCGCAACAAAATGTATACCCTATTCAATTACATCACGGACAGCAAGGTAGATATGTGCATTACAGAAACATGGTTCTCAGAAAATGACAATGTCCTATTAAACCAACTACACATGCCATCCACAACTGCTTCTGAACCACCAACAGAGGAGGAGGGATCTGCATACTCCAGTGATATAGTCTCAACACACAGCATTGACATCCTCATAATTACAAACAAATACTTCACCATCTGCCTAATATATAGAGCCCCACACAACAAAGCCAAAGAAGTATCCACACTACTTGAAACGATCTGCTCACACTCATCCATGCAAAAAGACTTCATCCTTCTCGGAGACCTGAATCTTCCCTCTGCCTCCAACAACCAAACCTCTACCTTTCTGGAAGCATTGAGTGACCTGCACTACACTCAACTCATATCTGCTCCAACCCACTCCAAATATTGAATCCTTGGCCTGATCATCTTCCCCAACAACCTTCTGGACACACCAGATCACACGCCACACACAATAGTACCAGTCCCCTTGTCTGACAATAGCCTCATAACCTTCACGATACCCCACTCACACACAAACAACCCACTACAAAACATCACCCCCTCTGCAAGGAGATTCCTCACATTCAATGAACAAGCCTTCCTCCAAAAAATCCTACCAGCCCTGGCAAGCTTAACAGCAGAGACCGACCTCTGGTCAACAAGTGGAACTCCGCCATCTCTATAACTGCTCTTGCACCACCAAGAGCTTCCTTCAAGAAACAACAGTGTCATGCACATTGGTTCTCTGCAGCACTAAGAATGCAAAAATGTGACCTATGTTGCCTTGAACGCCAATGGAGGAAGTTGGAGAACAACCAACTCCAAACGCTGTACCTGGACAACTTAAAAACATACTGCAACACCACCATCAAAACAAAATGAGAATACTACAACAACCTCCTGCTATGTGCTGTCAATAATCCCAGGGAACTCTTCAATCTCGTCAAATCACTCACTAAAGATCCCACTCATCAATGCCAAGATAACACCCTGAACTCTTAAGACATGGCTACCTACCTACAAGCCAAACATAAAACAAACAATACTAACAACCTCACCTTACCCACACAAAACGAAGATACCCTGTCCAAACACTCCTGAACTGCTTTCAAAACTATCCCTCAAAGAACTAGACAGAATAATCATCAACACAACCACCTCCTCACTTGATCCCTGACCAATATCCTGAATAAAAGCCACAAGGGTGGAGAAAGTGACGTCACCTGGGAGATGGCGGCCTGAATTTGGAGCTCCCGTTGGGACGTAGCTTTAAAGGCAGAAAATAGCGGCCAGCCTCCCCCCCCCCCCCCCCCCCCAGCCCACTATCTCAGTGCAAAGGGTTTGGGAAGAGATCGCGATGTCGGTCATCAAGAAATTAGCTAAATTCCAGTCCACCTACGCTATGAAAAATGAGCGTGCGGGCCGAGAGGGCTCTGAGCGCGTGGTCTCTGATGATGAGATGGAGGAAGAGCTGGAGCGAGCCGACGAAAGCTGTACTCGCGGCGACATATGGGGCTGGTTGCGCTCCCTTAAACGGGATATCGGTGGAATGCGCAGTGAGTTGAAGGAGACATTATCCATCAAAAATGATATCCGAGACTTAGGCAACAGGGTTGAAACCCTCGAGGAGCAAACGGAACGGCACGCGGAGAATAAGACAGAGCTGGAGGCCCTCATGCAACAGTATCATCTTGAGCAAGGACTATTAAAAGATAAACTCGAAGACCTGGAGAATCGCTCTAGGCGAAACAATTTGAGAGTGCGGGGCCTGCCTGAGACCGCGGAGTTTGGCGACGCAGTAGCGGTAGTGAAGCGAGTGTGCTGTTTCCTACTACAACGTGGCGACGTCGTGGAGGGGAGCGAAGTGGCAGTGGAGAGAGCGCATAGGGCCTTGGGCCCTGCACGTTGGGGTCTGCCGCGGGACATTGTGGCATGTTTAGGCTCCTATGCGACGAAAAAGAAGGTAATGAGGAGTGGTCTAGTGGTTAGGACAAGGTACTTCAGGCCGGAGGGCCGGGGGTTCAAGTCCCACCTGGGGACAGCAATCTCAGGCCGGAGGGACTGGGATTTCTAGTCCTATAGGCACTCCTTGTGGTCTTGGGCAAGCCACTTAACCCTCCATTGCCCATGTTCCCTGTAAGTATGAATGTGTGTGTCTCTCATCCCCTTGTGTTAAATGTATCCCCCAATTGACCGCTTTGACCCAGTGAAAAGCGGGATATAAATACAGCTATTTAAATAAAATAAATAAATGAAGGTGGCGGCGGCCTGACGGAGTTTCCAGTGGGAGGGCCAGACAGTCGAGGTGTTTCACGATCTCTCCGCTGCAACCTTACAGAGGCGGAGGGAGTTGAAGCCTGTAACAACCTACCTACAATCCGAGCAGAAGCGCTATCGGTGGCTGTTCCCCTTTGATTTACTGATGGATGTTAATGACCGGGGCTTCCGGGCGCGTACTGTGGAAGAGGCCTGGGCTATTTTGAAAAGAGAGGGGGCCCCTCGGCTCCTGGAGCTGAATATGGCCCCAGATCACGGAGCTGGCAAGGAGAGGCGATCGGTCTGGGAGAGAGTTCCGGTGCGGCGGCTGCGGCGGAGGACCGGCGCGACGGAGCCGGCTGAGCATCAGGTGGAGCACTCTGGAGGGGCCTCCAGTGGCACCGGGTGAAGGACTGTGTCTGTAATTCAGGACTTTTCTGGTTTCTTTTGGATACAGCCTTCCCTAAGGGACTCATGGTTAATGGTGGCTGCAGGGGAGGTGGAGGGAAGTGTGGTGGGGGGGGGGGGGAATGGATTGGATGGAGCTGGGGGAGTGATTATGCTGTACTGTATTATATATGTTTATTATGGTTAAATGCTATAGTTGGGGGAATGTTAGCGAACCCTTTTTGAGGAGGGAGGGAGCACTGGGCTGGGGGGGCTGGAAAGGGAGAGTGGGGGGAGGTCGGATTGGTGGTCCGTAGTATGGGGGGGAGGGGCAGGGGAGGAGGAGGGGTTGGGGAGTAGGGCTTGGATGGGCTGTGTTGCGAGTGGGGGGTGGGGTGTGCACTGGTCATGGCGGCGGGACTGATTGTGGGGGAGTCTTAATGTGCGGGGCCTGAATTCACCACATAAGAGGAGGTTGCTGTGGAAGGTGCTTCGGTCCCGGAAGTGGGGCGTGGCCTTTTTGCAGGAAACTCATTTACGCCAGGAGGATGAGCGGCTGATGCGCTCGGGTGTTTATCAGGGATATTTTGCAGCGGGGGGGGGGGGGGGGAGGGAAGGAAAAAGGTGGGCGTTGCAATTCTGCAAATCCCCCTTAGAGTAGATCACGTCTACCATAAAGTGGATGGGAGGGCCGTGGTGGGGGGGGGGGGGGACCTGGGGGGTGAGAGAGTGACTTTGATTTCGGTGTATGGACCGAATTCAGGACGGAGGGAATTCTTGAGGGAATTGGTTTCTTGGTTGGGAGGGCGGATTCAGGGGAAGGTGCTGTTGGGTGGGGATTGTAATATTGAGCTGGATGATAGGCAAAGGAGGTCGGGGGTGGGGGAGGGGACGGAAAGGCGTTGAGACAGTGGATGAAGGGGATGGGGGTGGAGGATCTTTGGAGGATTGCCAATCCCTCAGTGAGGGATTTTACGTTTTTTTCGGCTGTGCATGGCTCTTGTAGCCGCATAGATTATGTGATGGGTGATAGATATTGGTGGGAGAGGTTGGAGAGGGCTAGCATTGTTCCAGTGACCTGGTCGGACCATGCCCCTGTACGGGTAACGTTTGGGGGACCTGGAGATAGAGGGAAGAGAACATTTTGGAGGTTGAATGATTATTTACTGCGGGAGGGGGGAGCAGAGCATTAGATTCAGAAGGTGATTGAGGATTACTTAGCCCTCAATGACAACGCTGAAGTTTCGACGGGTATTCTCTGGGACGGGCTCAAGGCGGTGGTGAGGGGCCATTTGGTCCAGATGGGGGCTCGGCGGAAGCGAAGAAGGGAGGTGGAGGAGCGCCATCTTCTGGGGCAGTTGACCGAGTTGGAGCGGGAACATAAGAACGGGGGGGGGGGGGGCAGTTACAGGGCCAGGTTGAGGAGGTGCGTAAGCAGTTGAATGCCCTCCAGTTGGAAAAGATTTCTGGACAGATGGATAGGGTGGGGCAACGATATTATGAATTTGATAACAAATCCGGTCGGTTGTTGGCAAATAAGCTACGGTCTCAGAGGCAGAAGCGAAATGTGGTTAAAATCAAAGGCCCCCGGGATCAGTTGCTCTACAAAGCGGGGGATATTCGGGACAGATTTAAGGATTACTATCAGCAGTTGTATGCAGCACACCCCCCGGGGGAGGGGGTGGACATCCAGAGCTATCTGCATAACGATGGGCGGGGGAGTGCTCAGCTGGGGGACCGGGAGGGGGAAGAGTTGGAGGCCGATATTACCCTTGAGGAGGTGCAGGGGGCGATCAGGGCCTTGGTTCCCGGTAAGGCCCCGGGTCTCGACGGCTTCTCAGGGTCGTTTTACAAAGTAATGATGGCGACGGTGGCCCCCTTATTGGTGAGAGTGTTTAATGCGGTATTGAGTGGGGAGGCCTTGCCACCCTCTATGAGTCAAGCGGCCATAACGGTGCTACCTAAGCCTGGTCGTGATCCGGCGGTGTGTGGGTCATACCGCCCTATTTCGCTGCTGAATATCGATGTCAAGATTTTGGCCAAAGTTTTAGCCCTTCGTCTGGGCCCACTTATGCCCTCCCTGGTCCATCCAGATCAATCCGGATTTATTGCAGGGAGACAGCCGGCCGATGGGGTCCGGAGGGTGATTCAGCTCGGCTTGCTTGCGAGGCAGGAAAAGCAACCAGCTATGTTCCTCTCAATCGACGCTGGAAAAGCTTTTGATAGGGTTGGTTTTTCTTTTCTGCATGAGGTGTTAGCGTATGTGGGGTTGGGCCCCCGGTTCCACGCGTGGATACGGGCTTTGTATGCCGCCCCGGTAGCTGCGGTGAATGTAAACGGGGGTTTTTCTGACTTTTTCCCCTTGGGAAGGGGGACCCGGCAGGGCTGCCCGCTTTCCCCCTTGCTGTTCGCATTGGTTATGGAGCCTTTGGCAGCCAAGATATGTGCGCGTGTAGATATAAAGGGGATAGCGGTTGGGTCTGAGCAACATAAGATGGCTCTTTTTGCCGACGATGTGCTCTTTGCCTTGACTCAGCCAATTGTTTCGCTTTCGCTATTGATGGATGAGCTCCAAGCATACAGGAATATCTCGGGGTTCAAGGTAAATTGGGATAAGACTGAGGCTATGTCCCTAACGTTGGATGCGCGGGTGGTTGATAGTTTGAGAAGTTCATTCCCCTTTAAGTGGGCATTGAAGTCCATAAAGTACTTGGGGATACAAGTCACCGCTCACCCGATGGGATTATATCGAGCTAATTATCCGGCACTATTTGGCCAGCTGAGGAAGGACCTATCTCACTGGAGAGCGGTGGAGCTCTCCTGTTTGGGAAGGGTGGCAGTTCTAAAGATGAACCTCCTGCCGCGGTTGCTATATCTGTTTCAGACGTTTCCCATGGGGATCCCTTCGAGGGAGTTACGGACCCTACAGAATCAGATTTTTGCATTTGTGTGGGGGGGGAGTAGACCGAGGGTGAGTAGGCGTGTACTGTATGCGGCCCAGGAGGCAGGCAGGTTGGGGGTTCCTGAGTTGGCAAGATACTATAAGGCTGCTCAGTTGAGACAGGTGTTTGAATGGCGGGAGGTGGGAGGGGTAACAAAGAGGTTTTGAGAGATAGAACAGTACTGGGCAGAAGGGCTTCAATTGCAGCACTTGCCCTGGATATTTGGTAAGTTGCCGTCGGGGAGATGGAAGGTTAACCCATTCCTGTGGCACCTAGCGATGCAGTGGCGGAAGGCGCGGAGGCGATGGGTGCCTGCCGGGGGGGAGTTTTCGATTTTGACCCCGGTACGGGCGACTAGTGAGTTTATACCGGGCAGGGAGGGGGTGTTTCGTCGGTGGGAGAATAAGGGGCTGGATACATTTGGGAAGTTTGTTAGAGAGGGGAAGTTGATTCCCTTCCCGGACCTTCGAGTACGATATCAGTTGCCGGGGGGGGGGGGGTGATATTTTTCCCTACCTCCAGATGAAGCATTTTTTGACACAACGCTTGATTCGGGATGTGTGGGAGGGGACTCCGGACTCGGGAGTGGTGATGTGGCAGAGTTGGGAGGGGTCTAGGGGTTTTATCTCCCATTTGTATCGGGAGTTGCGGGTGGGGGAGGAAGGGAAGTTCCCTCATCAGGAGCAATGGGAACATGACCTGGGTAGAGAGTTGGGGCTCCAGGACTGGAGGAAGGTTCATGTGGATATTGGGCGCCAGGCGCTCTCGGTGGCTATTCGGGAAACGTCATATAAGTCTTTTACCGTTGGTACTGTACTCCAGAGCGGCTTCATCGGATGTTTCCCGGATCCTCCGACCAGTGTTGGCGGGGATGTGGGGAACGGGGGACCTTTGTGCACATGTGGTGGATCTGTCCTAGAGTGCGAGCTTATTGGGACATGGTGTGGGGGCAGCTTCAGACTATTTTGGGGCTGCCAGTGGAAGTGGATACGGCCGAGTGGCGTGCCACGTAATTTGGAACGCACAGTATGAGCTTGTCTTCAGGTGGCCCGGAGTGAAATAGCCAGGGCCTGGAAACAACCTCAGCTGCCGGGGATGGCAGCTTGGACAACTCGGCTTCGACGGATTGCGTTGATGGAACAATTGACAGCAATTCGCCGACAGGCAGAGGGTAAGTTTCAGGACAAGTTGCGCCCGTTATTGACTTATTTGAAGGGGTGAATGCCCAACGGGAGTCAGTTAGAGAGAGGTGGGGGCGGGGGTTTGGGGGGGTGGGTGGATAGAGGGGGTTGGGGGAGGAGGGCGGGAGGGGGGATGGGAGGGGTGTGTGTGGAGGGGGGAGTAGGGAGGGCGGGGCGGTGGGAAAGTGGGGTTGGGGACAGGGGGGCTATAGGGGAAGAGCTAAGGGAGTTGTCCTCATGGGGGGCGGAGCCTGTACGGGGGATGACACTGGGAATGCATATCGCTTTGTTGTGTTTGTTAGCGTGTTTAAATTGCGCGCTTGCAGGCGTGCTCTCTGGTTCAGCATTTGTGTGTGAATACTTGTTTGTTAATGAAAATCTTAATAAAAAGAAATTTGCAAAAAAAAAAAAAAGCCACAAGGGTACAATTCTTACCAATCATATCAGAAATATTGCAGACATCCCTCTCACAAGGCTTCATCCCACCCTCACTAAAGCAAGCCTCTTTCAGACCCCTCCTTAACAAATTTGAGCCTGGATGCCAGCTCACCTGCCTCAAACAGACCCATAGCCTGCATACTATTCTTAGCAAAAATCATAGAAAAGGCTGTTCAAACCCAATTCCAGGATCATATAGACCACTACGCACCACTAGACCAGCATCAACACGGATTCCGCCGCTATCACAGCACAGAAATCCTACTCGTCTCTCTGCTAAACACACACATCTCTGGTACAGACATCCTCACTCACTGCTCTTTCTGGACATTTCCGCCGCATTTGACACTGTCTCATCAAATCCTACTCCACTAACTTCATGACATCAGAGTACAAGGCAAGCCCCTCAAATGGATTCACTCCTTCCTATCAAACTGGAGTCAGCAGATAAAAATCAGAACCCAAAGATCCTCCCCTTACATCCTACCACAAGGGGTTCCTCAAGGCTCTTCTCTCTCCTCACTACTATTTAATATCTACTTTCAACCCCTGTGCAGCATCCAAAACTGCAAAATCAACTACCTAATTTACGCTGACGACGATATGATCTGCACACCTTTCTCCATGTCTGCTCCCAAATACTCGCACAGCCTGCTTTTCTGAAAGTCAAATGGCTTCACCTTCACAACTTGTCAGTCAACTTCAATAAAACAGAAATTATACATGTAAGAGACCCCAACTCCCCCCCCCCCAATCTATCAGGATTGACAACACAGACCTCCATGTCAAAACAGAATAAAATACCTGGGAATCATATGAGATCAACAACTGAGATTCCAAGCCCAAGTACAGAACATCACCAAGTCTGTCAACTACAACTCAGAACTTTGAGAAACCTACGTCCCCTCTTCACCACAGTAGGCTTCCGCTCAGTGTGTCAAGCCACCATCACTCCACTATTCGACTACTGCAACTCAATATACCAAGATCTACCCAAGCACACACTTCTCCCACTAGAACTCGCCCAGAACACTGCAGCACGAGCCATCTACCGAGCATCCAGACACTCACAATGCACCCATTCTCAAACCTCTCTACTGACTTCCCATCACCTCAAGAATCAACTACAAGATCCTCACCACCCATCCGTAAAGCACTAAATAACCACTCCTCTGACCACCTTGAAACACTAATCAACACACCCAAGACCAACAGACCGAGAAGATAACAGCACACAAAATCTCCTCAACCTCCCACCCCAGATTTGCAAGAGTAACCCAGACACATGCCTCAGAACATTCTCAATCTATGCTCCTGCCCTCTGGAACGCACTACCCCCATACTAAGAAACATCGTCAATTGGTGGCGCCACAAGAAATTAAAACCCACCTCCTTTCAAGAACACTTCGTCTCTGACACCCAACCAAACGCAATACAACATGAACTGTCGCAAGCCTACAGGATTTCTCCCACCCCACCTCCCTGAAACTCTCACCTGAAGGACCTCAGCCAAGAGTATGGTGTTGGCGTGGTGGATGTTATGGTTGTACAACTGGTTGGCCAAAATGACTTCCAAGATGCACCTAAGTAAGCTTCCTTTTGCAGGGAAGCTGTTGTTTGATAAACGCTTGGAAAAGCTGGTTAAGGATTTGGGGGGACTCTAAGGTACCTAAACTGCCAAAGGATAAGCACAAAGTTGCTGGTAGAGGTACAGAGGGAAGGATTCTCGTAAGCTTCGTCCTGTTCGGGGGGTTAGCCTGCAGAGTTCCCATTTTCTTTAGTGGGGCCCTTCTTTTTGACATGGCTCCCAAGGGGGGGGGGGGCGTCCTCCAGAGCTCCTGGAGCCGCCAAGTCTTCCCAATGAAGGTTCGGAGGCCCTGGCAGAGATTCAGCCTGTAGATGGCTGTCTGCAGAAGTTTTTTCCTGCTTGGGCCCAGATTACGTCGGATGCCTGGGTGTTAGAGGAGATCCGGGTCTGTTATACCCTCAAATTGGCCAGATCCTCCTCTGATACCTTCATGGTTTCTCCAACGGATTGTGGAGCGTTGTGGAGTCTCGACAATGGACTTGGTGTCTCTGGCAAATGCCTTGGTCAGCTGGTTTTCAGTCATTGCAGGACACACATGTCCGAGGGGCTCAATGCTCTGTTCAGCCCTGGCCAAACGCACATCATCTTTGTCTTCCCTTTGTGATTCTTAATCGGTCACGTCCTGCAGAGGATAGAATCTCATCGAGGGCTTGTAGCACCAGACTGGCCTCTGCATCTTTGGTATGCGGATCTGGTTCGGCTTCTAGTGGAGGAGCCATTTCCCTTGCCGTTGGAGGCAGACTTTCTTACTCGGGGGCCTGTGTGGATGCCGAATGTGGGTCAGTTCTCACTTATGGCTTGGCTCTTGAGAGGACTCAGTTGAGACATAGAGGCTACTCACCTCAGGTTATTGATACGTTACTGCAGGCCCACCAGTGTTCAAATTCATTGGCCTACATGCGAGTCTGGCATATTTTTGACCCCTGGCGTGTAGAGTGTGGAGTTAGAACTCTTGGGGCTTAAATAACTGATATTCTGGTATTTTTGCAAGTGGGACTGGAGAAAGTTCTGGCCTTGGGTTCCTTGAGAATTCAGGTGGTGACCTTGGCCTGTTTCAGGAGTCTAGTTCAGGGTCACAGCCTGACGGGCCATAATGTTTCCTTTGGGGCGTTAAACATCTTTGTCCTCTCTGTCAGCCAGTAGTTCCCTCTTGGGATCTCAATTCGGTGCGCTCGGCTTTGGGGATGCCTCACTTTACACCTCACAACTAGCCCAAAATGTGACTGCTAGAATTATTTCCAGAACGCACCTAACAGATCACATCATACCTGTACTTAAGAATCTGCATTGGCTTCCAATAGTGAGCAGAGTAAAATAGAAAACGATAATCACCACATTCAAATTAATTAACAACATCTCTCCCTCCTTCCTCAAATCTAGAATTCAATCACAAACAGACTTCAGGAACAGAAGGAAGAGTAACCAGAACATACTTGCCATACCTTCTTCAGTGCGTAAAACGAAACAAATAACCAGCAACAGGGTCTTTACTTTCACTGCACCTACCTGGAATTAATTACCAGACCCCATTAGGTCAATCAAAGATCTGCAGACCTTTAGAAAAGAACTGAAGACACTTCTTTTTACAGAATACTTTAACAATGTTGACTAATGCATAATTGTTACCTCCGCTCATATGTAACCTACAAATATAAGTATATTGTTAACGGCCTCCCTCTAACTTCCTGATCCAGGAAGTTGCTTTGTATATAGTTAATGGCTTTTCATGTTTTCTTCTTCTCGTGTAATTGTACATAGTTAAACCATTATGGTTTGTAATAACTGTTACATGTATCTGGTTTGTTTAAATGTAAACTGCCCCTGATCTCTGGAAGGGGCGGTATAGAAAAACTGTTTAAATAAAATAAAATTAAGACGCTTCGGGGTGCTTCTGTGAAGGATTTGACATTGAAGGTGGTGTTTCTAGTAGCAATCTGTTCAACCTACCGAATTTCTAAGCTCAAAGGCGTCTTGCAGAGAACCGTACTTGGTGTGCTCCAAGGAAAAGGTGGGTCTGCATCTGGTCCCTTCGTTTTTACTGAAGGTGGTGAATGCTTTTCATTTCAATCAGGTTGTCTTTCTGCTTACCTTTTTAGAGTTGCAGGATTCAACAACTGCCCGTCTTTTGCATAAGCTGGATGTCCATAGATCTCTCAAGCGGTACTTGACGGTGACTTGTCCTTTTGGCAATCTGAGAAGCTCTTTTTTATTTATTTTTTTTATTTGGAGGCCCTTTTAAGGACGAGGTGGCTTCAAAGACTTCTATTTCTCGATGGATCAGGAAAGCTATTGCGTCTGCTGATCTGTCGAAGGGTCATCTGGTATCCTCTGGGTTGATGGCTCACTTGACGTGGGCTCAAGCATCATCTTTGCAGATGATGGTTTGTTTCCTCCACTAGGCATTTGTAGGGCAGCAACTTGTTCATCTCTTCATTCCTTTGTGCAGCATTATCACCTGGATGTACAGGCCCAGCAGGACACAGCTTTTGGTGTGTGGGTGTTGCAGGCCAATGTTTTCAGTTCCCACCTATCAATACTGCTTTGCTACGTCCCATTTGTCTGGACTGGAGAGATGGTTAGGAAGGTGAAATTATTCCTTACCTGCTAATTTTCTTTCCTGGAATCCCCTCCAATGCAGGTCCCGATCAGGGATGTTTGCTGGTCTGTTTTACTGTCTCACGTTTGCTCTTAAGAATTGGATGTTTGAGCAGGCAGGGACAGCCCAAAGGTTTCTACTGCCTCAGGCAGAACCCTGGGTGAGCCGTGGTGCTGCCGATGACGGTCTCAGAGTAGGTGGGGCAGCTCGGTGCACTATGGTTTATGGTTTAGGCACTTGATATACCGTCCTTTACTATGTGCATCAGAGCGGTTTACATTTAACAGGCACTTTTTATTTCCTCGTCCCCAAAGGGCTCATAATCTAGGCGTACCTGAGGCCATGCCACACACAGATATCTGCTGCCCTAGGCGACTGCTTTGTGGACAGGTCTGCCCTGTGATCAGGTGATTCTGGGACAGTTGGCACTGAAACGTAGGATTTTCTCTCTCACTTGAGAGTTCTGTTGTGATTGTTGTTTGTTCCCTGAGTCAGGGGTCTTCACCTTTCTTGTTGAAGTTTAAAAAAAAAGAAATAGGAGAGAGCCCATCTGTGAGCAAAGTGTTATGTTACCGTCCATGTTTTCTTGACAGGTGTGGCTGGCAGAGGTGAGGGGTTTGGTGCTCCATTCTCAACTTTGTGAGGTTCATACTGGATGTAAGCAAGAGGTACAAGCTACTTATGGAATCTTTAGGTTTGTGTTTCTCAGTCTCCCACTACAGATGGATGAGCATAACTCACTTGTCTGGACTAGAGGGACTACAGAAAAGAAAATGATCAGGTAAGATCTAATTTCACCGTATTGCTAGGGCTCATGTGGCATCCTCGCAGTTAGATTATATTTTTATTTCTCTGGGAACAAGCAGGAAGTCAGTCCTCACATATGGGTGATGTTAGCTCCAACGGAGCCCTCGTGGAAGAATCCCTCCAGCTTTCAAAGAAAGTATTTTGGAGATGCCACCATGCATGCATGGTCGCCTTCCCGTCCAAGGGTGCCATCTTGTTCAGTCTCCTTTTTTTCCCAGAACCCTTCAGATGTTTGTCTGGCTTGTCCCCGGAAAAAGTTGATTTTTCTCTGAGTTTTAGATTCACCTCTGGTATTGGACCAGTACTCTTTCTGCCTACTGACCTCGGTGTCTCGTTGTAGAGTTCGGTCTATTTTTGTAGTCTTTCGTTCTTTTCCTGGCGTCTTAGCGCCTTTTCTCTCCCACAGGCAGCCCGGACAGTCTTTGACCTCGCAGGGGTACTTTTGTCCCCCATGGCTACCAGTGACTTTAAGAAGTGTGATCGGTGCTCTAAAATTATATCTTTGATTGATACTCACGACAGCTGTCTCCGCTGCCTTGGGCCAGACCACGACCCGGTAGCCTGTGGTCTCTGCAAGAGGATGGTCCAGCAAGACCCTCAAAAGCAACTAGCAGCAGCATGATAAGTTTTTTCCCCATATACCTGGTGCCTCCAAAGGCCAGAGACTCGTCTGAGGCCCCGACATCTTGGGTGGAACCCTCTGAACCCGAGCCTCGTCGTGGGTCTTCAGAAAGGTGGTCTCCCTTGAGGGAACCCAGGAAGAAGAAGAAACCCTTGAAGAAGAAGAAACCCTTGAAGGCGGCATCCTTGGATAGTTCCGACTAGCTAAGTGCTTCACGGGCCCAGTCCCACAGTTAAAGACGTTTGTCGGAGAAGGAGTGGCCTGCGAAGGTCCGGCGGAAGGATCAGACTGTGGACCGGCCTCGGTCCCCAGACACTATCTTCATCGAGGATTCCCCTTCAGGGGAGCTGGTGTCGGGCCCGTGTCCCTCTGTGCCTGCGCCAAAGGCTGCGGAGCCTTCTGGTCTGGAGTCCAGAATGGCAGCCCTGGAGCATGGTTTGTCTGCCTTCATGAAACAGCAGCGTGCGCTGTTGTCCGGCACGACTGGTTCATCTGCCCTGACCACCGGGCCCTCGACGTCCAAGACATACCCAGAGGCCGAGCTGATCCTCGAAGTCCTTCGGCCTCAAGTCTATTCTTGGCCAAGGTCTCGACAGGACCGCGATCATCCCCGGCAAGTTTACCAGGCACCGGCCACAAGGCATCAAAGGCCCCGAGACCCTCAGAGCAGCCCTCCTACGAGTCCTTGATGGACTACTTAGAGTGGGAGACGGATGACGAGGAGTCCCTCAATACCCATCGCCACTGCAACGTCCCATCTGACTCTCCCGTCTCCGAACCTCGATGGCCTGCCAAGCCAGAAGATATGGGATTTCTTGATTTTTGTCAAGGACATTTCTAAGGCCCTGGCGTTCCTGATGGAGTCTGAGGAGGACCCTTGAGCGGATGAGTTGGAAATTCTCCAGTATGAGGCCCCTCCGTGGAATCGTTCCCATCCCTCCTATCCTGGAACAGCTGATGCTCCAAATGTGTGAGACATCTGCTTTGGTGCCAGTGGTGAGCAAACAGCTCGACTCCATGTATTGAGTCCGCTGGAGCCCGGGCTTCCAAAAGTCACAGCTGCCACACTATGGTGGTGGAGTCGGCCATGCATTGGCTGAAAAGTCAGAAGACGCACTCATTGGTGCCCCCCAGCAGGGAGGACCGCGCCTTGGGCGCCCTCGGCAGAAAGTGCTACCAGGGCTCAATGCTCATCATTCGCATCCAGGCCTTTACCAGGTGTACATGGGGATGTACCTGAGAGACCTTGTGAAGGAACTCGCTGGTGTCTCTGAGGAACCCTTGCAGTGGTTCAAGAACCTGGCCATGGTAGTCCGTGAGTGCTCCAAATTCATGTCTTGAGCGGCCTATGACTGGTTCGGGTCGGTGGCCCGAGCAGCTGCGGCTGGCATCATTGCACACCGCCAAGCTTGGCTACAGTCATCCGACCTCGAGCAGTGGGTTCAGGACAAATTGGTCAATGTCCCCTGCCAAGGAGAAAACCTCTTTGGCAAACCCATGACCATCAAGGCTGCCGAGCTGGAGAACAGAGTTGAAGACGAGTACCAGGCTCTCAAAGAACACTTCTGCCCCTCCCCGACGGAATTCTTCTTTTCAATGATTACTTGGCTCGGGTGGCCGAGTCACAGAGCTATGAGCTGGCAAAGAGGGATAAGGTTTATGCTGTAATTCCCCGCGCAGGTGCGAGTAACTTATGAGAACCGGACACAACCACCTGAGATTGTGGAAGTCTTCAAGGCCTTCGTAGATCTGCTGCCCAGATCCTGAGCAAGCAGGCTTAAAGGACTTGCAAGTGTCATTGATGCCCTGTTGGCAGGACTGTTTTTGAAAGTTAAATTGGTCTGCGGGAATTGGTGACCTTAACAGGGATACATGAGAGACTCTACTGAAGGGCGAGAAACGCAGGGACTGCCAGACTAAGGGGGGCACCTCGGAGGCAACTGCGCAGTGGCTGAAGTTTTGAGCTGCTGGTTAGACTACAAGTAGGCATAGTTGAGCAAGAATGGGAAAGGATCCTGAGGGGACTGGACATGCCTTTCCATTAGTAATTCAAGGTGAGTCACAATTGGATACTGTAGGTATTTCCCTTTTCGTGGAGGGGTTTACATTCTAAGTTTGTACCTGAGACAATGGATACTTAAGTGACTTGCCCAAAGCTACAAGAAGCACCAGTGGGATTTGAACCCTGGTCTTTCTATTTTCAGACCAATGCCCTAACCACTAGGTGACTACTTCACTCCTTAATAGGCCCTCCCTTCAAGCTGTTGTGGTGGGCTGTGTTTTTGGTGGCAGTTTGTTCAGCTTGTTGCATTTTGGAGCTGCAGTTTCTGTCCAGACCAATTTAGAGTCCCACCCTGACGTTTGTTTCCTTTTGGTGTATTGCTGATTGGAGTTGCTAATCTTTAAATTGAGGTTTTTTTATTTGTGGGGGGACTTCCCCAGGGTATCCTTTGGGTGGTCATGTGGAGAATCTGGAAACCCTTCTTCTTCCTTTGAATCTTGGGGGTGGGGAGATTGTCTTCACATGGTTTGATCTCCAGGAACAAGCAGGAAGTTGGTCTTCACATATGGGTGACGTCAGCACCAGCAGCCCAGCAGGAACACTCCCCGGCATCCAATAGGAAAGCCTTTGGGAGTGTTCCTCCACGCTTGCGTGGTTGCCTTTCTGCCTTAGCTCCTAGTCTCCTCAGTCATCTTTTTTTCCATGGAGCCATCGGGACCTTGTGCCTTTCAGCCACGTCAAGGGACTTCTGTATTTTTTGTGGTACCGTCGAGTACTTCTCTCTTTTTGCCTTCCCGTTGCCAACTCTACTCCCCATCGATTCCGCTCAAGTTCTTTTATTTTACTGTTTTTTTTCTTTATAGAAGGGGGGGGGGGGGTCACTTTTTTTGTTAAGGACTTCGGCTTACCCCTCCATTTTCGCGAAGCAATTTGAATTTGCCTCGGTTCTTTTCCCAGAAATGGAAAAGCCCTGGAGTGGCTTTAAAAAATGCTCAAAGTGTTCAAATACCATTTCTGTCACCGACAAGCATTGCTGGTGACGCAAGTGTTTAGGCCCATACCACGATGTAGATTTCTGTCCCTTCTGTCGCCACATGACTTCCAAAGGTAGGAAAAACCAGGGTAAACAGACTCTGCTCCTTCGGTGCACTCCTCGGGGGGTGTCGACTCCAAGTCCTTCCATACCTCTAGATCGCCACATAGTCAAAAGGACAAGCATCAAGCTGAGTCTCTAGTGCAGAAGAAGACAGATCGACCTAAAGGTTAGCATTGGGCACCAAGCACTGGTATCGTCACCGACGCTCCTCTCACTCCGATGCAGACCATCCAGCCAAGTAGCCCCGGCGGGAGATCTCACCCTCCAAACCCGCAAAGGCACTCGGGGATGCCCACAATGTTCAATCGGCGGAGCCCCTGATGCCGGCGTCAGGATTTGTGGCCCACACTATTGTGTCCGGAGCCACTCCTCCTCCCGTACCGATGCTCGATAAGCATGTCATCGCCATCGAAAAGAGCATCGCTGTGCTCCTTGCAATAGTGATACTGATGGCATCGGGAATATCACAGTTGGCACCAGTTCCACCGACACAGGCTGCTTTGGAGATACTTCTCGATACCCTTCCACAGGTATTGCCTGTGTCGCATCGCTCTGTGAACCAACCACTACCGAGGCCTTCGGCGCCGCCACACTCAATACACTCGACATCGAAATACCCTTCCTCTGAGCACCGGAGGTATAGAAGCCCTCAAAGAGATTACTTTGATTTCCTTCCGGACTCTGATTCTGCACCAGAGGCCTCTGATTCCGAATCTATTGATTCCGATACCAACAAGGCTGTGCCATCAGATCCGTCGCCTCCTTATGAGCTTCGAAGGTCTCTGCGGAAGGGCATGTCTTTTCAAGATTTTATTAAAGACATGGCAGCTGCCCTGGATGTATCTGTGGCTATGGAGACAGAACCCAGGGCAGAGGAGCTGCACATTCTACAGTTTCCATCGGCACCAAAGGAGACGGCAACCCTCCCAGTGCATAATGTCTTGAGAAATTTGATGGCTAGGATGTGGGAATCTCCTATGTCAACTTCTGCTGTCACCAAGAGGCTTGATACTCTTTACAGAGCCCCTCCTTCTCCAGGGATTCAAAAACCTCAATTCCCTCATCACTCTATGGTAGCAGAGTCTGCCATGAGAAGGATCAAAAACCAAAAGAATCACTCATTGGTTCCTCCTGGAAGAGAGGCCAGGACTCTATGCTTTTGGCAGAAAGGCTTTTCAGGCAACTATGTTAGCCTCCAGAATAGATTCCTACATGCTATATATGGGCATGTTCCTCAGGGATGTCTCAAGGGATTTGGCAGAATTTATTACTTTACTGCTCCCTGACAGGCAGCTCATCAGGTCAAAGTCACACATGCCCAGAACACTTCAAAATTTCTAACAAGGGCAATCTTTGAGGCCATTAGCAGGGCTGCTGCAACCTGCATTGCAGCTAGAAGAACAGCCTGACTTCAGGCACCTAATCTGGAACAATGAGTCCAAGATAAGTTAATCAACTTTCCATGCAATGAGGAGAATCTTTTTGGCCAGAGATGTAGGGGGAAAAGCAGGTGAAATAGAAACGGACAACCTCACCATGAAGAGGCATTCTAGAAAGACGGCAGATCCTTCTAAGAAGAAGACTGCCACCAAAAAGCCCTTCTTCCCAAAGAAGAAATGTTACTATCTTCACTATCACTCCTATTCCTCCTACTCTGCTACACAACAACAGAGACAGCAGGACCAAAAACAACCCAGGAAACACAAGGTTACCAAACCACAGCCTTCTCCTACTACTCAACCAGCTTTGCGTTTTTGACTCTTTCCTAAGGAGCATGGCCAATTCTCCCATGTCTTCTCCATCTCCTTCCAAGATCCCAGGGAGACTAGTCCACTTCGCACACCGCTGGAGAAACATCATCTTGGATCCCTGGACATTACATCTAGTAGGCCAGGGTCTACAGATGAAATTCAGAGATCTTCCACCCACTCATTTTGTAGGCCAACCCTCCTTAGATCTCCATCAAACCACTTTGTTACAACAGGAGAGCCAGTCTCTACTAATGCAGGAGACAATAGAGGAAGTGCCTCTTTCTCAACAAGGCCTCGGCTTCTACTCCCAATGCTTTCTTATCCCAAAGAAGATAGAAGGCCACAGGCCTATACTAGATCTCCGAAACCTCAACAAATTCCTTGTCAAAAATTCAAGATAATTTCTTTGGATACCCTTCTTCCTTACCTCCAACCAATGATTGGCTTTGCTCCTTAGACCTAAAGGATACTTATACTCATCTACCTAGATTACAGAAAGTTCCTAGATTTGTATTTCAGAGCAATCATTACCAATATTGAGTCCTTCCTTTCGGTTTGGCTTCAGCACCCAGAGCTTTCACAAAGGCTGCCACCACAGCTAGGCACTATCTTCGAACTTTGGGGATCTTTCAGTTCCCCTACTTAGACGATTTGTTGCTAAAGGCAAATACTGTTATGGCAGTCACTACTGCCTTCAAACAGATATCCACATCCTGCAGGAGTTAGGTTTTTCCATAAATTATTCAAAATCGCACCTCACTCCAACTCAAAACCTAGAGTTGATAGCTTGACTAGACATGATCCAAGCTCAAGCGATTCTGCCAAATGACAGACATGCTTGATTAATGTCCTTGGCATCACAGATCCAGAAGTCAATATGGTCAGAACATTCATACGCCTTCTAGGCCACATGCCTTCACATTTCATATCTTTTCATATGCTTGTCTCAATATGAGAATAGCACAAAGGACTCCTACAGAAATGGAAGCCAGTCCACAGACTACCTCTCAGACTCCATCACCATCACCCCTCAGATGAGGTCAGCCCTGCAGTGGTGGAGCAAACCACACAACCTCCTTGTAGGGTTACCTTTTCAACAGTCTGTACCCTGATGACCGATACATCAAAGCTAGGTTGGAGGGCTCACCTAAATGGTCTTTCGACCCAGGGCCTATGGACTTCGCAAGAGAATTTACTACACATCAATCTCCTCGAACTCAGAGCAATCTTCAATGCTATCCGGGTTTTCTCTGCCCATCTCAGGGGCTTCTCAGTCCTTATTTAGACAGACAACCAGGTTGCCGTGTTTTATGTAAACAAACAGGGAGGAACAGGATCCTCTCCCCTTATGCACAGTGGCCATCCGCTTGTGGAACTGGGCAATCTCTCAGGAGATTCACCTTCATGCAGTGTACCTTCCAGGAACAGAGAATTCCTTCACTGACAGACTGAGTTGCATCCTCTATCCACACAAGTGGAGGCTGGAAGTTCAAGTAGCTGAACACTTGTTACAGCTTTGGGAGATGCCAATAATCGACCACTTTGCTTCTCCTGTCAACGCTCAACTACCTCTGTTTTGCTCCAGGATCCTTTCTCCTCACAGGGAGAGCTTGGACAGGTTTCTCCTTCACTGGGGACAGCATCTCCTCTATGCTTTCCCTTCTCTCTCCCTCATAGCAAAGACACTATTTTAGCTATGAGCCAACAGGGGAATGATGATCGTCATTGCCCCTTACTGGCCCAGACAACCCTGGTTTCCCCTACTTCTTCAACTTGTTCAGAAACCTCCCCTCAACCTCTGTTACTCTCCCAACCTTCTCTCTCAGGAACAAGGGACCCTCCTGCACCCCACACTCATGATACTTCGCTTGACAGCCTGACTGCTGAGCGGGTGGTCCTCTCACACCTAGACTCCAAGAGGAAGTTTTATAGGTGGTTCTGTCTTCCAGAAAAGATTCCACCAGATGCTCTCAGCTTTCAAGTGGTGCAGATTTGCCATTTGGTATTTACAGAAAGCACATTAGAGCCTGCCTTACAGATGTTCAGTCCCTGATCTATTTCTATACCTGCTCCACTTATCCTCCTCTGGTCTCAAGACCAACTCTGTAAGGGTACATTTATGTGCTATTGCAGCCTCACCATACGCTGGAAAACCGGCCGATCTCAACACATCCCTTGGTGGCTAGATTCATGAGGGGTCTTTTCCTGACCAAACCGCCTCTACGCCCACCACCCATACTATGGGATTTAAATGTTGTTCTTACACAGCTCATGCACAGTCCTTTTGAACCCTTGGCATCAGCCTCTTTAAAGTTTTTAACATGGACAGTCCTTTTTCTCAATTTCACCTCTGCTCGTATGTTCAGTGAACTGCAAGCCTTGGTGGACTATACTCCATATTCCACATTCCACCACAATAAGGTAGTCCTTTGGACGCTTCCTAGGTTCTTACTGAAAGTCATCACCTCCTTTCACCTGAACCAAATCATCTAACTACCAGTGTTCTTTCCAAGGTCTCATACCTCCCCAGCTAAGGCGAAATTGCATACTCTTGAATGTAAGAGAGCATTGGCATTCTATCTTGACTGTATTAAGGCTCATCGCCAATCCTTTTAGTTATTTGTCTCTTTTGACCAAAGTCATCTGGGGCTACCAGTCTCTAAGAGAACAATTTCAAACAGGCTAGGAGACTGCATATCTTTACTTACTCGCAAGCTCTTCAACACCAAGTCACTGCCCATAATTTCCAAGTCATGGCTACCCCTGTAGCTAACCTCCATTCTGTCCCTATTTCTGAAGTCTGCCAAGCAGCTATCTGGTCTTCACTTCATTCCTTTGCAGCGCACTATTGCCTGGACAAGGACTCCAGAAGTGATGCTCAATTTAGTCAATCTGTTCTATATAATCTTTTTCAAATTTAGACAACTAGCCCTCTGAACTACCCTGCGAGGGGTGCTCTGAACGAGCCGAGTCTATTTGATCCTTGCTGCAACCTTTAGTTGTACCAGGACTCTTCTCTCGCTCATCATTCTGTGGCTAGGGAGTCACATATGTGAAGACTGACTTCCTGTTTGTTTCTGAAGATAGTGTAGTTACTCACCTGTAACAAGTGATCTCCATGTACAGCAGGAATCTGTCTTTACAGCCCGCCCACCTCCCCTTCAAGTTGTCCCATTTTTTTCTTTTTATTATTATTTTTGTCTCCGCTGTACACCCGACTGAGGAGACTAGGAGCTAAGGCAGGAAGGCAATCACGCAGACGTGGAGGAATGCTCCCAAAGGCTTTCCTATTGGATGCTGGGGAATATTCCTGTGCTGGGCTCCATCTATGCCGACGTCACCCATATGTGAAGACTGATTCTTGCTGTTTCAGGTGAGTAACTACGCTTTACAGAAAATACTTAGGTAATTGGTGTTGCACAGTGCACTATATAATATGACAAGAGTTCACAAATCTTTGTTCTCTCTCCATCTACTGGTTGAGGCGCATAAACCATTCATTCTGGACTGGTCTGATAGGATTCGAGGAAAGAAAGTTTTCTGTTTGGGCTGTACCTTTTTTCTGTTAGAAGAGTTTGTCCTATTTCAGGTTTAAACTTTGATTTATGATGGGATTTTTGTTTTTTGCCTACAGGAAGATTTTGTGAAGTGGAAAGGTTCTCTGTTCTTTAGATTCATCAGTGTGGTGGTGGATCCAGACCCGGACATCTCCAGGTAACAATATCATATAGGAAAATAAATTCCATTCCTACAGTGGTGTGAAAAAGTCTTGCATAGGTAGTGCCGAATTGGCAGTTTTTAGTAGTTTGGATCACAGGGATAAAATGCATTACAATTTACAACGTCTTCTGCATGTCATTTTCTTTCCTTTTGTCTTTTATTTAGACAGTTTTGTATATTTAGACAGTTTTGTATACCGCCTTATCCTTCAATCAAAGCGGTCACAACACAATTGGGATACATTTAACACGCGGGGATATGAGACACATACACTAATCTCCAGGAACAAGCAGGAATAAGTCCTCACATATGGGTACGTCGGTACCGACGGAGCCTGCGCGGGAAAGCTCCCCAGCTTCCTAGGATGGAAGCTTTTGGGACCTCCCACTGCACATGCGCACTGCCTTCCCGCCTTCCTGAACAGCTCTCCTCAGTTTCTCTTTTTCCGCGGAGCCAGCAGGTCGTGTATCCTGTCACCGCTGAAGAAATTGTAGTTTTTTGTTTTGTTTCTTTAGACCGCGTACCTGCCTTCCCATACCGATACCGGTATCGCCGGTCTTCCTTTTTCTTTCTTAAAAAAAAAATAAATTATTTTCTTTTATTATTTTTTCAGCACTTGGTCACTTCAGTTAGGCCTTCAGGCCTACTTTAATTCTCCACATGGAGAAGCCAGCCCCTGGATTTAAGAAGTGTACCAAGTGTACTGCTGTAATATCAGTCACAGACACCCATGAATGGTGTCTTAAATGTTTGGGGCCTGACCACTCCATTCCGGACTGCCCTTCCTGCTCCCAAATGTCTAAGCGTGGGCTGCAGAACCGGGCCAACAAATTCCATGTGCTGTTTGCTTCAGAGAATCCAACATCACAGTCATCCAGGTCATCATCCCCGGATGGATCTCAGGTAACCAAACCTTCTGTGGGCAAGTCCTCAAAGAGCAAATCTCCTTCAAAGCATCGAGAGGCTCTTAGTTTTGAGGACCCTGCCCCAGCCAAACAGCCCCGGCGGGAAGCCCTACCTTCCAAAACGCCAATACAGGGGCTACAGGTTGACATCGATGGCACGGCCTCGACAGATCACCTGTTGGACTGCTCTGGGGTACCGGCCCATACCGGTACCGACATCCAGGCAGCCGTGGCGTCTATGGACAATACTGTCCAATCCATGCAGCAGGCCGTCATGGCTTTCATTAAAGCTGCAACGCCATCGGTACCGCTTCCAGCGGTTCCGGGCCCGGTTCCGGTATCGTCCGCCATGCCGGAACCCAGGCCTTCCTCTTCTAAACGCAAATCGGTACCGTATGGGCTTTCGCTCCATACCGCTTCCATACCCGGTACGCCCGATGTCGATACCGATCGATATGCGTATCGTGCGTTGGAGGAAACTAGAGAATACACCGATTCCTCTGAGGATTTTGTCTCCTCTGATGAGTCTGCAGAGCTCTCCCTTGACCTTCCTGAGGAACCTTCTTCTCCAAAAAGGAGAATGTCTCCTCCAGAGGATTTGTCCTTTCAGGACTTTATTTTAGAAATGGCTAAAGGCCTTTCTATCACTACCTCCTCTGAAAGGGAACCAAGGTCAAAAAGATTGGATATTTTAGGATACTCTAAGTCTCCTAAAGAAGCAGTTACTCTGCCTATCCATGAAATCCTTCAGGAACAATTGATGGATTTCTGGGAGAACCCTTTAACTCTGTCTCCTTATTCCCGTAGGTTGGACACCATGTATCGGGTCCCTCCTTCTCCTGGTTTTCAGAAAACTCCATTGCCTCACCACTCCATTGTGGTAAAGTCTGCAATGAAAAAGATCAAGAGTACTAAAAGGCACTCTTCTACACCTCCAGGAAGGGAATGTAAGACACTAGACTCTTTTGGTAGGAAAATCTTCCAGGCTAGTATGCTTATAGCCAGGATTAATTCCTACAGCCTCTATATGGGCATGTTCCTAGGGGAA
Organism: Ichthyophis bannanicus; assembly: GCA_033557465.1. NCBI lineage: Eukaryota > Metazoa > Chordata > Amphibia > Gymnophiona > Ichthyophiidae > Ichthyophis > Ichthyophis bannanicus. Next base: position 154,453,100 of record CM066032.1, on the reverse strand, counting down.
CTTGCCAAGAAAGTACGGCATTTTGCCTCCCTTATCCCTGAGGATAAACAGGAGGACTTCCTTTCTGTTGTGAAACAACTTTTAGATGTTTCTAAGTTCTCCAACAGAGCTGCCTTTGATTCCTTCGAAGGAGCCAGCAGAGCTTCTGGCATTGCTATCGCAGCCAGACGTCTGGCCTGGCTCCAGGCTTCTGATCTGGAACCCTGGGTTCTAGATGGCTTACGGAATCTGCCCTGTACAGGTGAGAACTTATTCGGTGCAGAGTGGCAGGTTAAGGCCACTCAAATGGACGCTGAAAATGCCACCTTAGAGAGACTTCTAAGTCCACTTCTACTCCCACTAAGAAGAAGTCTTTCAAGAGGCCTTATTATAAGAAGGCCAGATATGCTTCCAATACTGGCCAGCAATCTTCTCAACCTCGTTTTGCGGCTAAACGTCAGCAAACGAAACAAGCAAGAGCAAAGCCTGCAGCAGCTACTGCAGCTCAACAGGCTCCACCCCCTCAGGGGTTTTGACTTGCCCCTAGAGAACTTGCCATTCCTGGTTCTGGACCAACCAGAACCTCTCACCATACCTGGCAGGTTAGCTCACTTTGCTCCCAGATGGGAACAGATCACAACAGAGCAATGGACCCTCTCTATCATCCGAGAGGGTTACAAACTTCATTTCTCCAGCCTTCCTCCTCATCACATGGTGAGACCCTTCAATTCTCCATCTCCTTTCCTAGCCCTGTTGGATCAGGAGATCTCTTCTCTGCTTGCCCAAGGGGCCATAGAAGAGGTTCCTCTTCATCAACAGGGGTCAGGTTTCTACTCCCCCTATTTTCTCATTCCAAAGAAGACAGGAGGATTCAGACCAATCCTAGATCTGAGAGAATTGAACAAATTTCTGTACAAGGAGAAATTCAAAATGCTCTCTTTGGGCATTCTCCTTCCATACCTTCAGAGTCAGGACTGGCTTTGTTCTCTAGACCTGCAGGATGCGTATACACATCTACTCATCCATCCCTCCCACAGAAAATATCTTCGCTTTCTGTTCAGGGGAAGTCATTACCAATACAGAGTACTTCCCTTCGGTCTCGCCTCTGCCCCAAGAATCTTTACCAAATGCATGGCAGTCGTAGCCGCATTTCTCAGAAGCATGGGGATTTTCGTATTCCCATATCTGGACGACTGGCTCATTCGAGCTCCAACTCAGTCGCAGGCCCAGATTTCCCTAGACCGCACAAGGAACCTTCTGCAGTATCTGGGACTGGTGGTAAACCTTCCCAAGTCTCAACTCAGCCCTACTCAGTCTCTAGAATTCATAGGGGCCCGGTTGGACACCACCACTGCAAGAGCCTACCTTCCACTGGTTCGGGGTCAGCGTCTGCTGAGCTTGGCCTCCCAAGCCCAGTCCAGTACTCACTTGACAGCCAGGGAAATGCTACGCCTCCTGGGCCATATGGCCTCCACAGTACATGTGGTGCCCTATGCTCGTCTTCATATGAGAGCAGCTCAATGGACCCTGGCCACCCAGTGGACTCAGGCGTCGGGAGCACTCTCAGACCAAATACAAACCTCAAACCGTCTGTCTTGGTCCCTCCATTGGTGGATATCCACCAAGAATCTGTTGTTGGGGGCTCCCTTTCAGCCCTTGCTACCCCAAGCAACCCTCACAACAGATGCCTCCCAATTGGGGTGGGGAGCCCATCTGCTAACTCTCTCCACTCAGGGCACTTGGTCTCCACAGGAGGCCACCCTTCATATCAACCTCCTGGAACTGCGAGCAATTTACCTTGCCCTCAAGGTCTTCCATACCCTCCTTGCCAACCTGACTGTCCTGGTTCAGACAGACAATCAGGTGGCCATGTTTTACATAAACAAACAAGGAGGAACGGGCTCTCTGTCGCTTTGCAACGAAGCTCTCAGATTATGGGCCTTCGCCAGAGAGCACCAAATTCATCTGCTAGCAGTGTACCTTCCAGGAGTTCAAAACTCTCGAGCAGACAGGCTCAGTCGAGTTCTGCTGCCACACGAGTGGTCCCTACACGTGGACCAGATAACCAGAATCTTTCAGGAATGGGGGACCCCGGACATAGACCTCTTTGCAAGTCCGTGGAATGCCAAACTTCCCCGGTTCTGTTCCAGGACTCCATGTCAGGAAGCTCAGGCCACGGACGCCTTTCTCCTCCATTGGGGTCAGGCGTTCCTATATGCCTTTCCACCCATTCCACTGATTCCCAAGACTCTGTTCAAACTCCAGAGAGATCACGGCTCTATGATCCTCATAGCTCCACGCTGGCCACGCCAAGTGTGGTTCCCTCTGCTTCTACAGCTCTCCCAGGGATCCTCCCTGGACTTAGGAGCTGCACCAGACCTTCTGTCTCAGGAGGACGGGACTTTGTGGCACCCAAACCCCAAATCCCTACATCTCCGAGCTTGGTTACTGAAGGCTTAAGTCTTCAAGACTTTAATCTTTCTCAACCTGTGAAAGATATCCTTCATGCCTCTAGGAAACCTTCCACGAGGCGGTCTTATGCTTTCAAATGGAAACGTTTTTCCATTTGGTGTGCTCAGCAGGGCCTTGACCCTCTGGCACTTCCTTTGAATTCCCTCTTAGACTATCTCCTGCATCTTTCCAATGCAGGCCTTAAGACGAATTCTGTAAGAGTCCATTTAAGTGCTATTTCAGCATCCCTGAAACCTGTAAATGGACAACCTATCTCCTCTCATCCTCTTGTTGCAAGATTCATGAGAGGCCTGACCCTCACTAAACCTCCCATCAGACCCCCCCCGGTCGCATGGGATTTGAATCTAGTGCTTGGTCAGCTTATGAAGCCACCTTTTGAGCCGTTATTTTCTACCTCCTTGAAATTTCTTTCCTGGAAGGTATTATTCCTAATTGCAGTCACTTCCGCTCGTCGCATCAGCGAACTGCAGGCTCTAGTGGCTAATCCACCTTATACAAGATTTCATCATGACAAGGTGGTCCTTAGGACGAATCCCCACTTTATGCCTAAAGTGGTCTCGCCTTTTCATCTTAATCAAGAGGTATATCTACCTGTATTTTTTCCGGCTCCTCATGCCTCCAGTGCAGAGAGGAACCTTCATACTCTGGATTGTAAAAGAGCTCTAGCCTTTTACCTTAATAGGACTCAGCCACATCGAAAGTCTTCTCAACTTTTCGTGGCTTTTGATCCTTCACATTTGGGACTTCCAGTCTCCAAGCGTACACTTTCCAATTGGATTGCTCAGTGTATTTCCTTTGCTTACCAGAGTAAAAACATTTCTCTGGAAGGCCATGTCACAGCTCACAATGTGAGAGCCATGGCAACTTCTATGGCTCATCTGCACTCTGTTTCCATTGATCAGATCTGTCGAGCCGCTACCTGGGCCTCGGTTCATACCTTCACAGCCCATTACTGTTTGGACAAAGACTCCCGCCGGGATGCCTTGTTTGGCCAGGCTGTCCTCAAACACCTGTTCCATTCTTAGACAACTCCTGCCCACCTTCCCAGGATGGATGCCTGAGATCCATACGAAGATGGCGAACCTTGACAGGGGATCCCACGCATCTAAGCTAGGGAGTCCCCATATGTGAGGACTTATTCCTGCTTGTTCCTGGAGATAGCACAGTTACTTACCTGTAACAGGTGATCTCTGGGAACAGCAGGAATTAGTCCTCACAACCCACCCACCTCCCCTAGGAGTTGTATCTTTTATCTATCTATCTTCCTGTCCTCTCTCTATTGACTCAGCTATAAACTCGAAACTGAGGAGAGCTGTTCAGGAAGGCGGGAAGGCAGTGCGCATGTGCAGTGGGAGGTCCCAAAAGCTTCCATCCTAGGAAGCTGGGGAGCTTTCCCGCGCAGGCTCCGTCGGTACCGACGTACCCATATGTGAGGACTAATTCCTGCTGTTCCCAGAGATCACCTGTTACAGGTAAGTAACTGTGCTATACTTACAGGGAACATGGGCAATGGAGGGTTAAGTGGCTTGCCCAAGACCACAAGGAGCATCTGTGGGACTAGAAACCCCAGTCCTTCCGGCCCAAGGTTGCTGTCCTCTAGTGGGATTTGAACCTCCTTCCTTCCGGCCTGAAGTATCTTGCCCCAACCACTAGGCTACTCCTCCCTCCCTTTTGTACAAATCTGACAAATTTGCCATGACTTAAGCGTTCTTTTATGATTGTTTAATACCCATGTTCGTTTGGTTGTGAACCTGTGTACAAAGATGCAATGTGTGCCCAAAAGGTGGTTGTGTTTTCTGTTCCATTTATGTTGGCAGTGTGCATGTTTTCTTCTTAATTTCATTAGGTAGCCCTGAAAAGGGCTGGTTTTTTGTTGTTGGTGGCCATTAGTACTTGATGGGCTAGCTCTTGCTCTCTCTGTCACCAGATGTCATCTGTCTGGCATGCAGTGGACCATTTTGATGAGATGTTGTTGCATTATGATGCGATTTGAGGTTACAGTGACTCAATCAGCTCTCGCTTGGTGTGCGGCTGCTTCTTGGCGCTCAACTGATACCTTGTACCAAAGATTCTTAATCTGGTTGATATTGGGTATTTGAGCTTGGCCAGTCAATGGTCTGAACTCCGTTTATTTTCTTCCAGTCTACAACCTTATTCGCTTGATGGCAAGGTGCATTGTTATTCTGGAAGAAATATCTGCCAGGAAACAGTTGCTCAGCTGATGGCAGCATGCACTTCTGCAGAATTCCTATGTATTTTGCTGTATTCACCATCCCTTCAACGATATGGAATCTTCCAACACCACTGGCTGCCATGCATCCCCCGATCATGACCTTGGTTGGATGCTTCACGGAGATATTCAAGCTCTCTGGTTTGTACGCCTCATGATGAAACCTCCTCACATAGGTTTTGCCCTGGTCATAGTGCAGCATGTGCTTTCGTCTCTGAGCAGAACTTAATCCCAGTCGGCCTTGCTCCATTTTGAGTACATAGATTCCCACTCAATACATCTCTTCCTCTGTTCCACCGTTAATAGCAGTTTACTCCATGCCTTACAGTCCCTCAAATCATATTCCAAGCATCATCTCCGAAAAGCAGACGTGCAAACTGCAACGGAACACTTCTTCCAATCCCGCAGAAGCTCAGGGAAGATTAACTTGCGGTTGCCAAGAGATGTCCTTATCAAGGCCCTGACATCCCTCTATTTGTTGACTTTCTAGGCCGACTGCTACAATGTCGGTCCTGCATATTTCCCATCTCCTTATGCTTTTGCAGAATGTGGGCAACCGTGCTCTGTTTACTGCTAACCTTTGCTGCAATCCACGGAGTGGAATACCCCTCCCCTGCAAAACCACCACCTGGACCCGGTCCTGCATTGATAAAAAATACGACCTCTTCACCATGCCAGGAAGTTGAGCATCAGATGCGATACACACCAGTTGATCCACATTAAATTCAAATCCTGTGTACTGCCAAAATACCATGCACTGATTGGCTATCAAATATGACTTCCTATTGGCTGAGGAAGCGCAGTATTCTATTGGTTCATTTCAATCTCGCTTTGACACAGAACCCTGTTGATCATACTGGGACATCATTTTCTCATGACAACCATACAAAGGTTCACAGACAAGTAATTTTGCTTGCAGAAATGGCTGATGAATTAAATTTGCAACAAAACAATATATAATAAGCCAGGATCCTGCCACAGAATTTTGAAAAATTGTCAAAATAAAGCTGAGAATAACTTGATCATACAGCCTATGGAAGACTTTAGCATACTACTGTATCTGATGTGACCTTTAAAAAATATATATTATTCAGCTCATGCCTTTCCAGTAGTAGTTCAAGGTCAGTTACTTTCAGATTGGTAGATTTCTCCGGGAACAAGCAGGAAGTCAGTCCTCACATATGGGTGACATCTGCGCTGATGGAGCCCTCGTGGAAGCATCACCTCAACTTTCAAAGAAAGCCTTTGGGAGATGCCAACTGTGTCACCACCAGGTGGGCAGGCTGCCACCTAGGGATAGCAGGTCTGTGTCTGATGGTGGTTATGAAGAATAAGTAGTTGTAGACACGAATGGTAAAGGTAAATTAGGATTTATTTCCCCTCCTTCCTTCAAAAGGTACAACACATAAACTTAAGACAAGTAAGCCATACTTTCTGGCATGTTATAAAGGAAAACAGGAAAGCTTCTTCTTGCTTCTTAATTAAATGATAAATGAGAATCTTAGGAATACTCAGCATACAGTTCCTCTATAGACAAACAGGCACACTTGACCTTCAGTGTTAACCTTAAGCACTACACAGCTTCTATCTAACATAAAGAGGTTATTCTGTCAGAAATTGTTAATGTACAGTCCATTGGATCATCCAAAGAGCATTCACTGGGACAATCAATGACCATGGGTTCCTGCAAGGTTTCAGAAGGACCTGTGTTTTCCTTGCCACAGAATGTTTGTAAGTTCCCTTGCAATGTCTCGTTACAGAGCCTATCTGACCAGCTCCCTCTAGGGCTGGAATAGCTGTTACCGTATTCCTCTGAGTCTGGGAGAGAAGGAAGCCACCATTCAGGGTTTCCAGAATCCAACTTCTTATAAGAGTTTCTAACTCTAGAATATCTGTTGGTTCTACCTTCAGGCTTTGGACAGAATAAAAGAATTCTCCTCCCCTATCAGCACAGGGTTTAGCTCTGCGTGTTTTTCTCTGAGGTTTGGGAGTTTCAAACACTTCCTCTTCTGATATGCAAGTGTCTTCAATAGAATACCTCTCTCTTTCAGGGGCTTGGAATTGCTCTCTCACTAGCTCTCTGGGTAAATCCCTCGGTTCGTCTTTACAGCACTGCTCTCCCCTTGGATTTCTCCCACGAAGCTTCTGAGCATTAACCCTCCAGGTATTTCTACTGCCAGCAAACTTTCTTAACTCTATTTCAGGATCACTCTCAGGTTTATAGCGTTCATATACATACTGTTTCACTTTCTCAGGCTTCCATTCATTCTGGGTGGAACGTTGCCTCTGAGTTTCAAACTGCGTCACAGCTGTTCTCTGACTCCACGGCTCCTAACTGCTTTCTCCTGAGGTGTTCTGGGTATTTTGTGAATTGAACTCTTCCTGGTTCCTGAACTTCTAGTTCCTGTTCCTGTTCTCGTCCCAGTTCTGGTTCTGGATCTGAATCTTGTTCTTGGTCTGGGTCTAACTCTGTATTTCCTGAGTGACTCTTATAGTAGCTATTAGCCCTTCCTCTATTCAGGTGCAAGCTATTAGGAACTGGGGATTGTTTGTCAGCTGGGCGTGTTTGCAATCCTCGTGGCTGGGTTTATTTATGCTGCCCCTGACAACTACTGCTCACATGGCTTGCCTGCCTGTCAGCTTTCAAGCTAGAATTCACAGAATCCTGTGTTTTTAAGGCAGCAAATGGATCTTCCTCATTACACAACACGCATGCATGGTGCCCTTCCCACCCAAGGGTGCCATCTTGCTCAGTCTCCTTTTTTCCGCGGAGCCCTTCAGGCGTCTGGTTTCCCCCGGAAAAAGTTGATTTTTTTTTCTTGACCTGAGTTTCATACTCTCTCCGGTTGTGCACTTGTATTCTTGCTGCCACTCAAGCTTGCTGTCTCTAGCATCGAGCCTCTGATTCCTACCCTTTTTTCTTTTTGGCATCTTTGTGCCCTTTTTTTCCAGCTGGCAGCACTGAGGGTCTTCGACCTCACTGGAGTAATTTTTTCAATAGGTTCAAGAAGTGTGATCGGTGTGCCAAAATCATGTCCCTTACTGACATGCATGACTGCTGCCTGTGCTGCCTAGGGCTGGAGCATGACCCTGCGGCATGTGATCATTGTAAAAAGATGTCAACCAAGGCCCTCAAGAGCCGCCAGCAGCAGCATGATATGTTTTTCCCGGAGTCCCTGCTACCTCCGAAGGTAAGGCCTCCTCTGAAGCCATGAAATCCTGGGGCACCCTTGTGGACACCAATCAATGCCCATAGCTCCTCAGAAAAGAGGTCTCCATCAAGGAAACATAAGAAGGAGAAGAAAACCTTGAAGGTGATGTCCCTGGACGGTTCTGACAGGTCGGATAAGCCCCAAGCCAGGTCCCGCAGTCCTAGATGCTCATGCGAGGGATCAGAGCAGGAGTGGCCTACCAAGTTCCCTTGGAAGGAATCAATCACAGATCAGCCTCGGATGCCAGAACCTGTCATTCGGCCTCGAGTTGATCCTTGGCCGAGGTCTTGATCAGACGCCCATTCTTTGGGACAGAGGTCCTCCCCAGCTAGCGCATATGGCACCAGCCGCGGGGCATCCAAGGGATGCGGGTGGGGCTTAGGCCCAGAGTCCGTGAGCCACCCTTCCCTTGAGTCCTCGACAGATTACTCAGAGTGGGAGACCGAGGACGAGGGGTCGCCGGACACCCATCGCCACCGTGATGTCCCCCTCGGATTCCCCGGCCTCTGTCTCTGCCCGAGGACATGGTATTCCTCGACTTCGTGAGAGACATGTCGAAAGCCCTAGCGTTCCCGACGGAGTCTGAGGAGGACCCTCGGACAGAGGAGATAGAAATCCTCCAATACGAGGCCCTTCCGAGGGAATCGCTCATGGTATCCATTCCACCAATCCTGGAATGGCTAATGCTCTGTATTTGGGAGACACTGGCATCAATGCTGGTTGTAAGCAAGTGACTCGACTCGATGGATTCCAGAAGGCAAAGCTGCCACATAACTCCATGGTGGTGGAATCGGCCATGCTTCAGCTTTGGAGCCAGAAAAAGCACTTCTCAGTGCCCCCGGGTAAGGAGGCCCACACCTTGGATGCTCTCGGCAGAAAGTGCTACCAGGGCTTTGATACTCATTTTCCAGATCCATGCCTACCAGCTGTACATGAGCATGTACCTGACAGACCTGGTGAAGGAGCTCACCGGGTTCTTGGCTGTTCTCTTCCAGGAACTCCTGCAGTGTTTCAAGAACCCGGCCAAGGCCGTCCGTGAGTGCTCCAAATTCGTGTCTTGGACGGGCAGCCTATGATGGCTTCGAGTCAGCTACTCTAATAGCAGCTGCGGGCATCAGGGACCGATACCAGACTTGGCTACAGTCTTCCAACCTCGAACAATGGGTTCAGGACAAATTGGTTGATGTCCCATGCCGAGGAGAGAACCTCTTTGGCAAACCCATATCGGAAAAGGCTGCAGAGTTGGAGACAAGAGTTCATGACGAGGACCAGGCTCTCTAAAAAGACCGCTGCCTCTCCCTGACGGAAGGGCCCAGGTAAAAAGCCCTTTTACCTGAGGAAAGGGGCTGCTTATAAAAGTTACTCACATTTTCAGGTCTCCCCAGCAGGGTCAGCAGGCCAAGAGACATTTGCAGGGCCTTCGTAAGCAGAAGGCTCCCAGGCATCGGCTCTGGCCCAGCCAGGGGGGAGTTTTTGACTCCTTGAGCATAGCCTCTCTAACCCAAGTAGGTCAGCAGCCCACAGGGGGACATCTGATCCACTATTCCCAAAGGTGACCAGCCATCGCCACCATTTCCTGGGCACTCCAGGTGGTCAAGGAAGGCTACCTCCTCAATTTTGGCTCAGACACCACCTCCTTTCTTCACACGAGAGCCCCCCAGGTCTATTGAAGGAACTCGCAAGTCTTCTCGAGGACAGGGCAGTAGAATCAGTACCCCAACATCTCAGGAGCAAGGAGTTCTACTGCAGGTATTTCCTCATACCAAAAAGAACAGGGGTCTAAGGCCTGTCCTGGACCTGCACAACCTGAACAGGTTCCTTGTGAGGGAGAAGTTAAAGATGCTCTTCCTTGGAACATTGCTGCCTTACCTCCAGTAGGGAGACTAACTGTGCTTCTTGGATCTGAAGGATGCCTATACCCACATGCTCATCTACCCCAACCACAAGCAGTACCTTCGCTTCACGGTGGAGAGCTGCTACTACCTGTACAGGGTAGTACCCCATGGTCTTCACCAAATGCCTGCCAGTAGTTGCCACCTTCCTCCACCACCAGGGGGTATTTGTCTTCCCCTACCTGGACGACTGGCTCATAAAAGGATGCACAGCCACAGAGGTGCAGCAGGCCACCGCACACGCTATCCAGGTTCTGCAACATCTGAGGTTTGTAATAAACTACCCCAAATCCCACCTCCTCCTGACACAATGTCTGGAGTTCATAGCAGCAAGGCTGGACACTCTTCAGGCAAAGGCCTTCCTCCTCTTGGACCGAGCAGACCGTCTCAGGGCACTGGCAGTAGATGTACAACACCGTTCCTCGGTGTCAGCTCGGCTTCTGCTGTGCTTTCTCGGACAAATGGCCTCTATGGTCCATGTCACCCCTGACGCCTGTCTGCACATGAGGGACGCTCAGTGGTACCTTCGAGATCAGTGGACGCAAGCTACGAGCCGTCTCCAGGACAAAGTCTCAGTGACCTACCAGTTGGCTGAATCTCTGACTTGGTGGCAAAATCACCATCATCTCCAGGCAGGGATGCCCTTCCAAACCCCAACCCCTTTAAGGGTCCTCACTATGGACGCCTCCCTGCTGGGATGAAGAGCCCACTGCAAAGAACACTGCACCCAGGGAAGCTGGTTACAGGCTGAGAGCAACCAGCAGATCAACCTCCTGGAACTTCGGGCAATATATCTAGCTCTCTGAGCGTTCTGTCACTGCCTGAGGCGCCATTCAGTGCTGATCCAAACAGACAATCAGGTGGCAATGTTCTATGTGAACAAGCAAGGGGGCACGGGATCTCGCACCCTCTACCGCGGAGCAATGATACTCTTCTCCTACGCAGTTCAACAGGAAATACTCTTCTCCAGGACCACGCAGGAAGTCAGTCCTCACATATGGGTGACGTCGGTGCCGACGGAGCCCTCGTGCGGAGTATTTCCCCAGCTTTCAAAGAAAGCATTTAGGAATGCAGCGCGCATGCGCAGTCCCCTTCCCGCCCAAGGGTGCCATCTTGCTCAGTCTTTCTTTTTCCGCGGAGCCCAACGGACATAGTTCGTGTCACCCGGTAAAAGTTGATTTTTTTTCTGCGATTTTTTGCATCTCTTTGTCTGGTTTGATGCCGGTTCCCCATCCTGCCTCGGCTTGATACACCGGTATCGAGTCCGGAACTTCTTTTTCGGTTTTTGTCCATTGTGACTAGCGTTCGCGCTTTTTCTGTTATTTTCACTGGCAGCCCGGTCTTTTGACCTTGCAGGGGCCCTTTTTCCCCCGATGGCTGCCAGCAGGTTCAAAAAATGTGATCGGTGTAAGAAACTTATGTCTCTCACCAACACACATGACTGCTGCCTCCTATGCCTCGGGCCCGACCATGACCCGCTGGTCTGTGGCCCGTGTGGCAAGATGTCATCGAAGGCGCTTCGGAGCCGTCAGCATCAACGTGAAACGATTTTTTCAGAGTCCGCGTCTGGCCAGGCCCGGACTTCATCAGAGGCCTCGACATCTCGGGAGTCCGACCCCGAGTACTGTCATGGGTTCTCCGAGAGGGGGTCTCCCGCCCGGGAGCACAAAAGGAAGAAAAAGCTCGTGAGGGCAGCGTCAGTGGAAGCACCTGGGTCCTCGAGGGCCAGGTCGCGTAGCCCTGACTACCATCCCGGGCTCTCGGAATCGGAGAAGCCGTCCAAACTACCTCGCCTGGAGCCGGAGTCCCCGAGTCATGTAAGTTCTGTTGTCCTCGTTGACTCTGCTCCGGGAGAACCGACGTTGGGCCCGACGCCATCGGGGCCCAAGTCGGGGTTTGCTGAGTCTCCTGAGCTCGGCTCAGGCTGACGGCCCTGGAAAGCAGCCTGGCTGCCTTCATGGAGCAGCAGAGGGTACTGATCGCCGGTCTGACTGGTGCATCTGCCCCGACCACCGGGACCTCGCCGTCCAAGTCGACCCTGGAGGCTGAGCCGATCCTCGAGTCCACCAAGTCTCGAGTCGATCCTCGGCCAAGCTCTCCCTCGACCTCCTGTGCGGGGCCGATGTCGTCAACGTCGGTGCCCTCGGCGTCGGGGTGGGTGGCATTGAGGACCACACGGCCGGAGTCTCTCGACGACTCCTCAGAGGGGTCGGCGTGGGAGATGGAGGACGAGGAGTCTCCTGACATCTTCCGGACCCGGTGCGTCCCATCGGACTCCCCAGAAAATGAGTCTCTGAGACGGTCGTCCCCCCCCCCCACCCCACCCGGAGGATACCCGGTTCTCAGATTTCATCAGGAACATGGCCAAGGCTTTATTTTATTTTATTTAGCAAGCATTTGTAGCCCGCTCCTTCCAGCGATCAGAAGCGGGTAGGATTACTATTGTGAAACTGCCGAATCAAGGCAGGTACAAATTTTGTTTACATACAGATTGTCAGAAAAGCACATCATACAGAGTTAACACTTCTTAGCTATGGGGGAGTTCATTTACATATATACATAAATACATATATACAGGATAATCTTCTTGGACACAGTGGTCAGGGGCTGCTTTAGCATTCCCTGCAGACGCCAAGGAGGAGCCTCGAGCCGAGGAGCTTGATGCCCTCCAGTATGATTTTCCTCCGAAGGAAGCCTGTAATGTACCGGTTCCTCCGATGCTGGAACAGCTGCTCTTCCAAATGTGGGAGGCACCGGCCTCGGCGCCGGTTCTTCTTAGCAAGCGGGTTGATTCCATTTATCAAGTCCGTAAGAGCCCTGGGTTTCAAAAGGCGCAGCTACCGCACAACTCCATGGTTGTGGAATCGGCCATGCACAGGCTGAAAAGTCAAAAGAAACCAGTCCAAAGGCGTGGTATGGTGGAAAACCAAAACCTTTATTAAACAATGCCAACCCGACACAGGCCGTGTTTCGTCACACTTCGTCAGGGGTTTTACTGGCAAACACTAAAAATATAAACATATAAATACTTAAAAACATAAAAGAACAGAGCAAATAGTAGTATATTCTATTGATAAATAAACCAATAAAATAACAAAAGACGCATTAAACTGAATATAAAACATCATAGCACAATAAATAAATAAAATGCTCTAAAATTAATGTAAAACACTATGTAAACATAGAGAACAAACAAGTATGCCCCAAAGGGACAAAACCAAAAGATATGCAACATATAGAGACATAAATACCTCTGTGAGAAACCAATAGAACAAAGGTCTTATGGCATAATATTTCAAACTGCTATAAATCTGTATTTTCTAGAAGAAATATAAATAAATAAATTAGCAAACAATTATAAAAGCATACAAAACATAAATAGTGGAACAAGGAAGGGCAGATCAGTTTAAAAGTATAAAACTGAACGTAACTTATATCTTATATCCAGAGAAGAGGAAAAAATGAAACAAAGCAGCAGGAGTGAGTGAGCCACGGAGGGATACTTATAATAAAATTGTAAAAATAAATAAACCATAAGAGCATTTGTTTAATAAATAAACAAAGACGCTGAATCATTACATTTATAGAATAGCGCTTTACATTAAAACCAAAGTGTGTAAAAAAGAATTAAAATAACTAACCATGCTTCTTAATAAAAATAGTAGATGTGTGTCCATTTATTTATTTATTTATTTACATTCTCTTATATACCACGCTGTTCTGCGTCAGTGCGGTTTACATTGAACAAACTGAAATTACATTGAACAAGGCATTATAACTTGGAGATAACTATTTTACAGGGAACATGGGCTATGGAGGGTTAAGTGGCTTGCCCAAGACCACAAGGAGCACCTGTGGGACTAGAAACTCCAGTCCTTCCGGCCCAAGGTTGCTGTCCTCTAGTGGGATTTGAACCTCCAACCTTCCGGCCTGAAGTACCTTGCCCCAACCACTAGGCCACTCCTCCACTCCAAAACATAATAAAAAACACATTATAGAAGCAATATTTTATTTATTTATTTACAGTTCTTATATACCGCGCTTTTTAATATCAGTGCGGTTTACAAATAAAAATTTTGCATCAGAACAAAAGATCTTTTGCTTACATTGTAACAAGATTTGTAACTAGGGACTGTAACTATATATATAATGTACTGATTAATAAAAAATACATGAACGCTGAATGCGCGCGGTGGGACGTCGTCATAAGATTGTTATGAAGATGTAGATTTGCAAGACTATTATAACCAGGTTAAGAGGAGGACGGACCAAAAAACATTATTTTGGAGGAAAGTGTGTGGACAATCTGTGATCATACATTGGGAATTAATAAAATACAATTTAAGAATGTGGATTTAAAAAAGCATGGCTCGCACAAATGGGAATGCTACTAAAACTGAACCAAGTGAAAATAAAATGAATGTACTTTTAAAACATTGGGAACAGCAAAAAAGAGATGCATGTCTATATACGACAAAACATAATAAAAAACACATTATAGAGGCCCGGAACCTGGATGCCCTCAGTAGAAAGTGCTTCCAGGGCTCTATGCTGTCTTGCCGTGTCCAGACTTACCAGCTGTACATGGGCATGTACTTACAGGACCTGGCAAAGGAGATTGCCGGGTTCTCGCTGGCCTCTCCGAGGAACCCTTGCAGAGATTCAAAGCCTTGTCTTCAGGGATCCGAGAGTGCTTGAAGTTTATATCTTGAGCAGCCTATGACGCCTTTAAGGCTGCGGCCCGGGTAGCAGCGACCGGCATCGGTGCACGCCGTCAGGCCTGGCTACAGTCATCAGACCTGGAGTCATGGGTACAGGATAAGTTGGTTGATGTCCTGTGCCGAGGTGACAACCTATTCGGCAAGCTCATGACTGAAAAGGCTGCAGAAATCGAGACAAAGACTCTCACCAGGACATGACTGTCCAGAAAGACTTCTGCCCCTTCTCAAAAAAAATAAGGGCTCGGGGAAGAAGCTCTTTTTCCCGAGGCAGGGTGCTGCCTACAAAACCTACCCTCAATATCAGGCCTCCCCAGCTCCCCAACAGGGTCAGCAGGCCCAAAGGGCAGGAGCATGGGCTCCGTAGGCATAAAACCCCCAAGCCTCCAGCTCCGGCTCCTGCTCAGCAGGGAGGGGTTTTTTGACTCCCACAGCATAGCCTCTCCTCCGCCGGTGGCTCCACTCAGCACAGGAGGTCGGCTGACCCTGTATGCCTACAGGTGGCCAGCCATCACAGGGGATACCTGGGTACTGAGCATAGTCCAAAAGGGCCATAGGCTCCATTTCCACCAGCTACCCCTTTCCTACTATCCAGGGGAGCCTCCAAGACTCCCTCTACACAGGAACCTCCTCCTTCAGGAGTTGGCAAGTCTTCTAAAGGAACAGGTGGTGGAACTGGTGCCCCACCACCTGGAAGGGCAAGGCTTCTACTCCAGGTACTTCCTAGTACTAAAGAGAACAGGAGGCCTCAGGCCTATCCTAGACTTGCGAAATCTGAACAAGTTTCTGGAGAGGGAAAAGTTCAAGATGCTTACCCTTGGGATACTGCTGCCCTTCCTCTAGCAGGGAGATTGGCTATGCTCCTTAGACCTAAAGGATGCTTATACTCATATCCTCATTCATCCAGACCACAGACAATATCTCAGATTTGTGGTGGGAGGAAACCATTTTCAGTACAGGGTACTTCCCTTTGGCCTAACCTTTGCCCCCAGAGTTTTCACTAAATGCCTGGCGGTGGTGGCGGCTTTTCTCAGGAATCAGGGGATTTTTGTCTTCCTATACCTGGACGACTGGCTAATCAGGGGCCAGTCTCTCCAGGAGGCCCGACAGGCCACTCTTTGCATTGTCTCTCTTCTTCAGCATCTGGGCTTTGTCATAAACTACGCAAAGTCCACTTTGCTCCCCTCTCAGCACCTAGAGTTTATAGGGGCAAGATTAGCCACCCTTCAGGCAAGAGCTTACTTGCCCGAGGACAGGGCCCACAGACTGATGGACTTGGCCATCCAATTCCAAAGAAATTCTCATGTTTCCGCCAGGCACTACCTGTGGCTCCTGGGCCACATGGCATCTACTGTGCATGTGACACCGAATGCCCGTATGCATATGCGGGCTGCTCAATGGTGCCTCAGAGATCAGTGGACACAGGCGACCTCCGAGACAGGGTAAAGGTGTCCAGACGACTTCTGAACTCCTTACAATGGTGGCTATATCTGACAAGCCTTCTCGGGTGTACCTTTTCAGGTTCCAGCACACACAAGGGTGCTGACGACAGATGCTTTCTTAAAGGGTTGGGGTGCACATTGCCAGGGCACGTGCACTCAAGGCCAGTGGTCCCCCCGGGAGGCCACATAGCAGATCAACATTTTAGAGCTGCGAGCAATCCGCTTAGCTCTGCAAACCTTCTGCCATGCTCTCTCTCAACAGTCTGTCCTAGTTCAGACGGGCAATCAGGTGGCAATGTTCTACGTGAACAAACAAGGGGGCACAGGGTCCAGGCCCCTATGTCAGGAGGCACTGGACCTTCGCACCTTTGCAGTCCAACAAGGCATGTTTCTCAAAGCAGTTTATCTACCTGGTCAGGAGAACTTCCTAGCAGACAAGCTAAGCAGGATTATCCAGCCTCACGAATGGCAGTTGAATCCATTGGTGGTCCAGCAGATCTTCCTTCGCTGGGGACTTCCATCCATCGATCTCTTTGCAAGTCATCTAAACCGTCAGCTGCCCAGGTTTTGCTCCAGACAGCCGCAGCCCCTGAGGATGGTAGCAAATGCTTTTCTAATCTCTTGCTCTACGGGCCTCCTGTATGTGTTTCCTCCCACGCCTCTGATGGCCTGAACTCTGTTCAAGATCCTCCGGGACAAGGCCTCAGTGATTCTGGTAGCCCCCAGATGGCCGAGGCAGCTGTGGTTTCCACTTCTTCTACAGTTGGCGGTGGAAGCTCCATTCCCTCTGGGGCTGCAACACGATCTCCTGTTTCAAGAGCAGGGTTCCCTTCTGCACCCCAACCCTCAGATCCCTCAATCTGATGGCCTGGCTGCTGAAAGGATAGTGCTAGCTCCCTTACTTCTACCTGAGGAGGTGGTCTTGGCCTCTAGGAGGCAGTCCACCAGAAAGTCCTATGCCCTCAAGTGGTGTAGGTTTATGGTATGGTGTGCTTGGCGCAGTGAAGATCCTTTCTCGTGCCTTGTGCCGGTAGTACTGCAGTATCTACTTCACCTTTCAGACCTAGGCCTTAAGTCTAACTCTGTTCGGGTCCACCTTAGCACTTTGTCAGCGCACCACTCACCTGTGGAAGAACAGTCTCTGTCGGTTCACCCCTTGGTGTCCAGATTTCTCAGAGGTCTGCTTCTACTCAAGCCTCTGGTTCGTCCACCGGCGACTGAGTGGGATTTGAACGTGGTCTTGCAGCAACTTACTCGCCCACCATTTGAGCCGATGGCTACTTGCCATTTGCACTTCCTCTCTTGGAAAGCGCTCTTCCTGGTGGCTCTTACTTCGGCCAGACGTGTGAGTGAACTACAAGCTTTGGTTTCTGATAGGCCGTACACATGGTTCTATAGGAACAGGGTGGTCCTACGACCCATCCCAAGTGCCTCCCAAAAGTGGTGGTCTCTTTCCACCTCAATCAGGAGGTGGTTCTTCTGACCTTTTTTCCCAGGCCGCATGCCAGCCAGGCTGAAACAGTCTTGCATAGCCTGGACTGTAAAAGGACGTTGTCCTTTTACATAGAACGTACGTGGGAGCATCGAAAGGCTACTCAGCTCTTCGTCTCGTTTGACCCTAATAAGATGGGGTTACCTGTCTCCAACCGTACGTTGTCCACTTGGGTAGCAGATTGCATCACCTGGCGTATAGGGCAGCTGACCTCCCTTTGCAGGGTCAGGTCACGGCCCACTGTGTCAGGGTGAAAGCCACATCAGTAGCTCATCTCCACTCTGTTCCGTTGGCAGACATCTGCCGGGCCACAACTTGGTCTTCAAGCCAGAATTTTGCAGCCCATTACTGCCTGGAGAGAGAGTCCCGGCGGGACAGTGTTTTCGGCCAGGTGGTACTCCGTAATCTCTTTGAGGTTTAGGCAACTCCTACCTCCGGCCCTTTGTGTTGGGCTACTGTACGGGGTGCGTTCTCAGAGAAAATTCTTATCACGGATGCTGAAGCTTTTGAGAGGGAGCCATTTTTTCAGCTCTGGGTTCACGGTAGCCTACAGCTGGGGAGTTCCATATGTGAGGACTGACTTCCTGCTTGGTCTTGGAGAAAGCCTAGTTACTCACCTGTAACAGGTGTTCTCCAGGAGCAGCAGGAATCAGTCCTGACGACCCTCTCTCCCCTGGAGTTGCAGTCCTATCCTTCATTTTGTTTTTTGCTGTCTTTTAGCTATGTCATCAGACTGAGCAAGATGGCACCCTTGGGCGGGAAGGGGACCACGCATGCGCGCTGCATTCCCAAAGGCTTTCTTTGAAAGCTGGTGAAATGCTCCGCACAAGAGCTCCGTCGGCGCCGACGTCACCCATATTTGAGGACTGAATCCTGCTGCTCCTGGAGAACACCTGTTACAGGTGAGTAACTACGCCTTACGGTCGGTATACCTACCAAGCCAGGGCAAAACCCTGGCAGACAAACTAAGCATGGTCCTCCAGCCGCACGAGTGGCAGCTGGACCCCAGAGTATCCAAACGTCTCTTCCGGCTCTTGGGGACCTCCTGGATGGAGCTCTTTGCCAGCCTGGACAACCACCAGTTGCCCCGCTTCTGCTCCCAGTAACCCCACCCCTCCCATGTGGCGGGAATGCGTTTCTTATTCCGTGGTCAGAAAGTCTCATGTATACCTTCCCACCCATGCCGCTGATTGCAAAACACTTTTCTAGGCTCTTCTCAACAAAGCCTCACTGATCCTGATGGCCCCTTGGTGGCACAGGCAGTCATGGTTCCTGCTGCTCCTCCAACTGTCAATGGAGACTCCTACCCCACTAGGGAAATCCCCAGGGCGCTTGTCACAGGAGGAGGACTCCCTCCTGCACCCCACCTGGGAATCCCTATCACTGACTGCTTGGCTTCTGAAATGGTGACCCTAGCCCTTTTCAACCTCTCAGGAGAAGTGGAAGAGATCTTGCTGGCCTTTTTGTAAGGCTTCCGCCAGGAGTACTTATACCTTGAAATGGTGCAGGTTCTGTCTGGTTTACGGAGCAAGGGGTGAACCCGTTCTCCTGCCCAGTGCAGCTGGTGCTGCAATACCTTCTTCATCTCTCGCAATCTGGGCTCAAATCAAACTCCGTCAGAGTGCACATCAGTGCCCTGGTGGCACATCACCACCCGGTGGAAGGCAAGCCTCTTGCAGTCCAGCCTCTGGTGACCTGCTTCTGCTGTCCAAACCCCCTGTCTGCCTTTCAGCGACCGAATGGGACTTCAGTGTAGTATTGGCGCAGCTCACTTGTCCACCATTTGCGCCTCTGGCTACTTACCACCTGAGAATACCTCTTGTGGAAGGTCCTGTTCCTGCGAGGGCTCTGTCGGTGCTGACATCGTCCATATGTGAGGCTTAGTTCTTGCTGTCCCCGGAGAACACCTGGTACAGGTGAGTAACTATGCTATTTCCCTGTCTCCGGAGGACTTACAATCTAAGTTTGTACCTGAGGCAGTAGAGGGTTAAGTGACTTGCTCAAGGCCACAATGACTGCAAGCAGAATTCAAACTCTGTTCACCAAGTTACGACTAACCACCAGGCTTCTCTATTTCATTATACCTTTCCTTATCATCCCTCCAGTGCAGTCCCGACATCTGGGTTGTAGGCTCTCACTAGCAGCATGGAGACTGAGCATGTCATCTCTGATGACGACAGTGTTCTTAGGCAGCTGGCACCACCCACCAGCCCAAGTAAACTCAGTTTCCAAGCAGCTGGAGAGAGCTGATCCTAGAGTTTGGGCTCACTGAAGGGACAACTATGGAGCATTTTTTGTTTTTTAGGACTGTTAGCTCCATTATTACAGGGCTTTGTATAGTCTGCCATGTTGATTCAATAAAGACTCTATTAAAAAAAAAAAAAAAGAGTTTAGAACAGAGCGGGGATTGTGTAGCCGCCCGTTCCCGGAGTGAGGGTGAAGGAGCGGCTTTCAGGCACTGGCAGATGAGTGCCTCCCGATCCTGCTTCTAGTGAGGAATTACCAGTGACAGGCAATGTGGCCCACTGATCAAAGGCTCTGTTTTAGCTTCTGCTCAAGTGGACGCCAGTGGGCTGAACTCGGAGCAGAGCAGCAATCAAAACTGCTTTCGTTTTCCCGGTGCAGGCACCAAGGAGGTGTTTGGCCTGGAGAAAGGTAAGCCTTCAATTTTTAGGTTTGTTCGAGCCAAATTGGGGGTGCTCCATCAAGATCGGATGCCTCTTGAGGGAGATTTCAACATCGTGGCTGAAGCGGCCATTTTGTAAGCGCAGGAAACGATGCATTTTTTTTCAGCACCTCAGCATGTCACTCAAAAAGGGGGGAAAGCAGGCTTCGGGTGCAGGGTGGCCTTTTTCTATTGCGTTGTTTTATTTATTTTCACTTCCCCGGTCCAGGAGAAAGTGAATCTCAGTGAACTTCAATAGCCAGATTTTAAAAAAAAGGAAAGCAGTACAATAAAAGAATCTTTTGTTAGGTGTGTGCACTTACATCCCCGGGGTTTGGGGAAGGTTTGAGGAGTCTCCCCTTCCTCTGGCTTGCAGAATAGAATGCTATCTAAATCCACATGTTTGGCATGCAGCACAAAACATTTCACTGTTTCGACTGCGGGATTTTGGCGCGGTTGCAAAGCAGAATCGCGCTCCGTGGGAAAAGGCCATCAGTATAGAGCAGAATGGCTGGGAGCCTCTGAAGGACATGATAAGATTTTGCATGTTTCTGATGGCCATGGAGTGATGGCCGCGGCACAAGGGGTTAGCAGTGGTGGAAGAACCTGACGGGAGGAGTCCTGCCCCTGCTTGAGTGAGTGGACAGGGAATGGGGACGACTTGGCCTTCTACGTCCCAAGCAATGCCTCTGAGTAGTGCGCCAGTGGGTTTGTTTTCCCCATAGTTTGTGTTGCTTATACATCAGACCTTTTGCATGAAGCTGCAGGAAGTGAAACCCTCAGTGGCACTAGAAGGAGGAAGAAAGCGAAGATTACCAGAGGTACCGGTTGGAGAGGAGCCGGCAGTTAGTAAACAGCAGTTGTAGGACCCCTGAGCAGAGATGGGGGTCCCTCCATTCAGAGGACCCAGTGGACCTTGAGGACAAGACTAATATGAGGGCCGAGCCAGGGGAACTAGAAGAAGAAATTCCAAAAGAGGAATCTTGCATTGTACGTGTCTTTCGCAGGGAGGAGCTATTGGCTCTCATCTGTCAATCTAAATTTGCTCTCGTATGTATATTGGTCTTGTTATTGAGGGTTGATCGATACCTTTGATATGTATATGTCCCTCAAAAAATCTAAATCTAAATTTGCTGGCAGGAGTTCCCCAGGATGAAGAACCTTTGGAGGACCCGCTGTTTCAAGCCGTCCGCAAAACGCACTTTTATTGAGTCATTAAGCAAATGATACAATTTGGGTGTGATGTTCCAGAGAGTGCCCTAAAGGTACGCAGATGATGGCCAGACTCTATCCTCTTCCGGAGCAGGAAAGAGATTCTGCACTCGCCAAAGGTGGATGCGACAGTGTCAGCAGTTACTAAGAAAGCCACCAATACTTTCCCCTTTCTCTCTCTCTGTTGATAACTCTGTACTCCTCCCTGTTTCTTCAGCACATAACCTTGGTGTTATCTTGGATTCCTCTCTCTCTCTCTTCACATATCCAGCTCATTGCTAAAACTTGTCATTTCTTTCTATACAGTATTTCCAAAATTCGCCCCTTCCTCTCTGTTGACACCACTAAATTGATTGTCCACTCCTTAATCACCTCCCATCTTGATTATTGTACGTTCTCCTTGTCGGCATCCCTGCAAGCCACCTCTTTCCTCTTCAGTCAATTCAACACTCCGCTGCTCGACTCATTTTCCGCCAGTCTCGTTTTTCCCACATCACTCCTCTCCTCATGTCGCTTCATTGGCTTCCCATCCGTCTCCGTATCCAATTTAAACTTCTCCTCCTTACCTATAAATGTATTCACTCTTCTGCCCCCCAGTACCTTTCATCTCTCCTTACACCCCCTCTTGGTTGCTTCGCTCTCAAACAGTCTTAGTTTATCTGTGCCCTTTACTCGTCCTGCCAATTCCAGACTTCTCTCCTTCCAACTGGCAGCACCCTTTGCTTGGAATAGTCTTCCTATCTCAGGGTGCCAGGCGTCCTCCCTGGCCATTTTCAAGTCCAGACTAAAATCCCACCTCTTCACTATTGCTTTCTGTTCCTGTCTTACCCTATCTTGATCTCTCTATCAACATTTGCTTACTTTGTCCTGTAAATTTTTGTTGTTTGTATTATGTAACTTATTTTGTTTTCTGTCTTATTAGATTGTGAGCTCTGATGAGCAGGGACTGTCTCTCTTCTATGTTTGTACAGCGCTTCGTATGTTGCGCTTTATAAGTCTTTAATAATAATAATAATAATAGTGGAAGGTAGCTCCACTCTGAGATGTGCAAAACCGAAAGTTGGAGACACTACTGAAACAGGCATTTGATATAAATGTGCTGTCGTTACATGCATCGGTCTGCAGGTCGTTTGTAGCCAGGGCATTGGACGCAGGGCATTCTGGAAAATACTGGTGAGGGGCAGTCCACATCTCCGGAGGTGGCACAGTTGGATTCTGGGGCGGCCTATTGGGCAGATGTTTGACCCGATTAAAGGTCTGTCCAAGAGTATGGCCGCAGTCATGGTGGTGCGACGTTCCGTGGTTGTGCAATTAGGTGACGACATGTCCTCTAAATCATGTCTGAGTAAGCTGCCGTTTAAAGGGAAGTTATTGTTTGGCGAAGCCTTGGATAAGTTAGTTAAGGACCTTGGGGAGTCTAAAGGGGGCAGGCTCCCAGAGAATAAACAAAAGCCGGGGTGGCTAGCATCGCCACCGAGAGGCCAGCCATGCAGTTTTTGGGTTTCCGCATGGTACATTTTGTGCCCTATCAGAGAGGTTGTTTTCCGACTCATGGGCATGGTTTTTGCAGGTTTCAAGGAGCAGGCTGAGGTTTTTTCTCCCTCTCTGTGACAGCACCCTAAAAGCCACAATGAAACGAGGGAGGCCTGGCTGAAAGTTGTTCTCGTGGGAGGTTGACTATGGGACTTTATCCGGCCTGGTTCGGCATCACGTCCAATCAGTGGGTCTTGGAAGTCATCAAAGAGGGGGTACGTGTTGGCGTTTGCCCGTCCTCTGTAGATGCCTTCCTAATATCGCTCTGCATGGCAGCCAAAAGGTCAAAGCGGTGCGGGACACCCTCCAACGACTCAAGCAGTTGCAGGCCGTAGTGGAGGTCCCCAAAGACCAATGCGGCTATGGTCGACTTTTCAACCTATATTAGATCTCAAGCGGGTAAATTGCTCTCTACCCATACTTCACTTTCCCATGGAGATCCTCCTGTCGGTCATCGTGATCATCCAAGAAGTCAAATTTTTGATCTCTCTTGACTTGACCGAGGCCTACTTGCATATTCTGGTTCGCAGTACCAATGAAGCACTTCCAGTTCAGGGTGTTGCCCTTCGGCCTAGCAATAGCCCCGCAGACGTTCACCAAGTCATGGTAGTGGTTGTAGCAGCACTGTGTCAAGAGGGCAATCTCCAGGAACAAGCAGGAATGTAGTCTTCACATATGGGTGACGTCTGTACCCACAGAGCCTGTGCAGGACCGCTCCACAGCGTCCAATTGGAAAGCTTTTTGGAGCACTCCACTGCGCCTGCACGACTGCCTTCCCAACTCCCTCTCTTCAGTTCGTCATTTTCCGCAGATCCAGCAGGAAGCAAATACTGTCAATGCAGAAAAAACTTTTTTTTGTGGTTATCTTTCCGTTGATGACAGCACTGTCCAAGAAATCGCCGGTTCCCTTATTCTTTTCTTTTTTCCTTTAAACTACTTTTTTCCAGTGTTTTCAGAGTGGAGGAGTAGCCTAGTGGTTAGAGCAACTGCCTCATACTCAGAAGATCAAGGGTTCGATTCCCACTGGCACCCCTTGTGACCTTGGGCAAGTCACTTTACCCTCCATTGCCTCGGAAGAAAAGGCTGGCAATTACTTCCGGTGATACATTGCCAAGAAAACCCAGAGGTAGCTGGGTCGCTATGAATCAACACTGACTTGATGGTACTTAAAAAAAATAAATTAAAAAAAAAAAAAACCTTGGGTGTCTTGACGCCCTCTTAGACCTTAAGCCTACCATAGCCTCCCCTTCCTTAGAAGGCATGGAGGTAGTGGTTTCAAAACAAGTTCTAAGTGTGCCAGCTCCATCTCAGTGATTGACACACATGACGTGTTTAAAATGCCTCAGCCCAGACCACCAGCCAAAAAATTGTCCCCTCTGTCAGAGAATGACACAGAAGTCTACAGAACCAGGTTTCTAAATTTGGAACACTCTTAGCCTCGGATGTGGTATCATTGGACTCCACTTAATCGAAGGCCCCATCCTCCCTCTCATAGATCCCAGGTAGCCTCCAAGTCTAAGCAAAAATCTTCATCGAAGCAGGACAAAACCTTCAGGGGTAGATCTCGCTCAAAGCATCAAGATCCCTCAGGCGTTGCATCAGAGGTGTCCTCCAAAGCCATAGAGGGGATCCAGGATGCTCCCGAGGCCTCGCCCTCCAGAGAGCTACGGATGCCATGTTCTGCACAAGTACCCGTGACCAATACTCGAGCATCGGCAACCTCGATAGATCAGCGCATACTGGCCATCGAGCGGAGCTTAGCAGCTCTCCTGGCACTCTAAGTACCTATAAAGCCCTTGACTCCAGGCACTGCCCCATCTATACCAGTACCGATATCCACACCAGTTGTCGGTATGACATCAGGGCTAATGCAGATGTCATCAACATCACTGCTACCTATGCCCTCCCTTGAAACCATCACAAATATCTGTACCCAAACCAAACGGCTCACCGAGGCTGATTATCTCGGAGCATCGGTGCCAACATCTAACTTTGGGTGAACACTGTACTCGTCAATACTTTGAGTCCTCTGATTCAGATTTCAGTACTTCGGATGCAGAGTCGCTTGATTCTTGGGGCCCCCAGGATCTCCCTTCGGAGCCTTCCCCACCACAGCAGCGACGCATGTCTCCTCCAGAAGACATGTCCTTCCAAGAATTCATTCAAAACCTTGCAAAGGGGGTCTCCATCACGGTAACATCAGAGAAGGAACCAATGGCGGAGGAATTGGAGATCCTCCAATACTCAACAGCATCCAAAGAGGCAGCCAGTCTGCCAGTGCACCACATCCTTCATGATCTGATGCTCTGCATGTAGGAGATGCCTCTTACGGTCTCCCCTCACAGTTGACATCTTGATACCATATATCGGGTACTGGAGTGTCCCAGCTTCCAAAACGATAGCTCCCCCACCTTTCCATAGTGTTTGAATCGGCGATACTTTGAATCAAAAGCTCAAAGACCCACTCCTCAAACCTTCCAGCTAGGGAATCAAGAACCCTCGATGCCTTTGGATGTCGATGCTTCCAGGCATCCATGCTCTCTGCTAGAATCAACTCCTAAATCCTATACGTGGGATTGTTTCTCAAAGAGGTGTCCAGGGATCTCAAGACCTTTGCACCTCTCCTCCCAGATGACAAGAGGGCAGACTATCTCACCCTAGTCAAACATAGCCACAATGTATCTAAGTTTGTCAATAGGGGGCCACCTTTAGTGCTTTTGAATGCACAAGCAGGGCCTCAGCAATATGCACTGGTGCCCGCAGAATTGCATGGCTTCAGGCC
The DNA here is from genome assembly GCA_033557465.1 of Ichthyophis bannanicus. Lineage (NCBI taxonomy): Eukaryota > Metazoa > Chordata > Amphibia > Gymnophiona > Ichthyophiidae > Ichthyophis > Ichthyophis bannanicus. The sequence goes on along the minus strand of CM066032.1, from coordinate 154,427,471 downwards.
TCAGATCTTGAACAGTGGGTTCAAGATAAGCTGGGTAACATATATTGCACAAATGAAAATCTTTTTGGCAAAGACTGGCAAGATAAGGCCTCGCAGAGTCAGAAAACACTACTCTAAAGAGACTGTCTAGAACAGCTGACCCTGCTAGAAAAAAAGACAGCTGCAAAGAAGTATTTCTACAATAAGAAGGAGATTCTACTCTTCTTGTCCTCCTGCTTCTCAGTATCATGGTCAAGCCTCACAGAAGAGGCAGCAGCCTTCTAAGCAGCAGACGAAGCCACAGGTGGCTAAACCTCAACCAGCTCCACAGCTACAGTCTGCACCTGGTTTTTGACTCTCTTCTAGAGAACATTGCCACCCTGCCTCTGGAGGACCCCCTCCACATAACAGGCAGACTCTGTCACTACTCCCACAGATGGCACCTCATCACCTCGGAGCAATGGACACTAAACATAGTCCAGACTTCCTCTACAAACTCTGCCCCCCTCCACTTTCATGGGGGAATTTCAAACTCAACCCCCATTCACTGCTCTCCTACAGGATGAGGTGTCTTCTCTTCTGTCTCAGGGCACCATAATGTCCTGACATCCCAGCAGAGAATGAGTTTCTACTCTCCGTACTTTCTCATTCCAATGAAAACCAGAGGATACAGGCCCATTCTGGACCTCAGAAACCTCCCATTTCTAGTCCACGAAAAGCTCAAGATGAGATCTCTCAGGACTCTACTTCCCTACCTCCAGAGTCCGGACTGGCTCTGTTCTTTAAATCTAAAAAAAAATGTACACACATATACTCATCCATCCTGGACACAGGAAATATCTAAGCTTCACCTTTCAGGGAACACATTATCAATACTGAGTACTTCCCTTCAGACTTGCCTCTGCCTCAAGAGTCTTCATAAAATGCATGGCGGTTGTGGCCTCATACCTATGGTCTCTAGGGATAGTTATCTTCTCCTAAGACTGTTGGATCATAAAAGCAGACGCCTCCCTGGAGGTACAGCTTTCCTTGCATCGTTCCATCGTTCCATCACGGTACTACAACACTTGGGATTTGTTGTAAACTTTCCAAAATCCCCCAGCTCACTCCAACTCAAAAGTTAAAGTTCATCCGGAGCCCTATTGGATACTCAACAATCCAGGGCATTTCTGCCCCAGACCAATGTTCCCTCTAATTTTCTGTAGGCTGTGTGCGCATAAAATATCAGCTGTGCAGCTTTTGAAGGAAGGTTACATTTTTGTGCGCCACAAAATGACTCGGAGTTATATACTTTAAAATTTGACTACACGGCAGAATACAGTATGTACACCACATTGATTGCACTAGAAAATACTATAGAACTTGTGAAAACCATAAATACACAACAACTTTTACATTTTAAGACATCTGTGTTGTTTTCTATCAGAATCAGAACCGTAATTTTTGTGCGCTCTGTTGTAAAGTATGTGCGCTTGCTTGGCAAGGTGTGTGCGCGCGCACACGCGCACAGCTTAGAGGGAACAGTGCCCCAGACCCACTGTACCCATCTAATCAAGCTAGCATCCCAGATGCTCCACTGGGATCATCTGACTACCCGCCAAATGCTCCAGCTCCTCGGGCACATGGCCTCTACAGAACATATCATTCCATATGCCTGATTACATTTGCAGATAGTCCAATGGACTCTTGCCTCACAGTGGACGCAGGCCTCTGGTTGTTTTCTGGACAGGTTCCAGGTCACTGCCCCTCTAACCACATCCCTTCAATGGTGGTGGTCTCCAGAAAATCTGCTTGTCGGGTCACCTTTTCAGATGCCTCCACTTCATTGTACCTTGACAACAGATGCCTCCAAACTGTGTTGGGAAGCACACCTGGGCAGCCTATCTACACAGGGGCTGTGGACAACGCATGAGCCACACCTCCAAATCCATCTTCTGGAACTTTGTGCTATCTCGAATGCCCTCCAAGTGTTTCAACACCACTTCAGGGCACAAAAACTCCTAGTCAGGATGGACAATCAAGTCGCCATGTTCAATGTGAACAAACAGGCTCATGGCCCCTCTACAAGGAGACTCTTCAACTGTGGTCCTTTGCCATTTCTCATCAAATACACCTCCGAGTGGTGTACTTCCCAGGGGAGCTTAATGTCTTGGCAGACAAGCTGAGTCACATCCTTTTTCACCACAAATGTTCTCTCCATCTGGACACAATGTCCTACATCTTCCAGACCTGGGGAACTTCAGACATAGATCGGTTTGCTACTCTGCAGAATGCTGAGCTGCTGCACGAGGACTGAGACATCCAACAACCAACAGTTGGATGCCTTCAACTTACACTGGGGTCAGGGTCTGCTTTATGCTTTCCCTCCTATACCCCTCATTCCCAATACACTTTTCAAGCTTCAGTCCAACAAGGGCTCCATAATTCTCAAAACCCTTCACTGGCCACGGCAACCATGGTTTCCTCTACTACGTCTGACACAGACTCGGTCTCTGTGATTGGGATCGGCGCCTGATCTCCTCTCCCTGGACGATGGCTCACTACTCTATCCCAATCCACAGTCTCTCCCCCTTACAGCTTGGCTGCTGAGATCATAGCATTACAGGGCATTGACGTCCCACAAGAGTTTGAGATCTTATTGGTGTCTAAAAAGCCCTCCACCAGACGTTCAAGTGGCATAGATACTCTGTGGTGTTCCCAGAAAAATCTCAATCTCTTATCTGCTCCAGTGGAGTCACTCCTACAATACCTCCTCCACCTATTTTCAGCAGGTCTAAAGACCAACTTAGTGAGAGTCCATCTCGGTGCCATTGCGGCCTCTTACCACCTACTGGATGGACAGCCCATTTCCTCACATCCGCTAATAGCACGTTTCATGAGAGGTCTCCTGCTGTCCAAACCGCCCTTCAAACCACCTCCGGTGGCTTGGGACCTCAACATTGTTCTAGCTCAGCTTCTCAAGCCATCCTTTGAACCATTGGCCCCGAACTCCCTAAAGTTACTGTTTTGGAAAGTAATCGTCCTAATTGCCCTCACTTCAACTAGACACATTAGTGAGCTTCGGACTCTAGTGGCAGACCCCCCTATGCCCGGTTTCACTAGGACAAAGTAGTCCTTCAGACTCACCCACAATTTATGCCAAAGGTGGTTTCTCCTTTTCATTTAAACTAGTCGATTAACCTTCTTTCCTAAACCGCATGTGTCTCGAGCGGAAGCAGCTCTGCACACTCTTGACTGCAAGCATGTGTTGGCTTTTTATCTCCAAAGGACCTGAGATCATTGTAAAGCCTCGTATTTGTTCCTCTCATTTGACCCTAGTCACCTGGGTCTATCTATATCTAAACGTACGCTCTCCAGATGGGTAGCGGACTGCATTTCATTTGCCTATGACAAAGCAGCAACTTGGTCTTCCGTCCATACCTTCGTTGCCCTTTATTGTCTAGACAAGGATTCCCATCAGGATACAATGTTTGATCAAGCTGTACTCCAGCACCTCTTTCAAACATAGATGCAACTCATACCCTCCGTCCCAGACTTTGACGATACCAGAAATCCATTTAGGATCCATGACCTCTTCGAGCCCACTCCGAGATAAACCTCCACCGGTTCTGAGGTCACTTCTTCTGGCATCTGGGAACTAGAAGACTACATATGTGAAAACTATGTTCCTGGAGATAGCGTAGTTACTCACCTGTAACAGATGATCTCAGGGAACAGCAGGAATTTAGTTTTATGTTTGTTTATTGACTTAATATACCGCTAAACGAAAAACATCATAGCGGTTTACATAGTTCAAAACAAAGAAAATACCATAGGTAAAGGAAGACGAAAAAGAAATTACAACGGAGGATAGGAAAGCATACCTAACAGATTCATACGACAGGACAATAGAGAGGAGAAAGAGAGAGGAGAACAGGGAAGACAAGGTCACGTAGAGGGATCAGGGAGGTCAAAGGCACAATCCGCCCTCCTTTCCTAAGAATTGTAGGGTTCTTTTATTTTCTTTTTCCTTTCGGCTACAAACTCAACTGAAGAGAGGGAGTTGGGAAGGCAGTCACACAGGCGCAGTGGAGTGCTCCCAAAAGCTTTCCAATTGGACTCTGGGGAGTGTTACCACGTGGGCTCCACCGGTACCATTGTCACCCAGATGTGGACTAAATTTCTGCTGTTCCCAGAGATCACATATTACAGGTGAGTAACTATGCTTTCTAGTGCATCCCTACTTGGACGATTAGCTCATTAGGGCAAAGTCCGCAGAAGAAAGCGAAAGGGCCACAGCGAGAGCCATCCAGTTGCTACAGGAGCTCAGCTGGGTAGTCCATTTCGCAAAAAGTAGTCTTGCGCCATCCCAGGACCTGGTGTGTCTGGGGGCTTGATTCCAGATGGGCACAGGCATAGTGTCCCTGCTCGTGGAGAGAGTACAAGTATTGCAGTGGTAGGTTCCACATTTTCTCAACATGCAAGTCCCAACGGCTTGGCATTATTTGCAACTCCTAGGAACCATGGCAACGTCTATCGAGTTGGTCCCATGGTCCCGAGCCCACATGAGGCCTTTGCAGAGAGCCGTGCAGCAATGATGGTCAGTGCAGCATCACTTCTTCACCCACCTGTTGCCCTGTTTGTGGGTGACGAGGATAGCCATTCATTAGTGATTGAGACCGGAGAAGTTGTTAGATACCATGTTAAAACCCTCGGCTCAGTGTGCAGCAGCGGCCAAGAGAGCAAATAGAATGCTAGGTATGATAAGGAAAGGAATGGAAAATAAAACAAAAGATATTATAATGCCTCTATATCGTTCCATGGTGAGACCGCACCTTGAATATTGTGTGCAATTCTGGTCGCCGTATCTTAAAAAGGATATAGCGATTTTAGAAAAGGTTCAGAGAAGAGCCACCAAAATGGTAAAGGGGATGGAAGGATACTCCTATGAAGAAAGGCTAAAAAGGTTAGGGCTCTTTAACCTGGAAAAGAGACAGCTGAGGGGAGATATGATAGAAGTCTATAAATTGATGAACGGAGTGGAACGGGTAAACGTAGATCGATTGTTTACCTTATCAGAATATAGAAAGACTAGGGGACATGCAATGAAGCTACAGGATAAACTATTTAAGACTAATAAAAGAAAATATTTTTTCACTCAACGTGTAATCAAACTCTGGAATTTGTTACCGGAGGATGTAGTAAAGGCTGTTAGTGTAGCTGGGTTTAAAAAAGGTTTGGACAAGTTCCTGGAGGAAAGGTCCATAAACCATTATTAAGAAGGGACCCAGGATATCAATGCTTGAACCAATACAAGCATTGTGGAACCTGTGTCCCTTGGGGAAACTACTAGTTACATATGACCTAGATTGGCCACTGTTGGAAACAGAATACTGGGCTTGATGGACCTTGGTCTGATCCAGTATGGCATATCTTATGTTCTTAGATGGCATTCCGCTGGATACACCCTTCTGGATTCCATTGATGACTGAAACCAGCCTCTTGGGCTGGGGGGCCCATTGTCAGGATCAGATAGTGCATGGTGGTTGGTCCGAGGAGCAGTGGGCCGATCAACCACCTAGAGATGAGGGCGGTGGTCCTAGCATTAAAGGAGTTTTGCAGCCTCTTGCACGGATAGGCAGTGTGGGCATTCTCAGACAATGCCACTTCTGTGGCTTATATCAACTGACAAAGAGGCACAAGCAGTGTGCAGCACGAGAGCGAGATAGGCCCGTTGTTAGACTAGACAGATTAAAATCTACAGGCGCTCTCGGAACTCATGTCGCAGAAACAGAGAACGTGACGGCAGATATCTCAGTTGTTTTTGCCTGGACCTCGGGGAATGGTCTCTCAATGATAATGTCTGCACAGCTGGTGAACAAATGGGGTCAGCCCATCTTGGACCTGATGGCCACCTTTACGTCTGCCAAGGCGTCTCGCTTCTTCAGCAGAGGGGGGTGGAGCAGATGTCTGAAGATGCCCTTATATTGCGCTGGCCCACAACCGGCCTATTGTACGTTTTTCCCCTGTGGGCGCTCATGGTTCATCTGGTTTAAAGGACCAAGGTACATCCAGAACTGGTGTCCTCATTGTGCCAGATTGGCTGCGCCGCTGTGGTATGTGGATCTGTTTAGACTGACAGTGGACCAGCCATAGCAACTGCCTATCCAATTCAACCTCCTTTTGCAGGGGCCGGTCCAGATGCCACAAGTGGATCAATTCTTGCTTATGGCTTGACTCTTAAGAGGGCTCATTTAAGAAAATGGAGATATTCTGCTCTGGTGATTGTCATGTTGCTGAGGGCCTTTGCCCTGAAGCGTTCAACCTCACGATCCTATGTCTGGGTCTGGAGGGTCTTTGAGGCTTGGTGCCAGGAGCATGGCTGTCGCCGTCTATCAGTGTCTATGTCGGATGTCCTGGCCTTTTACAAGCTGGGTTGGAAAAGGGCCTTGCCTGTAGTTCCCTTGAGTACAAGTGACTGGCATTACCTGTTGTCGCTGAAGAGTCCAAGGAGTTGCCTTGGTAGCCATCCAGATGTTGTCCATTTCCTTAGGGCCGTTAAGCAGGTGCGCCCTCCAGTGAGGGCGGTAGTCCCACCTTGGGATCTTAACCTGGTACTGACTGCTTTAAAAGCAGAGTCTTTTGAACCACTGGGGGCCTGTACATTAAAAGATTTAACTTTGAAAACAGTTTTTCTGGTGGATATCTGTTCCGCACGGAGAATATCAGTTACAGGCTCTGTCGTGCCAGGAGCCTTTCCTCTCTTTTTCTAAGGAAAAAGTGATCCTTTGGCCTATACCAGTGTTTTTCAACCTTTTTTGTGCAAAGGCACACTTTTTTCATGAAAAAAATCACGAGGCACACCACCATTAGAAAATGTTAAAAAAATTTACCTCTGTGCCTATATTGACTATATATAAAGTAATTCTCTTGAATAGGAATCAAACACTTACACCAACCCCCCTCCCCTGCTGGTTCACACGAACCCCCCTCCCCTGCTGGTTCACTCACACCACCCCCCCCCTCCACTGCTGGTTCACTCACCCACCCCCCTGTCACTTACTCACCCCTCCTGCTGGGTCACTCACTCACTTACCCCCCCTCCCCTGCTGGTTCACTCACACCACCCCCCCCCCCTCCACTGCTGGTTCACTCACACCACCCCCCCCCCCTCCACTGCTGGTTCAATCACATTCCCCCCCCCCTCCACGGCTGGTTCACTCACATTCCCCCCCCCCTCCCCTGCTGGTTCACTCACACACCCCCCCCTTGCTGGTTCACTCACACTCCCCCCCCCCCCCTTGTTGGTTCACTCACACACACACACCCCCCCTCTGCCCAAGCCGCTGCTTCTGCTTTGTACAGAGCAGCGGCTGCACTACACTTACATTGAAAAGTAAAGAGAAACTGTGTCAGGAGCCCTCCGGTCATCGCAGAGCCCGAGGAAGTGATGTCATGGGGGCGGGCTCCTCACAGGCTGTCTTTCCAAAGTTAATTTGAAAAGGAAAGACAGCCTGTGAGGAGCCCGCCCCCATGACATCACTTCCTCGGGCTCTGCATGATCGGAGGGCTCCTGACACAGTTTCTCTTTACTTTTCAATGTAAGTGTAGTGCAGCCGCTGCTCTGTACAAAGCAGAACCAGCGGCTGCACTGCTATAGGGAATCGCGTTCGCGCCGCGGACTTCGGCACAAAAGCCGGTTTTTTGCTCTGGCCGCTCCCGATCTTGCGGCCAGAGCAAAAAAACGGCTTTTCAATGGCCGGTTTTACAACTGTGCTGGCAGCCGGCCTGGCCATTGAAAAACCGGCCAGGCCGGCTGAAAACCGGCCGGTTGGCAACCCTAATTTGTGAGCCGAGGCCACATGTTACGGATGAAATTGGAATTTTTCCCACGGCACACCAGGCAATATCTCACGGCACACTAGTGTGCCGCGGCACAGTGGTTGAAAAACGCTGGCCTATACCATCCTTCCTGCCAAAGGTGTTCCTGGCTTTTCATGTAAATCAGCCGGTTTCGCTACCAATCTTTGTTGAGACAGAAGAAGCTCAGCAGAATCCAGGGCTGTGCCTCTTGGACGTCCAAAGATCTCTGTGGCACTACCCGAAAAGGACGGAGCCATTTTGAAAGTCAGACTGATTGTTCATTCTGTTTCGAGGACCTTGTAAGGGAGAAGCGGCTTCCAAAGCCTCTATTTCTCTATGGGTTAGAGAGGCTATTTCTGCTGCTCACCTGCTTCGGTGCAAGCAGTTGCGGGCGGGCCTGTGGGTGCATTCCACCAGAGCGCAGGCGGCTTCATGGGCCGAGGTTAGTCTAGTTCCCATGGCAGATATCTGCAGGGCAGCCACCTGGGCATCCCTGCATACTTTTGTGAAACATTACCAATTGAATATGTAAACAAAGGGAGATGTGAGTTTTGGTACGGCAGTCATTAAGGCCGGGCTTGCAGGTCCCTTCTGAGTTTAGTACTGCTCTGGTACATCCCAGATGTCGGGATTACAGTGGAAGGATGATAAGGAAGGTGAAATTAGACCTTACCTGCTAATTGGCTTTCCTTGAGGACCTCCAGTGCAGTCCCGGACCCTCCCGATTTTGGTGGAGGTTACAATCCCAGATCAGAAGTTCATCTGTGCGTAAGAAATTTGGGGGATTACTGCATATAACTTTTTGGGTTCTTATCTCATTCTTCCCATAGGATAGGAGTGTAGGGCCTGGTGTGATGAAGAGGAAAGTGTGGCGTTCTGGCAAGGATCAGTGAGGCCAAGGCCTCCGAGTATTTAGATGTCTGCCCCAGGGCAAGCTGCTCCTTCTTCCTTTGGAAAGAGTGGTTCTTGTTCTGAGTAGAGTTAGCCTGTTTAAAGTTATTGTGTTAAAGGTCTGCTTTGTCAATACAGTAGTTTACTGGGGCTGGTGGGTAGTGCCAGCTGCCTAAGATCACTGATGTCATAGGAGATGACGTGCCCAGTCTCCAAGCTGCTGGTGAGAGCTGACATCCAGATGTCGGGACAGCACTGGAGGTCCTTAATGAAAGCCTATTAGCAGGTAAGGTCTAATTTTTATCTTTTTATACCTATCTGTTTCCAGTAGAGGTTCTGGTTCTAAGCACTAAAGCAGAATATTGTGGAATGTTGTAGGTGGTTCTATGCAATGTTCAAAAGAACCAGAAAATTGAACCTAGGCAGATTTTGTTTGCATGTAGAGGTGTCACTTCCTGCATAGCTTAATAGCACTGTCACTTTGAGGATTGCTTGTTAGGTTGTATTGCTTTTGTGGTTTTCCAGAGAAAAAGTGGCATTGTATAGAAGGTCTGGGGCAATCATGGAAAGCTAATGTTGAAAACTACCCATGGTGAGGCAGACCCCACAGGTGATTTTTACCCATAGATTTTGCTACAGTAATCAAAGAAAATGTACACATGTACTTTGATTGTCTAAAGAAAGGACCTGCATACATATGTTATGCCTGCTTTTGTATAATTACTTCATTGTTAAAAAGGGCTTGTATTATTGCCCTCTTGAATAACCAGCTCTGACCTACTGAGCAACTGTCCATCTGCTCTTCCCAAGATCACCATCAAGATGAATGTACTCTATTGAGTTTGTGCCCTGTATTTCTCTGATTGCAGGTTTGGGGAATTTTGTCTGATACACTTGCTTTTGAAGAGAAATCCAGTAATGTTCTCTCAGCATTTCATAGAGTGCATTTTCCACTTCAACAGCTATGAGAAACATGAGATGTACAATAAATTCCCACAGTCCGAACGGTCAGTATGAAATCATTATGTGATCTTAAGCCTTGATGAATAGCTATTGCAGGGCTCAGTGTGTCACTTAAAGGTGGTTTTAGTTTTGTGTGTTTTGAATAATGGTTCATTCCAGTGATCCTAGTCTAGCATGCTGGTCTTTGTCCTGGCAGCACTACACTTTGCTAACATCCTGATTATCTTAACAGGGAGAAGACTATTTTTTCCTTGAAAGGAAAGAACAATAAAGAGAAGCGAATGAAGATCTATACATTTTTGCTGAAGCACTTTACAGATGAGCAGAGGTTTAACATCACCACCAAGATCACTCAAAATGTCCTAGGTACAGGAGTAGCAGTGATCAGCAAAATACATTTAGCAAAAAGAAAAGCAAGAATGTAATTGGATAGAGATACCACCATCACTAAAAGTAACAGATGGTTAAAGATGATCTCCAGGAACAAGCAGGAATGTAGTCTTCAAATAATGGGTACAAATATAAACGGCCTAACCGGAGTTTAACTATGGTACAGCATACAAAAACACAAACAACTCCACTAATTTAACCAATTGTAGCAATTGAATAACCTTGCACTACACAAGCTAACAATACTGCGGTGACAGGGGAGCACAGACCTCAGACAAACCCCCAAATAGGCATTGAGTACTTCAAAACCGGATTTCAGTAAACCAAGGGGAAAGAATAGCATCAATGGTCTGTGACCTACCCCCACCATCCCTCAAACAGTATTGAAAAGCTTATTTTTATACAGTACTGATGGGAAAACAACACTTACATATTCCAACTACAATAATGAAAGAGACATACTATATAATATGTATCAATAGGTAGCTAATGCTTTAAACCTTCAATAGCAAACAAATAACATATTTTATGTCCCTTAATAGCCATTGCTCAAAATGGAAACAAAACAAAACTCAAAAAGCTCAAAAAGAGCAAAAACCCATCAGTAAAAGTAGCAATCCTCAGCTTCAAGATGGCATTAGATCTCAACCCCGACGCCACAATCAGACGTCCCTCTTAGCGTTTCGCAGACGCTGCTTCAGGGGGGTGAACTATAAAAACAAATAAAACAATAAAAAAGTGCTAAATATATCAACTACATACCACATACTTCATTTTCACTTCAAAACAGATCAAAGCCGGGAGTTCTTACCATGCCCGCACCGAAACCACATACATATCAGAAAGCTCAGCTAGCGTACCTTCTCACATCCCTGAGCCAGATTAAATACCCAACTAATGGCGTCTGACGTCATCACTCTGTCAGCGCAAAAAACCCGCCAAAATTACCCAATGAGGCTACCCCTGACCATGTCCCCATTACTGCTGTCCATCCAATCACTCCCACATACAAGAACCCTCACACACAAGCCTGCCAATCAATGGTGAAATTCAATCCCCCAGGGGCCACCGTACGAAGCAAAAATATCCACCGCTGCTCCCGACGTATCAGAAATTGCTCCCGAGAAAGCCCCCCAGAACCCTGAAATACTCGCTCAATGCCAAAGCACAACAAATCAGTAAATACATGTCCAAACTCTAAACAATGGCTAACCAATCGAGCCTCCCGTCTCTTGCAGCACAACCTACTGCGATGTTCCCCCAAACGTATATATAAAGGACGAATGGTTTTACCAACATACAGGAGACAGCACGGGCAAAAAATCCCATACACAATATAATCTGATTTACAGGAAGTACATGATTTTAAATAATACACTTTCCCAGCTTAAACAAAACGATCAGTCTCCCAACAGACCCCACAACATGTACATTCACCACACCTAAGGAGAAGCCGGTACATCAGGAAGAGTGTGTGAACTTTATTTCTAGATACTCACCTTTGAGCATGCAGATTCAGCGTATTCTACGGAGGCATAGTAATGTTTTGCAGCCTTTGCCTGGTCTAGAAAACAAGAGCATTAGGTGTGTATGGCAGCGGAATAGGAATTTCAAAGAGCTTCTGAGTCCCTCCAGGTTACCGAGTGTGGAACAGATTGAATGCCGGGGACGGCACGTTCGGTGTGGTGAATGTACATGTTGTGGGGTCTGTTGGGAGACTGATCGTTTTGTTTATGCTGGGAAAGTGTATTATTTAAAATCATGTACTTCCTGTAAATCAGATTATATTGTGTATGGGATTTTTTGCCCCTGCCGTCTCCTGTATGTTGGTAAAACCATTCGTCCTTTATATATACGTTTGGGGGAACATCGCAGTAGGTTGTGCTGCAAGAGACGGGAGGCTCCATTGGTTAGCCATTGTTTAGAGTTTGGACATGTATTTACTGATTTGTTGTGCTTTGGCATTGAGCGAGTATTTCAGGGTTCTGGGGGGCTTTCTCGGGAGCAATTTCTGATACGTCGGGAGCAGCGGTGGATATTTTTGCTTCGTACGGTGGCCCCTGGGGGATTGAATTTCACCATTGATTGGCAGGCTTGTGTGTGAGGGTTCTTGTATGTGGGAGTGATTGGATGGACAGCAGTAATGGGGACATGGTCAGGGGTAGCCTCATTGGGTAATTTTGGCGGGTTTTTTGCGCTGACAGAGTGATGACGTCAGACGCCATTAGTTGGGTATTTAATCTGGCTCAGGGATGTGAGAAGGTACGCTAGCTGAGCTTTCTGATATGTATGTGGTTTCGGTGCGGGCATGGTAAGAACTCCCGGCTTTGATCTGTTTTGAAGTGAAAATGAAGTATGTGGTATGTAGTTGATATATTTAGCACTTTTTTATTGTTTTATTTGTTTTTATAGTTCACCCCCCTGAAGCAGCGTCTGCGAAACGCTAAGAGGGACGTCTGATTGTGGCGTCGGGGTTGAGATCTAATGCCATCTTGAAGCTGAGGATTGCTACTTTTACTGATGGGTTTTTGCTCTTTTTGAGCTTTTTGAGTTTTGTTTTGTTTCCATTTTGAGCAATGGCTATTAAGGGACATAAAATATGTTATTTGTTTGCTATTGAAGGTTTAAAGCATTAGCTACCTATTGATACATATTATATAGTATGTCTCTTTCATTATTGTAGTTGGAATATGTAAGTGTTGTTTTCCCATCAGTACTGTATAAAAATAAGCTTTTCAATACTGTTTGATGGATGGTGGGGGTAGGTCACAGACCGTTGATGCTATTCTTTCCCCTTGGTTTACTGAAATCCGGTTTTTCCGGTTTTGAAGTACTCAATGCCTATTTGGGGGTTTGTCTGAGGTCTGTGCTCCCCTGTCACCGCAGTATTGTTAGCTTGTGTAGTGCAAGGTTATTCAATTGCTACAATTGGTTAAATTAGTGGAGTTGTTTGTGTTTTTGTATGCTGTTCAAATAATGGGTAACATCCATACCGACAGAGCCCGCGCGGGAACGCTCTCCAGCGTCCTATAGTAAAGCTTTTGGGAGCATCCTACTACGCCTGCATAGCTGCCTTCCTGCCTTTCCAGCTCTCCCTCCTCAGTTCTTCATTTTCCGCGGAGCTGACAAGAAGCAATTCCTGTCACTGCAGAAATTTTTTTTTTCCTTATTTTTTGTGGTCGCATCTGTCTTTCCCATTGATGCTGGTACTGACTCCTGTCAGTACTCTCTTCTTTTCTAGTTTTCTAAAAAATATAAAATAAAATCTGTGAGGGAAGGAATTATTTTCTTCCTTCAGGCGTATCAACGCCATCTTAGGCCTAGACCTCCCCTTTTGTCATAGACAAAATGGAAAAACCATCCAGTGGTTTTAAAACGTGTTCAATATGTGGCAGTACCATTTCGGCCACAGACACCCATGACTGGTGCCTAAAATGTTGAGGTCCGGATCATCTACCATCAGAGTGTCTTCTTTGCAGGAAGATGACAGAGAGGCCTACAAAACCAAGCGGCAAAACTAGGCACCCTCTATGCCTCAGATGTAGCATCTTTAGCATCGACGTCTTCGAGAGCTTTATCTTCCTCCCAAGGATCTCAGGTATCGAAACCTAGGTAGTCTTTGAAGACTGGCCAGCCCTCCAAGGGTAGATCTCCTAAGTATCGAGATGCCTTGGGTGTTGCCCTGGAGGGGGATACTCCAGCCAAACAACCCCAGCGGGAGGACCTTGTCTCCAAAGCCTTAGTGGGGTCCCAGGATGCTCCCGAGGCCTCCACCTCTGGAGAGCTCCTGGTGCCATGCTCAGGGATTGTGGCCTGCAATTCCGGTACAGATACCCAATAATCGGTAAGTTTGATGCATCAACGTATCCTAGCTTTTGAATGTAGCTTAGAGGCCTTGCTGGCGGCCTCCATACCAGTAAAACCTTTACAGTCTATCCCTAAGGCATTGGTTCCGGTACTGACACACAACCTGCATCGACTTTTTTGCCGCTTACCATGCTACCGCCCATGCCGGCCCTCAACTACCAATTTTGATTGGTATCTGGTATGGGTACAGCATGAACATCCTGCCCATCGGTACTTTGAGTCTTCAGACTCCGATTCCTCAGACGACGAATCGGCTGGTACCCGGGACATGAGAACTCTCCCACAAGACTCATCTCCATCCTTACAACGTCGCATGTCCCCTCCAGAGGACATGTCTTTCCAAGACTTTATCCGTGATGTTTCTTGGGGGTCTCTCAATAATGGTGACATCAGAGAAAGAGCTTAGAGCTGAAGAACTTTGAATTCTTCAGTACCCTGCAGCCCCAAAGGAAGCTGCAACTCTCCCTAGTCATTGCATTCTCCATGACCTTATGCTTCGTACGTGGGAAACGCTCTTTACCGTTTCCCCACATACCCGACTACTCAATACCATGTATCGAGTACTGGAGTGTTCCAGTTTCCAAAAGACGCAGTTACCACACCATTCCATGGTAGTGGAATCGGAGATGCGTCAAATAAAAGTGCTAAGACACATTCCTCGAACCCTCCAGGTAGAGAATCGAGAACCCTCGACGCCTTTGGTCGGCATTGCTTTCAGGTTGCCATGTTATCACCTAGAATCAGTTCCTACATACTCTGCATGGGTATGTTCCTCAGGGAAGTGGTTAGAGATTTGGAGTTAATGGCTCCTCTTTTCCCCGATGACAAGAGAGCAGATTATCTTGCCCTTGTAAAACATACTCAAAATGTTTCAAAATTTGTTAACAAGGTAACTTTTGACTGTTTTGAGTGCATCAGCAGAACTTCATCTATCTGCATCGGAGCACGCCAACCCAGCTAAGAAGAAATCAGCAAAGAAAGCTTTTTCAATAAGTACTACTATTCTTCTTACACCCCTGCTGTACAGTGTCAACACCATGCTCCTCAGAAGGAGCAGCAGCCACCAAAACAGCAAAGGAAGGCTCAGACTCCTAGGTCACAGCCACCTCAACAGACCCAGCCCCCTCAGGTCTTTGACTCCTTTCTAGAGAACACAGCCGCTCTGTCTCTGGAGATTCCAAATCCTACCTTCATCCCCGGCAGGTTTTGTCATCACCTCCCTCCTCCTTCAAGGAGCAATAGTGGAGGTTCCACCATCCCAACAGGGAATGGGCTTTTATTCTCCTTACTTCCTCATTCCAAAGAAAACAGGGGTATACAGGCCCATTCTGGTCCTCCGAGAACTGAACAACACCTGGTACGGGAGAAATTCAAAATGATCTCCCTAGGTACCCTTCTTCCCTATCTCCAGAATCATGACTGGCTCTGTTCTCTGGACCTCAAGGAGGCATATACTCATATTCTGATTCACTCACAGCACAGAAAGTTCCTGTGCTTCCTGTTTCAAGGGAGATATTATCAATACAGAGTCCTGCCTTTTGGCCTCGCCTCTGCCCCAAGAGTTTTCACAAAGTGTATGGCGATAGTAGCCGCATTCTTAAGAACCTCGGGATATTTGTTTTCCCTTACTTAGACGACTGGCTCATTCAAGCAAACACCTCTTCAGAGGCCAGTCTTTCCCTCTCGTGCACCATGCAGGTGCTTCAACACTTGGGATTTGTAATAAATCTTCCAAAGTCCCAGTTCGTCCTCTCTCAAATTCTAGAGTTCATAGGGGCTCTTTTTGACACTCAGCAATCAAAGCTCCGCTGTGCACGACTCAATCAGTTAGCATCTCAAGTAAGCCTCAAGAGGTTCCTCACTGCTTGAGATCTACTTTAACTGCTGGGTCATATGGCATCAACAGTGCATGTTGTCCAATATGCTTGTCTACATATGCGTGCAGCTCAATGGACACTGGCTTCCCAGTCGTCTCAGGCATCAGGTTGCCTTGGATACAAGATAATGGTCTCTACATGCCTAATCTTGTCTCTCCAGTGATGGCAATCCCCAGAAAATCTCCTGGTAGGATCACCTTTTCAGATGTCAGTACATCAATGTACCCTGACAACGGATGCGTCTAAATTGGGCTAGGGAGCTTATTTGGTCTGTCTCTTCACTCAGGGACTTTGGTCTCATCAGAAGTCACAGCTCCACATAAATCTGCTGGAGCTCAGAGCCACTCACAGTGCCCTCATTGTCTTCCAGGATCATCTTCGATTCAGCTCAGTTCTAGTCCAGACAGACAATCAAGTGGCCATGTTCTACTTGAACAAATAGGGCGGAACTGGCTCTTGGACCCTCTGCAACGAGGCCCTGCATCTGTGTGCTTTTGCCATACAGCATCCCATTCACCTACTCGCGGTGTATCTTCCGGGCAAACACAATGTCTTGGTGGACAAACTCAGTCGAGTCCTTCTTCCCCACGCGTGGTCTCTCCATGCAAACAGGGTCGCTCACATCTTTCAGATTTTGGGAACCCCAGAGGATAGACCTGTTCGCAAGTCCTCAGAATGCCAAGCTTCCTTGCTTCTGCTCCAGGACTCCTGCCCTGGATAGCCAGCAGGTGGATGTTTTTCACCTCCACTGAGGTCAAAGCTTCCTGTATGCCTTCCTTCCCATTCCCCTCCTTCCCAAGACACTTTTCAAATTCCAGAGGGACAGGGGCTCCATGATTCTCATTGCCCCACGCTGGCCAAGACAACCGTGGTATCCTCTCCTTCTATGTCTGTCTCGAGCTCAACCCATAGATCTGGGGTCTGCTCCAGATCTTATCTCTCAGGAGGAGCGGACACTGCTCCATCCCAATCTGCAGTCCCTCCATCTCATGGCATGGCTGCTGAGGCATAGCCTTACAGGTTAAGGATATCCTTTTAGCCTCCAGAAAGCCTTCCACCAGATGTTCCTACACCTTCAAATGGCGTAGATTTTCTCTGTGATATTCACAGAGGGCACTTAAACCCTTCTCAGCGCCAGTGGATGCATTACTTGAGTATCTTCTCCACCTGTCTTCCTCTGGACTTAAAACTAACTCGGTAAGAGTACACCTAAGTGCAATTGCGGCCTCTCACATACCCTTCGATGGTCAACCCATCTCTTCTCAGCCGCTTGTAGCACGCTTCATGAAGGATCTTCTATTGACCAAACCTTCCTTTAGACCCCCTCCAGTGGCATGGGATCTCAATGTTTTAGGACAGCTTCTCAAGACACCCTTCGAACCTTTAGCCACCACCTCTCTAAAGTTTCCCACATGGAAGGTCACTTTCCTTATTGCTCTCATTTCAGCGAGACACATTATTGAGCTTCAAGCCTTGGTGGCTGACCCTCCTTATACACAATTCCACCATGATAAGGTAGTCCTTAGGACTTATCCTCACTTTATGCCAAAGGTGGTCTCGTCCTTCCATTTAAACCAGTCAGTCTACCTTCCGGTCTTTTTCCCTAGACCTTACTCCTCTAGGGCAGAAACAACCCTTCACACTCTGGATTGCAAATGTGCCTTAGCTTTCTATCTCCAGAGAACTCGAGAACACAGAAAAGCTTCTCAACTTTTCATCGCTTTTGACCCGAGTCACCTGGGTTTGCCAGTATCTCAGCAAACTCTCTCCAAATGGATTGCAGATTGCATCTCCTTTGCTTATGAACATGCAGGTCTCTCTTGAGGGTCACATCACTGCACAGTGGAGGAGTAGCCTAGTGGTTAGAGCACTGGCTTGGGAACCAAGAGACCAGGGTTCGATTCCCACTAGCACTCCTTGTAGCCTTGGATAAGTCACTTAACCCTCCATTGCTCAGAAAAATCCAAGTTATCAATATGCCTGTTTAATGTACGTTTACCAAGTTTAAGTTACAATGTAAACCGCTTTGATTGAAATGATAAAGTGGTATAAAAAGACCGTTAAATAAATAATGTTCGAGCCATGGCTGCCTCCATGGCAAATCTACACTTTGTAGCGATTGATAAGATATGTCAAGCAGCAACTTGGTCTTCTGTCCACACTTTTGCTGCCCACTATTGCCTGGACAAGGACTCCCTCCGGGATGTCTTCTTTGGCTAAGCCGTTCTCCAGAATCTCATTCAGACTTAGATCAGCTCCTACCCTCCATCCCGGGTTTCGATACCAGACATCTTTGTAGGATACATGACCTACTTATGTGTGCCTGTAATCCACAGCTCACCACAGGTCATCAATCTGGCATCTTCGAGCTAGGGAGTCCTATATGTGAAGACTACATTCCTGCTTGTTCCTGGAGATAGCGTAGTTACTCACCTGTAACAGGTGATCTCCGGGAACAGCAGGAATTTAGTCTTCACAACCCGCTCTCCTCCCCTAGGAGTTGTAGGTCTTTTCCTTTTTCTCCTCTGCTTCTCTCCCTTTATCTCGGCTACAAACTCAACTGAGGAGGGAGAGCTGGAAAAGTGGGAAGGCAGCTATGCAGGCACAGTGGGATGCTCCCAAAAGCTTTCCAATTGGTCACTGGGGAGTGTTCCCGTGTGGGCTCCGTTGGTACCGATGTTAGCCATATGTGAAGACTAAATTCCTGCTGTTCCCGGAAATCACCTGGTACAGGTGAGCAACTACGCTATCTCCAGGAACAAGCAGGAATGTAGTCTGAGCCCGTGCAAGAACGCTTCCCATCATCCTATAGGAAACCTTTGGGAGTACTCCACTGCGCCTACTTGACTGCCTTCCCGCTTTTGAGACTCCCTCTCCTCAGTTCGTCTTTTTCTGCGGAGCCAGCAGGATTAGTATCCCACTTTTCCTGTCACTGTAGAAATCTTTTTCTTTTGGAATCGTGCTTCTGCCTTCCTATCTCCTCACTGGCATTGCCCCAAATTCCGGTACAATATTTTTTCTTAATCTTTCATTCTTTTTGTATTTTAATTTTCGTTTTATTTTTCTTCATCGAGGGCCTAGTGCCCTGCATAGGCCTCAGGCCTGTTCCTCCATCATGGAGAAACACCCTTCTGGCTTTAAAAAAAAATGCACCAAGTGTTCCCGCACTATTTCTGTCACAGATACACATGCCTGGTGCCTAAAATGCCTCTGTCCCGACCACGGCCCAGACTCTTGTGCTCTGTGTAAACAGATGACTGAGAGGTTTAAGAAACCGGGCCAGAAAGCTGTTGGAACTTTTCCATCGGACTCTGTTTCACTGGCATTGACATCCTCTTGATCATCGGCTTCCAAGGTATCCAAAACCTCGAAGCACAGCTCAGACGCCAAGAAGATGAAAATTTGAAGATCTCTGCCAAAATCACTGCAAGATCATTGAGCTTCATAGAAGGAAACCAGAGAGGCACCGATAAGATCGAGGGACAGGTCTCATTCTAAACACAGAGACTCTCTGAAGACTTCCTCCGAAGCTTCGGTAGGGGACCGGGAGGACTCCGAGGCATCGACCTCAGCAGAGCCCCTGGTGCCATGTTCTGATACAGTGGCTGCAAGCCTCATTCTCTCCTAAGACCAGACACCGGCAATCTCATTGGATCAGCGCATGCTATCCATTTAGAAGACATTAGTACTCCGACCACCAATGAGTCCGGCACCACTAGGGTCAATATCAACATCAGTAGCGACACAGGAGGTAGTATGTGCACCAGCATTGGTATTGTTACCGGTACTACCACTTCAGACCTATACTGCTCCTCTACCAGCATCGATGCCCGGTGCTCCATCAGCAGTACCACAATTGATGCTGCTGACCACTCAGAATGGTGAGGACATAAAGCATGACCGGCACCGTTCGCACGGTCATTGGCACCGACAGTGTTCTCGGAGCTCAGAGTCCGATGCATCTGACTCAGATCATCGATCCCTTGACACAGAGGATCTCCTTGATTTCGCATCGGTATCGAAACCATCAGACAGCCACCCTCTCTCGCCGCAAATCTCCACCGGAGGACATGTCCTTCCAGGAATTTATTTGAGACATGGCGTCAGGGCTCTCGATAGCAGCAGCGGCGGAAACGGAGCCTTGAGCTTTTCATGTGGGAGACCCCACTCACAATAGCACCGATCAGCAAATGTCTCGATACCATGTATCGTATACCGGAGGTCCCAGGTTTTCAAAAACCGCAACTACCACATCACTCGGTGGTGGTTGAAACAACAATGCGATGCATCAAGAGTGTCAAAACCTCCTGGTAGAGAATCAAGAAACCTCAATTGCCTGATGGTCTTTCCAGGCCTCCATCCTGTGGCGAGTAGGATCAACTCATACACATATATGGGAATGTTTCTAAAGGAGATTAATAAGGATTGGGAAGCCTTCCTACCATTCATCCCAGATGACAAAAAGCCAACTTTTGAAACTGTCCTCAAGAGCAGTCAAAATGTCTCCAAATTTAACAGGGCAGCATTCAATGCTTTTGAATTTACCAGCAGAGTATCTGTTATTGCCATTGGTGCTAGAAGGCTGGCATGGCTACAGGCCTTAGACCTTGAACAGTGGGTCCAGGACAAGCTGGGCAACATCCCCTGCACTAGGGAAAATCTGTTTGATAAGAATTGGAGAGAAAAGGCTGGAGAGCTTGAAATTGATGATACTACCCTAAAGAGGCTCTCCAAGAAGACTACTGACCCTTCAAAGAAGAGGCCAGCAGCAAAAAAAGCCCTTCTACCCTAAAAAGAGGAGGTTCTACCCGTCTTACTTACAGCCACCTTTCCAACAGCAGGGCAAGCAGCAGGGGACCAAACAGGCTAAGAAGCCCAGAACTACCAAACAGCAGCCACCAGCTCAAACACAAGTTTTTGACTCTTTCTTGGGGAAACATGGTCATTCTGACTCTGCAAGGGTCCAGTGACATAAAAATAGCAGGTCGACTTTCCTCTTTTGCCAATCACTGGCAGGCCATCACTTCAGAGCAGTGGACCCTAAATATCATCAGGGAGGGTTATCAGTTAAACTTAAAACAACTTCCTCCGCCTCACTTCAAAGGCGAATATCCCTTCCAACCCACCCTCAGCCCTGCTCAAGGAGGAAATCTCCAACCTCCTCACCCAAGAGGCCATAGAGGAGGTCCCACAACAAGAATTACACAAGGGCTCCTACTCTCCTTGCTTCCTCATCCCAAAGAAGTCAGGAGAATACAGGCCTATTCTCAACCTCCGAAATCTCAACAAATTCTTGGTAAAGGAGAAGTTCAAGATGACTCCCTGGGAACTCTCCTACCCTACCTGCAGGAACAAGATTGGTTATGTTCCCTAGATCTAAAAGATGCATATACTCCTGTCCTAATACATCCAGGACACAGGAGATATCTCCGCTTCGCTTTTCAGGGGGCCTGTTACCAGTACAGAGTCCTCTTTGGCCTGGCATCAGCTCCCAGAGTTTTCATAAAATGCATGTCAGTGGTAGCAGCCCACCTGCGAAGCAAGGGCATTTTAGTTTTCCCCTACTTGGAGGACTGGTTGGTAAGGGCAGACCAGAAGAACTCTGTTCTTCACGCTAGTCCACCATACCATAGCATTGCTACAACACCTGGGATTCGTAATAAATGTCCCAAAGTCTCAACCACTGTTCCCTCTAAGCTGTGCGTGTGTGCGCGCGCACACACCTCGCCGAGCGAGCGCACATACTTTACAACAGAGCGCACAAAAATTACGGCTCTGTTTCTGATAGAAAATAACACAGACGTCTTAAAATTTAAAAGTTATGATTGTAATTACTAGAAATTTCCCGCTTCATTTAGTAATCGTCTATTTTCATTTAATTTGATTAAAATCAATGTGGTGTACATACTGTATTCTGACGTGTAGTCAAATTTTAAAGTATATAACTCCGAGTGTCGTTATGTGGCGCACAAAAATTTAATCTTCCTTCAAAAGCTGCACACAGCTGATATTTTATGCGCACACAGCCTACAGAAAATTAGAGGGAACATTGGTCTCAACTAACCCCAACTCAAAGGTTGGAGTTCATAGGAGCAGTGCTTGATACTCAGCTATCCAAAGCCTTTCTGGCACTGGACATATGGACAGATAAGTCAACCTAGTCGCCCACATGCGACAACAACCATCATGAACTGCTTGGAACTACCTGCATCTCCTGGGCCATATGGCGTCCACAGTGCATGTAGTGCCATATGCACGATTACATATGCGCCTAGCACAATGGACCCTATCATCCCAATGGACACAATCCACGGGACAATTGAACGAGATCATTCGGATCACCTGCCCATTAGTACATTCCCTGCTATAGTGGTGAACACCAGCAAACCTGCTCAAAGGGTTACCTTTTTGGATGCCTTAACCTCAACACACCCTTACAACAGATGCTTCCAAAGTCAGTTGTGGAGCCCACGGAGTCACTCTCCACTCTGGACAACCCAGGGGTCATCCCTACAGATCAATTTATTGGAACTTCAGGCAGTCTCGAAAGCCCTACAGGTTTTTCACCATCACCTCGCCAACAGCCATGTTCTGGTAAAGACAGACAACCAAGTGGCAATTTTCTATCTGAACAAGCAGGGAGGAACAGGTTCACGTCTCCTTTGAGAGGACGCCTGTGGAATTTTGCCATCTCTCACCACATATACCTTCGTGCAGTATATATTCCGGGCAAGCAGAATCAACTTGTGGACAGACTCAGTCTGATTATCCACCCAAACGAGTAGAGTCTACATCCGAGCAAAGTAGCCCAGATATTCAAAGCCTGAGGAACACCAGTCATCGACCTCTTTGCTATCCCACAGAACGCCAAACTTCCACACTTCTGCTCCAGAGTTCCGTCCAAACTCAGCCAAGCAAACTATGCCTTTCATCTACATTGGGGTCGAGGACATCTTTATGCATTCCCCCTCCCCCCCCCCCCCCACACCTCTAATACTGAAAACCCTCTTCAAGCTCCAGCTGGATGGCGGCACAATGATACTCATAGCCCCCTTCTGGCCTCGACAACCGTGGTTTTCCCTTCTTCAACTACAACGGACTAATCCAAACTGTCTAGGCTGCAATCCAAACCTTCTATCCCAGGAAGACGGAATAGTTCTCCATCTCAAACTGAGGTCACTCCATCTGACTGCGTGGCTGCTGAAAGCGTAGTCTTTCAGCATCTCAACCTGTCTACTGAAGTAAAAAACATTCTCCTGGTTTCTAGGAAACCCTCTACCAGAAGGACATACACCTGCAAATGGCGCAGATATGAATCATGGTGCTCAAAAAAACATCTCAATCCATTTGATGCACAAATATCTCCGTATCTGCAATCCTGCAATATCTACTGCACTTGTCCTTTTCAGGACTCAAGACCAATTCGGTTCGAGTTCACCTAAGTGCCATTGCAGCTTTTCATAAACTAATCGATGGCCAACCCATCCTCAGTACACCCTTTAGTGGCACGCTTCGTGAGAGGCATGGGATCTCAATGTTGTCTTGGCCCAGCTTCTCAAACCTCCGTTTGAATCCCTGAGAACAACCCACCTGTGCTACTTGGAAGGTAACTTTTCTTGTGGACCTGACCTCATCCGGGCACATTAGTGAGTTGCAGGCATTGGTGTCTCACCTACCATATATCAGATTCCATCATGACATGGTTGTCCTCAGGACACATCCACACTTTCTACCAAAGGTGGTATCGCCATTCCACATAAATCAATCCATCATATTTCCAGTCTTCTTCCCAAGACCTCATTCCTCCCATGCAGAGATCACCCTGCACACACTCAATTATAAACAGGCCTGGCCTACCTCCAGAGGATTCGGGATCACCACACGTCCTCACAACTCTTCGTGTTATTTGACCCCACTCATCTGAGCCTTCTGCTAACTAAGCGAACACTTTCCAGATTGATAGCAGACTGCATTGCTTTTGTTTAAGGCATGACTCTCCCTCACAGGACATGTCATAGCTCACAATGTCCGAGCAATGGCAGTATCTGTAACTAACCTATGCTCAGTAGCCATTGATGAAATATGCTGGGCAGCAATCTGGTCCTCTATCCACACCTTTGCCGCCCACTACTGCTTGGACAAGGACTCCCGCCAGGATGCGGCCTTTGGCCAGGTGGTCCTCCAGCATCTCTTTGAATCATAGCTACAACTCCACCCCCTGCCCACACTGTTATCCAGATCTCTATGGCGGGGATGTCTATGTCCAGTTGAACTCAGTCTGACATCTCTGACCTGGTTTCTAACTCTCTTGTAGATCTGGGAGCTAGGGAGTCCCATATGTGAAGACTACATTCCTACTTGTTCCTGGAGATAGCGTAGTTACTCACCTGTAACAGGTGATCTCCGGGAACAGCAGGAATTTAGTCTTCACGATCCACCCTCTTCCCTATGGAGTTGTACTGTAGGTTTATTTTTACTCTTCCTTCTCAGCTACAAACCCAACTGAGAACAGGGAAGGCAGTCACGCAGGCGCAGTGGATTACTCCCAAAGGCGCATGGGCTCCACTGGTGCCGATGTCACCCATATGTGAAGACTAAATTCCTGCTGTTCCCAGAGATCACCTATTATAGGCGAGTAACTGTCTGGCAGGAGAATTATGGTCCTTTACTTGAGCAGTGTCAATCTGTTTGCTGTGAGAAAAGCTGAGGTGTTAAGCGATCCAATCAAGAAGATTTGAACCTGTTAGTTTTCCAGATGTCAGACTTTGCTGCCATAAACAGCATTATTCCATTAATGCATTCTTCCAGTATGTTTAACTTTTACGATCACTATAGCTCTACAACTTTGGGATACTTTCTTCTCTGAACTGTTCAGACTAAAGTAAAAGCCTGCATTGTGAACTTATTTCTTTGTGGTTATATTTTGGCAGTTATATCACACAAGCTTAGGAGCTTTGTGCAATGTGTAGTCTACCTTGGTGTATCAAACAGAATTTATAGATTTCATCTAAAAATATTGGCATCTAAGTAAATCAATAAAATGCTATTCTGCATGGTATATGTGTGGGGAGGGGACTTAAGTGTGTGTAAAATGCTGCTCTACGTACAAGTAGGCACTTTAATTGCCCTGGCATATTTAAGCATAAAAGTAGGTACTTATATTGCACAAATATAGGCATTATGTTTTCTATCTGTAAGTGCTCCTGGGGGTAGAGCAGAGTGTGGATCAGCATTTATGTGCATACTGTATAAAATATATATATATATACACTGATTTTTACTGGTGCACACATGCACAATTACAAAGTATGCCTGCTTCAGAGCATGTAAATGGAATTGTTTAGGTACATGTGCCTGCTTTTATAAAGGCAGCATGAGATATGTGCTGATGTCTTTCCTGCCTTATGTGTCCTTTTATAAAATTTATCCTCTATATGACATTTGAAGAAGATGCTTCCGGTCTTGAAAGCTTACATAAATCCTCAGCTTTGGAGAGTCCTTTTATATGTGCAAAACAAGATAGTCAGAATCTAGTGATACTGAATATAGGCTGCATTACTGGGAAATAAGTTTGTTGTGAAGAGGGTGGTTATAAGGTTAGTAAGGTCTCTGTTGATAGTGGAAAGATGTATTTTTCCCCTTTTTCTCCTAGCCTGCTTTGTGGATGGAATTCTTCCCCTAGATATGGAAGCCAATGATTTGCTATCTGACACCTTTGATATCCTAAGCTGCAAGGAGATCAAGCTATCAGCCATGAGATCAAAGCCAAATGAGGACCTCCAGCCTGATGACGATGAAATGGCCATGGCCAATGCTGTTATGCAGGTTGCACAGAAGAAACTCATCTCCCAGGAAAGCATCTTTCAATTCTACTATAGCTTTTGAATCCAAGGCTTGTCTTCATTATAACGTAATGAGAAATATTTTAGTTTGTGATTTAATTGCATCTAAGAGGTGGTTTTGAGTAAACTTTAAACTTGTGATACGGCATAAATGTAGAAAATGACAGCTGATAAAGACTATATAGCCTATCCAGTCTGCCTATGAATACTAACTACTGAACTCGTTAAAGAGGTGTTCCTTATCGGTCCTACAGTTCAGTCCTCCACCACTGGGTAGTGCACCTCCTCCTGCAACATGGAGACTGGACAAGTCAAACTTGTGACATCACCGGGTATATCCTGCTGATCTTCTCCCATGATCCCCCAGTGTGTCCAGTCTCCATGCAGCATGAGGACGTAGTGAGCCTAGGTGCTGGGCTCACTTGAGAAGCAGTTTAGGAGCAGTTAGTCAGGATTTGATTTACCTTGCATTTCTTTTACCCTTCTTTAGGTGTAATCCTGTAAATTGAATTCATTTTCATTTAATTTCATTTACTTTATTTATTTTCACCTAGTCTGCCTTAGTGTAAAGGGGGGTTCTGTCCCTTTTCAAAGTTCACGCTGCCAGCTAGCCTCTCTGCTTGGGATTCTTCGGTCTCTGTGTCCGGTGATGATCTCTCCCCCAGGACTGTACGGGGGAGAGCTCTGTGGAACACCTGCATTTTGGCAGTGTCCATGCGGCAGATTCCCATCGCGGCGGGAGCCTCAGGCCGTTCGAGGTTCTTTAGCCGGTGGGCCGGGGCTCGCAGCGTCTGCTACTTCTGGTGGCGCGAGGCAGCAGCGTGTCTGGACAGCTCTTCACCCCGCAGCTACAGCGGGGTAACTGCTGCATCCCGACGCCACAAGGGAGTCTCTCGAGTCCGCATGGAGGGGCTCTGAGCTCTTGCCGCCTCTGTGGTGTTTGGCGCCAAACGGGCCTGCTTCGGATTGGCGCCATTTTCTCGGCAGGGCTGAGGCCTCGTGGCAGAGAGCGGAGCAGCCCCGCGTTTGAGCAGACGACGCTGTTCCACGCGGCTACACCCAGATAAGGACTTCCTTTTGCTGTTACTTTTAATTCTAATTTTAATTTCCTTTTAATTTCATGATAGTTTATAGTTCTTTGAATGCAATGTGATTGGTTTGGGTTTTATTTCTTGGGGGGTGCCTTTACCTTTGTCTGCATTCTGGCAGTTAGCGACGTCTGTCAGCAGCAGGTTTCCGTGCTAGGATTTGGCCATTCAGGGTCATCGGCGGCACAACCACCTACAAATTGAGCCCTTTCTGAAATTGTCATTTACATAAGGATGCTATTTCCATGTTTATACGCTTGGAAATTGTGCAGACAGCCTCTAAATGTCGTTATGCCATCTGCAAATTTGATCGCCATGCTTGCTGATCTCTTTTCCAGATCATTTCAGTGCAGTAGATGTTACCAGATGCCAGTTCCAGTGCAGATCCTGAGACATTCCACTATTTACGGGTCTCCTGTGAGAAAACTGGCCATTTAGTCCTATTGTGTTCCTGTTTTTGATCCATTTCCCATTCTATAATAGCACATCATCTCCTTCCTCAGGAGAAGTTCATAGGGGGCTTTGTCAAGTACCTTCTAAAACATTCAGATACATATCATTTGGCTTACTCACATGTTTGTTAACCCTTTGAAAAGACAGCTTGGTGCTGCTTTTCAGAACAAGTTCTATCATTTAACTGGCACTGAACTCAGATTCATTGGTCTGTAGTTTCCAAGATCGCCTTTGAAGCTCTTTAAAAAAAAAACCCCAAAAAACAAAACAAAACCCAATTAGTGTTACATTAGTAACTCTTCAATCTTTAGAGATCATTAATACTAATGTTATGATTGAGCCTGGCTGATATTATGAATGATCACTATTAGACAAAAATTAGCTAGGTTAAGACACTTTGATTTGGTTTTCTGCACTATGTTTTCAGAGCGCAGTTTGCCCATTTGGCGGGAACATTGCCCATCTGGGCCATCTGGGGAAAGGCCCCTGCTGGGGATCGTGAGAAGTGTTGCTGGATGGCACAGTCCGGGGCTTAGTGTTCCAGGGTCCTGGAAGGGTTGATAGCGGCAGTCAGGCCTCCCTGTCTTTGCTATGACGGTCACCTAGGTTCAAGCGTCCTGTGTTTTGGGTGACAGGAGTGGGACACCTGGACATGTGGTGCTGGATGTTGGATAGGCTCATACTTCTTAGGTGCACTCTCCTTGAGTGCGTCTGCATGTCCGTGTTCCGTCTGTGATCTCATGCTCAGGTGATTGTTGCAGCAATGACAGAGATCGCTTGGGATATCGTGAGCGGGGTTGTCATGGGGTTGCCAATGCAAGACGGGGCCATCCTGAGGAGTTTGGGCCTCAGTCATCAGCTTTCCCTTCGGTGGCCCGGCTGTCCAGGAGGCACCCCTCCAGATCCGCCGGTCCAGTTCTTCTCTGCCTCTTCTCAATGTGGGCAGGGGGGCTGGCAGATCTGGAAATTCACGTCTACTGCACGTTCTACTGTTTTACCTCTGTCTTGGGGTTCTGAGGTCATATATTCCCAATCATTTGTTTGGTGGGGTGCTGCTGTCTGTTGTGCAAGACAAGGTGGTCAACAGTCGGAGGCTGTCGTCTATTCCCCTTACCCCTGAAGGTGCTCACAATTTAAGTTTTTTGTACCTGCGGAGGTGTATGTTGTTAAAGGCTAGCAGGTGCACCTGTGGGACCAGAATCCTCGGTTCTTCCGACCTTCCGTTGAGGTTTGAGGTTTCCGTGTGGGGTTTACTCCCTTGGTCGGCTAGCAACTTGCTTCACCCATTGGGCCTTCCCTTTCCTCAAGGCATCGTTGCGTCCCACTTCTTCGTGGGGGCTCGCCGCAGGGCCTGGAGTTATGCTCAGCCAGTTCCAGCCAGGGCTGAGTCCTTGGGGGGAGGCTCCGATCCTAACGATACAGGGAGTGCTGGGATCCGTTCAACCAGGTTCCTTCGGGCCCAGCGTACGTCGTCTTTTGCTGGCCGGTTTAGGTCTTCGGGTCGTGGCGGTGCTCCAAGAAGACCAGTAGGCTGCACAGTGCTTGTCTTGGAGCAAGCGCGGGATATCTGTAGGTTCATATTCAAAGCCGTCCGGTTACATGTCCCTCCATTGTGGAATGCTGTACTAGTAGGCATACTTCTTATGCTGGGCTTACAAGTTGGCTTCCGCGCTGCTCGGCATCAGCCAAGGTGACTGCCGGTTTAGGCTGTGGAGTCAGCCTGGAGGAGGGGCCTTGCGTTCTCTGGACAATGCCCTGTTCGGTTGTGTGCCTTGTGGCCCTTATGGAGTTGTAAAAAGGAAAAAAAAAAAAAAAAAAGAATAATCAAACAGGAAAGCCTTCCTAATTGTCCCCACTTCTTTTTTTATAAGGTTCTGTCCCTTTCTTCCGGGAGCTTGGCCGGAGCGTGGTTAGACTCAGCTACATTTTGGGGATCCTTTATGTACAAGGTGTTTTAGTGTACGCAGCACGCCCAGTGTTCCATCGTCTGACTGGAACGGTACGCGGTACGTCAGCCGTGGCAGGCGTTCACGGACACGGTAGCGGATCGAGCGCTGTAGGTGCTGTCTGAGATCTCCGGGATGGTGGCCTATTTCGATCGGCAGGGTGGAGTCGGTCGGGTGGTCAGGGTGGCCCGAGCGAAGGGACAGCGGCGCGGTTGAAGCCTTGGCGGCCTGCGTTTCGGTGGGGACACTGTGGTGGCGAATGTCCTTAGCGGGGTCCGAGTGTTTGCCGGAGGAGTGAGATTGCATCAGGCGGTGTGCGCGCCACGTGTGCTCAGATGCGGTCAGCCCATATTGGACCTCATGGCGACCTGTCAGTCTGCGGCGACGGGTCGATGTTTAGCAGAGGACATATGAGGCTACTGGATAGCGTCGACGCATTGGTATGGGGCCGTGGCCCGGTCCATTCTATGCCTTTCAGAGGTCATAGTGAAAATGGCCGACTGGGTCTGGTTGCTAAGATATGTGCTCTTCATTAGTCAGTGGGGACCATTACCAGTGTATTCTGCAACATTTGCGTGAGCTTGCATAATCTTTACTTGCAACCAATCGAAATAACTGTCCAACACCAGTTGATGCAGTCACTACTTAAATTTGCCTCGCTTGACAGTAAAAAAAAAAAAAAAAAAAAAGACATATTTATTTTATACCGATAGGTCACTCACAGCATATTTGGCAATTCCTCGTCCTGGTGTTAATCATGCAGATAATTTCTGCTCTAGTTGTGGTGATGTGACTTTTACATCACAAAAATGGCATATGACTGTGGCGGTTCAGAAAACCTACAATTTATATTTTGGCTGCAGAATAAAAGATCAGGATAAAAGCTAGGCGCCACACATATGCTGCAATACATGTGTAGCAGATCTCAGGCTGTGGATGGATGGGAAAAGACCATCAAAGTCTTTTGCGGTTCCAATGATCTGGAGAGGGCCCATGGATCACGTCGGCAATTGCTACTTCTGCATGGTTCCTCCAATTCCGGAGGGCATATCCAGGTGATGTAAGCGGTTGGCCTACTGGCATTGCGTCGTGGGCGTGGCTACCAGAGTCTCCTTTCTTTTTGTCACACCATGTAAGACTCCACATCTTCTGAAACAACGCTGGACTCTGGGGCACTTGACACCCTCTTATATGCCCTTGGTGGATCACGCTTGGTTTATTGCAACTCATTGCTTAGCTGCATTCCACATTCTCAATTAAAAAGACTCCAACTGGTCCAGGACATAGCTGTAGAGCTACTTTGTGTTGCAAAGAATAAAGCCCTTAAGAGGTGTGACAAATAGGGTGTTTGACGCTGGTGGTTTTTTCCATTTCCCTCATTTTGCTTCCCACCTCTGTCTGGATGGACCTCGGTTCCGTTCTCCCTCGTGGAATCCGGCTGTGCCTGTTTAGTTGTCGGTTTGGGACTTACGCAAGAACACTTTGCTTGTAACCTGCGTTCCTTGGACCTTAGGTGAGGTTCCGTCGCTTTCTGGGAGGTCTCTTCGCTGCCTGTCCCTCCGTGGAGGCGGGTTCTGCGGGAGAGCAGCGGTTGCTAACACTTGACACCCTGGTGGGGTCGAGAGCCAAGGGGGAGCTCAAGCGGATTTTTCCGGCGGAGCTCCGGTAGCCGCCTCAGTAGGTCTGTTTCTAGGGCGTTCAGTGTGTTTGCGATGGCGAGTTTGTCTTTCTGAAGCACTAGCGCTGCTTGGGGCAGAGTTCTGTGCTGTTTTCACCAGTGAAGAGGATCCAAGTGGGCTCTCGGTCGTGTCTTCCTGGTTGGCTTACCGCCTGTTGACGTGAGAAGCGGGCTGGGGTCGGTGCCTGCTCTGTTCGTTTAGGGGCCGAGCCGACTGGATAGGTCCCTCCCAATGATTACTGCTCTGGTACATCCCAGTGGTGGAGGACTGAACTGTAGGACCGATAAGGAAATGGATATTACACTTACCTGGTAATTGATGTTCCTTGAGGGAGTACAGTTCAGTCCTCATTCCCGCCCGGGGATGGATGTTTCAGACGCGAGGCATCAGTTCCGAGTATGCTTTCGGATCCTAGAGTCGGCAACGGGCTCTGATTGGCAGGTAATGGCGAGAGCAACCTTTTCTGCCTATACTCTTCCTTAGTTCTCCTTCCTTCTAGCTCTCTGTCTTCCGCTGTTTGGTGCGCAGGGGGACAGGGGCACGGAGGAGGGTGTTTTCAGCCTTTCTTTTTGGGGCCCTGTGATTTTAAAGTTGAAGTTTGAGCATAGCTTTGTATTTAGTACTTTAACTGGTTGTTTGTTTGCTCCTTTGAGTCTGCTTTGACAGTAGGTCACTGGGGGATCATGGGAGAAGATCAGCAGGATATACCCGGTGATGTCACAAGTTTGACTTGTCCAGTCTCCATGTTGCAGGAGGAGGTGCACTACCCAGTGGTGGAGGACTGAACTGTACTCCCTCAAGGAACATCAATTACCAGGTAAGTGTAATTTCCATTTTCCTTATCATCCTGCTAGACCAGTCTAGACAAATGAGTTATGCTCCCTTGCCAACTTGTACTCTTGCAGGTCTTTCAGTGCTCTACTGCTTTTCACAGGTCACCGCCATCACCAAGGCCATCCACCTTGGGTAGCTGCAACTTGTCTTTCTCCTCCAAGACCAACTAAAACAGCTTGACCTTGGCCCTTCCAATTCTAGGGCTAGAATGGGGGAAGGGACGGAGCACTGAGCCTCTAAGGACCTGGGAACTATAATGGTTGCTTCTCCCACATTTGTTTCAGCTGCCACATAGCCCCAAGGAAAGACTACAGCCCCATATGTTTTCATTACTAGCAAATTATCTTCTGCTTCCATACATGCTCCTTCCACTTGAGTCAACCGACCTGGGGCTCCCTCATGGCAGGAGCTGCACTGCCCTCTGCTGTTCCTGCATCTGCCATACTGAGAGCAGTGCTTGGCACATTTACAGATGCCTTCAGTATGTCTGCCTCACTGCCACAGTCAGTATGCAAACTCCTCCAAAGCTACCGCAAAGCCCAAACAAGCCCCTCTCCCCCCCCTCCCCCAATGCATAAGCTAAAGCCTGCTATCTAATCGACAATTGGGCATACCATTCTCAGCAGGATTCTGGGCTGCAACATGTGAAGGTACTAGTGGCACGATCTAGCAGAGCTCCATCCTGCTGCTACCACTTGCACTGTCAACCATATAGGCACTCCCTTCCCCCTCCCCCCCCCCCTTTCCACTCTCAATGGGACCATTGTTTGCTTCCCCACACTGACTGCAGAAAACACTTGAGGCCTTCAGTTTTTAACAGTTTGTGGAGGTAGAAAGAACAAGGCATCAAAACTCCTTGGTCCGAGGGAGAGGAAGGGACCTGGATTCTAGATATTCTCCAAGCACGAGGTCATCTCAGGCACGACCTCAGATATACCCCTCCGACCAAAGTTCACCTGGGCCCAAGAACCATTTCACCGGTTCCGTCTTCAGGTGGACGGAATACCCCTCTCCATCTGCTAGAGACTGGATGCTGAAGAGCAAGTGGCTGCATGGTGTCTTGTTTACGGTAGAGCTCACAGCATGGTCACTTTCCCGCCCAAAGATACCATCTTGCCTCAGTCTCCTTTTTTCTTTGGAGTTCATCGGACGTCTGCCCTGTTTCCCTGGAAAAGTCTTTTTTTTTTTTTTGTCCTAAAATTATTCCTTTCTAGTAAGCTTACCGGTTCCTCTTCCTGCCCCCAAGCCAGTTTGCTTTGGCGTCACTTCTCAGGTTCATTTTTCTTTTTTTCTTTCTTTTTTCTCGAGGTGTCCCTTGACTGGCACTTCATGCCCTTTTTGGCCGTTAGGCCTCGGATTCTTGCCTGGGTCCAAGGACCCGTTTTTTCCATGATCTCCAGAAGCTTCAAAAAATGTGATCAGTGCAGTAAGATGATGTCCCTCACTGACCCATATGACTGCTGCCTCAGGGCGGACCACAACAACCCAGACTGCGAACTTTGTAAGCCCATGTTCGCAAAGGCCATCAAGAGCCGTCAGCTGCAGCAGGAGAAGTCGTTCCATAGATCCGACTCTGCGCCGTAGTCCCCGGCAACACCACACTCCAGGGCCCCCTATGGTACGTCGGTACCCCGCAATGCCCGGGCTGCTTTGGAGTCCACTGTCATGGCTTCTCAGAGAGGAACTCCCCAGAGGTGGAAAGCAAGGAAGAGCTCGAAAGCCTCAACAGTTACCTCTGAGGACAGATATGGAAAAGTGGGTAAATCCCATACCAGACCCATAGTCCCCGACGTGAGTCCAAGGTGTTGGAGTGGGAGCGGCCTTACAAGCTGCCTTGGAAGGAGTCGTCAACATCGGGTGACCGGCCTCGGACCTCCGAGGCCATCCTGGTTGAGGATTCCCCCTCGACAGAACTGATGCCGGGCCCAAAGTCGTCAGTGCCTGCTTCGAAGGCTGTGGAGCCATCTGGCATGGAGGCCAGAATGGCGGCCTTGGAGTGCAGTATTACTGCCCTCCTGGCACAGCAGCAGGCGTTGATGTCTGGTTCATCCGCTCTGATGACCAGACTCTCGGCATCGAGGACATTGAGCTAGTCCTCGATCCACTCGCCTCAAGAGACCCATCAGCTTCAGACGAGGTGCCAGTCCCGTTCCTCAGGACACCAGTCCTCTCTGGCGAGTGCACGCAGCTTGGACCACAGGTCTCCTGCAGGTCGCGGGCCTTCGGGCCCCAAACATGGGAGCCGCGGAGCCTTGGTTTCTTCCTCTGACTTCAAGTCAGACTGGGAGGACGAGGAGTCCCCGGACACCTGGCAACACAGACATATGACCTCTGATTCATCTCCACCAGTGCTCCGGCCCAATTCCCCGGCCAAAGACATTGCCTTCTTCGATTTTGTGCGGGACATGGCAAAAGTGCTTGCATTCGAGACCAAAGCAGGGGAACTTGAGATCCTCCAGTATGAGGCCCCCCTGAAGGAGGCCCTCATTGTGCCCGTCCCTCCAATCCTCAATCACCGCCGCCTCCGGATGTGGGAAACACTGGCGTCTGTGCCCATTGTGAGTAGATGGCTTGACTCCATGGACTGAGTCGGCTGAAGCCCATAGTTCTAAAAAAAAAACTCAGCTCCCTCACAATTCTGTGGTCATCAAGTCGGCCATGTGGTGACTCAAGAGTCCCAGGTAGGGAGGCCCAGACCTTGGATGCCCTCGGCCGAAAATGCTACCAGGGCTCAACACTGGTTTACTGAGTCCAGTCCTACCAGTTATACATTGGCATGTAGCTAAAGGAACTGGGAAGGGAGCTCGCTGGTTTCTCTGCAGGCCTCGATGGGGAACCTCTTTAGCAGTTTGTCACTAGCTTCAGCAGTCAAAGAATGCTTAAAGTTCCTGTCTCGAGCAGCGTACTATGCCTTGGAATCCTCAGCCAGAATGTCTGCCGCAGGCATCAGGGCCCGACGCCAGGCATGGCTTCAGTCATCTGACCTCGAGCAATGGGTCCAGGACACCCACATTAATATCCCTTGCACTGGAGAGTACCTCTTCGGAAAAACCATGTCAGACAAGGCTACTGAGATAGAAACTGAGTTCCTGACCAGGACCAGACTCTCAAAGATGACCTCGCTGCACCCCCGTAAGAAGGCCCCGGGGAAGAAGCCTGTTTGGTCATGCCCCGCAGTAGCAGGCCTTCTCTGCTCCACAGCAGGGGCAACAGTCCAAGGCGCAAGGACACTGCCCTGCAAGCCTAAGACCCAGGCACTGTCCCCAGCCCAGCCTGGAGGGAGTTTTTTTATTCTCGGGTATGACCTTCCCAGGAAGTCCTCAGCAGCTCACAGGGGGCATCTGGCCTTGTTTGCCCACAGGTGGTCCTCCATCACTACCGGCTTCTGGGTATGCTGCAAGTAGTCAAGGAGGACAAACGGACACCACCCTCATTCTTCCCAGGAGAACTTGTAAGACCTCTCCTTCACCAAACTCTGCTACTCACTGAGCTTGCAGGCCTCCTCACAGTCAGGCCCAAACATTTCTGGGGCAAAGGCTTCTACTCCAGATATTTCCTCGTTCCCAAGCAGACAGAGGGCCGAGGGCCCAGCCAGGACCTACAGGACTTGAACAGATTTCTAGTGAGGGAGAAATTCAAGATGCTCTCCCTTGGAACACTGTTGCGTACCTCCTTAGACCTAAAGGATGCTTATACACGCATCCTGATCCATCCAAACCACAGGCAATACCTCCGGTTCGTGGTTGGAGGAGGTCACTGCCAGTACAGGGTGCTACCCTTCAGGCTGGCGTCATCACCGTCTTCACCAAGTGCCTATCGGTGGTCGCAGCCCACCACCTTCTCCAACAGGCTTTCATCTTTTCCTACCTGGACAACTGGCTAATAAGGGGACACAAAGCTGCAGAGGTGCACCATGCCACAAAACAAACCATCCACGTCCTGCAGTGTCTGGGGTTCGTCATAAACTGCGCCAAGTCCCACCTCTCTCCGGCACAGTGCCTGGAGTTCATGGGGGCTCAGATGGACACCCTCCAGGCCAAGGCCTTCCTCTGGAGAGGACAGAGTGCCTCAGAGCACTAGCCGCAGAAGTGCAACACCACTTGTCGATACCCGCTCACCTTCTCCTCCGCCTGCTGGGCCACATGCCCTCCACAGTCCACTTAACCCCATATGCCCGCCTGCATATATTGTGGCTCAGTGGTGCCTCTGCTCCCAGTGGGCACAAGCCATGGGCAAGCTTCGAGACCTGGTAAAAGTGACCTGCCAACTGGCAGACTCCCTCATCTGGTAGCAGATCCTCCGCCACCTTCAGGCCAGGATGTCCTTCCAGGCACCAACCCCCAGAGGACACTTACCTGCGAGGGTGGGGAGCTCATTCTGAGGACCTCCACAGCCAAGGCACGTGGTCCCAGACGGAGTGCCAGTTGCAGATCAACCTCCGGGCGATCTCTGGCCCTCCAAGCTTTTCGCCGCTTGTTGCAGCACCAATTGGTGCTTGTCCAGATGGACAGCCAAGTCGCAATGTTCTGTGTCAACAAACAAGGAGGCACGGGATCGTACTCCCTCTGCTAGGAGACTGTAGCCCTCTCCTCATATGTGACTTGCAATGGGATGCTCCTGCAGGCGGAATACCTCCCAGGCCTGGACAACACACTGATGGACAGGCTGAGCAGAGTCCTCCAACCATTCGAATGGCACCTAGACCTCAGAGTATCCTCCCAGCTTTTCAGACTCTGGGGCATCCCCCTAATGGACCTGTTGGCCAGCACGGACAACACTCAGTTGCCCCGCTTCTGCTCCCGCCAGCCGTAGTAGCAGATGCATTCCTCATCCCATGGGCGGATGAGGAACACCTTCCTGCCAACACCACTGGTCACCAAGACCCTCTTCAAGGTCCAGCGTGACAGGGCATCCCTGATTCTGGTAGCTCCCCGGTGGCCCAGGCAACCCTGGTTTCCACTGCTTCTCTGTCGACAGCGCTCCCAATACCCCTAGGCTGCACCCCAGGACTACTCTCACATGAGGAAGGCTCTCTCCTGCGCTCCAACCTGGGGTCCCTGTCACTCAGTGTGGCTGCTGAAAGAGTAGTGCTAGCTACCGTCAACCTCCCACATGACATGGAGGAGGTCCTTCTGGCCTCCTGTAGGGCCTCCACGAGAAGGGCGTACGTCTTCAAATGGCATTGATTTTTTTTTTTTTTTTTTTTTGTGTGTGTGTGGTGCGCCGAAAGAAGGCGAGCCCTTTCTCCTGATCAGTGCAACTGGTGCTCCATTACCTTCTTCACTTGTCGTAGGTGGGATTAAAGCCCAACTCAGTCAGAGTGCATCTGAGCGCTATTGCGGCGCACCACCATGATGTTGAGGGCTCCCCCTCTTGGCTCAGTCCCTTATTTTTCGTTTCCTGCAGGGCCTTATGCTGTCAAAGTTCCCCGTCTGCCCACCAACAGTGGTATCTCTCCTGGAGGTTTGTCTTTCTTGTGGCACATCCACTCGCAGGGTCAGTGAGATACAGGCTCTGATGGCAGAGCCACCCTACATGAGGTTCTGCAAGAATAGGGTGGTGCTCCTCACACACCCCAAGTTTCTGTTAAAGGTGGTGTCCCCCTTCCACCTCAATCAGGAGGTGGTGCTCCCCACCTTCTTCCCAAGGCCTCACACTAGCAAGGCATAGCCTCTTCTCCATACTCTGGATTGTAAAAGGGCCCTGTCCTATCTGCAGCAGACTCAGGGCCACCGCAAGGCGTCTCAGCTCTCTCTCTTATGACCCCAGTTGACTAGGGTCAATAACTAAGCGAACTCTGTCCGTGTCAGAGCCATGGCTACCTCTCTAGCAAATCTGTGTTCCGTAGCTGTTACGGAAATCTGCCAGGCCGCCACCTGCTCTTCAGTCCATTCCTTCACAGCGCACTATTGCCTGGAGAGGGAGCCCTAACTAGAACAATGCCTTTGGCCAGGCCATGCTCCGTAATCTCTTTGAGATGTAGGCAACTCCTGCCCTCTGACCCTACAGGCTACCTGTGTGCTGGATTTCTACCAGACCTTTGGGTCTTGCGAGAGTCTCTCAGTTGGGACTCAACTGCTGCAGCTAACGGCTAACCTTCTCTGGTCACCATGGCGTTTTGTAAAGGTTCTTGGTAGCCTGTAGCTGGGGAGTCCCATATGTGAGGACTGACTTATTGTGTGTTCCTGGAGAAAGTGTAGTTACTCACCTGTAACAGGTGTTCTCTGGGGACAGCAGGAATCTGTCCTCCCAACCCTCCCTCCTCCCCATGGAGTTGCTGCTTTACCATATTTTAATTTTTGCTGTCTTAGCTATGTCATTAGACCGAGGCAAAATGGCACCCTTGAGTGGGAAGGGGACCATGCATGCGTGGTGCATCTCCCAAAGGCTTTCTTTGAAAGCTGGGGAGATGCTTCCGCGTAGGCTCCATCGGCGCCGATATTACCCATATGTGAGGACTGATTCCTGCTGTCCCTGCAGAACACCTGTTACAGGTGAGTAACTACACTTAACCAGAGGTGCTGTCTACTAACCATAATTAAAGTAAATATGGAAATATATTTCCTTTGCTTTGTTTGGCATATGGGATGTACAAATTTGTGTGTGCTTTTTTGTGTTTAATTTTTTTTTTTAAACTTAAGTTATGCAATGGTTAAGTATATATGAGCTTTAGACAGGGCCTGTGCTACCCATTAGGCAATCAGGAGGTCACATAGAGCGCCAGCCCTGCAGGGGTACTGTTGTTGCCCTGCTCAGGACCAAAAACAAGCAGGAGCGAGGTGAAGGGAGACTAGCTTTATTTGAATAACCTCAACACTGCCGCATTTCAGCTTAGTGCCTTCCTCAAGGGGTTAAATCTCCAACAAATAAAAACATACATGCTAGTAAAAACTTATAAAACTGTTAAAAACAGATACGTATATAAAAATAGTAATATTCTAAATACAGACAATAAAGAAAATAATACAATGAAATTGAAGAACATAATATAACATAAAGAACTTAAGAACACAAAAAAAACATACAAATAGTTTAAAATAAATAAAAAGCAGCCAAAAGAACCGGTGTAAATATAAGTCTAAAAAACATTGGACATGGGTGGTAATACAATGAAAATAAAGACAAAAGCATAGTAAAAATTTAAAACTAAATAAATAATGAATTGAATGTGTTGGCGAATATGAGAACCATAGGATTATTATTTTTATATATGTACCTGTTTTGGGTTATTTTTATATTGGAGGTTTACCCCCTGAGGAAAGCACTAAGCCGAAACACAGTCATGTTGGGATTATTCAAATAAAGACTGTTTCTCTTCACCTTGCTCCTGTTTGGTTTTTGTCTGCTTTTTTGAGTGCTCTTTTTGTGGCCACTCTTGGGACCTACAGCGGTGGCAGTTGCCACATACAGTCCTGCGGTGACTTACCTTAAGCTTCAGCGCAGCGGGGCTGTTTGCTTCTGTCCCTCACCAGTTTCCTGTGCCAGCATCAGGAGTCAGGCAGAAGCAAACAGTCCCGCGGCTCCAAAGATTAAGATATGGCCTTGTGGGGCTGTTTGCTGTCGCTGCTGCTGCTGCTGCAGATCCCGGAAAGGGGCGGCAGCAGTGGAAATGAATGCAGGTGGAGGTAGTGCCACGGTATGGGGTAGGGTCCAAGGAAGGCCGTTCGCTTAGGGTACCTCATCTCCTTGTGTAGGCCCTGGCTTTAGGAAGCAGCTCTCAGCTGCTTAAGTGTTGTGTAATCTTTGGGAGGCACCTTCTGAGGAGAGAAGCCTTTCACTCCTCATGGACATCTGTAGAGGGGTCTCTGGTTTATTAATAAGAACTTAGATATAAGGAGAATCTAATAGAGCAACAGAATAAGGCTCTAAATTTTACAAGTCCCAAAAAGAATAGAAAAGTAAATTCCAATCCAAAAAAAGAAAAGGAAGTTATGCAATTTAAGAAAACAAAATAATCAGAATTTCTCAAACCCACAACAAGAAAGGAGGCAGAGAGGAGAGTCAGACCAGGAGATTACTACAATTAAAATCTTATCTAAAAGAAAAAACACTCCCCATTTCATTTACACTTATACTGTCTACAGTACAGAGGACATTTATTTATTTAGCAGTGCTTTTATACCGCTTTATCTTGTAGCCGAGGCGGTTTACATGGAACGAGAACAGAAAATGTTTATAAATAAGGTGAAATTAAACAGAAATAACCAATTATATTGCAACGTTTCTTAGCTTGTAGAACCATATACAGGTTAGGATATTAGGTAAAGGTGAGATGATAGAGGAGGTGGGGCATGGTAGGGGATTTGGAGTTGATGTATTCATATAAGTATAGGTGCAAATTGAGTGGCTTTGGGATCGCTAGCTTTTTGGTATTATGTGCCTGTGTTGAAGTGGTCTTTAAACAGATGTGTTTTTAGATTTATTTTGAATTCTTTAGGTGATATCACTTTAAGAAACACTTCAAATAGATTCTTTATCAAGAAGAAATGACTCCAAATGCAATGGGTCAAAACATGTCTAATTATGCCCTAATATCTTACAAGGCATTTACAGGAAACCTCAGAGGCTCCTATAAACATCCTTCTTAACTGTGTGGTTCTAGCTACATCAGGGAACATATGCACATTCCATCCACAAAAGGGAATCTCCCTAAACGTTAAAGCAATTTTTAAACAATTTAGTTTTATCTAACTCTGATCCCAATACAGCAACCAAAGTTGCCCTGTTAAGGATGCTATCGATCAAAGGCTTTAAAAAGTCAGATAGCTCAAGATTATTGGCCAAGACAAGAGAGTCTGTTGCACCCTCATCAGTTTCCTGTTTCTTCCCTTGAGGCAGTTAGAACATCTGAGTCCCCAAAATCATTTCAGGTTTTTCCATGTTCTAGGCATCCATCAAATACATTGTCCACATTCTTTCAGGGACAATAGCTTAAGTTTTAGGGAAGTTCAAGAGTCTAATACCCATAGACCAATGTTAATTTTCCATAACTTGCAGCTTCAAGTGGAGTGACAGGCTATCTTTGATAAAAGTTCTTGAAATTTTTAAATAGCTCCTTCATCCATGTCCAGACAGACAGGGTTGTGTTCATGCACTAGTAGCTGGAGACTGAATTATGCAAATTTCTTCCTTGATGTCACCCTGCATTAGCCCAGGAGCTTCCTGATCTCCCCAGTAATTCAGTCTTCAGCAGCTGGGGTTCATCCAGACCGTTCCTGTCTGGACTGACTGAGTGGTTAAGATCACCCGGGAGTAGTCCGTGTTGATTTCGGTGTTTGGGAACTAAACAGATCTGTCTGAGCAGAAGCTGACTGCGATTGTAATTTAAAAGATAAAAAAAACAGATCTAAACAGTAAAGTATTGGCAGTCCTCTCTGGAGCCCTTTAGTGGGCAGAAGTAGGCCTCTGGGAGCACCGTGAGCCATTGAATCAGCAATGGTGTCTCCCGATGGCACGAGCAGCGCTGCGGGGAACCACGGAGTCTAGCCGCTGTCTTATCCCTTCCTTGGTGAGTAATTCATTGGACTAGTTTTGTTTTTGGTACTCTGGTCCCAAGTTGGTTGCAGTCAGGGCAGGCGAGATAAGGAGGAGCAGAGCATGGTCTCCTCACAGCCGGTGTGTGCTGCATGTGGCGCTCTCTCTCAGGCCGGCTGTTGCAAAGCCTGTGTTAAAGAGAGTAGAGAAGTGCAGCAATGCAGAGATGGGTCACGTCTGCTACCCAGGGGGTCACAAGAGTTGTCTACGGACCGGGATTGGATCCTGAGTCAGTTGCAGCAGAGGCGAAAAAATTCCTATGCTTCGTCTCCAGTGGCCATTTTGTCCTATAGCCCCCAGTTGACTGCAGCTGTTCCCGTGGGGGATCAAATGGCTGTGACAGGCAGAGCTGAACATCAGCCTTCAGGGGCTCTGTGGGATGTACTTCGGAGGGAAATTCCTTCTCTCCGGAGTTTATATTGCTGCTAAACCGCACATACCAGTTAGAAAGGGAACAGGGGCTTGATAGAACCTTGGCCTCCACGAGTGCAACAAATTTCCAAGCATCCCTCATCCAGGGTAATGGAGGGGGGCTCAGCCAAGCATTTGAGGGTTTTAGAGGGCCCATATAAAGCAGATCCAGGATCAGAATCATCAGGAGACATAGAGGATCCGGGGGAGGGACCCTCTGGGTCAATGGGGAGCACCTAGAGGGTCTTGGCTTCGAGTAGGGGGACCTGCCCCCCGGGAGAGGACCCTTCCATTGTGCACGTCCTTTGTAAGGAGGCATTGCTAGCACTTATTTCATATTCCCTAGCGGCATTGAGTATTCTGTTTCGTATTGCGGAGGCAGACTTCATGTTGGAAGATCCCCTCCTGCAGGGTATGCGAGTTCCACAAAACTCTTTCCCAGTTCATAAGGCTATTATGTAGATGATAGAGACGGAATGGGAACTGCCTGAGGCAGGCTTGAGAGGAAGACAGACGATGGCCCGTCTGTACACCAACAGTCGAAAAAGACCTCCTTTGTATGCCTAAAGTCGATGCATTGGTCATGGCTGTAACCAAGAAGACCACTATTCCTGTGGAGGGGGCGCTGCTCTTAAGGATCTGTGGGATCATCATCTGGAGGCACTTCTAAAGCAGGCATTTGAGGTCAACACCCTCTCTATGCAGGGTTCCATTTGTGGGCATATGTTGTTCGAGCCTGTATGTGCGCTGGGTGCAGGCGCTACCGGACAGTGTTCGCGAAAAGGGTATGGAGTCAGTGGAGCTGCGGCTTATTTGTC
The DNA here is from genome assembly GCA_033557465.1 of Ichthyophis bannanicus. NCBI lineage: Eukaryota > Metazoa > Chordata > Amphibia > Gymnophiona > Ichthyophiidae > Ichthyophis > Ichthyophis bannanicus. Next base: position 154,385,057 of record CM066032.1, on the reverse strand, counting down.
AGATTTTTGTTATGATTTGGTACATTCTTTGCCCAAGGCTATGGCTTTGGTGGTAGCATCATGGTGTCTGTTATGGCTGTGTAACTGGTCGGCTGATGGTGTCCTCCAAGATTCGGTTGTGTAAGCTTCCCTTCAAGGGGAAGATGATTTTTGGTGACTCCCTTAACCAGCTGGTCAACGACTTGGGTGATTCCAAGGGCAGCAGGTTGCCAGAGGAAAACCTAGAACAGGCCAAGGGCAGCCCCTTCGGGGGGGGGGGGGGTCACGCCATTTCCAACGTCTTAAGATGGCATGCTTTGCGCCTTTTCAGCAGGGGAGGTTCCTGTACAGGGGGCAATCTTTCGAGGGCGAGGACTGGGCCGCGGATATTACGCAGGCCCCTCTGCCCGGAAACCGCAATGAAGCAAGGCAGACCCAGGAAGTCTGAGAGCGTATAGGAGGGCGCCTCCAGCGTTTCTACCACTCCTGGGCCCAGATTACTTTGGATCAGTGGGTTCTGGAAATCATCAGCTAGGGTTATGTCCTAGAATTTTTTCACCCTCTGTCTGATGCAGCAAAGGCCCAGGCGGTAAGGACGACATCTGGACTTAGAAGTGGTGGTGCCCGGGCCTCCAACCGAGTGTGGCTCAGGTCTGGACTCCATTTATTTTGTGATGCTGAAAAAGTAGGGCTCCTTTCGGCCCATTCTAGACCTCAGGTACGTCAACAGGGTGCTGCGGGTAGCCGTGCAAAGTGGGGAGTTCCTCATGGCACTAGACCTATTTGAGCAGAAAATCAGAGGTTTCTGCACTTCGTGGTACCCATGGGATATTTTCAGTTCAGGGCCCTGCCTTTTGGATTGGTGACAGTCCCCAGGACATTCACCAAGATAATGGTGGTGGTGGCCGTGGCCCTCTGCAAGCAGGGCACCCATACTGCGATGACTGGCTAATACCGGTGAAGTCAAGAGAAGCGAGTGCAAGGGTGACTCAGAAGATGGTTTCTTTCCTGCAAGATCTGGGTTGGGTGATCAACTCAGCAAAGAGCAAGTTACACCCTTTGCAACAGTTGATGTATTTGGGTGTGCTCTTTGACATGATTGTTGATAGAGTGTCGTTACCAGACGAGTGCGTAGACAGGTTATAAACTCTGTTGTGTCAGTTCCTGTGGATGGTGAAGCCCTCAGCCTGGCATTATCTGCAGGTATTGGGACTGATGGCAGTGGCGTTGGATTTGACGCCCTGAGCCAGAGCACACATGCATCCACTGCAGAGAGTGCTTCTTTCTTGATCGTTGCCTCAGCTACACCCTATGTCTTGCCGACTTCAGTGGTCAGGGGGATACAAAAGTCACCTTAGCATGGTGGCTGAACAGAAACAACTTGACCCAAGGGGGTGTCCTTCCTGAGGCCAAATTGGGTGCTCGTAACAATGGACGCCAGTCTATATGGCTGGGGAGCGCATTGTCACTCCCAAGTGGCTCAGGGGCAACAGTCAGAGGAGGAAAGCGCCTGATCCATCAATTGCCTGGAGATCAGGGCGATTGGGCTGGCGTTGAGAAAGTTCGAACCATTGTTGGGGAAAAGAGTGGTTCGCTTTTTCTCGGACAACATGTCAGCAGTAGCATATGTAAACAGACAGGGAGGCACAGGCATGTAGCCCTAGCTACTGAGGTCGCCCCAATCTTAAGTTGGGCAGAGCAGCACCTTCAGGCTCTCTCGGCAGCTCACTTAACCTGGAAGGACAACATTCAGGCTGATTATCTCAGTCACCATCGGCTCGATGCAGGCGAGTGGTCCTTGTAGGATTCAGTATTTGCCCAGATAGAGGGTCGATGGTGGCATCTGATTATGGATCTGATGGTCTCGACAGACAATGCCAAAGTGAATTGGTTCTTCAGCCAGTGGAGAGAGCGAATGTCGGAGGGTCTCGACGCTCTCACGCAACCCTGGCCGAGGGAGGGACTGTTATACGTCTTCCCTCCATGGGCTCTGATTGGGTTTCTGTTGCAGAGAATAACTCAACACAGGTCGAGTGGCTTTTGTTGGCTCCGGATTGGCCTTGGAGACCCTGGTATGCGGATCTGGTACAGTTGATGGTGGACCGGCCTTGGCAGCTGCCAAGAAGGCATGACCTTTTGTCATAGTGTCCCATCTTGATGCCCCACATGGATCGCTTCCTGCTTACGGTTTGGCTCTTGAGCAGGCGCTGCTGTTAAAGAGAGGGTATGCGCCAACAGTAGTCTCCATGATGTTAAAGGTGCGAAAAAGATCTACTTCCTTGTCCTATGTTCATCTGTTGCATCTTTGAAGAGTAGTGCAAACCGCGAGACCTCTGACCCTTGTTGCTGTCAACTGGGGTGTCCTCTCATTTTTGCAGGACGGCTTGGATAAGGGCCTGGCCTTGAGCTCACTGAAGATTCAGGTGGCGATTCTTGCGTGTTACTGAGTCAAGGAGCAAGTGGTCTCCGTGGCCGGTCATCCCAAAGTGTCAGTTAAGCAGGTCAGACCACTACTCAGGGTAGTGGTCCCTGCTTGGGATCTCAATCTTGTCTTGTCAGTTCTCACTGCTCTTTCTTTTGAGCCTTTGAGAGAGGCCTCGATCAAGGATCTCACCTTGAATGTGATCTTCTTAGTGGCCATCTGTTTGGCTAGACACATCTCTGAGCTGCAGGCTTTGTCCTGCAAGGAACCATTTTTGGTCATGTCTAAAAAGAGGGTGGTCTTGCAACCAGTCCCATCTTTTTTTCCAAAGGTGATCTCTGTGTTTCATCTCAACCAGGTGATAATACTGCCAGTTTTTGCGGCAAACGCAGAGCCGTTGAGTCGGCGTTTGCACAAGTTGGATGTGCGGAGGCCGCTATGATGATCTCAGGTGCATGCAGTCCTTTCAGAGATTGGACCATCTGTTCATTTTATGTGGAGGGCCTCAAAAAGGGGAAGCAACCTCCAAATTGTCTATATCAAGATGGGTGAAGGAAGCGATTGCATCTGCGTATCTTCTCATGCGTAGGACATCTGTCAGGCAGCGATGTGGTCATCTTTGCATACCTTTTGCGAATCATTACCGTCTGGATGTGCAGGCAAGTCAAGAGGCGGTTTTTGGAGCTCAGGTATTGCAGGTGAGGCTCGAGGGTCCCTCCTGGCTCTAAGTACTACTGTGGTACATCCTGTCTGTCTGGACTGGACCGGACTGGAGGGACGTGGATGAAGATGAAATTAGACCTCACATGCTAATTTACTTTCATGGAGTCCCAGACCAGAAACCTACCTGTTTCTTTCTGGATTAGTTTTGCGAGTCCATATGTGCAGTGAGGTCCGGTAGGCAGTCCTTGACTCTTGAATGGGAGGGGGTGCCTGTTGTTCAGTCTTCCTTCATGGACCGTTGGGCTCCGAGAATGTCTAAGAGCTTCATATAAAATAAAATTGAAAAAAATTCTGAAAAGAGCCAAAGAATGTGGGCCTAAGCTTGTTCACACATTGCGTGCTTCTGAAATTCCCAGACCATAACTATTGGACGTTGTGTTATTTGTTTCTGATCTGCGGTGGAAGAGGACAGTTTCTGCTAGTTCCACAAGGTTTTTTTGTTTAGATAGTTTTTGCCCTTATCCATAGGAGTAGAGTTGGCTGCTTTGTAAGAAGTATATTGGAGAGATAGGAAGCTCCTGGGCTAATGTAGGATGATGACATGGAAGAAATCCAGCTGCTGGTGCAAGAGCACAACCCAGTCTCTCTGGACTGGACTGGAGGGACTCCATGAAAGTAAATTAGCAGGTAAGGTCTAATTTCATCATCTTGGTTTTCCACTTGGTAACTTTTTGTCCAAGATCGTGAAAAAGGCCTTGAAACTTATTCAACTTGGTAATTGTTTGCTGAGAGAACTCGGATGTATGAGCAACAAAATTACTTAAACCCACCTCTACTTTCCAAAGAACCTTCAAATATCCAGTAGGGCAACCTTCCTTCCCCGTTAAGGGAACCTCCCCCTGGTATTCTCCCCCGATATAGGCTTTGGGAGAGGAACAGAGGCTACACATGAAGAAAACAGCTGAGATCATCACAACGTTCTTCCTGGTGTCTATGGGGCTCAGTGATAGCGCCTGCTCCTCTGCATGATGCTCTGCTTTCCTACCCTGGCCATGATCAATATCATCGAGGCTCACTTGCTCTTCTGACATTAACTTCATCTTTTAATATTGCCATCTGTAATGGATGGGGTGGAGGTCAGGTCGCCGGAGTTCAACATGGCTACAAGCTCCTCTGAGAAGTGCTCTCCCTCTCTTGGTTGGGCCAAGGAAGCAGGCATGCTGGGTGGGGGTCTAGATGTTCATCCACAGGCTCCCAGACTGGAGCCTTCTGCTGCCCATGGGCAGCCCTGCCCCCTTTCTCTTTGGAGCCATAATCAGTAACAACTGGTTAAAAGCCAGAAACGTTGTGGAAATCTGAGCAGAAGGGGAGAGCAGTCAGCATACACATTTTAATGCATAGGCGTCAGCAAGGGGTGGACCTCAAGGTCCCACCAAAAATCTCAGCTGGCAGGCAGCAGGTTGCCCGCAGGGATCCCATCCCCCGCAGGCAGAAGAGAAAGAGAAGCCATGATCATGTCAAAGACCCTTGGGCTCCCAGAGAGGAAAAGGCCTCCTGATGGACCCCTACCTTAATGCGGCACTATCTTAACTCCCCTCTTTACTGCTTTTTTTTTCTCTTACTATGAAATGGAAGTGATGAAAGGGTATGGATAACCAGCCACTTGTATTAGAAAACTAGTCCAGTAAGGCATTCTGGAACAGTGACCATTTAATTCTATTCTCTGCTTTTATTTCAAAATTCAGGTTCAAAAGAAGAACTTCATTGAAAATATTATTCCTATCATCACCTCCCTGAAGAGCTTCCTGGAGCAGGAAAGGATTCCAGCTCTAAGAGACTTAATGAATTACCTGAGGGTGAGAGCAAAGGGATCTATATTTTATTCTTCCTATTTTGATAATGGAAGGGAGAGCCAAAAATATTTCAATAATTTGTTGAGAATTGGGAAGACAAAGTTGCTTCTTGCATCACTCCTTTTAGAAACCTGCTATTTTAGGCTGAAATATTTGAATATTTTCTGTGAAATAGATTTACATGGAACTGAGAACTTTAACTTTACATAGAACAAGAGCTTAATATAACATCAAGAACACTATTACATCAATTTACATTTTTTTAAACTTGTATACAGCTGTGACGATAGTATTTTATTGCTGTTAAGGGGGTGTAGTGTTAGTCTTTAAAATGATCTTTGAATAAATGTTTTTAGCTTTTTGCAGAAATCTGTAAGTTCTGTTATGATTCTCAGTTCTGTGGGGAGCACATTCCAGAGGTCTGGGGCATACAATGAGAATGATCTTTTCAGTCTACTGATTGCCACTTTAACTCGTTTCCTTGTTTCTCTGTCCCTTGCTGTGTGTATTGTGGAACTTAGGCAGGGCACCAAAATATCGTGGATTATTTTGAATATGATTATCATTGCTTTGTATTTTATCTGGCTTGCCAGTGTAGGGGTTTTTTTTTTTAGTATGGTCTGATTTTTTTTTTTTTTTTTTTTGCTCCCATTATGATTCTGGCTGCTTAATGTTGTGCTAGTTGAAGCTGATGTGTATTTTTTGGGAGACTTTGAAGTATGTTGTTGCAAAAATCTAGAAGAGGAAAATATCATTGCCTGGTATACAGTTCTGAGGCCGGAGGTTCTTTAGGGCTCTTATTTTATGATAGTTTGCTCTTGTGATTTTGTCGATGTATGATGCGAATCTTAAATGTTTGTCTAGTGTTATGCCGAAGTATCGTACCTCATTTTTGATCTCTAGGTCTGTGTTATTGATTCTAATGGTTTTTGGCAGAGTGAAAGCTTTGTTCTTGAAGACATGGAGCACTTCAGTCTTATTTAGGTTGATTTTGATCATGTGATTTGTTAACCATTGGACTATTTCTTAAAATCAGTTTAATACTCAGATCCGGTTTGGTTAGGCTGTTTGAGGTATATAGCATGATGCCATCGGCGTATATGTGGTAGTTTATTTTGTGTTTTTGGAATATACTGCATAGGGTTGAATGGATATGTTGAATAGTAGTGCTGATAGTGATGTTCCCTGTGGCATTCCTTGACTTTGCCTGCATGATGTAGATTTTCTTGAATCTATCCTTACTTGTTGGTAAGATTGAAGCCATTTGAGGGATGTTCCTTCAACTTGAATGGAAGTAAGTCTGCTTATGAGAGGATTGTGAGAGATAGAGTCAAATGCTGATGATAGATTGATGAATATGAGAATGAAGCCCTGGTTAGGGGTGGTTGTCCCTTTTATTAGGGTTCCAAGAGTGATGTCATTAGCATTTTGACTCCTCTGTGTTTGAATCCATGCTGTTGGTGATCGAGTGGGGCGTGATCAGAGGGTTTTGTAGCTGCTGTTGTACAACCTTATCAATGATTTTTGATAGGAAGGGTAAGCTACTTACTGGTTTATAGGATGCTGGGTCAATTTTGTCTGCAGCATTGTTTTTTAAAGTTGGATGCACAGATGCAGTTTTTAATTGTTCAGGAAGGTGACCTTGCTCTAGAGATAATTTAGTTAGATTATGGATTAATGGTGACAGTTTGGCTCTGCTTAGCTGTAACCAAGATACTGGGCAGGGGTCAAGTGGAGATGCAGTGGTGTTCAGGCAGTTTATTATTCAATTTTTTCCATTTATATCTGGTCAAATTTGTGCCATTGTGCGTCTTGTATGTTGGTTAAGACCTCTGCCATTGGGGTAGTTGCTTGATTGTTGAACTTGCTTTGGAAGAAGTTTTCAAGGGTCTGTGGGCAGGGTGTGCTATCTGAGTTGATTTTGTTGTAGTCTTTTGTGAGTGAACAAACTATATCAAATAATTCCCTTGGAGGGTTCAGGGAGCTTTGGATCATTTTGGAGTGATATTTATTATTTATTTGTTTGTTTGTTTATTATATTTTAATGCTTTTATATACTGCGCTCTTTGAAATCAGTGTGGTTTACAAATAACAGTTTTGTGCGGAACAGGAGATCTGTTAAGCACTTACATTGAACGGGTGATACAACTTGGATTTCAAACTGGGGAAAACTATCTACAGCTGTCTACAATTATCTCCAATATAACGTGAGTTGTCTGTAACTTGCTATTGTTTCTTTTGCATGTTGGTTTGGTTTGCATATTGTAGTTGATATTCTGGTGATTTTATTCATCTCCATTTCCTTTCAATTTATCTGAGTTGATGTTTTAAGATCTTCAGTTCTCTGGTGTACCATGCTTCCTTCTGCTTATTCCATTGTTTCCGCTTGTGGTTTACTGAGGAGGCAGTTGCTGCTTTAGTCATGACCTTGTTCCATGTGCTTACTAGTACATCAGGGTTTGTTGTGTCTTGGTGAAGTTGTGGGGAATTTCATTTAAGAAGGATTGTTTGTCGAAGCGTTAGAATCTTCGGGTTGATGAGCTGGTATTTTGTTCATGTCTTTTGGTAAGGTGAGATGGTATTTTAAAGTTTAGTATGCTATGGTCAAACAGTGGTGGAGTATGTCTTTGGGGATGAAGATTGTCTAGTTTGCCTCCTTTCCTATGTGTTGGCGTGTTTACTGCTTGCTGGTATTAACGTGCAGCCATGGCCTCTATGAATGTGGTTTCTTGTTTTTCTGTGAGAGTTGAGAGATTGAAGTCTCCAAGTAGACGTAGGTATTTGAGCTGTAATGTGTTTTTGTAGACAGTCTCGAAGTGTTGAGAGGTCGTCTGTGTCTGTTCTTGATGCTCTGTATGTCAAGGTGATGGTGATGTGACTATTTGATAATACTAGTATGTCTGTCGTGTCTTTGTTGTTGGTTTTGATTGTTTGGAATCTAGGGTTTGATTTCACTGCTACCAATACTCTACTACCCCACCTGTTGGTTCTTGGACAGTAATGTATGTCATAATCAGGTATTTCCTGTGCGGATATCCAGTTTAGTCCTCCACAATCGGGTTCTGCCCCTCTCACTGCAGCATGCAGACTGGACCAATCAAATCTTCTGTAGTACATCTCCAGCAGGAGCTCCCAGAAGCCCCCCAGTGTGTCCAGTCTCGTTGCAGTGTGTGGACGTAAAAGTGTGTCCTCTGGGCACACTTAGTGACCTTTGCAGGAGCAACACTAGTTAGTTTGTTTTCTAGGATTTATTTTGGGACATTCCTCTATTTCTTTGCTAGCTAGCTGTGCCTTTCAAACTGAAAGTAAAAAGAAGCCTGTCTCCCTGGAGCTGTGCCACAGGAGACTAAGAGAAAGTCAGACCTGCTGGCTGCTGTTGCCTGCCTAGACCATTTTATCAGCCCTGGGTGAGCTTCCCCTAGACAGGACGGGGAATTGCCATACCTAAGAAGGCAGTGCCTGGTACTGGGAGATTGTGGATGAATCATCTGATCCTGAGCTGGTAGGAGTTTGCATTTCATTTTACTTTATTGTGTGCAGTGCTCTGCCTGGGATACCAGCGTTTCTGTAGGCTCTCCTGAGCTTATTGGCAGTTTTTTCTACAATCTGCTCGTTTGCCCTTCATTACAGGGTCGTTTTAATTTATTTACATGTTTTTTGGTGACTTTTATATTTTCGCGCCGTTTTTTACCGCGGGTGAAAAAGTGCGGCGGCCATTTTGGATTTCAAAAGTGCTTTTTTCAGGCAGTTTTGATCACTGTGCACTGGTTCCCCTAGCGTTTTTGGGATTCTTTTTTTTGGCGATTTTGCTCAGGGCACCCCAGGGATCCTGGGATATATTTTGTTTCTTGTAAAAAAAAAAAAAAAAAAAAAAAAAAGAGAAGTTAATTTTAAATCGGGGCTGATTTGCATAGGTCTGCTCAGGTGCTGTGGGCTTTCCTGTGACTGTCCTCTTCTATCCCCCTGGGCAGAGGTGGCCTTGGGATGGCTTCCAAGCCCCAGTGTGTGATTTGTGGAGCCCGCAGGGCGGGGACTGATCCTGGCATCTGCAGGGACTGTGCTGCAGTCCCCTCTGAGTTAGAACAATCAGGGAATGTTCAGGATCCGGTTACCCCTGGGGATGCTTCTAATTCAGGGGACAGTATTCTCTCCCCGAGCATCCCTCAGTCTGGATCGGTACCTCCAGCCAGCGATTCCGTGGCTATGTCCCAGCAGACTGCTGTTACTGCCCCAACTATGGACTTCTCCCCTGATTTTATACTCCTAATGCATCAGGCATTTCGCCTGAGCAGGTCCGGTCAGTTGCCGGCTGTCGGGACCCCCCCTCTTCCCTCGGGGTCCTTGGGGGAGGGTCCTTGTCCTTCTCCGCCCGGGGGCAAGCGGCTCCGGCTGGGGGGTCAAGAGCAGGACGCCCTGGGTTTACTGGCATCAGAGGCGGAGGGCGATCCTGACACTGACATGGAGGAGTTGGAGGATGGGGAGATCCTGGAGCCGGAGGATCAGGCTCGGGTCATTCGGGTGTTCCGTAGGGACGAGCTGGTTCCTCTGGTCACGGAGTCCCTGCAGGCGCTAAACCTTTCGGCGGTGCGGCCCCTGGAGGAGGAGGGTCTTGAGGATCCTCTAATTCAGGCAGTTAGGGATGCCCAGGTGGTTTTTCCCGTCCACCGCGTGGTGGATCAGATGATCCAGGCGGAATGGGAGCACCCGGAGTCTGGTTTGAAGGGGATTCGGACCATGAATCGTCTGTATCCTCTTGCGGATAAGGACAGGGACTTGTTCAAGTCCCCCCGGGTGGATGCTGCGGTTTCCGCGGTGGCCAAGAAAACTACCATCCCGGTTGAGGGGGCGGCGGCCCTCAAGGACGGGCAGGATAAGAAGGTGGATAACTTGCTCAAGCAAACCTTCGATACGGATGCCGTGTCATTGCAGGCCTCTATTTGTGGGGCTTGGGTGGCTCGGGCGTGTCTGCGGTGGTCACAGCAATTGCGCTCGAGCTCCGGGCTCGACCAGCAGGGTCTGGTGGAGGTGACCCGGTTGGAGTCCGGCTCGGCTTATCTGGCGGATCTGTTTTATGATTTAATCCGCGCGTTGTCTAACAGTATGGCCTCTGCGGTAGCGGCGCGCCGGTCCCTCTGGTTGCGCAGCTGGGCGGCGGACGGTTCTTCTAAGGCCCGCCTCAGTAAGCTGCCGTTTAAGGGCAGATTGTTATTTGGGGAGGCCCTCGAGAAATTGGTAAAGGACCTCGGTGAGTCTAAAGGAGGCCGGCTTCCGGAAGATAAGCCAAGGGCCAATCGGTCCGCCTCGTCGGCGCGGGGATCCTTTCGGGATCCGCGCAGGTTTCGGCCCTCCCGCCAGTGGGCCTCGCAGCGTGGCAGGTTTGGAACGCGTGGCCAAGGATTTCGGGCCTTCAGAGGAGCCGGCAGAGGCTTCTCTGCAGCCGGTTCTGCCTCGGGCTCTTCCTTTGGACGCAAGCCACAATGACGCCAGGCAGGCTCTGGAGGGAGGACCGCTTATCGGAGGTCGCTTGCGCGATTTTCTTTCCTCTTGGGCCCAAATAACGTCGGATCGCTGGGTGCTACAAATTATAGAGGAGGGTTACGCTCTGGAATTTGCGTTCCCTCTTCCAGATTCCTTTGTAATGTCTCCCAGCAGGGGAGAGCAAAAGACGCGGGACATCCGCGTGACCCTGGATCGGCTGTTAGCGCTAGGAGCGGTGGTTCCGGTGCCTCCCTTGGAAAGAGGCGCCGGTCGCTACTCCATTTATTTTGTGGTACCCAAAAAGGGCGACTCTCTGCGTCCGATTTTGGATCTCAAGGGCGTGAATCGCGCGCTCCGGGTCCCGCATTTCCGCATGGAAACCCTGCGGTCAGTCATTGTAGCGGTGCGAAAGGGGGAGTTTTTGACGTCCCTCGATCTCACCGAGGCCTATCTGCACATCCCGATACGCCCAGCCCATCAGCGGTTTCTCCGCTTCGCGTTCCCGTGGGGCCACTTTCAGTTCAGGGCCATGCCGTTCGGCTTGGCTACGGCCCCGCGCACTTTCACGAAGGTGATGGTGGTGGTCGCGGCGGCCTTGCGCAAGGAGGGCATTTTAGTCCATCCTTACCTGGACGACTGGTTGATACGAGCAAAATCCAGTCGCGAGTGTCGGCGGGTCACGAGCAGAGTGGTAGCACTGCTGCGGTCTCTCGGCTGGGTGGTGAACGAAAGGAAGAGTTGTCTGCGGCCCTCGCAGGACCTGGAGTATCTGGGGGTGCGCTTCGACACTGCTCGGGGGCTGGTGTGCCTTCCCGAGCGCCGCGTCCTGGCGTTGCGGGCTCTGGTCCGACTATTTCGGGGGATGCCCGCTCCGTCGGCGTGGTGGTACCTCCGGCTTCTCGGGACGATGGCGGCGACCTTGGAGGTGGTTCCTTGGGCGCGGTTCCACATGCGCCCGCTTCAGAGGGCGCTCCTTCGGCGCTGGTCCAACCAGTGCGATTCACTACACAAGAGGCTGCCCTGCCCGAAGGCAGTGCGGCGGTCGCTGCGGTGGTGGCTCTCCTCCGAGAACCTGACGCGGGGGATTCCCTTGGAGCCTCCTCTGTGGGTTCCCCTTACCACGGATGCGAGTCTAGTCGGCTGGGGAGCACACTGCGAGACCCGCTTCTCACAGGGGGTGTGGTCCTCGCAGGAAGCGTCTTGGTCGATCAACCGTCTCGAGCTTCGGGCGGTTCGGCTGGCCCTGATGAGCCTGGAACCTCTGGTTCGGGGTCGGGCGGTCCGGGTTTGGTCGGACAATGCCACCACGGTGGCGTACATCAATCGACAAGGGGGCACAGGGAGTGTGGCCCTGGAAACGGAGGCGACGGCCTTGTTCAGCTGGGTGCAGACTCGGCTGCCGGCAATCTCGGCGGCGCACATTGCAGGCGCAGACAATGTACAGGCCGACTTTCTCAGCAGAGTGCGGGTGGACCCCGGAGAGTGGGAGTTAAATCCTCAGGTGTATGCGCAGATAGTTCGGCGATGGGGTCCACCCATCATGGATCTGATGGCGACCTTCCAGTCGGCCAAGACAAGTCGCTTCTTCAGCAGGCGGCGGGAGCGGATGTCCGAAGGACTCGACGCTCTCATTCAGCCGTGGCCGACGTCCGGGATGCTGTATGTTTTTCCCCCGTGGGCCTTGATCGGCCGGGTCGTCCAGCGCATCGAGTGCCATCAGGGGCGGGTGCTGCTGGTGGCCCCGGATTGGCCCCGGAGGCCCTGGTATGCCGACCTCGTCCGGCTGCGAGACGGCGTGCCGTGGCGCCTTCCGGCGCTGCCGGACCTTCTTCTTCAGGGCCCCTTGCGGATGCCCCAGGTGGCTCGATTCTCGCTTACGGTTTGGCCATTGAGAGGGCTCGGCTGAAAAAGAAAGGTTATTCGCCCGCGGTGATTTCCACCTTGCTGCGGGCAAGAAAGTCGTCCACTTCTCTTACTTATGTCCGAATTTGGAGAATTATTGAGGATTGGTGCTCCCGGCGTGGAGTTCGGGCGGCGACGGTCTCGGTGCCCGTCGTGCTCAGCTTTCTTCAGGATGGCTTCGAGAAGGGTCTCGCGGCCAGTTCCCTAAAGGTCCAGCTGGCCGCGCTCTCTTGCTATAGAGGCAAGGTCTTGGGCCGCCTTCTGGGCGCTCATGCGGATGTACGGCGTTTCTTGACCGCCGTGTTCCATTTGCGGCCTTCCCGCAGGACGGTGGTTCCTACGTGGGATTTGAATTTGGTCCTGCGGGCTCTGGCTCGGGCACCCTTTGAGCCGTTGCGGAGAGCGTCCTTGAAGGATTTCACGTTGAAGACGGTGTTTCTGGTAGCCATTTGCTCGGCACGGCGCATCTCGGATCTGCAGGCCTTGTCTTGCCGAGAGCCTTTTTTGTCTTTCTCTGCGGAGCGGATTGTGCTCCGTCCGGTTCCTTCCTTTCTGCCTAAGGTGGTGTCTCCCTTTCACCTTAATCAGGCAGTTTTCTTACCAGTGATTTCGGCAGACTCGGTCGAGTCGGTGGACAAAGGGCTACACCGGCTTGATGTGGGTCGCACGCTGCGTCGTTACTTGCAGTCTACCGAGTCCTTCCGGAAGACTGATCGGCTTTTTGTGCTCTTTGGAGGTGCACGGAAAGGGGAGGCGGCGGCTAAGGCCTCCATTGCTAGGTGGCTTAAAGAAGCGATCGCCTCCGCGTATCTGTTGCAGCGGCGGCCGGTTCCGGAGGGTCTCCGGGCTCATTCTACTCGGGCTCAGGCGGCCTCTTGGGCGGAGCATGGTCTGGTTCCGCCAGCGGAGATTTGTAGGGCGGCCACCTGGTCGTCTCTGCATGCTTTCAGCAGGCACTATCGATTGGATGTGTCAGCGGCTCGGGATTCCTGTTTTGGTTCGGCGGTTTTGCGCGCCGGCCTACAAGGTCCCGCCCGGTCTTAACTGCTCTGTTACATCCCGATTGTGGAGGACTAAACTGGATATCCGCACAGGAAATGGAAATTACACTAACCTGGTAATTGTAGTTCCTGTAGGATCCAGTTTAGTCCTCCTTCCCTCCCGAGTATCTGAATGATTTTGCGGCGCGCTATCCCGAGCAGGGGTTTCTAAGATGGGTTGCGTCCCGTTCGGACGATAGCGGCAGTCGGGCATTCCAGCTATGGCTCTTCCCTTTCCTTGGGGTTCCATAAGCTCCTTGGTTCCGGGGGGGGGGAGCTTGGTGTAAATTTAAGGGCGTCGACTACGGCGCCGGGCAGTGTTCTGACTTCCTCGTTTGGGGAGGGAGTTGGTTATTCCAGAGGGGGAAAGTCATGATTAATGTTATTCTAATGATAATTTCATGTGTTGCTTCGTTAAGTATGCTTTGTTACTAGTACACTGGGGGGCTTCTGGGAGCTCCTGCTGGAGATGTACTACAGAAGATTTGATTGGTCCAGTCTGCATGCTGCAGTGAGAGGGGCAGAACCCGATTGTGGAGGACTAAACTGGATCCTACAGGAACTACAATTACCAGGTTAGTGTAATTTCCATTTTTAACTGATTTATTAGTACTGTGTTGTCTTTGGACAGCCATGATTCTGTTCGGCATAGGATGTTGAGGTGGTTGTCCTTGATGTAACCTGTGATTATAGGTATCTTCTTTCTTGCAGAACAAGTGTTGCTAAGTGCACATCTGAGTTGCATATATTTGTCATTACAGTATATTTTGACTAGGTTTTCTTGTGGAGTGATTGGTATGTGTATGAACCGGCGAGTACATTCTTTCCATTTGTTGTCTGCTTTGCTGTGCCTGTGGTTCCCAGGTCTGTGTGTGGGGATGTTGCTGTTAGTTTGAATTAGTCCATATGAGGGGTTGATTAAAAAAGCTAGCCCGAGTGCGGTAGTTAAATAGTTAATATGTTTATTATCGATGTGCATATTTGTCCTACCGTCTGTAAATAATGAATATGTGCTCAATCTATGTAAAATAGTTAATATTTTCTCTGTAAAATAGTTATGTGCTCAAAAATGTTCTATGTAATTGATGTTTACCATGTTCTCTGTAAACCGCCCCTGATCTCTGGAAGGGGCGGTATAGAAAAGCGCACAAATAAATAAATAAAATATAAGGTTGTCAACCCTGCATTTTGGATAGTCTGTATTTGGGTGCAGATGGTGAGATTGGGTGGGCTGCGGCAAGGTGACGTTTTGCTTTGGTGGGTGTGTGGATTGTGTTGTGTCACAGTTCTTAATTTTTCTTCTGTTATCTTTAGCTGCAATGTTGTTCTTGATGGTTGATGTAGAGGGGAGCCTCGTTAGCTCTGCTGGAGTGGCAGCTGCTACAATTCCGCCCTTCTCTATTAGTTGTTGCTGCAGGAGTTGTTGAATTCTGGTATCGAATGGCAGGGTATGGAAAAGAGTTTCAGGCTGGTGGTGCCAGTGAAATCACGTTGGGATTGGCACTGTGGTCCTTGCACCGGCTTCTTCTTGTCTATCAGCGCATCTGGTCTGCATCAGATTTATATATTCCCACTGAGAAGCAAGGCTGTAAAATGGGGGCTACCCTCTGGTCTTCCAGTTACTGCTGTTGATTGCTGAGGGGAGCAGATACAGGTTGTGTCTTTTTGCATGTTTGGTGGTTATTTATGTTGGCTGCTCCTCTTATGGCTCATTTAGTATGGTGTTGGTGCAAGGGACTTCTTGTGAAGCTGGTTATTTTAGTTTGGTGGAGCATAGCCTTGAACCATGCCGAAGGGCCTTCTGGTGAGGCCCTCCAGCGTGGTCCCGCCAGGCACTGGCACACTTGAGCACACTGCTTTTTAAATCTGCTAGATGGTAACCTAATTGGCCTTAGCAGGGAGGAGCTTACTTGCCCACCCCTTCTGCTAATGCTAATTGGGCCGGGAAGAGGATGACCAGCACTTGAGCACACTGCTTTTTAAAGCTGCTTGGTGGTGGCCCGATTGGTCTTGGCTGTGGGGAGTGGGAAGGAGCTTACCTGCCTGCTCCCTTCTGCTGATGCAAGTCGGGCTGAGATTCATAGACATTCTTCCCTCTTTTTTTCAGGAAGTGATGCGGGACTATCGAAATGAAATTAAGGACTTCTTTGCTGTGGACAAACAGCTAGCAGCAGAGCTAGAATATGACATGAAGAAATATGAAGAACAGCTAGTGAGGGAACAAGAGTTGGACAATCAGGAGAGTACAGAGCCAAGCACAGAGGTTCCTGCCACTCTTGGAACACCCCAGGTAGGTACAGTGAACACATGAAGGCCATTGTAATGGGGAAAAGTGTTATTCCTTATTGTCCTGCTAGACCAGTCCAGACAAGTGTGTTATGTTCCCATGCCAGCAGATTGGTGGTGACAAAGAACCAGTGAAAAGCCCAGGTTTCAATAACATCACTCCTATGCCTTTATTCGCCTCAGCCACCAGAGGTCCCAAGAGTATTCCTTTGTCTCCAGCAGATGGTGGGTAGATTTTCTCATTTCTGAAGAAAATCTGAGAATTGAAAGGAAAAGACTGATTAAATGCTCAAGAACGACCTCCTTAAGAAACAAAGGTGATTCACTTGAGCATGTGGTAGGCTCCACTAGACTGCGGTCTTTTCGGTAGCCATAGGAAGAGGGAAAATTGGTTTAGCTCCACACTTTTATCACGATAAGAGCCTGTTGAGCAGCCACAAAATTGGAAGGCTCTGAAAGAGTGCAGCAGCCTCACACAACCTCAGTGTCCCCTCCCTCCTCCTCTGTTGCCCCTGCTCTCTCCTGAAGATTACAAAAGGCTCTCAGAGGGATCTGCCTGCCAGCCACTTTAAATGCAGTGCTGCACAGCCAGCCAGTAACACAGTTTCAGGGCAGTAGAGCAGAGCCTGGCATGGATCCACTGCCCAGGGCTCTCGGAGGGTGAGCACCAAGGCTTGACCTCATCATTGTCCTTGTTGGGAACTCCCGATTCCATCTTCCGTTTCAGTCAGATTCAGCCACTTCGGCTCAATGGATTCTTCTCCGAGCTGTTTATCTCCTGCAGGAGCAAAATCAGCTAGCCGACAAACTCAGCTGTATTCTTTGCCCACACGAGTGGATGCTTCATTGAGATATGGCGCAATGTTTGTTCCATCTATGGGGAATGTTCAATCTCCAGGAACAAGCAGGAATGTAGTCTTCACATATGGGGTATCGTCGGTACCGACGGAGCCTGCGTGGGAACGCTCCCCAGCTTCCAATAGGAAAGCTTTTGGGAGCATCCCACAGCGCCTGCGTGCTGCCTTCCCGCCATTCCCAACTGTCCCTCTCCAGTTCTTCGTTTTCCGCGGAGCCAACAGGTCGCACATCCTGTCACCACAGAAAATTTCCCTTTTTCTTTTTTGTGGTCGCGTCTGCCTTCTCTCGACGCTATACCGGTACCACCGGTTCTTCTTTTCCTTTTCCTGAAAAAAAAAATCGTTGTTTCTGGAGTCTTTCTCCAGTAATTTTCTTCTCGGGTGCCACGTGCAATTTTGGGCACTAGGCCCAATTTTTTTCCCTCAAAATGGAAAAACCCGCTTCGGGTTTTAAAAAGTGTTCTAAGTGTGGTGGTATCATTTCCGTCACCGACACCCATGAGTGGTGCCTCAAATGTTTAGGTCCTGACCACTCTATTTCAGAGTGTGTTGCCTGTGGGATGATGTCGAAAAGGGACCGGCAAAACCGAGCTGCTAAACTTAGCACCCTTTTTCCCTCCGATGCAGCCTCCGTGGCATCGACGTCTTCCAGGGCTTCATCTTCCTCCCATGGATCTCAGGTAACTAAACATAAATCTAGCCGGTCCTCAAAGGGTAGATCTCCTTCTAAACATTGAGATGCCTCTGGCGTTGCTCTTGAGGGACTTTCACTGGCAAAATGGCCCCGGCAGGAGGCTTCGGCTTCCAAAGCACTAATGGGGCTCCAGGATGTTCTCGAGGCTTCAACCTTGGCAGAACTATTGGTGCCATGCTCTGGGGTTCTGGCTGCTTCATCCGGCACCGATACCCAAACATCATCAGCGTCGATAGACCAGAGGTTCTTGGCTATTGATCGCAGTCTGGCGGCTCTTCTCACGGCCTCGATGCCCCTGAAACCACTTCAGACAATTCAACCGGTACCGGCACCGACTGCATCAACATCGGCAGGTATTCTACCAGGACCGAGTCATGCATCTCTATCTGTCATCGACAAGTTGGTACCGGACCACTCTGATGCCGACTTCGATTGGTACCGGTACCGTGCCTTGCACGATCACCCGGATCAGAGATACTTCGAATCCTCGGATGAGTCTGAAGACTCTGAAAGCTCTGCCAATACCAAAGTACTTCTTCCTGAGGATTCCTCTTTTCCTCAGCGTATGATGTCTCCACCAGAGGATATGTCCTTTCATGATTTTATCCGAGATGTGGCCCGAGGTTTTTCCATCACAGTGGCTCCTGAAAAAGAGCCTAGGGCAAAGGAATTAGAAATCCTACGATACCCTAAAGCTCCCAAGGAGGCAGCTACCTTACCTATTCATGAGATCTTGCATGATCTTATGTTAAGGATGTGGGAAACACCTCTGACCACATCTTCTCACTCTCGAAGACTCGACACCATGTATCAAGTTCCTCTTTGTCCTGGGTTTCAGAAGACTCAATTACCACACCATTCCATGGTGGTGGAATTAGCCATGAGACGGATAAAGAGTGCAAAAAGGCATGCATCTAATCCTCCAGGACATGAGTGTAGGACTCTTGACGCCTTTGGACGTCGATCCTTCCAGGCTTCCATGCTTCCATGCTTTCTGCTAGGATCAGTTCCTATTTATTTATATTCTCTTATATACCGCGCTATTCCGCATCAGTGCGGTTTACATTGAACAAACTGAAATTAAATTGAACAGGGCATTATAACTTGGAGATAACTATTTTACAGGGAACATGGGCTATGGAGGGTTAAGTGGCTTGCCCAAGACCACAAGGAGCACCTGTGGGACTAGAAACCCCAGCCCTTCCGGCCCAAGGTTGCTGTCCTCTAGTGGAATTTGAACCCCCGACCTTCCGGCCTGAAGTACCTTGCCCCAACCACTAGGCCACTCCTCCACTCCTATATCTTGTATATGAGAATGTTCCTTGAGGGAGGTCGCAGGAGACTTAGAGCTTATAAGCCCTCTCCTTCCTGATGATAAAAGGCAAGATTATCTTGCTCTGGTTAAACATGCTCAGGATGTTTCCAAGTTTGTGAATCGTGCAGCCTTTGACTGCTTTGTATGCATAAGCAGAACCTCTGCTATTGCTATAGGTGCATGTAGAATTGCCTGCCTCCAGGCATCTGACTTGGAAATCTGGGTACAGGACAAACTGGGGAATATACCTTGCACAGGAGAGAATCTCTTTGGCAAGAATTGGCAGGAAAAAGCTAATGAGAGAGATTCTGACAATATCACTTTGGATAGATTGTCTAAATCTACAGCTGATCCTGCGAGGAAAAGATCCTCTAAAAAACCATTCTTCATCAAGAAGAAAAAGTTTTATCCCTCCTATACCCAGCAGGGACATCGTTTAGGTCAGTCTGCCCAAAAGGGACAGCAGCAACTACCTAGGCAACAAAGGAAAACAAAAGCAGCTAAGCCTCAACCGGCTCAGCAGACTCAGCCTCCACAGGGGCTTTGACGCCTGTCTAGAGAACTTTGCCTTCCTGGCCCTGGACGGCCCAAACCCTCCACCATCCCAGGAAGGTTATGTCATTTTGCCCCCAGATGGGGTCAGATAACAGCAGAAAATTGGACTCTGTCTATTGTAAGAGAGGGGTACAAGCTTCATTTCCTCAGCATGCCCCCTCCTACAATGGTAAGACAGTTCAATTCTCAGACCTCTCTCAACGACCGGTTAGGTCAAGAAGTCACTATGCTCCTTGCTCAAGGGGCAATAGAAGAGGTACCCATTCCCCAATGGGGTACAGGGTTTTACTCCCCCTATTTCCTTATTCCAAAGAAAACAAGAGGACACAGACACTTCTAGACCTCAGAGAATTGAACTAATTCCTGTTCAGAGAGAAGTTCAAAATGATTTCTCTAGGAACTCTGCTGCCATACCTTCAGAGTCAGGATTGGCTTTGTTCTCTAGATCTCAAGGATGCGTACACTGATGTTCTCATCCATCCAACTCACTGAAAGTTCCTTCGATTCCTGTTTCAAGGGAAGCACTACCAATACAGGGTTCTTCCTTTTGGCCTGGCCTCTGCACCAAGGGTGTTCACAAAATGCATGGCTGTGGTAGCAGCATTTCTCCGCACCCTGGGATATTCGTCTTCCCTTACTTAGACAACTGGCTCATTCGAGCCCCTTCAGAGCCAGAGGCCAGGGTTGCTCTGTCTCACACAGTGCGCATCCTTCAGTATTTGGGACTTGTTATAAACTTTCCAAAGTCCAACCTTGTTCCCACTCAATCCCTAAAGTTTATAGGAGCTCTTCTGGATACCAGACAGACAAGGGCCTACCTTCCACAGCCCCGCTGCCTTCGCATTGTGCAGTTAGCTTCCCAAGCAGTGCTAAAGCCTCACCTCACTGCTCGGGAAATGTTACAGTTGCTAGGCCACATGACATCCACCGTGCATGTGGTTCCTTATGCTCGCCTCCATATGAGGGCAGCCCAGTGGACCTTATCCACTCAGTGGACTCGGGCGTCAGGTTGCCTATCAGACAAAATAGCAAACTCAGATTGCCTTATTTTGTCCCTCCAATGGTGGCAGTCACCCAAAAACCTTTTGGTGGTGTCTCCTTTTCAGCAATCCCCATCCCAAGCCGCTTTAACAACAGATGCTTCACAGGTGGGTTGGGGAGCCCATCTGCAAGGTCTCTCTACCAGGGTACCTGGACTCCACAGGAGACCTATCTCCATATCAGTCTCCTGGAGCTCAGAGCAATCTTCCTTGCTCTTCGAATATTTCACACCCAGCTCAGCTACAAGACAGTATTAGTTCAAACGGACAATCAAGTAGCCATGTTGTATGTGAACAAGCAGGGCGGAACAGGCTCTCTGTCACTGTGCAACGAAGCTTTGCGACTATGGGCCCTCACCAGAGAGCATCAGATTCATCTTCTTGCAGTGTATCTTCCAGGCATTCAAAACTCTTGGGCAGACAGACTCGGTCGCGTTCTGCTTCCACAAATGGTCTCTCCATGCAGACCAGGTGGCCAAAATTTTTCAAATTTGGGGAACATAAGAACATAAGATATGCCATACTGGGTCAGACCAAGGTCCATCAAGCCCAGTATTCTGTTTCCAACAGTGGCCAATCTAGGTCATATGTACCTAGCAGTTTCCCCAAGGGACACAGGTTCCACAATGCTTGTATTGGTTCAAGCATTGATATCCTGGGTCCCTTCTTAATAATGGCTTATGGACCTTTCCTCCAGGAACACCGGACATAGACCTCTTTGCAAGTCTGCTGAATGCCAAACTTCCCCAGTTCTGTTCCAGAATTCCGGCTCGGGGTTGTCAGTCCAGGGATGCTTTCCTCCTTCACTGGGGTCAGGACTTCCTGTATGCCTTCACACCCATTCCCCTAATTCCCAAAAACCCTATTCAAGCTTCAGAGAGACAGAGGTCATATGATCCTCATAGCTCCACGGCAAATGTGGTACCCTTTGCTCCTACATCTCTCTCAAGCTCCGCCTCTGGAGTTAGGATCTGTTCCAGATCTCCTTTCTCAAGAGGATGGGATGCTGTGGCATCCCAATCCCCAGTCTCTGCATCTCAGGGCCTGGTTGCTGAAAGCCTAGAACTTCACGGTCTTAACCTTTCCCAGCAGGTAAAGGATATCCTTCATGCTTCCAGAAAACCTTCCACAAGACGCTCTTATGCATTCAAGTGGAAAAGGTTTACCATATGGTGCTCGCAGAAGGGTCTTAACCCTCTTGCGATACCTCTGGAATCATTACTGGAGTACCTCCTTCATTTATCGAATGCAGGGCTAAGACTAATTCAGTAAGAGTCCATTTGAGTGCTATTGCAGCTTCTTTCTAGCCTCTCATTGGACAACCTATTTCCTCTCATCCTCTCATAGCGAGATTTATGAGAGGCCTTCTTTTAATGAAGCCTCCCATTAAGCCACCACCGGTGGCATGGGACTTGAATCTGGTACTTGGGCAGCTCATGAAACCGCCCTTTGAACCATTAGCCACTACCTCTTTGAAATTCCTTTCCTGGAAAGTTATCTTTCTCATTGCAATCACATCAGCACGTCGCATCAGTGAATTGCAAGCCTTGGGGGCTGATCCTCCTTATACAAGGTTCCATCATGATAAGGTAGTCCACACTTTATGCCAAAGGTGGTTTCGCTCTTTCATTTGAACCAAGTGGTCTACCTTTCTGTATTCTTTCCAAGGCCTCACGCCTCAAACACAATAAAGGAAATATACTTGACTTGGTCCTACTGCCAGATGTAATCTACAGGTCTTAAAACCCCAACTCCCTCAAATGTACCTCAACCCCTTGGTCAGACCACCATCTCATTAACTTTAAAATTACAATCAATAACTCAACAGTTAAACGAATCCCAATTAATGCTCCGCCTTACAGATTTAAAAAATATAACGAAGAGGAGTTCCTAGACATGATAATTCCCAAATTATCTATTGCACCATAAAATCTTGATGTAGCGGTATCCAACTGGCACGAAGTCATTAACAATGCAGCTGCCAATAAGCAAGCAACTAAGAAAAACACTCACTCTAAATCTGATCAAGCCCCCTGGTACAATAACACACTAAACATAATGAAAAGAAATCTAAGAAAAGCTGAATGCAAATGGAGAAAAAATAAAAACCCCATTAATAAAGATTCATATATCACTCTCCTTAACTCATATAAGGATGCAATTAACAATGCCAAGAAAAATTACCATGCCTCAATACTAAACAATGCAATAAATAGACCCAGAGAACTATTCACAATAGCTCATAAGCTAACGAATAATACCCACAACTCCAGCAATGAAATTACAGAAATCTCCCCACAGGACCTGGCAAACTACTACATGAACAAAATCACGTCCCACCCCCACTTACCAAAATCTAATTACCTCTCTCAAACCCACATTGCACTCAAGAACATCATAACAAACATTAATACAACAACCTCACTCCTTGACCCTTGTCCAGTAACATGGATAAAGAATTCTCTACCTATCCTCTCACAATTCATACTCCCCATAATAAATCTTTCGCTAAAAACTGGGTACTTACCCACAAGCACTAAAACATGCACAGATTCGCCCAATCTTAAAAAAACTCCACCCTTGACAAAACATCTCCTAAATCCTACAGACCCATATCAAGCATCCCGTTTTTGGCTAAATTAATCGAAAAAGCAGTACAAATCCAGACCCAAGAATACATTGATAGCTCAGCCCCCCTGGATGACCAACAGTATGGGTTTCGGGGTGGAGTCACTACTAACAGTTCTTATTGATACCCTTGTAAGAGGTATCTATAATTCAAAACAGGCATTCCTACTCATATTCATTGATATCTCTGCCGCCTTTGACAGTGTTCACCGCTCAACAATGATTAATAAACTAAGACAAATAGGTATAAAATCCACGGTTCTTAACTGGTTTTCATCATACCTAAGTGACCGAACTCAAACGGTACGAATTGGCAACCTCACCTCAAAAACTTACAATCAGGAACTAGGCCTCCCCCAGGGCTCTGCACTGTCAGCGCTACTATTTAATATTTACTTAAAACACATCTGTCAAATATTTAAAAAATTCAGTGTGCACTATCACCTTTACGCGGACGACATAATGATGTATGTCCCATTCACAATACCTAATATTCCTACACTACTTATTAATACCTGCCTCAATGAAATAAACAATTGGCTAAATGAAAACTTATTCATTAACCATGCAAAAACCGAAGCCCTAATAGTAACTAAAAACACAACATTCATTCCCCCATCACACATCACACTGCAAAATAATGATATCAATATAAAAACTGAAATACGCTACCTAGGAGTAATACTAGACAAACACCTCAGTATGGACACACATATAAGAAATATAACAAAAAAAGTTTATTTTAAACTAAAAGTCTTAAAACAACTCCGCCCCCTAATGCATCTACAGGATTTTCAACGTATAATACAAGCTATAATAACTCCCCATTTCGATTTTGCGAACTTAACCCTACTAGGCATAACAAAACAAAATCTAAAAAAACTCCAACTAGCACAAAATGCAGCAGCAAGAACTATCATGAATGCCCCACCATTCCAACATATAACACCTATTTTAGAGAATCTACACTGGCTCCCGATTCAATGCCGGATACATTATAAAACTCTTTTAACTACTTACAAAGTCTTGAACAACACAGCACCTCTTACTCTAAACAACCTTATTAACAAAGAACCCAATCATAATCTCCAAAGGCAAGACCAACTAAACAAACTTATAACACCAAAGGAATTTATAAAGGCCAAAAAATCAACAAACAAGAAAGCATTCTCTCATGCTGCCCCTATAATTTGGAACAACACTCCATCGGAATTAAGATCCTTACCTTAAATCATGGAGTTCAGGAAAAAACTCAAAACTCACTTATTCTCAACATACTACGGATTCTTGTCGAACTCACCTATTCAACAGGAAAAAGGATAGCTTCACCAGCTGACATATCCCAGCTTTGAACTGGAATAAATGAGAAAACCCCAAACCGACGATCTCAAAAACATACATAGTTAATATTTGGTTCTTTGTATATAGTTAACAAACTGTTAATTGTAAAATTGAATTTCTTTGTAGTTTCACAATGTTATCTGTAAAAGCAGCTTTGCCTGTTTACTGGTGTTCCATGTAAACCGCAACTGATCAATGGAAGGTGCGGTATATAAAAACTCGCTAATTAAATTAAATTAAATTAAATTAAATGCAGAAAGGAACCTTCATACTTTGGACTGTAAAAGAGCTTTGGCCTTTTACTTGCAAAGGACACAGCAACATAGAAAATCCTCTCAACTCTTTGTTGCTTTTGATCCTAGTCATTTGGGACTTCCAGTCTCCAAAAGGACACTGTCCAACTGAATTGCACAGTGTATATCTTTTGCCTATAAGAGTAAGAACCTTCCTCTTGATGGCCATGTCACAGCTCACAGTGTGAGAGCCATGGCCGTCTCAATGGCTCATCTTCACTCTGTGTCTATCGACGACATCTGTCAAGCAGCTACTTGGGCTTCGGTTCATACCTTCACAGCCCATTATTGCTTAGACAAGGACTCCCGCCGGGATGCCTTGTTTGGTCAGGCTGTTCTACAACACCTGTTCCAGACTTAATCAACTCCTTCCCACCATCCCTGGTAGGATGCCAGAGATCCATGGGGGGAAGTGGAGCCCTTTCACAAAGGCACACAACTTTCTGGGGCCATCTCCCTGGCATCTGCAGCTAGGGAGTCCCCATATGTGAAGACTACATTCCTGCTTGTTCCTGGAGATAGCATAGTTACTCACCTGTAACAGGTGATCTCCGGGAACAGCAGGAATTTAGTCTTCACAACCCGCCCACCTCCTCTAGGAGTTGTATCTCTCTCTCTTTCCCTCTCTCTTTTGTCTCAGCTATAAACTCAACTGGAGAGGGACAGTTGGGAAAGGCGGGAAGGCAGCACGCAGGCGCTGTGGGATGCTCCCAGAAGCTTTCCTATTGGACGCTGGGGAGCATTCCCGCGCAAGCTCCGTCGGTACCGATGATACCCCATATGTGAGGAGTAAATTCCTGCTGTTCCCGGAGATCACCTGTTACAGGTGAGTAACTATGCTTTATCGACCTTTTTGCCGCTCCTGCGAATTCCCAACTCCCTTGCTTCTGTTCACGGATCCTGTCGCCACAGAGCGAAACCTCTGGTCCTTTCCTGCTTCATTTAGGCCCGGCTGCTTCCTCTAGTGTCGAAGACATGCTTCAAGATTTATTTATTTATTTACATTCTCTTATATACCGCGCTATTCCACATCAGTGCGGTTTACATAGAACATCAAAGCTTACACATTTCTCTAGATGTAATCAGATGGGGGGAGGACGATTTTCATTGTCCCATTCTGGTCATGTCAGCCTTGGTTTCCCCCCTACTCCTTCAACTGATGAAAGACAACCTCTCTATCTGGGGTGTGCCCTCAGCCTTCTCTCACAGGATCAAGGGACGCTTCTACCTTGTCCTCACTTCGCGCCCCTTTTACCCCTCTATCATCCAGTGGTCCAACTGACTCTCTCACATTTTTTGCTACAAATGTACTGGAAAGTTTTTATTATGCATTTTTGTTTCCATGGCTAGCTTTTCTTTTCAAATTCACTTTGCTGCCTTATCAGTGCCTCTTTAAATTAAAGCTCTCTGTGGATACTAGGCCCTGACTGAGTTTTAAACTTAAACTAGAAGCTACCTACTTTTAAATTTAACTAAAAGCTGTCTGATGATACTAGGCCTTAATCAAGTATTAAACTTAAACTGAAAGCTCTCTGCTGGGTTCTGAACTTGATTTGATTCTTTGTGGCAAATATGTGTGCATATATAGTCCAAAGCCATTTTACTGGCCGCTTTTTTTTTATTTTTATTTTTAGAAGATATTGGACATTAAGGGGTTGAATTTAGAAGGGTGCCAATAATGTTGACCACAACTTTGATCTGATACGCTTGGTAGCCAGGGATGGTGCCCTCATGATGGTTTCACGGCGTTGGATTAACTCTGGCACTGGGCAGTGAACACCTCTTCCAAAGCCCGGTTGGCCCAACTGGCTTTTAATGGGAAGCTTCTGTTTGGAGCTGATATGGAGAAGCTGGTGAAGGAACTGAGCGAGACAAAATCTTATCAGCTTTGGGAAGATAGGTTCAAGGGGTCTGTAAAACGGCAGGTATCCTTTCTCCGAAGCCTCCACCCATCCACCAAGGAAACACTGGCGGGATTCCTGGAGGATTTTAGACTCTTGTCGTTACCAACCTGGAAAATCACCTTCCCTTCTACTTCTGTGCCTCGGGCTCTGTTTTAGCTTTTCATGGAATGCGTAGGCCCAGGGACTTGGTCCCTTCCAGAAGGGGACCCTCCCAGGCTTCACAATGAAGGTTTGGGGGCCCATGCCCTGGTTCCTTCGGTTGGAGACAGGCTTCACCTTTTCTTTCAGGAATGGCCCCGAGTTACCATGGATCACTGGGTGCTGGACGCCATTCAGCTTGGCTTTGTCCCCAAATGCAAAGAGCCAATTCAATTTGCTTTTGTCATTTCCCCTCGTGGGTCTGCGATCAAAAGTGCTGCTGTGTGGACTACCTTAGACAAGTTGCTATGCCTCAAGGCAGTGGTGTCCCCCCTCCCCCCCCCCAGGACATGCAGGGGCAAAGGCAGATACATCATCTATTTTGTTAAGCCAAAAAAAAAAAACGGTTCCTTCTGTCCCATTCTGGTCTTCAAGAGGGTCAACGATCACTTGTGCATCCTGCGCCTCTGAATGGAAACCATGTGCTCCATGACTCAAGCAGTGTGCTGGAGGGAGTTCTTGACTTCTCTGGATCTAGCCGAGGTGTATTTCATATCTTGATCTGGACGGATCAGCAGAAGTATCTGCATTTTGCCATGCTTTGCTCTCACTTTCAGTTTGGTGCCCTCCCTTTCGGGCTATCCATTGCCCCAAGGACATTCTCAAAGGTCATGGTGGTGGTTGCTACAGCTCCAAGGGATCTGTGTCCATCCCTATCTTGACAACTGGTTCATTTAAGCCCATTCCCTTTCAGAAGAGTCTTGGGTGTTATCCCGAGTGGGGTCCTTTTTAGAAAGCCTCGGCTGGGTGATCAATCAGAGGAGAAAGCCAGATATTGCCTTCCCAGTCCCTGGAGTTTATGGGAGCACATTTTGACACTTGAGTGGGCAGTTTTCCTACCAGAGGAGAAAGTCAAAAGACTGTTGGATTTCCTGATTCTATTCTAGGGTTATCTTCAGCTCCTCGGACTGATTGCAGTGACCATAGAGATGGTGCCGTGGGCATATGCTCATATGCATCCGAGCGGTCCTTGTTGACTTTGTGGTCCCAGAGTTCTCAGAAATTTGAGCGCAGGCTTCCATTCCCATTGATGGAGAAAGCCAGCCTGCGGTGGTGGCGGCAGCCCTATCATCTGAGGAAAGGCGTACTGTTGGGTGATTTCTGGCTCCTGCTGACGACAGGATGGCAGTATTTTGGGTTGAGGAGCAGATTGCCAAGACTGTACGGCCCAGGGCCGTTGGAACCACAGGGAAGTGGTGTGGCCCATCAAACGCCACCATGCGAAGACCTTCAGTTTGGCTGTTCTGCATTTCCAACTCCTGGGCGAGGGCCCAAACAGTTTAAATGTTTTTAGATAATGTCACATCGGTGGCTTATGTCGATCGATAAGGCGGCACAAGGAGTGCCAGGGTAGCTCTCCTGTTTGCCTGAGCAGAGAAAACCCACCTAGCCTTGTCAGCCTAGCACATTGCCAGGGTCGACAGTGTGGAAGCAGACTCCCTCAGCCAGCATTCTCTGGATTCTGGAGAGTGGGAGTTGAGTCAGGAGGTGTTTCAGTTTATTCTGCGCCGCTGAGAGAGCCCCAAAATGGATCTGATGGCAACACACTAATTCAGTTGCTACAGGGAGATGGGTTCTGAGGGCATCAATGTCTTGACCCAGCCTTGGCCAAGTCAGCAACTGCTATATGTTTTTCCTCCTTGGTACCTGGTGGAGCATGTGATTCGGCCTGCACGATGTGTGTGTGTCTTCAGGTTCATCTTCTGACAGCTTTGTGTTTATGCTTTTCTGTACATAGCTCATTACTGCTGCATGCGTAGCGCTATATAAATGCTAAATAGTAGTAGTAGATTACTCATTCTTGCCCACGATTGATGCTTGCCATGTTTCTTCTATATGCTTTGGGACAAATACTGAAGGAGACCTCTGGTGGCTGAGGCAAATAAAGGCATAGGAATGATGTCATTGAAACCTTGATTCTTTGTCTTCATCAATCTGCTGGTAGGGGAACTCAACTCACTGGTCTAGCAAGACTCAAGGAAAGGACATTAACTGGTAAGTAAAATGCCGCCTTACACACGCACTGGAAATAAAATGCATTAATGGGAATTTAATGCATTCGTTTGCATTAAATCTTGATTGCTAAGCGTTTGACATTCTTCTAATTTTTGTAGATCTTTTCTTATGTTGTCTACACTTCAGAGGGATTAGAAAACATTAGAAAAGATCTTCAAAAATTAGAAGAATGGTCAAATGCTTGTCAATTGAGATTTAATCCAAAAAAGTGCAATGTGATGCACATGGAATGCAGAAACCCTAAGGAACTGTATGTGGATGAGAGGCTGGTGTGTATGGGCCAAGAGAGGGACCGTAGGGTTATAGTATCTGAGTATTTCAAGATAGTGAAACAGTGTGATAAGGCAGTGGCCAAAGCCAGAAGGATGTTAGGCTGTATGCAGTGAGGAATAACCAGCAGGAAGGAGGAGGGAGTAGTGCGCCTTTGCAGTTCGTTGGTGAGGCCTCACTTAGAGTATTGTGTTCAGTTTTGGAGAGCATACCTTATAAAAAATATAAAAAGACTTGAAATAGTTCAGAGGAAGGTGACCACTGTTCCCTCTAAGCTGTGCGCGTGTGCGCGCGCACACACCTCGCCGAGCGAGCGCACATACTTTACAACAGAGCGCACAAAAATTTTGGTTCTGATTCTGATAGAAAACAACACAGATGTCTTAAAATTTAAAAGTTGTTGTGTATTTACGGTTTTCACAAGTTCTACAATATTTTCTAGTTCAATCAATGTGGTGTACATACTGTATTCTGACGTGTAGTCAAATTTTAAAGTATATAACTCCGAGTGTCATTATGTGGCGCACAAAAATTTAACCTTCCATCAAAAGCTTCACAGTTGATATTTTATGCGCACACAGCCTACAGAAAATTAGAGGGAACATTGAAGGTGACCAAGATGATTTGGGGCCTATGCCAGAAGGAATATGAGAACAGACTTGAAGACCTAAATAGAAGAAAGGAGAGACAGGGGATATGATACAGACATGTAAATACTTAAAAGATATTAATGATCAAAAAACCTTTCCAGGGCGTGCGTCCAGTCCGGACAAGTGGGTTATGCACGCCAACCAGCAGGTGGAGACTGAGGAACACATTCTCAGTGCAGTATAAATAGCCTGTGCTACTGAACTTAGCCAGTATTTCTCAGTCTCCAGCAGGTGGTGTGCAAGCCTGTGTTAGACTGTGGAGCCTTGCTTGAGGCCTAGTTAGGCCAGGGTTGCAGAACCCAGAGGGTCCGGGTCCCTCTCTCAGTAGCCCCTCTGCCTTGCTTTTTCCTTTCCCCTTCCCAACTTTTTGGAGGGGGCCAGAGGTTGTAGAACTGTTGCCTGCCTTGCCTTCCTGCTGTTGTGCAAACTTTTAAAAGTTGATTGAAAAGAAAAGAACAGGAAGAGCACAAGTGCACAGCATACTTCATCGGTGATCAAACATTCATCAGGTCCTGCTGGCCTGGGAAGGTATTTCTTTGTTCACCAAATTTAACTGGGGGGCAGACAAAGCACACCACGGCCACATGGAAGTGGGCTGGTGTGCTCTGTGGTAGCCACAGGGCACAGCTGTCTGATATCGGGCTGTGCCGTAGCTGCTGCAAATCAAATGAAATGGCAGCTGAGGACCTTGTGGAGACATGGGAAGGATCAGAGATGGATGCCTGGAGGCATGTCCAACTGCGGGGAGGCCGCGGGGATGGCAGTGCTCCTGTAATTTTAGTGGGAACCGCCACCATTTTGGACAGCACACTACAGCCCACAGAGGATGATCTGGGGCCTCCCATGCTACAGAATTCACACAATTTTTGCAGGGATAAGGTCTCATGGAGGGGGGGGGGGGGGTTGGGGCAGCCCCTTTCTCCCCCGAATTTGTTCTCCTTCATTAGACTTTCCTGATGAAGCAGTGTGCTGGGGAGGCATCCCCTCAGGTCACATTGGGGCAGGATAGGGGACTAGCTGTGGCAAAGCATCCCAGGTGGGGAACACCAGGATGAGGAGCACGAGATGGGCTCCTTTGCCTCCCTGGAGCCGCTGGAAGGCCCAGTCGACCTCCTGGAACAGTTCCAGGAGGAGCTGGAGGAAGGAGAGCTCCCAGGGGTGGATGATCCCTCAGCAGTCCGGATTTTCCAACAGGATGAGCTTCCAGCTTTGATTACTGAATCGCTTGCAGCCCCGTGGATTGTGGATTCTCCAGGAACAAGCAGGAAGTCAATCCTCAGATATGGGTGATGTCGGAACCGACGGAGCCCTCGTGCGGAGCAATTCCCCCGCTTTCAAAGAAAGCCTTTGGGATTGCATCGTGCATGTGCGATCTCCTTCCTGCCCAAGGGTGCCATCTTGCTCAGTTTCCCTTTTTCTGCAGAGCCCAACGGACGTAGTCCAACTTCCCTCGCGGAAAAAGTGCGTCAAAACTCCTGAAGATTCTCTTCTTTGGCCTGGTTCTCCTTCCCGCCTCGGTTCGATACACCGGTATCAAATCCGGTCACTATTTTTTCGTTTTTTGCCCTTAGTGGCTAGCGTTCGCGCTCTTTTTTCTTTTTCACTGGCAGCCCGGTCGTTTGACCTCGCAGGGGCCCTTTTTCCCCCGATGGCTGCCAGTGGATTTAAAAAGTGTGATCGGTGTAAGAAATTAATGTCCCTTACCAACACACATGACTGCTGTCTCCGCTGCCTCGGGCCCAGCCATGACCCAAAGGTCTGTGGCCCGTGTAGCAAAATGTCCTCTAAGGCACTTAGAAGTAGGCAGCAGCAGCATGAAAGGATTTTCTCAGAGTCTGAATCCACCCGGGTCCGGACCTCTTCAGAAGCCTCAACGTCTTGGGAGCTATCTTACTCCGAGCATTGTCGGGGGTCTTCTGAGCAGGGGTCTCCCTCGCGGGAACACTGGAGGAAGAAGAAACCTGCGAGGACGTCATCATTGGATGCCTCTGATTGGCCTGGGCCCTCGCGGACCAGGTCATGGAGTCCTGACCGCTGCCCCGGGTCCTTGGAGCCGGAGCGCCCTGCAAAAGTACCTCGCACAAATCCAGAGACGCCGAGGAAGGTAACTGCTGTTGTCCTCGTTGACTCTCCTCCGGGAGAACCGGTGTTGGGCCCGATGGTATTGGGGCTCGAGCTGGAGGCTGCAGAGTCTTCTGAGCTCGGTCTCAGAATGACGGCCTTGGAGCACAGCATGTCTGCCTTCATGGAGCAGCAGCAGGCACTGATAGCCAATCTCACCTGTCCATCCGCCCTGGCCACCGGGACCTCAATGTCCAAGTCTATCCTGGAGGCCGAGCCTATCCTCAAGACTCTTCGAGCTCGAGTCTATCCTCGGCTGAGGTCTCCCTCGACCTCCCGTTCAGGACTGAGGCTGTTGACGTCGGTGCCTTCGGCATCGGGGCGGTCGAGATCGAAGCCCTCACGGCCAGAGCTCATTGATTCCTCCTTGGAGGACTCGACATTGGAGACGGAAGATGAAGAGTCCCCAGACACCCACTGGACCCGGTGTATCCCATCAGACTTGCCAGGGTCTGAGCCTTGGAGAAGGTCCCGCCCCCTCCCCCCAGAGGATACCTGGTTCTCAGACTTCGTCAGGGATATGTCCAAGGCTTTGGCATTCCTGGCGGACACCGAGGAGGAGCCGAGGAGCTCAAAGCCCTCCAGTAGGACTTTCCCCCTTGGGAAGCCCTTACGGTACCGGTTCCTCCGATGTTGGAACGGCTGATGCTCCACATGTGGGAGTCACCGGCCTCTATGCCAGTTCTTCGCAAGTGGGTTGATTACATCTATCGCGTCCGCAAGAGACCTGGGTTCCAAAAGGCGCAGCTGCCGCACAACTACATGGTTGTGGCATCAGCCATGCACAGGCTCAAGAGCCAAAAGACGCACTCCTCGGTGCCCCCTGGCAGGGAGGCCCGGAACCTGGACACCCTCGGCAGAAAGTGCTACCAGGGCTCGATGCCATCATGCCGTGTCCAAACATACCAGCTGTACATGGGCATGTACTTGCGGGACCTGGAAAAGGAGATTGCCGGGTTCTCAGCTGGCCTCTCCGAGGAACCCTTGCAGCGCTTCAAGAACTTGTCCACTGGGATTTGGGAGTGCTCAAAGTTTGTCTCAAGCAGCCTATGACTGCTTCGGCCCGGGTAGCCGCAGCCGGCATTGGTGCCCGATGCCAGGCGTGGCTAATGTCTGACCTGGAGCCATGGGTTCAGGACAAGTTGGTCGATGTCTCTTGCCGAGGTGACAACCTTTTCGGCAAACCCATGATTGAGAAGGCTGCTGAAATCGAGATTGAGTTCTTGACCCGGACAAGACTCTCCAAGAAGGCATCTGCCTCTCCTAAAAAGAAGGGCTCAGGTAAAAAGCTCTTTTTTCCGAGGAAGGTTTCTGCTTACCGCAACTAACCACACTCACCAGGCCGCCCCAGCTCCCCAACAGGGGCAGCAGGCCAAAGGACAGGGGCATGGCCCGTGTAAGCAGAAGACCCCCAAGCCCCAGGCTCCGACTCAGCCAGGAGGGGGTTTTTGACTCCCAAAATATAGTCTCTCTACCACCAGTGGTGAGGCCTTGTACTGGAGGAAGGCTGACCCTGTACGCAAACAGGTGGCCAGCTATCACCACGGATACCTGGTCCTACAAATAGTCCAAAAGGGCTATTTGCTCCATTTCAACCAGGTACCTACCTCCTACTTTCCAGGA